>JAULJL010000028.1:7500-2974166 GCA_030761205.1 Fremontodendron californicum
TATGATAGCATTATTCTATATTTCATGTCATTTAAATTATATGCCATATCATTCATATTTGCCATGTCATTTAAATTATTTCATTTCATATAGAATATATTATGTTACTTAGGTCATTTCATTTCATGTAGAATATATTATCTTATTTAAATTATTTCATTTCATATAGAATATATTATGTTACTTAGGTCATTTCATTTCATTTAGAACATATCATATGACTTAGGATATTTCATTTCATTTAGGATATATTATGTCATTTAGGATATTTCATTTCATTTAGAATATATCATGTGACTTAGGATATTTCATTTCATTTAGAATATAACATATAACTTAGAATTTTTTATTTCATTTAGAATATACTAAGACATTTAAATTATATCATATCATTTAGATTGCATTATATTATTTAGATTTTGCTATGTCATTTTATTTATGTCATGCATATACATATTCATATCTTTTAAAATATTTTCAAAAGGATAATGATTTTTCAATAAAAAAATAAAGATATTCCCGAGTTAAAATAATTCATGCGTTCTCTACCGGGTTTGCTGGAGGGAATATCATCAATTATCATTAATAAAGGAATATCTTTCTTTCAAAAAAAGAGAATGATTCGGAAAGTTTTCCAAAACTAGTAAAAATTTCTATATTTTGCCACGTTTGTTGGGGAATATAGGAAAATTTTGAATTTATAAATTTCGGATCATTTTCAATTAAAAATGGAATTATTTTTCTTTAAATTGGGAATTAAATTGAAATACTAAATTTAAAACCAACTTTTTTTACCGAGATTTAAGATAACACACGATTAATAAGGTACCGATTTATACGGGCGTTGTGAGGGTGCTAATCCTTCCCCGCACGTAACCGACTCCCGAACCCGCTTCTTTGATTTCTCTGGTTTATAACGCAGACTTGAAATTGGTTTTAAAAATGTTTTAATTAATTTTAAAATGTTTTATAAAACCGGTTTTAATAGGTGGCCGATCACACCTAGCTAAAAAAGATTGGTGGCGAGTCCATGTCTTTTTCAAGGTCATTTTCAAAACCTTCATTTTTTTAGAGGAATTAAGTCGACTTTTCCTCGGTTTTTTTAAATGTCACGCTTAACGAATAACAAAGTCTTGCGATGAGACTCGTTATTTTGTAGGTTGCGACAATATCTATGTAATTCTAATGTTCTAAGTAATTGTAATATATTTATGTATACATAGATATATAAGTAATTGTAATATATCTATGTAATTGTAATGTATCTATGTAGTATATTACAATTACAATTACATATATATTACGTAGATATATTACAATTACATGGATATATTACAATTATATCTATGCAATTGTAATATATCTATGAAACTGTAATATATCTATGCAATTGTAATATATTTATGTATGCATAGATATATACTATAATTACATAAATATATTATAATTACATAGGTATCTTACAATTACTTAAAACATCATAATTACAAAGATATATCCAGTAATATCAAAAGAATATATTGAAATAGAAAACTTCACAGCTACTATATGCGAATTATAAGGAGTATATTTCTAAAACCTATATTCCACCTTTGAAGAAATCTTTCTTCTTCTGAAAACACCTTCAAATACAATGTCACTTCCCTTACCATTATAATCTAACTTGTTCTTTAAAAGGAAAAGCTTTAGGCAAAAATATATAGAAAAGATGGGACTCATTAAAATATATAGAATATTATTATTATTAAATTTTTTATATTAAAATATAAATATAATTTTAAATAAGTGTAAACAAAAAAGTTACCTATTATTCTCTTATATATAGATTGCATGGCACAGCAAGGTTTTTTTTATTACAATCATTTCCTAATTTTTTCTTTAAAATTACCTATATCTTAAACAGTTAAACATTAACAAAGCATGATTCTTTTTTCTCTAATCATTAAGTCCATTGCAATGTTAAGAAGGCAATGGTTATTCCATTTTTTAGTATGTTTAGGTTAATATGAATGTAGGAATGGAAAAGAAAAATAGCTCATTGATAATAATACCCTTTACTGTAAAATTAATAATATATTATTTACTTAATTTATTTTATTAATATTATTTTACATAACTTTAGCTTATTAATATCATTTACTCAAATTTTGTTATATCAAAATTATTATTTTATAAATTAATAAAACATTTATATCTATGTAATTGTAATATATCTATGTAATATGTCTACGTAATTGTAATATTTATCTATGTAATTTTAATATATCTATGTAATTGAAAAACATCTATGTAATTGTAATATCTATGTAATATATCTATGTAATTGTAATGTATCTATGTAATTGTAATATGTCTATGTAGTTGTAATATATTTATGTAATTATATCTATGAAAATGTAATATAGCTATGTAATTGTAATATATCTATGTAATAGTAATATATATATATATATATATATATATAATTGTAATTGTAATATATATCTATGTAATATATCTATGTAATTGTAATATATTTATATAATTGTAATATATCTACGTAATTGTAATATATCTATGTAATTCTAATATCTATGTAACTGTAATATATTTATGTAATGTATCTATGTAATATATCTATGTAATTGTAATATATCTATGTAACTGTAGTATATCTATGTAATTGTAATATATATATATGTAATTGTAATATATTTATGTAATTATAATATATTACAATTACATAGATATATTACATGGATATATTATAATTACATAGATATATTATTACAATTACATAGATGTATTACAATTACATAGATATATTATTACAATTACATAGATATATTACAATTACATAGATACATTACAATTACATAGATGTATTACAATTACATAGATATATTACAATTACATAGACGTATTACAATTACATAGATATATTATTACAATTATATAGATATATTACAAATACATAGATACATAGATATATTACAATTACATACATATATTACATAAATATATTACAATTACATAGATATATTACAATTACATAGATATATATTACAATTACATAATTACAATTACATAAATATATCTATGTAATTGTAATATATTTATGTAATTGTAATATATTATCTATGTAATTATATCTATGTAATTGTAATATCTATGTAATTGTAATATTGTTATTGTAATATATCTATGTAATTGTAATAAATATATTTATGTAATTGTAATATATATATGTAATTGTAATGTATCTATGTAATTGTAACTGTAATATATTTATGTAATTGTAATATATCTATGTAATTGTAATATATCTATGTAATATATATTACAATTACATAGATATATTACAATTACATAGTTACATTAGAATTACATAGATAAATTGGATATATATATATATATATATATTACAATTACATAAATATATTACAATTACATAGATATATTACATTAACACAATTACATAGATATAATACAATTACATAGATATATTATAATTACATATATATATATATATATTATTACAAATACATAAATATATTACAATAACATAGATATATTATAATTACATAAATATATAGATATCATACATATATACATAAATATATTACATAGATATATTACAATTATATATATATTATAATTACATAAATAATTTACAATTACATAGATATATTACAATTACATATATTATTACAATTACATAAATATATTACAATTACATAGACGTATTACAATTACATAGATATATTACAATTACATTGATATATTACAATTACATAGATATATATATTACAATTACATAGATATATTAATTACATAGATATATTACAATTACATAGATATATTACAATTACAATGTATCTATATAAATGTATTACAATTATATCCATGTAATTGTAATATGTATATCCAATGTATCTATATAAATGTATTACAATTATATCCATGTAATTGTAATATGTATATCCAATGTATTTATGTATTACAATTACATAAATATATGCAATTACATAGATATATTATACAAATATATTACAATTATATAAATGTTTTACAATTACATAGATATATTACAATTACAGAAAACATTAGATATAGTCATATAATATTTTCAGTAATTCTAATATATCAATGTAAAAGTAAGTTTTCAGTAATTGTAATATATCTAAGTAATTACTGAATACAAAAATATTACAATTACAAATATATATTAGATATTACATGTATACATTAGAATTATATAGATATATTACAATTACACAAATATATTGCAATTACATAGATATATGACAATTACATAGATATATTACATCAGTAATTCTAATGTATACATGTAATATCTAATGTTTACGTAATGCACAGATATATTACAATTACATAGATAGTATGTAACACCCTGTCCGGATAATCTACCTAAAATCCGGCAGAGTTTCCTTTCTATCTCAACGATAATCCTCCTGCAAATAACACTCAATTCATATCCTCAACCAGCAATATTCCTCAATACTATTATCACATATATCCATATATATTCAAAAAAAATTTCAATGATCAATTTATGCTCAAATCAAAACATATTGATCTATTGTCTCATATCTTCAAATATATACAATATATCCAAAAGTAAACCTATCTCAGCAAGGTTTACTAGATAAAAACATCAAAAGATCAAGACTTCAACAAATTTTTACTATGATGCCCACCACGTCACAATACTATTTGAAGCAGAGAATAGAGGAAGGTTGCAATCCCAAAACCTAACTATCACCTGAAAATGAGAATATGAAATGGTGAGATATATGAATATCTCAGTGAGTAAACAACTTTTAAAACATTTGAAAACTATGATTATAATCCTTTAAAACATAATAGACATTTTCAAAATAAATAATAATAAAATCATAATGAGTAATTCAAAGACGTAGCAAAGTTTTCAAATGTATAACAATATTATAATATTAAATCAATGAATAAAATCTGTAAAGTAAATCAAGTTCCGTATAATTGGGCTCCAACTTTCTGTCCTGCATAAGAGTACATCCATGAAATAACCAAGCAATATCCATGTAGGCATACTAGTAGCCGGCCCCAAAGGCCAATACCACCATAGGACGCCCCAAAGGCATATGTGTCACTATGATGTGCCCCCAAAAGGCAAATATAATGGGATAGGGACTCTGGAGGTGGCTCCCACCACAAAGGCGTAGCACGCAGCTCCCATACCCCAGTATAATATCACGGAATAGGGACACTGGAGGTGGCTCCCGCCACAAAGGCGTAGCACGCAGCTCCCGTATTCCGGTCTAATATCACGGAATGGGGACTCTGGAGGTGGCTCCCGCCACAAAGGCGTAGCACGCAGCTCCCGTATTCCGGTCAAGGAAATAATCTCATACATTAAGTCAGGTGGAGCCAAAACCATGTACGTCAAATTCTATGTAAAATCATATTTCAAAAAATCAACCAACTTACTCGATATAATATTTCTTGAAATAAAACTACTTTAATAACAAATCAATTCATATGATTAAATATCGTATATACCTTTAATAAGTAAAATAAATATATATGCTAAAAAATATATATAATTATAATTAAAGAAATTTCAAATAACTATAGTTGTCGTCTACTCACAATCCTTGAGATGATCTCACTGTACACCTCGACCTGAAACTTCGGGATCCATAGGTGACGTCGGATCTACGTGGCCTAGAGATTAACAATAATTAGTATCTATACATGCTCAAAGCATTACACAATTTTGAATGCAACTTAAGTCTCATAATCTTCCCTCAAGGTCAATACTAATTCCTCATACTCAAAACAACATATCCCAAATTTTTAATATCATTTCCATAATCATTTTCTCCAAATATTCAACTCCATATTCATGTCCTTATCAAATTCCTTTCTAGTATTCCATGCCTTAGAGATTTTCATAATCCATAACCATCAATAGTACTATAATAATCTTAAGCAATAAATTCCTTAATATCAAGTTAGATTAGAAAATCATAACTTGAGTTTGGCACCAATAAGTCTAATTTATGAAGAAAATAACTAACTTATACAATTAGAACAAGATTTTGATCAAATTTGATAAAACCCGAAACTATGCTGAAACAGGGATCAACACAGAACAGCCAACTTCACCGAATTTTATCTTTTTAACCGCTGATCGGTTTTGGGTGATTCAAAAACCAAAATTCTCATATTGAAGTCTAGTTTCTAGGAAAAATATCAAAAAAATATAAACCCAACTGTGCCGAACCCAGAAAATCCGAACAGTAAGCATGCTCAGATTCCCCTGTTTTGCTTTTTCTTCCTATTTTCTTGTTCATGCTTTCAAATCCTTTTAATTCTTACCAAGTTGAGTAAAATTCATACTTAATAGATGGATTTCAGACCTTAACATGTTTATGGAGCAAAGATCTTAGCATGCTTAAGTAGAATATCTAAAGAAAATGAAGAATTTATCAAGAAACTAACCTTGGATGTAATTGTTGTTGAGATTATGGTGGAATACTTGAAGAGAAATTTGAGAGAGAGAGAGGATGGGAGTGGCCGTCTGCCACTTGAAGAAGAGAAGCAGAATTCTAGTGTTTTCGGGAGAGAAAGATGAAGATAAGTGATATTTTGTTTTGTTTTTGGGATAATTGCATATTAATCCCTCAACTTTTTATAAATAACCATTTAGCCCCTAAACTTTTTTAATATGTTCATTTTGATCCTTTCTTCTTTTATTTCCTTCACTTATAACTTCTTACAAATTTCCAAGTTTGTCCATAAAAAAATTTCGAGATTTAACTTTACATGATTATACGTAACCTCGGTTGTTACAACTTACCCCCCTTAGAAAAATTTCATCCTCGAAATTTACTTACCAACTTGATTGAACAAGTGAGAATATTGAGTCCGCATATCTTCGTCCCTTTCCCATATAGCTTCTTCATATGAATGATTCCTCCAAAGAACTTTCACTAATGGAATAGTCTTAGTCCTTAGAACTTGGTCCTTTCTATCCAAAATCTCAACCGGCTGCTCTTCATAAGTTAAATTTTCCTCAATTTCCATAGGCAAGTCCTTCAATATATGTGAAGAATCGAAAATGTACTTTCGGAGCATAGAAACATGGAACACATTATGAATTCATGACAATTCTTCTGGTAAGGACAATCTATAAGCAACTGGGCCAATCCGTTCAATGATCTCATACGGCCCTATATATCGAGGACCCAACTTTCCTCGTCTTCCAAACCGGATTACTCCCTTCCAAGGAGTCACTTTCAAAAATATCATATCACCAACTTCAAACTCTAAATCTTTTCTCCGATTATCTGCATAGCTCTTTTGTCAATCTTGAGCTATTTTTATCTTTTCCCGAATTACCTTAACTTTGTCTGCAGTCATCATAAAATTTTTTGGACCTAGTAATTTCCTTTCATCTGTATCATCCCAACACACTGGAGTTCTGCACTTCCTTCCATACAAAGCTTCAAACGGAGCCATGTCGATGCTGGACTGATAACTATTGTTATATGCAAACTCTGCTAGAGGCAAGTGTTTATCCCAGTTTCCTTTGAATTCCATAATACAAGATCTGAGCATATCTTCCAAAATTTGAATTGTCCATTCAAATTGTCCATCCATCTGAGGATGAAAAGCAGTACTAAACTTGAGTTTAGTGCCCATAGCATTCTGCAAACTTGGCCAAAATCGAGATGTGAATCGGGGGTCTCGATCAGATACAATTGATACTGGGGCACCATGTAACCTAACAATTTCGTTCACATAAAGTTTAGCCAGTCTTTCCATGGAAAAAGTCTTCTTGACTGGCAAAAGGTGAGCTGATTTTGTCAAACGATCAACAATCACCCAAATACTATCATAACCAGACTGTGTTCTTGGCAATCCCAAAATGAAATCCATAGCAATATCTTCCCACTTCCATTGAGGAATAGGTAGGGGGTTCAATTTCCCAGAAGGTTTTTGATGCTCGGCTTTAATTTGTTGGCATACCAAGCATCTAGAAACAAACTCAGCTATGTCCCGTTTCATACCTTGCCACCAATAATGTTCTCTTAAGGTTCGATACATCTTCACACTACCTGGATGTAACGCGTATGGTGCATTATGAGCTTCCTCCAAAATCACCTTCCGGAGTTCTTCATCCTGAGGCACACAAAGCCTATTTTTCATTATCAATACATCCTCATCTTTTATTTGAAAGTCAGTCCTCACACCATCATTTACTTCTTGCTTTAACTTTACCAGCATAGGGTCATTATTCTGTGCTTCACGTATCCAATCAATATGAATCGGTTTAACCTTCAAGTGGGTTATCAGGAGATTATTCTCAATAATCATCAATTCTAAAGGTAAAGACTTCAACTCATTTTGTAAGGGTTTCTGAATTGCTCGAATATGAGCAAGAGAACTAGAAGACTTTCTACTAAGAGCATCGGCCACTACATTGGCCTTTCCTGGGTAGTAGTCAATTACACAGTCATAATCTTTTATCAATTCCAACCATCTACTTTGCCTCAAGTTTAATTCTTTCTGATCCATCAGATATTTCAGACTCTTATGATCAGTGTAGATTGTACATTTTTCTCCAAATAAATAATGCCTCCAAATTTTCAGTGCAAACACCACTGCCGCCAACTCCAAATCATGAGTGGGATAGTTTTGCTCATGCTGTTTCATTTGTCGAGAAGCATAAGCTATCACCTTCCCATGTTGCATCAAAATGCAACCCAAACCTCGCCTCGAGGCATCACTGTATACCACAAAGCTTCCAGTCCCTGATGGTAGTGTAAGAACTGGTGCTGTGGTCAATCTACACTTGAGCTCTTGGAAAGCTTGCTCACATTTGTCAGTCCACTCAAACTTAGCATGCTTCCTTGTTAGTTTTGACAAAGGAGAGGCAAACATGGAAAATCCTTCCACGAATCTTCGATAGTACCCTGCCAATCCGAGAAAGCTCCTAATTTCTGTGACATTAGTGGGTCTTTCCCAAGCAACTACAGTTTCTATCTTTTGTGGATCCACAAAAATCCCTTTCTTAGATTTTACACTTGGAAAATTTAGCATAAAGTTGCTTTTCACGCATAGTCTGTAACACCGTTCTCAAATGGCTTACATGATCATCCTTATTCCTGGAATAAACTAGGATGTCATCGATGAAAACAATAACAAACTTATCTAAGTAGGGCCGAAACACCCTATTCATCAAATCCATAAAGACTGCAGGTGCATTAGTTAGCCCAAAAGGCATAACTAAGAATTCATAATGACCATATCGAGTTCTAAAAGCAGTCTTTGGAATATCAGATTCTTTAATCTTCAATTGATGATAACCCGATCTTAGGTCTATTTTGGAGAACACACTTGCACCTTGCAACTGATCAAACAAGTCATCAATCCTTGGCAAATGATACTTATTCTTAATGGTGACCTTGTTCAATTGTCTATAGTCGATACACAATCGTAAAGATCCATCCTTTTTCTTTACAAATAAAACCGGTGCTCCCCACGGTGAAGTACTAGGCCGAATGAAACCTCTGTCAACTAGGTCTTGCAACTGCACTTTCAATTCCTTTAGCTCCGAAGGTGCCATTCTATAGGGTGCCTGAGAAATAAGAGCACTGCCAGGGATTAAGTCAATAGTAAACTCCAATTCCCTGTCAGGAGGTAAACCAACCAATTTTTTTTTTAAAAAAATCTCAGGAAACTCTTTGACCACAGATATAGTTTCCAACTTTGCCTCATGTATATCCTGGTTAATCACATAAGCAAGGTATCTGAATACCCTTTCTGCAAGTATCTATTGGCTGCCATCTTGGAGATAAGGCAAGAAGGTAAAACTTTCATTTCTCCTTGAAAGGTAAACTCTAAGTCTCCCGACTTCTTAAAAGTCACAGTTTTGGAAAAAAAAAAATCTATTACTACATTGTTTGCTACTATCGATGGAGCAAATTCTGATAGTTCACTGAATTTTTGTTCATACTCTACTACTGACATACCACCCTGTTTTAAATTCATAAACTCAGTCCATTTCTTTTCCCGCAAGGCCCGAGAATAGTATTTTTCTTCAAATTCTCTTCGAAAATCTGCCCAGATTATGGCAGGACGTCCAGCATACCTTTGCACTGTAGTTTTCCACCATGTGTGTGCATGATCCTCCAAAAATTGCACCGCACATGGTAACCTCATAGGCTCGGGAATCCGAAGAGTAATAGAAGTAGTCTCAAATTTTTGTAGCCATGACCAGGCTAAATCTGATTCCAAAGACCCCGTGAAAATCTTGCAACCCATATTCTTCAAATCTTTACAGTAATCAACTATCCCCTTTTTCAGCAGGGGCAGTCAAAGCAGGAATTACTCTTGCCAAGGCCGCAACTGCCTCAGCTAAATTACGATCAGCTGCTGGAGGTGCTGCTGAGGGTGCAGCAACTGAAGATGAACCAGCAACTGAAGCTTGTTCTCCAATTTGCTCATCAATATTCACATTTCTATTCCTATCCCTATTTTGGGGTAGGGGATTGATTCTAGGCCTTCCTCTTCGACGTGGTGGCATCGTGTCTGATTTTCTGCACAGGTGACAATATTTTAATACTTCAACAAACAGTTCCTAAGTCTACAGGACCTATAACCTTGCTCTGATACCAAATTGTAACACCCTGTCCGGATAATCTACCTAAAATCCGACAGAGTTTCCTTTCTATCTCAACGATAATCCTCCTGCAAATAACACTCAATTCATATCCTCAACCAGCAATATTCCTCAATACTATTATCACATATATCCATATATATTCAAAAAAAATTTCAATGATCAATTTATGCTCAAATCAAAACATATTGATCTATTGTCTCATATCTTCAAATATATACAATATATCCAAAAGTAAACCTATCTCAGCAAGGTTTACTAGATAAAAACATCAAAAGATCAAGACTTCAACAAATTTTTACTATGATGCCCACCACGTCACAATACTATTTGAAGCAGAGAATAGAGGAAGGTTGCAATCCCAAAACCTAACTATCACCTGAAAATGAGAATATGAAATGGTGAGATATATGAATATCTCAGTGAGTAAACAACTTTTAAAACATTTGAAAACTATGATTATAATCCTTTAAAACATAATAGACATTTTCAAAATAAATAATAATAAAATCATAATGAGTAATTCAAAGACGTAGCAAAGTTTTCAAATGTATAACAATATTATAATATTAAATCAATGAATAAAATCTGTAAAGTAAATCAAGTTCCGTATAATTGGGCTCCAACTTTCTGTCCTGCATAAGAGTACATCCATGAAATAACCAAGCAATATCCATGTAGGCATACTAGTAGCCGGCCCCAAAGGCCAATACCACCATAGGACGCCCCAAAGGCATATGTGTCACTATGATGTGCCCCCAAAAGGCAAATATAATGGGATAGGGACTCTGGAGGTGGCTCCCACCACAAAGGCGTAGCACGCAGCTCCCATACCCCAGTATAATATCACGGAATAGGGACTCTGGAGGTGGCTCCCGCCACAAAGGCGTAGCACGCAGCTCCCGTATTCCGGTCTAATATCACGGAATGGGGACTCTGGAGGTGGCTCCCGCCACAAAGGCGTAGCACGCAGCTCCCGTATTCCGGTCAAGGAAATAATCATAACTTGAGTTTGGCACCAATAAGTCTAATTTATGAAGAAAATAACTAACTTATACAATTAGAACAAGATTTTGATCAAATTTGATAAAACCCGAAACTATGCTGAAACAGGGATCAACACAGAACAGCCAACTTCACCGAATTTTATCTTTTTAACCGCTGATCGGTTTTGGGTGATTCAAAAACCAAAATTCTCATATTGAAGTCTAGTTTCTAGGAAAAATATCAAAAAAATATAAACCCAACTGTGCCGAACCCAGAAAATCCGAACAGTAAGCATGCTCAGATTCCCCTGTTTTGCTTTTTCTTCCTATTTTCTTGTTCATGCTTTCAAATCCTTTTAATTCTTACCAAGTTGAGTAAAATTCATACTTAATAGATGGATTTCAGACCTTAACATGTTTATGGAGCAAAGATCTTAGCATGCTTAAGTAGAATATCTAAAGAAAATGAAGAATTTATCAAGAAACTAACCTTGGATGTAATTGTTGTTGAGATTATGGTGGAATACTTGAAGAGAAATTTGAGAGAGAGAGAGGATGGGAGTGGCCGGCTGCCACTTGAAGAAGAGAAGCAGAATTCTAGTGTTTTCGGGAGAGAAAGATGAAGATAAGTGATATTTTGTTTTGTTTTTGGGATAATTGCATATTAGTCCCTCAACTTTTTATAAATAACCATTTAGCCCCTAAACTTTTTTAATATGTTCATTTTGATCCTTTCTTCTTTTATTTCCTTCACTTATAACTTCTTACAAATTTCCAAGTTTGTCCTTAAAAAAATTTCGGGATTTAACTTTACATGATTATACGTAACCTCGGTTGTTACATAGTAATATTACAATTACATAAATATATTTATTACAATTAGATACATTACATAGATATACTACAATTACAATTACTGTAATATATCTATAGATATATATATCTATGTAATTGTAATATATATATATGTAATTGTAATATATATATATATATCTATATAATTGTAATATATCTATGTAATTGTAATATATCTATGTAATTGTAATACGTCTATGTAATTGTAATATATTTATGTAATTGTAATAATATATGTAATTGTAATATATCTATGTAATTGTAATATATTTATGTAATTATAATATATATATAATTGTAATGTATCTATGTAATATATTTATGTATATATGTAATATATCTATATATTTATGTAATTATAATATATCTATGTAATTGTAATATATTTTTGTAATTATAATATATCTATGTAATATATTTATCTATGTAATTATTATATATCTATGTAGTTTTAATATATCTATGGAATTGTAATATATTATAATTACACATTAGATATATATCTATGTAATTGTAATATATCTATGTAATATTAATATATCTATGTAATTGTAATATATCTATGTAATTATAATGTATCTATGTAATATATCTATGTAATTGTAATATTTTAATAGTGTTAATGTAGATCAAATTGTAATAGTATATCTTTGTAATAAATATATTTATGTAACTGTACTATATTGTAATATATTTATGTAATTATAATATTTATATCTATGTAATTGTAAATATATTTATGTAATTGTAATATATTTATGTAATTATAATTATGTGATTGTAATATATGTAATATATCTATGTAATTAGATATCTATGTAGTTGTAAATATATTTATGTAATTGTAATATATCTATGTAATATATTATCTATATAATTGTAATATATATATATGTAATTGTAAACATTATATATTAAATATATTACAATTACATAAATATATATTACATAGATATATTACAATTACATAGATATATTATTACAATTACATTAGATATATTACAATTACATAGATGTATTAGTGTAATATATTATCTATATATATATATATATATATGTAATTGTAATGTATCTATGTAATAAATATATATCTATGTAATATATCTATGTAATTGTAATATATCTATGTAATTGTAATATAATTACATAGATCTATTAAAACTAAATAGATAATATATTACATAGATATATTAGAATTACAATATATATTACATAGATGTATATTACATAGATACATTACAATTACATAAATCTATTTACAATTACATAGATATATAATTACATAGATATATTACATATATATTACAATCACATAATTACAATTACATAGATATATTACAATTACATATATATTTTACAATTACATTAATATATTACATTACTATTACATAAATATATTGCAATTACATAGATATAGATAACTACAATTACAATTACATAGATATATTTAATAGATATATTTGTGTAATTGTAATATATTTGTGTAATACATTGTAATATATCTATGTAATTGTAATATATCTATGTAACTGTAGTATATCTATGTAATTGTAATATATCTATGTAATTGTAATATATTTCTGTAGCATATCTATGTAATTGTAATATATATTACATAAATGTATTACAATTACATAGATATATTACAACTACATTTCTACGTAATTGTATATCTATGTAATTGTAATATATATTACATAGATATATTACAATTACATAGATATATTACATATATTACATAGATGTATTACAATTACAAAGATATATTTATTACAATTAGATACATTACATAGATATACTACAATTACAATTACTGTAATATATCTATGTAATTCTAATGTTTTAATTAATTCTAATATATCTATGTAATTGTAATATATTTTTGTAATTGTAATATATCTATGTAATATATCTATGTAATTGTAATATATATATATATATGTAATTGTAATATCTATGTAATTGTAATATATATATCTATGTAATTGTAATATATCAATGTAATTGTAATATATCTATGTAATTGTAATACGTCTATGTAATTGTAATATATTTATGTAATTGTAATAATATATGTAATTGTAATATATCTATGTAATTGTAAATTATTTATGTAATTATAATATATATATAATTGTAATATATCTATGTAATATATTTATGTATATATGTAAGATATCTATATATTTATGTAATTATAATATATCTATGTTATTGTAATATATTTATGTATTTGTAATAATATATATATGTAATTATATTATATCTATGTAATTGTATTACATCTATGTAATTGTGTTAATGTAATATATCTATGTAATTGTAATATATTTATGTAATTGTAATATATATATATATATATCCAATTTATCTATGTAATTCTAATGTAACTATGTAATTGTAATATAACTATGTAATTGTAATATATATTACATAGATATATTACAATTACATAGATATATTACAATTACATAAATATATTACAATTACATAGATATATTATACATAGATATATTACAATTACATATATATATTACAATTACATAAATATATTTATTACAATTACATAGATATATTACAATAACAATATTACAATTACATAGATATTACAATTACATAGATATAATTACATAGATAATATATTACAATTACATAGATATATTTATGTAATTGTAATATATATCTATGTAATTGTAATATATCTATGTAATTGTAATATATTTATGTAATATATGTATGTAATTGTTATATATCTATGTATCTATGTATTTGTAATATATCTATATAATTGTAATAATATATCTATGAAATTTTAATACGTCTATGTAATTGTAATATATCTATGTAATTGTAATACATCTATGTAATTGTAATGTATCTATGTAATTGTAATATATCTATGTAATTGTAATAATATATCTATGTAATTGTAATACATCTATGTAATTGTAATAATATATCTATGTAATTATAATATATCCATGTAATATATTTATGTAATTGTAATATATTATAATTACATAAATATGTTACAATTACATATATATATATATTACAATTACATAGATATACTACAGTTACATAGATATATTACAATTACATAGATATATTACATAAATACATTACATAAATATATTACAGTTACATAGATATTAGAATTACATAGATATATTACAATTACGTAGATATATTACAATTATATAAATATATTACAATTACATAGATATATTACATAGATATATATTACAATTACAATTATATAGATATATTACTATTACATAGATATATTACAATTACATAGCTATATTACATTTTCATAGATATAATTACATAAATATATTACAACTACGTAGACATATTACAATTACATAGATATATTACAATTACATAGATATATTACATAGATATTACAATTACATAGATGTTTTTCAATTACATAGATATATTAAAATTATATAGATAAATATTACAATTACGTAGACATATTACATAGATATATTACAATTACATAGATATAAATATTTTATTAATTTATAAAATAATAATTTTGATATAACAAAATTTGAGTAAATTATATTAATAAGCTAAAGTTATGTAAAATAATATTAATAAAATAAATTAAGTAAATAATATATTATTAATTTTACAGTAAAGGGTATTATTATCAATGAGCTATTTTTCTTTTTCATTCCTTCATTCATATTAACCTACCAAACATACTAAAAAATGGTATAACCATTGCCTTCTTAACATTGCAATGGACTTAATGATTAGAGAAAAAAGAATCATGCTTTGTTAATGTTTAACTGTTTAAGATATAGGTAATTTTAAAGAAAAAATTAGGAAATGATTGTAATAAAAAAAACCTTTCTGTGCCATGCAATCTATATATAAGAGAATAATAGGTAACTTTTTTGTTTACACTTATTTAAAATTATATTTATATTTTAATATAAAAAATTTAATAATAATAATATTCTATATATTTTAATGAATCCCATCTTTTCTATATATTTTTGCCTAAAGCTTTTCCTTTTAAAGAACAAGTTAGATTATAATGGTAAGGGAAGTGACATTGTATTTGAAGGTGTTTTCAGAAGAAGAAAGATTTCTTCAAAGGTGGAATATAGGTTTTAGAAATATACTCCTTATAATTCGCATATAGTAGCTGTGAAGTTTTCTATTTCAATATATTCTTTTGATATTACTGGATATATCTTTGTAATTATGATGTTTTAAGTAATTGTAAGATACCTATGTAATTATAATATATTTATGTAATTATAGTATATATCTATGCATACATAAATATATTACAATTACATAGATATATTACAGTTTCATAGATATATTACAATTGCATAGATATAATTGTAATATATCCATGTAATTGTAATATATCTACGTAATATATATGTAATTGTAATATACTACATAGATACATTACAATTACATAGATATATTACAATTACATATATATCTATGTATACATAAATATATTACAATTACTTAGAACATTAGAATTACATAGATATTGTCGCAACCTACAAAATAACGAGTCTCATCGCAAGACTTTATTATTCGTTAAGCGTGACATTTAAAAAAACCGAGGAAAAGTCGACTTAATTCCTCTAAGAAAATGAAGGTTTTGAAAATGACCTTGAAAAAGACATGGACTCGCCACCAATCTTTTTTAGCTAGGTGTGATCGGCCACCTATTAAAACCGGTTTTATAAAACATTTTAAAATTAATTAAAACATTTTTAAAACCAATTTCAAGTCTGCGTTATAAACCAGAGAAATCAAAGAAGCGGGTTCGGGAGTCGGTTACGTGCGGGGAAGGATTAGCACCCTCACAACGCCCGTATAAATCGGTACCTTATTAATCGTGTGTTATCTTAAATCTCGGTAAAAAAAAGTTGGTTTTAAATTTAGTATTTCAATTTAATTCCCAATTTAAAGAAAAATAATTCCATTTTTAATTGAAAATGATCCGAAATTTATAAATTCAAAATTTTCCTATATTCCCCAACAAACGTGGCAAAATATAGAAATTTTTATTAGTTTTGGAAAACTTTCCGAATCATTCTCTTTTTTTGAAAGAAAGATATTCCTTTATTAATGATAATTGATGATATTCCCTCCAGCAAACCCGGTAGAGAACGCATGAATTATTTTAACTCGGGAATATCTTTATTTTTTTATTGAAAAATCATTATCCTTTTGAAAACATTTTAAAAGATATGAATATGTATATGCATGACATAAATAAAATGACATAGCAAAATCTAAATAATATAATGCAATCTAAATGATATGATATAATTTAAATGTCTTAGTATATTCTAAATGAAATAAAAAATTCTAAGTTATATGTTATATTCTAAATGAAATGAAATATCCTAAGTCACATGATATATTCTAAATGAAATGAAATATCCTAAATGACATAATATATCCTAAATGAAATGAAATATCCTAAGTCATATGATATGTTCTAAATGAAATGAAATGACCTAAGTAACATAATATATTCTATATGAAATGAAATAATTTAAATAAGATAATATATTCTACATGAAATGAAATGACCTAAGTAACATAATATATTCTATATGAAATGAAATAATTTAAATGACATGGCAAATATGAATGATATGGCATATAATTTAAATGACATGAAATATAGAATAATGCTATCATATAATATGCATAAAAATAAAAATAATAATGCATGAACATAGTATATGCTAAATATGAAAATAACTAAATAAAAGCATAGGATATCATGAAATATTCAAAACCATATAATAAACCATATATCATCAAAAAAAATATAAATCAAAATAATAACAATATCATAGGAATTATTATAGCAAGAATCACATATTATATAAAATGCATGAATATGGAAAATGCAATGCATGAAATGTATGTTTTCCTTTAATTAAGGAAATCCGTATATCTAAAAAGATATCCGGCTACCTTAGGCAAATATGTCAAATTAAATATTCTAAAACCAAAATACTTTGTGATTGTTTGAAAACAATTTTGAAAAGCTTGAATTAAAAATAAAAACTAGGCTAAATCTTTTTTAAATGGCTCTAATTTCCTAAGTTTAAAAATCCGAACTTGACTACCCTTAACCCGAGACTTGAAAAACCATTTTTAGAGTTTTAAAAGGCTTAGAAACTACCCTAAGTCAGTAGCTAACCCTCCTAATCAGCCCACTCTAAGTAACTTAACCAAAACAGAAAAATGATTTTTCTTTAAATTCAATTATGACTCCACTGTCCAGTTTTAAACCACGATTTTTTACCCTATTTTTAAAACTTCAAAAAATTCTGAAAAAAATACTGGAGACTCAGGACATGTAAAACTACACGGGAATGTAGTTTCTGATTAAATATGAATTCCCAGAAAAATCGGAAATGTACGAGTACTGGGTGAAAAAACTGTTTTGTCAAAACACATTTTTGCCTTTGATAAAATCATTTAAAAATCAAAGTAAAAATATTTTAGACTCACAAAATGACTCACAAACAGTAGCTAGGACTTTTTGAAAGTTAGATAAAAATTGAATAAGTAAAAAAAAATCACAAAGGTAGAATAATCAATTTGACAAAACTTAATTTTCCACAAGTGTGCTCAAGAGAGCATGACTTTGAACCATTAATTGGTCAAAGTCATTATTCAAGTGGCATGAACATGAAATGCATGAAAAAATACAGCAAACATAATGCATGAAATGCATGGATTTAAACCTAAATGTCATGAAAAAATGCATGGCATTCATAAAGTGACCTAGACCTAAATGAACTTGCATGGCATTTAATGCAACCTAGACCTAAAATGCATGAACATGCATGGCAAATGAACGAAACCTAATAACTAAAATATGCATGGCATTTTGACAAACACAAAGCATGCTTAAACCAAAAAACTCAACCAAATATCATGCAAATGCTAACCTATCAACTAACATGGCAAGAATGCACATAAAATGTAAAAATTCAAGGGTGGCCGAATGGAATAATGAAACTAGCAAACATGGCATTTTCACAAAAACTTGGTATACTAACATGCTCAACTAAATCAAATGTCACGCAAATGAAAAAACCTACTAACTAACATGGCAAAAATGCAACACACAATGCAAAAGACATGGAGTAGCCAAATGGCCTCAAGCTCCAACAAGCATGGCATTTTCACAAACACTTGGTATACTAACATGCTCAACTAAAATATAACACTCAAATTATGCAAAAACCACACAAGCATTTTCACAAACACTTAATATACTAAATCTAAAACATGCTCAACTAAGATATAAAACTCAAATCATGCAAAAACCACACAAGCATTTTCACAAACACTTGATATACTAAATCTAAAACATGCTCAAATTTAAACATCATGAAAACATAAAATTAAAAATGCAAGAACATGACATTTAAATCATAAATGACAACAAACAAAGCAACCAAACTAAAATATAACTCAAGTATATGAAGTAACATAACATTTAAAACATCAAGATCAAAGAAAATAACATAAACAATATGATAAATAAACCAAAACAGCAACTTAAATAAATAATGTAGGCCATTCGGCCATGGTGAGTTTATTGTAAAAAAAATTGTAAAAAATATATTTAAGAAAGAGATGAAGGAAGAACTTAAGAAGAAAAATAAAAAAAAAACATTTATTTAAAATGGAAACTCACCAAATAGTAATCAAAATAGCAAAAATAAGAATGAAAAATCAAGAAAGTGCAAGAGTTGGTGCTCAAGAGCAACCTTAAGAAGCTATCTTTCAAGCTTTATCTCTTCAAACTTTCCTTTCTTTTCTAAACTTTTCTTTTTTGCTTTCAACCAAGGAGAGAAAAAACTAAGTAAATACCAAAAGAACTCAGCAAAATGAAATGAAAAAATGAATTTTCTGACCCCTCACTATGCTGGCCGAAACCCCCTCATATCCCCTCAAGGATGTTGTCATTTTTTGTAACCAATTTTCCATCAAATGGCTAATAATTCAAGGTGAAAAAATCATGAAATTACCACCTTTAGATTAGCATCTCAGCTGCCTCAAATTACATCTGTTCAAGAATAATGTTGACATCTCTCTTGGCCTATGTGGCTTAATCACCATGGCTTGATCAAAGAGAATCTCTAACTAACTCTTGATTTTTAGCCATTTAATTGAAAAAATCAGAAGCTTCCTCCTTCATTTGGGTCTAGGCAGCCCAGCGTTTCTCTTTTCCATCCCAACTCTGATTTTTGAAAGGCCCAAACTAGCCCTTTTCGGTTGCATGGGTGAAATAACTGTTTTGCCCCCCGGATGCAAATAAATATCAAACGGACTCGAAATTCAATTTTTCTTTTTTTTTTAATACTTCCAAAATAATAAAACATTGAGTTCTGGAAGTTTTCAAAATTATCCGAGTCCGTTTGCTATTTATTTGGATTTTTTCTTCCAAAAATGCCCTTTTATGCCCCTACATTTTACCATTTTTTAAACGAGCTCCAAATCAGAATTTTTCTTCACCAATCTCTTCAAAATAATTAAAAAGTGTGATCTGGAAGTTTTCATAATTTTTGGAGCTCATTTGGTATTTCTTCGGGATTTATCGGCTTGAATTACTGCATAGGAGCTCGGGATTTGGCCATTTCGCAAACGAACTCCGAATCAAGATTTTATTTCGCCAATCTCTTCCAAATAATTTAAAAATGATATTTTCAGAATTTCAGAATTTTTGGAGCTTATTTGCTATTTTTCCGGGATTTATCATCTTGAATTATTGCATAGGAGGGCCGGGATTTGGCCATTTTGCAAACGAACTCCGAACCAAGATTTTCTATCGCCAATCTCTTCCAAATGATTTAAGAATGAGATTGAAAAATTTTCAAAATTTTCGGAGTCCATTTGCTATTTTTCCTAAATTTTCCAATTTTGCCTCTGAAACCCGATTTTGCTCAAAACAAGTCCGATTTTCAGATTTTCTTCAAGCTGAGCCTTGGGCTATCCTTTTTTAATCATTCCTCATCCATTGGGGGCTTTGGTCTTACCAAGTCGGGCCATTTCTGTGATTCTTCCCGATTTCACTAAAATCCACTAAAAACCCTAATTCTCGATTTTCTCCCGGATTGACTTTTCTTTCGATTTTTCTTGCAAGTGACTTCTCCATTACCCGTATTCAGTGCTTATCTTTCATTTTGGAACCTTCAATTTCGACCAATTTGATCGTTTAAGCACTTTTCCCCAAATTTCTCATATTAGGGTTTTCTTTCTACTGAATCTCCAAATCCCAACTTCCGAACTCCGTATCTTTCAATGTAGACCTCGGATTATCAAAATTCTTTTGCCATTTTTCAATTGAACTTAAAATCTTGATTTTGAAAGTAGGTTGAATTTTTCAGTAGTTTGACTTTCTGGGGTTGACTTTTTCCGGGGTTGACTTTTTCCGGGGTTGACTTTTTTCAAGTTAGACTTTTTATGCTCGCCCTTTTAAACTAAGTCTTAGAGTAGCACCTGCAAGATGAAAAAAGTCTTTTTACACTCGGAAACATCAATTTAGGAAGAAAACATACCTGTTTTAGTGGTCCGGACAAAATTAGGTGTCTAGAGATATATTACAATTATATAGATACATTACAATTACATAGATTTATTACAATTACTTAGATATATTACAATTACTTAAAACATTACAATTAAATTGATATATAACAATTACATAGATACATTAGAATTACATAGATATATTACAATTACATAGATATATTACAATTACATAGATACATTACAAATACGTAGATATATTACAATTACATAAATACATTAAAATTACACAAATATATTATAATTACATAGATATATTACAATTACATAGATATATTATAATTACATAGATATATTACAATAACATAGATATATAACATAGATGTATTACAATTACATAGATATATTACATAAATATGTGTAATTACAATTACAATGGCAATTACACAAATATATCTATGGTAAATATTTGATATATTACAATTACTGGAAATATTTATGTAATATATATAGGTAATTGTAATATATATATATATATATAATTTCTGAAATATTACAATTACATAGATATATTATATTAGATATATTATTATTACATAAATATATTACAATTACATAAAACATTAGACTTACATAGATATATCTATGTAATTGTAATTAATAGAATTGTAATATATTTACATAGATATATTACAATTACATAGATATTTTACAATTACATTAGAATTACATATGTATGTTATATATCATTGTTGTAATGTATAAATAAATATATTACAATTACATAGATATATATATATATAATTGTAATATCGATATAATTGTAATGTATCTATGTAATTTTAATATAAATATGTAATTGTAATATATCTATGTAGTTTTAATATATCTACGTAATTGTAATATATCTCTATATTACATAGATATATTACAATTACATGTAATTATAATATATCTATGTAATTGTAATATATCTATGTAATTGTAATATATTTATATAATTGTAATATATCAATGTAATTATATACATGTAATATCTATGTATCTATGTAATTCTAATATATCTATGTAATTATTATATATCTATGTAATTGTAATGTATCTATGTAATTATAATATATAATTGTAATATATTTATGTAATTGTAATATAGCTATGTAATTGTAATATCTATGTAATTGTAGTATATATCTATGTTACAATTACATATATCTATGTAATATATCTATGTAATTGTAATATATTTATGTAATTCTAATATATCTATGTAATTCTAATATATTTATGTAATATATATCTGTGTAATATATGTTTTTGAATTATTTTGATATATTAGAATTACATAGATATATTTATGTAATTGTAATATATTTATGTAATTGTAATATATCTATGTAATATATCTATTACAATTACAATTACATAGATATAATATATCTATGTATCTATGCAATTGTATCTATGTATTACAATTATATCTATGTAATTGTAATATATATCCAATGTATCTATATAAATGTAATATATCTATGTAATTGTAATATATTAGTTATTGTAGTATATCTATGTAATTGTAATATATCTATGTAACTGTAATATATTTATGTAATATATATTACAATTGCATAGATACATAGACATATTACATAGATATATTATAATTACATAAATATATTACAATGACATATATATATATATATATTACAATTACATAGATATACTATTACAATTAGACAATTACACAAATATATATTACAATTACATAAATATCTATATACATTACAATTACATAGATAATATATTACATAGATATATAATACAATTACATAGATATATTAGTTATATTACAATTACATAGATATATTACATAGATATTACAATTACATAGATATATCCAATTATATCTATGTAATATATTTATGTAATTGTAATATAGCTATGTAATTGTAATATCTATGTAATTGTAGTATATATCTATGTTACAATTACATAGATATATTACAGTTACATAGATATATTACATATATTACATAGATGTATTACAATTACATAGATATATTACAATTATCTATGTAATATATATCTATGTAATTGTAATATATCTATGTAACTGTAGTATATCTATGTAATATGTTGTAATATATTATATCTATGTAATTATAATGTATCTATGTAATTGTAATATATCTATGTAATAGTTATATATCTATGTAATAGTAATATATTTATGTAATATAAATATCTATGTAATTGTAATTGTAATTGTAATATATTTGTGTAATTGTAATAAATGTATGTAATTGTAATATATACACAAATATATTACAATTACATACATATGTTACAACTAAATAGATATATAACAATTACATAAATATATGCAATTACACAGATATATTATACAAATATATTACAATTATATAAATGTTTTACAATTACATAGATATATTACAATTACAGAAAACATTAGATATAATCATATAATATTTTCAGTAATTCTAATATATCAATGTAAAAGTAAGTTTTCAGTAATTGTAATATATCTAAGTAATTACTGAATACAAAAATATTACAATTACAAATATATATTAGATATTACATGTATACACTAGAATTATATAGATATATTACAATTACACAAATATATTGCAATTACATAGATATATGACAATTACATAGATATATTACATCAGTAATTCTAATGTATACATGTAATATCTAATGTTTACGTAATGCATCTAATAGTAATTATAATGTATACATGTAATATCTAATGTTTTCAGTAATTCTAATATATACATGTAATATCTATGTAATTGTAATATATTTGTGTAATTACAATATATCTATGTAATTGTAATATATTGGTGTAATTTATTTATTATCTATGTAATTGTATTATATCTATGTAATAGTGTTAATGTAATATATCTATGTAATTGTAATATATTTGTGTAATTGTATTTATGTAAATGTAATATATTTGCAATATATCTATGTAAATTACATTACTGTTTCTGAAAACATTAGATATTACAATTACGTAGATAATATTACTATATATATTACAAATACATAAATATATTACAATTACATATATATATTACAATTACATAGATATATTACAATTACATAGATGTATTACAATTACATAGATGTGTAACAATTACATAGATGTATTTCAATTACATAGATGTATTACAATTACATAAATATATTTATTACTACATAGATATATTACTATTACATAGATATATTACATAAAATTACATAGATATAATTACATAGATAATATATTTTTGTAGTTGTAATATATCTATGTAATTGTAATATATTTATGTAATATATCTATGTAATATTACATAGACACATTATTAATTGTAATATATTTATGTAATTGTAATATATCTATGTAACTGTAGTATTTCTATATAATTGTAATATATACATATATATCCAATGTATCTATGTAATTGTAATATATCAATGTAATTCGAAAACATTATATATTACATGTATTTTAATATATCTAATGTGTAATTGTAATGTATCTATGTAATTGTAATATATAATATAATATATCTATAGAATTGTAATAATATATCTATGTATTTTTAATGTATCTATGTAATTGCAAATAGATCTATGTAATTGTAATATATCTATGTAATTGTAATGTATCTATGTAATATATCTATGTAATTGTAATGTATCTATGTAATATATCTATGTAATTGTAATATATCTATGTAACTGTAGTATATCTATGTAATTGTAATATTATACAATTATACAAATATATTACAATTACATAGATATATTACAATTACACAAATATATTACAATTACATAGATATATTACAATTACATAGATATATTATAATTCTATTTATGTAATTGTAATATATATCTATGTTATAGTAATATATCTATGTAATTGTTATATATATATATATGTAATTGTAATATATCTTTGTAATTGTAATATATCTATGTAATTCTAATATATATATATATATATGTTATAGTAATATATCTATGTAACTGTAATATATGTATGTAATTGTAATATATCTATGTAATAGTAATATATCTATGTAATTCTAATGTTTTTTTGCATTCTAAAACATCTCAAGGAAGAAAATTTACCTAATTTGGGGATCCGGACAAAATTAGGTGTCTACAACTTCCTCACTTTGGCTATTGTTGAGAATCAAGAATCAGGCAAAGATAAATAAACACTAATTTTGTTCGATTAGTGAAATCTCATGTGAAGGAAAGGAAAGGGAGTTTTCATTTTTTTTTGTCATTTTCATTTTTCTTCATTTACATTTTCATTTTTATTTTTATTTATGGTTTTTTTTTTCTGATAAACAGCTGTAAATAGAAGATTTTTTCCTTAAATTGAGTTCCTTGACTAGTCAAGGCTCGACTTGTCTTAAGAAAACGAGTTCAATTTCCAAGAGAAGAAACTAGAAGATTTTGTCCTTAAATTGAGTTCCCTGACTAATCAAGGTTCGACTCGTCTTAAGGAAACGAGTTCGATTTGCAAGAGAAGAAAATAGAAGATTTTATCCTTAAATTGAGTTCCCTGACTAATCAAGGCTCGACCCATCTTAAGGAAACAAGTTCGATTTGCAAGAGAAGAAAATAGAAGATTTTGTCCTTAAATTGAGTTCCCTGACTAATCAAGGCTCGACCCGTCTTAAGGAAACGAGTTCGATTTGCAAGAGAGGAAAATAGAAAATTTTGTCCTTAAACTGAGTTCCCTGACTAATCAAGGCTCAACCCATCTTAAGGAAACGAGTTCGATTTGCAAGGGAGGAGAATACCGGGGCTCGACTCATTTGAGAAGCAGAACGAGTTCTATTTGCAAGAGAAGAAAATAGAAAATTTTGTCCTTAAATTGAGTTCCCTGACTAATCAAGGCTGGACCCGTCTTAAGGAAACGATTTCGATTTGCAAGAGAAGAAAATAGAAGATTTTTTCCTTAAATTGAGTTCCCTGACTAATCAAGGCTCGACCCGTCTTAAGAAAATGAGTTCAATTTGCAAGAGAAGAAAATATAAAATTTTGTCCTTAAATTGAGTTACCTGACTAATCAAGGCTGGACCCATCTTAAGGAAACGAGTTCGATTTGCAAGAGAAGAAAATACCGAGGCTCGAGTCATTTGAGAAGCAAAACGAGTTTGATTTGCAAGAAAAGAAAATACATTATCATTACAACAAATATATCTATGTAGTATAAATTGTTATATATTACAATTACATAGATAAACAATATATCTATGTAATTGTAATACATCTATGTAATTATATTATGTAATTGTAATATATTTTTGTAATTGTAATAAATCTATGTAATTGTATTATGTTTAAGTAATTGTAATGTATTTATGTAATTGTAATATATCTATGTAATTATAATATATCTATCTAATTGTAATGTATCTATGTAATTGTAATATATTTGTGTATCTATTGTAATATATCCATTAAATTGTAATAGATATTTGTGTATTGTAATATATTACAATTACATAGATATATTACACATTACAATAGATACACAAAGATATTACAATTGCATAGATATATTACAATTACATGTAATATGTTACAACTAAATAGATACATTATAATTACACATTAAAAATATTACAATTACATAGATATTTTACAATTACATAAATATTTTACAATTAATAATGTATGGATGTAATATTACATAGATATATTACATAAATATATTTATTACACTTACACATTAGAATATATCTATGTAATTATATTATGTCTATGTAATTGTAATATTTATCTATGTAATTATAATATATCCTATGTAATTGACATATTGTAATATATCTATATATCTATGTAATATTACAATTACATAGATATCTAATTACATAGATATATTACATATATTACAATCACATAATTACAATTACATAGATATATTACAATTACATAGATATATTACTATTACATAGATATATTACAATTACATAGATATATTACATATATTACATAAATATAGGTATATATTACAATTACAATTACAATTACACAAATATCTATATAATTCTAATGTATCTATGTAATTGTAATATATCTATGTAATATATCAATGTAATTGTAATATATATTACATAGATATATTACAATTACATAGATATAGATATATTACAATTACTTAAATATATTATAATTGGCTGAATATTTTATGTATCGTGAACGACACACCTTAATCATTTATGATGATCTTTCCAAGCAAGCACAGGCTTATCGCCAAATGTCTCTTCTATTACGAAGACCGCCTGGTCGTGAAGCTTATCCAGGAGATGTTTTTATTTGCATTTACGCGTTTTAGAAAGAGCCGCTAAATCAAGTTCTCAGTTAGGTGAAGGAAGTATGACTGCTTTACCAATAGTTGAGACCCAGTCGGGAGACGTTTCGGCGTATATTCCTACTAATGTGATTTCCATTACAGATGGACAAAAATTCTTATCCGCCGATCTATTCAATGCTGGAATCAGACCTGCTATTAATGTGGGGATTTCCGTCTCCAGAGTAGGATCCACGGCTCAAATTAAAGCTATGAAACAAGTCGCTGGTAAATCAAAATTGGAATTGGCAATTACATAGATATATTACAATTACATAGATATATTACAATTACAATTACACATATATATATATTACATAAATATATTACAATTACATAGATATATATTATAATTACATAAATATATCTATATAATTACCTAAATATATATATTATCTATGTAGTTTTAATATATATATGTAATATATTACATAGATATATTACAATTACATAGATATATTACATAGATATATTACAATTACATAGATATATCACATAGATATATTATAATTACATATATATATATTACAATTACATAAATGTATTACAATTACATAGATATATTATAACATAGATACATTTATATAGATATATTATAGTTAATGTAATATATATTTGTGTAATTGTAATATATCTATTTGTGTAATTGTAATATATTACATAGATATATATATTACAATTACATAGATATATATTACATAGATGTTACAATTACATTTATATATATATACTACAATTACATAGATATATTACAATGTATTACACAAATATATATTACATATATTACATAGATATATTACAATATATCTATGTATATAATTACATAGATATATTACAATTGCATATATATTGTAATTACATAGATATATTACAAATTTATTACAATGTAATTGTAATATATCTATGTAATTGTAATACATTTATCTATGTAATATATCTATGTAATATTACAATTACATAGATATATTACGAATTTATTATAATATATCTATGTAATATATCTATGTAATATATCTATCTAATTCTAATGTTTACATAGATATTACATGTATATAATTACATAGATATATTACAATTACATAGATATATTACAATTACATAGATATTACAATTACATAGATATATTACAATTGCATAGATATATATTATAATTACATATATATCTATATAATTGTAATAATATATGAATGTAATAGATATATTACAATTACATCGATATATTATAATTGCATAGATATATATTACAATTACATAGAATTACATAGATATATTACAATTACATAGATACATTACAATTACATAGATATATATATTACAATTACAATTACTTAAATATATTACAATTACATAGATAATATTATTAGCTGTCGCCACCTAAAAGATAACGAATCTCATCGCAAGACTTTATTATTCGTTAAGCGTGACATTAAAAAAAATCTAGGAAAAGTCGACCTAATTCCTCTAGAAAAATGAAGATTTTGAAAATGACATTGAAAAAGACATGGAGTCGCCACCAATCTTTTTTAGCTAGGTGTGATCGACCACCTATTAAAACCAGTTTTATAAAATATTTTAAAAATTAATTAAAACATTTTAAAAACCAATTTCAAGTCTGCGTTTTAAACCAGAGAAATCAAAGAAGCGGGTTCGGGAGTCGGTTACGTGTGGGGAAGGATTAGCACCCGCACAGCGCCCGTATAAATCGGTACCTTATTAATCGTGTGTTATCTCAAGTCTCGGTAAAAAAATCGGTTTTAAATTTAGTATTTCAAGTTAATTCTCAATTTAAAGAAAAATAATTCCATTTTTAATTGAAAATGATCCGGAATTTATAAATTCAAAATTTTCCTATATTCCCCAACAAACGTGGCAAAATATAGAAATTTTTATTAATTTGGAAAACTTTCCGAATCATTCTCATTTTAAAGAAGATATTCCGTTATTAATAATAATTGATGATATCCTCCCTAGCAAACCCGGCAGAGATATATTACAATTACATAGATATATTACAATTACATAGATACATTACAAATACGTAGATATATTACAATTACATAAATACATTAAAATTCCACAAATATATTATAATTACATAGATATATTACAATTACATAGATATATTATAATTACATAGATAAATTATAATTACATAAATATTAGAAATGTAATTATAATATATATCTATGTAATTGTAATATATTTATGTAATTATAATATATCTAATATAATAAATCTATGTAATTGTAATATTTCAGTAATTATATATATATTACAATTACCTAGATATATTACATAAATATTTTCAGTAATTGTAATATATCTAATATTTACCATAGATATTTTTGTGTAATTGCAATTGTAATTGTAATTACACATATTTATGTAATATATCTATGTAATTGTAATACATCTATGTAATATATCTATGTTATTGTAATATATCTATGTAATTATAATATATCTATGTAATTGTAATATATCTATGTAATTATAATGTATTTGTGTATTTTAATGTATTTATGTAATTGTATTATATCTATGTAATTGTAATGCATCTATGTAATTGTAATATATCTATGTAATTCTAATGTATCTATGTAATTGTTATATATCAATTTAATTGTAATGTTTTAAGTAATTGTAATATATCTATGTAATTGTAATGTATCTATATAATTGTAATATATCTATGTAATTCTAATGTTCTAAGTAATTGTAATATATTTATTTATACATAGATATATATATGTAATTGTAATATATCTATGTAATTGTAATGTATCTATGTAATATATTACAATTACATATATATTACATAGATATATTACAATTATATCTATGCAATTGTAATATATCTATGTAACTTTAATATATTTATGTATACATAGATATATACTATAATTACATAGATATATTACAATTACAATTACATAGATATATTACAATTACTTAAAACATCATAATTAAATAGATATATTACAATTACATAAATATATTAGAATTACATAGATATATTACAATTACAATTACATAGATACATTAGAATTACACAAATATATTACAATTACATAGATATATTACAGTTACCTAAACCCTAAATCCTAAATCCTAAACCCTAAACCCTAAACCCTAAACCCTAAACCCCAAACCCCAAACCCCAAGCCCCAAGCCCCAAGCCCCTAAACCCCAAGCCCCAAGCCCCAAGCCCCTAGTCCCAAGCCCCAATCCCCAAGCCCCAAGCCCCAAGCCCCTAAACCCCAAGCCCCAAGCCCGAAGCCCCAAGCCCCAAGCCCCAAGCCCCCAGCCCTCAACCCTCAACACTGAACCCTGAGCCCTGAACCCTGAACCCTGAACCCTACACCCTAAACCCTAAACCCTAAATATATCTAGATAATATATATCATATGTAATATATTACAATTACATAGATATATATATATATATGTAATTGTAATATATCTATGTAATATATATCTATGTAACTGTAATATATCTAGATAATATATATCATATGTAATATATTACAATTACATAGATATATATATATATATGTAATTGTAATATATCTATGTAATTGTAATGTATCTATGTAATATATCTATGTAATTGTAATATTTCTATGTAATTGTAATATATCTATGTAATTGTAATATCTATGTAATTGAAATACATACATGTAATTGTAATATATCAATGTAGTTGTAATATATCTTTGTAATTATATATCAATGTAATTGTAATATATCAATGTAATTGTAATATATCTATGTTATTGTAATATATTTATGTAATTATAATATATCTATGTAATATTACATACATGTATATATTACATGTATTTTAATTCAAATATATCTATGTAATTGTAATATATCTATGCAATTGTAATATTATCTATGTAATTGTAATGTCTCTATGTAATATATCTATGTAATTGTAATAGCTATTACATAGATATATTACATAGATATATATATTAGAAATACATAGATATATTACAATTACATAGATATATTACAATTATATAGATGTATTACAATTACATAAATATATTTATTACTACATAGATATATTACTATTACATAGATATAATTACATAGATAATATATCTTTGTAGTTGTAATATATCTATGTAATTGTAATATATATATGTAATATATCTATGTAAAATTACATAGATACATTATTAATTGTAATATATTTATGTAATTGTAATATATCTATGTAACTGTAGTATATCTATATAATTGTAATATATATATATCCAATGTGTCTATGTAATTGTAATATATCAATGTAATTCGAAAACATTATATATTACATGTATTTTAATATATCTAATGTGTAATTGTAATGTATCTATGTAATTGTAATATATAATATGATATATCTATATAATTGTAATAATATATCTATGTAGTTTTAATGGATCTATGTAATTGCAATATATCTATGTAATTGTAATATATCTATGTAATTGTAATGTATCTATGTAATATATCTATGTAATTGTAATGTATCTATGTAATATATCTATGTAATTGTAATGTATCTATGTAATATATCTATGTAATTGTAATATATCTATGTAACTGTAGTATATCTATGTAATTGTAATATTATACAATTATACAAATATATTAAAATTACATAGATATATTACAATTACATATATATATTACAATTACACAAATATATTACAATTACATAGATATATTACAATAACATAGATATATTATAATTCTATTTATGTAATTGTAATATATATCTATGTTATAGTAATATATCTATGTAATTGTTATATATATATATATATATATATATATGTAATTGTAATATATCTTTGTAACTGTAATATATCTATGTAATTCTAATATATATATGTTATAGTAATATATCTATGTAATTGTAATATATATCTATGTAACTGTAATATATGTATGTAATTGTAATATATGTATGTAATAGTAATATATCTATGTAATAGTAATATATCTATGTAATTCTAATGCTTTTTTGCATTCTAAAACATCTCAAGGAAGAAAAATTACCTAATTTGGGGATCCGGACGAAATTAGGTGTCTACAACTGCCTCACTTTGGCTATTGTTGAGAATCAAGAATCAGGCAAAGATAAATAAACACTAATTTTGTTCGATTAGTGAAATCTCATGTGAAGGAAAGGAAAGGGAGTTTTCATTTTCTTTTTCTTTTTTTATCATTTTCATTTTTTTTCATTTACATTTTCATTTTTATTTTTATTTATGGTTTTTTTTTTCTTCTGATAAATAGCTGTAAATAGAAGATTTTGTTCATAAATTGAGTTCCTTGACTAGTCAAGGCTCGACTCGTCTTAAGAAAACGAGTTCAATTTCCAAGAGAAGAAACTAGAAGATTTTGTCCTTAAATTGAGTTCCCTGACTAATCAAGCTTCGACTCGTCTTAGGGAAACGAGTTCGATTTGCAAGAGAAGAAAATAGAAGATTTTGTCCTTAAATTGAGTTCCCTGACTAATCAAGGCTAGACCCATCTTAAGGAAACAAGTTCGATTTGCAAGAGAAGAAAATTGAAGATTTTGTCCTTAAATTGAGTTCCCTGACTAATCAAGGCTCGACCTGTCTTAAGGAAACGAGTTCGATTTGCAAGAGAGGAAAATAGAAAATTTTGTCCTTAAATTGAGTTCCCTGACTAATCAAGGCTCAACCCATCTTAAGGAAACGAGTTCGATTTGCAAGAGAGGAGAATACTGGGGCTCGACTCATTTGAGAAGCAGAACGAGTTCTATTTGCAAGAGAAGAAAATAGAAAATTTTGTCCTTAAATTGACTTCCCTGACTAATCAAGGCTCGACCCGTCTTAAGGAAACAAGTTCGATTTGCAAGAGAAGAAAATAGAAGATTTTGTCCTTAAATTGAGTTCCCTAACTAATCAAGGCTCTACCCGTGTTAAGAAAATGAGTTCGATTTGCAAGAGAAGAAAATATAAAATTTTGTCCTTAAGTTGAGTTACCTGACTAATCAAGGCTGGACCAGTCTTAAGGAAACGAGTTCGATTTGCAAGAGAAGAAAATACCGAGGCTCGAGTCATTTGAGAAGCAAAACGAATTTGATTTGCAAGAAAAGAAAATACATTATCATTACAACAAATATATCTATGTAGTATAAATTGTTATATATTACAATTACATAGATAAACAATATATCTATGTAATTGTAATACATTACAATATATCTATGTAATTGTAATACATCTATGTAATTATATTATGTAATTGTAATATATTTTTGTAATTTTAATAAATCTATGTAATTGTATTATGTTTAAGTAATTATAATGTATTTATGTAATTGTAATATATCTATCTAATTGTAATGTATCTATGTGATTGTAATATATTTGTGTATCTATTGTAATATATCCATTAAATTGTAATAGATATTTGTGTATTGTAATATATTACAATTACATAGATATATTACACATTACAATAGATACACAAATATATTACAATTGCATAGATATATTACAATTACATGTAATATATTACAACTAAATAGATACATTATAATTACACATTAAAATTATTACAATTACATAGATATTTTACAATTACATAAATATTTTACAATTAATAATGTATCGATGTAATATTACATAGATATATTACATAAATATATTTATTACACTTACACATTAGATATATAACAATACATGACAATTACATAGATATATTAGAGTTACATAAATATATTACAATTACATAAATATATTATATAGATATATTACAATTATTGAAAACATTGTGTAATTGTAATATATTCCAATTACAAAGATATATTAAAATACATGTAATATATAATGTTTTCGAATTACATTGATATATTAGAAGTACATAGATACATTGGATATATATATATATTACAATTACATAGATATACTATAGTTACATAGATATATTACATAGATACATTACAATTACATAGATATATTACAATTACATAGATATATTACAATTACATAAATATATTACAATTAATAATGTATCTATGTAATATTACATAGATATATTACATAAATATATTACAATTACATAGATATATTACAACTACAAAGATATATTATCTATGTAATTATATCTATTTAATTTTATGTAATATATGTAATATATCTATGTAATAGTAATACATCTATGTAATTGTAATAAATATATTTATGTAATTGTAATACATCTATGTAATTGAAATACGTCTATGTAATTGAAATATATCTATATAATTGTAATATATCTATGTAATTGTAATATATATATATATATATATCTATGTAATATCTATTACAATTACATAGATATATTACATAGATACATTACAATTACATAGATATATTACAATTAAATAGATATATTACAATTAAAATACATGTAATATATATATATCTATGTAATATTACATTGATATATTATAATTACATAGATACATTACAATTGCATAAATATATTACAATTAAAATACATGTAATATATATATCCATGTAATATTACATTGATATATTATAATTACATAGATATATTACAATTGCATAAATATATTACAATAACATAGATATAGTATAATTACATAGATATATTAGAATTACATAGATACATAGATATTACATGTATATAATTACATATATATTTTACAATTATATAAATATATTACAATTACATAGATGTATTTCAATTACGTAGATGTATTTCAATTACATAGATATATTACAATTACATAGATATATTACAATTACATAGATATATTACATAGATACATTACAATTACATAGATATATTACAATTACATAGATATATACATTACAACTAAATAGATATATTAGAATTACATAGATGTAATTTTCATAGATATATAGATTTTCATTTATTGCTAATTTTCAATTTTAAGACTGTATTATGACTTTAGCTTGCGACTTCTATTTAGCTTGCAAAAGTTATATAATTAAGATAATTTATTTGTTATTTTATTTTTAATACTATGAAATATTTTGTACTTTCTTATAATGGTTTTTTTTATATGAAATATCTTCAATTAAATTATAAATATATCAATATTAGTAATTGAAAAATATGATAAAATTTTATTTTTACCGATGCTCTGACCTCTATTCTGACAGTTCATATAACAACAAAAAATGTATAGTATACTGATGGAGTAAACCGTTTGTAAATTTACGACAAACTGTCGCTATAGGTTAATTGTATATTTTACATTTTAATTTATACCGGCGGACGCAAAAAAAAAAAAAAAAAACCGTTGGTATATGAATATCTATGGTATCTATACCGACGGATACAAAAGTCGTTGGTATAGATACGGTATCTATACCTACTGATACAAAATCCATCGGTATAGATGCGGTATCTATATCAACGGATACAAAAGCCGTCGGTATAGATACGGTATTTATACCTACGGATAAAAAATCCATCGGTATAGATACGGTATCTATACCGACGAATACAAAATCCGTCGGTATAGGTAAAAGCAAAAGGGGCTACCCCAACATAGGCTATACCGACGGTAGTAACATTAGTGACGTCTAAAACCGTCGGTATAGACCTATACCGACGAGGGTTTTACCGTCGCTTAATTTTTTGTCGAAATAGTCATTTTGACCGTCGGTATAGGGTTTTAGGACTTTTAGCGACGGATTTTGGAGTTTTACCAACGCTTTTTGGACAGTCACTATATGGCAATTTGTTTGTAGTGTAGATATACTATAGTTACATATATATATATATTACAATTACATAGATATATTACAATTACATAGATATATTTACAATTACATGGATATATTACATAGATATATTAAATAGATATTACAATTACATAGATATATTACAATTACATAAATATATTACAATTACATAAATATACTACAATTAATAATGTATCTATGTAATATTACATAGATATATTACATAAATATATTTATTACAGTTACACATTAGATATATTATAATTACAATTGCATAGATATATATTACAATTACATAGATATATTACAATTACATAGATACATTACAATTACATAGATATATACATAGATATCTATGTAATAAAATTGTACTACATAAATATATCTATGTAATTGTAATATATCTATGTAATATATTTATGTAATTGTAATAATATATCTATATAATTGTAATATATCTATGTAATTGTATTATATCTATGTACTTGTAATAATATATGTAATTGTAATATATCTATGTAATTGTAATATATTTATGTAAATATAATATATCTATGTTATTGTAATATATTTAGGTAATTGTAATATATTTGTGTAATTGTAATATATTTAAGTAATTGTAATATCTATGTAATTGTAATATATCTATGTAACTTTAATATATCTATTACATTCATATATTATTACAATTATATAGATATATATGTAATTGTAATATATATCAATGCAATTGTAATATATCTATGTAATTGTAATTGTAATTGTAATTGTAATATATCTATGTAGTTTTAATATATTTATGTAATTGTTATATATCTATGTAATTATATCTATATAATTGTAATACATCTATGCAATTGTAATATATCTATGTAATTGTAATATATCTATGTAATTTTAATATATCTATGTAATTCTATGTAATTGTAATATATCTATGTAATTGTAATACATCTATGTAACTATAATATATCTTTGTAGTTGTAATATATCTATGTAATTGTAATATATTTATGAAATATATCTGTAGACACCTAATTTTGTCCGGACCACTAAAACAGGTATATTTTCTTCCTAAATTGATGTTTCAGAATGTAAAACGACTTTTTTCATCCTGCATGTGGTACTCCGAGACTTAGTTTAAGAGGGCGAGCATAAAAAGTCAAACTCAAAAAAAGTCAACCCCAAAAAAAAAGTCAACCTCGAAAAAGTCAATTCCAAAAAGTCAACTACTGAAAAAATAAACCCACTTTCAAAATCAAGATTTGAAGTTCAATTGAAAAATGGAGAAATAATTTTTATAATCCGAGGTCTACATTGAAAGATATGGAGTTCGGAAATTGGGATTTGGAGATTCAGTAGAAAGGAAACCCTAATCCGAGAAATTTGGGGAAAAATGCTTAAGCGGTCGAATTGGTCGAAATTGAAGGTTCCAAATGAAAGATAAGCACTGACTACGGGTAATGGAGAAGCCACTTGAAAGAAAAACCGAAAAAAAGTCAATCCGGGTGAAAACCGAGAATTAGGGTTTTTTGGTGGATTTCGGTGAAATTGGGAGGAATCACAGAAATGGCCCAACTTGGTAAGACTAAAGCCCCCAATGGATGAGGAATGATTAAAAAGGGATAGCCCAAGGCTTAGTTTGAAGAAAATCTGAAAAACAGATTTGTTTTGAGCAAAACCGGGTTTCGGAGGCAAAATGGCTATCTATGTAATTGTAATATATCTATGTAATTCAAAACTATGTAATTCTAATATATTACATTAGATATATATATATATATACATAGATATATATTACAATTACATAGATAAATTACAATTACACAAATATATTATCTATGTAATATATATATGTAATATATTATCTATGTAATTGTAATATATTTAAGTAATTGTAATATATATATATATATATATCTATGTAATTGTAATATATCTATATAAATGTAATTGAAATATATCTATATATTTATATAATTATAATATATCTATGTAATTGTAATATATTATCTATGTGTAATATATCTATGTAATTGTAATATATATATATATATATCAAATGTATTTATGTAATTCTAATAGATCAATGCAATTCGAAAACATTATATATTACATGTATTTTAATATATCTATATAATATCTATGTAATTGTTATATATCTATGTAATTGTAATAGTATATATATGTAATAAATACATTAGAATTACTGAAAACATTAGATAATGTAATTACATAGATATATATATATATATATATATTACAATTACATAGTTACATTACAATTACATAGATATACTAAAATTACATATATATATTACAATTACATAGATATATTACACATTCAGATATTATTATATGTAATATATCTATGTAATATATCTATTGTATGTAATTGTAATATATTTATGTAATTGTAACTGTAATATATCTATGTAATTATAATATGTTTTCGAATTACATTGATATTTTAGAATTACATAGATACATTGGACATATATATATATTACAATTGCATAGATATACTACAGTTACATAGATATATTACAATTACATAGATATATTACATAGATACATTACAATTACATCGATATATTACAATTACATAGATATATTACATAGATACATTACATAAATATATTACAATTACATAGATATATTAGAATTACATAGATATATTACAATTACATAGATATATTATATAGATACATTACAATTACATAGATATATTTAGGTAATTGTAATATATCTATGTAATATAGTATTACAATTACATAAATATATTACAATTACATAGATATATTAGATATATATTACAATTACATATATATATATATATATATAGTACAATTACATAGATATATAGTTATGTAATTGTAATATTACAATTACATAGATATATACTTATGTAATTGTAGTATTTCTATGTTATTTATATATCTATGTATATTACATAAATACATAGATATATATATATATGTAATATATCTATGTAATTGTAAAATATATATCTATGTAATTCTAATATATCTAAGTAATTGTAATATATCTATGTAATTATATATGTATATATTAGAATTACATAGATATCTATGTAATATAATTGTACTACATAAATATATTTATCTATGGATATATACCTATGTAATTGTAATATATCTATGTAATTGTAACATATTTATGTAATTGTAATTGTAATAATTACATAGATATATGACATAGATATTACAATTACATAGATGTATTTCAATTGCATATATATATATATATTATAATTACATAGATAAATATTACAATTACATAGACATATTATAATTACATTGATATATTACAATTACATTGATATATTAGAATTACATAGATACATTACAATTACATAGATATATGACAATTACATAGATATATTACATAGATACATTGGATATATTACAATTATATATTATAATTACAATTACATAGATATATTACATAGATATTACAATCACATAGATATATTACAGTAATTGTAATTGTAATATATCTATGTAATGTATCTAATTGTAATAAATATATTTATGTCATTGTAATATAACATAGATATATTTGTTAATATATATATTACAATTACATAGATGTATTACATAGATACATTACATAAATATATTACAATTAAATAGATATATTACAATTACATAGATATACTACATAAATATATTACAATTACATAGATATATTATACATAGATATATTACAATTACATAGAAATTACAATTACCTATATATATATATTACAATTACATATATTACAATTACATAGATATATTACATAGATACATTACAATTACATAGATATATTACACAGATATATTTCAATTACATAGATATATTACACAGATTTATATTTATTACATAGATGCATTACAATTACATAGATATATTACACCGATATATTACTATTACATAGATATATTACACAGATATATATTTATTACATAGATACATTACAATTACATATATATATATAGATAATATATTGCACTAATACATCTATGTAATTGTTATATATGTAATGTAATTGTAATAATATAAAATTGTAATAATATATCTATGTAATTGTAATATATCTATGTAATATATCTATATATCTATGTAATTGTAATATATCTATGTAATATATATCTATGTAATTCTAATATATGTAATATCTAATGTTTACAATTACATAGATATATTACAATTACATAGATAATATATTACATAGATATATTACAATTACATAAATATATTTACAATTACATAGATTTCTAATTACATAGATATATTACATATATTACAATCACATAATTACAATTACATAGATATATTACAATTACATAGATATATATATTACAATTACATAAATGTATTACAACATACTACAGTTACATAAATATATTTATTACATAGATATACTATTACAATTACATAGATATATTACATTAACACTATTAAATATATTACAATTACATAGATATATTACATAGATACATTACAATTACATAGATATATTACTATTACATAGATATATATATATATAATTGTAATATCTATGTAATTGTAATGTATCTATGTAATTGTAATATATTACAATTACATAGATATATGTATAAATATCTATGTAATAAAGGAATCAAATATCAAACATGCTTCTTAATGGTGAAAGATATAATGCAAAATGTCATACTAGGCACACTTTTTATATCTTTATTCAAACCTTACAAAGTCACAAATCAAGAAATCAGCATTAAAATATTAAACACCAAAATAACATTTCCTTTTATAGAAAAACCAAAAGTTAAAAATCTTAATCTCTTAAAATCTTTGTCTATTCATACAGGACAAATCAATAATTTAATTAATTATAAACAAAACAAATCTCTCTTCTCAAGGAAGAAATTCACTTCAAAAAAATTAGTGACCAACTAACAACAAAATCTCAAACGAGGCCCAGTGATCAACAGAAATAAAATGGAAAAAATGAAAATAAAAGAGGAAAAGATAATTGTTGAAAAGACGATTTTATTGCTAGGATTTTTTTAAAGAGTTTTTTCAGAGAAGTTCTTCCTTCAGATGAAAAACTTGACTCTTACATTGATTTTAGAAGTGTTATATAGATATTACTTAAAACATTAGAATTACATAGATATTACAATTACATAGATACATTACAATTACATAGATATATTACAATTACTTAAAATATTACATAAATATATTAGAATTACATAGATATATTACAATTACAATTACATAGATACATTACAATTACACAAAAATATTACAATTACATAGATATATTACAATTATATAGATATATTACAATTACATGGATACATTACAATTACAAAAATATATTACAATTACATAGATACATAATATATTTATGTAACTGTAATATATCTATGTAATTGTAATATATTTGTGTAATTCTAATGTATCTATGTAATTGTAATTGTAATATATCTATGTAATTCTAATATATTTATGTAATTGTAATATATCTATTTAATTATGATGCTTTAAGTAATTGTAATATATCTATGTAATTATAATTGTAATAAATCTATGTAATTATAGTATATATCTATGTACACATAAATATATTACAGTTACATAGATATATTACAATTGCATAGATATAATTGTAATATATCTATGTAATATATATGTAATTGTAATATATTACATAGACACATTACAATTACATAGATATATTACAATTACATATATATATATATCTATGTATAAATAAATATATTACAATTACTTAGAACATTAGAATTACATAGATATTTTACAATTATATAGATACATTACAATTACATAGATTTATTACAATTACATAGATATATTACAATTACTTAAAACATTACAATTAAATTGATATATAACAATTACATAGATACATTAGAATTACATAGATATATTACAATTACATAGATATATTACAATTACATAGATGCATTACAAATACATAGATATATTACAATTACATAAATACATTAAAATACACAAATATATTATAATTACATAGATATATTACAATTACATAGATATATTATAATTACATAGATATATTACAATAACATAGATATATTACATAGATGTATTACAATTACATAGATATATTACATAAATATGTGTAATTACAATTATAATTGCAATTACACAAAAATATCTATGGTAAATATTAGATATATTACAATTACTGAAAATATTTATGTAATATATCTAGGTAATTGTAATATATATATAATTACTGAAATATTACAATTACATAGATTTATTATATTAGATATATTATAATTACATAAATATATTACAATTACATAGATATATATTACAATTACATATCTAATATTTATGTAATTATAATTTATCTATGTAATTATAATATATCTATGTAATTGTAATATATCTATGTAATTATAATATATTTGTGGAATTTTAATGTATTTATGTAATTGTAATATATCTATGTATTTGTAATGTATCTATGTAATTGTAATATATCTATGTAATTGTAATATATCTCTGCCGGGTTTGCTAGGGAGGATATCATCAATTATTATCAATAACGGAATATCTTCTTTAAAATGAGAATGATTCGGAAAGTTTTCCAAGTTAATAAAAATTTCTATATTTTGCCACGTTTGTTGGGGAATATAGGAAAATTTTGAATTTATAAATTCCGGATCATTTTCAATTAAAAATGGAATTATTTTTCTTTAAATTGAGAATTAACTTGAAATACTAAATTTAAAACCGATTTTTTTACCGAGACTTGAGATAACACACGATTAATAAGGTACCGATTTATACGGGCGTTGTGCGGGTGCTAATCCTTCCCCACACGTAACCGACTCCCGAACCCGCTTCTTTGATTTCTCTGGTTTAAAACGCAGACTTGAAATTGGTTTTTAAAATGTTTTAATTAATTTTTAAAATATTTTATAAAACTGGTTTTAATAGGTGGTCGATCACACCTAGCTAAAAAAGATTGGTGGCGACTCCATGTCTTTTTCAATGTCATTTTCAAAATCTTCATTTTTCTAGAGGAATTAGGTCGACTTTTCCTAGATTTTTTTTAATGTCACGCTTAACGAATAATAAAGTCTTGCGATGAGATTCGTTATGTTTTAGGTGGCGACAGCTAATAATATTATCTATGTAATTGTAATATATTTAAGTAATTGTAATTGTAATATATATATCTATGTAATTGTAATGTATCTATGTAATTGTAATATATCTATGTAATTCTATGTAATTGTAATATATATCTATGCAATTGTAATATATCGATGTAATTGTAATATATCTATTACATTCATATATTATTACAATTATATAGATATATATGTAATTATAATATATATCTATGCAATTGTAATATATCTATGTAATTGTAATATCTATGTAATTGTAATATATCTATGTAATTGTAATATATCTATGTAATTATATACATGTAATATCTATGTAAACATTAGAATTAGATAGATATATTACATAGATATATTACATAGATATATTATAATAAATTTGTAATATATCTATGTAATTACAATATATATGCAATTGTAATATATCTATGTAATTATATACATAGATATATTGTAATATATGTAATATATATTTGTGTAATACATTGTAATATATCTATGTAATTGTAGTATATATATATATATATATATATATATGTAATTGTAACATCTATGTAATTGTAATATGTCTATGTAATTTATCTATGTAATTGTAATATATATATCTATGTAATTGTAATATATCTATGTAATATATTACAATTACACAAATAGATATATTACAATTACACAAATATATATTACATTAACTATAATATATCTATATAAATGTATCTATGTTATAATATATCTATGTAATTGTAATACATTTATGTAATTGTAATATATATATATATATATATATATATGTAATTATAATATATCTATGTGATATATCTATGTAATTATAATATATCTATGTAATATATCTATGTAATTGTAATATATCTATGTAATATTTTACATATATATATATATATTAAAACTACATAGATAATATATATATTTAGGTAATTATATAGATATATTTATGTAATTATAATATATATCTATGTAATTGTTATATATCTATGTAATTGTAATATATCTATGTAATTGCCAATTCCAATTTTCATTTACCAGCGACTTGTTTCATAGCTTTAATTTGAGCCGTGGATCCTACTCTGGAGACGGAAATCCCCACATTAATAGCAGGTCTGATTCCAGCATTGAATAGATCGGCGGATAAGAATTTTTGTCCATCTGTAATGGAAATCACATTAGTAGGAATATACGCCGAAACGTCTCCCGACTAGGTCTCAACTATTGGTAAAGCAGTCATACTTCCTTCACCTAACTGAGAACTTGATTTAGCGGCTCTTTCTAAAACGCGTAAATGCAAATAAAAACATCTCCTGGATAAGCTTCACGACCAGGCGGTCTTCGTAATAGAAGAGATTTTTGGCGATAAGCCTGTGCTTGCTTGGAAAGATCATCATAAATGATTAAGGTGTGTCGTTCACGATACATAAAATATTCAGCCAATTATAATATATTTAAGTAATTGTAATATATCTATATTTATGTAATTGTAATATATCTATGTAATATATATTACAATTACATTGATATATTACATAGATATATTACAATTACATAGATACATTAGAATTATATAGATATTTGTGTAATTGTAATTGTAATTGTAATATATACATATATTTATGTAATATATGTAATATATCTATGTAATTAGATATCTATGTAATTGTAATATTACATAGATATATAGATATATTACAATATGTCAATTACATAGATATATTACAATTACATAGATAAATATTACAATTACATAGACATAATATAATTACATAGATATATTCTAATGTGTAAGTGTAATAAATATATTTATGTAATATATCTATGTAATATTACATCCATACATTATTAATTGTAAAATATTTATGTAATTGTAAAATATCTATGTAATTGTAATATTTTTAATGTGTAATTATAATGTATCTATTTAGTTGTAATATATTACATGTAATTGTAATATATCTATGCAATTGTAATATCTTTGTGTATCTATTGTAATGTGTAATATATCTATGTAATTGTAATATATTACAATACACAAATATCTATTACAATTTAATGGATATATTACAATAGATACACAAATATATTACAATTACATAGATACATTACAATTAGATAGATATATTATAATTACATAGATATATTACAATTACATAAATACATTACAATTACTTAAACATAATACAATTACATAGATTTATTACAATTACAAAAATATATTACAATTACATAATATAATTACATAGATGTATTACAATAACATAGATATATTGTTTATCTATGTAATTGTAATATATAACAATTTATACTACATAGATATATTTGTTGTAATGATAATGTATTTTCTTTTCTTGCAAATCAAACTCGTTTTGCTTCTCAAATGACTCGAGCCTCGGTATTTTCTTCTCTTGCAAATCGAACTCGTTTCCTTAAGATGGGTCCAGCCTTGATTAGTCAGGTAACTCAATTTAAGGACAAAATTTTATATTTTCTTCTCTTGCAAATCGAACTCATTTTCTTAAGACGGGTCGAGCCTTGATTAGTCAGGGAACTCAATTTATGGACAAAATCTTCTATTTTCTTCTCTTGCAAATCGAACTCGTTTCCTTAAGACGGTTCCAGCCTTGATTAGTCAGGGAACTCAATTTAAGGACAAAATTTTCTATTTTCTTCTCTTGCAAATAGAACTCGTTCTGCTTCTCAAATGAGTCGAGGCCCGGTATTCTCCTCCCTTGCAAATCGAACTCGTTTCCTTAAGATGGGTTGAGCCTTGATTAGTCAGGGAACTCAGTTTAAGGACAAAATTTTCTATTTTCCTCTCTTGCAAATCGAACTCGTTTCCTTAAGACGGGTCGAGCCTTGATTAGTCAGGGAACTCAATTTAAGGACAAAATCTTCTATTTTCTTCTCTTGCAAATCGAACTTGTTTCTTTAAGATGGGTCGAGCCTTAATTAGTCAGGGAACTTAATTTAAGGACAAAATCTTCTATTTTCTTCTCTTGCAAATCGAACTCGTTTCCTTAAGACGAGTCGAACCTTGATTAGTCAGGGAACTCAATTTAAGGACAAAATCTTCTAGTTTCTTCTCTTGGAAATTGAACTCGTTTTCTTAAGACAAGTCGAGCCTTGACTAGTCAAGGAACTCAATTTAAGGAAAAAAGCTTCTATTTACAGCTGTTTATCAGAAAAAAAAAAACCATAAATAAAAATAAAAATGAAAATGTAAATGAAGAAAAATGAAAATGACAAAAAAAGAAAAAAAAATGAAAACTCCCTTTCCTTTCCTTCACATGAGATTTCACTAATCGAACAAAATTAGTGTTTATTTATCTTTGCCTGATTCTTGATTCTCAACAATAGCCAAAGTGAGGCAGTTGTAGACACCTAATTTTGTCCGGATCCCCAAATTAGGTAATTTTTCTTCCTTGAGATGTTTTAGAATGCAAAAAAGCATTAGAATTACATAGATATATTACTATTACATAGATATATTACAATTACATACATATATTACAGTTACATAGATATATATTACAATTACATAGATATATTACTATAACATATATATATATATATTAGAATTACATAGATATATTACAATTACAAAGATATATTACAATTACATATATATATATAACAATTACATAGATATATTACTATAACATAGATATATATTACAATTACATAAATAGAATTATAATATATCTATGTAATTGTAATATATCTATGTAATTGTAATATATTTGTGTAATTGTAATATATCTATGTAATTGTAATATATTTGTATAATTGTATAATATTACAATTACATAGATATACTACAGTTACATAGATATATTACAATTACATAGATATATTACATAGATACATTACAATTACATAGATATATTACATAGATACATTACAATTACATAGATATATTACAATTACATAGATCTATTGCAATTACATAGATACATTAAAACTACATAGATATATTATTAAAATTCTATAGATATATTATATTATATATTACAATTACATAGATACATAAAAATTACACATTAGATATATTAAAATACATGTAATATATAATGTTTTCGAATTACATTGATATATTACAATTACATAGATACATTGGATATATATATATATTACAATTATATAGAAATACTACAGTTACATAGATATATTACAATTACATACATATATTACAATTAATAATGTATCTATGTAATATTACATAGATATATTACATAAATATATTACAATTACATAGATATATTACAACTACAAAGATATATTATCTATGTAATTATATCTATGTAATTTTATGTAATATATCTATGTAATAGTAATATATCTATGTAGTAATAAATATATTTATGTAATTGTAATACATCTATGTAATTGAAATACATCTATGTAATTGTAACACATCTATGTAATTGTAATACATCTATGTAATTGTAATATATCTATGTAATTGTAATATATATATGTAATTGTAATATATTTATGTATTTGTAATATATATAGTAATATTATCTAAGTAATTGTAATATCTAATGTTTTCAGAAACAGTAATGTAATTTACATAGATATATTGCAAATATATTACATTTACATAAATACAATTACACAAATATATTACAATTACATAGATATATTACATTAACACTATTACACAGATATAATACAATTACATAGATAATAAATAAATTACACCAATATATTACAATTACATAGATATATTGTAATTACACAAATATATTACAATTACATAGATATTACATGTATATATTAGAATTACTGAAAACATTAGATATTACATGTATACATTATAATTACTATTAGATGCATTACGTAAACATTAGATATTACATGTATACATTAGAATTACTGATGTAATATATCTATGTAATTGTCATATATCTATGTAATTGCAATATATTTGTGTAATTGTAATATATCTATATAATTCTAATGTATACATGTAATATCTAATATATATTTGTAATTGTAATATTTTTGTATTCAGTAATTACTTAGATATATTACAATTACTGAAAACTTACTTTTACATTGATATATTAGAATTACTGAAAATATTATATGACTATATCTAATGTTTTCTGTAATTGTAATATATCTATGTAATTGTAAAACATTTATATAATTGTAATATATTTGTATAATATATCTATGTAATTGCATATATTTATGTAATTGTTATATATCTATTTAGATGTAACATATGTATGCAATTGTAATATATTTGTGTATATATTACAATTACATACATTTATTACAATTACACAAATATATTACAATTACAATTACAATTACATAGATATATAACTATTACATAGATATATTACAATTACATAGATACATTATAATTACATAGATATAATATATTACAACATATTACATAGATATACTACAGTTACATAGATATATTACAATTACATAGATATATATTACATAGATAATTGTAATATATCTATGTAATTGTAATACATCTATGTAATATATGTAATATATCTATGTAACTGTAATATATCTATGTAATTGTAACATAGATATATACTACAATTACATAGATATTACAATTACATAGCTATATTACAATTACATAAATATATTACATAGATATAATTGGATATATCTATGTAATTGTAATATCTATGTAATATATCTATGTAATTGTAATATAACTAATATATCTATGTAATTGTATTATATATCTATGTAATATTATTATCTATGTAATTGTAATGTATATAGATATTTATGTAATTGTAATATATACTTGTGTAATTGTCTAATTGTAATAGTATATCTATGTAATTGTAATATATATATATATATGTCATTGTAATATATTTATGTAATTATAATATATCTATGTAATATGTCTATGTATCTATGCAATTGTAATATATATTACATAAATATATTACAGTTACATAGATATATTACAATTACATAGATATACTACAATAACTAATATATTACAATTACATAGATATATTACATTTATATAGATACATTGGATATATATTACAATTACATAGATATAATTGTAATACATAGATACAATTGCATAGATACATAGATATATTATATCTATGTAATTGTAATTGTAATAGATATATTACATAGATATATTACAATTACATCAATATAATACAATTACATAAATATATCTATGTAATTCTAATATATCAAAATAATTCAAAAACATATATTACACAGATATATATTACATAAATATATTAGAATTACATAGATATATTAGAATTAAATAAATATATTACAATTACATAGATATATTACATAGATATATGTAATTGTAACATAGATATATACTACAATTACATAGATATTACAATTACATAGCTATATTACAATTACATAAATATATTACAATTATATATTATAATTACATAGATACATTACAATTACATAGATATATAATAATTACATAGATATATTAGAATTACATAGATACATAGATATTACATGTATATAATTACATTGATATATTACAATTATATAAATATATTACAATTACATAGATATATTACAATTACATAGATATATTATAATTACATAGATACATTACAATTACACATTAACATATCTATGTAATTTTAATATATCTATGTAATTGTAATATATCTATGTAATATAGAGATATATTACAATTATTACACAATAATATATCTATGTAATTTTAATATATCTATGTAATTGTAATATATCTATGTAATATAGAGATATATTACAATTACGTAGATATATTAAAACTACATAGATATATTACAATTACATATTTATATTAAAATTACATAGATACATTACAATTATATCGATATTACAATTATATATATATCTATGTAATTGTAATATATTTATTTATACATTACAACAATGATATATAACATACATATGTAATTCTAATGTAATTGTAAAATATCTATGTAATTGTAATATATCTATGTAAATATATTACAATTCTATTAATTACAATTACATAGATATATCTATGTAAGTCTAATGTTTTATGTAATTGTAATATATTTATGTAATAATAATATATCTAATATAATATATCTATGTAATTGTAATATTTCAGAAATTATATATATATATATTATAATTACCTAGATATATTACATAAATATTTCCAGTAATTGTAATATATCAAATATTTACCATAGATATATTTGTGTAATTGCCATTGTAATTGTAATTACACATATTTATGTAATATATCTATGTAATTGTAATACATCTATGTTATATATCTATGTTATTGTAATATATCTATGTAGTTATAATATATCTATGTAATTGTAATATATCTATGTAATTATAATATATTTGTGTAATTTTAATGTATTTATGTAATTGTAATATATCTACGTATTTGTAATGTATCTATGTAATTGTAATATATCTATGTAATTGTAATATATCTATGTAATTCTAATGTATCTATGTAATTGTTATATATCTATTTAATTGTAATGTTTTAAGTAATTGTAATATATCTAAGTAATTGTAATAAATCTATGTAATTGTAATGTATCTATATAATTGTAATATATCTCTAGACACCTAATTTTCTCCGGACCACTAAAACAGGTATGTTTTCTTCCTAAATTGATGTTTCCGAGTGTAAAAAGACTTTTTTCATCTTGCAGGTGCTACTCTAAGACTTAGTTTAAAAGGGCGAGCATAAAAAGTCTAACTTGAAAAAAGTCAACCCCGGAAAAAGTCAACCCCAGAAAGTCAAACTACTGAAAAATTCAACCTACTTTCAAAATCAAGATTTTAAGTTCAATTGAAAAATGGCAAAAGAATTTTGATAATCCGAGGTCTACATTGAAAGATACGGAGTTCGGAAGTTGGGATTTGGAGATTCAATAGAAAGAAAACCCTAATATGAGAAATTTGGGGAAAAGTGCTTAAACGATCAAATTGGTCGAAATTGAAGGTTCCAAAATGAAAGATAAGCACTGAATACGGGTAATGGAGAAGCCACTTGCAAGAAAAATCGAAAGAAAAGTCAATCCGGGAGAAAATCGAGAATTAGGGTTTTTAGTGGATTTTAGTGAAATCGGGAAGAATCACAGAAATGGCCCGACTTGGTAAGACCAAAGCCCCCAATGGATGAGGAATGATTAAAAAAGGATAGCCCAAGGCTCATCTTGAAGAAAATCTGAAAATCGGACTTGTTTTGAGCAAAATCGGGTTTCGGAGGCAAACTTGGAAAATTTAGGAAAAATAGCAAATGGACTCCGAAAATTTTGAAAATTTTTCAATCTCATTCTTAAATCATTTGGAAGAGATTGGCGATAGAAAATCTTGGTTCGGAGTTCGTTTGCAAAATGGCCAAATCCCGGCCCTCCTATGCAATAATTCAAGATGATAAATCCCGGAAAAATAGCAAATAAGCTCCAAAAATTCTGAAATTTTGAAAATATCATTTTTAAATTATTTGGAAGAGATTGGCAAAATAAAATCTTGATTCGGAGTTCGTTTGCGAAATGGCCAAATCCCGAGCTCCTATGCAGTAATTCAAGCCGATAAATCCCGAAAAAATACCAAATGAGCTCCAAAAATTATGAAAACTTCCAGATCACACTTTTTAATTATTTTGAAGAGATTGGTGAAGAAAAATTCTGATTTGGAGCTCGTTTAAAAAATGGTCAAATGTAGGGGCATAAAAGGGCATTTTTGGAAGAAAAAATCCAAATAAATAGCAAACGGACTCGGATAATTTTGAAAACTTCCAGAACTCAATGTTTTATTATTTTGGAAGTATTAAAAAAAAAGAAAAATTGAATTTCGAGTCCGTTTGATATTTATTTGCATCCGGGGGGCAAAACAGTCATTTCACCCATGCAACCGAAAAGGGCTAGTTTGGGCCTTTCAAAAATCAGAGTTGGGCTGGAAAAGAGAAACGCTGGGCTGCCTAGATCCAAATGAAGGAGGAAGCTTCTGATTTTTTCAATTAAATGGCTAAAAATCAAGAGTTAGTTAGAGATTCTCTTTGATCAAGCCATGGTGATTAAGCCACATAGGCCAAGAGAGATGTCAACATTATTCTTGAACAGATGTAATTTGAGGCAGCTGAGATGCTAATCTAAAGGTGGTAATTTCATGATTTTTTCACCTTGAATTATTAGCCATTTGATGGAAAATTGGTTACAAAAAATGACAACATCCTTGAGGGGATATGAGGGGGTTTCGGCCAGCATAGTGAGGGGTCAGAAAATTCATTTTTTCATTTCATTTTGCTGAGTTCTTTTGGTATTTACTTAGTTTTTTCTCTCCTTGGTTGAAAGCAAAAAAGAAAAGTTTAGAAAAGAAAGGAAAGTTTGAAGAGATAAAGCTTGAAAGATAGCTTCTTAAGGTTGCTCTTGAGCACCAACTCTTGCACTTTCTTGATTTTCCATTCTTATTTTTGCTATTTTGATTACTATTTGGTGAGTTTCCATTTTAAATAAATGTTTTTTTTATTTATTTTTCTTCTTAAGTTCTTCCTTCATTTCTTTCTTAAATATATTTTTTACAATTTTTTTTACAATAAACTCACCATGGCCGAATGGCCTACATTATTTATTTAAGTTGCTGTTTTGGTTTATTTATCATATTGTTTATGTTATTTTCTTTGATCTTGATGTTTTAAATGTTATGTTACTTCATATACTTGAGTTATATTTTAGTTTGGTTGCTTTGTTTGTTGTCATTTATGATTTAAATGTCATGTTCTTGCATTTTTAATTTTATGTTTTCATGATGTTTAAATTTGAGCATGTTTTAGATTTAGTATATCAAGTGTTTGTGAAAATGCTTGTGTGGTTTTTGCATGATTTGAGTTTTATATCTTAGTTGAGCATGTTTTAGATTTAGTATATTAAGTGTTTGTGAAAATGCTTGTGTGGTTTTTGCATAATTTGAGTGTTATATTTTAGTTGAGCATGTTAGTATACCAAGTGTTTGTGAAAATGCCATGCTTGTTGGAGCTTGAGGCCATTTGGCTACTCCATGTCTTTTGCATTGTGTGTTGCATTTTTGCCATATTAGTTAGTAGGTTTTTTCATTTGCGTGACATTTGATTTAGTTGAGCATGTTAGTATACCAAGTTTTTGTGAAAATGCATGTTTGCTAGTTTCATTATTCCATTCGGCCACCCTTGAATTTTTGCATTTTATGTGCATTCTTGCCATGTTAGTTGATAGGTTAGCATTTGCATGATATTTGGTTGAGTTTTTTGGTTTAAGCATGCTTTGTGTTTGTCAAAATGCCATGCATATTTTAGTTATTAGGTTTCGTTCATTTGCCATGCATGTTCATGCATTTTAGGTCTAGGTTGCATTAAATGCCATGCAAGTTCATTTAGGTCTAGGTCACTTTATGAATGCCATGCATTTTTTCATGACATTTAGGTTTAAATCCATGCATTTCATGCATTATGTTTGCTGTATTTTTTCATGCATTTCATGTTCATGCCACTTGAATAATGACTTTGACCAATTAATGGTTCAAAGTCATGCTCTCTTGAGCACACTTGTGGAAAATTAAGTTTTGTCAAATTGATTATTCTACCTTTGTGATTTTTTTTTACTTATTCAATTTTTATCTAACTTTCAAAAAGTCCTAGCTACTGTTTGTGAGTCATTTTGTGAGTCTAAAATATTTTTACTTTGATTTTTAAATGATTTTATCAAAGGCAAAAATGTGTTTTGACAAAACAGTTTTTTCACCCAGTACTCGTACATTTCCGATTTTTCTGGGAATTCATATTTAATCAGAAACTACATTCCCGTGTAGTTTTGCATGTCCTGAGTCTCCAGTATTTTTTTCAGAATTTTTTGAAGTTTTAAAAATAGGGTAAAAAATCGTGGTTTAAAACTGGACAGTGGAGTCATAATTGAATTTAAAGAAAAATCATTTTTCTGTTTTGGTTAAGTTACTTAGAGTGGGCTGATTAGGAGGGTTAGCTACTGACTTAGGGTAGTTTCTAAGCCTTTTAAAACTCTAAAAATGGTTTTTCAAGTCTCGGGTTAAGGGTAGTCAAGTCCGGATTTTTAAACTTAGGAAATTAGAGCCATTTAAAAAAGATTTAGCCTAGTTTTTATTTTTAATTCAAGCTTTTCAAAATTGTTTTCAAACAATCACAAAGTATTTTGGTTTTAGAATATTTAATTTGACATATTTGCCTAAGGTAGCCGGATATCTTTTTAGATATACGGATTTCCTTAATTAAAGGAAAACATACATTTCATGCATTGCATTTTCCATATTCATGCATTTTATATAATATGTGATTCTTGCTATAATAATTCCTATGATATTGTTATTATTTTGATTTATATTTTTTTTGATGATATATGGTTTATTATATGATTTTGAATATTTCATGATATCCTATGCTTTTATTTAGTTATTTTCATATTTAGCATATACTATGTTCATGCATTATTATTTTTATTTTTATGCATATTATATGATAGCATTATTCTATATTTCATGTCATTTAAATTATATGCCATATCATTCATATTTGCCATGTCATTTAAATTATTTCATTTCATATAGAATATATTTTGTTACTTAGGTCATTTCATTTCATGTAGAATATATTATGTTATTTAAATTATTTCATTTCATATAGAATATATTATGTTACTTAGGTCATTTCATTTCATTTAGAACATATCATATGACTTAGGATATTTCATTTCATTTAGGATATATTATGTCATTTAGGATATTTCATTTCATTTAGAATATATCATGTGACTTAGGATATTTCATTTTATTTAGAATATAACATATAACTTAGAATTTTTTATTTCATTTAGAATATACTAAGACATTTAAATTATATCATATCATTTAGATTGCATTATATTATTTAGATTTTGCTATGTCATTTTATTTATGTCATGCATATACATATTCATATCTTTTAAAATGTTTTCAAAAGGATAATGATTTTTCAATAAAAAAATAAAGATATTCCCGAGTTAAAATAATTCAAGCGTTCTCTACCGGGTTTGCTGGAGGGAATATCATCAATTATCATTAATAAAGGAATATCTTTCTTTCAAAAAAAGAGAATGATTCGGAAAGTTTTCCAAAACTAATAAAAATTTCTATATTTTGCCACGTTTGTTGGGGAATATAGGAAAATTTTGAATTTATAAATTTCGGATCATTTTCAATTAAAAATGGAATTATTTTTCTTTAAATTGGGAATTAAATTGAAATACTAAATTTAAAACCAACTTTTTTTACCGAGATTTAAGATAACACACGATTAATAAGGTACCGATTTATACGGGCGTTGTGAGGGTGCTAATCCTTCCCCGCACGTAACCGACTCCCGAACCCGCTTCTTTGATTTCTCTGGTTTATAACGCAGACTTGAAATTGGTTTTAAAAATGTTTTAATTAATTTGAAAATGTTTTATAAAACCGGTTTTAATAGGTGGCCGATCACACCTAGCTAAAAAAGATTGGTGGCGAGTCCATGTCTTTTTCAAGGTCATTTTCAAAACCTTCATTTTTTTAGAGGAATTAAGTCGACTTTTCCTCGGTTTTTTTAAATGTCACGCTTAACGAATAATAAAGTCTTGCGATGAGACTCGTTATTTTGTAGGTTGCGACAATATCTATGTAATTCTAATGTTCTAAGTAATTGTAATATATTTATGTATACATAGATATATATGTAATTGTAATATATCTATGTAATTGTAATGTATCTATGTAGTATATTACAATTACATATATATTACGTAGATATATTACAATTACATGGATATATTATAATTATATCTATGCAATTGTAATATATCTATGAAACTGTAATATATCTATGTAATTGTAATATATTTATGTATGCATAGATATATACTATAATTACATAAATATATTATAATTACATAGGTATCTTACAATTACTTAAAACATCATAATTACAAAGATATATCCAGTAATATCAAAAGAATATATTGAAATAGAAAACTTCACAGCTACTATATGCGAATTATAAGGAGTATATTTCTAAAACCTATATTCCACCTTTGAAGAAATCTTTCTTCTTCTGAAAACACCTTCAAATACAATATCACTTCCCTTACCATTATAATCTAACTTGTTCTTTAAAAGGAAAAGCTTTAGGCAAAAATATATAGAAAAGATGGGATTCATTAAAATATATAGAATATTATTATTATTAAATTTTTTATATTAAAATATAAATATAATTTTAAATAAGTGTAAACAAAACAGTTACCTATTATTCTCTTATATATAGATTGCATGGCACAGCAAGGTTTTTTTATTACAATCATTTCCTAATTTTTTCTTTAAAATTACCTATATCTTAAACAGTTAAACATTAACAAAGCATGATTCTTTTTTCTCTAATCATTAAGTCCATTGCAATGTTAAGAAGGCAATGGTTATTCCATTTTTTAGTATGTTTGGTAGGTTAATATGAATGTAGGAATGGAAAAGAAAAATAGCTCATTGATAATAATACCCTTTACTGTAAAATTAATAATATATTATTTACGTAATTTATTTTATTAATATTATTTTACATAACTTTAGCTTATTAATATTATTTACTCAAATTTTGTTATATCAAAATTATTATTTTATAAATTAATAAAATATTTATATCTACGTAATTGTAATATATCTATGTAATATGTCTACGTAATTGTAATATTTATCTATGTAATTTTAATATATCTATGTAATTGAAAAACATCTATGTAATTGTAATATCTATGTAATATATCTATGTAATTGTAATGTATCTATGTAATTGTAATATGTCTACGTAGTTGTAATATATTTATGTAATTATATCTATGAAAATGTAATATAGCTATGTAATTGTAATATATCTATGTAATAGTAATATATCTATATAATTGTAATTGTAATATATATCTATGTAATATATCTACGTAATTGTAATATATTTATATAATTGTAATATATCTACGTAATTGTAATATATCTATGTAATTCTAATATCTATGTAACTATAATATATTTATGTAATGTATCTATGTAATATATCTATGTAATTGTAATATATCTATGTAAATGTAGTATATCTATATAATTGTAATATATATATATATATGTAATTGTAATATATTTATGTAATTATAATATATTACAATTACATAGATATATTACATGGATATATTATAATTACATAGATATATTATTACAATTACATAGATGTATTACAATTACATAGATATATTACAATTACATAGATACATTACAATTACATAGATGTATTACAATTACATAGATATATTACAATTACATAGATGTATAACAATTACATAGATATATTATTACAATTATATAGATATATTACAAATACATAGATACATAGATATATTACAATTACATACATATATTACATAAATATATTACAATTACATAGATATATTACAATTACATAGATATATATTACAATTACATAATTACAATTACATAAATATATCTATGTAATTGTAATATATTTATGTAATTGTAATATATTATCGATGTAATTATATCTATGTAATTGTAATATCTATGTAATTGTAATATTGTTATTGTAATATATCTATGTAATTGTAATAAATATATTTATGTAATTGTAATATATATATGTAATTGTAATATATCTATGTATAATATATCTATGTAATTGTAACTGTAATATATTTATGTAATTGTAATATATCTATGTAATTGTAATATATCTATGTAATATATATTACAATTACATAGATATATTACAATTACATAGTTACATTAGAATTACATAGATAAATTGGATATATATATATATCTATTACAATTACATAAATATATTACAATTACATAGATATATTACATTAACACAATTACATAGATATAATACAATTACATAGATATATTATAATTACATATATATATATTATTACAAATACATTAATATATTACAATAACATAGATATATTACATATATACATAAATATATTACATAGATATATTACAATTATATATATATTATAATTACATAAATAATTTACAATTACATAGATATATTACAATTACATATATTATTACAATTACATAAATATATTACAATTACATAGACGTATTACAATTACATAGATATATTACAATTACATTGATATATTACAATTACATAGATATATATATTACAATTACATAGATATTACAATTACATATATATATATATTACAATTACATAGATATATTACATAGATATATTACAATTAAAAAAATATATTACAATTACATAGATATATTAGAATTAATTAAAACATTAGAATTACATAGATATATTACAGTAATTGTAATTGTAGTATATCTATGTAATGTATCTAATTATAATAAATATATCTTTGTAATTGTAATACATCTATGTAATATATGTAATATATCTATATAATTGTAATATATCTATGTAATATATATTACAATTACATAGATATACAATTACGTAGAAATATAGTTGTAATATATCTATGTAATTGTAATACATTTATGTAATATATATTACAATTACATAGATATGCTACATAAATATATTACAATTACATAGATATATTACAATTACATAGATATACTACAGTTACATAGATATATTACAATTACATAGATATATTACAATTTATTACACAAATATATTACAATTACCTAAATATATTACAATTACATTGATATATTACAGTTACATAAATATATTACAATTACATAGATATATTACAATTAAACAAATATATTACAATTACACAAATATATCTATTAAATATATCTATGTAATTGTAATTGTAGTTATCTATATCTATGTAATTGCAATATATTTATGTAATAGTAATGTAATATATTAATGTAATTGTAAAATATATATGTAATTGTAATATATCTATGTAATTGTAATTATGTGATTGTAATATATGTAATATATCTATGTAATTATATATCTATGTAATTGTAAATAGATTTATGTAATTGTAATATATCTATGTAATATACATCTATGTAATATATATTGTAATTCTAATATATCTATGTAATATATTATCTATTTAGTTTTAATAGATCTATGTAATTATATTACAATTACATAGATATATTACATAGATATATATTTATTACATAGATACATTACAATTACATATATATATATAGATAATATATTACACTAATACATCTATGTAATTGTAATATATCTAATGTAATTGTAATAATATATCTATGTAATTGTAATATATCTATGTAATATATATTTATGTAATTGTAATATATTTAATATCTAATGTTTACAATTACATAGATATATTACAATTATATAGATAATATATTACATAGATATATTACAATTACATAAATATATTTACAACTACATAGATATCTAATTACATAGATATATTACAAATATTACAATCACATAATTATAATTACATAAATATATTACAATTACATAAATATATTTACAATTACATAGATATAAATATTACAATTACATAAATGTATTACAACATAGTACAGTTACATAAATATATTTATTACAAAGATATACTATTACAATTTGATCTACATTAACACTATTAAAATATTACAATTACATAGATATATTACATAGATACATTACAATTACATAGATATATTATAATTACATAATCTTCAAACTTATAATACCTGACGATTAACGCCACAATCTGGCCTGAGCTCAGTTGCAGCTGATACAAATTCCTTTCCATACTTGGAAGTAAATAGCATTTGAACCTGCAACAACTATTGTAGATCGGCACATCTTGGTGCAGTAAAACAAATGCTAGATATTCCTTATTTCAAATTTATAGAACATTCCCTGAAAAAGGATGGTTCTTCAAATTTTCATTCTACAAAATGCAGTGTGTTTTTAACTCTTTCTTTGAGCAACTTCAAAAATTATATAACTTATCAACTACTGTAAATGAAAGTGCCACTACTTATAACTATCACAATATTTTTAAAGGCAAACAGCTACATAAGGAATATAGTTCCATATTCTTTCCCATACCTATAGTATGTTCTGGTGTTAGTACAGTCTTTGAAGACAGTAAATTGGACGGAAAATCACCTCCACTTAAATCAGGTGTCTACATCAAATATATGTAGCATAGGTTAATAAAATACAAAGAACAACCAAGATAGAGAAGAAAACAATAGGTCAGCACGTTACATGCATAAACATGCAACATCACTAGACCAAAAACACAAAGAGACTAGAAGAGGGTAGTAACAGATTGAAACGAAGAAAACAGAACTCTTATGATGTCTAGTTGTCTACTACGGGTATTCTGGCATGTTTATTTGCTTATTGTATATTTCTAGAAAGGAACATTTGGAACTCGAGCTCTCTTTGCTTCTGTCATTGATGCCTACTCTTTTAAATCTTTGCTTCTGAAGTTACTGTGATGGATCTCTAAATTTGGTAGAACTGCAAATTTGAAATTCAATTATTATTAATTAACTAATGGAAATGTATAAGAAATGAATTAACAAAGTGTAAAAATCAAAGTTAGTAACATCTAAATGCACAAATCTTATGATAAGAGCAGGTTGTAGCATTCCCAACAATTTTGAAAACATTTTAATCTTTCATCCTTTAAGAGAATTAATTAAATTGTTCTAATGTATCTATGTAACTATAATATATTATAATTACAATTAGATATATTACAACTACATATATATTACAATCACAAACACAAACACATTACATAGATATATTACAATTACATAGATATATAACAATACATGTAATATTTAAGTAATATTACATTAATATATTACATTGATATATTACAACTACATAGATTTACAGTTGAATAGATATATTACAATTACATACATATTACATAGATATATTACAATTACATAGACATATAACAATACATGTAATATTTATGTAATATTACATTAATATGTTACATTGATATTTTACAACTACATAGATTTACAATTAAATAGATATATTACAATTACATAAACATATTACTTAAAACATTAGAATTACATATTATAGTTGTAATATATCTATGTAACTGTAATATATGTATGTAATTGTAATTCTATGCAGTTATAATATATCTATGTAATTGTAATGTATCTATGATAATGTTTTAATATATTACATAGAAATATATCTAATATAACATAGATGTTAGAAATACTATCTATGTAATATATACATAAATATATCTATGTATCTATGTAATTGTAATATATCTATGTAATTACACAAATATATTACAATTACATAGATATATTACAATTATATAGATACATTAAAATTACATAGATATATTACAATTACTTAAAACATTAGAATTAAATTGATATATAACAATTACATAGATACATTAGAATTATATAGATATATTACAATTACATAGATATATTACAATTACATAGATACATTACAACCACATAGATATATTACAATTACATAAATATATTACAATTACACAAATATATTACAATTACATAGATATAATACAATTACATAGATATATTATAATTACATAGATATATTACAATAACATAGATATATAACATAGATGTATTATAATTACATAGATATATTACATAAATATGTGTAGTTACAATTGCAATTACACAAATATATCTATGGTAAATATTAGATATATTACAATTACTGAAAATATTTATGTAATATATCTAGGAAATTGTAAGATATATATAATTACTGAAATGTTACAATTACATACATATATTATATTAGATATATTATAATTACATAAATATATTACAATTACATAAGACATTAGACTTACATAGATATATCTATGTAATTGTAATTAATAGAATTGTAATATAACTACATAGATATATTACAATTACATAGATATTTTACAATTACATTAGAATTACATATGTATGCAATATATCATTGTTGTAATGTATAAATAAATATATTACAATTACATATTCAATACAATTACATAGATATATGTATATAATTGTAATGTATCTATGTAATTTTAATATAAATATGTAATTATAATATATCTATGTAATTTTAATATATCTATATAATTGTAATGTACCTATGTAATTGTAATTATAATATATTACAAATGCATAGATATTTATGTATAAATATCTATGTAAAATATCTATGTAATTATAATATATCTATGTATTTATAATATAATATATCTATGTAATTGTAATATATATCTATGTAATATGTAGTAATATAGTATGTAATTGTAATGTATCTAAGTAATTGTAATAGATCTATGTAATTCAAAAGTTTTACGTAATTGTAATATATCTATGTAATAGTAATTGTAATTCTATGTAATATATTACAATTACACATTATATATTAGATATATTACAACTACACAAATATATCACAATTACATAGATAAATAACAATTACATAGATAAATTTTTGTAATTGTAAGATATGTATGTAGTTGTAATATATTTATTTAATTGAAAATATTAGAATTACATAAATATATTACAATTACATAGATATATTATAATTACATAGATATATATCTAATGTGTAATTGTAATATATTAAAATTACATAGATATATTAAAACAACATAGATATATTATAATTACATAGATAAATATATTACATAGATATATTACAATTACAAAAATATATTACAATTACATAGATATATTACAATTACTTAAAACATTAGAATTACATAGATATAACTATGTAATGTAATATATCTACGTAATTCTAATTTATCTACGTAATACAAAAATATATTACAATTGTATTATCTATTGTAATGTATCTATGTAATGTGTAATATATCTACATAGATATATTACAATTACATAGATACATTACAATTACACAAATTTATTACAATTATATAGATATATTACAGTAACATAAATATATTAGAATTACATACATTTATTACAATTATACAAATATATTACAAGTATATAGATATACTACAATTACACACATATATTAAAATTACATAGATATATTACAATTACATAAATATATTATAATTACATAGATACATTATCATTACAATAAATATATCTATGTAGTATAAATTGTTATATATTACAATTACATAGATAAACAATATATCTATGTATTTGTAATACATTTATGTAATTCTATTCTGTAATTGTAATATATTTTTGTAATTGTAATAAATCTATGTAATCGTATTATGTTTAAGTAATTGTAATGTATTTATGTAATTGTAATATATCTATGTAATTATGATATATCTATGTAATTGTAATGTATCTATGTAATTGTAATATATTTGTGTATCTATTGTAATATATCTATAAAATTGTAATAGATATTTGTGTATTGTAATATATTACAATTACATAGATATATTACAAATTACAATATATATTACAATTGCGCAGATATATTACAATTACATGTAATAAATTACAACTAAATAGATACATTATAATTACACATTAAAATAATTACAATTACATAAATATTTTAAAATTAATAATGTATCTATGTAATATTACAGAGATATAATACATAAATATATTTATTGCACTTACACATTAGATATATAAAAATACATGACAATTACATAGACATATTACAGTTACATAGATATATTACATTTACATAAATATATTATATAGACATATTACAATTATCAAAAACATCGTGTAATTGTAATATATTACAATTACATAGATATATTACAATTACATAGATATATTACAGTTACATAGATATATTACAATTAATTAAAACATTAGAATTACATAGATACATTAGAATTACATAGATATATTACAATTACTTAGATACATTAGAATTACATAGATATATTACAATTACATAGATACATTATAACTACATAGATACATTACAATTATATATCTAAAGTTTTCAGTAACATAGATATATTACAATTAAATAGATACATTACAATTACACATTAGATATATTAAAATACATGTAATATATAATGTTTTCGAATTACATTGAAATATTACAATTACATAGATACATTGGATATATATATTACAATTACATAGATATACTACAGTTGCATAGATATATTACAATTATGCATAGATATATTACAATTACACAAATATATTACAATAACATAGATATATTACAATTACATAAATATATTACAATTACATAGATATATTTCATAAATATATTACAATTACATAGATATATTACAACTACAAAGATATATTATAGTTACACAGATATATTACAATTACATAGAATTACATAGATATATTAAAATTACATAGATATATTACAATTACATAAATATATTACAATTATTGAAAACATTAGAATTACATAGATATATAACAATTACTGAAAATATTAGAATTACATATCTATTGTAATATATTACAATTACAATTACATGTATATTACAATTACAACTACATAGATATATTACAATGTATTTCACAAATATATTACAATTACATAGATACATTACAATTACATAAAACATCAGAATTAATTAGATATATTACAATTACAAATTAGATATATAACAATACATGTATTATCTAATTGAATTATATAGATATATTACAATTACATAGATAGATTAGAATTACATAGATATATTACAATTACAGAGATATATTACAATTACACAAATATATTACAATTACATAGATATATTACAATTACATAGACATATTACAACTATATAGGTATATTACAGTTACAGAGATATATTACAATACACAAATATATTACAATTACATAGACATATTACAATTACATAGACATATTACAACTATATAGGTATATTACAATGTAATTCTAATGTTTTAAGTAATTGTAATATATCTATGTAATTGTAATACAACTATGCAATTGTAATATATTTATGTAATTGTAATATATCTTTGTAGTTGTAATATATTTACAATTCCCTATCTATGTAACTATAATATATATTTGTAGTTGTAATATATGTATGTAATTGTAATATATCTATGTATCTATGTAATTGTAATATATGCTTGTAATATCTAATGTTTTTAGTAAGTGTAATATATCTACATAGATATATTACAATTACAGTGATATATTAGAATTACATAGATATATTACATTAGATATCTATGTAGTTGTAATGTATAAATTACCAAATATAATGTTTTAAGTAATTGTAATATATCTATGTAATTCTAATGTTTACATAGATACAATTACATAAAACATTCAAATTACATAGATATATTAGATATGAATATACATAGATATAATTACATTGATATTTTACAATTACATAAATACATTACAATTACACAGATATATTACAATTACATAGATACATTACAATTATCAATCTATGTAATCGTATAATATTACAATTACATAGATTTATTACAATTACTTAGATATAATACAATTACATAGATACATTAGAATTACATAGATATATCACATGTAATATACAAGTACATTGATATATACATTACAACTACATAGATATAATACTGAAAATTTTAAAATTACAAATATATTTGTCTAATATATCTATGTAATTATAATATATCTATGTAATTGTAATATATCTATGTAATTGTAATGTATCTATGTAATTGTAATGTATATAGGGTCAGGTCCGGACGGGTTATATATTAGAATTACATAGATATATTACAATTACATAGATATATTAGAAAAATATATTACATATTTACACAAATATTTACAATTACATAGATATATTACAGTTACATAAATATATTTACAATTACATAGATACATTAGAATTACATCGATATATATACGTTACATTAAATAGATATATCTATGTAGTGTCTGATATAATGTAATATGTAATATATCTATTTAATTGTAATATCCATTGTTTTGTAATATAAATATGTAATTGTAATATATTTACAATTATATAGAGAGGTAATATATTTCGGTAGCAGCGTTAATGTAGAATAAATTCATCTTTTAAAATATATTCATCTGCTTGATTGTGGTAGGATTGTGGGACTTGAAATGTAGATCATCTTTCACATAATATCTAGGTTAGGCATGTTGCTTGATTGTGGTAGGATTGTGGAACTTGACATGTCAAGGAATTGCTTGATTGTGGTAGGATTGTGGAACTTGAAATGTAAATCATATTTCACATAATATTTTTACCTTTTGAGTAGATGTAATGTGTATAAGCTTAATTCAATAAATATATATTGACAGAACATATACTTTTTAGGTACCTGATGCTGGTAGTGCTCCAAATTTGTCACCAATAATAAGGTCTTCAACTTCTAGTCATCAAGTTAATGAAAATGAAGATGGTAAACTACTTGATTATTTTATTCTTCTATATTGACTTCACTACTTAATTGCTTTTAATTGTATAATATTTGTCAATTTTATGCAGATGCTGCTCCATAGGAATATTCATGAGATTTGGATTGCTTATTTCACTTTATGTATTTGGATTGCTTATTTACTTTGTGTTTGGATTGCTAATTTTCAATTTTAAGACTGTATTATACTTTAGCTTGCGACTTCTATTTAGCTTGTAAAAGTTATATAATTAAGACAATATATTTGTAATTTTATTTTTAATATTATGAAATATTTTGTACTTTCTTATAATGGTTTTTTTTATATGAAATATCTTGGATTAAATTATAAATATATCAATATTAGTAATTGAAAAATATGATAAAATTTTATTTTTACCGACGCTCTGACCTCTATACTGACAGTTCATATAACAACAAAAAATGTATAGTATATTGACAGAGTAAACCGTCAGTAAATTTACGATAAACTGTCGCTATAGGTTAATTGTATATTTTACATTTTAATCTATACCGACGGACGCAAAAAAAAAAAAAAAAACCGTCGGTATATGTATATCTATGGTATCTATACCTACTGATACAAAAGTCATCGGTATAGATGCGGTATCTATATCGATGGATACAAAAGCCGTCGGTATAGATACGATATCTATACCTGTAACAACCGAGGTTACGTATAATCATGTAAAGTTAAATCCCGAAAATTTTAAGGACGAACTTGGAAATTGGTAAGAAGTTATAAGTGAAGGAAATAAAAGAAGAAAGGATCAAATTGAACATATTAAAAAGTTTAGGGGCTTAATGGTTATTTATAAACAGTTGAGGGACTAATATGCAATTATACCAAAAACAAAAAAATATCTCTTATCTTCATTTTTCTCTCCCGAAATCTCTAGACACTTTCATTCATTCTTCAAGTGGCAGCCGGCTCCCATCATCCCTCTCTCTCAAAATTCTCTTCAAACAACTCAACCAAAAATCTCTACAATAATTACATCCAAGGTTAGTTTCTTGATAAATTCTTCTATTTCTTTAGATATTCTACTTGAGCATGCTAAGATTTTAGCTCCATAAACATGTTAAGGTCTGAAATCCATCTATTAAGTATGAATTTTACACAACTTGGTAAGAATTAAAAGGATTTGAAAGCATGAACAAGAAAATGGGAAGAAAAAGCAAAACAGGGGAAGTTGAGCATGCTTGCTGTTCGGATTTTCTGGGTTCGGCACATTAGGTTTTGTATTTTTTTTATATTTTTCCTAGAAACTAGACTTCAATATGAGAATTTTGGTTTTTGAATCACCCAAAACCGATAAGCGGTTAAAAAGATAAAATTCGGTGAAGTTGGCTGTTCAGTGTTGACCCCTGTTTCAGCATGGTTTCGGGATTTATCAAATTTGATCCAAATTTTGTTCTAGTTGTATAAGTTAGTTATTTTATTCATAAATTACACATATTGGTTGAAATAAACCAATTGTAATCACTTCCAAATTCCTTACCAAACTCAAACTATGATTTTCTAATCTAACTTGATATTAAGGAATTTATTGCTTAAGAGAAATATAGTACCAAAGGATGGTTATGGATTATGAAAATCTCTAAGGCATGGAATACTAGAAAGGAATTTGATAAGGACATGATTATGGAGTTGAGTTATGGAGAAATTGATTATGGAAATGATATTAAATTAAGGATATGTTGTTTTGAGTATGAGAAATTAGTATATGGGGTAGATTAATGGGACTTAAGTTGCATTCAAAAATTGTGTAATGCTTTGAGAATGTATAGATACTAATTATTGTTAATCTCTAGGCCACGTAGATCCGACGTCACCTGTGGATCCTGAAATTTCAGGTCGAGGTGTACAGTGAGATCATCTCAAGGATTGTGAGTAGACGACAACTATAGTTATTTGAAATCTCTTTAATTATAATTATATATAAATATATATTTTTAGCACGATATTTATTTTACGTATTAAATGTATATATGATATATAATCATATGAATTGATTTGTTATTAAAGTACATTTATTTCAAGAAATATTATATCGAGTAAGTTGGTTGATTTATGAAATATGATTATACATAGAATTTGACGTACATGGTTTTGGCTCCACCTGACTTAATGTATGAGATTATTTCCTTGACCGGAATACGGGAGCTGCGTGCTACGCCTTTGTGGTGGGAGCCACCTCCAGAGTCCCAATTCCGTGATATTGGACTGGGGTATGGGAGCTGCGTGCTACGCCTTTGTGGTGGGAGCCACCTCCAGAGTCCCTATCCCGTTATATTTGCCTTTTGGGGGCACATCATAGTGACACATATGCCTTTGGGGCGTCCTATGGTGGTATTGGCCTTTGGGGCCGGCTACTAGTATGCCTACATGGATATTGCCTGGTTATTTCATGGATGTATTCTTATGCATGACAGTAAGTTGGAGCCCAGCTATACGTAACTTGATTTACTTCACATATTTTATATATTGATTTAATATTATAATATTGTTATACATTTGAAAACTTTGCTACGTCTTTGAATTACTCATTATGGTTTTATTATTATTTATTTTGAAAATGTCAATTATGCTTTACAGATTACCATTATAGTTTTCACACGCTTTAAATGTTGTCTACTCATTGAGATATTCATATATCTCACCTCTTTTTATTTCTCATTTTCAGGACATAGTTAGGTGTCGGGATTGCTGCCTTCCTCTACTCTCTGCTTCAAGAGTATATTGACGTGGTGGGCATCATATCTAAATTTCTAGAAGATTTGGTCTTTTGATGTTTTTTTTATCTAGTAAACCTTGCTGAGATAGGATTGTGGAACTTGACATGTCAAGGAATTGCTTGATTGTGGTAGGATTGTGGAACTTGAAATGTAAATCATATTTCACATAATATTTTTACCTTTTGAGTAGATGTAATGTGTATAAGCTTAATTCAATAAATATATATTGACAGAACATATACTTTTTAGGTACCTGATGCTGGTAGTGCTCCAAATTTGTCACCAATAATAAGGTCTTCAACTTCTAGTCATCAAGTTAATGAAAATGAAGATGGTAAACTACTTGATTATTTTATTCTTCTATATTGACTTCACTACTTAATTGCTTTTAATTGTATAATATTTGTCAATTTTATGCAGATGCTGCTCCATAGGAATATTCATGAGATTTGGATTGCTTATTTCACTTTATGTATTTGGATTGCTTATTTACTTTGTGTTTGGATTGCTAATTTTCAATTTTAAGACTGTATTATACTTTAGCTTGCGACTTCTATTTAGCTTGTAAAAGTTATATAATTAAGACAATATATTTGTAATTTTATTTTTAATATTATGAAATATTTTGTACTTTCTTATAATGGTTTTTGTACTTTCTTATAATGGTTTTTTTTATATGAAATATCTTGGATTAAATTATAAATATATCAATATTAGTAATTGAAAAATATGATAAAATTTTATTTTTACCGACGCTCTGACCTCTATACTGACAGTTCATATAACAACAAAAAATGTATAGTATATTGACAGAGTAAACCGTCAGTAAATTTACGATAAACTGTCGCTATAGGTTAATTGTATATTTTACATTTTAATCTATACCGACGGACGCAAAAAAAAAAAAAAAAAAAACCTTCGGTATATGTATATCTATGGTATCTATACCTACTGATACAAAAGTCATCGGTATAGATGCGGTATCTATATCGATGGATACAAAAGCCGTCGGTATAGATACGATATCTATACCTGTAACAACCGAGGTTACGTATAATCATGTAAAGTTAAATCCCGAAAATTTTAAGGACGAACTTGGAAATTGGTAAGAAGTTATAAGTGAAGGAAATAAAAGAAGAAAGGATCAAATTGAACATATTAAAAAGTTTAGGGGCTTAATGGTTATTTATAAAAAGTTGAGGGACTAATATGCAATTATACCAAAAACAAAAAAATATCTCTTATCTTCATTTTTCTCTCCCGAAATCTCTAGACACTTTCATTCATTCTTCAAGTGGCAGCCGGCTCCCATCATCCCTCTCTCTCAAAATTCTCTTCAAACAACTCAACCAAAAATCTCTACAATAATTACATCCAAGGTTAGTTTCTTGATAAATTCTTCTATTTCTTTAGATATTCTACTTGAGCATGCTAAGATTTTAGCTCCATAAACATGTTAAGGTCTGAAATCCATCTATTAAGTATGAATTTTACACAACTTGGTAAGAATTAAAAGGATTTGAAAGCATGAACAAGAAAATGGGAAGAAAAAGCAAAACAGGGGAAGTTGAGCATGCTTGCTGTTCGGATTTTCTGGGTTCGGCACATTAGGTTTTGTATTTTTTTTATATTTTTCCTAGAAACTAGACTTCAATATGAGAATTTTGGTTTTTGAATCACCCAAAACCGATAAGCGGTTAAAAAGATAAAATTCGGTGAAGTTGGCTGTTCAGTGTTGACCCCTGTTTCAGCATGGTTTCGGGATTTATCAAATTTGATCCAAATTTTGTTCTAGTTGTATAAGTTAGTTATTTTATTCATAAATTACACATATTGGTTGAAATAAACCAATTGTAATCACTTCCAAATTCCTTACCAAACTCAAACTATGATTTTCTAATCTAACTTGATATTAAGGAATTTATTGCTTAAGAGAAATATAGTACCAAAGGATGGTTATGGATTATGAAAATCTCTAAGGCATGGAATACTAGAAAGGAATTTGATAAGGACATGATTATGGAGTTGAGTTATGGAGAAATTGATTATGGAAATGATATTAAATTAAGGATATGTTGTTTTGAGTATGAGAAATTAGTATATGGGGTAAATTAATGGGACTTAAGTTGCATTCAAAAATTGTGTAATGCTTTGAGAATGTATAGATACTAATTATTGTTAATCTCTAGGCCACGTAGATCCGACGTCACCTGTGGATCCTGAAATTTCAGGTCGAGGTGTACAGTGAGATCATCTCAAGGATTGTGAGTAGACGACAACTATAGTTATTTGAAATCTCTTTAATTATAATTATATATAAATATATATTTTTAGCACGATATTTATTTTACGTATTAAATGTATATATGATATATAATCATATGAATTGATTTGTTATTAAAGTACATTTATTTCAAGAAATATTATATCGAGTAAGTTGGTTGATTTATGAAATATGATTATACATAGAATTTGACGTACATGGTTTTGGCTCCACCTGACTTAATGTATGAGATTATTTCCTTGACCGGAATACGGGAGCTGCGTGCTACGCCTTTGTGGTGGGAGCCACCTCCAGAGTCCCAATTCCGTGATATTGGACTGGGGTATGGGAGCTGCGTGCTACGCCTTTGTGGTGGGAGCCACCTCCAGAGTCCCTATCCCGTTATATTTGCCTTTTGGGGGCACATCATAGTGACACATATGCCTTTGGGGCGTCCTATGGTGGTATTGGCCTTTGGGGCCGGCTACTAGTATGCCTACATGGATATTGCCTGGTTATTTCATGGATGTATTCTTATGCATGACAGTAAGTTGGAGCCCAGCTATACGTAACTTGATTTACTTCACATATTTTATATATTGATTTAATATTATAATATTGTTATACATTTGAAAACTTTGCTACGTCTTTGAATTACTCATTATGGTTTTATTATTATTTATTTTGAAAATGTCAATTATGCTTTACAGATTACCATTATAGTTTTCACACGCTTTAAATGTTGTATACTCATTGAGATATTCATATATCTCACCTCTTTTTATTTCTCATTTTCAGGACATAGTTAGGTGTCGTGATTGCTGCCTTCCTCTACTCTCTGCTTCAAGAGTATATTGACGTGGTGGGCATCATATCTAAATTTCTAGAAGATTTGGTCTTTTGATGTTTTTTTTATCTAGTAAACCTTGCTGAGATAGGTTTAGTTCTGGATATATTGTATATATTTGAAGATATGAGACAATAGATCAATATGTTTTGATTTGAGCATAAATTGATCATGAATAATTTTTGAATATGCATGGATATATGTGGTAATAGTATTGAGAAATATTGCTGGTTGAGGATATGAATTGAGTGTTATTTGCAGGAGGGTTATAGTTGAGATAGAAAGGAAACTCTGCCGGATTTTAGGTTGATTATCCAGACAGGGTGTTATAATTTGGTATCAGAGCAAGGTTATAGGTCCTATAGACTTAGAAACTGTTTGTTGAAGTATTAAAATATGGTCACTTGTGTAGGAAATCAGACACGATGCCACCACGTCGAAGAGGAAGGCCTAGAATCAATCCCCTACCCCAAAATAGGGATAGGAATATAAATGTGAATATTGATGAGCAAATTGGAGAACAAGCTTCAGCTGCTGGTTCATCTTCTGTTGCTGCACCCTCAGCAGCACCTCGAGCAGCTGATCTTAATTTAGCTGAGGCAGTTGCAGCCTTGGCAAGAGTAATTCCCACTTTGACTGCCCCTGCTGAAAAGGGGATAGTTGATTACGGTAAGGATTTGAAGAATATGGGTTGCAAGATTTTCACGGGGTCTTTGGAATCAGATTTAGCCTGGTCATGGCTACAAAAATTTGAGACTACTTCCATTACTCTTCAGATTCCCGAGCCTATGAGGTTACCATGTGCGATGCAATTTTTGGAGGATCATGCACACACATGGTGGAAAACTACAGTGCAAAGGTATGCTGGACGTCCTTCCATAACCTGGACAGATTTTCGAAGAGAGTTTGAAGAAAAATACTATTGTCGGGCCTTGCGGTAAAAGAAATGGACTGAGTTTATGAATTTAAAACAGGGTGGTATGTCAGTAGCAGAGTACGAGCAAAAATTCAGTGAACTATCAGAATTTGCTCCATCGATAGTAGCCAACGATGCTGATAGATGCAAGAAATTCCAAGATGGGCTACATGTTAGTATTCGAGATAGGTTGACGACCCTGGATACAGATGACTTTAATAAATGGGTCAACATGGCAATCAAAGCTGAACAGAATCTGAAAGAAATGAAAGATAGAGAAGAGATGTTCAGAAAAAGAAAAGGGCAGTTCTCCAGTGAGGACGTGAGGCCTAAGAAAAGTTATGTAGAAAGCAGTGTCAGTGGTTCCAAACCCTTGAGATTTCATGAGGGATTAGACAGAAAGCCTATTAGTGGTTCTTCTAGCAGACTTATCATTGGACCTCAACAGCAGACTAGATTGCCACCTGGGAGGTCAGGAGGACCTCGTACATTGACTTATCCTCAGTGTCCCCATTGTGGGAGGAATCACCCTGGTGAATGTTGGAGACTACAGGGTGTGTGTTTTTACTGTAAAGAACCGGGACACATGAAACGGGATTGTCCCAAGCTGGAGAACAAGGGAGTTACTAGTCAGTTGTCAGTGGGTCAAAGAGAAAGGACCCAACCTACTGCTGTACATCAGCCGACAACAGTTAGAGATAGAATTGGGGTACAATCTCAAGTTGGTTCATCTACTGGCCCTCGACAGAGTGGACAGCCTGGTAGACCTCGAACTGCAGCCAGAATTTATGCTATGACCCAACAACAGGCTCAGGCTACTCCTGAAGTGGTTACAGGTACTCTCCCAATTTCTAAGGAAAATGCTAGGATCTTAATAGATCCGGGTGCAACTCATTCTTTTGTTGCTAATTCATATGTCATGCATTTGGGTAGAGAGTCTAGGAGGTTAGACATCCCTATGGTCGTTAGTACCCCAATGGGAGAAACTTTAAAAATTGATGTGGTTTATCCGGATTGTACCGTTATGGTTCAGGAGCATGAATTACCAGTTAATTTGTTTCCATTAGGAATGTATGATTTTGATGTGATTTTGGGAATGGATTGATTGTCTAAACACAATACAGTGATAGATTATTTTTCCAAAACTGTGACTTTTAAGAAGTCAGGAGATTTGGAGTTTACTTTTCAAGGAGAAAGGAAAGTTTTACCTTCTTGCCTTATCTCCAAGATGGCAGCCAATAGATACTTGCAAAAAGGGTATTCTGCTTACCTTGCTTATGTGATTAACAAGGACATACATGAGGCAAAGTTGGAAACTATACCTGTGGTCAAAGAGTTTCCTGAGATATTTCCTGAAGAATTGGTTGGTTTACCTCCTGACAGGGAATTGGAGTTTACTATCGATTTAATCCCTGACAGTGCTCCTATTTCTCTGGCACCCTATAGAATGGCACCTTCGGAGCTAAAGGAATTGAAAGTGCAGTTGCAAGACCTAGTTGACAGAGGTTTCATTCGGCCTTGTACTTCACCGTGGGGAGCACCGGTTTTATTTGTAAAGAAAAATGATGGATCTTTACGATTGTGTATCGACTACCGGCAATTGAACAAGATCACCATTAAGAATAAGTATCCTTTGCCAAGGATTGATGACTTGATCAGTTGCAAGGTGCAAGTGTGTTCTCCAAAATAGACCTAAGATCGAGTTATCATCAATTGAAGATTAAAGAATCTGATATTCCAAAGATTGCTTTTAGAACTCGATATGGTCATTATGAATTCTTAGTTATGCCTTTTGGGCTAACTAATGCACCTGCAGTCTTTATGGATTTGATGAATAGGGTGTTTCGCCCTACTTATATAAGTTTGTTATTGTTTTCATCGATGACATCCTAGTTTATTCCAGGAATAAGGATGATCATGTAAGCCATTTGAGAACGGTGTTGCAGACTATGCGTGAAAAACAACTTTATGCTAAATTTCCAAGTGTGAATTCTGGCTAGACAAAGTAGCATTCCTTGGTCATGTAGTATCTAAGGAAGGGATTTTTGTGGATCCACAAAAGATAGAAGCTGTAGTTGCTTGGGAAAGAAACACTAATGTTACAGAAATTAGGAGCTTTCTCGGATTGGCAGGGTACTATCGAAGATTCGTGGAAGGATTTCCATGATTGCCTCTCCTTTGTCAAAATTAACAAGGAAGCATGCTAAGTTTGAGTGGACTGACGAATGTGAGCAAGCTTTCCAAGAGCTCAAGCGTAGATTGACCACAGCACCAGTTCTTACAGTACCATCAGGGACTGGAAGCTTTGTGGTATACAGTGATGCCTCGAGGAGAGGTTTGGGTTGCGTTTTGATGCAACATGGGAAGGTGATAGCTTATGCTTCTCGACAACTGAAACAGCATGAGCAAAACTATCCCACTTATGATTTCGAATTGGCGGCAGTGGTGTTTGCACTGAAATTTTGGAGGCATTATTTATTTGGAGAAAAATGTACAATCTACACTGATCATAAGAGTCTGAAATATCTGATGGATCAGAAAGAATTAAATTTGAGGCAAAGGACATGGTTGGAATTGATAAAAGATTATGACTGTGTAATTGACTACCACCCAGGAAAGGCCAATGTAGTGGCCGATGCTCTTAGTAGAAAGTCTTCTAGTTCTCTTGCTCATATCCGAGCAATTCAAAAACCCTTACAAAATGAGTTGAAGTCTTTACCTTTAGAATTGATGATTGATGAGAATAATCTCCTGATAGCCCACTTGAAGGTTAAACCGATTCATATTGATTGGATACGTGAAGCACAAAATAATGACCCTATGCTAGTAAAGTTAAAGCAAGAAGTAAGGGATGGTGTGAGGACTGACTATCAAATAAAGGATGATGATGTACTGATAATGAAAAATAGGCTTTGTGTGCCTCAGGATGAAGAACTCCGGAAGGTGATTTTGGAGGAAGCTCATAATGCACCATATGCGTTACATCCCGGTAGTGTGAAGATGTATCGAACCTTAAGAGAACATTATTGGTGGCAAGGTATGAAACGGGACATAGCTGAGTTTGTTTCTAGATGCTTGGTATGCCAACAAATTAAAGCCGAGCATCAAAAACCTTCTGGGAAATTGAACCCCCTACCTATTCCTCAATGGAAGTGAGAAGATATTGCTATGGATTTCGTTTCGGGATTGCCAAGAACACAGTCTGGTTATGACAGCATTTGGGTGATTGTTGATCGTCTGACAAAATCAGCTCACTTTTTGCCAGTCAAGAAGACTTTTTCCATGGAAAGATTGGCTAAACTTTATGTGAACGAAATTGTTAGGTTACATGGTGCCCCAGTATCGATTGTATCTGATCGAGACCCCCGATTCACATCTCGATTTTGGCCAAGTTTGCAAAATGCTATGGGCACTAAACTCAAGTTCAGTACTGCTTTTCATCCTCAGACAGATGGACAATCTGAACGGACAATTCAAATTTTGGAAGATATGCTCAGATCTTGTATTATGGAATTCAAAGGAAACTGGGATGAACACTTGCCCCTAGCAGAGTTTGCGTATAACAATAGTTATCAGTCCAACATTGACATGGCTCCGTTTGAAGCTTTGTATGGAAAGAAGTGCAGAACTCCAGTGTGTTGGGATGATACAGATGAAAGGAAATTACTAGGTCCATAAATTGTTATGATGACTGCAGACAAAGTTAAGGTAATTCGGGAAAAGATAAAAATAGCTCAAGATCGACAAAAGAGCTATGCAGATAATCGGAGAAAAGATGATATGGTGTTTTTAAAAGTGACTCCTTGGAAAGGAGTAATCCGGTTTGGAAGACGAGGAAAGTTGGGCCCTCGATATATAGGGCAGTATGAGATCATTGAACGGATTGGCCCAGTTGCTTATCGATTGGCCTTACCAGGAGAATTGTCACGAATTCATAATGTGTTTCATGTTTCCATGCTCCGAAAGTACATTTTCGATTCTTCACATATATTGAAGGATTTGCCTATGGAAATTGAGGAAAACTTAACTTATGAAGAGCAGCCGGTTGAGATTTTGGATAGAAGGGACCAAGTTCTAAAGACTAAGACTATTCCATTAGTGAAAGTTCTTTGGAGGAATCATTTATACGAAGAAGCTACATGGGAAAGGGAGGAAGATATGCAGACTCAATATCCTCACTTATTCAATCAAGTTGGTAAGTAAATTTCGAGGACGAAATTTTTCTATGGGGGCTAAGTTGTAACAACCGAGGTTACGTATAATCATGTAAAGTTAAATCCCGAAAATTTTAAGGACGAACTTGGAAATTGGTAAGAAGTTATAAGTGAAGGAAATAAAAGAAGAAAGGATCAAATTGAACATATTAAAAAGTTTAGGGGCTTAATGGTTATTTATAAAAAGTTGAGGGACTAATATGCAATTATACCAAAAACAAAAAAATATCTCTTATCTTCATTTTTCTCTCCCGAAATCTCTAGACACTTTCATTCATTCTTCAAGTGGCAGCCGGCTCGCATCATCCCTCTCTCTCAAAATTCTCTTCAAACAACTCAACCAAAAATCTCTACAATAATTACATCCAAGGTTAGTTTCTTGATAAATTCTTCTATTTCTTTAGATATTCTACTTGAGCATGCTAAGATTTTAGCTCCATAAACATGTTAAGGTCTGAAATCCATCTATTAAGTATGAATTTTACACAACTTGGTAAGAATTAAAAGGATTTGAAAGCATGAACAAGAAAATGGGAAGAAAAAGCAAAACAGGGGAAGTTGAGCATGCTTGCTCTTCGGATTTTCTGGGTTCGGCACATTAGGGTTTGTACTTTTTTTTTATATTTTTCCTAGAAACTAGACTTCAATATGAGAATTTTGGTTTTTGAATCACCCAAAACCGATAAGCGGTTAAAAAGATAAAATTCGGTGAAGTTGGCTGTTCAGTGTTGACCCCTGTTTCAGCATGGTTTCGGGATTTATCAAATTTGATCCAAATTTTGTTCTAGTTGTATAAGTTAGTTATTTTATTCATAAATTACACATATTGGTTGAAATAAACCAATTGTAATCACTTCCAAATTCCTTACCAAACTCAAATTATGATTTTCTAATCTAACTTGATATTAAGGAATTTATTGCTTAAGAGAAATATAGTACCAAAGGATGGTTATGGATTATGAAAATCTCTAAGGCATGGAATACTAGAAAGGAATTTGATAAGGACATGATTATGGAGTTGAGTTATGGAGAAATTGATTATGGAAATGATATTAAATTAAGGATATGTTGTTTTGAGTATGAGAAATTAGTATATGGGGTAGATTAATGGGACTTAAGTTGCATTCAAAAATTGTGTAATGCTTTGAGAATGTATAGATACTAATTATTGTTAATCTCTAGGCCACGTAGATCCGACGTCACCTGTGGATCCTGAAATTTCAGGTCGAGGTGTACAGTGAGATCATCTCAAGGATTGTGAGTAGACGACAACTATAGTTATTTGAAATCTCTTTAATTATAATTATATATAAATATATATTTTTAGCATGATATTTATTTTACGTATTAAATGTATATATGATATATAATCATATGAATTGATTTGTTATTAAAGTACATTTATTTCAAGAAATATTATATCGAGTAAGTTGGTTGATTTATGAAATATGATTATACATAGAATTTGACGTACATGGTTTTGGCTCCACCTGACTTAATGTATGAGATTATTTCCTTCACCGGAATACGGGAGCTGCGTGCTACGCCTTTGTGGTGGGAGCCACCTCCAGAGTCCCAATTCCGTGATATTGGACTGGGGTATGGGAGCTGCGTGCTACGCCTTTGTGGTGGGAGCCACCTCCAGAGTCCCTATCCCGTTATATTTGCCTTTTGGGGGCACATCATAGTGACACATATGCCTTTGGGGCGTCCTATGGTGGTATTGGCCTTTGGGGCCGGCTACTAGTATGCCTACATGGATATTGCCTGGTTATTTCATGGATGTATTCTTATGCATGACAGTAAGTTGGAGCCCAGCTATACGTAACTTGATTTACTTCACATATTTTATATATTGATTTAATATTATAATATTGTTATACATTTGAAAACTTTGCTACGTCTTTGAATTACTCATTATGGTTTTATTATTATTTATTTTGAAAATGTCAATTATGCTTTACAGATTACCATTATAGTTTTCACACGCTTAAAATGTTGTCTACTCATTGAGATATTCATATATCTCACCTCTTTTTATTTCTCGTTTTCAGGACATAGTTAGGTGTCGGGATTGCTGCCTTCCTCTACTCTCTGCTTCAAGAGTATATTGACGTGGTGGGCATCATATCTAAATTTCTCGAAGATTTGGTCTTTTGATGTTTTTTTTTATCTAGTAAACCTTGCTGAGATAGGTTTAGTTCTGGATATATTGTATATATTTGAAGATATGAGACAATAGATCAATATGTTTTGATTTGAGCATAAATTGATCATGAATAATTTTTGAATATGCATGGATATATGTGGTAATAGTATTGAGAAATATTGCTGGTTGAGGATATGAATTGAGTGTTATTTGCAGGAGGGTTATAGTTGAGATAGAAAGGAAACTCTGCCGGATTTTAGGTTGATTATCCGGACAGGGTGTTACAATACCTACGGATACAAAAGCCGTCGGTATAGATGCGGTATCTATACCGACGGATACAAAATCCGTCGGTATAGGTAAAAGCAAAAGGGGCTACCCCAACATAGGCTATTCCGACAGTAGTAACATTAGTGGCGTCTAAAACCGTTGGTATAGGTTATACATCCTATTTCGACGGTCACCTTTTCCGTCGGTATAGGTCTATATCGATGAGGGTTTTACCGTGGCGTAATTTTTTGTTGGAATAGTCATTTTGACCGTCGGTATAGGGTTTTAGGACTTTTAGCGATGGATTTTGGAGTTTTACCACCGCTTTTTGGACCGTCACTATATGGCAATTTGTTTGTAGTGTAGATATACTACAGTTACATAGATATTTTACAATTACATAGATATATTACAATGTATTACACAAATATATTACAATTACTTAAGTATATTACAATTACAGAGATATATTACAATTACATATATATGTAATTGTAATATACAATTGCATAGATATATTACATAGATATTTTACAATTACATAGATATATTACACAGATATTACAATTACATAGATATATTACATAAATATATTTATTACAGTTACACATTAGATATATTATAATTACAATTGCATAGATATATATTACAATTACATAGACATATTACAATTACATAGATACATTACAATTACATAGATATATTACATAGATATCTATGTAATATAATTGTACTACATAAATATATCTATGTAATTGTAATATATTTATGTAATTGTAATAATATATCGATGTAATTGTGTTAATGTAATATATCTATGTAAATTGTAATAATATATGTAATTGTAATATATTTATGTAATTATAATATATCTATGTTATTGTAATATATTTATGTAAATGTAATATATTTGTGTAATTGTAATATATTTTAGTAACTGTAGTACATCTATGTAATTGTAATATTTATGTAATTGTAATATATCTATGTAACTGTCATATATCTATTACATTCATATATTATTACAATTATATAGATATATATGTAATTGTAATATATATCAATGCAATTGTAATATATCTATATAATTGTAATCGTAATATATCTATGTAATTGTAATATATCTATGTAATTGTAATTGTAATACATCTATGTAATTGTAATATATCTATGTAATTGTAATATATCGATGTAATTTTAATATATCTATGTAATTCTATGTAATTGTAATATATCTATGTAATTGTAATATATCTATGTAACTATAATATATCTTTGTAGTTATAATATATCTATGTAATTGTAATATACTTATGTAACTATAATATATCTTTGTAGTTGTAATATATCTATGTAATTGTAAGATTACTTAGATACATTATTAATTGTAATATATTTATGTAATTGTAATATATCTATGTAATATATTATCTATATAATTGTAATATATCTATGTAATTGTAATATATCTAGGTAATTGTAATGTATCTATGTAATTGTAATGTATCTATGTAATTCTAATGTATCTATGTAATTGTAGTATATCTATGTAATTGTAATATATATATATATATCCAATGTATCTATGTAATTCTAATATATCAATGTATCTAATGTTTACATAGATATATTACAATTACATAGATATATTACAATTGCATAGATATATATTACAATTACATATATATATATAATTGTAATAATATGTGAATGTAATGGATATATTACAATTACATCGACATATTACAATTGCATAGATATATATTACAATTACATGGAATTACATAGATATATTACAATTACATAGATACATTACAATTACACAAATATATTATCTATGTAATATATCTATGCAATATATTATCTATGTAATTGTAATATATTTAAGTAATTGTAATTGTAATATATATCTATGTAATTGTAATATATTTAAGTAATATATCTATGTAATATTACATAGCTATATTACATAAATACAGTACAATTACATATATTATTACAATTACATAGATATATTACAATTACATATTTTTGTAATTACATAGATATATTACAATTACATAGATACATTACAATTGCAAATTAGATATATAAAAATACATGTAATTGTAATTGTAATATATCTAAGCAATTGTAATACATCTATGTAATTGTAATATATTTATGTAATATCTCTATATCTATGTAATGTTACAATAGATATGTAATTGTAATATATCTATGTAATTGTAATATATTATATAGATATATATTACAATAACATAGATATATTACAATAACATAGATATATTATAATTACATAAATATAATACAATTACATAGATATATTACAATTACATAGATATATTACATAGATACATTACATAAATATATTACAATTACATAGATATATTAGAATTACATAGATATATTACAATTACATAGATATATTACAATTACATAAATATATTACAATTACATAGATATATTACATAGATATATATTACAATTACATAGATATATTACAATTACATAAATATATTAGAATTACATAGATATATTACAATTAAATAATACATTTACAATTACATAGATATCTAATTACATAGATATATTACATATATTACAATCACATAATTACAATTACATAGATATATTACAATTACATAGATATATTACAATTACATAAATATATTACATATATTACATAAATATATGTATATATTACAATTAAAGTTACACAAAATATATATCTAAATAAATACATAGATATATTACAATTACATAGATATTACAATTACATAGATATATTACAATAACATAGATATATTACATACATATATTACAATTACAATTACACAAATATATAATTACAAAAATATATTACAATTACATAGATATATTACAATTATATAGATATATTACAATACACAAATATATTACAATTACATAGATATATTACAATTACATAGACATATTATAATAACATAGATATATTACAATTGCATAAATATATTACGATAACATAGATATGTTACAATTACATAAATATGTTACAATTACATAGATATATTACAATTTCATAGATATATATTACAATTACATATATATATCTATATAATTGTAATAATATATGAACGTAATAGATATATTACAATTACATCGATATATTACAATTGCATAGATATATATTACAATTACATAGAATTACATAGATATATTACAATTACATAGATACATTACAATTACACAAATATATTATCTATGTAATATATCTATGTAATATATTATCTATGTATTTGTAATATAATTAAGTAATTGTAATTGTAATGTATATATCTATGTAATTGTAATGTATCTATGTAATTGTATTATATTTATGTAATATATCTATGTAATATTACGTAAATGTATTACATAAATATATTACAATTACATAGATGTATTACAATTACATAGATATATAATTTAATTACATAGATATATATTACAATTACATAGATATATTACAATTACATAAATATATCTATGTAATATTACAATTACAGTTACATATATATATTACAATTACATATTTTTGTAATTATATAGATATATTACAATTACATAGATACATTACAATTACACTTTAGATATATTAAAATACATGTAATTCTAATATATCTATGCAATTGTAATACATCTATGTAATTGTAATATATCTATGTAATATATCTATATCTATGTAATATTACAATAGATATGTAATTGTAATATATCTATGTAATTGTAATATATTACAATTACATAGATATATTACAATTACATAGATATATTACAATTACATAGATAATATATTACATAGATATATTATAATTACATAGATATATTTATTAATATTTATATTACAATTATATAGATATATTACAATTGCATATATTTATTATAATTGTATTACTATTACATAGATATCTTACATAGATATATATAATTACATAAACCCTATAACGATATCTATGTAATTCTATGTAATATATTTGTGTAATTTTAATATATTACAATTACATTAGATATACTATTACAATTACATAGATATACTATTACAATTACATAGATATATTACATTTACATAGATATATTATAATTACATAGATATATTACATAAATATATTTACAATTACATAGATATATATATTACATAGATATATTACAATTACATAGATATATTACATAGATACATTACATAAATATATTACAATTACATAGATATATTACAATTACATAGATATATTACATAGATATATTACAATTACATAAATATATTTACAATTACATAGATATCTAATAACATAGATATATTACATATATTACAATCACATAATTACAATTACATAGATATATTACAATTACATAGATATATTACTATTACATAGATATATTACAATTATATGAATATATTACATATATTACATAAATATATGTATATATTACAATTACAATAACAAAAATATATATCTAAATAAATACGTAGATATATTACAATTACATATAAATATATTACATAGATATATATATATATATATATTACAATTACATAGATATATTACATACATATATTACAATTAAAATTACAAAAATATATTACAATTACATTGATATATTACAATTACATAGATATATTACAATACACAAATATATTACAATTACATAGATATATTACAATTACAAAGACATATTATAATTACATAGATATATTACAATTGCATAAATATATTACAATAACATAGATATATTACAATTACATAAATATATTACAATTACATAGATATATTACAATTACAAAAAACATTAGAATTACATATCTATTGTAATATATTACAATTACATGTATATTATAAGTACAACTACATAGATATATTACAATGTATTACACAAATATATTTTAATTACTTAAATATATTTCAATTACATAGATATATTACATAAATATATTACAATTACATATATATATTACAATTACGTAGATATACTACAGTTACATAGATACATTACCATTACATAGCTATATTACATAGATACATTAAAATTACATATATATATTAAAATTACATAGATATATTACAATTACATAGATAATATATTACATAGATATATTACAATTACATAAATATATCACAATTAATAATGTATCTATGTAATATTACATAGATATATTACATAAATATATTACACTTACATAGATATATTACAACGACAAAGATATATTATAGTTACATAGATATATACAATTACATAGATATATTCAAATTACATAGAATTACATAGATATATTAAAATTACATAGATATATTACAATTACATAGATATATTACAATTACGTAGATATATTATAATTACATAGATAATATATTACATAGATATATATATCTATGTAATTGTAATAGTATATCTATGTAATAAATACATTAGAATTACTGAAAACATTAGATAATGTAATTACATAGATATATATATTACAATTACAATTACATAGATACATTACAATTACATTGATATATTAAAATTACATAGATATATTACAATTACATAGATATATTACACATTCATATATTATTATATGTAATATATCTATGTAATTGTAATATATTTAATAGTATTAATGTAATATATCTATGTAATATATATCTATGTAATTGTAATATATATATATGTAATTGTAATATCTATGTAATTGAAATACATCTATGTAATTGAAATATATCTATGTAATTGTAATATATCTATGTAATTATATACATGTAATATCTATGTATCTATGTAATTCTAATATATCTATGTAATTGTAATATATCTATGTAATTGAAATACATCTATGTAATTGTAATATATCTATGTAATTGTAAAATATCTATGTAATTATATACATGTAATATCTATGTAATTCTAATATATCTATGTAATTATAATATATCTATGTTATTGTAATATATTTATGCAATTGTAATATATCTATGTAATTATAATATATCTATTTAATATTACATAGATATATATATTACATGTATTTTAATTGTAATATATCTATGTAATTCTAATATATCTATGCAATTGTAATAGATATTACGTAGATATATTACATAGATATATATATTACAATTACATAGATATATTATAATTATATAGATATATTTCAATTACATAGATGTATTGCAACATAAAATTACGTAGATATAATTACATAGATAATATATCTTTGTAGTTGTAATATATCTATGTAATTGTAATATATTTATGTAATATATCTATGTAATATTACATAGATACATTATTAATTGTAATATATTTATGTAATTGTAATATATCTATGTAATTGTAATATATCTATGTAACTGTAGTATATCTATGTAATTGTAATATATATATATATATCTTATGTATCTATGTAATTCTAATATATCAATGTAATTCGAAAACATTATATATTAGATTTATTTTAATATATTTAATGTGTAATTGTATTGTATCTATGTAATTGTAATATATAATATAATATATCTATATAATTGTAATAATATATCTATGTAGTTTTAATATATCTATGTAATTATAATATATCTATGTAATTGTAATGTATCTATGTAATATATTTAAGTAATTGTAATATATCTATGTAATTGTAATGTATCTATGTAATATATCTATGTAATTGTAATATATCTATGTAACTGTAGTATATCTATGTAATTGTAATATATATATATATATATATATCCAAGTATCTATGTAATTGTAATATCTATGTAATTGTAATATATCTATGTAACATATCTATGTAATTGTAATAAATATATTTATGTGACTGACAAGACCACTCGATTAATATATTTATATCTATGATTAATAAATAGATTTCCTATTAACACTATTATAGCCATGTCGGTCATATGCTTGTACTGGTTTAGAAAAACCCTAGCCAGGTCATTCCAAGAGCGAATCTGATCTTTGCTCAACTGACTATACCACCTAATTTGGACCCGCTGAGGCTATCCTGAAAGCAGTGAATCAAAAGCTTATCATTATCTATATGACTTGTCATCTTCCGGCAGAACATAGTGATGTGGGCTGACGGATCGGTTGTCCCGTCATATTTCACAAAGTCAGGGATCTTGAACTTAGGAGGAATGACTAAATCGAGGACCAAACATCGTTCTTTCGCATCTAAACTCCCAAATACATCTGTACTTTCTACTGCCCGGAGCGTTTCATTTAACAACTTATATTTCCCTTGGGAATCTGCCAACTCAACCTTATTTACTGCAACCATTTTCAACTTTGCCTGTTCGGCTGGATCATCTGAGTTTAGGACATTGACGGGGTTAACAGTGTTCTGGGCATCCACCATTACGACCTCATTCTGACCCCTTCGTGCCTCTAACCCTTCTCGGGCGGCCAGGTGTTCAGTGTATCCCTTGATTACGGTGGACATTAGCTCCATCAATTTAATCATCTGATCTTTAGATTCTGCTTGAGACTTTGCCAGCTGTTCTCGCAATTCTTCTTGTACCTTTTCCATTCTTTCCATTCGGGCAACTTGTTCGTTCTCTATAGCACTAGCCTGTATTAAAAGGGTACTCAGTATTTCTGATACCTCTGATTTGAAATGGAAGTTCTTTCAAAGACTCCTAAAGCCAAGCCAACTTCTGTTTTATTTCCCCCAAATGTATGTCATGATGAATGAGCCATGACTGTTATTTGATGCATGTGAAGAATAAAAAATAATGTATGGACATATATAGTGGAAACATGCTGACCATGTATGTAATAAATGCAAGCAGGATGCCAACATGTTGCAAGCAAAGAATAAACAAATCACCACATGGATATATGCAATGAATGATCATGTACATTTTAGCGTATTTCCCAATGAATGATCATATACACTATGAATGCAACACGATGTCAATTATGATACATGCAAACAATGAATGATTGATACAGAGTATATACAAAGAAAATCATGCTAACCATGTGTGTCATGAATGCGACCTAATGCTAACATGATGTATGTAATAAGCAAATTAATGCATGGATATATACAGAAAAATCATGCTGATTATGAATGCATAAATGCAACCTGATGCTAACATGATACATGTATGAATGTATTGTATGACCAATAATTGATCAGATGCAAAATGCAAAAGGGGAAGATATCACGGAGGACATAAGAATCGGAGGAACTTAATCATCAACATCTCATAAATTTGAAGCATAGTCAATTCATTCCCATATCAATGTTCACAATGGTATAAACCATGTTTTACAAAATCTGAGCATTAGTTATAACTGTCTTTACAAGCACTTTATTCTTCCTAGCATCCTAAGGCTATAAGAGCCGGCTACTAAATAAGTGAAATCCTATTACATCATATAAGACCGAAGTCTTTCCACCTCAATGCTGTAAATCTCCCAATCCTAATGACGCTTTCCCAGCCCTCCATCAATTAGTGTCGTTGGATCCAACCACTTGGCATTTATAAGAGTTTTCACTTTCTTTTTGAATGCCATACAGTCTTCGATGCTATGGCCAACAATTCCACAGTGATAATCACATCTTGCATTTGGATTATACCACCTTGGATATGGTGGTAACAGGGGTTTCAATGGGACACAGGCAACCATGTGATTTTGGATCAGTATAGGGAGAAGCTCTTTGTAGCTGATTGGAAGGGGATCAAAAGGCCTTTGGGTCTTATGCTGGGGTCATTTCTTAGTCACACATGGCCTAGGAGTTGGGGCACTTGGTGTTGGTACTAAGGTTCGAACCGGAGTGTTTACGTAGGGAGATGGAAGAATAATAAGGTAAGGGTATGGATTTGGACACGGGGCCTTTGGAGGTTGTACATAGCTCGAGGTTCCTATCCCAGATGCTGGATAAGGTGATTGATGAGGGAATACTATCAACTGGAAGTTGTTGGTGATGGAGTGGGATTCAAGAATCCCGTAGTGGTCATCCCAATGGACGATTGGACCATAGTAGGGTGGGGATACTTGTTTTGACCTAGAACAGTTTGCAGGTATGGTACAGGATCCGAGGTTTCTATCTATGGTATCAGGCTATCAGGTTTAATCATTTTCACGATTTTGTCCATAATTTCATCAGGATTGCAACCTTTGTGGCATTGACAAGTGCAGGATCCAGCAAGGATTGTATGTTCTGGACCTAATGGTTTTGGTTGATCCGAAGACAATACAGAACCCTGCGAAAGTTCCTCTTTACTCTTACCCATATCCTCCAACATTTTCAACAATTTGGCGAGTTGTTCTTTCATTTGCCGGATTTCATGTCTACATTTCTCTTGGTTGCGTTCCAAAGCACCCAATCGTTCCTCTGATTCATTCCTCATATCTCGAACCCCTTTCATGCAAATGAAAATGTCATGAGATTAAGAATACAATTATGAATGTACAGACTCTATTCCTATGTGCATGAATATACTGATGATTAATGCATGAACATATACAGAGAAATTATGATGACTATGTATGCTATGGATGCAATCTAATGCCAACATGATGCATAAAAAAATGAATAAATTGATGCACATGTATATACAAATAATGACTATGTATGTCATAAACGTATTTTACAATGAATGACCATGCATGCTATGATGTCAAAATGATACATGTTAAGACTAAATGAATTAATACAAAGGTAGGTACAAAGAATGACCATGTATATCACAAATGTATTCTACAATGAATAACCATGCATGTTAGGACTGTGACATGATGTCAACATGATACAAATAAATTAACCAATGATTACACGAAATTGGTGGGACCTAAATCTTGATTATTCAAAAATCTCATTATGCAAGATTTGCCTCCAAATTTATGATTTTTTTTTTTTAAACATGTTTTTTCTTTGAAAAACCAATCATATTATTTCCTAAAGAATTTCGGAATAATGGATCCTACTATGGTACCATATGCAAATGTTCATACTACACTACTGGTTTTTATGAAATTACCAACTGTTTATTGCAAAAACGAGATCAATAATACAATAAAAAATGTAAATGCTCTATTCACACATGTATGAAATGTGCAAAATGCAAAAATGCTTGAAAAAGGATTTTTATTTTTTTCAAACAATTAATGAATATTCTGCCCCGACAAATATCTACTTATAGGTATCACAGTGCCTTTGGGACGGATTATCATATTTATTACGGGCGATGTACGTACATCGTTGCCCGATCTACCATACTTATTCAGAGTGTAAAATAGGCAATAAAAGGTTTTGAAATGTCCCTCCATGTATTCCTATCTTCGGTATCTAATAGAAATCCGGCATGGATTCGCCTAGGTTCACTATATGAAGGTGAATCGATTCTAAGGCCCCGGATTGTTCCTCACTGTCGCCGGTGAAGGCTAGTAAGGTACCTCGATAAAAGCGGGTTCAATTCGTTAGAGTATATTTTCCAATGCCCGTACGAAGGATTATCACGAAGGCAATAGGTACTTTATACTCTGAAAGTGTTTCACAAGCCCATACGGAGGATCAATCACGAAGGCGTAGTTACTTTACTCCCACTTAAAAGGACGGAACCCGGGTAGAGAGTTCATGTTATGCAAAAGCAAATACAGTATGTGCGGAGGAACAAAACAAACCTGTCACCACCTATTCTACACCCATTATTCTAAATACATAGATATATTACATGTATTATATAATGTTTTTGAATTACATTGATCTATTAGAATTACATAAATACATTTGATATATATATATTACAATTACATAGATATATAAGACATAGATAATATATTACAATTACATAGATATATTATAATCACATAAATATATAGATATATTTCAATTACATTTATATAGATATGTTACAATTACATAGATATATTACAATTACATAGATACATTACAATTACATAGATATATATATATATATATTACAATTACAATTACTTAAATATATTACAATTACATAGATAATATATTACATAGATATATTACATAGATATATTACATAGATAATATATTTGTGTAATTGTAATGTATCTATGTAATTGTAATATATATCTATGCAATTGTAATATGTCTATGTAATTGTAATATATATATATATATGTAATTGTAATATATCTTTGTAATTGTAATACATCTATGTAATTGTAATAATATATCTATGTAATTGTAATATATCCATGTAATATATCTATGTAATTGTAATATATCTATAATTACACAAATATATTGCAATTACATATATATATTACAATTACATAGATATACTACAGTTGCATAGATATATTACAATTACATAGATAAATTACATAGATACATTACAATTACATAGATATATTACAATTACATAGATATGTTACAGATAATATATTTATGTATATATTACAAGTACATAGATACATTACAATTACATAGATATATTACAATTACATAGATATATAAAAACTACATAGATATATTATTACAATTATATAGATATATTATACTATATATTACAATTACATAAATACATTACAATTACACATTAGATATATTAAAATACATGTAATATATAATGTTTTCGAATTACATTGACATATTAGAATTACATAGAGACATTGGATATATATATATATTACAATTACATAGATATACTACAGTTACTTAGATATATTACAATTACATAAATATATTACATAGATACATTACAATTACATAGATATATTACAATTACATAAATATATTACAATTAATAATGTATCTATGTAATATTACATAGATATATTACAACTACAAAGATATATTATCTATTTAATTATATCTATGTAATTTTATGTATTATATGTAATATATCTATGTAATTATAATATATCTATGTAATAGTAATAAATATATTTATGTAATTGTAATACATCTATGTAATTGAAATACATCTATGTAATTGCAATACATCTATGTAATTGAAATATATCTATATAATTGAAATATATCTATGTAATTGTAATATATATATCTATGTAATATATCTACGTAATATCTGTTACAATCACATAGATATATTACATAGATACTTTACAATTACATAGATAATATTACAATTACATAGATATATTACAATTACATAGACATATTACAATTAAAATACATGTAATATATATATCTATGTAATATTACATAGATATATTATAATTACATAGATATATTACAATTACATAGATATATTAGAATTACATAGATACATAGATATTACATGTATATAATTACATAGATATATTACAATTAAATAGATATATTACAATTACATAGATGTATTTCAATTACATAGATGTATTTCAATTACATTATATATTACAATTACATAGATATTAAAATTACATATATATATATATTACAATTACATAGATATATTACAATTACATAGATATATATATTACATAGATATATTACATTAACAATGTTAAATATATTACAATTACATAGATATATTACATTTATATAGATATATTACATATAATAATATATGAATGTGTAATATATCTATGTAATTTTAATATATCTATGTAATTGTAATATATCTATGTAATTGTAAATATATTTATGTAATTTTAATGTATCTATGTAATTGTAATGTATTTATGTGATTGTAATAAATATTACTTAAAACATTAGAATTACATAGATATTAGAATTACATAGATACATTACAATTACATACATATATTACAATTACTTAAAATATTAGATATATTACAATTACATAGATATATTACAATTACAAAAATATATTACAATTACATAGATACATAATATATTTATGTAACTGTAATATATTTATGTAATTTTAATATATCTATGTAATTGTAATATATTTGTGTAATTGTAATGTATCTATGTAATTGTAATTGTAATATATCTATGTAATTCTAATATATTTATGTAATTGTAATATATCTATTTAAGTATGATGTTTTAAGTAATTGTAATATATCTATGTAATTGTAATTGTAATATATCTATGTAATTATAGTATATATCTATGTATACATAAATATATTACAATTACATAGATATATTACAGTTACATAGATATATTACAATTGCATAGATATAATTGTAATATATCTATGTAATATATATGTAATTGTAATATATTACATAAATACATTACAATTACATAGATATATTACAATTACATATATATCTATGTATACATAAATATATTACAATTACTTAGAAAATTAGAATTACATAGATATATTACAATTATATAGATACATTACAATTACATAGATTTATTACAATTATATAGATATATTACAATTACTTAAAACATTACAATTAAATTGATATATAACAATTACATAGATACATTAGAATTACATAGATATATTACAATTACATAGATATATTACAATTACATAGATGCATTACAAATACATAGATATATTACAATTGCATAGATATAATTGTAATATATCTATGTAATATATATGTAATTGTAATATATTACATAAATACATTACAATTACATAGATATATTACAATTACATATATATCTATGTATACATAAATATATTACAATTACTTAGAAAATTAGAATTACATAGGTATATTACAATTATATAGATACATTACAATTACATAGATTTATTACAATTATATAGATATATTACAATTACTTAAAACATTACAATTAAATTGATATATAACAATTACATAGATACATTAGAATTACATAGATATATTACAATTACATAGATATATTACAATTACATAGATGCATTACAAATACATAGATATATTACAATTACATAAATACATTAAAATTACACAAATATATTATAATTGTAACACCCTATCCGGATAATCTACCTAAAATCCGGCAGAGTTTCCTTTCTATTTCAACTATAACCCTCCTGCAAATAACACTCAATTTTATATCCTCAACCAGCAGTATTTCTCAATACTATTACCACATATATCCATGCATATTCAAAAATTATTCATGATCAATTTATGCTCAAATCAAAACATATTGATCTATTGTCTCATATCTTCAAATATATACAATATATCTAGAAATAAACCTATCTCAGCAAGGTTTACTAGATAAAAACATCAAAAGACCAAATCTTCTAGAAATTTAGATATGATGCCCACCACGTCAATATATTCTTGAAGCGGAGAGTAGAGGAAGGCAGCAATCCCGACACCTAAGTGTGTCCTAAAAATGAGAAATAAGGGGAGGTGAGATATATGAATATCTCAATGAGTAGACAACATTTAAAGCGTGTGAAAACCATAATGGAAATCTGTAAAGTATAATTGACATTTTCAAAATAAATAATAATAAAACCATAATAAGTAATTCAAAGACGTAGCAAACTTTTCAAATGTATAACAATATTACATCAATGAATAAAATCCATAAAGTAATTCAAGTTTCGTATAATTGGGCTCCAACTTTCTGTCATGCACAAGAATACATCCATGAAATAACCAGGCAATATCCATGTAGGCATACTAGTAGCCGGCCCCAAAGGCCAATACCACCATAGGACGCCCCAAAGACATATGTGTCACTATGATGTGCCCCCAAAAGGCAAATATAACGGGATAGGGACTCTGGAGGTGGCTCCCACCATAAAGGCGTAGCACGCAGCTCCCAAACCCCAGTCTAATATCACGGAATAGGGACTCTGGAGGTGGCTCCCGCAACAAAGGCGTAGCACGTAGCTCCGTATTCCGGTCTAATATCACGGAATGGGGACTCTGGAGGTGGCTCCCGCCACAGAGGCGTAGCACGCAGCTCCCGTATTCCGGTCAAGGAAATAATCTCATACATTAAGTCAGGTGGAGCCAAAACCATGTACGTCAAATTCTATGTAAAATCATATTTCATAAATCAACCAACTTACTCGATATAATATTTCTTGAAATAAAAATACTTTAATAACAAATCAATTCATATGATTAAATATTGTATATACCTTTAATACGTAAAATAAATATTATGTAAAAAAATATATAATTATAATTAAAAATATTTCAAATAACTATAGTTGTTGTCTACTCACAATCCTTTGGATGATCTCACTGTACACCTCGACCTGAAACTTCGGGATCCACAGGTGACATCGGATCTACGTGGCCTAGAGATTAACAATAATTAGTATCTATACATGCTCAAAGCATTACACAATTTTGAATGTAACTTAAGTCCCATAAATCTACCCCATATACTAATTTCTCATACTCAAAACAACATATCCTTAATTTTTAATATCATTTCCATAATCATTTTCTCCAAAATTCAACTCCATAATCATGTCCTTATCAAATTCGTTTCTAGTATTCCATGCCTTAGAGATTTTCATAATCCATAACCATCCTTTGATACTATATTTCTCTTAGGCAATAAATTCCTTAATATCAAGTTAGATTAGAAAATCATAACTTGAGTTTGGTAAGGAATTTGGAAGTGATCCCAATTGTTTTATTTCAACCAATATATCTAATTTATGAATAAAATAACTAACTTATACAACTAGAACAAAATTTTGATCAAATTTGATAAATCCCGAAACCATGCTGAAACAGAGATCAACACAGAACAGTAAACTTCACCGAATTTTATCTTTTTAACCGCTTATCGGTTTTGGGTGATTCAAAAACCAAAATTCTCATATTGAAGTCTAGTTTCTAGGAAAAATATCAAAAGAATACAAACCCTAATTTACAGAACCCAGAAAATCCGAACAGCAAGCATGCTCAGTTTCCCCTGTTTTGCTTTTTCTTCCCATTTTCTTGTTCATGCTTTCAATTCCTTTTAATTCTTACCAAGAATGAGTAAAATTCATACTTAATAGATGGATTTCAGACCTTAACATGTTTATGGAGCTAAGATCTTAGCATGCCCTAGTAGAATATCTAAAGAAAATGAAGAATTTATCAAGAAACTAACCTTGGATGTAATTATTGTTGAGATTTTGGTGGAATTGTTTGAAGAGAAATTTTTTTTTTTTGAGAGAGAGAGATGATGGAGCCGGCTGCACTTGAAGAAGAGAATGAAAAAATGTGTAGAATTTTCGGGAGAAAGGATGAAGAAAAGAGATATTTTTCTTGTTTTTGGGATAATTGCATATTAGTCCCTCAACTTTTTATAAATAACCATTAAGTCCCTAAACTTTTTTAATATGTTCATTTTGATCCTTTCTTCTTTTATTTCCTTCACTTATAACTTCTTACCAATTTTCAAGTTCGTCCTTAAAATTTTCGGGATTTAACTTTACATGATTATACGTAACCTCGGTTGTTACAACTTACCCCCCATAGAAAAATTTCGTCCTCGAAATTTACTTACCAACTTGGTTGAATAAGTGAGGATATTGAGTCCGCATATCTTCCTCCCTTTCCCATGTAGCTTCTTCGTATAAATGATTCCTCCAAAGAACTTTCACTAATGGAATAGTCTTAGTCCTTAGAACTTGGTCCCTTCTATCCAAAATCTCAATCGGCTGCTCTTCATAAGTTAAGTTTTCCTCAATTTCCATAGGCAAATCCTTCAATATATGTGAAGAATCGAAAATGTACTTTCGAAGCATGGAAACATGGAACACATTATGAATTCGTGACAACTCTTCTGGTAAGGCCAATCTATAAGCAACTGGGCCAATCCGTTCAATGATCTCATACGGCCCTATATATCGAGGGCCCAACTTTCCTCGTCTTCCAAACCGGATTACTCCTTTCCAAGGAGTCACTTTTAAAAACACCATATCACCAATTTCAAACTCTAAATCTTTTCTCCGATTATCTGCATAGCTCTTTTGTCGATCTTGAGCTATTTTTATCTTTTCCCGAATTACCTTAACTTTGTCTGCAGTCATCATAACAATTTCTGGACCTAGTAATTTCCTTTCATCTGTATCATCCCAACACACTGGAGTTCTACACTTTCTTCCATATAAAGCTTCAAACGGAGCCATGTCGATACTGGACTGATAACTATTGTTATACGCAAACTCTGCTAGGGGCAAGTGTTCATCCCAGTTTCCTTTGAATTCCATAATACAAGATCTGAGCATATCTTCCAAAATTTGAATTGTCCGTTCAGATTGTCCATCTGTCTGAGGATGAAAAGCAGTACTGAACTTGAGTTTAGTGCCCATAGCATTCTGCAAACTTGGCCAAAATCGAGATGTGAATCGGGGGTCTCGATCAGATACAATCGATACTGGGGCACCATGTAACCTAACAATTTCATTCACATAAAGTTTAGCCAATCTTTCCATGGAAAAAGTCTTCTTAACTGGCAAAAAGTGAGCTGATTTTGTCAGACGATCAACAATCACCCAAATACTATCATAACCAGACTGTGTTCTTGGTAATCCCGAAACGAAATCCATAGCAATATCTTCCCATTTCCATTGAGGAATAGGTAGAGGGTTCAATTTCCCAGAAGGTTTTTGATGCTCGGCTTTAATTTGTTGGCATACCAAGCATCTAGAAACAAACTCAGCTATGTCTCGTTTCATACCTTGCCACCAATAATGTTCTCTTAAGGTTCGATACATCTTCACGCTACCGGGATGTAACGCATATGGTGCATTATGAGCTTCCTCCAAAATCACCTTCCGAAGTTCTTCATCCTGAGGCACACAAAGCCTATTTCTCATTATCAGTACATCATCATCCTTTAATTGATAGTCAGTCCTCACACCATCCCTTACTTCTTGCTTTAACTTTACCAACATAGGGTCATTATTTTGTGCTTCACGTATCCAATCAATATGAATCGGTTTAACCTTCAAGTGGGCTATCAGGAGATTATTCTCATCAATCATCAATTCTAAAGGTAAAGACTTCAACTCATTTTGTAAGGGTTTCTGAATTGCTCGGATATGAGCAAGAGAACTAGAAGACTTTCTACTAAGAGCATCGGCCACTACATTGGCCTTTCCTGGGTGATAGTCAATTACACAGTCATAATCTTTTATCAATTCCAACCATCTCCTTTGCCTCAAATTTAATTCTTTCTGATCCATCAGATATTTCAGACTCTTATGATCAGTGTAGATTGTACATTTTTCTCCAAATAAATAATGCCTCCAAATTTTCAGTGCAAACACCACTGCCGCTAACTCTAAATCATGAGTGGGATAGTTTTGCTCATGCTGTTTCAGTTGTCGAGAAGCATAAGCTATCACCTTCCCATGTTGCATCAAAACGCAACCCAAACCTCGCCTCGAGGCATCACTGTATACCACAAAGCTTCCATTCCCTGATGGTAGTGTAAGAACTGGTGCTGTGGTCAATCTACGCTTGAGCTCTTGGAAAGCTTGCTCACATTCATCAGTCCACTCAAACTTAGCATGCTTCCTTGTTAATTTTGACAAAGGAGAGGCAATCATGGAAAATCCTTCCACGAATCTTCGATAGTACCCTGCCAATCCGAGAAAGCTCCTAACTTCTGTGACATTAGTGGGTCTTTCCCAAGCAACTACAGCTTCTATCTTTTGTGGATCCACAAAAATCCCTTCCTTAGATACTACATGACCAAGGAATGCTACTTTGTCTAGCCAGAATTCACACTTGGAAAATTTAGCATAAAGTTGCTTTTCACGCATAGTCTGCAACACCGTTCTCAAATGGCTTACATGATCATTCTTATTCCTGGAATAAACTAGGATGTCATCGATGAAAACAATAACAAACTTATCTAAGTAGGGTCGAAACACCCTATTCATCAAATCCATAAAGACTGCAGGTGCATTAGTTAGCCCAAAAGGCATAACTAAGAATTCATAATGACCATATCGAGTTCTAAAAGTAGTCTTTGGAATATCAGATTCTTTAATCTTCAATTGATGATAACCCGATCTTAGGTCTATTTTGGAGAACACACTTGCACCTTGCAACTGATCAAACAAGTCATCAATCCTTGGCAAAGGATACTTATTCTTAATGGTGACCTTGTTCAGTTGCCGGTAGTCGATACACAATCGTAAAGATCCATCCTTTTTCTTTACAAATAAAACCGGTGCTCCCCAAGGTGAAGTACTAGGCCGAATGAAACCTTTGTCAACTAGGTCTTGCAACTGCACTTTCAATTCCTTTAGCTCCGAAGGTGCCATTCTATAGGGTGCCTGAGAAATAGGAGCACTGCCAGGGATTAAGTCAATAGTAAACTCCAATTCCCTGTCAGGAGGTAAACCGACCAATTCTTCAGGAAAGATCTCAGGAAACTCTTTGACCACAGGTATAGTTTCCAACTTTGCCTCATGTATGTCCTTGTTAATCACATAAGCAAGGTAAGCAGAATACCCTTTTTGCAAGTATCTATTGGCTGCCATCTTGGAGATAAGGCAAGAAGGTAAAACTTTCCTTTCTCCTTGAAAAGTAAACTCCAAATCTCCTGACTTCTTAAAAGTCACAGTTTTGGAAAAACAATCTATCACTGCATTGTTTTTAGACAACCAATCCATTCCCAAAATCACATCGAAATCATACATTCCTAATGGAAACAAATTAACTGGTAATTCATGCTCCTGAACCATAACGGTACAATCCGGATAAACCACATCAATTTTCAAAGTTTCTCCCATTGGGGTACTAACGACCATAGGGATGTCTAACCTCCTAGACTCTCTACCCAAATGCATGACATATGAATTAGCAACAAAAGAATGAGTTGCACCTGGATCTATTAAGATCCTAGCATTTGCCTTAGAAATTGGGAGAGTACCTGTAACCACTTCAGGAGTAGCCTGAGCCTGTTGTTGGGTCATAGCATAAATTCTGGCTGTAGTTCGAGGTCTACCAGGTTGTCCACTCTGTCGAGGGCCAGTAGAAGAACCAACTTGAGATTGTACCCCAATTCTATCTCTAACTGCTGTCGGCTGATGTGCAGCAGTAGGTTGGGTCCTTTCTTTTTGACCCACTGACAACTGACTAGTAACTCCCTTGTTCTCCAGCTTGGGACAATCCCGTTTCATGTGTCCCGGTTCTTTGCAGTAAAAACACACACCCTGTAGTCTCCAACATTCACCAGGGTGATTCTTCCCACAATGGGGACACTGAGGATAAGTCAATGTACGAGATCCTCCTGACCTCCCAGGTGGCAATCTAGTCTGCTGTTGAGGTCCAATGATGAATCTACTAGAAGAACCACTAATAGGTTTTCTGTCTAATCCCTCCTGAAATCTCAAGGGTTTGGAACCACTGACACTGCTTTCTACATAACTTTTCTTAGGCCTCATGTCCTCACTGGAGGAGTGCCATTTTCTTTTTCTGAACATCTCTTCTCTATCTTTCATTTCTTTCAGATTCTGTTCAGCTTTGATTGCCATGTTGACCCATTTATTAAAGTCATCTGTATCCAGGGTCGTCAACCTATCTCGAATACTAACATGTAGCCCATCTTGGAATTTCTTGCATCTATCAGCATCGTTGGCTACTATTGATGGAGCAAATTCTGATAGTTCACTGAATTTTTGCTCGTACTCTGCTACTGACATACCACCCTGTTTTAAATTCATAAACTCAGTCCATTTCTTTTCCCGCAAGGCCCGAGAATAGTATTTTTCTTCAAACTCTCTTCGAAAATCTGCCCAGGTTATGGCAGGACGTCCAACATACCTTTGCACTGTAGTTTTCCACCATGTGTGTGCATGATCCTCCAAAAATTGCACCGCACATGGTAACCTCATAGTCTCGGGAATCTGAAGAGTAATGGAAGTAGTCTCAAATTTTTTTAGCCATGACCAGGCTAAATCTGATTCCAAAGACCCTGTGAAAATCTTGCAACCCATATTCTTCAAATCTTTACAGTAATCAACTATCCCCTTCTCAGCAGGGGCAGTCAAAACGGGAATTACTCTTGCCAAGGCCGCAACTGCCTCAGCTAAATTACGATCAGCTGCTGGAGGTGCTGCTGAGGGTGCAGCAACTGAAGATGAACCAGCAACTGAAGCTTGTTCTCCCATTTGCTCATCAATATTCACATTTCTATTCCTATCCCTATTTTGAGGTAGGGGATTGATTCTAGGCCTTCCTCTTCGACGTGGTGGCATCGTGTCTGATTTTCTGCACAGGTGACAATATTTTAATACTTCAACAAACAGTTCCTAAGTCTACAGGACCTATAACCTTGCTCTGATACCAAATTGTAACACCCTGTCCGGATAATCTACCTAAAATCCGGCAGAGTTTCCTTTCTATTTCAACTATAACCCTCCTGCAAATAACACTCAATTTTATATCCTCAACCAGCAGTATTTCTCAATACTATTACCACATATATCCATGCATATTCAAAAATTATTCATGATCAATTTATGCTCAAATCAAAACATATTGATCTATTGTCTCATATCTTCAAATATATACAATATATCTAGAAATAAACCTATCTCAGCAAGGTTTACTAGATAAAAACATCAAAAGACCAAATCTTCTAGAAATTTAGATATGATGCCCACCACGTCAATATATTCTTGAAGCGGAGAGTAGAGGAAGGCAGCAATCCCGACACCTAAGTGTGTCCTAAAAATGAGAAATAAGGGGAGGTGAGATATATGAATATCTCAATGAGTAGACAACATTTAAAGCGTGTGAAAACTATAATGGAAATCTGTAAAGTATAATTGACATTTTCAAAATAAATAATAATAAAACCATAATAAGTAATTCAAAGACGTAGCAAACTTTTCAAATGTATAACAATATTACATCAATGAATAAAATCCATAAAGTAATTCAAGTTTCGTATAATTGGGCTCCAACTTTCTGTCATGCACAAGAATACATCCATGAAATAACCAGGCAATATCCATGTAGGCATACTAGTAGCCGGCCCCAAAGGCCAATACCACCATAGGACGCCCCAAAGGCATATGTGTCACTATGATGTGCCCCCAAAAGGCAAATATAACGGGATAGGGACTCTGGAGGTGGCTCCCACCATAAAGGCGTAGCACGCAGCTCCCAAACCCCAGTCTAATATCACGGAATAGGGACTCTAGAGGTGGCTCCCGCAACAAAGGCGTAGCACGCAGCTCCGTATTCCGGTCTAATATCACGGAATGGGGACTCTGGAGGTGGCTCCCGCCACAGAGGCGTAGCACGCAGCTCCCGTATTCCGGTCAAGGAAATAATCTCATACATTAAGTCAGGTGGAGCCAAAACCATGTACGTCAAATTCTATGTAAAATCATATTTCATAAATCAACCAACTTACTCGATATAATATTTCTTGAAATAAAAATACTTTAATAACAAATCAATTCATATGATTAAATATTGTATATACCTTTAATACGTAAAATAAATATTATGTAAAAAAATATATAATTATAATTAAAAATATTTCAAATAACTATAGTTGTTGTCTACTCACAATCCTTTGGATGATCTCACTGTACACCTCGACCTGAAACTTCGGGATCCACAGGTGACGTCGGATCTACGTGGCCTAGAGATTAACAATAATTAGTATCTATACATGCTCAAAGCATTACACAATTTTGAATGTAACTTAAGTCCCATAAATCTACCCCATATACTAATTTCTCATACTCAAAACAACATATCCTTAATTTTTAATATCATTTCCATAATCATTTTCTCCAAAATTCAACTCCATAATCATGTCCTTATCAAATTCGTTTCTAGTATTCCATGCCTTAGAGATTTTCATAATCCATAACCATCCTTTGATACTATATTTCTCTTAGGCAATAAATTCCTTAATATCAAGTTAGATTAGAAAATCATAACTTGAGTTTGGTAAGGAATTTGGAAGTGATCCCAATTGTTTTATTTCAACCAATATATCTAATTTATGAATAAAATAACTAACTTATACAACTAGAACAAAATTTTGATCAAATTTGATAAATCCCGAAACCATGCTGAAACAGAGATCAACACAGAACAGTAAACTTCACCGAATTTTATCTTTTTAACCGCTTATCGGTTTTGGGTGATTCAAAAACCAAAATTCTCATATTGAAGTCTAGTTTCTAGGAAAAATATCAAAAAAATAAAAACCCTAATTTAAAGAACCCAGAAAATCCGAACAGCAAGCATGCTCAGTTTCCCCTATTTTGCTTTTTCTTCCCATTTTCTTGTTCATGCTTTCAATTCCTTTTAATTCTTACCAAGAATGAGTAAAATTCATACTTAATAGATGGATTTCAGACCTTAACATGTTTATGGAGCTAAGATCTTAGCATGCCCTAGTAGAATATCTAAAGAAAATGAAGAATTTATCAAGAAACTAACCTTGGATGTAATTATTGTTGAGATTTTGGTGGAATTGTTTGAAGAGAATTTTTTTTTTTTTTGAGAGAGAGAGATGATGGAGCCGGCTGCACTTGAAGAAGAGAATGAAAAAATGTGTAGAATTTTCGGGAGAAAGGATGAAGAAAAGAGATATTTTTCTTGTTTTTGGGATAATTGCATATTAGTCCCTCAACTTTTTATAAATAACCATTAAGTCCCTAAACTTTTTTAATATGTTCATTTTGATCCTTTCTTCTTTTATTTCCTTCACTTATAACTTCTTACCAATTTTCAAGTTCGTCCTTAAAATTTTCGGGATTTAACTTTACATGATTATACGTAACCTCGGTTGTTACAATAATTACATAGATATATTACAATTACATAGATATATTATAATTACATAGATATATTACAATAACATAGATATATTACATAGATGTATTACAATTAAATAGATACATTACATAAATATGTGTAATTACAATTACAATTGCAATTACACAAATATATCTATGGTAAATATTAGATATATTACAATTACTGAAAATATTTATGTAATATATCTAGGTAATTGTAATATATATATATATAATTACTGAAATATTACAAATACATAGATATATTATATTAGATATATTATAATTTCATAAATATATTACAATTACATAAAACATTAGACTTACATAGATATATCTATGTAATTGTAATTAATAGAATTGTAATATATTTACATAGATATATTACAATTACATAGATATTTTACAATTACATTAGAATTACATATGTATGTACTATATCATTGTTGTAATGTATAAATAAATATATTATAATTACATATATAATACAATTACATAGATATATATATATATATATAATTGTAATATCTATATAATTGTAATGTATCTATGTAATTTTAATATAAATATGTAATTGTAATATATCTATGTAATTTTAATATATCTACGTAATTGTAATATATCTCTGTATTACATAGATATATTACATAGATATATTACAATTACATAGATATATTAAAATTACATAGATATATTAAAATTACATAGATATATTAATGTGTAATTGTAATGTATTCATGTAATTGTAATATATATATGTAATTGTATCTATGTAATTGTAATATATTTATGTAATTGTAATATATCTATGTAATTATATACATGTAATATCTATGTATCTATGTAATTCTAATATATCTATGAAATTATTATATATCTATGTAATTGTAATGTATCTATGTAATTATAACATATAATTGTAATATATCCAATGTATCTATGTAATTGTAATATATCTTGTATAATATATCTATGTAATTGTAATATATCTATGTAATACATCTATGTAATTATAATATATCTATGTAATATATATCTATGTAATTGTAATATATCTATGTAATTGTAATATATCTATGTAACTGTAGTATATATATATATATATATATATATATATATATATATATGTAATTGTAATATATATATCCAGTGTATCTACGTAATATATTATCTTTGTAATTATAATATATCTACGCAGTTTTAATATATCTATGTAATTGTAATATATTACAATCACATAGATATATTACTATTACATAGATATATTACAATTACATAGATATATTACAATTATATATATATATGTAATTGTAATATATATATATATCCTATGTATCTATGTAATATATTATCTTTGTAATTATAATATATCTAAGCAGTTTTAATATATCTATGTAATTGTAATATATTACAATCACATAGATATATTACTATTACATAGATATATTACTATTACATAGATATATTACAATTACATAGATATATTACAATTACATGAATGCATTAGAATTACTGAAAACATTAGATAATGTAATAACAAAGATATATTACATGTATATATTTATCTATGTAATAGTAATATATCCATGTAATTGTAAATATATTACAATTACTGTATTAGATATATTACCGAAAATATTAGAATTACTAAAAACATTAAATATTACATGAATACATTAGAATTACTGAAAACATTAGATATTACATGAATACATTAGAATTACTGAAAACATTAGATAATGTAATTACAAAGATGTATTACATGTATATATTTATCTATGTAATTATAATATATCTATGTAATATTACATAGATATATTACATAAATATATTTATTACAATTACATAGATATATTACAATTACATAGATATCTATGTAATTGTAATATATTTGTGTAATTGTAATATATCTATGTAATTGTAATATAATGGTGTAATTTATTTATTATCTATGTAATTGTATTTTATCTATGTAATTGTGTTAATGTAATATATCTATGTAATTGTAACATATTTATGTAATTGTAATATATTATCTATGTAATTATAATATATCTATGTAATTGTAATATATTTATGTAATTATAATATATCTATGTAATTGTAATACATTTATGTAATTGTAATATATATGTAATTGTAATGTATTTATATAATTATCATATATCTATGTAATTGTAATACATTTATGTAATTGTAATATATATCTATGTAATTGTAAATATATTTATGTAATTGTAATATATCTATGTAATATATCTATTACAATTACATAGATATAATATATCTATGTATCTATGTAATTGTAATATATATATGTAATTGTAATATATCTATGTAATTGTAATATATCTATGTAACTGTAATATATTTATGTAATATATATTACAATTGCATAGATACATAGATATATTATATAGATATATTATAATTACATAAATATATTACAATTACATAGATATACTGTTATAATTATACAATTACACAAATATATATTACAATTACATAGATAATATATTACATAGATAAATATTACAATTACATAGATATATTAGATATATTACAACTACATAGATATATTACATAGATATTACAATTACATAGATATATCCAATTATATCTATGTAATATATTTATGTAATTGTAATATAGCTATGTAATTGTAATATCTATGTAATTGTAGTATATATCTATGTTACAATTACATAGATATATTACATATATTATATAGATGTATTGCAATTACATTGATATATTACAATTATCTATGTAATATATATCTATGTAATTGTAATATATCTATGTGATTGTAATGTATCTACATAATATATCTATGTAATTGTAATATATCTATGTAACTGTAGTATATCTATGTAATATATCCAATGTATCTATGTAATATATCTATGTAATATATTATAATATAATATATCTATGTAATATATCTATGTAATATATTTATGCAATTGTAATATATTTATGTAATATATCTATGTAATTGTATTATATCTATGTAATAGTGTTAATGTAATATATCTATGTAATTGTAATATATTTGTGTATTGTAATATATCTATGTAATTTTAATATATCTATGTAATTGTCATATATTTTTGTAATTATAATATATCTATGTAATATATTTATCTATGTAATTATAATATATCTATGTAGTTTTAATATATCTATGTAATTGTAATATATTATAATTACACATTAGATATATATCTATGTAATTGTAATATATTTAATAGTGTTAATGTAATATATCTATGTAATTGTAATATTATATCTATGTAATAAATATATTTATGTAACTGTAGTATGTTGTAATACATTTATGTAATTGTAATATATATATCTATGTAATTGTAATATATCTATGTAATTGTAATATATATGTAATTGTAATATATCTATGTAATTAGATATCTATGTAATTGTAAATATATTTATGTAATTGTAATATATCTATGTAATATATATCTATGTAATTGTAAACATTAGATATTACATATATTACAATTACATAGATATATATTACATAGATGTATTACAATTACATAGATATATAGATATATTACATAGATATATTACAATTATATAGATATATTAATTCAATTTTATATTATTACAATTACATTAGATATATTACAATTACATAGATGTATTATTGTAATATATTATCTATATATATATATATATGTAATTGTAATGTATCTATGTAATAAATATATATCTGTGTAATATATCTATGTAATTTGTAATATATCTATGTAATTGTAATATAATTACATAGATATATTAAAACTACATAGATAATTTATTACATAGATATATTACAATTACAATATATATTACAATTACATCGATAGTATATTACATAGATATATTACAATTACATAAATATATTTACAATTACATAGATATCTAATTACATAGATATATTACATATATTACAATCACATAATTACAATTACATAGATATAGATAATTACAATTACAATTACATATATATATATATATTACAATTACATTAATATATTACATTACTATTACATAAATATATTACAATTACATAGATATATTTAATATATAAATGTAATATATATATGTAATGTTTCTATGTAATATATTATAAATGTAATGTATACATGTAATATCTAATATTTTCAGTAATTATAATATATCTATATAAATGTAATATATCTATGTAATTGTAATATATTTAATAATGTTAATGTAATATATCTATATAATTGTAATATATCTATGTAATTGTAATTGTATTACACAAATATATTACAATTACATAGATATATTATCACATAGATATATTACATAGACATTTTATATATTACAATTACATAGATATATATCACATACACATTACAAACTTATTACAATTATATAGATATATTACAGTGACATAAATATATTAGAATTACATACATTTATTACAATTACATAGATATTTTACATAGATATATTACATAGATATAATACTTCATCGCAGAAATCGACTTCATCATGTTCTCAAACAATGCAGTGTGATGAAAAGGTACTAGGGTTAGAGGCTAAGGTTGAAGAATTGAAGGCAGCTTTGGGTAATGTTTTGTCAATGTTTCAAAGAAAATTTCCTAACGAGAACGTAGATATTTTGGCCTCTTCTACTCGCGTAGCCAATAGACAGGTAATATATTTCTGTAGCAGCGTTAATGTAGAATAAATTCATCTTTTAAAATATATTCATATGCTTGATTGTGGTAGGATTGTGGAACTTGAAATGTAGATCATCTTTCACATAATATCTAGGTTAGGCATGTTGCTTGATTGTGGTAGGATTGTGGAACTTGAAATGTCGAGGAATTGCTTGATTGTGGTAGGATTGTGGAACTTGAAATGTAGATCATATTTCACATAATATTTTTACCTTTTGAGTAGATGTAATGTGTATAAGCTTAATTCAATAAATATATATTGACAGAACATATACATTTTAGGTACCTGATGCTGGTAGTGCTCCAAATTTGTCACCAATAATAAGGTCTTCAACTTCTAGTCATCAACTTAATGAAAATGAAGATGGTAAACTACTTGATTATTTTATTCTTCTATATTGACTTCACTACTTAATTGCTTTTAATTGTATAATATTTGTCAATTTTATGCAGATGCTGCTCCATAGGAATATTCATGAGATTTAAAATGCTTATTTCACTTTATGTATTTGGATTGCTTATTTACTTTGTGTTTGGATTGCTAATTTTCAATTTTAAGACTGTATTATGACTTTAGCTTGCGACTTCAATTTAGCTTGTAAAAGTTATATAATTAAGACAATTTATTTGTAATTTTATTTTTAATATTATGAAATATTTTGTACTTTCTTATAATGGTTTTTTTTTATATGAAATATCTTGGATTAAATTATAAATATATCAATATTAGTAATTGAAAAATATGATAAAATTTTATTTTTACCGACGCTCTGACCTCTATACTGACAGTTCATATAACAACAAAAAATGTATAGTATACTGACGGAGTAAACCGTCAGTAAATTTACGACAAACTGTCGCTATAGGTTAATTGTATATTTTACATTTTAATCTATACCGACGGATGCAAAAAAAAAAAAAAAAACCGTCGGTATATGTATATCTATGGAATCTATACCGACGGATACAAAAGCCGTCGGTATAGATACGGTATCTATACCTACTGATACAAAAGTCATCGGTATAGATGCGGTATCTATATCGACGGATACAAAAGCCGTCGGTATAGATACAGTGTAACAACCGAGGTTACGTATAATCATGTAAAGTTAAATCCCGAAAATTTTAAGGACAAACTTGGAAATTGGTAAGAAGTTATAAGTGAAGGAAATAAAAGAAGAAAGGATCAAAATGAACATATTAAAAAGTTTAGGGGCTTAATGGTTATTTATAAAAAGTTGAGGGACTAATATGCAATTATCCCAAAAACAAGAAAAATATCTCTTTATCTTCATCTTTCTCTCCCGAAATCTCAAAACATTTTCCTTCTCTTCTTCAAGCAGCCGGCCTCCCACTCTATCTCTCTCTCTCTCAAAATTTTCTTCAAGTATTCCACCATAATCTCAACAAAAATTACATCCAAGGTTAGTTTCTTGATAAATTCTTCATTTTCTTTAGATATTCTATTTGAGCATGCTAAGATCTTTACACCATATACATGTTAAGGTCTGAAATCCATCTATTAAGTATGAATTTTACTCATTTTTGGTAAGAATTAAAAGGATTTGAAAGCATGAACAAGAAAATGGGAAGAAAAAGCAAAACAGGGGAAACTGAGCATGCTTGCTGTTCGGATTTTCTGGGTTCGGCACATTAGGGTTTGTATTTTTTTGATATTTTTCCTAGAAACTAGACTTCAATATGAGAATTTTGGTATTTGAATCACCCAAAACCGATAAGCGGTTAAAAAGATAAAATTCGGTGAAGTTGGCTGTTCTGTGTTGATCCCTGTTTCAGCATAGTTTCGGGTTTTATCAAATTTGATCAAATTTTGTTCTAGTTGTATAAGTTAGTTATTTTATTCATAAATTAGACATATTGGTTGAAATAAACCAATTGGAATCACTTCCAAATTCCTTACCAAACTCAAGTTATGATTTTCTAATCTAACTTGATATTAAGGAATTTATTGCTTAAGAGAAATATAGTACTATTGATGGTTATGGATTATGAAAATCTCATCTCTAAGGTATGGAGTACTAGAAAGGAATTTGATAAGGACATGATTATGGAGTTGAATTATGGAGAAAATGATTATGGAAATGATATTAAAAATTAAGGATATGTTGTTTTGAGTATGAGAAATTAGTATATGGGGTAGATTTATGGGACTTAAGTTACATTCAAAAATTGTGTAATGCTTTGAGCATGTATAGATACTAATTATTGTTAATCTCTAGGCCACGTAGATCCGTCGTCACTTGTGGATCCCGAAGTTTCAGGTCGAGGTGTACAGTGAGATCATCTCAAGGATTGTGAGTAGACAACAACTATAGTTATTTGAAATTTCTTTAATTATAATTATATATATTTTTTTAACATAATATTTATTTTACATATTAAAGGTATATACGATATTTAATCATATGAATTGATTTGTTATTAAAGTATTTTTATTTTAAGAAATATTATATCGAGTAAGTTGGTTGATTTATGAAATATGATTTTACATAGAATTTGACGTACATGGTTTTGGCTCCACCTGACTTAATGTATGAGATTATTTCCTTGACCGGAATACGGGAGCTGCGTGCTACGCCTTTGTGGTGGGAGCCACCTCCAGAGTCCCCATTCCGTGATATTAGACCGGAATACGGGAGCTGCGTGCTACGCCTTTGTGGCGGGAGCCACCTCCAGAGTCCCCATTCCGTGATATTAGACTGGGGTATGGGAGCTGCGTGCTACGCCTTTGTGGTGGGAGCCACCTCCAGAGTCCCTATCCCGTTATATTTGCCTTTTGGGGGCACATCATAGCGACACATATGCCTTTGGGGCGTCCTATGGTGGTATTGGCCTTTGGGGCCGGCTACTAGTATGCCTACATGGATATTGCGTGGTTATTTCATGGATGTATTCTTGTGCATGACAGAAAGTTGGAGCCCAATTATACGAAACTTGATTTACTTTACGGATTTTATTCATTGATTTAATATTATAATATTGTTATACATTTGAAAAGCTTGCTACGTCTTTGAATTACTCATTATGGTTTTATTATTATTTATTTTGAAAATGTCAATTATACTTTACAGATTTCCATTATGGTTTTCACACGCTTTAAATGTTGTCTACTCATTGAGATATTCATATATCTCACCTCCTCTTATTTCTCATTTTCAGGACACACTTAGGTGTCGGGATTGCTGCCTTCCTCTACTCTCCGCTTCAAGAGTATATTGACGTGGTGGGCATCATATCTAAATTTCTAGAAGATTTGGTCTTTTGATGTTTTTATCTAGTAAATCTTGCTGAGATAGGTTTATTTCTGGATATATTGTATATATTTGAAGATATGAGACAATAGATCAATATGTTTGATTTGAGAATAAATTGATCATGAATAAATTTTGAATATGCATGGATATATGTGGTAATAGTATTGAGAAATACTGCTGGTTGAGGATATAAAATTGAGTGTTATTTGCAGGAGGGTTATAGTTGAGATAGAAAGGAAACTCTGCCGGATTTTAGGTAGATTATCCGGACAGGGTGTTACATACAGTATCTATACCTATGGATACAACAGCCGTCGGTACAAATGCGGTATCTATACCAAATGATACAAAATCCGTCGGTATAGGTAAAAGCAAAAGGGGCTACCACAACATAGGCTATACCGACGGTAGTAACATTAGTGATGTCTAAAACCGTCGGTATAGGTTATACATCCCATTCCGACGATCACCTTTACCGTCGGTATAGGTCTATACCGACAAGGGTTTTACCGTCGCTTAATTTTTTGTCGGAATAGTCATTTTGACCGTCGGTATAGGGTTTTAGGACTTTTAGCGACGGCTTTTGGAGTTTTACCAACGCTTTTTGGACCGTCACTATATGGTAATTTGTTTGTAGTGTAGATATACTACAGTTACATAGATATATTACAATTACATAGATATATTACAATGCATTACACAAATATATTACAATTACTTAAATATATTACAATTAGATAGATATATTACAATTACATAGATATATTGATATTACATAGATATATTTACAATTACATAGATATGTAATTGTAATATACAATTACATAGATATATTACATAGATACTTTACAATTACGTAGATATTACAATTACATAGATAAATTACAATTACATAAATATATTACAATTACATAAATATACTACAATTAATAATGTAACTATGTAATATTACATAGATATATTACATAAATATATTTATTACAGTTACACATTAGATATATTATAATTACAATTGCATAGATATATATTACAATTATATAGACATATTACAATTACATAGATACATTACAATTACATAGATATATTATATAGATAACTATGTAATATAATTGTACTACATAAATATATCTATGTAATTGTAAAAAATCTATGTAATATATTTATGTAATTGTAATAATATATCTACGTAATTGTATTAATGTAATATATCTATGTAATTGTAATAATATATGTAATTGTAATATATCTATGTAATTGTAATATATTTATGTAATTATAATATATCTATGTTATTGTAATATATTTATGTAATTGTAATATATTTGTGTAATTGTAATAATGTAATATATCTATGTAATTGTAATAATATATGTAATTGTAATATATCTATGTAATTGTAATATATTTATGTAATTATAATATATCTATGTTATTGTAATATATTTATGTAATTGTAATATCTATGTAATTGTAATATATCTATGTAACTGTAATATATCTATTACATTCATATATTATTACAATTATATAGATATATATGTAATTGTAATATATATATCAATGCAATTGTAATATATGTATGTAATTGAAATATATCTATGTAATTGTAATATATTTATGTAATTATTATATATCTATGTAATTATATCTATGTAATTGTAATACATCAATGTAATTGTAATATATCTATGTAACTATAATATATGTTTGTTGTTGTAATATATCTATGTAATTGTAATATAGTTATGAAATATATCTATGTAATATTACTTAGATACATTATTAATTGTAATATATTTATGTAATTGTAATATATCTATGTAATATAATATCTATATAATTGTAATATATCTATGTAATTGTAATATATCTATGTAATTTTAATATATCTAAGTAATTATAATGTATCTATGTAATTGTAATATATCTATGTAATTGTAAAGTATCTATGTAATATATCTATGTAATTGTAATATATCTATGTAATTGTAATATATCTATGTAATTGTAATGTAACTATGTAATTGTAATATATCTATGTAATTGTAATATATAAATATATGTATATATTACAATTACAATTACAATTAAAATTACAAAGATATATTAGAATTACATAGATATATTACAATTACATAGATATATTACATATATTACATAAATATATGTATATATTACAATTACAATTACATAGATATATTATAATTACATAGATATATTACATATGATTAATGTAATTATAATTGCATAGTTGTATTACAATTACATAGATATATTACAATTTCATAAATATATACCTATTACACAAATATATTACAATTACATAGATATATTAAAATTACATAGATACATTACAATTACATACATATGTTATCTATGTAATATATCTATGTAATATATTATCTATCTAATTGTAATATATTTAAGTAATTGTAATTGTAATATATATATCTATGTAATTGTAATGTATATATGTAATTGTAATATATCTATGTAATTGTAATATATCTATATAAATTTCATTGAAATATATCTATATATTTATGTAATTATAATATATCTATGTAATTGTAATATATTATCTATGTGTAATATATTTATGTAATTGTAGTATATATATGTAATCGTTATATATTATATCAAATGTATCTATGTAATGATAATAGATCAACGTAATTCGAAAACATTATATATTACATGTATTTTAATATATCTATGTAATATCTATGTAATCGTTATATATCTATGTAATCGTTATATATCTATGTAATATCTATGTAATCGTTATATATATATGTAATAAATACATTAGAATTACTGAAAACATTAGATAATGTAATTACATAGATATATATATTACAATTACATAGATACATTACAATTACATAGATATATTAAAATTACATATATATATTATAATTACATAGATATATTACACATTCAGATATTATTATATGTAATATATCTATATAATATATCTATTGTATGTAATTGTAATATATTTATGCAATTCTAATTGTAATATATCTATGTAATTATATAGATACATTGTAATATATCTATGTAATATATGTAATATATCGATGTAATTATAATATGTTTTCGAATTACATTGATATATTAGAATTACATAGATACGTTGTATATATATATATATATATATTACAATTGCATAGATATACTACAGTTACATAGATATATTACAATTACATAGATATATTACATAGATACATTACAATTACATAGATATATTACAATTACATAGATATATTACATAGATACATTACATAAATATATTAAAATTACATAGATATTACAATTACATAGATATATTAGAATTACATAGATATATTACATAGATATATTACATAGATACATTACAATTACATAGATATATTTATGTAATTGTAATATATGTATGTAATATATTATTACAATTACATAAATATATTACAATTACATAGATATATTAGATATATATTACAATTACATATATATATATATATATATTACAATTACATATATAATTATGTAATTGTAATATTACAATTACATAGATATATATTTATGTAATTGTATTATATCTATGTTATTTATATATCTATGTAATATATCTATGTAATTGTAATATATATATATATATATTTATGTGATTGTAATATATCTATTTAATTATATATGTATATATTAGAATTACATAGATATATATATGTAATTATATATGTATATATTAGAATTACATAGATATCTATGTAATATAATTATACGACATAAATATATTTATCTATGGATATATATCTATGTAATATATCTATGTAATTGTAATATATTTATGTAATCGTAATAATTACATAGATATATTACATAGATATTACAATTACATAGATGTATTTCAATTACATATATATATATATATATTATAATTACATAGATAAATATTACAATTACATAGACATATTATAATTACATAGATATATTACAATTACATTGATATATTAGAATTACATAGATACATTACAATTACATAGATATATGACAATTGCATAGATATATTACATAGATACATTGGATATATTACAATTATATATTATAATTACAATTACAGAGATATATTACATAGATATTACATTTACATAGATATATTACAGTAATTGTAATTGTAATATATCTATGTAATGTATCTAATTGTAATAAATATATTATGTCATTGTAATATAACATAGATATATTTATTAATATATATATTACAATTACATAGATATATTACATATATTACATAGATATACTACATAAATATATTACAATTACATAGATATATTACATAGATATATTACATAAATATATTACAATTACATAGATATATTACAATTACATAGATATACTACATAAATATATTTCAATTACATAGATATATTACAATTATATATATTACATAAATATATTACAATTACATAGATATACTACAGTTACATAGATATATTACAATTACATAGATACATTATAATTACTTAGATATATTAAAATTACATAGGTATATTACAATTACATAGATATATTACAATTATATAGATAGTATATTACATAGATATATTACAATTACATAAATATATTACAATTACATAGATATACTACATAAATATATTACAATTACATAGATATATCAGAATTATATAGATACAACTGATATATATATTACAATTACATAGATATATTATAATTACATAAATATATAGATATATTTCAATGAAATTTATATAGATATATTACAATTACATAGATATATTACAATTACATAGATATATTAAAATTACATAGATACATTACAATTACATACATATGTTATCTATGTAATATATCTATGTAATATATTATCTTTCTAATTGTAATATATTTAAGTAATTGTAATTGTAATATATATATCTATGTAATTGTAATGTATATATGTAATTGTAATATATCTATGTAATTGTAATATATCTATATAAATTTCATTGAAATATATCTATATATTTATGTAATTATAATATATCTATGTAATTGTAATATATTATCTATGTGTAATATATTTATGTAATTGTAGTATATATATGTAATCGTTATATATTATATCAAATGTATCTATGTAATGCTAATAGATCAACGTAATTCGAAAACATTATATATTACATGTATTTTAATATATCTATGTAATATCTATGTAATCGTTATATATCTATGTAATATCTATGTAATCGTTATATATATATGTAATAAATACATTAGAATTACTGAAAACATTAGATAATGTAATTACATAGATATATATATTACAATTACATAGATACATTACAATTACATAGATATATTAAAATTACATATATATATTATAATTACATAGATATATTACACATTCAGATATTATTATATGTAATATATCTATATAATATATCTATTGTATGTAATTGTAATATATTTATGCAATTCTAATTGTAATATATCTATGTAATTATATAGATACATTGTAATATATCTATGTAATATATGTAATATATCGATGTAATTATAATATGTTTTCGAATTACATTGATATATTAGAATTACATAGATACGTTGTATATATATATATATATATATATATATATTACAATTGCATAGATATACTACAGTTACATAGATATATTACAATTACATAGATATATTACATAGATACATTACAATTACATAGATATATTACAATTACATAGATATATTACATAGATACATTACATAAATATATTAAAATTACATAGATATTACAATTACATAGATATATTAGAATTACATAGATATATTACATAGATATATTACATAGATACATTACAATTACATAGATATATTTATGTAATTGTAATATATGTATGTAATATATTATTACAATTACATAAATATATTACAATTACATAGATATATTAGATATATATTACAATTACATATATATATATATATATATATTACAATTACATATATAATTATGTAATTGTAATATTACAATTACATAGATATATATTTATGTAATTGTATTATATCTATGTTATTTATATATCTATGTAATATATCTATGTAATTGTAATATATATATATATATATTTATGTGATTGTAATATATCTATTTAATTATATATGTATATATTAGAATTACATAGATATATATATGTAATTATATATGTATATATTAGAATTACATAGATATCTATGTAATATAATTATACGACATAAATATATTTATCTATGGATATATATCTATGTAATATATCTATGTAATTGTAATATATCTATGTAATCGTAATAATTACATAGATATATTACATAGATATTACAATTACATAGATGTATTTCAATTACATATATATATATATATATTATAATTACATAGATAAATATTACAATTACATAGACATATTATAATTACATAGATATATTACAATTACATTGATATATTAGAATTACATAGATACATTACAATTACATAGATATATGACAATTGCATAGATATATTACATAGATACATTGGATATATTACAATTATATATTATAATTACAATTACAGAGATATATTACATAGATATTACATTTACATAGATATATTACAGTAATTGTAATTGTAATATATCTATGTAATGTATCTAATTGTAATAAATATATTATGTCATTGTAATATAACATAGATATATTTATTAATATATATATTACAATTACATAGATATATTACATATATTACATAGATATACTACATAAATATATTACAATTACATAGATATATTACATAGATATATTACATAAATATATTACAATTACATAGATATATTACAATTACATAGATATACTACATAAATATATTTCAATTACATAGATATATTACAATTATATATATTACATAAATATATTACAATTACATAGATATACTACAGTTACATAGATATATTACAATTACATAGATACATTATAATTACTTAGATATATTAAAATTACATAGGTATATTACAATTACATAGATATATTACAATTATATAGATAGTATATTACATAGATATATTACAATTACATAAATATATTACAATTACATAGATATACTACATAAATATATTACAATTACATAGATATATCAGAATTATATAGATACAACTGATATATATATTACAATTACATAGATATACTACAGTTACATAGATATATTACAATTACATAGATATATTACATAGATACATTACAATTACATAGATATATTACAATTACATATATATATTACAATTACATAGATACATTATAATTACTTAGATATATTAAAATTACGTAGATATATTACAATTACATAGATATATTACAATTATATAGATAATATATTACATAGATATATTACGATTACATAAATATATTACAATTAATAATGTATCTAAGTAAAAGTTACATAGATATATTTCATAAATATATTACAATTACATAGATATATTACAACTACAAACATATATTATAGTTACATAGATATATTACAATTACATAGATATATTACAATTACATAGATATATTAAAATTACATAGATATATTACAATTACATAGATATATTACAATTACATTGATGTATTACAATTACATAGATATAATTACATAGATATATAACAATTATATAAATATATTACAATTACATAGATATATTACAATTGCATTGATATATATTACAATTACATATATATCTATATAATTGTAATAATATATGAATATAATAGATATATTATAGTTACATAGATATATTACAATTACATAGATATTACAATTACATAGATGTACTACAGTTACTTAAATATATTACAATTACACAAATATATTACAATTACATAAATATATTACAATAACATAGATATATTATAATTACATAAATATATTACAATTACATAGATATATTACAATTACATATATTATTACAATTACATAGATATATTACATTAACACAATTACATAGATATAATACAATTACATAGATATATTATTACAATTACATAAATATATTACATAGATTTATTACAATTACATAAATATATTTATGTAGTACAATTAGATTACATAGTTATCTATATAATATATCTATGTAATTGTAATGTATCTATGTAATTGTAATATGTCTATGTAATTGTAATATATATCTATGCAATTGTAATTATAATATATCTAATGTGTAGCTGTAATAAATATATTTATGTAATATATCTATGTAATATTACACAGATACATTTTTAATTTTAGTATATTTATGTAATTGTAATATATTTATGTAATTGTAATATGTCTATGTAATAGTAATATCTATGTAATATATCTATGTAATTGTAAAGTATCTATGTAATATATCTATGTAATTGTATATTACAATTACATATCTATGTAATTGTAAATATATCTATGTAATTGCAATATATCTATGTAATTGTAATATATCTATGTAATTGTAATATATTTAAGTAATTGTAATATATTTGTGTAATACATCGTAATATATCTATGTAATTGTAATATATCTACGTAACTGTAGTATATCTACACTACAAACAAATTGTCATATAGTGACGGTTCAAAAAGCGTTGGTAAAACTCCAAAATCCGTCGTTAAAAGTCCTAAAACCCTATACCGACGGTCTAAATGACTATTCCGACAAACAATTAAGCGACGGTAAAACCCTCGTCGGTATAGACCTATGTCGACGGAAAAGGTGACCGTCAGAATAGGATATATAACCTATATCGACGGTTTTAGACATCACTAATGTTACTACCGTCGGTATCGCCTATGTTGGGGTAGCCCCTTTTGCTTTTACCTACACCGACGGATTTTGTATCCGTTGGTATAGATACCGCATATGTACCGATGGCTTTTGTATCCATAGGTATAGATACCGTATCTATACCGATGGCTTTTGTATCCGTCGATATAGATACTGCATCTATACCGATGGCTTTTTTATCAGTAGATATAGATACCGTATCTATATTGACGACTTTTGTATCCGTCGGTATAAATTCCATAGATATACATATACCGGCGGTTTTTTTTTTTTTTTTTTTTGCGTCTGTCGGTATAGTTTAAAATGTGAAATATATAATTAACCTATAGCGACAGTTTGTCGTAAATTTACTGACGGTTTACTCCGTCAGTATACTATACATTTGTTGTTGTTATATGAACTGTCATTATAGAGGTCAGAGCGTTGGTAAAAATAAAATTTTATCATATTTTTCAATTACTAATATTGATATATTTATAATTTAATCCAAGATATTTCATATAAAAAAACCATTATAAGAAAGTACAAAATATTTCATAATATTAAAAATAAAATTACAAATAAATTGTCTTAATTATATAACTTTTACAAGCTAAATAGAAGTCACAAGCTAAAGTCATAATACAGTCTTAAAATTGAAAATTAGCAATCCAAACACAAAGTAAATAAGCAATCCAAATACATAAAGTGAAATAAGCATTTTAAATCTCATGAATATTCCTATGGAGCAGCATCTGCATAAAATTGACAAATATTATACAATTAAAAGCAATTAAGTAGTGAAGTCAATATAGAAGAATAAAATAATCAAGTAGTTTACCATCTTCATTTTCATTAAGTTGATGACTAGAAGTTGAAGACCTTATTATTGGTGACAAATTTGGAGCACTACCAGCATCAGGTACCTAAAACGTATATGTTATGTCAATATATATTTATTGAATTAAGCTTATACACATTACATCTACTCAAAAGGTAAAAATATTATGTGAAATATGATCTACATTTCAAGTTCCACAATCTTACCACAATCAAGCAATTCCTCGACATTTCAAGTTCCACAATCCTACCACAATCAAGCAACATGCCTAACCTAGATATTATGTGAAAGATGATCTACATTTCAAGTTCCACAATCCTACCACAATCAAGCAGATGAATATATTTTAAAAGATGAATTTATTCTACATTAACGCTGCTACAGAAATATATTACCTCTCTATTGGCTACGCGAGTAGCAGAAGCCAAAATATCTACGTTCTCGTTAGAAAATTATCTTTGAAACACTGATAAAACATTACCCAAAGCTGCCTTCAATTCTTCAACCTTAGCCTCTAACCCTAGTACCTTTTCATCACACTGCATTGTTTGAGAATATGATGAAATCGATTGCTGCGATGAAGTATTATATCTATGTAATATATCTATGGAAAATATCTATGTAATTGTAATAAATGTATGTAATTCTAATATATTTATGTCACTGTAATATATCTATATAATTGTAATAAATATGTAACGTGTATGTGATATATATATCTATGTAATTGTAATATCTATGTAATTGTAATATCTATATAATTGTAATATATATTTGTGTAATACATTGTAATATATCTATGTAATTGTAATATATTTGTGTAATACAATTACAATTACATAGATATATTACATTAACACTATTAAATATATTACAATTACATAGATATATTACATTTATATAGATATATTACAATTACAGAAAATATTAGATATTACATGTATACATTACATTTATAATATATTACATAGAAACATTACATATATATATTACATTTATATATTAAATATATCTATGTAATTGTAATTGTAATTATCTATATCGATGTAATTGTAATATATTTATGTAATAGTAATGTAATATATTAATGTAATTGTAATATATATATATATATAATTGTAATATATCTATGTAATTGTAATATATCTATGTAATTGTAAATATATTTATGTAATTGTAATATATCTATGTAATATACTATCGATGTAATGGTAATATATATTGTAATTGTAATATATCTATGTAATAAATTATCTATGTAGTTTTAATATATCTATGTAATTATATTACAATTACATAGATATATTACAATTACATAGATATATTACACAGATATATATTTATTACATAGATACATTACAATTACATATATATATATAGATAATATATTACACTAATGCATCTATGTAATTGTAATGTATCTAATGTAATTGTAATAATATAAAATTGTAATAATATATCTATGTAATTGTAATATATCTATGTAATATATCTATATATCTATGTAATTGTAATATATCTATGTAATATATATCTATGTAATTGTAATATATGTAATATCTATATATATTACAATTACATAGATAATATATTACATAGATATATTACAATTACATAAATATATTTACAATTACATAGATATCTAATTACATAGATATATTACAATTACATATATTTATTACAACTACATGGATATATTACAATTACATAAATATATTTACAATTACATAGATATATATATTACAATTACATAAATGTATTACAACATACTACAGTTACATAAATATATTTATTACATAGATATACTATTACAATTACATAGATATATTACTATTACATAGATATATTATAATTACATAGATATATATCTAATGTGTAATTATAATATATTACAATTACATAGATATATTAAAACTACATAGATATATTATAGTTACATAGATAAATATATTACATAGATATATTATAATTACAAAAATATATGACAATTACATAGATATATTACAATTACATAGATATATTACAATACACAAATATATTACAATTACATAGATATATTACATTAACACTATTACATAGATATAATACAATTACATAGATATATTACATAAATATATTACAATTGCATAAATATATTACATAGATATATTATATTATAATATATTACATAGATATGTTACATAGATACATTGGATATATTACATAGATATACTACAGTTACATAGATATATTACATAGATACATTACAATTACATAGATATATATTACATAGATAATTGTAATATATCTATGTAATTGTAATATATCTATGTAATATATCTATGTAACTGTAATATATCTATGTAATTGTAACATAGATATATACTACAATTACATAGATATTTCAATTACATAGCTATATTACAATTACATAAATATATTACATAGATATAATTGGATATATCTATGTAATTGTAATATCTATGTAATATATCTATGAAATTGTAATATATATGTAATTGTAATATATCTAATATATCTATGTAATTGTAATATATATCTATGTAATATATTATCTATGTAATTGTAATATATATAGATATATTTATGTAATTGTAATATATAATTGTGTAATTGTATAATTGTAACAGTATATCTATGTAATTGTAATATATATATGTAATTGTAATATATTTATGTAATTATAATATATCTATGTAATATATCTATGTATCTATGCAATTGTAATATTTATTACATAAATATATTATAGTTACAGAGATATATTACAATTAAATAGATATATTACAATTACATATATATGTATATATATATATTACAATAACTAATATATTACAATTACATAGATATATTACATTTATATAGATGCATTGGATATATATATATTACGATTACAAAGATATAATTGTAATACATAGATACAATTGCATAGATACATAGATATATTATATCGATGTAATTGTAATTGTAATAGATATATTACATAGATATATTATAATTACATAAATATAACTATGTATCTATGTAATTCTAATATATCAATGTAATTCAAAAACATATATTACATAGATATATTACATAAACATATTAGTATTACATAGATATATTACAATTACATAAATATATTTACAATTACATAGATATATATATATATATTACAATTACATAAATAGAATTATAATATATCTATGTAATTGTAATATATCAATGTAATTGTAATTGTAATATATTTGTGTAATTGTAATATATCTATGTAATTGTAATATATCTATGTAATTGTAATATGTTTGTGTAATTTTATAATATTACAGTTACATAGATAAACTACAGTTACATAGATATATTACAATTACATAGATATATTACATAGATACATTACAATTAAGTAGATATATTACAATTACATAGATATGTTACAATTACATAGATACATTAAAACTACATAGATATATTATTACAATTACATAGATATATTATATTATATATTACAATTACATAGATACATTACAATTACTTTGATATATTAGAATTTTTGCATAGATATATTACATAGATATATCCAATGTATCTAATTACATAGATACATTATGAACTCTGAATCAAGATTTTATTTTTCCAATCTCTTTCAAATGATTTAAAAATGAGATTTGCAAATTTTCAGAATTTTCAGAGTCCATTTGCTATTTTTCCCAAATTTTCCAATTTTGCCTTTTGCCTCCGAAACCCGGTTTTGCTCAAAACAAGTTCCATTTTTAGATTTTCTTCAAACTGAGCCTTGGGCTATCCTTTTTTAATCTTTTCTCATCCATTGGGGGCTTTGGTCTTACCAAGTCGGGCCATTTCTGTGATTCTTCCCGATTTCACCGAAATCCACTAAAAACCCTAATTCTCAGTTTTCTCCCGGATTGACTTTTCTTTCGGTTTTTCTTGCAAGTGACTTCTCCATTACCCGTAGTCAGTGCTTATCTTTCATTTGGAACCTTCAATTTCGACCAATTTGATCGTTTAAGCACTTTTCCCCAAATTTCTCGGATTAGGGTTTTTTTTCTACTGAATCTCCAAATCCCATCTTCCGAACTCCATATCTTTCAATGTAGACCTCGGATTATCACAATTATCAATTGAACATAAAATCTTGATTTTGAAAGTGGGTTGACTTTTTCAGTAGTTAACTTTCTGGGGTTGACTTTTTCGGGATTGACTTTTTTTGGGGTTGACTTTTTTCAAGTTTGACTTTTTATGCTCGCCCTCTTAAACTAAGTCTTGGAGTACCACCTGCAGGATGAAAAAAATCTTTTTTACATTCGAAAACCTCAATTTAAGAAGAAAACATACCTGTTTTAGTGGTCCGAACAAAATTAGGTGTCTACAGCTGCCCCTCTTTGGCTATTGCTGAGAATCAGGAATCAGGCAAAGATAAACAAAAACTAATTTTGTACAGTCAGTGAAATCACATGTGAAGGAAGGGAAAGGGGTTTCTTTTTCATTCTTCTATCATTTTTTCAAATTTTTTTTTTTTTTTGAAAAAGCTGTAAATTGAAGATTTGTCCTTAAATTGAATTCCCTGACTAATCAAGGCTCGACTCGTCTTAAGGAAACGAATTCAATTTTCAAAAAAGCTGTAAATTGAAGATTTGTCCTTAAATTGAATTCCCTGACTAATCAAGGCTCGACCCGTCTTAAGGAAACGGATTCGATTTTCAAAAAGAAAAATTACTGTAAATTGAAGATTTGTCCTTAAATTGAATTCCCTGACTAATCAAGGCTCGACCTGTCTTAAGGAAACGGATTCGATTTTGAGAAATAAAAATTGGGCCCGAAGGTCTTAAGAATAGTGCCCGAAGGTCTTAAAAAACTGGTGCCCGAAGGTCTTTAAAATGGTGCTCGGATGTCTTTAAAACTGGTGCCCGAAGGTCTTTAAAAATGGTGCCCGAAGGTCTTTAAAACTGGTACCCGAAGGTCTTTAAAACCGGTGCCCGAAGGTCTTTAAAAATGGTGCCCGAAGGTCTTTAAAACTGGTGCCCGAAGGTCATTAAAATGATGCCCCGAGGTCTGAAAAAATTGGTGCCCGGAGGTCTTTAAAATTGGTACCCGAAGGTCTTTAAAACTGGTGCCCGAAGGTCTTTAAAATTGGTGCCCGAAGGTCTTTAAAACTGGTGCCCGAAGGTCTTTAAAACTGGTGCCCTAATGTCTTTAAAATTGGGATTTGAAAATACCTTGACGACAGTCTCAAGGTTCAACTCGTCTGATAAACAAAATGAATTTGATTTAAAACAGAAGGAAATACCTCGATGGCGGTCTCGGAGTCTGAATCTTTTAAGAAGCAAAACGAGTTCTCTTTGAGGAAGTCCAAGTTTCCCTAATTTCTGCACTGTTACCTAAATGCAATGATGAGAATGTCATGCTTTGCAAATGCTTGTATGTTTCCGAAAATAAATGCAATCAAATGATTATGCCATAATTTCTAATCCATGGTTTCTTTGAGATTCACAGATTATATGACTTCAGGTTAAGAGTCTTCAATTGTTCATTGATGCCCCACTTAAGAATTCTTCACTCAAGATATCTTGTCAAACAGTCTCAGTTTCTTTCTTTCACTGAAATTCACAAATTTTCTGATTTCGTGATGGAGTTTCCAACACGTTCGCTGTTTCCTTTTCTTTGGTGATCTTTCCAAACCTTTCGCAAGATTTAAATCTATTCCTTAGTAATACTTCGAAATCTTTTTTATTTAAAGATTTTTATTACTAATCATCATTCAATTTAATAACAAACATAATGCATCTCAAAAGTATATGAAAGAAAGTATGAATCAGGCAAAAATTGTCATGAAAAGAATAACAAGAATTTATTGCAACAAATGTTTTAAAATGGTAAAAATAAATATCAAGGATATAAGAAACAAATATAAGGTTATAGGCTGTAGATGCCCCGGATGCGGAATATCTTGGACCCCTTATTTTTCAAACCATCTGAAATTTCTCTTGAGCGAGCAATTCACTTGGGTAATCTCTTAGCTTCTGTAGTTACATCAGACTGAGTTGTTCCCCTTTCCTCTGATTGTCAAATACTTTCTCCCCCTTTACACGGAGCATTGATTCAAACTTTGATTAGACTTGAGTCGCCTTTTGTAGGTTTTCAACTCAAGTGTCCTCCGTTCGGTATTAAGTCGCCCTTTGCAGGTTTTCGGCTTAAACCTCTCCTTTTACATTCTTTTTTCATTTCCATTTTTTTATTCTACCATGCATCTGAGAATTCTAAATGCTTCCAAGGTAAAAATATCAATTCAAAAGATGGGATAAATTCTGAGAATAACCTTTCAAAATAAATATCCATGCTTGATTAAAATGGGCTTTTAAAGCATGTAATGTAGGCCAAGGTTTAGGTTTAGAAAGAAAGAAAGGATAAAATAGGCCCAAAGTGTGTTTAAAGGTGATTGGATCAAGGATCACTTCTTGAGGAGAACTCAATCTTGAAACATTTGTCCCCTTTTTGGACTTTTTTTTTTTTTTTTTTTTTTTGCTTCGTTGGCTTTCATTTGCCACATTTTTTGATGGCTTTCTTTTTGCCATGATTTTTGGTTATCTTTCCTCTTATTTGCCCTCCAGTGTAGAGAGTGATCCTTGATCAAGATTTAAAGAAAGAAATAATTCCTAAGGCTCAAAAGGGTGACTAAGGATAATTTCTTCTTAGTGAAAGGAATATGAACAACAGCCATTTATCATATCAAGCATGACTATTCTCTTTGAAAAGCAATTATCAGGGGAAATAGATATATAGAATTTCTATTTTTACACTTGGAATCATTCGAATTTCCATGTGCACAGCATCACACATTTTTTTTTCAAGCATAATACTTCTTCAGTTCATCAGCATTCACGGGACGTCTAAAAACATCTCCGTCCATCCGAGTTAGAATCAATGCTCCTCCAGAAAAAGCTCTCTTTACCACATAGGGTCCTTCCCAATTCGGAGCCCATTTTCCTCTCGGGTCCTTCACTATAGGGAGAATTTTTCTCAATACCAACTCCCCCTCTCGGAACTGTCTAGGACGAACTTTCTTGTTGTGGGCTCGAATCATCCTTTTCTGATACAACTGCCCGTGACAAATTGCTTTCAATCTTTTCTCCTCGATGAGATTCAACTGTTCAAAACGAGCTCTAACCCAATCTGCTTCCTCTAGGCCAACTTCCATCAAAACTCAAAGTGAAGGGATCTCAACTTCAATGGGTAGCACTGCTTCCATCCCGTATACCAAAGAAAACGGTGTCGCCCCTGTAGATGTGCGGACCGAAGTACGATATCCATGAAGAGCAAAAGGCAATATATATATCCAATGTATCTATGTAATTCTAATAGATCAATGTAATTCGAAAACATTATATGTTACATGTATTTTAATATATCTATGTAATTGTTATATATCTATGTAATTGTAATAGTATATCTATGTAATAAATATATTAGAATTAGTGAAAACATTAGATAATGTAATTACATAGATATATATATATATATATATATATTACAATTACAATTACATAGATACATTACAATTACATAGATATATCAAAATTACATAGATATATTACAATTACATAGATATATTACACATTCATATATTATTATATGTAATATATCTATTGTATGTAATTGTAATATATTTATGTAATTGTAATATATCTATGTAATTATATAGATACATTGTAATATATCTATGTAATATATGTAATATATCTATGTAATTATAATATGTTTTCGAATTACATTGATATATTAGAATTACATAGATACATTGGATATATATATTACAATTACATCGATATACTACAGTTACATAGATATATTACAATTACATAGATACATTACAATTACATAAATATATTACATAGATACATTACATAAATATATTACAATTACATAGATATATTAGAATTACATAGATATATTACAATTACATAGATATATTACATAGATACATTACAGTTACATAGATATATTTATGTAATTGTAATATATCTATGTAATATATTATTACAATTACATAAATATATTACAATTAGATAAATATATTACAATTACATATATATATTAGATATATATATTACAGTTACATATATATATATATATATATTACAATTACATATATATATATTACAATTACATATATAATTATGTAATTGTAATATTACAATTACATAGATATATTAGATATATATTACAATTACATATATTACAATTACATAGATGTATTTCAATTAAATAGATATATTACAATTACATAGATATATTACATAGATACATTACAATTACATAGATATATTACAATTACATAGATATATTAGAATTACATAGATACATAGATATTACATGTATATAATTACATAGATATATTACAATTACATAGATATATTACAATTACATAGATGTATTTCAATTATGTAGATGTATTTCAATTACATAGATATATTACAATTACATAGATATATATTACATAGACATATTACACTAACACTATTAAATATATTACAATTACATAGATATATTACATTTATATAGATATATTATATTTACATAGATATATTACATATAATAATATATGAATGTGTAATATATCTATGTAATTTTAATATATCTATGTAATTGTAATGTATCTATGTAATTGTAATTGTAATATATACATCTATGTAATTACATTATCTAATGTTTTCAGTAATTCTAATGTATTTATTACATAGATATACTATTACAATTACATAGATATATATCTATGTAATATATTACAATTACAATTACATAGATATATTACAATTACATAGATATATTACAATTACATAGATACATTTGCAATTACATAAATATATTACAATTACATATATGTATATATATATTACAATTGCATAGATATATTATACATAGATGTATTACAATTACATAGATATATCTATATAATATATTATCTATGTAATTTTAATATATCTATGTAATTCTATGTAATTGTAATATATCTATGTAATTGTATATATCTATGTAACTATAATATATCTTTGTCGTTGTAATATATCTATGTAAGTGTAATATATTTATGTAATATATCTATGTAATATTACATAGATACATTATTAATTGTAATATATTTATGTAATTGTAATATATCTATGTAATATATTATCTATGTAATTGTAATGTATCTATGTAATATATCTATGTAATATATCTATGTAACTGTAGTATATCTATGTAATTTTAATATATATATGTAATTGTAATATATTTATGTAATATATCTATGTAATTGTAATATATTTAAGTAATTATAATATATTTGTGTAATACATTGTAATATATCTATGTAGTTGTAATTATAATATACATGTAATTGTAATTGTAATATATTACAATAGATATGTAATTCTAATGTTTTCTGTAATTGTAATATATCTATGTAATTGTAATATATTTGTGTATTGTAATATATCTATGTAATTTTAATATATTTTTGTAATTATATATTTGTGTAATTGTAATATATGCATGTAATATATGTATGTAATTGTAATATATACATATATTTATGTAATATATCTATATAATTGTAATATATCTATGTAATAGTAATATATCTATGTAATTCTAATATATCTATGTAATTGTAATTATGTGATTGTAATATATGTAATATATCTATGTTATTAGATATCTATGTAATTGTAAATATATTTATGTAATTGTAATATATCTTTGTAATTGTAATTGTAATATATATCTATGTAATATATCTATGTGATTGTAATATATTTATGTAATTGTAATATATCTATGCAATTGTAATATATCTATGTAATATATCTATGTAATTGTAATATATTTATGTAATGTATCTATATAATATATCTATGTAATTGTAATATATCTATGTAATATATATATCTACGTAATTGTAAATATATTTATGTAATATATCTATGTAATTATAATATATCTACGTAAATGTAATATATCTATGTAATTATAATAGTATATCTATGTAATTGTAATAGTATATCTAATGTAATTGTAATATATTAAAATTATACAAATATATTACATAGAATTACATAGATATCATTATAGGGTTTATGTAATTATATATATCTATGTAATATATCTATGTAATAGTAATACAATTATAATAAATATATGCAATTGTAATATATCTATACAATTGTAATATAAATATTAATAAATATATGTATGTAATTATAATATATCTATGTAATATATTATCTATGTAATTGTAATATATCTATGTAATTGTAATAGATTTATGTAATTATAGTATATCTATGTTATTGTAATATATCTATGTAATTGTAATATATATCTATGTAATATATGTCTATATAATATATTACAATTACATAGATATAATACAATTACATATCTATTGTAATATTACATAGATATTGAAATATTACATAGATATATTATAATTACATAGACGTCTTACAATTGCATAGATATATTACAATTACATGTATTTTAATATATCTAATGTGTAATTGTAATTGTAATTGTAATATATACATATATTTATGTAATATATGTAATGTATCTATGTAATTGTAATATATCTATGTTATTAAAAAAAATGTAATTGTAATATATCTATGTAATTGTAATATATATCTATGTAATTGTAATATATATCTATGTAATTGTAATATATCTATGTAATTGTAATATATTTATGTAATATATCTACGTAATATTACATAGATATATTACATAAATATAATACAATTACATAGATACATTACAATTACAGAGATATATACATTACATTTACAATTACTTAATTATATTACAATTACATAGATAATATATTTGTGTAATTGTAATGTATCTATATAATTGTAATATCTCTATGTAATTCTATGTAATTGTAATATATATCTATGCAATTGTAATATATCGATGTAATTGTAATATATCTATTACATTCATATATTATTACAATTATATAGATATATATGTAATTGTAATATCTATCTATGCAATTGTAATATATCTATGTAATTGTAATATATTTATGTAATTGTAATATATCTATGTTATTGTAATATATTTATGCAATTGTAATATATCTATGTAATTATAATATGTCTATGTAATTGTAATATATCTATGTAATTGTAATATATTTGTGTATTGCAATATATCTATATAATTGTAATATATCTATGTAATTGTAATATATTTTTGTAATTATATATTTGTGTAATTGCAATTGTAATATATGTATGTAAAATATCTATGTTATTGTAATATATCTATGTAATTGTAATACATCTATGTAATTGTAATATCTACGTAATTGTAATATATCTATGTAATTGTAATATATATATATATATATATATATCTATGTAATATATTGATCTATGTAATTGTAATATATCTATGTATTTATTTAGATATATATTTGTGTAATTGTAATTGTAATATATACATATATTTATGTAATATATGTAATATATCAATGTAATTGTAATATATCTATGTAATAGTAATATATTTATGTAATTGTAATATATCTATGTAATTGTAATTATGTGATTGTAATATATGTAATATATCTATGTAATTAGATATCTATGTAACTGTAAATATATTTATGTAAATGTAATATATCTATGTAATTCTAATATATTTATGTAATTGTAATATATCTATGTAATTGTTATTGTGATATATATCTATGTAATATATCTATGTAATTGTAATATATTTATGTAATTATAATATATCTATGTTATTGTAATATATTTGTGTAATTATAATATATCTATGTTATTGTAATATATCTATGTAATTGTAATATATATCTATGTAATATATTACAATTACATAGATATATTACAATTACATATCTATTTTAACATTACATACATATAGAGATATTACATAGATATATTACAATTACATAGATGCATTACAATTGCATAGATATATTACAATTACAATTACATGTATTTTAATATATCTAACGTGTAATTGTAATGTATCTATGTAATTGTAATATATCTATGTAATTACAAAATTATGTAATTGTAATATATCTATGTAATTGTAATAAATATATTTATGTAATTGTAATAAATCTATGTATAATATATCTATTTAATTGTAATTGTAATATATATCTATGTAATTGTAATATATTTATGTAATTGTAATATATCTATGTAATTGTAATATATCTATGTAATATATATTACAATTACATAGATATATTACAATTACATAGATACATTAGAATTACATAGATATATTGGATATATATATATATATAAATATTACAATTACATAGATATATATATATATATTACAATTACATAAATGTATTACAATTACAAAGATATATTACAATTACATAAATACATTACAATTACATAGATATATTATAATTACATAGATAATACATTACAATTACATAAATATATTACAATTACATAGATATATTACACATTCATATATTATACATAGATATATTACAATTACTGAAAATATTAGATATTACATGTATACAATACAATTACTGAAAACATTAGATATTACATATATATTACATAGATGCATTAGATATATTACAATTGCATAGATATATTACATTTATTACAATTACATAATTACAATTACATAGATATATTATACATAGATATACTGGAATATATCTTACAATTACATAGATATATATTAATGTAATTGTAATATATCTATGTAGTAATAAATATATTTATGTAATTGTAATACATCTATGTAATTGAAATACATCTATGTAATTGTAATACATCTATGTAATTGAAATATATCTATATAATTGCAATATATCTATGTAATTGTAATATATATATATATCTATGTAATATCTATTACAATTACATAGATATATTACATAGATACATTACAATTGCATAAACAATATTACAATTACATAGATATATTACATAGATACATTACAATTGCATAAACAATATTACAATTACATAGATATATTACAATTAAAATACATGTAATATATATATATATATATCTATGTAATATTACATACATATATTATAATTACATAGATATATTACAATTGCATAAATATATTACAATAACATAGATATATTATAATTAAATAGATATATTAGAATTACATAGATACATAGATATTACATGTAAATAATTACATTGATATATTACAATTACATTGATATATTACAATTACATAGATGTATTTCAATTACATAGATATATTACAATTACATAGATATTACAGTTACATAGATATATTACAATTACATAGAAATATTACAAGTACATAGATATATTACATAGATACATTACAATTACATAGATATATTACAATTACATATATATATATATATCTATGTAATTGTAATTGTAATATATTACATATGATATATATTATATAGATATATTACAGTTACATAGATATATATATTACAAAGATATATTACAATTACATAGATATATTACATTAACATTATTAAATATATTATAATTACATAGATATATTACATTTATATAGATACTACAATTATATAGATATATAACATATAATAATATATAAATGTGTAATTTATCTATGTAATTTTACTATATCTATGTAATTACATTATCTAATGTTTTCAGTAATTCTAATGTATTTATTACATAGATATACTATTACAATTACATAGATATATTACATAATTACAATTACAAAGATATATTACAATTACATAGATATATTACAATTACATAAATATATTACAATTACATATATATATATATATTACAATTACATAGATATATTATACATAGATGTATTACAATTACATAGATATATCTATGTAATATATTATCTATGTAATTGTAATATATCAATGTAATTGTAATATATCTATGTAATTTTAATATATCTATGTAATTCTATGTAATTGTAATATATCTATGTAACTATAATATATCTTTGTAGTTGTAATATATCTATGTAATTGTAATATATTTATGTAATATATCTATGTAATATTACATAGATACAATATTAATTGTAATATATTTATGTAATTGTAATATATCTATGTAATATATTACCTATGTAATTGTAATATATCTATGTAATTGTAATATATCTATGTAATTTTAATATATCTATGTAATTGTAATGTATCTATGTAATATATCTATGTAATTGTAATATATCTATGTAACTGTAGTATATCTATGTAACTGTAATATGTATATATGTATGTAATTGTAATATATTTATGTAATATATCTATGTAATTGTCATATATTTAAGTAATTATAATATACTTGTAATTGTAATATATTACAATTACAACGATATATTACAATTATATAGATATATTACAATTGCATAGATATATTACAATAACATAGATATATTACAATGACATAGATATATTACAATGACATAGATATATTACTATAACATACATATATATTAGAATTACATTGATATATTACAATTACAAAGATATATTACTATTACATATATATAATAATTACATAGATATATTACTATAACATAGATATATATTACAATTACATAAATAGAATTATAATATATCTATGTAATTGTAATATTTCTATGTAATTGTAGTTGTAATATATTTATGTAATTGTAATATATCTATGTAATTGTAATATATTTATGTAATTGTAATATATATAGTAATATTATCTATGTAATTGTAATATCTAATGTTTTCAGAAACAGTAATGTAATTTACATTTACATAGATATATAGTAATATTATCTATGTAATTGTAATATATTTATGTAATTGTAATATATATAGTAATATTATCTATGTAATTGTAATATCTGATATATTACAAATATATTACATTTACATAAATACAATTACTCAAATATATTACAATTACATAGATATATTACATTAACACTATTACATAGATATAATACAATTACATAGAAAATAAATAAATTACACCAAGATATTACAATTACATAGATATATTGTAATTACACAAATATATTACAATTACATAGATATTACATGTATATATTAAAATTACTGAAAACATTAGATATTACATGTATACATTTGAATTACTGACGTAATATATCTATGTAATTGTCAAATATCTATGAAATTGTAATATATTTGTGTAATTGTAATATATCTATATAATTCTAATGTATACATGTAATATCTAATATATATTTGTAAGTGTAATATTTTTGTATTCAGTAATTACATAGATATATTACAATTACTGAAAACTTACTTTTACATAGATATATTAGAATTACTGAAAATATTATATGACTATATCTAATATTTTCTGTAATTGTCATATATCTATGTAATTGTAAAATATTTATATAATTGTAATACATTTTTTGTATAATATATCTCTGTAATTGCATATATTTATGTAATTGTAATATATTTATTTAGTTGTAATATATGTATGTAATTGTAATATATTTGTGTATATATTACAATTACATACATTTATTACAATTACACAAATATATTACAATTACAATTAAATAGATATTTATATTACATAAATATATTACAAGTACATAGATATATTACAATTACATAGATATATTACTATTACATAGATATAATACAATTACATAGATATATTATAATTACATAGATATATTATATTATAATATATTACGTAGATATATTACATAGATATACTACAGTTACATAGATATATTACATAGATACATTACAATTACATAGATACAATTGCATAGATACATAGATATATTATATCTATTTAATTGTAATTGTAATAGATATATTACATAGATATATTATAATTACATAGATATATTACAATTACATAAATATATTACAATTAATAATGTATCTATGTAATATTACATAGATATATAACATAAATATATTACAATTACATAGATATATTACATCTACAAAGATATATTATAGTTACATAGATATATTACAATTACATAGATATATTACAATTACATAGATATACTGTTACAATTACATAAATATATTACAATTACATAGATATATTACATAAATATATTACAATTACATAAATATATTACAATTACATAGATATATTACAATTACATAAATATATTACAATTACATAAATATATTACAATTACATAGATATATTACAATTACATAAATATATTACAATTACATAAATATATTACAATTACATAGATATATTACAATTACATAAATATATTACAATTACATAGATATATTACAATTACATAGATATACTGTTACAATTACATAAATATATTACAATTGCGTAGATATATTATAATTACATAGATATATTACATAAATATATTTACAATTACATAGATATATATATTAAATAGATATATAACAATTACATAGATATATTACATAGATACTATTACATAAATATATTACAATTACATAGATATTACAATTACATAGATATATTAGAATTACATAGTTATATTACATAGATATATTACAATTACATAGATATATTACAATTACATAAATATATTACAATTACATAGATATATTTTACAATTACAATTACATAGATATATTACAATTACATAAATATATTAGAATTACGTAAATATATTACAATTACATAAATATATTTACAATTACATAAATATATTTGCAATTACATAAATATATTTACAATTACATAAATATATTTAAAATTACATAAATATATTTAAAATTACATAAATATATTTATAATTACATAGATATATTACAATTACATAGATATATTAAAATTACATAGATATATTACACATTCATATATTATTATATGTAATATATCTATATAAATGTAATATATCTATGTAATTGTAATATATTTAATAGTCTTAATGTAATATATCTATGTAATATATCTATGTAATTGTAATATATATATATATATGTAATTGTAATATCTATGTAATTGAAATATATCTATGTAATTGTAATATATCTATGTAATTATATACATGTAATATCTATGTATCTATGTAATTCTAATATATCTATGTAATTGTAATATATCTATGTAATTGAAATACATCTACGTAATTGAAATACATCTATGTAATTGTAATATATCTATGTAATTATATACATGTAATATCTATGTATCTATGTAATTCTAATATATCTATGTAATTATAATATATCTATGTTATTGTAATATATTTATGCAATTGTAATATCTCTATGTAATTATAATATATCTATGTAATATTACATAGATATATATATTACATGTATTTTAATTGTAATATATCTATGTAATTGTAATATATCTATGTAATTGTAATATTATCTATGTAATTGTAATGTATCTATGTAATATATCTATGTGATTGTAACAGATATTACATAGATATATATATATATTACAATTACATAGATATATTACAATTATATAGATATATTTCAATTACATAGATGTATTGCAATTACATAGATGTATTTCAATTACATAGATGTATTACAATTACATAAATATATTTATTACAATTGCATATATATATATATATTACTATTACATAGATATATTATAATTACATAGATATATACATATAATACATAAAATTACATAGATAATATATCTTTGTAGTTGTAATATATCTATGTAATATTACATAGATACATTATTAATTGTAATATATTTATGTAATTGTAATATATCTATGTAATTGTAATGCATCTATGTAATATATCTATGTAATTGTAATATATCTAAGTAACTGTAGTATATCTATGTAATTGTAATATATATATATATATATCTAATGTCTCTACGTAATTCTAATATGTCAATGTAATTCGAAAACATTATATATTACATGTATTTTAATATATCTAATGTGTAATTGTAATGTATTTATGTAATTATAATATATAATATAATATATCTGTGTAATTGTAATAATATATCTATGTAGTTTTAATATATCTATGTAATTGTAATATATCTATGTAATTGTAATATATCTATGTAATTGTAATGTATCTATGTACTATATCTAAGTAATTGTAATATATCTATGTAATTGTAATGTATCTATGTAATATATCTATGTTATTGTAATATATCTATGTAATTGTAGTATATCTATGTAATTGTAATATATATATATATCCAATGTATCTATGTAATTCTAATATATCAATGAAATTCGAAAACATTATATATTACATGTATTTTAATATATCTAATGTGTAATTGTAATGTATCTATGTAATTGTAATGTATCTACGTTACTGAAAACTTTAGATATATAATTATAATGTATCTACGTAATTATAATGTATCTATGTAATTGTAAAATATCTATGTAATAGTAATATATCTATGTAATTGTAATATATCTATGTACTTGTAATATATTTATGTAATATAAATATCTATGTAGTTGTAATTGTAATATATTTGTGTAATTGTAATAAATGTATGTAATTGTAATATATACACAAATATATTACAATTACATACATATATTACAACTAAATAGATATATTACAATTACATAAATATATAGAATTACATAGATATATTACACAAGTATATTACAATTATATAAATATTTTACAATTACATAGATATATTACAATTACAGAAACATTAGATATAGTCATATAATATTTTCAGTAATTCTAATATATCTATGTAAAAGTAAGTTTTCTGTAATTGTAATATATCTATGTAATTACTGAATACAAATATATTACAATTACAAATATATATTAGATATTACATGTATATATTAGAATTATATAGATATATTACAATTACACAAATATATTACAATTACATAGATATTACATAGCACTACAAACAAATTGCCATATACTGGCACTTAGTTATACTGACGGTAGAAATCCGTAGGTAAAAAGGATCTATAGCGACAGATTTTTGGTACCGTCAAAATATATGTAACATATACCGACGCTTCATTTATCCGTCGCTATAGATATATCTATACCGACGGTTGATGAGAAACCGTCGGTATAGGTACATAACAAATACTGATACTTTAATTATCTGTCGCTGTAGATACACCTATACCGACTATTAATGAGAAACCATCGGTATAGATACATAACATATACCAACGCTTTAATTATCCGATGGTATAGATACACCTATACCACTATTAATAGAAAATCGTCGGTATACACTACAAAAAATGACATATACCGACGAAACCCTATACTGACGGACAAAATCCGTCGATATAAATAGGATATTCTAACGAATTTGTTATTCGTCGGTATGTATTCGTCATATACCAACGGAAGTCATAACCGTCGGTGTATATATTATCTATACTGACGGATTTATAAAACGCCGTCGGTATAGTAATAATATATACTGACGGATTTTTTCATCCGTCAATATAAGTCACTTCGAAAATAATGTGACTTTCTTTTATAAAGGCGGGTGATTTAATTTTTACTGAAAATGCTATATTGACGGATTTGCCCGTTGGTATTGTATTAGGTTATATTTCCCCCTTTCTTTTCCACTTCTCTCTTTCACCCGTCTCTTTCTCTTATATAGCTCTTTCACTTATTTTCCTTTTCAATCGGTAATCACCATTTCATTTCATTTCCCGATTCGACTTTCTCATCTCTTTCACCATTTTTATTTATTTTTTCTGTATTATTCTTTGATTGTTAGATATATGTTCAATGTTAGAGGAGGCACGCGACCACTTAAACAACCGACCCATCTTCTCAAACTGGTCAGTTTCTCTATTTTTTTTTTCATTTTGTTTTCTCGTCGAATTTTCTTTTATATCTCCTTTTCCTATAGTTGGATTGTATTTGTATTTGGGCGTGGATTAATTATTTAGTCCTGTTAATTAGATTTGTGGCAAATTGTCTGTTGATTTATTCATAATCAATATAGAAAATTTGATGATAAATTAAGTGGGCAAAACCATTAGAATTGTTGCAGCATCAATCTGGCCAAGATGGGAATGAGAACGATTTATTAATCCACACGAAAGCTACAACACTGTCCGATGATTCTCTTTCTCCACGCGAAAGAAGCCCCTATTGGATGATAAATTAAGCTTGTGAAGATTCGAACAAGGGCTCTTGAGATGTTGTTGTAATATACATGTAATTGTAATATATTACAATAGATACTTTATTCTAATGTTTTCTGTAATTGTAATATATCTATGGAATTATAATATATTTATGTAATTGTAATATATCTATGTTATTGTAATATATTTATGCAATTGTAATATATCTATGTAATTATAATATGTCTATGTCTATGTAATTGTAATATATTTGTGTATTGTAATATATCTATGTAATTGTAATATATTTTTGTAATTATATATATGTGTAATTGTAATTGTAATATATTTATGTAATATATCTATGTTATTGTAATATATCTATGCAATTGTAATATATATATATATATCTATGTAATATATTTATCTATGTAATTTTAATATATCTATGTATTTATTTAGATATATATTTGTGTAATTGTAATTGTAATATATACAAATATTTATGTAATATATGTAATATATCTATGTAATAGTAATATATCTATGTAATTGTAATATATCTATGTAATTGTACTTATGTGATTGTAATATATGTAATATATCTATGTAATTAGATATCTCTGTAATTGTAGATGTATTTATGTAATTGTAATATATCTATGTAATTTTAATAAATTTATGTAATTGTAATATATCTATGTAATTGTAATATATCTATGTAATTGTAATTGTAATTGTAATATATATCTATGTAATATATCTATGTAATTGTAATATATTTATGTAATTATAATATATCTATGTAATTGTAATATATCTATGTAATTTTAATATCTATGTAATTGTAATATATTTATGTAATGTATCTATGTAATATATCTATGTAATTGTAATATATCTATGTAATATATATATCTATGTAATTGTAAATATATTTATGTAATATATCTATGTAATTATAATACATCTAAGTAATTGTAGAATTATATAGATATATTACAATTACATAGATATATTAAATATGTAATTGTTATATATCTATGTAATAGTAATATATCTATGTAACTCTAATATATCTATGTAATTCTAATATATCTATGTAATAGTAATATATCTATGTAATTGTAATATATTACATGTAATAGTAATATATCTATGTAATTGTAATTGTAATATATACATAAATATATCTATGTATCTATGTAATTGTAATTGTAATATATACATAGATATATCTATGTAATTATAATATATCTATGTAATAGTAATGTATCTATGTAATTGTAATTGCAATATATCTATGTAATTGTAATGTATTTATTTAATTGTAATATATCTATGTAATAGTAATGTATCTATGTAATTGTAATTGTAATATATCTATGTAATTATAATACATCTATGTAATATATCTATGTAATTGTAATATATTTGTGTAATTGTAATATATTTATGTAATTATAATATATCTATGTAATTGTAATACAACTATGCAATTATAATTACATTAATCATATGTAATATATCTATGTAATTCTAATATGTAATATATCTATGTAATTATAATATATTACATGTCGTAGTAATATATCTATGTAAATGTAATTGTAATATATACATAAATATATCTATGTATCTATGTACTTGTAATATATACATAAATATATTATATGTAATATATCTATGTAATTGTAATATATCTATGTAATTGTAATGTATCTATGTAATATATCTATGTAATTGTAATATATCTATGTAACTGTAGTATATCTATGTAATTGTAATATATATATGTAATTGTAATATATTTGTGTAATTATAGATATATTACAATTACATAGATATATTACATGGATATATTACAATTACATAGATATATTATTACAATTACATAGATGTATTACAATTACAATGATATATTACAATTACATAGACATATTACAATTGCATAGATATATATTACAATTACATAGATACATTACAATTACACAAATATATTATCTATGTGATATATCTATGTAATTGTAACATATCTATATAAATGTAATTGAAATATATCTATATATTTATGTGATTATAATATATCTATGTAATTGTAATATATTATCTATGTCTAATATATCTATGTAATTGTAATATATATATATATATATATATCAAATGTATCTATGTAATTCTAATACATCAATGTAATTCGAAAACATTATATATTACATGTAATATATCTATGTATTTAGAATAATGGGTGTAGAATAGGTGGTGACAGGTTTGTTTTGTTCCTCCGCACACACTGTATTTGCATTTGCATAACATGAACTCTCTACCCGGGTTCCGTCCTTTTATGTGGGAGTAAAGTAACTACGCCTTCGTGATTGATCCTCCGTATGGGCTAGTGAAATACTTTCAGAGTATAAAGTACCTATTGCCTTCGTGATAATCCTCCGTACGGGCATAGGAAAATATACTCTAACGAATTGAACCCGCTTTTATTGAGGTGCCTTACTAGCCTTCACCGGCGACAGTGAGGAACAATCCGGGGCCTTAGAACCGATTCACCTTCATATAGTGAACCTAGGCGAAGCCATGCTGGATTTCTGTTAGATACCGAAGATAGGAATACATGGAGGGACATTTCTAAACCTTTTATTGCCTATTTTACACTCTGAATAAGTATGGTAGATCGGGCAACGATGTTCGTACATCGCCCGTAATAAATATGATAATCCGTCCCAAAGGCACTGTGATACCTATATAAGTAGATATTTGTCGGGGCAGAATATTCATTAATTGTTTGAAAAAAATAAAAATCTTTTTTCAAGCATTTTTGCATTTTGCACATTTCATACATGTGTGAATAGAGCATTTACATTTTTTATTGTATTATTGATCTCGTTTTTGCAATAAACAATTGGTAATTTCATAAAACCAGTAGTGTAGTATGAACATTTGCATATGGTACCATAGTAGGATCCATTATTTCGAAATTCTTTTGGAAATAATATGATTGGTTTTTCAAAGAAAAAATATGTTTAAAAAGAAAAATCATAAATTTGGAGGGAACTCTTGCATAATGAGATTTTTGAATAATCAAGATTTAGGTCCCACCAATTTCGTGTAATCATTGGTTAATTTATTTGTATCATGTTGACATCATGTCACATTCCTAACAAGCATGGTTATTCATTGTAGAATACATTTGTAATATACATGGTCATTCTTTGTACCTACCTTTGTATTAATTCATTTAGTCTTAGCATGTATCATTTTGACATCATAGCATGCATGGTCATTCATTGTAAAATACGTTTATGACATACATAGTCATTATTTGTATATACATGTGCATCAATTTATTCATTTTTTTATGCATCATGTTGGCATTAGATTGCATCCATAGCATACATAGTCATCATAATTTCTCTGTATATGTTCATGCATTAATCATCAGTATATTCATGCACATAGGAATAGAGTCTGTACATTCATAATTGTATTCTTAATCTCATGACATTTTCATTTGCATGAAAGGGGTTCGAGATATGAGGAATGAATTGGAGGAACGATTGGGTGTTTTGGAACGCAACCAAGAGGAATGTAGACATGAAATCCGGGAAATGAAAGAACAACTCGCCAAATTGTTGAAAATGTTGGAGGATATGGGTAAGAGTAAAGAGGAACTTTCGCATGGTTCTGTATTGTCTTCGGATCAACCAAAACCATTAGGTCCAGAACATACAATCCTTGCTGGATCCTGCACTTGTCAATGCCACAAAGGTTGCAATCCTGATGAAATTGTGGACAAAATAGTGAAAATGATTAAACCTGAGAGCCTGATACCAAAGATAGAAACCTCGGATCCTGTACCATACCTGCAAACTGTTCTAGGTCAAAACAAGTATCCCCACCCTACTATGGTCTAATCGTCCATTGGGATGACCACTATGGGATTCCTGAATCCCACTCCATCACCAACAATTGCCAGTTCATATTATTCCCTCATCAATCACCTTATCCAGCATCTGGGATAGGAACCTCGAGCTATGTACAACCTCCAAAGGCCCCGTGTCCAAATCCATACCTTTACCTTATTGTTCTTCCATCTCCCTACGTAAACACTCCGGTTCGAACCTTAGTACCAACACCAAGTGCCCCAACTCCTAGGCCATGTGTGACTAAGAAACGACCCTAGGATAAGACCCAAAGGCCTTTTGATCCCCTTCCAATCAGCTACAAAGAGCTTCTCCCTATACTGATCCAAAATCACATGGTTGCCTGTGTCCCATTGAAACCCCTGTTACCACCATATGCAAGGTGGTATAATCCAAATGCAAGATGTGATTATCACTGTGGAATTGTTGGCCATAGCATCGAAGACTGTATGGCATTCAAAAAGAAAGTGCAAACTCTTATAGATGCCAAGTGGTTGGATCCAACGACACTGATTGATGGAGGGCTGGGAAAGCGTCATTAGGATTGGGAGATTTACTGCATTGAGGTGGAAAGACTTCGGTCTTATATGATGTAATAGGATTTCACTTATTCAGTTGCCGGCTCTTATAGCCTTAGGATGCTAGGAAGAATAAAGTGTTTGTAAAGACAGTTATAACTAATGCTCAGATTTTGTAAAACATGGTTTATACCATTGTGAACATTGATATGGGAATGAATTGACTATGCTTCAAATTTATGAGATGTTGATGATTAAGTTCCTCCGATTCTTATGTCCTCCGTGATATCTTCCCTTTTTGCATTTTGCATCCGATCAATTATTGGTCATACAATACATTCATACATGTATCATGTTAGCATCAGGTTGCATTTATGTATTCATAATCAGCATGATTTTTGTGTATATATCCATGCATTAATTTGCTTATTACATACATCATGTTAGCATTAGGTCGCATTCATGACACACATGGTTAGCATGATTTTCTTTGCATATACTCTGTATCAATCATTCATTGTTTGCATGTATCATAATTGACATCGTGTTGCATTCATAGTGTATATGATCATTCATTGGGAAATACGCTAAAATGTAAATGATCATTCATTGCATATATCCATGTGGTGATTTGTTTATTCTTTGCTTGCAACATGTTGGCATCGTGATTGCATTTATTACATACATGGTCAGCATGTTTCCACTATATATGTCCATACATTATTTTTTATTCTTCACATGCATCAAATAACAGTCATGGCTCATTCATCATGACATACATTTGGGGGAAATAAAACAGAAGTTGGCTTGGCTTTAGGAGTCTTTGAAAGAATTTTCATTTCAAATCAGAGGTATCAGAAATACTGAGTACCCTTTTAATACAGGCTAGTGCTATAGAGAACGAACAAGTTGCCCGAATGGAAAGAATGGAAAAGGTACAGGAGGAATTGCGAGAACAGCTGGCAAAGTCTCAAGCAGAATCTAAAGATCAGATGATTAAATTGATAGAGCTAATGTCCACCGTAATCAAGGGATACACTGAACACTTGGCCGCCAGAGAAGGGTTAGAGGCACGAAGGGGTCAGAATGAGGTCGTAATGGTGGATGCCCAGAACACTGTTAACCCCGTCAATGTCCTAAACTCAGATGATCCAGCCGAACAGGCAAAGTTGAAAATGGTTGCAGTAAATAAGGTTGAGTTGGCAGATTCCCAATGGAAATATAAGTTGTTAAATGAAAGGCTCCGGGCAGTAGAAAGTACAGATGTATTTGGGAGTTTAGATGCGAAATAACGATGTTTGGTCCTCGATTTAGTCATTCCTCCTAAGTTCAAGATCCCTGACTTTGTGAAATATGATGGGACAACCGATCCGTCAGCCCAAATCACTATGTTCTGCCGGAAGATGACAAGTCATATAGAAAATGATAAACTTTTGATACACTGCTTTCAGGATAGCCTCAGCGGGTCCGAATTAGGTGGTATAGTCAGTTGAGCAAGGATCAGATTCGCTCTTGGAATGACCTGGCTAGGGTTTTTCTAAACCAGTACAAGCATATGACCGACATGGCTATAATAGTGTTAATAGGAAATCTATCTATTAATCATAGATATAAATATATTAATCGGGTGGTCTTGTCAGTCACATAAATATATTTATTACAATTACATAGATATATTATATAGATATATTATAATTACATAGATATTACAATTACATAGATATATTTCAATTACATAGATATATTACAATTACATAGATAAATATATACATGTAATATATATTGGATATATATATTACATAGATAAATATATACATGTAATATTAGAATTACATAGATACATTGGATATATATATATATATTACAATTACATAGATATACTACAGTTACATAGATATATTACATAGATACATTACAATTACTTAGATATATTACATAGATACATTACAATTACATAGATATATTACAATTACATAGATATATTAAAACTACATCGATATATTATTACAATTATATAGATATATTATATTATATATTATAATTACATAGATACATTACAATTACACATTAAATATATTAAAATAAATCTAATATATAATGTTTTCGAATTACATTGATATATTAGAATTACATAGATACATTAGATATATATATATTACAATTATATAGATATACTACAGTTACATAGGTATATTACAATTACATAGATATATTACAATTACATAGATATATTACAATTACATAAATATATTACAATTAATAATGTATCTATGTAATATTACATAGATATATTACATAAATATATTACAATTACATAGATATATTACAACTACAAAGATATATTATCTATGTAATTATATCAATGTAATTTTATGTAATATATGTAATATATCTATGTAATTGGAATATATCTATGTAATAGTAATATATCTATGTAATTGTAATAAATATATTTATGTAATTGTAATACATCTATGTAATTGAAATACATCTATGTAATTGCAATACATCTATGTAATTGAAATATATCTATATAATTATAATATATCTATGTAATTGTAATATATATATCTATGTAATATATCAATGTAATATCTATTAGAATTACATAGATATATTACAATTAAAATACATGTAATATATATATCTATGTAATATTACATAGATATATTATAATTACATAGATATATTACAATTGCATAAATATATTACAATAACATAAATATATTATAATTACACAGATATATTAGAATTACATAGATATTACATATATATAATTACATAGATATTTTACAATTACATAGATATATTACAATTACATAGATGTATTTCAATTACATAGATATATTACAATTACATAGATATATTACAATGACATAGATACATAGATATTACATGTATATAATTACATAGATATATTACAATTACATAGATGTATTTCAATTACATAGATATATTACAATTACATAGATATATTACAATTACATAGATATATTACATTTATATAGATATATTACAATTACATATGTCGCAACCTAAAAAATAATAACGACGAGTCTCATCGCAAGACTTTGTTATTCGTTAGGCGTGACATTTTTAAAAAAAAAAATCGAGGAAAAGTCGACTTAATTCCTCTAGAAAAATTAAGGTTTTGAAAATGACCTTAAAAAAGACATGGAGTCGCCACTAATCTTTTTTAGCTAGGTGTGATCGGCCACCTATTAAAACGGTTTTATAAATATTTTAAAAATTAATTGAAACATTTTAAAAACCAATTTCAAGTCTGCGTTTTAAACCAGAGAAATCAAAGAAGCGGGTTCGGGAGTCGGTTACGTGCGGGGAAGGATTAGCACCCCCACAACGCCCGTATAAATCGGTACCTTATTAATCGTGTGTTATCTCAAGTCTCGGTAAAAGTTGGTTTTAAATTTAGTATTTCAAATTAATTCCCAATTTAAAGAAAAAGAATTCCATTTTTTATTGAAAATGATCCGGAATTTATAAATTCAAAATTTTCCTATATTCCCCAACAAACGTGGCAAAATATAGAAATTTTTATTAGTTTTGGAAAACTTTCCGAATCATTCTCTTTTTTTTGAAAGAAAGATATTCCTTTATTAATAATAATTGATGATATTCCCTCCAGCAAACCCGGTAGAGAACTCATGAATTATTTTAACTCGGGAATATCTTTATTTTTATTGAAAACCATTATCTTTTTTGAAAATATTTAAAAGAAATGAATATGTATAGGCATGACATAAATAAAATGACATAGCAAAATCTAAATAATATAATGCAACCTAAATGTCATGACACATAGAAATTATTATGGCAAGAATCACATATTATATAAAATGCGTGAATATAAAAATGCAATGCATGAAATGTATTTTTTCCTTTAATTAAGGAAATCCGTATATCTAAAAAGATATCCGGCTACCTTAGGAAAATATGTCAAATTAAATATTCTAAAACCAAAATACTTTGTGATTGTTTGAAAACAATTTTGAAAAGCTTGAATTAAAAATAAAAACTGGGCTAAAAATTTTTAAATGGTTCTAATTTCCTAAGTTTAAAAAATCCGGACTTGACTACCCTTAACCCGGGATTTGAAAAACCATTTTTAGAGTTTAAAAGGCTTAGAAATCACCCTAAATCAGTAGCTAACCCTCCTAATCAGCCCACTCTAAGTAAATTAACCAAAACAGAAAAATGGTTTTTCTTTAAATTCAATTCTGACTCCACTGTCCAGTTTTAATCCACGATTTTTTACCCTATTTTTAAAAATCCCAAAAATTCTAAAAAAAATACTGGAGACTCAGGACATGTAAAACTACACGAGAAAAAATTGGATTAATTTATTGATCAAAGATGAATTCCCAGAAAAACCAGAGATGTACGAGTTTTTGGAGGAGAAAAAACTGCTTTGTTTTTCTTTAAATTCAATTCTGACTTCACTGTCCAGTTTTAATCCACGATTTTTTACCCTATTTTTAAAAATTCCAAAAATTCTGAAAAAATTATTGGAGACTCAGGACATGTAAAAATACACGGGAAAAAATCGAATTAATTTTCTGATCAAAGATGAATTCCCAGAAAAATCGGAGATGTACGAGTTTTGGGTGGAAAAAAACTGCTTTACCAACACATTTTTTTTTTTGTCTTTGATAAAATCATTTAAAAACCAAAATAAAAATATTTGAAACTCATAGAATGACTTGAAGACAGTAGCTAGGACTTTTTGAAGGTTAGATAAAAATTGGCTAAGTAAAAAAAATCACAAAGGTAGAATAATCAATTTGACAAACTTAATTTTCCACAAGTGTGCTCAAGAGAGCATGACCTTGAACCATTAATTGGCTCAAGTCATTATTCAAGTGGCATGACATGAAATGCATGAAACAATGCAGCAAACATAATGCATGAAATGCATGGATCTAAAAATAAATGTAAGGAAAATGCATGACACAAATAATATGGCCTAGACCTAACATGAACTTGCATGACATTTAATGTAACCTAGACCTAAGACATGCATGGCATTTTCACAAACACAAGGCATGCTTAATTCAAAAATCCAACCAAATATCATGCAAATGCAAAAACCTAACAACTAGCATGACAAAAATACAACACACAATGCAAAACACATGGAGTAGCCAAATGGCTCCAAGCTTCAACAAGCATGGCATTTTCACAAACACTTGGTATGCTAGCATGAAAAACTAAGTCATAACACAAAAATCACACAAGCATTTTCACAAACACCTTGTAGACACCTAATTTTGTCCGGGCCACTAAACAGGTATGCTTTCTTCCCATATTGATGTTTCCGAGTATAAAAAGACTGTTTTCATCCTGCAGCTGGTACTCCGAGACTTAGTTTAAGAGGGCGAGCATAAAAAGTCAAACTTGAAAAAAAGTCAACCCCGAAAAAGTCAACCCCAAAAAAGTCAACCCCAGAAAGTCAACTACTGAAAAAGTCAACCCACTTTCAAAATCAAGATTTTAAGTTCAATTGAAAAATGGAGAAAGAATTTTGATAATCCGAGGTCTACATTGAAAGATATGGAGTTCGGAAGTTGGGATTTGGAGATTCAGTAGAAAAGAAACCCTAATTCGAGAAATTTGGGGAAAAGTGCTTAAACGATCAAACTGGTCGAAATTGAAGGTTCCAAATGAAAGATAAGCACTGACTATGGGTAATGGAGAAGTCACTTGCAAGAAAAACCGAAAGAAAAGTCAATCCGGGAGAAAACCGAGAATTAGGGTTTTTAGTGGATTTCGGTGAAATCGGAAAGAATCACAGAAATGGCCCGACTTGGTAAGAACAAAGCCCCCAATGGATGAGGAATGATTAAAAAGGATGGCCCAAGGCTCAGATTGAAGAAAATCTGAAAATCGAACTTGTTTTGAGCAAAACCGGGTTTCGGAGGTTAAAGGGGCAAAATTGGAAAAATTTGGGAAAAATAGCAAATGAGCTCCAAATCTTTTGAAAATTTGCAGATCTCATTTTTAAATTATTTGGAAGAGATTAGCGAAAGAAAATCTTGATTCCGAGTTCGTTTGCAAAATGGCCAAATCCCGGGCTTCTTATGCAGTAATTCAAAAGGATAAATCCCGGAAAAATAGTAAATGGACTCCAAAAATTCTGAAATTTGGCAAATCTCATTTTTAAATTATTTGGAAGAGATTGGCGAAAGAAAATCTTGATTCCGAGTTCGTTTGCAAAATGGCTAAATCCCGAGCTTCCTATGCAGTAATTCAAGCCGATAAATCCCGAAAAAATACCAAATGAGCTCCAAAAATTATGAAAACTTCCAGATCACACTTTTTAATTATTTTGAAGATATTGGTGAAGAAAAATCTTGATTTGGAGCTCGTTTAAAAAATGGTAAAAAGTAGGGGCATAAAAGGACATTTTGGGAAGAAAAAATCCAAATAAATAGCAAACGGACTCGGATAATTTTGAAAACTTCCAGAACTCAATATTTTATTATTTTGGAAGTATTAAAAAAAGAAAAATTGAATTTGGAGCCCGTTTGATATTTATTTTGCATCCGAGGGGGCAAAATGGTCATTTTACCCAAGCAACCGAAAAGGGCTTTTTGGGCCCTTCAAAAAATCAGAGTTGGGCTGGAAAAAAGATGTCAACATTTTTCTTGGACAGCTGTAACTTGAGAGGGCTGAGATGCTAATCTAAGGGTGATAATTTCATGACTTTTCATCTTGAATTATTGGCCATTTGATTGAAATTAGGTTACACAAAAATGACAACATCTTGGAGTCCATATAAGCATCATTTTCTGCCAGCCCTAGAAGAGGAGGCAAATTTTGTTCTTTCTTTTCCATTTTGGTTGATTTCTCTTAGTTTTTCTTAGTTTTTTATCTTCTTGGTTGAGAGCAAAAAAAGAAAAGTTTAGAAAAAAAGGAAAGTTTGAAGAGAAAAGCTTGAAATATTAGCTTCTTGAGGTTGCTCTTGAGCACCAACTCTTGCACTTTCATTTTCTATTCTTATTTTTTGCTATTTTAATCTCTACTTGGTGAGTTTTCATTTTAAAATAATGTTTCTTGTTCTTCCTTCATTTCCTTTCTTAAGTATATTTTTTTTTACATTTTGTTTTTACAATAAACTCACCATGGCCAAATGGCCTACATTATTTATTTTAAGTTGTTGTTTTTGATTCATTTTACCATATTGTTTATGCTATTTTCTTTATTTTTGATGTTTTAAATATTATGTTATTTCATGTTCTTAAGTTATATTTAATTTGGTTGCTTTGTTTATTGCCATTTATGTCTTAGATATCATGTTTTTGCATTTTTAATTTTCTGTTTTCATGTTGTTTAAATTTGAGCATGTTTTAGAGTTAGCATATTAAGTGTTTGTGAAAATGCTTGTGTGATTCTTTGCATGATTCTTGTTTTATATCTTAGTAAGCATGTTTTAGATTTGGTATATTAGGTGTTTGTGAAAATGCTTGTGTGATTTTTGTGTTATGACTTAGTTTTTCATGCTAGCATACCAAGTGTTTGTGAAAATGCCATGCTTGTTGAAGCTTGGGGCCATTTGGCTACTCTATGTGTTTTGCATTGTGTGTTGTATTTTTGTCATGCTAGTTGTTAGGTTTATGCATTTGCATGATATTTGGTTGGATTTTTGAATTAAGCATGCCTTGTGTTTGTGAAAATGCCATGCATGTCTTAGGTCTAGGTTACATTAAATGCCATGCAAGTTCATGTTAGGTCTAGGCCATATTATTTGTGTCATGCATTTTCCTTACATTTAGGTTTAGATCCATGCATTTCATGCATTATGTTTGCTGCATTGTTTCATGCATTTCATGTTCATGCCACTTGAATAATGACTTGAGCCAATTAATGGTTCAAAGTCATGCTCTCTTGAGCACACTTGTGGAAAATTAAGTTTGTCAAATTGATTATTCTACCTTTGTGATTTTTTTTACTTAGCCAATTTTTATCAAACTTTCAAAAAGTCCTAGCTACTGCTTTCAAGTCATTTTATGAGTTTCAAATATTTTTATTTTTATTTTTAAATGATTTTATCAAAGACAAAAAAATGTGTTGGCAAAATAGTTTTTTTCAGTTTTTTTTTTTTCAAAAAAACTCGTACATTTCTGATTTTTCTGGGAATTCATCTTTGATCAGAAAATTAAGCCGATTTTTTATCGTGTATTTTTACATGTCCTGAGTCTCCAATAATTTTTTCAGAATTTTTGGAATTTTTAAAAATAGGGTAAAAAATCATGGATTAAAACTGGACAGTGGTGTCAGAATTGAATTTAAAGAAAAACAAAGCAGTTTTTTTTTCTCCTCCAAAAACTCGTACATCTCTAGTTTTTCTGGGAATTCATCTTTGATCAAACAATTAAGCCGATTTTTTCTCGTGTATTTTTACATGTCCTGAGTCTCCAATAATTTTTTCAGAATTTTTGGAATTTTTAAAAATAGGGTAAAAAATCATGGATTAAAACTGGACAGTGGTGTCAGAATTGAATTTAAAGAAAAACAAAGCAGTTTTTTTTTTCCTCCAAAAACTCGTACATCTCTGGTTTTTCTGGGAATTCATCTTTGATCAAAACATTAAGACGATTTTTTCTCGTGTAGTTTTATATGTCTTGAGTCTCCAGTATTTTTTTTAGAATTTTTGGAATTTTTAAAAATAGGATAAAAAATCGTGGATTAAAACTGGACAGTGGAGTCAGAATTGAATTTAAAAAAAAAAACCATTTTTCTGTTTTGGTTAATTTACTTAGAGTGGGCTGATTAGGAGAGTTAGCTACTGACTTAGGGTGGTTTCTAAGCCTTTTCAAATTCTAAAAATGGTTTTTCAAGTCCCGGGTTAAGGGTAGTCAAGTCCGGATTTTTTAAACTTAGGAAATTAGAGCCATTTTAAAATTTTTAGCCCAGTTTTTATTGATAATTCAAGCTTTTCAAAATTGTTTTCAAACAATCACAAAGTATTTTGGTTTTAGAATATTTAATTTGACATATTTTCCTAAGGTAGCCGGATATCTTTTTAGATATACGGATTTCCTTAATTAAAGGAAAAAATACATTTCATGCATTGCATTTTTATTTTCATGCATATTATATGATAGCATTATTTTATTCCATGTCATTTAAATTATATGCCATACCATTCATATTTGTCATGTCATTTAGGTTGCATTATATTATTTAGACTGTACTATGTCATTTTATTTATGTCATGCATATACATATTCATTTCTTTTAAATGTTTTCAAAAAAGGATAATGGTTTTCAATAAAAAAATATAAAGATATTCCCGAGTTAAAATAATTCATGAGTTCTCTACCGGGTTTGCTGGAGGGAATATCATCAATTATCATTAATAAAGGAATATCTTTCTTTCAAAAAAGAGAATGATTCGGAAAGTTTTCCAAAACTAATAAAAATTTCTATATTTTGCCACGTTTGTTGGGGAATATAGGAAAATTTTGAATTTATAAATTCCGGATCATTTTCAATAAAAAAAAATGAAATTATTTTTCTTTAAATTGGGAATTAACTTGAAATACTAAATTTAAAACCAACTTTTTATCGAGACTTGAGATAACACACGATTAATAAGGTACCGATTTATACGGGCGTTGTGGGGGTGCTAATCCTTCCCCACACGTAACCGACTCCCGAACCCGCTTCTTTGATTTCTCTGGTTTAAAACGCAGACTTGAAATTGGTTTTTAAAATGTTTTAATTAATTTTTAAAATATTTTATAAAACCGGTTTTAATAGGTGGCCGATCACACCTAGCTAAAAAAGATTGGTGGCGACTCCATGTCTTTTTTAAGGTCATTTTCAAAACCTTCATTTTTCTAGAGGAATTAAGTCGACTTTTCCTCGATTTTTTTTTAATGTCACGCCTAACGAATAATAAAGTCTTGCGATGAGACTCGTCGTTATTTTTTTTTTAGGTTGCGACAGCTTGGCGACTCCGCTGGGGAATATTAGAGAGTCAGGCCTAGAATTAGTCGTGTGTTATCAAAGTCTCGGTTTTGTTGGTTTTATTGGTATTTAATTTTAATTCCCATATTTTTTTTTAATAAGGAGAATTTTGAAAATAATAAAATATTTTTAAATATGTTCATACTCATGTGCATGCATTTTATTATTGTTCTCTAGCTATTTAAGGTTGTATATTATAACTGCTTGTTGGTTAATGCGTTACACTATTCTTGAATGTTTTAATTGCTAGGGCATTTAGAATAAGGTTTGTAGAATAGGTAGTGAAAGGTTTGATATTCCTCCACATACATTACACGTGCATTTGCATAACATGAATCCTCTACCCGGGTTCCGTCCTTTTAAGTGGAAGTAAAGTAACTACGCCTTCGTGATTGATCCTCCGTATGGGCTAGTGAAACACTTCCGGAGTATAAAGTACCTAATGCCTTCGTGATAATCCTCCGTACGGGCATAGGAAAATATACTCTAACGAATTGAACCCGCTTTTATCGTGGTGCCTTACTAGCCTTCACCGGCGACAGTGAGGAACAATTCGGGGCCTTAGAACTGATTCACCCTCATATAGTGAACCTAGGCGAAGCCATGCCGGATTTCCGTTAGATGTACCGAAAATAGGAACACATGGGAAGGACATTTCTAAACTTTTTGTTACCTGTTTTACACTCCGAATAAGTGTGGTAGATCGGGCAACGATGTACGTACATCGCCCGTAATAAATGTGATACTCCGCCTCGAAGGCATCGTGATGCCTAAATAAGCAGATATTGCTGGGGCAGATGTTCATTAGCTGTTTTTTTTATTAAAAAAAAAATCCTTTTTCAAGCATTTTTGCATGTGGCACATTTCATGCATGTGTAAATAGAGCATGTACATTTTTTGTTGTATTATTGATCTCATTCTTTGCAATAAACAGTTGGTAATTGAATTTGATGATTTCATAAAACCGGTAGTGTCACATGAACATTTGCATATTGTACCATAGTAAGATCCACCCTGAAATTCTTTTGAAAATGATGTGATTGGTTTATCAAAAAAAAAAAATCAAAAAAAAAAAATTTTGGAGGCAAATCCTGCATAATGAGATTTTTGAATAGTCCCACCAATTTCGTGTAATCATTGATTTCTTTGTATATACCTTTGTGTTAATTCATTTATTTTTGCATGTATCATTTTGACATCATATTATAGTCATAGCATGCATGGTCATTCATTGTAAGATACGTTTATGACATGCACAGTCATTATCTGTATATACCTGGCATTAGATTGCATCCATAGCATACATAGTCATCATAATTTCTCTATATATGTTCATGCATTAATCATCAGTTTATTCATGCACATAGGAATAGAGCATGTACATTCATAATTGTATTCCTAATCTCATGACATTTTCATTTGCATGAAAGGGATTCGAGATATGAGGAATGAATCGGAGGAACGATTGGGTGCTTTGGAACGCAATCAAGAGGAATATGGACATGAAATCCGAAAGGTGAAGGAACAACTTGCCAAATTGCTGAAAATGGTTGAGGATATGGGTAACAGTAAAGCTGAACTTTCTCAGGGCTTCGCATCATCTTCGGATCAACCAAAACCATTAGGCCCAGAACACATAATCCTTGCTGGATCCTGCGCTTGTCAATGCCACAAAGGTTGCAATCCTGATGAAATTATGGACAAAATCGTGAAAATGATTAAACCTGAGAGCCTGATACCAAAGATAGAAACCTTGGATCCTGTACCATACCTGCAAACTGTTCGAGGTCCAAGCCAGTATCCCCACCCTACCATGGTCCAATCGTCCATTGGGATGACCACTACGGGATTCCTGAATCCCACTCCATCACCAACAACTACCAGTTCATACTATTTCCCTCATCAACCACCTTATCCAGCATCTGGGATAGGAACCTCGAGCTATGTACAACCTCCAAAGGCCCCGTGTCCGAATCCATACGCTCACAATGCTGTTCTGCCACATCTCCATGTAAACAGTCCGGTTCGGACCTTAGTGCCACCACCAAGTGCCCCAACTCCTAGGCCATGTGTAACTAAGAAACGACCCCAGGATAAGACCCAAATGCCTTTTGATCCCATTCCAATCAGCTACCAAGAGCTTCTCCCTATACTGATCCAAAATCACATGGTTGCCTGTGTCCCATTGAAACCCCTGTTACCACCATATCCAAGGTGGTATAATCCAAATGCAAAATGTGATTATCATTGTGGAATTGTTGGCCATAACGTTGAAGACTGTATGGCATTCAAAAAGAAAGTGCAAACTCTTATAAATGCCAAGTGGTTGGATCCCACGACACTGATTGATAGAGGACTGGGAAAGCGTCATTAGGATTGGGAGATTTACATCATTGAGGTGGAAAGACTTCGGTCTTATATGATGTAATAGGATTTCACTTTTTCAGTAGCCGGCTCTTATAGCCTTAGGACGTTAGGAAGAATAAAGTGCTTGTAAGGACAGTCTTAACCACTGTTCAAATTTTGTAAAATATGGTTTATACCATTGTGAATGTTGATGTGGGAATGAATTGATTATGTTTCAAATTTATGAGAGGTTGATGATTAAGTTCCTCCGATTCTTATTTCCTCCTTGATATCTCCCCATTTGCATTTTGCATCCCATCAATTATTTGTCAGGTTGCATTCATGTATTCATAATCAGCATGATTTTTTTGTATATATCTATGCATTAATTTGCTTATTACATACATCATGATTAGCATTAGGTCACATTCATGACACACATGGTTAGTATGATTTTCTTTGTATATACTCTGTATCAATCATTCATTGTTTGCATGTATCATAATTGACACCATGTTGCATTCATAGAACATATGAACATTCATTGGGAAATATGCTAAAATGCACATGATTAGTCATTGCATATATCCATGTGTTGATTTGTTTATTCTTTGTTTGCAACATGTTGGCATTGTGATTGCATTTATTACATATATGGTCAGCATGTTTCCATTATACATGTCCATACATCATATTGTTTAGGCTTCACATGCATCAAATTGCATTCATGGCTCATTCATCATGACATACATTTGGGGGAAATAGAATAGAAGTTGGCTTGGCTTTAGGAGTCTTTGAAAGAATTTCCATTTCAAATCAGAAGAAGTACTGAGTACACTTTTAATATAGGCTGGTGCTATGGAGGATGAACAAGTTGCCCGAATGGAAAAAATGGAAAGGGAACAGAGAGAATTGCGAGAACAGCTATTAAAATCTCAAGCAGAATCTAAGGATCAGATGACTAAACTGATGGAGCTAATGTCTGCTGTAATCAAGGGAAAAGGATACACCGAAAACTTTGTCGCCGGAGAAGGGTTAGAGGTACAAAAGGGCCAAGATGAGGTCGCAATAAGTGATGCCCAGAACACTGTTAACCCCGTCAATATCCTAAACTCAGATGATCCAGCTGAACAGGCAAAGTTGAAAAGGGTTGTAGTAAATGAGGTTGAGTTGACAGATTCCCAAGGGAAATATCAGTTGCTAGATGAAAGGCTCCGGGCAGTAGAAAATGCAGACGTATTAGGGAGTGTGGAGGCGAAAGAACGATGCTTGGTCTTCGATTTAGTCATTCCTCCTAAGTTCAAGATCCCTGACTTTGTGAAATATGACGGGACGACTGATCCATCAGCCCACATCACTATGTTCTGCCGGAAGATGACAAGTCATATAGATAATGATAAGCTTTTGATTCACTACTTTCAAGATAGCCTCAACGGATCCGCAATTAGGTGGTATAGTCAGTTGAGCAAGGATCAGATTCACTCTTGGAATGACCTGGCTAGGGTTTTTCTAAACCAGTACAAGCATATGAATGACACGGCGCCTGACCGTCTCACCTTGCAAAATATGAAGAAAAGAGCTACTGAGAGCTTCAAAGAATATGTACAACGGTGGATGAGCCTGGCCGTCCAAGTACAACCGCCCTTAACTCAGAAGGAAACCACTGTCCTTTTTGTGAATACACTGCAGGCCCCGTACTATGATATACTTGTTGGCAACATCACAAATAATTTTTCAGACATGGTAATTTCAGGGGAGATGATTGAGAATGCTATCAAGGATCAGAAAATTGAAGGAGAAAGAACATCCAATACCAAGAACAAGGGGGCATCTGAAAAGAAAAAGGAAGATACCCAAGTCGTGGAAGAATTTGCCCCACCTCCCCAATTCTCCTCATATCAGCCATTTTACTCTACCCTGAATAATGTCTCTCATGGTTTTTATCCCTACCAACCAATGACTGCAAATACACCAGAATTTACATCTGTCTATCAATCGAACACCCTTGGGGATAATCGAAAGGGGCATAAAAAGCGAAAAAGAAATCTGGTTGACCCGATTCCTATGACATACAGTGAGATACTACCTCAACTCATCCAGAATCACCTTGTGACACCCATGCAAATAGAGCCTCTGAAGCCCCCTTATCCGAGCTGGTATGATGCTAATGAGTGTTGTGGGTACCATTCTGGCAATCAAGGTCACTCAACAGAGAACTGCCCCGCTTTGAAGTACAAGGTCAGAGATCTCATCAAGGCTGGTTCGATAAGTTTTGAAGATGGGGAAGTCAAGTGTCATAAGAAACATTGTGCATGATCATATTAGGTTTTTGACACATGTAGTTCTATACACTGTGATGAGGAAAGCACTTGTCCCATGTTAATTAAATGAATTTTGTATTTTAAATGCTTTGTGTTTGTTGTGTTTCAACAATAACTTGAATTTGCAAAAACAAGCATTAAGGAATTTTTAGTGATGGATAGTCTCAAGAAGATTGATGATCAGTGTTAGAACTGACCCAACACCATCCCCCTTTTTTTTGGGCTTCTTTATACCTAAACCTTGAATCAAGAACACTTGAAAGACCTAATGCTTCAAGGAAAAATGAATGAAAAAAAAGAGAAGCATTGGCATTGCAAAATAAGCAAGGATGTAAATCCTAGTCTAGGCTATGAACAAAGGAACGAACTTTTTCAAATTTTTCGAATTCCTTGAAAATCAAACAAATGAGACATTCTTTCAAGAATCCAGATTTTGATAATTTGGTGTGTGTCAAGATTGTGATAAAACCATTCATGACCTTTCCCAATGACCACAAAACACTAATTGCCTAGACATCACTTCATGATTGACACCCTGGGGCACAATGATTAAACTAGATTATCCCCTGTCCTAGAGAAAACCTGTTTTTGGGTCATATTTTCCTTGTCTCTTCAAAGAACTCAGATTGGAAACTCAGCCTTTTCAAAACAGACCTAGACTTGCAGTGTTCCTCGTTGATACAAATTCGCATGGTTAATCAAATTGGGGCATCATATGTGGAAATGATGGATACATAGTGAAGAAGGATGGGCTAATGCATGAATCATTGGGGGCATGCGACGAAAAAAAAAACAAAAAAAAATTTGCGATATCATGCATATGAGAATTCGGATGATTCCAAAGTGCAAAATGAAATGCTGAATATCTATTTCCCCTGGGGATTGCTTTTCAATGTGAATATTTGTGCTTGACATGAGAAATGGCCATCTTTCATATCCCTTTCACAAAAAAAAAAATTATCCATAGTCACCCCTTTTGAGCCAAAAGAATTCTTTCTTCTTTGAACCCTGATCAAGGATTACCCTCTACACTAGGGGGCAAATGCGAGGAAAGATCTTTTCAAAGATCATTGAGAAATGAGTGATAGCTCAAGGACAGACACAAAGCAAATGGATCCCCGAATAAATACGGGCTCACTCTGTCAAAGAAAAAAGAAGAGAAAAAGATGGTGAAATGAAAGCCAAGAAAAACAAAAGAAAAACACAATGAAAAAGAAAATGTGTGTGAAAGACATGGCAAATTGAAAGCCAAGAGCAAGGAAGAAAAAGAACAAAGTCAAAAGGAAAGAAATGTCCAAGAAGGGACAAATGCTTCAAAGAGAATCCTACTCAAGAAATGATCCTTGATCTGATTACCCTCAAACACATATTTTGGGCCTATTTATCCTTTCTTTCTGAACCCTGAGCCATGGCCTACATTATATGCTTTAAAAGTCCATTTTGATCAAGCATGAATATTTAATCTGAAAGGTTTTTCCTCAGATTTTATCCCATTTCATCGAATTGTCATTTCACTAAGGAAGAATTTATAATTCTCAAGTGTATGGTAGAACAAAAACAAAAAAACAAAAAAAAAAAAGAAAAATTGAAAAGAATGGGACTTTAGGGCGAAAACCCAAAAATGGGCGGTCTAGAGTAGAATGGAAATTTTCGATGGCATCTATGATAGTGCCGATACCCCAAAAGAAAAGATCTTATTAAAGGAGTGGTCATCAAGGAACATCTAGGAATTCTTGAACCCCCAAATTGCCAACTCTCATTCAAAGGATTGTCTTCAAAAATTGAAACTTTTTTTCTCCAAGATTAAACTTTCCGGTTTAAACATCCTGGCCAATCTTGACGCTTGTCAAAAAGCCTTGATATGGAAACTAAAAGAATGTTGAATTTGCTTGGTTCTCAATGAATTCATGATTTATAAAACCTGTTCCATTTGTGAGCCTAGAAGGGACATACATTTTGTTGTGAAGTTTTCCTGTAAAAACCAAAATCTTGTTGTATCAAGCCTTGTCAATTCAAATTGAAAAACCCAAATTAATACTTAGGGAAATTTCTAACAATGATCATCAGTCTTCAAAAGATTTGTACATCACACATTGTGGGGTTAATATTTTTTGTTCAGAAGTTTTCAAAATAAGAAAACAAATAAATATATTTTTGAAATACCCATTTTGATGTTGACATGAGATAAGGATTTTTCTAATTCAAAGGTATAGAATTGCCAGAATAGGTCCTGACTTCCAGATATGAGAAGAAGAAATCGAACTCAGTTCAGATCTCTATTGATGAAAGTTTGAAAACTTTTGGGGCAAAGAGAATAGCCAAAATGAATTGAAGGTATACTCTGATTTGAAGAGGAAAAATGAATTTGAAAGGCTAAGCCAAAGTCTAGAAAAACAATCGGGGGCATTTACATCACTCATGAGCACTCATCTCTTTATCGAGCTTTTGCATCTGCACAGTGTCGGCAAGCATTTGCATCATTCATGGGTATTTTCATTGGCATTATTCCATAAGCATCTGCATTTTACCTTTACTTTTGCATTCTTCATGGAATTCGCATTTGTGTCATCTCAAGCAATTGCATCATTTCTAGAATCATTGCATTTCATTATTGTGTGGTAATTGTAGTTACACCATTCATAAACCAGTTACATGAACACAATTAGTAGGGGCATCTGCATCATGAAACATGGGCATCAATCCAGGCCATTTGCATTTGCACTAAGAAATATTTTACATTTGCACCACGAAGCATGAGCACCTTGTTAAAAGACATGTGCATCTGCATCATTTCTCAAAGCTTCTGGTGGGGATATCCAGAATTTTACAGTTTTAAAAGTGAACAAGTCTTCGGTGGTGATAGCTGAAGCCTCTGGTGGAGATATCCAGGGTTTTATAATTTTGAAAACATGAGAAATTTTATTCTGAAGGAGTTACCCAGAATTTTACAATGAGCAAGTCTTTGGTGGTGATAGCCAAAGCTTCTGGTGGTGATATCCAGAATTTTGCAGTTTTAAAAGTGAACAAGTCTTCAGTGGTGATAGCTGAAGCCTCTGGTGGAGATATCCAGGGTTTTATAATTTTGAAAACATGAGAAATTTTATTCTGAAGGAGTTACCCAGAATTTTACAATGAGCAAGTCTTTGGTGGTGATAGCCAAAGCTTCTGGTGGTGATATCCAGAATTTTGCAGTTTTAAAAGTGAACAAGTCTTCAGTGGTGATAGCTGAAGCCTCTGGTGGAGATATCCAGGGTTTTATAATTTTGAAAAATGAGAAATTTTATTCTGAAGGAGTTACCCAGAATTTTACAATGAGCAAGTCTTTGGTGGTGATAGCCAAAGCTTCTGGTGGGGATATCCAGAATTTTACAGTTTTAAAAGTGAACAAGTCTTCGGTGGTGATAGCTGAAGCCTCTGGTGGAGATATCCAGGGTTTTATAATTTTGAAAAATGAGAAATTTTATTTTGAAGGAGTTACCCAGAATTTTACAATGACCAAGTCTTTGGTGGTGATAGCCAAAGCTTCTGGTGGTGATATCCAGAATTTTGCAGTTTTAAAAGTGAATAAGTCTTCGGTGGTGATAGCTGAAGCCTCTGGTGGAGATATCCAGGGTTTTATAATTTTGAAAACATGAGAAATTTTATTCTGAAGGAGTTACCCAGAATTTTACAATGACCAAGTCTTTGGTGGTGATAGCCAAAGCTTCTGGTGGGGATATCCAGAATTTTGTAGTTTTAAAAATGAAGAAGTCTTCGGTGGTGATAGCTGAAGCCTCTGGTGGAGATATCCAGGGTTTTATAATTTTGAAAAATGAGAAATCTTCTTTTGGAGGAGTTATCCAAAATTTTATTCAACATGTGCATCTACATCAAGAAGCATTTGCATCAATCTAAGTTAGTTGAATCTGCATCAAGAAAGTTTGCATCAAATCAAGTCATTTACATTTGCATCAAAGACATTTGCACCAATCTAAGTCATTTGCATCTACATCAAGAAGCGTTTGCATCAACAAAAGACATTTGCATTTGCATCATCTCTTAAAGCTTTCAGGTATAATCGATTTCGTTTCCTTAAGGCGAGTCGAGCCCCGAAATCATCGTCGAGGTACTTTTTTTATTTATGAACAAGTCTTCGGTGGTGATAGCTGAAGCCTCTGGTGGAGATATCCAGGGTTTTTTTTAAAAGTCCTTTGAAAAGGTAGAAAGTCTTCGGTGGTGATAGCTGAAGCTTCTGGAGATGATACCCAGAATTTTACAGTTTTAAAAATGAGCAAGACTTCGGTGGTGATAGCTGAAGCCTCTGGTGGAGATATCCAGAGTTTTAAAATCTTTTGAAAAGATAGAAAGTCTTCGGTGGTGATAGCTGAAGCTTCTGGAGGTGATACCCAGAATTTTTACATTTTAAAAAATGAGCAAGACTTTGGTGGTGATAGCCGAAGCTTCTGGAGGAGATATCCAGAATTTTAAACACAGCTGAGAACAAGAAAGGTTAAGGCCCCGAGAACATCGTCGAGGTCGTTTCCTTTCTTGCAAATCGAATTCGTTTCCTTAAGACGAATCGAGCCTTGATTAGTCAGGGAATTCAATTTAAGGACAAATCTTCAATTTACTGTTTTCAAAAAAAAAAATTGAAAAAAAAAAAGAAAAAAAAAAGAGAAAAAATGAAAAAAATAGAAAATAAAAAAAGAAAATAAAAAATGGAAAATGCAAAAATGAATGAAGAAATGAAAAAGAAAACCCCTTTCCTTTCCATGTGATTTCACTGACCGTACAAAATTAGTGTTGGTTTATCTTTGCCTGATTCCTGATTCTCAGCAATACCCAAAGAGGGGCAGCTGTAGACACCTAATTTTGTCCGGGCCACTAAACAGGTATGCTTTCTTCCCATATTGATGTTTCCGAGTATAAAAAGACTGTTTTCATCCTGCAGCTGGTACTCCGAGACTTAGTTTAAGAGGGCGAGCATAAAAAGTCAAACTTGAAAAAAAGTCAACCCCGAAAAAGTCAACCCCAAAAAAGTCAACCCCAGAAAGTCAACTACTGAAAAAGTCAACCCACTTTCAAAATCAAGATTTTAAGTTCAATTGAAAAATGGAGAAAGAATTTTGATAATCCGAGGTCTACATTGAAAGATATGGAGTTCGGAAGTTGGGATTTGGAGATTCAGTAGAAAAGAAACCCTAATTCGAGAAATTTGGGGAAAAGTGCTTAAACGATCAAACTGGTCGAAATTGAAGGTTCCAAATGAAAGATAAGCACTGACTATGGGTAATGGAGAAGTCACTTGCAAGAAAAACCGAAAGAAAAGTCAATCCGGGAGAAAACCGAGAATTAGGGTTTTTAGTGGATTTCGGTGAAATCGGAAAGAATCACAGAAATGGCCCGACTTGGTAAGAACAAAGCCCCCAATGGATGAGGAATGATTAAAAAGGATGGCCCAAGGCTCAGATTGAAGAAAATCTGAAAATCGAACTTGTTTTGAGCAAAACCGGGTTTCGGAGGTTAAAGGGGCAAAATTGGAAAAATTTGGGAAAAATAGCAAATGAGCTCCAAATCTTTTGAAAATTTGCAGATCTCATTTTTAAATTATTTGGAAGAGATTAGCGAAAGAAAATCTTGATTCCGAGTTCGTTTGCAAAATGGCCAAATCCCGGGCTTCTTATGCAGTAATTCAAAAGGATAAATCCCGGAAAAATAGTAAATGGACTCCAAAAATTCTGAAATTTGGCAAATCTCATTTTTAAATTATTTGGAAGAGATTGGCGAAAGAAAATCTTGATTCCGAGTTCGTTTGCAAAATGGCTAAATCCCGAGCTTCCTATGCAGTAATTCAAGCCGATAAATCCCGAAAAAATACCAAATGAGCTCCAAAAATTATGAAAACTTCCAGATCACACTTTTTAATTATTTTGAAGATATTGGTGAAGAAAAATCTTGATTTGGAGCTCGTTTAAAAAATGGTAAAAAGTAGGGGCATAAAAGGACATTTTGGGAAGAAAAAATCCAAATAAATAGCAAACGGACTCGGATAATTTTGAAAACTTCCAGAACTCAATATTTTATTATTTTGGAAGTATTAAAAAAAGAAAAATTGAATTTGGAGCCCGTTTGATATTTATTTTGCATCCGAGGGGGCAAAATGGTCATTTTACCCAAGCAACCGAAAAGGGCTTTTTGGGCCCTTCAAAAAATCAGAGTTGGGCTGGAAAAAAGATGTCAACATTTTTCTTGGACAGCTGTAACTTGAGAGGGCTGAGATGCTAATCTAAGGGTGATAATTTCATGACTTTTCATCTTGAATTATTGGCCATTTGATTGAAATTAGGTTACACAAAAATGACAACATCTTGGAGTCCATATAAGCATCATTTTCTGCCAGCCCTAGAAGAGGAGGCAAATTTTGTTCTTTCTTTTCCATTTTGGTTGATTTCTCTTAGTTTTTCTTAGTTTTTTATCTTCTTGGTTGAGAGCAAAAAAAGAAAAGTTTAGAAAAAAAGGAAAGTTTGAAGAGAAAAGCTTGAAATATTAGCTTCTTGAGGTTGCTCTTGAGCACCAACTCTTGCACTTTCATTTTCTATTCTTATTTTTTGCTATTTTAATCTCTACTTGGTGAGTTTTCATTTTAAAATAATGTTTCTTGTTCTTCCTTCATTTCCTTTCTTAAGTATATTTTTTTTTACATTTTGTTTTTACAATAAACTCACCATGGCCAAATGGCCTACATTATTTATTTTAAGTTGTTGTTTTTGATTCATTTTACCATATTGTTTATGCTATTTTCTTTATTTTTGATGTTTTAAATATTATGTTATTTCATGTTCTTAAGTTATATTTAATTTGGTTGCTTTGTTTATTGCCATTTATGTCTTAGATATCATGTTTTTGCATTTTTAATTTTCTGTTTTCATGTTGTTTAAATTTGAGCATGTTTTAGAGTTAGCATATTAAGTGTTTGTGAAAATGCTTGTGTGATTCTTTGCATGATTCTTGTTTTATATCTTAGTAAGCATGTTTTAGATTTGGTATATTAGGTGTTTGTGAAAATGCTTGTGTGATTTTTGTGTTATGACTTAGTTTTTCATGCTAGCATACCAAGTGTTTGTGAAAATGCCATGCTTGTTGAAGCTTGGGGCCATTTGGCTACTCTATGTGTTTTGCATTGTGTGTTGTATTTTTGTCATGCTAGTTGTTAGGTTTATGCATTTGCATGATATTTGGTTGGATTTTTGAATTAAGCATGCCTTGTGTTTGTGAAAATGCCATGCATGTCTTAGGTCTAGGTTACATTAAATGCCATGCAAGTTCATGTTAGGTCTAGGCCATATTATTTGTGTCATGCATTTTCCTTACATTTAGGTTTAGATCCATGCATTTCATGCATTATGTTTGCTGCATTGTTTCATGCATTTCATGTTCATGCCACTTGAATAATGACTTGAGCCAATTAATGGTTCAAAGTCATGCTCTCTTGAGCACACTTGTGGAAAATTAAGTTTGTCAAATTGATTATTCTACCTTTGTGATTTTTTTTACTTAGCCAATTTTTATCAAACTTTCAAAAAGTCCTAGCTACTGCTTTCAAGTCATTTTATGAGTTTCAAATATTTTTATTTTTATTTTTAAATGATTTTATCAAAGACAAAAAAATGTGTTGGCAAAATAGTTTTTTTCAGTTTTTTTTTTTTCAAAAAAACTCGTACATTTCTGATTTTTCTGGGAATTCATCTTTGATCAGAAAATTAAGCCGATTTTTTATCGTGTATTTTTACATGTCCTGAGTCTCCAATAATTTTTTCAGAATTTTTGGAATTTTTAAAAATAGGGTAAAAAATCATGGATTAAAACTGGACAGTGGTGTCAGAATTGAATTTAAAGAAAAACAAAGCAGTTTTTTTTTCTCCTCCAAAAACTCGTACATCTCTAGTTTTTCTGGGAATTCATCTTTGATCAAACAATTAAGCCGATTTTTTCTCGTGTATTTTTACATGTCCTGAGTCTCCAATAATTTTTTCAGAATTTTTGGAATTTTTAAAAATAGGGTAAAAAATCATGGATTAAAACTGGACAGTGGTGTCAGAATTGAATTTAAAGAAAAACAAAGCAGTTTTTTTTTTCCTCCAAAAACTCGTACATCTCTGGTTTTTCTGGGAATTCATCTTTGATCAAAACATTAAGACGATTTTTTCTCGTGTAGTTTTATATGTCTTGAGTCTCCAGTATTTTTTTTAGAATTTTTGGAATTTTTAAAAATAGGATAAAAAATCGTGGATTAAAACTGGACAGTGGAGTCAGAATTGAATTTAAAAAAAAAAACCATTTTTCTGTTTTGGTTAATTTACTTAGAGTGGGCTGATTAGGAGAGTTAGCTACTGACTTAGGGTGGTTTCTAAGCCTTTTCAAATTCTAAAAATGGTTTTTCAAGTCCCGGGTTAAGGGTAGTCAAGTCCGGATTTTTTAAACTTAGGAAATTAGAGCCATTTTAAAATTTTTAGCCCAGTTTTTATTGATAATTCAAGCTTTTCAAAATTGTTTTCAAACAATCACAAAGTATTTTGGTTTTAGAATATTTAATTTGACATATTTTCCTAAGGTAGCCGGATATCTTTTTAGATATACGGATTTCCTTAATTAAAGGAAAAAATACATTTCATGCATTGCATTTTTATTTTCATGCATATTATATGATAGCATTATTTTATTCCATGTCATTTAAATTATATGCCATACCATTCATATTTGTCATGTCATTTAGGTTGCATTATATTATTTAGACTGTACTATGTCATTTTATTTATGTCATGCATATACATATTCATTTCTTTTAAATGTTTTCAAAAAAGGATAATGGTTTTCAATAAAAAAATATAAAGATATTCCCGAGTTAAAATAATTCATGAGTTCTCTACCGGGTTTGCTGGAGGGAATATCATCAATTATCATTAATAAAGGAATATCTTTCTTTCAAAAAAGAGAATGATTCGGAAAGTTTTCCAAAACTAATAAAAATTTCTATATTTTGCCACGTTTGTTGGGGAATATAGGAAAATTTTGAATTTATAAATTCCGGATCATTTTCAATAAAAAAAAATGAAATTATTTTTCTTTAAATTGGGAATTAACTTGAAATACTAAATTTAAAACCAACTTTTTATCGAGACTTGAGATAACACACGATTAATAAGGTACCGATTTATACGGGCGTTGTGGGGGTGCTAATCCTTCCCCACACGTAACCGACTCCCGAACCCGCTTCTTTGATTTCTCTGGTTTAAAACGCAGACTTGAAATTGGTTTTTAAAATGTTTTAATTAATTTTTAAAATATTTTATAAAACCGGTTTTAATAGGTGGCCGATCACACCTAGCTAAAAAAGATTGGTGGCGACTCCATGTCTTTTTTAAGGTCATTTTCAAAACCTTCATTTTTCTAGAGGAATTAAGTCGACTTTTCCTCGATTTTTTTTTAATGTCACGCCTAACGAATAATAAAGTCTTGCGATGAGACTCGTCGTTATTTTTTTTTTAGGTTGCGACACACCTAATATACCAAATCTAAAACATGCTCACTAAGATATAAAACAAGAATCATGCAAAGAATCACACAAGCATTTTCACAAACACTTAATATGCTAACTCTAAAACATGCTCAAATTTAAACAACATAAAAACAGAAAATTAAAAATGTAAAAACATGATATCTAAGACATAAATGGCAACAAACAAAGCAACCAAATTAAATATAACTTAAGAACATGAAATAACATAATATTTAAAACATCAAAAATAAAGAAAATAGCATAAACAACATGGTAAAATGAATCAAAAACAACAACTTAAAATAAATAATGTAGGCCATTTGGCCATGGTGAGTTTATTGTAAAAACAAAATGTAAGAAAAATATACTTAAGAAAGGAAATGAAGGAAGAACAAGAAACATTATTTTAAAATGAAAACTCACCAAGTAGCTTTTGAACGGATTAAGCTATAAACCCTCAGAGTAGCTTTTGAACGGATTAAGCCACAAACCCTCTCACAAGTAGCTTTTGAACGGATTAAGCTATAAACCCTCAGAGTAGCTTTTGAACGGATTAAGCCACAAACCCTCTCACAAGTAGCTTTTGAACGAATTAAGCTATAAACCCTCAGAGTAGCTTTTGAACGGATTAAGCTACAAACCCTCAGAGTAGCTTTTGAACGGATTAAGCTACAAACCCTCTCAACAAAAACACTATGACTCACCACCCGGATAATCCTAATACAAGTGTATAGACTATCTCACAAGGGGTAGTGGGTGATTTCAACCAAAGGCCAAGACCCCTTATTTATAAGGTGAGCACCTCCTTGGCTTGACATTACAAAGGGATGTGGGATTGGGACTTAGGCTCAAAAATGAAAATCTCTAACTTAACTCTTGATTTTTAATCACTTGATTGAAAAAATCCTAAGCTTCCTCCTTCCTTTGGGCTTGGGCAGGCCAGCACTTCTCTTTTCCAGCCCAGCTCTGATTTTTGAAAGGCCCAAAGAAGCCCTTTTCGGTTGCTTGGGTGAAACGACCATTTTGCCCCCCGGATGCAAAATAAATATCAAACGGGCTCCAAATTCAATTTTTATTTTTTTAATACTTCCAAAATAATAAAATATTGAGTTCTGGAAGTTTTCAAAATTATCCGAGTCCGTTTGCTATTTATTTGGATTTTTTCTTCCCAAAATGTCCTTTTATGCCCCTACTTTTTACCATTTTTTAAACGAGCTCCAAATCAAGATTTTTCTTCACCAATCTCTTCAAAATAATTAAAAAGTGTGATCTGGAATTTTTCATAATTTTTGGAGCTCATTTGGTATTTTTTCGGGATTTATCGGCTTGAATTACTGCATAGGAGGCTCGGGATTTAGCCATTTTGCAAACGAACTCGGAATCAAGATTTTCTTTCGCCAATCTCTTCCCAATAATTTAAAAATGAGATCTGCAAAATTTCAAAATTTTTGGAGTCCATTTGCTATTTTTCCGGGATTTATCTTTTTGAATTACTGCATAAGAAGCCCGGGATTTGGCCATTTTGCAAACGAACTCCGAATCAAGATTTTCTTTTACCAATCTCTTTCAAATGATTTAAGAATGAGATTGACAAATTTTTCAGAATTTCCGGAATCCATTTGCTATTTTTCCCAAAATTTTCCAATTTTGCCCTTTAACCTCCGAAACCCGGTTTTGCTCAAAACAAGTTCGATTTTCAGATTTTCTTCAATCTGAGCCTTGGCCCATCCTTTTTAATCATTCCTCATCCATTGGGGGCTTTGGTCTTACCAATTCGGGCCATTTCTATGATTCTTCCCGATTTCACCGAAATCCATTAAAACCCTAATTCTCGGTTTTCTCCCGGATTGACTTTTCTCTCGGTTTTTCTTGCAAGTGACTTCTCCATTACCCGTAGTCAGTGCTTATCTTTCATTTGGAACCTTCAATTTCGACCAGTTTGATCGTTTAAGCACTTTTCCCCAAATTTCTCGGATTAGGGTTTCTTTTCTACTGAATCTCCAAATCCCAACTTCCGAAGTCCATATCTTTCAATGTAGACCTCGGATTATCAAAATTCTTTCTCCATTTTTCAATTGAAATTAAAATCTTGATTTTGAAAGTGGGTTGACTTTTTCAGTAGTTGACTTTCTATGGTTGACTTTTTCGGGTTTGACTTTTTCGGGGTTGACTTTTTTTTTAAGTTTGACTTTTTGTGCTCGCCCTCTTAAACTAAGTCTCGGAGTACCACTTGCAGGATGAAAACAGTCTTTTTATACTCGGAAACATCAATATGGGAGGAAAACATACCTGTTTAGTGGTCCGGACAAAATTAGGTGTCTACAGCTGCCCCTCTTTGGCTATTGCTGAGAATCAGGAATCAGGCAAAGATAAACCGACACTAATTTTGTACGGTCAGTGACATCACATGTGAAGGAAAGGGAAAGGGGTTTCTTTTTCATTTTCATTTTTTCATTTTCTATTTTTCATTTTTTTTCTTCTTTTTTCTTCTTTTTTTCTTTTTTTTCTTTTTTCCTTTTTTCTATTTTCTATTTTCTCTTTTTTCATTTTTTTTATTATTATTTTTTAAACAATAAATTGAAGTTTTTGTCCTTAAATTGAATTCCCTGCCTAAACAAGGCTCGATTCGTCTTAAGGAAACGAATTCGATTTTCAAAAGAAAAATTTATGCCCGAAGGTCTTTAAAATTGGTGCCCGAAGGTCTTAAAATGGTGCCCGGAGGTCTTAAAAATTGGTGCCCGGAGGTCTTATTCCTGAAAAAAGTTATGCCCGGAGGTCTTAAAGATGTTGCCCGGAGGTCTTACCTGTGATTTGAAAAAAAATTAAGCCCGGAGGTCTTAAAAATGGTGCCCATAGGCCTTACCCCTGAAAAAAAGTTATGCCCGGAGGTCTTAAAGATGTTGCCCGGAGGTCTTACCTGTGATTTGAAAAATTATGCGCTGTATGCGACTTTAAAAATGATGCCCGGAGGTCTTAAGAATGGTGCCCGGAGGCCTTACCTGTGATTTGAAAAAAATGCGCTGTATGCGACTTTAAAAATGATGCTCGGAGGTCTTAAGAATGGTGCCCGGAGGCCTTACCCGTGATTTGGAAGAAATGCGCTGTATGCGACTTTAAAAATGATGCCCGGAGGTCTTAAGAATCGTGCCCGGAGGCCTTACCCATAATTTGGAAGAAATGCGCTGTATGCGACTTTAAAAATGATGCCCGGAGGTCTTAAGAATGGTGCCCAGAGATCTTAAGAATGGTGCCCGGAGGCCTTACCCATAATTTGGAAAAAATGCGCTGTATGCGACTTTAAAAATGATGCCCGGAGGTCTTAAGAATGGTGCCCGGAGGCCTTACCCATAATTTGGAAGAAATGCGCTGTATGCGACTTTAAAAATAATGCCCGGAGGTATTAAGAATGGTGCCCGGAGGCCATACCCATAATTTGGAAGAAATACGCTGTATTCGACTTTAAAAATGATGCCCGGAGGTCTTAAGAATGGTGCCCGGAGGCCTTACCCGTGATTTGGAAGAAATGCGCTGTATGCGACTTTAAAAATGATGCCCGGAGGTCTTAAGAATGGTGCCCGGAGGCCTTACCCGTGATTTGAAAAAAATGCGCTGTATGCGACTTTAAAAATGATGCCCGGAGGTCTTAAGAATGGTGCCCGGAGGCCTTACCCATAATTTGGAAGAAATGCGCTGTATGCGACTTTAAAAATGATGCCCGGAGGTCTTAAGAATGGTGCCCGGAGGCCTTACCCATAATTTGGAAAAAATGCGCTGTATGCGACTTTAAAAATGATGCCCGGAGGTCTTAAGAATGGTGCCCGGAGGCCTTACCCATAATTTGGAAGAAATGCGCTGTATGCGACTTTAAAAATGATGCCCGGAGGTCTTAAGAATGGTGCCCGGAGGTCTTACCCATAATTTGGAAGAAATGCGTTGTATGCGACTTCAAAAATGATGCCCGGAAGTTTTAAAAATGGTGCCCGGAGGCCTTACCCATAATTTGGAAGAAATGCGCTGTATGCGACTTTAAAAATGATGCCCGGAGGTCTTAAGAATGGTGCCCGGAGGTCTTACCCATAATTTGGAAGAAATGCGTTGTATGCGACTTTAAAAATGATGCCCGAAGATCTTAAGAATAGTGCCCGGAGGCCTTACCCCTGAAAAAAGTTACGCCCGGAGGTCTTAAAGATGTTGCCCGGAGGTCTTACCTATGAATTATGCCCGGAGGTCTTAAAAATGGTGCTGAAGAATTGTTGAAAATTAACCTAAAGATTTTGAGAAGATGCGAATGCTTTTTGATGCAAATGCATATGTTGAATAAGATACGAAATGACTTAAACTGGTGCAAATGTCTTTAATGCAAATGTAAATGACTTGGATTGATGCCCATGTTTCATGATGCAGATGCCCCTACTAATTGTGTTCATGTAACTGGTTTATGAATGGTGTAACTACAATTACCACACATTAATGAAAATGCAATGCTTCTAGAAATGATGCAATTGTTTGAGATGACACGAATATGAAGAATGTAAATGTAAAGGTAAAATGCAGATGCTTATGGAATAATGACAGTGCAAATACCCATGAATGATGCAAATGCTTGCCGACACTGTGCAGATGTAAAAGCTTGATAGAGAGATGAGTGCTCATGAGTGATGCAAGTGCCCCCGGTTGTTCCTCTAGACTTTGGCTTAGCCTTTCAAATTCATTTTTCCTCTTCAAATCAGAGTATATCTTCAATTCATTTTGGCTATTCTCTTTGCCCCAACAGTTTTTCAAACTTTCATCAACAGAGATCTGAACCGGGTTCTATTCCTTCTTCTCATATCTGGAAGTCAGGACCTATCCTGGCAGTTCTATACCTTTGGGTTAGAAAAACCCTTGTCTCATGTCAACATCAAAAATGGGTATTTCAAAAATATTTTTATTTGTTTTCGCATTTTGAAAACTTCTGAACAAAAAATATTAACCCCACAATGTGTGATGTACAAATCTTTTGAAGACTGATGATCGTTGTCTAAGTATCAATCTGGTTTTTTTTCAACTGGGATTGGCAAGGCTTGGTATAATAAGATTCTGGCTTTTCCAGGAAAACTTCATGACAAAAATGTATATCCCTTCTAGGCTCACAAATGGAACATGTTTTATAAATCATGAATTCATTGAGAACCCAGCAAATTCAACATTCTTTTTTGTTTCCATATCAAGGCATTTTGACAAGCGTCAAGATTGGCTGAGATGTTTAAACCAGAAAGTTTAATCTTGGGAACAAAAGTTTCAGTTTTTAAAGACAATACTCTGAATGAGAACTGACAATTTGGGGGGTTCAGGAATTCCTAGATATTCCTCGATGACCACTCCTTTAATAAGATCTTTTCTTTTGGGGTATCGGCACTATCATAGATGGCATCAAAAATTCCTATTCTACTCTAGACCGCCCATTTTTGGGTTTTCGCCCTAGAGTCCCATTCTTTTCAATTTTTTATTATTATTATTTTTTTTTTTACCATGCACTTGAGAATTCTAAATTCTTCCTTAGTGAAATGATAATTCGATGAAATGGGATAAAATCTGAGGAAAAACCTTTCAAATTAAATATTCATGCTTGATCAAAATGGACTTTTAAAGCACGTAATGTAGGCCATGGCTCAGGGTTCAGAAAGAAAGGATAAATAGGCCCAAAATATGTGTTCGAGGGTAATCAAATCAAGGATCTTTTCTTTGAGGAGGATTCTCTTTGAAGCATTTGTCCCTTCTTGGACACTTCTTTCTTTTTGATTTTGCTCTTTTTCTTCCTTGCTTTTGGCTTTCAATTTGCCATGTCTTTCACACACATTTTTTTATTGTGTTTTTCTTTTGTTTTTCTTGGCTTTCATTTCACCATCTTTTTCTCTTCTTTTTCTTTGACAGAGTGAGTCCGTATTTATTCGGGGCTCCATTTGCTTTGTGTCTGTCCTTGAGCTATCACTCATTTCTCAATGATCTTTGAAAAGATCTTTCCTCGCATTTGCCCCCCAGTGTAGAGGGTAATCCTTGATCAGGGTTCAAAGAAGAAAGAATTCTTTTGGCTCAAAAGGGGTGACTATGGATAATTTCTTTTTGTGTGAAAGGGATATGAAAGATGGCCATTTCTCATGTCAAGCACAAATATTCACATTGAAAAGCAATCCCTAAAGGAAATAGATATTCAGAATTTCATTTTGCACTTTGGAATCATCCGAATTCTCATATGCATGATATCACAAATTTTTTTTTTTTTTTCGTTGCATGCCCCCAATAATTCATGCATTAGCCCATCCTTCTTCACTATGTATCCATCATTTCCACATATGATGCCCCAATTTGATTAACCATGCGAATTTGTATCAACGAGGAACATGGCAAGTCTAGGTCTGTTTTGAAAAGGCTGAGTTTCCAATCTGAGTTCTTTGAAGAGACAAGGAAAACATGACCCAAAAGCAGGTTTTCTCTGGGACAAGGGATAATCTAGTTTAATCATTGTGCCCCAAGGTGTCAATCATGAAGTGATGTCTGGGCAATTAGTGTTTTGTGGTCATTGGGAAAGGTCATGAATGGTTTTAGCACAATCCTGACACACACCAAATTATCAAAATCTGGATTCTTGAAAGAATGTCTCATTTGTTTGATTTTCAAGGAATTTGAAAATTTTCAAAAAGTTCGTTCCTTTGTTCATAGCCTAGACTAAGATCTAAGTCTTTGCTTATTCTGTGATGACAATGGTTTTATGAAGTCAAATCATTCATATTCCTTGAAGCATTAGGTCTTTCAAGTGGTCTCGGTTCAAAGGATTTAGGCTTAGGAAAGCCTAAAAGAGAAGGCTGAAGGTATTGGGTCATTTCTAACAATGATCATCAATATTCTCAAGATTGTTCATTATTTCATGTGAAAACCATTTATTTATTGTGTACCACAAATTTTCTCAAAGTTTCATTTGTTTTTTTTTTTTTTTTTTTTTTTTTTTTTACAATTTCAAATTTATTGCTAAAATAAAATGAACACAAAATATTAAAATTCAAAATTTATTTATTTCATGTAGATGTCATCATGAGACAAGAGCTTTCATCATCAAAGTGTAGAAATATATGCATCAGAATGCTCCTATTGACATGCTTTCAAAGATAACAAATCTTATCCTCAAAATTCTTCAAGAGGAAATCAATCTATGGTAAAACAGATTTCCAATGTTCGATAAGCTCTGGAATCCAAATGCCATTGTGGACAAGACCCTCAATTCTTTCCTTCAGTTTTCTGCATTTTTAGTCGAATGCCCAATTGCCCCAATATGATACTCGCACTTGCTGTTGGGGTCATAGCTTTTAGCTGACGAAGAAAACTCTTCAAAGCTAAGCCAATTTCTATTTCATCTTATTAATGTGTTTCATGATGAATGAGCTATGAATGTCATGAGTGCAATTTGATGCATGTGAAGGATAAACAAAGTTATGTGTGGTCATATACAGTGGAAACATGTTGACCATGTATGTTATAAATGCAACACGATGCCAACATGATGCATTTAAAGAATAAGAAAAACCAATGCATGGATATATGCAATGAATGACCATGTATGTTCCAAATGCATTTCTCAATGAATGATCATATACACTATGAATGTCACACAATGTCAATTATGATGCATGTGAAGAATAAATGATTGACACAGAGTATATACAAAGAAAGTCATGCTGGCCGTGTATGTCATGAACGCAACCTGATGCCAATATGACAAATTAATGCATGAGCATATCATGATGACTATGTATGATGCATGTAAAGAAAGAATAAATTGATATATGAATAGATACAGAAAAATCATGCTGACTATGAATGCATGAATGCAACTTGATGCTACCATGATGCATATAGAGAAAGAATAAATTGATAATGGATATATACAGAAAAATCATGCTGACTATGAATGCATGAATGCAACTGGATGCCAACATGATGCAGGTAAAGAAAGAATAAATTGATATATGGATATATACAGAAAAAATCATGCTGACTATGAATGCATGAATGCAACTTGATGCCAACATGATGCATGTAAAGAAAGAATAAATTGATACATAAGTATATACAAATAATGACCATGCATGTCATAAACGTATCTTACAATGAATGACCATGCATGCTATGACTATAACATGATGTCAAAATGATACATGCAAAAATAAATGAATTAACACAAAGGTATATACAAAGAAATCAATGATTACACGAAATTGGTGGGACCTAAATCTTGGTTATTCAAAAATCTCATTATGCAAGATTTGCCTCCAATTTTTTTTTTTTTGATAAACCAATCACATCATTTTCAAAAGAATTTCAGGGTGGATCTTACTATGGTACAATATGCAAATGTTCATGTGACACTACCGGTTTTATGAAATCATCAAATTAAATTACCAACTGTTTATTGCAAAGAATGAGATCAATAATACAACCAAAAATGTATATGCCCCCCATTCACACATGCATGAAATGTGCAACATGCAAAAATGCTTGAAAAAAGATTTTTTTTTTTTTTTTTTAAAAAAACAGCTAATGAACATCTGCCCCAGCAATATCTGCTTATTTAGGCATAACGATGCCATCGAGGCGAAGTATCACATTTATTACGGGTGATGTAAGTACATCGTTGCCCGATCTACCACACTTATTCGGAGTGTAAAATAGGTAACAAAAAGTTTAGAAATGTCCCTCCATGTGTTCCTATTTTCGGTATGTCTAACGGAAATTCGGCATGGCTTCGCCTAGGTTCACTATATGAGGGTGAATCGGTTCTAAGGCCCCGAATTGTTCCTCACTGTCGCCGGTGAAGGCTAGTAAGGCACCCCGATAAAAGCGGGTTCAATTCGTTAGAGTATATTTTCCTATGCCCATGCGGAGGATCATCACGAAGGCATTAGGTACTTTATACTCCGAAAGTGTTTCACTAGCCCATACGGAGGATCAATCACGAAGGCTTAGTTACTTTACTTCCACTTAAAAGGATGGAACCCGGGTAGAGGATTCATGTTATGCAAATGCACGTGTAGTGTGTGTGGAGGAGTAACAAACCTTTCACTACCTATTCTACAAACCTTATTCTAAATGCCCTAGCAATTAAAACATTCAAGAATAGTGTAACGCATTAACCAACAAGCAATTATAATATACAACCTAAATAACTAGAGAACAATAATAAAATGCATGCACATGAGAATGAACATTTTTAAAAACATTTTATTATTTTCAAAATTCTCTTTATTAGAAAAATGTGGGAATTAAAATTAAATACCAATTAAACCAACCAAAACTGAGACTTTGATAACACACGACTATTTCTAGGCCTGACTCTCTAATAGTCCCCAGCGGAGTCGCCAAGCTGTCGCAACCTAAAAAATAATAACGACGAGTCTCATCGCAAGACTTTATTATTCGTTAGGCGTGACATTTAAAAAAAAATCGAGGAAAAGTCGACTTAATTCCTCTAGAAAAATTAAGGTTTTGAAAATGACCTTAAAAAAGACATGGAGTCGCCACTAATCTTTTTTAGCTAGGTGTGATCGGCCACCTATTAAAACCGGTTTTATAAATATTTTAAAAATTAATTAAAACATTTTAAAAACCAATTTCAAGTCTGCGTTTTAAACCAGAGAAATCAAAGAAGCGGGTTCGGGAGTCAATTACGTGCGGGGAAGGATTAGCACCCCCACAAAGCCCGTATAAATCGGTACCTTATTAATCGTGTGTTATCTCAAGTCTCGGTAAAAGTTGGTTTTAAATTTAGTATTTCAAATTAATTCCCAATTTAAAGAAAAATAATTCCATTTTTTATTGAAAATGATCCGGAATTTATAAATTCAAAATTTTCCTATATTCCCCAACAAACGTGGCAAAATATAGAAATTTTTATTAGTTTTGGAAAACTTTCCGAATCATTCTCTTTTTTTTGAAAGAAAGATATTCCTTTATTAATAATAATTGATGATATTCCCTCCAGCAAACCCGGTAGAGAACTCATGAATTATTTTAACTCGGGAATATCTTTATTTTTATTGAAAACCATTATCTTTTTTGAAAATATTTAAAAGAAATGAATATGTATAGGCATGACATAAATAAAATGACATAGCAAAATCTAAATAATATAATGCAACCTAAATGTCATGACACATAGAAATTATTATGGCAAGAATCACATATTATATAAAATGCGTGAATATAAAAATGCAATGCATGAAATGTATTTTTTCCTTTAATTAAGGAAATCCGTATATCTAAAAAGATATCCGGCTACCTTAGGAAAATATGTCAAATTAAATATTCTAAAACCAAAATACTTTGTGATTGTTTGAAAACAATTTTGAAAAGCTTGAATTAAAAATAAAAACTGGGCTAAAATTTTTTAAATGGTTCTAATTTCCTAAGTTTAAAAAATCCGGACTTGACTACCCTTAACCCGGGATTTGAAAAACAATTTTTAGAGTTTAAAAGGCTTAGAAATCACCCTAAATCAGTAGCTAACCCTCCTAATCAGCCCACTCTAAGTAAATTAACCAAAACAGAAAAATGGTTTTTCTTTAAATTCAATTCTGACTCCACTGTCCAGTTTTAATCCACGATTTTTTACCCTATTTTTAAAAATCCCAAAAATTCTAAAACAATTACTGGAGACTCAGGACATGTAAAACTACACGAGAAAAAATTGGATTAATTTTTTGATCAAAGATGAATTCCCAGAAAAACCAGAGATGTACGAGTTTTTGGAGGAGAAAAAACTGCTTTGTTTTTCTTTAAATTCAATTCTGACTTCACTGTCCAGTTTTAATCCACGATTTTTTACCCTATTTTTAAAAATTCCAAAAATTCTGAAAAAATTATTGGAGACTCAGGACATGTAAAAATACACGGGAAAAAATCAAATTAATTTTCTGATCAAAGATGAATTGAAGACAGTAGCTAGGACTTTAAAATCAAATCATTTAAAAACCCTAAAATCAAATCATTTAAAAACCAAAATAAAAATATTTGAAACTCATAGAATGACTTGAAGACAGTAGCTAGGACTTTTTGAAGGTTAGATAAAAATTGGCTAAGTAAAAAAAATCACAAAGGTAGAATAATCAATTTGACAAACTTAATTTTCCACAAGTGTGCTCAAGAGAGCATGACCTTGAACCATTAATTGGCTCAAGTCATTATTCAAGTGGCATGAACATGAAATGCATGAAACAATGCAGCAAACATAATGCATGAAATGCATGGATCTAAACCTAAATGTAAGGAAAATGCATGACACAAATAATATGGCCTAGACCTAACATGAACTTGCATGACATTTAATGTAACCTAGACCTAAGACATGCATGGCATTTTCACAAACACAAGGCATGCTTAATTCAAAAATCCAACCAAATATCATGCAAATGCAAAAACCTAACAACTAGCATGACAAAAATACAACACACAATGCAAAACACATGGAGTAGCCAAATGGCTCCAAGCTTCAACAAGCATGGCATTTTCACAAACACTTGGTATGCTAGCATGAAAAACTAAGTCATAACACAAAAATCACACAAGCATTTTCACAAACACCTAATATACCAAATCTAAAACATGCTCACTAAGATATAAAACAAGAATCATGCCAAGAATCACACAAGCATTTTCACAAACACTTAATATGCTAACTCTAAAACATGCTCAAATTTAAACAACATAAAAACAGAAAATTAAAAATGTAAAAACATGATATCTAAGACATAAATGGCAACAAACAAAGCAACCAAATTAAATATAACTTAAGAACATGAAATAACATAATATTTAAAACATCAAAAATAAAGAAAATAGCATAAACAACATGGTAAAATGAATCAAAAACAACAACTTAAAATAAATAATGTAGGCCATTTGGCCATGGTGAGTTTATTGTAAAAACAAAATGTAAGAAAAATATACTTAAGAAAGGAAATGAAGGAAGAACAAGAAACATTATTTTAAAATGAAAACTCACCAAGTAGCTTTTGAACGGATTAAGCTATAAACCCTCAGAGTAGCTTTTGAACGGATTAAGCCACAAACCCTCTCACAAGTAGCTTTTGAACGGATTAAGCTATAAACCCTCAGAGTAGCTTTTGAACGGATTAAGCCACAAACCCTCTCACAAGTAGCTTTTGAACGGATTAAGCTATAAACCCTCAGAGTAGCTTTTGAACGGATTAAGCTACAAACCCTCAGAGTAGCTTTTGAACGGATTAAGCTACAAACCCTCTCAACAAAAACACTATGACTCACCACCCGGATAATCCTAATACAAGTGTATAGACTATCTCACAAGGGGTAGTGGGTGATTTCAACCAAAGGTCAAGACCCCTTATTTATAAGGTGAGCACCTCCTTGGCTTGACATTACAAAGGGATGTGGGATTGGGACTTAGGCTCAAAAATGAAAATCTCTAACTTAACTCTTGATTTTTAATCACTTGATTGAAAAAATCCTAAGCTTCCTCCTTCCTTTGGGCTTGGGCAGGCCAGCACTTCTCTTTTCCAGCCCAGCTCTGATTTTTGAAAGGCCCAAAGAAGCCCTTTTCGGTTGCTTGGGTGAAACGACCATTTTGCCCCCCGGATGCAAAATAAATATCAAACGGGCTCCAAATTCAATTTTTCTTTTTTTAATACTTCCAAAATAATAAAATATTGAGTTCTGGAAGTTTTCAAAATTATCCGAGTCCGTTTGCTATTTATTTGGATTTTTTCTTCCCAAAATGTCCTTTTATGCCCCTACTTTTTACCATTTTTTAAACGAGCTCCAAATCAATATTTTTCTTCACCAATCTCTTCAAAATAATTAAAAAGTGTGATCTGGAAGTTTTCATAATTTTTGGAGCTCATTTGGTATTTTTTCGGGATTTATCGGCTTGAATTACTGCATAGGAGGCTCGGGATTTAGCCATTTTGCAAACGAACTCGGAATCAAGATTTTCTTTCGCCAATCTCTTCCCAATAATTTAAAAATGAGATCTGCAAAATTTCAAAATTTTTGGAGTCCATTTGCTATTTTTCCGGGATTTATCTTTTTGAATTACTGCATAAGAAGCACGGGATTTGGCCATTTTGCAAACGAACTCCGAATCAAGATTTTCTTTTACCAATCTCTTTCAAATGATTTAAGAATGAGATTGACAAATTTTTCAGAATTTCCGGAGTCCATTTGCTATTTTTCCCAAAATTTTCCAATTTTGCCCTTTAACCTCCGAAACCCGGTTTTGCTCAAAACAAGTCCGATTTTCAGATTTTCTTCAATCTGAGCCTTGGGCCATCCTTTTTAATCAGTCCTCATCCATTGGGGGCTTTGGTCTTACCAAGTCGGGCCATTTCTGTGATTCTTCCCGATTTCACCGAAATCCACTAAAACCCTAATTCTCGGTTTTCTCCCGGATTGACTTTTCTCTCGGTTTTACTTGCAAGTGACTTCTCCATTACCCGTAGTCAGTGCTTATCTTTCATTTGGAACCTTCAATTTCGACCAGTTTGATCGTTTAAGCACTTTTCCCCAAATTTCTCGGATTAGGGTTTCTTTTCTACTGAATCTCCAAATCCCAACTTCCGAAGTCCATATCTTTCAATGTAGACCTCGGATTATCAAAATTCTTTCTCCATTTTTCAATTGAACTTAAAATCTTGATTTTGAAAGTGGGTTGACTTTTTCAGTAGTTGACTTTCTATGGTTGACTTTTTCGGGTTTGACTTTTTCGGGGTTGACTTTTTTTTTAAGTTTGACTTTTTGTGCTCGCCCTCTTAAACTAAGTCTCGGAGTACCACCTGCAGGATGAAAACAGTCATTTTATACTAGGAAACATCAATATGGGAGGAAAACATACCTGTTTAGTGGTCCGGACAAAATTAGGTGTCTACAACATAGATATATTAAAATTACATAGATATATTACAATTGCATAGATATATTATAATTACATAGATAATATATTACATAGATATATCTATGTAATTGTAATACATCTATGTATAATATATCTATGTAATTGTAATATATCTATGTAATTGCAAATATATCTATGTAATTGTAATATATCTATGTAATTGTAATATATCTTTGTAATTGTAATTATGTAATATATCTATGTAATTGTAATTGTAATATATTACATAGATATATATCTATGTAAGTGTAATATATCTATGTAATTGTAATAGTATATCTATGTAATAAATACATTAGAATTACTGAAAACATTAGATAATGTAATTACATAGATATATATATACATATATATTTTACAATTACAATTACATAGATACATTACAATTACATAGATATATTAAAATTACATAGATATATTACAATTACATAGATATATTACACATTCATATATTATTATATGTAATATATCTATGTAATTGGAATATATCTATATAAATGTAATATATCTATGTAATTGTAATATATTTGATAGTGTTAATGTAATATATCTATGTAATATATATATATATATATATATGTAATTGTAATATATCTATGTAATTGTAATATCTATGTAATTGTAATATCTATGTAATATATATATCTATGTAATTGTAATATATCTATGTAATTATATACATGTAATATCTATGTATCTATGTAATTGATATATATTTATGTAATTGTAATATATCTATGTAATTTTAATGTATCTATGTAATATATCTATGTAATTGTAATATATCTATGTAATTATATACATGTAATCTAATATATCTATGTAATTATAATATATCTATGTTATTGTAATATATTAATGCAATTACATTAGTTATTACAAGATCTATTACAATTATATAGATATTACATAGATATATTATAATTACATAGATATATTAGAATTACATAGATACATTGGATATATTACAATTACATAGATAATATTACAATTACATAGATATATTACAATTACATAGATATTACAATTACATATATATATTACAATTACATATATTACAATTACATAGATATATTACATAGATACATTACATAAATATATTACAATTACATAGATATATTACAATTACATAGATATATTACAATTAATATATTACATAGATACATTACAATTGCATAGATATATTAAAATTACATAGATACATTACAACTACATAGATATATTAAAATTACATAGATATATTACAATTACATAGATATATTACAATTAATAATGTATCTATGTAATTGTCGTGTATTGTTATATATCTAATGTGTAACTGTAATAAATATTTTTGTTTTTAGTAATTACATAAATATATTACAATTACATATATATATTACCATTACATATATATATATATATTACAATTACATAGATATACTATCACAATTACATAGATATATTACAATTACATAGATATATTACATTAACACTATTAAATATATTACAATTACATAGATATATTACAATTACATAGATATATTACAATTACATAGATATATATAATTACATAAATAGATTTATTACAATTACATGGATATATTACAATCACATAGATATATTACAACTATGCAATTATAATCACATAGATATATTACAATTACATAGATATATTACATAGATAATATATTACATAGATATATTACATAGATATTACAATTACATAAATATATTACAATTAATATATTACATAGATACATTTTGCAAATCAAACATAGATATACAAATATATTACAATTACTTAAATACATTACAATTACATAGGTATATTACATATATGTAATTACATAGATATATTACAATTACATAAATATATTACAATTACATGTAATTAACACTATTAAATATATATGTATTTTAAAATTACATAGATATATAAGAATAGCTTTTCTACATTCTGAAACATCTCAAGAAAGAAAAATTACCTGATTTAGGGATCTGGACAAAATTAGGTGTCTACAACATGTATACATTACACTTACATAGATATTTTATAATTACATAAATATATTACAATTACATACATATATTACAACTATATGTATATATTACAATTAACATTTTTATAATTACATAGATATATTACAATTACTGAAAACAATTACATAGATATATTACAATTACGTAGATATATTATAATTACATAGATATATTACAATTACAAAAAACATGTATACATTAGATAATTTCAGTAATCGTATCTATGTAATTGTAATATATTTGTGTAATTGTATTTATGTAATTGTAATATATTTGTAATATATCTATGTAAGATACATTACTATTTCTGAAAACATTAGATATTACAATTACATAGATATATTACAATTATATAGATAATATTACAATTACTGTATTAGATATGTTACTGAAAATATTAGAATTACTGAAAACATTAGATATTACATGAATACATTAGAATTACTGAAAACATTAGATATTACATGTATATATTATAATTACATAGATATATTACAATTACTGAAATATATTACAATTACATAGATATATAGATATACTACAATTACATAAACATATATAATTACATAGATATATAGATATATTACAATTACATAAACATATTATAATTACATATGTTTTAAGTAATTCTAAAGTATTAATTATCTATGTAATTTATGTAATTTTAAGTGATAGTTCTAAATTACTCAAAACATTATCAAATATCTAATGTTTTCAGTAATTGTAATATATCAATATAATTGTAATATAATGTTAAGTGGTAATTGTAATATATCTATGTAATTGGTAATTCTAAAATATACATGTAATATCTAATGTTTTCATTAATATATCTATGTAATTGTAATATATTTTTGTAATTATAATATATCTATGTAATATATTTGTGTAATTTACATAATGTTAAGTGGTAATTCTAACAAATAAATATAATATATCTATGTAATTATAATATATCTATGTATGTAATTATAATATTATCAATTAGCTAATGTTTTTAGTAATTCTAATGTAAACATGTAATATATTTTTGTAATTACATTATCTAATGTTTTCAGTGATTCTAATGTACACATAGTAATTCCACGTAAATTCCACAAATATATTACAATTACATAGATGTATACATTATCAATTTTCTGATATTTTCAGTAATTCTAATGTATACATGTAATATCTAATGTTTTCAGTAATTGTAATGTATACATGTAATATCTAATATTTTCAGTAATTGTAATATATCTATATAAATGTAATATATCTATGCAATTGTAATATATTTAATAGTGTTAATGTAATATATCTATGTAATTTTAATATATCTATGTAATTGTAATGTATCTATGTAATATATCTATGTAATTGTAATATATCTATGTAACTGTAGTATATCTATGTAATTGTAATATATATATCCAATATATCTATGTAATTCTAATATATCAATGTAGTTCGAAAACATTATATGTTACACGTATTTTAATATATCTAATGTGTAATTGTAAGGTATCTATGTAATATATCTATGTAATTGTAATATCTGAACACCCGGACAGACTGGACCTATCAAACCGACTAGAGACACCAAGGCTAGGATTGGCTTGGCTAAACTTGACTAACCTTAGTGTCTAAACTTTGAAATACATATATGTAATTGAAATACATCTATGTAATTGTAATACATCTATGTAATTGAAATAGATCTATATAATTGTAATATATCTATGTAATTATAATGTATGTATGTAATTCTAATGTATCTATGTAATTGTAAATATATTACAATTACTGTATTAGATATATTACTAAAAATATTAGAATTACTGAAAATATTAGATATTACATGAATATATTATAATTACTGAAAACATTAGATAATGTAATTACAAAGATATATTACATGTATATATTTATCTATGTAATTGTAATATATCTATGTAATATTACATAGATATATTACATAAATATATTTATTACAGTTACATAGATATATTACAATAATTGTAATTGTATCTATGTAATTCTTATATATCTATGTAATTGTAATATATTACAATTACATAGATATATTACAATTACATAGATATTACATGTATACATTATAATATATTACAATTACATAGATATATTACGATTACATAGATATTACATGTATACATTATATTATATTACAATTACATAGATATATTAAAATTACTTAGATATAATACAATTACATAGATACATTAGAATTACATAGATATATCACATGTAATATACAATTTCATTCATATATACATTACAACAACATAGATATATTACTGAAAATTTTACAAATATATTTGTCTAATATATCTATGTAATTGTACTATATTTGTGTAATTGTAATATATCTATGCAATTATAATATATCTATGTAATTGTAATATATCTATGTAATTGTAATGTATCTATGTAATTGTAATATCTATGTAATATATCTATGTGATTGTAATATATTTAACAGTGTTAATGTAATATATCTATGTAATTGTAATATATAAATATATGTATATATTACAATTACATAGATATAATTACAATTACATAGATATATTACATAGATAGGGAATTGTAATATATTTGTATAGTTGTAATATATTTGTGTACTTGTAATATATCTACGTAATTGTAATATATCTATTGTAACAGTAATATATCTATGTAATTGTAATATATTTATTAATTGTAATATATCTATGAAATTGTAATATATCTATATAATATATTATCTATGTAATTATAATATATCTATGTAGTTTTAATATATCTATGTAATTGTAATATATCTATGTAACTATAATATATCTTTGTAGTTGTAATATATCTATGTAATTGTAATATATTTATATAATATATCTATGCAATATTACAAAGATACATTATTAATTGTAATATATTTATGTAATTATAATATATCTACGTAATATATTATCTATGTAATTATAATATATCTATATAGTTTTAATATATCTATGTAATTTTAACATATCTATTTAATTGTAAATATATTTATGTAATTGTAATATATATATGTAATTGTAAATATATTACAATTATTGTATTATATATATTACTGAAAATATTAGAATTAATGAAAACATTAGATAATGTAATTACAAAGATGTATTACATGTATATATTTATCTATGTAATTGTAATATATCTATGTAATATTACATAGATATATTACATAAATATATTTATTACAATTACATAGATATATTACAGTAATTGTAATTGTATATATCAATGTAATATATCTATTACATTCATATATTATTACAATTATATAGATATATTATATTATATATTACAATTACATAGATACATTACAATTACACATTAGATATATTAAAATACATGTAATATATAATGTTTTCGAATTACATTGATATATTAGAATTACATAGATACATTAGATATATATATCTATTACAATTACATAGATATACTACAGCTACATAGATATATTACAATTACATAGATATATTACATTGATATATTACAATTACATAAATATTATAATTAAATAGATATATTACATAGATATATTACAATTACATAGATTTATTATACATAGATATACTACATAGATATATTACAATTACATATATGTATATATATATTACAATTACATAGATATATTATAAATTACATAGATATTACAATTATATAGATATATTACAATTACATAGATGTATACATTATCAATTATCTAATATTTTCAGTAATTCTAATTACATGATATATTATAATTACATAGATATATTACAATTATATAGATATATTATAATTACATAGATATATTATAATTACATATATATATTACAATTATATAGATATATTACAATTACTGAAAATATTACATAGATATATTATAATTACATATATATATTAGATATTACATGTATATTACATTGATATATACATAAATATATTACAATTACATTAATATATATCTATGTAATTGTAAGATATATTATAGTATATCTATGTAATTTTAATATATATCTATGTATAATATATCTATGTAGTTGTAATATATATTTATGTAATATATCTATGTAATTATAATATATCTATGTAATTGTAATTATGTGATTGTAATATATGTAATATATATATATATATATATATATATATGCAATTGTAATATATCTAATGTATCTATGTAACATATACATGTAATATCTAATGTTTTCAGTAATTGTAATGTATACATGTAATATCTAATATTGTCAGTAATTGTAATATATCTATATAACTGTAGTATATCTATTTATGTAATTATATAACTATGTAATATATTTATGTAATTATAATTTATCTATGTAATTTTAATATATCTATGTAGTTGTAATATATCTATGTATAATATATGAATGTGTAATATATCTATGTAATTGTAATAATATATTTATGTAATTGTAATATATCTATGTAATTGTAATTACTAAAAACAAATATATTACAAAATAGATATATTACAGTTATATAGATATATTACAATTACATAAATATATTACAATTACATAGATATAAATTACAATTACAATTACATAGATATATATAATTGTAATATATCTATTGTAATATATCTATGTATAATATATGTATGTAACTGTAATATATCTATGTAATTGTAATATATCTATGTAATTATAATATATCTATGTAATTGAAATACATCAATGTGATTGAAATGCATCTATGTAATTGTAATATATCTATGTAATTTTATACATGTAATATCTATGTAAACATTAGAATTACATAGATATATTACATAGATATTAGAATTACATAGATATATTACAATTACATAAATATATTTTTGTAATTATACTACATCTATGTAATTGTAATATATCTATGTAATTATAATATATCTATGTAATATACCTATGTAATTGTAATGTATCTATGTAATATATCTATGTAATTGTAATATATTTGATAGTGTTAATGTAATATATATATGTAATTGTAATTTCTCTATGTAATATATATTTATGTAATTGTAATATATCTATATAATAAATATCATACGTAATATATTACAATTACATAGATATATAAGTGGTAATTAGATGCATACATAGATATTACAATTTACTTAATGTTAAGAGGGAATTACATGTATACATGTAATATCTAATGTTTTCAATAATATATTACATAGATAATATATTACAATTACATAGATATATTACAATTACATAGATATATTAAAATTACATAAATATATATTACAATTACGTAGATATATTACAATTACATAGATATATTATACATAGATATATTACAATTGATACATGTAATTACTACTTAACATTATAATTACATAGATACATTACAATTATGTACATATATTATAGTTACATAGATATATTACAATTACATAGATATATTAAAATTATATAGATATATTACAATTACATAGATATATTACAATTACATAGATATATTACAACTATGCAATTATAAATACATAGTAATATTACAATTACATAGATATATTACATAGATAATATATGACATAGATATATTACAATTACATAGATATATTGCAATTACATAGATATATTACAACTACAATTACATATATATATATATATATATATATATTACAGTTACATAGATATATTACAATTACATAGATATATTGCATAGATACATTACAATTACATAGATATATCACATTGATATATTAAAATACATATATATATATATATATTACAATTACATAAATGTATTACAATTACATATATATATATTATAACATAGATACATTTATACAGATATATTATAGTTAATGTAATATACATTTGTGTAATTGTAATATATATATTTTTGTAATTCTAATATATTACATAGATATATTACAATTACATAGATACATTGCATAGATATATAATTACATAGATATATTACAATTACATAGATATATTACAATTACATAAATATATTACATAGATATATTACAATTACATAAATATATTACAATTACATAAATATATTACAATTACATAGATTTATTATACACAGATATATTACGTAGATATATTACAATTACATAGATATTACAATTATATATATATATTACAATTACATAGATATTACAATTACATAGATATATTACAATTACATAGATGTATACATTATCAATTATCTAATATTTTCAGTAATTCTAATGTATACATGTAATATCTAATGTTTTCAGTAATTGTAATGTATACATGTAATATCTAATATTTTCAGTGATTGTAATATTTCTATATAAATGTAATATATCTATGTAATTTTAATATACTTAATAGTGTTAATGTAATATATGTATGTAATTGTAATTGTAATACACAAATATATTACAATTACTTAAATATATTACAATTACATAGATATATTACAATGTATTACACAAATATATATTACATAGATATATTACAATATATCTATGTATATAATTACATAGATATATTACAATTACATATATATTGTAATTACATGGATATATTACAAATTTATTACAATGTAATTGTAATATATCTATGTAATTTTAATATATTTATCTATGTAATATATCTATGTAATATTACAATTACATAGATATATTACAAATTTATTATAATATATCTAATATATCTATGTAATTATTATATATCTATGTAATTGTAATATATCTATGTAATTCTAATATATTCAATGTATTACAATTACAGTGACATAGATATATTACTGTGACATCGATATATTAAAATTATAATTACATAGATATATTACAATTGTAATATATATGTAATTACATAGATATATTACAATTACATAGATATATTACAATTACTGAAAGTATTAGATATTACATGTATACATTACAATTACTGAAAACATATGATATTACATGTATATTACATTGATATATACATAGATATATTAAAATACATGTAACATATAATGTTTTCGAATTACATTGATCTATTAGAATTACATAGATACATTGGATATATATATTGCCTTTTGCTCTTCATGCATATCGTACTTCGGTCTGCACATCTACAGGGGCAACACCATTTTCTTTGGTATACAGGATAGAAGCAGTGCTACCCATTGAAGTTGAGATCCCTTCCCTTTGGGTTTTGATGGAAGTTGCCCTAGAGGAAGCAGAATGGGTTAGAGCTCGTTATGAACAGTTGAATCGCATCGAGGAGAAAAGATTGAAAGCAATTTGTCACGGGCAGTTGTATCAGAAAAGGATGATTCGAGCCCACAACAAGAAAGTTCGTCCTAGACAGTTCCGAGAGGGGGAGTTGGTATTGAGAAAAATTCTCCCTATAGTGAAGGACCCGAGAGGAAAATAGGCTCCGAATTGGGAAGGACCCTATGTGGTAAAGAGAGCTTTTTCTGGAGGAGCATTGATTCTAACTCGGATAGACGGAGATGTTTTTAGACATCCCGTGAATGCTGATGAACTGAAGAAGTATTATGCTTGAAAAAAAAAACGTGTGATGCTGTGCATATGGAAATTCGAATGATTCCAAGTGTAAAAATAGAAATTCTATATATCTATTTCCCCTGAGAATTTCTTTTCAAAGAGAATAGTCATGCTTGATATGATAAATATCCGTTGTTCATATTCCTTTTACTAAGAAGAAATTATCCTTAGTCTCCCTTTTGAGCCTTAGGAATTATTTCTTTCTTTAAACCTTGATCAAGGATCACCCTCTACACTGGAGGGCAAATAAGAGGAAAGATAACCAAAAATCATGGCAAAAAGAAAGCCATCAGAAAATGTGGCAAATGAAAGCCAACAAAGCAAAAAAAAAAAAAAAAGAAGAAGAAAAACGTCCAAAAAAGGGACAAATGTTTCAAGATTGAGTTCTCCTCAAGAAGTGATCCTTGATCCAATCACCCTTAAACACACTTTGGGCCTATTTTATCCTTTCTTTCTAAACCTAAACCTTGGCCTACATTACATGCTTTAAAAGCCCATTTTATCCTTTCTTTCTAATATATCAATGTAATTGTAATGTATCTATGTAATTGTAATATATAATATAATATATCTATATAATTGTAATAATATATCTATGTAATTGTAATATATCTATATAATTGTAATGTATCTATGGAATATATCTATGTAATTGTAATATATCTATGCAATTGTAATATATCTATGTAATTGTAATATATCTATGTAATATATCTATGTAATAGTAATATATTTAAGTAATTGTAATTGTAATATATCTATATAAATGTAATATAATATATTATAATTACACATTAGTTATATTACAATTACATAGATATATTACACAAATATATATATTAAAATTAATAAAAATATTTATGTATTATATCTATGTAATTGTAATATATATCTATGTAATTGTAATATATCTATGTAATAATTACATAGATATATATATTACAGAGATACATTACAATATATTTATGTAGACATATTACAATTACACAAATATATTACAGTTACATAGATATATTACAATTACATAGATATATTACAATTATATAGATATATTATTACATAGATATATTACACATATATATAGATATATTATACATAGATATATTATAATCACATAAATATATTACAATTACATAGATATAGATAATTACAATTACATATATTACATAGATATAATACAAAAATATATTACATAGACATATTACATTTATGTAATTGTAATATATTTCATAGATATACTGTAATTACATAATATATATTATAATTACAATTACATAGATATATTAAAATAATTATATAGATAATATATTACAATTACATAGATATATTATACATAGATATATCTTACAATTACATAGATATATTATTACATAGATATATTACACAAATATATCGATGTAATTGTAACATATTTATCTATGTAATATATATCTATGTAATATATGTAATTTTCAGTAATTCTAATGTATACATGTAATATCTAATGTTTTCAATAATTGTAATGTATACATGTAATATCTAATATTTTCAGTAATTGTAATATATCTATATAAATGTAATATATCTATGTAATTGTAATATATTTAATAGTGTTAATGCAATATATCTATGTAATTGGCATGTTAGATATATTACATAAATATATTTATTACAATTACATAGATATATTACAATTACATAGATATATTACTATTACATAGATTTATTACATAGATACATTACAATTACGTATATATATTACAATTCAATTACATAGATATATTACATATATTACATAAAACTACATAGATATATTACATAAATATATTACAATTACATAGATACATAGACATATTACAATACACAAATATATTAAAATGACATAGATATATTACAATTACATAGACATATTACAATTACATAGACATATTATAATTACATAGATACATTACAAATGCATAAATATATTACAATAACATAGATATATTAAAATTACATAGATATATTAAAATTACATAGATATATTACAATTACATAGATATATTACAATTACATAGATATATTACAATTACATAGATATATTACAATTACATATATATATTACATTTACATAGATATATTACATTAACACTATTAAATATATTACAATTATATAGATATATTACATTTATATAGATATAATACAATTACTGAAAATATTAGATATTACATGTATACATTACAATTACTGAAAAAATTAGATATTACATTTATACATTAGGATTACTGAAAATATTAGATAATTGATAATGTATACATCTATGTAATTGTAATATATCTATGTAATTGTAATATATCTATGTAATTGTAATATATATATATATAATTGTAACATCTATGTAATTGTAATATATCTATGTAATATATCTATGTAATTGTAATATATTTATGTAATTGTAATATATCTATGTAATTGTAATATATCTATGTAATATATTAATGTAATTATATATCTAAGTAATGTATCTATGTAATTGTAATATATCTATGTAATATATTACAATTACACAAATAGATATATTACAGTTACACAAATATATATTACATTAACTATAATATATCTATATAAATGTATCTATGTTATAATACATCTATGTAATTGTAATACATTTATGTAATTTTAATATATATATGTAATTATAATATATCTATGTGATATATCTATGTACTTGTAATATATCTATGTAATATATCTATGTAATTGTAATATATCTATGTAATTATAATATATTTAAGTAATTGTAATATATATATATATATGTAATTGTAATATATCTATGTAATATATATTACAATTACATAGATATATTACAATTACATAGATACATTAGAATTACATAGATATTTGTGTAATTGTAATTGTAATAGATATATTAGAATTACATAGATATTTGTGTAATTGTAATTGTAATATATACATATATTTATGTAATATATGTAATATATCTATGTAATTGTAATTATGTGATTGTAACATATGTAATATATCGATGTAATTAGATATCTATGTAATTGTAATATATTTATATAATGGTAATAATATATGTAATATATCTATGTATATCTATGAAATTGTAATATATCTGTGTATAATATATATATATATATATGTAATTGTAATATATCTATGTAATTGTAATATATATTACAATTACAGTTACATAGATATATTACAATTACATAGATATATTTACAACTACATAAATATATTACAATTACATATATATATTAAAATTACATAGATATATTACAATTACATAGATATATATTACAATTACATAAATATATTTTTGTAATTATAATATATCTATGTAATATATCTATGTAATTGTAATAATATATCTATATAAATGTAATATATATAATATATCTATGTTATTGTAATATATCTATGTAATTGTAATGTATCTATGTAATATCTATGTAATTGTAATATATCTATGTATTGGAAATGTATCTATGTAATATATCTATGTAAATGTAATATATCTATGTAACTGTAGTATATCTATGTAATTTTAATATATATATATATATATATATCCAATGTATCTATGTAATTCTAATATATCAATGTATCTATGTAATTCTAATGTTCACATAGATACAATTACATAAAACATTCAAATTACATAGATATATTAGATATGAATATATTACAGTTACATATATATATTACTTAGATATATTACATGGATATATTACAATTACATAGATATATTACAGTAACATAGATATATTAGTTATTGTAATATATATATATATGTAATTGGAATTGGAATTGGAATATATCTATGTAATTGTAATATATCCATGTAATATATCTATGTAATATATCTATGTAATTGTAATATATGTATGTGATTGTAATGTATCTATGTAATATATTTACGTAATTGTAATATATCTATGCAATTGAAATACATCTATGTAATTGAAATACATCTATGTAATTGTAATATATCTATGTAATTATATACATGTAATATCTATGTAAACATTAGAATTACATAGATATATTAGAATTATATAAATACATAGATATATTACATAGATATATTAGAATTACATAGATATATTACAATTACATAGATATATATTACAATTACAATTACATTAATATATTTTTGTAATTATAATATATCTATGTAAGTATAATATTCTATGTAATAAATATATATATGTAATTGTAATATATCTATGTAATGTATCTATGTAATATATCTATGTAATTGTAATTATAATATATCTATGTAGTTTTAATATATCTATGTAATTGTAATTACTAAAAACAAATATATTACAAAATAGATATATTACAGTTACATAGATATATTACATAAATACATTACAATTACATAAATATATTACAATTACATATATTATAAATCTATGTAATTGTAATACATCTATGTAATATATCTATGTAATTGTAGTATATCTAAGTAATTGTAATATATCTATGTAATTGTAATGTATCTATGTGATATATCTATGTAATAGTAATATATCTATGTAATTGTAATTATGTAATTGTAATATATCTATGTAATTGTATACATGCAATATCTATCTATCTATGTAATTCTAATATATCTATGTAATTATAATGTATCTATGTAATTGTAATATATCTATGTAATTATAATATATCTATGTAACTGTAGTATATCTATGTAATTGTAAATATTACGATTACATAGATATATTACATAGATATATTATACATAGATATATTACAATTACATATATATATATATATTTATTACAATTACATAAATATATTTATTACAATTACATAGATATATTACAATTACATAATTACAATTACATAGATATATCACATAGATACATTACAATTACATAGATATATTACAATTACATAGTTATATCTATGTAATTGTAATGTTTAAAGTAATTATAATATATCTATGTAATTATAATATAATTTTGTAATTGTAATATATCTATGTAAAAATATATCTATGTAATTGTAATATATATCTATGTAATATATGAAATATATCTATTACATAGATATATTACTATAACATAGACATATATTTGCGTAATTGTAATTGTAATATATACATATATTTATGTAATATATCTATGTAATTGTAATATATCTATGTAATAGTAATATATCTATGTAATTGTAATAATGTGATCGTAATATATGTAATATATCTATGTAATTAGATATCTATGTAATTGTAATATATTTATATAATGGTAATAATATATGTAATATATCTATGTAATTATATATCTATGTAATTGTAATTGTAATATTTATATCTATGTAATTGTAATATATATATATATATATATATATATATATGTAATTGTAATATATATTACAATTACAAAGATATATTACAGTTACAAAGATATATTACAATTACATAGATATATTTACAATTACATAAATATATTACAATTACATAGATATATTACAATTACATAGATATTACAATTACATAGATATATATTACAATTACAATTACATAAATATGTTTTTGTAATTATAATATATCTATGTAATTGTGATTATAATATATCTATGTAATTGTAATAATATATCTATATAAATGTAATATATCTACGTAATTGTAATATATTGGTTATTGTAATATATCTATGTAATTGTAATATATATATGTAATTATTATATATCTATGTATATATTTAATTATGTAATTATAATATATCTATGTAATTGTAATATATCTATGTAATTGTAATGTATCTATGTAATATATCTATGTAATTGTAATGTATCTATGTAATATATCTATGTAATTGTAATATATCTATGTAATGGAAATGTATCTATGTAATTGTAATATATCTATGTAACTATAGTATATCTATGTAATGGTAATATATATATATATCCAATGTATCTATGTAATTCTAATATATTAATGTATCTATGTAATTCTAATGTTTACATAGATACTGTAACACCCTGTCCGGATAATCTACCTAAGATTCGGCAGAGTTTCCTTTCTATCTCAACTATAACCCTCCTACAAGTAACACTCAATTCATATCCTCAACCAGCAATATTTCTCAATAAAATTATCACGTATAACCATGTATATTAAAAAATTATCCATGATCAATTTATGCTCAAATCAAAACATATTGATCTATTGTCTCATATCTTCAAATATATACAATATATCCAAAAGTAAACCTATCTCAGCAAGGTTTACTAGATAAAAACATCAAGAGATCAAATCTTCTAGAAATTTAGATATGATGCCCACCACGTCAATATACTCTTGAAGCGGAGAGTAGAGGAAGGCAGCAATCCCGACACCTAACTGTGTCCTGAAAATGAGAAATAAGAAGAGGTGAGATATATGAATATCTCAATGAGTAGACAACATTTAAAGCGTGTGAAAACTATAATGGTAATCTGTAAAGCATAATTGACATTTTCAAAATAAATAATAATAAAACCATAATGAGTAATTCAAATACGTAGCAAGGTTTTCAAATGTATATCAATATTATAATATTAAATCAATGTATAAAATCTGTGAAGTAAATCAAGTTACGTATAGTTGGGCTCCAACTTACTGTCATGCATAAGAATACATCCATGAAATAACCAGGCAATATCCATGTAGGCATACTAGTAGCCGGCCCCAAAGGCCAATACCACCATAGGACGCCCCAAAGGCATATGTGTCGCTATGATGTGCCCCCAAAAGGCAATATAACGGGATAGGGACTCTGGAGGTGGCTCCCACCACAAAGGCGTAGCACGCAGCTCCCATACCCCAGTCTAACATCACAGAATTGGGACTCTGGAGGTGGCTCCCGCCACAAAGGCATAGCACGCAGCTCCCGTATTCCGATCAAGGGTATAATCTCATACATTAAGTCAGGTGGAGCCAAAACCATATACGTCAAATTTTATGTATAATCATATTTCATAAATCAACCAACTTACTTGATATAATATTTCTTGGAATAAATATACTTTAATAACAAATCAATTCATATGATTATATATCGTATATACCTTTAATACGTAAAATAAATATTATGCAAAAATATATATATATATTTAATTAAAGATATTTCAAATAACTATAGTTGTCGTCTACTCACAATCCTTGCGATGATCTCACTGTACACCTCGACCTGAAACTTCGGGAGCCACAGGTGACGTCGGATGTACGTGGCCTAGAGATTAATAATAATTAGTATCTATACATGCTCAAAGCATTATACAATTATGAATGCAACTTAAGTCCCATTAATCTACCCCATAGTCAATACTAATTTCTCATACTCAAAACAACATATCCTTAATTTTTAATATCATTTCCATAATCATTTTCTCCATAATTCAACTCCATAATCATGTCCTTATCAAATTCCTTTCTAGTATTCCATGCCTTAGAGATTTTCATAATCCATAACCATCCTTCAGTACTATATTTCTCTTAAGCAATAGATTAGAAAATCATAACTTGAGTTTGGTAAGGAATTTGGAAGTGATTCCAATTGGTATTTTTCAACCAATATGTCTAATTTATGAATAAAATAACTAACTTATACAATTAGAACAAAATTTTGATCAAATTTGATAAATCCCGAAACTATGCTGAAACAAGGGTCAACACAGAACAGCCAACTTCACCGAATTTTATCTTTTTAACCGCTTATCGGTTTTGGGTGATTCAAAAATAAAAAATATCATATTGAAGTCTAGTTTCTAGGAAAAATACCAAAAAAATAAAAACCCTTATTTACAGAACCCAGAAAATCCGAACAGCAAGCATGCGCAACTTCCCCTGTTTTGCATTTTCTTCCCATTTTCTTTTTCATGCTTTCAAATCCTTTTAATTCTTACCAAGTTGAGTAAAATTCATACTTAATAGATGGATTTCAGACCTTAACATGTTTATGGAGCTAAGATCTTAGCATGCTCAAGTAGAATATCTAAAGAAAAGGAAGAATTTATCAAGAAACTAACCTTGGATGTAATTATTATTGAGATTTTTGGTGGAGTTGTTTGAAGAGAATTTTGAGAGAAAGGGATGATGGGAGCCGGCTGCCATTTGAAGAATAGCATGAAAAATTCTAGTGTTTTCGGGAGATAAATTGAACCTAAGAGATATTTTTTTTGTTTTTGGTATAATTGCATATTGGTCCCTCAACTTTTTATAAATAACCATTAAGCCCCTAAACTTTTTAATATGTTCAATTTGATCCTTTCTTCCTTTATTTCCTTCACTTATAACTTCTTACCAATTTCCAAGTTTGTCCTTAAAATTTTTGGAATTTAACTTTACATGATTATACGTAACCTCGGTTGTTACAACTTACCCCCCTTAGAAAAATTTCGTCCTCGAAATTTACTTACCAACTTGATTGAACAAGTGAGGATATTGAGTCCGCATATCTTCCTCCCTTTCCCATGTAGCTTCTTCATATGAATGATTCCTCCAAAGAACTTTCACAAATGGAATAGTCTTAGTCCTTAGAACTTGGTCATTTCTATCCAAAATCTCAACCGGCTGCTCTTCATAAGTTAAATTTTTCTTAATTTCTATAGGCAAGTCCTTCAATATATGTGAAGAATCGAAAATGTACTTTCGGAGCATAGAAACATTGAATACATTATGAATTTGTGACAATTCTTCTGGTAAGGCCAATCTATAAGCAAATGGGCCAATCCGTTCAATGATCTCATACGGCCCTATATATCAAGGACCCAACTTTCCTCGTCTTCCAAACCGAATTACTCCCTTCCAAGGAGTCACTTTCAAAAACACCATATCACCAACTTCAAACTCTAAATCTTTTCTCTGATTATCTGCATAGCTCTTTTGTCGATCTTGAGCTATTTTTATCTTTTCCCGAATTACCTTAACTTTGTCTGCAGTCATCATAACAATTTCTGGACCTAGTAATTTCCTTTTATCTGTATCATCCCAACACACCGGAGTTCTGCACTTCCTTCCATACAAAGCTTCAAACGGAGCCATGTCGATGCTGGACTGATAACTATTGTTATATGCAAACTTTGCTAGAGGCAAGTGTTCATCACAGTTTCCTTTGAATTCCATAATACAAGATCTGAGCACATCTTCCAGAATTTGAATTGTCCGTTCAGATTGTCCATCCGTCTGGGGATGAAAAGAAGTATTGAACCTGAGTTTAGTGCCCATAGCATTCTGCAAACTTGGCTAAAAGCGAGATGTGAATCGGGGTTCTCGATTAGATACAATCGATACTGGGGCACCATGTAACCTAACAATTTCGTTCACATAAAGTTTAGCTAGTCTTTCCATGGAAAAAGTCTTCTTGACTGGCAAAAAGTGAGCTGATTTTGTCAAAGGATCAACAATCACCCAAATGCTGTCATAACCAAACTGTGTTCTTGGCAATCTTAAAACGAAATCCATAGCAAAATCTCCCCACTTCCATTGAGGAATAGGTAGGGGGTTCAACTTCCCCGAAGGTTTTTGATGCTCGGCTTTAATTTGTTGGCATACCAAGCATCTAGAAACAAACTCAGCTATGTCCTGTTTCATACCTTGCCACCAATAATGTTCTTTTAAGGTTCGATACATCTTCACACTACCGGGATGTAACGCGTATGGTGCATTATGAGCTTCCTCCAAAATCACCTTCCGGAGTTCTTCATCTTGAGGCACACAAAGCCTATTTTTCATTATCAGTACATCCTCATCCTTTATTTGAAAGTCAGTCCTCACACCATCCCTTACTTCTTGCTTTAACTTTACTAGCATAGGGTCATTATTCTGTGTTTCACGTATCCAATCAATATGAATCGGTTTAACCTTCAAGTGGGCTATTAGGAGATCATTCTCATCAATCATCAATTCTAAAGGTAAAGACTTCAACTTATTTTGTAAGGGTTTCTGAATCGCTCGGATATGAGCAAGAGAACTAGAAGACTTTCTACTAAGAGCATCGGCCACTACATTGGCCTTTCCTGGTGGTAGTCAATTACATAGTCATAATCTTTTATCAATTCCAACCATCTCCTTTGCCTCAAATTTAATTCTTTCTAATCCATCAGATATTTCAGACTCTTATGATCAGTGTAGATTGTAAATTTTTCTCCAAATAAATAATGCCTCCAAATTTTCAGTGCAAACACCACTGCCGCCAACTCTAAATCATGAGTGGGATAGTTTTGCTCATGCTGTTTCAGTTGTCGAGAAGCATAAGCTATCACCTTCCCATGTTGCATCAAAACGCAACCCAAATCTCGCCTCGAGGCATCACTATATACCACAAAGCTTCCAGTCCCTGATAGTAGTGTAAGAACTGGTGCTGTGGTCAATCTACGCTTGAGCTCTTGGAAAGCTTTCTCACATTCGTCAGTCCACTCAAACTTAGCATGCTTCCTTGTTAGTTTTGACAAAGGAGAGGCAATCATGGAAAATCCTTCCACGAATCTTCGATAGTACCCTGCCAATCCGAGAAAGCTCCTAACTTCTGTGACATTAGTGGGTCTTTCCCAAGCAACTACAGCTTCTATCATTTGTGGATCCACAAAAATCCCTTCCTTAGATACTACGTGACCAAGAAATGCTACTTTGTCTAGCCAGAATTCACACTTGGAAAATTTAGCATAAAGTTGCTTTTCACGCATAGTCTGCAACACCGTTCTCAAATGGCTTACATGATCATCCTTATTCCTGGAATAAACTAGGATGTCATCGATGAAAACAAAACAAACTTATCTAAGTAGGGTCGAAACACCCTATTCATCAAATCCATAAAGACTGCAGGTGCATTAGTTAGCCCAAAAGGCATAACTAAGAATTCATAATGACCATATCGAGTTCTAAAAGTAGTCTTTGGAATATCAGATTCTTTAATCTTCAATTGATGATAACCCGATCTTAGGTCTATTTTGGAGAACACACTTGCACCTTGCAACTGATCAAACAAGTCATCAATCCTTGGCAAAGGATACTTATTCTTAATGGTGATCTTGTTCAGTTGTCGGTAGTCGATACACAATCGTAAAGATCCATCCTTTTTCTTTACAAATAAAATCGGTGCTCCCCACGGTGAAGTACTAGGCCGAATGAAACCTCTGTCAACTAGGTCTTGCAACTGCACTTTCAATTCCTTTAGCTCCGAAGGTGCCATTTTATAGGGTGCCTGAGAAATAGGAGCACTGCCAGGGATTAAGTCGATAGTAAACTCCAATTCCCTGCAGGAGGTAAACCGACCAATTCTTCAGGGAAGATCTCAAGAAACTCTTTTACCACAGGTATAGATTCCAACTTTGCCTCATGTATGTCCTTGTTAATCACATAAGCAAGGTAAGCAGAATACCCTTTTTGCAAGTATCTATTTGCTGCCATCTTGGAGATAAGGCAAGAAGGTAAAACTTTCCTTTCTCCTTGAAAGGTAAACTCCAAGTCTCCCGACTTCTTAAAAGTCACAGTTTTGGAAAAACAATCTATCACTGCATTGTGTTCAGACAACCAATCCATTCCCAAAATCACATCAAAATCATACATTCCTAATGGAAACAAATTAACTGATAATTCATGCTCCTGAACCATAACGGTACAATCCGGATAAACCATATCAATTTTCAAAGTTTCTCCCACTGGGGTACTAACGACCATAGGGATGTCTAACCTCCTAGACTCTCTACCCAAATGCATGACATATGAATTAGCAACAAAAGAATGAGTTGCACCCGGATCTATTAAGATCCTAGCATTTGCCTTAGAAATTGGGAGTGTACCTGTAACCTCTTTAGGAGTAGCCTGAGCCTGTTGTTGGGTCATAGCATAAATTCTGGCTGTCCACTCTATCGAGGGCCAGTAGATGAACAAACTTGAGATTGTACCCTAATTCTATCTCTAACTGCTGTCGGCTGATGTGCAGCAGTAGGTTGGGTCCTTTCCCTTTGACCCACTGACAACTGACTAGTAACTCCCTTGTTCTCCAGCTTGGGACAATCCCGTTTCATGTGTCCCAGTTCTTTGCAGTAAAAACACACACCTTGTAGTCTCCAACATTCACCAAGGTGATTCCTCCCACAATGGGGACACTAAGGATAAGTCAATGTACGAGGTCCTCCTGACCTCCCAAGTAGCAATCTAGTCTGCTGTTGAGGTCCGATGATAAATCTGCTAGAAGAACCACTAATAGGTTTTCTGTCTAATCCCTCTTGAAATCTCGAGGGTTTGTAACCACTGACACTGCTTTCTACATAACTTTTCTTAGGCCTCACGTCCTCACTGGATGACTGCCCTTTTCTTTTTCTGAACTTGTCTTCTCTATCTTTCATTTCTTTCAGATTCTGTTCAGCTTTGATTGCCATGTTGACCCATTTATTAAAGTTATCTGTATCCAGGGTCGTCAACCTATCTCGAATACTAACATGTAGCCCATCTTGGAATTTCTTGCACCTATCAGCATCGTTGGCTACTATCGATGGAGCAAATTCTGATAGTTCACTGAATTTTTGCTCATACTCTGCTACTGACATACCACCCTGTTTTAAATTCATAAACTCAGTCCATTTCTTTTCCCGCAAGGACCGAGAATAGTATTTTTCTACAAACTCTCTTCGAAAATCTGCCCAGGTTATGGCAGGACGTCCAGCATACCTTTGCACTGTAGTTTTCCACCATGTGTGTGCATGATCCTCCAAAAATTGCACCGTACATGGTAACCTCATAGGCTCGGAAATCTGAAGAGTAATGGAAGTAGTCTCAATTTTTTGTAGCCATGACCAGGCTAAATCTGATTCCAAAGACCCCGTGAAAATCTTGCAACCCATATTCTTTAGATCTTTACAGTAATCAACTATCCCATTTTCAGCAGGGGCAGTCAAAGCGGGAATTACTATTGCCAAGGTCGCAACTGCCTCAGCTAAATTAAGATCAGCTGCTGGAGGTGCTGCTGAGGGTGCAACAACAGAAGATGAACCAGCAGCTGAAGCTTGTTCTCCAATTTGCTCATCAATATTCACATTTCTATTCCTATCCCTATTTTGGGGTAGGGGATTGATTCTAGGCCTTCCTCTTCGACGTGGTGGTATCGTGTCTGATTTCTAGCACAAGTGACAATATTTTAATACTTCAACAAACAGTTTCTAAGTCTACAGGACCTATAACCTTGCTCTGATACCAAATTGTAACACCCTGTCCGGATAATCTACCTAAAATCCGGCAGAGTTTCCTTTCTATCTCAACTATAACCCTCCTGCAAATAACACTCAATTCATATCCTCAACTAGCAATATTTCTCAATAAAATTATCACATATATCCATGTATATTCAAAAATTATCCATGATCAATTTATGCTCAAATCAAAACATATTGATCTATTGTCTCATATCTTCAAATATATACAATATATCCAAAAGTAAACCTATCTCAGCAAGGTTTACTAGATAATAACATCAAGAGATCAAATCTTCTAGAAATTTAGATATGATGCCCACCACATCAATATACTCTTGAAGCGGAGAGTAGAGGAAGGCAGCAATCCGACACCTAACTGTGTCCTGAAATTGAGAAATAAGAAGAGGTGAGATATATGAATATCTCAATGAGTAGACAACATTTAAAGCGTGTGAAAATTATAATGGTAATCTGTAAAGCATAATTGACATTTTCAAAATAAATAATAATAAAACCATAATGAGTAATTCAAAGACGTAGCAAGGTTTTCAAATGTATATCAATATTATAATATTAAATCAATGTACAAAATCTGTGAAGTAAATCAAGTTACGTATAGTTGGGCTCCAACTTACTGTCATGCATAAGAATACATCCATGAAATAACCAGGCAATATCCATGTAGGCATACTAGTAGCCGGCCCCAAAGGCCAATACCACCATAGGACGCCCCAAAGGCATATGTGTCGCTATGATGTGCCCCCAAAAGGCACTATAACGGGATAGGGACTCTGGAGGTGGCTCCCACCACAAAGGCGTAGCACGCAGCTCCCATACCCCAGTCTAATATCACAGAATTGGGACTCTGAAAGTGGCTCCCGCCACAAAGGCATAGCACGCAGCTCCCGTATTCCGATCAAGGGTATAATCTCATACATTAAGTTAGGTGGAGCCAAAACCATATACGTCAAATTTTATGTATAATCATATTTCATAAATCAACCAACTTACTCGATATAATATTTCTTGGAATAAATATACTTTAATAACAAATCAATTCATATGATTATATATCGTATATACCTTTAATACGTAAAATAAATATTATGCAAAAATATATATATATATTTAATTAAAGAAATTTCAAATAACTATAGTTGTCGACTACTCACAATCCTTGAGATGATCTCACTGTACACCTCGACCTGAAACTTCGGGATCCACAGGTGACGTCGGATCTACGTGGCCTAGAGATTAATAATAATTAGTATCTATACATGCTCAAAGCATTATACAATTATGAATGCAACTTAAGTCCCATTCATCTACCCCATAGTCAATACTAATTTCTCATACTCAAAACAACATATCCTTAATTTTTAATATCATTTCCATAATCATTTTATCCATAATTCAACTCCATAATCATGTCCTTATCAAATTACTTTCTAGTATTCCATGCCTTAGAGATTTTCATAATCCATAACCATCCTTCAGTACTATATTTCTCTTAAGCAATAAATTCCTTAATATCAAGTTAGATTAGAAAATCATAACTTGAGTTTTGTAAGGAATTTGGAAGTGATTCCAATTGGTTTTTTCAACCAATATGTCTAATTTATGAATAAAATAACTAACTTATACAATTAGAACAAAATTTTGATCAAATTTGATAAATCCCGAAACTATGCTGAAACAGGGGTCAACACAGAACAGCCAACTTCACCGAATTTTATCTTTTTAACCGCTTATCGGTTTTGGGTGATTAAAAAACCAAAATTCTCATATTGAAGTCTAGTTTCTAGGAAAAATATAAAAAAAAATACAAACCCTTTTTTACAGAACCCATAAAATCTGAATAGCAAGCATGCGCAACTTCCCCTGTTTTGCATTTTCTTCCCATTTTCTTGTTCATGCTTTCAAATCCTTTTAATTCTTACCAAGTTGAGTAAAATTCATACTTAATAGATGGATTTCAGACCTTAACATGTTTATGGAGCTAAGATCTTAGCATGCTCAAGTAGAATATCTAAAGAAAAAGAAGAATTTATCAAGAAACTAACCTTGGATGTAATTATTGTTGAGATTTTTGGTGGAGTTGTTTGAAGAGAATTTTGAGAGAGAGGGATGATGGGAGCCGGCTGCCACTTGAAGAATAGCATGAAAAATTCTAGTGTTTTCGGGCGATAAATTGAACCTAAGAGATTTTTTTTTGTTTTTGGTATAATTGCATATTGGTCCCTCAACTTTTTATAAATAACCATTAAGCCCCTAAACTTTTTAATATGTTCAATTTGATCCTTTCTTCCTTTATTTCCTTCACTTATAACTTCTTACCAATTCCCAAGTTTGTCCTTAAGATTTTCGGAATTTAACTTTACATGATTATACGTAACCTCAGTTGTTACAGATACAATTACATAAAACATTCAAATTACATAGATATATTAGATATGAATATATTACAATTACATAAATATATTACTTGGATATATTACATAGATATATTACAATTACATAGATATATTACAGTAACATAGATATATTAGTTATTGTAATATATATATGTAATTGTAATTGCAATATATCTATGTAATTGTAGTATATCTATGTAATATTACGTAGATACATTATTAATTGTAATATATTTATGTAATTGTAATATATCTATGTAACTGTAATGTATCTATGTAATATATCTATGTAATGTAATATATGTATGTAATTGTAATGTATCTATGTAATATATTTATGTAATTGTAATATATCTATGCAATTGAAATACATCTATGTAATTGAAATAGATCTATGTAATTATAATATATCTATGTAATTATATACATGTAATATCTATGTAAACATTAGAATTACATAGATATATTAGAATTATATAAATACATAGATATATTACATAGATATATTAGAATTAGATAGATATATTACAATTACATAGATATATATTATAATTACATTAATATATTTTTGTAATTATAATATATCTATGTAATTATAATATTCTATGTAATATATATATATATATGTAATTGTAATATCTATGTAATTATATACATGTAATATCTATGTTTCTATGTAATTCTAATATATCTATGTAATTATTATATATCTACGTAATTGTAATGTATCTATCTAATTATAATATATAATTGTAATATATCCAATGTATCTATGTAATTGTAATATCTATGTAATATATCTATGTAATTGTAATAATATATCTATGTAATTGTAATATATCTATGTATAATATATCTATGTAATTGTAATATATCTATGTAATATATCTATGTAATACATCTATGTAATTATAATATATCTATGTAATTGTAATATATCTATGTAATTGTAATATATATATATATGTATCCAATGTATCTATGTAATATATTATCTATGTAATTATAATATATCTATGTAGTTTCAGTATATCTATGTAATTGTAATATATTACAGTCACATAGATATATTACTATTACATAGATTTATTACAATTACATAGATATATTACAATTATATAGATAATATTACAATTACTGTATTAGATATATTACTGAAAATATTTGAATTACTGAAAACATTTGATATTACATGAATACATTAGAATTACTGAAAACATTAGATAATGTAATTACAAAGATATATTACATGTATATATTTATCTATGTAATGGTAATATATCTATGTAATTGTAAATATATTACAATTATTGTATTAGATATATTACTGAAAATATTAGAATTACTGAAAACATTATATATTACATGAATATATTAGAATGACTGAAAACATTAGATATTTAATTACAAAGATATATTACATGTATATATTTATCTATGTAATAGTAATATGTCTATGTAATTTTAAATATATTAGAATTACTGTATTAGATATATTACTGACAATATTAGAATTACTGAAAACATTAGATATTACATGAATACATTAGAATTACTGAAAACATTAGATAATGTAATTACAAAGATATATTACATATATATATATATATATATATTTATCTATGTAATAGTAATATATCTATGTAATTGCAAATATATTACAATTACTGTATTAGATATATTACTGAAAATATTAGAATTACTGAAAACATTAGATATTACATGAATACATTAGAATTACTGAAAACATTAGATAATGTAATTACAAAGATATATTACATGTACATATTTATCTATGTAATTGTAATATATCTATGTAATATTACGTAGATATATTACGTAAATATATTTATTACAATTACATAGATAAATTTCAATTACAATTACATAGATATATTACAATTACATAGATATACTACAGCTACATAGATATATCTATGTAATTGTAATATATTTGTGTAATTGTAATATATCTATGTAATCATAATATAATGGTGTAATTTATTTATTATCTATGTAATTGTATTATATCTATGTAATTGTGTTAATGTAATTTATCTATGTAATTGTAACATATTTATGTAATTGTAATATATTATCTATATAATTATAATATATCTATGTAATTGTAATGTCTTTATGTAATTATAGTATATCTATGTAATAAATATATTTATGTAACTGTAGTATGTTGTAATACATTTATCTAATTGTAATATATATATCTATGTAACTGTAAATATATTTATGTAATTGTAATATATCTATGTAATTGTAATATATATATGTAATTGTAATATATCTATGTAATTGTAATTATTTGATTGTAATATATGTAATATATCTATGTAATTAGATATCTATGTAATTGTAAATATATTTATGTAATTGTAATAAATCTATGAAATATATTATCTATGTAATTGTAATATATCTATGTAATTGTAAACATTAGATATTACATATATTACAATTACATAGATATATAGATATATTAGATAGATATATTACAATTACATAGATATATTATTACAATTTTATATTATTACAATTACATTAGATATATTACAATTACATAGATGTATTAGTGTAATAGATTATATATATATATATGTAATTGTAATGTATCTATGTAATAAATATATATCTATGTAATATATCTATGTAATTGTAATATAATTACATAGATATATTAAAACTACATAGATAATAAATTACATAGATATATTACAGTTACAATATATATTACATAGGTATATATTACAAATACATAGATAGTATATTACATTGATATATTACAATTACATAAATATTTTTACAATTACATAGATATCTAATTACATAGATATATTACATATATTACAATCACATAATTACAATTACATAGATATATTACAATTACATATATATATATATATATATTACAATTACATTAATATATTACATTACTATTACATAAATATATTACAATTACATAGATATAAATAATTACAATTACAATTACCTAGATATATTTAAGAGATATATTTGTGTAATTGTAATATATTTGTGTAATTGTAATATATTTATGTAATTGTTATATATCTATGTAACTGTAGTATATCTATTTAATTGTAATATATCTATGTAATTGTAATATATATTACATAAATATATTACAATTACATAGATATATTACAACTACATATCTACGTAATTGTATATCTATGTAATTGTAATATATATATATTACATAGATATATTACAATTACATAGATATATTACATATATTACATAGATGTATTACAATTAAATAAATATATTTATTACAATTAGATACATTACATAGATATATTACAATTACAATTACTGTAATATATCTATGTAATTCTGATGTTTTAAGTAATTCTAATATATCTATGTAATTGTAATATATTTTTGTAATTGTAATATATCTATGTAATTGTAATATATATATATATATATATGTAATTGTAATATCTATGTAATTGTAATATATATATCTATGTAATTCTAATATATCTAAGTAATTGCAATATATCTATGTAATTGTAATATATCTACGTAATTGTAATACATCTATGTAATTGTAATATATTTATGTAATTGTAATAATATATGTAATTGTAATATATCTATGTAATTGTAATTATTTATGTAATTATAATATATATATAATTGTAATATATCTATGTAATATATTTATGTATATATGTAATATATCTATATATTTATGTAATTATAATATATCTATGTTATTGTAATATATTTATGTATTTGTAATAATATATCTATGTAATTGTAATATATCTATGTAATTGTATTATATCTATGTAATTGTGTTAATGTAATATATCTATGTAATTGTAATATATTTATGTAATTGTAATATATTATCTATGTAATGATAATATATCTATGTAATTGTAATGTATTTATGTAATTGTAATATATCTATGTAATTCTAATACATTTATGTAATTGTAATATATATCTATGTAATTGTAATATATATGATCTTGCAAAGGCAAATTCTAAGAAATTGGTGACCCCATTATTGTATTATTCACTTGCTCTGGACGTAAGATTTATCCACGTCTTATCCATAGAATGTGAAATGATTAAAACTGTAATATAAAGACATTTAGTTATCTCACATTCCAACTAGATATATTGCACAAACATGAAACCTATTGCTATGAATAATCCTACGCAATCATATAAGAAACAAACATTTTCAATAAAGTTTAGGATAAATGGTTCTTGTGATAGTCCTAAATGGTTCTGTTAAGTGTTAAACATGGCATATCTAGAAACAATGATTCTTTTCCTTTTTTTTTTTTTTTGCTAAATATCTGCATTGAAATAATATTAAGTAATAGACAATCATGTCATGCCACAGAATAAAAGTATGACAGAAAATGCTTAAGGGCTTTGTAATTGGGGACTCTTTTTTTTTTTTAATTTTTTCTATGTCATGTCACAGCTACAACAACAAAAAGGAAACAAAATTTCAACTCTTAAAAGGGGTTTTATACAAAGTAAAAAGAGGGAAGGCACGTGGCTAGCTAGTTTATCTTTAATGCAATTTTTTCCTTTTCCTTTTCCTTTTCATATTTATGTCAACTAATAATAATTACCACTTATATATATATATATTCGTCTCTCCAAAAACTAACTAAAACACCTACTGTCTTTATATCCAAGATTAGAGAGAAGGAAAAATGAGGTGTATCAAAACTGTATTAGTTGGGTGCCATTTGCTGCAATCTTAGTGTATGACAGATATATATATAATTTTCAAAAATTGGGCTAGTTAATAAGGGAGACAAATCAAAAATTAATTGATTATTAATTTGCAATGCTTGCTTTCTTTTGTCATTCTTTCCAAGACTATATCTGATGCCTATTTGATTTCCTTACAATTAATGAAAAGTCATGGGCAGGCCCAGAGAAAATTAGAAATGATCTAGTGAGAAGAAAAAGGTGCCATTTCTAATTTTCATCCCTTTTCGCACCATTGATACCCCAATGCATGCAATCGAGAATATGTCAGACACAATGTAACAAAGACCCTTAAACAGAGGCCCTTAAACAGAGGCCCCACGATAGTAGCTACTTGTGATTGTCCTAAATGATTCTTATATATAATTACATAGATATTACAATTATATAGATGTATTACAATTACACAGATGTATTTCAATTACATAGATAAATTACAATTACATAGATAAATATTACAATTACATTGACATATTATAATTACATAGATATATTACAATTACATTGATATATTAAAATTACATAGATACATTACAATTACATAGATATATGACAATTACATAGATATATTACATAGATACATTGGATATATTACAATTATATATTATAATTACAATTACATAGATATATTACAGTAATTGTAATTGTAATAGTAATATATCTATGTAATGTATCTAATTGTAATAAATATATTTATGTAATTGTAATACATCTATGTAATATATGTAATATATCTATGTAATTGTAATATAACATAGATATATTTATTAATATATATATATATATATATATTACAATTACATAGATATATTACATATATTACATAGATATACTACATAATTATATTACAATTACATAGATATATTACATAGATACATTACATAAATATATTACAATTACATAGATATACTACATAAATATATTACAATTACATAGATATATTACAATTACATAGATATATTATACATATATATATTACATAGATATATTACAATTACATAGATATATTACATAGATACATTACATAAATATATTACAATTACATAGATATATTACAATTACATAAATATATTACAATTAAAATATTACATAAATACATTACAATTACACAGATTTATTAAAATTACATAGATACATTACAATTACATAGATATATTAAAATTACATAGATATATTACAATTACATAGATATATTACAATTACATAAATATATTACAATTAATAATGTATTTATGTAATTGTCGTGTATTGTTATATATTTAATACGTAACTGTAATAAATATATGTATGTAATATATCTATGTAATATTACATAGATACATTATTAATTGTAATATATCTACGTAATTGTAATATCTATGTAATTGTAATATATTTATGTAATTGTAATATATTTATGTAATTGTAATATATCTATGTAATTGTAATATATCTATGTAATTATAATATATCTATGTAATTGTAATGTATCTATGTAATTATAATGTTAAGTGGTAATTACATGTATCAATTGTAATATATCTATGTAATTGTAATATATATTTATGTAATTGTAATATATGTATGTAATTGTAATACATCTATGTAATTATAATATATTATCGATGTAATATATTATTGAAAACATTAGATATTACATGTATACATGTAATTACCACTTAACATTACGTAAATTGTAATATCTATGTATTCATGTCATTACCACTTATATATTTATGTAATTGTAATATATTACATATGATATATAGAAATATAGAAATATTACAAATACCTAAATATATATTACACAGATATATTACAATTACATATATATATATATATTACATTAACACTATTAAATATATTACAATTACGTAGATATATTACATTTATATAGATATATTACAATTACATAGATATATTACATAGATATATTATAATTACAAAAATATAATTATGTAATTGTAATATATCTATGTAATTGTAATATTTATGTAATATATCTATGTAATTCTAATGTTTACATAGATATTACATGTATATAATTACATAGATATATTACAATTACATAGATATTATAATTACATAGATATATTACATGATTACATTACAAATACATAGATATATTACAATTACATAGATATATTACAATTATATAGATATATTATACATAGATATATTACAATTATATATATCTATGTAATATATCTATGTAATTGTTATATGTCTATGTAATTGTAATTGTAATATATTTATGTAATTGTAATATATCTATGTAACTGTAATATATCTATTTTGTAGTATATTTGTTTTTAGTAATTACAATTACATAGATATATTACAATTACATAAATATATTATTACAATTACATAGATATATTACACATTCATATATTATACATAGATATATTACAATTACATAGATATATTAAAATTACATAGATATATTACAATTACATAGATATATTACACATTCATGTATTTTACATAGATATATTACAATTACATAGATATATTACACATTCATGTATTTTACATAGATATATTACAATTGCATAGAAATATTACACATTCATGTATTTTACATAGATATATTACAATTACATAGATATATTATACATTCATGTATTTTACATAGATATATTACAATTACATAGATATAATTGTAATGTATACATGTAATATCTAATATTTTCAGTAATTGTAATATACCTATATAATTGTAATATATCTATGTAATTACATATATATATTACAATTGTAAGCAAGAATGCAATATGTTCATCTATGGCAAATGGAAAAGGAAAGAACAGGAAAATACAAAGTCACAATGTCTATAATCCAAATCCATTACATATAATTAAACTATTTTCTATAAAATTAAAAAATGTCCTCCCCATTATGTTCATCTATGGGATCTTCTTCTACATGCTCATTCTCCATCTCTGGTGTGACGTCCACTCCTTCATCATCAGCTTCATTTCTAACCCAATTTGAAGCACTACGCGTATCATCTTATTCATCATCATGCATTTCTGCATTCTCTTGCTCTCTATCGAAGGATAATAGATCACTCATATCAAATACATCCCTAAGTTTTGCATGCTTTACAAGAACCCAACCTTGATAACCTTCATCCTTAACATAGTATACTTTCTTAGCTTGTGATGCCAAAATAAAAGGATCATGAACCAAATTAGTTCCACTGTGGGCTAGATGTGAAAAATTCACAAGTGTGAAACCAAACTTATCTTTCTTGCAACCTCTATTGATATCAATCCAATCACATTTAAATAACACAATCTTAAATCTACCAGAATAATTCAACTGAATGATATCTGTTAAAGCCCCGTAATAATTAACTTCTCCTTCAATAGGTTGTGCATCTCTTGCACTTGCATAACTCTCTATTTTGGTTGTTACAACTACTCCACTATTTTGAGTTTTCAAGCATCTCTCACGTGCTTTGGTATGGAATCTAAAACCATTAACAATGTAACAAGTGTATCTCCTAGCCGTATCTGTTGGACCACGAGCAAGCCATCGAAGTTGATCTGTGATGTCTGCATTTCCTTGTTGATCCAAATGTGCAACCTAGGTAATTGCAGACGTAATTAAAATATTTATCTAACTACACGAAACTAAAAATCTGTGGTCCAAACATGATGCAAAACTTACATGGTCACGAAACCAATCATGAAAAGTTTCACTTTGTAACTTTTGTATCTCATATGGCAAAAGACGAGGGGAGCGGTTACGCCTTTTAATAAGTTGCTCGTGTTTCCTATAAGCAAAAAGTTTTATAAAACCCTAAAATATTAGACAAAAGAAAGTTATAAGGTAATATAGAAAAGCACAAAGATATGTGTTCTTACTTTAAAAATGGAGCAACTACATCACTATTAAATAGCACATAGCGATGTGCTTGTACCCATGTTTGCCTATCAAGAACAACGCGAGAGACCCTTTTACGCTTATTAACATTAAATCCTTTATGTTTTTTCCTTCCCAAAGGTCTTCCTATAGTAGAAAGAATAGATACTTCTTCTTCATCAAAAGGATTCTTTTCTTCTTCATTTCGGATGGGTCGATTAAAACTAGTCTCAATCCCCACAAAATATCGTGAACAAAAAGTTAAGCATTCATTTGCTAAGTATCCTTCCGCAATTGAACCCTCCGGATAAGCTCTATTGCGCACAAAATTCTTAAGCGTAAGAAGAATATAATAATACCCTTTAATGTAAAATTGTAATGTATCTATGTAATATATTTATGTATATATGTAATATATCTATATATTTATGTAATTATAATATATCTATGTTATTGTAATATATTTATGTAATTGTAATAATATATCTATGTAATTGTAATATATTTATGTAATTGTAATATATTATCTATGTAATTATAATATATCTATGTAATTGTAATGTATTTATGTAATTGTAATATATCTATGTAATTGTAATACATTTATGTAATTGTAATATATATATCTATGTAATTGTAATATATATATATATCCAATATATCTATGAAATTCTAATGTATCTATGCAATTGTAATATATCTATGTAATTGTAATATATATTACATAGATATATTATAATTACATAGATATATTATAATTACAATTACATAGATATATTACAATTACATGGATATATATTACAATTACAATTACATAGATATATTATACATAGATATTTACAATTACAAATATATATATTACAATTACATAAATATATTTATTACAATTACATAGATATATTACAATTACATAATTACAATTACATAGATATAATTACATAGATAATATATTACAATTACATAGATATATTACGTAGACACATTACAATTACATAGATATGTAATTGTAAGATATATCTATGTAATTGTAATATATCTATGTAATTGTAATATATTTATGTAATATATATATGTAATTGTAATATATCTATGTATCTATGTAATTGTAAAATATCTATGTAATTGTAATACATCTATGTAATTGTAATAATATATCTAAGTAATTGTAATATATCCATGTAATATATCTATGTAATTGTAATATATCTATGTAATTGTAACAATTACATAGATATATTACAATTACATAGATATATTACATGGATATATTACAATTACTTAGATGTTATCTGTAATTGTAGTATATTACATAGATACATTACAATTGCATAGATGTTTTCTGTAATTGTAATATATTACATAGATATATTACATGGATACATTACAATTGTAATATATCTATGTAATTTTAATATATCTATGTAATTGTAATGTATCTATGTAATGTATCTATGTAATTGTAATATATCTATGTAATATATATCTATGTAACTGTAATATATCTATATGATATATATCATATGTAATATATTGCAATTACATAGATAGATATATATATATATATATAATTGTAATTGTAATATATCTATGTAATTGTAATGTATCTATGTAATATATCTATGTAATTGTAATATCTATGTAATTGAAATACATCTATGTAATTGAAATACGTCTATGTAATTGTAATATATCAATGTAATTGTAATATATCAATGTAATTATATATCAATGTAATTGTAATATATCAATGTAATTGTAATATATCTATGTTATTGTAATATATTTATGCAATTGTAATATATCTATGTAATTATAATATATCTATGTAATATTACATAGATATATATATTACATGTATTTTAATTGTAATATATCTATGTAATTGTAATATTATCTATGTAATTGTAATGTATCTATGTAATATATCTATGTAATTGTAATAGATATTACATAGATATATTACATAGACATATATATTACAATTACATAGATATATTACAATTACATAGATGTATTGCAATTACATAGATGTATTACAATTACATAGATGTATTTCAATTACATAGATGTATTACAATTACATAAATGTATTTATTACTACATAGATATATTACTATTACATAGATATATTACATAAAATTACATAGATATAATTACATAGATAATATATCTTTGTAGTTGTAATATATCTATGTAATTGTAATATATTTATGTAATATATCTATGTAATATTACATAGATACATTATTAATTGTAATATATTTATGTAATTGTAATATATCTATGTAACTGTAGTATATCTATATAATTGTAATATATATATATCCAATGTATCTATGTAATTGTAATATATCAATGTAATTCGAAAACATTATATGTTACATGTATTTTAATATATCTAATGTGTAATTGTAATATATATTATAATATATCTATATAATTGTAATAATATATCTATGTAGTTTTAATGTATCTATGTAATTGTAATATATCTATGTAATTATAATGTATCTATGTAATATATCTATGTAATTATAATGTATCTATGTAATATATCTATGTAATTGTAATATATGTATGTAACTGTAGTATATCTATGTAATTGTAATATTATACAATTATACAAATATATTACAATTACATAGATATATTACAATTACATCGATATATTACAATTACATAGATATATTACAATTACACAAATATATTACAATTACATAGATATATTACAATTAAATTACATAGATATATTATAATTCTATTTATGTAATTGTAATATATATCTATGTTATAGTAATATATCTATGTAATTGTTATATATATATATATATGTAATTGTAATATATCTTTGTAATTCTAATATATATATATATGTTATAGTAATATATCTATGTAATTGTAATATATATCTATGTAATTCTAATATATATCTATGTAACTGTAATATATGTATGTAATTGTAATATATCTATGTAATAGTAATATATCTATGTAATTCTAATGCTTTTTTGCATTCTAAAACATCTAATGGAAGAAAAATTACCTAATTTTGGGATTCGGACAAAATTAGGTGTCTACAACTGCCTCACTTTGGCTATCGTTGAGAATCAAGAATCAGGCAAAGATAAATAAACACTAATTTTGTTCGATTAGTGAAATCTCATGTGAAGGAAAGGAAAGGGAGTTTTCATTTTTTTTTTCTTTTTTTGTCATTTTCATTTTTTTCATTTTTTTCATTTTTTTTATTTATGGTTTTTTTTCTTCTGATAAACAGCTGTAAATAGAAGATTTTGTCCTTAAATTGAGTTCCTTGACAAGTCAAGGCTCAACTCGTCTTAAGAAAACGAGTTCAATTTCCAAGAGAAGAAACTAGAAGATTTTGTCCTTAAATTGAGTTCCCTGACTAATCAAGGTTCGACTCGTCTTAAGGAAACGAGTTCGATTTGCAAGAGAAGAAAATAGAAGATTTTGTCCTTAAATTGAGTTCCCTGACTAATCAAGGCTCGACCCATCTTAAGGAAACAAGTTCGATTTGCAAGAGAAGAAAATTGAAGATTTTGTCCTTAAATTGAGTTCCCTGACTAATCAAGGCTCGACCCGTCTTAAGGAAACGAGTTCGATTTGCAAGAGAGGAAAATAGAAAATTTTGTCCTTAAATTGAGTTCCCTAACTAATCAAGGCTCAACCCATCTTAAGGAAATGAGTTCGATTTGCAAGAGAGGAGAATACCGGGGCTCGACTCATTTGAGAAGCAGAACGAGTTCTATTTGCAAGAGAAGAAAATAGAAAATTTTGTCCTTAAATTGAGTTCCCTGACTAATCAAGGCTCGACCCGTCTTAAGGAAACGAGTTCGATTTGCCAAAGAAGAAAATAGAAGATTTTGTCCTTAAATTGAGTTCCCTGACTAATCAAGGCTCGACCCGTCTTAAGAAAATGAGTTCGATTTGCAAGAGAAGAAAATATAAAATTTTGTCCTTAAATTGAGTTACCTGACTAATCAAGGCTGGACCCGTCTTAAGGAAACGAGTTCGATTTTAAAGAGAAGAAAATACCGAGGCTCGAGTCATTTGAGAAGCAAAACGAGTTTGATTTGCAAGAAAAGAAAATACATTATCATTACAACAAATATATCTATGTAGTATAAATTGTTATATATTACAATTACATAGATAAACAATATATCTATGTAATTGTAATACATCTATGTAATTATATTATGTAATTGTAATATATTTTTGTAATTGTAATAAATCTATGTAATTGTATTATGTTTAAGTAATTGTAATGTATTTATGTAATTGTAATATATCTATGTAATTATAATATATCTATCTAATTGTAATGTATCTATGTAATTGTAATATATTTGTGTATCTATTGTAATATATCCATTAAATTGTAATAGATATTTGTGTATTGTAATATATTACAATTACATAGATATATTACACATTACAATAGATACACAAATATATTACAATTGCATAGATATATTATAATTACATGTAATATATTACAACTAAATAGATACATTATAATTACACATTAAAAATATTACAATTACATAGATATTTTACAATTACATAAATATTTTACAATTAATAATGTATCGATGTAATATTACATAGATATATTACATAAATATATTTATTACACTTACACATTAGATATATAACAATACATGACAAATTACATAGATATATTACAGTTACATAAATATATTACAATTACATAAATATATTATATAGATATATTACAATTATTGAAAACATTGTGTAATTGTAATATATTACAATTACAAAGATATATTAAAATACATGTAATATATAATGTTTTCGAATTACATTGATATATTAGAATTACATAGATACATTGGATATATATAAATATATTACAATTACATAGATATACTACAGTTACATAGATATATTACATAGATAATTACAATTACATAGATATATTACAATTACATATATATATTACAATTACATAAATATATTACAATTAATAATGTATCTATGTAATATTACATAGATATATTACATAAATATATTACAATTACATAGATATATTACAACTACAAAGATATATTATCTATGTAATTATATCTATGTAATTTTATGTAATATATGTAATATATCTATGTAATAGTAATATATCTATGTAATTGTAATAAATATATTTATGTAATTGTAATACATCTATGTAATTGAAATACATCTATGTAATTGTAATACATCTATGTAATTGAAATATATCTATATAATTGTAATATATCTATGTAATTGTAATATATATATATATGTAATATCTATTACAATTACATAGATATATTACATAGATACATTACAATTACATATATATATTACAATTACATAGATATATTACAATTAAAATACATGTAATATATATCTATGTAATATTACATTGATATATTATAATTACATAGATATATTATAATTGCATAAATATATTACAATTACATAGATATATTATAATTAAAATACATGTAACATATATATCTATGCAATATTACATTGATATATTATAATTACATAGATATATTACAATTGCATAAAAATATTACAATAACATAGTTATAGTATAATTACATAGATATATTAGAATTACCTAGATACATAGATATTACATGTATATAATTACATAGATATATTACAATTACATAAATATATTACAATTACATAGATGTATTTCAATTACATAGATGTATTTTAATTACATAGATATATTACAATTACATAGACATATTACATAGATACATTACAATTACATAGATATATTACAATTACATAGATATATTACAATTACATAGATATATTAGAATTACATAGATGTAATTTTCATAGATATATAGATTTTTATTTATTGCTAATTTTCAATTTTAAGACTGTATTATGACTTTAGCTTGCGACTTCTATTTAGCTTGTAAAAGTTATATAATTAAGACAATTTTTTTGTTATTTTATTTTTAATATTATGAAATATTTTGTACTTTCTTATAATGGTTTTTTTTTTTTATATGAAATATCTTGGATTAAATTATAAATATATCAATATTAGTAATTGAAAAATATGATAAAATTTTATTTTTACCGACGCTCTGACCTCTATACTGACAGTTCATATAACAACAAAAAATGTATAGTATACTGACGGAGTAAACCGTCTGTAAATTTACGACAAACTGTCGCTATAGGTTAATTGTATATTTTACATTTTAATTTATACCGGCGGACGCAAAAAAAAAAAAAAAAAAAAAACCGTCGGTATATGTATATCGATGGTATCTATACCGACGGATACAAAAGCCGTCGGTATAGATACGGTATCTATACCTACTGATACAAAAGCCGTCGGTATAGATGCGGTATTTATATCAACGGATACAAAAGCCGTCGGTATAGATACGGTATCTATACCTACGGATACAAAAGCCGTCGGTATAGATACGGTATCTATACCGACGAATACAAAATCCGTCGGTATAGGTAAAAGCAAAAGGGGCTACCCAAACGTAGGCTATACCGACGGTAGTAACATTAGTGACGTCTAAAACCGTCGGTATAGGTCTATACCGACGAGGGTTTTACCGTCGCTTAATTTTTTGTCGGAATAGTCATTTTGACCGTCGGAATAGGGTTTTAGGACTTTTAGCGACGGATTTTGGAGTTTTACCAACGCTCTTTGGACCGTCACTATATGGCAATTGGTTTGTAGTGTAGATATACTACAGTTACATATATATATTACAATTACATAGATATATTACAATGTATTACACAAATATATTACAATTACTTAAATATATTACAATTACATAGATATATTACAATTACATAGATATATTTACAATTACATGGATATATTACATAGATATATTAAATAGATATTAGAATTACATAGATATATTACAATTACATAAATATATTACAATTACATAAATATACTACAATTAATAATGTATCTATGTAATATTACATAGATATATTACATAAATATATTTATTACAGTTACACATTAGATATATTATAATTACAATTGCATAGATATATATTACAATTACATAGACATATTACAATTACATAGATACATTACAATTACTTAGATATATACATAGATATCTATGTAATAAAATTGTACTACATAAATATATCTATGTAATTGTAATATATCTATGTAATATATTTATGTAATTGTAATAATATATCTATGTAATTGTAATATATCTATGTAATTGTAATAATATATGTAATTGTAATAAATCTATGTAATTGTAATATATTTATGTAATTATAATATATCTATGTTATTGTAATATATTTAGGTAATTGTAATATATTTGTGTAATTGTAATATATTTAAGTAACTGTAGTATATCTATGTAATTGTAATATCTATGTAATTTGAATATCTATGTAATTTGAATATATCTATGTAACTGTAATATATCTATTACATTCATATATTATTACAATTATATAGATATATATGTAATTGTAATATATATCAATGCAATTGTAATATATCTATGTAATTGTAATTGTAATATATCTATGTAATTGTAATATATCTATGTAGTTGTAATATATTTATGTAATTGTTATATATCTATGTAATTATATCTATGTAATTGTAATACATCTATGCAATTGTAATATATCTATGTAATTTTAATATATATATGTAATTCTATGTGATTGTAATATATCTATGTAATTGTAATACATCTATGTAACTATAATATATCTTTGTAGTTGTAATATATCTATGTAATTGTAATATATTTATGAAATATATCTGTAGACACCTAATTTTGTCTGGACCACTAAAACAGGTATATTTTCTTCCTAAATTGATGTTTCAGAATGTAAAACGACTTTTTTCATCCTGCAGGTGGTACTCCGAGACTTAGTTTAAGAGGGCGAGCATAAAAATTCAAACTCGAAAAAAAGTCAACCCCAAAAAAAGTCAACCCCAAAAAAGTCAATTCCAAAAAGTCAACTACTGAAAAAATCAACCGACTTTCAAAATCAAGATTTGAAGTTCAATTGAAAAATGACGAAAGAATTTTGATAATCCGAGGTCTACATTGAAAGATATGGAGTTCGGAAATTGGGATTTGGAGATTCAGTAGAAAGGAAACCCTAATCCGAGAAATTTGGGGAAAAGTGCTTAAGCGATCGAATTGGTCGAAATTGAAGGTTCCAAATGAAAGATAAGCACTGACTACGGGTAATGGAGAAGCCACTTGAAAGAAAAACCGAAAGAAAAGTAAATCCGGGTGAAAACCGAGAATTAGGGTTTTTTGGTGGATTTCGGTGAAATCGGGAGGAATCACAGAAATGGCCCGACTTGGTAAGACTAAAGCCCCCAATGGATGAGGAATGATTAGAAAGGGATAGCCCAAGGCTTAGCTTGAAGAAAATCTTAAAAACAGACTTGATTTGAGCAAAACCGGGTTTCGGAGGCAAAATGGCTATCTATGTAATTGTAATATATCTATGTAATTCAAAACTATGTAATTGTATTACATTAGATATATATATATACATAGATATATATTACAATTACATAGATACATTACAATTACACAAATATATTATCTATGTAATATATCTATGTAATATATTATCTATGTAATTGTAATATATTTAAGTAATTGTAATATATATATATATCTATGTAATTGTAATATATCTATGTAATTGTAATATATCTATATAAATGTAATTGAAATATATCTATATATTTATGTAATTATAATATATCTATGTAATTGTAATATATATATATATATATCAAATGTATCTATGTAATTCTAATAAATCAATGCAATTCGAAAACATTATATAATCCATGTATTTTAATATAGCTATATAATATCTATGTAATTGTTATATATCTACGTAATTGTAATAGTATATATATGTAATAAATACATTAGAATTACTGAAAACATTAGATAATGTAATTACATAGATATATATATTACAATTACATAGATACATTACAATTACATAGATATATTAAAATTACATAGATATATTACAATTACATAGATATATTACACATTCAGATATTATTATATGTAATATATCTATGTAATATATCTATTGTATGTAATTGTAATATATCTATGTAATTATATAGATACATTGTAATATATCTATGTAATATATGTAATATATCTATGTAATTATAATATGTTTTCGAATTACATTGATATTTTAGAATTACATAGATACATTGGATATATATATATATATATATATTACAATTGCATAGATATACTACAGTTACATAGATATATTACAATTACATAGATATATTACATAGATACATTACAATTACATCGATATATTGCAATTACATAGATATATTACATAGATACATTACATAAATATATTAGAATTACATAGATATATTACAATAACATAGATATATTACATAGATACATTACAATTACATAGATATATTTATGTAATTGTAATATATCTATGTAATATATTATTACAATTACAATTACATAAATATATTACGATTACATAGATATATTAGATATATATATTACAATTACATATATATATCTTACAATTACATAGATATATAGTTATGTAATTGTAATATTACAATTACATAGATATATATTTATGTAATTGTAGTATATCTATGTTATTTATATATCTATGTATATTACATAAATACATAGATATATATATCTATGTAATTGTAATATATATATATATGTAATTGTAATATATATATCTATGTAATTCTAATATATCTAAGTAATTGTAATATATCTATGTAATTATATATGTATATATTAGAATTACATAGATATCTATGTAATATAATTGTACTACATAAATATATTTATCTATGGATATATACCTATGTAATTGTAATATATCTATGTAATTGTAACATATTTATGTAATTGTAATTGTAATAATTACATAGATATATGACATAGATATTACAATTACATAGATGTATTACAATTACATAGATGTATTTCAATTGCATATATATATATATATTATAATTACATAGATAAATATTACAATTACATAGACATATTATAATTACATTGATATATTACAATTACATTGATATATTATAATTACATAGATACATTACAATTACATAGATATATGACAATTACATAGATATATTACATAGATACATTGGATATATTACAATTATATATTATAATTACAATTACATAGATATATTACATAGATATTACAATTACATAGATATATTACAGTAATTGTAATTGTAATATATCTATGTAATGTATCAAATTGTAATAAATATATTTATGTCATTGTACTATAACATAGAGATATTTGTTAATATATATATTACAATTACATAGATATTTTACATATATTACATAGATATACTACATAAAAATATTACAATTACATAGATATATTACATAGATACATTACATAAATATATTACAATTACATAGATATATTACAATTACATAGATATACTACATAAATATATTACAATTACGTAGATATATTATACATAGATATATTACAATTACATAGAAATTACAATTACCTATATATATGTATATTACAATTACATATATTACAATTACATAGATATATTACATAGATACATTACAATTACATAGATATATTACACAGATATATTACAATTACATAGATATATTACACAGATTTATATTTATTACATAGATGCATTACAATTACATAAATATATTACACAGATATATTACAATTACATAGATATATTACACAGATATATATTTATTACATAGATACATTACAATTACATATATATATAGATAATATATTGCACTAATACATCTATGTAATTGTAATATATCTAATGTAATTGTAATAATATAAAATTGTAATAATATATCTATGTAATTGTAATATATCTATGTAATATATCTATATATCTATGTAATTGTAATATATCTATGTAATTGTAATATATGTAATATCTAATGTTTACAATTACATAGATATATTACAATTACATAGATAATATATTACATAGATATATTACAATTACATAAATATATTTACAATTACATAGATATCTAATTACATAGATATATTACATATATTTCAATCACATAATTACAATTACATAGATATATTACAATTACATATATATATATTACAATTACATAGATATATTACATTAACACTATTAAATATATTACAATTACATAGATATATTACATAGATACATTACAATTACATAGATATATTACAATTACATAGATATATTACTATTACATAGATATATATATATATATAATTGTAATATCTATGTAATTGTAATGTATCTATGTAATTTTAATATAAATATGTAATTATAATTTTAATATATCTATGTAATTTTAATATAAATATGTAATTGTAATTTTAATATATCTATGTAATTGTAATATATATCTATGTAATTCTAATATATCTATGTAATTGTAATGTATCTATGTAATTAGATATCTATGTAATTGTAATATATTTATATAATTGTAATTGTAATATGTTTATGTAATTGTAATGCATCTATTTAATTGTAATATATTACAATTGCATGATATATGTATAAATATCTATGTAATAAAGGAATCAAATATCAAACATGCTTCTTAATGGTGAAAGATATAATGCAAAATGTCGTACTAGGCACACTTTTTATATCTTTATTCAAACCTTACAAAGTGACAAATCAAGAAATCAACATTAAAATATTAAACACCAAAATAACATTTCCTTTTATAGAAAAACTAAAAGTTAAAAATCTTAATCTCTTAAAATCTTTGTCTATTCATACAGGACAAATCAATAATTTAATTAATTATAAACAAAACAAATCTCTCTTCTCAAGGAAGAAATTCATTTCAAAACAATTACTGACCAACTAACAACAAAATCTCAAACGAGGCCCAGTGATCAACAGAGATAAAATGGAAAAAATGAAAATAAAAGAAGAAAAGATAATTGTTGAAAAGGCGATTTTATTGCTGGGATTTTTTTAAAGAGTTTTTTCAGAGAAGTTCTTCCTTCAGATGAAAAACTTGCCTCTTACATTGATTTTAGAAGTGTTATATAGATATTACTTAAAACATTAGAATTACATAGATATTACAATTACATAGATACATTACAATTACATAGATATATTACAATTACTTAAAATATTAGCTATATTACAATTACATAGATATATTACAATTATATAGATATATTACAATAACATGGATACATTACAATTACATAGATACATAATATATTTATGTAACTGTAATATATATATGTAATTGTAATATATCTATGTAATTGTAATATATTTGTGTAATTGTAATGTATCTATGTAATTGTAATTGTAATATATCTATGTAATTCTAATATATTTACGTAATTGTAATATATCTATTTAATTATGATGTTTTAAGTAATTGTAATATATCTATGTTATTGTAATTGTAATATATCTATGTAATTATAGTATATATCTATCTATACATAAATATATTACAATTACATAGATATATTACAGTTACATATATATATTACAATTGCATAGATATAATTGTAATATATCTATGTAATATATATGTAATTGTCATATATTATATAAATACATTACAATTACATAGATATATTACAATTACATATATATCTACGTATACATAAATATATTACAATTACTTAGAACATTAGAATTATATAGATATATTACAATTATATAGATACATTACAATTACATAGATTTATTACAATTACATAGATATATTACAATTACTTCAAACATTACAATTAAATTGATATATAACAATTACATAGATACATTAGAATTACATAGATATATTACAATTACATAGATATATTACAATTACATAAATACATTAAAATACACAAATATATTGTTATTACATAGATATATTACAATTACATAGATATATTATAATTACATAGATATATTACAATAACATAGATATATTACATAGATGTATTACAATTACATAGACATATTACATAAATATGTGTAATTACAATTACAATTGCAATTACACAAATATATCTATGGTAAATATTAGATATATTACAATTACTGAAAATATTTATGTAATATATCTAGGTAATTGTAATATATATATATATATAATAATTACTGAAATATTACAATTACATAGATATATTATATTAGATATATTATAATTACATAAATATATTACAATTACATAGATATATATTAGAATTACATAGATATATATATTACAATTACATATCTAATATTTATGTAATTATAATTTATCTATGTAATTATAATATATCTATGTAATTGTAATATATCTATGTAATTATAATATATTTCTGTAATTTTAATGTATTTATGTAATTGTAATATATCTACGTATTTGTAATATCTCTATGTAATTGTAATATATCTATGTAATTGTAATACATCTCTGCCGGGTTTGCTAGGGAGGATATCATCAATTATTATTAATAACGGAATATCTTCTTTAAAATGAGAATGATTCGGAAAGTTTTCCAAATTAATAAAAATTTCTATATTTTGCCACGTTTGTTGGGGAATATAGGAAAATTTTGAATTTATAAATTCCGGATCATTTTCAATTAAAAATGAAATTATTTTTCTTTAAATTGGGAATTAACTTGAAATACTAAATTTAAAACCGATTTTTTTACCGAGACTTGAGATAACACACGATTAATAAGGTACCGATTTATACGGGCGTTGTTGGGGTGCTAATCCTTCCCCACACGTAACCGACTCTCGAACCCGCTTCTTTGATTTTTCTGGTTTAAAACGCAGACTTGAAATTGGTTTTTAAAATGTTTTAATTAATTTTTAAAATATTTTATAAAACCGGTTTTAATAGATGGCCGATCACACCTAGCTAAAAAAGATTGGTGGCGACTCCATGTCTTTTTCAAGGTCATTTTCAAAACCTTCATTTTTCTAGAGGAATTAGGTCGACTTTTCCTCGATTTTTTTTAATGTCATGCTTAAAGAATAATAAAGTCTTGCGATGAGACTCGTTATCTTTTAGGTGGCGACAGCTAATAATATTATCTATGTAATTGTAATATATTTAAGTAATTGTAATATATATATATATATATCTATGTAATTGTAATATATATCTATGCAATTGTAATATATCGATGTAATTGTAATATATCTATTACATTCATATATTATTACAATTATATAGATATATATGTAATTGTAATATATATCTATGCAATTGTAATATATCTATGTAATTGTAATATCTATGTAATTGTAATATATCTATGTAATTGTAATATATCTATGTAATTATATACATGTAATATCTATGTAAACATTAGAATTACATAGATATATTACATAGATAAATGTATTACAATTACATAGATATATTACAATTACATTGTAATAAATTTGTAATATATCTATGTAATTACAATATATATGTAATTGTAATATATCTATATAATTATATACATAGATATATTGTAATATATCTATGCAATATATGTAATATATATTTGTGTAATACATAGTAATATATCTATGTAATTGTAGTATATATATATATATGTAATTGTAACATCTATGTAATTGTAATATGTCTATGTAATATATCTATGTAATTGTAATATATCTATGTAATATATTACAATTACACAAATATATATTACATTAACTATAATATATCTATATAAATGTATCTATGTTATAATATATCTATGTAATTGTAATACATTTATGTAATTGTAATATATATATGTAATTATAATATATCTATGTGATATATCTATGTAATTGTAATATATCTATGTAATATATTACCTATATATATTAAAACTACATAGATAATATATATATTTAGGTAATTATATAGATATATTTATGTAATTGTAATATATATCTATGTAATTGTAATATATTTATGTAATATATATATATATATATGTAATTGTAATATATCTATGTAATTGTTATATATCTATGTAATTGTTATATATCTATGTAATGGCCAATTCCAATTTTGATTTACCAGCGACTTGTTTCATAGCTTTAATTTGAGCCGCGGATCCTACTCTGGAGACGAAAATCCCCACATTAATAGCAGGTCTGATTCCAGCATTGAATAGATCGGCGGATAAGAATATTTGTCCATCTGTAATTGAAATCACATTAGTAGGAATATATGCCGAAAAGTCTCCCGACTGGGTCTCAACTATTGGTAAAGCAGTCATACTTCCTTCACCTAACTGAGAACTTGATTTAGCGGCTCTTTCGCAAAGGCATAAATGAAAATAACAAACATCTCCTGGATAAGCTTCACGACCAGGCGGTCTTCGTAATATATTACAAATTTATTACAATGTAATTGTAATATATCTATGTAATTGTAATATATTTTTCTATGTAATATATATATATGTAATACAATTACATAGATATATTACAAATTTATTATAATATATCTAATATATCTATGTAATTGTAATATATCAATGTAATTGTAATATATCAATGTAATTGTAATATATTTATGTAATTGTAATATATCTATGTAATTCTAATATATTCAATGTATTACAATTACAGTGACATAGATATATTACAGTGAATAGATATATTAGATATTACAAGTGTACATTACAATTACTGAAAACATTAGATATTACATGTATATTACATTGATATATACATAGATATATTACAATTACATTAATATATATCTATGTAATTGTAAGATATATTACAGTATATCTATGTAATTTTAATATATATCTATGTATAATATATCTATATAATAGTAATATATTTATGTAATTGTAATATATATTTATGTAATATATCTATGTAATTATAATATATCTATGTAATTGCAATTATGTGATTGTAATATATGTAATATATACATGTAATATCCAATATTTTCAGTAATTGTAATATATCTATGTAACTGTAGTATATCTATTTATGTAATTATATATAACTATGTAATATATCTATGTAATTGTAATATATCTATGTATAATATATGAATGTGTAATATATCTATGTAATTGTAATAATATATTTATGTAATTGTAATATATCTATGTAATTGTAATTACTAAAAACAAATATATTACAAAATAGATATATTACAGTTACATAGATATATTACAGTTACATAGATATATTACAATTACATAAATATATTAAAATTACATAGATATATACTACAATTACAATTACATAGATAAATAACAATTACGTAGATATATTACATTGATATATATAATTGTAATATATCTATGTATAATATATCTATGTAACTGTAATATATCTATGTAATTGTAATATATCTATGTAATTGTAATATATTTATGTAATTGAAATACATCTATGTAATTGAAATACATCTTTGTAATTGTAATATATCTATGTAATTGTAATATATCTATGTAATTATATACATGTAATATCTTTGTAAACATTAGAATTACATAGATATATTACATAGAAATTACAATTACATAGATATATTACAATTACATAGATATATTACACATTCATGTATTTTTACATAGATATATTACAATTACATAAATATATTTTTGTAATTATAATGTATCTATGTAATATATCTACGTAATTGTAATATATCTATATAAATGTAATATATCTATGTAATTGTAATATATTTAATAGTGTTAATGTAATATATATATATATATATGTAATTGTAATATATCTATGTAATATATATTTATGTAATTGTAATATATCTATATAATATATATCATATGTAATATATTACAATTACATTGATATATAAGTGGTAATTACATGCATACATAGATATTACAATTTACGTAATGTTAAGAGGGAATTACATGTAAACATGTAATATCTAATGTTTTCAATAATATATTACATAGATAATATATTACAATAAAATAGATATATTACAATTACATAGATATATTATACATAGATATATTACAATTGATAGATGTAATTACCACTTAACATTATAATTACATAGATACATTACAATTACATAGATATTTATAATTATATAGATATATTACAATTACATAGATATACTAAAATTATATAGATATATTACAATTACATGGATATATTACAATTACATAGATATATTACAACTATGCAATTATAATTACATAGTAATATTACAATTACATAGATATATTACATAGATAATATATTACATAGATATATTACAATTACATAGACATATTACAATTACATAAATATATTACAATTACATAGATATATTACAATTACAATTACACATATATATTACAGTTACATAGATATATTACAGTTACATAGATATATTACATAGATACATTACAATTACATAGATATATTACAATTACATAAATATATTACAATTAATAATGTATCTATGTAATATTACATAGATATATTACATAAATATATTTATTACAGTTGCACATTAGATATATAACAATACACGATAATTACATAGATACATTATTAATTGTAATATATTTATGTAATTGTAATATATCTATGTAATTTTAATATATGTATATAATTGTAATGTATCTATGTAATTTTAATATATCTATGTAATTGTAATGTATCTATGTAATATATTAATTGTAATTTATTTATGTAATTGTAATATATCTATGTAATTCTAATATATTTATGTAATGTATCTATGTAATATATCTATGTATAATATATCTATGTAATTGTTATATATCTATGTAATTGTAATATATTTATGTAGTATATCTATGTAATTGTAATATATCTATGTAATTGTAATATATTTATGTAATGTATCTTTGTAATATATCTATATAATTGTAATATATTTATGTTGTATATCTATGTAATTGTTATATATATATATTAATAAATATATCTATGTTATATTATAATGACATAATATATTTATTACAATAAGATACATTACATAGATATATTAAAATTACAATTACAGTAATATATCAATGTTAATGTAATATCTATGTAATATATCTATGTAATTCTAATGTATCTATGTAATTCTAATATATCAATGTAACTGTAATATCTATGTAATTGTAATATATCTATGTAATTGTAATATATATATATACAAAGATATATTACAATTACATAGATATATTACAAAGATATATTACAATTACATAGGTACATAGATATATTACATAAATATATTACAATTACATAGATATATTACAATTGCATAGATATATATTACAATTACATAGATATATTGCAATTACATATATATATATATATATATATCTATGTAATTGTAATATATCTATGTAACTGTAGTATATCTATGTAATTGTAATATATATATATCCAATGTATCTATGTAATTCTAATATATCAATATATCTATGTAATTCTAATGTTTACATAGATACAATTACATAAAACATTCAAATTACATAGATATATTAGATATGAATATATTACAATTACATAAATATATTACATAGATATATTACATAGATATATTACAATTACATTGATATATTACAATAACATAGATATATTATTTATTGTGATATTTATATGTAATTGTAATTATAATATATCTATGTAATTGTAATATATCTATGTAATATTACATAATAACATTATTAATTGTAATATATTTATGTAATTGTAATATATCTATGTAATTGTAATATATCTATGTAATTGTAATATATCTATGTTATTGTAATATATATCTATGTAATTGTAATATATTTATGTAATTGTATTATATCTATGTAATTCTAATATATATCTATGCAATTGTAATATATCTATGTAATTGTAATATATCTATGTAAAATACATGAATGTGTAACATATCTATGTAATTATAATATATCTATGTAAAAAACATGAATGTGTAATATATCTATGTAATTGTAATATATCTATGTAAAATACATGAATGTGTAATATATCTATGTAATTGTAATATATCTATGTATAATATATGAATGTGTAATATATCTATGTAATTGTAATAATATTTTTATGTAATTGTAATATTCTATGTAATTGTAATTACTAAAAACAAATATATTACAAAATAGATATATTATAGTTACATAGATATATTACAATTACATAAATATATTACAATTACATAGATATATAACAATTACATAGATATATTACATAGATATATATAATTGTAATATATCAATTGTAATATATCTATGTATAATATATCTATGTAATTGTAATATATCTATGTATTTGTAATGTATCTATGTAATATATCTATGTAATTGTAATATATCTATGTAATTGAAATACATCTATGTAATTGAAGTACATCTATGTAATTGTAATATATCTATGTAATTGTAATATATCTATGTAATTATATACATGTAATATCTATGTAAACTTTAGAATTACATAGATATATTACATAGATATTACAATTACATAGATATATTACAATTACAATTACATAAATATATTTTTGTAATTATAATATATCTATGTAATATATCTATGTAATTGTAATTGTAATATATCTATGTAATTGTAATATATCTATATAAATGTAATATATCTATGTAATTGTAATATATTTAATAGTGTTAATGTAATATATATATATGTAATTGTAATATATCTATATAATATATATTTATGTAATTGTAATATTTCTATATAATATATATCATATGTAATATATTACAATTACATAGATATATAAGTGGTAATTACATGCATACATATATATTACAATTTACGTAATGTTAAGTGGTAATTACATGTATACATGTAATATCTAATGTTTTCAATAATATATTACATCGATAATATATTACAATTACATAGATATATTACAATTGCATACATATATTACAATTACATAAATATATATTACAATTACATAGATATATTACAATTTATATATGTAATTACCACTTAACATTATAATTACATAGATACATTACAATTACATAGACATATTATAATTACATAGATATATTACAATTACATAGATATATTACAATTACATAGATATATTACAACTATGTAATTATAATTACATAGATATATTACAATTACATAAATATATTACAATTACATATATATATTACAATTACAATTACATATATATATATATATATATTACAGTTACATAGATATATTACAATTACATAGATATATTACATAGATACATTACTATTACATAGATATTACAATTACATAGATATATTGCAATTACATAAATATATTACAATTACATAAATATATTACAATTAATAATGTATCTATGTAATATTACATAGATATATTACATAAATATATTTATTACAGTTACACATTAGATATATAACAATACACAACAATTACATAAATACATTATTAATTGTAATATATTTATGTAATTGTAATATATCTATGTAATTGTAATATATCTATGTAATTGTAATATATCTATGTAATTGTAATGTATCTATGTAATTGTAATGTATCTATGTAATTTTAATATATCTGTGTAATTGTAATGTATCTATGTAATATATCTATGTAATTGTAATATATTTATGTAGTATATCTATGTAATTGTAATATATTTATGTAATGTATCTATGTAATATATCTATGTAATTATAATATAATTATTTAGTATATCTATGTAATATATGTAATATATCTATGTAATTGTAATATATCTATGTAATTGAAATACATCTATGTAATTGAAGTACATCTATGTAATTGTAATATATCTATGTAATTATATACATGTAATATCTATGTAAACTTTAGAATTACATAGATATATTACATAGATATTACAATTACATAGATATATTACAATTACAATTACATAAATATATTTTTGTAATTATAATATATCTATGTAATATATCTATGTAATTGTAATTGTAATATATCTATGTAATTGTAATATATGTAACAACCGAGGTTACCTATAATCATGTAAAGTTAAATCCCGAAAATTTTTAAGGACAAACTTGGAAATTTGTAAGAAGTTATAAGTGAAGGAAATAAAAGAAGAAAGGATCAAAATGAACATATTAAAAAAGTTTAGGGGCTAAATGGTTATTTATAAAAGTTGAGGGACTAATATGCAATTATCCCAAAAACAAGAAAAATATCTCTTATCTTCCTTTTATCTCCCGAAAAGTCTAGACATCTTCATTTGCTAAATGAGCAGCCGGCAGCCTCCCCTCTCAAATTTCTTCATCTTCTCCATTTCTCTTCAAGAACTCCACCATAATCTCAACAAAAATTTCATCCAAGGTTAGTTTCTTGATAAATTCTTCATTTTCTTTAGATATTCTACTTGGGCATGCTAAGATTTTATCTCCATAAACATGTTAAGGTCTGAAATCCATCTATTAAGTATGAATTTTACTCATTTTTGGTATGTATTAAAAGGATTTGAAAGCATGAACAAGAAAATAGAAAGAAAAAGCAAAACAGGGGAATCTGAGCATGCTTGCTGTTCGGATTTTCTGGGTTCGGCACAGTTGGGTTTATATTTTTTTGATATTTTTCCTAGAAACTAGACTTCAGTACTAGAATTTTGGTTTTTGAATCACCCAAAACCGATAAGCGGTTAAAAAGATAAAATTCGGTGAAGTTCGCTGTTCAGTGTGACCCCTGTTTCAGCATAGTTACGGGTTTTATCAAATTTGATCAAGATTTTGTTCTAATTGTCTAAGTTAGTTATTTTCTTCATAAATTAGACTTATTGGTACCAAACTCAAGTTATGATTTTTAATCTAACTTGATATTAAGGAATTTATTGCTTAAGAGAAATATAGTACTATTGATGGTTATGGATTATGAAAATCTCTAAGGCATGGAATACTAGAAAGGAATTTGATAAGGACATGAATATGGAGTTGAATATTTGGAGAAAATGATTATGGAAATGATATTAAAAATTTGGGATATGTTGTTTTGAGTATGAGGAATTAGTATTGACCTTGAGGGAAGATTATGAGACTTAAGTTGCATTCAAAATTGTGTAATGCTTTGAGCATGTATAGATACTAATTATTGTTAATCTCTAGGCCACGTAGATCCGACGTCACCTATGGATCCCGAAGTTTCAGGTCGAGGTGTACAGTGAGATCATCTCAAGGATTGTGAGTAGACGACAACTATAGTTATTTGAAATTTCTTTAATTATAATTATATATATATATATATATTTTTAGCATATATATATTTATTTTACGTATTAAAGGTATATACGATATTTAATCATATGAATTGATTTGTTATTAAAGTATTTTTATTTCAAGAAATATTATATCGAGTAAGTTGGTTGATTTATGAAATATGATTTTACATAGAATTTGACGCACATGGTTTTGGCTCCACCTGACTTAATGTATGAGACTATTTCCTTGACCGGAATACGGGAGCTGCGTGCTACGCCTTTGTGGCGGGAGCCACCTCCAGAGTCCCCATTCCGTGATATTAGACCGGAATACGGGAGCTGCGTGCTACGCCTTTGTGGCGGGAGCCACCTCCAGAGTCCCCATTCCGTGATATTAGACTGAGGTATTGGAGCTGCGTGCTACGCCTTTGTGGTGGGAGCCACCTCCAGAGTCCCTATCCCGTTATATTTGCCTTTTGGGGGCACATCATAGTGTCACATATGCCTTTGGGGCGTCCTATGGTGGTATTGGCCTTTGGGGCCGGCTACTAGTATGCCTACATGGATATTGCCTGGTTATTTCATGGATGTACTCTTGTGCACGACAGAAAGTTGGAGCCCAATTATACGTAAGTTGATTTGCTTCACAGATTTTATACATTGATTTAATATTATAATATTGTTATGCAATTGAAAACTTTGCTACATCTTTGAATTACTCATTATGGTTTTACTATTATTTATTTTGAAAACGTCTATTATGTTTTAAAGGAGTTGGAGCCCAATTATACGAAACTTGATTTACTTTACAGATTTTATACATTGATTTAATATTATAATATTGTTATACATTTGAAAACTTTGCTACGCCTTTGAATTAGTTATTATGATTTTACTATTATTTATTTTGAAAATGTAAATTATGCTCTACAGACTACCATTATAGTTTTCACACGCTTTAAAAGTTGTTTACTCACTGAGATATTCATATATCTCACCATTTCATATTCTCATTTTCAGGTGATAGTTAGGTGTTGGGATTGCAACCTTCCTCTATTCTCTGCTTCAAATAGTATTGTGACGTGGTGGGCATCATAGTAAAAATTTATTGAAATCTTGATCTTTTGATGTTTTTATCTAGTAAACCTTGCTGAGATAGGTTTACTTTTGGATATATTGTATATATTTGAAGATATGAGACAATAGATCAATATGTTTTGATTTGAGCATAAATTGATCATGGAAATTTTTGCTCAAATAGATATGAATATATGTGATAATAGTATTGAGGAATATTGCTGGTTGAGGATATGAATTGAGTGTTATTTGCAGGAGGATTATCGTTGAGATAGAAAGGAAACTCTGCCGGATTTTAGGTAGATTATCCGGACAGGGTGTTACAATTTGGTATCAGAGCAAGGTTATAGGTCCTGTAGACTTAGAAACTATTTGTGGAAGTATTAAAATATTGTCACTTGCGTAGGAAATCAGACACGATGCCACCACGTCGAAGAGGAAGGCTTAGAATCAATCCCTTAGCCCAAAATAGGGATAGGAATAAAAATGTGGATATTGATGAGCAAATTGGAGAACAAGCTTCAGCTGCTGGTTCATCTTCAGTTGCTGCACCCTCAGCAGCACCTCCAGCAGCTGATCGTAATTTAGCTGAGGCAGTTGCGGCCTTGGCAAGAGTAATTCCCGCTTTGACTGCCCCTACTAAAAAGGGGATAGTTGATTACTGTAAAGATCTAAAGAATATGGGTTGCAAGATTTTCACGGGGTCTTTGGAATCAGATTTAGTCTGGTCATGGCTATAAAAAAAAAAAAAAAAAATTGAGACTACTTCCATTACTCTTCAGATTCCCGAGCCTATAAGGTTACCATGTGCAGTGCAAATTTTTGGAGGATCATGCACACACATGGTGGAAAATTACAGTGCAAAGGTATGCTGGACAACCTGCCATAACCTGGGCAGACTTTCGAAAAGAGTTTGAAGAAAAATACTATTCTCGGGCCTTGCGGGAAAAGAAATGGACTGAGTTTATGAATTTAAAACAGGGTGGTATGTCAGTAGTAGAGTATGAGCAAAAATTCAATGAACTATCAGAATTTGCTCCATCGATAGTAGCAAACAATGCAGTAATAGATTGTTTTTTTCCAAAACTGTGACTTTTAAGAAGTCGGGAGACTTAGAGTTTACCTTTCAAGGAGAAATGAAAGTTTTACCTTCTTGCCTTATCTCCAAGATGGCAGCCAATAAATACTTGCAGAAAGGGTATTCAGATACCTTGCCTATGTGATTAACCTGGATATACATGAGGCAAAGTTGGAAACTATACCTATGGTCAAAGAGTTTCCTGAGATCTTTTAAAAAAAAAAAAAAATTGGTTGGTTTACCCCCTGACAGGGAATTGGAGTTTACTGTCGACTTAATCCCTGGCAGTGCTCCTATTTCTTAGGCACCCTAAAGAATGGCACCTTCGGAGTTAAAGGAATTGAAAGTGTAGTTGCAAGACCTAGTTGACAGAGGTTTCATTCGGCCTAATACTTCACGATGGGGAGCACCGGTTTTATTTGTAAAGAAAAAGGATGGATCTTTACAATTATGTATTGACTACCGGCAACTGAACAAGGTCACCATTAAGAATAAGTATCCTTTGCCAAGGATTGATGACTTGTTTGATCAGTTGCAAGGTGCAAGTTTGTTCTCCAAAATAGACCTAAGATCGGGTTATCATCAATTGAAGATTAAAGAATCTGATATTCCAAAGACTGCTTTTAGAACTCGATATGGTCATTATGAATTCTTATTTATGCCTTTTCGGCTAACTAATGCACCTGCAGTCTTTATGGATTTGATGAATAGGGTGTTTCGGCCCTACTTAGATAAGTTTGTTATTGTTTTCATCAATGACATCCTAGTTTATTCCAGGAATAAGGATGATCACGTAAGCCATTTGAGAACGGTGTTGCAGACTATGCGTGAAAAGCAACTTTATGCTAAATTTTCCAAGTGTGAAATCTAAGAAAGGGATTTTTGTGTATCCACAAAAGATAGAAACTGTAGTTGCTTGGGAAAGACCCACTAATGTCACAGAAATTTGGAGCTTTCTCGGATTGGCAGGGTACTATCGAAGATTCGTGGAAGAATTTTCCATGATTGCCTCTCCTTTGTCAAAACTAACAAGGAAGTATGCTAAGTTTGAGTGGACTGACGAATGTGAGTAAGCTTTCCAAGAGCTCAAGGACTGGAAGCTTTGTGGTATACAGTGATGCCTCGAGGCGAGGTTTGGGTTGCATTTTGATGCAACATGGGAAGGTGATAGCTTATACTTCTCGAAAACTGAAACAGCATGATCAAAACTATCCCACTCATGATTTGGAGTTGGCGGCAGTGGTGTTTGCACTAAAAATTTGGAGGCATTATTTATTTGGAGAAAAATGTACAATCTACACTGATCATAAGAGTCTGAAATATCTGATGGATCAGAAAGAATTAAATTTGAGGCAACGGAGATGGTTGGAATTGATAAAAGATTATGACTGTGTAATTGACTATCACCTAGGAAAGGCCAATGTAGTGGTCGATGCTCTTAGTAGAAAGTCTTCTAGTTCTCTTGCTCATATCCGAGCAATTCAGAAATCCTTATAAAATGATTTGAAGTCTTTACCTTTAGAATTGATTATTGATGAGAATGATCTCTTGATAGCCCACTTGAAGGTTAAACCGATTCATATTGATTGGATACGTGAAGCACAGAATAATGACCCTATGCTAGTAAAGTTAAAGCAAGAAGTAAAGGATAGTGTGAGGACTGACTTTTAAATAAAAGATGAGGATGTATTGATAATGAAAAATAGGCTTTGTGTGCCTCAGGATGAAGAACTCCGGAAGGTGATTTTGGAGGAAGCTCATAATGCACCATACGCGTTACATCCTGGTAGTGTGAAGATGTATCGAACCTTAAGAGAACATTATTGGTGGTAAGATATGAAACAGGACATAGCTGAGTTTGTTTCTAGATGCTTGGTATGCCAACAAATTAAAGCCGAGCATCAAAAAACCTTTTGGGAAATTGAACCCCTACCTATTCCTCAATGGAAGTGGGAAGATATTGCTATGGATTTCATTTCGGGATTGCCAAGAACACAGTCTGGTTATGATAGCATTTGGGTGATTGTTGATCCTTTGACAAAATCAGCTCACCTTTTGCCAGTTAAGAAGACTTTTTCCATGGAAAGACTGGCTAAACTTTATGTGAACGAAATTGTTAGGTTATATGGTGCCCCAGTATCGATTGTATTTGATCGAGACCCCCGATTCACATCTCGATTTTGGCCAAGTTTGCAGAATGCTATGGGCACTAAACTCAAGTTTAGTACTGCTTTTCATCCTCAGACGGATGGACAATTTGAATGGACAATTCAAATTTTGGAAGATATGCTCAGATCTTGTATTATGGAATTCAAAGGAAACTGGGATGAACACTTGCCTCTAGCAGAGTTTGCATATAACAATAGTTATCAGTCCAGCATCGACATGGCTCCGTTTGAAGCTTTGTATGGAAGGAAGTGCAGAACTCCAGTGTGTTGGGATGATACAGATGAAAGGAAATTACTAGGTCCAGAAATTGTTATGATGACTGCAAACAAAGTTAAGGTAATTCGAAAAAAAGATAAAAATAGCTAAAGATTGACAAAAGAGCTATGCAGATAATCGGAGAAAAGATTTAGAGTTTGAAGTTGGTGATATGATATTTTTGAAAGTGACTCCTTGGAAGGGAGTAATCCGGTTTGGAAGACGAGGAAAGTTGGGTCCTCGATATATAGGGCCGTATGAGATCATTGAACGGATTGGCCCAGTTGCTTATAGATTGTCCTTACCAGAAGAATTGTCATGAATTCATAATGTTTTCCATGTTTCTATGCTCTGAAAGTACATTTTCGATTCTTCACATATATCGAAGGACTTGTCTATGGAAATTGAGGAAAATTTAACTTATGAAGAACAGCCGGTTGAGATTTTGGATAGAAAGGACCAAGTTCTAAGGACTAAGACTATTCCATTAGTGAAAGTTCTTTGGAGGAATCATTCATATGAAGAAGCTATATGGGAAAGGGACGAAGATATGCGGACTCAATATTCTCACTTGTTCAATCAAGTTGGTAAGTAAATTTCGAGGACGAAATTTTTCTAAGGGGGGTAAGTTGTAACAACCGAGGTTACCTATAATCATGTAAAGTTAAATCCCGAAAATTTTTAAGGAAAAACTTGGAAATTTGTAAGAAGATATAAGTGAAGGAAATAAAAGAAGAAAGGATCAAAATGAACATATTAAAAAAGTTTAGGGGCTAAATGGTTATTTATAAAAGTTGAGGGACTAATATGCAATTATCCCAAAAACAAGAAAAATATCTCTTATCTTCCTTTTATCTCCCGAAAAGTCTAGACATCTTCATTTGCTAAATGAGCAGCCGGCAGCCTCTCCTCTCAAATTTCTTCATCTCCTCCATTTCTCTTCAAGAACTCCACCATAATCTCAACAAAAATTTCATCCAAGGTTAGTTTCTTGATAAATTCTTCATTTTCTTTAGATATTCTACTTGGGCATGCTAAGATTTTATCTCCATAAACATGTTAAGGTCTGAAATCCATCTATTAAGTATGAATTTTACTCATTTTTGGTATGTATTAAAAGGATTTGAAAGCATGAACAAGAAAATAGAAAGAAAAAGCAAAACAGGGGAATCTGAGCATGCTTGCTGTTCGGATTTTCTGGGTTCGGCACAGTTGGGTTTATATTTTTTTGATATTTTTCCTAGAAACTAGACTTCAGTACTAGAATTTTGGTTTTTGAATCACCCAAAACCGATAAGCGGTTAAAAAGATAAAATTCGGTGAAGTTCGCTGTTCAGTGTGACCCCTGTTTCAGCATAGTTACGGGTTTTATCAAATTTGATCAAGATTTTGTTCTAATTGTCTAAGTTAGTTATTTTCTTCATAAATTAGACTTATTGGTACCAAACTCAAGTTATGATTTTCTAATCTAACTTGATATTAAGGAATTTATTGCTTAAGAGAAATATAGTACTATTGATGGTTATGGATTATGAAAATCTCTAAGGCATGGAATACTAGAAAGGAATTTGATAAGGACATGAATATGGAGTTGAATATTTGGAGAAAATGATTATGGAAATGATATTAAAAATTTGGGATATGTTGTTTTGAGTATGAGGAATTAGTATTGACCTTGAGGGAAGATTATGAGACTTAAGTTGCATTCAAAATTGTGTAATGTTTTGAGCATGTATAGATACTAATTATTGTTAATCTCTAGGCCACGTAGATCCGACGTCACCTATGGATCCCGAAGTTTCAGGTCGAGGTGTACAGTGAGATCATCTCAAGGATTGTGAGTAGACGACAACTATAGTTATTTGAAATTTCTTTAATTATAATTATATATATATATATTTTTAGCATATATATATTTATTTTACGTATTAAAGGTATATACGATATTTAATCATATGAATTGATTTGTTATTAAAGTATTTTTATTTCAAGAAATATTATATCGAGTAAGTTGGTTGATTTATGAAATATGATTTTACATAGAATTTGAAGCACATGGTTTTGGCTCCACCTGACTTAATGTATGAGATTATTTCCTTGACCGGAATACGGGAGCTGCGTGCTACGCCTTTGTGGCAGGAGCCACCTCCAGAGTCCCCATTCCGTGATATTAGACCGGAATACGGGAGCTGCGTGCTACGCCTTTGTGGCGGGAGCCACCTCCAGAGTCCCCATTCCGTGATATTAGACTGGGGTATTGGAGCTGCGTGCTACGCCTTTGTGGTGGGAGCCACCTCCAGAGTCCCTATCCCGTTATATTTGCCTTTTGGGGGCACATCATAGCGACACATATGCCTTTGGGGCGTCCTATGGTGGTATTGGCCTTTGGGGCCGGCTACTAGTATGCCTACATGGATATTGCCTGGTTATTTTATGGATGTACTCTTGTGCACGACAGAAAGTTGGAGCCCAATTATACGTAACTTGATTTGCTTCACAGATTTTATACATTGATTTAATATTATAATATTGTTATGCAATTGAAAACTTTGCTACGTCTTTGAATTACTCATTATGGTTTTACTATTATTTATTTTGAAAACGTCTATTATGTTTTAAAGGAGTTGGAGCCCAATTATACGAAACTTGATTTACTTTACAGATTTTATACATTGATTTAATATTATAATATTGTTATACATTTGAAAACTTTGCTACGCCTTTGAATTAGTTATTATGATTTTACTATTATTTATTTTGAAAATGTAAATTATGCTCTACAGACTACCATTATAGTTTTCACACGCTTTAAAAGTTGTTTACTCACTGAGATATTCATATATCGCACCATTTCATATTCTCATTTTCAGGTGATAGTTAGGTGTTGGGATTGCAACCTTCCTCTATTCTCTGCTTCAAATAGTATTGTGACGTGGTGGGCATCATAGTAAAAATTTATTGAAATCTTGATCTTTTGATGTTTTTATCTAGTAAACCTTGCTGAGATAGGTTTATTTTTGGATATATTGTATATATTTGAAGATATGAGACAATAGATCAATATGTTTTGATTTGAGCATAAATTGATCATGGAAATTTTTGCTCAAATAGATATGAATATATGTGATAATAGTATTGAGGAATATTGCTGGTTGAGGATATGAATTGAGTGTTATTTGCAGGAGGATTATCGTTGAGATAGAAAGGAAACTCTGCCGGATTTTAGGTAGATTATCCGGACAGGGTGTTACAATATATCTATATAAATGTAATATATCTATGTAATTGTAATATATTTAATAGTGTTAATGTAATATATATATATATGTAATTGTAATATATCTATATAATATATATTTATGTAATTGTAATATTTCTATATAATATATATCATATGTAATATATTACAATTACATAGATATATAAGTGGTAATTACATGCATACATATATATTACAATTTACGTAATGTTAAGTGGTAATTACATGTATACATGTAATATCTAATGTTTTCAATAATATATTACATCGATAATATATTACAATTACATAGATATATTACAATTGCATACATATATTACAATTACATAAATATATATTACAATTACATAGATATATTACAATTGATATATGTAATTACCACTTAACATTATAATTACATAGATACATTACAATTACATAGATATATTATAATTACATAGATATATTACAATTACATAGATATATTACAATTACATAGATATATTACAACTATGCAATTATAATTACATAGATATATTACAATTACATAAATATATTACAATTACATATATATATATTACAATTACAATTACATATATATATATTACAGTTACATAGATATATTACAATTACATAGATATATTACATAGATACATTACTATTACATAGATATTACAATTACATAGATATATTGCAATTACATAAATATATTACAATTACATAAATATATTACAATTAATAATGTATCTATGTAATATTACATAGATATATTACATAAATATATTTATTACAGTTACACATTAGATATATAACAATACACAGCAATTACATAAATACATTATTAATTGTAATATATTTATGTAATTGTAATATATCTATGTAATTGTAATATATCTATGTAATTGTAATATATCTATGTAATTGTAATGTATCTATGTAATTTTAATATATCTGTGTAATTGTAATGTATCTATGTAATATATCTATGTAATTGTAATATATTTATGTAGTATATCTATGTAATTGTAATATATCTATGTAATTGTAATATATTTATGTAATGTATCTATGTAATATATCTATGTAATTATAATATAATTATTTAGTATATCTATGTAATATATGTAATATATCTATGTTATATTACAATTACATAGATATATTACATATATTACATAGATGTATTACAATTACATAAATATATTTATTACAATTAGATACATTACATAGATATATTACAATTACAATTACATTTACTGTAATATATCTATGTAATTGTAATATCTATGTAATATATCTATGTAATTGTAATTATAATATATAATTGTAATATATCCAATGTATCTATGTAATATATCTATGTAATTGTCATATATCTATGTAATTGTAATGTATCTATGTAATTCTAATATATCAATGTAATTGTAATATATCTATGTAATTATAAAATGTCTATGTAATTGTAATATTTATCTATGTAATTGAAATACATCTATGTAATTGTAATACATCTATGTAATTGTAATATCTATGTAATTATATACAAGAATCATTTAGGACAATCACAAGTAGCTACTATCGTGGGGCCTCTGTTTAAGGGTCTTTGTTATATTGTGTCTGACATATTCTCTGTTGCATGCATTGGGGTATCAATGGTGCGAAAAGGGATGAAAATTAGAAATGGCTCCTTTTTCTTCTCACTAGATCTTTTCTAATTTTCTGTGGGCCTGCCCCATGACTTTTCATTAATTGTAAGGGAATCAAATAGGCATCAGATATAGTCTTGGAAAGAATGACAAAAGAAAGCAAGCATTGCAAATTAATAATCAATCAATTTTTGATTTGTCTCCCTTATTAACTAGCCCAATTTTTGAAAATTATATATATTTATGTCATACACTAAGATTGCAGCAAATGGCACCCAACTAATACAGTTTTGATAGACCTCATTTTTCTTTCTCTCTAACTACTGCATGATCTTCTATCACTGAAATAACCTGACACTCCATGAAAGTCCTTTGGATTGATAACTATCCCGAGGCCAATAAACTTCAAGTGTATGATGATGTCTATGATGCATGTCAAAGAAAAGAAAACAGAAAGAAATAGATTAGTAAGGAAATGAATTCACAAATATAACATAAATAACAAACATGCTTTTTAAAAAAATGTCCCGAAAATTTAAACAGAGCTTCGGCATTACGACGCCTTTGGGACAAAATAATAATAAAAAAATACGAGCGGTATGATGTTCGTTCATCATCACCCAATTTGTATCTAACATATAGAACGATGGTAAAAGGTTGGAAATGTTCCTCCATGTGTTCTTAAACTTCGGGTATCTAACAGAAATCCAGCATGGCTTCGCCTAGGTTCACTATATGAAGGTGAATTAGTTCTAAGGCCCCGAATTGTTCCTCACTGTCGCCGGTGAAGTGGGTTCAATTCGTTAGAGTATATTTTCCTATTCCCGTACGGAGGATTATCACGAAGGCATTAGGTACTTTATACTCCGGAAGTGTTTCACTAGCCCATACGGAGGATCAATCATGAAAGCGTAGTTACTTTACTCCCACTTAAAAGGACGGAACCCGGGTAGAGGATTCATGTTATGCAAATGCAAATACAGTGTGTGCGGAGGAACAAAACAAACCTGTCACCACCTATTCTACAACCCTTATTCTAAATACCCCACTAAAATCAAACAATGTAAAGCATCAGTCAAGCAAACATATAAATAAGCAACAAAATAACCAGAGAACAAATAATAATATGAATGCACATGAATATAGACATACTAAAACATTTTTTTATTTTCAAAATTCTCTTTTATTTTAAAAATATGGGAATTAAAATTAAATACCAATTAAACCAACAAAACCGAGACTTTGATAACACACGACTAATTCTAGGCCTGACTCTCTAATTGTCCTCAGTGGAGTCGCCAAGCTGTCGTAACCTAAAAAATAACGAGTCTCATCGCAAGACTTTATTATTCATTAAGCATGACATTAAAAAAACCGAGGAAAAGTCGACTTAATTCCTCTAGAAAAATAAAGGTTTTGAAAATGAACTTGAAAAAGACATGGAGTCGCCACCAATCTTTTTTAGCTTGGTGTGACCGCCACCTATTAAAACTGGTTTTATAAAATATTTTAAAAATTAATTAAAACATTTTTAAAACCAATTTCAAGTCTGCATTTAAACCAGAGAAATCAAAGAAACGGGTTCGGGACTCGGTTACGTGCGGGGAAGGATTAGCACCCCCACAACGCCCATATAAAACGGTACCTTATTAATTGTGTGTTATCTCAAATCTCAGTAAAAAGTTGGTTTTAAATTTAGTATTTCAAGTTAATTCCCAATTTAAAGAAAAAAATAATTCCATTTATAATTGAAAATGATCCAAAATTTATAAATTCAAAATTTTCCTATATTCCCCAACAAACGTGGCAAAATATAGAAATTTTTATTAATTTGGAAAACTTTCCGAATCATTCTCCATTTTTGAAAGAAAGATATTCCTTTATTAATGATAATTGATGATATTCCCTCCAGCAAACCCGGTAGAGAACTCATGAAATATTTTAACTTGGGAATATCTTTATTCTTTTATTGAAAAATCATTATCCTTTTGAAAATATTTTAAAAGATATGAATATGTATATGCATGACATAAATAAAATGACATAGCAAAATCTAAATAATATAATGCATCCTAAATGATATAACATAATTTAAATGCCTTAGCATATTCTAAATGAAATGAAATGTCCTAAGTTATATGACATATTCTAAGTGAAATGAAATGACCTAGGTAGCATAATATGTTCTATATGAAATGCAATATCCTAAGTCATATGATATATTCTAAATGAAATGAAATGACCTAGGTAACATACATATTCTATATGAAATGAAATGATTTAAATGACATGGCAAATATGAATGATATGGCATATAATTTAAATGACATAAAATATAAAATAATGCTATCATATAATATGCATGAAAATAAAAATGCAAATAATAATGCATGAACATAGTATATGCTAAATAATATAACAAAAAAAAAATTAATTAAATAAAAAGCATAGGATATCATGAAATATCCCAAATCATATAATAAACAATATAACATAACTCAAAATCATAACAATATCATAGAAATTATCATAGTAGAAATCACATATTATATAAAATGCATGAATATAGAAAATGCAATGCATGAAAATGTATTTTTTCCTTTAATTAAGGAAATCCGTATATCTAAAAAGATATCCGAATACCTTAGGAAAATATGTCAAATTAAATATTCTAAAACCAAAATACTTTGTGATTGTTTGAAAACAATTTTGGAAAGCTTGAATTAAAAATAAAAAGTGGGCTAAATCTTTTTTTAAATGGCTCTAATTTCTTAAGTTTAAAAATCCCGGACTTTACCACCCTTAACCCGAGAGTTCCAAAATCATTTTCAGAGTTTAAAAAGGCTTAGAAACTACCCTAAGTCAGTAGCTAACCTTCCTAATCAGCCCCCTCTAAGTAACTTAACCAAAACAGAAAAATGATTTTTCTTTAAATTCAATTCTGACTCCACTGTCCAGTTTTAAGCCACGATTTTTTATCCTATTTTCAAAATTTCAAAAAATTCTGAAAAAATTACTGGAGACTCAGGGCATGTAAAACTACTGGGTGAAAAAACTGCTTTGCCAAAATACATTTTTGCCTTTGATAAAATCATTTAAAAATCAAAGTAAAAATATTTAAGACTCACAAAATGACTCACAAATAGTAGCTAGGACTTTTTGAAAGTTAGATAAAAATTGGCTAAGTAAAAAAAATCACAAAGGTAGAATAATCAATTTCACAATTTTTAATTTTCCATAAGTGTGCTTAAGAGAGCATGACTTTAAACCATTAATTGGCCTAAGTCATTATTCAAGTGGCATGAACATGAAATGCATGAAACAATACAGCAAACATAATGCATGAAATGCATGAGTTTAAACCTAAATGTCATGAAAAAATGCATGGCATTCATATAGTGACCTAGACCTAAATGAACTTGCATGGCATTTAATGCAACCTAGACCTAAAATGCATGAACATGCATGGCAAATAAACCAAACTTAATAACTAAAATATGCATAGCATTTTCACAAACACAAAGCATGCTTAAACCAAAAACTCAACCAAATATCATGCAAATGCTAACCTATCAACTAACATGGCAAGAATGCACATATAATGCAAAAATTCAAGGAGTGGCCGAATGGCCTATGTGACTAGCAAACATGGCATTTTCACAAACACTTGGTATACTAGCATGCAAAACTAAATCAAATGTCATGCAAATGCAAAAACCTACCAACTAACATGGCAAAAATGCAACACACAATGCAAAACACATGGAGTAGCCGAATGGCCTCAAGCTCCAACAAGCATGGCATTTTCACAAACACTTAATATACTAACATGCTCAACTAAAGTATAAAACTCAAATCATGCAAAAACCACATAAGCATTTTCACAAACACTTAATATACTAAATCTAAAACATGCTCAACTAAAATATAAAAATCAAATCATGCAAAAATCACACATCTATGTTTGTAATATATCATGAAGTAATATATATATATATATATATCTATGTAATATATCTTGGTTTAATATATCTATTTTACCCTTATATTACATAGATGTATTACAATTACATAGATATATTACAATTATCTATGCAATATATATCTATGTAATTGTAATATATCTATGTAATTGTAATGTATCTATGTAATATATCTATGTAATTGTAATATATCTATGTAACTGCAGTATATCTATGTAATATATCTATGTAATATATCTAATATATCTATGTAATTCTAATATATCTATGTAATTCTAATATATCTATGTATTCATGTAATATCTATTGTTTTCAGTAATTCTAATATTTTCAGTAATATATCTAATACAGTAATTGTAATATCATCTATATAATTGTAATATATCTATGTAATTGTAATATCTAATGTTTTCAGAAATAGTAATGTAACTTACATAGATATATTACAAATATATTACAATTACATAATTACAATTACTAAAATTATCTAATGTATACATGTTTTTAGTAATTGTAATATATCTATGTAATTATAATATATCTACGTAATTGTAATATATCTATGTAATTATAAAAATGTTAATTGTAATATATACATGTAATTGTAAGATATCTATGTAATTGTAATATATTTATGTAATTATAAAATATCTATGTAAGTGTAATGTATACATGTTGTAGACATCTAATTTTGTCTGGATCACTAAATCAGGTAATTTTTCTTCCTTGAGATGTTTCAGAATGCAGAAAAGCTATTCTTATATATCTATGTAATTTTAAAATACATATATATATTTAATAGTGTCAATTACATGTAATTGTAATATATTTATGTAATTGTAATATATCTATGTAATTACATATATGTAATATACCTATGTAATTGTAATGTATTTAAGTAATTGTAATATATTTGTATATCTATGTTTGATTTGCAAAATGTATCTATGTAATATATTAATTGTAATTGTAATTGTATTTATGTCTGTACTTGTAATATATCTATGTAATTGTAATATATCTATGTAATTATAATTGCATAGTTGTAATATATCTATGTAATTGTAATATATCTATGCAATTGTAATAAATCTATTTATGTAATTATATATATCTATGTAATTGTTATATATCTATGTAATTGTAATATATCTATGTAACTGTAATATATCTATGTAATTATAATATATTTATGTAATTGTAATATATCTATGTAATTGTAATATAACTTTGTACTTGTAATATATTTAATAGTGTTAATGTAATATATCTATGTAATTGTAATAGTATATCTATGTAATTGTAATATATATATCTATGTAATAGTAATATATATGTAATTGTAATATATTTATGTAATTACTAAAAACAAAAATATGTATTACAGTTACACATTAGATATATAACAATACACGACAATTACATAGATACATTATTAATTGTAATATATCTATGTAATTGTAATATATCTATGTAATTTTAATATATCTATGTAATTGTAATGTATCTATGTAATTTTAATATATCTATGTAATGTATCTATGTAATATATTAATTGTAATATATTTATGTAATTGTAATATATCTATGTAATTGTAATATATTTATGTAATATATCTATGTAATATATTTATGTAATTGTAATATATGTAATTGTAATATCTATGTAATTGTAATCTATGTAATTGTAATATATCCAATGTATCTATGTAATTCTAATATATCTATGTAATTGTAATATATTTATGTAATGTATCTATGTAATATATCTATGTAATTGTAATATATCTATGTAATTGTTATGTATCTATGTAATATATCTATGTAATTGTAATATATCTATGTAACTATAGTATATCTACGTAATTGTAATATATATATCCAATGTATCCATGTAATTCTAATATATCAATGTAATTCGAAAACATATTATAATTACATAGATATATTACATATATTACATAGATATATTACAATGTATCTATATAATTACATAGATATATTACAATTACAATTACATAAATATATTACAATTACATTCAATAGATATATTACATAGATATATTACATATAATAATATATGAATGTGTAATATATCTATGTAATTGTAATATATCTATGTAATTTTAATATATCTATGTAATTGTAAAGTATCTGTAATTGTAATATATATATCTATGTAATTAAATTATGTAATGTTTTCAGTAATTCTAATGTATTTATTACAAAGATATACTATTACAATTACATAGATATATAACAATTACATAGATATATTAAAATACATGTAACATATAATGTTTTCGAATTACATTGATCTATTAGAATTACATAATACAATCGATATATATATATATATATATATTACAATTACATAGATATATTACAATTACATGGATACATTAGAATTACATAGATATATATATATATATATATTACAATTACAATTACTTAAATATATTACAATGACATAGATAATATATTACATAGATATATTACATAGATAATATATTTGTGTAATTGTAATGTATCTATGTAATTGTAATATATCTATGCAATTGTAATATGACTGTGTAATTGTAATATATATATGTAATTGTAATATATCTTTGTAATTGTAATACATTTATGTAATTGTAATAATATATCTATGTAATTGTAATATATCCATGTAATATATCTATGTAATTGTAATATATTATAATTACATATATATATTACAATTACATATATATATATATATCACAAATACATAGATATATTACAATTACATAGATATATTACATAGATACATTACAATTACATAGATATATTACAATTACATAGATATATTTATGTAATTGTAATATATATCTATGTAAATGTAATATATCTATGATATTGTAATATATCTATGTAATTGTAATACATCTATGTAATTGTAATAATATATCTATGTAATTGTAATAATATATCTATGTAATTGTAATATATCTATTTAAGTGTAATATATATATATATGTAATTGTAATATATCTATGTAATTGTAATAAATCTGTGTAATATATCTATGTAATTGTAATATATCCATTACAATTACTTAGATATATTACATAGATACAATAGATATATTACAACTATATAGATATATTACATAGATACATTACAATTACATAAATATATTACAATTACATACAATAGATATATTACATAGATATATTACAATTACATAGATATACAATTACATAGATATATATTAAATAGATATACTATAATTACTATTATATTACAAAAATATATCTATGTAATATATCTATATATTTATGTAATTGTAATATATCTATGTAATTGTAATGTATCTATGTAATATATCTATGTAATTGTAATATATCTTTGTAATTGTAATATATCCATGTAATTGTAATATATTTATGTAATTGTAATATATCTATGTAATTGTAATATATTTACGTAATTGTAATAATCTATCGATGTAATTGTAATATATTACAATTACATAGATATATTACAATGTAGTACACAAATATACATTACAATTACAATATATAATTACATAGATATATTACAATTACATATTAGATATATCTATGTAATTGTAATACATATTAATTATTTAGTCCTGTTAATTAGATTTGTGGCAAATTGTCTGTTGATTTATTCATAATCAATATAGAAAATTTGATGATAAATTAAGTGGGCAAAACCATTAGAATTGTTGCAGCATCAATCTGGGCAAGAAGGGAATGGGGACGATTTATTAATCCACACAAAAGCTACAACACTGTCCGATGATTCTCTTTCTCCACGCGAAAGAAGCCCCTATTGGATGATAAATTAAGCTTGTGAAGATTCGAACAAGGGCTCTTGAGATGCGGTAATAATATACATGTGATTGTAATTGTAATATATTACAATAGATATTTTATTCTAATGTTTTCTGTAATTGTAATATATCTATGTAATTATAATATATTTATGTAATTGTAATATATCTATGTTATTGTAATATATCTATGTAATATATCTATGTAATAGTAATATATTTAAGTAATTGTAATTGTAATATATCTATACAAATGTAATATATCTATGTTACTGAAAACTTTAGATATATAATTGTAATATATGTATATATTACAATTACAATTACACAAATATATATCTAAATAAATACATACATAATATTACTATATATATTACAATTACATAGATACATTATAATTACGTAGATACATTATAATTATATATCTACAGCTTTCAGTAACATAGGTACATTATAATTACATAGATACATTACAATTACACATTAGATACATTGGATATATATATATATTGGATATATATATATTACAATTACATAGATATACTACTGTTACATAGATATATTATAATTACATAGATATATTACATAGATACATTACAATTACATAGATATATTACAATTACTTAGATATATTACATAGATATATTACAATTACATAAATATATATTACGATTACATAGATTTATTACAATTACATAGATATATTACAATTACATAGATATTACAATTACATAGATATATTACATTTATATAGATATATTACAATTACTGAAAATATTAGATATTACATGTATACATTACAATTACTGAAAATATTAGATATTACATGTATACATTATAATTACTGAAAACATTAGATATTACATGTATAAATTAGAATTACAGAAAATATTAGATAATTGATAATGTATACATCTATGTAATTGTAATATATCTATGTAATTGTAATATATTTATGTAATTGTAATATATATAGTAATATTATCTATGTATTTATTTAGATATATATTTGTCTAATTGTAATTGTAATATATAAATATATTTATGTAATATATGTAATATATCTATGTAATAGTAATATATCTATGTAATTGTAATATATCTATGTAATTCTAATATATTTATGTAATTGTAATATATCTATGTAATTGTAATTATAATATATATCTATGTAATATATCTATGTAATTGTAATATATCTATGTAACTGTAATATATCTATGTAATTCTAATATATCTATATAATTGTAATATCTATGTAATTGTAATATATTTATGTAATGTATCTATGTAATATATTTATGTAATTGTATTATATCTATGTAATTGTATTATATTTATGTAATTATAATATATCTATGTTATTGTAATGTATCTATGTAATTGTAATATATATCTATGTAATATAAATCTATGTGATATATTACAATTACATAGATATATTACAATTACATATCTATTGTAACATTACATAGATATAGAGATATTACATAGATATATTACAATTACATGTATTTTAATATATCTAATGTGTAATTGTAATGTATCTATGTAATTGTAATATATGTATGTAATTACAAAAATATGTAGTTGTAATATATCTATGTAATTATAATATATATCTATGTAATTGTAATATATATCTATGTAATAGTAATAAATCTATGTAATTGTAATATATCTATGTAATTGGAATAATATATGTAATTGTACTGTATTTATGTAATATATCTATGTAATTGTAATATATATCTATGCTTGTAATATATCTATGTAATTGTAATATATCTATGTAAACATTAGAATCACATAGATACATTGATATATTAGAATTACATAGATACATTGGATATATATATATATATATATTACAATTACATAGATATACTACAGTTACATAGATATAATACAATTACATAGATATATTACATAGATACATTACAATTACATAGATATATTACAATTACTTAGATATGTTACATAGATATATTACAATTACATAAATATATATTACGATTACATAGATTTATTACAATTACATAGATATATTACAATTACATAGATATTACAATTACATAGATATATTACATTTATATAGATATATTACAATTACTGAAAATATTAGATATTACATGTATACATTACAATTACTGAAAACATTAGATATTACATGTATACATTAGAATTACTGAAATTATTAGATAATTGATAATGTATACATCTATGTAATTGTAATATATCTATGTAATTGTAATATATCTATGTAATTGTAATATATTTATGTAATTGTAATATATATAGTAATATTATCTATGTATTTATTTAGATATATATTTGTGTAATTGTAATTGTAATATGTACATATATTTATGTAATATATCTATGTAATAGTAATATATCTATGTAATTGTAATATATCTATGTAATTGTAATTATGTGATTGTAATATATGTAATATATCTATGTAATTAGATATCTATGTAATTGTAAATATATTTATGTTATTGTAATATATCTATGTAATTGTAATTGTAATATATATCTATGTAATATATCTATGTAATTGTAATATATTTATGTAATTGTAATATATTTATGTAATTGTAATATATCTATGTAATTGTAATATATCTATGTGATTCTAATATATCTATGTAATTGTAATATATTTATGTAATGTATCTATGTAATATATCTATGTAATTGTATTATATTTATGTAATTATAATATATCTATGTTATTGTAATATATCTATGTAATTGTAATATATATCTGTGTAATTGTAATATATATATATGTAATAGTAATAAATCTATGTAATTGTAATAATATATGTAATTGTACTGTATTTATGTAATATATCTATGTAATATTACATAGATATATTACTTAAATATATTACAATTACATAGATACATTACAATTACATAGATATATATATATATATTACAATTACAATTACTTAAATATATTACAATTACATAGATAATATATTGCATAGATATATTACATAGATAATATATTTGTGTAATTGTAATGTATCTATGTAATTGTAATATATCTATGTAATTCTATGTAATTGTAATATATATCTATGCAATTGTAATATATCGATGTAATTGTAATATATCTATTACATTCACATATTATTACAATTATATATATATATGTAATTGTAATATATATCTATGCAATTGTAATATATCTATGTAATTGTAATATATCTATGTAAACATTAGAATCACATAGATACATTGATATATTAGAATTACATAGATACATTGGATATATATATATATATATTACAATTACATAGATATACTACAGTTACATAGATATAATACAATTACATAGATATATTACATAGATACATTACAATTACATAGATATATTACAATTACATAGATACATTACAATTACATAGATATATTACAATTACATAGACATATTACAATTACATAAATATATTACAATTACATAGATACATTATAATTAATTAGATATATTAAAATTACATAGATATATTACAATTACATAGATATATTACAATTATATAGATAACAAATTACATAGATATATTAAAATTAATAATGTATCTAAGTAATATTACATAGATATATTTCATAAATATATTATAATTACATAGATATATTACAACTACAAAGATATATTATAGTTACATAGATATATTACAATTGCATTGACATATTACAATTACATAGATGTATTACAATTACATAGATATAATTACATAATATTACAATTACATAGATATAATACGATTACAATTACATAGATATATTACAATTGCATTGATATATATTACAATTACATATATATATATCTATATAATTGTAATGATATATGAATGTAATAGATATATTACAGTTACATAGATATATTACAAATACATAGATATTACAATTTCATAGATGTACTATAGTTAGTTAAATATATTACAATTACACAAATATATTACAATTACATAAATATATTACAATAACATAGATATATTATAATTACATAAATATATTACAATTACATAGATATATTACAATTACATATATTATTACAATTACATAGATATATTACATTAACACAATTACATAGATATATTACATTTACATATCTATGTAATTGTAAATATATCTATGTAATTGCAATATATCTATATAATTGTAATATATCTATGTAATTGTAATATATCTATGTAATTGTAATATATCTATGTAATTGTAATATATTTGTGTAATACATTGTAATATATCTATGTAATTGTAATATATGTATGTAATGTAGTATATCTACACTACAAACAAATTGCCATATAGTGACGGTCCAAAAAGCGTTGGTAAAACTCCGAAATCCGTCGCTAAAAGTCCTAAAACCCTATACCGACGGTCAAAATGACTATTCCGACAAAAAATTAAGCCACGGTAAAGCCCTCGTCGATATAGACCTATACAGACGGAAAAGGTGACCGTCGAAATAGGATGTATAACCTATGCCGACGGTTTTAGACGTCACTAATGTTACTACCTTCGGTATAGCCTATGTTGGGGTAGCCCCTTTTGCTTTTACCTATACCGACGGATTTTGTATCCATCGGTATAGATACCGCATCTATACCGACGGCTTTTGTATCCATAGGTATAGATATCGTATCTATACCGACGGCTTTTGTATCCGTCGATATAGATACCGCATCTATACCGACGGCTTTTGTATCAGTAGGTATAGATACTGTATCTATATCGACGGCTTTTGTATCCGTCGGTATAGATACCATAGATATACATATAACGACGGGGTTTTTTTTTTTTTTTTTTTGCGTCCGTCGGTTTAGATTAAAATGTAAAATATACAATTAACCTATAGCGACAGTTTGTCGTAAATTTACTGACGGTTTACTCCGTCAGTATACTATACATTTTTTGTTGTTATATGAACTGTTAGTATAGAGGTCAGAGCGTCGGTAAAGATAAAATTTCTAATATTGATATATTTATAATTTAATCCAAGATATTTCATATAAAAAAAAAAACCATTATAAGAAAGTACAAAATATTTCATAATATTAAAAATAAAATTACAAATAAATTGTCTTAATTATATAACTTTTACAAGCTAAATAGAAGTCGCAAGCTAAAGTCATAATACAGTCTTAAAATTGAAAATTAGCAATCCAAACACAAAGTAAATAAGCAATCCAAATACATAAAGTGAAATAAGCAATCCAAATCTCATGAATATTCCTATGGAGCAGCATCTGCATAAAATTGACAAATATTATACAATTAAAAGCAATTAAGTAGTGAAGTCAATATAGAAGAATAAAATAATCAAGTAGTTTACCATCTTCATTTTCATTAACTTGATGACTAGAAGTTGAAGACCTTATTATTGGTGACAATTTTGGAGCACTACCAGCATCAGGTAGCTAAAAAGTATATGTTCTGTCAATATATATTTATTGAATTAAGCTTATACACATTACATCTACTCAAAAGGTAAAAATATTATGTGAAATATGATCTACATTTCAAGTTCCACAATCCTACCACAATCAAGCAACATGCCTAACCTAGATATTATGTGAAAGATGATCTACATTTCAAGTCCCACAATCCTACCACAATCAAGCAGATGAATATATTTTAAAAGATGAATTTATTCTACATTAACGCTGCTACCGAAATATATTACCTCTCTATGTAATTGTAAATATATTACAATTACATATTTATATTACAAAACAATGGATATTACAATTAAATAGATATATTACATATTACATTATATTAGACATTACATAGATATATCTATTTAATGTAACGTATATATATCGATGTAATTCTAATGTATCTATGTAATTGTAAATATATTTATGTAATTGTAATATATCTATGTAATTGTAAATATTTGTGTAAATATGTAATATATTTTTCAAATATATCTATGTAATTGTAATATATCTATGTAATTCTAATATATAACCCGTCCGGACCTGACCCTATATACATTACAATTACATAGATACATTACAATTACATAGATATATTACAATTACATAGATATATTATAATTACATAGATATATTAGACAAATATATTTGTAATTTTAAAATTTTTAGTATTATATCTATGTAGTTGTAATGTATATATTACATGTGATATATCTATGTAATTCTAATGTATCTATGTAATTGTATTATATCTATGTAATTGTAATAAATCTATGTAATTGTAATGTTATACGATTACATAGATTGATAATTGTAATGTATCTATGTAATTGTAATATATCTGTGTAATTGTAATGTATTTATGTAATTGTAAAATATCAATGTAATTGTATCTATGTATATTCATATCTAATATATCTATGTAATTTGAATGTTTTTGTAATTGTATCTATGTAATCATTAGAATTACATAGATATATTACAATTACTTAAAACATTATATTTGGTAATTTATACATTACAACTACATAGATATCTAATGTAATATATCTATGTAATTCTAATATATCTCTGTAATTGTAATATAACTATGTAGATATATTACACTTACTAAAAATATTAGATATTACAAGCATATATTACAATTACATAGATACATAGATATATTATAATTACATATATATATTACAACTACAAATATATATTATAGTTACATAGATAGGGAATTGTAATTATATTACAACTACAAAGATATAATACAATTACATAAATATATTACAATTGCATAGTTGTATTACAATTACATAGATATATTACAATTACTTAAAACATTAGAATTACATTGTAATATACCTATATAGTTGGTTTTGCATTGTTCTTCTTAAGTTTTTTCTTCATCTCTTTCTTAAATATTTTTTTTACAATTTTTTTTTTTTTACATTTTTCTCACCATGGCCGAATGGCCTACATTTTTTATTAATGTTGCTGTTTTGTTTATTTTATCATGTTATTTATGTTAATCTTGATGTTTTAAGTGTTATTCTACTTCATACTTGAGTCATATTTTAATTTGGTTGCTTTGTTTGTTGCCATTTATGATTTAAATATCATGTTCTTGCATTTTTAATTTTCTGTTTTCATAATGTTTAAATTTGTTGATGTTTTATATTTAGTATATCAAGTGTTTGTGAAAATGCTTATGTTGTGTTTGCATGTTTTGAGTTTTATATTTTAGTTGAGCATGTTAGTATATCAAGTGTTTGTAAAAATGCCATGCTTGTTGGAGCTTGAGGCCATTCGGCTACTCCATGTGTTTTGCATTGTATGTTGCATTTTTGCCATGTTAGTTGGTAGGTTTTTGCATTTGCATGACATTTGATTGAGTATTTAGTTTAAGTATACCAAGTGTTTGTGAAAATGTCATACTTGTTAGGAACTATAGGCCATTCGGCCACTCCTTGTATTCTAGCATCATGGTTGCATTTTTGCTATGTTAGTTGATAGGTTAGCATTTGCATGATATTTGATTGAGTTTTTAGTTTAAGCATGCCTTGTGTTTGTGAAAATGCCATGCATATTTTAGTTATTAGGTTTTGTTTATTTTCCATGCATGTCCATGCATCTAGAACTAGGTTGCATTAAATACCATGCAAGTTCATTTAGGTCTAGGTCACTATATTGATGTCATGCATTTTTTTCATGACATTTAGGTTTAAACTCATGCATTTCATGCATCATATTTGCTGTAATTTTTCATGCATTTCATGTTCATGCCACTTGAATAATGACTTAGGCCAATTAATGGTTCAAAGTCATGCTCTCTTGAGCACACTTGTGGAAAATTAAGTTTTGTCAAATTAATTATTCTACCTTTGTGATTTTTTTTTACTTAGCTAATTTTTATCTAACTTTTAAAAAGTCCTAGCTACTGTTTGTGAGTCATTTTGTGAGTCTTAAATATTTTTACTTTGATTTTTAAATGATTTTATCAAAGGCAAAAATGTATTTTAGCAAAACAGTTTTTTCACCCAGTACTCGTACTTTCCCGATTTTTCTGGGCATTCTTCTTTAATCAAAAAATTAAGATGATTTTTTTCTCGTGTAGTTTTACATGTCCTGAGTCTCCAGTAATTATTTTAGAAGTTTTTGAATTTTTAAAAATAGAGTAAAAAATCGTGGCTTAAAATTGGACAGTGGAGTCAGAATTGAATTTAAAGAAAAATCATTTTTCTGTTTTGGTTAAGTTACTTAGAGGGGGCTGATTAGGAAGGTTAGCTATTGACTTAGGGTAGTTTCTAAGCCTTTTTAAACTCTAAAAATGATTTTTTAAGTCTCGGGTTAAGGGTGGTCAAGTCCGGGATTTTAAACTTAGGAAATTAGAGCCATTTTAAAAGAGGTTTAACCCAATTTTTATTTTTAACCTAAGCTTTTCCAAATTGTTTTCAAACAATCTCAAAGTGTTTTGGTTTTAGAATATTTAATTTGACATATTTTCCTAAGGTAGCCGGATATCTTTTTAGATATACGGATTTCCTTAATTAAAGGAAAAAAATACATTTTCATGCATTGCATTTTCCATATTCATGCATTTTATATAATATGTGATTTTTGCTATGATAATTTCTATGATATTGTTATGATTTTGAGTTACGTTATATTGTTTATTATATGATTTGGAATATTTCATGATATCCTATGCTTTTTATTTAATTATTATTTTTTGTTGTTATATTATTTAGCATATACTATGATCATTCATTATTATTTTCATTTTTATTTCCATGCATATTATATGATAGCATTATTTTCTATTCTATGTCATTTAAATTATATGCCATATCATCCATATTTGCCATGTCATTTAAATTATGTCATTTGATATAGAATATATTATGTTACCTAGGTTATTTTATTTCATATAGAATATATTATGGCACCTAGGTCATTTCATTTCATTTAGAATATATCATATGACTTAGGATATTACACTTCATATAGAATATATTATGTTACTTAGATCATTTCATTTCATTAAGAATATTTCATATAACTTAGGACATTTCATTTCATTTCATTTAGAATATGCTAAGGCATTTAAATTATATTATATCATTTAGGATGCATTATATCATTTAGATTTTGATATGTCATTTTATTTATGTCATGCATATACATATTCATATCTTTTAAAATGTTTTCAAAAGGATAATGATTTTTCAATAAAAAATAAAGATATTCCCGAGTTAAAATAATTAATGAGTTCTCTACCGGGTTTGTTGGAGAGAATATCATCAATTATCATTACTAAAGGAATATCTTTCTTTCAAAAAAGAGAATGATTCGGAATGTTTTCCAAAATTAAAAAAAAATTCTATATTTTGCCACGTTACATAGATATATTACAATTACATAGATATATTACATATATTACATAGATGTATTACAATTACATAAATATATTTATTACAATTAGATACATTACATAGATATATTACAATTACAATTACTGTAATATATCTATGTAATTATATTGTTTTAAGTAATTATAATATATCTATGTAATTGTCATATATTTTTGTAATTGTAATATATCTATGTAATTGTAATATATATAAGTAATTGTAATATCTATGTAATTGTATATATATATATATCTATGTAATTCTAATATATCTAAGTAATTGTAATAAATCTATGTAATTGTAATATATCTATGTAATTGTAATACATCTATGTAATTGTAATAATCTATGTAATTGTAATATATCTATGAAATTGTAATATATTTATGTAATTATAATATAAACCATGAGATCACATGCATTGAAATCTATGTAATTGTAATATATTTATGTAATTGTAATATATCTATGTAACTGTACTATATCTATTTTGTAATATATTTGTTTTTAGTAATTACAATTACATAGATATATTAAAACTACATAGATATATTATAATTACATAGATAAATATATTACATAGATATATTACAATTACATAGATATATTACAAATATTACGTAGATGTATTACAATTACATAAATATATTTATGTAATTGTAATATATCTATGTAATTATATACATGTAATATCTATGTATCTATGTAATTCTAAAATATCTATGTAATTATAATATATCTATGTAGTTATAATATATAATTGTAATAATATTTTTATGTAATTGTAATATATCTAAGTAATTGTAATATATATCTATGCAATTGCAGTATATCTATGTAATTGTAATAAATATATTTATGTAATTGTCATATATCTATGCAATTGAAATATATCTACGTAGTTGTAATGTATATATTACAATTACACAAATATATATCTATGTAATAAATATATATCTATGTATTTGTGTAACATATTATCTATGTAACTATAATATTTGTGTAATTGTAATATGTATTTATGTAATTATAATATATTTATGTAATTATAATAAATATATGTAATTGTAATATATCTATGTAATTGTAGTATATCTATGTAATTGTAATATAACTGTAGTATATCTATGTAATATATCTATGTAATTGTAATATATCTATGTAACTTTAGTAATTGTAATATATCTGTGTAATTGTAATATACAATTACATAAATAAAATATATCTATGTAATATATCTATGTAATTGTAATATATTACATAGATATATATATATATATATTACAATTACATAGATATATTACATTAACACTATTAAATATATTACAATTACATAGATATATTACATAGAAACATTATAATTACATAGATATATGTAATATATCTATATAATATATTATAATATAATATATCTATGTAATATATTACAATGACATAAATATATAGATATATTACATAGATATATTTATGTAATATAATTGTAATTGTAGTAAATATATTTATCTATGTAATTATAATATATCTATGTAATTGTAATATATCTATGTAATATATCTATATATTACAATTACATATACTATTACAATAATAATATATATATCCAATGTATCTATGTAATTCTAATATATCAATGTAATTCGAAAACATTATATATTACATAGATATATTACAATTACATAGATATATTACATAGATACATTACAATTACATAGATATATATTACATAGATATAGATATATATTACAATTACATATATATTACATAGATAAGTATTACATATATTACATAGATATATTACAATTACATAGATGTATTACAATTACACAAATATATATTACATATCTATGTAATTACATAAATATATTACAATTACATAGATATACTATTACAATTATATAGATATATCTATATAATTGTAATAGTATATCTATGTAATTGTAATATATCTATGTAATTGTAATGTATCTATGTAATATATCTATGTAATTGTAATATATCTATGTAATTCTAATGTATCTATGTAACATATCTATGTAATTGTAATATTTTTAATGTGTAATTATAATGTATCTATTTAGTTGTATTATATTACATGTAATTGTAATATATCTATGCAATTGTAATATATTTGTGTATCTATTGTAATGTGTAATATATTACAATACACAAATATCTATTACAATTTAATAGATATATTACAATAGATACACAAATATATTACAACTACATAGATACATTACAATTAGATAGATATATTATAATTACATAGATATAATACAATTACATAAATACATTACAATTACTTAAACATAATACAATTACATAGATTTATTACAATTACAAAAATATATATTACAATTACAGAATAGAATTACATAGATGTATTACAATTACATAGATATATTGTTTATCTATGTAATTGTAATATATAACAATTTAGACTACATAGATATATTTGTTGTAATGATAATGTATTTTCTTTTCTTGCAAATCGAACTCGTTTTGCTTCTCAAATGACTCGAGCCTCGGTATTTTCTTCTCTTGCAAATCGAACTCGTTTCCTTAAGACGGGTCTAGGCTTGATTGGTCAGGGAACTCAATTTAAGGACAAAATTTTCTATTTTCTTCTCTTGCAAATCGAACTCGTTCTGCTACTCAATGAGTCGAGCCCCGGTATTCTCTTCTCTTGCAAATCGAACTTTTTTCCTTAAGATGGGTTAAGCCTTGATTAGTCAGGGAACTCAATTTAAGGACAAAATTTTCTATTTTCCTCTCTTGCAAATCGAACTCGTTTCCTTAAGACGGGTCGAGTCTTGATTAGTCAGGGAACTCAATTTAAGGACAAAATCTTCAATTTTCATCTCTTGCAAATCGTACTTGTTTCCTTAAGATGGGTCGAGCCTTGATTAGTCAGGGAACTCAATTTAAGGAAAAAATCTTCTATTTTCTTCTCTTGCAAATCGAACTCGTTTCCTTAAGACGGGTCGAATCTTGATTAGTCAGGGAACTCAATTTAAGGACAAAATCTTCTAGTTTCTTCTCTTGGAAATTGAACTCGTTTTCTTAAGATGGGTCGAGCCTTGACTAGTCAAGGAACTCAATTTAAGGATAAAATCTTCTATTTACAGCTGTTTATCAACCAAAAAAAAAAACCATAAATAAAAATAAAAATGTAAATGAAAAAATGAAAATGACAAAAAAAGGAAAAAAAAATGAAAACTCCCTTTCCTTTCCTTCACATGAGATTTCACTAATCGAACAAAATTAGTGTTTAATTATCTTTTCCTGATTCTTGATTCTCAACAATAGCCAAAGTGAGGCAGTTGTAGACACCTAATTTTGTCCGGATCCCTAAATTAGGTAATTTTTCTTCCTTGAGATGTTTCAGAATGCAAAAAAGCATTAGAATTACATAGATATATTACTATTACATAGATATATTACTATTACATAGATATATTACAATTACATACATATATTACAGTTACATAGATATATATTAGAATTACATAGATATATATTACAATTACATAGATATATTACTATAACATAGATATATATTAGAATTACATAGATATATTACAATTACAGAGATATATTACAATTACATATATATATATATATATATATATATAACAATTACATAGATATATTACTATAACATAGATACATATTACAATTACATAAAAAGAATTATAATATATCTATGTAATTGTAATATATCAATGTAATTGTAATTGTAATATATCTATGTAATTGTAATATAATTGTGTAATTGTAATATATTTATGTAATTGTAATATATTTATGTAATTGTAATATATCTATGTAATTGTAATATATCTATGTAATTGTAATATATTTGTGTAATTGTATAATATTACAATTACATAGATATACTACAGTTACATAGATATATTACAATTACATAGATATATTACATAATTATAAATATATTTATGTAATATATCTATGTAATTATAATATATCTAAGTAATTGTAGAATTATATAGATATATTACAATTACATAGATATATTAAATATGTAATTGTTATATATCTATGTAATAGTAATATATCTATGTAACTGTAATATATCTATGTAATTCTAATATATCTATGTAATAGTAATATATCTATGTAATTGTCATATATTACATGTAATAGTAATATATCTATGTAATTGTAATTGTAATATATACATAAATATATCTATGTATCTATGTAATTGTAATTGTAATATATACATAAATATATCTATGTAATTATAACATATCTATGTAATAGTAATGTATCTATGTAATTGTAATATATCTATGTAATTGTAATGTATTTATTTAATTGTAATATATCTATGTAATAGTTGTAGACACCTAATTTTGTCCGGACCACTAAACAGGTATGTTTTCTTCCTATATTGATGTTTCCGAGTGTAAAAAGACTCTTTTCATCCTGCAGGTGGTACTCCGAGACTTATTTTAAGAGGGCAAGCACAAAAAGTCATACTTGAAAAAAGTCAACCCCGAAAAAAGTCAACCCCGAAAAAGTCAACCCCAAAAAAGTCAACCCCAAAAGTCAACTACTGAAAAAGTCAACCCACTTTCAAAATCAAGATTTTAAGTTCAATTGAAAAATGGCGAAAGAATTTTGATAATCCGAGTTCTACATTGAAAGATATGGAGTTCGAAAGTTGGGATTTGGAGATTCAATAGAAAAGAAACCCTAATCCGAGAAATTTGGGGAAAAGTGCTTAAACGATCAAACTGGTCGAAATTGAAGGTTCCAAATGAAAGATAAGCACTGACTACGGGTAATGGAGAAGTCACTTGCAAGAAAAACCGAAATAAAAGTCAATCCGGGAGAAAACCGAGAATTAGGGTTTTTAGTGGATTTCGGTGAAATCGGGAAGAATCACAGAAATGGCTCGACTTGGTAAGACCAAAGCCCTTTTGAGGAAGAATGGTTAAAAAGGATGGCCCAAGGCTCAGATTGAAGAAAATCTGAAAATCGGATTTGTTTTGAGCAAAACCGGGCTTCGGAGGTAAAAGGGCAAAATTGGAAAAATTTGGGAAAAATAGCAAATGGACTCCTAAAATTATGGAAAATTTGTCAATCTCATTCTTAAATCATTTGAAGGAGATTGGCGAAAGAAAATCTTGATTCCGAGTTCGTTTGCAAAATGGCCAAATCCCGGGCTTCTTATGCAGTAATTCAAAAAAGAAAATCCCGGAAAAATAGCAAATGGACTCCAAAAATTCTGAAATTTGGCAAATCTCATTTTTAAATTATTTGGAAGAGATTGGCGAAAGAAAATCTTGATTCCGAGTTCGTTTGCAAAATGGCCAAATCCCGGGCCTCCTATGTAGTAATTCAAACCGATAAATCCCTAAAAATACCAAATGAGCTCCAAAAATTATGAAAACTTCCAGATCACACTTTTTAATTATTTTGAACAGATTGGTGAAGAAAAATCTTGATTTGGAGCTCGTTTAAAAAATGGTAAAATGTAGGGGCATAAAAGGGCATTTTTGGGAAGAAAAAAATCCAAATAAATAGCAAACGGACTCGGATAATTTTGAAAACTTCCAGAACTCAATATTTTATTATTTTGGAAGTATTAAAAAAAAAATTGAATTTGGAGTCCGTTTGATATTTACTTGCATCCGGGGGGCAAAATGGTCATTTCACCAAAGCAACCGAAAAGGGCTTTTTTTGGCCCTTCAAAAAATCAGAGTTGGGCTGGAAAAGAGAAGTGCTGGCATGCCCAAGCCCAAAGAAAGGAGGAAGCTTCTAATTTTTTTTTTTCTTTTTTCAATCAAGTGGTTAAAAATCAAGAGTTAGTTAACCATTCTCTTTGATCAAACCATGGTGATTAAACCACATAGGTTAAGAAAGATGTCAACATTATTTTTGCATAGAGAGGGCTGAGATGCTAATCTAAGGGTGGTAATTTCATGACTTTTCATCTTGAATTATTGGCCATTTGATGGAAAATAGGTTACACAAAAATGACAACATCTTTGAGGCTATATAAGCATCATTAAGGCCAACCCTAGGGAGGCACATTTTGGTTTTTTCTTTTCCATTTTGGCTGATTTCTCTTAGTTTTTCTTAGTTTTTATCTTCTTGGTTGAGAGCAAAAAAAGAAAAGTTTAGAAAAAAAAGGAAAGTTTGAAGAGAAAAGCTTGAAATATTAGCTTCTTGAGGTTGCTCTTGAGCACCAACTCTTGCACTTTCATTTTCTATTCTTGTTTTTTGCTATTTTAATCTCTACTTGGTGAGTTTTCATTTTAGAATAATGTTTTTTTGTTCTTCCTTCATTTCCTTTCTTAAGTATATTTTATTTACATTTTGTTTTTACAATAAACTCACCATGGCCAAATGGCCTACATTATTTATTTTAAGTTGTTGTGTTGATTCATTTTACCATATTGTTTATGCTATTTTCTTTTTTTTGATGTTTTAAATGTTATGTTATTTCATGTTCTTGAGTTATATTTTAATTTGGTTGCTTTGTTTGTTGCCATTTATGTCTTAGATATCATGTTTTTTTGCATTTTAATTTTCTGTTTTCATGTTGTTTAAATTTGAGCATGTTTTAGATCTAGCATATTAGGTGTTTGTGAAAATGCTTGTGTGATTCTTTGCATGATTCTTGTTTTATATCCTAATTGAGCATGTTTTAGATCTAGTATATTAAGTGTTTGTGAAAATGCTTGTGTGATTTTTGCATGATTTAAGTGTTGTGACTTAGTTTTTCATGCTAGTATGCCAAGTGTTTGTGAAAATGCCATGCTTGTTGGAGCTTGAGGCCCTTTGGCTACTCCATGTGTTTTGCATTGTGTGTTGCATTTTTTGTCATGCTAGTTGTTAGGTTTTTGCATTTGCATGATATTTGGTTGGATTTTTGAATTAAGCATTCCTTGTGTTTGTGAAAATGCCATGCATGTCTTAGGTCTAGGTTACATAAAATGCCATGCAAGTTCATGTTAGGTCTAGGCCATATTATTTATGTCATGCATTTTCCTTACATTTAGGTTTAGATCCATGCATTTCATGCATTATGTTTGCTGCATTGTTTCATGCATTTCATGTTCATGCCACTTGAATAATGACTTGAGCCAATTAATGGTTCAAGGTCATGCTCTCTTGAGCACACTTGTGGAAAATTAAGTTTGTCAAGTTGATTATTCTACCTTTGTGATTTTTTTACTTAGCCATTTTTTATCTAACTTTCAAAAAGTCTTAGCTACTGTTTGCAAATCATTTTATGAGTTTCAAATATTTTTATTTTGATTTTTAAATGATTTTATCAAAGACAAAAAAATGTGTTGGCAAAGCAGTTTTTTCTCCTCCAAAAACTCGTACATCTCTGATTTTTCTGGGAATTCATCTTTGATCAGAAAATTAAGCCGATTTTTTCTCGAGTAGTTTTACATGTCCTGAGAGTCCAGTATTTTTTTCAGAATTTTTGGAATTTTTAAAAATAGGGTAAAAAATCATGGGTTAAAACTGGACAGTGGAGTCAGAATTGATTTTAAAGAAAAATCATTTTTCTGTTTTGGTTAACTTAGTTAGAGTGGGCTAATTAGGAGGGTTAGCTACTGACTTAGGGTGGTTTCTAAGCCTTTTCAAACTCTAAAAATGGTTTTTCAAGTATCGGGTTAAGGGTAGTCAAGTCCGGATTTTTAAACTTAGGAAATTAGAGCCATTTTAAAATTTTTAGCCCAGTTTTTATTTTTTAATTCAAGCTTTTCAAAATTGTTTTCAAACAATCAAAAAGTATTTTGGTTTTAGAATATTTAATTTGACATATTTTCCTAAGGTAGCCGGATATCTTTTTAGATATACGGATTTCCTTAATTAAAGGAAAAAATACATTTCATGCATTGCATTTTTATATTCATGCATTTTATATAATATGTGATTCTTGCCATAATAATTTCTATGATATTGTTGTTATTTTGATTTATATTTTTTTGATGTTACATGGTTTATTATATGGTTTTGAATATTTCATGATATCCTATGCTTTTATTTGGTTATTTTTATTTAGCATATACTATGTTCATGCATATTATATGATAGCATTATTTTATTCCATGTCATTTAAATTATATGCCATACCATTCATATTTCTCATGTCATTTAGGTTGCATTATATTATTTAGACTTTACTATGTCATTTTATTTATGTCATGTATATACATATTAATTTATTTTTAAATATTTTCAAAAAAGATAATGGTTTTCAATAAAAATAAAGATATTCCCGAGTTAAAATAATTCATGAGTTCTCTACCGGGTTTGCTGGAGGGAATTTCATCAATTATCATTAATAAAGGAATATCTTTCTTTCAAAAAAGAGAATGATTCGGAAAGTTTTTTCAAAACTAATAAAAATTTCTATATTTTGCCACGTTTGTTGGGGAATATAGGAAAATTTTGAATTTATAAATTCCGGATCATTTTCAATAAAAAAATAAAATTATTTTTCTTTAAATTGGGAATTAATTTGAAATAGTAAATTTAAAACCAACTTTTACCGAGACTTGAGATAACACACGATTAATAAGGTACCGATTTATACGGGCGTTGTGGGGGTGCTAATCCTTCCTCACACGTAACCGATCCCGAACCTGCTTCTTTGATTTCTCTGGTTTAAAACGCAGACTTGAAATTGGTTTTTAAAATGTTTTAATTAATTTTTAAAATATTTTATAAAACCGGTTTTAATAGGTGGCCGATCACACCTAGCTAAAAAAGATTGGTGGCGACTCCATGTCTTTTTTAAGGTCATTTTCAAAACCTTCATTTTTAGAGGAATTAAGTCGACTTTTCCTCGAGTTTTTTTTAATGTCACGCTTAAGGAATAATAAAGTCTTGCGATGAGACTCGTCGTTATTTTTTTAGGTTGCGACAATAGTAATGTACCTATGTAATTTTAATTGTAATATATCTATGTAATTATAATACATCTATGTAATATATCTATGTTATTGTAATATACCTATGTAATTATAATATATCTAAGTAATTGTAATATATCTATGTAATTGTAATATATTTGTGTAATTGAAATATATTTATGTAATTATAATATATCTATGTAATTGTAATACAACTATGCAATTATAATTACATTAATCATATGTAATATATCTATGTAATTCTAATGTGTAATATATCTATGTAATTCTAATTGTAATATGTACATTTCATTAATCATATGTAATATATCTATGTAATTGTAATATATTACATGTAGTACTAATATATCTATGTAAATGTAATTGTAATATATACATAAATATATCTATGTATCTATGTAATTGTAATATATACATAAATATATTATATGTAATATATCTATGTAATTGTAATGTATCTATGTAATTTATCTATGTAATTGTAATATATCTATGTAACTGTAGTATATCTATGTAATTGTAATATATATATATATATGTAATTGTTATATATTTGTGTAATTATAGATATATTACAATTACATAGATATATTATTACAATTACATTGATGTATTACAATTACAAAGATATATTACAATTACATATATATATATTACAATTACATAGACATAGACATATTACAATTGCATAGATATATATTACAATTACATAGATACATTACAATTACACAAATATATTATCTATGTAATATATTATCTATGTAATTGTAATATATTTAAGTAATTGTAATTGTAATATATATATATCTATGTAATTGTAATGTATCTATGTAATTGTAATATATCTAAGTAATTGTAATTGAAATATATCTATATATTTATGTGATTATAATATATTTATGTAATTGTAATATATTATCTATGTGTAATATATCTATGTAATTGTAATATATATATATCAAATGTATCTATGTAATTCTAATAGATCAATGTAATTCGAAAACATTATATATTACATGTAATATATCTATGTATTTAGTATAATGGGTGTAGAATAGGTGGTGACAGGTTTGTTTTGTTCCTCCGCACATACTGTATTTGCATTTGCATAACATGAAATCTCTACCCGCGTTCCGTCCTTTTAAGTGGGAGTAAAGTAACTACGCCTTCGTGATTGATCCTCCGTATGGGCTAGTGAAACACTTTCAGAGTATAAAGTACCTATTGCCTTCGTGATAATCCTCCGTATGGGCATTGGAAAATATACTCTAACGAATTGAACCCGCTTTTATCGAGGTGCCTTACTAGCCTTCACTGGCGACAGTGAGGAACAATCTGGGGCCTTAGAACCGATTCACCTTCATATAGTGAACCTAGGCGAAGCCATGCCAGATTTCTGTTAGATACCGAAGATAGGAATACATGGAGGGACATTTCTAAACCTTTTATTGCCTATTTTACACTCTGAATAAGTATGGTAGATCGGGCGACGATGTACGTACATCGCCCGTAATAAATATGATAATCCGTCCCAAAGGCACTGTGATACCTATATAAGTAGATATTTGTCGGGGCAGAATATTCATTAATTGTTTGAAAAAAATAAAAATCCTTTTTCAAGCATTTTTGCATTTTGCATATTTCATACATGTGTGAATAGAGCATTTACATTTTTTATTGTATTATTGATCTCGTTTTTGCAATAAACAGTTGGTAATTTCATAAAACCAGTAGTGTAGTATGAACATTTGCATATGGTACCATAGTAGGATCCATTATTCCGAAATTCTTTTGGAAATAATATGATTGGTTTTTCAAAGAAAAAACATGTTTAAAAAAAAATCATAAATTTGGAGGCAAATCTTGCATAATGAGATTTTTGAATAATCAAGATTTAGGTCCCACCAATTTAGTGTAATCATTGGTTAATTTATTTGTATCATGTTGACATCATGTCACAGTCCTAACATGCATGGTTATTCATTGTATAATACATTTGTGATATACATGGTCATTCTTTGTACCTACCTTTGTATTAATTCATTTAGTCTTAGCATGTATCATTTTGACATCATAGCATGCATGGTCATTCATTGTAAAATACGTTTATGACATACATAGTCATTATTTGTATATACATGTGCATCAATTTATTCATTTTTATATGCATCATGTTGGCATTAGATTGCATCCATAGCATACATAATCATCATAATTTCTTTGTATATGTTCATGCATTAATCATCAGTATATTCATGCACATAGGAATAGAGTCTGTACATTCATAATTGTATTCTTAATCTCATGACATTTTCATTTGTATGAAAGGGGTTCGAGATATGAGGAATGAATCGGAGGAACGATTGGGTGCTTTGGAACGCAACCAAGAGGAATGTAGACATGAAATCCGGGAAATGAAAGAACAACTCGCCAAATTGTTGAAAAAGTTGGAGGATATAGGTAAGAGTAAAGAGGAACTTTCGCAGGGTTCTGTATTGTCTTCGGATCAACCGAAACCATTAGGTCCAGAACATACAATCCTTGCTGGATCCTGCACTTGTCAATGCCACAAAGGTTGCAATCCTGATGAAATTGTGGACAAAATAGTGAAAATGATTAAACCTGAGAGCCTGATACCAAAGATAGAAACCTCGGATATTGTACCATACCTGCAAACTGTTCTAGGTCAAAACAAGTAGCCCCACCCTACTATGGTCCAATCGTCCATTGGGATGACCACTACGGGATTCCTGAATCCCACTCCATCACCAACAACTGCCAGTTCATATTATTCCCTCATCAATCACCTTATCCAGCATCTGGGATAGGAACCTCGAGCTATGTACAACCTCCAAAGGCCCCGTGTCCAAATCCATACCCTTACATTATTGTTCTTCCATCTCCCTACCTAAACACTCTGGTTCGAACCTTAGTACCAACACAAGTGCCCCAACTCCTAGGCCATGTGTGACTAAGAAACGACCCCAGGATAAGACCCAAAGGCCTTTTGATCCCCTTCCAATCAGCTACAAAGAGCTTCTTCCTATACTGATCCAAAATCACATGGCTGCCTGTGTCCCATTGAAACCCCTGTTACCACCATATCCAAGGTGGTATAATCCAAATGCAAGATGTGATTATCACTATGGAATTGTTGGCCATAGCATCGAAGACTGTATGGCATTCAAAAATAAAGTGCAAACTCTTATAGATGCCAAGTGGTTGGATCCAACGACACTGATTGATGGAGGGCTGGGAAAGTGTCATTAGGATTGGGAGATTTACAGCATTGAGGTGGAAAGACTTCGGTCTTATATGAAGTAATAGGATTTCACTTATTCAGATTCCGGCTCTTATAGCCTTAGGATGCTAGGAAGAATAAAGTGCTTGTAAAGACAATTATAACTAATGCTCAGATTTTGTAAAACATGGTTTATACCATTGTGAACATTGATATGGGAATGAATTGACTATGCTTCAAATTTATGAGATGTTGATGATTAAGTTCCTTCGATTCTTATGTCCTCCGTGATATCTTCCCCTTTTGCATTTTGCATCCGATCAATTATTGGTCATACAATACATTCATACATGTATCATGTTAGCATCAGGTTATATTTATGCATTCATAATCAGCATGATTTTTCTGTATATATCCATGCATTAATTTGCTTATTACATACATCATGTTAGCATTAGGTCCCATTCATGACACACATGGTTAGCATGATTTTCTTTGTATATACTCTGTATCAATCATTCATTGTTTGCATGTATCATAATTGACATCGTGTTGCATTCATAGTGTATATGATCATTCATTGGGAAATACGCTAAAATGTACATGATCATTCATTGCATATATCCATGTGGTGATTTGTTTATTCTTTGCTTGCAACATGTTGGCATCGTGATTGCATTTATTACATACATGGTCAGCATGTTTCCACTATATATGTCCATACATTATTTTTTATTCTTCACATGCATCAAATAACAGTCATGGCTCATTCATCATGACATATATTTGGGGGAAATAAAACAGAAGTTGGCTTGGCTTTAGGAGTCTTTGAAAGAACTTCCATTTCAAATCAAAGGTATCAGAAATACTGAGTATCCTTTTAATACAGGCTAGTGCTATAGAGAACGAACAAGTTGCCCGAATGGAAAGAATGGAAAAGGTACAGGAAGAATTGCGAGAACAGCTGGCAAAGTCTCAAGCAGAATCTAAAGATCAGATGATTAAATTGATGGAGCTAATGGCCACCGTAATCAAGGGATACACTGAACACCTGGCCGCCAGAGAAGGGTTAGAGGCACGAAGGGGTCAGAATGAGGTCGTAATGGTGGATGCCCAAAACACTGTTAACCCCGTCAATGTCCTAAACTCAGATGATCCAATCGAACAGGCAAAGTTGAAAATGATTGCAGTAAATAAGGTTGAGTTGGCAGATTCCCAAGGGAAATATAAGTTGTTAAATGAAAGGCTCCGGGCAGTAGAAAGTACAGATGTATTTGGGAGTTTAGATGCGAAAGAACGATGTTTGGTCCTCGATTTAGTCATTCCTCCTAAGTTCAAGATCCCTGACTTTGTGAAATATGATGGGACAACCGATCCGTCAGCCCACATCACTATGTTCTGCCGGAAGATGACAAGTCATATAGATGATGATAAGCTTTTGATTCACTGCTTTCAGGATAGCCTCAGCGGGGCCGAATTAGGTGGTATAGTCAGTTGAGCAAGGATCAGATTCGCTCTTGGAATGACCTGGCTAGGGTTTTTCTAAACCAGTACAAGCATATAACCGACATGGCTATAATAGTGTTAATAGGAAATCTATTTACTAATCATAGATATAAATATATTAATCGGGTGGTCTTGTCAGTCACATAAATATATTTATTACAATTACATGGATATATTACATAGATATATTACAATTACATAGATATTACAATTACATAGATACATTGGATATATATATATATATATTACAATTAGATAGATATACTACAATTACATAGATATATTACAATTACATAGATATATTACATAGATACATTACAATTACATAGATATATTACAATTACTTAGATATATTACATAGATAGATTACAATTACATAGATATATTATAATTACATAGATATATTAAAACTACATAGATATATTATTACAATTATATAGATATATTATATTATATATTGCAATTACATAGATACATTACAATTACACATTAAGTATATTAAAATACATCTAATATATAATGTTTTTGAATTACATTGATATATTAGAATTACATAGATACATTAGATATATATATTACAATTACATAGATATACTACAGTTACATATATATATATATATATTACAATTACATAGATATATTACATAGATACATTACTATTACATAGATATATTACATAGAGACATAACAATTACATAGATATATTACAATTAAATAGATATATTACAATTACATAAATATATTACAATTAATAATGTATCTATGTAATATTACATAGATATATTACATAAATATATTACAATTACATAGATATATTACAACTACAAAGATATATTATCTATGTAATTATATCTATGTAATTTTATGTAATATATGTAATATATCTATGTAATTGTAATAAATATATTTATGTAATTGTAATACATCTATGTAATTGAAAAACATCTATGTAATTGCAATACTTCTATGTAATTGAAATATATGTATATAATTATAATATATCTATGTAATTGTAATATATATATCTATGTAATATCTATTACAATTACATAGATATATTAGAATTACATAGATATATTACAATTAAAATACATGTAATATATATATCTACGTAATATTACATAGATATATTATAATTACATAGATATATTACAATTGCATAAATATATTACAATAACATAGATATATTATAATTACATAGATATATTAGAATTACATAGATATTTTACAATTACATAGATATATTACAATTACATAGATGTATTTCAATTACATAGATATATTACAATTACATAGATATATTACAATTACATAGATATATTAGAATTACATAGATACATAGATATTACATGTATATAATTACATAGATATATTACAATTACATAGATGTATTTCAATTACATAGATATTACAATTACATAGATATATTACAATTACATAGATATATTATATTAACACTATTAAATATATTACAATTACATAGATATATTACATTTATATAGATATATTACAATTACATAGATATATTACATATAATAATGTATGAATATGTAATATATCTATGTAATTGTAATATATCTATGTAATTTTAATATATCTATGTAATTGTAATGTATCTATGTAATTGTAATTGTAATATTTATATCTATGTAATTACATTATCTAATGTTTTCAGTAATTCTAATGTATTTATTACATAGATATACTATTACAATTACATAGATATATATATTTATGTAATTGTAATATATATCTAAGTAATTGTAATACATCTATGTAATTGTAATATATCTATGTAATTGTAATACATCTATGTAATTGTAATATATCTATGTAATTGTAACAATATATGTAATTGTAATATATTTATGTAATATATCTACGTAATATTACATAGATATATTACATAAATATAATACAATTACATAGATACATTACAATTACATAGATATATACATTACAATTACTTAATTATATTACAAATACATAGATAATATATTACATAGATATATTACATAGATAATATATTTGTGTAATTGTAATGTATCTATGTAATTGTAATATATCTATGTAATTCTATGTTATTGTAATATATATCTATGCAATTGTAATATATCGATGTAATTGTAATATATCTATTACATTCATATGTTATATATTATCTATGTAATTTTATGTAATATATGTAATATATCTACGTAATTGTAATAAATATATTTATGTAATTGTAATACATCTATGTAATTGAAAAACATCTATGTAATTGCAATACATCTATGTAATTGAAATATATGTATATAATTATAATATATCTATGTAATTGTAATATATATATCTATGTAATATATCTATGTAATATCTATTACAATTACATAGATATATTAGAATTACATAGATATATTACAATTAAAATACATGTAATATATATATCTATGTAATATTACATAGATATATTATAATTACATAGATATATTACAATTGCATAAATATATTACAATAACATAGATATATTATAATTACATAGATATATTAGAATTACATAGATATTTTACAATTACATAGATATATTACAATTACATAGATGTATTTCAATTACATAGATATATTACAATTACATAGATATATTACAATTACATAGATATATTAGAATTACATAGATACATAGATATTACATGTATATAATTACATAGATATATTACAATTACATAGATGTATTTCAATTACATAGATATTACAATTGCATAGATATATTACCATTACATAGATATATTATATTAACACTATTAAATATATTACAATTACATAGACATATTACATTTATATAGATATATTACAATTACATAGATATATTACATATAATAATGTATGAATATGTAATATATCTATGTAATTGTAATATATCTATGTAATTTTAATATATCTATGTAATTGTAATGTATCTATGTAATTGTAATTGTAATATATATATATCTATGTAATTACATTATCTAATGTTTTCAGTAATTCTAATGTATTTATTACATAGATATACTATTACAATTACATAGATATATATATTTATGTAATTGTAATATATATCTATGTAATTGTAATACATCTATGTAATTGTAATATATCTATGTAATTGTAACAATATATGTAATTGTAATATATTTATGTAATATATCTACGTAATATTACATAGATATATTACATAAATATAATACAATTACATAGATACATTACAATTACATAGATATATACATTACAATTACTTAATTATATTACAAATACATAGATAATATATTACATAGATATATTACATAGATAATATATTTGTGTAATTGTAATGTATCTATGTAATTGTAATATATCTATGTAATTCTATGTAATTGTAATATATATCTATGCAATTGTAATATATCGATGTAATTGTAATATATCTATTACACTCATATGTTATATATCTATGTTATTGTAATATATCTATTACATTCATATGTTATATATCGATGTAATTGTAATATATCTATTACATTAATATAGATAATATATTTGTGTAATTGTAATGTATCTATGTAATTGTAATACATCTATGTAATATATATGTAATTGTAATATATATCTATGCAATTGTAATATATCTATGTAATTGTAATATATTTATGTAATTGTAATATATCTATGTTATTGTAATATATTTACGCAATTGTAATATATCTATGTTATTATAATATGTCTATGTAATTGTAATATATCTATGTAATTGTAATATATTTGTGTATTGTAATATATCTATATAATTGTAATATATCTATGTAATTGTAATATATTTTTGTAATTATATATTTGTGTAATTGTAATCGTAATATATGTATGTAATATATCTATGTTATTGTAATATATCTATGTGATTGTAATATCTATGTAATTGTAATATATCTATGTATTTATTTAGATATATATTTGTGTAATTTTAATTGTAATATATACATATATTTATGTAATATATTTATGTAATTGTAATATATCTATGTAATAGTAATATATCTATGTAGTTGTAATATATCTATGTAATTGTAATTATGTGATTGTAATATATGTAATATATCTATGTAATTAGATATCTATCAAATTGTAAATATATTTATGTAATTGTAATATATATATGTAATTCTAATATATTTATGTAATTGTAATATATCTATGTAATTCTAATTGTAATATATATCTATGTAATATACCTATGTAATTGTAATATATCTATGTAATTGTAATATATCTATGTAATTGTATTATATTTATGTAATTGTAATATATCTATGTTATTGTAATATATCTATGTAATTGTAATATATATCTATGTAATATATATCTATTAATATATTACAATTACATAGATAAATTACAATTACATAGATGTATTACAATTGCATAGATATATTACAATTACAATTACATGTATTTTAATATATCTAATGTGTAATTGTAATGTATCTATGTAATTGTAATATATCTATGTAATTACAAAAATATGTAATTGTAATATATATCTATGTAATTGTAATAATATATGTAATTGTACTGTATTTATGTAATATTACATAGATATATTACTTAAACATATTACAATTACATAGATACATTACAATTACATAGATATATATATATTACAATTACAATTACTTAAATATATTACAATTACATAGCTAATATATTGCATAGATATATTACATAGGTAATATATTTGTGTAATTGTAATGTATCTATGTAATTGTAATATATCTATGTAATTCTATGTAATTGTAATATATATCTATGCAATTGTAATATATCGATGTAATTGTAATATGTCCATTACATTCACATATTATTATAATTATATATATATGTAATTGTAATATATATCTATGCAATTGTAATATATCTATGTAATTGTAATATATCTATGTAAACATTAGAATTACATAGATATATTGGATATATATATATATTACAATTACATATATATACTACAATTACATAGATATATTACAATTACATAGATATATTACATAGATACATTACAATTACATAGATATATTACAATTATATAGATAATATATTACATAGATATATTACAATTACATAAATATATTACAATTAATAATGTATCTAAGTAATATTACAATTACATAGATATATTACAACTACAAAGATATATTATTGTTACATAAATATATTACAATTACATAGATATATTACAACTAGAAAGATATATTATAGTTACATAGATATATTACAATTACATAGATGTATTACAATTACATAGATATAATTACATAATATTACAATTACATAGATATATTACAATTACATAGATATATTACAATTGCATTGATATATATTACAATTACATATATATCTATATAATTGTAATAATATATGAATGTAATAGATATATGACAGTTACATAGATATATTACAATTGCATAGATATTACAATTACATAGATGTACTACAGTTACTTAAATATATTACAATTACACAACTATATTACAATTACATAAATATATTACAATAACATAGATATATTATAATTACTTAAATATATTACAATTACATAGATATATTACAATTACATATATTATTACAATTTACATAGATATATTACATTAACACAATTACATAGATATATTATTACAATTACATAGATATATTACAATTACATAGATATATTTATGTAGTACAATTATATTACATAGATATCTATGTAATATATCTATGTAATTGTAATGTATCTATGTAATTGTAATATGTCCATGTAATTGTAATATATATCTATGCAATTGTAATTATAATATATCTAATGTGTAACTGTAAAAAATATATTTATGTAATATATCTATGTAATTGTAATATCTTTGTAATATATCTATGTAATTGTATATTACAATTACATATCTATGTAATTGTAATATATCTATGTAATTGTAATATACTTAAGTAATTGTAATATATTTGTGTAATACATTGTAATATATCTATGTAATTGTAAAATATCTATGTAACTGTAGTATATCTACACTACAAAGAAATTGCCGTATAGTGACGGTCCAAAAAGCGTTGGTAAAACTCCAAAATCCGTCGCTAAAAGTCCTAAAACCCTATACCGACGGTCAAAATGACTATTCCGACAAAAAATTAAGCCACGGTAAAACCCTCGTCGATATAGACCTATACTGACGAAAAAGGTGACCGTCGAAATAGGATGTATAACCTATACCAACGGTTTTAGACGTCACTAATGTTACTACTGTCGGAATAGCCTATGTTGGGGTGGCCCCTTTTGCTTTTACCCATACCGACGGATTTTGTATCCATCGGTATAGATACTGCATCTATACCGGCGGCTTTTGTATCTGTAGGTATAGATACCGTATCTATACCGATGACTTTTGTATCCGTCGATATAGATACCGCATCTATACCGACGGATTTTGTATCAATAGGTATAGATACCGTATCTATACCGACGGCTTTTTATCCGTCGGTATAGATACCATAGATATACATATACCGACGGTTTTTTTTTTGCGTCCGTCGGTATAGATTAAAATGTAAAATATACAAGTAACCTATAGCGACAGTTTGTCGTAAATTTACTGACGGTTTACTCCGTCAATATACTATACATTTTTTGTTGTTATATGAACTGTCAGTATAGAGGTCAGGGCGTCGGTAAAAATAAAATTTTATCATATTTTTCAATTACTATTATTGATATATTTATAATTTAATCCAAGATATTTCATATAAAAAAACCATTATAAGAAAGTACAAAATATTTCATAATATTAAAAATAAAATTACAAATATGTTGTCTTAATTATATAACTTTTACAAGCTAAATAGAAGTCGCAAGCTAAAGTATAATACAGTCTTAAAATTGAAAATTAGCAATCCAAACACAAAGTAAATAATCAATCCAAATACATAAAGTGAAATAAGCAATCCAAATCTCATGAATATTCCTATGGAGCAGCATCTGCATAAAATTGACAAATATTATACAATTAAAAGCAATTAAGTAGTGAAGTCAATATAGAAGAATAAAATAATCAAGTAGTTTACCATCTTCATTTTCATTAACTTGATGACTAGAAGTTGAAGACCTTATTATTGGTGACAAATTTGGAGCACTACCAGCATCAGGTACCTAAAAAGTATATGTTCTGTCAATATATATTTATTGAATTAAGCTTATACACATTACATCTACTCAAAAGGTAAAAATATTATGTGAAATATGATCTACATTTCAAGTTCCACAATCCTACCACAATCAAGCAATTCCTCGACATTTCAAGTTCCACAATCCTACCACAATCAAGCAACATGCCTAACCTAGATATTATGTGAAAGATGATCTACATTTCAAGTACCACAATCCTACCACAATCAAGCAGATGAATATATTTTAAAAGATGAATTTATTTTACATTAACGCTGCTACCGAAATATATTACCTCTCTATGTAATTGTAAATATATTACAATTACATATTTATATTACAAAACAATGGATATTACAATTAAATAGATATATTACATATTATATTATATTAGACATTACATAGATATATCTATTTAATGTAACGTATATATATATATATATATATCGATGTAATTCTAATGTATCTATGTAATTGTAAATATATTTATGTAATTGTAATATATCTATGTAATTGTAAATATTTGTGTAAATATGTAATATATTTTTCTAATATATCTATGTAATTGTAATATATCTATGTAATTCTAATATATAACCCGTCTGGACCTGACCCTATATACATTACAATTACATAGATACATTACAATTACATAGATATATTACAATTACATAGATATATTATAATTACATAGATATATTAGACAAATATATTTTAATTTAAAATTTTCAGTATTATATCTATGTAGTTGTAATGTATATATCAATGTAATTGTATATTACATGTGATATATCTATGTAATTCTAATGTATCTATGTAATTGTATTATATCTAAGTAATTGTATTATATCTAAGTAATTGTAATAAATCTATGTAATTGTAATATTATACGATTACATAGATTGATAATTGTAATGTATCTATGTAATTGTAATATATCTGTGTAATTGTAATGTATTTATGTAATTGTAAAATATCAATGTAATTATATCTATGCATATTCATATCTAATATATCTATGTAATTTGAATGTTTTATGTAATTGTATCTATGTAAACATTAGAATTACATAGATATATTACAACTACTTAAAACATTATATTTGGTAATTTATACATAACAACTACATAGATATCTAATGTAATATATCTATGTAATTCTAATATATCTCTGTAATTGTAATATATCTATGTAGATATATTACACTTACTAAAAACATTAGATATTACAAGCATATATTACATTTACATAGATACATAGATATATTACAATTACATAGATATATTACAACTAAAAATATATATTATAGTTACATAGATAGGGGATTGTAAGTATATTACAACTACAAAGATATATTACAATTACATAAATATATTACAATTGCATAGTTGAATTACAATTACATAGATATATTACAATTACTTAAAACATTAGAATTACATTGTAATATACCTATATAGTTGTAATATGTCTATGTAATTGTAATATGTCTATGTAATTGTAATATATTTGTGTATTGTAATATATCTATGTAATTGTAATATATCTATGTAATTGTAATATATTTGTGTAATTGTAATATATCTATGTAATTGTAATATATCTATGTAATTCTAATCTATCTATGTAATTGTAATATATCTATATAATTCAATTAGATAATACATGTATTGTGATATATCTAATGTGTAATTGTAATATATCTAATTAATTCTGATGTTTTATGTAATTGTAATGTATCTATGTAATTGTAATATATTTGTGTAATACATTGTAATATATCTATGTAGTTGTAATTGTAATATACATGTAATTGTAATTGTAATATATTACAACAGATATGTAATTCTAATATTTTCAGTAATTGCTATATATCTATGTAATTCTAATGTTTTAAATAATTGTAATATATTTATGTAATTGTAATATATCTATGTTATTGTAATATATTTATGTAATTGTAATATATTTGTGTAATTGTAATATATCTATGCAACTGTAGTATATCTATGTAATTGTAATATATATATCCAATGTATCTATGTAATTGTAATATATCAATGTAATTCGAAAACATTATATATTACATGTATTTTAATATATCTAATGTGTAATTGTAATGTATCTATGTAATTGTAATGTATCTATGTTACTGAAAACTTTAGATATATAATTGTAATGTATCTATGTAATTATAATGTATCTATGTAATTGTAATATATCTATGTAATTCTAATGTATCTAAGTAATTGTAATATATCTATGTAATTCTAATGTATCTATGTAATTCTAATGTTTTAAGAAATTCTAATATATCTATGTAACTCTAACATATCTATGTAATTGTAATATATCTATATTACAATTACACAATGTTTTTGATAATTATAATATATCTATATAATATATTTATGTAAATGTAATATATCTATGTAACTGTAATATGTCTATGTAATTGTCATGTATTTTTATATATCTAATGTGTAAGTGTAATAAATATATTTATGTAATATATCTCTGTAATATTACGTAGATACATTATTAATTTTAAAATATTTATGTAATTGTAATTATTTTAATGTGTAATTATAATGTATCTATTTAGTTGTAATATATTACATGTAATTGTAATATATCTACGCAATTGTAATATATTTGTGTATCTATTGTAATTTGTAATATATCTATGTAATTGTAATATATTACAATACACAAATATCTATTACAATTTTATAGATATATTACAATAGATACACAAATATATTACAATTACATAGATACATTACAATTAGATAGATATATTATAATTACATAGATATATTACAATTACATAAATACATTACAATTACTTAAACATAATACATTTACATAGATTTATTACAATTACAAAAATATATTACAATTACAGAATAGAATTACATAAATGTATTACAATTACATAGATATATTGTTTATCTATGTAATTGTAATATATAACAATTTATACTACATAGATATATTTATGGTAATGATAATGTATCTATGTAATTATAATATATTTATGTAATTGTAATATATCTATGTAATTTTAATATATTTGTGTAATTGTAGTATATCTATATACTTGTAATATATTTGTGTAATTGTAATAAATGTATGTAATTCTAATATATTTATGTTACTGTAATATATCTATATAATTTTAATAAATTTGTGTAATTGTAATGTATCTATGTAATTGTAATATATCTATGTAGATATATTACACATTACATAGATACATTACAATAGATATTACAATTGTAATATATTTTTGTATTACGTAGATAAATTAGAATTACATAGATATATTACATTACATAGTTATATCTATGTAATTCTAATGTGTTAAGTAATTGTAATATATCTATGTAATTGTAATATATTTTTGTAAATGCAGTTGATAGAATTGTTATTTAGATTGAGAGCATTTAGGATTTCAATGCATGTGATCTCATGGTTTACAAGTGTGTGCTTTTTATATTGGAGAGACTGATTGAAATGTATCAGAACTTTTGGTAATTCTCTTGATGATGATGCTTTTTATATAAGAGACTGATTGAAATGTATCAGAACTTTTACAAGTGTACCTATTGATGTTGACTGCTGTTGCTGTTTCTAATCCTTTGTTCCATTTAGTTTGATTTTGTTTTTATGAGTGTTTGTGATATGGTTATATGGATTTGAAAATATTATATAGATATATTATAATTACATAAATACATTACAATTACATAGATATATTATAATGATATAAACACATTACAATTACATAGATATCTTATAATTACATAAATACATTACGATTACATAGATATATTATAATTACATAGATAGTATATTACAATTACATAAATATGTTACAATTACATAGATATATTACATTAACACAATTACATAAATATAATACAATCACATAGATATTAAATAAATTACACCATTATATTACAATTACATAGATATATTACAATTACACAAATATATTACAATTACTTAGATATATCTATGTAACTGTAGTATATCTATGTAATTGTAATAAATATATTTATGTAATATATCTATGTAATATTACATAGATGTATTACAATTACATAGATAAATATATACATGTAATATAACTTTGTAATTACATTATCTAATGTTCTCAGTAATTCTAATGTATTCATGTAATATCTAATATTTTCAGTAATTCTAATATTTTCAGTAATATATCTAATACAGTAATTGTAATATATTTACAATTACATAGATATATTACTATTAAATAGATAAATATATACATGTAATATATCTTTGTAATTACATTATCTAATGTTTTCAGTAATTCTAATATTTTCAGTAATATATCTAATATAGTAATTGTAATATTTACAATTACATAGATACATTACTATTACACAGATAAATATATACATGTAATATATCTTTGCAATTACATTATCTAATGTTTTCAGTAATTCTAATGTATTCATGTAATATCTAATGTTTTCAGTAATTCTAATATTTTCAGTAATATATCTAATACAATAATTGTAATATATTTACAATTACATAGATATATTACTATTACATAGATAAATATATACATGTAATATATCTTTGTAATTACATTATCTAATGTTTTCAGTAATTCCAATATATTCATGTAATATCTAATCTTTTCAGTAATTCTAATATTTTTAGTAATATATCTAATACAGTAATTGTAATATTATCTATATAATTGTAATATATCTATGTAATTGAAATATATCTATTTAATAGTAATATATCTATGTGATTGTAATATATTACAATTACATAGATATATTAAAACTACATAGATATATTATAATTACATAGATAATATATTACATAGATACATTGGATATATATATATATATATATTACAATTACATATATATATATATATATATATATACTACAGTTACATAGATATATTACAATTCCATAGATATATTACATAGATACATTGCAATTATATAGATATATTACAATTACATAGATATATTATAATTACATAGATGTATTACATAGATATATTACAATCATATAGATATATTACATAGATACATTACAATTACATAGATATATTACAATTTCATAGATATATATTACATAGATATATTATAATTACATAGATGTATTACATAGATATATTACATAGATATATTACAATTACATAGATATATTATTACAATTACATAGATATATATTACAATTACATAGATATATTACAATTACATGAACATATCTATGTAATATTACAATTACAGTTACATAGATATATTACAATTACATAGAGATATTACAATTACATATTTTTGTAATTACATAGATATATTACAATTACATAGATACATTACAATTACATAGATACATTACAATTACACATTAGATATATTAAAATACATGTAATTGAAATATATTTATGCAATTGTAATACATCTATGTAATTGTAATATATCTATGTAATATTACAATAGATATGTAATTGGAATATATTACATAGATATATATTACAATTACATAGATATATTACAATAACATAGATATATTGTATTTACATAAATATATTACAATTTCATAGATATATTACATAGATATATATAATTACATAAACCCTATAATGATATCTATGTAATTCTATGTAATATATTTGTGTAATTTTAACATATTACAATTACATTAGATATACTATTACAATTACATAGATATACTATTACAATTACATAGATATATTACATAGATACATTACAATTACATAGATATATTACACAATTACATAGATATATTACAATTACATAGATACATTACAATTACACAAATATATTATCTATGTAATATATTATCTATGTAATTGTAATATAATTAAGTAATTGTAATTGTAATGTATCTATGTAATTGTATTATATTTATGTAATATATCTATGTAATATTACGTAGATATATTACATAAATATATTACAATTACATAAAAAATTACAATTACATAGATACATTACACTTACATAGATGTATTATAATTACATAGATATATATTACAATTACATATTTTTGTAATTACATAGATACATTACAATTACATAGATACATTACAATTACACATTAGATATATTAAAATACATGTAATTGTTATATATCTATGCAATTGTAATACATCTATGTAATTATAATATATCTATATAATATTACAATAGATATGTAAGTGTAATATATCTATGTAATTGTAATATATTACATAGATATATATTACAATTACATAGATATATATTATAATTACATATATATTACAATAACATAGATATATTATAATTACATAAATCTATTACAATTACATAGATATATTACAATTACATAGATATATTAAAATTACATAGATAATATATTTATTAATATTTATATTACAATTATATAGATATATTTATTAATATTTATATTACAATTATATAGATATATTACAATTGCATATATTTATTATAATTGTATTACTATTACATAGATATATTACATAGATATATATAATTACATAAACCCTGTAATATATTTGTGTAATTTTAATATATTACAATTACATTAGATATACTATTACAATTACATAGATATATTACATAGATACATTACATAAATATATTACAATTACATAGATATATTAGAATTACATAGATATATTACAATTACATAGATATATTACAATTACATAAATATATTACATAGATATATTACAATTACATAGATATATTACATAGATACATTACATAAATATATTACAATTACATAGATATTAGAATTACATAGATATATTAGAATTACATAGATATATTACAATTACATATATATTACAATTACATAGATATATTACATAGATATATATTACATTTACAATTACATAGATATATTACAATTACATAAATATATTAGAATTACATAGATATATTACAATTACATAAATATATTTACAATTACATAGATATCTAATAACATAGATATATTACATATATTACAATCACATAATTACAATTACATAGATATATTACAATTACATAGACATATTACTATTACATAGATATATTACAATTATATAGATATATTACATATATTACATAAATATATGTATATATTACAATTACAATAGATAAATATATTACATAGATATATATATATATATTACAATTACATACATATATTACATACATATATTACAATTACAATTACACAAATATATAATTACAAAAATATATTACAATTACATAGATATATTACAATTACATAGATATATTACAATACACAAATATATTACAATTACATAGATATATTACAATTACAAAGACATATTATAATTACATAGATATATTACAATTGCATAAATATATTACAATAACATAGATATTTTACAATTACATAAATATATTACAATTACATAGATATATTACAATTACCGAAAACATTAGAATTACATATCTATTGTAATATATTACAATTACAATTACATGTATATTATAATTACAACTACATAGATATATTACAATGTATTACACAAATATATTATAATTACTTAAATATATTACAATTACATAGATATATTACATAAATATATTAAAATTACATATATATATATATATTAAAATTACATAGATATACTACAGTTACATAGATATACTACAGTTACATAGATATATTACAATTACATAAATATATTACAATTAATAATGTATCTATGTAATATTACATAGATATATTACATAAATATATTACACTTACATAGATATATTACAACGACAAAGATATATTATAGTTACATAGATATATACAATTACATAGATATATTACAATTACATAGAATTACATAGATATATTAAAATTACATAGATAATATATTACATAGATATATCTATGTAATTGTAATACATCTATGTATAATATATCTATGCAATTGTAATATATATATATATGTAATTGTAATATATTTATGTAATTGCAAATATATCTATGTAATTGTAATATGTCTTTGTAATTGTAATTATGTAATATATCTATGTAATTGTAATTGTAATATATTACATAGATATATATCAATGTAATTGTAATATATCTATGTAATTGTAATAGTATATCTATGTAATAAATACATTAGAATTACTGAAAACATTAGATAATGTAATTACATAGATATATATATTACATTACAATTACATAGATACATTACAATTACATAGATATATTAAAATTATATAGATATATTACACATTCATATATTATTATATGTAATATATCTATGTAATATATCTATATAATTGTAATATATCTATGTAATATATCTATGTAATTGTAATATATCTATGTAATTGTAATATATTTATGTAATGTATCTATGTAATATATCTATGTAATTGTAATGTATCTATGTAATTGTAATATATCTATGTAACTGTAGTATATCGATGTACTTGTAATATATATATCCAATGTATCTATGTAATTCTAATATATCAATGTAATTCGAAAACATATTATAATTACATAGATATATTACAATGTATCTATATAATTACATAGATATATTACAATTACATAAATATATTACAATTACATACAATAGATATATTACATAGATATATTACATATAATAATATATGAATGTGTAATATATCTATGTAATTGTAATATATCTATGTAATTTTGATATATCAATGTAATTGTAATGTATCTATGTAATTGTAATTGTAATATATATATATATATATCTATGTAATTACATTATCTAATGTTTTCACTAATTCTAATGTATTTATTACATAGATATACTATTACAATTACATAGATATATAAGAATTACATAGATATTACATAGATATATTAAAATACATGTAACATATATTGTTTTTGAATTACATTGATCTATTAGATTACATAGATACATTGGATATATATATTGCCGTTTGCTCTCCATGCATATCGTACTTCGGTCCGCACATCTACAGGGGCAACACCGTTTTCTTTGGTATACGGGATGGAAGCAGTGCTACCAATTGAAGTTGAGATCCCTTCACTTTGGGTTTTGATGGAAGTTGGCCTAGAGTAAGCATAGTGGGTTAGAGCTCGTTATGAACAGTTGAATCTCATCGAGGAGAAAAGATTGAAAGCAATTTGTCACGGGCAGTTGTATCAGAAAAGGATGATTCGAGCCCACAACAAGAAAGTTCGTCCTAGACAGTTCCGAGAGGGGGAGTTGGTATTGAGAAAAATTCTCCCTATAGTGAAGGACCCGAGAGGAAAATGGGCTCCGAATTGGGAAGGACCCTATGTGGTAAAGAGAGCTTTTTCTGGAGGAGCATTGATTCTAACTCGGATGGACGGAGATGTTTTTAGACATCCCGTGAATGCTGATGAACTGAAAAAGTATTATGCTTGAAAAAAAAAAAAACGTGTGATGCTGTGCACATGGAAATTCGAATGATTCCAAGTGTAAAAATAGAAATTCTATATATCTATTTCCCTGAGAATTGCTTTTCAAAGAGAATAGTCATGCTTGATATGATAAATGGTCGTTGTTCATATTCCTTTCACTAAGAAGAAATTATCCTTAGTCACCCTTTTGAGCCTTAGGAATTATTTCTTTCTTTAAACCTTGATCAAGGATCACCTTCTACACTGGAGGGCAAATAAGAGGAAAGATAACCAAAAATCATGGCAAAAAGAAAGCCATCAGAAAATGTGGCAAATGAAAGCCAACAAAGCAAAAAAAAAAAAAAAAAAAAGGTCCAAAAAGGGGACAAATGTTTGAAGATTGAGTTCTCCTCAAGAAGTGATCCTTGATCCAATCACCCTTAAACACACTTTTGGGCCTATTTTATCCTTTCTTTCTAAACCTAAACCTTGGCCTACATTACATGCTTTAAAAGCCCATTTTAATCAAGCATGGATATTTAATTTGAAAGGTTATTCTCAGAATTTATCCCATCTTTTGAATTTATATTTTTACCTTGGAAGCATTTAGAATTCTCAGATGCATGGTAGAATAAAAAAATGGAAATGAAAAAAGAATATAAAAGGAGAGGTTTAAGCCGAAAACCTGCAAAGGGCGACTTAATACCCAACGGAGGACACTTGAGTTGAAAACCTACAAAAGGCGGCTCAAGTCTAATCAAAGTTTGAATCAATGCTCCGTGTAATATATTTATGTAATTGCAATATAGCTATGTAATTGAAATATCTATGTAATTGTAGTATATATCTATGTTACAATTACATAGATATATTACAGTTACATAGATATATTACATATATTGCATAGATGTATTACAATTACATAGATATATTACAATTATCTATGTAATATATGTAACACCCTGTCCGGATAATCTACCTAAAATCCGGCAGAGTTTCCTTTATTTCTCAACTATAACCCTCCTGCAAATAACACTCAAATTCATATCCTCAACCAGCAATATTTCTCAATAATATTACCACATATATCCATACATATTCAAAAATTATTCATGATCAATTTATGCTCAAATCAAAACATATTGATCTATTGTCTCATATCTTCAAATATATACAATATATCTAGAAATAAACCTATCTCAGCAAAGTTTACTAGATAAAAAACATCAAAAGACCAAATCTTCTAGAAATTTAGATATGATGCCCACCACGTCAATATACTCTTGAAACAGAGAGTAGAGGAAGGCAGCAATCCCGACACCTAAATGTGTCCTGAAAATGAGAAATAAGAGGAGGTGAGATATATGAATATCTCAATGAGTAGACAACATTTAAAGTGTGTGAAAACCATAATGGAAATCTGTAAAGTATAATTGACATTTTCAAAATAAATAATAATAAAACCATAATGAGTAATTCAAAGACGTAGCAAGCTTTTCAAATGTATAACAATATTATAATATTAAATCAATGAATAAAATCCGTAAAGTAAATCAAGTTTCGTATAATTGGGCTCCAACTTTCTGTCATGCACAAGAATACATCCATGAAATAACCAGGCAATATCCATGTAGGCATACTAGTAGCCGGCCCCAAAGGCCAATACCACCATAGGACGCCCCAAAGGCATATCTGTCGCTATGATGTGCCCCCAAAAGGCAAATATAACGGGATAGGGACTCTGGAGGTGGCTCCCACCACAAAGGCGTAGCACGCAGCTCCCAAACCCCAGTCTAATATCACGGAATAGGGACTCTGGAGGTGGCTCCCGCAACAAAGGCGTAGCACGCAGCTCCGTATTCCGGTCTAATATCACGGAATGGGGACTCTGGAGGTGGCTCCCGCCACAGAGGCGTAGCACGCAGCTCCCGTATTCCGGTCAAGGAAATAATCTCATACATTAAGTCAGGTGGAGCCAAAACCATGTACGTCAAATTCTATGTAAAATCATATTTCATAAATCAACCAACTTACTCGATATAATATTTCTTGAAATAAAAATACTTTAATAACAAATCAATTCATATGATTAAATATTGTATATACCTTTAATACGTAAAATAAATATTATGTAAAAAAAATATAATTATAATTAAAAATATTTCAAATAACTATAGTTGCTGTCTACTCACAATCCTTTGGATGATCTCACTGTACACCTTGACCTGAAACTTCGGGATCCACAGGTGACGTCGGATCTACGTGGCCTAGAGATTAACAATAATTAGTATCTATACATGCTCAAAGCATTACACAATTTTGAATGTAACTTAAGTCCCATAAATCTACCCCATATACTAATTTCTCATACTCAAAACAACATATCCTTAATTGTTAATATCATTTCCATAATCATTTTCTCCATAATTCAACTCCATAATCATGTCCTTATCAAATTCGTTTCTAGTATTCCATGCCTTAGAGATTTTCATAATCCATAACCATCCTTTGATACTATATTTCTCTTAGGCAATAAATTCCTTAATATCAAGTTAGATTAGAAAATCATAACTTGAGTTTGGTAAGGAATTTGGAAGTGATCCCAATTGTTTTATTTCAACCAATATATCTAATTTATGAATAAAATAACTAACTTATACAACTAGAACAAAATTTTGATCAAATTTGATAAATCCCGAAACCATGCTGAAACAGAGATCAACACAGAACAGTAAACTTCACCGAATTTTATCTTTTTAACCGCTTATCGGTTTTGGGTGATTCAAAAACCAAAATTCTCATATTGAAGTCTAGTTTCTAGGAAAAATATCAAAAAAATACAAACCCTAATGTACCGAACCCAGATATTTTTCCCACCACAAAGGCGTAGCACGCAGCTGCCATCTTGGAGATAAGGCAAGAAGGTAAAACTTTCCTTTCTCCATGAAAAGTAAACTCCGAGTCTCCTGACTTCTTAAAAGTCACAGTTTTGGAAAAACAATCTATCACTGCATTGTGTTTAGACAACCAATCCATTCCCAAAATCACATCGAAATCATACATTCCTAATGGAAACAAATTAACTGGTAATTCATGCTCCTGAACCATAACGGTACAATCCGGATAAACCACATCAATTTTTAAAGTTTCTCCCACTGGGGTACTAACGACCATAGGGATATCTAATCTCCTAGACTCTCTACCCAAATGCATGACATATGAATTAGCAACAAAAGAATGAGTTGCACCTGGATCTATTAAGATCCTAGCATTTGCCTTAGAAATTGGGAGAGTACCTGTAACCACTTCAGGAGTAGCCTGAGCCTGTAGCATAAATTCTGGCTGTAGTTCGAGGTCTACCAGGCTGTCCACTCTGTCGAGGGCCAGTAGATGAACCAACTTGAGATTGTACCCCAATTCTATCTCTAACTGCTGTCGGCTGATGTGCAGCAGTAGGTTGGGTCCTTTCTCTTTGTCCCACTGACAACTGACTAGTAACTCCCTTGTTCTCCAGCTTGGGACAATCCCGTTTCATGTGTCCCGGTTCTTTGCAGTAAAAACACACACCCTGTAGTCTCCAACATTCACCAGGGTGATTCTTCCCACAATGGGGACACTGAGGATAAGTCAATGTACGAGATCCTCCTGACCTCCCAGGTGGCAATCTAGTCTGCTGTTGAGGTCCAATGATAAATCTACTAGAAGAACCACTAATAGGTTTTCTGTCTAATCCCTCCTGAAATCTCAAGGGTTTGGAACCACTCACACTACTTTCTACATAACTTTTCTTAGGCCTCACGTCCTCACTGGAGAATTGCCCTTTTCTTTTTCTGAACATCTCTTCTCTATCTTTCATTTCTTTCAGATTCTGTTCAGCTTTAATTGCCATGTTGACCCATTTATTAAATTCATCTGTATCTAGGGTCGTCAACCTATCTCGAATACTAACATGTAGCCCATCTTGGAATTTCTTGCATCTATCAGCATCGTTGGCTACTATCGATGGAGCAAATTCTGATAGTTCACTGAATTTTTGCTCGTACTCTGCTACTGACATACTACCCTATTTTAAATTCATAAACTCAGTCCATTTCTTTTCCCGCAAGGCCCGAGAATAGTATTTTTCTTCAAACTCTCTTCGAAAATCTGCCCAGGTTATGGCAGGACGTCCAACATACCTTTGCACAGTAGTTTTCCACCATGTGTGTGCATGATCCTCCAAAAATTGCACCGCACATGGTAACCTCATAGGCTCGGGAATCTGAAGAGTAATGGAAGTAGTCTCAAATTTTTGTAGCCATGACCAAGCTAAATCTGATTCCAAAGACCCTGTGAAAATCTTGCAACCCATATTCTTCAAATCTTTACAGTAATCAACTATCCCCTTCTCAGCAGGGGCAGTCAAAACGGGAATTACTCTTGCCAAGGCCGCAACTGCCTCAGCTAAATTATGATCAGCTGCTGGAGGTGCTGCTGAGGGTGCAGCAACTGAAGATTAAAGAATCTGATATTCCAAAGACTGCTTTTAGAACTCGATATGGTCATTATGAATTCTTAGTTATGCCTTTTGGGCTAACTAATGCACCTGCAGTCTTTATGGATTTGATGAATAGGGTGTTTCGGCCCTACTTAGATAAGTTTGTTATTGTTTTCATCGATGACATCCTAGTTTATTCCAGGAATAAGAATGATCATGTAAGCCATTTGAGAACGGTGTTGCAGACTATGCGTGAAAAGCAACTTTATGCTAAATTTTCTAAGTGTGAATTCTGGCTAGACAAAGTAGCATTCCTTGGTCATGTAGTATCTAAGGAAGGGATTTTTGTGGATCCACAAAAGATAGAAGCTGTAGTTGCTTGGGAAAGACCCACTAATGTCACAGAAGTTAGGAGCTTTCTCGGATTGGCAGGGTACTATCGAAGATTCGTGGAAGGATTTTCCATGATTGCCTCTCCTTTGTCAAAATTAACAAGGAAGCATGCTAAGTTTGAGTGGACTGATGAATGTGAGCAAGCTTTCCAAGAGCTCAAGCGTAGATTGACCACAGCACCAGTTCTTACACTACCATCAGGGAATGGAAGCTTTGTGGTATACAGTGATGCCTCGAGGCGAGGTTTGGGTTGCGTTTTGATGCAACATGGGAAGGTGATAGCTTATGCTTCTCGACAACTGAAACAGCATGAGCAAAACTATCCCACTCATGATTTAGAGTTAGCGGCAGTGGTGTTTGCACTGAAAATTTGGAGGCATTATTTATTTGGAGAAAAATGTACAATCTACACTGATCATAAGAGTCTGAAATATCTGATGGATCAGAAAGAATTAAATTTGAGGCAAAGGAGATGGTTGGAATTGACAAAAGATTATGACTGTGTAATTGACTATCACCCAGGAAAGGCCAATGTAGTGGCCGATGCTCTTAGTAGAAAGTCTTCTAGTTCTCTTGCTCATATCCGAGCAATTCAGAAACCCTTACAAAATGAGTTGAAGTCTTTACCTTTAGAATTGATGATTGATGAGAATAATCTTCTGATAGCCCACTTGAAGGTTAAACCGATTCATATTGATTGGATACGTGAAGCACAAAATAATGACCCTATGCTGGTAAAGTTAAAGCAAGAAGTAAGGGATGGTGTGAGGACTGACTATCAATTAAAGGATGATGATGTACTGATAATGAGAAATAGGCTTTGTGTGCCTCAGGATAAAGAACTCCGGAAGGTGATTTTGGAGGAAGCTCATAATGCACCATATGCGTTACATCCCGGTAGCGTGAAGATGTATCGAACCTTAAGAGAACATTATTGGTGGCAAGGTATGAAACGAGACATAGCTGAGTTTGTTTCTAGATGCTTGGTATGCCAACAAATTAAAGCCGAGCATCAAAAACCTTCTGGGAAATTGAACCCCCTACCTATTCCTCAATGGAAGTGGGAAGATATTGCTATGGATTTCGTTTCGGGATTGCCAAGAACACAGTCTGGTTATGACAGCATTTGGGTGATTGTTGATCGTCTGACAAAATCAGCTCACTTTTTGCCAGTTAAGAAGACTTTTTCCATGGAAAGATTGGCTAAACTTTATGTGAATGAAATTGTTAGGTTACATGGTGCCCCAATATCGATTGTATCTGATCGAGACCCCCGATTCACATCTCGATTTTGGCCAAGTTTGCAGAATGCTATGGGCACTAAACTCAAGTTCAATACTGCTTTTCATCCTCAGACAGATGGGCAATCTGAACGGACAATTCAAATTTTGGAAGATATGCTCAGATCTTGTATTATGGAATTCAAAGGAAACTGGGATGAACACTTGCCTCTAGCAGAATTTGCGTATAACAATAGTTATCAGTCCAGCATAGACATGGCTCCGTTTGAAGCTTTATATGGAAGGAAGTGCAGAACTCCGGTGTGTTGGGATGATACATATGAAAGGAAATTACTAGGTCCAGAAATTGTTATGATGACTGCAGACAAAGTTAAGGTAATTCGGGAAAAGATAAAAATAGCTCAAGATCGACAAAAGAGCTATGCAGATAATCGGAGAAAAGATTTAGAGTTTGAAGTTGGTGATATGGTGTTTTTAAAAGTGACTCCTTGGAAAGGAGTAATCCGGTTTGGAAGACGAGGAAAGTTGGGCCCTCGATATATAGGGCCGTATGAGATCATTGAACGGATTGGCCCAGTTGCTTATAGATTGGCCTTACCAGAAGAGTTGTCACGAATTCATAATGTGTTCCATGTTTCCATGCTTCGAAAGTACATTTTCGATTCTTCACATATATTGAAGGATTTGCCTATGGAAATTGAGGAAAACTTAACTTATGAAGAGCAGCCGGTTGAGATTTTGGATAGAAGGGACCAAGTTCTAAGGACTAAGACTATTCCATTAGTGAAAGTTCTTTGGAGGAATCATTTATACGAAGAAGCTACATGGGAAAGGGAGGAAGATATGCGGACTCAATATCCTCACTTATTCAACCAAGTTGGTAAGTAAATTTCGAGGACGAAATTTTTCTATGGGGGGTAAGTTGTAACAACCGAGGTTACGTATAATCATGTAAAGTTAAATCCCGAAAATTTTAAGGACGAACTTGAAAATTGGTAAGAAGTTATAAGTGAAGGAAATAAAAGAAGAAAGGATCAAAATGAACATATTAAAAAAGTTTAGGGACTTAATGGTTATTTATAAAAAGTTGAGGGACTAATATGCAATTATCCCAAAAACAAGAAAAATATCTCTTTTCTTCATCCTTTCTCCCGAAAATTCTACACATTTTTTCATTCTCTTCTTCAAGTGCAGCCGGCTCCATCATCTCTCTCTCTCAAAAAAAAAAAAATTCTCTTCAAACAATTCCACCAAAATCTCAACAACAATTACATCCAAGGTTAGTTTCTTGATAAATTCTTCATTTTCTTTAGATATCTACTTGGGCATGCTAAGATCATAGCTCCATAAACATGTTAAGGTCTGAAATCCATCTATTAAGTATGAATTTTACTCATTCTTGGTAAGAATTAAAAGGATTTGAAAGCATGAACAAGAAAATGGGAAGAAAAAGCAAAACAGGGGAAACTGAGCATGCTTGCTGTTCGGATTTTCTGGGTTCGGTAAATTAGGGTTTGTATTTTTTTGATATTTTTCCTAGAAACTAGACTTCAATATGAGAATTTTGGTTTTTGAATCACCCAAAACCGATAAGCGGTTAAAAAGATAAAATTCGGTGAAGTTTACTGTTCTGTGTTGATCTCTGTTTCAGCATGGTTTCGGGATTTATCAAATTTGATCAAAATTTTGTTCTAGTTGTATAAGTTAGTTATTTTATTCATAAATTAGATATATTGGTTGAAATAAAACAATTGGGATCACTTCCAAATTCCTTACCAAACTCAAGTTATGATTTTCTAATCTAACTTGATATTAAGGAATTTATTGCCTAAGAGAAATATAGTATCAAATGATGGTTATGGATTATGAAAATCTCTAAGGCATGGAATACTAGAAACGAATTTGATAAGGACATGATTATGGAGTTGAATTATGGAGAAAATGATTATGGAAATGATATTAAAAATTAAGGATATGTTGTTTTGAGTATGAGAAATTAGTATATGGGGTAGATTTATGGGACTTAAGTTACATTCAAAATTGTGTAATGCTTTGAGCATGTATAGATACTAATTATTGTTAATCTCTAGGCCACGTAGATCCGACGTCACCTGTGGATCCCGAAGTTTCAGGTCGAGGTGTACAGTGAGATCATCCAAAGGATTGTAAGTAGACAACAACTATAGTTATTTGAAATATTTTTAATTATAATTATATATTTTTTTTACATAATATTTATTTTACGTATTAAAGGTATATACAATATTTAATCATATGAATTGATTTGTTATTAAAGTATTTTTATTTCAAGAAATATTATATCGAGTAAGTTGGTTGATTTATGAAATATGATTTTACATAGAATTTGACGTACATGGTTTTGGCTCCACCTGACTTAATGTATGAGATTATTTCCTTGACCGGAATACGGGAGCTGCGTGCTACGCCTCTGTGGCGGGAGCCACCTCCAGAGTCCCCATTCCGTGATATTAGACCGGAATACGGAGCTGCGTGCTACGCCTTTGTTGCGGGAGCCACCTCCAGAGTCCCTATTCCGTGATATTAGACTGGGGTTTGGGAGCTGCGTGCTACGCCTTTATGGTGGGAGCCACCTCCAGAGTCCCTATCCCGTTATATTTGCCTTTTGGGGGCACATCATAGCGACACATATGCCTTTGGGGCGTCCTATGGTGGTATTGGCCTTTGGGGCCGGCTACTAGTATGCCTACATGGATATTGCCTGGTTATTTCATGGATGTATTCTTGTGCATGACAGAAAGTTGGAGCCCAATTATACGAAACTTGATTTACTTTACGGATTTTATTCATTGATTTAATATTATAATATTGTTATACATTTGAAAAGCTTGCTACGTCTTTGAATTACTCATTATGGTTTTATTATTATTTATTTTGAAAATGTCAATTATACTTTACAGATTTCCATTATGGTTTTCACACGTTTTAAATGTTGTCTACTCATTGAGATATTCATATATCTCACCTCCTCTTATTTCTCATTTTCAGGACACATTTAGGTGTCGGGATTGCTGCCTTCCTCTACTCTCTGTTTCAAGAGTATATTGACGTGGTGGGCATCATATCTAAATTTCTAGAAGATTTGGTCTTTTGATGTTTTTATCTAGTAAACCTTGCTGAGATAGGTTTATTTCTAGATATATTGTATATATTTGAAGATATGAGACAATAGATCAATATGTTTTGATTTGAGCATAAATTGATCATGAATAATTTTTGAATATGTATGGATATATGTGGTAATAGTATTGAGAAATATTGCTGGTTGAGGATATGAATTTGAGTGTTATTTGCAGGAGGGTTATAGTTGAGAAATAAAGGAAACTCTGCCGGATTTTAGGTAGATTATCCGGACAGGGTGTTACAATTTGGTATCAGAGCAAGGTTATAGGTTCTGTAGACTTAGAAACTGTTTGTTGAAGTATTAAAATATGGTCACTTGTGCAGGAAATCAGACACGATGCCACCACGTCGAAGAGGAAGGCCTAGAATCAATCCCCTACCCCAAAATAGGGATAGGAATAGAAATGTGAATATTGATGAGCAAATGGGAGAACAAGCTTCAGTTGCTGGTTCATCTTCAGTTGCTGACAGGGTGTTACAATTGTTGTAACAACCGAGGTTACGTATAATCATGTAAAGTTAAATCCCGAAAATTTTAAGGACGAACTTGAAAATTGGTAAGAAGTTATAAGTGAAGGAAATAAAAGAAGAAAGGATCAAAATGAACATATTAAAAAAGTTTAGGGACTTAATGGTTATTTATAAAAAGTTGAGGGAAATACAAACTCAGATATTTTTCCTTTCTCCATGAAAAGTAAACAAAACCACCCATCTCAAATTCTCTTCATTTGCTTCAACATTTCTCTTCAAGTATTCCACCATAATCTCAACAACAATTACATTCAAGGTTAGTTTCTTGATAAATTCTTCATTTTCTTTAGATATCTACTTGGGCATGCTAAGATCATAGCTCCATAAACATGTTAAGTTCTGAAATCCATCTATTAAGTATGAATTTTACTCATTCTTGGTAAGAATTAAAAGGATTTGAAAGCATGAACAAGAAAATGGGAAGAAAAAGCAAAACAGGGAAAACTGAGCATGCTTGCTGTTCGGATTTTCTGGGTTCGGTACATTAGGGTTTGTATTTTTTTGATATTTTTCCTAGAAACTAGACTTCAATATGAGAATTTTGGTTTTTGAATCACCCAAAACCGATAAGCGGTTAAAAAGATAAAATTCGGTGAAGTTTACTGTTCTGTGTTGATCTCTGTTTCAGCATGGTTTCGGGATTTATCAAATTTGATCAAAATTTTGTTCTAGTTGTATAAGTTAGTTATTTTATTCATAAATTAGATATATTGGTTGAAATAAAACAATTGGGATCACTTCCAAATTCCTTACCAAACTCAAGTTATGATTTTCTAATCTAACTTGATATTAAGGAATTTATTGCCTAAGAGAAATATAGTATCAAAGGATGGTTATGGATTATGAAAATCTCTAAGGCATGGAATACTAGAAACGAATTTGATAAGGACATGATTATGGAGTTGAATTATGGAGAAAATGATTATGGAAATGATATTAACAATTAAGGATATGTTGTTTTGAGTATGAGAAATTAGTATATGGGGTAGATTTATGGGACTTAAGTTACATTCAAAATTGTGTAATGCTTTGAGCATGTATAGATACTAATTATTGTTAATCTCTAGGCCACGTAGATCCGACGTCACCTGTGGATCCCGAAGTTTCAGGTCAAGGTGTACAGTGAGATCATCCAAAGGATTGTGAGTAGACAGCAACTATAGTTATTTGAAATATTTTTAATTATAATTATATTTTTTTTACATAATATTTATTTTACGTATTAAAGGTATATACAATATTTAATCATATGAATTGATTTGTTATTAAAGTATTTTTATTTCAAGAAATATTATATCGAGTAAGTTGGTTGATTTATGAAATATGATTTTACATAGAATTTGACGTACATGGTTTTGGCTCCACCTGACTTAATGTATGAGATTATTTCCTTGACCGGAATACGGGAGCTGCGTGCTACGCCTCTGTGGCGGGAGCCACCTCCAGAGTCCCCATTCCGTGATATTAGACCGGAATACGGAGCTGCGTGCTACGCCTTTGTTGCGGGAGCCACCTCCAGAGTCCCTATTCCGTGATATTAGACTGGGGTTTGGGAGCTGCGTGCTACGCCTTTGTGGTGGGAGCCACCTCCAGAGTCCCTATCCCGTTATATTTGCCTTTTGGGGGCACATCATAGCGACAGATATGTCTTTGGGGCGTCCTATGGTGGTATTGGCCTTTGGGGCCGGCTACTAGTATGCCTACATGGATATTGCCTGGTTATTTCATGGATGTATTCTTGTGCATGACAGAAAGTTGGAGCCCAATTATACGAAACTTGATTTACTTTACGGATTTTATTCATTGATTTAATATTATAATATTGTTATACATTTGAAAAGCTTGCTACGTCTTTGAATTACTCATTATGGTTTTATTATTATTTATTTTGAAAATGTCAATTATACTTTACAGATTTCCATTATGGTTTTCACACACTTTAAATGTTGTCTACTCATTGAGATATTCATATATCTCACCTCCTCTTATTTCTCATTTTCAGGACACATTTAGGTGTCGGGATTGCTGCCTTCCTCTACTCTCTGTTTCAAGAGTATATTGACGTGGTGGGCATCATATCTAAATTTCTAGAAGATTTGGTCTTTTGATGTTTTTTATCTAGTAAACTTTGCTGAGATAGGTTTATTTCTAGATATATTGTATATATTTGAAGATATGAGACAATAGATCAATATGTTTTGATTTGAGCATAAATTGATCATGAATAATTTTTGAATATGTATGGATATATGTGGTAATAGTATTGAGAAATATTGCTGGTTGAGGATATGAATTTGAGTGTTATTTGCAGGAGGGTTATAGTTGAGAAATAAAGGAAACTCTGCCGGATTTTAGGTAGATTATCCGGACAGGGTGTTACAATTTGGTATCAGAGCAAGGTTATAGGTTCTGTAGACTTAGAAACTGTTTGTTGAAGTATTAAAATATGGTCACTTGTGCAGGAAATCAGACACGATGCCACCACGTCGAAGAGGAAGGCCTAGAATCAATCCCCTACCCCAAAATAGGGATAGGAATAGAAATGTGAATATTGATGAGCAAATGGGAGAACAAGCTTCAGTTGCTGGTTCATCTTCAGTTGCTGACAGGGTGTTACAATATATATCTATGTAATTGTAATATATCTATGTAATTGTAATGTATCTATGTAATATATCTATGTAATTGTAATATATCTATGTAACTGTAGTATATCTATGCAATATATCCAATGTATCTATGTAACATATCTATGTAATATATTATAATATAATATATCAATGTAATATATTTATGCAATTGTAATATATTTATGTAATATATCTATGTAATTGTATTATATCTATGTAATAGTGTTAATGTAATATATCTATGTCATTGTAATATATTTGTGTATTGTAATATATCTATGTAATTGTCATATATTTTTGTAATTATAATATATCTATGTAATATATTTATCTATGTAACTATAATATATTTATGTAGTTTTAATATATCTATGTAATTGTAATATATCTATGTAATAGTAATATATCAATGTAATAGTAATATATCTATGTAATTGTAATTGTATATCTATGTAATAAATATATTTATGTAACTGTAGTATGTTGTAATACATTTATGTAATTGTAATATATATATCTATGTAATTGTAAATATATTTATGTAATTGTAATATATCTATGTAATTGTAATATATCTATGTAATTGTAATTATGTGATTGTAATATATGTAATATATCTATGTAATTAGATATCTATGTAATTGTAAATATACTTATGTAATTGTAATATATCTATGTAATATATTATCTATGTAATTGTAATATATCTATGTAATTGTAAACATTGGATATTACATATATTACAATTACATATATATATATATATATTACATAGATATATAGATATATTACATAGATATATTACAATTACATAGATATATTATTATAATTTTATATTATTACAATTACATTAGATATATTACAATTACATAGATGTATTAGTGTAATATATTATCTATATATATATATATGTAATTGTAATGTATCTATGTAATAAATATATATCTGTGTAATATATCTATGTAATTGTAATATATATATTAAAACTACATAGATAATTTATTACATAGATATATTACAATTACATCGATAGTATATTACATAGATATATTACAATTACATAAATATATTTACAATTACATAGATATCTAATTACATAGATATATTACATATACACAATCACATAATTACAATTACATATATATATATATATTACAATTACATTAATATATTACATTACTATTACATAAATATATTACAATTACATAGATATAGATAATTACAATTACAATTACATAGATATATTTAATATATAAATGTAATATATATATGTAATGTTTCTATGTATTATATTATAAATGTAATGTATACATGTAATATCTAATATTTTCAGTAATTGTAATATATCTATATAAATGTAATATATCTATGTAATTGTAATATATTTAATAGTGTTAATGTAATATATCTATGTAATTGTAATTGTGTTACACAAATATATTACAATTACTTAAATATATTACAATTACATAGATATATTACAATGTATTACACAAATATATATTACAATTACATAGATATATTACATAGATATTACAATTACATAGATATATATATATATATATCACATACACGTTACAAATTTATTACAATTATATAGATATATTACAGTGACATAAATATATTAGAATTACATACAGTTATTACAATTACTTAGATATTTTACATAGATATATTACATAGATATAATACTTCATCGCAGAAATCGACTTCATCATGTTCTCAAACAATGCAGTGTGATGAAAAGGTACTAGGGTTAGAGGCTAAGGTTGAAGAATTGAAGGCAGCTTTAGGTAATGTTTTGTCAGTGTTTCAAAGACAATTGCCTAACGAGAATGTAGATATTTTGGCTTCTGCTACTCGCGTCGCCAATAGAGAGGTAATATATTTCTGTAGCAGCGTTAATGTAGAATAAATTCATCTTTTAAAATATATCCATCTGCTTGATTGTGGTAGGATTGTGAAACTTAAATCTTTCACATAATATCTAGGTTAGGCATGTTGCTTGATTGTGGTAGGATTGTGGAACTTGAAATGTCGAGGAATTGCTTGATTGTGGTAGGATTGTGGAACTTGAAATGTAGATCATATTTCACATAATATTTTTACCTTTTGAGTAGATGTAATGTGTATAAGCTTAATTCAATAAATACATATTGACAGAACATATACGTTTTAGGTACCTGATGCTGGTAGTGCTCCAAATTTATCACCAATAATAAGGTCTTCAACTTCTAGTCATCAAGTTAATGAAAATGAAGATGGTAAACTACTTGATTATTTTATTCTTCTATATTGACTTCACTACTTAATTGCTTTTAATTGTATAATATTTGTCAATTTTATGCAGATGCTGCTCCATAGGAATATTCATGAGATTTAAAATGCTTATTTCACTCTATGTATTTGGATTGCTTATTTACTTTGTGTTTGGATTGCTAATTTTCAATTTTAAGACTGTATTATGACTTTAGCTTGCGACTTCTATTTAGCTTGTAAAAGTTATATAATTAAGACAATTTATTTGTAATTTTATTTTTAATATTATGAAATATTTTGTACTTTCTTATAATGGTTTTTTTATATGAAATATCTTGGATTAAATTATAAATATATCAATATTAGTAATTGAAAAATATGATAAAATTTTATTTTTACCGACGCTCTGACCTCTATACTGACAGTTCATATAACAACAAAAAATGTATAGTATACTGACGGAGTAAACCGTCAGTAAATTTACGACAAACTGTCGCTATAGGTTAATTGTATATTTCACATTTTAAACTATACCGACAGACGCAAAAAAAAAAAAAAAAAGAAACCGTCGGTATATGTATATCTATGGAATTTATACCGACGGATACAAAAGCCGTCGGTATAGATACAGTATCTATACCTACTGATACAAAAGCCATCGGTATAGATGCGGTATCTATATCGATGGATACAAAAGCCGTCGGTATAGATACGGTATCTATACCTATGGATACAAAAGCCGTCGGTACAGATGCGGTATCTATACCAACGGATACAAAATCCGTCGGTATAGGTAAAAGCAAAAGGGGCTACCCCAACATAGGCTATACCGACGGTAGTAACATTAGTGATGTCTTAACCGTCAGTATAGGTTATACATCCTATTCTAACGGTCAACTTTTCCGCCGGTATAGGTCTATACCGACGTGGGTTTTACCGTCGCTTAATTTTTTGTCGGAATAGTCATTTAGACCGTCGGTATAGGGTTTTAGGACTTTTAGCGACGGATTTTGGAGTTTTACAAACGCTTTTTGGACCGTCACTATATGGCAATTTGTTTGTAGTTTAGATATACTACAGTTACGTAGATATATTACAATTACATAGATATATTACAATGTATTACACAAATATATTACAATTACTTAAATATATTACAATTACATAGAAATATTTACAATTACATAGATATGTAATTGTAATATACAATTACATAGATATATTACATAGATATATTACAATTACATAAATATATTACAATTACATAAATATATTACAATTAATAATGTATCTATGTAATATTACATAGATATATTACATAAATATATTTATTACAGTTACACATTAGATATATTATAATTACAATTGCATAGATATATATTACAATTACATAGACATATTACAATTACATAGATACATTACAATTACATAGATATATTATATAGATAACTATGTAATCTAATTGTACTACATAAATATATCTATGTAATTGTATTATATCTATGTAATTGTGTTAATGTAATATATCTATGTAATTGTAATAATATATGTAATTGTAATATATCTATGTATTTGTAATATATTTATGTAATTATAATATATCTATGTTATTGTAATATATTTATGTAATTGTAATATATTTGTGTAATTGTAATATTACTTAGATACATTATTAATTGTAATATATTTATGTAATTGTAATATTTCTATGTAATTGTAATATATCTACGTAATTTTAATATATCTAAGTAATTATAATGTATCTATGTAATTATAATATATCTATGTAATTGTAATATATCTATGTAATTGTAATGTATCTATGTAATATATATATATGTAATTGTAATATATCTATGTAACTGTAGTATATCTATGTAATTGTAATACATATATATATATATATATCCAATGTATCTATGTAAATCTGATATATCTATGTAATTGTAATATATTTATGTAATTGTAATATATCTATATAATATATTATCTATATAATTGTAATATATCTATGTAATTGTAATATATCTATGTAATTTTAATGTATCTATGTAATTGTAATATATCTATGTAATTGTAATGTATCTATGTAATATATCTATGTAATATATCTAAGTAATTATAATGTATCTATGTAATTGTAATATATCTATGTAATTGTAATGTATCTATGTAATATATCTATGTAACTGTAGTATATCTATGTAATTGTATATATCCAATGTATCTATGTAATTATGATATATCTATGTAATTGTAATATATTTATGTAGTATATCTATGTAATTGTAATATATTTATGTAATATATATATAATTATAATATATCTATGTAATTGTAATATATTTATGAAGTATATCTATGTAATTGTAATATATCTATGTAATTGTAATATATTTGTGTAATATATCTATGTAATTGTAATATATTTATGTAGTATATCTATGTAAGATATCTATGTAATTGTAATATATTTATGTAATGTATCTATGTAATATATCTATGTAATTGTAATATATTTATGTAATGTATCTATGTAATATATGTAACACCCTGTCCGAATAATCTACCTAAAATCCGGCAGAGTTTCCTTTCTATCTCAACTATAACCCTCCTGCAAATAACACTCAATTCATATCCTCAACCAGCAATATTTCTCAATACTATTATCACATATATCCATCATATTCAAAAATTATCCATGATCAATTTATTCTCAAGTCAAAACATACTGATCTATTGTCTCATATCTTCAAATATATACATATAATATATCCAAAAGTAAACCTATCTCAGCAAGGTTTACTAGATAAAATAATCAAAAGATCAAGACTTCAATAAATTTCTAGTATGATGCCCACCACGTCAAAATACTATTTGAAGCAAAGAATAGAGGAAGGTTACAATCCCGGCACCTAACTATCACCAGAAAATGAGAATATGAAAGGGTGAGATATATGAATATCTCAGTGAGTAGACAACATTTAAAGCGTGTGAAAACTATAATGGTAATCTCTAAAGCATAATTGACATTTTCAAAATAAACAATAGTAAAACCATAATGAGTAATTCAAAGACGTAGCAAAGTTTTCAAATGTATAACAATATTATAATATTAAATCAATGAATAAAATCTGTAAAGTAAATCAAGTTTCGTATAATTGGGCTCCAACTTTCTGTCCTGCATAAGAGTACATCCATGAAATAACCAAGCAATATCCATGTAGGCATACTAGTAGCCGGCCCCAAAGGCCAATACCACCATAGGACGCCCCAAAGGCATATGTGTCACTATGATGTGCCCCCAAAAGGCAAATATAATGGGATAGGGACTCTGGAGGTGGCTCCCACCACAAAGGCGTAGCACGCAGCTCCCATACCCCAGTATAATATCACGAAATAGGGACTCTGGAGGTGGCTCCCGCCATAAAGGCGTAGCACGCAGCTCCCGTATTCCGGTCTAATATCACGGAATGGGGACTCTGGAGGTGGCTCCCGCCACAAAGGCGTAGCACGCAGCTCCCGTATTCCGGTCAAGGAAATAATCTCATACATTAAGTCAGGTGGAGCCAAAACCATGTACGTCAAATTCTATGTAAAATCATATTTCATAAAATCAACCAACTTAGTCGATATAATATTTCTTGAAATAAAACTACTTTAATAACAAATCAATTCATATGATTAAATATCGTATATACCTTTAATACGTAAAATAAATATATATGCAAAAATATATATATATATAATTATAATTAAAGAAATTTCAAATAACTATAGTTGTCGTCTACTCACAATCCTTGAGATGATCTCACTGTACACCTCGACTTGAAACTTCGGGATCCATAGGTGACGTCGGATCTACGTGGCCTAGAGATTAACAATAATTAGTATCTATACATGCTCAAAGTATTACACAATTTTGAATGCAACTTAAGTCTCATAATCTTCCCTCAAGGTTAATACTAATTCCTCATACTCAAAACAACATATCCCAAATTTTTAATATCATTTCCATAATCATTTTCTCCAAATATTCAACTCCATATTCATGTCCTTATCAAATTCCTTTCTAGTACTCCATGCCTTAGAGATTTTCATAATCCATAACCATCATTTAGTACTATATTTCTCTTAAGCAATAAATTCCTTAATATCAAGTTAGATTTGAAAATCATAACTTGAGTTTGGTACCAATAAGTCTAATTTATGAAGAAAATAACTAACTTATACAATTAGAACAAGATTTTGATCAAATTTGATAAAACCCGAAACTATGCTGAAACAGGGGTCACACTGAACAGTCAACTTCACCGAATTTTATCTTTTTAACCGCTTATCGGTTTTGGGTGATTCAAAGACTACAATTCTTGTATTGAAGTCTAGTTTCTAGAAAAAATATCAAAAAAATATAAACCCAACTGTGCCGAACCCAGAAAATCCGAACAGCAAGCATGCTCAGAAAACAGTGGTCACACTGAACAGCCAACTTCACCGAATTTTATCTTTTTAACCGCTTATCGGTTTTGGTTGATTCAAAGACCAAAATTCTCGTAGTGAAGTCTAGTTTATAGAAAAAATATCAAACAAATATAAACCCAACTGTACCGAACCCAGAAAATCCGAACAGCAAGCATGCTCAGATTCCCCTGTTTTGCTTTTTCTTCCCATTTTCTTGTTCATGCTTTCAAATCCTTTTAATTCTTACCAAAAATGAGTAAAATTCATACTTAATAGATGTATTTCAGACCTTAACATGTTTATGGAGCAAAGATCTTAGCATGCTCAAGTAGAATATCTAAAGAAAATGAAGAATTTATCAAGAAACTAACCTTGGTTGTAATTGTTGTTGAGATTTTGGTGGAGTTCTTGAAGAGAAATGGAGGAGATGAAGAAATTGGAGAGGGGAGGCTGCCGGCTGCTCATTTAGCAAATGAAGATACCTTGTGTTTTCGGGAGATCAATTGAACATAAGGGATATTTTTTATTTTTGGGATAATTGCATATTGGTCCCTCAACTTTTTATAAATAACCATTAAGCCCCTAAACTTTTTTAATATGTTCATTTTGATCCTTTCTTCTTTTATTTCCTTCACTTATAACTTCTTACCAATTTCCAAGTTTGTCCTTAAAATTTTCGGGATTTAACTTTACATAATTATACGTAACCTCGGTTGTTACAACTTACCCCCCTTAGAAAAATTTCGTCCTCGAAATTTACTTACCAACTTGATTGAACAAGTGAGAATATTGAGTCCGCATATCTTCGTCTCTTTTCCATATAGCTTCTTCATATGAATGATTCCTCCAAAGAACTTTCACTAATGGAATAGTCTTAGTCCTTAGAACTTGGTCCCTTCTATCCAAAATCTCAACCGGCTGCTCTTCATAAGTTAAATTTTCCTCAATTTCCATAGGTAAGTCCTTCAATATATGTGAAGAATCGAAAATGTACTTTCGGAGCATAGAAACATGGAACACATTATGAATTCGTGACAATTCTTCTGGTAAGGACAATCTATAAGCAACTGGGCCAATCCGTTCAATGATCTCATACAGCCCTATATATCGAGGACCCAACTTTCCTCGTCTTCCAAACCGGATTACTCCCTTCCAAGGAGTCACTTTCAAAAATATCATATCACCAACTTCAAACTCTAAATCTTTTCTCCGATTATCTGCATAGCTCTTTTGTCGATCTTGAGCTATTTTTATCTTTTCCCGAATTACCTTAACTTTGTCTGCAGTCATCATAACAATTTTTGGACCTAGTAATTTCCTTTCATCTGTATCATCCCAACACACCTGAGTTCTGCACTTCCTTCCATACAAAGCTTCAAACGGAGCCATGTCGATGCTGGACTGATAACTATTGTTATACGCAAACTCTGCTAGAGGCAAGTGTTCATCCCAATTTCCTTTGAATTCCATAATACAAGATCTGAGCTTATCTTCCAAAATTTGAATTGTCCGTTCAGATTGTCCATCCGTCTGGGGATGAAAAGCAGTACTAAACTTGAGTTTAGTACCCATAGCATTCTGCAAACTTGGCCAGAAGCGAGATGTGAATCGGGGGTCTCGATCAGATACAATCAATACTGGGGCACCATGTAGCCTAACAATTTCGTTCACATAAAGTTTAGCCAATCTTTCCATGGAAAAAGTCTTCTTGACTGGCAAAAAGTGAGCTGATTTTGTCAAACGATCAATAATCACCCAAATGCTATCATAATCAGACTGTGTTCTTGGTAATCCCGAAACGAAATCCATAGCAATATCTTCCCACTTCCATTGAGGAATAGGTAGAGGGTTCAATTTCCCAGAAGGTTTTTGATGCTTGGCTTTAATTTGTTGGCATACCAAGCATCTAGAAACAAACTCAGCTATGTCCTGTTTCATATCTTGCCACCAATAATGTTCTCTTAAGGTTCGATACATCTTCACACTACTAGGATGTAACGCGTATGGTGCATTATGAGCTTCCTCCAAAATCACCTTCCGGAGTTCTTCATCCTGAGGCACACAAAGCCTATTTTTCATTATCAATACATCCTCATCTTTTATTTGAAAGTCAGTCCTCACACCATCATTTACTTCTTGCTTTAACTTTACCAGCATAGGGTCATTATTCTGTGCTTCACGTATCCAATCAATATGAATCGGTTTAACCTTCAAGTGGGTTATCAGGAGATTATTCTCAATAATCATCAATTCTAAAGGTAAAGACTTCAACTCATTTTGTAAGGGTTTCTGAATTGCTCGAATATGAGCAAGAGAACTAGAAGACTTTCTACTAAGAGCATCGGCCACTACATTGGCCTTTCCTGGGTGGTAGTCAATTACACAGTCATAATCTTTTATCAATTCCAACCATCTCCTTTGCCTCAAGTTTAATTCTTTCTGATCCATCAGATATTTCAGACTCTTATGATCAATGTAGATTGTACATTTTTCTCTAAATAAATAATGCCTCCAAATTTTTCAGTGCAAACACCACTGCCGCCAACTCCAAATCATGAGTGGGATAGTTTTGCTCATGCTGTTTCATTTGTCGAGAAGCATAAGCTATCACCTTCCCATGTTGCATCAAAATGCAACCCAAACCTCGCCTCAAGGCATCACTGTATACCACAAAGCTTCCAGTCCCTGATGGTAGTGTAAGAACTGGTGCTGTGGTCAATCTACACTTGAGCTCTTAGAAAGCTTGCTCACATTTGTCAGTCCACTCAAACTTAGCATGCTTCCTTGTTAGTTTTGACAAAGGAGAGGCAAACATGGAAAATCCTTCCACGAATCTTCGATAGTACCCTGCCAATCCGAGAAAGCTCCTAATTTCTGTGACATTAGTGGGTCTTTCCCAAGCAACTACAGTTTCTATCTTTTGTGGATCCACAAAAATCCCTTCCTTAGATACTACATGACCAAGGAATGCTACTTTGTCTAGCCAGAATTCACACTTGGAAAATTTAGCATAAAGTTGCTTTTCACGCATAGTCTGCAACACCGTTCTCAAATGGCTTACATGATCATTCTTATTCCTGGAATAAACTAGGATGTCATCGATGAAAACAATAACAAACTTATCTAAGTAGGGTCGAAACACCCTATTCATCAAATCCATAAAGACTGCAGGTGCATTAGTTAGCCGAAAAGGCATAACTAAGAATTCATAATGACCATATCGAGTTCTAAAAGCAGTATTTGGAATATTATATTCTTTAATCTTCAATTGATGATAACCCGATCTTAGGTCTATTTTGGAGAACAAACTTGCACCTTGCAACTGATCAAACAAGTCATCAATCCTTGGCAAAGGATACTTATTCTTAATGGTGACCTTGTTCAGTTGCCGGTAGTCGATACATAATTGTAAAGATCCATCCTTTTTCTTTACAAATAAAACCGGTGCTCCCCATCGTGAAGTACTAGGCCGAATGAAACCTCTGTCAACTAGGTCTTGCAACTACACTTTCAATTCCTTTAGCTCCGAAGGTGCCATTCTATAGGGTGCCTGAGAAATAGGAGCACTGCCAGGGATTAAGTCGACAGTAAACTTCAATTCCCTGTCAGGGGGTAAACCAACCAATTTTTTTTTTTTAAAAGATCTCAGGAAACTCTTTGACCACAAATATAGTTTCCAACTTTGCCTCATGTATATCCTGGTTAATCACATAAGCAAGGTATCTGAATACCCTTTCTGCAAGTATCTATTGGCTGCCATCTTGGAGATAAGGCAAGAAGGTAAAACTTTCATTTCTCCTTGAAAGGTAAACTCTAAGTCTCCCGACTTCTTAAAAGTCACAGTTTTGGAAAAAAAACAATCTATTACTGCATTATTTGCTACTATCGATGGAGCAAATTCTGATAGTTCACTGAATTTTTGCTCATACTCTACTACTGACATACCACCCTGTTTTAAATTCATAAACTCAGTCCATTTCTTTTCCCGCAAGGCCCGAAAATAGTATTTTTCTTCAAACTCTCTTCGAAAATCTGTCAGATTATGGCAGGACGTCCAGCATGCCTTTTGCAATGTAGTTTTTTTCACCATGTGTGTGCATGATCCTCCAAAAATTGCACCGCACATAGTAACCTCATAGGCTCGGGAATCTGAAGAGTAATGGAAGTAGTTTCAATTTTTTTTTTTTTTTTTGTAGCCATGACCAGGCTAAATCTGATTCCAAAGACCCCGTGAAAATCTTGCAACCCATGTTCTTCAGAACTTTACAGTAATCAACTATCCCTTTTTTAGTAGGGGCAGTCAAAGCGGGAATTACTCTTCCCAAGGCTGCAACTGCCTTAACTAAATTAAGATTAGCTGCTGGGGGTGCTGCTAAGGGTGCAGCAACATAATATGAACCAGCAACTAAAGCTTGTCCTCTAATTTGCTCATCAATATTCACATTTCTATTCCTATCCCTATTTTGGGGTAGGGGATTGATTCTAGGCCTTCCTCTTTGACGTGGTGGCATCGTGTCTGATTTCTTACACAAGTGACAATATTTTAATACTTTAACAAACAGTTTCTAAGTCTACAGGACCTATAACCTGGCTCTGATACCAAATTGTAACACCCTGTCCGAATAATCTACCTAAAATCCGGCAGAGTTTCCTTTCTATCTCAACTATAACCCTCCTGCAAATAACACTCAATTCATATCCTCAACCAGCAATATTTCTCAATACTATTATCACATATATCCATCATATTCAAAAATTATCCATGATCAATTTATTCTCAAGTCAAAACATACTGATCTATTGTCTCATATCTTCAAATATATACATATAATATATCCAAAAGTAAACCTATCTCAGCAAGGTTTACTAGATAAAATAATCAAAAGATCAAGACTTCAATAAATTTCTAGTATGATGCCCACCACGTCAAAATACTATTTGAAGCAAAGAATAGAGGAAGGTTACAATCCCGGCACCTAACTATCACCAGAAAATGAGAATATGAAAGGGTGAGATATATGAATATCTCAGTGAGTAGACAACATTTAAAGCGTGTGAAAACTATAATGGTAATCTCTAAAGCATAATTGACATTTTCAAAATAAACAATAGTAAAACCATAATGAGTAATTCAAAGACGTAGCAAAGTTTTCAAATGTATAACAATATTATAATATTAAATCAATGAATAAAATCTGTAAAGTAAATCAAGTTTCGTATAATTGGGCTCCAACTTTCTGTCCTGCATAAGAGTACATCCATGAAATAACCAAGCAATATCCATGTAGGCATACTAGTAGCCGGCCCCAAAGGCCAATACCACCATAGGACGCCCCAAAGGCATATGTGTCACTATGATGTGCCCCCAAAAGGCAAATATAATGGGATAGGGACTCTGGAGGTGGCTCCCACCACAAAGGCGTAGCACGCAGCTCCCATACCCCAGTATAATATCACGAAATAGGGACTCTGGAGGTGGCTCCCGCCATAAAGGCGTAGCACGCAGCTCCCGTATTCCGGTCTAATATCACGGAATGGGGACTCTGGAGGTGGCTCCCGCCACAAAGGCGTAGCACGCAGCTCCCGTATTCCGGTCAAGGAAATAATCTCATACATTAAGTCAGGTGGAGCCAAAACCATGTACGTCAAATTCTATGTAAAATCATATTTCATAAAATCAACCAACTTAGTCGATATAATATTTCTTGAAATAAAACTACTTTAATAACAAATCAATTCATATGATTAAATATCGTATATACCTTTAATACGTAAAATAAATATATATGCAAAAATATATATATATATATATATATAATTATAATTAAAGAAATTTCAAATAACTATAGTTGTCGTCTACTCACAATCCTTGAGATGATCTCACTGTACACCTCGACTTGAAACTTCGGGATCCATAGGTGACGTCGGATCTACGTGGCCTAGAGATTAACAATAATTAGTATCTATACATGCTCAAAGTATTACACAATTTTGAATGCAACTTAAGTCTCATAATCTTCCCTCAAGGTTAATACTAATTCCTCATACTCAAAACAACATATCCCAAATTTTTAATATCATTTCCATAATCATTTTCTCCAAATATTCAACTCCATATTCATGTCCTTATCAAATTCCTTTCTAGTACTCCATGCCTTAGAGATTTTCATAATCCATAACCATCATTTAGTACTATATTTCTCTTAAGCAATAAATTCCTTAATATCAAGTTAGATTTGAAAATCATAACTTGAGTTTGGTACCAATAAGTCTAATTTATGAAGAAAATAACTAACTTATACAATTAGAACAAGATTTTGATCAAATTTGATAAAACCCGAAACTATGCTGAAACAGGGGTCACACTGAACAGTCAACTTCACCGAATTTTATCTTTTTAACCGCTTATCGGTTTTGGGTGATTCAAAGACTACAATTCTTGTATTGAAGTCTAGTTTCTAGAAAAAATATCAAAAAAATATAAACCCAACTGTGCCGAACCCAGAAAATCCGAACAGCAAGCATGCTCAGAAAACAGTGGTCACACTGAACAGCCAACTTCACCGAATTTTATCTTTTTAACCGCTTATCGGTTTTGGTTGATTCAAAGACCAAAATTCTCGTAGTGAAGTCTAGTTTATAGAAAAAATATCAAACAAATATAAACCCAACTGTACCGAACCCAGAAAATCCGAACAGCAAGCATGCTCAGATTCCCCTGTTTTGCTTTTTCTTCCCATTTTCTTGTTCATGCTTTCAAATCCTTTTAATTCTTACCAAAAATGAGTAAAATTCATACTTAATAGATGTATTTCAGACCTTAACATGTTTATGGAGCAAAGATCTTAGCATGCTCAAGTAGAATATCTAAAGAAAATGAAGAATTTATCAAGAAACTAACCTTGGTTGTAATTGTTGTTGAGATTTTGGTGGAGTTCTTGAAGAGAAATGGAGGAGATGAAGAAATTGGAGAGGGGAGGCTGCCGGCTGCTCATTTAGCAAATGAAGATACCTTGTGTTTTCGGGAGATCAATTGAACATAAGGGATATTTTTTTATTTTTGGGATAATTGCATATTGGTCCCTCAACTTTTTATAAATAACCATTAAGCCCCTAAACTTTTTTAATATGTTCATTTTGATCCTTTCTTCTTTTATTTCCTTCACTTATAACTTCTTACCAATTTCCAAGTTTGTCCTTAAAATTTTCGGGATTTAACTTTACATAATTATACGTAACCTCGGTTGTTACAACTTACCCCCCTTAGAAAAATTTCGTCCTCGAAATTTACTTACCAACTTGATTGAACAAGTGAGAATATTGAGTCCGCATATCTTCGTCTCTTTTCCATATAGCTTCTTCATATGAATGATTCCTCCAAAGAACTTTCACTAATGGAATAGTCTTAGTCCTTAGAACTTGGTCCCTTCTATCCAAAATCTCAACCGGCTGCTCTTCATAAGTTAAATTTTCCTCAATTTCCATAGGTAAGTCCTTCAATATATGTGAAGAATCGAAAATGTACTTTCGGAGCATAGAAACATGGAACACATTATGAATTCGTGACAATTCTTCTGGTAAGGACAATCTATAAGCAACTGGGCCAATCCGTTCAATGATCTCATACAGCCCTATATATCGAGGACCCAACTTTCCTCGTCTTCCAAACCGGATTACTCCCTTCCAAGGAGTCACTTTCAAAAATATCATATCACCAACTTCAAACTCTAAATCTTTTCTCCGATTATCTGCATAGCTCTTTTGTCGATCTTGAGCTATTTTTATCTTTTCCCGAATTACCTTAACTTTGTCTGCAGTCATCATAACAATTTTTGGACCTAGTAATTTCCTTTCATCTGTATCATCCCAACACACCTGAGTTCTGCACTTCCTTCCATACAAAGCTTCAAACGGAGCCATGTCGATGCTGGACTGATAACTATTGTTATACGCAAACTCTGCTAGAGGCAAGTGTTCATCCCAATTTCCTTTGAATTCCATAATACAAGATCTGAGCTTATCTTCCAAAATTTGAATTGTCCGTTCAGATTGTCCATCCGTCTGGGGATGAAAAGCAGTACTAAACTTGAGTTTAGTACCCATAGCATTCTGCAAACTTGGCCAGAAGCGAGATGTGAATCGGGGGTCTCGATCAGATACAATCAATACTGGGGCACCATGTAGCCTAACAATTTCGTTCACATAAAGTTTAGCCAATCTTTCCATGGAAAAAGTCTTCTTGACTGGCAAAAAGTGAGCTGATTTTGTCAAACGATCAATAATCACCCAAATGCTATCATAATCAGACTGTGTTCTTGGTAATCCCGAAACGAAATCCATAGCAATATCTTCCCACTTCCATTGAGGAATAGGTAGAGGGTTCAATTTCCCAGAAGGTTTTTGATGCTTGGCTTTAATTTGTTGGCATACCAAGCATCTAGAAACAAACTCAGCTATGTCCTGTTTCATATCTTGCCACCAATAATGTTCTCTTAAGGTTCGATACATCTTCACACTACTAGGATGTAACGCGTATGGTGCATTATGAGCTTCCTCCAAAATCACCTTCCGGAGTTCTTCATCCTGAGGCACACAAAGCCTATTTTTCATTATCAATACATCCTCATCTTTTATTTGAAAGTCAGTCCTCACACCATCATTTACTTCTTGCTTTAACTTTACCAGCATAGGGTCATTATTCTGTGCTTCACGTATCCAATCAATATGAATCGGTTTAACCTTCAAGTGGGTTATCAGGAGATTATTCTCAATAATCATCAATTCTAAAGGTAAAGACTTCAACTCATTTTGTAAGGGTTTCTGAATTGCTCGAATATGAGCAAGAGAACTAGAAGACTTTCTACTAAGAGCATCGGCCACTACATTGGCCTTTCCTGGGTGGTAGTCAATTACACAGTCATAATCTTTGTAATATATCAATGTAATTGTAATATATTTATGTAATTGTAATATATCAATGTAATTGTAATATATTTATGTAATGTATCTATGTAATTTATCTATGTAATTGTAATATATCTATGTAATTGCAATATATGTAATTGTAATATATATATATATGTAATTGTAATATATATATATATGTAATTGTAATATATCTATGTAATTGTAATATATTACATAGATATATATCCATAGATAAATATATGTAATTCTAAATTATACTTATATAATTACATAGATATATTACAATTACTTAGATATATTAGAATTACATAGATATATATATTACAATTACATAGATATATTACATAGATACATATATATATATATATCTATGTATTTATGAAATATACATAGATATATAAATAACATAGATATACTACAATTACATAAATATATATCTATGTATTTGTAATATTAAAATTACATAATTATATATGTAATTGTAATATATATATATATATGTAATTGTAATATATATCTATGTAATTGTAATATATTTATGTAACTGTAATTGTAATAATATATTACATAGATATATTACAATTACATAAATATATCTATGTAATTGTAATGTATCTATGTAATATATCTATGTAATTGTAATATATCTATGTAATTCTAATATATCTATGTTATTTTAATACCTATGTAATTGTAATATATTTATGTAATGTATCTATGCAATATGTCTATGTAATTGTAATATATCTGTGTAATTGTAATGTATCTATGTAATATATCTATGTAACTGTAGTATATCTATGCAATTGTAATATATATATATATCCAATGTATCTATGTAATTCTAATATATCAATGTAATTCGAAAACATATTATAATTACATAGATATATTACATAGATATATTACAATATATCTATTTAATAAATTTGTAATATATCTATGTAATTGTAATATATATCTATGTAATTCTAATATATATCTATGTAACTGTAATATATGTATGTAATTGTAATATATCTATGTAAGTGCAATATATCTTTGTAATTGTAATATATCTATGTAACTGAAATATATAAATATATGTATATATTACAATTACATACATATATTACGATTACATAAATAGAATTATAATATATCTATGTAATTGTAATATATCTATGTAATTGTAATGTATCTATGTAATTGTAATATATACATATATGTATATATTACAATTACAATTACAAAACATTAGAATTACATAGATATTACAATTACATAGATACATAATATATTTATGTAACTGTAATATATCTATGTAATTCTAATATATTTGTGTAATTGTAATGTATCTATGTAATTGTAATTGTATTATATCCATGTAATTCTAATATATTTATGTAATTGTAATATATCTATTTAATTATGATGTTTTAAGTAATTGTAATATATCTATGTAATTGTAATATATCTATGTAATTATAATATATTTATGTAATTATAGCATATATCTATGTATACATAAATATATTACAATTACATAGATATATCACAGTTACATAGATATATTACAATTACATTGATATAATTGTAATATATCTATGTAATTGTAATATATCTATGTAATATACATGTCATTGTAATATAATACATAGATACATTACAATTACATAGATATATTAAAATTACATATATATCTATGTATACATAAATATATTACAATTACTTTGAACATTAGAATTACATAGATATATTAGAATTATATAGATACATTACAATTACATAGATATATTACAATTACATAGATATATTACAATTACTTAAAACATTAAAATTATTGATATATAAAAATTACATAGATAGATTAGAATTACATAGATATATTACAATTACATAAATATATTACAATTACATAGATACAATACAAATACATAGATATATTACAATTACATAAATATATTAAAATTACACAAATATATTATAATTACATAGATATATTACAATTGCATAGATATATTACAATAACATAGATATATTACATAGATATATTACAATTACATAGATATATTACATAAATATGTGTAATTACAATTGCAATTACACAAATATATCTATGGTAAATATTAGATATATTACAATTACTGTAAATATTTATGTAATATATCTAGGTAATTGTAATATATATATATATATATAATTACTGAAATATGACAATTACATAGATATATTATATTAGATATATTATAATTACTTAAATATATTACAATTACATAAAACATTAGACTTACATAGATATATCTATGTAATTGTAATTAATAGAATTGTAATATATTTACATAGATATATTACAATTACATAGATATTTTACAATTACATTAGAATTACATATGTACGTAATATATCATTGTTGTAATGTGTAAATAAATATATAACAATTATATATTTAATACAATTACATAGATATATATATATAATTGTAATATCTATAAAATTGTAATGTATCTATGTAATTTTAATATAAACATGTAATTGTAATATATCTATGTAATTTTAATATATCTACATAATTGTAATATATCTCTGTATTACATAGATATATTACAATTACAGGGATATATTAAAATTACATGGATATATTAAAATTACATAGATATATTAAAATTACATAGATATATTAATGTGTAATTGTAATGTATCTATGTATTTGTAATATATCTATGTAATTGTAATATATCTATGTAATTGTATCTAGGTAATTGTAATATATTTATGTAATTGTAATATATCTATGTAATTATATACATGTAATATCTATGTTTCTATGTAATTGTAATATATCTATGTAATTATTATATATCTATGTAATTGTAATGTATCTATGTAATTATAATATATAATTGTAATATATCCAATGTATCTATGTAATTGTAATATCTATGTAATATATCTATGTAATTGTAATATATCTATGTATAATATATCTATGTAATTGTAATATATCTATGTAATTGTAATGTATCTATGTAATTATGATATATAATTGTAATATATCCAATGTATCTATGTAATTGTAATATCTATGTAATATATCTATGTAATTGTAATAATATATCTATGTAATTGTAATATATATATGTAATGCATCTATGTAATTATAATATATTTATGTAATTGTAATGTATCTATGTAATTGTAGTATATATATATATATGTAATTGTAATATATATATATGTATCCAGTGTATCTATGTAATATATTATCTATGTAATTATAATATATCTATGTAGTTTCAGTATATCTATGTAATTGTAATATATTACAATCACATAGATATATTACTATTACATAGATTTATTACAATTACATAGATATATTACAATTATATAGATAATATTACAATTACTGTATTAGATATATTACTGAAAATTTTTGAATTACTGAAAACATTAGATATTACATGAATACATTAGAATTACTGAAAACATTAGATAATGTAGTTACAAAGATATATTACAATTATATAGATATATTTCAATTACATAGATGTATTACAATTACATAGATGTATTTCAATTACATAGATGTATTTCAAAGTTTAGAGACAAAGGTTAGTCAAGTTTAGCCAAGCCAAGCCTAGCCTTGGTGTCTCTGGTCGGTCCGATAGGTCCGGTCCGTCTGGGTGTTCAGATATTACAATTACATAGATATATTACGTAGATACATTACAATTACACATTAGATATATTAAAATACATGTAATATATAATGTTTTCGAATTACATTGATATATTAGAATTACATAGATACATTGGATATATATATATATTATAATTACATAGATATACTACAGTTACATAGATATATTACAATTACATAGATATATTACATAGATACATTACAATTACATAGATATATTAAAATTACATAGATATATTACAATTACATAGATATATTACAATTACATAGATATATTACATTAACACTATTAAATATTTTACAATTGCATAGATATATTACATTTATATAGATATATTACAATTACTGAAAATATTAGATATTACATGTATACATTACAATTACTGAAAACATTAGCTATTACATGTATACATTAGAATTACTGAAAATATTAGATAATTGACAATGCATACATCTATGTAATTGTAATATATTTGTGGAATTTACGTGGAATTACTGTGTACATTAGAATCATTGAAAACATTAAATAATGTAATTACAAAGATATATTACATGTATACATTAGAATTACTAAAAACATTAGCTAATTGATAATATTATAATTACATACATAGATATATTATAATTACATAGATATATTATAATTACATAGATATATTATATTTATTTGTTAGAATTACCACTTAACATTACGTAAATTACACAAATATATTACATAGATATATTATAATTACAAAAATATATTACAATTACATAGATATATTACAATTACCACTTAACATTATATTACAATTATAGAGATATATTACAATTACTGAAAACATTAGATATTTGATAATGTTTTGAGTAATTTAGAACTATCACTTAAAATTACATAAATTACATAGATAATTAATACTTTAGAATTGCTTAAAACATATCTATGTAATTATAGTATGTTTATGTAATTGTAATATATCTATATATCTATGTAATTGTAATATATTTCAGTCATTGTAATATATCTATGTAATTGTAATATATACATGTAATATCTACTGTTTTCAGCAATTTTAATTATTCATGTAATATCTAATGTTTTCAGTAATTCTAATATTTCCAGTAATATATCTAATACAGTAATTGTAATATTATCTATATAATTGTAATATATATATGTAATTGTAATATCTAATGTTTTAAGAAATAGTAATGTAACTTACATAGATATATTACAAATATATTACAATTACATAAATACAATTACACAAATATATTACAATTACATAGACACAATTACTGAAATTATCTAATGTATATATGTTTTTAGTAATTGTAATATATCTATGTAATTATAATATATCTACGTAATTGTAATATATCTATGTAATTATAACAATGTTAATTGTAATATATACACGTAGTTGTAATATATCTATGTAATTGTAATATATTTATGTAATTATAAAATATCTATGTAAGTGTAATGTATACATGTTGTAGACACCTAATTTTGTCCGGATCCCTAAATCAGGTAATTTTTCTTCCCTGAGATGTTTCAGAATGCAGAAAAGCTATTCTCATCCTGTGCTTGCTTCCTAGAGAACGGGAAGGGGAGTGGCAGGTGGTATTCCAAGACTTTGTTTAAGAGGTCAAGCATGAAAAGTCAATATGGAAAAAATCAACCTCGAAAAAGTCAACTCTGAAAGTCAACTACTAAAAAAAATCAACCCTTATTCAAAATCAAGATTCAAAGTTATATATCTATGTAATTGTAATACCACCTGCAGCAATTGTAATATATGTACAATCACCACTTAAATAGATATATTAAACCAACTTTATTACAATTACACAGATATATTACAACTATATAGATATATTAAAATTACATAGATATATTACAATTACATAGATATATTACATATATACATTACAGTTACATAGATATATTTCAGTAACATAGATACATTACAATTACACATTAGATATATCAAAATACATGTAATATATAATGTTTTCGAATTACATTGATATATTAGAATTACATAGATACATTGGATATATATATATATATATATATTACAATTACATAGATATACTACAGTTACATAGATATATTACAATTACATAGATATATTACATAGATACATTACAATTACATAGATACATTACAATTACATAGATATATTAAAACTACATAGATATAATATTACAATTATATAGATATATTATATTATATATTACAACTACATAGATACATTATAGTTACACATTAGATATATTAAAAAAGATGTAATATATAATGTTTTCGAATTACATTGATTTATTACAATTACACGGATATATTACAATTACATAGATATATTACATAGATACATTACAATTACATAGAAATATTTCAGTAACATAGATACAATACAATTACATAGATACATTACAATTACACATTAGATATACTAAAATACATGTAATATATAATATTTTCGAATTACATTGATATATTAGAATTACATAGATACATTGGATATATATATTACAATTACATAGATATACTACAGTTACATAGATATATTACAATTACATAGATATATTACATAGATACATTACAATTACATAGATATTTTACATAGAAACATTACAATTATATAGATATATTACAATTACATAGAAATATTACAATTACATAGATATATTAAAACTACATAGATATATATTTACAATTATATAGATATATTATATTATATTATATTATATATTACAATTACATGGATATATTACAATTACACATTAGATATATTAAAATACATGTAATATATAATGTTTTCGAAATACATTGATATATTAGAATTACATAGATACATTATATATATATATTACAATTACATAGATATACTACAGTTACATAGATATATTACAATTACATAGATATTGTAGACACCTAATTTTGTCCGGACCACTAAACAGGTATGTTTTCTTCCCATATTGATGTTCCCAAGTGTAAAAAGACTGTTTTCATCCTGCAGGTGGTACTCCGAGACTTAGTTTAAGAGGGCGAGCACAAAAAGTCAAACGTGAAAAAAAGTCAACCCCGAAAAAGTCAACCCCGAAAAAGTCAACCCCAGAAAGTCAACTACTGAAAAAGTCAACCCACTTTCAAAATCAAGATTTTAAGTTCAATTGAAAAATGGCGAAAGAATTTTGATAATCCGAGGTCTACATTGAAAGATATGGAGTTCGGAAGTTGGGATTTGGAGATTCAGTAGAAAGGAACCCTAATCCGAGAAATTTGGGGAAAAGTGCTTAAACGATCAAACTGGTCGAAATTGAAGGTTCCAAATGAAAGATAAGCACTGACTACGGGTAATGGAGAAGTCACTTGCAAGAAAAACCGAAAAAAAAGTCAATCCGGGAGAAAACCAAGAATTAGGGTTTTTAGTGGATTTCGGTGAAATCGAGAAGAATCACAGAAATGGCCCGACTTGGTAAGACCAAAGCCTCCAATGGATGAGGAATGATTAAAAAGGATGGCCCAAGGCTCAGATTGAAGAAAATCTGAAAATCGGACTTGTTTTGAGCAAAACCGGGTTTCGGAGGTTAAAGGGTAAAATTGGAAAAATTTGGGAAAAATAGCAAATGGACTCCGAAAATTATGGAAAATTTGTCAATCTCATTCTTAAATCATTTGAAGGAGATTGGCGAAAGAAAATCTTGATTCCGAGTTCGTTTGCAAAGTGGCCAAATCCCGGGCTTTTTATGCAGTAATTCAAAAAGATAAATCCCGGAAAAATAGCAAATGGACTCCAAAAATTCTGAAATTTGGCAAATCTCATTTTTAAATTATTTGGAAGAGATTGGCGAAAGAAAATCTTGATTCCGAGTTCGTTTGCAAAATGGCCAAATCCCGGGCCTCCTATGCAGTAATTCAAGCCGATAAATCCCGAAAAAATACCAAATGAGCTCCAAAAATTATGAAAACTTCCAGATCACACTTTTTAATTATTTTGAAGAGATTGGTGAAGAAAAATCTTGATTTGGAGCTCGTTTAAATAATGGTAAAATGTAGGGGCATAAAAGGGCATTTTTGGGAAGAAAAAATCCAAATAAATAGCAAACGGACTCGGATAATTTTGAAAACTTCCAGAACTCAATATTTTATTATTTTGGAAGTATTAAAAAAATAAAAATTGAATTTGGAGTCCGTTTGATATTTACTTGCATCCGGGGGGCAAAATGGTCATTTCACCCAAGCAACCGAAAAGGGCTTTTTTTGGCCCTTCAAAAAATCAGAGTTGGGCTGGAAAAGAGATGTGCTGGCATACCCAAGCCCAAAGAAAGGAGGAAGCTTCTAATTTTTTTTTTTTAATCAAGTGGTTAAAAAATCAAGAGTTAGTTAACCTTTCTCTTTGATCAAGCCATGGTGATTAAACCACATAGGTTAAGAAAGATGTCAACATTATTTTTGCATAGCTGTAATTTGAGAGGGCTGAGATGCTAATCTAAAGGTGGTAATTTCATGACTTTTCATCTTGAATTATTGGCCATTTGATGGAAATTAGGTTACACAAAAATGACAACATCTTGGAGGCTATATAACCATGCATTAAGGCTAGCCCTAAGGAAGGGGGGAGGCAGATTTTGTTTTTTCTTTTCCATTTTGGCTGATTTCTCTTAGTTTTTCTTAGTTTTTATCTTCTTGGTTGAGAGCAAAAAAAAAAGAAAAGTTTAGAAAAAAGGAAAGTTTGAAGAGAAAAGCTTGAAATATTAGCTTCTTGAGGTTGCTCTTGAGCACCAACTCTTGCACTTTCATTTTCTATTCTTATTTTTTGCTATTTTAATCTCTACTTGGTGAGTTTTCATTTTAAAATAATGTTTCTTGTTCTTCCTTCATTTCCTTTCTTAAGTATTTATTATTTTTTTTTTTTACATTTTGTTTTTACAATAAACTCACCATGGCCAAATGGCCTACATTATTTATTTTAAGTTGTTGTTTCAATTCATTTTACCATATTGTTTATGCTATTTTCTTTGTTTTTGATGTTTTAAGTGTTATGTTATTTCATGTTCTTAAGTTATATTTAATTTGGTTGCTTTGTTTGTTGCCATTTATGTCTTAGATATCATGTTTTTGCATTTTTAATTTTCTGTTTTCATGTTGTTTAAATTTGAGCATGTTTTAGAGTTAGCATATTAAGTGTTTGTGAAAATGCTTGTGTGATTCTTTGCATGATTCTTGTTTTATATCTTAGTGAGCATGTTTTAGATTTGGTATATTAGGTGTTTGTGAAAATGCTTGTGTGATTTTTGTGTTATGACTTAGTTTTTCATGCTAGCATACCAAGTGTTTGTGAAAATGCCATGCTTGTTGGAGCTTGGGGCCATTTGGCTACTCCATGTGTTTTGCATTGTGTGTTGTATTTTTTGTCATGCTAGTTGTTAGGTTTTTGCATTTGCATGATATTTGGTTGGATTTTTGAATTAAGCATGCCTTGTGTTTGTGAAAATGCCATGCATGTCTTAGGTCTAGGTTACATTAAATGCCATGCAAGTTCATGTTAGGTCTAGGCCATATTATTTATGTCATGCATTTTCCTTACATTTAGGTTTAGATCCATGCATTTCATGCATTATGTTTGCTGCATTGTTTCATGCATTTCATGTTCATACCACTTGAATAATGACTTGAGCCAATTGATGGTTCAAAGTCATGCTCTCTTGAGCACACTTGTGGAAAATTAAGTTTGTCAAGTTGATTATTCTACCTTTGTGATTTTTTTTACTTAGTCATTTTTTATCTAACTTTCAAAAAGTCCTAGCTACTGCTTTCAAGTCATTTTATGAGTTTCAAATATTTTTACTTTGATTTTTAAATGATTTTATCAAAGACAAAAAAATGTGCTGGCAAAGCAGTTTTTTTCTCCTCCAAAAACTCGTACATCTCTGATTTTTCTGGGAATTCATCTTTGATCAGAAAATTAAGCCGATTTTTTATCGTGTAGTTTTACATGTCCTGAGTCTCCAGTAATTTTTTCAGAATTTTTGGAATTTTTAGAAATAGGGTAAAAAATCGTGGATTAAAACTGGACAGTGGAGTCAGAATTGAATTTAAAGAAAAACAAAGCAGTTTTTTCTCCTCCAAAAACTCGTACATCTCTGATTTTTCTGGGAATTCATTTTTGATCAGAAAATTAAGCCGATTTTTTATCGTGTAGTTTTACATGTCCTGAGTCTCCAGTAATGTTTTCAAAATTTTTGGAATTTTTAAAAATAGGGTAAAAAATCGTGGATTAAAACTGGACAGTGGAGTCAGAATTGAATTTAAAGAAAAACAAAGCAGTTTTTTTCTCCTCCAAAAACTCATGTATCTCTGATTTTTCTGGGAATTCATCTTTGATTCGAAAATTAAGCCGATTTTTTCTCGTATAGTTTTACATGTCCTGAGTCTCCAGTATTTTTTTCAGAATTTTTGGAATTTTTAAAAATAGGGTAAAAAATCGTGGATTAAAACTGGACAGTGGAGTCAGAATTGAATTTAAAGAGAAACCATTTTTCTGTTTTGGTTAATTTACTTAGAGTGGGCCGATTAGGAGGGTTAGCTACTAGCTTAGGGTAGTTTCTAAGCCTTTTTAAACTCTAAAAATGGTTTTTCAAGTCTCGGGTTAAGGGTAGTCAAGTCCGGATTTTTAAACTTAGGAAATTAGAGCCATTTAAAAAAATTTTAGCCCAGTTTTTATTCAAGCTTCTCAAAATTGTTTTCAAACAATCACAAAGTATTTTGGTTTTAGAATATTTAATTTGACATATTTTCCTAAGGTAGCCGGATATCTTTTTAGATATACGGATTTCCTTAATAAAAGGAAAAAAATACATTTCATGCATTGCATTTTTATTTTCATGCATATTATATGATAGCATTATTTTATTCCATGTCATTTAAATTATATGCCATACCATTCATATTTGTCATGTCATTTAGGTTGCATTATATTATTTAGACTGTACTATGTCATTTTATTTATGTCATGCATATACATATTCATTTCTTTTAAATGTTTCCAAAAAAAGATAATGGTTTTCAATAAAAAAAATATAAAGATATTCCCGAGTTAAAATAATTCATGAGTTCTCTACCGGGTTTGCTGGAGGGAATATCATCAATTATCATTAATAAAGGAATATCTTTCTTTCAAAAAAGAGAATGATTCGGAAAGTTTTCCAAAACTAATAAAAATTTCTATATTTTGCCACGTTTGTTGGGGAATATAGGAAAATTTTGAATTTATAAATTCCGGATCATTTTCAATAAAAAAATGGAATTATTTTTCTTTAAATTGGGAATTAACTTGAAATACTAAATTTAAAACCAACTTTTTACCGAGACTTGAGATAACACACGATTAATAAGGTACCGACTTATACGGGCGTTGTGGGGGTGCTAATCCTTCCCCACACGTAACCGACTCCCGAACCCGTTTCTTTGATTTCTCTGGTTTTAACGCAGACTTGAAATTGGTTTTAAAAATATTTTAATTAATTTTTAAAATATTTTTATAAAACCGGTTTTAATAGGTGGCCGATCACACCTAGCTAAAAAAGATTGGTGGCGACTCCATGTCTTTTTTAAGGTCATTTTCAAAACCTTCATTTTTCTAGAGGAATTAAGTCGACTTTTCCTCGATTTTTTTTAATGTCACGCCTAACCAATAATAAAAGTCTTGCGATGAGACGTCGTTATTTTTTTTTTAGGTTGCGACAGCTTGGCGATTCCGCTGGGGATAATTAGAGAGTCAGGCCTAGAATTAGTCGTGTGTTATCAAAGTCTCGGTTTTGTTGGTTTAATTGGTATTTAATTTTAATTCCCACATTTTTTTTTAATAAGGAGAATTTTGAAAATAATAAAATGTTTTTAAATATGTTCATACTCATGTGCATGCATTTTATTTTTGTTCTCTAGTTATTTAAGGTTGTATATTATAATTGCTTGTCGGTTAATGCGTTACACTATTCTTGAATGTTTTAATTGCTAGGGCATTTAGAATAAGGTTTGTAGAATAGGTAGTGAAAGGTTTGATATTCCTCCACACACACTACACGTGCATTTGCGTAACATGAATCCTCTACCCGGGTTCCGTCCTTTTAAGTGGGAGTAAAGTAACTAAGCCTTCGTGATTGATCCTCCGTATGGGCTAGTGAAACACTTTCGGAGTATAAAGTACCTAATGCCTTCGTGATGATCCTCCGCATGGGCATAGGAAAATATACTCTAACGAATTGAACCCGCTTTTATCGGGGTGCCTTACTAGCCTTCACCGGCGACAGTGAGGAACAATTCGGGGCCTTAGAACCGATTCACCCTCATATAGTGAACCTAGGCGAAGCCATCCCGAATTTCCGTTAGATATACCGAAAATAGGAACACATGGAGGGACACTTCTAAACTTTTTGTTACCTATTTTACACTCCGAATAAGTGTGGTAGATCGGGCAACAATGTACGTACATCGCCCGTAATAAATGTGATACTCCGCCTCGAAGGCATCGTGATGCCTAAATAAGCAGATATTGTTGGGGCAAATGTTCATTAGCTGTTTAAAAAAAAAAATCATTTTTCAAGCATTTTTGCATGTTGCACATTTCATGCATGTGTGAATGGAGCATGTACATTTTTGGTTGTATTATTGATCTCATTCTTTGCAATAAACAGTTGGTAATTTCATTTGATGATTTCATAAAACCGGTAGTGTCACATGAACATTTGCATATGGTACCATAGTAGGATCTACCCTAAAATTCTTTTGAAAATTATGTGATTGGTTTTTCATAAAAATAAAAAATAAAAAAAAAACATGTTTCAAAAAAATCATAAATTAGGAGGCAAATCTTGCACAATGAGATTTTTGAATAATCAAGATTTAGGTCCCACAAATTTCATGTAATCATTGATTTCTTTGTATATACCTTGGTGTAAATTTATGAATTCTTTACATGTATCATTTTGACATCATGTTACAGTCATAGCATGCATGGTCATTCATTGTAGAATACGTTTATGACATGCATGGTCATTCTGTATATATTCATGCATTAATTTGCTTATTCTTTACATGCATCATGTTAGCTTCAGGGTGCATTCATGGCATACATAGTCGTCATGTTATGCTCATGCATTAATTTTTCATATTGGCATCAGGTTGCATTCATGACATACACGGCCAGCATGACTTTCTTTGTATATACTCTGTGTCAGTCATTTATTCTTCACATGCATCATAATTGACATTATGTGGCATTCATAGTATATATGATCATTCATTGGTAATGCATTTGGAACATACATGGTCATTCATTGTATATATCCATGCATTGATTTGCTTATTTTTTACATGCATCATGTTGGCATCAGGGTGCATTCATGGCATACATAGTCGTCATGTTATGCTCATGCATTAATTTGTCACATTGGCATCAAGATTGCACTCATGACATACACGGTCAGCATGATTTTCTTTGTATATACCCTGTATCAATCATTTATTCTTCACATGCATCAGAATTGACATTGTGTGGCATTCATAGTGTATATGATCATTCATTGGGAAATGCATTTGGAACATACATAGTTATTCATTGTATATATCCATGCATTAATTTTCTTATTTATTACATACATCATGTTAGCATTAGGTCGCATTCATGACACACATGGTTAGCATGATTTTCTTTGTATATACTCTATATCAATCATTCATTGTTTGCATGTATCATAATTGACACCGTGTTGCATTCATAGGATATATGATCATTCATTGGGAAACATGCTAAAATGCACATGATCAGTCATTGCATATATCCATGTGTTGATTTGTTTATTCTTTGTTTGCAACATGTTGGCATTGTGATTGCATTTATCACATATATGGTCAGCATGTTTCCATTGTACATATCCATACATCATATTGTTTAGGCTTCACATGCATGAAATTGCATTCATGGCTCATTCATCATGACATACATTTGGGGGAAATAAAATAGAAGTTGGCTTGGCTTTAGGAGTCTTTGAAAGAATTTCCATTTCAAATCAGAAGAAGTACTGAGTACACTTTTAATACAGGCCGGTGCTATGGAGGATGAACAAGTTGCCCGAATGGAAAAAATGGAAAGGGAACAGAGAGAATTGCGAGAACAGCTAGCAAAATCTCAAGCAGAATCTAAGGATCAGATGACTAAACTGATGGAGCTAATGTCTGCTGTAATGAAGGGAAAAGGATACACCGAAAACTTTGTCGCCGGAGAAGGGTTAGAGGTACAAAAGGGCCAAGATAAGGTAGCAATAAGTGATGCCCAGAACACTGTTAACCCCGTCAATGTCCTAAAATCAGATGATCCGACTGAACAGGCAAAGTTGAAAAGGGTTGCAGTAAATGAGGTTGAGTTGGCAGATTCCCAAGGGAAATATCAGTTGTTAGATGAAAGGCTCCGGGCAATAGAAAGAAAAGATGTATTCGGGAGTGTGGAGGCGAAAGAACGATGCTTGGTCCTCGATTTAGTCATTCCTCCTAAGTTCAAGATCCCTGACTTTGTGAAATATGACGGGACGACCGATCCATCAGCCCACATCACTATGTTCTGCCGAAAGATGACATGTCAGATAGATAATGATAAGCTTTTGATTCACTGCTTTCAGGATAGCCTCAGTGGGTCCGCAATTAGGTGGTATAGTCAGTTGAGCAAAGATCAGATTCGCTCTTGGAATAATTTGGCTGGGGCTTTTCTAAACCAGTACAAGCATATGACCGACAAGACACTTGATCGTCTCACTTTGCAAAATATGGAGAAAAAAGCTACTGAGAGCTTCAAAGAATATGCACAACGGTGGATGAGCCTGGCTGCCCAAATACAACCGCCCTTGACACAAAAGGAAATCACTATCCTTTTTGTGAATACACTGCACGCCCCGTACTATGACAGACTTGTCGGCAATGCTTCGAAGAATTTTGCGGACATGGTAATTTCAGGGGAGATGATTGAGAATGCTATCAAGAATGGGAAACTTGAAAGAGAAGGAACATCCAATACCGAGAGAAATAAGGCACCAAGAAAGAAAGAGGAAGATGTCCAAACTATGGAAGATTTCATCCCATATTCCCAATTTCCCTCATACCAATCATGTTACCCTACTGAGGTATCTCCAAGCCTTTATCCTTACCTACCTACCCAAACACCTAATCCTATACCAGCCCTTGCAACAAGGCCTACTTCTAGAAAACGACCGCGAGAAAATCAAGAAAGAATTCCAATCCCCATCCCTGACTTACTGCCATTACTAATAAAGAATCAGTACCTTACCCCGGTACCTTTGAAAATAGCTCCGAATCCATCAGCAAGGAGTTATGACCCTGACAGCAAGTGTGATTATCACCTAGGGGTAGTTGGGCATTCAACTGAAAAATGCAGACAACTGAAGGAAAGGATTGAAAGTCTTATCCGTAATGGTATTTTGACACCGGAGCTTATCAATCAATGGAAGGCCGTTTAGCCCTAAATCAGTTTCTTTCAGGGTTTTAGGGGGAGAATTACTACCTTTGAAGGATGTCAATAGGAGCATTTTTGACGCATGTAGTTTTATACACTGTGATGATGAAAGCACTTGTCTCATGTTAACATCTACATGAATTAAATGAATTTTAAATGCTTTGTGTTTGTTGTGTTTTAAATAAACGTGAATTTACAAAAACAAGCATTAAGGAAGTTTTAATAATGGATAGTCTCAAGAAGATTGATGATCAGTGTTAGAAATGACCCAACACCATCCCCCTCTTTTTTGGGCTTCTCTATACCTAAACCTTGAATCAATAACACTTGAAAGACCTAATGCTTCAAGGAAAAATGAATGAAAAAAGAGAAGCATTGTCATTGCAAAATAAGCAAGGATGTAAATCCTAGTCTAGGCTATGAACAAAGGAACGAACTTTTTGAAATTTTTCGAATTCCTTGAAAATCAAACAAATGAGACATTCTTTCAAGAGTCTAGATTTTGATAATTTGGTGTGTGTCAAGATTGTGCTAAAACCATTCATGACCTTTCCCAATAACCACAAAACACTAATTGCCCAAACATCACTTCATGATTGACACCTTGGGGCACAATGATTAAACTAGATTATCCCTTGTCCCAGAGAAAACCTGCTTTTGGGTCATGTTTTCCTTGTCTCTTCAAAGAACTCAGATTGGAAACTCAGCCTTTTCAAAACAGACCTAGACTTGCCATGTTCCTCGTTGATACAAATTCGCATGGATAATCAAATTGGGGCATCATATGTGGAAATGATGGATACATAGTGAAGAAGGATGGGCTAATGCATGAATCATTGGGGGCATGCGACGAAAAAAAAAAAAAAAAAGAAAAAAAAGAAAAAGAAAAATCATGATATCATGCATATGAGAATTCGGATGATTCCAAAGTGCAAAATGAAATTCTGAATATCTATTTCCCCTGAGGATTGCTTTTCAATGAGAATATTTGGGCTTGATATGATGAATGGCCATCTTTCATATCCATTTCACAAGAAAAAAATTATTATCCATAGTCACCCCTTTTGAGCCAAAAGAATTCTTAATTCTTTGAACCCTGATCAAGGATTACCCTCTACACTGGGGGGCAAATGCGAGGAAAGATCTTTTCAAAGATCATTGAGAAATGAGTGACAGCTCAGGGACAGACACAAAGCAAATGGAGCCCCGAATAAATACGGGCGCACTCTGTCAAAGAAAAAAAGAAGAGGAAAAGATGACGAAATGAAAGCCAAGAAAAACAAACAAAAAACACAATAAAAAAATGTGTGTGAAAGACATGGCAAATTGAAAGCCAAAAGCAAGGAAGAAAAAGAGCAAAATCAAAAAGAAAGAAATGTCCAAGAAGAGACACATGCTTCAAAGAAAATCCTCTTCAAGAAAGGATCCTTGATCTGATTACCCTCAAACACATATTTTGGGCCTATTTATCCTTTCTTTCTGAATCCTGAGCCATGGCCTACATTACGTGCTTTAAAAGTCCATTTTGATCAAGCATGAATGTTTAATTTGAAGGGTTTTCCTCAGATTTTATCCCATCTTATCAAATTCTCATATCACTAAGGAAGAATTTAGAATTCTCAAGTGCATGGTAAAAAAAAAAAAAAGAGAAAAATTGAAAAGAATGGGACTCTAGGGCGAAAACCCAAAAAAACGGGCGGTCTAGAGTAGAATGGGAATTTTCGATGCCATCGATGATAGTGCCGATACCCCAAAAGAAAAGATCTTATTAAAGGAGTGGTCATCGAGGAACATCTAGGAATTCCTGAACCCCCCAAATTGTCAGCTCTCATTCGGAGGATTGTCTTCAAAAACTGAAACTTTGTTCCCAAGATTAAACTTTCCGGTTTAAACATCCCAGCCAATCTTGATGCTTGACAAAATGCCTTGATATGGAAACTAAAAGAATGTTGAATTTGTTTGGTTCTCAATGAATTCATGATTTATAAAACCTGTTCCATTTGTGAGCCTAGAAGGGATATACATTTTTGTCATGAAGTTTTCCTGGAAAAGCCAGAATCTTGTTATACCAAGCCTTGCCAATCCAGTTGAAAAAACCCAGATTGATACTTAGAGAAATTTCTAACAATGATCATCAGTCTTCAAAAGATTTTTACATCACACATTGTGGGGTTAATATTTTTTGTTCAGAAGTTTTCAAAATGCGAAAACAAATAAAAAGATTTTTTTGAAATACCCATTTTGATGTTGGCATGAGACAAGGATTTTTCTAACTCAAAGGTGTAGAACTGCCAGGATAGGTCTTGACTTCCAGATATGAGAAGAATAAATAGAACTCGGTTCAGATCTCTGTTGATGAAAGTTTGAAAAACTGTTGGGGCAAAGAGAATAGCCAAAATGAATTGAAGATATACTCTGATTTGAAGAGGAAAAATGAATTTGAAAGGCTAAGCCAAAGTCTAGAAAAACAGCCGGGGGCACTTGCATCACTCATGAGCACTCATCTCTTTATCGAGCTTTTGCATCTGCACAGTGTCGGCAAGCATTTGCATCATTCATGGGTATTTGCATTGGCATTATTCCATAAGCATCTGTATTTTACCTTTACATTTACATTCTTCATGGAATTCGTATTTGTGTCATCTCAAGCAATTGCATCATTTCTAGAATCATTGTATTTTCATTACTGTGTGGTAATTGTAGTTACACCATTCATAAACCAGTTACATGAACACAATTAGTAGGGGCATCTGCATCATGAAACATGGGCATCAATCCAAGTCATTTACATTTGCATTAAAGACATTTGCACCAGTTTAAGTCATTTCGTGTCTTATTCAACACCTGCATCTGCATCAAAAAGCATTCGCATCTTCTCAAAATCGTTAGGGTAATTTTCAACAATTCTTCAAAGAACATTTTTAAGACCTCCGGGCATAATTTTTCAAATCACAGGTAAGACCTCCGGGCAATATCTTTAAGACCTCCGGGCAACATCTTTAAGACCTCCGGGCATAACTTTTTTCAGGGGTAAGGCCTCCGGGCACTATTCTTAAGACCTCCGGGCATCATTTTTAAAGTCGCATACAGCGCATTTTTTCCAAATTATGGGTAAGGCCTCCGGGCACCATTCTTAAGACCTCCGGGCATCATTTTTAAAGTCGCGTACAGCGCATTTCTTCCAAATTATGGGCAAGGCCTCCGGGCACCATTCTTAAGACCTCCGGGCATCATTTTTAAAGTCGCATACAGCGCATTTCTTCCAAATTATGGGTAAGGCCTCCGGGCACCATTCTTAAGACCTCCGGGCATCATTTTTAAAGTCGCATACAGCGCATTTTTTCCAAATTATGGGTAAGGCCTCCGGGCACCATTCTTAAGACCTCTGGGCATCATTTTTAAAGTCGCGTACAGCGCATTTCTTCCAAATTATGGGCAAGGCCTCCGGGCACCATTCTTAAGACCTCCGGGCATCATTTTTAAAGTCGCATACAGCGCATTTCTTCCAAATTATGGGTAAGGCCTCCGGGCACCATTCTTAAGACCTCCGGGCATCATTTTTAAAGTCGCATACAGCGCATTGCTTCCAAATCACGGGTAAGGCCTCCGGGCACCATTCTTAAAACCTCCGGGCATCATTTTTAAAGTCGCATACAGCGCATTTTTTTTTCAAATCACAGGTAAGACCTCCGGGCACCAATTTTTAAGACCTCCGGGCACCATTTTAAGACCTCCGGGCATAATTTTTCAAATCACAGGTAAGACCTCCGGGCAACATCTTTAAGACCTCCGGGCATAACTCTTTTTTTCAGGGGTAAGGCCTCCGAGCACTAATTTTTAAGACCTCCGGGCATAATTTTTTTCAAATCATAGGTAAGACCTCTGGGCAACATCTTTAAGACCTCCGAGCATAACGTTTTTCAGGGGTAAGACCTCCGGGCACCAATTTTTAAGACCTCCGGGCATAATTTTTCAAATCACAGGTAAGACCTCCGGGCAACATCTTTAAGACCTCCGGGCATAACTTTTTTCAGGGGTAAGACCTCCGGGCACCAATTTTTAAGACCTCCGGGCACCAATTTTTAAGACCTCCGGGCACCATTTTAAGACCTTCGGGCACCAATTTTAAAGCCCTTCGAGCATAAATTTTTCTTTTGAAATCGAATTCATTCCCTTAAGACGAATCGAGCCTTGTTTAGGCAGGGAATTCAATTTAAGGACAAAATCTTCAATTTATTGTTTTTAAAAAAAAAATGAAAAAAAAAAAAAAAAAAAGGAAAAGGAAAAAAAAAAGAAAAAAAGAAGAAAGAAGAAAAAAATGAAAAAATGAAAAATAGAAAATAGAAAATGAAAAAAATTAAAATGAAAAGAAACCCCTTTCCCTTTCCTTCACATGTGATGTCACTGACCGTACAAAATTAGTGTCGGTTTATCTTTGCCTGATTCCTGATTCTCAGCAATAGCCAAAGAGGGGCAGCTGTAGACACCTAATTTTGTCCGGACCACTAAACAGGTATGTTTTCTTCCCATATTGATGTTCCCAAGTGTAAAAAGACTGTTTTCATCCTGCAGGTGGTACTCCGAGACTTAGTTTAAGAGGGCGAGCACAAAAAGTCAAACGTGAAAAAAAGTCAACCCCGAAAAAGTCAACCCCGAAAAAGTCAACCCCAGAAAGTCAACTACTGAAAAAGTCAACCCACTTTCAAAATCAAGATTTTAAGTTCAATTGAAAAATGGCGAAAGAATTTTGATAATCCGAGGTCTACATTGAAAGATATGGAGTTCGGAAGTTGGGATTTGGAGATTCAGTAGAAAGGAACCCTAATCCGAGAAATTTGGGGAAAAGTGCTTAAACGATCAAACTGGTCGAAATTGAAGGTTCCAAATGAAAGATAAGCACTGACTACGGGTAATGGAGAAGTCACTTGCAAGAAAAACCGAAAAAAAAAGTCAATCCGGGAGAAAACCAAGAATTAGGGTTTTTAGTGGATTTCGGTGAAATCGAGAAGAATCACAGAAATGGCCCGACTTGGTAAGACCAAAGCCCCCAATGGATGAGGAATGATTAAAAAGGATGGCCCAAGGCTCAGATTGAAGAAAATCTGAAAATCGGACTTGTTTTGAGCAAAACCGGGTTTCGGAGGTTAAAGGGTAAAATTGGAAAAATTTGGGAAAAATAGCAAATGGACTCCGAAAATTATGGAAAATTTGTCAATCTCATTCTTAAATCATTTGAAGGAGATTGGCGAAAGAAAATCTTGATTCCGAGTTCGTTTGCAAAGTGGCCAAATCCCGGGCTTTTTATGCAGTAATTCAAAAAGATAAATCCCGGAAAAATAGCAAATGGACTCCAAAAATTCTGAAATTTGGAAAATCTCATTTTTAAATTATTTGGAAGAGATTGGCGAAATAAAATCTTGATTCCGAGTTCGTTTGCAAAATGGCCAAATCCCGGGCCTCCTATGCAGTAATTCAAGCCGATAAATCCCGAAAAAATACCAAATGAGCTCCAAAAATTATGAAAACTTCCAGATCACACTTTTTAATTATTTTGAAGAGATTGGTGAAGAAAAATCTTGATTTGGAGCTCGTTTAAAAAATGGTAAAATGTAGGGGCATAAAAGGGCATTTTTGGGAAGAAAAAATCCAAATAAATAGCAAACGGACTCGGATAATTTTGAAAACTTCCAGAACTCAATATTTTATTATTTTGGAAGTATTAAAAAAATAAAAATTGAATTTGGAGTCCGTTTGATATTTACTTGCATCCGGGGGGCAAAATGGTCATTTCACCCAAGCAACCGAAAAGGGCTTTTTTTGGCCCTTCAAAAAATCAGAGTTGGGCTGGAAAAGAGATGTGCTGGCATACCCAAGCCCAAAGAAAGGAGGAAGCTTCTAATTTTTTTTTTTTAATCAAGTGGTTAAAAAATCAAGAGTTAGTTAACCATTCTCTTTGATCAAGCCATGGTGATTAAACCACATAGGTTAAGAAAGATGTCAACATTATTTTTGCATAGCTGTAATTTGAGAGGGCTGAGATGCTAATCTAAAGGTGGTAATTTCATGACTTTTCATCTTGAATTATTGGCCATTTGATGGAAATTAGGTTACACAAAAATGACAACATCTTGGAGGCTATATAACCATGCATTAAGGCTAGCCCTAAGGAAGGGGGGAGGCAGATTTTGTTTTTTCTTTTCCATTTTGGCTGATTTCTCTTAGTTTTTCTTAGTTTTTATCTTCTTGGTTGAGAGCAAAAAAAAAGAAAAGTTTAGAAAAAAGGAAAGTTTGAAGAGAAAAGCTTGAAATATTAGCTTCTTGAGGTTGCTCTTGAGCACCAACTCTTGCACTTTCATTTTCTATTCTTATTTTTTGCTATTTTAATCTCTACTTGGTGAGTTTTCATTTTAAAATAATGTTTCTTGTTCTTCCTTCATTTCCTTTCTTAAGTATTTATTTTTTTTTTTTTTTTACATTTTGTTTTTACAATAAACTCACCATGGCCAAATGGCCTACATTATTTATTTTAAGTTGTTGTTTCAATTCATTTTACCATATTGTTTATGCTATTTTCTTTGTTTTTGATGTTTTAAGTGTTATGTTATTTCATGTTCTTAAGTTATATTTAATTTGGTTGCTTTGTTTGTTGCCATTTATGTCTTAGATATCATGTTTTTGCATTTTTAATTTTCTGTTTTCATGTTGTTTAAATTTGAGCATGTTTTAGAGTTAGCATATTAAGTGTTTGTGAAAATGCTTGTGTGATTCTTTGCATGATTCTTGTTTTATATCTTAGTGAGCATGTTTTAGATTTGGTATATTAGGTGTTTGTGAAAATGCTTGTGTGATTTTTGTGTTATGACTTAGTTTTTCATGCTAGCATACCAAGTGTTTGTGAAAATGCCATGCTTGTTGGAGCTTGGGGCCATTTGGCTACTCCATGTGTTTTGCATTGTGTGTTGTATTTTTTGTCATGCTAGTTGTTAGGTTTTTGCATTTGCATGATATTTGGTTGGATTTTTGAATTAAGCATGCCTTGTGTTTGTGAAAATGCCATGCATGTCTTAGGTCTAGGTTACATTAAATGCCATGCAAGTTCATGTTAGGTCTAGGCCATATTATTTATGTCATGCATTTTCCTTACATTTAGGTTTAGATCCATGCATTTCATGCATTATGTTTGCTGCATTGTTTCATGCATTTCATGTTCATACCACTTGAATAATGACTTGAGCCAATTGATGGTTCAAAGTCATGCTCTCTTGAGCACACTTGTGGAAAATTAAGTTTGTCAAGTTGATTATTCTACCTTTGTGATTTTTTTTACTTAGTCATTTTTTATCTAACTTTCAAAAAGTCCTAGCTACTGCTTTCAAGTCATTTTATGAGTTTCAAATATTTTTACTTTGATTTTTAAATGATTTTATCAAAGACAAAAAAATGTGCTGGCAAAGCAGTTTTTTTCTCCTCCAAAAACTCGTACATCTCTGATTTTTCTGGGAATTCATCTTTGATCAGAAAATTAAGCCGATTTTTTATCGTGTAGTTTTACATGTCCTGAGTCTCCAGTAATTTTTTCAGAATTTTTGGAATTTTTAGAAATAGGGTAAAAAATCGTGGATTAAAACTGGACAGTGGAGTCAGAATTGAATTTAAAGAAAAACAAAGCAGTTTTTTCTCCTCCAAAAACTCGTACATCTCTGATTTTTCTGGGAATTCATTTTTGATCAGAAAATTAAGCCGATTTTTTATCGTGTAGTTTTACATGTCCTGAGTCTCCAGTAATTTTTTCAAAATTTTTGGAATTTTTAAAAATAGGGTAAAAAATCGTGGATTAAAACTGGACAGTGGAGTCAGAATTGAATTTAAAGAAAAACAAAGCAGTTTTTTTCTCCTCCAAAAACTCATGTATCTCTGATTTTTCTGGGAATTCATCTTTGATTCGAAAATTAAGCCGATTTTTTCTCGTATAGTTTTACATGTCCTGAGTCTCCAGTATTTTTTTCAGAATTTTTGGAATTTTTAAAAATAGGGTAAAAAATCGTGGATTAAAACTGGACAGTGGAGTCAGAATTGAATTTAAAGAGAAACCATTTTTCTGTTTTGGTTAATTTACTTAGAGTGGGCTGATTAGGAGGGTTAGCTACTAGCTTAGGGTAGTTTCTAAGCCTTTTTAAACTCTAAAAATGGTTTTTCAAGTCTCGGGTTAAGGGTAGTCAAGTCCGGATTTTTAAACTTAGGAAATTAGAGCCATTTAAAAAAATTTTAGCCCAGTTTTTATTCAAGCTTCTCAAAATTGTTTTCAAACAATCACAAAGTATTTTGGTTTTAGAATATTTAATTTGACATATTTTCCTAAGGTAGCCGGATATCTTTTTAGATATACGGATTTCCTTAATAAAAGGAAAAAAATACATTTCATGCATTGCATTTTTATTTTCATGCATATTATATGATAGCATTATTTTATTCCATGTCATTTAAATTATATGCCATACCATTCATATTTGTCATGTCATTTAGGTTGCATTATATTATTTAGACTGTACTATGTCATTTTATTTATGTCATGCATATACATATTCATTTCTTTTAAATGTTTCCAAAAAAAGATAATGGTTTTCAATAAAAAAAATATAAAGATATTCCCGAGTTAAAATAATTCATGAGTTCTCTACCGGGTTTGCTGGAGGGAATATCATCAATTATCATTAATAAAGGAATATCTTTCTTTCAAAAAAGAGAATGATTCGGAAAGTTTTCCAAAACTAATAAAAATTTCTATATTTTGCCACGTTTGTTGGGGAATATAGGAAAATTTTGAATTTATAAATTCCGGATCATTTTCAATAAAAAAATGGAATTATTTTTCTTTAAATTGGGAATTAACTTGAAATACTAAATTTAAAACCAACTTTTTACCGAGACTTGAGATAACACACGATTAATAAGGTACCGACTTATACGGGCGTTGTGGGGGTGCTAATCCTTCCCCACACGTAACCGACTCCCGAACCCGTTTCTTTGATTTCTCTGGTTTTAACGCAGACTTGAAATTGGTTTTAAAAATATTTTAATTAATTTTTAAAATATTTTTATAAAACCGGTTTTAATAGGTGGCCGATCACACCTAGCTAAAAAAGATTGGTGGCGACTCCATGTCTTTTTTAAGGTCATTTTCAAAACCTTCATTTTTCTAGAGGAATTAAGTCGACTTTTCCTCGATTTTTTTTAATGTCACGCCTAACCAATAATAAAAGTCTTGCGATGAGACGTCGTTATTTTTTTTTTAGGTTGCGACAGATATATTACATAGATACATTACAATTACATAGATATTTTACATAGATACATTACAATTACATAGATATATTACAATTACATAGATGTATTAAAACTACATAGATATATATTACAATTATATAGATATATTATATTATAATTACATAGATATATTACAATTACATAGATATTTATACATAAATATCTATGCAATTTTAATATATTATAATTACATAGATATATTAAAACTACATAGATATATTACAATTACATAGATATATTACAATTACACAAATTTATTACTATTATATAGATATATTACAATTGTATAGATATATAACAATTACATAGATATATTACAATTACATAGATATATTACATAGATACATTATAATTACATAGATATATTACAATTAAATAGATATACTTCAATTACACAAATTTATTACAATTATATAGATATATAACAATTACATAGATATATTGCAATTACATAGATATATTAGAATTACATAAATCTATCTATGTATTTATGTAATTCCATAAATATTGTAATTTTAATATATATATGTAATTGTAATTACATAGATATATTACAATTACATAGATACATTACAATTACATATTAATATATCTATGTAATATATCTATGTAATTCTAATATATCTATGTAATTGTAATATATTTTTGTAATAGATATATTTCACATGTAATATACAATTACATTCATATATACATTACAACTACACAGATATGTTACAATTACATAGATATATTACAATTACATAAATATATATATTACAATTACATAGATATATTACGATTACATTGATATATACATAGATATATCATTACATTTATATAGATATATTACAATTACATAGATATATTACAATTACATTATATATTACAATTACACAGATATATTAAAATTACATAGATATATTACAATTACATAGATATTACAATTACATAGATATATTACAATAACTAATATATTACAATTACATAGATATATTACATTTATGTAGATATATTATTAGAATTACAATTACATAGATACATTACAATAACATAGATATATATATTACAATTACATAGATATATTACAATTACATAGATATACTACAATTACATAGATATATTACAATTACATAGATATATTACATAGACACATTACAATTACATAGATATATTACAATTACATAGATATATTACATTAACACTATTAAATATATTACAATTACATAGATATATTACATTTATATAGATATATTACAATTACTGAAAATATTAGATATTACATGTATACATTACAATTACTGAAAACATTAGATATTACATGTATACATTAGAATTACTGAAAATATTAGGTAATTGATAATGTATACATCTATGTAATTGTAATATATCTATGTAATTGTAATATCTATGTAATTGTAATATATCTATATGATTGTAATATATCTATGTTATTGTAATATATTTATGCGATTGTAATATATTTATGTCTAATATATCTATGTAATTGTAATATATATCTATGCAATTGTAATATATCTATGTAATTGTAATAGTATATCTATGTAACTGTAATATATCTATGTAATTGTAATATATTTATGTAATGTATCTATGTAATATATCTATGTAATTTTAATATATTTATGTAGTATATCTATGTAATATATGTAATATATCTATGTAATTGTAATATATATATATATATATGTAATTGTAATAGTATATCTTTGTAATATATGTAAAATGTCATACATATCTATGTAATTGTAATATATTTCAGTAATTGTAATATATACGTGTAGTATCTAATGTTTTCAGTAATATATCTAATACAGTAATTGTAATATTATCTATGTAATTGTAATATATCTATGTAATTGTAATATCTAATGTTTTCAGAAATAGTAATGTAACTTACATAGATATATTACAAATATATTACACTTACACAAATATATTACAATTACATAGATACAATTACTGAAATTATCTAATGTATACATGTTTTCAGTAATTGTAATATATCTATGTAATTGTAATATATCTATTACTTGTAATATATTTATGTAATTATAATAATGTTAATTGTAATATATACATGTAATTGTAATATATAACAATACATGTAATTACATAGATATTACATAGATATATTATAATTACAGAAATATATTACAGTCACATAAAACATTAGACTTACATAGATATATCTATATAATTGTAATTAATAGAATTGTAATATATTTACATAGATATTTTATAATTACATTAGAATTACATATCTATGTAATATATCTATGTTGTAATGTATACATAAATATATTACAATTACATAGATATATATATATATATAATTGTAATATCTATGTAATTGTAATGTATCTATGTAATTCTAATATAAATATGTAATTTTAATTTTAATATATCTATGTAATTGTAATATATATCTATGTAATTCTAATATATCTATGTAATTGTAATGTATCTATGTAATTGTAATATATTTATATAATTGTAATTGTAATATGTTTATGTAATTGTAATGCATCTATGTAATTGTAATATATTACAATTACATAGATATATGTATAAATATCTATGTAATAAAGGAATCAAATATCAAACATGCTTCTTAATGGTGAAAGATATAATGCAAAATGTCATACTAGGCACACTGTTTATATCTTTACTCAAACCTTACAAAGTGACAAATCAAGAAATCAACACTAAAATATTAAACACCAAAATAACATTTCCTTTTATAGAAAAACCAAAAGTTAAAAATCTTAATCTCTTAAAATCTTTGTCTATTCATACAGGACAAATCAATAATTTAATTAATTATAAACAAAACAAATCTCTTTTCTCAAGGAAGAAATTCACTTCAAAAAAATTAGTGACCAACTAAAAACAAAATCTCAAACGAGGCCCAGTGATCAACAGAGATAAAATGGAAAAAATGAAAATAAAAGAAGAAAAGATAATTGTTGAAAAGACGATTTTATTGCTGAGATTTTTTTAAAGAGTTTTTTCAGAGAAGTTCTTCCTTCAGATGAAAAACTTGCCTCTTACATTGATTTTAGAAGTCTTATATAGAGGCTGGCTCCATGATTTGCCTTAGCACTATTGTGCAGGGAATATATTCCCTGACTCTAGTCCTATTTGGATTCTTTAGCATCATTACAACTTTTGAATTTTCAAACTGAAACTTTTAAGGGAATTTATTCCCTGTCTTTTGTCCTATTACAATTTGAATTACAGCTGAGACAGTATTTGTACATTTGTCCGTTGTGAATTTTGAAAAGATTCTTGAAAATATTCCTGTTTTCTTTCTAGACTCTTTTTTTTTTTTACACTTTGTCTTGTTTTTCCGACAATTTGTGTCATTATTTCGTCTTTGATTTGCTTGTAATAACTTCATCATCTGCCAAGTTTATGGTCTTGTTAGAAGATATTGGGGATTTGTCTTCTTCTGAGTCAGAGTCCATCGAGCTGAGCATTTCTGCCATCAGTTTCTTGTATTCTTTTTTGGTCTTGGCTTGTGCTAGGAGTGAACTAGCATTTGTTTTAGCCTGAAAAAATCTGGCTGTATCTTGATCTGGTGCTGCAGATTTGCAAAATTGTGGATTTTGTTGAAGCATTCATTGAGAAATTGTGAGTTATATTTTTCTTCATTAAATTTGTCCCACCACTTGGTTTTGAACTTGCGGAAAATCAATGGTACTCCCATCTGGTTATCTATTAGGTATGCATATTCCAAGGACATAATCCATGAGATAAATAATTTTGAGAAGAAGGGGATGGAGGGATGTAATTGTTTTTGATCTTCTTCTGCTTGGAATTTTGAAATGAATTGATCATAAAAAATATCAAATTTATTTGGTAGTATTTCTCTGAAAGGTCCATACCAATTCCACCAGTGTTGAAACCAGTACGAAAATTTGTATTGGGCACCAAATTTAAAAAATATGAGCCATGAATGCCGAATGTGCTTGTTATTGAACAGATTGAACCAAGTGCCCTTCATTTGTTATGTAACAATTACAATTACATAGATATATTACATAGATACTGTCGCAACCTAAAAAATAACGAGTCTCATCGCAAGATTTTATTATTCGTTAAGCGTGACATTTAAAAAAAATCGAGGAAAAGTCGACTTAATTCCTCTAAAAAATGAAGGCTTTGAAAATGACCTTGAAAAAGACATGGAGTCGCCACCAATCTTTTTTAGCTAGGTGTGATCGGCCACCTATTAAAACCGGTTTTATAAAATATTTTAAAAATTAATTAAAACATTTTTAAAACCAATTTCAAGTCTGCGTTTAAACTAGAGAAATCAAAGAAACGGGTTCGGGACTCGGTTACGTGCGGGGAAGGATTAGCACCCCCACAACGCCCGTATAAAACGGTATCTTATTAATTGTGTGTTATCTCAAGTCTCGGTAAAAGAAATTGGTTTTAAATTTAGTACTTCAAGTTAATTCCCAATTTAAAGAAAAATATTTCATTTTTAATCAAAAATGATTCAGAATTTATAAATTTAAAATTTTCCTATATTCCCCAACAAACGTGATAAAATATAGAAATTTTTATTAGTTTTGGAAAACTTTCCGAATCATTCTCGTTTTTTTGAAAGAAATATATTCCTTTATTAATGATAATTGATGATATTCCCTCCAGCAAACCCGATAGAGAACTCATGAATTATTTTAACTCGGGAATATCTTTATTTTTTATTGAAAAATCATTATCCTTTTGAAAACATTTTAAAAGATATGAATATGTATATGCATGACATAAATAAAATAACATAGCAAAATCTAAATAATATAATGCTTCCTAAATGATATGATATAATGTAAATGCCTTAGCATATTCTAAATGAAATGAAATATCCTAAGTTATATGACATACTATAAATAAAATGAAATGACCTATGTAACATAGTATATTCTATATGATATGCAATATCCTAAGTCATATGATATATTCTAAATGAAATAAAATAACCTAAGTAACATAATATATTCTATATGAAATGAAATAACCTAAGTAACATGATATTTTCTAAATGAAATAAAATAACCTAAGTAACATAACATATTCTATATGAAATGAAATAATTTAAATGACATGGCAAACATGAATGATATGGCATATAAATTAAATGAGATGGAATATGAAATAATGCTATCATATAATATGCATGAAAATAAAAATGAAAATAATAATGCATGAACATAGTATATGCTAAATAATATGACCAAAAAAATAAATAATAAAAAGCATAGGATATCATGAAATATTCCAAATCATATAATAAACAATATAACATAACTCAAAATCATAACAATATCATATAAATTATCATAGCAAGAATCACATATTATATAAAATGCATGAATATGGAAAATGCAATGCATGAAATGTATTTTTTTCCTTTAATTAAGGAAATCCGTATATCTAAAAAGATATCCGGCTACCTTAGGAAAATATGTCAAATTAAATATTCTAAAACCAAAATAATTTGTGATTGTTTGAAAACAATTTTGAAAAGCTTGAATTAAAAATAAAAACTGGGCTAATTTCCTTAAAATGGCTCTAATTTTCCAAGTTTAAAAATCCAGACTTGACTACCCTTAACCCGAGACTTGAAAAACCATTTTTAGAGTTTAAAAGGGCTTAGAAACTACCCTAAGTCAGTAGCTAACCCTCCTAATCAGCCCACTCTAAGTAACTTAACCAAAACAGAAAAATGATTTTTCTTTAAATTCAATTCTGACTCCACTCTCCAGTTTTAAGCCACGATTTTTTACCCTATTTTAAAAATTCAAAAAATTTTGAAAACAATACTGGAGACTCAGGACATGTAAAAATACATGGGAAAAAATCGGCTTAATTTTCTGATTAAAGATGAATTCCCAGAAAAATCGGCGATGTACGAGTACTGGGTGAAAAAACTGCTTTACCAAAACACTTTTTTTTGCCTTTGATAAAATCATTTAAAAATCAAACTAAAAATATTTGAAACTCATAAAATGACTTACAAACAGTAGCTAGGACTTTTTGAAAGTTAGATAAAAATTGGCTAAGTAAAAAAAATCACAAAGGTAGAATAATCAATTTGACAAACTTTAATTTTCCACAAGTGTGCTCAAGAGAGCATGACTTTGAACCATTAATTGGCCTAAGTCATTATTCAAGTGGCATGAATATGAAATGCATGAAAAAATACAGCAAACATAGTGCATGAAATGCATGAGTTTAAACCTAAATGTCATGAAAAAATGCATGGCATCAATATAGTGACTTAGATGCATGAACATGCATGACAAATAAACCAAACTTAATAACTAAAATATGCATGGAATTTTCACAAACACAAAGCATGATTAAACCAAGAACTCAAACAAATATCATGCAAATGCTAACCTATCAACTAACATGGCAAGAATGCACATACAATGCAAAAATTCAAGGACTGGCCGAATAGCCTATCTAACTAGCAAACATGGCATTTTCACAAACACTTGGTATACTAACATGCAAAACTAAATCAAATGTCATGAAAATGCAAAAACCTACCAACTAACATGGCAAAAATGCAACACACAATGCAAAACACATGGAGTAGCCAAATGGCCTCAAGCTCCAACAAGCATGGCATTTTTACAAACACTTGATATACTAACATGCTCAACTAAAATATAACATTCAAAACATGCAAACACAAAGTAGAAATACTAAAACCAAACAAGCATTTTCACAAACACTTGATATACTAACATGCTCAACTAAAATATAAAACTCAAATCATGCAAACTCCACACAAGCATTTTCACAAACACTTGATATACTAAATCTAAAACACCAACAAATTTAAACATTATGAAAACAGAAAATTAAAAATTCAAAAACATGATATTTAAAACATAAATGGCAACAAACAAAGCAACCAAATTAAAATATAACTCAAGTATATGAAGTAGAACAACACTTAAAACATCAAGATCAAAGAAAATAACATAAACAACATAATAAAATAAACAAAACAGCAACTTAAATAAAGAATGTAGGCCATTCGGCCATGGTGAGAAATTGTAAAAAAAAAATTGTAAAAAAATATATTTAAGAAAGAGATAAAGAAAGAACTTAAGAAGAATAATAAAAAAAAACATTTATTTAAAAAGGAAACTCACCAAATAGTAATCAAAATAGCAAAAACAAGAATGGAAATCAAGAAAGTGCAAGAGTTGGTGCTCAAGAGCAACCTCAATAAGCTATATTTCAAGCTTTATCTCTTCAAACTTTCCTTTCTTTTCTTTTTTGCTTTCAACCAAGGAGAGAAAAAACAAGTAAAAACTCAAACAACTCAGCAAAATGAAGATGAAAATTGCAAATTCTGACCCCTTCCAAGTGCTGGCCGAAACCCCCTCATATTGCCCAAGGATGTTGTCATTTTTCTTGTAACCAATTTTCCATCAAATGGCTAATAATTCAAGGTGAAAAATCATGAAATTACCACCTTTAGATTATCATATCAGCTCTCTCAAATTACAGCTGTTCAAGAATAATGTTGACATCTCTCTTGGCCTATGTGGCTTAATCACCATGGCTTGATCAAAGAGAATCTCTAACTAACTCTTGATTTTTAGCCATTTGATTGAAAAAATCAGAAGCTTCCTCCTTCCTTTGGGCCTGGGCAGGCCAGCACTTCTCTTTTCCAGCCCAACTCTGATTTTTTGAAAGGCCCAAAGAAGCCCTTTTCGGTTGCTTGGGTGAAATGACCGTTTTGCCCCTCGGATGCAAATAAATATCAAACGGACTCCAAATTCAATTTTTCTTTTTTTAATACTTCCAAAATAATAAAATATTGAGTTCTGAAATTTTTCAAAATTATCCGAGTCCGTTTGCTATTTATTTGGATTTTTTCTTCTAGAAATGCCCTTTTATGCCCCTACATTTTACCATTTTTTAAAAGAGCTCCAAATCAAGATTTTTTCTTCACCAATCTATTCAAAATAATTAAAAAGTTTGATCTGGAAGTTTTTATAATTTTTGGAGCTCATTTGGTATTTTTTCGGGATTTATCGGCTTGAATTACTACATAGGAGGCCCGAGATTTGGCCATTTTGCAAACGAACTCCGAATCAAGATTTTCTTTCACCAATATCTTCCAAATAATTTAAAAATTAGATTTGCAAAATTTCAGAATTTTTGGAGTCCATTTGCTATTTTTCCGAGATTTATCTTTTTGAATTATTGCATAGGAGGCCCGGGATTTGGCCATTTTGCAAACGAACTCCGAATCAAGATTTTCTTTTACCAATCTCTTTCAAATGATTTAAGAATGAGATTGACAAATTTTCAGAATTTTTGGAGTCCATTTGCTATTTTTCCCAAATTTTCCAATTTTGCCATTTTGCCTCCGAAACCCGGTTTTGCTCAAAACAAGTCCGATTTTCAGATTTTCTTCAAGCTGAGCCTTGGGCTATCCTTTTTAATCATTCCTCATTCATTGGGGGCTTTGTTCTTACCAAGTCGGGCCATTTCTGTGATTCTTCTCGATTTCATCGAAATCCACTAAAAACCCTAATTCTCGGTTTTCTCCCGGATTGACTTTTCTTTCAGTTTTTCTTGCAAGTGGCTTCTCCATTACCCATAGTCAGTGCTTATCTTTCATTTGGAACCTTCAATTTCGACCAATTTGATCGTTTAAGCACTTTTCCCCAAATTTCTCAGATTAGGGTTTCCTTTCTACTGAATCTCCAAATCCCAACTTCCAAACTCCATATCTTTCAATGTAGACCTCGGATTATCAAAATTCTTTCACCATGTTTCAATTGAAATTAAAATCTTTATTTTGAAAGTGGGTTGACTTTTTCAGTAGTTGACTTTCTGGGGTTGACTTTTTTGCGGTTGACTTTTTCTGGGGTTGACTTTTTTCAAGTTTGACTTTTTATGCTCACACTCTTAAACTAAGTCTTGGAGTACCACCTGCAGGATGAAAACAGTCTTTTTACACTCGGAAACATCAATTTAGGAAGAAAACATACCTGTTTTAGTGGTCCGGACAAAATTAGGTGTCTACAGCTGCCCCTCTTTGGCTATTGCTGAGAATCAGGAATGAAGCAGAGATAAACCGACACTAATTGTACGGTCAGTGACATCACTTTTTCATTTTCTATTCTTCTATCATTTTTCTTTTTCATTCTTCTATCATTTTTTCATTTTCTATTTTTTCTACTTTTTTCTTTTTTCATATTTTTCAATTTTTTTTTTAAAAACAGTAAATTGAAGATTTTGTCCTTAAATTGAATTCCCTGACTAATCAAGGCTCGACCCGTCTTAAGGAAACGAATTCGATTTTCAAAAGAAAAAATTATGCCCGAAGGTCTTTAAAATGGTGCCCGGAGGTCTTTAAAATGGTGCCCAGAGGTCTTTAAAATGGTGCCCGGAGGTCTTAAAAATGGTGCCCGTAGGCCTTACCCGTGAAAAAAAATTATGCCCGGAGGTCTTACCCGCGATTTGAAAAATTATGCCCGGAGGTCTTAAAAATGGTGCCCATAGGCCTTACTCGTGAAAAAAAGTTATGCCCGGAGGTCTTAAGAATGGTGCCCGGAGGTCTTACCCGTGAAAAAAAAATTATGCTCGGAGGTCTTAAGAATGGTGCCCGTAGGCCTTACCCGTGATTTGAAAAATTATGCCCGGAGGTCTTAAAAATGGTGCCCATAGGCCTTACCCGTGAAAAAAAAAAATTATGCCCGAAGGTCTTAAAAATGGTGCCCATTGGCCTTACCCGTGAAAAAAAAGTTATGCCCGGAGGTCTTAAAAATGGTGCTCGTAGGCCTTACCCGTGAAAAAAATTATGCCCAGAGGTCTTAAGAATGGTGCCCGGAGGTCTTAAAATGGTGCCCGGAGGTCTTAAAAATGGTGCCCGTAGGCCTTACTGTGAAAAAAAGTTATGCCTGGAGGTCTTAAAAATGGTGCCCGTAGGCCTTACCCGTGATTTGAAAAATTATGCCCGGAGGTCTTAAAAATGGTCTTTGAAGAATTGTTGAAAATTAAACTAAAGATTTTGAGAAGATGCGAATGCTTTTTGATGCAGATGCAGATGTTGAATAAGATACAAATGACTTAGACTGGTGCAAATGTCTTTGATTCAAATGTAAATAACTTAGATTGATGCAAATGCTTTTTGATCTAGATTCAAATAACTTAGATTGGTGCAAATGTCTTTGATGCAAATGTAAATGACTTGATTTGATGCAAACTTTCTTGATGCAGATTCAACTAACTTAGATTGATGCAAATGCTTCTTGATGTAGATGCACATGTTGAATAAAATTCTAGGTAACTCCTCCAAAAAAAGATTTCTCATTTTTCAAAATTATAAAACCCTGGATATCTCCACCAGAGGCTTCAGATATCAACACCGAAGACTTGTTCACTTTTAAAACTGTAAAATTCTGGATATCCCCACCAGAAGCTTTGGCTATCACCACCAAAGACTTGCTCATTGTAAAATTCCGGGTAACTCCTCCAGAAGCTTTGGCTATCACCACCAAGGACTTGCTCATTGTAAAATTCTGGGTAACTCCTCCAGAAGCTTCGGCTATCACCACCAAAGACTTGCTCATTGTAAAATTCTGGATAACTCCTCCAGAAGCTTTGAGAAATGATGTAGATGCACATGTCTTTTAACAAGGTGCTCATGCTTCATGGTGCAAATGTAAAATATTTCTTAGTGCAAATGCAAATGGCCTGGATTGATGCCCATGTTTCATGATGCAGATGCCCCTACTAATTGTATTCATGTAACTGGTTTATAAATGGTGTAACTACAATTACCACACAATAATGCAATGATTCTAGAAATGATGCAATTGTTTGAGATGACACAAATGCGAATTTCTTGAAGAATGTAAATGTAAAGGTAAAATGTAGATGCTTATGGAATAATGCCAATGCAAATACCCATGAATGATGCAAATGCTTGCCGACACTGTGCGGATGTAAAAGCTTGATAAAGAGATGAGGGCTCATGAGTGATGCAAATGCCCCCGATTGTTTTTATAGACTTTGGCTTAGCCTTTAAAATTCATTTTTCCTCTTCAAATCAGAGTATATCTTCAATTGATTTTGGCTATTCTCTTTGCCCTAATAGTTTTCAAACTTTCATCAACAGAGATCTGAACTGGTTTCTATTTCTTCTTCTCATATCTGGAAGTCAAGATCTATCCTGGCAGTTCTATACCTTTGGGTTAGAAAAATCCTTGTCTCATGTCAACATCAAAATGGGTATTTCAAAAAATCTCTTTATTTGTTTTCGCATCTTGAAAACTTCTGAACAAAAAATATTAACCCCACAATGTGTGATGTACAAATCTTTTGAAGACTGACGATAATTGTTAGAAATTTCTCTAAGTATCAATCTGGTTTTTTCAACTGGGATTGGCAAGGCTTGGCATAATAAGATTCTGGCTTTTCCAGGAAAACTTCATGACAAAAATGTATATCCCTTCTAGGCTCACAAATGGAACAGGTTTTATAAATCATGAATTTATTGAGAACAAAACAAATTCAACATTCTTTTAGCCCCCATATCAAGGCATTTTGACAAACGTCAAGATTGGCCGGGATGTTTAAACCGAAAAGTTTAATCTTGGAGAAAAAGTTTCAGTTTTTTGAAGACAATCCTCTGAATGAGAGTTAGCAATTTGGGGGTTCAAGAATTCCTAGATGTTCCTCGATGACCACTCTTTTAATAAGATCTTTTCTTTTGTGGTATCAGCACTATCATCGATGGCATCAAAATTTTACAAATTTACTCTAGACCGCCCATTTTTGGGTTTTCGCCCTAGAGTCCCATTCTTTCCAATTTTTTTTTGTTGTATCATACACTTGAGAATTCTAAATTCTTCCTTAGTGAAATGATAATTCGATGAAATGAGATAAAATCTGAGGAAAAAACCTTTCAAATTAAATATTCATGCTTGATCAAAATGGACTTTTAAAGCACGTAATGTAGGCCATGGCTCAGGGTTCAGAAAGAAAGGATAAATAGGCCCAAAATATGTGTTCGAGGGTAATCAGATCAAGGATCATTTCTTGAGGAGGATTCTCTTTGAAGCATTTGTCCCTTCTTGGACATTTCTTTCCTTTTGACTTTGCTCTTTTTCTTCTTTGCTTTTGGCTTTCAATTTGCCATGTCTTTCACACACTTTTTTTTTTGTGTGTTTTTCTTTTGTTTTTCTTGGCTTTCATTTCGCCATCTTTTCCTCTTCTTTTTCTTTGACAGAGTGAGCCCGTATTTATTCGGGGCTCCATTTGCTTTGTGTCTGTCCTTGAGCTGTCACTCATTTCTCAATGATCTTTGAAAAGATCTTTCCTCGCATTTTCCCCCAGTGTAGAGGGTAATCCTTGATCAGGGTTCAAAGAAGAAAGAATTCTTTTGGCTCAAAAGGGGTGACTATGGATAATAATTTTTTCTTGTGAAAGGGATATGAAAGATGGCCATTCATCATATCAAGCCTGAATATTCTCATTGAAAAGCAATCCTCAGGGGAAATAGATAATCAAAATTCATTTTGCACTTTGGAATCATCCGAATTCTCATATGCATGATATCACAAAAAAATTTCATCTCTTTTTTCCATCGCATGCCCCAATGATTTATGCGTTAGCCCATCCTTCTTCACCATGTATCCATCATTTCCACATATGATGCCCCAATTTGATTAACCATGAGAATTTGTATCAACGAGGATCATAGCAAGTCTAGGTCTATTTTGAAAAGGCTGAGTTTCCAATCTGAGTTCTTTGAAGAGACAAGGAAAATATGACCCAAAAACAGGTTTTCTCTGAGACAAGGGATAATCTAGTTTAATCATTGTGCCCCAGGGTGTCAATCATGAAGTGATGTTTGGGCAATTAGTGTTTTGTGGTCATTGGGAAAGGTCATGAATGGTTTTAGCACAATCTTGACACACACCAAATTATCAAAATCTAGATTCTTGAAAGAATGTCTCATTTGTTTGAATTTCAAGGAATTTGAAAATTTTCAAAAAGTTCGTTCCTTTGTTCATAGCCTAGACTAAGATCTACGTCTTTGCTTCTTCCGTGATGACAATGGTTTTATGAAGTCAAATCATTCATATCCCTTGAAGCATTAGGTCTTTCAAGTGTTCTTGGTTTAAGAGATTTAGGCTTAGGAAAACCTAAAGAGAGGGGAGAAGGTATTGGGTCATTTGTAACACTGATCATCAATCTTCTTAAGACTATCCATTACTAAAAATTCCTTAATGCTTGTTTTTGCAAATTCAAATTATTGTTAAAACACAACAAACACAAAGTATTTAAAATTCAAAATTCATTTAATTGATGTAGATGTTAACATGAGACAAGCGCTTTCATCATCACAGTGTATAGAACTACATGCGTCAAAAACCTAATATGATCATGCACAATGTTTCTAATGACACTTGGCTTCCCCATCTTCAAAACTTATCGAACCAGCCTTGATGAGATCTTTGACCTTGTACTTCAAAGCGGGGCAGTTCTCTGTTGAGTGACCTTGATTGCCAGAATGATACCCACAACACTCATTAGCATCATACCAGCTCAAATAAGGGGGCTTCAAAGGCTCTAATTGCATGGGTGTTACAAGGTTATTTTGGATGAGTTGAGGTAATAGCTCACTGTATGTCACAGGAATCGGGTCATCCTGATTTCTTTTTCGCTTTTTATGCCCCCTTCAATTATTCCCAAGGGTGTTCGATTGATAGACAGATGTAAATTCTGGTGTAGTTGCAGTCATTGGTTGGTAGGGATAAAAACCTTGGGAGACATTGTTCAAGGTAGAGTAAAATGGCTGATACGAGAAGAATTGAGAAGGTGGGGCAAAGCCTTCCACGACTTGGGAGAATTGAGGAGGTGGGGCAAAGCCTTCCACGACTTGGGAGAATTGAGGAGGTGGGGCAAAGCCTTCCACGACTTGGGTATCTTTCTTTTTCTTTTCAGATGCCCCCTTTTTTCTTGGTATTGGATGTTCTTTCTCCTTCAATTTTCCCATCTTTGATAGCGTTCTCAATCATCTCCCCTGAAATTACCATGTCCAAAAAATTCTTCGTGTTGTTGCCGACAAGTATATCATAGTACGGGGCCAGCAGTGTATTCACAAACATGATAGTGGTTTCCTTCTGAGTTAAAGGTGGTTGTACTTGGGCGGCCAGGCTTATCCACCGTTGCGCATATTCTTTGAAGCTCTCAGTCGCTCTTTTCTTCATATTTTGCAAGGTGAGACGGTCAGGCGCCATGTCGGTCATATGCTTGTACTGATTTAGAAAAACCCTAGCCAGGTCATTCCAAGAGCGAATCTGATCCTTGCTCAATTGACTATACCACCTAATTGCGGATCCGCTGAGGCTATCCTGAAAGCAGTGAATCAAAAGCTTATCATTATCTATATGACTTGTCATCTTCCGGCAGAACATAGTGATGTGGGCTGACGGATCGGTCGTCCCGTCATATTTCACAAAGTCAGGGATCTTGAACTTAGGAGGAATGACTAAATCGAGGACCAAACATCGTTCTTTCGCATCAAAACTCCCAAATACATCTGTACTTTCTACTGCCCGGAGCCTTTCATCTAACAACTGATATTTCCCTTGGGAATCTGCCAACTCAACCTCATTTACTGCAACCATTTTCAACTTTGCCTGTTCAGCTGGATCATCTGAGTTTAGGACATTGACGGGGTTAACAGTGTTTTGGCCATCAATCATTACGACCTCATTCTGACCCTTTCGTGCCTCTAACCCTTTCCTGGCGACAAAGTTTTCAGTGTATCCTTTTCCCTTGATTACGGCAGACATTAGCTCCATCAATTTAGTCATCTGATCCTTAGATTCTGCTTGAGACTTTGCTAGCTGTTCTCGCAATTCTTTATGTTCCCTTTCCATTTTTTCCATTCGGGCAACTTGTTCATTCTCCATAGCACTAGCCTGTATTAAAAGGGTACTCAGTACTTCTTCTGATTTGAAATGGAAATTCTTTCAAAGACTCCTAAAGCCAAGCCAACTTCTGTTTTATTTCCCCCAAATGTATGTCATGATGAATGAGCCATGATTGTCATTTGATGCATGTGAAGCCTAAACAATATGATGTATGGACATGTACAATGGAAACATGCTGACTATATATGTAATAAATGCAATCACGATGCCAACATGTTGCAAGAAAAGAAAAAACAAATCAACGCATGGATATATGCAATGAATAATCATGTACATTTTAGCATATGATCATATACACTATGAATGCAACACGACGTCAATTATGATACATGCAAACAATGAATGATTGATACAGAGTATATACAAAGAAAATCATGCTAACCATGTGTGTCATGAAAGCGACCTAATGCTTACATGATGTATGTAATAAGAAAATTAATGCATGGATATATACAGAAAAATCATGCTGATTATGAATGCATAAATGCAACCTGATGCTAACATAATACATGTATGATTGTATGGTATGGCCAATAATTGATCGGATGCAAAATGCAAAAGGGGAAGATATCACGGAGGAAATAAGAATCGGAGGAACGTAATCATCAACCTCTCATAAATTTGAAACATAATCAATTCATTTCCCATATCAACATTCAAAATGGTATAAACCATGTTTTACAAAATTTGAACAGTGGTTAAAACTGTCTTTACAAGCACTTTATTCTTCCTAGCATCCTAAGGCTATAAGAGCCGGCTACTGAAAAAGTAAAATCCTATTACATTATATAAGACCGAAGTCTTTCCCCCTCAATGCTGTAAATCTCCCAATCCTAATGGCGCTTTCCCAGTCCTTTATCAATCAGTGTCGTTGGATCCAACCACTTGGCGTTTATAATTGTCATATATCTATGTAATTGTAATATATTTGTGTAATTGTAATATATCTATGTAATTGTAATATAATGGTGTAATTTATTTATTATCTATGTAATTGTATTATATCTATGTAATTGTGTTAATGTAATATATCTATGTAATTGTAACATATTTATGTAATTGTAATATAATATCTATGTAATTATAATATTTCTATGTAATTGTAATGTATTTATGTAATTATAATATATCTATGTAATTGTAATACATTTATGTAATTGTAATATATATATATATCTATGTAATTGTAAATATATTTATGTAATTCTAATATATCTATGTAATTCTAATATATTTATGTAATATATGTTTTTCAATTACATTGATATATTAGAATTACATAAATACATAGATATATTTATGTAATTGAAATATATTTATGTAATTGTAATATATCTATGTAATATATATGTTACAATTACAATTACATAGATATAATATATCTATGTATCTATGCAATTGTATCTATTTATTACAATTATATCTATCTAATTGTAATATATATATCCAATGTATCTATATAAATGTAATATATCTATGTAATTGTATTATATCTATGTAATTGTAATATATCTATGTAACTGTAATATATTTATGTAATATATATTACAATTGCATAGATACATAGATATATTATATAGATATATTATAATTACATAAATATATTACAATTACATATATATATTACAATTACATAGATATACTATTACAGTTATACAATTACACAAATATATATTACAATTACATAAATATATCTATATATATTACAATTACATAGATAATATATTACATAGATATATATTACAATTACATATATATTAAAGTTACATAGATATATTACACAGATATTACAACCACATAGATATATCCAATTATATCTATGTAATATATTTATGTAATTGTAATATCTATGTAATTGTAATATCTACGTAATTGTAGTATATATCTATGTTACAATTACATAGATATATTACATATATTACATAGATGTATTACAATTACATAGATATATTACAATTATCTATGTAATATATATCTATGTAATTGTAATGAATCTATGTAATATATCTATGTAATTGTAATATATCTATGTAACTGTAGTATATCTATGTAATATATCCAATGTATCTATGTAATATATGTATGTAATATATTATAATATAATATATCTATGTAATATATTTATGTAATTGTAATATATTTATGTAATATATCTATGTAATAGAGTTAATGTAATATATCTATGTAATTGTAATATATTTTTGTAATTATAATATATCTATGTAATATATTTATCTATGTAATTATTATATATCTATGTAGTTTTAATATATCTATGCAATTGTAATATATTATAATTACACATTAGATATATATCTATGTAATTGTAATATATCTATGTAATAGTAATATATCTATGTGATTGTAATATATCTATGTAATTGTAATGTATCTATGTAATATATCTATGTAATTGTAATATATTTAATAGTGTTAATGTAGATCAAATTGTAATAGTATATCTTTGTAATAAATATATTTATGTAACTGTACTATGTTGTAATACATTTATGTAATTGTAATATTTATATCTATGTAATTGTAAATATATTTATGTAATTGTAATATATTTATGTAAATGTAATATATATATATATGTAATTGTAATATATCTATTTAATTGTAATTATGTGATTGTAATATATGCAATATATCTATGTAATTAGATATCTATGTAGTTGTAAATATATTTATGTAATTGTAATATATCTATGTAATATATTGTCTATATAATTGTAATATATCTATGTAATCGTAAACATTAGATATTACATATATTACAATTACATAAATATATATTACATATATATATTACAATTACATAGATATATTATTACAATTTTATATTATTACAATTATATTAGATATATTACAATTACATATCTACGTAATTGTATATCTATGTAATTGTAATATATATATATATATATATATATATTACATAGATATATTACAATTACATAGATATATTACTATTACATAGATATATTACAATTACATAAATATATTACATATATTACATAGATGTATTACAATAACATAAATATATTTATTACAATTAGATACATTATATAGATATACTACAATTAAAATTACTGTAATATATCTATGTAATTGTAATATATATATATATATGTAATTGTAATATCTATGTAATTGTAATATATATATCTATGTAATTCTAATATATCTATGTAATTGTAATATATCTATGTAATTGTAATACGTCTATGTAATTGTAATATATTTATGTAATTGTAATAATATATGTAATTGTAATATATCTATGTAATTGTAATATATTTATGTAATTATAATATATATATATATAATTGTAATATATCTATGTAATATATTTATGTATATATGTAATATATCTATATATTTATGTAATTATAATATATCTATGTAATTGTAATATATTTTTGTAATTATAATATATCTATGTAATATATTTATCTATGTAATTATTATATATCTATGTAGTTTTAATATATCTATGGAATTGTAATATATTATAATTACACATTAGATATATATCTGTGTAATTGTAATATATCTATGTAATAGTAATATATCTATGTAATTATAATATATCTATGTAATTGTAATGTATCTATGTAATATATCTATGTAATTGTAAAATATTTAATAGTGTTAATGTAGATCAAATTGTAATAGTATATCTTTGTAATAAATATATTTATGTAACTGTACTATGTTGTAATACATTTATGTAATTGAAATATTTATATCTATGTAATTGTAAATATATTTATGTAATTGTAATATATTTATGTAATTGTAATATATATATATATGTAATTGTAATATATCTATGTAATTCTAATTATGTGATTGTAATATATGTAATATATCTATGTAGTTGTAAATATATTTATGTAATTGTAATATATCTTTGTAATATATTACCTATATAATTGTAATATATCTATGTAATTGTAAACATTAGATATTACATATATTACAATTACATAAATATATATTACATAGATTTATTACAATTACATAGATATATTATTACAATTACATTAGATATATTACAATTACATAGATGTATTAGTGTAATATATTATCTATATATATATATATATGTAATTCTAATGTATCTATGTAATAAATATATATCTATGTAATATATCTATGTAATTGTAATATAATTACATAGATATATTAAAACTACATAGATATATTACAATTACAATATATATTACATAGATGTATATTACATAGATATATTACAATTACATAAATATATTTACAATTACATAGATATCTAATTACATAGATATATTACATATATTACAATCACATAATTACAATTACATAGATATATTACAATTACATATATATTTTACAATTACATTAATATATTACATTACTATTACATAAATATATTACAATTACATAGATATAGATATAGATAACTACAATTACAATTACATAGATATATTTAATAGATATATTTGTGTAATTGTAATATATTTGTGTAATTGTAATATATCTATGTAATTGTAATATATTTATGTAATCGTAATGTATCTATGTAATTGTAATATATCTATGTAATTGTAATGTATCTATGTAATTGTAATTGTAATATATCTATGTAATTCTAATATATTTATGTAATTGTAATATATCTATTTAATTATGATGTTTTTAGTAATTGTAATATATTTATGTAATTATAGTATATATCTATGTATACATAAATATATTACAATTACATAGATATATTACAGTTACATAGATATATTACAATTGCATAGATATATTATAATTATATATTATGTAATATAATTACATAGATATATTATAATTGTAATATATCTATGTAATATATATGTAATTGTAATATATTACATAGATACAGTACAGTTACATAGATATATTACAATTACATATATATCTATGTATACATAAATATATTACAATTACTTAGAACATTAGAATTACATAGATATATTACAATTATATAGATACATTACAATTACATAGATTTATTACAATTACATAGATATATTACAATTACTTAAAACATTACAATTAAATTGATATATAACAATTACATTGATACATTAGAATTACATAGATATATTACAATTACATAGATGCATTACAAATACATAGATATATTACAATTACATAAATACATTAAAATACAAAAATATATTATAATTACATAGATATATTACAATTACATAGATATATTATAATTACATAGATATATTACAATAACATAGATATATTACATAGATGTATTACAATTACATAGATATATTATAGATATATTACGTAAATATGTGTAATTACAATTACAATTGCAATTACACAAATATATCTATGGTAAATATTAGATATATTACAATTACTGAAAATATTTATGTAATATATCTAGGTAATTGTAATATATATATATAATTACTGAAATATTACAATTACATAGATATATTATATTAGATATATTATAATTACATAAATATATTACAATTACATAGATATATATTAGAATTACATAGATATATATTACAATTACATATCTAATATTTATGTAATTATAATTTATCTATGTAATTATAATATATCTATGTAATTGTAATATATGTATGTAATTATAATATAGTTGTGTAATTTTAATGTATTTATGTAATTGTAATATATATCTATGCAATTGTAACCGACTCCCGAACCCGTTTCTTTGATTTCTCTGGTTTAAAACGCAGACTTGAAATTGGTTTTTAAAATGTTTTAATTAATTTTTAAAATATTTTATAAAATCGGTTTTAATAGGTGGCCGATCACACCTAGCTAAAAAAGATTGGTGGCGACTCCATGTCTTTTTCAAGGTCATTTTCAAAACCTTCATTTTTCTAGAGGAATTAGGTCGACTTTTCCTCGATTTTTTTTAATGTCACGCTTAACGAATAATAAAGTCTTGCGATGAGACTCGTTATTTTTTAGGTGGCGACAGCTAATAATATTATCTATGTAATTGTAATATATTTACGTAATTGTAATATATATATCTATGTAATTGTAATATATCTATGTAATTCTATGTAATTGTAATATATATCTATGCAATTGTAATATATCTATGTAATTGTAATATCTATGTAATTGTAATATATCTATGTAATTATAATATATCTATGTAATTATATACATGTAATATCTATGTAAACATTAGAATTACATAGATATATTACATAGATATTACAATTATATAGATATATTACAATTACAATTACATAGATATATTACATAGATATATTATAATAAATTTGTAATATATCTATGTAATTGTAATATTACATAGATATATTACATAGATAAATGTATTACAATTACATTGTAATAAATTTGTAATATATCTGTGTAATTATATACATAGATATATTATAATATATCTATGTAATTGTAGTATATATATATATATATATATATATGTAATTGTAACATCTATGTAATTGTAATATGTCTATGTAATATATCTATGTAATTGTAATATATATATCTTTATAATTGTAATATATCTATGTAATATATTACAATTACACAAATAGATATATTACAATTACACCAATATATATTACATTAACTATAATATATCTATATAAATGTATGTATGTTATAATATATCTATGTAATTGTAATACATTTATGTAATTGTAATATATATATGTAATTATAATATATCTATGTGATATATCTATGTAATTGTAATATATCTATGTAATATATTACATATATATATTAAAACTACATAGATAATATATATATTTATGTAATTATATAGATATATTTATGTAATTGTAATATATATCTATGTAATTGTAATATATTTATGTAATATATATATATATATATGTAATTGTAATATATCTATGTAATTGTTATATATCTATGTAATTGTTATATATCTATGTAATTGTAATATATCTATGTAATGGCCAATTCCAATTTTGATTTACCAGCGACTTGTTTCATAGCTTTAATTTGAGTCGCGGATCCTACTTTGGAGACGAAAATCCCCACATTAATAGCAGGTCTGTTTCCAGCATTGAATAGATCGGCGGATAAGAATATTTGTCCATCTGTAATGGAAATCAAATTAGTAGGAATATACGCCGAAACGTCTCCCGACTGGGTCTCAACTATTGGTAAAGCAGTCATACTTCCTTCACCTAACTGAGAACTTGATTTAGCGGCTCTTTCTAAAAGGCGTAAATGCAAATAAAAAACATCTCATGGATAAGCTTCACGACCAGGCGGTCTTCGTAATAGAAGAGACATTTGGCGATAAGCCTGTGCTTGCTTGGAAAGATCATCATAAATGATTAAGGTGTGTCGTTCATGATACATAAAATATTCAGCCAATTGTAATATATTTAAGTAATTGTAATATATCTATGTAATTGTAATATATCTATATCTATGTAATTGTAATATATCTATGTAATATATATTACAATTACATTGATATATTACATAGATATATTACAATTACATAGATACATTAGAATTATATAGATATTTGTGTAATTGTAATTGTAATATATCTATATAATTGTAATTATGTGATTGTAATATATGTAATATATCTATGTAATTAGATATCTATGTAATTGTAATATTACATAGATATATAGATATATTACAATATGTCAATTACATAGATATATTACAATTACATAGATAAATATTACAATTACATAGACATAATATAATTACATAGATACATTACAATTATATATTACATAGATATATTAAAACTATTACATAGATATATTATATAGATATATTAAAATTACATAGATATATTACAATTATAATACATAGATAAATATATTACAATTACATAGATATAATAGAATTACATAAATATATTACATAGATATATTACAATTACATAGATATTATAATTACATAGATATATTACAATTACATAGATATATAGATAATATTACAATTACATAGATATTATAATTACATAGATATATTACAATTACATAGATATATAGATAATATTACAATTACATAGATATACTACAATTACATAGATATATTACATAAATACATTACAATTACATAGATATTACAATAACATAGATACATTACAATTATATAGATATATTACAATTACATAGATACATTATAATTACATAGATACATTACAATTACATAGATATATTAGAATTACATAGATATATTACAATCACATAGATACATTATAATTACATAGATACATTACAATTATATATCTAAAGTTTTCAGTAACATAGATACATTACAATTACACATCAGATATATTAAAATACATGTAATATATAATGTTTTCGAATTACAAGTATATCTATATACTTGTAATATATTTGTGTAATTGTAATAAATGTATGTAATTCTAATATATTTATATCACTGTAATATATCTATATAATTGTAATAAATTTGTGTAATTGTATTGTATCTATGTAATTGTAATATATCTATGTAGATATATTACGCATTATAGATACATTACAATAGATATTACAATTGTAATAGATTTTTGTATTACGTAGATACATTAGAATTAAATAGATATATTACATTACATAGTTATATCTATGTAATTCTAATGTTTTAAGTAATTGTAATATATCTATGTAATTGTAACTTTGAAAGGCTATAGGTTATAGCCCAGGCTTGGCTTGACCGACCAGACTGATCGGATCGCCCGGACTGACAAGACCACCCGGACTGACCGGACTGCCCGGACCACTCGGACCTCTCGGATTGACTAGACCAACCGGACCGCCAAGATTGATCGTATCGACCTGCTAGGCTAGGCTTGGCTGGGCTTGGCTAAACTTCACTAACATTGGTGTCTCAACTTTGAAAGGCTATAACTTTGCGCTCGGTTGTCCGTTTGAGATGATTTTTTTAATCCATATAACTTTTTGAAATCTACGTGCTGGCAAACATCCGAAGGCGGTCTATCATCGATTTTGTCTGAAAAAAATCGTTTAGGCTATCAATTCTAAATCGAGGGTTCTAGTATTGCAAAAAGAAAATAATAATAAAATGTTCTATTTTACAATTGAATTAATTCATTATAGTTGTATATGTTGAATCAAAAATGGGAACACATCGATTTCAAAGACCGAGATTAGAATTTTTAAATGTAGAGATCTTCCCCAAATTCCACCTAGACGATAGGAAATTTGGGAAAGCTCTCATACCGAAGATCCTTATCCTCACCCGAATAAAACTTTTATTTTAAAATTAAACAATTTGTTGTTCAAATTATTGCTCATTATTTTATGTTTGCTCTTTCATTATAGTTGATCATTCCCTTCGTCACATATCAAATCTTTTATAAGAAAAAAAAAACGAGAGTTTTAAGAAAGTCTTACAAAATAAAATAATATTCCGAGTAAAAACAAATATTGATTATCCAGCCTAGACGTTGGAGGATCTTGAATAATTGTTGTTTACGAAGGAACATTATTCGATTTAGAGGAATATTATGCAAACTCGTAAGCGAAGAAACTCTTCTTAAATTCTGCCTACATGATGGAGAATTCGAGAAAGTTTTCGATGCCAAAGATTTTCATTTATCTATATCTATGTATCTATACCTCGGATTATCAAAATTATTTCGCCATTCTTCAACTGAACTTAAAATCTTCATTTTGAAAGTGGGTTGACTTTTTCAATAGTTGACTTTTTGGGGTTGACTTTTTTGAGGTTGACTTTTTTTCCCGGGGTTCACTTTTTTCAAGTTTGACTTTTTATGCTCGTCCTCTTAAACTAAGTCTCGGAGTACCACCTGCAGGATGAAAAAAGTCTTTTTACAATCGAAAACATCAATTTAGGAAGAAAACATACCTGTTTTAGTGGTCCGGACAAAATTAGGTGTCTACATATATATTATAACATAGATACATTTATATAGATATATTATAGTTAATGTAATAAATATTTGTGTAATTGTAATATATTACATAGATATATATATATATATATATATATATATATATATATTACAATTACATAGATACATTACATAGATATATAATTACATAAATATATTACAATTACATAGATATATTACAATTATATAGATATATTACAATTACATAAATATATTACAATTACATAGATTTATTACACATAGATATATTACATAGATATATTACAATTACATAGATATTACAATTATATATATATATATATTACAATTACATAGATATATTACAATTACTTAGATGTATACAATATCAATTATCTAATATTTTGAGTAATTCTAATGTATACATGTAATATCTAATGTTTTCAGTAATTGTAATGCATACATGTAATATCTAATATTTTCAGTAATTGTAATATATCTATATAAATGTAATATATCTATGTAATTGTAATATATTTAATAGTGTTAATGTAATATATCTATGTAATTGTAATTGTATTACACAAATATATTACAATTACTTAAATGTATTATAAATACATAGATATATTACAACGTATTTCCCAAATATATATTACATATATTACATAGATATATTACAATATATCTATGTATATAATTACATAGATATATTACAAATTTATTACAATGTAATTGTAATATATCTATGAAATTGTAAAATATTTATCTATGTAATATATATATATATATGTAATATTACAATTACATAGATATATTACAAATTTATTATAATATATCTAATATATCTATGTAATTCTTATATATCTATGTAATTGTATTATATCTATGTAATTGTAATATATTTATGTAATTGTAATATATCTATGTAATTCTAATATATTCAATGTATTACAATTGCAGTGACATAGATATATTACAGTGACTAGATATATTAAAATTATAATTACATAGATATATTACAATTGTAATATATATATGTAATTACATAGATATATTACAATTACATAGATATATTACAATTATATAGATATATTACAATTACTGAAAATATTAGATATTACAAGTGTACATTACAATTACTGAAAACATTAGATATTACATGTATATTACATTGATATGTACATAGATATATTACAAATACATTAATATATATCTATGTAATTGTAAGATATATTACAGTATATCTATGTAATTTTAATATATATCTATGTATAATATATCTATGTAATTGTAATATATATTTATGTAATATATCTATGTAATTATAATATATCTATGTTATTGTAATTATGTGATTGCAATATATGTAATATATCTATGCAATTGTAATATATCTAATGTATCTATGTAATATCTAATATTTTTAGTAATTGTAATATATCTATGTAACTGTAGTATATCTATTTATGTAATTATATATAACTATGTAATATATCTATGTAATTGTAATATATCTATGTATAATATATGAATGTGTAATATATCTATGTAATTGTAATTACTAAAAACAAATATATTACAAAATAGATATATTACAGTTACATTGATATATTACAATTACATAAATATATTACAATTACAATTACATAGATATATAACAATTACATAGATATATTACATTGATATATATAATTGTAATATATCAATTGTAATATATCTATGTATAATATATCTATGTAAATGTAATATATCTATGTAATTGTAATATATCTATGTAATTGTAATCTATCTATGTAATTTTAATATATCTATGTAATTGAAATACATCTATGTAATTGAAATACATCTTTGTAATTGTAATATATCTATGTAATTGTAATATATCTATGTAATTATATACATGTAATATCTATGTAAACATTAGAATTACATAGATATATTACATAGATATTACAATTACATAGATATATTACAATTACAATTACATAAATATATACTTGTAATTATAATATATCTATGTAATATATCTACGTAATTGTAATATATCTATATAAATGTAATATATCTATGTAATTGTAATATATTTAATAGTGTTAATGTAATATATATATATATATATGTAATTGTAATATATCTATATAATATATATTTATGTAATTGTAATTGTAATATTTCTATATTTCTATATAATATATATCATATGTAATATATTACAATTACATAGATATCTAAGTGGTAATTACATGCATACATAGATATTACAATTTACGTAATGTTAAGTGGGAATTACATGTATACATGTAATATCTAATGTTTTCAATAATATATTACATAGATAATATATTACAATTACATATATATATTACAATTACATACATATATTACAATTACATAAATATATATTACAATTGATACATGTAATTACCACTTAACATTATAATTACATAGATACATTACAATTACATAGATATATTACAATTACATAGATATATTACAACTATGCAATTATAATTACATAGATATATTACAATTACATAAATATATTACAATTACATATATATATTACAATTACATATATATATATATATATATATATATATTACAGTTACATAGATATATTACATAGTTATATTACAATTACATAGATATATTGCAATTACATAAATATATTACAATTACATAAATATATTACAATTAATAATGTATCTATGTAATATTACATAGATATATTACATAAATATATTTATTACAGTTACACATTAGATATATAACAATACACGACAATTACATAAATACATTATTAATTGTAATATATTTATGTAATTGTAATATATCTATGTAATTGTAATATATCTATGTAATTTTAATATATTTATGTAATTGTAATGTATCTATGTAATTTTAATATATCTGTGTAATTGTAATGTATCTATGTAATATATTAATTGTAATATATTTATGTAATTGTAATATATCTATGTAATTGTAATATATTTATGTAATGTATCTATGTAATATATCTATGTAATTGTAATATATCTATGTAATTGTAATATATATATATATATGTAATTGTAATATATCTATGTAATTGTAATATATTTATGTAATGTATCTATGTAATATATCTATGTAATTGTAATTATAATTATAATATATCCAATGTATCTATGTAATATATCTTTGTAATTGTCATATATCTATGTAATTGTAATGTATCTATGTAATTCTAATATATCAATGTAATTGTAATATATCTATGTAATTATAATATGTCTATGTAATTGTAATATTTATCTATGTAATTGTAATTTATCTATGTAATTGAAATACATCTATGTAATTGTAATACATCTATGTAATTATATACAAGAATCATTTAGGACAATCACAAGTAGCTACTATCGTGGGGCCTCTGTTTAAGGGTCTTTGTTAGATTGTGTCTGACATATTCTCTGTTGCATGCATTGGGGTATCAATGGTGCGAAAAGGGATGAAAATTAGAAATGGCACCTTTTTCTTCTCACTAGATCTTTTCTAATTTTCTCTGGGCCTGCCCCATGACTTTTCATTAATTTTAAGGGAATCAAATAGGCATCAGATATAGTCTTGGAAAGAATGACAAAAGAAAGCAAGCATTGCAAATTAATAATCAATTAATTTTTGATTTGTCTCCCTTATTAACTAGCCCAATTTTTGAAAATTATATATATCTGTCATACACTAAGATTGCAGCAAATGGCACCCAACTAATACAGTTTTGATACACCTCATTTTTCCTTCTCTCTAACTACTGCATGATCTTCTATCACTGAAATAACTTGACACTCCATGAAAGTCCTTTGGGTTGATAACTATCCCGAGGCCAATAAACTTCAAGTGTATGATGATGTCTATGATGCATGTCAAAGAAAAGAAAACAGAAAGAAATAGATTAGTAAGGAAATGAATTCACAAATATAACATAAATAACAAACATGCTTTTTAAAAAAATGTCCCGAAAATTTAAACAGAGCTTCGGCATTACGACGCCTTTGGGACAAAATAATAATAAAAAAATACGAGCGGTATGATGTTCGTTCATCATCACCCAATTTGTATCTAACATATAGAACGATGGTAAAAGGTTGGAAATGTTCCTCCATGTGTTCTTAAACTTCGGGTATCTAACAGAAATCCAGCATGGCTTCGCCTAGGTTCACTATATGAAGGTGAATTGGTTCTAAGGCCCCGAATTGTTCCTCACTGCCGCCGGTGAAGGCTAGTAAGGCACCCCGGTAAAAGCGGGTTCAATTCGTTAGAGTATATTTTTTTTATGCCCGTACGGAGGATTATCACGAAGGCATTAGGTACTTTATACTCCGGAAGTGTTTCACTAGCCCATACGGAGGATCAATCACGAAGGCGTAGTTACTTTACTCCCACTTAAAAAGAAGGAACCCGGGTAGAGGATTCATGTTATGCAAATGCAAATACAGTGCAGAACAAAACAAACCTGTCACCACCTATTCTACAACCCTTGTTCTAAATACCCCACTAAAATCAAACAATGTAAAGCATCAGTCAAGCAAACATATAAATAAACAACAAAATAACCAGAGAACAAATAATAATATGAGTGCACATGAATATAGACATATTAAAACATTTTTTTATTTTCAAAATTCTCTTTTATTTTAAAAATATGGGAATTAAAATTAAATACCAATTAAACCAACAAAACTGAGACTTTGATAACACACGACTAATTCTAGGCCTGACTCTCTAATTGTCCCCAGTGGAGTCGCCAAGCTGTCGCAACCTAAAAAATAACGAGACTCATCGCAAGACTTTATTATTCATTAAGCGTGACATTAAAAAAACCGAGGCAAAGTCGACTTAATTCCTCTAGAAAAATGAAGGTTTTGAAAATGAACTTGAAAAAGACATGGAGTCGCCACCAATCTTTTTTAGCTAGGTGTGATCGGCCACCTATTAAAACTGGTTTTATAAAATATTTTAAAAATTAATTAAAACATTTTTAAAACCAATTTCAAGTCTGCGTTTAAACCAGAGAAATCAAAGAAACAGGTTCGGGACTCGGTTACGTGCGGGGAAGGATTAGCACCCCCACAACGCCCGTATAAAACGGTACCTTATTAATTGTGTGTTATCTCAAATCTCGGTAAAAAGTTGGTTTTAAATTTAGTATTTCAAGTTAATTCCCAATTTAAAGAAAAAAATAATTCCATTTTTAATTGAAAATGATCCAAAATTTATAAATTCAAAATTTTCCTATATTCCCCAACAAACGTGGCAAAATATAGAAATTTGTATTAATTTGGAAAACTTTCCGAATCATTCTCCATTTTGAAAGAAAGATATTCCTTTATTAATGATAATTGATGATATTCCCTCCAGCAAACCCGGTAGAGAACTCATGAATTATTTTAACTTGGGAATATCTTTATTTTTTTTTATTGAAAAATCATTATCCTTTTGAAAACATTTTAAAAGATATGAATATGTATATGCATGACATAAATAAAATGACATAGCAAAATCTAAATAATATAATGCATCCTAAATGATATAATATAATTTAAATGCCTTAGCATATTCTAAATGAAATGAAATGTCCTAAGTTATATGACATATTCTAAGTGAAATGAAATGACCTAGGTAGCATAATATGTTCTATATGAAATGCAATATCCTAAGTCATATGATATATTCTAAATGAAATGAAATGACCTAGGTAACATACATATTCTATATGAAATGAAATGATTTAAATGACGTGGCAAATATGAATGATATGGCATATAATTTAAATGAAATAAAATTTAAAATAATGCTATCATATAATATGCATGAAAATAAAAATGCAAATAATAATGCATGAACATAGTATATGCTAAATAATATAACAAAAAAATAATTAAATAAAAAGCATAGGATATCATGAAATATCCCAAATCATATAATAAACAATATAACATAACTCAAAATCATAACAATATCATAGAAATTATCACAGTAGAAATCACATATTATATAAAATGCATGAATATAGAAAATGCAATGCATGAAAATGTATTTTTTTCCTTTAATTAAGGAAATCCGTATATATAAAAAGATATCCGGCTACCTTAGGAAAATATGTCAAATTAAATATTCTAAAACCAAAATACTTTGTGATTGTTTGAAAACAATTTTGGAAAGCTTGAATTAAAAATAAAAAGTGGGCTAAATCTTTTTTTAAATGGCTCTAATTTCCTAAGTTTAAAAATCCCGGACTTGACCACCCTTAACCCGAGAGTTAAAAAATCAATTTTAGAGTTTAAAAAGGCTTAGAAACTACCCTAAGTCAGTAGCTAACCTTCCTAATCAGCCCCCTCTAAGTAACTTAACCAAAACAGAAAAATGATTTTTCTTTAAATTCAATTCTGACTCCACTGTCCAGTTTTAAGCCACGATTTTTTATCCTATTTTCCAAAATTCAAAAAATTATGAAAAAAAATACTGGAGACTCCGGGAATGTAAAAATACACGGAAAAAAATCAGCTTAATTTTCTGATTAAATACGAATGCCCAGAAAAATCGGGAAAGTACTGGGTGAAAAAACTGCTTTGCCAAAATACATTTTTGCCTTTGATAAAATCATTTAAAAATCAAAGTAAAAATATTGAAGACTCACAAAATGACTCACAAATAGTAGCTAGGACTTTTTGAAAGTTAGATAAAAATTGGCTAAGTAAAAAAAATCACAAAGGTAGAATAATCAATTTCACAATTTTTAATTTTCCACAAGTGTGCTTAAGAGAGCATGACTTTGAACCATTAATTGGCCTAAGTCATTATTCAAGTGGCATGAACATGAAATGCATGAAACAAGACAGCAAACATAATGCATGAAATGCATGAGTTTAAACCTAAATGTCATGAAAAAATGCATGGCATTCATATAGTGACCTAGACCTAAATGAACTTGTATGGCATTTAATGCAACCTAGACCTAAAATGCATGAACATGCATGGCAAATAAACCAAACTTAATAACTAAAATATGCATGGCATTTTCACAAACACAAAGCATGCTTAAACCAAAAACTCAACCAAATATCATGCAAATGCTAACCTATCAACTAACATGGCAAGAATGCACATATAATGCAAAAATTCAAGGAGTGGCCGAATGGCCTATGTGACTAGCAAACATGGAATTTTCACAAACACTTGGTATACTAGCATGCAAAACTAAATCAAATGTCATGAAAATGCAAAAACCTACCAACTAACATGGCAAAGATGCAACACACAATGCAAAACACATGGAGTAGCCGAATGGCCTCAAGCATGGCATTTTCACAAACACTTAATATACTAACATGCTCAACTAAAGTATAAAACTCAAATCATGCAAAAACCACATAAGCATTTTCACAAACACTTAATATACTAAATCTAAAACATGCTCAACTAAAATATAAAAATCAAATCATGCAAAAATCACACATCTATGTTTGTAATATATCATGAAGTAATATATATATCTATGTAATATATCTTGGTTTAATATATCTATTTTACCCTTATATTACATAGATGTATTACAATTACATAGATATATTACAATTATCTATGTAATATATATCTATGTAATTGTAATATATCTATGTAGTTGTAATGTATCTATGTAATATATCTATGTAATTGTAATATATCTACGTAACTGCAGTATATCTATGTAATATATCTAATATATCTATGTATTCATGTAATATCTAATGTTTTCAGTAATTCTAATATTTTCAGTAATATATCTAATACAGTAATTGTAATATCATCTATATAATTGTAATATATCTATGTAATTGTAATATCTAATGTTTTCAGAAATAGTAATGTAACTTACATAGATATATTACAAATATATTACAATTACATAAATACAATTACACAAATATATTACAATTACATAGATACAATTACTGAAATTATCTAATGTATACATGTTTTTAGTAATTGTAATATATCTATGTAATTATAATATATCTACGTAATTGTAATATATCTATGTAATTGTTTTCAGTAATTGTAATATATCTATGTAATTATAAAAATATTAATTGTAATATATACATGTAGTTGTAATATATCTATGTAATTGTAATATATTTATGTAATTATAAAATATCTATGTAAGTGTAATGTATACATGTTGTAGACACCTAATTTTGTCCGGATCCCTAAATCAGGTAATTTTTCTTCCTTGAGATGTTTCAGAATGCAGAAAAGCTATTCTTATATATCTATGTAATTTTAAAATACATATATATTTAATAGTGTTAATTACATGTAATTGTAATATATTTATGTAATTGTAATATATCTATGTAATTACATATATGTAATATACCTATGTAATTGTAATGTATTTAAGTAAATGTAATATATTTGTATATCTATGTTTGATTTGCAAAATGTATCTACGTAATATATTAATTGTAATTGTAATTGTATTTATGTATGTACTTGTAATATATCTATGTAATTATAATTGCATAGTTGTAATATATCTATGTAATTGTAATATATCTATGTAATTGTAATAAATCTATTTATGTAATTATATATATCTATGTAATTGTTATATATCTATGTAATTGTAATATATCTATGTAATTATAATATATTTATGTAATTGTAATATATCTATGTAATTGTAATATATCTATGTAATTGTAATGTATCTATGTAATTCTAATATATTTAATAGTGTTAATGTAATATATCTATGTAATTGTGATAGTATATCTATGTAATTGTAATATATATCTATGTAATGGTAATATATATGTAATTGTAATATATTTATGCAATTACTAAAAACAAAAATATGTATTACAGTTACACATTAGATATATAACAATACACGACAATTACATAGATACATTATTAATTGTAATATATCTATGTAATTGTAATATATCTATGTAATTTTAATATATCTATGTAATTGTAATGTATCTATGTAATATCTTAATTGTAATATATTTATGTAATTGTAATATATCTATGCAATTGTAATATATTTATGTAATGTATCTATGTAATATATCTATGTAATTGTAATATATATATATATATATGTAATTGTAATATCTATGTAATTGTAATATATCCAATGTATCTATGTAATTGTAATACATTTATGTAATTGTAATATATCTATGTAATTGTAATATATCTAGAAATATATATTACTATTACATAGATATATTACAATTACATAAATATATTACAATTACACAAATATCTATGTAATTGTAATATATCTACGTAATTGTAATGTATCTATGTAATTGTAATATTTACATATATGTATATTACAATTACATAGATATATAATATATTTAAGTAATTGTAATATATCTATGTAATTGTAATATATCTATGTATAATATAAAAGATATTATAATTGCATAGATATATTACAATTACATAGATATTACAATTACATCGACATATTATAGTTACATAGATATATTACAATTACATAGATAATTGATAATGTATACATCTATGTAATTGTAATATATCTATGTAATTGTAATATATATCTATGCAATTGTAATATATCTATGTAATTGTAATATATATATATATGTAATTGTAATATATCTATGTAATTGTAATATATTTGTGTAATATATCTATGTATCTATGTAATTGTAATATATCTATGTAATTGTATACATGCAATATCTATTTATCTATGTAATTCTAATATATCTATGTAATTATAATGTATCTATGTAATTGTAATATATCTATGTAATTATAATATATCTAAGTAACTGTAGTATATCTATGTAATTGTAATATATATATATATGTAATTGTAAATATTACAATTACATAGATATTACAATTGCATAGATATATTACATAGATATATTATACATAGATATATTACAATTACATATATATATATATATATATATATTACAATTACATAAATATATTTATTACAATTACAGAGATATATTACAATTACATAATTACAATTACATAGATATATTACTATTACATAGATATATCACATAGATACAATACAATTACATAGATATATTACAATTACATAGTTATATCTATGTAATTCTAATGTTTTAAGTGATTATAATATATCTATGTAATTATAATATATTTTTGTAATTGTAATATATCTATGTAATAATATATCGATGTCATTGTAATATATCTATGTAATATATCCAATATATCTATTACATAGATATATTACTATAACATAGATATATATTTGTGTAATTGTAATATATACATATATTTATGTAATATATGTACTGTATCTATGTAATTGTAATATATCTATGTAAAAGTAATATATCTATGTAATTGTAATTATGTGATTGTAATATATGTAATATATCTATGTAATTGTAATATCTCTATGTATAATATATCTATGTAATTATAATATTCTATGTAATATATATATATATGTAATTGTAATATCTATGTAATTTTAATATATCTATGTAATGTATCTATGTAATATATCTATGTAATTGTAATATATCTATGTAATTGTAATGTATCTATGAAATATATCTATGTAATTGGAATATATTTAATAGTGTTAATGTAATATATCTATGTAACTGTAATATATCTATTTAATTGTAATTATAATATCTCTATGTAGTTTTAATATATCTATGTAATTGTAATTACTAAAAACAAATATATTACAAAATAGATATATTACAGTTACATAGATATATTACATAGATACATTACAATTACATAGATATATTACAATTACATATATATATATATTACAATTACATTATATTATACATCTATGTAATCGTAGTATATCTATGTAATTTTAATATATATATATATCCAATGTATCTATGTAATATTACATTTATATAGATAAATATTACATAGATACATAGATACATTACAATTACATAGATATATAATAATTACATAGATATATTAGAATTACATAGATACATAGATATTACATGTATATAATTACATAGATATATTACAATTACATATATATTTATATATTACAATTACATAGATATATTACATATATTACATAGATATACTACATAAATATATTACAATTACATAGATATATTACAATTACATAAATATATTATTATAATTATATAGATATATTATAATTACATAGTTATATTAGAATTACATAGATACATAGATATTACATAGATATAATCACATAGATATATTACAATTACATAGATATATTACATAGATATTACAATTACATAGATACATTACATTACAATTACATAGATATATTACAATTACATATATATATTACAATTGCATAGATATATATTAGAATTGCATAATTACAATTACATAGATATATTACAATTACATAGATATTGTAGACACCTAATTTTGTCCGGACCACTAAAACAGGTATGTTTTCTTCCTAAATTGATGTTTCCGAGTGTAAAAAGACTTTTTTCATCCTGCAGGTGGTACTCCGAGACTTATTTTAAGGGGGCGAGCATAAAAAGTTAAACTTGAAAAAAGTCAACCCCGAAAAATATCAACCCTGAAAAAAGTCAACCCCAGAAAGTCAACTATTGAAAAAGTCAACCCACTTTCAAAATCAAGATTTTAAGTTCAATTGAAAAATGGCGAAAGAATATTGATAATCCGAGGTCTACATTGAAAGATATGGAGTTCGAAAGATGGATTTGGAGATTTAGTAGAAAGGAAACCCTAATCCGAGAAATTTGGGGAAAAGTGCTTAAACGATCAAATTGTTCGAAATTGAAGGTTCCAAATGAAAGATAAGCACTGACTACGGGTAATGGAGAAGTCACTTGCAAGAAAAATCGAAAGAAAAGTCAATCCGGGAGAATACCGATAATTAGGGTTTTTAGTGGATTTCGGTGAAATCGGGAAGAATCACAGAAATGGCCCGACTGGGTAAGACCAAAGCCCGCAATAGATGAGGAATGATTAAAAAAGGATAGCCCAAGATTCAGCTTGAAGAAAATATGAAAATCGGACTTGTTTTGAGTAAAACCGGGTTTCGGAGGCAAAAGGGCAAAATTGGAAAATTTGGGAAAAATAGCAAATGAACTCCTAATCTTCTAAAATTTTGCAAATATCACTTTTAAATTATTTGAAAGATATTGGCGAAAGAAAATCTTGATTCGGAGTTCGTTTGCAAAATGGCCAAATCCCGGGCTTCTAATGCAGTAATTCAAAAAGGAAAATCCCGGAAAAATAGCAAATGAGCTCCAAATCTTCTGAAATTTTGCAAATCTCATTTTTAAATTATTTTGAAGAGATTGGCGAAATAAAATCTTGATTTGGAGTTCGTTTACCAAATGGCCAAATCCCGGGCCTCCTATGCAGTAATTCAAGCCGATAAATCCCGAAAAAATACCAAATGAGCTCCGAAAATTATGAAAACTTCCAGATCACACTTTTAAATTATTTGGAAGAGATTGGTGAAGAAAAGTCTTGATTTGGAGCTCGTTTAAAAAATGGTAAAATGTGATATATTACATAGATATATTACATAAATATATTTATTACAACTACATAGATATATTACAATTACATAGAAATATTACAATTACAATTACATAGTTATATTACAATTACATAGATATACTACAGTTACATAGATATATCTATGTAATTGTAATATATTTGTGTAATTGTAATACATCTATGTAATTGTAATATAATGGTGTAATTTATTTATTATCTATGTAACTGTATTATATATATGTAATTGTGATAATGTAATATATCTATGTAATTGTAACATATTTATGTAATTGTAATATATTATCTATGTAATTATAATATATCTATGTAATTGTAATGTATTTATGTAATTATAATATAGCTATGTAATTGTAATATATATATCTATGTAGTTGTAAATATATTTATGTAATTGTAATATATCTATGTAATTCTAATATATTTATGTAATATATCTATGTAATATATGTTTTTGAATTACATTGATATATTAGAATTACATAGATACATAGATATATTTATGCAATTGTAATATATCTATGTAATATATATTACAATTACATAGATATAATATATCTATGTATCTATGCAATTGTATCTATGTATTACAATTATATCTATGTAATTGTAATATATATATCCAATGTATCTATATAAATGTAATATATCTATGTAATTGTAATATATCTATGTAACTGTAATATATTTATGTAATATATATTACAATTGCATAGATACATAGATATATTACATAGATATATTATAATTACATAAATATATTACAATTACATAGATATACTATTACAGTTATACAATTACCCATATATATATTACAATTACATAAATATATCTATATATATTACAATTACATAGATATACTAGATATATTACAATTACATATATTTTACAATTACATAGATATATTACACAGATATTACAATTACATAGATATATCCAATTATATCTATGTAATATATTTATGTAATTTTAATATAGCTATGTAATTGTAATATCTATGTAATTGTAGTATATATCTATGTTACAATTACATAGATATATTACAGTTACATAGATATATTACATATATTACATAGATGTATTACAATTACATAGATATATTACAATTATCTATGTAATATATATCTATGTAATAGTGTTAATGTAATATATCTATGTAATTGTAATATATTTGTGTATTGTAATATATCTATGTAATTGTAATATATTTTTGTAATTATAATATATCTATGTAATATATTTATCTATGTAATTATAATATATCTATGTAGTTTTAATATATCTATGTAATTGTAATATATCTATGTAATAGTAATATATCTATGTAATTGTAATATATCTATGTAATTGTAATGTATCTATGTAATATATCTATGTAATTGTAATATATATAATAGTGTTAATGTAGATATAATTGTAATAGTATATCTATGTAATAAATATATTTATGTAACTGTAGTATGTTGTAATACATTTATGTAATTGTAATATATATATCTATGTAATTGTAAATATATTTATGTAATTGTAATATATCTATGTAATTGTAATATATATATATATATATATATGTAATTGTAATATATCTATGTAATTGTAATTATGTGATTGTAATATATGTAATATATCTATGTAATTAGATATCTATGTAGTTGTAAATATATTTATGTAATTGTAATATATCTATGTAATTGTAAACATTAGATATTACATATATTACAATTACATAAATATATATTGCATAGATATATTACAATTACATAGATATATAGATATATTACAATTTCATAGATATATCATTACAATTACATTAGATATATTACAATTACATAGATATATAGATATATTACAATTTCATAGATATATCATTACAATTACATTAGATATATTACAATTACATAGATGTATTAGTGTAATATATTATCTATATATATATATATATGTAATTGTAATGTATCTATGTAATAAATATATATCTATGTAATATATCTATGTAATTGTAATATAATTACATAGGTATATTAAAACTACATAGATAATATATTACACAGATATATTACAATTACAATATATATTACGTAGATGTATATTACAATTACATAGATAGTATATAACATAGATATATTACAATTACATAAATATATTTACAATTACATAGATATCTAATTACATAGATATATTACATATATTACAATCACATAATTACAATTGCAAGTTTTTCATCTGAAGGAAGAACTTCTCTGAAAAAACTCTTTAAAACAATCCCAGCAATAAAATCGTCTTTTCACTGGACCTCGTTTGAGATTTTGTTTTTAGTTGGTCACTAATTTTTTTGAAGTGAATTTCTTCCTTGAGAAGAGAGATTTGTTTTGTTTATAATTAATTAAATTATTGATTTGTCCTGTATGAATAGACAAAGATTTTAAGAGATTAAGATTTTTAACTTTTGGTTTTTCTATAAAAGGAAATGTTATGTTGGTGTTTAATATTTTAGTGTTAATTTCTTGATTTGTCACTTTGTAAGGTTTGAGTAAAGATATAAAAAGTATGCCTAGTATGACATTTTGCATTATATCTTTCACCATTAAGAAGCATGTTTGATATTTGATTCCTTTATTACATATAATTTTTTTACATATATCTATGTAATTGTAATATATTACAATTACATAGATGCATTACAATTACATAAACATATTACAATTATATAAATATATTACAATTACATAGATATATTAGAATTACATAGATATATATTACAATTACATAGATATATTAAAATTACAATTACATATTTATATTAAAATTACATAGATACATTACAATTACATAGATATTACAATTATATATATATATATATCTATGTAATTGTAATATATTTATGTATACATTACAACATAGATATATTACATAGATATGTAATTCTAATGTAATTATAAGATATCTATGTAAATATATTACAATTATATTAATTACAATTATATAGATATATCTATGTAAGTATAATGTTTTATGTAACTGTAATATATTTATGTAATTATAATATATCTATGTAATATATATGTAATTACATGTATTGTTATATATTACAATTACATGTATATATTACAATTAACATTACTATAATTACATAGATATATTACAATTACATAAATATATTACAAGTAATAGATATATTACAATTACATAGATATATTACAATTACTGAAAACATGTATACATTAGATAATTTCAGTAATTGCATCTATGTAATTGTAATATATTTGTGTAATTGTATTTATGTAATTGTTATATATTTGTAATATATCTATGTAAGTTACATTACTATTTCTGAAAATATTAGATATTACAATTACATAGATATATTACAATTACATAGATAATATTACAATTACTGTATTAGATATATTACTGAAAACATTAGATACTACACGTATATATTACATTTAGATAGATGTATTACTTAATGTTGCACGGATATTACATGTATACATTAGATAAAAACATTATCAATTATTTAATATTTTTAGTAATTCTAATATATACATGTAATATCTAATGTTTTCAATAATTCTAATGTATACCAATTACATAGATATATTTGTGTAAATTACACAATTATATTACAATTACATAAACACTGTACGAAGGCGGTCAGGGCGGTCTGGTCAATCCAGGCAGTCTGAACGGTACGATCAACTCGAGTGGTCTGGTCAGACTGGATATATTACAATTACATAGATGTATTACAATTACATAGATGTATTACAATTACATAGATATATTATTACAATTACATAGATGTATTAAAATTACATAGATATATTACAATTACATAGATATATTACATAAATATATTACAATTACATAGATATATTACAATAACATAGATATATTACAATTACATATATATAATATATCTATGTAATTGTAATATATCTATGTAATTGTAATATCTATGTAAATGTAATATATTTATGTAATGTATCTATGTAATATATCTATGTAATTGTAATATATCTATGTAATTGTAATGTATCTATGTAATTGTAATATCTAATATTTTCGAAATTGAAATTGAAGGTTCCAAATGAAAGATAAGCACTGACTACGGGTAATGGAGAAGTCACTTGCAAGAAAAAACGAAAGAAAAGTCAATCCGGGAGAAAACCGAGAATTAGGGTTTTTAGTGGATTCCGGTGAAATAGGGAAGAATCACAGAAATGGCCCGACTTGGTAAGACCAAAGCCCCAATGGATGAGAAATGATTAAAAAGGGATAGCCCAAGGCTCGGCTTGAAGAAAATTTGAAAATCGGACTTGTTTTGAGCAAAACCGGGTTTCGGAGGCAAAAGGGCAAAATTGGAAAACTTGGGAAAAATAGCAAATGAACTCTGAAAATCATGAAAATTTGCAAATCTCATTCTTAAACCATTTGAAAGAGATTGGCAAAATAAAATCTTGATTCGGAGTTCGTTTGCAAAATGGCCAAATCCCGAGTCTCTTATGCAGTAATTCAAAAAGGAAAATCCCGGAAAAATAGCAAATAAAATCCAAATCTTCTGAAATTTTTCAAATCTCATTTTTAAATTATTTGAAAGATATTGGCGAAAGAAAATCTTGATTCGGAGTTCGTTGCAAAATGGCCAAATCCCGGGCCTCCTATGCAATAATTCAAGAAGATAAATCCCGAAAAAATAGCAAATGGACTCCAAAAATTATGAAATTGTAAAAATATCATTTTTAAATTATTTGGAAGAGATTGGCGAAATAAAATCTTGATTCAGAGTTCGTTTGCAAAATGGCCAAATCCTGGGCCTCTTATACAGTAATTCAAGCCGATAAATCCCGAAAAAATACCAAATGAGCTCCAAAAATTATGAAAACTTTCAGATCACACTTTTAAATTATTTGGAAGATATTGGTGAAGAAAAATCTTGATTTGGAGCTCGTTTAAAAAATGGTAAAATGTGGGGGCATAAAAGGGCATTTTTGGAAGAAAAAATCCAAATAAATAGCAAACGGACTCGGATAATTTTGAAAACTTCCAGAACTCAATATTTTATTATTTTGGACGTACTAAAAAAAAAAGAAAAATTGAATTTGGAGTCCGTTTGATATTTATTTGCATCCAGGGGGCAAAACGGTCATTTCACCCAAGCAACCGAAAAGGGCTACTTTGAGCCTTTCAAAAAATCAGAGTTGGGCTGGAAAAGAGAAGTTCTGGCCTGCCAAGGCCCAAAGGAAGGAGGAAGCTTCTGATTTTTCAATCAAATGGCCAAGAATTAAGAGTTAGTTAGAGATTCTCTTTGATCAAGCCATGGTGATTAAGCCACATAGGCCAAGAAAGATGTCAACATTATTCTTGAACAGATGTAATTTGGGACAGCTGAGATGCTAACCTAAGGGTGATAATTTCATGATTTTTCACCTTGAATTATTAGCCATTTGATGGAAAATTGGTTACAAAAAAATGACAACACCTTGAGCATTTTAAAGGCCATTCGGCCAGCATAGGGAGGGGTTGAGAAATTTTATTTTCACATTTCATTTTGCTGAGTTCTCTTGGTTTTTCTCTCTTTGGTTGAAAGCATAAAGAAAAAGTTTAGAAAAGAAAGGAAAGTTTGAAGAGATAAAGCTTGAAATATAGCTTCTTGAGGTTGCTCTTGAGCACCAACTCTTGCACTTTCTTGATTTTCCATTCTTGTTTTTGCTATTTTGATTTCTATTTGGTGAGTTTATTTTTTAAATAAAATTTTTTTTATTGTTCTTCTTAAGTTCTTCCTTCATCTCTTAAATATATTTTTTTTACAATATACTCACCATGGCCGAATGGCCTACAGTTTTTGTTAAGTTGCTGTTTTGGTTTATTTTATCATGTTATTGATGTTATTTTCTTTGATCTTGATGTTTTAAATGTTATGTTACTTCATATACTTGAGTTATATTTTAATTTGGTTGCTTTGTTTGTTGCCATTTATGTTTTAAATATCATGTTTTTGCATTTTTAATTTTCTGTTTTCATAATGTTTAAATTTGTTGGTGTTTTAGATTTAGTATATCAAGTGTTTGTGAAAATGCTTGTGTGGTTTTTGCATGATTTGAGTTTTATATTTTAGTTGAACATGTTTTAGATTTTGTATATTAAGTGTTTGTGAACATGCTTGTGTGGTTTTTGCATGATTTGAGTTTTATATTTTAGTTGAGCATGTTAGTATATCAAGTGTTTGTGAAAATGCCATGCTTGTTGGAGCTTGAGGCCATTTGGCTACTCCATGTGTTTTGCATTTTGTGTTGCATTTTTGCCATGTTAGTTGGTAGGTTTTTGCATTTGCATGACATTTGATTTAGTTTTGCATGCTAGTATACCAAGTGTTTGTGAAAATGCCACGTTTGCTAGTTACATTATTCCATTCGGCCACTCTTGGAATCTTTGCATTGTATGTGCATTTGCATGATATTTGGTTGAGTTTTTGGTTTAAGCATGCTTTACGTTTGTTAATTTGCCATGCATATTTTAGTTATTAGGTTTGGTTTATTTGCCATGCATGTTCATGCATTTTAGGTCTAGGTTACATTAAAAGCCATGCAAGTTCATTTAGGTCTAGGTCACTTTATGAATGCATTTCATGACATTTAGGTTTAAGCTCATCATTTCATGCACTATGTTTGCTGTAATTTTTCATGCATTTCATGTTCATGCCACTTGAATAATGACTTAGGCCAATTAATGGTTCAATGTCATGCTCTCTTGAGCACACTTGTAGAAAATTAAAGTTTGTCAAATTGATTATTCTACCTTTGTGAATTTTTTTTACTTAGCCAATTTTTATCTAACTTTCAAAAAGTCATAGATACTGTTTGTGAGTCATTTTATGAGTTTTAAATATTTTACTTTGATTTTTAAATGATTTTATCAAAGGCAAAATTGTGTTTTGACAAAACAGTTTTTTCACCCAGTTGTCGTACATTTCCAATTTTTCTGGGAATTCATCTTTAATCAGAAAATTAAGCCGATTTTTTCCCGTGTAGTTTTACATGTCCTGAGTCTCCAGTGCTTTTTTCATAATTTTTTTAATTTTTAAAAATAGGGTAAAAAATCGTGGCTTAAAACTGGACAGTGGAGTCAGAATTGAATTTAAAGAAAAATCATTTTTCTGTTTTGGTTAAGTTACTTAGAGTGGGCTGATTAGGAGGGTTAGCTACTGACTTAGGGTAGTTTCTAAGCCTTTTTTAAACTCTAAAAATGGTTTTTCAAGTCTCGGGTTAAGGGTAGTCAAGTCCGGATTTTTAAACTTAGGAAATTAGAGGCATTTAAAAAAGATTTAGCCCAGTTTTTACTTTTAATTCAAGCTATTCAAAGTTGTTTTCAAACAATCACAAAATATTTCGGTTTTAGAATATTTAATTTGACATATTTTCCTAAGGTAGCCGGATATCTTTTTAGATATACGGATTTCCTTAATTAAAGGAAAAAATACATTTCATGCATTGCATTTTCCATATTCATGCATTTTATATAATATGTGATTTTTGCTATGATAATTCCTATGGTATTGTTATTATTTTGATTTATATTTTTTTTGATGTTACATGATTTATTATATGGTTTTGAATATTTCATGATATCCTATGCTTTTATTTAGTTATTTTTATTTAGCATATGCTATGTTCATGCATTATTATTTTTATTTTCATGCATATTATATGATAGCATTAATTTATATTCCATGTCATTTAAATTATATGCCATATCATTTATATTTGTCATGTCATTTAAATCATTTCATTTCATATAGAATATGTATGTTACTTAGGTCATTTCATTTTATGTTGAATATATTATATTACCTAGGTCATTTCATTTCATTTAGGATATATTATGTTATCTAGGATATTTTATTTCATTTAGATTATATCATATGAATTAGGATATTGCATTTCATATAGAATGTATTATGTTACCTAGGTCATTTCATTTCATTTAGAATATATCATATAACTTATGATATTTCATTTTATTTAGAATATGCTAAGACATTTAAATCATATCATATCATTTAGGGTGCATTATATTAGTTAGATTTTGCTATGTCATTTTATTTATGTCATGCATATACATATTCATATCTTTTAAAATATTTTCAAAAAGGTAATGATTTTTAATAAATAAAGATATTCCCGAGTTAAAATAATTCATGAGTTCTCTGCCGGGTTTGCTGGGGAGGATATCATAAATTATTATTAATAACGAAATATCTTCTTTAAAATGAGAATGATTCGGAAAGTTTTCCAAATTAATAAAAATTTCTATATTTTGCCACGTTTGTTGGGAAATATAGGAAAATTTTGAATTTATAAATTTCGATCATTTTCAATTAAAAAATGGAATTATTTTTCTTTAAATTGGGAATTAATTTGAAATACTAAATTTAAAACCGATTTTTTTACCGAGACTTGAGATAACACACGATTAATAAGGTACTGATTTATACGGGTGTTGTGCAGGTGCTAATCCTTCCCCGCACGTAACCGATTCCCGAACCCGCTTCTTTGATTTCTCTGGTTTTAAAACACATACTTGAAATTGGTTTTTAAAATGTTTTAATTAATTTTTAAAATATTTTATAAAACTGGTTTTAATAGGTGGCCGATCACACCAAGCTAAAAAAGATTGGTGGCGACTCCATGTCTTTTTTAAGGTCATTTTCAAAACCTTCATTTTTCTAGAGGAATTAAGTCGACTTTTCCTCAGTTTTTTTTTTAATGTCATGCTTAACGAATAATAAAGTCTTGCGATAAGACTCGTTATTTTTTAGGTTGCGACAAGATATATTACAATTACATAGATATATTACATATATTACATTAATATATATCTATGTAATTCTAATGTTTTCAATAATTGTAATATATTTATGTAATTATAATATATCTATGTTATTGTAATATATTTATGTAATTATAATATATTTGTGTAATTCTAATATATCTATGTAACTATATTACATAGATATATAAATATATATTACAATTACATAGATATATATTACAATTACATAGAATATATTACACAGATATACTATTACAATTACATATATATATATATATATTACAATTACATAGATATATTACATATATTACATAGATATACTACATAAATATATTACAATTACATAGATATACTATTACAATTACATAGATATATTACAATTGCATAGATATATATTACAATTACATAGATATATTACAATTACATAAATATATTACAATTAATAATGTATCTATGTAATATTACATAGATATATTACATAAATATATTAAAATCACATATATATATATTACAATAACATAGATATATTACAATTACATAGATATATTACAATTACATAGATGTCTACATTATCATTATCTAATATTTTCAGTAATTCTAATGTATACATGTAATATCTAATGTTTTCAGTAATTGTAATGTATACATGTAATATCTAATATTTTCAGTAATTGTAATATATCTATGTAATTGTAGTATATCTATGTAATTGTAGTATATCTATGTAATTGTAATATATCTGTGTAATTGTAATATATATATCTATGTAATTGTAATGTATCTATGTAATTGTAATTGTAATAATATATCTATATAAATGTAATATATCTATGTAATTGTAATATATTAGTTATTGTAATATATCTATGTAATTGTAATATATATATATATATATGTAATTGTAATATATCTATGTAATTTTAATATATCTGTGTAATTGTAATATATAATGTAATTGTAATATATCTATGTAATTGTAATATATATATATATGTAATTGTAATATATCTATGTAATTGCAATATATCATTGTAGTTGTAATGTATATATGAATGTAATTGTATATTACATGTGAAATATATCTATTACAAAAATATATTACAATTACATAGATATATTAGAATTACATAGATATATTACATAGATATATTAATGTGTAATTGCAATGTATCTATGTAATTGTAATATATCTATGTAATTACAATTACATAGATATATTACAATTACAATATTTATGGAATTACATAAATACATAGATAGATTTATGTAATTGTAATATATCTATGCAATTGTAATATATCTATGTAATTGTAATATATCTATGTAATTGTAATGTATCTATGTAATATATCTATGTAATTGTATTATATCTATGTAATTGTTATATATCTATGTAATTGTAATTTATCTATATAATTGTAATAAATTTGTGTAATTGTAATATATCTATGTAATTGTAATATATCTATGTAATTATAATATATTAAAATTGCATAGATATTTATGTATAAATATCTAAGTAATTGTAATATATCTATGTAATTATAATATAATATATCTATATAATTGTAGTATATATCTATGTAGTTTTAATACATCTATGTAATTGTAATATATCTATGTAATTGTAATAATCTATGTAATTATAATGTATCTATGTAAAATATCTATGTAATTGTAATATATCTATGTAATTGTAATGTATCTATGTAATATATCTATGTAATTGTAATATATCTATGTAACTGTAGTATATCTATGTAATTGTAATATATATATATCCAATGTATCTATGTAATTCTAATATGTCAATGTAATTCGAAAACATTATATATTACATGAAATTTAATATATCTAATGTGTAATTGTAATGTATCTATGTAATTGTAATATATAATATAATATATCTATATAATTGTAAATATATATCTATGTAGTTTTAATATATCTATGTAATTGTAATATTTTTATGTAATTGTAATGTATCTATGTAATATATCTATGTAATTGTAATATATCTATGTAATTGTAATGTATCTATGTAATATATCTATGTAATTGTAATATATCTATGTAACTGTAGTATATCTATGTAATTGTAATATATATATCCAATGTATCTATGTAATTCTAATATATCAATGTAATTCGAAAACATTATATATTACATGTATTTTAATATATCTAATGAGTAATTGTAATGGATCTATGTAATTGTAATGTATCTATGTTACTGAAATATTTCTATGTAACTGTAATGTATCTATGTAATATATCTATGTAATTGTAATATATCTGTGTAATTGTAATAAATCAATGTAATTCGAAAACATTATATATTACATGTATTTTAATATATCTAATGTGTAATTATAATGTATCTATGTAATTGTAATATATAATATAATATATCTATATAATTGTAATATTATATCTATGTAGTTTTAATATATCTATGTAATTGTAATATATCTATGTAACTGTAGTATATCTATGTATTTGTAATATATATATATATATCCAATGTATCAATGTAATTCTAATATATCAATGTAATTCGAAAACATTATATATTACATGTATTTTAATATATCTAATGTGTAATTGTAATGTATCTATGTTACTGAAATATATCTATGTAACTGTAATGTATCTATGTATTATATCTATGTAATTGTAATATATCTATGTAATTGTAATATATCTATGTAATTGTAATATATCTATATAATTGTAATATATCTGTGTAATTGTAATAAATTTGGTTTAATATATCTATTTAAGTGGTGATTGTACATATATTACAATTGCTGCAGGTGGTATTACATTTATATAGATATATTACAATTACATAGATATATAACTTTGAATCTTAATTTTGAATAAGGGTTGAATTTTTTTAGTAGTTGACTTTCAGAGTTGACTTTTTCGAGGTTGATTTTTTCCATATTGAATTTTCAGGCTTGACAACTTAAACAAAGTCTTGGAATACCACCTGCCACTTCCCTTCCCTTTTTCTAGGAAGCAAGCACAGGATAAGAATAGCTTTTCTACATTCTGAAACATCTCAAGGAAGAAAAATTACCTGATTTAGGGATCCGGACAAAATTAGGTGTCTACAACATGTATACATTACACTTACATAGATATTTTATAATTACATAAATATATTACAATTACATAGATATATTACAACTACATGTATACATTACAATCAACATTATTATAATTACATAGATATATTACAATTACGTAGATATATTATAATTACATAGATATATTACAATTACTAAAAACATGTATACATTAGATAATTTCAGTAATTGTATCTATGTAATTGTAATATATTTGTGTAATTGTATTTATGTAATTGTAATATATTTGTAATATATCTATGTAAGTTACATTACTACTTTTGAAAACATTAGATATTACAATTACATAGATATATTACAATTATATAGATAATATTACAATTACTGTATTAGATATATTACTGAAAATATTAGAATTACTGAAAACATTAGATATTACATGTATATATTACAATTACTGAAATATATTACAATTACATAGATATATAGATATATTACAATTACATAAACATATTATAATTACATAGATATGTTTTAAGCAATTCTAAAGTATTAATTATCTATGTAATTTATGTAATTTTAAGTGATAGTTCTAAATTACTCAAAACATTATCAAATATCTAATGTTTTCAGTAATTGTAATATATCTATATAATTGTAATATAATGTTAAGTGGTAATTGTAATATATCTATGTAATTGGTAATTCTTAAATATACATGTAATATCTAATGTTTTCATTAATATATCTCTGTAATTGTAATATATTTTTGTAATTATAATATATCTATGTAATATATTTGTGTAATTTACGTAATGTTAAGTGGTAATTCTAACAAATAAATATAATATATCTATGTAATTATAATATATCTATGTATGTAACTATAATATTATCAATTAGCTAATGTTTTTAGTAATTCTAATGTATACATATAATATATCTTTGTAATTACATTATCTAATGTTTCAGTGATTCTAATGTACACATAGTAATTCCACGTAAATTCCATAAATATATTACAATTACATAGATGTATACATTATCAATTATCTAATATTTTCAGTAATTCTAATGTATACATGTAATATCTAATGTTTTCAGTAATTGTAATGTATACATGTAATATCTAATATTTTTAGTAATTGTAATATATCTATATAAATGTAATATATCTATGCAATTGTAATATATTTAATAGTGTTAATGTAATATGTAACACCCTGTCCGAATAATCTACCTAAAATCCGGCAGAGTTTCCTTTCTATCTCAACTATAAACCCTCCTGCAAATAACACTCAATTCATATCCTCAACCAGCAATATTTCTCAATACTATTATCACATATATCCATCATATTCAAAATTTATCCATGATCAATTTATTCTCAAGTCAAAACATACTGATCTATTGTCTCATATCTTCAAATGTATACATATAATATATCCAAAAGTAAACCTATCTCAGCAAGGTTTACTAGATAAAAACATCAAAAGATCAAGACTTCAATAAATTTCTAGTATGATGCCCACCACGTCAAAATACTATTTGAAGCAAAGAATAGAGGAAGGTTGCAATCCCGACACCTAACTGTCACCTGAAAATTTGAATATGAAAAGGTGAGATATATGAATATCTCAGTGAGTAGACAACATTTAAAGCGTGTGAAAACTATAATGGTAGTCTGTAAAGCATAATTAACATTTTCAAAATAAATAATAGTAAAACCATAATGAGTAATTCAAAGACGTAGCAAAGTTTTCCAATGTATAACAATATTATAATATTAAATAAATGAATAAAATCTGTAAAGTAAATCAAGTTTCGTATAATTGGGCTCCAACTTTCTGTCATGCACAAGAGTACATCCATGAAATAACCAGGCAATATCCATGTAGGCATACTAGTAGCCGGCCCCAAAGGCCAATACCACCATAGGACGCCCCAAAGGCATATGTGTCACTATGATGTGCCCCCAAAAGGCAAATATAACAGGATAGGGACTCTGGAGGTGGCTCCCACCACAAAGGCGTAGCACGCAGCTCCCATATCCCTATTTAATATCACGGAAATGAGGACTCTGGAGGTGGCTCCCGTCGCAAAGGCGTAGCACGCAGCTCCCGTATTCCGGTCAAGGGAATAATCTCATACATTAAGTCAGGTGGAGCCAAAACCATGTACGTCAAATTCTATGTATAATCATATTTCATAAATCAACCAACTTGCTCGATATAATATTTCTTGAAATAAATGTACTTTAATAACAAATCAATTCATACGATTATATATCGGATATACCTTTAATACGTAAAATAAATATCATGCAAAAACAATTACAATTATAATTAAAGAAATTTCAAATAACTATAGTTGTCATCTACTCACAATCCTTGAGATAATCTCACTGTACACCTCGATCTGAAACTTCGGGATCCATAGGTGACGTCAGCTCTACGTGGCCTAGAGATTAACGATAATTAGTATCTATACATACTCAAAGCATTACACAATTATGAATGCAACTTAAATCTCATAATCTTCCCTCAAGGTCAATACTAATTTCTCATACTCAAAACAACATATCCCAAATATTTAATATCATTTCCATAATCATTTTCTCCAAAATTCAACTCCATATTCATGTCCTTATCAAATTCCTTTCTAGTACTCCATGCCTTAGAGATTTTCATAATCCATAACCATCAATAGTACTATATTTCTCTTAAGCAATAAATTCCTTAATATCAAGTTAGATTAAAAAATCGTAACTTGAGTTTGGTAAGGAATTTGGAAGTGATTCCAATTGTTTTATTTCAACCAATATGTCTAATTTATGAATAAAATAAGTAACTTATACAACTAGAACAAAATTTTGATCAAATTTGATAAAACCCGAAACTATGCTGAAACAGGGGTCACACTGAACAGCCAACTTCACCGAATTTTATCTTTTTAACCGCTTATCGGTTTTGGGTGATTCAAAAACCAAAATTCTCATATTGAAGTCTAGTTTCTAGGAAAAATATCAAACAAATATAAACCCAGCTGTGCCGAACCCAGAAAATCCAAACAGCAAGCATGCTCAAATTCCCCTGTTTTGCTTTTTCTTCCCATTTTCTTGTTCATGCTTTCAAATCCTTTTAATTCTTACCAAAAATGAGTAAAATTCATAATAATAGATGGGTTTCAGACCTTAATATGTTTATGGAGCAAAGATCTTAGCATGCTCAAGTAGAATATCTAAAGAAAATGAAGAATTTATCAAGAAACTAACCTTGGATGTGATTGTTGATGAGATTTTGGTGGAGTTCTTGAAGAGAAATGTTGGAGGAGATGAAGAAATTTGAGAGGGGAGGCTGCCGGCTGCCACTTGAAGAAAGCATAAAAATTTTCTAGTGTTTTCGGGAGATAAAAGGAAGATAAGAGATATTTTTCTTGTTTTTGGGATAATTGCATATTAGTCCCTCAACTCTTTATAAATAACCATGAAGCCCCTAAACTTTTTAATATATTCAATTTGATCCTTTCTTCTTTTATTTCCTTCACTTATAAATTCTTACCAATTTCCAAGTTCGTCCTTAAAATTTTCGGGATTTAACTTTACATGATTATACGTAACCTCGGTTGTTACAACTTACCCCCCTTAGAAAAATTTCGTCCTCGAAATTTACTTACCAACTTGATTGAACAAGTGAGAATATTGAGTCCGCATATCTTCGTCCCTTTCCCATATAGCTTCTTCATATGAATGATTCCTCCAAAGAACTTTCACTAATGGAATAGTCTTAATCCTTAGAACTTGGTCCTTTTTATTCAAAATCTCAACCGGCTGCTCTTCATAAGTTAAATTTTCCTCAATTTCCATAGGCAAGTCCTTCAATATATGTGAAGAATCGAAAATGTACTTTCGGAGCATAGAAACATGGAACACATTATGAATTCGTGACAATTCTTCTGGTAAGGACAATCTATAAGCAACTGGGCCAATCCGTTCAATGATCTCATATGGCCCTATATATTGAGGACCCAACTTTCCTCGTCTTCCAAACCGGATTACTCCCTTCCAAGGAGTCACTTTCAAAAATATCATATCACCAACTTCAAACTCTAAATCTTTTCTCTGATTATCTGCATAGCTCTTTTGTCGATCTTGAGCTATTTTTATCTTTTCCCGAATTACCTTAACTTTGTCTGTAGTCATCATAACAATTTTTGGACCTAGTAATTTCCTTTCATCTGTATCATCCCAACACACTGGAGTTCTGCACTTCCTTCCATACAAAGCTTCAAACGAAGCCATGTCGATGCTGGACTGATAACTATTGTTATATGCAAACTCTGCTAGAGGCAAGTGTTCATCCCAGTTTCCTTTGAATTCCATAATACAAGATCTGAGCATATCTTCAAGAATTTGAATTTTCCGTTCAGATTGTCCATCCGTCTGAGGATGAAAAGCAGTACTGAACTTGATTTTAGTGTCCATAGCATTTTGAAAACTTGGTCAAAATCGAGATGTGAATCGGGGGTCTCGATCAGATACAATCGATACTGGGGCACCATGTAACCTAACAATTTCGTTCACATAAAATTTAGCCAGTCTTTCCATGGAAAAAGTCTTCTTGACTGGCAAAAATTGAGCTGATTTGGTCAAACGATCAACAATCACCCAAATGCTATCATAACCAGACTGTGTTCTTGGTAATCCCGAAACGAAATCCATAGCAATATCTTCCCACTTCCATTGAGGAATAGGTAGGGGGTTCAATTTCCCAGAAGGTTTTTGATGCTCGGCTTTAACTTGTTGGCATACCAAGCATATATAAACAAACTCAGCTATGTCCCGTTTCATACCTTGCCACCAATAATGTTCTCTTAAGGTTCGATACATATTCACACTACCGGGATGTAACATGTATGGTGCATTATGAGCTTCCTCCAAAATCACCTTCCGGAGTTCTTCATCCTGAGGCACACAAAGCCTATTTTTCATTATCAGTACATCATCATCTTTTATTTGAAAGTCAGTCCTCACGCCATCCCTTACTTCTTGCTTTAACTTTATTAGCATAGAGTCATTATTATGTGCTTCACGTATCCAATCAATATGAATCGGTTTAACCTTCAAGTGGGCTATTAGGAGATCATTCTCATCAATCATCAATTCTAAAGGTAAAGACTTCAAATCATTTTGTAAGGATTTCTGAATTGCTCGGATATGAGCAAGAGAACTAGAAGACTTTCTACTAAGAGCATCGGCTATTACATTGGCCTTTCCTGGATGATAGTCAATTACACAGTCATAATCTTTTATCAATTCCAACCATCTCCTTTGCCTCAAATTTAATTCTTTCTGATCCATCAGATTTTTCAGACTCTTATGATCAGTGTAGATTGTACATTTTTTCTCCAAATAAATAATACCTCCAACTTTTCAGTGCAAACACCAGTGCCACCAACTCCAAATCATGAGTGGGATAGTTTTGCTCATGCTGTTTCATTTGTTGAGAAGCATAAGCTATCACCTTCCCATGTTGCATCAAAATGCAACCCAAACCTCGCCTCGAGGCATCACTGTATACCACAAAGCTTCCAGACCCTGATGGTAGTGTAAGAACTGGTGCTGTGGTCAATCTACGCTTGAGCTCTTGGAACGCTTGCTCACATTCGTCAGTCCACTCAAACTTAGCATGATTCCTTGTTAGTTTTGACAAAGAAGAGGCAATCATGGAAAATCCTTCCACGAATCTTCGATAGTACCCTGCCAATCCGAGAAAGCTCCTAAGTTCTATGACATTATTGGGTCTTTCCCAAGCAACTACAGCTTCTATCTTTTGTGGATCCACAAAAATCACTTCCTTAGATACTACGTGACCAAGGAATGCTACTTTGTCTAGCCATAATTCACACTTGGAAAATTTAGCATAAAGTTGCTTTTCACGCATAGTCTGCAACACCGTTCTCAAATGGCTTACATGATCATCCTTATTCCTGGAATAAACTAGGATGTCATCGATGAAAACAATAACAAACTTATCTAAATAGGGTCGTCAACCTATCTCGAATACTAACATGTAGCCCATCTTGGAATTTCTTGCATCTATCTACATCGTTGGCTACTATCGATGGAGGAAATTCTGATAGTTCATTGAACTTTTTCTCATACTCTGCTACTGACATACCACCCTGTTTTAAATTCATAAACTCAGTCCATTTCTTTTCCTGCAAGGCCCGAGAATAGTATTTTTCTTCAAACTCTCTTTGAAAATCTGCCCAGGTTATGGTAGGACGTCCAGCATACCTTTGCACTGTAGTTTTCCACCATGTGTGTGCATGATCCTCCAAAAATTGCACTGCACATGGTAACCTTATAGGCTCGGGAATCTGAAGAGTAATGGAAGTAGTCTTAATTTTTGGTAGTCATGACCAGGCTAAATCTGATTCCAAAGACCCTGTGAAAATCTTGCAACCCATATTCTTCAGATCTTTACAGTAATCAACTATCCCCTTTTTAGTAGGGGCAGCCAAAGCGGGAATTACTCTTCCCAAGGCCGCAACTGCCTTAACTAAATTAAGATTAGCTGCTGGGGGTGCTGCTGAGGGTGCAGCAACAGAAGATGAACCAGCAACTAAAGCTTGTTCTCTAATTTGCTCATCAATATTCACATTTCTATTCCTATCCCTATTTTGGGGTAGGGGATTGATTCTAGGCCTTCCTCTTCGACGTGGTGGCATCGTGTCTGATTTTCTACGCAAGTGACAATATTTTAATACTTCAACAAACAGTTTCTAAGTCTACAGGACCTATAACCTTGCTCTGATACCAAATTGTAACACCCTGTCCGAATAATCTACCTAAAATCCGGCAGAGTTTCCTTTCTATCTCAACTATAAACTCTCCTGCAAATAACACTCAAATCATATCCACAACCAGCAATATTTCTCAATACTATTATCACATATATCCATCATATTCAAAATTTATCCATGATCAATTTATTCTCAAGTCAAAACATACTGATCTATTGTCTCATATCTTCAAATGTATACATATAATATATCCAAAAGTAAACCTATCTCAGCAAGGTTTACTAGATAAAAACATCAAAAGATCAAGACTTCAATAAATTTCTAGTATGATGCCCACCACGTCAAAATACTATTTGAAGCAAAGAATAGAGGAAGGTTGCAATCCCGACACCTAACTGTCACCTGAAAATTTGAATATGAAAAGGTGAGATATATGAATATCTCAGTGAGTAGACAACATTTAAAGCGTGTGAAAACTATAATGGTAGTCTGTAAAGCATAATTAACATTTTCAAAATAAATAATAGTAAAACCATAATGAGTAATTCAAAGACGTAGCAAAGTTTTCCAATGTATAACAATATTATAATATTAAATAAATGAATAAAATCTGTAAAGTAAATCAAGTTTCGTATAATTGGGCTCCAACTTTCTGTCATGCACAAGAGTACATCCATGAAATAACCAGGCAATATCCATGTAGGCATACTAGTAGCCGGCCCCAAAGGCCAATACCACCATAGGACGCCCCAAAGGCATATGTGTCACTATGATGTGCCCCCAAAAGGCAAATATAACAGGATAGGGACTCTGGAGGTGGCTCCCACCACAAAGGCGTAGCACGCAGCTCCCATATCCCTATTTAATATCACGGAAATGAGGACTCTGGAGGTGGCTCCCGTCGCAAAGGCGTAGCACGCAGCTCCCGTATTCCGGTCAAGGGAATAATCTCATACATTAAGTCAGGTGGAGCCAAAACCATGTACGTCAAATTCTATGTATAATCATATTTCATAAATCAACCAACTTGCTCGATATAATATTTCTTGAAATAAATGTACTTTAATAACAAATCAATTCATACGATTATATATCGGATATACCTTTAATACGTAAAATAAATATCATGCAAAAACAATTACAATTATAATTAAAGAAATTTCAAATAACTATAGTTGTCATCTACTCACAATCCTTGAGATAATCTCACTGTACACCTCGATCTGAAACTTCGGGATCCATAGGTGACGTCAGCTCTACGTGGCCTAGAGATTAACGATAATTAGTATCTATACATACTCAAAGCATTACACAATTATGAATGCAACTTAAATCTCATAATCTTCCCTCAAGGTCAATACTAGTTTCTCATACTCAAAACAACATATCCCAAATTTTTAATATCATTTCCATAATCATTTTCTCCAAAATTCAACTCCATATTCATGTCCTTATCAAATTCCTTTCTAGTACTCCATGCCTTAGAGATTTTCATAATCCATAACCATCAATAGTACTATATTTCTCTTAAGCAATAAATTCCTTAATATCAAGTTAGATTAAAAAATCATAACTTGAGTTTGGTAAGGAATTTGGAAGTGATTCCAATTGTTTTATTTCAACCAATATGTCTAATTTATGAATAAAATAAGTAACTTATACAACTAGAACAAAATTTTGATCAAATTTGATAAAACCCGAAACTATGCTGAAACAAGGGTCACACTGAACAGCCAACTTCACCGAATTTTATCTTTTTAACCGCTTATCGGTTTTGGGTGATTCAAAAACCAAAATTCTCATATTGAAGTCTAGTTTCTAGGAAAAATATCAAACAAATATAAACCCAGCTGTGCCGAACCCAGAAAATACGAACAGCAAACATGCTCAAATTCCCCTGTTTTGCTTTTTCTTCCCATTTTCTTGTTCATGCTTTCAAATCCTTTTAATTCTTACCAAAAATGAGTAAAATTCATAATTAATAGATGGGTTTCAGACCTTAATATGTTTATGGAGCAAAGATCTTAGCATGCTCAAGTAGAATATCTAAAGAAAATGAAGAATTTATCAAGAAACTAACCTTGGATGTGATTGTTGATGAGATTTTGGTGGAGTTCTTGAAGAGAAATGTTGGAGGAGATGAAGAAATTTGAGAGGGGAGGCTGCCGGCTGCCACTTGAAGAAAGTATGAAAATTTTCTAGTGTTTTCGGGAGATAAAAGGAAGATAAGAGATATTTTTCTTGTTTTTGGGATAATTGCATATTAGTCCCTCAACTCTTTATAAATAACCATGAAGCCCCTAAACTTTTTAATATATTCAATTTGATCCTTTCTTCTTTTATTTCCTTCACTTATAAATTCTTACCAATTTCCAAGTTCGTCCTTAAAATTTTCGGGATTTAACTTTACATGATTATACGTAACCTCGGTTGTTACATAATATATCTATGTAATTGTAATATATGTATGTAATTTTAATATATCTATGTAATTGTAATGTATCTATGTAATATATCTATGTAATTGTAATATATCTATGTAACTGTAGTATATCTATGTAATTGTAATATATTTATATATCCAATGTATCTATGTAATTCTAATATATCAACGTAATTCGAAAACATTATATATTACATGTATTTTAATATATCTAATGTGTAATTGTAATGTATCTATGTAATATATTTATGTAATTGTAATATCTGAACACCCGGACAAACCGGACCTATCGGACCAACCAGAGACACCAAGGCTAGGCATGGCTTGGCTAAACTTGACTAACCTTGGTGTCTAAACTTTGAAATACATCTATGTAATTGTAATACATCTATGTAATTGAAATATATCTATATAATTGTAATATATCTATGTAATTGTAATGTATCTATGTAATTCTAATGTATCTATGTAATTGTAAATATATTACAATTACTGTATTAGATATATTACTGAAAATTTTAAAATTACTGAAAATATTAGATATTACATGAATACATTAGAATTACTGAAAACATTAGATAATGTAATTACAAAGATATATTATATGTATATATTTATCTATGTAATTGTAATATATCTTTGTAATATTACATAGATATATAACATAAATATATTTATTACAATTGCATAGATATATTAGAGTAATTGAAATTGTATCTATGTAATTCTAATATATCTATGTAATTGTAATATATTACAATTACATAGATATATTACAATTACATATTACAATTACATAGATATTACATGTATACATTATAATATATTACAATTACATAGATATATTACAATTATATAGATATATTTCAATTACATAGATACAATTGTAATATATCTATGTATTTGTAATGCATCTATGTAATTGTAATATATCTATGTAATTCTAATGTATCTATATAATTGTTATATATCAATTTAATTGTAATGTTTTAAGTAATTGTAATATATCTATGTAATTGTAATATATCTACGTAATTGTAATGTATCTATATAATTCTAATATATCTATGTAATTCTAATGTTCAAAGTAATTGTAATATATTTATGTATACATAGATATATATATATATATATATATATATATATGTAATTGTAATATATCTATGTAATTTTAATGTATCTATGTAATATATTACAATTACATATATATTACATAGATATATTACAATTATATCTATGTAATTGTAATATATTTATGTATACATAGATATATACTATAATTACATAAATATATTATAATTACATAGATATATTGCAATTACAATTACATAGATATATTACAATTACTTAAAACATCATAATTAAATAGATATATTTCAATTACATAAATATATTAGAATTACATAGATATATTACAATTACAATTACATAGATACATTACAATTACACAAATATATTACAATTACATAGATATATTACAATTACATAGATATATTACAGTTACATAAATATATTATGTATCTACGTAATTGTAATATATTTTTGTAATTGTAATGTATCCATGTAATTGTAATATATCTATATAATTGTAATATATCTATCTAATTGTAATATATCAAATATTTTAAGTAATTGTAATATATCTATGTAATTGTAATGTATCTATGTAATTGTAATATCTATGTAATTCTAATGTTTTGTAATTGTAATTGTAATATATACATATATGTATATATTACAATTACATAGATATATTACAATTACATAGATATATTATAATTCTATTTATGTAATCATAATATATGTATGTAATTGTAATATATACATATATTTATATATTACAATTTCATATATATATTACACTTACATAGATATATTACAATTACATAGATATATTACAATAACATAGATATATTACAATTACATACATATATTACAGTTACATAGATATATATTAGAATTACATAGATATATATTACAATTACATAGATATATTACTATAACATAGATATATATTAGAATTACATAGATATATTACAATTACAAAGATATATTACAATTACATATATATATATATATATAACAATTACATAGATATATTACTATAACATAGATATATATTACAATTACATAAATAGAATTATAATATTTCTATGTAATTGTAATTGTAATATATCTCTGTAATTGTAATTGTAATATATCTATGTAATTGTAATATATTTGTTTAATTGTAATATATTTTTGTAATTGTAATATATCTATGTAATTACATAGATATATTACATTAACACTATTAAATATATTACATTAACACTATTAAATATATTACAATTGCTTAGATATATTACATTTATATAGATATATTACAATTACTGAAAATATTAGATATTACATGTATACATTACAATTACTGAAAACATTAGATATTACATGTACACATTAGAATTACTGAAATTATTAGATAATTGATAATGTATACATCTATGTAATTGTAATATATTTGCGGAATTTACGTGGAATTACTATGTGTACATTAGAATCACTGAAAACATTAGATAATGTAATTACAATGATATATTACATGTATACATTAGAATTACTAAAAACATTAGCTAATTGATAATATTATAATTACATACATAGATATATTATAATTACATAGATATATTATATTTATTTTTTAGAATTACCACTTAACATTACGTAAATTACACAAATATATTACATAGATATATTATAATTACAAAAATATATTACAATTACATAAATATATTAATGAAAACATTAGATATTACATGTATATTTTAGAATTACTAATTACATAGATATATTACAATTACCACTTGACATTATATTACAATTATATAGATATATTACAAATACTGAAAACATTAGATATTTGATAATGTTTTGAGTAATTTAGAACTATCACTTAAAATTACATAAATTGCATAGATAATTAATACTTTAGAATTACTTAAAACATATCTATGTAATTATAATATGTTTATGTAATTGTAATATATCTATATATCTATGTAATTGTAATATATTTCAGTAATTGTAATATATCTATGTAATTATAATATATACATGTAATATCTAATGTTTTCAGTAATTCTTTTGTATTCATGTAATATCTAATGTTTTCAGTAATTCTAATATTTTCAATAATATATCTAATACAATAATTGTAATATCATCTATATAATTGTAATATATCTATGTAATTGTAATATCTAATGTTTTCAGAAATAGTAATGTAACTTACATAGATATATTACAAATATATTACAATTACATAAATACAATTACACAAATATATTACAATTACATTGATACAATTACTGAAATTATCTAATGTATACATGTTTTTAGTAATTGTAATAGATCTATGTAATTATAATATATCTACGTAATTGTAATATATCTATGTAATTGTTTTCAGTAATTGTAATATATCTATGTAATTATAAAAATGTTAATTGTAATATATACATGTAGTTGTAATATATCTATGTAATTGTAATATATTTATGTAATTATAAAATATCTATGTAAGTTTAATGTATACATTGTAGACACCTAATTTTGTCCGGATCCCTAAATCAGGTAATTTTTCTTTCTTGAGATGTTTCAGAATGCAGAAAAGCTATTCTTATATATCTATGTAATTTTAAAATACATATATATTTAATAGTGTTAATTACATGTAATTTTAATATATCTATGTAATTACATATATGTAATACACCTATGTAATTGTAATGTATTTAAGTAATTGTAATATATTTGTATATCTATGTTTGATTTGCAAAAAGTATCTATGTAATATATTAATTGTAATTGTATTTATGTATGTAATTGTAATATATCTATGTAATTATAATTGCATAGTTGTAATATATCTATGTAATTGTAATAAATCTATTTATGTAATTATATATATATATATCTATGTAATTGTTATATATCTATGTAATTGTAATATATCTATGTAATTGTAATATATCTATGTAATTATAATATATTTATGTAATTGTAATATATCTATATAATTGTAATATATCTATGTAATTGTAATGTATCTATGTAATATATCTATATAATTGTAATATATTTAATAGTGTTAATGTAATATATCTATGTAATTGTGATAGTATATCTATGTAATTGTAATATATATATCTATGTAATGGTAATATATATATGTAATTGTAATATATTTATGTAATTACTAAAAACAAAAATATGTATTACAGTTACATATTAGATATATAACAATACACGACAATTACATAGATACATTATTAATTGTAATATATTTATGTAATTGTAATGTATCTATGTAATTGTAATATTTACATATATGTATATTACAATTACATAGATATATAATATATTTAAGTAATTGTAATATATCTATGCAATTGTAATATATCTATGTATAATAAAAAAGATATTATAATTGCATAGATATATTACAATTACATAGATATTACAATTGCATAGATATATTATAGTTACATAGATATATATTAGAATTACATAGATATATTAGAATTACATAGATAATTGATAATGTATACATCTATGTAATTGTAATATATCTATGTAATTGTAATATATATCTATGCAATTGTAATACATCTATGTAATTGTAATATATATATATATATATATGTAATTCTAATGTATCTATGTAATTGTAATATATTTATGTAATATATCTATGTATCTATGTAATTGTAATATATCTATGTAATTGTATACATGCAATATCTATGTAATTCTAATATATCTATGTAATTATAATGTATCTATGTAATTGTAATATATCTATGTAATTATAATATATCTATGTAACTGTAGTATATCTATGTAATTGTAATATATATATATATATATGTAATTGTAAATATTACAATTACATAGATATTACAATTGCATAGATATATTACATAGATATATTATACATAGATAAATTACAATTACATATATATATATTACAATTACATAAATATATTTATTACAATTACAGAGATATTTTACAATTACATAATTACAATTACATAGATATATCACATAGATACAATACAATTACATAGATATATTACAATTACATAGATACATTACAATTACAATTACATAGATAATTACATAGTTATATCTATGTAATTCTAATGTTTTAAGTAATTATAATATATCTATGTAATTGTAATATATCTATGTAATATATGTAATATATCTATTACATAGATATTTTACTATAACATAGATATATATTTGTGTAATTGTAATTGTAATTGTAATAGATACATATATTTATGTAATATATGTATTATATCTATGTAATGGTAATATATCTATGTAAAAGTAATATATCTATGCAATTGTAATATATCTATGTAATTGTAATTATGTGATTGTAATATATGTAATATATCTATGTAATTGTAATATCTCTATGTAATATAATATTCTATGTAATATATCTATGTAATTATAATATTCTATGTAATATATATATATATATATGTAATTGTAATATCTATGTAATTGTAATATATCTATGTGATATATCTATGTAATATATCTATGTAATTGTAATGTATCTATGTAATTGGAATATATTTAATAGTGTTAATGTAATATATCTATTTAATTGTAATTATAATATATCTATGTAGTTTTAATATATCTATGTAATTGTAATTACTAAAAACAAATATATTACAAAATAGATATATTACAGTTACATAGATATATTACATAGATACATTACAATTACATAGTTATATTACAATTACAATTACAATTACATATATATATATATATATATTACAATTACATTATATTATACATCTATGTAATTGAAATACATCTATGTAATATATCTATGTAATCGTAGTATATCTATGTAATTGTAATATATATATATATATCCAACGTATCTATGTAATGTTACATTTATATAGATAAATATTACATAGATACATAGATATATTACAATTATATATTACAATTACATAGATACATTACAATTACATAGATATATAATAATTACATAGATATATTAGAATTACATAGATACATAGATATTACATGTATATAATTACATAGATATATTACAATTACATATATATTTATATATTACAATTACATAGATATATTACATATATTACATAGATATACTACATAAATATATTACAATTAAATATTACAATTACATAGATACATTACAATTACATAGATATATAATAATTACATAGATATATTAGAATTACATAGATACATAGATATTACATGTATATAATTACATAGATATATTACAATTACATATATATTTATATTTATATATTACAATTACATAGATATATTACATATATTACATAGATATACTACATAAATATATTACAATTAAATAAATATATTACAATTACATAAATATATTATTACAATTATATATTATAATTATATAGATATATTATAATTACATAGATATATTAGATTTACATAGATACATAGATATTACATAGATATAGTTACATAGATATATTACAATTACATAGATATTACAATTACATAGATAATATATTACAATTACATAGATATATTTCAATTACATAGATACATTACATTACAATTACATAGATATATTACAATTACATAGATATATTATAATTACATAGATATATTACAATTACATAGATATTGTAGACACCTAATTTTGTCCGGACCACTAAAACGGGTATGTTTTCTTCCTAAATTGATGTTTCCGAGTGTAAAAATACTTTTTTCATCCTGCAGGTGGTACTCCGAGACTTAGTTTAAGGGGCCGAGCATAAAAAGTCAAACTTGAAAAAAGTCAACCCTAAAAAAAGTCAACCCCAGAAAGTCAACTACTGAAAAAGTCAACCCACTTTCAAAATCAAGATTTTAAGTTCAATTGAAAAATGGCGAAAGAATTTTGATAATCCGAGGTCTACATTGAAAGATATGGAGTTCGGAATATGGATTTGGAGATTCAATAGAAAGGAAACCCTAATCCGAGAAATTTGGGGAAAAGTGCTTAAACGATCAAATTGGTCGAAATTGAAGGTTCCAAATGAAATATAAGCACTAACTACGGGTAATGGAGAAGTCACTTGCAAGAAAAATCGAAAGAAAAGTCAATCCGGGAGAAAACCGAGAATTATGGTTTTTAGTCGATTTCGGTGAAATCGGAAAGAATCACAGAAATGGCCCGACTGGGTAAGACCAAAGCCCGAAATGGATGAGGAATGATTAAAAAAGGATAGCCCAAGATTCAGCTTGAAGAAAATCTGAAAATCGGACTTGTTTTGAGCAAAACCGGGTTTCGGAGGCAAAAGGGCAAAATTGGAAAATTTGGGAAAAATAGCAAATGAACTCCAAATCTTCTAAAATTTTGCAAATCTCACTTTTAAATTATTTGAAAGAGATTGGCGAAAGAAAATCTTGATTCGGAGTTCGTTTGCAAAATGGCCAAATCCCGGGCTTCTAATGTAGTAATTCAAAAAGGAAAATCTCGGAAAAATAGCAAATGAGCTCCAAATCTTCTAAACTTTTGCAAATCTCATTTTTAAATTATTTGGAAGAGATTGGCGAAAGAAAATCTTGATTTGGAGTTCGTTTGCAAAATGGCCAAATCCCGGGCCTCCTATGCAGTAATTGAAGCCGATAAATCCCGAAAAAATAACAAATGAGCTCCAAAAATTATGAAAACTTCCAGATCACACTTTTAAATTATTTGGAAGAGATTGGTGAATAAAAATCTTGATTTGCAGCTCGTTTAAAAAATGGTAAAATGTGATATATTACATAAATATATTTATTACAACTACATAGATATATTACAATTACATAGAAATATTACAATTACATAGTTATATTACAATTTCATAGATATATTACAATTACATAGATATACTACAGTTACATAGATATATCTATGTAATTGTAATATATTTGTGTAATTGTAATATATCTATGTAATTGTAATATAATGGTGTAATTTATTTATTATCTATGTAATTGTATTATATCTATGTAATTGTGTTAATGTAATATATCTATGTAATAGTAACATATTTATGTAATTGTAATATATTATCTATGTAATTATAATATATCTATGTAATTGTAATGTATTTATGTAATTATAATATAGCTATGTAATTGTAATACATTTACGTAATATATCTATGTAATTGTAAATATATTTATGTAATTCTAATATATCTATGTAATTCTAATATATTTATGTCATATATCTATGTAATATATGTTTTTGAATTACATTGATATATTAGAATTACATAGATACATAGATATATTTATGTAATTGTAATATATTTATATAATTGTAATATATCTATGTAATATATATATATATATATTACAATTACATAGATATAATATATCTATGTATCTATGCAATTGTATCTATGTATTACAATTATATCTATGTAATTGTAATATATATATATCCAATGTATCTATATAAATGTAATATATCTATGTAATTGTAATATATCTATGTAATATATATTACAATTGCATAGATACATAGATATATTACATAGATATTTTATAATTACATAAATATGTTACAATTACATATATATTACAATTATATATATTACAATTACATAGATATACTATTACAATTATACAATTACACAAATATTTTTACAATTACATAAATATATCTATATATATTACACTTACATAGATATATTATATGTATTACAATTACATATATATTACAATTACAAAGATATATTACACAGATATTACAATTACATAGATATATCCAATTATATCTATGTAATATATTTATGTAATTGTAATATAGCTATGTAATTGTAGTATATATCTATGTTACAATTACATAGATATATTATAGTTACATAGATATATTACATAGATGTATTACAATTACATAGATATATTACAATTATCGTAATATATATATCTATGTAATTGTAATATATCTATGTAATATATTTATGTAATTGTAATATATTTATGTAATGTATCTATGTAATTGTATTATATCTATGTAATAGTGTTAATGTAATATATCTATGTAATTGTAATATATTTGTTTATTGTAATATATCTATGTAATTGTAATATATTTTTGTAATTATAATATATCTATGTAATATATTTATCTATGTAATTATAATATATCAATGTAGTTTTAATATATCTATGTAATTGTAATATATTATAATTACACATTAGATATATATCTATGTAATTGTAATATATCTATGTAATAGTAATATATCTATGTAATTATAATATATCTATGTAATTGTAATGTATCTATGTAATATATCTATGTAATTGTAATATATTTAATGGTGTTAATGTAATATATCAATGTAATTGTAATAGTATATCTATGTAATAAATATATTTATGTAACTGTAGTATGTTGTAATACATTTATGTAATTGTAATATATATATATCTACGTAACTGTAATATATCTATGTAATTAGATATCTATGTAATTGTAAATATATTTATGTAATTGTAATATATCTAATATATCTATGTAATTGTAATATATATAGATATATTTATTTAATTGTAATATATATTTGTGTAATTGTATAATTGTGATTGTGATTGTAATATATACTACTTAAAACATTAGAATTACATAGATATTACAATTACATAGATACATTACAATTACATAGATATATTACAATTATATAGATATATTACAATTACATGGATTTATTACAATTACATAGATACATAATATATTTATGTAACTGTAATATATCTATGTAATTGTAATATATCTATGTAATTGTAATATATTTGTGTAATTGTAATGTATATATGTAATTGTAATTGTAATATATCTATGTAATTCTAATATATTTATGTAATTGTAATATCTATTTAATTATGATGTTTTAAGTAATTGTAATATATCTATGTAATTGTAATTGTAATATATCTATGTGATTATAGTATATATCTATGTATACATAAATATATTACAATTACATAGATATATTACAGTTACATAGATATATTACAATTGCATAGATATGATTGTAATATATCTATGTAATATATATGTAATTGTAATATATTACATAGATACATTACAATTACATAGATATATTACAATTACATATATATCTATGTATACATAAATATATTACAATTACTTAGAACATTAGAATTACATAGATATATTACAATTATATAGATACATTACAATTACATAGATTTATTACAATTATATAGATATATTACAATTACTTAAAACATTACAATTAAATTGATATATAACAATTACATAGATACATTAGAATTACATAGATATATTACAATTACATAGATATATTACAATTACATAGATGCATTACAAATACATAGATATATTACAATTACATAAATACATTAAAATTACACAAATATATTATAATTACATAGATATATTACAATTACATAGATATATTATAATTACATAGATATATTACAATAACATAGATATATTACATAGATGTATTACAATTAAATAGATATATTACATAAATATGTGTAATTACAATTACAATTGCAATTACACGAATATATCTACGGTAAATATTAGATATATTACAATTACTGAAAATATTTATGTAATATATCTAGGTAATTGTAATATATATATATAATTACTGAAATATTACAATTACATAGATATATTATATTAGTTATATTATAATTACATAAATATATTACAATTACATAAAACATTAGACTTACAGACATATATCTATGTAATTGTAATTAATAGAATTGTAATATATTTACATAGATATATTACAATTACGTAGATATTTTACAATTACATTAGAATTACATATGTATGTAATATATCATTGTTGTAATGTGTAAATAAATATATTATAATTACATATTTAATACAATTACATAGATATATATATATATATAATTCTAATATCTATATAATTGCAATGTATCTATGTAATTTTAATATAAATATGTAATTGTAATATATCTATGTAATTTTAATATATCTACGTAATTGTAATATATCTCTGTATTACATAGATATATTACATAGATATATTACAATTACATAGATATATTAAAATTACATAGATATATTAATGTGTAATTGTAATGTATCTATGTAATTGTAATATATCTATGTAATTTTATCTATGTAATTGTAATATATTTATGTAATTGTAATATATCTATGTAATTATATACATGTAATATCTATGTATCTATGTAATTATAATATATAATTGTAATATATCCAATGTATCTATGTAATTGTAATGATATATCTATGTAATTGTAATATATCTATGTAATATATCTATGTAATTGTAATATATCTATGTAACTGTAGTATATATATATATATATATATATATATGTAATTGTAATATATATATATCCAATGTATCTATGTAATATATTATCTTTGTAATTATAATATATCTACGCAGTTTTAATATATCTATGTAATTGTAATATATTACAATCACATAGATATATTACTATTACATAGATATATTACAATTACATAGATATATTACAGTTATATTGATAATATTACAATTACTGTATTAGATATATTACTGAAAACATCAGAATTACTGAAAACATTAGATATTACATGAATACATTAAAATTACTTAAAACATTAGATAATGTAATTTCAAAGATATATTACATGTATATATTTATCTATGTAATAGTAATATATCTATGTAATTGTAAATATATTACAATTATTGTTTTAGATATATTACTGAAAACATTAGAATTACTGAAAAGATTAGATATTACATCAATACATTAGAATTACTGAAAACATTAGATAATGTAATTACAAAGATATATTACATGTATATATTTATCTATGTAATAGTAATATATCTATGTAATTGTAAATATATTACAATTACTGTATTAGATATATTACTGAAAATATTAGAATTACTGAAAACATTAGATATTACATGAATACATTAGAATTACTGAAAACATTAGATAATGTAATTACAAAGATATATTACATGTATATATTTATCTATGTAATTATAATATATCTATGTAATATTACATAGATATATTACATAAATATATTTATTACAATTACATAGATATATTACAATTACATAGAAATAATACAATTACATAGATATATTACAACTACATAGATATATCTATGTAATTGTAATATATCTGTGTAATTGTAATATATCTACGTAATTGTAATATAATGGTGTAATTTATTTATTATCTATGTAATTGTATTTTATCTATGTAATTGTGTTAATGTAATATATCTATGTAATTGTAACATATTTATGTAATTGTAATATATTATCTATGTAATTATAATATATCTATGTAATTGTAATGTATTTATGTAATTATAATATATCTATGTAATTGTAATACATTTATGTAATTGTAATATATATATGTAATTGTAATGTATTTATGTAATTATAATATATCTATGTAATTGTAATACATTTATGTAGTTGTAATATATATCTATGTAATTGTAAATATATTTATGTAATTGTAATATATCTATGTAATACTAATATATTTAAGTAATATATCTATGTAATATATGTTTTTGAATTACATTGATATGTTAGAATTACATAGATACATAGATATATTTATGTAATTGTAATATATCTATTACAATTACAATTACATAGATGTAATATATCTACGTATCTATGCAATTGTATCTATGTAATTGTAATATATATATGTAATTGTAATATATCTATGTAATTTTAATATTTATGTAATATATATTTATGTAATATATATTACAATTGCATAGATACATAGATATATTACATAGATATATTATAATTACATAAATATATTACAATTACAGATATATATTACAATTACATAGATATACTGTTACAATTATACAATTACATAAATATATATTACAATTACATAAGTATATATATATATATATATATTACATAGATAATATATTACATAGATATATATTACAATTACATAGATATATTAGATATATTACAATTACATAGATATATTACATAGATATTACAATTACATAGATATATCCAATTATATCTATGTAATATATTTATGTAATTGTAATATAGGTATGTAATTGTAATATCTATGTAATTGTAGTATATATCTATGTTACAATTACATAGAAATATTACAGTTACATAGATATATTAAATATATTACATAGATGTATTACAATTACATTGATATATTACAATTATTATGTAATATATATCTATGTAATTGTAATATATCTATGTAATTGTAATGTATCTATATAATATATCTATGTAATTGTAATATATCTATGTAACTGTAGTATATCTATGTAATATATCCAATGTATCTATGTAATATATCTATGTAATATATTATAATATAATATATCTATGTAATATATCTATGTAATATATTTATGTAATATATCTATGTAATTGTATTATATCTATGTAATAGTGTTAATGTGATATATCTATGTAATTGTAATATATTATAATTACACATTAGATATATATCTATGTAATTGTAATATATCTATGTAATAGTAATATATCTATGTAATTGTAATATATCTATGTAATTGTAATGTATCTATGTAATATATCTATGTAATTGTAATATATTTAATGGTGTTAATATAATATATCTATGTAATTGTAATAGTATATCTATGTAATAAATATATTTATGTAACTGTAGTATGTTGTAATACATTTATGTAATTGTAATATATATATATATATCTATGTAATTGTAATTATGGAATTGTAATATATCTATGTAATTAAATATCTATGTAATTGTAAATATATTTATGTAATTGTAATATATCTATGTAATTGTAAGCAATAGATATTACATATATTACAATTACATAGATATATATTACATAGATATATTACAATTACATAGATATATAGATATATTACATAGATATATTACAATTATATAGATATATTATTACAATTACATTAGATATATTACAATTACATAGATGTATTAGTGTAATATAATATCTATATATATATGTAATTGTAATGTATCTATGTAATAAATATATATCTGTGTAATATATCTATGTAATTGTAATATAATTACATAGATCTATTAAAACTACATAGATAATTTATTACGTAGATATATTACAATTACAATATATATTACAATTACATCGATAGTATATTACATAGATATATTGCAATTACATAAATATATTTACAATTACATAGATATCTAATTACATAGATATATTACATATATTACAATCACATAATTACAATTACATAGATATATTACAATTACATATATATATATTACAATTACATTAATATATTACATTACTATTACATAAATATATTACAATTACATAGATATAGATATAGATAATTACAATTAGATAGATATATTTAATATATAAATGTAATATATATGTAACACCCTGTCCGAATAATCTACCTAAAATCCGGCAGAGTTTGCTTTCTATCTCAAGCATAAACCTTCCTGCAAATAACACTCAATTCATATCCTCAACCAGCAATATTTCTCAATACTATTATCACATATATCCATCATATTCAAAAATTATCCATGATCAATTTATTCTCAAGTCAAAACATACTGATCTATTGTCTCATATCTTCAAATGTATACGTATAATATATCCAAAAGTAAACCTATCTCAGCAAGGTTTACTAGATAAAAACATCAAAAGATCAAGACTTCAATAATTTTTTACTATGATGCCCACCACGTCAAAATACTATTTGAAGCAAAAAAATAGAGGAAGGTTGCAATCCCGACACCTAAATTATCACCTGAAAATAAGAATATGAAAAGGTGAGATATATGAATATCTCAGTGAGTAGACAATATTTAAAGCGTGTGAAAACTATAATGGAAATCTATAAAGTATAATTGACATTTTCAAAATAAATAATAATAAAACTATAATGAGTAATTCAAAGACGTAGCAAGCTTTTCAAATGTATAACAATATTATAATATTAAATCAATGTATTAAATATGTGAAGTAAATCAAGTTACGTATAATTGGGCTCCAACTTTCTGTCATGCACAAGAGTACATCCATGAAATAACCAGGCAATATCCATGTAGGCATACTAGTAGCCGGCCCCAAAGGCCAATACCACCATATGACGCCCCAAAGGCATATGTGTCGCTATGATGTGCCCCCAAAAGGCAAATATAACAGGATAGGGACTCTGGAGGTGGCTCCCACCACAAAGGCGTAGCACGCAGCTCCCATACCCAAGTCTAATATCACGGAATGGGGACTCTGGAGGTGGCTCCCGCCACAAAGGTGTAGCACGCAGCTCCCGTATTCCGGTCTAATATCACGGAATGGGGACTCTGGAGGTGGCTCCCGCCACAAAGGCGTAGCACGCAGCTCCCGTATTCCGGTCAAGGAAATAATCTCATACATTAAGTCAGGTGGAGCCAAAACCATGTACGTCAAATTCTATGTAAAATCATATTTCATAAATCAATCAACTTACTCGATATAATATTTCTTGGAATAAAAATACTTTAATAACAAATCAATTCATATGATTATATATCATATATACATTTAATACGTAAAATAAATATTATGTTAAAAAAAATATAATTATAATTAAAGAAATTTCAAATAACTATAGTTGTTGTCTACTCACAATCCTTGAGATGATCTCACTGTACATCTCGATCTGAAACTTCGAAATCCACAGGTTACGTCGGATCTACGTGGCCTAGAGATTAACGATAATTAGTATCTATACATACTCAAAGCATTACACAATTATGAATGCAACTTAAATCTCATAATCTTCCCTCAAGGTCAATAATAATTTCTCATACTCAAAACAACATATCCTTAATTTTTTTTTTTTTTTAATATCATTTCCATAATCATTTTCTCCATAATTCAACTCCATATTCATGTCCTTATCAAATTCCTTTCTAGTACTCCATGCCTTAGAGATTTTCATAATCCATAACCATCAATAGTACTATATTTCTCTTAAGCAATAAATTCCTTAATATCAAGTTAGATTAGAAAATCATAACTTGAGTTTGGTACCAATAAGTCTAATTTATGAAGAAAATAACTAACTTAGACAATTAGAACAAAATCTTGATCAAATTTGATAAAACCCGAAACTATACTGAAACAGAGGTCACACTGAACAGCCAACTTCAGATTCCCCTGTTTTGCTTTTTCTTCCCATTTCCTTGTTCATGCTTTCAAATCCTTTTAATTCTTACCAAAAATGAGTAAAATTCATACTTAATAGATGGATTTCAGACCTTAACATGTTTATGGAGCAAAGATCTTAGCATGCTCAAGTAGAATATCTAAAGAAAATGAAGCATTTATCAAGAAACTAACCTTGGATGTGATTGTTGATGAGATTTTGGTGGAGTTCTTGAAGAGAAATGTTGGAGGAGATGAAGAAATTTGAGAGGGGAGGCTGCTGGCTGCCACTTGAAGAAGAGAATGAATATTTCTTGTGTTTTCGGGAGATCAATTGAATATAAGAGATATTTTGTTTTGTTTTTGGGATAATTGCATATTAGTCCCTCAACTTTTTATAAATAACCATTAAGCCCCTAAACTTTTTTAATATATTCATTTTGATCCTTTCTTCTTTTATTTCCTTCACTTATAACTTCTTACAAATTTCCAAGTTTGTCCTTAAAATTTTTCGGGATTTGACTTTACATGATTATACGTAACCTCGGTTGTTACAACTTACCCCCTTAGAAAAATTTCGTCCTCGAAATTTTCTTACCAGCTTGATTGAACAAGTGAGAATATTGAGTCCGCATATCTTTGTCCCTTTCCCATATAGCTTCTTCATATGAATGATTCCTCCAAAGAACTTTCACTAATGGAATAGTCTTAGTCCTTAGAACTTGGTCCTTTCTATCCAAAATCTCAACCGGCTGCTCTTCATAAGTTAAATTTTCCTCAATTTCCATAGGCAAGTCCTTCAATATATGTGAAGAATCGAAAATGTACTTTCGGAGCAAAGAAACATGGAACACATTATGAATTCGTGACAATTCTTCTGGTAAGGACAATCTATAAGCAACTGGGCCAATCTGTTCAATGATCTCATACGGCCCTATATATCGAGGACCCAACTTTCCTCGTCTTCCAAACCGGATTACTCCCTTCCAAGGAGTCACTTTCAAAAATATCATATCACCAACTTCAAACTCTAAATCTTTTCTCCAATTATCTGCATAGCTCTTTTGTCGATCTTGAGCTATTTTTATCTTTTCCCGAATTACCTTAACTTTGTCTGCAGTCATCATAACAATTTCTGGACCTAGTAATTTCCTTTCATCTGTATCATCCCAACACACCGGAGTTCTGCACTTCTTTCCATACAAAGCTTCAAACGGAGCCATGTCGATGCTGGACTGATAACTATTGTTATATGCAAACTCTGCTAGAGGCAAGTGTTCATCCCAGTTTCCTTTGAATTCCATAATACAAGATCTGAGCATATCTTCCAGAATTTGAATTGTCCGTTCAGATTGTCCATCCGTCTGAGGATGAAAAGCAGTACTGAACTTGATTTTAGTGCCCATAGCATTCTGCAAACTTGGCCAAAATTGAGATGTGATTCGGGGTCTCGATCAGATACAATCGATACTGGGGCACCATGTAACCTAACAATTTCATTCACATAAAGTTTAGCCAATCTTTCCATGGAAAAAGTCTTCTTGACTGGCAAAAAGTGAGCTAATTTTGTCAGACGATCAACAATCACCCAAATGCTGTCATAACCAGACTGTGTTCTTGGCAATCCCGAAACGAAATCCATAGCAATATCTTCCCACTTCCATTGAGGAATAGGTAGGGGGTTCAATTTCCCAGAAGGTTTTTGATGCTCGGCTTTAATTTGTTGGCATACCAAGCATCTAGAAACAAACTCAGCTATGTCTCGTTTCATACCTTGCCACCAATAATGTTCTCTTAAGGTTCGATACATCTTCACGCTACCGGGATGTAACGCATATGGTGCATTATGAGCTTCCTCCAAAATCACCTTCCGGAGTTCTTCATCCTGAGGCACACAAAGCCTATTTTTCATTATCAGTACATCCTCATCTTTTATTTGAAAGTCAGTCCTCACACCATCCCTTACTTCTTGCTTTAACTTTACCAGCATAGGGTCATTATTCTGTGCTTCACGTATCCAATCAATATGAATCGGTTTAACCTTCAAGTGGGCTATCAGGAGATTATCCTCATCAATTCTCAATTCTAAAGGTAAAGACTTCAAATCATTTTGTAAGGATTTCTGAATTGCTCTGATATGAGCAAGAGAACTAGAAGACTTTCTACTAAGAGCATCGGCCACTACATTGGCCTTTCCTGGGTGATAGTCAATTACACAGTCATAATCTTTTATCAATTCCAACCATCTCCTTTGTCTCAAATTTAATTCTTTCTGATCCATCAGATATTTCAGACTCTTATGATCAGTGTAGATTGTACATTTTTCTCCAAATAAATAATGCCTCCAAATTTTTAGTGCAAACACCACTGCCGCCAACTCTAAATCATGAGTGGGATAGTTTTGCTCATGCAGTTTCAGTTTTCAAGATGCATAAGCTATCACCTTCCCATGTTGCATCAAAACGCAACCTAAACCTCGCCTCGAGGCATCACTGTATACCACAAAGCTTCCAGTCCCTGATGGTAGTGTAAGAACTGGTGCTGTGGTCAATCTACACTTGAGCTCTTGGAAAGCTTGCTCACATTTGTCAGTCCACTCAAACTTAGCATGCTTCCTTGTTAGTTTTGACAAAGGAGAGGCAATCATGGAAAATCCTTCCACGAATCTTCGATAGTACCCTGCCAATCCGAGAAAGCTCCTAATTTCTGTGACATTAGTGGGTCTTTCCCAAGCAACTACAGCTTCTATCTTTTTTGGATCCACAAAAATCCCTTCCTTAGATACTACATGACCAAGGAATGCTACTTTGTCTAGCCAGAATTCACACTTGGAAAATTTAGCATAAAGTTGCTTTTCACGCATAGTCTGCGACACCGTTCTCAAATGGCTTACATGATCATCCGTATTCCTGGAATAAACTAGGATGTCATCGATGAAAACAATAACAAACTTATCTAAGTAGGGTCGTCAACCTATCTCGAATACTAACATGTAGCCCATCTTGGAATTTCTTGCATCTATCAGCATCGTTGGCTACTATCGATGGAGCAAATTCTGATAGTTCATTGAACTTTTGCTCATACCCTGCTACTGACATACCACCCTATTTTAAATTCATAAACTCAGTCCATTTCTTTTCCCGCAAGGCCCGAGAATAGTATTTTTCTTCAAACTCTCTTCGAAAGTCTGCCCAGGTTATGGCAGGTTGTCCAGCATACCTTTGCACTGTAATTTTCCACCATGTGTGTGCATGATCCTCCAAAAATTGCACCACACATGGTAATCTCATAGGCTCGCGAATCTAAAGAGTAATGGAAGTGGTCTCAATTTTTTTTTTTTGTAGCCATGACCTGGCTAAATCTGATTCCAAAGACCCCGTGAAAATCTTGCAACCCATATTCTTCAGATCTTTACAATAATCAACTATCCCCTTTTCAGCAAGGGCAGTCAAAGCGGGAATTACTCTTGCCAAGGCCGCAACTGCCTCAGCTAAATTAAGATTAGCTGCTGGGGGTGCTGCTGAAGGTGCAGCAACAGAAGATGAACCAGCAACTAAAGCTTGTTCTCTAATTTGCTCATCAGTATTCTTATTTCTATTCCTATCCTTATTTTGGGCTAGGGGATTGATTCTAGGCCTTCCTCTTCGACGTGGTGGCATCGTGTCTGATTTCCTGCATAAGTGACCATATTTTAATACTTCAACAAACAGTTTCTAAGTCTACAGAACCTATAACCTTGCTCTGATACCAAATTGTAACACCCTGTTCGAATAATCTACCTAAAATCCGGCAGAGTTTCCTTTCTATCTCAACCATAAACCTTCCTGCAAATAACACTCAATTCATATCCTCAACCAGCAATATTTCTCAATACTATTATCACATATATCCATCATATTCAAAAATTATCCATGATCAATTTATTCTCAAGTCAAAACATACTGATCTATTGTCTCATATCTTCAAATGTATACGTATAATATATCCAAAAGTAAACCTATCTCAGCAAGGTTTACTAGATAAAAACATCAAAAGATCAAGACTTCAATAACTTTTTACTATGATGCCCACCACGTCAAAATACTATTTGAAGCAAAAAAAATAGAGGAAGGTTGCAATCCCGACACCTAAATTATCACCTGAAAATAAGAATATGAAAAGGTGAGATATATGAATATCTCAGTGAGTAGACAATATTTAAAGCGTGTGAAAACTATAATGGAAATCTGTAAAGTATAATTGACATTTTCAAAATAAATAATAATAAAACTATAATGAGTAATTCAAAGACATAGCAAGCTTTTCAAATGTATAACAATATTATAATATTAAATCAATGTATTAAATATGTGAAGTAAATCAAGTTACGTATAATTGGGCTCCAACTTTCTGTCATGCACAAGAGTACATCCATGAAATAACCAGGCAATATCCATGTAGGCATACTAGTAGCCGGCCCCAAAGGCCAATACCATCATAGGACGCCCCAAAGGCATATGTGTCGCTATGATGTGCCCCCAAAAGGCAAATATAACGGGATAGGGACTCTGGAGGTGGCTCCCACCACAAAGGCGTAGCACGCAGCTCCCATACCCAAGTCTAATATCACGGAATGGGGACTCTGGAGGTGGCTCCCGCCACAAAGGCGTAGCACGCAGCTCCCGTATTCCGGTCTAATATCACGGAATGGGGACTCTGGAGGTGGCTCCCGCCACAAAGGCGTAGCACGCAGCTCCCGTATTCCGGTCAAGGAAATAATCTCATACATTAAGTCAGGTGGAGCCAAAACCATGTACGTCAAATTCTATGTAAAATCATATTTCATAAATCAATCAACTTACTCGATATAATATTTCTTGGAATAAAAATACTTTAATAACAAATCAATTCATATGATTATATATCATATATACATTTAATACGTAAAATAAATATTATGTTAAAAAAATATATAATTATAATTAAAGAAATTTCAAATAACTATAGTTGTTGTCTACTCACAATCCTTGAGATGATCTCACTGTACATCTCGATCTGAAACTTCGAAATCCACAGGTTACGTCGGATCTACGTGGCCTAGAGATTAACGATAATTAGTATCTATACATACTCAAAGCATTACACAATTATGAATGCAACTTAAATCTCATAATCTTCCCTCAAGGTCAATAATAATTTCTCATACTCAAAACAACATATCCTTAATTTTTTTTTTTTTAATATCATTTCCATAATCATTTTCTCCATAATTCAACTCCATATTCATGTCCTTATCAAATTCCTTTCTAGTACTCCATGCCTTAGAGATTTTCATAATCCATAACCATCAATAGTACTATATTTCTCTTAAGCAATAAATTCCTTAATATCAAGTTAGATTAGAAAATCATAACTTGAGTTTGGTACCAATAAGTCTAATTTATGAAGAAAATAACTAACTTAGACAATTAGAACAAAATCTTGATCAAATTTGATAAAACCCGAAACTATACTGAAACAGAGGTCACACTGAACAGCCAACTTCACCGAATTTTATCTTTTTAACCGCTTATCGGTTTTGGGTGATTCAAAGACCAAAATTCTCGTATTGAAGTCTAGTTTCTAGGAAAAATATCAAACAAATATAAACCCAACTGTGACGAACCCAGAAAATCCGAACAGCAAGCATGCTCAGATTCCCCTGTTTTGCTTTTTCTTCCCATTTTCTTGTTCATGCTTTCAAATCCTTTTAATTCTTACCAAAAATGAGTAAAATTCATACTTAATAGATGGATTTCAGACCTTAACATGTTTATGGAGCAAAGATCTTAGCATGCTCAAGTAGAATATCTAAAGAAAATGAAGCATTTATCAAGAAACTAACCTTGGATGTGATTGTTGATGAGATTTTGGTGGAGTTCTTGAAGAGAAATGTTGGAGGAGATGAAGAAATTTGAGAGGGGAGGCTGCCGGCTGCCACTTGAAGAAGAGAATGAATATTTCTTGTGTTTTCGGGAGATCAATTGAATATAAGAGATATTTTGTTTTGTTTTTGGGATAATTGCATATTAGTCCCTCAACTTTTTATAAATAACCATTAAGCCCCTAAACTTTTTTAATATATTCATTTTGATCCTTTCTTCTTTTATTTCCTTCACTTATAACTTCTTACAAATTTCCAAGTTTGTCCTTAAAATTTTTTGGGATTTGACTTTACATGATTATACGTAACCTCGGTTGTTACAATATATGTAATGTTTCTATGTAATATATTATAAATGTAATGTATACATGTAATATCTAATATTTTCAGTAATTGTAATATATCTATATAAATGTAATATATCTATGTAATTGTAATTCTATTACACAAATATATTACAATTACTTAAATATATTACAATTAGATAGATATATTACAATGTATTACACAAATATATATTACAATTACATAGATATATTACATAGATATTACAATTACATAGATATATTATCACATAGATATATTACATAGACATTTTATATATTACAATTACATAGATATATATATCACATACACATTACAAATTTATTACAATTATATAGATATATTACAGTGACATAAATATATTAGAATTACATACATTTATTACAATTACATAGATATATTACATAGATATAATACTTCGTTGCAGAAATCGACTTCATCATGTTCTCAAACAATGCAGTGTGATGAAAAGGTACTAGGGTTAGAGGCTAAGGTTGAAGAATTGAAGGCAGCTTTGGGTAATGTTTTATCAGTGTTTCAAAGACAATTTCCTAACGAGAACGTAGATATTTTGGCTTCTGCTACTCGCGTAGCCAATAGAGATGTAATATATTTCTGTAGCAGCGTTAATGTAGAATAAATTCATCTTTTAAAATATATTCATCTTCTTGATTGTGGTAGGATTGTGGAACTTGAAATGTCCAGGAATTGCTTGATTGTGGTAGGATTGTGGAACTTGAAATGTAGATCATATTTCACATAATATTTTTACCTTTTGAGTAGATGTAATGTGTATAAGCTTAATTCAATAAATATATATTGACAGAACATATACGTTTTAGGTACCTGATGCTGGTAGTGCTCCAAATTTATCACCAATAATAAGGTCTTCAACTTCTAGTCATCAAGTTAATGAAAATGAATATGGTAAACTACTTGATTATTTTATTCTTCTATATTGACTTCACTACTTAATTGCTTTTAATTGTATAATATTTGTCAATTTTATGCAGATGCTGCTCCATAGGAATATTCATGAGATTTAAAATGCTTATTTCACTTTATGTATTTGGATTGCTTAATTACTTTGTGTTTGGATTGCTAATTTTCAATTTTAAGACTGTATTATAACTTTAGCTTGCGACTTCAATTTAGCTTGTAAAAGTTATATAATTAAGACAATTTATTTGTAATTTTATTTTTAATATTATGATATATTTTGTACTTTCTTATAATGGTTTTTTTATATGAAATATCTTGGATTAAATTATAAATATATCAATATTAGTAATTGAAAAATATGATAAAATTTTATTTTTATCGACGCTGTGACCTTAATACTGACAGTTCATATAACAACAAAAAATGTATCGTATACTGACGGAGTAAACCGTCAATAAATTTACCACAAACTGTCGCTATAGGTTAATTGTATATTTTACATTTTAATCCATACCGACGGATGCAAAAAAAAAAACCGTCGGTATATGTATATCTATGGAATCTATACTGATGGATACAAAAGCCGTCGGTATAGATACGGTATCTATACCTACTGATACAAAAGCCGTCGGTATAGATGCAGTATCTATATCGACGGATATAAAAGCCGTCGGTATAGATACGGTATCTATACCTATGGATACAACAGCCGTCGGTACAGATGCGGTATCTATACCAAAGGATACAAAATCCGTCGGTATAGGTAAAAGCAAAAAGGGCTACCCCAACATAGGCTATACCGATGGTAGTAACATTAGTGATGTCTAAAACCGTCGGTATAGGTTATACATCCTATTCCGACGGTCACCTTTTCCGTCGGTATAGGTCTATACCGACGAGGGTTTTACCGTCGCTTAATGTTTTATCGGAATAGTCATTTTGACTGTCGGTATAGGGTTTTACGACTTTTAGCGACGGCTTTTGGAGTTTTACCAACGCTTTTTGGACCGTCACTATATGGCAATTTGTTTGTAGTGTAGATATACTACAGTTACATAGATATATTACAATTACATAGATATATTACAATGTATTACACAAATATATTACAATTACTTAAATATATTATAATTACATAGATATATTACAATTACATAGATATATTGCAATTAAATAGATATCTTTACAATTACATAGATATGTAATTGTAATATACAATTACATAGATACTTTACAATTACATAGATAAATTACAATTACATAAATATACTACAATTAATAATGTATCTATGTAATATTACATAGATATATTACATAAATATATTAATTACAGTTACACATTAGATATATTATAATTACAATTGCATAGATATATATTACAATTACATAGACATATTACAATTACATAGATACATTACAATTACATAGATATATTATATAGATAACTATGTAATATAATTGTACTACATAAATATATCTATGTAATTGTAATAAATCTATGTAATATATTTATGTAATTGTAATAATATATCTATGTAATTGTAAAATATTTATGTAATTATAATATATCTATGTTATTGTAATATATTTATGTAATTGTAATATATTTGTGTAATTGTAATATATCTATGTAACTGTAATATATCTATTATATTCATATATTATTACAGTTATAATAAATATATGCAATCGTAATATATCTATATAATTGTAATATAAATATTAATAAATATATCTATGTAATTGTAACATATCTATGTAATATATTATCTATGTAATTGTAATATATCTTGGTAATTGTAATATATTTATGTAATTATAATATATCTATGTTATTGTAATATATCTATGTAATTGTAATATATATCAATGCAATTGTAATATATCTATGGAATTGTAATATATCTATGTAATTGTAATATATTTATGTAATTGTTATATATCTATGTAATTATATCTATGTAATTGTAATACATCAATGTAATTGTAATATATCTATGTAACTATAATATATGTTTGTAGTTGTAATATATCTATGTAATTGTAATATATTTATGAAATATATCTATGTAATATTACTTAGATACATTATTAATTGTAATATATTTATGTAATTGTAATATATCTATGTAATATATTATCTATGTAATTGTAATATATCTATGTAATTTTAATATATCTAAGTACTTATAATGTCTCTATGTAATTGTAATATATCTATGTAACTATAATGTATCTATGTAATATATCTATGTAATTGTAATATATCTATGTAATTGTAAAAATATATGTAATTGTACTGTATTTATGTAATATATCTATGTAATTCTAATATATTTTTGTAATTATATATTTGTGTAATTGTAATATATGTATGTAATATATCTATGTTATTGTAATATATCTATGTAATTGTAATATATCTATGTAATATATCTATATCTATGTAATATTACAATAGATATGTAATTGTAATATATCTATGTAATTGTAGTATATTACATAGATATATATTACATAGATATATATTACAGTTACATAGATATATTACAATAACATAGATATATTATAATTACATAAATATATTACAATTACATAGATATATTACAATTACATAGATAATATATTATATATATATATATATATATTATAATTACATAGATATATTTATTAATATATATATTACAATTATATACATATATTACAATTGTATATATTTATTATAATTGTATTACTATTACATAGATATATTACATAGATATATATAATTACATAAACCCTATAATTATATCTATGTAATTCTATGTAATGTATTTGTGTAATTTTAATATATTACAATTACATTAGATATACTATTACAATTACATAGATATACTATTACAATTACATAGATATATTACAATTACGTAGATATATTATAATTACATAGATATATTTCATAAATATACTTACAATTACATAGATATATATATTACATAGATATATTACATAGATACATTGCATAAATATATTACAATTACATAGATATATTCGAATTACATAGATATATTACAATTACATAGATATATTACAATTACATAGATATATTATACAAATATTTTTGTAATTTTAAAATTTTCAGTATTATATCTATGTAGTTGTAATGTATATATCAATGTAATTGTATATTACATGTGATATATCTATGTAATTCTAATGTATCTATGTAATTTACTTATATCTAAGTAATTGTAATAAATCTATGTAATTGTAATATTATACGATTACATAGATTGATAATTGTAATGTATCTATGTAATTGTAATATATCTGTGTAATTGTAATGTATTTATGTAATTGTAAAATATCAATGTAATTATATCTATGTATATTCATATCTAATATATCTATGTAATTTGAATGTTTTATGTAATTGTATCTATGTAAACATTAGAATTACATAGATATATTACAATTACTTAAAACATTATATTTGGTAATTTATACATTACAACTACATAGATATCTAATGTAATATATCTATGTAATTCTAATATATCTCTGTAATTGTAATATAACTATGTAGATATATTACACTTACTAAAAACATTAGATATTACAAGCATATATTACAATTACATAGATACATAGATATATTACAATTACATAGATATATTACAACTACAAATATATATTATAGTTACATAGATAGGGAATTGTAATTATATTACAACTACAAAGATATATTTCAATTACATAAATATATTACAATTGCATAGTTGTATTACAATTACATAGATATATTACAATTACTTAAAACATTAGAATTACATTGTAATATACCTATATAGTTGGTTTTGCATTGTTCTTCTTAAGTTCTTTCTTCATCTCTTTCTTAAATATTTTTTTTACATTTTTCTCACCATGGCCGAATGGCCTACATTTTTTTTATTAATGTTGCTGTTTTGTTTATTTAATCATGTTATTTATGTTAATCTTGATGTTTTAAGTGTTATTCTACTTCATACTTGAGTCATATTTTAATTTGGTTGCTTTGTTTGTTGCCATTTATGATTTAAATATCATGTTCTTGCATTTTTAATTTTCTATTTTCATAATGTTTAAATTTGTTGATGTTTTATATTTAGTATATCAAGTGTTTGTGAAAATGCTTATGTTGTGTTTGCATGATTTGAGTTTTATATTTTAGTTGAGCATGTTAGTATATCAAGTGTTTGTGAAAATGCTTGTTTGGTTTTAGTATTTCTACTTTGTGTTTGCATGTTTTGAGTGTTATATTTTAGTTGAGCATGTTAGTATATCAAGTGTTTGTGAAAATGCCATGCTTGTTGGAGCTTGAGGCCATTCGGCTACTCCATGTGTTTTGCATTGTATGTTGCATTTTTGCCATGTTAGTTGGTAGGTTTATGCATTTGCATGACATTTGATTGAGTATTTGGTTTAAGTAAACCAAGTGTTTGTGAGAATGCCATACTTGTTAGGAACTATAGGCCATTCGGCCACTCCTTGTATTCTAGCATCATGGTTGCATTTTTGCTATGTTAGTTGATAGGTTAGCATTTGCATCATATTTGGTTGAGTTTTTAGTTTAAGCATGCCTTGTGTTTGTGAAAATGCCATGCATATTTTAGTTATTAGGTTTTGTTTATTTGCCATGCATGTCCATGCATCTAGAACTAGGTTGCATTAAATGCCATGCAAGTTCATTTAGGTCTAGGTCACTATATTGATGCCATGCATTTTTTTAATGACATTTAGGTTTAAACTCATGCATTTCATGCATCATATTTGCTGTAACTTTTCATGCATTTCATGTTCATGCCACTTGAATAATGACTTAGGCCAATTAATGGTTCAAAGTCATGCTCTCTTGAGCACACTTGTGGAAAATTAAGTTTTGTCAAATTAATTATTCTACCTTTGTGATTTTTTTTACTTAGCTAATTTTTATCTAACTTTTAAAAAGTCCTAGCTACTGTTTGTGAGTCATTTTGTGAGTCTTAAATATTTTTACTTTGATTTTTAACTGATTTTATCAAAGGCAAAAATGTATTTTGGCAAAACAGTTTTTTCACCCAGTACTCGTACTTTCCCGATTTTTCTGGGCATTCTTCTTTAATCAAAAAATTAAGATGATTTTTTTCTCGTGTATTTTTACACGCCCTGAGTCTCCAGTAATTATTTTAGAAGTTTTTTAATTTTTAAAAATAGGGTAAAAAATCGTGGCTTAAAATTGGACAGTAGAGTCAGAATTGAATTTAAAGAAAAATAATTTTTCTGTTTTGGTTAAGTTACTTAGAGGGGGCTGATTAGGAAGGTTAGCTACTGACTTAGGGTAGTTTCTAAGCCTTTTTAAACTCTAAAAATGATTTTTTAAGTCTCAGGTTAAGGGTGGTCAAGTCCGGGATTTTAAACTTAGGAAATTAGAACCATTTTAAAAAAGGTTTAACCCAATTTTTATTTTTAACCTAAGCTTTTCCAAATTGTTTTCAAACAATCTCAAAGTGTTTTGGTTTTAGAATATTTAATTTGACATATTTTCCTAAGGTAGCCGGATATCTTTTTAGATATGCGGATTTCCTTAATTAAAGGAAAAAATACATTTTCATGCATTGCATTTTCCATATTCATGCATTTTATATAATATGTGATTTTTGCTATGATAATTTCTATGATATTGTTATGATTTTGAGTTATGTTATATTGTTTATTATATGATTTGGAATATTTCATGATATCCTATGCTTTTTATTTAATTATTATTTTTTGTTGTTATATTATTTAGCATATACTATGATCATGCATTATTATTTTCATTTTTATTTCCATGCATATTATATGATAGCATTATTTTATATTCTATGTAACACCCTGTCCGGATAATCTACCTAAAATCCGGCAGAGTTTCCTTTCTATCTCAACTATAACCCTCCTGCAAATAACACTCAATTTTATATCCTCAACCAGCAGTATTTCTCAATACTATTACCACATATATCCATGCATATTCAAAAATTATTCATGATCAATTTATGCTCAAATCAAAACATATTGATCTATTGTCTCATATCTTCAAATATATACAATATATCTAGAAATAAACCTATCTCAGCAAGGTTTACTAGATAAAAACATCAAAAGACCAAATCTTCTAGAAATTTAGATATGATGCCCACCACGTCAATATATTCTTGAAGCGGAGAGTAGAGGAAGGCAGCAATCCCGACACCTAAGTGTGTCCTAAAAATGAGAAATAAGGGGAGGTGAGATATATGAATATCTCAATGAGTAGACAACATTTAAAGCGTGTGAAAACCATAATGGAAATCTGTAAAGTATAATTGACATTTTCAAAATAAATAATAATAAAACCATAATAAGTAATTCAAAGACGTAGCAAGCTTTTCAAATGTATAACAATATTACATCAATGAATAAAATCCATAAAGTAATTCAAGTTTCGTATAATTGGGCTCCAACTTTCTGTCATGCACAAGAATACATCCATGAAATAACCAGGCAACATCCATGTAGGCATACTAGTAGCCGGCCCCAAAGGCCAATACCACCATAGGACGCCCCAAAGGCATATGTGTCTCTATGATGTGCCCCCAAAAGGCAAATATAACGGGATAGAGACTCTGGAGGTGGCTCCCACCACAAAGGCGTAGCACGCAGCTCCCATACCCCAGTATAATATCACGGAAAGGGGACTCTGGAGGTGGCTCCCGCCACAAAGGCGTAGCACGCAGCTCCCGTATTCCGGTCTAATATCACGGAATGGGGACTCTGGAGGTGGCTCCCGCCACAAAGGCGTAGCACGCAGCTCCCGTATTCCGGTCAAGGAAATAATCTCATACATTAAGTCAGGTGGAGCCAAAACCATGTACGTCAAATTCTATGTAAAATCATATTTCATAAAATCTACCAACTTACTCGATATAATATTTCTTGAAATAAAACTACTTTAATAACAAATCAATTCATATAATTAAATATCGTATATACCTTTAATGCATAAAATAAATATCATGCTAAAAATATATATATATATATAATTATAATTAAAGAAATTTCATATAACTATAGTTGTCGTCTACTCACAATCCTTGAGATGATCTCACTGTACACCTCGACCTGAAACTTCGGGATCCATAGGTGACGTCGGATCTACGTGGCCTAGAGGTTAACAATAATTAGTATCTATACATGCTCAAAGCATTACACAATTTTGAATGCAACTTAAGTCTCATAATCTTCCCTCAAGGTCAATACTAATTCCTCATACTCAAAACAACATATCCCAAATTTTTAATATCATTTCCATAATCATTTTCTCCAAATATTCAACTCCATATTCATGTCCTTATCAAATTTCTTTCTAGTATTCCATGCCTTAGAGATTTTCTTAATCCATAACCATCGATAGTACTATATTTCTCTTAAGCAATAAATTCCTTAATATCAAGTTAGATTAGAAAATCATAACTTGAGTTTGGTACCAATAAGTCTAATTTATGAAGAAAATAACTAACTTAGACAATTAGAACAAAATCTTGATCAAATTTGATAAAACCCGAAACTATGCTGAAACAGGGGTCACACTGAACAGTCAACTTCACCGAATTTTATCTTTTTAACCGCTTATCGGTTTTGGGTGATTCAAAGACTAAAATTCTCGTATTGAAGTCTAGTTTCTAGGAAAAATATCAAAAAAATATAAACCCAACTGTGCCGAACCCAGAAAATCCGAACAGCAAGCATGCTCAGAAAACAGTGGTCACACTAAACAGCCAACTTCACCGAATTTTATCTTTTTAACCGCTTATCGGTTTTGGTTGATTCAAAGACCAAAATTCTCGTAGTGAAGTCTAGTTTATAGAAAAAATATCAAACAAATATAAACCTAACTGTACCGAACCCAGAAAATCCGAACAGCAAGCATGCTCAGATTCCCATGTTTTGCTTTTTCTTCCCATTTTCTTGTTCATGCTTTCAAATCCTTTTAATTCTTACCAAAAATGAGTAAAATTCATACTTAATAGATGTATTTCAGACCTTAACATGTTTATGGAGCAAAGATCTTAGCATGCTCAAGTAGAATATCTAAAGAAAATGAAGAATTTATCAAGAAACTAACCTTGGTTGTAATTGTTGTTGAGATTTTGGTGGAGTTCTTGAAGAGAAATGGAGGAGATGAAGAAATTGGAGAGGGGAGGCTGCCGGCTGCTCATTTAGCAAATGAAGATACCTTGTGTTTTCGGGAGATCAATTGAACATAAGGGATTTTTTTTTATTTTTGGGATAATTGCATATTGGTCCCTCAACTTTTTATAAATAACCATTAAGCCCCTAAACTTTTTTAATATGTTCATTTTGATCCTTTCTTCTTTTATTTCCTTCACTTATAACTTTTTACCAATTTCCAAGTTTGTCCTTAAAATTTTCGGAATTTAACTTTACATGATTATACGTAACCTCGGTTGTTACAACTTACCCCCCTTAGAAAAATTTCGTCCTCGAAATTTACTTACCAACTTGATTGAATAAGTGAGGATATTGAGTCTGCATATCTTCCTCCCTTTCCCATGTAGCTTCTTCGTATAAATGATTCCTCCAAAGAACTTTCACTAATGGAATAGTCTTAGTCCTTAGAACTTGGTCCCTTCTATCCAAAATCTCAACCGGCTGCTCTTCATAAGTTAAGTTTTCCTCAATTTCCATAGGCAAATCCTTCAATATATGTGAAGAATCGAAAATGTACTTTCGGAACATGGAAACATGAAACACATTATGAATTCGTGACAATTCTTCTGGTAAGGCCAATCTATAAGCAACTGGGCTAATCCGTTCAATGATCTCATACGACCCTATATATCGAAGACCCAACTTTCCTCGTCTTCCAAATCGGATTACTCCTTCCAATGAGTCACTTTCAAAAACACCATATCACCAACTTCAAACTCTAATTATTTTCTTCGATTATCTGCATAGCTCTTTGTCGATCTTGAGCTATTTTTATCTTTTCCCGAATTACCTTAACTTTGTCTGCAGTCATCATAACAATTTCTGGACCTAGTAATTTCCTTTCATTTGTATCATCCCAACACACCGGAGTTCTACACTTCCTTCCATACAAAGCTTCAAATGGAGCCATGTCGATGCTGGACTGATAACTATTGTTATACGCAAACTCTGCTAGAGGCAAGTGTTCATCCCAATTTCCTTTGAATTCCATAATACAAGATCTGAGCATATCTTCCAAAATTTGAATTTTCCTTCAGATTGTCCATCTGTCTGAGGATGAAAAGCAGTACTGAACTTGAGTTTAGTACCCATAGCATTCTGCAAACTTGGCCAGAAGCGAGATGTGAATCGGGGGTCTCGATCAAATACAATCGATACTGGGGCACCATGTAACCTAACAATTTCGTTCACATAAAGTTTAGCCAGTCTTTCCATGGAAAAAGTCTTCTTGACTGGCAAAAGGTGAGCTGATTTTGTCAAACGATCAACAATCACCCAAATGCTATCATAACCAGACTGTGTTCTTGGCAATCCCGAAATGAAATCCATAGCAATATCTTCCCACTTCCATTGAGGAATAGGTAGGGGTTTCAATTTCCCAGAAGGTTTTTGATGCTCGGCTTTAATTTGTTGGCATACCAAGCATCTAGAAACAAACTCAGCTATGTCCCATTTCATACCTTGCCACCAATAATGTTCTCTTAAGGTTCGATACATCTTCACACTACCAGGATGTAACGCGTATGGTGTATTATGAGCTTCCTCCAAAATCACCTTCCGGAGTTCTTCATCCTGAGGCACACAAAGCCTATTTTTTTCATTATCAGTACATCCTCATCTTTTATTTCAAAGTCAGTCCTCACACCATCCCTTACTTCTTGCTTTAACTTTACCAGCATAGGGTCATTATTTTGTGCTTCACGTATCCAATCAATATGAATCGGTTTAACCTTCAAGTGGGTTATCAGGAGATTATTTTCAAGAATCATCAATTCTAAAGGTAAAGACTTCAACTCATTTTTGTAAGGGTTTCTGAATTGCTCGGATATGAGCAAGAGAACTAGAAGACTTTCTACTAAGAGCATCGGCCACTACATTGGCCTTTCTTGGGTGATAATCAATTACACAGTCACAATCTTTTATCAATTCCAACCATCTCCATTGCCTCAAATTTAATTCTTTCTGATCCATCATATATTTCAAACTCTTATGATCAGTGTAGATTGTACATTTTTCTCCAAATAAATAATGCCTCCAAATTTTCAGTGCAAACACCACTGCCGCCAACTCCAAATCATGAGTGGGATAGTTTTGCTCATGCTGTTTCAGTTGTCGAGAAGCATAAGCTATCACCTTCCCATGTTGCATCAAAACGCAACCCAACCCTCGCCTCGAGGCATCACTGTATACCACAAAGCTTCCAGTCCCTGATGGTAGTGTAAGAACTGGTGCTGTGGTCAATCTACGCTTGAGCTCTTGGAAAGCTTGCTCACATTCGTCAGTCCACTCAAACTTAGCATGCTTCCTTGTTAGTTTTAACAAATGAGAGGCAATCATGGAAAATCCTTCCACGAATAATCGATAGTACCCTGCCAATCCGAGAAAGCTCCTAACTTCTGTGACATTAGTGGGTCTTTTCCAAGCAACTACAGTTTCTATCTTTTGTGGATCCACAAAAATCCCTTTCTTAGATTTCACACTTGGAAAATTTAGCATAAAGTTGCTTTTCACGCATAGTCTGCAACACCGTTCTCAAATGGCTTACATGATCATCCTTATTCCTGGAATAAACTAGGATGTCATTGATGAAAACAATAACAAACTTATCTAAGTAGGGCCGAAACACCCTATTCATCAAATACATAAAGACTGTAGGTGCATTAGTTAGCCGAAAAGGCATAACTAAGAATTCATAATGACCATATCGAGTTCTAAAAGCAATCTTTGGAATATCAGATTCTTTAATCTTCAATTGATGATAACCCGATCTTAGGTCTATTTTGGAGAACAAACTTGCACCTTGCAACTGATCAAACAAGTCATCAATCCTTGGCAAAGGATACTTATTCTTAATGGTGACCTTGTTCAGTTGCCGGTAGTCGATACATAATTGTAAAGATCCATCCTTTTTCTTTACAAATAAAACCGGTGCTCCCCATCGTGAAGTACTAGGCCGAATGAAACCTCTGTCAACTAGGTCTTGCAACTACACTTTCAATTCCTTTAGCTCCGAAGGTGCCATTCTTTAGGGTGCCTAAGAAATAGGAGCACTGCCAGGGATTAAGTCGACAGTAAACTCCAATTCCCTGTCAGGGGGTAAACGAACCAATTTTTTTTTTTTTTTTTTTTTTTTAAAAGATCTCAGGAAACTCTTTGACCACAGATATAGTTTCCAACTTTGCCTCATGTATATCCTGGTTAATCACATAAGCAAGGTATCTGAATACCTTTTCTGCAAGTATCTATTGGCTGCCATCTTGGAGATAAGGCAAGAAGGTAAAACTTTCATTTCTCCTTGAAAGGTAAACTCTAAGTCTCCCGACTTCTTAAAAGTCACAGTTTTGGAAAAAAAAAATCTATTACTGCATTGTTTGCTACTATCGATGGAGTAAATTCTGATAGTTCACTAAATTTTTGCTCATACTCTACTACTGACATACCACCCTGTTTTAAATTCATAAACTCAGTCCATTTCTTTTCCCGCAAGGCCCGAAAATAGTATTTTTCTTCAAACTCTCTTCGAAAATCTGCCCAGGTTATGGCAGGACGTCCAGCATACCTTTGCACTGTAGTTTTCCACCATGTGTGTGCATGATCCTCCAAAAATTGCACCGCACATGGTAACCTCATAGACTCGGGAATCTAAAGAGTAATGGAAGTAGTCTCAAATTTTTGTATCCATGACCAGGCTAAATCTGATTCCAAAGACCCCGTGAAAATCTTGCAACCCATATTCTTTAAATCTTTACAGTAATCAACTATCCCCTTTTCAGCAGGGGCAGTCAAAGCGGGAATTACTCTTGCCAAGGCCGCAACTGCCTCAGCTAAATTACGATCAGCTGCTGGAGGTGCTGCTAAGGGTGCAACAACTGAAGATGAACCAGCAACTGAAGCTTGTTCTCCAATTTGCTCATCAATATTCACATTTCTATTCCTATCCCTATTTTGGGCTAGGGGATTGATTCTAAGCCTTCCTCTTTGACGTGGTGGCATCGTGTCTGATTTTTACACAAGTGACAGTATTTTAATATTTCAACAAACAGTTTCTAAGTCTACAGGACCTAGAACCTTGCTCTGATACCAAATTGTAACACCCTGTCCGGATAATCTACCTAAAATCCGGCAGAGTTTCCTTTCTATCTCAACTATAACCCTCCTGCAAATAACACTCAATTTTATATCCTCAACCAACAGTATTTCTCAATACTATTACCACATATATCCATGCATATTCAAAAATTATTCATGATCAATTTATGCTCAAATCAAAACATATTGATCTATTGTCTCATATCTTCAAATATATACAATATATCTAGAAATAAACCTATCTCAGCAAGGTTTACTAGATAAAAACATCAAAAGACCAAATCTTCTAGAAATTTAGATATGATGCCCACCACGTCAATATATTCTTGAAGCGGAGAGTAGAGGAAGGCAGCAATCCCGACACCTAAGTGTGTCCTAAAAATGAGAAATAAGGGGAGGTGAGATATATGAATATCTCAATGAGTAGACAACATTTAAAGCGTGTGAAAACCATAATGGAAATCTGTAAAGTATAATTGACATTTTCAAAATAAATAATAATAAAACCATAATAAGTAATTCAAAGACGTAGCAAGCTTTTCAAATGTATAACAATATTACATCAATGAATAAAATCCATAAAGTAATTCAAGTTTCGTATAATTGGGCTCCAACTTTCTGTCATGCACAAGAATACATCCATGAAATAACCAGGCAACATCCATGTAGGCATACTAGTAGCCGGCCCCAAAGGCCAATACCACCATAGGACGCCCCAAAGGCATATGTGTCTCTATGATGTGCCCCCAAAAGGCAAATATAACGGGATAGAGACTCTGGAGGTGGCTCCCACCACAAAGGCGTAGCACGCAGCTCCCATACCCCAGTATAATATCACGGAAAGGGGACTCTGGAGGTGGCTCCCGCCACAAAGGCGTAGCACGCAGCTCCCGTATTCCGGTCTAATATCACGGAATGGGGACTCTGGAGGTGGCTCCCGCCACAAAGGCGTAGCACGCAGCTCCCGTATTCCGGTCAAGGAAATAATCTCATACATTAAGTCAGGTGGAGCCAAAACCATGTACGTCAAATTCTATGTAAAATCATATTTCATAAAATCTACCAACTTACTCGATATAATATTTCTTGAAATAAAACTACTTTAATAACAAATCAATTCATATAATTAAATATCGTATATACCTTTAATGCATAAAATAAATATCATGCTAAAAATATATATATATATATATATAATTATAATTAAAGAAATTTCATATAACTATAGTTGTCGTCTACTCACAATCCTTGAGATGATCTCACTGTACACCTCGACCTGAAACTTCGGGATCCATAGGTGACGTCGGATCTACGTGGCCTAGAGGTTAACAATAATTAGTATCTATACATGCTCAAAGCATTACACAATTTTGAATGCAACTTAAGTCTCATAATCTTCCCTCAAGGTCAATACTAATTCCTCATACTCAAAACAACATATCCCAAATTTTTAATATCATTTCCATAATCATTTTCTCCAAATATTCAACTCCATATTCATGTCCTTATCAAATTTCTTTCTAGTATTCCATGCCTTAGAGATTTTCTTAATCCATAACCATCGATAGTACTATATTTCTCTTAAGCAATAAATTCCTTAATATCAAGTTAGATTAGAAAATCATAACTTGAGTTTGGTACCAATAAGTCTAATTTATGAAGAAAATAACTAACTTAGACAATTAGAACAAAATCTTGATCAAATTTGATAAAACCCGAAACTATGCTGAAACAGGGGTCACACTGAACAGTCAACTTCACCGAATTTTATCTTTTTAACCGCTTATCGGTTTTGGGTGATTCAAAGACTAAAATTCTCGTATTGAAGTCTAGTTTCTAGGAAAAATATCAAAAAAATATAAACCCAACTGTGCCGAACCCAGAAAATCCGAACAGCAAGCATGCTCAGAAAACAGTGGTCACACTGAACAGCCAACTTCACCGAATTTTATCTTTTTAACCGCTTATCGGTTTTGGTTGATTCAAAGACCAAAATTCTCGTAGTGAAGTCTAGTTTATAGAAACAATATCAAACAAATATAAACCTAACTGTACCGAACCCAGAAAATCCGAACAGCAAGCATGCTCAGATTCCCCTGTTTTGCTTTTTCTTCCCATTTTCTTGTTCATGCTTTCAAATCCTTTTAATTCTTACCAAAAATGAGTAAAATTCATACTTAATAGATGTATTTCAGACCTTAACATGTTTATGGAGCAAAGATCTTAGCATGCTCAAGTAGAATATCTAAAGAAAATGAAGAATTTATCAAGAAACTAACCTTGGTTGTAATTGTTGTTGAGATTTTGGTGGAGTTCTTGAAGAGAAATGGAGGAGATGAAGAAATTGGAGAGGGGAGGCTGCCGGCTGCTCATTTAGCAAATGAAGATACCTTGTGTTTTCGGGAGATCAATTGAACATAAGGGATATTTTTTTTATTTTTGGGATAATTGCATATTGGTCCCTCAACTTTTTATAAATAACCATTAAGCCCCTAAACTTTTTTAATATGTTCATTTTGATCCTTTCTTCTTTTATTTCCTTCACTTATAACTTTTTACCAATTTCCAAGTTTGTCCTTAAAATTTTCGGAATTTAACTTTACATGATTATACGTAACCTCGGTTGTTACATTCTATGTCATTTAAATTATATGCCATATCATCCATATTTGCCATGTCATTTAAATTATGTCATTTGATATAGAATATATTATGTTACCTAGGTTATTTTATTTCATATAGAATATATTATGTCACCTAGGTCATTTCATTTCATTTAGAATATATCATATGACTTAGGATATTACACTTCATATAGAATATATTATGTTACTTAGGTCATTTCATTTCATTAAGAATATTTCATATAACTTAGGACATTTCATTTCATTTCATTTAGAATATGCTAAGGCATTTAAATTATATTATATCATTTAGGATGCATTATATCATTTAGATTTTGCAATGTTATTTTATTTATGTCATGCATATACATATTCATATCTTTTAAAATGTTTTCAAAAGGATAATGATTTTTCAATAAAAAATAAAGATATTCCCGAGTTAAAATAATTAATGAGTTCTCTACCGGGTTTGATGGAGGGAATATCATCAATTATCATTAATAAAGGAATATATTTCTTTCAAAAAAGAGAATGATTCGGAATGTTTTCCAAAATTAAAAAAAAAATTTCTATATTTTGCCACGTTTGTTGGGGAATATAGGAAAATTTTGAATTTATAAATTCCGGATTATTTTCAATTAAAAATGATATTATTTTTCTTTAAATTGGGAATATCTTTATTTGGAAAACTTAATATAAATAAAATATATTACAATTACATATTAAATACAATTACATAGATATATATATATATAATTGTAATATCTAAATAATTGTAATGTATCTATGTAATTTTAATATAAATATGTAATTATAATATATCTATGTAATTTTAATATATCTATATAATTGTAATGTACCAATGTAATTGTAATATATAATTACATATATATATTACAATTACATATATTACAAATAACTTAGATTGATGCAAATTACATAGATATCCAATTACATAGATATATTACATATATTACAATCACATAATTACAATTACATATATATATTACAATTACATAGATATATTACAATAACATAGATATATTACATAAATATATTACAATTACAATTACACAAATATATAATTACAAAACTATATTACAATTACATAGATATATTACAATTACATAGATATATTACAATACACAAATATATTACAATTACATAGATATATTACAATTACATAAACATATTATAATTACATAGATATATTACAATTACATAGACATATTACAATTACATAGACATATTACAATTACATAGACATATTATAATTACATAGATATATTACAATTACATAGATATATTACAATTACATAGACATATTATAATTACATAGATATATTACAATTGCATAAATATATTACAATAACATAGATATATTACAATTACATAAATATATTATAATTACATAGATATATTACAATTACAGAAAACATTAGAATAAAATATCTATTGTAATATATTACAATTACAATTAGATGTATATTATAACCGCATCTCAAGAGCCCTTGTTCGAATCTTCACAAGCTTAATTTATCATCCAATAGGGGCTTCTTTCGCGTGGAGAAAGAGAATCATCGGACAGTGCTGTAGCTTTCGTGTGGATTAATAAATCGTTCCCATTCCCATCTTGCCCAGATTGATGCTGCAACAATTCTAATGGTTTTGCCCACTTAATTTATCATCAAATTTTCTATATTGATTATGAATAAATCAACAGACAATTTGCCACAAATCTAATTAACAGGATTAAATAATTAATCCATGCCCAAATACAAATACAATCCAACTATAGGAAATGGAGATATAAAAGTAAATTCGACGAGAAAACAAAATGAAAAAAAAAAACAGAGAAACTGACCAGTTTGAGAAGATGGGTCGGTTGTTTAAGTGGTCGCGTGCCTCCTCTAACATTGAACAGATATCTAACAATCAAAGAATAATACAAAAATAAAATAAAAATGGTGAAAGAGATGAGAAAGTCGAATCGGGAAATGAAATAGTGATTACCGATTGAAAAGGAAAATAAGTGAAAGAGCTAGATAAGAGAAAGAGACGGGTGAAAGAGAGAAGTGGAAAAGAAAGGGGAAAATATAACCTAATACAATACCAACGGGCAAATCCGTCAATATAGCATTTTCAGTAAAAATTAAATCACCCGCCTTTATAAAAGAAAGCCGCGTTATTTTCGAAGTGACCTATATTGACGGATGAAAAAATCGGTCAGTATATATTATTACTATACCGACGGCGTTTTAAAAATATGTCAGTATAGATAACATATACACCGACGGTTATGACTTCCGTTGGTATATGACGAATACATACCGACGGATAACAAATTCGTCAGAATATCCTATTTATATCGACGGATTTTGTCCATCAGTATACGCTTTCCTCGGTATATGGCATTTTTTTTGTAGTGTATACCGACGATTTTTTATTAATAGTCGGTATAGGTGTATCTATACCATCGGATAATTAAAGCGTTGGTATATGTTATGTATCTATACCGATGGTTTCTCATTAACCGTCGGTATAGGTGTATCTACAGCGACAGATAATTAAAGTATCAATATTTGTTTTGTACCTATACCGACGGTTTCTCATCAACCATCGTTATAGATATATGGCAATTTGTACCGTCAGTATAACTAAGTGTCAGTATATGGCAATTTGTTTGTAGTGCTATGTAATATCTATGTAATTGTAATATATTTATGTAGTATATCTATGTAATTGTAATATATATTACATAAATATATTACAATTACATAGATATATTACAACTACATATCTATGTATTTGTATATCTATGTAATTGTAATATATATATTACATAGATATATTACAATTACATAGATATATTACTATTACATAGATATATTACAATTACATAGATATATTACATCTATTACATAGATGTATTACAATTACATAAATATATTTATTACAATTAGATACATTACTTAGATATATTACAATTACAATTACTGTAATATATCTATGTAATTCTAATGTTTTAAGTAATTGTAATATATTTTTGTAATTGTAATATATCTATGTAATATATCTATGTAATTGTAATATATATATATATATAAGTAATTGTAATATCTATGTAATTGTAATATATATATCTATGTAATTCTAATATATCTAAGTAATTGTAATAAATCTATGTAATTTTAATATATCTATGTAATTGTAATACATCTATGTAATTGTAATAATATATGTAATTATAATATATCTGTGTAATTGTAATATATCTATGAAATTATAATATAAACCATGAGATCACATGCATTGAAATCTATGTAATTGTAAAATATTTATGTAATTGTAATATATCTATGTAACTGTAATATATCTATTTTGTAATATATGTGTTTTTAGTAATTACAATTACATAGATATATTAAAACTACATAGATATATTATAATTAAATAGATAAATATATTACATAGATATATTACAATTACATAGATATATTACAAATATTACATACATAAATATATTTATGTAATTGTAATATATCTATGTAATTATATACATGTAATATCTATGTATCTATGTAATTCTAAAATATCTATGTAATTATAATATATGTATGTAGTTATAATATATAATTGTAATAATATTTTTATGTAATTGTAATATATCTATGTAATTGTAATATATATCTATGCAATTGCAATATATCTATGTAATTGTAATAAATATATTTATGTAATTGTCATATATCAATGCAATTGTAATATATCTATGTAGTTGTAATGTATATATTACAATTACACAAATATATATCTATGTAATAAATATATATCTATGTATTTGTGTAACATATTATCTATGTAACTGTGATATTTGTGTAATTGTAATATGTATTTATGTAATTATAATATATTTATGTAATTATAATAAATATATGTAATTCTAATATATCTATGTAATTGTAGTATATCTATGTAATTGTAATATAACTGTAGTATATCTATGTAATATATCTATGTAATTGTAATATATATATATATATTACAATTACATAGATATATTACATTAACACTATTAAATATATTAGAATTACATAGATATATTACATAGAAACATTATAATTACATAGATATATGTAATATATCTATGTAATATATTATAATATAATATATCTATGTAATATATTACAATTACATAAATATATAGATATATTACATAGATATATTTATGTAATATAATTGTAATTGTAGTAAATATATTTATCTATGTAATTATATATGTATATATTAGAATTACATAGATATCTATGTAATATAATTGTACTACATAAATTTATTTATCTATGTAATTATAATATATCTATGTAATTGTAATATATCTATGTAAAATATATATATTACAATTACATATACTATTATAATAATAATAATATATATATATATATCCAATGTATCTATGTAATTCTAATATATCAATGTAATTCGAAAACATTATATATTACATAGATATATTACAATTACATAGATATATTACATAGATACATTACAATTACATAGATATATATTACATAGATATAGATATATATTACAATTACATATATATTACATAGATAAATATTACATAGATATATTACAATTACGTAGATGTATTACAATTACACAAATATATTACATATCTATGTAATTACATAAATATATTACAATTACATAGATACATTATAATTACATAGATATATTACAATTATATAGATATATATCTATATAATTGTAATAGTATATCTATGTAATTGTAATGTATCTATGTAATATACCTGTGTAATTGTAATATATCTATGTAATTCTAATGTATCTATGTAATATATCTATGTAATTGTAATATATATATATATATCTATGTAATTGTAATATATTTATGTAATTGTAAAATATCTATGTAATTGTAATATTTTTAATGTGTAATTATAATGTATCTATTTAGTTGTAATATATTACATGTAATTGTAATATATCTATGCAATTGTAATATATTTGTGTATCTATTGTAATGTGTAATATATCTATGTAATTGTAATATATTACAATACACAAATATCTATTACAATTTAATAGATATATTACAATAGATACACAAATATATTACATAGATGCATTACAGTTAGATAGATATATTATAATTACATAGATATAATACAATTACATAAATACATTACAATTACTTAAACATAATACAATTACATAGATTTATTACAATTACAAAAATATATTACAATTACAGAATATAATTACATAGATGTATTACAATTACATAGATATATTGTTTATCTATGTAATTGTAATATATAACAATTTAGACTACATAGATATATTTGTTGTAATGGTAATGTATTTTTTTTTCTTGCAAATCGAACTCGTTTTGCTTCTTAAATGACTCGAGCCTCGGTATTTTCTTCTCTTGCAAATCGAACTCGTTTCCTTAAGACGAGTCCAGCCTTGATTGGTCAGGGAACTCAATTTAAGGACAAAATTTTCTATTTTCTTCTCTTGCAAATCGAACTCGTGCTGCTTCTCAAATGAATCGAGCCCCTGTATTCTCTTCTCTTGCAAATCGAACTCGTTTCCTTAAGATGGGTTAAGCCTTGATTAGTCAGGGAACTCAATTTAAGGACAAAATTTTCTATTTTCCTCTCTTGCAAATTGAACTCGTTTCCTTAAGACGGGTCGAGTCTTGATTAGTCAGGGAACTCAATTTAAGGACAAAATCTTCAATTTTCTTCTCTTGCAAATCGTACTTGTTTCCTTAAGATGGTCGAGCCTTCAGTAGTCAGGGAACTCAATTTAAGGAAAAAATCTTCTATTTTCTTCTCTTGCAAATCGAACTCGTTTCCTTAAGACGGGTCGAATCTTGATTAGTCAGAGAACTCAATTTAAGGACAAAATCTTCTAGTTTCTTCTCTTGGAAATTGAACTCGTTTTCTTAAGACGGGTCGAGCCTTGACTAGTCAAGGAACTCAATTTAAGGATAAAATCTTCTATTTACAGCTGTTTATCAGAAAAAAAAAAAAACCATAAATAAAAATAAAAATGTAAATGTAAATGAAAAAAAAGGAAAATGATAAAAAAGGAAAAAAAAATGAAAACTCCCTTTCCATTCCTTCACATGAGATTTCACTAATCGAACAAAATTAGTGTTTATTTATGTTTTCCTGATTCTTGATTCTCAACAATAGCCAAAGTGAGGCAATTGTAGATACCTAATTTTGTCCGGATCCCTAAATTAGGTAATTTTTCTTCCTTGAGATGTTTCAGAATGCAAAAAAGCATTAGAATTACATAGATATATTACTATTACATAGATATATTACTATTACATAGATATATTACAATTACATACATATATTACAATTACATAGATATATATTAGAATTACATAGAGATATATTACAATTACATAGATATATTACTATAACATAGATATATATTAGAATTACATAGATATATTACAATTACATAAATATATATAACAATTACATAGATATATTACTATAACATAGATATATATTACAATTACATAAATAGAATTATAATATATCTATGTAATTGTAATATATCAATGTAATTGTAATATATCTATGTAATTGTAATATAATTGTGTAATTGTAATATATTTATGTAATTGTAATATATCTATGTAATTGTAATATATCTATGTAATTGTAATATATTTGTGTAATTGTATAATATTACAATTACATAGATATACTACAATTACATATATATATATATATATATTAAAACTACATAGATATTATAATTATATAGATATATTAAAACTACATGTAATATAAATATTTATCCAATGTCTCTATGTAAATCTAATATGTCAATGTAATTCGACAATATTATATATTACATGTATTTTAATATATCTAATGTGTAATTGTAATGTATTTATGTAATTGTAATATATAATATAATATATCTATATAATTGTAATAATATATCTATGTAATTGTAATATATCTATGTAATTGTAATGTATCTATGTACTATATCTAAGTAATTGTAATATATCTATGTAATTGTAATGTATCTATGTAATATATCTATGTAATTGTAATATATCTATGTAATTGTAGTATATCTATGTAATTGTAATATATATATATATACAATGTATCTATGTAATTCTAATATATCAATGAAATTCGAAAACATTATATATTACATGTATTTTAATATATCTAATGTGTAATTGTAATGTATCTATGTAATTGTAATGTATCTACGTTACTGAAAACTTTAGATATATAATTATAATGTATCTACGTAATTATAATGTATCTATGTAATTGTAATATATCTATGTAATAGAAATATATCTATGTAATTGTAATATATCTATGTACTTGTAATATATTTATGTAATATAAATATCTATGTAGTTGTAATTGTAATATATTTGTGTAATTGTGATAAATGTATGTAATTGTAATATATACACAAATAGATATATTACAATTACATAAATATATACAATTACATACATATATTACACAAATATATTACAATTATATAAATATTTTACAATTACATAGATATATTACAATTACAGAAAACATTAGATATAGTCATATAATATTTTCAGTAATTCTAATATATCTATGTAAAAGTAAGTTTTCAGTAATTGTAATATATCTATGTAATTACTGAATACAAATATATTACAATTACAAATATATATTAGATATTACATGTATACATTAGAATTATATAGATATATTACAATTACATAGATATTACATAGCACTACAAACAAATTGCCATATACTGACACTTAGTTATACTGACGGTAGAAATCCGTAGGTAAAAAGGATCTATAGCGACAGATTTTTGGTACCGTCAGAATATATGTAACATATACCGACGCTTCATTTATCCGTCGCTATAGATATATCTATACCGACGGTTGATGAGAAACCGTCGGTATAGGTACATAACAAATACTAATACTTTAATTATCTGTCGCTGTAGATACACCTATACCGACTATTAATGAGAAACCATCGGTATAGATACATAACATATACCAACGCTTTAATTATCCGATGGTATAGATACACCTATACCGACTATTAATAGAAAATCGTCGGTATACACTACAAAAAAATGCCATATACCGACGAAAGCCTATACTGACGGACAAAATCCGTCTGTATAAATAGGATATTCTGACGGATTTGTTATTCGTCGGTATGTATTCGTCATATACCAACGGAAGTCTAATGTCGGTGTATATATTATCTATACTGACGGATTTATAAAACGCCGTCGGTATAGTAATAATATATACTGACGGATTTTTTCATCCGTCAATATAAGTCACTTCGAAAATAATGCGGCTTTCTTTTATAAAGGCGGGTGATTTAATTTTTACTGAAAATGCTATATTGACGGATTTGCCCGTTGGTATTGTATTAGGTTATATTTCCCCATTTCTTTTCCACTTCTCTTTCACCCGTCTCTTTCTCTTATCTAGCTCTTTCACTTATTTTCCTTTTCAATTGGTAATCACCATTTCATTTCATTTCCTGATTCGACTATCTCATCTCTTTCACCATTTTTATTTTTTTTCTGTATTATTCTTTGATTGTTAGATATCTGTTCAATGTTAGAGGAGGCACGCGACCACTTAAACAACCGACCCATCTTCTCAAACTGGTCAGCTTCTCTATTTTTTTTTTCATTTTTTTTTCTCGTCAAATTTGCTTTTATATCTCCTTTTCCTATAGTTGGATTGTATTTGTATTTGGGCATGGATTAATTATTTAGTCCTGTTAATTAGATTTGTGGCAAATTGTCTGTTGATTTATTCATAATCAATATAGAAAATTTGATGATAAATTAAGTGGGCAAAACCATTAGAATTGTTGCAGCATCAATCTGGGCAAGATGGGAATGGAAACGATTTATTAATCCACACGAAAGCGACAGCACTGTCCGATGATTCTCTTTCTCCACGCGAAAGAAGCCCCTAGTGGATGATAAATTAAGCTTGTGAAGATTCGAACAAGGGCTCTTGAGATGCGGTTATAATATACATGTAATTGTAATTGTAATATATTACAATAGATATTTTATTCTAATGTTTTCTGTAATTGTAATATATCTATGTAATTATAATATATTTATGTAATTGTAATATATCTATGTTATTGTAATATATTTATGCAATTGTAATATATCTATGTAATTATAATATGTCTATGTAATTGTAATATATCTATGTAATTGTAATATATTTGTGTATTGTAATATATCTATGTAATTGTAATATATCTATGTAATTGTAATATATTTTTGTAATTATATATTTGTGTAATTGTAATTGTAATATATTTATGTAATATATCTATGTTATTGTAATATATCTATGTAATTGTAATATATATATGTAATTGTAATTATGTGATTGTAATATATCTATGTAATTGTAATATATCTACGTAATTGTAATTATGTGATTGTAATATATGTAATATATCTATGTAATTAGATATCTCTATAATTGTAAATACATTTATGTAATTGTAATATATCTATGTAATTCTAATATATTTATGTAATTGTAATATATCTATGTAATTGTAATATGTCTATGTAATTGTAATTGTAATATATATCTATGTAATATATCTATGTAATTGTAATATATTTATGTAATTACAATATATCTATGTAATTGTAATATATCTATGTAATTCTAATATATCTATGTAATTGTAATATATTTATGTAATGTATCTGTAATAACCAATTTTCGTCCGGGTCGGGTTCGAATCCGACCCGGACCAAGTACGAACCGGGCCTGCTATTCAGCAGGCCCAATCTGTAAACACCAGGCCCATTGGCCCATTTCGGGCCCAAAACCCAAACACAGGCCCAAGCACCAGACCCAATTTTCAGGCCCAATTTTCGGGCCTGCCCACTGGCTCATCAACCCGGCCCAAACCCACTGAAACCCTAAACCAAACCCTAATCCCCTAAGCAGACCTCTGCCACCAGCCTCCCTGCCAACCCAGCCCTACCTCTGCCACCCTGACCAACCCCCCTGCCACACGCCAAAAGGCCACCCCAGACACGCCACCCTCCCCCACACTCAACCCTCTCCCAACACTCAACCGGCCACCACCACCAACCCCCCCATAAAACCCCCATCACCAGCAAAAAAAAAAGGAGGAGGGAGACCCCGGATTCGGATCCCCCCAGACTCGATCCCACCAAAAAAAACAAAAGAGGCCGAAGCCTCAGGCAAGGAGGAGGGGAGGGAGGTCCCCAGATTTGAAGAAAAACCAGGTTCGGACCCCCCCCGTTCACCAAAAACCCAGATCGGGGTCCGAAATCCCGATTCGGACCCCCTTCCTCCACCACCGACGACCAAAAAACCAGATCCCGACCCCCCACCTCCTCGAAACCAAAAAACCTGCAAAAGAAAACACACAAAAAACCACACAGCAACCAACAAAAAACCTAGATCTACGAAAATCGGTGAGGATCCGGGCTAAACGGAGCCCGGATCCGTGACGAGGGGGTCGAAACCCCCTCGGGTATGAAATTTGGAGCTCGCCGGCCGCCGGCGTGCGGCGGCCGGCGACGGTGGACGGCGGCCGGCACGGTGGCCAGCCGCCGGAATCTGGGTCTCTGTGGGAGAGAGCCAGAGAGAAAAGAAGAGAGAGAGAGAAGAAAAAAAAAAAGGGGAAAAAGTGAAAAAAAAAGAGGGGTTTGGGGTATTTATACGGTGCCGAAACGGCACCTTTTAGGGAACCGGGTCAAGGTGACCCGCGCCTGGACCCGCGGGTCGACCCGGGGTCCGCGCGGGTCACCCGCTTATTTTTAAAAAAAAACCCTCGGCGTCAAAACGACGCCGTTTTGCACAGGGTCCGCGCGTGGACCCGCGGGTCGACCCGGGGTCCGCGCGCCCGACCCGAAAAAAAAAAAAAAAAAAAAGAAAAAAAGAGAGAAATGCGCCGAAACGGCGCCGTTTTGTAAGCGCCGAAACGGCGCCGTTTTGCCCGAGGAGGATCCGCGCCTGGACCCGGATCCGACCCGGGGTCCGCGCGGGTCCCATTTGCAAAAACAAAAAAAAAAAAAAAAAAAAAAAAGCTGGGCCAGGCCTGGCCTAGCAGGCCAGGCCAGAACCAGGCCTGGCCCAGCAGGCCAGGCCAGAACCAGGCCTGGCTCAGCAGGCCTGGTTCTGGGCCAAAGAAAAAAGAAAAGAAAAAAAAAAGAAAAAAAGAAAAAAAAAGAAAGAAGAAAAATTAAAATAAAAACTAATAATAATAAATTTAAAATAATAATAAAAATATAAAAAATATATATACATAAAAAAAATTAATTAAAAAATCAAAAATAAAATCAAAAAAATCAAAAAAATTAAAAATAAAAAAAAAAAAGGGAAAAAATATAAAAAAATTAAAAAAATTCACGATTATCGATTTTGAAGTTTTTGACTTTTTTTATTTTTGACATTTTCAGGTGATTTTACGAAGATCAAGTCCGGCATTTTGATTTTTCAGATTCTCGACATTCGTCAAGTATGATTTTCTTATTTATTTTCATTTACTATTTGTATTTATTTTTTTGTCCGGCATTCGATATATTTTTGTTATTCGATTTCGATTTTAAAATATTAAAATAATAATTTTTAATTAATACATGTTTTTTAAAATTATTTTCGGTAAATAAAATTCTCTAAAAACGGATCTCTTTCTCGGATGGTCGGAGTATCGATCGTTCTTCGAAAAGGTTCGAGTGAGAATAATAATCGAGACACTATCGAAAGTATCGGAGTGATTCGGGAATTACTCTTACATAGATAATTTCTTTTATTTCGGAAATAATTATTAAAAGCATTTTAATTTACCTTTCAAAAAAAAAAGTTTTTAATAAATACGAATAGCCGACGACGGAATTCGAAGGATCACGGTTGTGATTCCTAAGATGTCTTGAGGTGAGAAGATCTCGTTAAATACCACCGAGAGTGTCGGGAATATTTAATGAGTATTTTCGATAATAAATTTATGTTCACTTTCGATTTCTAAAAAAAATAAAAAAACAGTTCAAGAAAATCCAAAAAATAATAAACATGTTTTTTTAAGAATAAAAAAAATAAAAGAGAATTATTTTTAAATACCGATGTTAAATCCATTAAATCGAGATTAAAGATAACACGTGATCAAGTGGTACCGTTTTCTAAACGGGCGTTGCGGGGGTGCTAATCCTTCCCCGTACGTAACCGACTCCCGAACCCGATTTTGTTTTCTCTCTGGTTCAAAGCGCGGACTTCGAAATTGGTTTTAAAAATGTTTTAATTAATTTTAAAATATTTTGCTAAAATCGGTTTTAATAGGTGGCCAATCACACCTAGCAAAAAGATTGGTGGCGACTCCATTTTTTGTGTTTTCATCAAATTCGTCGTAGCGATCCGAAAAAATCGTTATGACAGTATCAATGTAATATATCTATGTAATTGTAATATATCTATGTAATATATATATCTATGTAATTGTAAATATATTTATGTAATATATCTATGTAATTATAATATATCTAAGTAATTGTAGAATTATATAGATATATTACAATAACATAGATATATTATAATTACATAGATATATTAGAATTACATAGATATTACATGTATATAATTACATAGATATTTTACAATTACATAGATGTATTTCAATTACATAGATATATTACAATTACATAGATATATTACAATTACAATGATACATAGATATTACATGTATATAATTACATAGATATATTACGATTACATAGATGTATTTCAATTACATAGATGTATTTCAATTTCATAGATATTACAATTACATAGATATATTAGATATAATAATATATGAATGTGTAATATATGTATGTAATTGTAATATATGTATGTAATTTTAATATATCTATGTAATTGCAATGTATCTATGTAATTGTAATTGTAATATATATATCTATGTAATTACATTATCTAATATTTTCAGTAATTCTAATGTATTTATTACATAGATATACTATTACAATTACATAGATATATATATCTATGTAATATATTATCTATGATTATAATATATCTATGTAATTGTAATATATCTATGTAATTTTAATATATCTATGTAATTCTATGTAATTGTAATATATCTATGTAAGTGTAGTATATTTATGTAATATATCTATGTAATATTACATAGATACATTATTAATTGTAATATATTTATGTAATTGTAATATATCTATGTAATATATTATCTATGTAATTGTAATATATCTATGTAATCTTAATATATCTATGTAATTGTAATGTATCTATGTAATATGTCTATGTAATGGTTATATATCTATGTAACTGTAGTATATCTACGTAATTGTAATACATAAATGTAATTGTAATATATATATGTAATATATCTATGTAATTGTAATATATTTAAGTAATTATAATATATTTGTGTAATACATTGTAATATATCTATGTAGTTGTATTTATAATATACATGTAATGTAATTGTAATATATTACAATAGATATGTAATTCTAATGTTTTCTGTAATTGTAATATATCTATGTAATTGTAATATATTTATGTAATTGTAATAAATCTATGTTATTGTAATATATTTATGCAATTGTAATATATCTATGTAATTGTAATATATTTTTGTAATTATATATTTGTGTAATTGTAATTGTAATATATGTATGTAATATATCTATGTACTTGTAATATATATATATATATATATCTATGTAATTATAATATATCTACGTATTTATTTAGATATATATTTGTGTTATTGTAATTATAATATATACATATATTTATGTAATATATGTAATATATCTATATAATTGTAATATATCTATGTAATAGTAATATATCTATGTAATTGTAATATATCTATGTAATTGTAATTATGTGATTGTAATATATGTAATATATCTATGTTATTAGATATCTATGTAATTGTAAATATATTTATGTAATTGTAATATATCTATGTAATTGTAATTGTAATATATATCTATGTAATATATCTATGTAATTGTAATATATTTATGTAATTGTAATATATCTATGTAATTGTAATATATCTATGTAATTCTAATAGATCTATGTAATTGAAAGATCTATGTAATTGTAATATATTTATGTAATGTATCTATGTAATGTATCTATGTAATATATATATCTATGTAATTGTAAATATATTTATGTAATATATCTATGTAATTATAATATATCTATGTAAATGTAATATATCTATGTAATTGTAATAGTATATCTATGTAATTTTAATAGTATATCTAATGTAATTGTAATATATTAGAATTACACAAATATATTACATAGAATTACATAGTTATCGTTATAGGGTTTATGTAATTATATATAGCTATGTAATATATCTATGTAGTAGTAATACAATTATAATAAATATATGCAATTGTAATATATCTATATAATTGTAATATAAATATTAATAAATATATCTATGTAATATATTATCTATGTAATTGTAATATATCTATGTAATTGTAATATATTTATGTAATTGAAATATATTTATGTAAATATGTAATTGTAATTTTAATATATCTATGTAATTGTAATATATATCTATGTAATTCTAATATATCTATGTAATTGTAATGTATCTATGTAATTAGATATCTATGTAATTGTAATATATTTATATAATTGTAATTGTAATATGTTTATGTAATTGTAATGCATCTATGTAATTGTAATATATTACAATTACATAGATATATGTAAAAAAATTATATGTAATAAAGGAATCAAATATCAAACATGCTTCTTAATGGTGAAAGATATAATGCAAAATGTCATACTAGGCACACTTTTTATATCTTTACTCAAACCTTACAAAGTGACAAATCAAGAAATCAGCACTAAAATATTAAACACCAAAATAACATTTCCTTTTATAGAAAAACCAAAAGTTAAAAATCTTAATCTCTTAAAATCTTTGTCTATTCATATAGGACAAATCAATAATATAATTAATTATAAACAAAACAAATCTCTCTTCTCAAGGAAGAAATTCACTTCAAAAAAATTAGTGACCAACTAAAAGCAAAATCTCAAACGAGGTCCAGTGATCAACAGAGATAAAATGGAAAAAATGAAAATAAAAGAAGAAAAGATAATTGTTGAAAAGACGATTTTATTTCTGGGATTGTTTTAAAGAGTTTTTTTAGAGAAGTACTTCCTTCAGATGAAAAACTTGCAATTGTAATTATGTGATTGTAATATATCTATGTAATTAGATATCTATGTAATTGTAAATATATTTATGTAATTGTAATATATCTATGTAATATACTATCTATGTAATTGTAATATACATCTACGTAATATATATTGTAATTGTAATATATCTGTGTAATATATTATCTATGTAGTTTTAATATATCTATGTAATTATATTTCAATTACATAGATATATATTTATTACATAGATACATTACAATTACATATATATATAGATAATATATTACACTAATACATCTATGTAATTGTAATATATCTAATGTAATTGTAATAATATAAAATTGTAATTGGATATCTATGTAATTGTAATATATCTATATATCTATGTAATTGTAATATATCTATGTAATATATATTTATGTAATTGTAATATATGTAATATCTAATGTTTACAATTACATAGGTATATTACAATTACATAAATATATTTACAACAACATAGATATCTAATTACATAGATATATTACATATATTACAATCACATAATTACAATTACATAGATATATTACAATTACATATATATATATATATTACAATTACATAGATATATTACAATTACATAAATATATTTACAATTGCATAGATATATATATTACAATTACATAAATGTATTACAACATACTACAGTTACATAAATATATTTATTACATAGATATACTATTACAATTATATCTACATTAACACTATTATATATATTACAATTACATAGATATATTACATAGATACATTACAATTACATAGATATATTACAATTATATAGATATATTACTATTACATAGATATATTACAATTACATAGATATATTAAAACTACATAGATATATTATAATTACATAGATAAATATATTACATAGATATATTATAATTACAAAAATATATTACAATTACATAGATATATTACAGTACACAAATATATAACAATTACATAAATATATTACATTAAATGTAATATATCTATGTAATTGTAACATAGATATATACTACAATTACATAGATATTACAATTACATAGATATATTACATTAACACAATTACATAGATATAATACAATTCATAGATATATTACAATTACACAAATATATTACAATTACATAGATATAATACAATTACATAGATATATTACAATTACACAAATATATTACAATTACATAGATATATCTATGTAACTGTAGTATATCTATGTAATTGTAATATATCTATGTAATTGTAATATAACTATGTAATTGTAATTTAAATATTTCTATGTAATTGTAATATATCTATGTAGTTGTAATAAATATATTTATGTAATATATCACATTTTACCATTTTTTAAACGAGCTCCAAATCAAGATTTTTCTTCACCAATCTCTTCCAAATAATTTAAAAGTGTGATCTGGAAGTTTTCATAATTTTTGGAGCTCATTTGGTATTTTTTCGGGATTTATCGGCTTGAATTACTGCATAGGAGGCCCGGGATTTGGCCATTTTGCAAACGAACTCCAAATCAAGATTTTCTTTCACCAACCTCTTCCAAATAATTTAAAAATGAGATTTGCAAAATTTCAGAAGATTTGGAGCTCATTTGCTATTTTTTCGGGATTCTCCGTTTTGAATTACTACATTGGAAGCCCGGGATTTGGCCATTTTGCAAACGAACTCCGAATCAAGATTTTATTTTTCCAATATCTTTCAAATAATTTAAAAGTGAGATTTGCAAAATTTTAGAAGATTTGGAGTTCATTTGCTATTTTTCCCAAATTTTCCAATTTTGCCCTTTTGCCTCCGAAACCCGGTTTTGCTCAAAACAAGTTCGATTTTCAGATTTTCTTCAAGCTGAATCTTGGGCTATCCTTTTTTAATCATTCCTCATCCATTGCGGGCTTTGGTCTTACCCAGTCGGGCCATTTCTGTGATCCTTCCCGATTTCACCGAAATCCACTAAAAACCCTAATTCTCGATTTTCTCCCGGATTGACTTTTCTTTCGATTTTTCTTGCAAGTGACTTCTCCATTACCCGTAGTCAGTACTTATCTTTCATTTGGAACCTTCAATTTTGACCAATTTGATCGTTTAAGCACTTTTCCCCAAATTTCTCGGATTAGGGTTTCCTTTCTACTTAATCTCCAAATCCATCTTTCGAACTCCATATCTTTCAATGTAGACCTCGGATTATCAAAATTCTTTCACCATTTTTCAATTGAACTTAAAATCTTGATTTTGAAAGTGGGTTGACTTTTTCAGTAGTTGACTTTCTAGGGTTGACTTTTTTCAGAGTTGACATTTTTCAGGGTTTACTTTTTTCAAGTTTGACTTTTTATGCTCGCCCCCTTAAACTAAGTCTCGGAGTACCACCTGCAGGATGAAAGTAGTCTTTTTTACACTCGGAAACATCAATTTAGGAAGAAAACATACCTGTTTTAGTGGTCCGGACAAAATTAGGTGTCTACAATATCTATGTAATTGTAATATATCTATGTAATTGTAATTATGCAATTGTAATATATATCTATGCAATTGTAATATATCTATGTAATTGTAATATATCTATGTAATTGTAATGTAATGTATCTATGTAATTGTAATATCTATGTAATATATCTATGTAATTGTAAATATCTATATAATATCTATGTATCTATGTAATTCTAATATATCTATGTAATTATAATATATCTATATAATTATAATCTATAATTGTAATAATATATTTATGTAATTGTAATATATCTATGTAATTGTAATATATTTATGTAATTGTCATATATCTATGTAATTATATACATGTAATACTATATATCTATGTAATTCTAATATATCTATGTAATTATTATATATCTATGTAATTGTAATGTATCTATGTAATTATAATATATAATTGTCATATATCTATGTATCTATGTAATATTTATCTATATAAATGTAATATTACATAGATACATTGGATATATATATATATATTACAATTACATAGATATATTACATAGATGTATTACAATTACATAGATGTATAATATAATGTAATTGTAATATATATATATATATATGTAATTGTAATATATCTATGTAATTGTAATGTATCTATGTAATATATCTATGTAACTGTAATATATCTATTTTGTAATATATTTATTTTTAGTAATTACAATTACATAGATATATTAAAACTACATAGATATATTATAATTACAATTAAATAGATATATTACAATTACATAGATATATTACATTAACACTATTAAATATATTCCAATTACATAGATATATTACATAGATACATTACATAGATATATTACAATTACATAGATATTACAATTACATAGATATATATATTTATGTTATAGTAATATATCTATGTAATAGATATATTACATATATTACATAGATATATTACAATTACATAGATATATTATTACATAGATATATTACAATTACAAAAATATATTACAATTACATAGATATATTATAATTACTTAAAACATTAGAATTACATAGATATAACTATGTAATTGTAATATATCTACGTAATTGTAATTGTAATGTATCTATGTAATTGTAATATATCTATGTAATTGTAATTATGTAATTGTAATATATCTCTGTAATTGCAATAAATATATTTATGTAATTGTAATATATATATGTAATTGTAATATATCTATGTATAATATATCTATGCAAGTGTAATATCTATGTAATTGTAATATTTACAATTACATATATATATATATATTACAATTACATAGATATACTACAGTTACATAGATATATTATAATTACATAGATATATTATAATTACATGGATACATTATAATTACATAGATATATTAGAATTACATAGATACATAGATATTGCATGTATACCATTACATAGATATATTATAATTACATAGATACATTATAATTACATAGATAAATTAGAATTACATAGATACATAGATATTGCATGTATACAATTACATAGATATCTCAAGGAAGCAAAATTACCTGATTTAGGGATCCAGACAAAATTAGGTGTCTACAACATGTATACATTACACTTATATAGATATTTTATAATTACATAAATATATTACAATTACAAAGATATATTACAACTACATGTATATATTACAATTAACATTTTTATAATTACATAGATATATTACAAATACTGAAAACAATTACATAGATATATTACAATTACGTAGATATATTATAATTACATAGATATATTACAATTACTAAAAGCATGTATACATTAGATAATTTCAGTAATTGTATCTATGTAATTGTAATATATTTGTGTAATTGTATTTATGTAATTGTAATATATTTGTTATATATCTATGTAAGTTAGATTACTATTTCTGAAAACATTAGATATTACAATTGCATAGATATATTACAATTATATAGATGATATTACAATTACTGTATTAGATATATTACTAAAAATATTAGAATTACTGAAAACATTAGATATTACATGAATACATAGATATATTAGAATTACATAGATATATTAGATATATTACATAGATATACTGCATTTACATAGATATATTACAATTACATAGATATATTACATAGATACATTACAATTACATAGATATATTACAATTACATAGATATATATTACATAGATAATTGTAATATATCTATGTAATTGTAATACATCTATGTAATATAAGGGTAAAATAGATATATTAAACCAAGATATATTACATAGATATATATATTACTTCATGATATATTACAAACATAGATGTGTGATTTTTGCATGATTTGATTTTTATATTTTAGTTGAGCATGTTTTAGATTTAGTATATTACGTGTTTGTGAAAATGCTTATGTGGTTTTTGCATGATTTGAGTTTTATACTTTAGTTGAGCATGTTAGTATATTAAGTGTTTGTGAAAATGCCATGCTTGTTGGAGCTTGAGGCCATTCGGCTACTCCATGTGTTTTGCATTGTGTGTTGCATTTTTGCCATGTTAGTTGGTAGGTTTTTGCATTTGCATGACATTTGATTTAGTTTTGCATGCTAGTATACTAAGTGTTTGTGAAAATGCCATGTTTGCTAGTCACATAGGCCATTCGGCCACTCCTTGAATTTTTGCATTATATGTGCATTCTTGCCATGTTAGTTGATAGGTTAGCATTTGCATGATATTTGGTTGAGTTTTTGGTTTAAGCATGCTTTTTGTTTGTGAAAATGCCATGCATATTTTAGTTATTAAGTTTGGTTTATTTGCCATGCATGTTCATGCATTTTAGGTCTAGGTTGCATTAAATGCCATGCAAGTTCATTTAGGTCTAGGTCACTATATGAATGCCATGCATTTTTTTGACATTAGGTTTAAACTCATGCATTTCATGCATTATGTTTGCTGTATTGTTTCATGCATTTCATGTTCATGCCACTTGAATAATGACTTAGGCCAATTAATGGTTCAAAGTCATGCTCTCTTAAGCACACTTGTGGAAAATTAAAAATTGTCAAATTGATTATTCTACCTTTGTGATTTTTTTTACTTAGCCAATTTTTATCTAACTTTCAAAAAGTCCTAGCTACTATTTGTGAGTCTTAAATATTTTTACTTTGATTTTTAAATGATTTTATCAAAGGCAAAAATGTATTTTGGCAAAGCAGTTTTTTCACCCAGTACTTTCCCAATTTTTCTGGGCATTCGTATTTAATCAGAAAATTAAGCTGATTGTTTTCCGTGCAGTTTTACATTCCCTGAGTCTCCAGTATTTTTTTCAGAATTTTTTGAATTTTTAAAAATAGGATAAAAAATAGTGGCTTAAAACTGGACAGTGGAGTCATAATTGAATTTAAAGAAAAATCATTTTTCTGTTTCGGTTAAGTTACTTAGAGGGGGCTGATTAGGAAGGTTAGCTACTGACTTAGGGTAGTTGCTAAGCCTTTTTAAACTCTAAAAATGATTTTTTAACTCTCGGGTTAAGCGTGGTCAAGTCCGGGATTTTTAAACTTAAGAAATTAGAGCCATTTAAAAAAAGATTTAGCCCACTTTTTATTTTTAATTCAAGCTTTCCAAAATTGTTTTCAAACAATCACAAAGTATTTTGGTTTTAGAATATTTAATTTGACATATTTTCCTAAGGTAGCCGGATATCTTTTTAGATATACGAATTTCCTTAATTAAAGGAAAAAATACATTTTCATGCATTGCATTTTCTATATTCATGCATTTTATATATTATGTGATTTCTACTATGATAATTTCTATGATATTGTTATGATTTTGAGTTATGTTATATTGTTTATTATATGATTTGGGATATTTCATGATATCCTATGCTTTTTATTTAATTATTTTTTTTGTTATATTATTTAGCATATACTATGTTCATGCATTATTATTTGCAATTTTATTTTCATGCATATTATATGATAGCATTATTTTATATTTTATGTCATTTAAATTATATGCCATATCATTCATATTTGCCATGTTATTTAAATCATTTCATTTCATATAGAATATGTATGTTACCTAGGTCATTTCATTTCATTTAGAATATATCATATGACTTAGGATATTGCATTTCATATAGAACATATTATGCTACCTAGGTCATTTCATTTCACTTAGAATATGTCATATAACTTAGGACATTTCATTTCATTTAGAATATGCTAAGGCATTTAAATTATATTATATCATTTAGGATGCATTATATTATTTAGATTTTTCTATGTCATTTTATTTATGTCATGCATATACATATTCATACTTTTAAAATGTTTTCAAAAGGATAATGATTTTTCAAAAAAAAAAATAAAGATATTCCCAAGTTAAAATAATTCATGAGTTCTCTACCGGGTTTGCTGGAGGGAATATCATCAATTATCATTAATAAAGGAATATCTTTCTTTCAAAAATGGAGAATGATTCGGAAAGTTTTCCAAATTAATAAAAATTTCTATATTTTGCCACGTTTGTTGGGGAATTTAGGAAAATTTTGAATTTATAAATTTTTGATCATTTTCAATTAAAAATGGAATTATTTTTTTCTTTAAATTGGGAATTAACTTGAAATACTAAATTTAAAACCAACTTTTTACCGAGATTTGAGATAACACACAATTAATAAGGTATCGTTTTATACGGGCGTTGTGGGGGTGCTAATCCTTCCCCGCACGTAACAAAGTCCCGAACCCGTTTCTTTCATTTCTCTGGTTTAAACGCAGACTTGAAATTGGTTTTAAAAATGTTTTATTTAATTTTTAAAATATTTTATAAAACCGGTTTTAATAGGTGGTCGATCACACCTAGCTAAAAAAGATTGGTGGCGACTCCATGTCTTTTTCAAGTTCATTTTCAAAACCTTCATTTTTCTAGAGGAATTAAGTCGACTTTTCCTCGGTTTTTTTAATGTCATGCTTAATGAATAACAAAGTCTTGCGATGAGACTCGTTATTTTTTAGGTTGCGACAGCTTGGCGACTCCACTGGAGACAATCAGAGAGTCAGGCCTAGAATTAGTCATGTGGTATCAAAGTCTCGGTTTTGTTAGTTTAATCGGTATTTAATTTTAATTCCCATATTTTTAAAATAAAAGAGAATTTTGAAAATAAAAAAATGTTTTAATATGTCTATAATTATGTGCATTCATATTATTATTTGTTCTCTGGTTATTTTCTTGCTTATTTATATGTTTGCTTGACTGATGCTTTACATTGTTTGATTTTAGTGGGGTATTTAGAATAAGGGTTGTAGAATAGGTGGTGACAGGTTTGTTTTGTTCCTCCGCACACACTGTATTTGCATTTGCATAACATGAATCCTCTACCCGGGTTCCGTCCTTTTAAGTGGGAGTAAAGTAACTACGCCTTCGTGATTGATCCTCCGTATGGGCTAGTGAAACACTTCCGGATTATAAAGTACCTAATGCCTTCGTGATAATCCTCCGTACGGGCATAGGAAAATATACTCTAACGAATTGAACCCGTTTTTACCGGGGTGCCTTACTAGCCTTCACCAGCGACAGTGAGGAACAATTCGGGGCCTTAGAACCAATTCACCTTCATATAGTGAACCTAGGCGAAGCCATGGTGGATTTCTGTTAGATACCCGAAGTTTAAGAACACATGGAGGAACATTTCCAACCTTTTACCATCGTTCTATATGTTAGATACAAATTGGGTGATGATGAACGAACATCAAACCGCTCGTATTTTTTTTTTATTATTTTGTCCCAAAGGCGTCGTAATGCCGAAGCTCTGTTTAAATTTTCGGGACATTTTTTTAAAAAGCATGTTTGTTATTTATGTTATATTTGTGAATTCATTTCCTTACTAATCTATTTCTTTCTGTTTTCTTTTTTTTGACATGCATCATAAACATCATCATACACTTGAAGTTTATTGGCCTCGGGATAGTTATCAACCCAAAGGACTTTCATGGAGTGTCAGGTTATTTCAGTGATAGAAGATCATGCAGTAGTTAGAGAGAAAGAAAAATGAGGTGTATCAAAACTGTATTAGTTGGGTGCCATTTGTTGCAATCTTAGTGTATGACAGATATATATATAATTTTCAAAAATTGGGCTAGTTAATAAGGGAGACAAATAAAAAATTAATTGATTATTAATTTGTAATGCTTGCTTTCTTTTGTCATTCATTCCAAGACTATATCTGATGCCTATTTGATTCCCTTACAATTAATGAAAAGTCATGGGGCAGGCCCAGAGAAAATTAGAAAAGATCTAGTGAGAAGAAAAAAGTGCCATTTCTAATTTTCATGCCTTTTCGCACCATTGATACCCCAATGCATGCAACAGAGAATATGTCAAACACAATGTAACAAAGACCCTTAAACAGAGGCCCCACGATAGTAGCTACTTGTGATTGTCCTAAATGATTCTTGTATATAAATACATAGATATTACAATTACATAGATATTACAATTACATAGATATATGACAATTACATAGATATATTACATAGATACATTGGATATATTATAATTATATATTATAATTACAATTACAATTACATAGATATATTACATAGATATTATAATTACATAGATATATTACAGTAATTGTAATTGTAATATATCTATGTAATGTATCTAATTGTAATAAATATATTTATGTAATTGTAATACATCTATGTAATATATGTAATATATCTATTGTAATTGTAATATAACATAGATATATTTATTAATATATATTACAATTACATAGATATATTACATAGATATACTACATAATTATATTATAATTACATAGATATATTACATAGATACATTACATAAATATATTACAATTACATAGATATACTACATAAATGTATTACAATTACATATATATATTATACATAGATATATTACATAGATATATTACAACTACATATATATATTACAATTACATAGATATATTACATAGATACATTACATAAATATATTACAATTAATATATTACATAGATACATTACAATTACACAGATATATTAAAATTACATAGATACATTACAATTACATAGATATATTAAAATTACATAGATATATTACAATTACATAGATATATTACAATTACATAAAAATATTACAATTAATAATGTATTTATGTAATTGTCGTGTATTGTTATATATCTAATGTGTAACTGTAATAAATATATTTATGTAATATATCTATATAATATTACATAGATACATTATTAATTGTAATATATTTATGTAACTGTAATATATTTATGTAATTGCAATATATCTATGTAATTGTAATATCTATGTAATAGTAATGTATCTATGTAATATATCTATGTAATTGTAATATATCTATGTAACTGTAATATATATATGTAATTGTAATATATTTATGTAATTGTAATATATCTATGTAATTATAATTGCATAGTTGTAATATATCTATGTAATTGTAATATATCTATGTAATTGTAATATATCTATGTAATTATAATATATCTATGTAATTGTAATGTATCTATGTAATTATAATGTTAAGTGGTAATTACATGTGTCAATTGTAATATATCTATGTATAATATATCTATGTAATTGTAATATATATTTATGTAATTGTAATATATCTATGTAATTGTAATATATTATCGATGTAATATATTATTGAAAACATTAGATATTACATGTATACATGTAATTACCACTTAACATTACGTAAATTGTAATATCTATGTATGCATGTAATTACCACTTATATATCTATGTAATTGTAATATATTACATATGATATATATTATATAGAAATATTACAATTACATAAATATATATTATATAGATATATTTCAATTACATATATATATATATTACATTAACACTATTAAATATATTACAATTACATAAATATATTACATTTACATATATATATTACAATTACATAGATATATTACAATTACAATTACATAGATATATTATAATTAAAAAAATATATTTATGTAATTGTAATTGTAATATATCTATGTAATTGTAATATCTATGTAATATATCTATGTAATTCTAATGTTTACATAGATATTACATGTATATAATTACATAGATATATTACAATTACATAGATATATTACAATTACAAAGATGTATTTCAATTACATAGATGTATTTCAATTACATAGATATATTACAATTACATAGATAGATTACAATTACATAGATATATTACAATTACATAAATATATTACAGTTACATAGATATATTATACATAGATATATTACAATTGATATATTACAATTATATATATCAATGTAATATATCTACGTAATTGTTATATATCTATGTAATTGTAATTGTAATATATGTATGTAATTGTAATATATCTATGTAACTGTAATATATCTATTTTGTAATATATTTGTTTTTAGTAATTACAATTACATAGATATATTACAATTACATAAATATATTATTACAATTACATAGATATATTACACATAGATATATTACAATTACATAGATATATTACATAGTTATATATAATTACATAAATAGATATACTACAGTTACATAGATATATTACAATTACTGAAAATATTAGATATTACATGTATATATTACATAGATACATTAGATATATTACAATTGCATAGATATATTACATATATTACAATCACATAATTACAATTACATAGATATATTATAATTACATAGATATATTACATAAATATATATTACAATTACATAAATATATTACTATTACATAGATATATTATACATAGATATATATTAAAATTACATTGATATATTGTAATATATCTTACAATTACATAGATATATATTAATGTAATTGTAATATATCTATGTATATATCAATGTAATATACATGTAATATCTAATGTTTTCAGTAATTGTAATGTACACTTGTAATATCTAATATTTTCAGTAATTGTAATATATCTATATAATTGTAATATATCTATGTAATTGTATTATATCTATGTAATATATCTATGTAATTACATATATATATATTACAATTGTAATATATCTATGTAATTATAATTTTAATATATCTATTCACTGTAATATATCTATGTCACTGTAATTGTAATACATTGAATATATTAGAATTACATAGATATATTATAATTAGATAAATATATTACAATTACATAGATATATTACAATTACATGGATATATAATAATTACATAGATATATTAGATATATTATAATAAATTTGTAATATATCTATGTAATTGTAATATTACATATATATATATATTACATAGATAAATATATTACAATTACATAGATATATTACAATTACATTGTAATAAATTTGTAATATATCTATGTAATTATATACATAGATATATTGTAATATATGTATGTAATATATGTAATATATATTTGTGTAATACATTGTAATATATCTATGTATTTGTAATATATTTAAGTAATTGTAATATATTTGTGTAATACAATTACAATTACGTAGATATATTACATTAACACTATTAAATATATTACAATTACATAGATATATTACATTTATATAGATATATTACAATTACTGAAAATATTAGATATTACATGTATGCATTACAATTACTGAAAACATTAGATATTACATGTATACATTAGAATTACTGAAAATATTAGATAATTGATAATGTATACATCTATGTAATTGTAATATATCTATGTAATTGTAATATATATATATATATGTAATTGTAATTGTAATATCTATTTAATTGTAATATATCTCTGTAATATCTATGTATAATAAATCTATGTAATTGTAATATATTTATGTAATTGTAATATATCTATATAATTGTAATATATCTATGTAATATATTTATGTAATTGTAATATATCTATGTAATTGTAATATATTTATATAATTATATATCTATGTAATGTATCTATGTAATTGTAATATATATATATATATATCTATGTAATTGTAATATATCTATGTAATATATTACAATTACACAAATATTTATTACATTAACAATAATATATCTATATAAATGTATCTATGTTATAATATATATGTAGACACCTAATTTTGTCCGGACCACTAAAACTGGTATGTTTTCTTCCTAAATTGATGTTTCCAATTGTAAAAAGACTTTTTTCATCTTGCAGGTGGTACTCCGAGACTTAGTTTAAGAGGACGAGCATAAAAAGTCAAACTTGAAAAAAGTCAACCCCGAGAAAAAAGTCAACCTCGAAAAAGTCAACTCCAGAAAGTCAACTACTGAAAAAGTCAACCAACTTTCAAAATCAAGATTTTAAGTTCAGTTGAAGAATGGCGAAAGAATTTTGATAATCCGAGGTATAGATACATAGATATAGATAAATGAAAATCTTTGGCATTGAAAACTTTCATCGAATTCTCCATCATCTAGGCAGAATTTAAGAAGAGTTTCTTCGCTTTTGAGTTTGCATAATATTCCTCTAAATCGAATGATGTTCCTTTGTAAACAACAATTATTCAAGATCCTCCAACGTCTAGGCTGGATAATCAATATTTGTTTTTACTCGGAATATTATTTTATTTTGTAAGACTTTCTTAAAACTCTAGTTTTTTTTTTTTTTCTTATAAAAGATTTGATATGTGACGAAGGGAATGATCAACTATAATGAAAGAGCAAACATAAAATAATGAGCAATAATTTGAACAACAAATTGTTTAATTTTAAAATAAAAGTTTTATTCGGGTGAGGATAAGGATCTTCGGTATGAAAGCTTTCCCAAATTCCCCATCGTCTAGGTGGAATTTGGGGAAGATCTCTACATTTGAAAATTCTAATCTCGGTCTTTGAAATCGATGTGTTCCCATTTTTGATTCGACATATACAACTATGATGAATTAATTCAATTGTAAAATAGAACATTTTATTATTATTATTTTTTCTTTGCAATACTAGAACCCTCGGTTTAGAATTGATAGCCTAAACGATTTTTTTTCAGACAAAATCGATGATAGACCACCTTCGACTGTTTGCCAGCGCGTAGATCTCAAAAAGTTATATGGATTAAAAAAAATCATCTCAAACGGACAACCGAGCGCAAAGTTATATCCTTTCAAAGTTGAGACACCAATGCTAGTGAAGTTTAGCCAAGCCCAGCCAAGCCTAGCCTAGCAGGTCGATCCGATCAATCTTGGCAGTCCAGTTGGTCTAGTCAATCCGAGAGGTCCGAGTGGTCCGAGCAGTCCGGTTAGTCCGGGTGGTCTTGTCAGTCCGGTCGGTCCGATCAGTCTGGTCGGTCAAGCCAAGCCTGGGCTATAACCTATAGCCTTTCAAAGTTACAATTACATAGATATATTACAATTACTTAAAACATTAGAATTACATAGATATAACTATGTAATGTAATATATCTATTTAATTCTAATGTATCTACGTAATACAAAAATCTATTACAATTGTAATATCTATTGTAATGTATCTATGTAATGTGTAATATATCTACCTAGATATATTACAATTACATAGATACAATACAATTACACAAATTTATTACAATTATATAGATATATTACAGTGATATAAATATATTAGAATTACATACATTTATTACAATTACACAAATATATTACAAGTATATAGATATACTTGTAATTCGAAAACATTATATATTACATGTATTTTAATATATCTAATGTGTAATTGTAATGTATCTATGTAATTGTAATGTATCTATGTTACTGAAAACTTTAGATATATAATTGTAATGTATCTATGTAATTATAATGTATCTATGTAATTGTAATATATCTATATAATTGTAATGTATCTATGTTATTGTAATATCTATGTAATTGTAATGTATCTATGTAATATATCTATATAATTGTAGTATATCTATGTAATTGTAATATTATTTATATATCTATGTAATTGTAATATATCTATGTATTTATAATATATCTATGTAATTGTAATATATATATATATATGTAATTATAATATCTATGTAATTGTAATATATCTATGTAATATATTTATGTAATTCTAATATATCTATGTAATATATTTATCTATGTATTATAATTGTAATATATCTATGTAATTTTAATATATCTATGTAATTTTAATATATCTATATAATATATCTATGTAATAGCTTTAATATATCTATGTAATATATAATTGTAATGTATCTATGTAATTATATTATGTCTATGTAATTGTAATACTTATCTATGTAATTGTAATATATCTATGTAATTGACATATTGTAATATATCTATATATCTATGTAATATTACAATTAATAGATATCTAATTACATAGATATATTACATATATTACAATCACATCATTACAATTACATAGATATATTACTATTACACAGATATATTACAATTACATAGATATATTACATATATTACATAAATATATGTATATATTACAATTACACAAATATCTATATAATTCTAATGTATCTATGTAATTGTAATATATCTATGTAATACATCAATGTAATTGTAATATATATTACATAGATATATTACAATTACATAGATATAGATATAGATATATTACAATTACATAGATATATTACAATTACTTAAATATATTATAATTGGCTGAATATTTTATGTATCGTGAACGACACACCTTAATCATTTATGATGATCTTTCCAAGCAAGCACAGGCTTATCGCCAAATGTCCCTTCTATTACGAAGACCGCCTGGTCGTGAAGCTTATCCAGGAGATGTTTTTTATTTGCATTTACGCCTTTTAGAAAGAGCCGCTAAATCAAGTTCTCAGTTAGGTGAAGGAAGTATGACTGCTTTACCAATAGTTGAGACCCAGTCGGGAGACGTTTCGGCGTATATTCCTACTAATGTGATTTCCGTTACAGATGGACAAAAATTTTTATCCGCCGATCTATTCAATGTTGGAATCAGACCTGCTATTAATGTGGGGATTTCCGCCTCCAGAGTAGGATCCGCGGCTCAAATTAAAGCTATGAAACAAGTCGCTGGTAAATCAAAATTGGAATTGGCCATTACATAGATATATTACAATTACATAGATATATAACAATTACATAGATATATTACAATTACATATATATATATATATTACATAAATATATTACAATTACATAGATATATATTACAATTACATAAATATATCTATATAATTACATAAATATATATATATTATCTAAGTAGTTTTAATATATATATATGTAATATATTACATAGATATATTACAATTACATAGATATATCACATAGATATATTATAATTACATATATATATATATATTACAATTACATAAATGTATTACAATTACATAGATATATTATAACATAGATACATTTATATAGATATATTATAGTTAATATAATATATATTTGTGTAATTGTAATATATAGATTTGTGTAATTGTAATATATTACATAGATATATCTTTCACCATTAAGAAGCATGTTTGATATTTGATTCCTTTATTACATAGATATTTATACATATATCTATGTAATTGTAATATATTACAATTACATAGATGCATTACAATTACATAAACATATTACAATTACAATTATATAAATATATTACAATTACATAGATATCTAATTACATAGATACATTACAATTACATAGATATATTAGAATTACATAGATATATATTACAATTACATAGATATATTAATATTACAATTACAAATTTATATTAAAATTACATTGATACCTTACAATTACATAGATATTACAATTATATATATATGTATATATATATATCTATGTAATAGTAATATATCTATATAATTGTAATATATCTATGTAATTGTAATAAATATATTTATGTAACTGTAGTATGTTGTAATACATTTATGTAATTGTAATATATATATCTATGTAATTGTAAATATATTTAAGTAATTGTAATATATCTATGTAATTGTAATTATGTGATTGTAATATATGTAATATGTCTATGTAATTAGATATCTATGTAATTGTAAATATATTTATGTAATTGTAATATATCTATGTAATATATTATCTATGTAATTGTAATATATCTATGTAATTGTATATATTACAATTACATAGATATATATTACATAGATATATTATAATTACATAGATATATAGATATATTACAATTACATAGATATATTATTACAATTTTATATTATTACAATTACATTAGATATATTACAATTACATAGATGTATTAGTGCAATATATTATCTATATATATATATATGTAATTGTAATGTATCTATGTAATAAATATATATCTGTGTAATATATCTTTGTAATTGTAATATATCTGTGTAATATATCTATGTAATTGTAATGCATCTATGTAATAAATATAAATCTGTGTAATATATCTATGTAATTGTAATGTATCTATGTAATATATCTATGTAATTGTAATATATATATAGGTAACTGTTATTTCTATGTAATTGTAATATATCTATGTATAATATATCTATGTAATTGTAATATATTTATGTAGTATATCTATGTAATAAATATATTTATGTAACTGTAGTATGTTGTAATACATTTATGTAATTGTAATATATATATCTATGTAATTGTAAATATATTTATGTAATTGTAATATATCTATGTAATTGTAATTATGTGATTGTAATATATGTAATATATCTATGTAATTAGATATCTATGTAATTGTAAATATATTTATGTAATTGTAATATATCTATGTAATATATTATCTATGTAATTGTAAACATTAGATATTACATATATTACAATTACATAGATATATATTACATAGATATATTACAATTACATAGATATATAGATATATTACATAGATATATTACAATTACATAGATATATTATTACAATTTTATATTATTACAATTACATTAGATATATTACAATTACATAGATGTATTAGTGCAATATATTATCTATATATATATGTAATTGTAATGTATCTATGTAATAAATATATATCTGTGGAATATATCTATGTAATTGTAATAAATCTGTGTAATATATCTATGTAATTGTAATGCATCTATGTAATAAATATAAATCTGTGTAATATATCTATGTAATTGTAATATATATGTGTAATATATCTATGTAATTGTAATGTATCTATGTAATATATCTATGTAATTGTAATATATATATATAGGTAATTGTAATTTCTATGTAATTGTAATATATCTATGTAATTGTAATATATTTATGTAGTATATCTATGTAATTGTAATATATCTATGTAATTGTAATATATTTATGTAATGTATCTATGTAATATATCTATGTAATTGTAATATATATCTTAACAAATATATCTATGTTATATTACAATGACATAAATATATTTATTACAATTAGATACATTACATAGATATATTACAATTACAATTACAATTACTGTAATATATCTATGTAATTGTAATATCTATGTAATATATCTATGTAATTGTAATTATAATTATAATATATAATTGTAATATATCCAATGTATCTATGTAATATATCTATGTAATTGTCATATATCTATGTAATTGTAATGTATCTATGTAATTCTAATATATCAATGTAATTGTAATATATCTATGTAATTATAATATGTCTATGTAATTGTAATATTTATCTATGTAATTATAATATATATATATATATATGCAATTGAAATACATCTATGTAATTGTAATACATCTATGTAATTGTAATATCTATGTCATATATCTATGTAATTATTACAATTACAATTACATAAATATGTTACAATTACATAGATATATTACAATTACATAGGTATATATCCATAGATAAATATATTTATGTAGTACAATTATATTACATAGATATCTATGTAATTCTAATATATACATATATAATTACATAGATATATTACAATTACTTAGATATATTAGAATTACATAGATATATATATATATTACAATTACATAGATATATTACATAGATATATATATCTATATATTTATGTAATATACATAGATATATAAATAACATAGATATACTACAATTACATAAATATATATCTATGTAATTGTAATATTACAATTACATAACTATATATCTATGTAATTGTAATATATATATATGTAATTGTAATATATATCTAATATATCTATGTAATTGTAATATATTTATGTAATTGTAATAATATATTACATAGATATATTACAATTACATAAATATATCTATGTAATTGTAATGTATCTATGTAATATATCTATGTAATTGTAATATATCTATGTAATTCTAATATATCTATGTAATTGTAATATATTTATGTAATGTATCTATGTAATATATCTATGTAATTGTAATATATCGATGTAATTGTAATGTATCTATGTAATATATCTGTGTAATTGTAATATATCTATGTAACTGTAGTATATCTATGCAATTGTAATATATATATATATCCAATGTATCTATGTAATTCTAAAATATCAATGTAATTCGAAAACATATTATAATTACATAGATATATTACATAGATATATTACAATGTATCTATATAATTACATAGATATATTACAATTACAATTACATAAATATATTACAATTACATACAATAGATATATTACATAGATATATTACATATAATAATATGTGAATGTGTAATATATCTATGTAATTTTAATATATCTATGTAATTTTAATATATCTATGTAATTGTAATGTATCTATGTAATTGTAATTGTAATATATATATATCTATGTAATTACATTATCTAATGTTTTCAGTAATTGTAATGTATTTATTACATATATATACTATTACAATTACATAGATATATAACAATTACATAGATATTATATAGATATATTAAAATACATGTAATATATAATGTTTTCGAATTGCATTGATCTATTAGAATTACATAGATGCATTTGATATATATATATATTAAAATTACGTAGATATATTACACATAGATAATATATTACAATTACATAGGTATATATATATATTACAGTTACTTAAATATATTACAATTACATTGATAATATATTTGTGTAATTGTAATGTATCTATGTAATTGTAATATATATCTATGTATATATAGATATATATCTAATGTAATATATTACAATTACATAGTTTTGAATTACATAGATATATTACAATTACATAGATAGCCATTTTGCCTCCGAAACCCGGTTTTGCTCAAAACAAGTCTGTTTTTCAGATTTTCTTCAAACTAAGCCTTGGGCTATCCCTTTTTAATCATTCCTCATCCATTGGGGGCTTTAGTCTTACCAAGTTGGGCCATTTCTGTGATTCCTCCCGATTTCACCAAAATCCACCAAAAAACCCTTATTCTCGGTTTTCACCCGGATTGACTTTTCTTTCGGTTTTTCTTTCAAGTGGCTTCTCCATTACCCGTAGTCAGTGCTTATCTTTCATTTGGAACCTTCAATTTCGACCAATTAGACCGCTTAAGCATTTTTCCCCAAATTTCTTGGATTAGGGTTTCCTTTCTACTGAATCTCCAAATCCCAATTTCCGAACTCCATATCTTTCAATGTAGACCTCGGATTATCAAAATTATTTCGCCATTTTTCAATTGAACTTCAAATCTTGATTTTGAAAGTGCGTTTATTTTTTCAGTAGTTCACTTTTTGGAATTGACTTTTTCGGGGTTGACTTTTTTTTTGGGTTGACTTTTTTTCGAGTTTGACTTTTTATGCTCGCCCTCTTAAACTAAGTCTCGGAGTACCACCTGTAGGATAAAAAAAGTCGTTTTACATTCTGAAACATCAATTTAGGAAGAAAATATACCTGTTTTAGTGGTCCGGACAAAATTAGGTGTCTACAGATATATTTCATAAATATATTACAATTACATAGATATATTACAACTACAAAGATATATTATAGTTACATAGATGTATTACAATTACATAGATATATTACAATTACATAGAATTACATAGATATATTAAAATTACATAGATATATTACAAATACATAGATATATTACAATTGCATAGATGTATTACAATTACATAGATATAATTACATAGATATATAACAATTACATAAATATATTACAACTACATAGATATATTACAATTACAATTACATAGATATATTACAATTGCATTGATATATATTACAATTACATATATCTATATAATTGTAATAATATATGAATGTAATAGATATATTACAGTTACATAGATATATTACAATTACATAGATATACTACAGTTACTTAAATATATTACAATTACAAAAATATATTACAATTACCTAAATATATTACAATAACATAGATATATTATAATAACATAAATATATTACAATTACATAAATATATTACAATTACATATATTATTACAATTACATGGATATATTACAATTACATAGATATATTATTACAATTACATAAATATATTACATAGATATATTACAATTACATAGATATATTTATGTAGTACAATTTTATTACATAGATATCTATGTATATATCTATGTAATTGTAATGTATCTATGTAATTGTAATATGTCTATGTAATTGTAATATATATCTATGCAATTGTAATTATAATATATCTAATGTGTAACTCTAATAAATATATTTATGTAATATATCTATGTAATATTACATAGATACATTATTAATTGTAGTATATTTATGTAATTGTAATATATTTATGTAATTGTAATATATCTATGTAATTGTAATATCTATTTAATATATCTATATAATATATCCATGTAATTGTAAATATATCTATGTAATTGTAATATATCTATGTAATTGTAATATATTTAAGTAATTGTAATATATTTGTGTAATACATTGTAATGTATCTATGTAATTGTAATATATATATGTAACTGTAGTATATCTACACTACAAACAAATTGCCATATAGTGACGGTCCAAAAAGCGTTGGTAAAACTCCAAAATCCGTCGCTAAAAGTCCTAAAACCCTATACCGACGGTCAAAATGACTATTCCGACAAAAAATTAAGCGACGGTAAAACCCTCGTCGTGATAGACCTATACCGACGGTTTTAGACGTCACTAATGTTACTACCGTCGGTATAGCCTATGTTGGGGTAGCCCCTTTTGCTTTTACCTATACCGACGGATTTTGTATCCGTCGGTATAGATACCGTATCTATACCGACGGCTTTTGTATTCGTAGGTATAGATACCATATCTATACCGATGGCTTTTGTATCCGTTGATATAGATACCGCATCTATACCGATGGCTTTTGTATCAGTAGGTATAGATACTGTATCTATACCGATGGCTTTTGTATCCGTCGGTATAGATACCATAGATATACATATACCGACGGTTTTTTTGTTTTTGTTTTTGCGTCCCCCGGTATAAATTAAAATGTAAAATATACAATTAACCTATAGCGACAGTTTGTGGTAAATTTACAGACAGTTTACTCTGTCAGTATACTATACATTTTTTGTTGTTATATGAACTGTCAGTATAGAGGTCAGAGCATCGGTAAAAATAAAAATTTATCATATTTTTTAATTACTAATATTGATATATTTATAATTTAATCCAAGATATTTCATATAAAAAAACCATTATAAGAAAGTACAAAATATTTCGTAATATTAAAAATAAAATAACAAATAAATTGTCTTAATTATATAACTTTTACAAGCTAAATAGAAGTCGCAAGCTAAAGTCATAATATAGTCTTAAAATGAAAATTAGCAATAAATGAAAATCTATATATCTATGAAAATTACATCTATGTAATTCTAATATATCTATGTAGTTGTAATGTATATATCTATGTAATTGTAATATATCTATGTAATTGTAATGTATCTATGTAATATATCTATGTAATTGTAATATATCTATGTAATTGTAATATGTCTATGTAATTGTAATATATCTATGTAATTGAAATACATCTATGTAATTGAAATACATCTATGTAATTGTAATATATTTATGTAATTGTAATATATCTATGTAATTATATACATGTAATATCTATGTATCTATGTAATTCTAATATATCTATGTAATTATACTATATCTATGTTATTGTAATATATTTATGCAATTGTAATATATCTATGTAATTATAATATATCAATGTAATATTACATAGATATATATATTACATGTATTTTAATTGTAATATATCTATGTAATTGTAATATATTTATGCAATTATAATATATCTATGTAATCATAATATATCAATGTAATATTACATAGATATATATATTACATGTATTTTAATTGTAATATATCTATGTAATTGTAATATATCTATGTAATTGTAATGTATCTATGTAATATATCTATGTAATTGTAATAGATATTACATAGATATATATATATATATATATATTACAATTACATAGATATATTACAATTATATAGATATATTTCAATTACATAGATGTATTACAATTACATAGATGTATTTCAATTACATAGATGTATTACAATTACATAAATATATTTATTACAATTACATAGATATATTACATATTTTTTACATAAAATTACATAGATATAATTACATAGATAATATATCTCTGTAGTTGTAATATATCTATGTAATTGTAATATATTTATGTAATATATCTATGTAATATTAAATAGATACATTATTAATTATAATATATCTATGTAATTGTAATATATCTATGTAATTGTAATGTATCTATGTAATATATCAATGTAACTGTAGTATATCTATGTAATTGTAATATATATATATCTAATGTATCTATGTAATTCTAATATATCAATGTAATTCGAAAACATTATATATTATATGTATTTTAATATATCTTTGTAATTGTAATATATTACAATTACACAATGTTTTCAATAATTGTAATATATCTATATAATATATTTATGTAATTGTAATATATTTATGTAACTGTAATATATCTATGTAATTGTCATGTATTGTTATATATCTAATGTGTAAGTGTAATAAATATATTTATGTAATATATCTATGTAATATTACATCGATACATTATTAATTGTAAAATATTTATGTAATTGTAAAATATCTATGTAATTGTAATATTTTTAATGTGTAATTATAATGTATCTATTTAGTTGTAATATATTACATGTAATTGTAATATATCTATGCAATTGTAATATATTTGTGTATCTATTGTAATGTGTAATATATCTTTGTAATTGTAATATATTACAATACACAAATATCTATTACAATTTAATGGATATATTACAATAGATACACAAATATATTACAATTACATAGATACATTACAATTAGATAGATATATTATAATTACATAGATATATTACAATTACATAAATACATTACAATTACTTAAACATAATACAATTACACAGATTTATTACAATTACTTAAACATAATACAATTACATAGATATATTATAATATTACATAGATACATTACAATTACATAGATAATATTACAATTACATAGATATATTACAATTACATAGATATATTACAATTAAAATACATGTAATATATATATATATATGTAATATTACATAGATATATTATAATTACATAGATATATTATAATTACATAGATATATTACAATTGCATAAATATATTACAATAACATAGATATATTACAATTACATTGATATATTACAATTACATTGATATATAATTACATAAATATATTACAATTACATTGATATATTACAATTACATAGATGTATTTCAATTACATAGATATTACAATTACATAGATATATTACATAGATACATTACAATTACAAAGATATATCTCAATTACATATATATATCTATGTAATTGTAATATATTACATATGATATATATTATATAGATATATTACAGTTACATAGATATCTATTACATAGATATATTACAATACATAGATATATTACATTTACATAGATATATTACAATTATATAGATATATAACATATAATAATATATAAATGTGTAATATATCTATGTAATTGTAATATATCTATGTAATTTTACTATATCTATGTAATTGTAATGTATCTATGTAATTGTAATATATATATATATATCTATGTAATTACATTATCTAATGTTTTCAGTAATTCTAATGTATTTATTACATAGATATACTATTACAATTACATAGATATATTACATAATTACAATTACAAAGATATATTACAATTACATAGATATATTACAATTACATAGATATATTTACAATTACATAAATATATTACAATTACATATATATATATATATATTACAATTACATAGATATATTATACATAGATATATCTATGTAATATATTATATATGTAATTATAATATATCTATGTAATTGTAATATATCTATGTAATTGTAATATATCTATGTAACTATAATATATCTTTGTAGTTGTAATATATCTATGTAATTGTAATATATCTATGTAATATTACATAGATACAATATTAATTGTAATATATTTATGTAATCGTAATATATCTATGTAATATATTATCTATGTAATTGTAATATATCTATGTAATTTTAATATATCTATGTAATTGTAATGTATCTATGTAATATATCTATGTAATTGTAATATATCTATGTAACTGTAGTATATCTATGTAATTGTAATATATATATGTAATTGTAATATATTTCTGTAATATATCTATGTAAGTGTCATATATTGAAGTAATTGTAATATATTAGTGTAATACTTTGTAATATATCTACGTAGTTGTAATTATAATATATATGTAATTGTAATTGCAATTTATTACAATAGATATTTTATTCTAATGTTTTCTGTAATTGTAATATATCTATGTAATTATAATATATTTATGTAATTGTCATATATCTATTTAATTGTAATATATTTATGCAATTGTAATATATCTATGTAATTATAATATGTCTATGAAATTGTAATATATCTATGTAATTGTAATATATCTATATAATTGTAATAAATTTGTGTATTGTAATTTATCTATGTAATTGTAATATATCTATGTATTAATTTAGATATATATTTGTGTAATTGTAATTGTAATATATACATATATTAATGTAATATATGTAATATATCTATGTAATAGTAATATATCTATGTAATTGTAATATATTTATGTAATTATAATATATCTATGTAATTGTAATATATCTATGTAATTCTAATATATCTATGTAATTGTAATATATTACAGGTAATAGTAATATATCTATGTAATTGTAATTGTAATATATACATAAATATATCTATGTAATTATAATATATCTATGTAATATTAATGTAGCTATGTAATTGTAATATATCTATTTAATAGTAATGTATTTATTTAATTGTAATATATCTATGTAATAGTAATGTATCTATGTAATTGTAATATATCTATGTAATTATAATACATCTATGTAATATATCTATGTTATTTTAATATATCTATGTAAATGTAATATATCTATGTAATTGTAATATATTTGTGTAATTGTAATATGTTACAATTGTAACTACACAAATATATTACAATTGCACAGATATATTACATATATTACAATAACATAATTACAATTACATAGATATATTATAATTCTATTTATGTAATTGTAATATATCTATGTAATTGTAATGTATCTATGTAATTGTAATATATCTATGTAGACTGCTCAAGAGAGCATCATTTTGAACCATTAATTGGCCTAAGTCATTATTCAAGTGGCATGAACATGAAATGCATGAAAAATTACAGCAAATATGATGCATGAAATGCATGAGTTTAAACCTAAATGTCATGAAAAAAATGCATGTCATCAATATAGTGACCTAGACCTAAATGAACTTGCATGGCATTTAATGCAACCTAGTTCTAGATGCATGGACATGCATGGAAAATAAACAAAACCTAATAACTAAAATATGCATGGCATTTTCACAAACACAAGGCATGCTTAAACTAAAAACTCAACCAAATATCCTGCAAATGCTAACCTATCAACTAACATAGCAAAAATGCAACCATGATGCTAGAATACAAGGAGTGGCCGAATGGCCTATAGTTCCTAACAAGTATGGCATTTTCACAAACACTTGGTATACTTAAACTAAATACTCAATCAAATGTCATGCAAATGCAAAAACCTACCAACTAACATGGCAAAAATGCAACATACAATGCAAAACACATGGAGTAGCCGAATGGCCTCAAGCTCCAACAAGCATGGCATTTTCAGAAACACTTGATATACTAACATGCTGAACTAAAATATAACACTCAAAACATGCAAACACAAAGTACAAATACTAAAGCCAAACAAGCATTTTCACAAACACTTGATATACTAACATGCTCAACTAAAATATAAAACTCAAATCATGCGAACACAACATAAGCATTTTCACAAACACTTGATATACTAAATATAAAAAATCAACAAATTTAAACATTATGAAAACAGAAAATTAAAAATGCAAGAACATGATATTTAAATCATAAATGGCAACAAATAAAGCAACCAAATTAAAATATGACTCAATTATGAAGTAGAATAACACTTAAAACATCAAGATTAACATAAATAACATGATAAAATAAACAAAACAGCAACATTAATAAAAAAAATGTAGGCCATTCGGCCATGGTGAGAAAAATGTAAAAAAAAAAAATTGTAAAAAAAATATTTAAGAAAGAGATGAAGAAAGAACTTAAGATGAACAATGCAAAACCAACTATATAGGTATATTACAATGTAATTCTAATGTTTTAAGTAATTGTAATATATCTATGTAATTGTAATACAACTATGCAATTGTAATATATTTATGTAATTGTAATATATCTTTGTAGTTGTAATATAATTACAATTCCCTATCTATGTAACTATAATATATATTTGTAGTTGTAATATATCTATATAATTGTAATATATCTATGTATCTATGTAATTGTAATATATGCTTGTAATATCTAATGTTTTTAGTAAGTGTAATATATCTACATAGTTATATTACAATTACAGAGATATATTAGAATTACATAGATATATTACATTAGATATCTATGTGGTTGTAATGTATAAATTACCAAATATAATGTTTTAAGTAATTGTAATATATCTATGTAATTCTAATGTTTACATAGATACAATTACATAAAACATTCAAATTACATAGATATATTAGATATGAATATACATAGATATAATTACATTGATATTTTACAATTACATAAATACATTACAATTACACAGATATATTACAATTACATAGATACATTACAATTATCAATCTATGTAACCGTATAATATTACAATTACATAGATTTATTACAATTACTTAGATATAATACAATTACATAGATACATTAGAATTACATAGATATATCACATGTAATATACAATTACATTGATATATACATTACAACTACATAGATATAATACTGAAAATTTTAAAATTACAAATATATTTGTGTAATATATCTATGTGTAATTGTAATGTATCTATGTAATTGTAATGTATCTATGTTACTGAAAACTTTAGATATATAATTGTAATGTATCTATGTAATTATAATATATCTATGTAATTGTAATATATCTATGTAATTGTAATGTATCTATGTAATTGTAATGTATATAGGGTCAGGTCCGAACGGGTTATATATTAGAATTACATAGATATATTAGAAAAATATATTACATATTTACACAAATATTTACAATTACATAGATATATTAAAATTACATAAATATATTTACAATTACATAGATACATTAGAATTACATCGATATATATACGTTACATTATATAGATATATCTATGTAATGTCTAATATAATGTAATATGTAATATATCTATTTAATTGTAATATCCATTGTTTTGTAATATAAATATGTAATTGTAATATATTTACAATTACATAGAGAGGTAATATATTTCGGTAGCAGCGTTAATGTAGAATAAATTCATCTTTTAAAATATATTCATCTACTTGATTGTTGTAGGATTGTGGGACTTGAAATGTAGATCATCTTTCACATAATATCTAGGTTAGGCATATGCTTGATTGTGGTAGGATTGTGGAACTTGAAATGTCGAGGAATTGCTTGATTGTGGTAGGATTGTGGAACTTGAAATGTAGATCATATTTCACATAATATTTTTACCTTTTGAGTAGATGTAATGTGTATAAGCTTAATTCAATAAATATATATTGACAGAACATATACTTTTTAGGTACCTGATGCTGGTAGTGCTCCAAATTTGTCACCAATAATAAGGTCTTCAACTTCTAGTCATCAATTTAATGAAAATGAAGATGGTAAACTACTTGATTATTTTATTCTTCTATATTAACTTCACTACTTAATTGCTTTTAATTGTATAATATTTGTCAATTTTATGCAGATGCTACTCCATAGGAATATTCATGAGATTTGGATTGCTTATTTCACTTTATGTATTTGGATTGCTTATTTACTTTGTGTTTGGATTGCTACTTTTCAATTTTAAGACTGTATTATGACTTTAGCTTGCGACTTCTATTTAGCTTGTAAAAGTTATATAATTAAGACAATTTATTTGTAATATTATGAAATATTTTGTACTTTCTTATAATGGTTTTTTTTATATGAAATATCTTGGATTAAATTATAAATATATCAATATAACAACGAAAAATATGATAAAATTTTATTTTTACCGACGCTCTGACCTCTATACTGACAGTTCATATAACAACGAAAAATGTATAGTATACTAACGGAGTAAACCGTCAGTAAATTTACGACAAACTGTCGCTATAGGTTAATTGTATATTTTACATTTTAATCTATACCGACGGACGCAAACAAAAAAAAAAATCGTCGGTATAAGTATATCTATGGTATCTATATCGACGGATACAAAAGCCATCGGTATAGATACAGTATCTATACCTACTGATAGAAAAGCCGTCGGTATAGATGTGGTATCTATATCGACGGATACAAAAGCCGTCGGTATAGATACAGTATCTATACCTACGGATACAAAAGCCGTCGGTATAGATACGGTATCTATACCTACGGATACAAAAGCCGTCGGTATAGATACGATATCTATACCGATGGATGCAAAATCCGTCGGTATAGGTAAAAGCAAAAGGGGCTACCCCAACATAGGCTATACCGAGCGTAGTAACATTAGTGACGTCTAAAACCGTCGGTATAGGTTATACATCCTATTTCGACGGTCACCTTTTCCGTTGGTATAGGTCTATATCGACGAGGGTTTTACCGTGGCTTAATTTTTTGTTGGAATAGTCATTTTGACCGTCGGTACAGGGTTTTAGGACTTCTAGCGACGGATTTTGGAGTTTTACCAACGCTTTTTGGACCGTCACTATATGGCAATTTGTTTGTAGTGTAGATATACTACAGTTACATAGATATATTACAATTACATAGATATATTTACATTACATAGATATGTAATTGTAATATACAATTACATAGATATATTACATAGATATTACAATTACATAGATATATTACATAAATATATTTATTACAGTTACACATTAGATATATTATAATTACAATTGCATAGATATATATTACAATTACATAGACATATTACAATTACATAGATACATTACAATTACATAGATATCTATGTAATATAATTGTACTACATAAATATATCTATGTAATTGTAATATATCGATGTAATATATTTATCTCTATGTAATTGTAATATATCTATGTAATTGTGTTAATGTAATATATCTATGTAATTGTAATAATATATGTAATTGTAATATATCTATGTAATTGTAATATATTTATGTAATTATAATATATCTATGTTATTGTAATATATTTATGTAATTATAATATATTTGTGTAATTGTAATAAATTTAACTAACTATAGTACATCTATGTAATTGTAATATCTATGTAACTGTAATATATCTATTACATTCATATATTATTACAATTATATAGATATATATATAATTGTAATATATATCAATGCAATTGTAATATATCTATGTAATTGTAATCGTATTATATCTATGTAATTGTAATATTATGTAATTATATCTATGTAATTGTAATACATCTATGTAATTGTAATATGTCTATGTAATTGTAATATATCTATGTAATTTTAATATATCTATGTAATTCTATGTAATTATAATATATCTATGTAATTGTAATATATCTATATAACTATAATATATCTTTGTAGTTGTAATATATCTATGTAATTGTAATATATTTATGAAATATATCTATGTAATATTACATTTACATAGATATATATTACAATTACATTGTATTATCTATGTAATTGTAATATATCTATGTAATTGTAATATCTATGCAATTGTAATATAGTTATGTAATGTATCTATGTAATATATCTATGTAATTGTAATATATCTATGTAACTGTAGTATATATATGTAATTGTAATATATATATATATGTAATTGTAATATATTTATGTAATTATAATATATTACAATTACATAGATATATTACATGGATATATTACAATTACATAGATATATTATTACATTTACATAGATGTATTACAATTACAAAGATATATTACAATTACATATATATATATATATTACAATTACACAGACATATTACAATTGCATAGATATATATTACAATTACATAGATACATTACAATTACACAAATATATTATCTATGTAATATATCTATGTAATATATTATCTATGTAATTGTAATATATTTAAGTAATTGTAATTGTAGTATATATATATATATATATATATATATATCTATGTAATTCTAATGTATCCAGGTAATTGTAATATATATATATATATCCATTGTATCTATGTAATTCTAATAGATCAATGTAATTCGAAAACATTATATGTTACATGTATTTTAATATATCTATGTAATTGTTATATATCTATGTAATAGAAATAGTATATCTTTGTAATAAATACATTAGAATTACTAAAAACATTAGATAATTTAATTACATAGATATATATATTGCAATTACAATTACATAGATACTTTACAATTACATAGAAAATAAAAATTACATAGATATATTACAATTACATAGATATATTACACATTCATATATTATTATATGTAATATATCTATGTAATATATCTATTGTATGTAATTGTAATATATTTATGTAATTGTAATTGTAATATATCTATGTAATTATATAGATACATTGTAATATATCTATGTAATATATGTAATATATCTATGTAATTATAATATGTTTTTGAATTACATTGATATATTAGAATTACATGGATACATTGGATAAATATATTACAATTACATACATATACTACAGTTACATAGATATATTACAATTACATAGATATATTACATAGATACATTACAATTACATAGATATATTACAATTACATAGATATATTACATAGATACATTACATAAATATATTACAATTACATAGATATTACAATTACATAGATATATTAGAATTACGTAGATATATTACAATTACATAGATATATTACATAAATACATTACAATTACATAGATATATTTATGTAATTGTAATATATCTATGTAATATATTATTACAATTGCAATTACATAAATATATTACAATTACATAGATATATTAGATATATATTACAATTACATATATATATATATATATTACAATTATATAAATAATTATGTAATTGTAATATTACAATTACATAGATATATATTTATGTAATTATAGTATATCTATGTTATTTATATATCTATGTATATTACATAAATACGTAGATATATATATCTATGTAATATAACTATGTAATTGTAATATATATATATATATATATATATATATGTAATTGTAATATCTATGTATGTAATATATATATCTATGTAATTCTAATATATCTAAGTAATTGTAATATATCTATGTAATTATATATGTATATATTAGAATTACATAGATATCTATGTAATATAATTGTACTACATAAATATATTTATCTATGGATATATATCTATGTAATTGTAATATATTTATGTAATTGTAATTGTAATAATTACGTAGATATATTACATAGATATTACAATTACATAGATGTATTACAATTACATAGATGTATTTCAATTACATTGATATAGTACGATTACATAGATAAATATTACAATTACATAGACATATTATAATTACATAGATATATTACAATTACATTGATATATTAGAATTACATAGATACATTACAATTACATAGATATATGGCAATTACATAGATATATTACATAGATACATTGGATATATTACAATTATATATTATAATTACAATTACATAGATATATTACATAGATATTACAATTACATAGATATATTATAGTAATTGTAATATATCTATGTAATGTATCTAATTGTAATAAATATATTTATGTAATTGTAATACATCTATGTAATATATGTAATATATCTATGTAATTGTAACATAACATAGATATATTTATTACACATTCATATATTACACATTCATATATTATACATAAATATATTACAGTTACATAGATGTATTAAAATTACATAGATATATTACAATTACATAGATATATTAAAATTACATAAATATATTACAATTACATAGATATATTAAAACAATTACGTAGATATATTACACATTCATATATTATACATAAATATATTACAGTTACATAGATATATTAAAATTACATAGATATATTACAATTGCATAGATATATTACACATTCATATATTCTACATAGATATATTACAATTACATAGATAAATTACAATTGCATAGATATATATTACAATTACATAGATATATATTACAATTACATAAATATATTACAATTACATAGATATATATTACAATTACATAGATATATTACATAGTTATATATAATTACATAAATAGATATACTACAGTTACATAGATATATTACAATTACTAAAAATATTAGATATTACATGTATACATTACAATTACTGAAAACATTAGATATTACATGTATATATTCCATAGATACATTTGATATATTACAATTACATAGATATATTAAAATTGCATAGATATATTACATATATTAAAGTCACATAATTACAATTACATAGATATATTATAATCACATAGATATATTACATAAATATATATTACAATTACATAAATATATTACAATTACATAGATATATTATACATAGATATATATTAAAATTACATAGATATACTGTAATATATCTTACAATTACATAGATATATATTAATGTAATTGTAATATGTCTATGTATATATCAATGTAATATACATGTAATATCTAATGTTTTCAGTAATTGTAATGTATACATGTAATATCTAATATTTTCAATAATTGTAATATATCTATATAATTGTAATATATCTATGTAATTGTAATATATCTATGTAATTACATATATATATATATATATTACAATTGTAATATATCTATGTCATTATAATTTTAATATATCTATGTCACTGTAATTGTAATACATTGAATATATTATAAGCGAAGAAACTAATTAAAACATTTTTGAAACCAATTTCGAAGTCCGCGCTTAAAACCAGAGAAAAAGCAAAATCGGGTTCGGGAGTTGGTTACGTGGGGGGAAGGATGAGCACCCTCACAACGCCCGTTTAAAAATGGTACCAATTAATCATGTGTTATCCTTTAATCTTGATAAAAGGATTTTAATCTTGATGTTTAAAAATAATTCCCATAATTCTCTTTATTGCAAATTTTGTATTTGTAGAAAAACAAATTATTTCATTTGGGAATGAAATGAAAATCTTTGGCATCGGAAACTTTCACCGAATTCTCCATCGTCTAGGTAGAATTTAAGAAGAGTTTCTTCGCTTTCGAATTTATATAATATTCCTCTAAATCGAATAATTTTCCTTCGTAAACAACAATTTTTCAGGATCCTCCAACGTCTAGGCAGGATAATCAATATTTGTAATATATTTATGGAATTGTAATATATCTATGTAATTATAATGTATCTATGTAATTGTAATATATCTATGTAATTGTAACATTTTCTTTAATAATATATATATATATGTAATTGCAATGTATGTATTTATATTAAATATATTTATGAAATTCTAATATTCATTTCCTACATAGATATAGTACAATACATGTAACATCTATGTAATTGTAATGTATCTAATGTAATATATTACATGTATCTATGTAATTGTATTTGCATAGTTGTAATATAAGAATATTTTGAAATAGATCTATTAATAATATATCTATGTAAGTGTTATATATTACAATTACTTCTCTTTTCCATCTATGTAATATATCTATGTAATTGTAATATTTATATATGTAATTGTAATGTATCTATGTAATTGTAATATATTTATGTAATATATCTATGTAATATGACGTAGATATATTACATAAATATATTACAATTACATAGATACATTACAATTACATAGATATATTACAATTACATATTTTTGTAATTACATAGTTATATTACAATTACATAGATACATTACAATTACATAGATACATTACAATTACACATTAGATATATTAAAATACATGTAATTGAAATATATCTATGCAATTGTAATACATCTATGTAATTGCAATATATGTATGTAATATATCTATATCTATGTAATATTACAATAGATAGGTAATTGTAATATATTACATAGATATATATTACAATTACATAGATATATTACAATAACATAGATATATTATAATTACATAAATATATTACAATTACATAGATATATTACAATTACATAGATAATATATTACATAGATATATTTATTAACATTTATATTACAATTATATAGATATATTACAATTGCATATATTTATTATAATTGTATTACTATTACATGATATATATAATTACATAAACCCTATAATGATATCTATGTAATTCTATGTAATATATTTGTGTAATTTTAACATATTACAATTACATTAGATATACTATTATAATTACATAGATATACTATTACAATTACATAGATATATTACAATTACATAGATATATTATAATTACATAGATATATTACATAAATATATTTACAATTACATAGATATATTACATAGATACATTACATAAATATATTAGAATTACATAGATATTACAATTGCATAGATATATTAGAATTACATAGATATATTACAATTACATAGATATATTATAATTACATAAATATATTAGAATTACATAGATATATTACAATTACATAAATATATTTACATTTACATAGATATCTAATAACATAGATATATTACATATATTACAATCACATAATTACAATTACATAGATATATTACAATTACATAGATATATTACTATTACATAGATATATTACAATTATATAGATATATTACATATATTACATAAATATATGTATATATTACAATTACAATTACACAAATATATATCTAAATAAATACATAGATATATTACAATTGCATAGATAAATATATTACATATATATATATATATATTACAATTACATAGATATTACAATTACATAGATATATTACAATAACATAGATATATTACATACATATATTACAATTACAAAAATATATTACAATTACAAAGATATATTACAATTACATAGATATATTATAATACACAAATATATTACAATTAAATAGGTATATTAGAATTACATAGACATATTATAATTACATAGATATATTTCAATTGCATAAATATATTACAATAACATAGATATATTACAATTACATAGATATATTACAATTACAGAAAACATTAGAATTACATAACTATTGCAATATATTACAATTACAACTACATAGATATATTACAATGTATTACACAAATATATTACAATTACCTAAATATATTACAATTACATATATATATATTACATAAATATATTACAATTACATAGATATACTACAGTTACATTGATATATTACAATTACATAGATATATTACATAGATACGTTACAATAACATAGATATATTAAAATTACATAGATATATTACAATTACATAGATAATATATTACATAGATATATTACAATTACATAAATATATTACAATTAATAATGTATCTATGTAATATTACATAGATATATTACATAAATATATTACACTTACATAGATATATTACAACTACAAAGATATATTATAGTTACATAGATATATACAATTACATAGATATATTACAATTACATAGAATTACATAGATATATTAAAATTACATAAATATATTACAATTACATAGATATATTATAAATACATAGATAATATATTACATAGATATATCTAAGTAATTGTAATACATCTATGTATAATATATCTATGTAATTGTAATATATTTATGTAATTGCAAATATATCTATGTAATTGTAATATGTCTATGTAATTGTAATATATCTTTGTAATTGTAATTATGTAATATATCTATGTAATTGTAATAGTATATCTATATAATAAATACATTAGAATTACTGAAAACATTAGATAATGTAATTACATAGATACATTACAATTACATAGATACATTACAATTACATAGATATATTACATAATTACAATTACAAAGATATATTACAATTACATAGACATATTACAATTACATAGATATATTTGCAATTACATAAATATATTACAATTACATAGACATATTACAATTACATAGATATATTTGCAATTACATAAATATATTACAATTACAATTACATAGATACATTACAATTACATAGATATATTAAAATTACATAGATATATTACACATTCATATATTATTATATGTAATATATCTATGTAATTGTTATATATCTATGTAAATGTAATTTATCTATATAATTGTAATATATTTGATAGTGAACTGTAATATATCTATGTAATATATATCTATGTAATTGTAATATATCTATGTAATTGTAATATCTATGTAATTGTAATATATCTATTTAATTGAAATACATCTATGTAATTGTAATATATCTATGTAATTGTAATATATCTATCTAATTATATACATGTAATATCTATGTATCTATGTAGTTCTAATATATCTATGTAATTGTAATATATCTATGTAATTGTAATGTATCTATGTAATATATCTATGTATTGTAATATCTATGTAATTGTAATATATCTATGTAATTGAAATACATCTATGTAATTGTAATATATCTACATGATTGTAATATATCTATGTACTTATATACATGTAATATCTATGTAATTCTAATATATCTATGTAATTATAATATATCTATGTTATTGTAATATATTTATGCAATTGTAATATATCTATGTAATTATAATATATCGATGTAATATTACATAGATATATATATATTACATGTATTTTAATCGTAATATATCTATGTAATTCTAATATATCTATGTAATTGTAATATTATCTATGTAATTGTAATAGATATTACATAGATATATTACATAGATATATATATTACAATTATATAGATATATTTTAAGTACATACATGTATTGCAATTACATAAATGTATTTCAATTGCATAGATGTATTACAATTACATAAATATATTTATTACAATTACATAGGTATATTACTATTACATAGATATATTACTATTACATAGATATATTACAATTACATAGATATATTAGAATTACTATGCAATTGTAATATATCTATGTAATTGTAATACAACAATGCAATTGTAATATATTTTTGTAATTGTAATATATCTTTGTAATTGTAATATATTTAGAATTCCCTATCTATGTAACTATAATATATATTTGTAGTTGTAATATATCTATGTAATTGTAATATATCTATGTAATTGTAATATATGCTTGTAATATCTAATGTTTTTAGTAAGTTTAATATATCTACATAGATATATTACAATTACATAGATATATTAGAATTACATAGATATATTACATTAGATATCTATGTAGTTGTAATGTACACATTACCAAATATAATGTTTTAAGTAATTGTAATATATCTATGTAATTCTAATGTTTTCATAGATACAATTACATAAAACATTCAAATTACATAGATATATTAGATATGAATATACATAGATATAATTACAATGATATTTTACAATTACATAGATACATTACAATTACACAGATATATTACAACTGCATAGATACAATACAATTATCAATCTATGTAATCGTATAATATTCCAATTACATAGATTTATTACAATTACTTAGATATAATACAATTACATAGATACATTAGAATTACATAGATATATCACATGTAATATACAATTACATTGATATATACATTACAACTACATAGATATAATACTGAAAATTTTAAAATTACAAATATATTTGTCTAATATATCTATGTAATTATAATATATCTATGTAATTGTAATATATCTACGTAATTGTAATGTATCTATGTAATTGTAATGTATATAGGGTCAGGTCCGGAGGTTATATATTAGATTTACATAGATATATTACAATTACATAGATAGATTAAAAAAATATATTACATATTTACACAAATATTTACAATTACATAGATAAATTACAATTACATAAATATACTTACAATTTCATAGATACATTAGAATTACATCGATCTATATACGTTACATTAAATAGATATATCTATGTAATGTCTAATATAATGTAATATGTAATATATCTATTTAATTGTTATATCCATTGTTTTGTAATATAAATATGTAATTGTAATATATTTATGTAATTGTAATATATCTATGTAACTGTAATATATCTATTTTTTAATATATTTGTTTTTATTGATTACAATTACAAAGATATATTAGAAAATATTACAATTACATAGATATATTAGAATTACATAGATACAATTACAATTACATTGATATATTACAATTATATAGATATATAACAATTACATAGATATTACATTGATAGATTAAAATACATGTAATATATAATGTTTTCGAATTACATTGATCTATTAGAATTACATAGATACATTTGATATATATATATATATTACAATTACATAGATATATTACACATAGATAATATATTACAATTACATAGATATATTACAATTACATAAATATGTAGATATATTTCAATTACATTTATATAGATATATTACAATTACATAGATACATTACAATTACATAAATATATATATATATATATATATATATTATAATTACAATTACAATTACTTAAATATATAACAATTACATAGATAATATATTACATAGATATATTACATAGATAATATATTTGTGTAATTGTAATGTATCTATGTAATTGTAATATATATCTATGCAATTGTAATATGTCTATGTAATTGTAATATATATATATATGTAATTGTACTATATCTTTGTAATTGTAATACATCTATGTAATTGTAATAATATATCTATGTAATTGTAAGACATCTATAATTACATAAATATATTACAATTACATATATATATATATTATAATTACATAGATATACTACAGTTACATAGATATATTACAATTACATAGATATATTACATAGATACATTACATAAATATATTACATTTACATAGATATTACAATTACATAGATATATTAGAATTTCACAGATATATTATAGTTACATAGATATATTACAATTACATAGATATATTATATATATGTAATTGTAATATATCTATGTTATTGTAATATATCTATGTAATTGTAATATATTTATGTAATTATAATACATCTATGTAATTGTAATTATATATCTATGTAATTGGAATATATCCAGTCTGACCAGACCACTCGAGTTGATCGTACCGTTCAGACTGCCTAGATTGACCGGACCGCCCTGACCGCCTTCGTACAATGTCTATGTAATTGTAATATAATTGTGTAATTTACACAAATATATCTATGTAATTGGTATACATTAGAATTATTGAAAAATTAGATATTACATGTATATATTAGAATTACAAAAAATATTTAATAATTGATAATGTTTTTATCTAATGTATACATGTAATATCCGTGCAACATTACGTAATACATCTATCTAATTGTAATATATATGTAATTACACAAATATATTACAATTCATATATATATATATATTTCATATTACGTAAATTACACAAATATATTACAATTACATATATATATATATATTTCAATTACTAAAAGTCTTAGATTACATGTATACATTAGAATTACTGAAAACATTAGTAATATATCTATGTAATTGTAATATACATGTAATATCTAATGTTTTGAGTAATTGTAATATATTTGTGTAATTGTAATATATCTATGTAATTATAATATATCTATGTAATTATAATATATAAATCTATGTAATATATCTATGTAATATCTATTACAATTACATAGATATATTACATAGATACATTACAATTACATAGATAATATTACAATTACATAGATATATTACATGGATATATTACAATTACATAGATATATTATTACAATTACATAGATATATTAAAATTACATAGATACATAGATATATTACAATTACATAGATATATTACATTAATATATATCTTTGTAATTCTAATGTTTTCAATAATTGTAATATATTTATGTAATTGTAATATATTTGTGTAATTGTAATATATCTATGTAACTATATTACATATATATATATTACAATTACATAGATATATATTACATAGATATAGAATATATTACATGAATATACTATTACAATTACATATATATATTACAATTACATAGATATATTACATATATTACATAGATATACTACATAAATATATTACAATTACATAGATATATTAAAATTACATAGATATATTACAATTACATAGATATATTACAATTAATAATGTATCTATGTAATTGTCGTGTATTGTTATATTTCTAATGTGTAACTGTAATACATATTTTTGTTTTTAGGTTTTACATAAATATATTACAATTACATTTATATATTACCATTACGTAGATATATATATATATATTACAATTACATAGATATGCTATCACAATTACATAGATATATTACATTAACACTATTAAATATATTACAATTACATAGATATATTACATAGATACATTACAATTACATAGATATATTACAATTACATAGATATATTACTATTACATAAATATATTATAATTACATAGATATATTACAATTACATAGATATATTACAATTACATAGATATATAACAATTACATAGATATATATATATAATTACATAAATAGATTTATTACAATTACATAGATATATTACAACTATGCAATTATAATTACATAGATATATTACAATTACATACATAAATACAATTAATATATTACATAGATACATTTTGCAAATCAAACATAGATATACAAATATATTACAATTACTTAAATACATTACAATTACATAGGTATATTACATATATGTAATTACATAGATATATTACAATTACATAAATATATTACAATTACATGCAATTAACACTATTAAATATATATGTATTTTAAAATTACATAGATATATAAGAATAGCTTTTTTGCATTCTGAAACATCTCAAGGAAGAAAAATTACCTGATTTAGGGATCCGGACTAAATTAGGTGTCTACAACATGTATACATTACACTTACATAGATATTTTAAAATTACATAAATATATTACAATTACATAGATATATTACAACTACATGTATATATTACAATTAACATTTTTATAATTACATAGATATATTACAATTACTGAAAACAATTAGATAGATATATTACAATTATGTAGATATATTATAATTACATAGATATATTACAATTACTAAAAACATGTATACATTAGATAATTTCAGTAATTGTATCTATGTAATTGTAATATATTTGTGTAATTGTATTTATGTAATTGTAATATATTTGTAATATATCTATTTAAGTTACATTACTATTTATGAAAACATTAGATATTACAATTATATAGATATATTACAATTATATAGATGATATTACAATTACTGTATTAGATATATTACTGAAAATATTAGAATTACTGAAAACATTAGATATTACATGAATACATAGATATATTAGATATATTACATAGATATATTAGATACATTACATAGATATACTGCAGTTACATAGATATATTACAATTACATAGATATATATTACATAGATAATTGTAATATATCCATGTAATTGTAATACATCTATGTAATATAAGGGTAAAATAGATATATTAAACCAAGATATATTACATAGATATATATATTACTTCATGATATATTACAAACATAGATGTGTGATTTTTGCATGATTTGATTTTTATATTTTAGTTCAGCATGTTTTAGATTTAGTATATTAAGTGTTTGTGAAAATGCTTATGTGGTTTTTGCATGATTTTAGTTTTATACTTTAGTTGAGCATGTTAGTATATTATGTGTTTGTGAAAATGCCATGCTTGTTGGAGCTTGAGGCCATTCGGCTACTCCATGTGTTTTGCATTGTGTGTTGCATTTTTTCCATGTTAGTTGGTAGGTTTTTGCATTTGCATGACATTTGATTAAGTTTTGCATGCTAGTATACCAAGTGTTTGTGAAAATGCCATGTTTGCTAGTCACATAGGCCATTCGGCCACTCCTTGAATTTTTGCATTATATGTGCATTCTTGCCATGTTAGTTGATAGGTTAGCATTTGCATGATATTTGGTTGAGTTTTTGGTTTAAGCATGCTTTGTGTTTGTGAAAATGCCATCGATATTTTAGTTATTAAGTTTGGTTTATTTGCCATGCATGTTCATGCATTTTAGTCTAGGTTGCATTAAATGCCATGCAAGTTCATTTAGGTCTAGGTCACTATATGAATGCCATGCATTTTTTCATGACATTTAGGTTTAAACTCATGCATTATGTTTGCTGTATTGTTTCATGCATTTCATGTTCATGCCACTTGAATAATGACTTAGGCCAATTAATGGTTCAAAGTCATGCTCTCTTAAGCACACTTGTGGAAAATTAAAAATTGTCAAATTGATTATTCTACCTTTGTGATTTTTTTTACTTAGCCAATTTTTATCTAACTTTCAAAAAGTCCTAACTACTATTTGTGAGTCATTTTGTGAGTCTTAAATATTTTTACTTTGATATTTTAAATGATTTTATCAAAGGCAAAAATGTATTTTGGCAAAGTAATTTTTTCACCCAGTACTTTCCCGGTTTTTCTGGGCATTTGTATTTAATCAAAAAATTAAACTGATTTTTTCCCGTATATTTTTACATGTCCTGAGTCTCCAGTATTTTTTTCAGATTTTTTTGAATTTTTAAAAATAGGATAAAAATTCGTGGATTAAAACTGGACAGTGGAGTCAGAATTGAATTTAAAGAAAAATCATTTTTCTGTTTTGGTTAAGTTACTTAGAGGGGGCTGATTAGGAAGGTTAGCTATTGACTTAGGGTAGTTTCTAAGCCTTTTTAAACTCTAAAAATGATTTTTAACTCTCGGGTTAAGGGTGGTCAAGTCCGGGATTTTTAAACTTAAGAAATTAGAGCCATTTAAAAAAAGATTTAGCCCACTTTTTATTTTTAATTCAAGCTTTCCAAAATTGTTTTCAAACAATCACAAAGTATTTTGGTTTTAGAATATTTAATTTGACATATTTTCCTAAGGTAGCCAGATATCGTTTTAGATATACGGATTTCCTTAATTAAAGGAAAAAATACATTTTCATGCATTGCATTTTCTATATTCATGCATTTTATATAATATGTGATTTCTACTATGATAATTTCTATGATATTGTTATGATTTTGAGTTATGTTATATTGTTTATTATATGATTTGGGATATTTCATGATATCCTATGCTTTTTATTTAATAAATTTTTTTGTTATATTATTTAGCATATACTATGTTCATGCATTATTATTTGCATTTTTATTTTCATGCATATTATATGATAGCATTATTTTATATTCTATGTCATTTAAATTATATGCCATATCATTCATATTTGCCATGTCATTTAAATCATTTCATATAGAATATGTATGTTGCCTAGGTCATTTCATTTCATTTAGAATATATCATATGACTTAGGATATTGCATTTCATATAGAACATATTATGCTACCTAGGTCATTTCATTTCACTTAGAATATGTCATATAACTTAGGACATTACATTTCATTTAGAATATGCTAAGGCATTTAAATTATATTATATCATTTAGGATGCATTATATTATTAGATTTTGCTATGTCATTTTATTTATGTCATGCATATACATATTCATATCTTTTAAAATGTTTTCAAAAGGATAATGATTTTTCAATAAAAAAATAAAGATATCTCAAGTTAAAATAATTCATGAGTTCTCTACCGGGTTTGCTGGAGGGAATATGATCAATTATCATTAATAAAGGAATATCTTTCTTTCAAAAATGGAGAATGATTCGGAAAGTTTTCCAAATTAATAAAAATTTCTATATTTTGCCACGTTTGTTGGGGAATATAGGAAAATTTTGAATTTATAAATTTTGGATCATTTTCAATTAAAAATGGAATTATTTTTTTCTTTAAATTGGGATTTAACTTGGAATACTAAATTTAAAACCAACTTTTTACCGAGATTTGAGATAACACACAATTAATAAGGTACCGTTTTATACGGGCGTTGTGGGGGTGCTAATCCTTCCCCGCACGTAACCGAGTCCCGAACCCGTTTCTTTGATTTCTCTGGTTTAAACGCTGACTTGAAATTGGTTTTAAAAATGTTTTAATTAATTTTTAAAATATTTTATAAAACAGGTTTTAATAGGTGGCCGATCACACCTAGCTAAAAAAGATTGGTGGCGACTCCATGTCTTTTTCAAGTTCATTTTCAAAACCTTCATTTTTCTAGAGGAATTAAGTCGACTTTTCCTCGGTTTTTTTAATGTCACGCTTAATGAATAATAAAGTCTTGCGATGAGACTCGTTATTTTTTAGGTTGCGACAACTTGGCGACTCCACTGGGGACAATTAGAGAGTCAGGCCTAGAATTAGTCGTGTGTTATCAAAGTCTCAGTTTTGTTGGTTTAATTGGTATTTAATTTTAATTCCCATATTTTTAAAATAAAAGAGAATTTTGAAAATAAAAAAATGTTTTAATATGTCTATATTCATGTGCATTCATATTATTATTTGTTCTCTGGTTATTTTGTTGCTTATTTATATGTTTGCTTGACTGATGCTTTACATTGTTTGATTTTAGTGGGGTATTTAGAATAAGGGTTGTAGAATAGGTGGTGACAGGTTTATTTTGTTCCTCCGCACACACTGTATTTGCATTTGCATAACATGAATCCTCTACCTGGGTTTCGTCCTTTTAAGTGGGAGTAAAGTAACTACGCCTTCGTGATTGATCCTTCGTATGGGCTAGTGAAACACTTCCGGAGTATAAAGTACCTAATGCCTTCGTGATAATCCTCCGTACGGGCATAAGAAAATATACTCTAACGAATTGAACCCGCTTTTATCGGGGTGCCTTACTAGCCTTCACCGGCGACAGTGAGGAATAATTCGGGGCCTTAGAACCAATTCACCTTCATATAGTGAACCTAGGCGAAGCCATGCTGGATTTCTGTTAGATACCCGAAGTTTAAGAACACATGGAGGAACATTTCCAACCTTTTACCATCGTTCTATATGTTAGATACAAATTGGGTGATGATGAACGAACATCATACCGCTCGTATTTTTTTATTATTATTTTGTCCCAAAGGCGTCGTAATGCCGAAGCTCTGTTAAAATTTTCGGGACATTTTTTTAAAAAGCATGTTTGTTATTTATGTTATATTTGTGAATTCATTTCCTTACTAATCTATTTCTTTCTGTTTTCTTTTCTTTGACATGCATCATAGACATCATCATACACTTGAAATTATTGGCCTCGGGATAGTTATCAACCCAAAAGACTTTCATGGAGTGTCAGGTTATTTCAGTGATAGAAAATCATGCAGTAGTTAGAGAGAAAGAAAAATGAGGTGTATCAAAACTGTATTAGTTGGGTGCCATTTGCTACAATCTTAGTGTATGACAGAGATATTATAATTTTCAAAAATTGGGCTAGTTAATAAGGGAGAAAAATAAAAAATTAATTGATTATTAATTTGAAATGCTTGCTTTCTTTTGTCATTCTTTCCAAGACTATATCTGATGCCTATTTGATTCCTTTACAATTAATGAAAAGTCATGGGGCAGGCCCAGAGAAAATTAGAAAAGATCTAGTGAGAAGAAAAAGGTGCCATTTCTAAGTTTCATCCCTTTTCGCACCATTGATACCCCAATGCATGCAATAGAGAATATGTCAGACACAATGTAACAAAGACACTTAAACAGAGGCCCTTAAACAGAGGCCCCACGATAGTAGCTACTTGTGATTGTCCTAAATGATTCTTGTATATAATTACATAGATATTACAATTACATAGATGTATTACAATTGCATAGATGTATTTCATTTACATAGATAAATTACAATTACATAGATAAATATTACAATTACATAGACATATTATAATTACATAGATATATTACAATTACATTGATATATTAGAATTACATAGATACAGTACAATTACATAGATATATGACAATTACATAGATATATTACATAGATACATTGGATATATTACAATTATATATTATAATTACAATTACATAGATATATTACATAGATATATTAAAGTAATTGTAATTGTAATATATCTATGTAATGTATCTAATTGTAATAAATATATTTATGTAATTGTAATACATCTATGTAATATATGTAATATATCTATGTAATTGTAATATAACATAGATATATTTATTAATATATATATTACAATTACATAGATATATTACATATATTACATAGATATACTACATAATTATATTATAATTACATAGATATATTACATAGATACATTACATAAATATATTACAATTACATAGACATATTACAATTACACAGATATACTACATAAATATATTACAATTACATAGATATATTACAATTACATTTATATATTATACATAGATATATTACAATTACAAATATATATATATATATATTACAATTACATAGATATATTACATAGATACATTACATAAATATATTACAATTACATAGATATATTACAATTACATAAATATATTACAATTAATATATTACATAGATACATTGCAATTACACAGATATATTAAAATTACATAGATACATTACAATTACATAGATATATTACAATTACATAGATATATTACAATTACATAAATATATTACAATTAATAATGTATTTATGTAATTGTCATGTATTGTTATATATCTAATGTGTAACTGTAATAAATATATTTATGTAATATATCTATGTAATATTACATAGATACATTATTAATTGTAATATATTTATGTAATTGTAATATATTTATGTAATTGCAATATATCTATGTAATAGTAATGTATCTATGTAATATATCTATGTAATTGTAATATATCTATGTAACTGTAATATATATATATATATATATGTAATTGTAATATATTTATGTAATTGTAATATATCTATGTAATTATAATTGCATAGTTGTAATATATCTATGTAATTGTAATATATCTATGTAATTATAATATATCTATGTAATTGTTATATATCTATGTAATTTTAATATATTTATGTATTGTAATATATCTATGTAACTGTAATATATCTATTTTGTAATATATTTGTTTTTAGTAATTACAAGTACATAAATATATTATTACAATTACATAGATATATTACACATTCATATATTATACATAGATATATTACAATTACATAGATATATTACAATTACATAGATATATTACACATTCATGTATTTTACATAGATATATTATAATTACATAGATATATTACAATTGCATATATATATTACAATTACATAGATATAATACAATTACATAAATATATTACAATTACGTAGATATATATTACAATTACATAGATATATAACAATTACATAGATATATTACATAGTTATATATAATTACATAAATAGATACACTACAGTTACATAGATATATTACAATTACTGAAAATATTAGATATTACATGTACACATTACAATTACTGAAAACATTAGATATTACATGTATATATTACATAGATACATTAGATATATTACAATTACATAGATATATTACATATATTACAATCACATAATTAAAATTACATACATATATTATAATTACATAGATGTATTACATAAATATATATTACAATTAGATAAATATATTACAATTACATAGATATATTATACATGGATATATATTAAAATTACATAGATATACTGTAATATATCGTACAATTACATAGATATATATTAATGTAATTGTAATATATCTATGTATATATCAATGTAATATATATGTAATATCTAATGTTTTCAGTAATTGTAATGTATATATCTAATATCTAATATTTTAAGTAATTGTAATATATCTATATAATTGTAATATATCTATGTAATATATCTATGTAATTACATATATATATTACAATTGTAATATATCTATGTAATTATAATTTTAATATATCTATGTCACTGTAATTGTAATACATTGAGTATATTAGAATTACATAGATATATTACAATTACATAAATATATTACAATTACATAGATATATTACAATTACATAGATATACATTACAATTAAATAGATATATAATAATTACATAGATATATTAGATATATTATAATAAATTTGTAATATATCTATGTAATTACAATATATATGTAATTTTAATATATCTATGTAATTATATACATAGATATATTGTAATATATCTATGTAATATATGTAATATATATTTGTGTAATACATTGTAATATATCTATGTAATTGTAATATATTTGTGTAATACAATTACATAGATATATTACAATTACATAGATATATTACATTAACACTATTAAATATATTACAATTACATAGATATATTACATTTATATAGATATATTACAATTACTGAAAATATTAGATATTACATGTATACATTACAATTACTGAAAACATTAGATATTACATGTATACATTAGAATTACTGAAAATATTAGATAATTGATAATGTATACATCTATGTAATTGTAATATCTATGTAATTGTAATATATCTATGTAATTGTAATATATATATATATATATATGTAATTGTAATATCTATGTAATTGTAATATATCTATGTAACTCTTGTACTTTCTTGATTTTCCATTCTTGTTTTTGCTATTTTGATTATTATGTGGTGAGTTTTCTTTTTAAATAAGTGTTTTTTATTGTTCTTCTTAAGTTCTTTCTTCATCTCTTTCTTAAATATTTTTTTTACAAATTTTTTTCTTATTTTTCTTTAATGGCCGAATGGCCTACATTTTTCTTATTATGGTTGCTGTTTTTGCTTTAATTTATCATGTTATTTATGTTATTTTCTTTAATTTTGATGCTTTAAGTGTTCTTCTACTTCATATATTTGAATCATGTTTTAATTTGGTAGCTTTGTTTGTTGCCATTTATGATTTAAATATCATGTTCTTGCATTTTTAATTTTCTGTTTTCATAATGTCTAAATTTGTTGATGTTTTATATTTAGTATATCAAGTGTTTGTGAAAAAGCTTGTGAGTATCTCTACCTTGTGTTTGCATGATTTGAATGTTATATTTTAGTTGAGCATGTTAGTGTATCAAGTGTTTGTGAAAATGCTTGTTTGGTTTTAGTATCTCTACTTTGTGTTTGCATGATTTGAGTGATATATTTTAGTTGAGCATGTTAGCATATCAAGTGTTTGTGAAAATGCCATGCTTGTTGGAGCTTGAGGCCATTCGGATACTCCATGTGTTTTGCATTGTGTGTTGCATTTTTGCTATGTTAGTTGATAGGTTAACATTTGCATGATATTTGGTTGAGTTTTTAATTTAAGCATGCCTTGTGTTTGTGAAAATGCCATGCATATTTGAGTTATTAGGTTTGGTTTATTTGCCATGCATGTTCATGCATTTAGACCTAGGTTGCATTAAATGCCATGCAAGTTCATTTAGGTCTAGGTCACTATATCGATGCCATGCATTTTTCATGACATTTAGGTTTAAACTCATGCATTTCATGCATTATGTTGGCTGTATTGTTTCATGCATTTCATGTTCATGCCACTTGAATAATGACTTAGGCCAATTAATGGTTCAAAGTCATGCTCTCTTAAGCACACTTGTGGAAAATTAAAGTTTGTCAAATTGATTATTCCACCTTAGTGATTTTTTTTACTTGGCCAATTTTTCTCTAACTTATAAAAAGTCCTAGCTACTGTTTGTGAGTCATTTTGTGAGTCTTAAATATTTTTACTTTGATTTTTAAATGATTTTATCAAAGGCAAAATTGTATTTTGGCAAAACAGTTTTTTCACCCAGTACTCATACTTTTCCGATTTTTCTGGGCATTCATCTTTAATCAGAAATTAAGATTATTTTTTCCCGTGTAATTTTACATGTCCTAAGTCTCCAGTATTTTTTTCAGAATTTTTTGAATTTTTAAAAATAGGGTAAAAAATCATGGCTTAAAACTGGACAGTGGAGTCAGAATTGAATTTAAAGAAAAATCCTTTTTCTGTTTTGGTTAAGTTACTTAGAGGGGGCTGATTGGGAAGTTTAGCTACTGACTTAGGGTAGTTTCTAAGCCTTTTTAAACTCTAAAAATGATTTTTTAAGTCTCGGGTTAAGGGTAGTCAAGTCCGGGATTTTAAGCTAGGGAAATTAGAGCCATTTAAAAAAGGTTTAACCCAGTTTTTTATTTTTAATCTAAGCTTTTCAAAATTGTTTTCAAACAATCATAAAGTACTTTGATTTTAGAATATTTAATTTGACATATTTTCCTAAGGTAGCCAGATATCTTTTTAGATATACGGATTTCCTTAATTAAAGGAAAAAATACATTTTCATGCATTACATTTTCCATATTCATTCATTTTATATAATATGTGATTTTTGCTATGATAATTTCTATGATATTGTTATGATTTTGAGTTATGTTATATTGTTTATTATATAATTTGGAATATTTCATGATATCCTATGCTTTTTATTTAATTATTTTTTTTTGTTGTTATATTATTTAGCATATACTATGTTCATGCATTATTATTTTATTTTTATTTCCATGCATATTATATGATAGCATTATTTTATATTCCATGTCATTTAAATTATATGCCATATCATTCATATTTGCCATGTCATTTAAATCATGTCATTTCATATAGAATATATTATGTCACCTAGGTCATTTCATTTCATTTAGAATATATCATGTGACTTAGGATATTGCATCTCATATAGAACATATTATGCTAGAATAGATGTATTATAATTACATGGATATATTACAATAACATAGATATATTACAATTGTAATATATCTATGTAATTGTAATTGTAATATATCTATGTAATTGTAATATCTATGTAATATATCTTTGTAATTCTAATGTTTACATAGATATTACATGTATATAATTACATAGATATATTACAATTACATAGATATTACAATTACATAGATATATTGCAATTGCATAGTTATATATTACAATTACATATATATCTATATAATTGTAATAATATATGAATGTAATAGATATATTACAATTACATCGATATATTACAATTGCATAGATATCTATTACAATTACATAGATACATTACAATTACATAGATATATTTATATATATCACAATTACAATTACTTAAATATATTACAATTACATAGATAATATCATTAGCTGTCGCCACCTAAAAGATAACGAGTCTCATCGCAAGACTTTATTATTCGTTAAGCGTGACATTAAAAAAAATCGAGGAAAAGTCGACCTAATTCCTCTAGAAAAATGAAGGTTTTGAAAATGACCTTGAAAAAGACATGGAGTCGCCACCAATCTTTTTTAGCTAGGTGTGATCGGCCACCTATTAAAACCGGTTTTATAAAATATTTTAAAAATTAATTAAAATATTTTAAAAACCAATTTCAAGTCTGCGTTTTAAACCAGAGAAATCAAAGAAGCGGGTTCGGGAGTCGGTTACGTGTGGGGAAGGATTAGCACCCCCACAACGCCCGTATAAATCGGTACCTTATTAATCGTGTGTTATCTCAAGTATCGGTAAAAAAATCGGTTTTAAATTTAGTATTTCAAGTTAATTCCCAATTTAAAGAAAAATAATTCCATTTTTAATTGAAAATGATCCGGAATTTATAAATTCAAAATTTTCCTATATTCCCCAACAAACGTGGCAAAATATAGAAATTTTTATTAATTTGGAAAACTTTCCGAATCATTCTCATTTTAAAGAAGATATTCCGTTATTAATAATAATTGATGATATCCTCCATAGCAAACCCGACAGAGATATATTACAATTACATAGGTATATTACAATTACATAGATACATTACAAATATGTAGATATATTACAATTACATAAATACATTAAAATTACAAAAATCTATTATAATTACATAAATATATTACAATTACATAGATATATTATAATTACATAGATAAATTATAATTACATAAATATTAGATATGTAATTCTAATATATATCTATGTAATTCTAATATATTTATATAATTATAATATATCTAATATAATATATCTATGTAATTATAATATTTCAGTAATTATATATATATATATTACAATTACCTAGATATATTACATAAATATTTTCAGTAATTGTAATATATCTAATATTTACCATAGATATATTTGTGTAATTGCAATTGTAATTGTAATTACACGTATTTATGTAATATATCTATGTAATTGTAATACATCTATGTAATATATCTATGTTATTGTAATATATCCATGTAATTATAATATATCTATGTAATTGTAATATATCTATGTAATTATAATATATTTGTGTATTTTAATGTATTTATGTAACTGTAATATATCTATGTATTTGTAATGCATCTATGTAATTGTAATATATCTATGTAATTGTAATATATCTATGTAATTCTAATGTATCTATGTAATTGTTATATATCAATTTAATTGTAATGTTTTAAGTAATTGTAATATATCTATGTAATTGTAATAAATCTATGTAATTGTAATGTATCTATATAATTGTAATATATCTATGTAATTCTAATGTTCTAAGTAATTGTAATATATTTATGTATACATAGATATATATGTAATTGTAATATATCTATGTAATTGTAATGTATCTATGTAATATATTACAATTACATATATATTACATAGATATATTACAATTATATCTATGCAATTGTAATATATCTATGTCACTGTAATATATCTATGTAATTGTAATATATTTATGTATACTTAGATATATACTATAATTACATAGATATATTACAATTATAATTACATAAATATATTACAATTACTTAAAACATCATAATTAAATAGATATATTACAATTACATAAATATATTAGAATTACATAGATATATTACAATTACAATTACATAGATACATTACAATTACACAAATATATTACAATTACATAGATATATTACAATTACATAGATATATTACAGTTACATAAATATATTATGTATCTATGTAATTGTAATATATTTTTGTAATTGTAATGTATCCATGTAATTGTAATATATCTATATAATTGTAATTATCTAATATTTTAAGTAATTGTAATTATCTAATATTTTAAGTAATTGTAATATATCTATGTAATTGTAATATATCTATGTAATTGTAATATCTATGTATTTCTAATGTTTTCAGTAATATCTATATAACACTTCTAAAATCAATGTAAGAGGCAAGATTTTCATCTGAAGGAAGAACTTCTCTGAAAAAAACTCTTTAAAAAAATCCCAGCAATAAAATCGTCTTTCCAACAATTATCTTTTCTTCTTTTATTTTCATTTTTTTCATTTTTTTCATTTTATCTCTGTTGATCACTGGGCCTCGTTTGAGATTTTGTTGTTAGTTGGTCACTAATTTTTTTGAAGTGAATTTCTTCCTTGAGAAGAGAGATTTGTTTTGATTATAATTAATTAAATTATTAATTTGTCCTGTATGAATAGACAAAGATTTTAAGAGATTAAGATTTTTAACTTTTGGTTTTTCTATAAATGGAAATGTTATTTTCGTGTTTAATATTTTAATGCTGATTTCTTGATTTGTCACTTTGTAAGGTTTGAATAAAGATATAAAAAGTGTGCCTAGTATGACATTTTGCATTATATCTTTCACCATTAAGAAGCATGTTTGATATTTGATTCATTTATTACATAGATATTTATACATATATCTATGTAATTGTAATATATTACAATTACATAGATGCATTACAATTACATAAACATATTACAATTACAATTACTTAAACATATTACAATTACATAGATATCTAATTACATAGATACATTACAATTACATATATATATTAGAATTACATAGATATATATTACAATTACATAGATATATTAAAATTACAATTACATATTTATATTAAAATTACATAGATACATTACAATTACATAGATATTACAATTATATATATATATATATATATCTATGTAATTGTAAGATATCTATGTAATTGTAATATATTTAATAGTGTTAATGTAATATATCTATGTAATTGTAATAGTATATCTATGTAATAAATATATTTATGTAACTATAGTATGTTGTAATACATTTATGTAATCGTAATATATCTATCTATGTAATTGTAAATATATTTATGTAATTGTAATATATCAATGTAATTGTAATATATATATATATATATATATGTAATTGTAATATATCAATGTAATTGTAATTATGTGATTGCAATATATGTAATATATCTATGTAATTGTAAATATATTTATGTAATTGTAATATATCTATGTAATATATTATCTATGTAATTGTAATATATCTATGTAATTGTAAACATTAGATATTACATATATTACAATTACATAGATATATATTACATAGATATATTACAATTACATAGATATATAGATATATTACATAGATATATTACAATTACATAGATATATTATTACAATTTTATATTATTACAATTACATTAGCTATATTACAATTACATAGATGTATTAGTGCAATATATTATCTATATATATATATGTAATTGTAATCTATCTACGTAATAAATATATATCTGTGTAATATATCTATGTAATTGTAATATATCTGTGTAATATATCTATGTAATTGTAATGCATCTATGTAATAAATATATATCTGTGTAATATATCTATGTAATTGTAATATATCTGTGTAATATATCTATGTAATTGTAATGTATCTATGTAATATATCTATGTAATTGTAATATATATATTTAGGTAATTGTAATTTCTATGTAATTGTAATATATCTATGTATAATATATCTATGTAATTGTAATATATTTATGTAGTATATCTATGTAATTGTAATATATCTATGTAATTCTAATATATTTATGTAATGTATCTATGTAATATATCTATGTAATTGTAATATATTTATGTAGTATATCTACGTAATATATCTATATAATTGTAATATATATATTAACAAATATATATATGTTATATTACAATGACATAAATATATTTATTACAATTAGATACATTACATAGATATATTACAATTACAAATACTGTAATATATCGATGTAATATATCTATGTAATTGTAATTATAATATATAATTGTAATGTATCCAATGTATCTATGTAATATATCTATGTAATTGTCATATATCTATGTAATTGTAATGTATCTATGTAATTCTAATATATCAATGTAATTGTAATATATCTATGTAATTATAATATGTCTATGTAATTGTAATATTTATCTATGTAATTATAATATATATATATATATATATGCAATTGAAATACATCTATTTAATTGTAATACATCTATGTAATTGTAATATCTATGTCATATATCTATGTAATTATTACAATTACAATTACATAAATATGTTACAATTACATAGATATATTACAAATACATAGGTATATATCCATAGATAAATATTTTTATGTAGTACAATTATATTACATAGATATCTATGTAATTCTAATATATACATATATAATTACATAGATATATTACAATTACTTAGATATATTAGAATTACATAGATATATATATTACAATTACATATATATATATATATATATTACAATTACATAGATATATATATATATATCTATGTATTTATGTAATATACATAGATATATAAATAACATAGATATACTACAATTACATAAATTTATATCTATGTAATTGTAATATTACAATTACATAACTATATATCTATGTAATTGTAATATATATATATATATGTAATTGTAATATATATCTAATATATCTATGTAATTGTAATATATTTATGTAATTGTAATTGTAATAATATATTACTTAGATATATTACAATTACATAAATATATCTATGTAATTGTAATGTATCTACGTAATATATCTATGTAATTCTAATATATCTATGTAATTGTAATTGTAATATATCTATGTAATTATATAGATACATTGTAATATATCTATGTAATATATGTAATATATCTATATAATTGTAATATATCTATGTAACTGTAGTATATCTATGCAATTGTAACATATATATATATATATATATATCCAATGTATCTATGTAATTCTAAAATATCAATGTAATTCGAAAACATAGTATAATTACATAGATATATTACATATATTACATAGATATATTACAATGTATCTATATAATTACATAGATATATTACAATTACGTAAATATATTACAATTACATACAATAGATATATTACATAGATATATTACATATAATAATATCTGAATGTGTAATATATCTATGTAATTGTAATATATCTATGTAATTTTAATATATCTATGTAATTGTAATGTATCTATGTAATTGTAATATATATATCTATGTAATTACATTATCTAATGTTTTCAGTAATTCTAATGTATTTATTACATATATATACTATTACAATTACATAGATATATAACAATTACATAGAAATTATATAGATATATTAAAATACATGTAATATATAATGTTTTCGAATTGCATTGATCTATTAGAATTACATAGATACATTTGATATATATATATTACAATTACATAGATATATTATAATTACATAAATATATAGATATATTTCAATTACATTTATATAGATATATTACAATTACATAGATATATATATATTACAATTACTTAGATATATTACAATTACATAGATAATATATTACATAGATATATTACATAGATAATATATTTGTGTAATTGTAATGTATCTATGTAATTGTAATATATATCTATGTATATATATATCTAATGTAATATATTACAATTACATAGTTTTGAATTACATAGATATATTACAAATACATAGATAGCCATTTTGCCTTTGAAACCCGGTTTTGCTCAAAACAAGTCTGTTTTTCAGATTTTCTTCAAACTAAGCCTTGGGCTATCCCTTTTTAATATTCCTCATCCATTGGGGGCTTTAGTCTTACCAAGTCGGGCCATTTCTGTGATTCCTCCCGATTTCACTGAAATCCACCAAAAAACCCTAATTCTCGGTTTTCACCCGGATTGACTTTTCTTTCTGTTTTTCTTTCAAGTGGCTTCTCCATTACCCGTAGTCAGTGCTTATCTTTCATTTGGAACCTTCAATTTTGACCAATTCGATCGCTTAAGCACTTTTCCCCAAATTTCTCGGATTAGGGTTTCCTTTCTACTGAATCTCCAAATCCCAATTTTCGAACTCTATATCTTTCAATGCAGACCTCGGATTATCAAAATTCTTTCGCCATTTTTCAATTGAACTTCAAATCTTGATTTTGAAAGTGGGTTGATTTTTTCAGTAGTTGACTTTTTGGAATTGACTTTTTCGGGGTTGACTTCTTTTTGGGGTTGACTTTTTTTTCGAGTTTGACATATTATGCTCGCCCTCTTAAACTAAGTCTCGGAGTACCACCTGCAGGATGAAAAAACTCGTTTTACATTCTGAAACATCAATTTAGGAAGAAAATATACTAGTTTTAGTGGTCTGGACAAAATTAGGTGTCTACAGATATATTTCATAAATATATTACAATTACATAGATATATTACAACTACAAAGATATATTATAGTTACATAGATGTATTACAATTACATAGATATATTACAATTACATAGAATTACATAGATATATTAAAATTACATAGATATATTACAAATACATAGATATATTACAATTGCATAGATGTATTACAATTACATAGATATAATTATATAGATATATAACAATTACATAAATATATTACAACTACATAGATATATTACAATTACATAGATATATTACAATTACATAGATATATTACAATTGCATTGATATATATTACAGTTACATATATATCTATATAATTGTAATAATATATGAATGTAATAGATATATTACAGTTACATAGATATATTACAATTACATAGATATACTACAGTTACTTAAATATATTACAATTAGACAAATATATTACAATTACCTAAATATATTACAATAGCATAGATATATTATAATTACATAAATATATTACAATTACATAGATATATTATAATTACATATATTATTACAATTACATAGATATATTACATTAACACAATTACATAGATATAATACAATTACATAGATATATTACATTTACATAGATATATTATTACAATTACATAAATATATTACATAGATATATTACAATTACATAGATATATTTATGTAGTACAATTTTATTACATAGATATCTATGTATATATCTATGTAATTGTAATGTATCTATGTAATTGTAATATGTCTATGTAATTGTAATATATATCTATGCAATTGTAATTATAATATATCTAATGTGTAACTGTAATAAATATATTTATGTAATATATCTATGTACACTACAAACAAATTGCCATATAGTGACGGTCCAAAAACCGTTGGTAAAACTCAAAAATCCGTTGCTAAAAGTCCTAAAACCTTATACCGACGATCAAAATGGCTATTCCGACAAAAATTTAAGCGACGGTAAATCCCTCGTCGGTATAGATCTATACCGACGAAACAGCGACCGTCGGAATAGGGTGTACAACCTATACCGACGGTTTTGGGCGTCACTATTGTTACTACCGTCGGTATAGACTATGTTGGGTTAGTCACTTTTGTTTTCACCTATACCGACGGTTCTATCGTCCGTCGGTATAGATACCGTAGATTTATATATACCGACGGTCATTTTGTCCGTTGGTATACATATACCGACGGTTTTTTTCACGTCCGTCGGTATAGATGTAGCTGTAAAATATATGATTAACCTATAGCGACGGTTTTGTCCATCAGTATATATGGTGATTAAAGCGTCGGTAAAAATACATTTTTATCATATTTTTAATTACTAATATTGAGTCCATGTAATAATTTAATCCAACATATTTCATATGAAAAAAAAATCATAAGAAAGTATAAAATATTTAATAATATTAAAAATAAAATTACAAAGAAAATGTCTTAATTATATAACTTTTACAAATTAAATACAAGCCACAAACTAAAGTCATAATACAGTCTTAAAATTGAAAATTAGCAATCCAAAAACAAAGTAGCAGAAGCCAAAACATCTACGTTCTCGTTAGGAAATTGTCTTTGAAACACCGATAAAACATTACCCAAAGTTGCCTTCAAATCTCGAATCTCTGTCTCTAACTCTAGTACCTTTTCATCTCGCTGCATTGATTGAGAACATGAAGAAACCGATTTATGCGATGAAATAGATATTGTTCCCAAACAATGAACATGCCCTTTTTACTCTGGTCCTTTAACTTTTGAATACACATCATCTTTCCATGAGCATTGTTGAGAATTTTCAGAACCAATTTCATCTAAACCTTTTCTCATGAGTTCCTAAAAGGTAAATAAGAATATTATGACAATCTTCACACAGCCAATATTAATACAATCTTCACATCATGTAGGAATATATATTATATATTTTTCACACAAACATTTATACCCAAGGAAATGAAAACAGAGAACATCAATTCTACCCGTGTTTGACCCAACTGCTGATTTCCATACAGAGCTTATATGGTTATACCTTAGTACTATTGCAGGCAGTAATTTTCCCAACATAGATCCCAAGTGTACTATTCATTGTAAAATCTCATGGAAAATGTTGAAAATTGTGACAATTAAGATGCTACTCTTATAATAAAGAATCTGTGCCTTTGTAGCTCAACTATTAAGAATGGAACAGAATGACCACTACTGTTCCTTATTACTACAACTGAAGAGCACACATCTTTGAATAACAAGATTGAAAAGTTCAGAGTTGAAAAGCTATCACAAGTTCAGAATCAAAATCAAGCTACGGTGAAAACAATAATAATGAGAAAAGTCCACCAAAAAGCAAAGACAATAATAAAATTTTCAAAAGTTGTGTTTTTATTGGTCAAAGATTTGACAGCCTATCCACAATATCCTTCAAGAACAAAGTTTTCTCAGCTGAACTAGTGTAGTAGACTACATTAAATCAGAAATCCTATAATGCATTTCCTTTTAAGAATTTATTTTAGAATGGGGTTACTTCTAAGTAAAACATTTTGAGATATTCCTCTAGTTTCTACTAGGTGTCACTGGTAAGTATTCCCATGTTGTTTAAACAAACATATTATAAACAGACATAGACCACAACTTGCTTCTTCAAGTACTCATAAGTTCACCCATCTCTCTAATCCCATTTTTTTTTGCTTCACTTTCAGTGACCCCATCCTAAGTGAGTTTACTATAAAGAACCAATAATACAAGTTTCCAGGCACTAATATTTTCCAACAAACTTCCAAAAAAAGCATGGAAATCATCTTTAAACAATCAAATAGGTCATAGCAATAATAGGTAACACATCGCAGACAGTATTTAAACACCAATAGGGCTTGAATAGTTGTGGAGATGAGAGAGCTACATGAATTACCCATTTGTTACCACTATTTACTTGTTTCCCAGATTTAATCAAAACCAGAATAAGGATAAAACAAATCTTCCATAAAAGAAAGAAAAAAAGAAATTAGAAATGGGAACACTCATTAATGTTCTTCTCCTATTATTCTATTAAAAACAAACAGAGATCAAAGTGAAGATACGAAATCAAAACTAGATCAAATAAAACGAAGCAGATCAAGTTAAGAAAGAAAAACATAAAAGAGAAACCGAAAGGCGACCTTCTGGAAGTCCTCGGGGGCGACACCAGGAAAGTAGCAGCAGTGAGCTATGGCCAGAGATACAGATGTATCATATACTTGTTGAGGTGTGATTCCACGGCCATCTTTCTCATCAATCAGTTTTCTGATTGATCTATATTTAGGCTCACCATAACCTTTTAGGAAACGCAAAGGAGAGTGTCTAACTGCGACAAAATGAAATAAATTCCAACCTCTTTTGTCCACCATTTCACAACAATCTGGACAATAGGAGATAATCTCTCTTACTATTTGTTCATGGCCTTGCCTGGCTGCCATAAGAAGGGGTGTCATCTCCGACTTTTTATCAGCTATATAGGCAGCAGATTTATCCCATTTTAACAACTCTTCCACAACTGAACAGTGACCTAAGTGTGCAGCATAATGAAGAGGGGTCTGTCCGTTTTCATCTATTTGCTGTGTCAAATTCCCTTTCTTCTTTAATATTATTCTTGTTGCCCCTAAAACCAAGAAAAAGGGGAAAAAATGTCAATAAACAAGGGGGGCAATCTATTATTTATTTCCAGCACAGAAAACACTCATTAATGTTCTTCTCCTATTATTCTATTAAAAACAAACAGAGATCAAAGTGAAGATACGAAATCCAAACTAGATCAAATAAAACGAAGCAGATCAAGTTAAGAAAGAAAAACATAAAAGAGAAACCGAAAGGCGACCTTCTGGAAGTCCTCGGGGGCGACACCAGGAAAGTAGAAGCAGTGAGCGCTGTGGATCAGAAACAGGAAGAGAAGCGCGAATATCATCGTCGTGGCCGATTTGTGCATAGATCTGACAGAAACATACCGATTCTCTTGTTAGACAAAAAATGTGAGGTTCGGAAGAGGAAGGACCACGAGTGGCATCGTTGGGCCAATAAGGAAAGAAAGGAAGAGGGGAAGTTAGGGTTTTGTTAAAGGAATACAGTGGAAGAGGAGTTTTAGCTTAGGTCAAAAATTATAAATAATAATAAATAAAAAAAATCGTTGTCTATACCGACAGTCGGAAATTAAATAGCCGTTGCTATAGGTTTATTTAATAAAAGAATAAAAATAAATTTCCCAGCAATTTTAAAAAAGAAGCGATTTTTTTTCCAACAAATATACTGACGGAAGGAGGAGGAACCGTCAGTAAAAATCATACCTATACCGACGGTCAACGAAAAACCGTCAGTAAAAATCATACCTATACCGACGGTCAACGAAAAACCGTCAGTATACGGGATATCTATAGCAACGGAATATAAAGTGTCGGTATAGGTAAACATATTCTGACGGTAACAAAAATCCGTCGGAATAGATACTTTATACCAACGGATTATGACCGTCGGTATAGATAAGCGTCAGTATATGGCAATTTGTTTGTAGTGGTAATATTACATAGATACATTATTAATTGTAGTATATTTATGTAATTGTAATATATTTATGTAATTGTAATATATCTATGTAATTGTAATATCTATTTAATATATCTATGTAATATATCCATGTAATTGTAAATATATCTATGTAATTGTAATATATCTATGTAATTGTAATATATTTAAGTAATTGTAATATATTTGTGTAATACATTGTAATATATCTATGTAATTGTAATATATCTATGTAACTGTAGTATATCTACACTACAACCAAATTGCCATATAGTGACGGTCCAAAAAGCGATGGTAAAACTCCAAAATCCGTCGCTAAAAGTCCTAAAACCCTATACCGATGGTCAAAATGACTATTCCGACAAAAAATTAAGCGATGGTAAAACCCTCGTCGGTATAGACCTATACTGACGGTTTTAGACGTCAATAATGTTACTACCGTCGGTATAGCCTATGTTGGGGTAGCCCCTTTTGCTTTTACCTATACCGACGGATTTTGTATCCGTCGGTATAGATACCGTATCTATACCGACGGCTTTTGTATCCATAGGTATAGAAACCGTATCTATACCGACGGCTTTTGTATCCATTGATATAGATACCGCATCTATACCGACGACTTTTGTATCAATAGGTATTGATACCGTATCTATATCGACGGCTTTTGTATCTGTCGGTATAAATACCATACATATACATATACCGACGGTTTTTTTTTTTGTCCGCCGGTATAAATTAAAATGTAAAATATACAATTAAACAATAGCGACAGTTTGTCGTAAATTTACAGACGGTTTACTCCGTCAGTATACTATACATTTTTTGTTGTTATATGAACTGTCAGTATAGAGGTCAGAGCGTCGGTAAAAATAAAATTTTATCATATTTTTCAATTACTAATATTCATATATTTATAATTTAATCCAAGATATTTCATATAAAAAAAACCATTACAAGAAAGTACAAAATATTTCATAATATTAAAAATAAAATAACAAATAAATTGTCTTAATTATATAACTTTTACAAGCTAAATAGAAGTCGCAAGCTAAAGTCATAATACAGTCTTAAAATTGAAAATTAGCAACAAATGAAAATCTATATATCTATGAAAATTACATCTATGTAATTCTAATATATCTATGTAGTTGTAATGTATATATCTATGTAATTGTAATATATCTATGTAATTGTAATGTATCTATGTAATATATCTATGTAATTGTAATATATCTATGTAATTGTAATATCTCTATGTAATTGTAATATCTATGTAATTGTAATATATCTATGTAATTGAAATACATCTATGTAATTGAAATACATCTATGTAATTGTAATATATTTATGTAATTGTAATATATCTATGTAATTATATACATGTAATATCTATGTATCTATGTAATTCTAATATATCTATGTAATTATACTATATCTATGTTATTGTAATATATTTATGCAATTGTAATATATCTATGTAATTATAATATATCAATGTAATATTACATAGATATATGTATTACATGTATTTTAATTGTAATATATCTATGTAATTGTAATATATTTATGCAATTGTAATATATCTATGTAATTATAATATATCAATGTAATATTACATAGATATATATATATATATATTACATGTATTTTAATTGTAATATATCTATGTAATTGTAATATATCTATGTAATTGTAATGTATCTATGTAATATATCTATGTAATTGTAATAGATATTACATAGATATATATATTACAATTACATAGATATATTACAATTATATAGATATATTTCAATTACATAGATGTATTACAATTACATAGATGTATTTCAATTACATAGATGTATTTATTACAATTACATAGATATATTACTATTACATAGATATAATACATATATTACATAAAATTACATAGATATAATTACATAGATAATATATCTTTGTAGTTGTAATATATCTATGTAATTGTAATATATTTATGTAATATATCTATGTAATATTACATAGATACATTATTAATTGTAATATATTTATGTAATTGTAATATATCAATGTAATTGTAATATATCTATGTAATTGTAATGTATCTATGTAATATATCTATGTAACTGTAGTATATCTATGTAATTGTAATATATATATATATATCCAATGTATCTATGTAATTCTAATATATCAATGTAATTCGAAAACATTATATATTACATTTTTTTTTAATATATCTTTGTAATTGTAATATATTACAATTACACACTGTTTTCAATAATTGTAATATATCTATATAATATATTTATGTAATTGTAATATATTTATGTAACTGTAATATATCTATGTAATTGTCATGTATTGTTATATATCTAATGTGTAAGTGTAATAAATATATTTATGTAATATATCTATGTAATATTACATCGATACACTATTAATTGTAAAATATTTATGTAATTGTAAAATATCTATGTAATTGTAATATTTTTAATGTGTAATTATAATGTATCTATTTAGTTGTAATATATTACATGTAATTGTAATATATCTATGCAATTGTAATATATTTGTGTATCTATTGTAATGTGTAATATATCTATGTAATTGTAATATATTACAATACACAAATATCTATTACAATTTAATGGACATATTACAATAGATACACAAATATATTACAATTACATAGATACATTACAATTAGATAGATATATTATAATTACATAGATATATTACAATTACATAAATACATTACAATTACTTAAACATAATACAATTACATAGATTTATTACAATTACAAAAATATATTACAATTACATAATATAATTACATAGATGTATATATATCCAATGTATCTATGTAATTGTAATATATCAATGTAATTCGAAAACATTAAATATTACATGTATTTTAATATATCTAATGTGTAATTGTAATGTTTCTTTGTAATTGTAATATATAATAAAATATATCTATATAATTGTAATAATATATCGATGTAGTTTTAATATATATATGTAATTTTAATATATCTATGTAATTGTAATATATCTATGTAATTGTAATGTATCTATGTAATATATCTATGTAATTGTAATGTATATATGTAATATATCTATGTAATTGTAATATATCTATGTAACTGTAGTATATCTATGTAATTGTAATATTATACAATTACACAAATATATTACAATTACATAGATATATTACAATTACATAGATATATTACAATTACATAAATATATTACAATTACATAAATATATTACAATTACATAGATATATTATAATTCTATTTATGTAATTGTAATATATATCTATGTTATAGTAATATATCTATGTAATTGTTATATATATATATATATATGTAATTGTAATATATCTATGTAATTCTAATATATATCTATGTTATAGTAATATATCTATGTAATTGTAATATATATCTATGTAATTCTAATATATATCTATGTAACTGTAATATATGTATGTAATTGTAATATATCTATGTAATAGTAATATATCTTTGTAATAGTAATATATCTATGTAATTCTAATGCTTTTTTGCATTCTGAAACATCTCAAGGAAGAAAAATTACCTAATTTAGGGATTCGGACAAAATTAGGTGTCTACAACTGCCTCACTTTGGCTATTGTTGAGAATCAAGAATCAGGAAAAGATAATTAAACACTAATTTTGTTCGATTAGTGAAATCTCATGTGAAGGAAAGGAAAGTGAGTTTTCATTTTTTTCTCCTTTTTTTGTCATTTTCATTTTTTTTTTCATTTACATTTACATTTTTTTTTTCTTCTGATAAACAGTTGTAAATAGAAGATTTTATTCTTAAATTGAGTTCCTTGACTAGTCAAGGCTCGACCCGTCTTAAGAAAACGAGTTCAATTTCCAACAGAAGAAACTAGAAGATTTTGTCCTTAAATTTAGTTCCCTGACTAATCAAGATTCGACCCGTCTTAAGGAAACGAGTTCGATTTGCAAGAGAAGAAAATAGAAGATTTTTTCCTTAAATTGAGTTCCCTGACTAATCAAGGCTCGACCCATCTTAAGGAAACAAGTACGATTTGCAGGAGAAGAAAATTGAAGATTTTGTCCTTAAATTGAGTTCCCTGACAAATCAAGACTCGACCTGTCTTAAGGAAACGAGTTCGATTTGCAAGAGAGGAAAATAGAAAATTTTGTCCTTAAATTGAGTTCCCTGACTAATCAACGCTTAACCCATCTTAAGGAAACGAGTTCGATTTGCAAGAAAAGAGAATACCGAGGCTCGACTCATTTGAGAAGCAGAACGAGTTCGATTTGCAAGAGAAGGAAATAGAAAATTTTGTCCTTAAATTGAGTTCCCTGACCAATCAAGGCTGGACCCGTCTTAAGGAAACGAGTTCGATTTGCAAGAGAAGAAAATACCGAGGCTCGAGTCATTTGAGAAGCAAAACGAGTTCAATTTGCAAGAAAATAAAATACATTATCATTACAACAAATATATCTACGTAGTCTAAATTGTTATATATTACAATTACATAGATAAACAATATATCTATGTAATTGTAATACATCTATGTAATTGTATTCTGTAATTGTAATATATTTTTGTAATTGTAATAAATCTATGTAATTGTATTATGTTTAAGTAACTGTAATGAATTTATGTAATTGTATTATATCTATGTAATTATAATATATCTATCTAATTGTAATGTATCTATGTAGTTGTAATATATTTGTGTATCTATTGTAATATATCTATTAAATTGTAATAGATATTTGTGTATTGTAATATATTACAATTACATAGATATATTACACATTACAATAGATACACAAATATATTACAATTGCATAGATATATTACAATTACATGTAATATATTACAACTAAATAGATACATTAAAATTACACATTAAAAATATTACAATTACATAGATATTTTACAATTACATAAATATATTACAATTACATAGATATATATATATATTACAATTACATAGATATATTACATAGATACATTAGAATTACATAGATATATTACAATTACATAGATATATTACATAGATACATTACAATTACATAGATATATTACAATTACATAGATATACTATTACAATTATATAGATATATATCTATATAATTGTAATAGTATATCTATGTAATTGTAATATATCTATGTAATTGTAATATATTTATGTAATTACATAGATATGTAATATATTTGTGTAATTGTAATACATCTACGTAATTGTAATATATCTATGTAATATATGTAATACTTATCTATGTAATATATATGTAATTGTAATATATATCTATATCTATGTAATATATATCTATGTAATTGTAATGTATCTATACAATATATCTATGTAATTGTAATATATCTACGTAATATATAATGTTTTAGAATTACATTGATATATTAGATTTACATAGATACATTGGATATATATATATATATTATTATTGTAATAGTATATGTAATTGTAATATATATATATTACATAGATTTACTACAATTACATATATATATTATAATTACATAGATAAATAAATTTATGTAGTACAATTATATTACATAGATATCTATGTAATTCTAATATATACATATATAATTACATAGATAAATATATTTACTACAATTACAATTATATTACATAAATATATCTATGTAATATATCTATATATTTATGTAATTGTAATATATTACATAGATATATTACATAGATATATTATATTATAATATATTACATAGATATATTACATATATCTATGTAATTATAATGTTTCTATGTAATATATCTATGTAATTGTAATATATTTAACAGTGTTAATGTAATATCTATGTAATTGTAATATGTATATATCTATGTAATATATTACAATTACATAGATATGTAGACACCTAATTTTGTCCGGACCACTAAACATGTATGTTTTCTTCCCATATTGATGTTCCCGAGTGTAAAAAGACTGTTTTCATCCTGCAGGTGGTACTCCGAGACTTAGTTTAAGAGGGCGAGCACAAAAAGTCAAACTTGAAAAAAAGTCAACCTCGAAAAAGTCAACCCCAAAAAAGTCAACCCCAGAAAGTCAACTACTGAAAAAGTCAACCCACTTTCAAAATCAAGATTTTAAGTTCAATTGAAAAATGGCGAAAGAATTTTGATAATCCAAGGTCTACATTGAAAGATATGGAGTTCGGAAGTTGGGATTTGGAGATTCAGTAGAAAGGAAACCCTAATCCGAGAAATTTGGGGAAAAGTGCTTAAACGATCAAACTGGTCGAAATTGAAGGTTCCAAATGAAAGATAAGCACTGACTACGGGTAATGGAGAAGTCACTTGCAAGAACAACCGAAAGAAAAGTCAATCCGGGAGAAAACCGAGAATTAGGGTTTTTAGTGGATTTCGGTGAAATCGGGAAGAATCACAGAAATGGCCCGACTTGGTAAGACCAAAGCCCCCAATGGATGAAGAATGGTTAAAAAGGATGGCCCAAGGCTCAGATTGAAGAAAATCTGAAAATCGGATTTGTTTTGAGCAAAACCGGGTTTCGGAGGTAAAAGGGCAAAATTGGAAAAATTTGGGAAAAATAGCAAATGGACTCCGAAAATTATGGAAAATTTGTCAATCTCATTCTTAAATCATTTGAAGGAGATTGGCGAAAGAAAATCTTGATTCCGAGTTCGTTTGCAAAATGGCCAAATCCCGGGCTTCTTATGCAGTAATTCAAAAAGATAAATCCCGGAAAAATAGCAAATGGACTCCAAAAATTCTGAAATTTGGCAAATCTCATTTTTAAATTATTTGGAAGAGATTGGCGAAAGAAAATCTTGATTCCGAGTTCGTTTGCAAAATGGCCAAATCCCGGGCCTCCTATGCAGTAATTCAAGCCGATAAATCCCGAAAAAATACCAAATGAGCTCCAAAAATTATGAAAACTTCCAGATCACACTTTTTAATTATTTTGAAGAGATTGGTGAAGAAAAATCTTGATTTGGAGCTCGTTTAAAAAATGGTAAAAAGTAAGGGCATAAAAGGACATTTTGGGAAGAAAAAATCCAAATAAATAGCAAACGGACTCGGATAATTTTGAAAACTTCCAGAACTCAATATTTTATTATTTTGGAAGTATTAAAAAAAGAAAAATTGAATTTGGAGTCCGTTTGATATTTACTTGCATCCGGGGGGCAAAATGGTCATTTCACCCAAGGAACCGAAAAGGGCTTTTTTGGGCCTTTCAAAAATCAGAGCTGGGCTGGAAAAGAGAAGTGCTGGCCTGCCCAAGCCCAATGGAAGGAGGAAGCTTGATTTGTTTTTTTTTTTTTCAATCAAGTGGTTAAAAATCAAGAGTTAGTTAACCATTCTCTTTGATCAAGCCATGGTGATTAAACCACATAGGTTAAGAAAGATGTCAACATTATTTTTGCATAGCTGTAATTTGATAGGGCTGAGATGCTAATCTAAAGGTGGTAATTTCATGACTTTTCATCTTGAATTATTGGCCATTTGATGGAAAATAGGTTACACAAAAATGACAACATCTTTGAGGCTATATAAGCATCATTTAGGCCAACCCTAGGGGGGGGGAGGCAGATTTTGGTTTTTTCTTTTCCATTTTGGCTGATTTCTCTTAGTTTTTCTTAGTTTTTATCTTCTTGGTTGAGAGCAAAAAAAGAAAAGTTTAGAAAAAAAGGAAAGTTTGAAGAGAAAAGCTTGAAATATTAGCTTCTTGAGGTTGCTCTTGAGCACCAACTCTTGCACTTTCATTTTCTATTCTTATTTTTTGCTATTTTAATCTCTACTTGGTGAGTTTTCATTTTAAAATAATGTTTCTTGTTCTTCCTTCATTTCCTTTCTTAAGTATATATATATTTTTTTACATTTTGTTTTTACAATAAACTCACCATGGCCAAATGGCCTACATTATTTATTTTAAGTTGTTGTTTTTGATTCATTTTACCATATTGTTTATGCTATTTTCTTTGTTTTTGATGTTTTAAATGTTATGTTATTTCATGTTCTTAAGTTATATTTAATTTGGTTGCTTTGTTTATTGCCATTTATGTCTTAGATATCATGTTTTTGCATTTTTAATTTTCTGTTTTTATGTTGTTTAAATTTGAACATGTTTTAGAGTTAGCATATTAAGTGTTTGTGAAAATGCTTGTGTGATTCTTTGCATGATTCTTGTTTTATATCTTAGTGAGCATGTTTTAGATTTGGTATATTAGGTGTTTGTGAAAATGCTTGTGTGATTTTTGTGTTATGACTTAGTTTTTCATGCTAGCATACCAAGTGTTTGTGAAAATGCCATGCTTGTTGGAGCTTGAGGCCATTTGGCTACTCCATGTGTTTTGCATTGTGTGTTGTATTTTTGTCATGCTAGTTGTTAGGTTTTTGCATTTGCATGATATTTGGTTGGATTTTTGAATTAAGCATGCTTTGTGTTTGTGAAAATGCCATGCATGTCTTAGGTCTAGGTTACATTAAATGCCATGCAAGTTCATGTTAGGTCTAGCCATATTATTTATGTCATGCATTTTCCTTACATTTAGGTTTAGATCCATGCATTTCATGCATTATGTTTGCTGCATTGTTTCATGCATTTCATGTTCATGCCACTTGAATAATGACTTGAGCCAATTAATGGTTCAAGATCATGCTCTCTTGAGCACACTTGTGGAAAATTAAGTTTGTCAAATTGATTACTCTACCTTTGTGATTTTTTTTATTTAGCCAATTTTTATCTAACTTTCAAACAGTCCTAGCTACTGCTTTCAAGTCATTTTATGAGTTTCAAATATTTTTACTTTGGTTTTTAAATGATTTTATCAAAAGCAAAAATGTGTTGGCAAAGCAGTTTTTTTTCTCCTTCAAAAACTCGTACATCTATGATTTTTCTGGGAATTCATCTTTGATCAGAAAATTAAGCCGATTTGTTTTCATGTAGTTTTACATGTCCTGAGTCTCCAGTATGTTTTTTAGAATTTTTGGAAGTTTTAAAAATTGGGTAAAAAATCGTGGATTAAAACTGGACAGTGGAGTCAGAATTGAATTTAAAGAAAAACAAAACAGTTTTTTTTTTCTCCTCCAAAAACTCGTACATCTATGATTTTTCTGGGAATTAATCTTTGATCAAAAAATTAAGCCGATTTTTTCTCGTATAGTTTTACATGTCCTGAGTCTCCAGTATTTTTTTTAGAATTTTTGGAATTTTTAAAAATAGGGTAAAAAATCGTGGATTAAAACTGGACAGTGGAGTCAGAATTGAATTTAAAGAAAAACCAATTTTCTGTTTTGGTTAATGTACTTAGAGTGGGCTGATTAGGAGGGTTAGCTACTGACTTAGGGTGATTTCTAAGCCTTTTAAACTCTAAAAATGGTTTTTCAAATCCCGGGTTAAGGGTAGTCAAGTCCGGATTTTTTAAACTTAGGAAATTAGAGCCATTTAAAAATTTTTAGCCCAGTTTTTATTTTTAATTCAAGCTTTTCAAAATTGTTTTCAAACAATCACAAAGTATTTTGGTTTTAGAATATTTAATTTGACATATTTTCCTAAGGTAGCCGGATATCTTTTTAGATATACGGATTTCCTTAATTAAAGGAAAAAATACATCTCATGCATTGCATTTTTATATTCATGCATTTTATATAATATGTGATTCTTGCCATAATAATTTCTATGTGTCATGACATTTAGGTTGCATTATATTATTTAGATTTTGCTATGTCATTTTATTTATGTCATGCCTATACATATTCATTTCTTTTAAATGTTTTCAAAAAAGATAATGATTTTCAATACAAATAAAGATATTCCCGAGTTAAAATAATTCATGAGTTCTCTACCGGGTTTGCTGGAGGGAATATCATCAATTATTATTAATAAATGAATATCTTTCTTTCAAAAAAAGAGAATGATTCGGAAAGTTTTCCAAAACTAATAAAAATTTCTATATTTTGCCACGTTTGTTGGGGAATATAGGAAAATTTTGAATTTATAAATTCCGGATCATTTTCAATAAAAAAAATGGAATTATTTTTCTTTAAATTGGGAATTAATTTGAAATACTAAATTTAAAACCAACTTTTACCGAGACTTGAGATAACACACGATTAATAAGGTACCGATTTATACGGGCGTTGTGGGGGTGCTAATCCTTCCCCGCACGTAACCGACTCCCGAACCCGCTTCTTTGATTTCTCTGGTTTAAAACGCAGACTTGAAATTGGTTTTTAAAATGTTTTAATTAATTTTTAAAATATTTTATAAAACCGGTTTTAATAGGTGGCCGATCACACCTAGCTAAAAAAGATTGGTGGCGACTCCATGTCTTTTAAGGTCATTTTCAAAACCTTCATTTTTTTTTAGAGGAATTAAGTCGACTTTTCCTCGGTTTTTTTTTTTAATGTCACGCCTAACGAATAATAAAGTCTTGCGATGAGACGTCGTTACGTTATTTTTTAGGTTGCGACAGCTTGGCGACTCCGCTGGGGACTTATTAGAGAGTCAGGCCTAGAATTGGTCGTGTGTTATCAAAGTCTCGGTTTTGTTGATTTAATTGGTATTTAATTTTAATTCCCACATTTTTTAAGGAGAATTTTGAAAATAATAAAATGTTTTAAATATGTTCATTCTCATGTGCATGCATTTTATTTTTGTTCTCTAGTTATTTAAGGTTGTATATTATAATTGCTTGTTGATTAATGCGTTACACTATTCTTGAATGTTTTAATTGCTAGGGCATTTAGAATAAGTTTTGTAGAATAGGTAGTGAAAGGTTTGTTATTCCTCCACACACACTACACGTGCATTTGCATAACATGAATCCTCTACTCGGGTTCCGTCCTTTTAAGTGGGAGTAAAGTAACTACGCCTTCGTGATGATCCTCCGTATGGGCTAGTGAAACACTTTCGGAGTATAAAGTACCTATTGCCTTCGTGATAATCCTCCGTACGGGCATAGGAAAATATACTCTAACGGATTGAACCCGCTTTTATCGGGGTGCCTTACTAGCCTTCACCAGCGACAGTGAGGAACAATTCGGGGCCTTAGAACCGATTCACCCTCATATAGTGAACCTAGGCGAAGCCATCCCGAATTTCCGTTAGATATACCAAAAATAGGAACACATGGAGGGACATTTCTAAACTTTTTGTTACCTGTTTTACACTCCGAATAAGTGTGGTAGATCGGGCAACGATGTACGTACATCGCCCGTAATAAATGTGATACTCCGCCTCGAAGGCATCGTGATGCCTAAATAAGCAGATATTGCTGGGGCAGATGTTCATTAGCTGTTTTTTTTTTTAAAAAAAAAATCTTTTTTAAGCATTTTGCATGTTGCACATTTCATACATGTGTGAATAGAGCATGCACATTTTTGGTTGTGTTATTGATCTCATTCTTTGCAATAAACAGTTGGTAATTGAATTTGATGATTTCATAAAACCGGTAGTGTCACATGAACATTTGCATATTGTACCATAGTAAGATCCACCCTGAAATTCTTTTGAAAATGATGTGATTGGTTTATCAAAAAAAAAATTTGGAGGCAAATCCTGCATAATGAGATTTTTGAATAGTCCCACCAATTTCGTGTAATCATTGATTTCTTTGTATATACCTTTGTGTTAATTCATTTATTTTTGCATGTATCATTTTGACATCATATTACATCATAGCATGCATGGTCATTCATTGTAGGACACGTCTATGACATGCATAGTCATTATCTGTATATACCTGGCATTAGATTGCATCCATAGCATACATAGTCATCATAATTTCTCTATATATGTTCATGCATTAATCATCAATTTATTCATGCACATAGGAATAGAGCGTGTACATTCATAATCTTAATCACATGACATTTTCATTTGCATGAAAGGGGTTCGAGATATGAGGAATGAATCGGAGGAACGATTGGGTGCTTTGGAACGCAATCAAGATGAATATGGACATGAAATCCGAGAGGTGAAGGAACAACTTGCCAAATTGCTGAAAATGGTTGAGGATATGGGTAACAGTAAAGGTGAACTTTCTCAGGGCTTCGCATCATCTTCGGATCAACCAAAACCATTAGGTCCAAAACATACAATCCTTGCTGGATCCTGCACTTGTCAATGCCACAAAGGTTGTAATCCTGATGAAATTGTGGACAAAATCATGAAAATAATTAAACCTGAAAGCCTGATACCAAAGACAGAAACCTCGAATCCAGTACCATACCTGCAAACTGTTCTAGGTCCAAACCAGTATCCCCACCCTACTATGGTCCAATCGTCCATTAGGACGACCACTACGGGATTCCTGAATCCCACTCCATCGTTACCAGCTACCAGTTCATACTATTTCTCTCATCAATCACCTTATCCAGTACCTGGGATAGGAACCTCGAGCTATGTACAACCTCCAAAGGCCCCGTGTCCAAATCCATACCCTTACCATGCTGTTCCGCCACATCCCCATGTAAACACTCCGGTTCGAACCTTAGTGCTACCACCAAGTGCCCCAACTCCTAGGCCATGTGTGACTAAGAAACGATCCCAGAATAAGACCCAAATGCATTTTGATCCCATTCCAATCAGCTACCAAGAGCTCCTCCCTATACTGGTCCAAAATCACATGGTTGCCTGTGTCCCATTGAAACCCCTGTTACCACCATATCCAATGTGGTATAATCCAAATGAAAGATGTGATTATCACTGTGGAATTGTTGGCCATAGCATCGAAGATTGTATAGCAGTCAAAAGGAAAGTGCAAGCTCTCATAGATGCCAAGTGGTTGGATCCAACGACACTGATTGATAAAGGACTGGGAAAACGCCATTAGGATTGGGAGATTTACAGCATTGAGGTGGAAAGACTTCGGTCTTATATGATGTAATAGGATTTCACTTTTTTCAGTAGCCGGCTCTTATAGCCTTAGGATGCTAGGAAGAATAAAGTGCTTGTAAAGACAGTTTTAACTACTGCTCAAATTTTGTAAAACATGGTTTACACTATTGTGAACATTGATATGGGAATGAATTGAGTATGCTTCAAATTTATAAGATGTTGATGATTAAGTTCCTCCGATTCTTATTTCCTCCGTGATATCTTCCCCTTTGCATTTTGCATCCCATCAATTATTTGTCAGGTTGCATTCATAACAAACATAGTCAGCATAATTTCTTTGTATATGTTCATGCATTAATTTGCTTATTACATACATCATGTTAGCATTAGGTCGCATTCATGACACACATGGTTAGCATGATTTTCTTTGTATATACTCTATATCAATCATTCATTGTTTGCATGTATCATAATTGACACCGTGTTGCATTCATAGGATATATGATCATTCATTGGGAAACATGCTAAAATGCACATGATCAGTCATTGCATATATCCATGTGTTGATTTGTTTATTCTTTGTTTGCAACATGTTGGCATTGTGATTGCATTTATCACATATATGGTCAGCATGTTTCCATTGTACATATCCATACATCATATTGTTTAGGCTTCACATGCATCAAATTGCATTCATGGCTCATTCATCATGACATACATTTGGGGGAAATAAAATAGAAGTTGGCTTGGCTTTAGGAGTGTTTGAAAGAATTTCCATTTCAAATCAGAAGAAGTACTGAGTACACTTTTAATACAGGCTGGTGCTATGGAGGATGAACAAGTTGCCCGAATGGAAAAAATGGAAAGGGAACAGAGAGAATTGCGAGAACAGCTAGCAAAATCTCAAGCAGAATCTAAGGATCAGATGACTAAACTGATGGAGCTAATGTCTGCTGTAATCAAGGGAAAAGGATACACCGAAAACTTTGTTGCCGGAGAAGGGTTAGAGGTACAAAAGGGCCAAGATGAGGTCGCAATAAGTGATGCCCAGAACACTGTTAACCCCGTCAATGTCCTAAACTCAGATGATCCAGCTGAACAGGCAAAGTTAAAAAGGGTTGCAGTAAATGAGGTTGAGTTGGCAGATTCTCAAGGGAAATATCAGTTGTTAGATGAAAGGCTCCGGGCAATAGAAAGAACAGATGTATTCGGGAGTGTGGAGGCGAAAGAACGATGCTTGGTCCTCGATTTAGTCATTCCTCCTAAGTTCAAGATCCCTGACTTTGTGAAATATGACGGGACGACCGATCCATCAGCCCACATCACTATGTTCTGCCGAAAGATGACAAGTCAGATAGATAATGATAAGCTTTTGGTTCACTGCTTTCAGGATAGCCTCAGCGGATCCGCAATTAGGTGGTATAGTCAGTTGAGCAAGGATCAGATTCGCTCTTGGAATGACTTGGCTAGGGTTTTTCTAAACCAGTACAAGCATATGACCGACATGGCGCCTGATCGTCTCACCTTGCAAAATATGAAGAAAAGAGCTACTGAGAGCTTCAAAGAATATGCACAACGGTGGATGAGCCTGGCTTCCCAAGTACAACCGCCCTTGACACAAAAGGAAATCACTATCCTTTTTGTGAATACACTGCAGGCCCCGTACTATGACAGACTCGTCGGCAATGCTTCGAAGAATTTTGCGGACATGGTAATTTCAGGGGAGATAATTGAGAATGCTATCAAGAATGGGAAACTTGAAAGAGAAGGAACATCCAATACCGAGAGAAATAAGGCACCAAGAAAGAAAGAGGAAGATGTCCAAACTATGGAAGATTTCATCCCATATTCCCAATTTCCCTCATACCAATCATGTTACCCTACTGAGGTATCTCCAAGCCTTTATCCTTACCTACCTACCCAAACACCTAATCCTATACCAGCCCTTGCAACAAGGCCTACTTCTAGAAAACGACCGCGAGAAAATCAAGAAAGAATTCCAATCCCCATCCCTGACTTACTGCCATTACTAATAAAGAATCAGTACCTTACCCCGGTACCTTTGAAAATAGCTCCGAATCCATCAGCAAGGAGTTATGACCCTGACAGCAAGTGTGATTATCACCTAGGGGTAGTTGGGCATTCAACTGAAAAATGCAGACAACTGAAGGAAAGGATTGAAAGTCTTATCCGTGATGGTATTTTGACACCGGAGCTTATCGATCAATGGAAGGCCACTTAGCCCTAAATCAATTTCTTTCAGGGTTTTAGGGGGAGAATTACTACCTTTGAAGGATGTCAATAAGAGCATTTTTGACGCATGTAGTTTTATACACTGTGATGATGAAAACACTTGTCTCATGTTAACATCTACATGAATTAAATGAATTTTAAATGCTTTGTGTTTGTTGTGTTTTAAATAAACGTGAATTTACAAAAACAAGCATTAAGGAAGTTTTAATAATGGATAGTCTCAAGAAGATTGATGATCAGTGTTAGAAATGACCCAACACCATCCCCCTCTTTTTTGGGCTTCTCTATACCTAAACCTTGAATCAATAACACTTGAAAGACCTAATGCTTCAAGGAAAAATGAATGAAAAAAGAGAAGCATTGTCATTGCAAAATAAGCAAGGATGTAAATCCTAGTCTAGGCTATGAACAAAGGAACGAACTTTTTGAAATTTTTCGAATTCCTTGAAATTCAAACAAATGAGACATTCTTTCAAGAGTCTAGATTTTGATAATTTGGTGTGTGTCAAGATTGTGCTAAAACCATTCATGACCTTTCCCAATAACCACAAAACACTAATTGCCCAAACATCACTTCATGATTGACATCATGGGGCACAATGATTAAACTAGATTATCCCTTGTCCCAGAGAAAACCTGTTTTTGGGTCGTATTTTCCTTGTCTCTTCAAAGAACTCAGATTGGAAACTCAGCCTTTTCAAAACAGACCTAAACTTGCCATGTTCCTCGTTGATACAAATTCGCATGGATAATCAAATTGGGGCATCATATGTGGAAATGATGGATTCATAGTGAAGAAGGATGGGCTAATGCATGAATCATTGGGGGCATGCGACGAAAAAAACAAAAAAAAAATAAAAAAAGAAAAATCGTGATATCATGCATGTGAGAATTCGGATGATTCCAAAGGGCAAAATGAAATTCTGAATATCTATTTCCCCTGGGGATTGCTTTTCAATGTGAATATTTGTGCTTGACATGAGAAATGGCCATCTTTCATATCCCCTTCACACAAAAAGAAATTATCCATAGTCACCCCTTTTGAGCCAAAAGAATTCTTTCTTCTTTGAACCCTGATCAAGGATTACCCTCTACACTGGGAGGCAAATGCGAGGAAAGATCTTTTCAAAGATCATTGAGAAATGAGTGATAGCTCAAGGACAGACACAAAGCAAATGGAGCCCCGAATAAATACGAGCTCACTCTGTCAAAGAAAAAGAAGAGAAAAAGATGGTGAAATGAAAGCCAAGAAAAACAAAAGAAAAACACAATAAAAAAGAAAACAAAATGTGTGAAAGACATGGCAAATGGAAAGCCAAAAGCAAGGAAGAAAAAGAGCAAAGTCAAAAGGAAATAAATGTCCAAGAAGGGACAAATGCTTCAAAGAGAATCCTCCTCAAGAAATGATCCTTGATCTGATTACCCTCAAACACATATTTTGGGCCTATTTATCCTTTCTTTCTGAACCCTGAGCTATGGTCTACATTATATGCTTTAAAAGTCCATTTTGATCAAGCATGAATATTTAATTTGAAAGGTTTTTCCTCAGATTTTATCCCATTTCATCGAATTATCATTTCACTAAGGAAGAATTTAGAATTCTCAAGTGCATGGTAAAAAAAAAAATGGAAAGAATGAGACTCTAGGGCGAAAACCCAAAAATGGGCGGTCTAGAGTAAATTTGGAAATTTTCGATGCCATCTATGATAGTGCCGATACCCCAAAAGAAAAGATCTTATTAAAGGAGTGGTCATCGAGGAACATCTAGGAATTCCTGAACCCCCCAAATTGTCAGCTCTCATTCGGAGGATTGTCTTCAAAAACTGAAACTTTGTTCCCAAGATTAAACTTTCCGGTTTAAACATCCCAGCCAATCTTGATGCTTGACAAAATGCCTTGATATGGAAACTAAAAGAATGTTGAATTTGTTTGGTTCTCAATGAATTCATGATTTATAAAACCTGTTCCATTTGTGAGCCTAGAAGGGATATACATTTTTGTCATGAAGTTTTCCTGGAAAAGCCAGAATCTTGTTATACCAAGCCTTGCCAATCCAGTTGAAAAAAACCAGATTGATACTTAGAGAAATTTCTAACAATGATCATCAGTCTTCAAAAGATTTGTACATCACACATTGTGGGGTTAATATTTTTTGTTCAGAAGTTTTCAAAATGCGAAAACAAATAAAAAGATTTTTTTGAAATACCCATTTTGATGTTGGCATGAGACAAGGATTTTTCTAACTCAAAGGTGTAGAACTGCCAGGATAGGTCTTGACTTCCAGATATGAGAAGAAGAAATAGAACCCGGTTCAGATCTCTGTTGATGAAAGTTTGAAAAACTGTTAGGGCAAAGAGAATAGCCAAAATGAATTGAAGATATACTCTGATTTGAAGAGGAAAAATGAATTTGAAAGGCTAAGCCAAAGTCTAGAGGAACAACCGGGGGCATTTGCATCACTCATGAGCACTCATCTCTCTATCAAGCTTTTACATCTGCACAGTGTCGGCAAGCATTTGCATCATTCATGGGTATTTGCATTGGCATTATTCCATAAGCATCTGCATTTTACCTTTACATTTACATTCTTCATGGAATTCGTATTTGTGTCATCTCAAACAATTGCATCATTTCTAGAATCATTGCATTTTCATTAATGTGTAGTAATTGTAGTTACACCATTCATAAACCAGTTACATGAACACAATTAGTAGGGGCATCTGCATCATGAAACATGGGCATCAATCCAAGTCATTTACATTTGCATTAAAGACATTTGCACCAGTTTAAGTCATTTTGTATCTTATTCAACATATGCATTTGCATCAAAAAGCATTCGCATCTTCTCAAAATCTTTAGGTTAATTTTCAACAATTCTTCACCATCATTTTTAAAGTCGCATACAGCGCATTTTTTTCAAATCACGGGTAAGGCCTCCGGGCACCATTCTTAAGACCCCCGGGCATCATTTTTAAAGTCGCATACAGCGCATTTTTTTCAAATCACGGGTAAGGCCTCCGGGCACCATTCTGAAGACATTCGGGCATCTTTTTTAAAGTCGCATACAGCGCATTTTGTTTTCAAATCACGGGTAAGGCCTCCGGGCACCATTCTTAAGACCCCCGGGCATCATTTTTAAAGTCGCATACATCGCATTTTTTTCAAATCACGGGTAAGGCCTCCGGGCACCATTTTTAAGACCCCCGGGCATCATTTTTAAAGTCGCATACAGCGCATTTTTTCCAAATCACGGGTAAGGCCTCCGGGCACCATTCTTAAGACCTCTTGACACCATTCTTAAGACCCCCGGGCATCATTTTTAAAGTCGCATACAGCGCATAATTTTTCAAATCACGGGTAAGGCATCCGGGCACCATTCTTAAGGCCTATAGGCACCATTTTTAAGACCTCCGGGCATAATTTTTCAAATCGCATGTAAGACCTCCGGGCAACATCTTTAAGACCTCCGGGCATAACTTTTTTTCAGGGGTAAGGCCTATGGGCACCATTTTTAAGACCTCCGGGCATAATTTTTCAAATCGCAGGTAAGACCTCCGGGCAACATCTTTAAGACCTCCGGGCATAACTTTTTTTCAGGGGTAAGGCCTATGGGCACCATTTTTAAGACCTCCGGGCATAATTTTTCAAATCACAAGTAAGACCTCCGGGCAACATCTTTAAGACCTCCGGGCATAACTCTTTCTTTTCAGGGGTAAGGCCTATGGGCACCATTTTTAAGACCTCCGGGCATAATTTTTCAAATCACAGGTAAGACCTCCGGGCAACATCTTTAAGACCTCCGGGCATAACTCTTTCTTTTCAGGGGTAAGGCCTATGGGCACCATTTTTAAGACCTCCGGGCATGATTTTCAAATCACAGGTAAGACCTCCGGGAAACATCTTTAAGACCTCCGGGCATAACTTTTTTCAGAGGTAAGACCTCCGGGCACCAATTTTTAAGACCTCCGGGCACCATTTTAAGACCTCCGGGCACCAATTTTTAAGACCTCCGGGCACCATTTTAAGACCTTCGGGCACCAATTTTAAAGCCCTTCGAGCATAAATTTTTCTTTTGAAAATCGAATTCGTTTCCTTAAGACGAATCGAGCCTTGTTTAGGCAGGGAATTCAATTTAAGGACAAAATATTCAATTTAATGTTTAAAAAAAAAATGAATGAAAAAGAGAAAATAGAAAAAAAAATAAAAAAAATAAAAAAAAGGAAAAAATAGAAAAAAGGAAAAAATAAAAAAATAAAAAAGAAGAAAAAAATGAAAAATAGAAAATGAAAAATAGAAAATGAAAAATAGAAAATGAAAAAAAATGAAAATGAAAAAGAAAAAGAAACCCCTTTCCCTTTCCTTCACATGTGATGTCACTGACCGTACAAAATTAGTGTCGGTTTATCTTTGCCTGATTCCTGATTCTCAGCAATAGCCAAAGAGGGGCAGCTGTAGACACCTAATTTTGTCCGGACCACTAAACATGTATGTTTTCTTCCCATATTGATGTTCCCGAGTGTAAAAAGACTGTTTTCATCCTGCAGGTGGTACTCCGAGACTTAGTTTAAGAGGGCGAGCACAAAAAGTCAAACTTGAAAAAAAGTCAACCTCGAAAAAGTCAACCCCAAAAAAGTCAACCCCAGAAATTCAACTACTGAAAAAGTCAACCCACTTTCAAAATCAAGATTTTAAGTTCAATTGAAAAATGGCGAAAGAATTTTGATAATCCAAGGTCTACATTGAAAGATATGGAGTTCGGAAGTTGGGATTTGGAGATTCAGTAGAAAGGAAACCCTAATCCGAGAAATTTGGGGAAAAGTGCTTAAACGATCAAACTGGTCGAAATTGAAGGTTCCAAATGAAAGATAAGCACTGACTACGGGTAATGGAGAAGTCACTTGCAAGAACAACCGAAAGAAAAGTCAATCCGGGAGAAAACCGAGAATTAGGGTTTTTAGTGGATTTCGGTGAAATCGGGAAGAATCACAGAAATGGCCCGACTTGGTAAGACCAAAGCCCCCAATGGATGAAGAATGGTTAAAAAGGATGGCCCAAGGCTCAGATTGAAGAAAATCTGAAAATCGGATTTGTTTTGAGCAAAACCGGGTTTCGGAGGTAAAAGGGCAAAATTGGAAAAATTTGGGAAAAATAGCAAATGGACTCCGAAAATTATGGAAAATTTGTCAATCTCATTCTTAAATCATTTGAAGGAGATTGGCGAAAGAAAATCTTGATTCCGAGTTCGTTTGCAAAATGGCCAAATCCCGGGCTTCTTATGCAGTAATTCAAAAAGATAAATCCCGGAAAAATAGCAAATGGACTCCAAAAATTCTGAAATTTGGCAAATCTCAATTTTAAATTATTTGGAAGATATTGGCGAAAGAAAATCTTGATTCCGAGTTCGTTTGCAAAATGGCCAAATCCCGGGCCTCCTATGCAGTAATTCAAGCCGATAAATCCCGAAAAAATACCAAATGAGCTCCAAAAATTATGAAAACTTCCAGATCACACTTTTTAATTATTTTGAAGAGATTGGTGAAGAAAGATCTTGATTTGGAGCTCGTTTAAAAAATGGTAAAAAGTAAGGGCATAAAAGGACATTTTGGGAAGAAAAAATCCAAATAAATAGCAAACGGACTCGGATAATTTTGAAAACTTCCAGAACTCAATATTTTATTATTTTGGAAGTATTAAAAAAAGAAAAATTGAATTTGGAGTCCGTTTGATATTTACTTGCATCCGGGGGGCAAAATGGTCATTTCACCCAAGGAACCGAAAAGGGCTTTTTTGGGCCTTTCAAAAATCAGAGCTGGGCTGGAAAAGAGAAGTGCTGGCCTGCCCAAGCCCAATGGAAGGAGGAAGCTTGATTTTTTTTTTTTTTTTTTCAATCAAGTGGTTAAAAATCAAGAGTTAGTTAACCATTCTCTTTGATCAAGCCATGGTGATTAAACCACATAGGTTAAGAAAGATGTCAACATTATTTTTGCATAGCTGTAATTTGAGAGGGCTGAGATGCTAATCTAAAGGTGGTAATTTCATGACTTTTCATCTTGAATTATTGGCCATTTGATGGAAAATAGGTTACACAAAAATGACAACATCTTTGAGGCTATATAAGCATCATTTAGGCCAACCCTAGGGGGGGGAGGCAGATTTTGGTTTTTTCTTTTCCATTTTGGCTGATTTCTCTTAGTTTTTCTTAGTTTTTATCTTCTTGGTTGAGAGCAAAAAAAGAAAAGTTTAGAAAAAAAGGAAAGTTTGAAGAGAAAAGCTTGAAATATTAGCTTCTTGAGGTTGCTCTTGAGCACCAACTCTTGCACTTTCATTTTCTATTCTTATTTTTTGCTATTTTAATCTCTACTTGGTGAGTTTTCATTTTAAAATAATGTTTCTTGTTCTTCCTTCATTTCCTTTCTTAAGTATATATATATTTTTTTACATTTTGTTTTTACAATAAACTCACCATGGCCAAATGGCCTACATTATTTATTTTAAGTTGTTGTTTTTGATTCATTTTACCATATTGTTTATGCTATTTTCTTTGTTTTTGATGTTTTAAATGTTATGTTATTTCATGTTCTTAAGTTATATTTAATTTGGTTGCTTTGTTTATTGCCATTTATGTCTTAGATATCATGTTTTTGCATTTTTAATTTTCTGTTTTTATGTTGTTTAAATTTGAACATGTTTTAGAGTTAGCATATTAAGTGTTTGTGAAAATGCTTGTGTGATTCTTTGCATGATTCTTGTTTTATATCTTAGTGAGCATGTTTTAGATTTGGTATATTAGGTGTTTGTGAAAATGCTTGTGTGATTTTTGTGTTATGACTTAGTTTTTCATGCTAGCATACCAAGTGTTTGTGAAAATGCCATGCTTGTTGGAGCTTGAGGCCATTTGGCTACTCCATGTGTTTTGCATTGTGTGTTGTATTTTTGTCATGCTAGTTGTTAGGTTTTTGCATTTGCATGATATTTGGTTGGATTTTTGAATTAAGCATGCTTTGTGTTTGTGAAAATGCCATGCATGTCTTAGGTCTAGGTTACATTAAATGCCATGCAAGTTCATGTTAGGTCTAGCCATATTATTTATGTCATGCATTTTCCTTACATTTAGGTTTAGATCCATGCATTCATGCATTATGTTTGCTGCATTGTTTCATGCATTTCATGTTCATGCCACTTGAATAATGACTTGAGCCAATTAATGGTTCAAGATCATGCTCTCTTGAGCACACTTGTGGAAAATTAAGTTTGTCAAATTGATTACTCTACCTTTGTGATTTTTTTTATTTAGCCAATTTTTATCTAACTTTCAAAGAGTCCTAGCTACTGCTTTCAAGTCATTTTATGAGTTTCAAATATTTTTACTTTGGTTTTTAAATGATTTTATCAAAAGCAAAAACGTGTTGGCAAAGCAGTTTTTTTTCTCCTTCAAAAACTCGTACATCTATGATTTTTCTGGGAATTCATCTTTGATCAGAAAATTAAGCCGATTTGTTTTCATGTAGTTTTACATGTCCTGAGTCTCCAGTATTTTTTTTAGAATTTTTGGAAGTTTTAAAAATTGGGTAAAAAATCGTGGATTAAAACTGGACAGTGGAGTCAGAATTGAATTTAAAGAAAAACAAAACAGTTTTTTTTTTCTCCTCCAAAAACTCGTACATCTATGATTTTTCTGGGAATTCATCTTTGATAAAAAAATTAAGCCGATTTTTTCTCGTATAGTTTTACATGTCCTGAGTCTCCAGTATTTTTTTTAGAATTTTTGGAATTTTTAAAAATAGGGTAAAAAATCGTGGATTAAAACTGGACAGTGGAGTCAGAATTGAATTTAAAGAAAAACCAATTTTCTGTTTTGGTTAATGTACTTAGAGTGGGCTGATTAGGAGGGTTAGCTACTGACTTAGGGTGATTTCTAAGCCTTTTAAACTCTAAAAATGGTTTTTTCAAATCCCGGGTTAAGGGTAGTCAAGTCCGGATTTTTTAAACTTAGGAAATTAGAGCCATTTAAAAATTTTTAGCCCAGTTTTTATTTTTAATTCAAGCTTTTCAAAATTGTTTTCAAACAATCACAAAGTATTTTGGTTTTAGAATATTTAATTTGACATATTTTCCTAAGGTAGCCGGATATCTTTTTAGATATACGGATTTCCTTAATTAAAGGAAAAAATACATCTCATGCATTGCATTTTTATATTCATGCATTTTATATAATATGTGATTCTTGCCATAATAATTTCTATGTGTCATGACATTTAGGTTGCATTATATTATTTAGATTTTGCTATGTCATTTTATTTATGTCATGCCTATACATATTCATTTCTTTTAAATGTTTTCAAAAAAGATAATGATTTTCAATACAAATAAAGATATTCCCGAGTTAAAATAATTCATGAGTTCTCTACCGGGTTTGCTGGAGGGAATATCATCAATTATTATTAATAAATGAATATCTTTCTTTCAAAAAAAGAGAATGATTCGGAAAGTTTTCCAAAACTAATAAAAATTTCTATATTTTGCCACGTTTGTTGGGGAATATAGGAAAATTTTGAATTTATAAATTCCGGATCATTTTCAATAAAAAAAAATGGAATTATTTTTCTTTAAATTGGGAATTAATTTGAAATACTAAATTTAAAACCAACTTTTACCGAGACTTGAGATAACACACGATTAATAAGGTACCGATTTATACGGGCGTTGTGGGGGTGCTAATCCTTCCCCGCACGTAACCGACTCCCGAACCCGCTTCTTTGATTTCTCTGGTTTAAAACGCAGACTTGAAATTGGTTTTTAAAATGTTTTAATTAATTTTTAAAATATTTTATAAAACCGGTTTTAATAGGTGGCCGATCACACCTAGCTAAAAAAGATTGGTGGCGACTCCATGTCTTTTAAGGTCATTTTCAAAACCTTCATTTTTTTTAGAGGAATTAAGTCGACTTTTCCTCGTTTTTTTTTTAATGTCACGCCTAACGAATAATAAAGTCTTGCGATGAGACGTCGTTACGTTATTTTTTAGGTTGCGACAAGATATATTACATAGATATATTTTATTTATGTAATTGTATAGTACAATTACATAGATATATTACAATTACTAAAGTTACATAGATATATTACAATTACATAGATATACTACAATTACATAAATATATTACATAGATATATTACAATTACATATATTTATTATAATTACATAAATATATTATAATTACATAAATACATATTACAATTACACAAATATTACAGTTACATAGATAATATGTTACACAAATACATAGATATATATTTATTACATAGATATATATTTGTGTAATTGTAATATATACATTACAACTACGTATATATATTACAATTGCATAGATATATGACAATTACATAAATATATTTATTACAATTACATAGATATATTGCAATTGCATAGATATATATTACAATTACATAGATATATTACAATTACATAAAAATATTATTACAATTATATATTATAACTACATAGATATATTATAATTACATAGATATTTTAGAATTACATAGATACATAGATATTACATGTATATAATTACATAGATATATTACAATTACATAAATATATTTATGTAATTGTAATACATCTATGTAATATTTGTAATATATCTATGTAATTGTAATATATTTATGTAATATATTTATCTATGTAATTTTAATATATCTATGTAGTTTTAATATATCTATGTAATTGTAATTACTAAAAACAAATATATTACAAAATAGGTATATTACAGTTACATAGATATATTACAATTACATAAGTATATTACAATTACATAGATTTCAATGCATGTGATCTCATGGTTCATATTATAATTACATAAATATATTACAATTACATAGATATATTACAATTACATATATTATTACAATTACATAGATGTATTACAATTACATAGATATATTACAATTACATAGATTTATTACAATTACTTAGATATATTAGAATTACATAGATATATATATTACAATTACATAGATATTACAATTACTTATATATATATATATATTACAATTACATAGATATATTACATAGATATATTACAATTACAAAAATATATTACAATTACATAGATATATTACAATTACTTAAAACATTAGAATTACATAGATATATTACAGTAATTGTAATTGTAATTGTAATTGTAATTGTAATATATCTATGTAATGTATCTAATTGTAATAAATATATTTATGTAATTGTAATACATCTATGTAATATATGTAATATATCTATGTAATTGTAATATATCTATGTAATATATATATTACAATTACATAGATATACAAATACATAGATATGTAGTTGTAATATATCTATGTAATTGTAATATATGTATGTAATATATATTACAATTACATAGATATACTACATAAATATATTACAATTGCATAGATATTACATAGCACTACAAACAAATTGCCATATACTGACACTTAGTTATACTGACGGTACAAATTGCCATATATCTATAACGACGGTTGATGAGAAACAGTCGGTATAGGTACATAACAAATACTGATACTTTAATTATCTGTCGCTGTAGATACACATATACCGACGGTTAATGAGAAACCATCGGTATAGATACATAACATATACCAACACTTTAATTATCCGATGGTATAGATACACCTATACCGACTATTAACAAAAAATCGTCGGTATACACTACAAAAAAAATGCCATATTCCAACGAAAGCGTATACTGACGGACAAAATCCGTCGGTATAAATAGGATATTCTGACGGATTTGTTATCCGTCAGTATCTATTCGTCATATACCAACGGAAGTCATAACCGTCGGTGTATATGTTACTTTAACTGACATATTTTTAAAACGTCGTCAGTATAGTAATAATATATACTGACGGATTTTTTCATCCGTCAATATAGGTCACTTCGAAAATAACGCGGCTTTCTTTTATAAAGGCGGGTGATTTAATTTTTACTGAAAATGCTATATTGACGGATTTGCCCGTTGGTATTGTATTAGGTTATATTTCCCCCTTTCTTTTCCACTTCTCTCTTTCACCGGTCTCTTTCTCTTATCTAGCTCTTTCACTTATTTTCCTGTTCAATCGGTAATCACTATTTCATTTCTTTTCCCAATTCGACTTTCTCATCTCTTTCACCATTTTTTTTTTCTGTATTATTCTTTGATTGTTAGATATCTGTTCAATGTTAGAGGAGGCACGCGACCACTTAAACAACCGACCCATCTTCTCAAACTGGTCAGTTTCTCTGTTTTTTTTTTCATTTTGTTTTCTCGTCGAATTTGCTTTTATATCTCCATTTCCTATAGTTGGATTGTATTTGTATTTGGGCATGGATTAATTATTTAGTCCTGTTAATTAGATTTGTGGCAAATTGTCTGTTGATTTATTCATAATTAATCTAGAAAATTTGATGATAAATTAAGTGGGCAAAACCATTAGAATTGTTGCAGCATCAATCTGGGCAAGATGGGAATGGGAATGATTTATTAATCCACACGAAAGCTACAGCACTGTCCGATGATTCTCTTTCTCCACGTGAAAGAAGCCCCTATTGGATGATAAATTAAGCTTGTGAAGATTCGAACAAGGCTCTTGAGATGCGGTTATAATATACATGTAATTGTAATTGTAATATATTACAATAGATATTTTATTCTAATGTTTTCTGTAATTGTAACATATCTATGTAATTATAATATATTTATGTAATTGTAATATATCTATGTTATTGTAATATATTTATGCAATTGTAATATATCTATGTAATTATAATATGTCTATGTAATTGTAATATATCTATGTAATTGTAATATATTTGTGTATTGTAATATATCTATGTAATTGTAATATATTTTTGTAATTATATATTTGTGTAATTGTAATTGTAATATATTTATGTAATATATCTATGTTATTGTAATATATCTATGTAATTGTAATTATGTGATTGTAATATATGTAATATATCTATGTAATTGGATATCTATGTAATTTGCATCAATATAAGTTATTTGTAATATATGTAATTGTAATATATATATATATGTAATTATATATTACAATTACATTGGTACATTACAATTATATAGATATATTAAAATTACATAGATATATTATAATTACATATTTATATTAAAATTACATAGATACATTACAATTATATAGATATTACAATTATATATATATATCTATGTAATTGTATTGAATATGTAATTGTAATATATTTTATTTATATTAAGTTTTCCAAATAAAGATATTCCCAATTTAAAGAAAAATAATTTCATTTTTAATTGAAAATAATCCGGAATTTATAAATTCAAAATTTTCCTATATTCCCCAACAAACGTGGCAAAATATAGATTTTTTTTTAATTTTGGAAAACATTCCGTATCATTCTCTTTTTTGAAAGAATGATATTCCTTTATTAATGATAATTGATGATATTCCCTCCAGCAAACCCGGTAGAGAACTCATTAATTATTTTAACTCGGGAATATCTTTATTTTTTATTGAGAAATCATTATCCTTTTGAAAACATTTTAAAAGATATGAATATGTATATGCATGACATAAATAAAATGACATAGCAAAATCTAAATGATATAATGCATCCTAAATGATATAATATAATTTAAATGCCTTAGCATATTCTAAATGAAATGAAATGAAATGTCCTAAGTTATATGAAATATTCTTAATGAAATGAAAAGACCTAAGTAACATAATATATTCTATATGAAGTGTAATATCCTAAGTCATATGATATATTCTAAATGAAATGAAATGACCTAGGTGACATAATATATTCTATATGAAATAAAATAACCTAGGTAACATAATATATTCTATATGAAATGACATAATTTAAATGACATGACAAATATGGATGATATGGCATATAATTTAAATGACATAGAATATAAAATAATGCTATCATATAATATGCATGGAAATAAAAATGAAAATAATAATGCATGATCATAGTATATGCTAAATAATATAACAACAAAAAATAATAATTAAATAAAAAGCATAGGATATTATGAAATATTCCAAATCATATAATAAACAATATAACATAACTCAAAATCATAACAATATCATAGAAATTATCATAGCAAAAATCACATATTATATAAAATGCATGAATATGGAAAATGCAATGCATGAAAATGTATTTTTTCCTTTAATTAAGGAAATCCGTATATCTAAAAAGATATCCGGCTACCTTAGGAAAATATGTCAAATTAAATATTCTAAAACCAAAACACTTTGAGATTGTTTGAAAACAATTTGGAAAAGCTTAGGTTAAAAATAAAAATTGGGTTAAACCTTTTTTAAAATGGCTCTAATTTCCTAAGTTTAAAATCCCGGACTTGACCACCCTTAACCCGAGACTTAAAAAATCATTTTTAGAGTTTAAAAAGGCTTAGAAACTACCCTAAGTTAGTAGCTAACCTTCCTAATCAGCCCCCTCTAAGTAACTTAACCAAAACAGAAAAATGATTTTTCTTTAAATTCAATTCTGACTCCACTATCCAATTTTAAGCCACGATTTTTTACCCTATTTTTAAAAATTCAAAAACTTCTAAAATAATTATTGGAGACTCAGGACGTGTAAGAATACACGAGAAAAAAATCATCTTAATTTTTTGATTAAAGAAGAATGCCCAGAAAAATCGGGAAAGTACGAGTACTGGGTGAAAAAACTGTTTTGCCAAAATACATTTTTGCCTTTGATAAAATCATTTAAAAATCAAAGTAAAAATATTTAAGACTCACAAAATGACTCACAAACAGTAGCTAGGACTTTTTAAAAGTTAGATAAAAATTAGCTAAGTAAAAAAAATCACAAAGGTAGAATAATTAATTTGACAAAACTTAATTTTCCACAAGTGTGCTCAAGAGAGCATGACTTTGAACCATTAATTGGCCTAAGTCATTATTCAAGTAGCATGAACATGAAATGCATGAAAAATTACAGCAAATATGATGCATGAAATGCATGAGTTTAAACCTAAATGTCATGAAAAAAAATGCATGGCATCAATATAGTGACCTAGACCTAAATGAACTTGCATGGCATTTAATGCAACCTAGTTCTAGATGCATGGACATGCATGGCAAATAAACAAAACCTAATAACTAAAATATGCATGGCATTTTCACAAACACAAGGCATGCTTAAACTAAAAACTCAACCAAATATCATGCAAATGCTAACCTATCAACTAACATAGCAAAAATGCAACCATGATGCTAGAATACAAGGAGTGGCCGAATGGCCAATATTTCCTAACAAGTATGGCATTTTCACAAAAACTTGGTATACTTAAACTAAATACTCAATCAAATGTCATGCAAATGCAAAAACCTACCAACTAACATGGCAAAAATGCAACATACAATGAAAAACACATGGAGTAGCTGAATGGCCTCAAGCTCCAACAAGCATGGCATTTTCACAAACACTTGATATACTAACATGCTCAACTAAAATATAACACTCAAAACATGCAAACACAAAGTAGAAATACTAAAACCAAACAAGCATTTTCACAAACACTTGATATACTAACATGCTCAACTAAAATATAAAACTCAAATCATGCAAACACAACGTAAGCATTTTCACAAACACTTGATATGCTAAATATAAAACATCAACAAATTTAAACATTATGAAAACAGAAAATTAAAAATGCAAGAACATGATATTTAAATCATAAATGGCAACAAACAAAGCAACCAAATTAAAATATGACTCAAGTATGAAGTAGAATAACACTTAAAACATCAAGATTAACAAAATAACATGATAAAATAAACAAAACAACAACATTAATAGAAAATGTAGGCCATTCGGCCATGGTGAGAAAAATGTAAAAAAATAATTGTAAAAAAAATATTTAAGAAAGAGATGAAGAAATAACTTAAGAAGAAAATGCAAAACCAACTATATAGGTATATTACAATGTAATTCTAATGTTTTAAGTAATTGTAATATATCTATGTAATTGTAATACAACTATGCAATTGTAATATATTTATGTAATTGTAATATATCTTTGCAGTTGTAATATAATTACAATTCCCTATCTATGTAACTATAATATATATTTGTAGCTGTAATATATCTATGTAATTATAATATATCTATGTATCTATGTAATTGTAATATATGCTTGTAATATCTAATGTTTTTAGTAAGTGTAATATATCTACATAGTTATATTACAATTACAGAGATATATTAGAATTACATAGATATATTACATTAGATATCTATGTAGTTGTAATGTATAAATTACCAAATATAATGTTTTAAGTAATTGTAATATATCTATGTAATTCTAATGTTTACATAGATACAATTACATAAAACATTCAAATTACATAGATATAATTACATTGATATTTTACAATTACATAACTACATTACAATTATACAGATATATTACAATTACATAGATACATTACAATTATCAATCTATATAATCGTATAATATTACAATTACATAGATTTATTACAATTACTTAGATATAATACAATTACATAGATACATTAGAATTACATAGATATATCACATGTAATTTTCAATTACATTGATATATACATTACAACTACATAGATATAATACTAAAAATTTTAAAATTACCAATATATTTGTCTAATATATCTATGTAATTATAATATATCTATGTAATTGTAATATATCTATGTAATTGTAATGTATCTATGTAATTGTAATGTATATAGGGTCAGGTCCGGACGGGTTATATATTAGAATTACATAGATATATTACAATTACATAGATATATTAGAAAAATATATTACATATTTACACAAATATTTACAATTACATAGATATATTACAATTACATAAATATATTTACAATTACATAGATACATTAGAATTACATCGATATATATACGTTACATTAAATAGATATATCTATGTAATGTCTAATATAATGTAATATGTAATATATCTATTTAATTGTAATATATATTGTTTTGTAATATAAATATGTAATTGTAATATATTTACAATTACATAGAGAGGTAATATATTTCGGTAGCAGCGTTAATGTAGAATAAATTCATCTTTTAAAATATATTCATCTGCTTGATTGTGGTAGGATTGTGGGACTTGAAATGTAGATCATCTTTCACATAATATCTAGGTTAGGCATGTTGCTTGATTGTGGTAGGATTGTGGAACTTGAAATGTCGAGGAATTGCTTGATTGTGGTAGGATTGTGGAACTTGATATGTAGATCATATTTCACATAATATTTTTACCTTTTGAGTAGATGTAATGTGTATAAGCTTAATTCAATAAATATATATTGACAGAACATATACTTTTTAGGTACCTGATGCTGGTAGTGCTCCAAATTTGTCACCAATAATAAGGTCTTCAACTTCTAGTCATCAAGTTAATGAAAATGAATATGGTAAACTACTTAATTATTTTATTCTTCTATATTGACTTCACTGCTTAATTGCTTTTAATTGTATAATATTTGTCAATTTTATGCAGATGCTGCTCCATAGGAATATTCATGAGATTTGGATTGCTTATTTCACTTTATGTATTTGGATTGCTTATTTACTTTGTGTTGGGATTGCTAATTTTCAATTTTAAGACTGTATTATGACTTTAGCTTGCGACTTCTATTTAGCTTGTAAAATTTATATAATTAAGACAATTTATTTGTAATTTTATTTTTAATATTATGAAATATTTTGTACTTTCTTATAATGGTTTTTTTTATATGAAATATCTTGGATTAAATTATAAATATATCAATATTAGTAATTGAAAAATATGATAAAATTTTATTTTTACCGACACTCTAACCTCTATACTGACAGTTCATATAACAACAAAAAATGTATAGTATACTGACGGAGTAAACCGTCAGTAAATTTACGACAAACTGTCGCTATAGGTTAATTGTATATTTTACATTTTAATCTATACCGACGGACGCAAAAAAAAAAAAAATACCGTCGGTATATGTATATCTATGGTATCTATACCGACGGATACAAAAGCCGTCGGTATAGATACAGTATCTATACCTACTGATACAAAAGTCGTCGGTATAGATGCGGTATCTATATCGATGGATACAAAACCCGTCGGTATATATACGATATCTATACCTACGGATACAAAAGCCGTCGGTATAGATGCGGTATCTATACCGATGGATACAAAATCCGTCGGTATAGGTAAAAGCAAAAGGGGCTACCCCAACATAGGCTATACCGACGGTAGTAACATTAGTGACGTCTAAAACCGTCGGTATAGGTTATACATCCTATTTCGACGGTCACCTTTTCCATCGGTATAGGTCTATATCGACGAGGGCTTTACCGTGGCTTAATTTTTTGTCGGAATAGTCATTTTGACCGTCGGTATAGGGTTTTAGGACTTTTAGCGACGGATTTTGGAGTTTTACCAACGTTTTTTGGACCGTCAATATATGTCAATTTGTTTGTAGTGTAGATATACTATAGTTACATAGATATATTACAATTACATAGATATATTACAATGTATTACACAAATATATTACAATTACTTAAATGTATTACAATTACATAGATATATTACATAGATATATTACAATTATATAGATATATTGCAATTACATAGATATATTTACAATTACATAGATATGTAATTGTAATATATCTACGTAATATATTTATGTAATTGTAATAATATATCTATGTAATTGTAATATATCTATGTAACTGTATTATATCTATGTAATTGTGTTAATATAATATATCTATATAATTGTAATAATATATGTAATTGTAATATATCTATGTAATTGAAATATATTTATGTAATTATAATATATCTATGTTATTGTAATATATTTATGTAATTGTAATATATTTGTGTAATTGTAATATATTTAACTAACTATAGTACATCTATGTAATTGTAATATCTATGTAATTGCAATATATCTATGTAACTGTAATATATCTATTACATTCATATATTATTACAATTATATAGATATATATGTAATTGTAATCGTATTATATCTATGTAATTGTAATATATCTATGTAATTGTAATATTATGTAATTATATCTATGTAATTGTAATACATCTATGTAATTGTAATATGTCTATGTAATTGTAATATATCTATGTAATTTTAATATATCTATGTAATTCTATGTAACTGTAATATATCTATGTAATTGTAATATATCTATGTAACTATAATATATCTTTGTAGTTGTAATATATCTATGTAATTGTAATATATTTATGAAATATATCTATGTAATATTACTTAGATACATTATTAATTGTAATATATCTATGTAATTTATTATCTATATAATTGTAATATATCTATGTAATTGTAATATATCTATGTAATTTTAATATATCTAAGTAATTATAATGTATCTATGTAATTGTAATATATCTATGTAATTGTAATATGTCTGTATAATTGTAATATATCTATGTAATTGTAATGTATCTATGTAATTGTAATATATCTATGTAATTGTAATGTATCTATGTAATATATCTATGTAACTGTAGTATATCTATGTAATTGTAACATATATATATATATATATATATATCCAATGTATCTATGTAATTCTAATATATCAATGTATCGATGTGATTCTAATGTTTACATAGATATATTACAATTGCATAGATATATATATTACAATTACATATATATATATAATTGTAATAATATGTGAATGTAATAGATATATTACAATTACATCGATATATTACAATTGCATAGATATATATTACAATTACATAGAATTACATAGATATATTACAATTACATAGATACATTACAATTACACAAGTATATTATCTATGTAATATATCTATGCAATATATTATCTTTGTAATTGTAATATATTTAAGTAATTGTAATTGTAATATATATATATATATATCTATGTAATTGTAATGTATCTATATAATAGTAATATATTTAAGTAATATATCTATGTAATATTACATAGATATATTACATAAATACAGTACAATTACATATATTATTACAATTACATAGATATATTACAATTACATAGATTTATTACTATTACATAGATATATATTATAATTACATAGATATATATTACAATTACATAGATATATTACAATTACATATTTTTGTAATTACATAGATATATTACAATTACATAGATACATTACAATTACACATTAGATATATTAAAATACATGTAATTGTAATATATCTATGCAATTGTAATACGTCTATGTAATTGTAATATATCTATGTAATATCTCTATATCTATGTAATGTTACAATAGATATGTAATTGTAATATATCTATATAATTGTAATATATCACATAGATATATATTACATAGATATATATTACAATTACATAGATATATTACAATAACATAGATATATTATAATTACATAAATATAATACAATTACATAGATATATTACAATTACATAGATATATTACATAGATACATTACATAAATATATTACAATTACATAGATATTACAATTACATAGATATATTAGAATTACATAGATATATTACAATTACATAGATATATTACAATTACATAGATATATTACAATTACATAAATATATTTACAATTACATAGATATCTAATTACATAGATATATTACATATATTACAATCACATAATTACAATTACATAGATATATTACAATTACATAGATATATTACTATTACATAGATATATTACATAAATATATGTATATATTACAATTACAATTACACAAATATATATCTAAATAAATACATAGATAATATTACTATATATATTACAATTACATAGATGTATTACAATTACATAGTGTAGACACCTAATTTTGTCCGGGCCACTAAACAGGTATGTTTTCTTCCCATATTGATGTTTCCGAGTATAAAAAGACTGTTTTCATCCTGCAAGTGGTACTCCGAGACTTAGTTTAAGAGGGCGAGCATAAAAAGTCAAACTTGAAAAAAAGTCAACCCCGAAAAAGTCAACCCCAGAAAGTCAACTACTGAAAAAGTCAACCCACTTTCAAAATCAAGATTTTAAGTTCAATTGAAAATGGAGAAAGAATTTTGATAATCCGAGGTCTACATTGAAAGATCTTGGATTAAATTATAAATATATCAATATTAGTAATTGAAAAATATGATAAAATTTTATTTTTACCGACACTCTAACCTCTTTACTGACAGTTCATATAACAACAAAAAATGTATAGTATACTGACGGAGTAAACCGTCAGTAAATTTACGACAAACTGTCGCTATAGGTTAATTGTATATTTTACATTTTAATCTATACCGACGGACGCAAAAAAAAAAAATACCGTCGGTATATGTATATCTATGGTATCTATACCGACGGATACAAAAGCCGTCGGTATAGATACAGTATCTATACCTACTGATACAAAAGTCGTCGGTATAGATGCGGTATCTATATCGATGGATACAAAACCCGTAGGTATATATACGATATCTATACCTACGGATACAAAAGCCGTCGGTATAGATGCGGTATCTATACCGATGGATACAAAATCCGTCGGTATAGGTAAAAGCAAAAGGGGCTACCCCAACATAGGCTATACCGACGGTAGTAACATTAGTGACGTCTAAAACCGTCGGTATAGGTTATACATCCTATTTCGACGGTCACCTTTTCCATCGGTATAGGTCTATATCGACGAGGGCTTTACCGTGGCTTAATTTTTTGTCGGAATAGTCATTTTGACCGTCGGTATAGGGTTTTAGGACTTTTAGCGACGGATTTTGGAGTTTTACCAACGCTTTTTGGACCGTCAATATATGTCAATTTGTTTGTAGTGTAGATATACTATAGTTACATAGATATATTACAATTACATAGATATATTACAATGTATTACACAAATATATTACAATTACTTAAATGTATTACAATTACATAGATATATTACATAGATATATTACAATTATATAGATATATTGCAATTACATAGATATATTTACAATTACATAGATATGTAATTGTAATATATCTACGTAATATATTTATGTAATTGTAATAATATATCTATGTAATTGTAATATATCTATGTAACTGTATTATATCTATGTAATTGTGTTAATATAATATATCTATATAATTGTAATAATATATGTAATTGTAATATATCTATGTAATTGAAATATATTTATGTAATTATAATATATCTATGTTATTGTAATATATTTATGTAATTGTAATATATTTGTGTAATTGTAATATATTTAACTAACTATAGTACATCTATGTAATTGTAATATCTATGTAATTGCAATATATCTATGTAACTGTAATATATCTATTACATTCATATATTATTACAATTATATAGATATATATGTAATTGTAATCGTATTATATCTATGTAATTGTAATATATCTATGTAATTGTAATATTATGTAATTATATCTATGTAATTGTAATACATCTATGTAATTGTAATATGTCTATGTAATTGTAATATATCTATGTAATTTTAATATATCTATGTAATTCTATGTAACTGTAATATATCTATGTAATTGTAATATATCTATGTAACTATAATATATCTTTGTAGTTGTAATATATCTATGTAATTGTAATATATTTATGAAATATATCTATGTAATATTACTTAGATACATTATTAATTGTAATATATCTATGTAATTTATTATCTATATAATTGTAATATATCTATGTAATTGTAATATATCTATGTAATTTTAATATATCTAAGTAATTATAATGTATCTATGTAATTGTAATATATCTATGTAATTGTAATATGTCTGTATAATTGTAATATATCTTTGTAATTGTAATGTATCTATGTAATTGTAATATATCTATGTAATTGTAATGTATCTATGTAATATATCTATGTAACTGTAGTATATCTATGTAATTGTAACATATATATATATATATATATCCAATGTATCTATGTAATTCTAATATATCAATGTATCGATGTGATTCTAATGTTTACATAGATATATTACAATTGCATAGATATATATATTACAATTACATATATATATATATATAATTGTAATAATATGTGAATGTAATAGATATATTACAATTACATCGATATATTACAATTGCATAGATATATATTACAATTACATAGAATTACATAGATATATTACAATTACATAGATACATTACAATTACACAAGTATATTATCTATGTAATATATCTATGCAATATATTATCTATGTAATTGTAATATATTTAAGTAATTGTAATTGTAATATATATATATATATATCTATGTAATTGTAATGTATCTATATAATAGTAATATATTTAAGTAATATATCTATGTAATATTACATAGATATATTACATAAATACAGTACAATTACATATATTATTACAATTACATAGATATATTACAATTACATAGATTTATTACTATTACATAGATATATATTACAATTACATAGATATATATTACAATTACATAGATATATTACAATTACATATTTTTGTAATTACATAGATATATTACAATTACATAGATACATTACAATTACACATTACATATATTAAAATACATGTAATTGTAATATATCTATGCAATTGTAATACGTCTATGTAATTGTAATATATCTATGTAATATCTCTATATCTATGTAATGTTACAATAGATATGTAATTGTAATATATCTATATAATTGTAATATATCACATAGATATATATTACATAGATATATATTACAATTACATAGATATATTACAATAACATAGATATATTATAATTACATAAATATAATACAATTACATAGATATATTACAATTACATAGATATATTACATAGATACATTACATAAATATATTACAATTACATAGATATTACAATTACATAGATATATTAGAATTACATAGATATATTACAATTACATAGATATATTACAATTACATAGATATATTACAATTACATAAATATATTTACAATTACATAGATATCTAATTACATAGATATATTACATATATTACAATCACATAATTACAATTACATAGATATATTACAATTACATAGATATATTACAATTACATAGATATATTACATAAATATATGTATATATTACAATTACAATTACACAAATATATATCTAAATAAATACATAGATAATATTACTATATATATTACAATTACATAGATGTATTACAATTACATAGTGTAGACACCTAATTTTGTCCGGGCCACTAAACAGGTATGTTTTCTTCCCATATTGATGTTTCCGAGTATAAAAAGACTGTTTTCATCCTGCAAGTGGTACTCCGAGACTTAGTTTAAGAGGGCGAGCATAAAAAGTCAAACTTGAAAAAAAGTCAACCCCGAAAAAGTCAACCCCAGAAAGTCAACTACTGAAAAAGTCAACCCACTTTCAAAATCAAGATTTTAAGTTCAATTGAAAATGGAGAAAGAATTTTGATAATCCGAGGTCTACATTGAAAGATATGGAGTTCGGAAGTTGGGATTTGGAGATTCAGTAGAAAAGAAACCCTAATCCGAGAATTTAGGGAAAAGTGCTTAAACGATCAAACTGGTCGAAATTGAAGGTTCCAAATGAAAGATAAGCACTAACTACGGGTAATGGAGAAGTCACTTGCAAGAAAAACCGAAAGAAAAGTCAATCCGGGAGAAAACCGAGAATTAGGGTTTTTAGTGGATTTCGGTGAAATCGGGAAGTAACACAGAAATGGCCCGACTTGGTAAGACCAAAGCCCCCAATGGATGAGGAATGATTAAAAAGGATGGCGCCAGGCTCAGATTGAAGAAAATCTGAAAATCGGACTTGTTTTGAGCAAAACCGGGTTTCGGAGGTTAAAGGGCAAAATTGGAAAATTTTGGGAAAAATAGCAAATGGACACCGAAAATTATGGAAAATTTGTCAATCTCATTCTTAAATCATTTGAAAGAGATTGGTAAAAGAAAATCTTGATTCCGAGTTCGTTTGCAAAATGGCCAAATCCCGGGCTTCTTATGTAGTAATTCAAAAAGATAAATCCCGGAAAAATAGCAAATGGACTCCAAAAATTCTGAAATTTGCTAAATCTCATTTTTAAATTATTTGGAAGAGATTGGCGAAAGAAAATCTTGATTCCGAGTTCATTTGCAAAATGGCTAAATCCCGAGCTTCCGATGCAGTAATTCAAGCCGATAAATCCCGAAAAAATACCAAATGAGCTCCAAAAATTACGAAAACTTCCAGATCACACTTTTTAATTATTTTGAAGAGATTGGTGAAGAAAAATCTTGATTTGGAGCTCGTTTAAAAAATGGTAAAAAGTAGGGGCATAAAAGGACATTTTGGGAAGAAAAAATCCAAATAAATAGCAAACGGACTCGGATAATTTTGAAAACTTCCAGAACTCAATATTTTATTATTTTGGAAGTATTAAAAAATGAAAAATTTAATTTGGAGCCCGTTTGATATTTATTTTGCATCCGGGAGGGCAAAATGGTCATTTCACCCAAGCAACCGAAAAGGGCTTTTTGGGCCCTTCAAAAAATCAGAGTTGGGCTGGAAAAAAGATGTCAACATTTTTCTTGGACAGCTGTAATTTGAGAGGGCTGAGATGCTAATCTAAGGGTGGTAATTTCATGACTTTTCATCTTGAATTATTGGCCATTTGATGGAAATTAGGTTACACAAAAATGACAACATCTTGGAGTCCATATAAGCATCATTTTCTGCCAGCCCTAAGGGAGGAGGCAGATTTTGTTTTTTCTTTTCCATTTTGGTTGATTTCTCTTAGTTTTTCTTAGTTTTTTATCTTCTTGGTTGAGAGCAAAAAAAGAAAAGTTTAGAAAAAAAGGAAAGTTTGAAGAGAAAAGCTTGAAATATTAGCTTCTTGAGGTTGCTCTTGAGCACCAACTCTTGCACTTTCATTTTCTATTCTTATTTTTTTCTCTTTTAATCTCTACTTGGTGAGTTTTCATTTTAAAATAATGTTTCTTGTTCTTCCTTCATTTCCTTTCTTAAGTATATTTTTTTTACATTTTGTTTTTATAATAAACTCACCATGGCCAAATGGCCTACATTATTTATTTTAAGTTGTTGTTTTTGATTCATTTTACCATATTGTTTATGCTATTTTCTTTATTTTTGATGTTTTAAATATTATGTTATTTCATGTTCTTAAGTTATATTTAATTTGGTTGCTTTGTTTGTTGCCATTTATGTCTTAGATATCATGTTTTTGCATTTTTAATTTTCTGTTTTCATGTTGTTTAAATTTGAGCATGTTTTAGAGTTAGCATATTAAGTGTTTGTGAAAATGCTTGTGTGATTCTTTGCATGATTCTTGTTTTATATCTTAGTGAGCATGTTTTAGATTTGGTATATTAGGTGTTTGTGAAAATGCTTGTGTGATTTTTGTGTTATGACTTAGTTTTTCATGCTAGCATATCAAGTGTTTGTGAAAATGCCATGCTTGTTGGAGCTTGGGGCCATTTGGCTACTCCATGTGTTTTGCATTGTGTGTTGTATTTTTGTCATGCTAGTTGTTAGGTTTTTGCATTTGCATGATATTTGGTTGGATTTTTGAATTAAGCATGCCTTGTGTTTGTGAAAATGCCATGCATGTCTTAGGTCTAGGTTACATTAAATGCCATGCAAATTCATGTTAGGTCTAGGCCATATTATTTATGTCATGCATTTTCCTTACATTTAGGTTTAGATCCATGCATTTCATGCATTATGTTTGCTGCATTGTTTCATACATTTCATGTTCATGCCACTTGAATAATGACTTGAGCCAATTAATGGTTCAAAGTCATGCTCTCTTGAGCACACTTGTGGAAAATTAAGTTTGTCAAATTGATTATTCTACCTTTGTGATTTTTTTTACTTAGCCAATTTTTATCTAACTTTCAAAAAGTCCTAGCTACTGCTTTCAAGTCATTTTATGAGTTTCAAATATTTTTATTTTTATTTTTAAATGATTTTATCAAAGACAAAAAAAATGTGTTGGCAAAGCAATTTTTTTTCCACCCAAAACTCGTACATCTCTGATTTTTCTGGGAATTCATCTTTGATCAAAAACTTAAGCCGATTTTTTCTCGTGTAGTTTTACATGTCCTGAGTCTCCAATATTTTTTTCAGAATTTTTGGAATTTTTAAAAATAGGGTAGAAAATCATGGATTAAAACTGGACAGTGGAGTCAGAATTGAATTTAAAGAAAAACAAAGCAGTTTTTTTTTCCTCCAAAAACTCGTACATCTCCGATTTTTCTGGGAATTCATCTTTGATCAGAAAATTAAGTTGATTTTTTCTCGCGTAGTTTTACATGTCCTGAGTCTCTAGTATTTTTTTTAGAAGTTTTGGAATTTTTAAAAATAGGGTAAAAAATCGTGGATTAAAACTGGACAGTGGAGTCAGAATTGATTTTAAAGAAAAACAAAGCAGTTTTTTTTCCACCCAAAATACGTACATCTCCGATTTTTCTGGGAATTCATCTTTGATCAGAAAATTAAGCCGATTTTTTCTCGTGTATTTTTACATGTCCTGAGTCTCCAATAATATTTTCAGAATTTTTGGAATTTTTAAAAATAGGTTAAAAAATCGTGGATTAAAACTGGACAGTGGTGTCAGAATTGAATTTAAAGAAAAACAAAGCAGTTTTTTTTCTCCTCCAAAAACTCGTACATCTCTGGTTTTTCTGGGAATTCATATTTGATCAAAAATTAAGCCGATTTTTTTTCGTGTAGTTTTACATGTTCTGAGTTTCCAGTATTTTGTTTAGAATTTTTGGAATTTTTAAAAATAGGATAAAAATTCGTGGATTAAAACTGGACAGTGGAGTCAGAATTGAATTTAAAAAAAAACAATTTTCTGTTTTGGTTAATTTACTTAGAGTGGGCTGATTAGAAGGGTTAGCTACTGACTTAGGGTAATTTCTAAGCCTTTTCAAACTCTAAAAATGGTTTTTCAAGTCCCGGGTTAAGGGTAGTCAAGTCCGGATTTTTTAAACTTAGGAAATTAGAGCCATTTTAAAGAAATTAGCCCAGTTTTTATTTTTAATTCAAGCTTTTCAAAATTGTTTTCAAACAATCACAAAGTATTTTGGTTTTAGAATATTTAATTTGACATATTTTCCTAAGGTAGCCGGATATCTTTTTAGATATACGGATTTCCTTAATTAAAGGAAAAAAATACATTTCATGCATTGCATTTTTATATTCATGCATTTTATATAATATGTGATTCTTGCTATAATAATTTCTATGATATTGTTGTTATTTTGATTTATATTTTTTGATGTTACATGGTTTATTATATGGTTTCGAATATTTCATGATATCCTATGCTTTTATTTAGTTATCTTTATTTAGCATATACGTATTCATTTATTTTAAATGTTTTCAAAAGATAATGGTTTTCAATAAAATTAAAGATATTCCCGAGTTAAAATAATTCATGAGTTCTCTACCGGGTTTGCTGGAGGGAATATCATCAATTATCATTAATAAAGGAATATCTTTCTTTCAAAAAAGAGAATGATTCGGAAAGTTTTCCAAAACTAATAAAAATTTCTATATTTTGCCACGTTTGTTGGGGAATATAGGAAAATTTTGAATTTATAAATTCTGGATCATTTTCAATAAAAAAAATGAAATTATTTTTCTTTAAATTGGGAATTAACTTGAAATACTAAATTTAAAACCAACTTTTTACCGAGACTTGAGATAACACACGATTAATAAGGTACCGATTTATACGGGCGTTGTGGGGGTGCTAATCCTTCCCCACACGTAACCGACTCCCGAACCCGCTTCTTTGATTTCTCTGGTTTAAAACGCAGACTTGAAATTGGTTTTTAAAATGTTTTAATTAATTTTTAAAATATTTTATAAAACCGGTTTTAATAGGTGGCCGATCACACCTAGCTAAAAAAGATTGGTGGCGACTCCATGTCTTTTTTAAGGTCATTTTCAAAACCTTCATTTTTAGAGGAATTAAGTCGACTTTTCCTCGGGTTTTTTTTAATGTCACGCTTAACGAATAATAAAGTCTTGCGATGAGACTTCGTCGTTATTTTTTAGGTTGCGACACATAGATAATACAATTACATAGATATATTACAATTACATAGATGTATACATTATCAATTATCTAATATTTTCTGTAATTGTAATGTATACATGTAATATCTAATGTTTTCAGTATTTGTAATGTATACATGTAATATCTAATATTTTCAGTAATTGTAATATATCTATATAAATGTAATATATCTATGTAATTGTAATATATCTATGTAATTGTAATAAATCTATGTAATCGTAATATATATTTATGTAATTGTAATATATCTATGTAATCGTAATATATATTTATGTAATTGTAATATATCTATGTAATTGTAATGTATCTATGTAATATATCTATGTAATTGTAATATATCTATGTAATAGTAGTATATCTATGTAACTGTAATATATATATATATATATCCAATGTATCTATGTAATTCTAATATATCATTGAAATTCGAAAACATTATATATTACATGTATTTTAATATATCTAATGTGTAATTGTAATGTATCTATGTAATTATAATGTACCTATGTTACTGAAAACTTTAGATATATAATTATAATGTATCTACGTAATTATAATGTATCTATGTAATTGTAATATATATAGTAATATTATCTATGTATTTTTTTAGATATATATTTGTGTAATTGTAATTGTAATATATACATATATTACAATTATATATCTAAAGTTTTCAGTAACATAGATATATTACATTTATATAGATATATTACAATTACAATTACTTAAATATATTACTATTACATAGATATATTACAATAACATAGGTATATTACAATTACATAAATATATTATAATTACATAGATATATTACAATTACATAAAACATTGGAATAAAATATCTATTGTAATATATTACAATTACAATTACATGTATGTTATTACCGCATCTCAAGAGCCCTTGTTCGAATCTTCACAAGCTTGATTTATCATCCAATAGGGTCTTCTTTCGTGTGGAGAAAGAGAATCATTGGACAGTGTGGTAGCTTTCGTGTGGATTAATAAATCGTTTACATTCCCATCTTGCCCAGATTGATGCTGCAACAATTCAAATGGTTTTGCCCACTTAATTTATCATCAAATTTTCTATATTGATTATGAATAAATCAACAGACAATTTGCCACAAATCTAATTAACAGGACTAAATAATTAATATGTATTACAATTACATAGATATATCTAATATGTAATTGTAATATATCTATGTAGTTATATATTGTAATTGTAATGTATATTTGTGTAATACATTGTAATATATCTATGTAATTGTAATACAATTACATAGATATATTACAATTACATCGATAGATTATCACAATTACATAAATATATTACAGTTACATAGATATATTACAATTACATAGATATATTACAATTACATAAATAAATTACAATTACATGGATATATTACAATTACATAGATATATCACAATTACATATATATATTACATAGATACATTACAATTACATAGATATATTACAATTACATAAATACATGTAATATACTATGTAATATATTACAATTACATAAATATATAGATATATTACATAGATATATTTTTGTAATATAATAGTAATTATAGTATATCTATGTAATATATATCTATGTAATTGTATATCTATGTAATTGTAATATATCTATGTAATATATCTATTGTATGTAATTGTAATATATTTATGTAATTGTAATGTATCTATGTAATATATCTATATAATTGTAATACATCTATTGTATATATATTAAAATTACATAGATTTATTACAATTACATATATATATATTACAATTACATATATATATATATATATATATTAGACTTAAATAGATATATTACAATTACATAGATATATTATTACAATTACATAGATGTATTACAATTACATAGATATATTACAATATCATAGATATATTACATTTACATAGATATATATTACAATTACATTGTATTATCTATGTAATTGTAATATATCTATGTAATTATAATGTATCTATGTAATATCTCTATGTAATTGTAATATATCTATGTAACTGTAGTATATCTATGTAATTGTAATATATATATATATATGTAATTGTAATATATTTATGTAATTATAATATATTACAATTACATAGATATATTACAATTACATACATATATTATTACAATTACATCGATGTATTACAATTACAAAGATATATTACAATTGCATATATATATATATATATATATATATATATTACAATTACATAGACATATTACAATTGCATAGATATATATTACAATTACATAGATACATTACAATTACACAAATATATCAAATATGTAATATATCTATGTAATATATTATCTATGTAATTGTAATATATTTAAGTAATTGTAATTGTAATATATATATATATCTATGTAATTCTAATGTATCCATGTAATTGTAATATATCTATGTAATTGTAATATATATATATATATCCATTGTATCTATGTAATTCTAATAGATCAATGTAATTCGAAAACATTATATGTTACATGTATTTTAATATATCTATGTAATTGTTATATATCTATGTAATTGTAATAGTATATCTTTGTAATAAATACATTAGAATTACTGAAAACATTAGATAATTTAATCACATAGATATATATATATATTACAATTACATAGATACTTTACATTTACATAGATATATTAAAATTACATAGATATATTACAATTACATAGATATATTACACATTCATATATTATTATATGTAATATATCTATGTAATATATCTATTGTATGTAATTGTAATATATTTATGTAATTGTAATTGTAATATATCTATGTAATTATATAGATACATTGTAATATATCTATGTAATATATGTAATATATCTATGTAATTATAATATGTTTTCGAATTACATTGATATATTAGAATTACATGGATACATTGGATATATATATTACAATTACATAGATATACTACAGTTACATAGATATATTACAATTACATAGATATATTACATAGATACATTACAATTACATAGATATATTACAATTACATAGATATATTACATAGATACATTACATAAATATATTACAATTACATAGATGTTACAATTACATAGATATATTAGAATTAATTACATATATTACAATTACATAGATATATTTATGTAATTGTAATATATATCTATGTAATATATTATTACAATTACAATTACATAAATATATTACAATTACATAGATATATTAGATATATATTACAATTACATATATATATATATATATATATTACAATTATATAAATAATTATGTAATTGGAATATTACAATTACATAGATATATATTTATGTAATTGTAGTATATCTATGTTATTTATATATCTATGTATATTACATAAATACGTAGATATATATATCTATGTGATATATCTATGTAATTGTAATATATATATATATGTAATTGTAATATCTATGTATGTAATATTTATATCTATGTAATTCTAATATATCTAAGAAATTGTAATATATCTATGTAATTATATATGTATATATTAGAATTACATAGATATCTATGTAATATAATTGTACTACATAAATATATTTATCTATGGATATATATCTATGTAATATATCTATGTAATTGTAATATATTTATGTAATTGTAATTGTAATAATTACCTAGATATATTACATAGATATTACAATTACATAGATGTATTTCAATTACATTGATATATTACGATTACATAGATAAATATTACAATTACATAGACATATTATAATTACATAGATATATTACAATTACATTGATATATTAGAATTACATAGATACATTACAATTACATAGATATATGGCAATTACATAGATATATTACATAGATACATTGGATATATTACAATTATATATTATAATTACAATTACATAGATATATTTCATAGATATTACAATTACATAGATATATTACAGTAATTGTAATATATCTATGTAATGTATCTAATTGTAATAAATATATTTATGTAATTGTAATACATCTATGTAATATATGTAATATATCTATGTAATTGTAATATAACATAGATATATTTATTAATATATATATTACAATTACATAGATATGTTACATATATTACATAGATATACTACATAAATATATTACAATTACATAGATATATTACAATTACATAAATATATTACAATTAATATATTACATAGATACATTACAATTACATAGATATATTAAAATTACATGGATATATTACAATTACATAGATATTACAATTACATGGATATATTACAATTACATAGATATATTATATAGATACATTACAAATACATAGATATATTACAATTACATAGATATATTACAATTATATATATCTATGTAATATATCTTTGTAATTGTTATATATCTATGTAATTGTAATTGTAATATATATCTATGTGATTGTAATATATCTATCTAACTGTAATATATCTATTTTGTAATATATTTGTTTTTAGAAATTAGAATTACATAGATATATTACAATTACATAAATATATTTTTACAATTACATAGATATATTACACATTCATATATTATACATAAATATATTACAGTTACATAGATATATTAAAATTACATAGATATATTACAATTACATAGATATATTACACATTCATATATTCTACATAGATATTTTACAATTACATAGATAAATTACAATTGCATAGATATATATTACAATTACATAGATATATTACAATTACGTAAATATATTACAATTACATAGATATATATTACAATTACATAGATATATTACATAGTTATATATAATTACATAAATAGATATACTACAGTTACATAGATATATTACAATTACTGAAAATATTAGATATTACATGTATACATTACAATTACTAAAAACATTAGATATTACATGTTTATATTCCATAGATACATTAGATATATTACAATTACATAGATATATTAAAATTGCATAGATATATTACATATATTACAATCACATAATTACAATTACATAGATATATTATAATTACATAGATATATTACATAAATATATATTACAATTACATAAATATTGTAGACACCTAATTTTGTCCGGACCACTAAACAGGTATGTTTTCTTCCTATATTGATGTTTCCGAGTGTAAAAAGACTTTTTTCATCCTGCAGGTGATACTTCGAGACTTAGTTTAAGAGGGCGAGCACAAAAAGTCAAACTTGAAAAAAAGTCAACCTCGAAAAAAGTCAACCCCAGAAAGTCAACTACTGAAAAAGTCAACCCAATTTCAAAATCAAGATTTTAAGTTCAATTGAAAAATGGAGAAAGAATTTTGATAATTCGAGGTCTACATTGAAAGATATGGAGTTCGGAAGTTGGGATTTGGAGATTCAGTAGAAAGGAAACCCTAATCCGAGAAATTTGGGGAAAAGTACTTAAACGATCAAATTGGTCAAAATTGAAGGTTTCAAATGAAAGATAAGCACTGACTACGGGTAATGGAGAAGTCACTTTCAAGAAAAATCGAAATAAAAGTCAATCCGAGAGAAAACCGAGAATTAGGGTTTTTAATGGATTTCGGTGAAATCGGGAAGAATCACACAAATGGCCCAACTTGGTAAGACCAAAGCCCCAGTGGATGAGGAATGATTAAAAAAGGATAGCCTAAGGCTCAGCTTGAAGAAAATCTGAAAATTGGACTTGTTTTGAGCAAAACCGGGTTTCGGAGGCAAAAGGGCAAAATTGGAAAATTTGGAAAAAATAGCAAATGGACTCCGAAAATTCTGAAAATTTTTCAATCTCATTCTTAAATCATTTGAAAGAGATTGGTAAAATAAAATCTTGATTCGGAGTTCGTTTGCAAAATGGCCAAATCCCGGGCTTCTTATGTAGTAACTCAAAAAGCAAAATCTCGAAAAAATAGCAAATGAGCTCCAAATCTTCTGAAATTTTGCAAATATCATTTTTAAATTATTTGGAAGAGATTGGCGAAAGAAAATCTTGATTCGGAGTTTGTTTGCAAAATGGCCAAATCCCGGGCCTCCTATTCAATAATTCAAAAAGATAAATCCCGGAAAAATAGCAAATGGACTCCAAAAATTCTGAAATTTTGCAAATCTCATTTTTAAATTATTTTGAAGAGATTGGATAAATAAAATCTTGATTCGGAGTTCGTTTGCAAAATGGCCAAATCCCAGGCCTCTTATGTAGTAATTCAAGCCAATAAATCCCGAAAACATACCAAATGAGCTCCAACAATTATGAAAACTTCCAGATCACACTTTTTAATTATTTTGAAGAGATTGTTGAAGAAAAATCTTGATTTGGAGCTCGTTTAAAAAATGGTAAAATGTAGCGGCATAAAAGGGCATTTTTGGAAGAAAAAATCCAAATAAATAGCAAACGAACTCGGATAATTTTGAAAACTTCCAGAACTCAATATTTTATTATTTTTAAAGTATTAAAAAAAGAAAAATTGAATTTGGAGTCCGTTTGATATTTATTCGCATCCGGGGGGCAAAACGGTCATTTCATCCAATTAACCGAAAAGGGCTTCTTTGGGCCTTTCAAAAAATTAGAGTTGGGCTGGAAAAGAGAAGTGCTGGCCTGCCCAGGCCCAAAGGAAAGAGGAAGCTTCTGATTTTTTAATCAAATGGCTAATAATCAAGAGTTAGTTAGAGATTCTCTTTGATCAAGCCATGGTGATTAAGCCACATAGGCCAAGAGAGATGTCAACATTATTCTTGAACAGCTGTAATTTGAGAGAGCTGATATGCTAATCTAAAGGTGGTAATTTCATGATTTTTTCACCTTGAATTATTAGCCATTTGATGGAAAATTGGTTACATAAAAAATGACAACATCCAAGGGGAGGAGAGAGGTAAAATTCTGCCAACATTAAGGGGGGGTCAGAATTTCATTTTTTCATCTTCATTTTTCTGAGTTCTTAGAGTTCTTACTTAGTTTTTCTCTTATTGGTTGAATGCAAAAAAGAAAAGTTTAGAAAAAAAAGGAAAGTTTGAAGAGATAAAGCTTGAAAGATAGCTTATTGAGGTTGCTCTTGAGCACCAACTCTTGCACTTTCTTGATTTTCTATTCTTGTTTTTGCTATTTTGATTTCTATTTGGTGAGTTTCCATTTTAAATAAATGTTTTTTATTGTTCTTTTCAAGTTCTTCCTTCATCTCCTTCTTAAGTATATTTTTTACATTTTATTTTTACAATAAACTCACCATGGCCAAATGGCCTACATTATTTATTTAAGTTGCTGTTTTGGTTTATTTTATCATATTGTTTATGTTATTTTCTTTGATTTTGATGTTTTAAATGTTATGTTACTTCATATTCTTGAGTTATATTTTAATTTGGTTGCTTTGTTTATTGACATTTATGTTTTAAATATCATGTTTTTGCATTTTTAATTATCTGTTTTCATGATGTTTAAATTTGAGCATGTTTTAGATTTAGTATATCAAGTGTTTGTGAAAATGCTTGTGTGGTCTTTGCATGATTTGAGTTTTATATCTTAGTTGAGCATGTTTTAGATTTAGTATATTAAGTGTTTGTGAAAATGCTTGTGTGGTTTTTGCATGATTTAAGTGTTATATTTTAGTTGAGCATGTTAGTATACCAAGTGTTTGTGAAAATGCCATGCTTGTTGGAGCTTGAGGCCATTTGGCTACTCCATGTGTTTTTATGTGCATTCTTGCCATGTTAGTTGATAGGTTAGCATTTGCATGATATTTGATTGAGTTTTTGGATTAAGCATGCTTTGTGTTTGTGAAAATACCATGCATATTTTAGTTATTAAGTTAGGTTTATTTGCCATGTATGTTCATGCATTTTAGGTCTAGGTTGCATTAAATGCCATGCAAGTTCATTTAGGTCTAGGTCACTTTATGAATGCCATGCATTTTTACATGACATTTAGGTTTAAATCCATGCATTTCATGCATTATGTTTGCTGTATTGTTTCATACATTTCATGTTCATGCCACTTGAATAATGACTTGAGCCAATTAATGGTTCAAAGTCATGCTCTCTTGAGTACACTTGTGGAAAATTAAGTTTGTCAAGTTGATTATTCTACCTTTGTGATTTTTTTTTTTTTACTTTTAGCCAATTTTTATCTAACTTTCAAAAAGTCCTAGCTACTGTTTGTAAGTCATTTTATGAGTTTCAAATATTTTTACTTTGATTTTTAAATGATTTTATCAAAGGCAAAAATGTGTTTTGGCAAAGCAGTTTTTTTTCACCCAAAACTCGTACATCTCTGATTTTTCTGGGAATTCATCTTTAATCAGAAAATTAAGCCGATATTTTTCCTTGTAGTTTTACATGTCCTGAGTCTCCAGTATTTGTTTCAGAATTTTTTGAATTTTTAAAAATAGGATAAAAAATAGTGGCTTAAAACTGGACAGTGGAGTCAGAATTGAATTTAAAGAAAAATCATTTTTTCTGTTTTGGTTAAGTTACTTAGAGTGGGCTGATTAGGAGGGTTAGCTACTGACTTAGGGTAGTTTCTAAGCCTTTTTAAACTCTAAAAATGGTTTTTCAAGTCTCGGGTTAAGGGTAGTCAAGTCCGGATTTTTAAACTTAGGAAGTTAGAGCCATTTAAAAAAAGATTTAGCCCAGTTTTTATTTTTAATTCAAGCTTTTCAAAATTGTTTTCAAACAATCACAAAGTATTTTGGTTTTAGAATATTTAATTTGACATATTTTCCTAAGGTAGCCGGATATCTTTTTAGATATACGGATTTCCTTAATAAAAGAAAAAAATACATTTCATGCATTGCATTTTTCATATTCATGCATTTTATATAATATGTGATTCTTGTTATACTAATTTCTATGATATTGTTATTATTTTGATTTATATTTTTTGATGTTATATGGTTTGTTATATGATTTGTAATATTTCATGATATCCTATGCTTTTATTTAGTTATTTTTTTGTCATATTATTTAGCATATACTATGTTCATGCATTATTATTTTCATTTTTATTTTTTCATACATATTATATGATAGCATTATTTCATATTCCATCTCATTTAATTTATATGCCATATCATTCATGTTTTCCATGTCATTTAAATTATCTCATTTCATATAGAATATGTTATGTTACTTAGGTTATTTTATTTCATTTAGAATATATCATATGACTTAGGATATTGCATCTCATATAGAATGTATTATGTTACATAGGTCATTTAATTTCATTTAGAATATATCATATAGCTTAGGATATTCCATTTCATTTAGAATATGCTAAGGCATTCAAATCATGTCATGTCATTTAGGTTGCATTATATTATTTAGATTTTGCTATGTCATTTTATTTATGTCATGCATATACATATTCATATCTTTTAAATGTTTTTCGAAAAAAAAGATAATGGTTTTCAATAAAATAAAGATATTCCCGAATTAAAATAATTCATGAGTTCTCTACCGAGTTTGCTGGAGGGAATATCATCAATTATCATTAATAAAAGAATATCTTTCTTTCAAAAAATAGAATGATTCGGAAAGTTTTCCAAATTAATAAAAATTTCTATATTTTGCCACGTTTGTTGGGGAATGTAGGAAAATTTTGAATTTATAAATTCCGGATCATTTTCAATAAAAAAAAAGGAATTATTTTTCTTTAAATTGGAAATTAACTTGAAATACTAAATTTAAAGCCAACTTTTTACCGAGACTTGAGATAACACACGATTAATAAGGTACCGATTTATACGGGCGTTGTGGGGGTGCTAATCCTTCCTCGCACGTAACCGACTCCCGAACTCGCTTCTTTGATTTCTCTGGTTTTAAAACGCAGACTTGAAATTGGTTTTTAAAATGTTTTAATTAATTTTTAAAATATTTTATAAAACCGGTTTTAATAGGTGGCCAATCATACCTAGCTAAAAAAGATTGGTGGCTACTCCATGTTTTTTTTAAGGTCATTTCAAAACCATCATTTTTCTAGAGGAATTAAGCCGACTTTTCCTCGGTTTTTTTAATGTCACGCTTAACGAATAATAAAGTATTGCGATAAGACTATTTATTTTTTAGATTGCGACAGCTTGGCGGCTCCACTGGGGACTATTAGAGATCCAGGCCTAGAATTAGTCGTGTGTTATCAAAGTCTCGGTTTTGTTGGTTTAATAGGTATTTAATTTTAATTCTCACATTTTTCTAATAAGGAGAATTTTGAAAATAATAAAATGTTTTTAAATATGTTCATTCTCATGTGCATGCATTTTATTATTGTTCTCTAGTTATTTAAGGTTGTATATTATAATTGCTTGTTGGTTAATGCGTTACACTATTCTTGAATGTTTTAATTGCTAGGGCATTTAGAATAAGGTTTGTAGAATAGGTGGTGAAAATTCCTCCACACACACTACACGTGCATTTGCATATCATGAATCCTATACTCGGGTTCCGTCCTTTTAAGTGGGAGTAAAGTAACTAAGCCTTCGTGATTGATCCTCCGTATGGGCTAGTGAAACACTTCTGGAGTATAAAGTACCTAATGCCTTCGTGATAATCCTCCGTATGGGCATAGGAAAATATACTCTAACGAATTGAACCCGCTTTTATCGGGGTGCCTTACTAGCCTTCACCGGCGACAGTGAGGAACAATTCGGGGCCTTAGAACCGATTCACCCTCATATAGTGAACCTGGGCGAAGCCATGCCAGATTTCCGTTAGATATACCAAAAATAGGAACATATGGAGGGACATTTCTAAACCTTTTGTTACCTATTTTACACTCTGAATAAGTTTTGTAGATCGGGCAACGATGTACGTACATCGCCCGTAATAAATGTGATAATCCGTCCCAAAGGCATCGTGATGCCTAAATAAGCAGATATTGTTGGGACAGATGTTGATTAGCTGTTTTTTTTATAAAAAAAAAAAAAAAAAATCCTTTTTCAAGAATTTTTGCATATTGCACATTTCATGCATGTGTGAATAGAGCATGTACATTTTTGGTTGTATTATTGATCTCATTCTTTGCAATAAACAGTTGGTAATTTTATTTGATGGTTTCTATAAACCGGTAGTGTTGCATGAACATTTGCATATTGTACCATAGTAGGATCCACTACCCCGAATTTCTTTTGAAAATAATATGATTGGTTTTTCATAGAGAAAAAAACATGTTTAAAAAAAAAATCATAAATTTGGAGGCAAATCTTGCATAATGAGATTGTTGAATAATCAAGATTTAGGTCCCACAAATTTCATGTAATCATTGATTTCTTTGTATATACCTTGGTGTTAATTCATTTATTCTTTATTTGTATCATTTTGACAGCATGTCACAGTCCTAACATGCATGGTTATTCATTGTAGAATACATTTGTGATATACTTGGTCATTCTTTGTGTATACCTTTGTGTTAATTCATTTAGTCTTAGCATGTATCATTTTGACATCATAGCATGCATGGTCATTCATTGTAGAATACATACATGGTCATTATTTGTATATACCCATGCATCAATTTATTCATTTTTTAAATCCATCATGTTGGCATTAGATTGCATCCACAGCATACATAGTCACCATAATTTCTCTGTATATGTTCATGCATTAATCATCAGTATATTCATGCATATAGGTATAGAGCATGTACATTCATAATTGTATTCTTAATCTCATGACATTTTCATTTGCATGAAAGGGGTTCGAGATATGGGGAATGAATCGGAGGAACGATTGGGTGCTTTAGAACGCAATCAAGAGGAATGTGGACATGAAATCCGAGAGGTGAAGGAACAGCTGGCCAAATTGCTGAAAATGGTTGAGGATATGGGTAAAAGTAAAGAGGAACTTTCTCAGGGCTCTGCATCGCTTTCGGATCAACCAAAACCCTTAGGTCCAGAACATACAATCCTTGCTGGATCCTGCGCTTGTCAATGCCACAAAGGTTGCAATCTTGATGAAATTGTGGACAAAATCATGAAAATTATTAAACTTGAGAGCCTGATACCAAAGATAGAAACCTCGAATCCAGTACCATACCTGCAAACTGTTCTAGGTCCAAACCAGTATCCCCACCCTACTATGGTCCAATCGTCCATTGGGATGACCACTACGAGATTCCTGAATCCCACTCCATCACCAACAACTGCCAGTTCATACTATTTCCCTCATCAATCACCTTATCCAGCACCTGGGATAGGAACCTCGAGCTATGTACAACCTCCAAAGGCCCCGTGTCCAAATCCACACCCTTACCATGCTGTTCCGCCATATCTCCATGTAAACACTCCGGTTTGGACCTTAGTTCCACCACCAAGTACCCCAACTCCTAGGCCATGTATGACTAAGAAACGATCCCAGAATAAGACCCAAATGCATTTTGATCCCATTCCAATCAGCTACCAAGAGCTCCTCCCTATACTGATCCAAAATCACATGGTTGCCTGTGTCCCATTGAAACCCCTGTTACCACCATATCCAAGGTGGTATAATCCAAATGAAAGATGTGATTATCGCTGTGGAATTGTTGGCCATAGCATCGAAGATTGTATAGCAGTCAAAAAGAAAGTGCAAAATCTTATAGATGCCAAGTGGTTGGATCCAACGACACTGATTGATAAAGGACTGGGAAAACGCCATTAGGATTGGGAGATTTACAGCATTGAGGTGGAAAGACTTCGGTCTTATATGATGTAATAGGATTTCACTTTTTCAGTAGCCGGCTCTTATAGCCTTAGGATGCTAGGAAGAATAAAGTGCTTGTAAAGACTGTTCAAATTTTGTAAACCATGGTTTATACCATTGTGAACGTTGATATGGGAATAAATTGATTATGTTTCAAATTTATGAGAGGTTGATGATTAAGTTCCTCCGATTCTTATTTCCTACGTGATATCTTCCCCTTTGCATTTTGCATCCGATCAATTATTTGTCAGGTTGCATTCATGCATTCATAATCAGCATGATTTTTTTTGTATATATCCATGCATTAATTTACTTACTCTTTACATGCATCATGTTGACTTTGGGTTGCATTCATAACAAACATAGTCAGCATGATTTCTTTGTATATGTTCATGCATTAATTTGCTTATTACATACATCATGTTAGCATTAGGTCGCATTCATGACACACCTGGTTAGCATGATCTTCTTGGTATATACTATATCAATCATTCATTGTATCATAGTTGACACCGTGTTGCATTCATAGTGTATATGATCATTCATTGGGAAATATGCTAAAATGTACATGATCTGTCATTGCATATATCCATGTGTTGATTTGTTTATTCTTTGCTTGCAACATGATTGGCATCGTGATTGCATTTATTACATATATGGTCAGCATGTTTCCATTGTACATGTCCATACATCATATTGTTTAGGCTTCACATGCATCAAATTGCATTCATGGCTCATTCATCATGACATACATTTGGGGGAAATAAAACAGAAGTTGGCTTGGCTTTAAGAGTCTTTGAAAGAATTTTCATTTCAAATCATAAGAAGTACTGAGTACCCTTTTAATACAGGCTAGTGCTATGGAGAATGAACAAGTTGCCCGAATGGAAAGAATGGAAAGTGTACAGAAAGAATTGCGAGAACAGCTAGCAAAGTCTCAAGCAGAATCTAAGGATCAGATGACTAAATTGATGGAGCTGATGTCTGCCATAATCAAGGGAAAATGATACACCGAAAACTTTGTCGCCGAAGAAGGGTTAGAGGCACAAAAGGGCCAGGATGAGGTCGTTATAAGTGATGCCCAAAAAATTGTTAACCCCGTCAATGTCTTAAACTCAGATGATCCAGCTGAACAGGCAATGTTGAAAAGGGTTGCAGATTCCCAAGGGAAATATCAGTTGCTAGATGAAAGGCTCCGGGCAGTAGAAAATACAGACGTATTCGGGAGTGTGGAGGCGAAAGAACTATGTTTGGTCTTCGATTTAGTCATTCCTCCTAAGTTCAAGATCCCTGACTTTGTGAAATATGACGGGACGACCGACCCATCAGCCCACATCATTATGTTCTGCCGGAAGATGACAAGTCATATAGATAATGATAAGCTTTTGATTCACTGCTTTCAGGATAGCCTCAGCGGGTTCGCAATTAGGTGGTATAGTCAGACGATCAGGTGTCCTGTCGGTCATATGCTTGTACTTGTCGGTCATTATGTATCTCATGGATTACGTCCTGGGAATATGCATACCTAATAGATAACCAGATGGGAGTACCATTGATTTTCCGCAAGTTCAAAACCAAGTGGTGGGACAAATTTAATGAAGAAAAATATAACTCACAATTTCTCAATGAATGCTTCAACAAAATCTACAATTTTGCAAATCTGCAGCACCAGATCAAGATACAGCCAGATTTTTTCAGGCTAAAACAAATGCTAGTTCACTCCTAGCACAAGCCAAGACCAAAAAAGAATACAAGAAACTGATGGCAGAAATGCTCAGCTCGATGGACTCTGACTCAGAAGAAGACAAATCCCCAATATCTTCTAACAAGACCATAAACCTGGCAGATGATGAAGTTATTACAGGCAAATCAAAGACGAAATGATGACACAAATTGTCGGAAAAACAAGACAAAGTGTAATAAAAAAAAAGAGTCTGGAAAGAAAACAGGAATATTTTCAAGAATCTTTTCAAAATTCACAACGGACAAATGTACAAATACTGTCTCGGCTGTAATTCAAATTGTAATAGGACAAAAGACAGGGAATAGATTCCTTTAAAAGTTTCAGTTTGAAAATTCAAAAGTTGTAATGATGCTAAAGCATCCAAATAGGACTAGAGTCAGGGAATATATTCCCTGCACAATAGTGCTAAGGCAAATCATGGAGCCAGCCTCTATATAAGACTTCTAAAATCAATGTAAGAGGCAAGTTTTTCATCTGAAGGAAGAACTTCTCTGAAAAAACTCTTTAAAAAATCCCAGCAATAAAATCGTCTTTTCAAAAATTATCTTTTCTTCTTTTATTTTCATTTTTTCCATTTTACCTCTGTTGATCACTAGGCCTCGTTTGAGATTTTGTTTTTAGTTGGTCACAAATTTTTTTGAAGTGAATTTCTTCCTTGAGAAAAGAGATTTGTTTTGTTTATAATTAATTAAATTATTGATTTGTCCTGTATCAATAGACAAAGATTTTAAGAGATTAAGATTTTTAACTTTTGGTTTTTCTATAAAAGGAAATGTTATTTTGGTGTTTAATATTTTAGTGCTGATTTCTTGATTTGTCACTTTGTAAGGTTTGAGTAAAGATATAAAAAGTATGCCTAGTATGACATTTTGCATTATATCTTTCACCATTAAGAAGCATGTTTGATATTTCATTCCTTTATTACATAGATATTTATACATATATCTATGTAATTGTAATATATTACAATTACATAGATGCATTACAATTACATAAACATATTACAATTACAATTATATAAATATATTACAATTACATAGATACATTAGAATTACATAGATATATATTACAATTACATAGATATATTAAAATTAAAATTACAATTACATATTTATATTAGAATTACATAGATACATTACAATTACATAGATATTACAATTATACATATATATATATATATCTATGTAATTGTAATATATTTATGTATACATTACAACATAGATATATTACATAGATATGTAATTCTAATGTAATTATAAAATATCTATATAAATATATTACAATTCTATTAATTACAATTATATAGATATAATATGTAAGTCTAATGTTTTATGTGACTGTAATATATTTATGCAACTATAATATATCTATGTAATATCTATGTAATTACATGTATTGTTATATATTACAATTACGTGTATATATTACAATTAACATTATTATAATTACATAAATATATTACAAGTAATAGATATATTACAATTACATAGATATATTACAATTACATAGATATATTACAATTACATAGATATATTACAATTACTGAAAACATGTATACATTAGATAATTTCAGTAATTGTATCTATGTAATTGTAATATATTTGTGTAAGTGTAATATATTTGTAATATATCTACGTAAGTTACATTACTATTTCTGAAAACATTAGATATTACAATTACATAGATATATTACATTTACATAGATAATATTACAATTACTGTATTAGATATATTACTGAAAACATTAGATACTACACGTATATATTACAATTACTGAAATATATTACAATTACATAGATATGTATGACATTTTACATATATTACAAAGATATACTATTACAATTACATATATATATATATATTACAATTACATAGATATATTACATATATTACATAGTTATACTACATAAATATATTACAATTACATAGATATATTACATAGATACATTACATAAATATATTACAATTACATAGATATATTACAGTTACATAGATATACTATTACAATTACATAGATATATTACAATTGCATAGATATATATTACAATTACATAGATATATTACAATTAATAATGTATCGATGTAATATTACATAGGTATATTACATAGATATATTACAATCACATAGATATATTACAATAACATAGATATATTACAATTACATAGATATTACAATTACATAGATATATTACAATTACATAGATGTATACATTATCAATTACCTAATATTTTCAGTAATTCTAATGTATACATGTAATATCTAATGTTTTCAGTAATTGTAATATATCTATATAAATGTAATATATCTATGTAATTGTAATATATTTAATAGTGTTAATGTAATATATCTATGTAATTGTAATATATCTATGTAATTGTAATATATCTATGTAATTATAATATATCTATGTAATTGTAATATATCTATGTAATTGTAGTATATCTATGTAATTGTAATATATCTATGTAATTGTAATATATATATCTATGTAATTGTAATTCTAATAATATATCTACATAAATGTAATATATCTACGTAATTGTAATATATCTATGTAATTGTAATATATCTATATAAATGTAATGATATATCTATGTATATATCAATGTAATTGTAATATATCTAAGTAATTGTAATATATATATTTATTTAATTGTAATATATCTATGTAATTGTAATATATCTGTGTAGTTGTAATGTATATATGAATGTAATTGTATATTACATGTGAAATATATCTATTACAAAAATATATTACAATTACATTGATATATTAGAATTACATAGATATATTACATAGATATATTAATGTGTAATTGTAATGTATCTATGTAATTGTAATATATCTATGTAATTACAATTACATAGATATATTAAAATTACAATATTTATGGAATTACATAAATACATAGATAGATTTATGTAATTCTAATATATATATGTAATTGCAATATATATATGTAATTGTTATATATCTATATAATTGTAATAAATTTGTGTAATTGAAGTATATCTATGTAATTGTAATATATCTATGTAATTATAATGTATCTATGTAATATATCTATGTAATTGTAATATATCTATGTAATTGTTATATATCTATGTAATTGTCATATATCTATATAATTGTAATAAATTTGTGTAATTGTAATATATCTATGTAGTTTTAATATATCTATGTAATTATAATATATTAAAATTGCATAGATATTTATGTATAAATATCTATGTAATTGTAATATATCTATGTAATTATAATATAATATATCTATATAATTGTAATATATATCTATGTAGTTTTAATACATCTATCTAATTGTAATATATCTATGTAATTGTAATGTATCTATGTAAAATATCTATGTAATTGTAATGTATCTATGTAATATATCTATGTAATTGTAATATATCTATGTAACTGTAGTATATCTATGTAATTGTAATATATATATCCAATGTATTTATGTAATTCTAATATATCAATGTAATTCGAAAACATTATATATTACATGTATTTTAATATATCTAATGTGTAATTGTAATGTATCCATGTAATTTTAATATATAATATAATATATCTATATAATTGTAAATATATATCTATGTAGTTTTAATATATCTATGTAATTGTAATGTTTCTATGTAATTGTAATGTATCTATGTAATATATCTATGTAATTGTAATGTATCTATGTAATATATCTATGTAATTGTAATATATCTATGTAACTGTAGTACATCTATGTAATTGTAATATATATATCCAATGTATCTATGTAATTCTAATATATCAATGTAATTCAAAAATATTATATATTACATGTATTTTAATATATCTAATGTGTAATTGTAATGTATCTATGTAATTGTAATGTATCTATGTTACTGAAATATTTCTATGTAATTGTAATATATCCGTGTAATTGTAATAAATCTATGTAATTCGAAAACATTATATATTACATGTTTTTTAATATATCTAATGTGTAATTATAATGTATCTATGTAGTTGTAATATATAATATAATATATCTATATAATTGTAATATTATATCTATGTAGTTTTGATATATCTATGTAATTGTAATATATCTACGTAATTGTAATGTATCTATGTAATATATCTATGTAATTGTAATGTATCTATGTAATATATCTATGTAATTGTAATATATCTATGTAACTGTAGTATGTCTATGTAATTGTAATATATATATATCCAATGTATCTATGTAATTCTAATATATCAATGTAATTCGAAAACATTATATATTACATGTATTTTAATATATCTAATGTGTAATTGTAATGTATCTATGTTACTGAAATATATCTATGTAACTGTAATGTATCTATGTAATATATCTATGTAATTGTAATATATCTATGTAATTGTAACATATCTATATAATTGTAATATATCTGTGTAATTGTAATAAATTTGGTTTATTATATCTATTTAAGTGGTGATTGTACATATATTACAATTGCTGCAGGTGGTATTACATTTATATAGATATATTACAATTACATAGATATATAACTTTGAATCTTGACTTTGAATAAGGGTTGATTTTTTTTAGTAGATGACTTTCAGAGTTGACTTTTTCGAGGTTGATTTTTTCCATATTGACTTTTCATGCTTGACCTCTTAAACAAAGTCTTGGAATACTACCTGCCACTCCCCTTCCCTTTCTCTAGGAAGCAAGCACAGGATGAGAATAGCTTTTCTGCATTCTGAAACATCTCAGGGAAGAAAAATTACCTGATTTAGGGATCTGGAAAAAATTAGGTGTCTACAACATGTATACATTACACTTACATAGATATTTTATAATTACATAAATATATTACAATTACATAGATATATTACAACTACATGTATATATTACAATTAACATTGTTATAAATACATAGATATATTACAATTACTGAAAACAATTACATAGATATATTACAATTACGTAGATATATTATAATTACATAGATATATTACAATTACTAAAAACATGTATACATTAGATAATTTCAGTAATTGTATCTATGTAATTGTAATATATTTGTGTAATTGTATTTATGTAATTGTAATATATTTGTAATATATCAATGTAAGTTACATTACTATTTCTTAAAACATTAGATATTACAATTACATATATATATTACAATTATATAGATAATATTACAATTACTGTATTAGATATATTACTGAAAATATTAGAATTACTGAAAACATTAGATATTACATGAATAATTAAAATTGCTGAAAACATTAGATATTACATGTATATATTACAATTACATAGATATATTACAATTACTGAAATATATTACAATTACATAGATATATAGATATATTACAATTACATAAACATATTATAATTACATAGATATGTTTTAAGCAATTGTAAAGTATTAATTATCTATGTAATTTATGTAATTTTAAGTGATAGTTCTAAATTACTCAAAACATTATCAAATATCTAATGTTTTTAGTAATTGTAATATATCTATATAATTGTAATATAATGTTAAGTGGTAATTGTAATATATATATATATATGTAATTGGTAATTCTTAAATATACATGTAATATCTAATGTTTTCATTAATATATCTATGTAATTGTAATATATTTTTGTAATTATAATATATCTATGTAATATATTTGTGTAATTTACGTAATGTTAAGTGGTAATTCTAACAAATAAATATAACATATCTATGTAATTATAATATATCTATGTATGTAATTATAATATATCTATGTATGTAATATATATCTATGTAATATATGTAATTTTCAGTAATTCTAATGTATACATGTAATATCTAATGTTTTCAGTAATTGTAATGTATACATGTAATATCTAATATTTTCAGTAATTGTAATATATCTATATAAATGTAATATATCTATGCAATTGTAAAATATTTAATAGTGTTAATGTAATATATCTATGTAATTGTAATATATCTACGTAATTGTAATATATCTATGTAATTGTAATATATCTATGTAATTGTAATGTATCTATGTAATATATCTATGTAATTGTAATATATCTATGTAACTGTAGTATATCTATGTAATTGTAATATATATATCCAATGTATCTATGTAATTCTAATATATCAATGTAATTCGAAAACATTATATATTACATGTATTTTAATATATCTAATGTGTAATTGTAATGTATCTATGTAATATATCTATGTAATTGTAATATCTGAACACCCGGACGGACCGGACCTATCGGACCGACCAGAGACACCAAGGCTAGGCTTGGCTTGGCTAAACTTGACTAACCTTTGTCTCTAAACTTTGAAATACATCTATGTAATTGAAATACATCTATGTAATTGTAATACATCTATGTAATTGAAATATATCTATATAATTGTAATATATCTTTGTAATTGTAATGTATCTATGTAATTAAAATGTATCTATGTAATTGTAAATATATTACAATTACTGTATTAGATATATTACTGAAAATATTAAAATTACTGAAAACATTAGATATTACATGAATACATTAGAATTACTGAAAACATTAGATAATGTAATTACAAAGATATATTATATGTATATATTTATCTATGTAATTGTAATATATCTACGTAATATTACATAAATATATTACATAAATATATTTATTACAATTACATAGATATATTACAGTAATTGTAATTGTATCTATGTAATTCTAATATATCTATGTAATTGTAATATATTACAATTTTAATATATCTATGTAATTGTAATATATTTATGTTACAATTACATAGATATATTACATAGATACATTACAATTACATAGATATATTAAAATTTTAATATATCTATGTAATTGTAATATATTGTAATATATCTATGTAATTGTAATATATCTATGTAATTGTAATATATCTGTGTAATTTTAATATATCTATGTAATTGTAATATGTCTATCTAATTTTAATATATCTATGTAATTTTAATATATCTATGTAATTGTAATATATCTATGTAATTTTAATATATCTATGTAATTTTAATATATCTATGTTATTGTAATATATTTATGCAATTGTAATGTATCTATGTAATTATAATATGTCTATGTAATTGTAATATGTCTATGTAATTGCAATATATCTATGTAATTGTAATATATTTGTGTATTGTAATATTTCTATGTATCTATGTAATTGTAATATGTTTATGTAATATATCTATGTAGTTTTAGGTAATATATGTAATATATCTATGTAATTGAATTGTAATATATATACGTAATTGTAATGTATCTATGTAATATATCTATGTAATAGTAATATATCTATGTAATTGTAATATATCTATGTAATTGTAATAAATATATTTATGTAATATATCTAACATGCCAATTACATAGATATATTACATTAACACTGTTAAATATATTACAATTACATAGATGTATTACATTTATATAGATATATTACAATTACTGAAAATATTAGATATTACATGTATACATTACAATTATTGAAAACATTAGATAATACATGTATACATTAGAATTACTGAAAATTACATATATTACATAGATATATATTACATAGATAAATATGTTACAATTACATAGATATATTTGTGTAATATATCTATGTAATAATATATCTATGTAATTGTAAGATATATCTATGTATAATATATCTATGTAATTATAATATATCTATGTAATTGTAATATATTATCTATATATTTATATATATATATCTATGTAATTGTAATTGTAATTATAATATATATTATGTAATTACAGTATATCTATGAAATATATTACAATTACATAAATGTAATATATCTATGTAATATATTTTTGTATTATATCTACGTAATATATGTAATTGTAATTATCTATATCTATGTAATTGTAATATTGTCTATATATCTATGTAATTGTAATATATTTATGTGATTATAATATATCTATGTATAATATATCTATATATCTATGTAATATATCTATGTAATTGTAATATATCTATGTAACTGTAATATATTTGTGTAATTGTAATATGTCTACATAAATATATTGTAATGTATCTCTGTAATATATATATCTATGTAATTATTACATAGATATATTACAATTACATAGATATATATTACAATTACATAGATATACTACATAAATATATCTATTAATTGTAATATATATGTTTGTGTAATATATCTATGTAATTGTAATATACATAGACATATTACAATTACAATTACATAGATATATATTACAATTACAATTACATAAATATATTTTTGTAATTATAATATATCTATGTAATATATTTATGTAATTTACGTAATGTTATGTGGTAATTCTAACAAATAAATATAATATATTATAATTACACATTAGTTATTTTACAATTACATAGATATATTACAATTATATATCTAAAGTTTTCAGTAACATAGATATATTACATTTATATAGATATATTACAATTACAATTACTTAAATATATTACTATTACATAGATATATTACATAGATATATTACAATTACAGAAAACTTTAGAATAAAATATCTATTGTAATAATTACAATTACATGTATATTATAACCGCATCTCAAGAGCCCTTGTTCGAATCTACACAAGCTTAATTTATCATCCAATAGGGGCTTCTTTCGCGTGGAGAAAGAGAATCATCGGACAGTGCTGTAGCTTTCATGTGGATTAATAAATCGTTCTCATTCCCATCTTGCCCAGATTGATGCTGCAACAATTCTAATGGTTTTGCCCACTTAATTTATCATCAAATTTTCTATATTGATTATGAATAAATCAACAGAAAATTTGCCACAAATATAATTAACAGGACTAAATAATTAATCCATGCCCAAATACAAATACAATCCAACTATAGGAAAAGGAGATATAAAAGCAAATTCGACGAGAAAACAAAATGAAAAAAAAAATAGAGAAACTGACCAGTTTGAGAAGATGGGTCGGTTGTTTAAGTGGTCGCGTGCCTCCTCTAACATTGAACAGATATCTAACAATCAAAGAATAATACAAAAAAAAAATGGTGAAAGAGATGAGAAAGTCGAATCGGGAAATGAAATGAATTGGTGATTACTGATTGAAAAGGAAAATAAGTGAAAGAGCTAGATAAGAGAAAGAGACTGGTGAAAGAGAGAAGTGGAAAAGAAAGGGGGAAATATAACCTAATACAATACCAACGGGAAAATCCGTCAACATAGCATTTTCAGTAAAAATTAAATCACCCGCCTTTATAAAAGAAAGCCGCGTTATTTTCGAAGTGACTTATATTGACGGATGAAAAAATCCGTCAGTATATATTATTACTATACCGATGGCATTTTATAAATCCGTCAGTATAGATAACATATACACCGACGGTTATGACTTCCGTTGGTATATGACGAATACATACCGATGGATAACAAATCTGTCAGAATATCCTATTTATATCGACGGATTTTGTTCGTCTGTATAGGCTTTCGTCGGTATATGGCATTTTTTTGTAGTGTATACCGACGATTTTTTATTAATAGTCGGTATAGGTGTATCTATACCATCGGATAATTAAAGCGTTGGTATATGTTATGTATCAATACCGATGGTTTCTCATTAATAGTCGGTATAGGTGTATCTACAGTGACAGATAATTAAAGGATTAGTATTTGTTATGTACCTATATCGACGATTTCTCATCAACCGTCGGTATAGATATATCTATAGCGACGGATAAATGAAGCGTCGGTATATGTTACATATATTCTGACGGTAGCAAAAATCTGTCACTATACGGATTTCTACCGTCAGTATAACTAAGTGTCAGTATATGGCAATTTGTTTGTGGTGCTATGTAATATCTATATAATTGTAATATATCTATGTAATTGTAATATATTTATGTAGTATATCTATGTAATTGTAATATATATTACATAAATATATTACAACTACATAGATATATTATAACTACATATCTATGTAATTATAATATATATATTACATAGATATATTACAATTACATAGATATATTACTATTACATAGATATATTACATATATGTATTACAATTACATAAATATATTTATTACAATTACATAGATATATATATTACAATTACATCGATATATTACAATTACATAGATATATATTACAATTACATAGAATTACATAGATATATTACAATTACATAGATACATTACAATTACACAAATATATTATCTATGTAATATATCTATGCTATATATTATCTATGTAATTGTAATATATTTAAGCAATTGTAATTGTAATATATATATCTATGTAATTGTAATGTATCTATGTAATTATAATATATTTAAGTAATATATCTATGTAATATTACATAGATATATTACATAAATACAGTACAATTACATATATTATTACAATTACATAGATATATTACAATTACATAGATTTATTACTATTACATAGATATATATTACAATTACATAGATATATTACAATTACATATTTTTGTAATTACATAGATATATTACAATTACATAGATAAATTACAATTACACATTAGATATATTAAAATGCATGTAATTGTAATATATTTATACAATTGTAATACATCTATGTAATTGTAATATATCTATGTAACTGTAATATATCACATAGATATATATTACATAGATATATATTACAATTACATAGATATATTACAATAACATAGATATATTATAATTACATAAATATAATACAATTACATAGATATATTACAATTACATAGATATATTAGAATTACATAGATATATTACAATTACATAGATATATTACAATTACATAAATATATTTACAATTACATAGATATATAATTAGATAGATATATTACATATATTACAATCACATAATTACAATGACATAGATATATTACATAAATATATGTATATATTACAATTACAATTACACAAATATATATCTAAATAAATACATAGATAGTATTACTATATATATTACAATTACATAAATATATTACAATTACATAGATATATTACAATTACATAGATGTATACATTATCAATTATCTAATATTTTCTATAATTCTAATGTATACATGTAATATCTAATGTTTTTAGTAATTGTAATGTATACATGTAATATCTAATATTTTCAGTAATTGTAATATATATATAAATGTAATATATCTATGTAATTGTAATATATCTATGTCATTGTAATAAATCTATGTAATCGTAATATATATTTATGTAATTGTAATATATCTATGTAATATATCTAAGTAATTGTAATATATCTATGTAATTGTAATGTATCTATGTAATATATCTATGTAATTGTAATAGATCTATGTAACAGTAGTATATCTATGTAATTGTAATATATATATATATATATATATATATATATATATCCAATGTATCTATGTAATTCTAATATATCAATGAAATTCGAAAACATTATATATTACATGTATTTTAATATATCTAATGTGTAATTGTAATGTACCTATGATACTGAAAACTTTAGATATATAATTATAATGTATCTACGTAATTATAATGTATCTATGTAACTGTCATATATCTATGTAATAGTAATATGTCTATGTAATTGTAATATATCTATGTACTTGTAATATATTTATGTAATATAAATATCTATGTAGTTGTAATTGTAATATATTTGTGTAATTGTAATAAATGTATGTAATTGTAATATATACACAAATATATTACAATTACATACATATATTACAACTAAATAGATATATTACAATTACATAAATATATACAATTACATAGATATATTACACAAATATATTACAATTATATAAATATTTTACAATTACATAGATATATTACAATTACAGAAAACATTAGATATAGTCATATAATATTTTCAGTAATTCTAATATATCTATGTAAAAGTAAGTTTTCAGTAATTGTAATATATCTATGTAATTACTGAATACAAATATATTACAATTACAAATATATATTAGATATTACATGTATACATTAGAATTATATAGATATATTACAATTACACAAATATATTTCAATTACATAGATATATGAAAATTACATAGATATATTACATCAGTAATTCTAATGTATACATGTAATATCTAATGTTTATGTAATGTATCTAATAGTAATTATAATATATACATGTAATATCTAATGTTTTCAGTAATTTTAATATATACATGTAATATCTATGTAATTGTAATATATTTGTGTAATTGCAATATATCTATGTAATTGTAATATATTGGTGTAATTTATTTATTATCTATGTAATTGTATTATATCTATGTAATAGTGTTAATGTAATATATCTATGTAATTGTAATATATTTGTGTAATTGTATTTATGTAATTGATATATATTTGTAATATATCTATGTAAATTACATTACTGCTTCTGAAAACATTAGATATTACAATTACATAGATAATATTACTATATATATTACAATTACATAGATATATTACAATTACACAAATATATTACAATTACATAGATATATTATAATTCTATTAATGTAATTGTAATATATATCTATGTTAAAGTAATATATCTATGTAATTGTTATATATATATATATATATATATGCAATTGTAATATATCTTTGTAATTGTAATATATCTATGTAATTCTAATATATATCTATGCAACTGTAATATATATATGTAATTGTAATATCTATTTAATATCTATGTAATTGTAATATATATCTATGTAATTGTAATATATATCTATGTAATTCTAATATATATCTTTGTAATTGTAATATAGCTATGTAATTGAAATATATAAATATATGTATATATTACAATTACATACATATATTACGATTACATAAATAGAATTATAATATATCTATTTAATTGTAATTGTAATATATCTATGTAATTGTAATATATCTATGTAATTGTAATGTAACTATGTAATTGTAATATATCTATGTAACTGTAATTTATCTATGTAATTGTAATATATATCCATGTGCTATTTTTCCCAAATTTTCCAATTTTGCCCTTTTGCCTCCGAAACCCGGTTTTGCTCAAAACAAGTCCAATTTTCAGATTTTCTTCAAACTGAGCCTTGGGCTATCCTTTTTTAATCATTCCTCATCCATTGGGGGCTTTGGTCTTACCAAGTCGGGCCATTTCTGTGATTCTTCCCGATTTCACCGAAATCCACTAAAAACCCTAATTCTCGATTTTCTCCCGAATTGACTTTTCTTTCGGTTTTTCTTGCAAGTGAATTCTCCATTACCCATATTTAGTGCTTATGTTTCTTTTGGAACCTTCAATTTCGACCAATTTGATCGTTTAAGCACTTTTCCCCAAATTTCTCGAATTAGGGTTTCCTTTCTACTGAATCTCCAAATCCCATCTTCCGAACTCCATATCTTTCAATGTAGACCTCGGATTATCAAAATTATTTCTCCATTTTTCAATTGAACTTAAAATCTTGATTTTGAAAGTGGGTTGACTTTTTCAGTAGTTAACTTTCTGGGGTTGACTTTTTCGGGGTTGACTTTTTTCAAGTTTGACTTTTTATGCTCGCCCTCTTAAACTAAGTCTTGGAGTACCACCTGCAGGATGAAAAAAAAATCTTTTTATATTCGGAAACCTCAATTTAAGAAGAAAACATACCTGTTTTAGTGGTCCGGACAAAATTAGGTGTCTACAGCTGCCCCTCTTTGGCTATTGCTGAGAATCAGGAATCAGGCAAAGATAAACAAACACTAATTTTGTACGGTCAGTGAAATCACATGTGAAGGAAAGGGAAAGGGGTTTCTTTTCATTCTTCTATCATTTTTACAATTTTTTTTTTTTTTTGAAAAAGCTGTAAATTGAAGATTTGTCCTTAAATTGAATTCCCTGACTAATCAAGGCTCGACCCGTCTTAAGGAATGAATTTGATTTTCAAAAAAGCTGTAAATTGAAGATTTGTCCTTAAATTGAATTCGCTGACCAATCAAGGCTCGACCCGTCTTAAGGAAACGGATTCGATTTTCAAAAAGAAAAATTGCTGTAAATTGAAGATTTGTCCTTAAATTGAATTCCTTGACTAATCAAGGCTCGACCCGTCTTAAGGAAATGGATTCGGTTTTCAAAAAGAAAAATAGTGCCCGAAGGTCTTAAGAATAGTGCCCGAAGGTCTTAAAAAACTGGTGCCCGAAGGTCTTTAAAATGGTGCCCGGAGGTCTTTAAAACTGGTGCCCGAAGGTCTTTAAAAATGGTGCCCGAAGGTCTTTAAAACTGGTACCCGAAGGTCTTTAAAACTGGTGCCCGAAGGTCTTTAAAAATGGTGCCCGAAGGTCTTTAAAACTGGTGCCCGAAGGTCTTTAAAATGGTGCCCGGAGGTCTTAAAAAATTGTTGCCCGGAGGTCTTTAAAATGGTGCCCGGAGGTCTTTAAAATTGGTGCCCGAAGGTCTTTAAAACTGGTGCCCGAAGGTATTTAAAATTGGTGCCCGAAGGTCTTTAAAACTGGTGCCCTAAGGTCTTTAAAATTGGGATTTGAAAATACCTTGACGACAGTCTCAAGGTTCAACTCGTCTGATAAACAAAATGAATTTGATTTAAAACAGAAGGAAATACCTCGATGGCGGTCTCGGAGTCAAAATCTTTTGATAAGCAAAACGAGTTCTCTTTGAGGAAGTCCAAGTTTCCCTAATTTCTGCACTGTTAGCTAATGCAATGATGAGAATGTCATGCTTTGCAAATGCTTGTATGTTTCCTAAAATAAATGCAATCAAATGATTGTGCCATAATTTCTAATCCATGGTTTCTTTGAGATTCACAGATTATATGACTTCAGGACAGAGTCTTCAATTGTTCATTGATGCCCCACTTAAGGATTCTTCACTCAAGATATCTTGTCAAACAGTCTCAGTTTCTGTCTTTCATTGAAATTCACAGATTTTCTGATTTCGTGATGGAGTTTCCAACACGTTCGCTGTTTCCTTTTCTTTGGTGATCTTTCCAAACCTTTCTCAAGATTTAAATCTATTCCTTAGTAATACTTCGAAATCTTTTTTATTTAAAGATTTTTATTACTAATCATCATTCAATTTAATAACAAACATAATGCATCTCAAAAGTATATGAAAGAAAGTATGAATCAGGCAAAAATTGTCATGAAAAGAATAACAAGAATTTATTGCAAGAAATGTTTTAAAATGGTAAAAATAAATATCAAGGATATAAGAAACAAATATAAGGTTATAGGCTGTAGATGCCCCGGATGCGGAATATCTTGGACCTCTCATTTTTCAAACCATCTGAAATTTCTCTTGAACGAGCAATTAACTTGTGTAATCTCTTAGCTTCTGTAGTTACATCAGACTGAGTTGTTCCCCTTTCCTCTGATTGTCAAATACTTTCTCCCCCTTTACACGGAGCATTGATTCAAACTTTGATTAGACTTGAGCCGCCTTTTGTAGGTTTTCATCTCAAGTGTCCTCCGTTCGGTATTAAGTCGCCCTTTGCAGGCTTTCGGCTTAAACCTCTCCTTTTACATTCTTTTTTCATTTCCATTTTTTTATTCTACCATGCATCTGAGAATTCTAAATGCTTCCAAGGTAAAAATATCAATTCAAAAGATGGGATAAATTCTGAGAATAACCTTTCAAATTAAATATCCATGCTTGATTAAAATGGGCTTTTAAAGCATGTAATGTAGGCCAAGGTTTAGGTTTAGAAAGAAAGGATAAAATAGGCCCAAAGTGTGTTTAAGGGTGATTGGATCAAGGATCACTTCTTGAGGAGAACTCAATCTTGAAACATTTGTCCCCTTTTTGGACTTTTTTCTTTTTTTTTTTTGGCTTGCATTTGCCATATTTTCTGATGGCTTTCTTTTTGCCATGATTTTTGGTTATCTTTCCTCTTATTTGCCCTCCAGTGTAGAGGGTGATCCTTGATCAAGGTTTAAAGAAAGAAATAATTCCTAAGGCTCAAAAGGGTGACTAAGGATAATTTCTTCTTAGTGAAAGGAATATGAACAACGGCCATTTATCATATCAAGCATGACTATTCTCTTTGAAAAGCAATTCTCAGGGGAAATAGATATATAGAATTTCTATTTTTACACTTGGAATCATTCGAATTTCCATGTGCACAGCATCACACATTTTTTTTTTCAAGCATAATACTTTTTCAGTTCATCAGCATTCACAGGATGTCTAAAAACATCTCCGTCCATCCGAGTTAGAATCAATGCTCCTCCAGAAAAAGCTCTCTTTACCACATAGGGTCCTTCCCAATTCGGAGCCCATTTTCCTCTCGGGTCCTTCACTATAGGGAGAATTTTTCTCAATACCAACTCCCCCTCTCGGAACTGTCTAGGACGAACTTTCTTGTCGTGGGCTCGAATCATCCTTTTCTGATACAACTGCCCGTGACAAATTGCTTTCAATCTTTTCTCCTCGATGAGATTCAACTGTTCATAACGAGCTCTAACCCATTCTGCTTCATCTAGGCCAACTTCCATCAAAACCGAAAGTGAAGGGATCTCAACTTCAATGGGTAGCACTGCTTCCATCCCGTATACCAAAGAAAACGGTGTTGCCCCTGTAGATGTGCGGACCGAAGTACGATATGCATGAAGAGCAAAAGGCAATATATATCCAATGTATCTACGTAATTCTAATAGATCAATGTAATTCGAAAACATTATATATTACATCTATATTAATATATCTATGTAATATCTATGTAATTGTTATATATCTATGTAATTGTAATAATATATCTATGTAATAAATACATTAGAATTAGTGAAAACATTAGATAATGTAATTACATAGATATATATATATATATATATATTACAATTACAATTACATAGATATATCAAAATTACATAGATATATTACAATTACATAGATATATTACACATTCATATATTATTATATGTAATATATCTATTGTATGTAATTGTAATATATTTATGTAATTTTATTATATCTATGTAATTATATAGATACATTGTAATATATCTACGTAATATATCTATGTAATATATCTATGTAATTATAATATGTTTTCTAATTACATTGATATATTAGAATTACATAGATACATTAGATATATATATTACAATTACATCGATATACTACAGTTACATAGATATATTACAATTACATAGATACATTACAATTACATAGATATATTACATAGATACATTACATAAATATATTACAATTACATAGATATATTAGAATTACATAGATACATTACAATTACATAGATATATTTATGTAATTGTAATATATCTATGTGATATATTATTACAATTACAATTACATAAATATATTACAATTACATAAATATATTACAATTACATAGATATATTAGATATATATATTACAGTTACATATATATATATATATATATATATTACAATTACATATATATATATTACAATTACATATATAATTATGTAATTGTAATATTACAATTACATAGATATATTAGATATATATTACAATTACATATATTACAATTACATAGATGTATTTCAATTACATAGATATATTGTAATTACATAGATATATTACATGGATACATTACAATTACATAGATATATTACAATCACATAGATATATTACAATTACATAGATACATGGATATTACATGTATATAATTACATAAATATATTACAATTACATAGATATATATTATATAGATATATTACATTAACACTATTAAATATATTACAATTACATAGATATATTACATTTATATAGATATATTACATTTACATAGATATATTACATATAAGAATATATGAATGTCTAATATATCTATGTAATTTTAATATATCTATGTAATTGTAATGTATCTATGTAATTGTAATATATATATCTATGTAATTACAGTATCTAATGTTTTCAGTAATTCTAATGTATTTATTACATAGATATATATATTACAATTACAATTACATAGATATATTACAATTACATTGATATATATCTATGTAATATATTACAATTACAATTACATAGATATATTACAATTACATAGATATATTACATAATTACAATTACAAAGATATATTACAATTACATAGATATATTTGCAATTACATAAATATTTTACAATTACATATATATATATATATATTACAATTGCATAGATATATTATACATAGATGTATTACAATTACATAGATATATTTATGTAATATATTATCTATGTAATTTTAATATATCTATGTAATTCTATGTAATTGTAATATATCTATATAATTGTATATATCTATGTAACTATAATATATCTTTGTCGTTGTAATATATCTATGTAAGTGTAATATATTTATGTAATATATCTATGTAATATTACATAGATACATTATTAATTGTAATATATTTATGTAATTGTAATATATCTATGTAATTTTAATATATCTATGTAATTGTAATGTATCTATGTAATATATCTATTTAATTGTAATATATCTATGTAACTGTAGTATATCTATGTAATTTTAATATATATATATGTAATTGTAATATATTTATGTAATATATCTATGTAATTGTAATATATTTAAGTAATTATAATATATTTGTGTAATACATTGTAATATATCTATGTAGTTGTAATTATAATATACATGTAATTGTAATATATTACAATAGATATGTAATTCAAATGTTTTCTGTAATTGTAATATATCTATGTAATTGTAATATATTTATGTAATTGTAATATATCTATGTTATTGTAATATATTTATGCAATTGTAATATATCTATGTAATTATAATATGTCTTAGTAATTGTAATATATCTATGTAATTGTAATATATTTATGTATTGTAATATATCTATGTAATTGTAATATATCTATGTAATTGTAATATATTTTTGTAATTATATATTTGTGTAATTGTAATTGTAATATATGTATGTAATATATGTATGTAATTGTAATATATATATATATATATTTATCTATGTAATTGTAATATATCTATGTATTTATTTAGATATATATTTGTGTTATTGTAATTGTAATATATACATATATTTATGTAATATATGTAATATATCTATATAATTGTAATATATCTATGTAATAGTAATATATCTATGTAATTGTAATATATCTATGTAATTGTAATTATGTGATTGTAATATATGTAATATATCTATGTTATTAGATATCTATGTAATTGTAAATATATTTATGTAATTGTAATATATCTATGTAATTCTAATATATTTATGTAATTGTAATATATCTATGTAATTGTAATTGTAATATATATCTATGTAATATATTACAATAGATATGTAATTCAAATGTTTTCTGTAATTGTAATATATCTATGTAATTGTAATATATTTATGTAATTGTAATATATCTATGTTATTGTAATATATTTATGCAATTGTAATATATCTATGTAATTGTAATATATTTATGTATTGTAATATATCTATGTAATTGTAATATATTTTTGTAATTATATATTTGTGTAATTGTAATTGTAATATATCTATGTAATATATCTATGTAATTGTAATATATATATATATATCTATGTAATATATTTAAATGTAATTGTAATATATCTACGTATTTATTTAGATATATATTTGTGTTATTGTAATTGTAATATATACATATATTTATGTAATATATCTATATAATTGTAATATATCTATGTAATAGTAATATATCTATGTAATTGTAATATATCTATGTAATTGTAATTATGTGATTGTAATATATGTAATATATCTATGTTATTAGATATCTATGTAATTGTAAATATATTTATGTAATTGTAATATATCTATGTAATTCTAATATATTTATGTAATTGTAATATATCTATGTAATTGTAATTGTAATATATATCTATGTAATATATCTATGTGATTGTAATATATTTATGTAATTGTAATATATCTATGCAATTGTAATATATCTATGTAATTGTAATATATCTATGTAATTGTAATATCTATGTAATTGTAATATATTTATGTAATGTATCTATGTAATATATCTATGTAATTGTAATATATCTATAATATATATATATATCTAAGTAATTGTAATAGTATATCTATGTAATTGTAATAGTATATCTAATGTAATTGTAATATATTAAAATTACACAAATATATTACATAGAATTATATAGATATCATTATAGGGTTTTTGTAATTATATATATCTATGTAATATATCTATGTAATAGTAATACAATTATAATAAAGATATGCAATTGTAATATATCTATATAATTGTAATATAAATATTAATAAATATATCTATGTAATTATAATATATCTATGTAATATATTATCTATGTAATTGTAATATATCTATGTGACTGTAATATATCTATGTAATTGTAATAGATTTATGTAATTATAATATATATCTATGTAATTGTAATATATATCTATATAATATATTACAATTACATAGATATATTACACTTACATATCTATTGTAATATTACATAGATATAGAAATATTACATAGATATATTACAACTACACAAATATATTACAATTACATAGATAAATAACAATTACATAGATAAATTTTTGTCATTGTAAGATATGTATGTAGTTGTAATATATTTATTTAATTGAAAATATTAGAATTACATAAATATATTACAATTACATAGATATATTACAATTACTTAGATATATATCTAATGTGTAATTGTAATATATTAAAATTACATAGATATATTAAAACAACATAGATATATTATAATTACATAGATAAATATATTACGTAGATATATTACAATTACAAAAATATATTACAATTACATAGATATATTACAATTACTTAAAACATTAGAATTACATAGATATAACTATGTAATGTAATATATCTACGTAATTCTAATTTATCTACGTAATACAAAAATATATTACGATTGTAATATCTATTGTAATGTATCTATGTAATTGTAAGATATATTACAATTACATAGATACATTACAATTATATAGATATATTACAGTAACATAAATATATTAGAATTACATACATTTATTACAATTACACAAATATATTACAAGTATATAGATATACTACAATTACACAATTATATTAAAATTACATAGATATATTACAATTACATAAATATATTATAATTACATAGATACATTATCATTACAATAAATATATCTATGTAGTATAAATTGTTATATATTACAATTACATAGATAAACAATATATCTATGTAATTGTAATACATTTATGTAATTCTATTATGTAATTGTAATATATTTTTGTAATTGTAATAAATCTATGTAATTGTATTATGTTTAAGTAATTGTAATGTATTTATGTAATTGTAATATATCTATGTAATTATAATATATGTATGTAATTGTAATGTATCTATGTAATTGTAATATATTTGTTTATCTATTGTAATATATCTATAAAATTGTAATAGATATTTGTGTATTGTAATATATTACAATTACATAGATATATTACAAATTACAATAGATACACAAATATATTACAATTACTTAGATATATTACAATTACATGTAATATATTACAACTAAATAGATACATTATAATTACACATTAAAATAATTACAATTACATAAATATTTTAAAATTAATAATGTATCTACGTAATATTACAGAGATATATTACATAAATATATTTATTACACTTACACATCAGATATATAAAAATACATGACAATTACATAGACATATTACAGTTACATAGATATATTACATTTACATAAATATATTATATAGATATATTACAAGTATCAAAAACATTGTGTAATTGTAATATATTACAATTACATAGATATATTACAATTACATAGATATATTACAGTTACATAGATATATTACAATTACTTAAAACATTAGAATTACATAGATACATTAGAATTACATAGATATATTAAAATTACTTAGATACATTAGAATTACATAGATATATTACAATTACATAGATACATTATAATTACATAGATACATTATAATTACATAGATACATTACAATTATATATCTAAAGTTTTCAGTAACATAGATACATTACAATTACATAGATACATTATAATTACACATTAGATATATTAAAATACATGTAATATATAATGTTTTCGAATTACATTGATATATTAAAATTACATAGATACATTGGATATATATATTACAATTACATAGATATACTACAGTTGCATAGATATATTACAATTACACAAATATATTACAATTACATAAATATATTACAATAACATAGATATATTACAATTACATAAATATATTACAATTATTGAAAACATTAGAATTACATAGATATATAACAATTACTGAAAATATTAGAATTACATATCTATTGTAATATATTACAATTACAATTACAATTACATGTATATTACAATTACAACTACATAGATATATTACAATGTATTACACAAATATATTACAATTACATAGATACATTACAATTACATAAAACATCTGAATTAATTAGATATATTACAATTACACATTAGATATATAACAATACATGTATTATCTAATTGAATTATATAGATATATTACAATTACATAGATAGATTAGAATTACATAGATATATTACAATTACAAAGATATATTACAATTACACAAATATATTACAATTACATGGATATATTACAATTATATAGACATATTACAACTATATAGGTATATTACAATTACATAGATATATTACAATACACAAATATATTACAATTACATAGACATATTACAACTATATAGGTATATTACAATGTAATTCTAATGTTTTAAGTAATTGTAATATATCTATGTAATTGTAATACAACTATGCAATTGTAATATATTTATGTAATTGTAATATATCTTTGTAGTTGTAATATATTTACAATTCCCTATCTATGTAACTATAATATATATTTGTAGTTGTAATATATCTATGTAATCGTAATATATCTACGTATCTATGTAATTGTATTATATGCTTGTAATATCTAATGTTTTTAGTAAGTGTAATATATCTACATAGATATATTACAATTACAGAGATATATTAGAATTACATAGATATATTACATTAGATATCTATGTAGTTGTAATGTATAAATTACCAAATATAATGTTTTAAGTAATTGTAATATATCTATGTAATTCTAATGTTTACATAGATACAATTACATAAAATATTCAAATTACATAGATATATTAGATATGAATATACATAGATATAATTACATTGATATTTTACAATTACATAAATACATTACAATTACACAGATATATTACAATTACATAGATACATTACAATTATCAATCTATGTAATCGTATAATATTACAATTACATAGATTTATTACAATTACTTAGATATAATACAATTACATAGATACATTAGAATTACATAGATATATCACATGTAATATACAATTACATTGATATATACATTACAACTACATAGATATAATACTGAAAATTTTAAAATTACAAATATATTTGTCTAATATATCTATGTAATTATAATATATCTATGTAATTGTAATATATCTATGTAATTGTAATGTATCTATGTAATTGTAATGTATATAGGGTCAGGTCCGGACGGGTTATATATTAGAATTACATAGATATATTACAATTACATAGATATATTAGAAAAATATATTACATATTTACACAAATATTTACAATTACATAGATATATTACAATTACATAAATATATTTACAATTACATAGATACATTAGAATTACATCGATATATATATGTTACATTAAATAGATATATCTATGTAATGTCTAATATAATGTAATATGTAATACATCTATTTAATTGTAATATCCATTGTTTTGTAATATAAATATGTAATTGTAATATATTTACAATTACATAGAGAGGTAATATATTTCGGTAGCAGCGTTAATGTAGAATAAATTCATCTTTTAAAATATATTCATCTGCTTGATCGTGGTAGGATTGTGGGACTTGAAATGTAGATGATCTTTCACATAATATCTAGGTTAGGCATGTTGCTTGATTGTGGTAGGATTGTGGAACTTGACATGTCGAGGAATTGCTTGATTGTGGTAGGATTGTGGAACTTGAAATGTAGATCATATTTCACATAATATTTTACCTTTTGAGTAGATGTAATGTGTATAAGCTTAATTCAATATATATATATATTGACAGAACATATACTTTTTAGGTACCTGATGCTGGTAGTGCTCCAAATTTGTCACCAATAATAAGGTCTTCAACTTCTAGTCATCAAGTTAATGAAAATGAAGACGGTAAACTACTTGATTATTTTATTCTTCTATATTGACTTCACTACTTAATTGCTTTTAATTGTATAATATTTGTCAATTTTATGCAGATGCTGCTCCATAGGAATATTCATGAGATTTGGATTGCTTATTTCACTTTATGTATTTGGATTGCTTATTTACTTTGTGTTTGGATTGCTAATTTTCAATTTTAAGACTGTATTATACTTTAGCTTGCGACTTCTATTTAGCTTGTAAAAGTTATATAATTAAGACAATATATTTGTAATTTTATTTTTAATATTATGAAATATTTTGTACTTTCTTATAATGGTTTTTTTTATATGAAATATATTAGATTAAATTATAAATATATCAATATTAGTAATTGAAAAATATGATAAAATATTATTTTTACCGACGCTCTGACCTCTATACTGACAGTTCATATAACAACAAAAAATGTATAGTATATTGACGGAGTAAACCGTCAGTAAATTTACGACAAACTGTCGCTATAGGTTAATTGTATATTTTACATTTTAATCTATACCGACGGACGCAAAAAAAAAAACCGTCGGTATATGTATATCTATGGTATCTATACCGACGGATACAAAAGCCGTCGGTATAGATACGGTATCTATACCTACTGATACAAAATCCGTCGGTATAGATGCGGTATCGATATCGACGGATACAAAAACCGTCGGTATAGATACGGTATCTATACCTACGGATACAAAAGTCATCGGTATAGATGCGGTATCTATACCGACGGATACAAAATCCGTCGGTATAGGCAAAAGCAAAAGGGGCTACCCCAACATAGGCTATTCCGACAGTAGTAACATTAGTGACGTCTAAAACCGTTGGTATAGGTTATACATCCTATTTCGACGGTCACCTTTTCCCTCGGTATAGGTCTATATCGACGAGGGTTTTACCGTGGCTTAATTTTTTGTCGGAATAGTCATTTTGACCGTCGGTATAGGGTTTTAGGACTTTTAGCGACAGATTTTGGAGTTTTACCAACGCTTTTTGGACCGTCACTATATGGCAATTTGTTTATAGTGTAGATATACTAAAGTTACATAGATATTTTACAATTACATAGATATATTACAATGTATTACACAAATATATTACAATTACTTAAGTATATTACAATTACATAGATATATTACATAGATATTACAATTACATAGATATATTACATAGATATTACAATTACATAGATATATTACATAAATATATTTATTACAGTTACACATTAGATATATTATAATTACAATTGCATAGATATATATTACAATTACATAGATATATTACATAGATATCTATGTAATATAATTGTACTACATAAATATATCTATGTAATTGTAATATATTTATGTAATTGTAATAATATATCTATGTAATTGTGTTAATGTAATATATCTATGTAAATTGTAATAATATATGTAATTGTAATATATCTATATAATTGTAATATATTTATGTAGTTATAATATATCTATGTTATTGTAATATATTTATGTAATTGTAATATATTTGTGTAATTGTAATATATTTAAGTAATTGTAGTACATCTATGTAATTGTAATATCTATGCAATTGTAATATATCTATGTAACTGTCATATATCTATTACATTCATATATTATTACAATTATATAGATATATATGTAATTGTAATATATATTAATGCAATTGTAATATATCTATGTAATTGTAATTGTAATCGTAATATATCTATGTAATTGTAATATTATGTAATTATATCTACGTAATTGTAATTGTAATACATCTATGTAATTGTAATATATCTATGTAATTTTAATATATCTATGTAATTCTATGTAATTGTAATATATCTATGTAATTGTAATATATCTATGTAACTATAATATATCTTTGTAGTTGTAATATATCTATGTAATTGTAATATATTTATGTAACTGTAATATATCTTTGTAGTTGTAATATATCTATGTAATTGTAATATTACTTAGATACATTATTAATTGTAATATATTTATGTAATTGTAATATATCTATGTAATATATTATCTATATAATTGTAATATATCTATGTAATTGCAATATATCTATGTAATTGTAATATATCTATGAAATTGTAATGTATCAATGTAATTGTAATGTATCTATGTAATATATCTATGTAATTGTAATATATCTATGTAACTGTAGTATATCTATGTAATTGTAATATATATATATATATATATATCCAATGTATCTATGTAATTCTAATATATCAATGTATCTATGTAATTCTAATGTTTATATAGATATATTACAATTACATAGATATATATAATTGTAATAATATGTGAACGTAATGGACATATTACAATTACATCGATATATTACAATTGCATAGATATATATTACAGTTACATAGAATTACATAGATATATTACAATTACATAGATACATTACAATTACACAAATATATTATCTATGTATAATATCTATGCAATATATTATCTATGTAATTGTAATATATTTAAGTAATTGTAATTGTAATATATATATATCTATGTAATTGTAATGTATCTATGTAATTGTAATATATGTAAGTAATATATCTATGTAATATTACATAGATATATTACATAAATACAGTACAATTACATATATTATTACAATTACATAGATATATTACAATTACATATTTTTGTAATTACATAGATATATTAGAATTACATACATACATTACAATTACACATTAGATATATTAAAATACATGTAATTGTAATTGTAATATATCTATGCAATTGTAATACATCTATGTAATTGTAATATATTTATGTAATATCTCTATATCTATGTAATGTTACAATAGATATGTAATTGTAATAAATCTATGTAATTTTAATATATTACATAGATATATATTACAATTACATAGATATATTACAATCACATAGATATATTATAATTACATAAATATAATACAATTACATAGATATATTACAATAACATAGATATATTATAATTACATAAATATAATACAATTACATAGATAGATTACAATTACATAGATATATTACATAGATACATTACATAAATATATTACAATTACATAGATATAATACAATTACATAGATATATTACAATTACATAGATATATTACAATTACATAGATATATTACATAGATATATATTACAATTAGAATTACATAGATATATTATAATTACATAAATATATTAGAATTACATAGATATATTACAATTACATAAATATATTTACAATTACATAGATATCTAATTACATAGATATATTACATATATTACAATCACATAGATATATTACAATTACATAGATATATTACTATTACATAGATATATTACAATTACATAAATATATTCATATATTACATAAATATATGTATATATTACAATTAAAATTACACAAATATATATCTAAATAAATACATAGATATATTACAATTACATAGATATTACAATTACATAGATATATTACATAGATATATTACAATTACAATTACACAAATATATAATTACAAAAATATATTACAATTATATAGATATATTACAATACACAAATATATTACAATTACATAGATATATTACAATTACATAGACATATTATAATAACATAGATATATTACAATTGCATAAATATATTACAATAACATAGATATATTACAATTACATAAATATATTACAATTACATAGATATATTACAATTGCATAGATATAGATTATAATTACATATATATATATATATATCTATATAATTGTAATAATATATGAATGTAATAGATATATTACAATTACATCGATATATTACAATTGCATAGATATATATTACAATTACATAGAATTACCTAGATATATTACAATTACATAGATACATTACAATTACACAAATATATTATCTATGTATTTGTAATATAATTAAGTAATTGTAATGTATATATCTATGTAATTGTAATGTATCTATGTAATTGTATTATATTTATGTAATATATGTATGTAATATTACGTAGATATATTACATAAATATATTACAATTACATATATTTTTACAAATACATAGATATATTACAATTACATAGATGTATTACAATTACATAGATATATATTACAATTACATAGATATATTACAATTACATAAATATATCTATGTAATATTACAATTACAGTTACATAGATATATTACAATTACATATTTTTGTTATTACATATATATATTACAATTACATAGATACATTACAATTACACTTTAGATATATTAAAATACATGTAATTCTAATATATCTATGCAATTGTAATACATCTATGTAATTGTAATATATCTATGTAATATATCTATATCTGTTTAATATTACAATAGATATGTAATTGTAATATATCTATGTAATTGTAATATATTACACATATATATATTACAATTACATAGATATATTACAGTAACATAGATATATTATAATTACATAAATATATTACAATTACATAGATATATTACAATTACATAGATATATTATAATAAATAGATATATTTATTAATATTTATATTACAATTATATAGATATATTACAACTGCATATATTTATTATAATTGTATTACTATTACATAGATATATATAATTACATAAACCCTATAACGATATCTATGTAATTCTATGTAATATATTTGTGTAATTTTAATATATTACAATTACATTAGATATATTATTACAATTGCATAGATATACTATTACAATTACATAGATATATTACATTTACATAGATATATTATAATTACGTAGATATATTACATAAATATATTTACAATTACATAGATATATATATATATATTACATAGATACATTACATAAATATATTACAATTACTTAGATATATTACAATTACATAAATATATTACAATTACATAGATATATTACATAGATATATATTACAATTATAATTACATAGATATATTACAATTACATAAATATATTAGAATTACATAGATATATTACAATTACATAAATATATTTACAATTACATAGATATCTAATAACATAGATATATTACATATATTACAATCACATAATTACAATTACATAGATATATTACAATTACATAGATATATTACTATTACATAGATATATTACAATTATATAGATATATTACATATATTACATAAATATATGTATATATTACAATTACAATAACACAAATATATATCTAAATAAATACGTAGATATATTACAATTACATTTAAATATATTACATAGATATATATATATATATATATATATTACAATTACATAGATATATTACATAGATATATTACAATTACAATTACACAAATATATAATTACAAAAATATATTACAATTACATAGATATATTATAATTACATAGATATATTACAATACACAAATATATTACAATTACATAGATATATCACAATTACAAAGACATATTATAATTACATAGATATATTACAATTGCATAAATATATTACAATAACATAGATATATTACAATTACATATGTATATTACAATTACATAGATATATTAGAATTACAGAAAACATTAGAATTACATATCTATTGTAATATATTACATTTACAATTACATGTATATTATAAGTAAAACTACATAGATATATTACAATGTATTACACAAATATATTATAATTACTTAAATATATTTCAATTTCGAAGTCCGCGCTTAAAACCAGAGAAAAAGCAAAATCGGGTTAGGGAGTTGGTTACGTGCGGGGAAGGATGAGCACCCTCACAATGCCGGTTTAAAAACGGTACCAATTAATCATGTGTTATCCTTTAATCTTGATAAAATGGTTTTAATTTTGATATTTAAAAATAATTCCCATAATTCTCTTTATTGCAAATTTTGTATTTGTAGAAAAACAAATTATTTCATTTGGGAATGAAATGAAAATCTTTGGCATCGGAAACTTTCACCGAATTCTCCATCGTCTAGGTAGAATTTAAGAAGAGTTTCTTCGCTTTCGAATTTGCATAATATTCCTCTAAATCGAATAATATTCCTTCGTAAACAACAATTTTTCAGGATCCTCCAACGTCTAGGCAAGATAATCAATATTTGTAATATATTTATGGAATTGTAATATATCTATGTAATTATAATGTATCTATGTAATTGTAATATATCTATGTAATTGTAACATTTTCTTTAATAATATATATATATATATGTAATTGCAATGTATGTATTTATATTAAATATATTTATGTAATTCTAATATTCATTTCCTACATAGATATAGTACAATACATGTAACATCTATGTAATTGTAATGTATCTAATGTAATATATTACATGTATCTATGCAATTGTAATTGCATAGTTGTAATATAAGAATATATTGAAATAGATCTATTAATAATATATCTATGTAAGTGTTGTATATTACAATTACTTCTCTTTTCCATCTATGTAATATATCTATATAATTGTAATATATATCTATGTAATTGTAATCTATCTATGTAATTGTAATATATTTATGTAATATATCTATGTAATATTACGTAGATATATTACATAAATATATTACAATTACATATATTATTACAATTACATAGATATATTACAATTACATAGATGTATTATAATATATCTATGTAATTGTAATATATCTACGTAATTGTAATGTATCTATGTAATTGTAATGTATATAGGGTCAGGTCCGGACGGGTTATATATTAGAATTACATAGATATATTACAACTACATAGATATATTAGAAAAATACATTACATATTTACACAAATATTTACAATTACATAGATATATTACAATTACATAAATATATTTACAATCACATAGATACATTAGAATTACATCGATCTATATACGTTACATTAAATAGATATATCTATGTAATGTCTAATATAATGTAATATGTAATATATCTATTTAATTGTAATATCCATTGTTTTGTATAGATATATTACAATTACATGGATTTATTACAATTACATAGATACATAATATATTTATGTAACTGTAATATATCTATGTAATTGTAATATATTTGTGTAATTGTAATGTATCTATGTAATTGTAATTGTAATATATCTATGTAATTCTAATATATTTATGTAATTGTAATATATCTATTTAATTATGATGTTTTAAGTAATTGAAATATATATCTATGTAATTGTAATTGTAATTGTAATATATTTATGTGATTATAGTATATATCTATGTATACATAAATATATTACAATTACATAGATATATTACAGTTACATAGATATATTACAATTGCATAGATATGATTGTAATATATCTATGTAATATATATGTAATTATAATATATTACATAGATACATTACAATTACATAGATATATTACAATTACATATATATCTATGTATACATAAATATATTACAATTACTTAGAACATTAGAATTAGATAGATATATTACAATTTTATAGATACATTACAATTACATAGATTTATTACAATTATATAGATATATTACAATTACTTAAAACATTACAATTAAATTGATATATAACAATTACATAGATACATTAGAATTACATAGATATATTACAATTACATAGATATATTACAATTACATAGATGCATTACAAATACATAGATATATTACAATTACATAAATACATTAAAATTACACAAATATATTATAATTACATAGATATATTACAATTACATAGATATATTATAATTACATAGATATATTACAATAACATAGATATATTACATAGATGTATTACAATTAAATAGATATATTACATAAATATGTGTAATTACAATTACAATTGCAATTACACAAATATATCTACGGTAAATATTAGATATATTACAATTACTGAAAATATTTATGTAATATATCTAGGTAATTGTAATATATATATATATATATATATAATTACTGAAATATTACAATTACATAGATATATTATATTAGTTATATTATAATTACATAAATATATTACAATTACATAAAACATTAGACTTACATACATATATCTATGTAATTGTAATTAATAGAATTGTAATATATTTACATAGATATATTACAATTACATAGATATTTTACAATTACATTAGAATTACATATGTATGTAATATATCATTGTTGTAATGTGTAAATAAATATATTATAATTACATAATTAATACAGTTACATAGATATATATATATAATTGTAATATCTATATAATTGCAATGTATCTATGTAATTTTAATATAAATATGTAATTGTAATATATCTATGTAATTTTAATATATCTACGTAATTGTAATATAACTCTGTATTACATAGATATATTACATAGATATATTACAATTACATAGATATATTAAAATTACATAGATATATTAATGTGTAATTGTAATGTATCTATGTAATTGTAATATATCTATGTAATTGTATCTATGTAATTGTAATATATTTATGTAATTGTAATATATCTATGTAATTATATACATGTAATATCTATGTATCTATGTAATTATAATATATAATTGTAATATATCCAATGTATCTATGTAATTGTAATATCTATGTAATATATCTATGTAATTGTAATAATATATCTATGTAATTGTAATATATCTATGTAATATATCTATGTAATTGTAATATATCTATGTAACTGTAGTATATATATATATATATATATATGTAATTGTAATATATATATATATATCCAATGTATCTATGTAATATATTATCTTTGTAATTATAATATATCTACGCAGTTTCAATATATCTATGTAATTGTAATATATTACAATCACATGGATATATTACTATTACATAGATATATTACAATTACATAGATATATTACAATTATATTGATAATATTACAATTACTGTATTAGATATATTACTGAAAACATCAGAATTACTGAAAACATTAGATATTACATGAATACATTAAAATTACTTAAAACATTAGATAATGTATTTTCAAAGATATATTACATGTATATATTTATCTATGTAATAGTAATATATCTATGTAATTGTAAATATATTACAATTATTGTTTTAGATATATTACTGAAAACATTAGAATTACTGAAAAGATTAGATATTACATCAATACATTAGAATTACTGAAAACATTAGATAATGTAATTACAAAGATATATTACATGTATATATTTATCTATGTAATAGTAATATATCTATGTAATTGTAAATATATTACAATTACTGTATTAGATATATTACTGAAAATATTAGAATTACTGAAAACATTAGATATTACATGAATACATTAGAATTATTGAAAACATTAGATAATGTAATTACAAAGATATATTACATGTATATATTTATCTATGTAATTATAATATATCTATGTAATATTACATAGATATATTACATAAATATATTTATTACAATTACATAGATATATCTATGTAATTGTAATATATTTGTGTAATTGTAATATATCTACGTAATTGTAATATAATGGTGTAATTTATTTATTATCTATGTAATTGTATTTTATCTATGTAATTGTGTTAATGTAATATATCTATGTAATTGTAACATATTTATGTAATTGTAATATATTATCTATGTAATTATAATATATCTATGTAATTGTAATGAATTTATGTAATTATAATATATCTATGTAATTGTAATACATTTATGTAATTATAATATATATATATGTAATTGTAATGTATTTATATAATTATAATATATCTATGTAATTGTAATACATTTATGTAATTGTAATATATATCTATGTAATTGTAAATATATTTATGTAATTGTAATATATCTATGTAATACTAATATATTTAAGTAATATATCTATGTAATATATGTTTTTGAATTACATTGATATGTTAGAATTACATAGATACATAGATATATTTATGTAATTGTAATATATCTATTACAATTACAATTACATAGATATAATATATCTACGTATCTATGCAATTGTATCTATGTAATTGTAATATATATATGTAATTGTAATATATCTATGTAATTTTAATATATCTATGTAACTGTAATATATTTATGTAATATATATTACAATTGCATAGATACATAGATATATTACATAGATATATTATAATTACATAAATATATTACAATTACAGATATATATTACAATTACATAGATATACTGTTACAATTATACAATTACACAAATATATATTATAATTACATAAATATATATATATATATTACAATTACATAGATATATTAGATATATTACAATTACATAGATATATTACATAGATATTACAATTACATAGATATATTCAATTATATCTATGTAATATATTTATGTAATTGTAATATAGGTATCTAATTGTAATATCTATGTAATTGTAGTATATATCTATGTTACAATTACATAGATATATTACAATTACATAGATATATTAAATATATTACATAGATGTATTACAATTACATTGATATATTACAATTATTATGTAATATATATCTATGTAATTGTAATATATCTATGTAACTGTAGTATATCTATGTAATATATCCAATGTATCTATGTAATATATCTATGTAATATATTATAATATAATATATCTATGTAATATATCTATGTAATATATTTATGTAATATATCTATGTAATTGTATTATATCTATGTAATAGTGTTAATGTAATATATCTATGTAATTGTAATATATTATAATTACACATTAGATATATATCTATGTAATTGTAATATATCTATGTAATAGTAATATATCTATGTAATTGTAATATATCTATGTAATTGTAATGTATCTATGTAATATATCTATGTAATTGTAATATATTTAATGGTGTTAATGTAATATATCTATGTAATTGTAATAGTATATCTATGTAATAAATATATTTATGTAACTGTAGTATGTTGTAATACATTTATGTAATTGGAATATATATATCTATGTAATTGTAATTATCTAATTGTAATATATCTATGTAATTAGATATCTATGTAATTGTAAATATATTTATGTAATTGTAATATATCTATGTAATTGTAAACAATAGATATTACATATATTACAATTACATAGATATATATTACATAGATATATTACAATTACATAGATATATAGATATATTACATAGATATATTACAATTATATAGATATATTATTACAATTTTATATTATTACAATTAAATTAGATATATTACAATTACATAGATGTATTAGTGTAATATAATATCTATATATATATGTAATTGTAATGTATCTATGTAATAAATATATATCTGTGTAATATATCTATGTAATTGTAATATAATTACATAGATATATTAAAACTACATAGATAATTTATTACGTAGATCTATTACAATTACAATATATATTACAATTACATCGATAGTATATTACATAGATATATTGCAATTACATAAATATATTTACAATTACATAGATATCTAATTACATAGATATATTACATATATTACAATCACATAATTACAATTACATAGATATATTACAGTTACATATATATATATATTACAATTACATTAATATATTACATTACTATTACATAAATATATTACAATTACATAGATATAGATATAGATAATTACAATTACATAGATATATTTAATATATAAATGTAATATATATGTAATGTTTCTATGTAATATATTATAAATCTAATGTATACATGTAATATCTAATATTTTCAGTAATTGTAATATATCTATATAAATGTAATATATCTATGTAATTGTAATTGTATTACACAAATATATTACAATTACTTAAATATATTACAATTACATAGATATATTACAATGTATTACACAAATATATATTACAATTACATAGATATATTACATAGATATTACAATTACATAGATATATTATCACATAGATATATTACATAGACATTTTATATATTACAATTACATAGATATATATATCACATACACATTACAAATTTATTACAATTATATAGATATATTACAGTGACATAAATATATTAGAATTACATACATTTATTACAATTACATAGATATTTTACATAGATATATTACATAGATATAATACTTCGTTGCAGAAATCGACTTCATCATGTTCTCAAACAATGCAGTGTGATGAAAAGGTACTAGGGTTAGAGGCTAAGGTTGAAGAATTGAAGGCAGCTTTGGGTAATGTTTTATCAGTGTTTCAAAGACAATTTTTCTAACGAGAACGTAGATATTTTGGCTTCTGCTACTCGCGTAGCCAATAGAGATGTAATATATTTCTGTAGCAGCGTTAATGTAGAATAAATTCATCTTTTAAAATATATTCATCTTCTTGATTGTGGTAGGATTGTGGAACTTGAAATGTAGATCATCTTTCACATAATATCTAGGTTAGGCATGTTGCTTGATTGTGGTAGGATTGTGGAACTTGAAATGTCGAGGAATTGCTTGATTGTGGTAGGATTATGGAACTTGAAATGTAGATCATATTTCACATATTATTTTTACCTTTTGAGTAGATGTAATGTGTATAAGCTTAATTCAATAAATATATATTGACAGAACATATACGTTTTAGGTACCTGATGCTGGTAGTGCTCCAAATTTATCACCAATAATAAGGTCTTCAACTTCTAGTCATCAAGTTAATGAAAATGAATATGGTAAACTACTTGATTATTTTATTCTTCTATATTGACTTCACTACTTAATTGCTTTTAATTGTATAATATTTGTCAATTTTATGCAGATGCTGCTCCATAGGAATATTCATGAGATTTAAAATGCTGATTTCACTTTATGTATTTGGATTGCTTATTTACTTTGTGTTTTGATTGCTAATTTTCAATTTTAAGACTGTATTATAACTTTAGCTTGCGACTTCAATTTAGCTTGTAAAACTTATATAATTAAGACAATTTATTTGTAATTTTATTTTTAATATTATGATATATTTTGTACTTTCTTATAATGGTTTTTTTATATGAAATATCTTGGATTAAATTATAAATATATCAATATTAGTAATTGAAAAATATGATAAAATTTTATTTTTATCGACGCTGTGACCTCAATACTGACAGTTCATATAACAACAAAAAATGTATCGTATACTGACGGAGTAAACCGTCAGTAAATTTACCACAAACTGTTGCTATAGGTTAATTGTATATTTTACATTTTAATCTATACCGACGGATGCAAAAAAACAAAAAAAAAAAAACCGTCGGTATATGTATATCTATGGAATCTATACTGACGGATACAAAAGCCGTCGGTATAGATATGGTATCTATACCTACTGATACAAAAGCCGTCGGTATAGATGCAGTATCTATATCGACGGATATAAAAGCCGTCGGTATAGATACGGTATCTATACCTATGGATACAACAGCCGTCGGTACAGATGCGGTATCTATACCAAAGGATACAAAATCCGTCGGTATAGGTAAAAGCAAAAGGGGCTACCCCAACATAGGCTATACCGATAGTAGTAACATTAGTGATGTCTAAAACCGTCGGTATAGGTTATACATCCTATTCCGACGGTCACCTTTTCTGTAACAACCGAGGTTACGTATAATCATGTAAAGTTAAATCCCGAAAATTTTAAGGACAAACTTGGAAATTGGTAAGAAGTTATAAGTGAAGGAAATAAAAGAAGAAAGGATCAAAATGAACATATTAAAAAGTTTAGGGGCTTAATGGTTATTTATAAAAAGTTGAGGGACTAATATGCAATTATCCCAAAAACAAGAAAAATATCTCTTTATCTTCATCTTTCTCTCCCGAAATCTCAAAACATTTTCCTTCTCTTCTTCAAGCAGCCGGCCTCCCACTCTATCTCTCTCTCTCTCAAAATTTTCTTCAAGTATTCCACCATAATCTCAACAAAAATTACATCCAAGGTTAGTTTCTTGATAAATTCTTCATTTTCTTTAGATATTCTATTTGAGCATGCTAAGATCTTTACACCATATACATGTTAAGGTCTGAAATCCATCTATTAAGTATGAATTTTACTCATTTTTGGTAAGAATTAAAAGGATTTGAAAGCATGAACAAGAAAATGGGAAGAAAAAGCAAAACAGGGGAAACTGAGCATGCTTGCTGTTCGGATTTTCTGGGTTCGGCACATTAGGGTTTGTATTTTTTTGATATTTGTCCTAGAAACTAGACTTCAATATGAGAATTTTGGTATTTGAATCGCCCAAAACCGATAAGCGGTTAAAAAGATAAAATTCGGTGAAGTTGGCTGTTCTGTGTTGATCCCTGTTTCAGCATAGTTTCGGGTTTTATCAAATTTGATCAAAATTTTGTTCTAGTTGTATAAGTTAGTTATTTTATTCATAAATTAGACATATTGGTTGAAATAAACCAATTGGAATCACTTCCAAATTCCTTACCAAACTCAAGTTATGATTTTCTAATCTAACTTGATATTAAGGAATTTATTGCTTAAGAGAAATATAGTACTATTGATGGTTATGGATTATGACAATCTCATCTCTAAGGCATGGAGTACTAGAAAGGAATTTGATAAGGACATGATTATGGAGTTGAATTATGGAGAAAATGATTATGGAAATGATATTAAAAATTAAGGATATGTTGTTTTGAGTATGAGAAATTAGTATATGGGGTAGATTTATGGGACTTAAGTTACATTCAAAAATTGTGTAATGCTTTGAGCATGTATAGATACTAATTATTGTTAATCTCTAGGCCACGTAGATCCGACGTCACTTGTGGATCCCGAAGTTTCAGGTCGAGGTGTACAGTGAGATCATCTCAAGGATTGTGAGTAGACAACAACTATAGTTATTTGAAATTTCTTTAATTATAATTATATATATATTTTTTTAACATAATATTTATTTTACATATTAAAGGTATATACGATATTTAATCATATGAATTGATTTGTTATTAAAGTATTTTTATTTTAAGAAATATTATATCGAGTAAGTTGGTTGATTTATGAAATATGATTTTACATAGAATTTGACGTACATGGTTTTGGCTCCACCTGACTTAATGTATGAGATTATTTCCTTGACCGGAATACGGGAGCTGCGTGCTACGCCTTTGTGGTGGGAGTCACCTCCAGAGTCCCCATTTCGTGATATTAGACCGGAATACGGGAGCTGCGTGCTACGCCTTTGTGGCGGGAGCCATCTCCAGAGTCCCCATTCCGTGATATTAGACTGGGGTATGGGAGCTGCGTGCTACGCCTTTGTGGTGGGAGCCACCTCCAGAGTCCCTATCCCGTTATATTTGCCTTTTGGGGGCACATCATAGCGACACATATGCCTTTGGGGCGTCCTATGGTGGTATTGGCCTTTGGGGCCGGCTACTAGTATGCCTACATGGATATTGCTTGGTTATTTCATGGATGTATTCTTGTGCATGACAGAAAGTTGGAGCCCAATTATACGAAACTTGATTTACTTTACGGATTTTATTCATTGATTTAATATTATAATATTGTTATACATTTGAAAAGCTTGCTACGTCTTTGAATTACTCATTATGGTTTTATTATTATTTATTTTGAAAATGTCAATTATACTTTACAGATTTCCATTATGATTTTCACACGCTTTAAATGTTGTCTACTCATTGAGATATTCATATATCTCACCTCTTCTTATTTCTCATTTTCAGGACACACTTAGGTGTCGGGATTGCTGCCTTCCTCTACTCTCCGCTTCAAGAGTATATTGACGTGGTGGGCATCATATCTAAATTTCTAGAAGATTTGGTCTTTTGATGTTTTTATCTAGTAAACCTTGCTGAGATAGGTTTATTTCTGGATATATTGTATATATTTGAAGATATGAGACAATAGATCAATATATTTGATTTGAGAATAAATTGATCATGAATAAATTTTGAATATGCATGGATATATGTGGTAATAGTATTGAGAAATACTGCTGGTTGAGGATATAAAATTGAGTGTTATTTGCAGGAGGGTTATAGTTGAGATAGAAAGGAAACTCTGCCGGATTTTAGGTAGATTATCTGGACAGGGTGTTACATTTTCCGTCGATATAGGTCTATACCGACGAGGGTTTTACCGTCGCTTAATGTTTTATCGGAATAGTCATTTTGACTGTCGGTATAGGGTTTTACGACTTTTAGCGACGGCTTTTGGAGTTTACCAACGCTTTTTGGACCGTCACTATATGGCAATTTGTTTGTAGTGTAGATATACTACAGTTACATAGATATATTACAATTACATAGATATATTACAATGTATTACACAAATATATTACAATTACATAGATATATTACAATTACATAGATATATTGCAATTAAATAGATATCTTTACAATTACATAGATATGTAATTGTAATATACAATTACATAGATACTTTACAATTACATAGATAAATTACAATTACATAAATATACTACAATTAATAATGTATCTATGTAATATTACATAGATATATTACATAAATATATTAATTACAGTTACACATTAGATATATTATAATTACAATTGCATAGATATATATTACAATTACATAGACATATTACAATTACATAGATACATTACAATTACATAGATATATTATATAGATAACTATGTAATATAATTGTACTACATAAATATATCTATGTAATTGTAATAAATCTATGTAATATATTTATGTAATTGTAATAATATATCTATGTAATTGTAATATATTTATGTAATTATAATATATCTATGTTATTGTAATATATTTATGTAATTGTAATATATTTGTGTAATTGTAATATATCTATGTAACTGTAATATATCTATTATATTCATATATTATTACAGTTATAATAAATATATGCAATCGTAATATATCTATATAATTGTAATATAAATATTAATAAATATATCTATGTAATTGTAACATATCTATGTAATATATTATCTATGTAATTGTAATATATCTATGTAATTGTAATATATTTATGTAATTATAATATATCTATGTTATTGTAATATATCTATGTAATTGTAATATATATCAATGCAATTGTAATATATCTATGGAATTGTAATATATCTATGTAATTGTAATATATTTATGTAATTGTTATATATCTATGTAATTATATCTATGTAATTGTAATACATCAATGTAATTGTAATATATCTATGTAACTATAATATATGTTTGTAGTTGTAATATATCTATGTAATTGTAATATATTTATGAAATATATCTATGTAATATTACTTAGATACATTATTAATTGTAATATATTTATGTAATTGTAATATATCTATGTAATATATTATCTATATAATTTTAATATATCTATTTAATTGTAATATATCTATGTAATTTTAATATATCTAAGTACTTATAATGTATCTATGTAATTGTAATATATCTATGCAATTATAATGTATCTATGTAATATATCTATGTAATTGTAATATATCTATGTAATTGTAAAAATATATGTAATTGTACTGTATTTATGTAATATATCTATGTAATTCTAATATATTTTTGTAATTATATATTTGTGTAATTGTAATATATGTATGTAATATATATATGTTATTGTAATATATCTATGTAATTGTAATATATTTATGTAATATATCTATATCTATGTAATATTACAATAGATATGTAATTGTAATATATCTATGTAATTGTAATATATTACATAGATATATATTACATAGATATATATTACAGTTACATAGATATATTACAATAACATAGATATATTATAATTACATAAATATATTACAATTACATAGATATATTACAATTACATAGATAATATATTACATATATATATATATATTATAATTACATAGATATATTTATTAATATATATATTACAATTATATACATATATTACAATTGTATATATTTATTATAATTGTATTACTATTACATAGATATATTACATAGATATATATAATTACATAAACCCTATAATTATATCTATGTAATTCTATGTAATGTATTTGTGTAATTTTAATATATTACAATTACATTAGATATACTATTACAATTACATAGATATACTATTACAATTACATAGATATATTACAATTACGTAGATATATTATAATTACATAGATATATTACATAAATATATTTACAATTACATAGATATATATATTACATAGATATATTACATAGATACATTGCATAAATATATTACAATTACATAGATATATTCGAATTACATAGATATATTACAATTACATAGATATATTACAATTACATAGATATATTATAATTACATAGATATATTAGACAAATATATTTGTAATTTTAAAATTTTCAGTATTATATCTATGTAGTTGTAATGTATATATCAATGTAATTGTATATTACATGTGATATATCTATGTAATGCTAATGTATCTATGTAATTTACTTATATCTAAGTAATTGTAATAAATCTATGTAATTGTAATATTATACGATTACATAGATTGATAATTGTAATGTATCTATGTAATTGTAATATATCTGTGTAATTGTAATGTATTTATGTAATTGTAAAATATCAATGTAATTATATCTATGTATATTCATATCTAATATATCTATGTAATTTGAATGTTTTATGTAATTGTATCTATGTAAACATTAGAATTACATAGATATATTACAATTACTTAAAACATTATATTTGGTAATTTATACATTACAACTACATAGATATCTAATGTAATATATCTATGTAATTCTAATATATCTCTGTAATTGTAATATAACTATGTAGATATATTACACTTACTAAAAACATTAGATATTACAAGCATATATTACAATTACATAGATACATAGATATATTACAATTACATAGATATATTACAACTACAAATATATATTATAGTTACATAGATAGGGAATTGTAATTATATTACAACTACAAAGATATATTTCAATTACATAAATATATTACAATTGCATAGTTGTATTACAATTACATAGATATATTACAATTACTTAAAACATTAGAATTACATTGTAATATACCTATATAGTTGGTTTTGCATTGTTCTTCTTAAGTTCTTTCTTCATCTCTTTCTTAAATATTTTTTTTACATTTTTCTCACCATGGCCGAATGGCCTACATTTTTTTTTTATTAATGTTGCTGTTTTGTTTATTTTATCATGTTATTTATGTTAATCTTGATGTTTTAAGTGTTATTCTACTTCATACTTGAGTCATATTTTAATTTGGTTGCTTTGTTTGTTGCCATTTATGATTTAAATATCATGTTCTTTTATTTTTAATTTTCTATTTTCATAATGTTTAAATTTGTTGATGTTTTATATTTAGTATATCAAGTGTTTGTGAAAATGCTTATGTTGTGTTTGCATGATTTGAGTTTTATATTTTAGTTGAGCATGTTAGTATATCAAGTGTTTGTGAAAATGCTTGTTTGGTTTTAGTATTTCTACTTTGTGTTTGCATGTTTTGAGTGTCATATTTTAGTTGAGCATGTTAGTATATCAAGTGTTTGTGAAAATGCCATGCTTGTTGGAGCTTGAGGCCATTCGGCTACTCCATGTGTTTTGCATTGTATGTTGCATTTTTGCCATGTTAGTTGGTAGGTTTATGCATTTGCATGACATTTTATTGAGTATTTGGTTTAAGTAAACCAAGTGTTTGTGAAAATGCCATACTTGTTAGGAACTATAGGCCATTCGGCCACTCCTTGTATTCTAGCATCATGGTTGCATTTTTGCTATGTTAGTTGATAGGTTAGCATTTGCATGATATTTGGTTGAGTTTTTAGTTTAAGCATGCCTTGTGTTTGTGAAAATGCCATGCATATTTTAGTTATTAGGTTTTGTTTATTTGCCATGCATGTCCATGCATCTAGAACTAGGTTGCATTAAATGCCATGCAAGTTCATTTAGGTCTAGGTCACTATATTGATGCCATGCATTTTTTTAATGACATTTAGGTTTAAACTCATGCATTTCATGCATCATATTTGCTGTAACTTTTCATGCATTTCATGTTCATGCCACTTGAATAATGACTTAGGCCAATTAATGGTTCAAAGTCATGCTCTCTTGAGCACACTTGTGGAAAATTAAGTTTTGTCAAATTAATTATTCTACCTTTGTGATTTTTTTTACTTAGCTAATTTTTATCTAACTTTTAAAAAGTCCTAGCTACTGTTTGTGAGTCATTTTGTGAGTCTTAAATATTTTTACTTTGATTTTTAAATGATTTTATCAAAGGCAAAAATGTATTTTGGCAAAACAGTTTTTTCACCCAGTACTCGTACTTTCCCGATTTTTTTGGGCATTCTTCTTTAATCAAAAAATTAAGATGATTTTTTTCTCGTGTATTTTTACACGCCCTGAGTCTCCAGTAATTATTTTAGAAGTTTTTGAATTTTTAAAAATAGGGTAAAAAATCGTGGCTTAAAATTGCACAGTAGAGTCAGAATTGAATTTAAAGAAAAATAATTTTTCTGTTTTGGTTAAGTTACTTAGAGGGGGCTGATTAGGAAGGTTAGCTACTGACTTAGGGTAGTTTCTAAGCCTTTTTAAACTCTAAAAATGATTTTTTAAGTCTCAGGTTAAGGGTGGTCAAGTCCGGGATTTTAAACTTAGGAAATTAGAACCATTTTAAAAAAAGTTTAACCCAATTTTTATTTTTAACCTAAGCTTTTCCAAATTGTTTTCAAACAATCTCAAAGTGTTTTGGTTTTAGAATATTTAATTTGACATATTTTCCTAAGGTAGCCGGATATCTTTTTAGATATGCGGATTTCCTTAATTAAAGGAAAAAATACATTTTCATGCATTGCATTTTCCATATTCATGCATTTTATATAATATGTGATTTTTGCTATGATAATTTCTATGATATTGTTATGATTTTGAGTTATGTTATATTGTTTATTATATGATTCGGAATATTTCATGATATCCTATGCTTTTTATTTAATTATTATTTTTTGTTGTTATATTATTTAGCATATACTATGATCATGCATTATTATTTTCATTTTTATTTCCATGCATATTATATGATAGCATTATTTTATATTCTATGTCATTTAAATTATATGCCATATCATCCATATTTGCCATGTCATTTAAATTATGTCATTTGATATAGAATATATTATGTTACCTAGGTTATTTTATTTCATATAGAATATATTATGTCACCTAGGTCATTTCATTTCATTTAGAATATATCATATGACTTAGGATATTACACTTCATATAGAATATATTATGTTACTTAGGTCATTTCATTTCATTAAGAATATTTCATATAACTTAGGACATTTCATTTCATTTCATTTAGAATATGCTAAGGCATTTAAATTATATTATATCATTTAGGATGCATTATATCATTTAGATTTTGCTATGTCATTTTATTTATGTCATGCATATACATATTCATATCTTTTAAAATGTTTTCAAAAGGATAATGATTTTTCAATAAAAAATAAAGATATTCCCGAGTTAAAATAATTAATGAGTTCTCTACCGGGTTTGCTGGAGGGAATATCATCAATTATCATTAATAAAGGAATATCTTTCTTTCAAAAAAGAGAATGATTCGGAATGTTTTCCAAAATTAAAAAAAAATTTCTATATTTTGCCACGTTTGTTGGGGAATATAGGAAAATTTTGAATTTATAAATTCCGGATTATTTTCAATTAAAAATGATATTATTTTTCTTTAAATTGGGAATATCTTTATTTGGAAAACTTAATATAAATAAAATATATTACAATTACATATTCAATACAATTACATAGATATATATATATATAATTGTAATATCTAAATAATTGTAATGTATCTATGTAATTTTAATATAAATATGTAATTATAATATATCTATGTAATTTTAATATATCTATATAATTGTAATGTACCAATGTAATTGTAATATATAATTACATATATATATTACAATTACATATATTACAAATAACTTAGATTGATGCAAATTACATAGATATCCAATTACATAGATATATTACATATATTACAATCACATAATTACAATTACATATATATATTACAATTACATAGATATATTACAATAACATAGATATATTACATAAATATATTACAATTACAATTACACAAATATATAATTACAAAAATATATTACAATTACATAGATATATTACAATTACATAGATATATTACAATACACAAATATATTACAATTACATAGATATATTACAATTACATAGACATATTATAATTACATAGATATATTACAATTACATAGACATATTACAATTACATAGACATATTACAATTACATAGACATATTATAATTACATAGATATATTACAATTACATAGATATATTACAATTACATAGACATATTATAATTACATAGATATATTACAATTGCATAAATATATTACAATAACATAGATATATTACAATTACATAAATATATTATAATTACATAGATATATTACAATTACAGAAAACATTAGAATAAAATATCTATTGTAATATATTACAATTACAATTAGATGTATATTATAACCGCATCTCAAGAGCCCTTGTTCGAATCTTCACAAGCTTAATTTATCATCCAATAGGGGCTTCTTTCGCGTGGAGAAAGAGAATCATCGGACAGTGCTGTAGCTTTCGTGTGGATTAATAAATCGTTCCCATTCCCATCTTGCCCAGATTGATGCTGCAACAATTCTAGTGGTTTTGCCCACTTAATTTATCATCAAATTTTCTATATTGATTATGAATAAATCAACAGACAATTTGCCACAAATCTAATTAACAGGACTAAATAATTAATCCATGCCCAAATACAAATACAATCCAACTATAGGAAATGGAGATATAAAAGTAAATTCGACGAGAAAACAAAATGAAAAAAAAACAGAGAAACTGACCAGTTTGAGAAGATGGGTCGGTTGTTTAAGTGGTCGCGTGCCTCCTCTAACATTGAACAGATATCTAACAATCAAAGAGTAATACAAAAATAAAATAAAAATGGTGAAAGAGATGAGAAAGTCGAATCGGGAAATGAAATAGTGATTACCGATTGAAAAGGAAAATAAGTGAAAGAGCTAGATAAGAGAAAGAGACGGGTGAAAGAGAGAAGTGGAAAAGAAAGGGGGAAATATAACCTAATACAATACCAACGGGAAAATCCGTCAATATAGCATTTTCAGTAAAAATTAAATCACCCGCCTTTATAAAAGAAAGCCGCGTTATTTTCGAAGTGACCTATATTGATGGATGAAAAAATCGGTCAGTATATATTATTACTATACCGACGGCGTTTTAAAAATATGTCAGTATAGATAACATATACACCGACGGTTATGACTTCCGTTGGTATATGACGAATACATACCGACGGATAACAAATTCGTCAGAATATCCTATTTATACCGACGGATTTTGTCCGTCAGTATACGCTTTCGTCGGTATATGGCATTTTTTTTGTAGTGTATACCGACGATTTTTTATTAATAGTCGGTATAGGTGTATCTATACCATCGGATAATTAAAGCGTTGGTATATGTTATGTATCTATACCGATGGTTTCTCATTAACCGTCGGTATAGGTGTATCTACAGCGACAGATAATTAAAGTACCAGTATTTGTTTTGTACCTATACCGACGGTTTCTCATCAACCGTCGTTATAGATATATGGCAATTTGTACCGTCAATATAACTAAGTGTCAGTATATGGAAATTTGTTTGTAGTGCTATGTAATATCTATGTAATTGTAATATATATTACATAAATATATTACAATTACATAGATATATTACAACTACATATCTATGTATTTGTGTATCTATGTAATTGTAATATATATATTACATAGATATATTACAATTACATAGATATATTACTATTACATAGATATATTACAATTACATAGATATATTACATCTATTACATAGATGTATTACAATTACATAAATATATTTATTACAATTAGATACATTACATAGATATATTACAATTACAATTACTGTAATATATCTATGTAATTCTAATGTTTTAAGTAATTGTAATATATTTTTTGTAATTGTAATATATCTATGTAATTGTAATATATATATATAAGTAATTGTAATATCTATGTAATTGTAATATATATATATCTATGTAATTCTAATATATCTAAGTAATTGTAATAAATCTATGTAATTGTAATATATCTATGTAATTGTAATACATCTATGTAATTGTAATAATATATGTAATTGTAATATATCTATGTAATTGTAATATATCTATGTAATTATAATATAAACCATGAGATCACATGCATTGAAATCTATGTAATTGTAAAATATTTATGTAATTGTAATATATCTATGTAACTGTAATATATCTATTTTGTAATATATGTGTTTTTAGTAATTACAATTACATAGATATATTAAAACTACATAGATATATTATAATTACATAGATAAATATATTACATAGATATATTACAATTACATAGATATATTACAAATATTACCTACATAAATATATTTATGTAATCGTAATATATCTATGTAATTATATACATGTAATATCTATGTATCTATGTAATTCTAAAATATCTATGTAATTATAATATATGTATGTAGTTATAATATATAATTGTAATAATATTTTTATGTAATTGTAATATATCTATGTAATTGTAATATATATCTATGCAATTGCAATATATCTATGTAATTGTAATAAATATATTTATGTAATTGTCATATATCAATGCAATTGTAATATATCTATGTAGTTGTAATGTATATATTACAATTACACAAATATATATCTATGTAATAAATATATATCTATGTATTTTTGTAACATATTATCTATGTAACTGTGATATTTGTGTAATTGTAATATGTATTTATGTAATTATAATATATTTATGTAATTATAATAAATATATGTAATTCTAATATATCTATGTAATTGTAGTATATCTATGTAATTGTAATATAACTGTAGCATATCTATGTAATATATCTATGTAATTGTAATATATTACATATATATATATATATTACAATTACATAGATATATTACATTAACACTATTAAATATATTACAATTACATAGATATATTACATAGAAACATTATAATTACATAGATATATGTAATATATTTATGTAATATATTATAATATAATATATCTATGTAATATATTACAATTACATAAATATATAGATATATTACATAGATATATTTATGTAATATAATTGTAATTGTAGTAAATATATTTATCTATGTAATTATATGTAACAACCGAGGTTACGTATAATCATGTAAAGTTAAATCCCGAAAATTTTAAGGACGAACTTGAAAATTGGTAAGAAGTTATAAGTGAAGGAAATAAAAGAAGAAAGGATCAAAATGAACATATTAAAAAAGTTTAGGGGCTTAATGGTTATTTATAAAAAGTTGAGGGACTAATATGCAATTATCCCAAAAACAAGAAAAATATCACTTATTCATCTTTCTCTCCCGAAATCCCTAGACATTTTCATTCCCTTCTTCAAGTGGCAGCAGCTCCCAACATCCCTCTCTCTCAAAATTCTCTTCAAACAACTCAACCAAAAATCTCAACAATAATTACATCCAAGGTTAGTTTCTTGATAAATTCTTCATTTTCTTTAGATATTCTACTAGGGCATGCTAAGATCTTAGCTCCATAAACATGTTAAGGTCTGAAATCCATCTATTAAGTATGAATTTTACTCATTCTTGGTAAGAATTAAAAGGAATTGAAAGCATGAACAAGAAAATGGGAAGAAAAAGCAAAACAGGGGAAACTGAGCATGCTTGCTGTTCGGATTTTTTGGGTTCGGTAAATTAGGGTTTGTATTTTTTTGATATTTTTCCTAGAAACTAGACTTCAATATGAGAATTTTTGTTTTTGAATCACCCAAAACCGATAAGCGGTTAAAAAGATAAAATTCGGTGAAGTTTACTGTTCTGTGTTGATCTCTGTTTCAGCATGGTTTCGGGATTTATCAAATTTGATCAAAATTTTGTTCTAGTTGTATAAGTTAGTTATTTTATTCATAAATTAGATATATTGGTTGAAATAAAACAATTGGGATCACTTCCAAATTCCTTACCAAACTCAAGTTATGATTTTCTAATCTAACTTGATATTAAGGAATTTATTGCCTAAGAGAAATATAGTATCAAAGGATGGTTATGGATTATGAAAATCTCTTAAGGCATGGAATACTAGAAACGAATTTGATAAGGACATGATTATGGAGTTGAATTTTGGAGAAAATGATTATGGAAATGATATTAAAAATTAAGGATATGTTGTTTTGAGTATGAGAAATTAGTATATGGGGTAGATTTATGGGACTTAAGTTACATTCAAAATTGTGTAATGCTTTGAGCATGTATAGATACTAATTATTGTTAATCTCTAGGCCACGTAGATCCGACGTCACCTGTGGATCCCGAAGTTTCAGGTCGAGGTGTACAGTGAGATCATCCAAAGGATTGTGAGTAGACAGCAACTATAGTTATTGAAATATTTTTAATTATAATTATATATTTTTTTTACATAATATTTATTTTACGTATTAAAGGTATATACAATATTTAATCATATGAATTGATTTGTTATTAAAGTATTTTTATTTCAAGAAATATTATATCGAGTAAGTTGGTTGATTTATGAAATATGATTTTACATAGAATTTGACGTACATGGTTTTGGCTCCACCTGACTTAATCTATGTAATTGTAATATATCAATGTAATTGTAATATAATTGTGTAATTGTAATATATTTATGTAATTGTAATATATCTATGTAATTGTAATATATCTATGTAATCGTAATATATTTGTGTAATTGTATAATATTACAATTACATAGATATACTACAATTACATATATATATATATATATTAAAACTACATAGATATTATAATTATATAGATATATTAAAACTACATGTAATATAAATATATATCCAATGTCTCTATGTAATTCTAATATGTCAATGTAATTCGAAAATATTATATATTACATGTATTTTAATATATCTAATGTGTAATTGTAATGTATTTATGTAATTGTAATATATAATATAATATATCTATATAATTGTAATAATATATCTATGTAATTGTAATATATCTATGTAATTGTAATGTATCTATGTACTATATCTAAGTAATTGTAATATATCTATGTAATTGTAATGTATCTATGTAATATATCTATGTAATTGTAGTATACCTATGTAATTGTAATATATATATATCCAATGTATCTATGTAATTCTAATATATCAATGAAATTCGAAAACATTATATATTACATGTATTTTAATATATCTAATGTGTAATTGTAATGTATCTATGTAATTGTAATGTATCTACGTTACTGAAAACTTTAGACATATAATTATAATGTATCTACGTAATTATAATGTATCTATGTAATTGTAATATATCTATGTACTTGTAATATATTTATGTAATATAAATATCTATGTAGTTGTAATTGTAGTATATTTGTGTAATTGTAATAAATGTATGTAATTGTAATATATACACAAATATATTACAATTACATACATATATTACAACTAAATAGATATATTACAATTACATAAATATATACAATTACATACATATATTACACAAATATATTACAATTATATAAATATATTACAATTACATAGATATATTACAATTACAGAAAACATTAGATATAGTCATATAATATTTTCAGTAATTCTAATATATCTATGTAAAAGTAAGTTTTCAGTAATTGTAATATATCTATGTAATTACTGAATACAAATATATTACAATTACAAATATATATTAGATATTACATGTATACATTAGAATTATATAGATATATTACAATTACATAGATATTACATAGCACTACAAACAAATTGCCATATACTGACACTTAGTTATACTGACGGTAGAAATCCGTAGGTAAAAAGGATCTATAGCGACAAATTTTTGGTACCGTCAGAATATATGTAACATATACCGACGCTTCATTTATCCGTCGCTATAGATATATCTATACCGACGGTTGATGAGAAACCGTCAGTATAGGTACATAACAAATACTAATACTTTAATTATCTGTCGCTGTAGATACACCTATACCGACTATTAATGAGAAACCATCGGTATAGATACATAACATATACCAACGCTTTAATTATCCGATGGTATAGATACACCTATACCGACTATTAATAGAAAATCGTCGGTATACACTACAAAAAAATGCCATATACCGACGAAAGCCTATACTGACGGACAAAATCCGTCTGTATAAATAGGATATTCTGACGGATTTGTTATTCGTCGGTATGTATTCGTCATATACCAACGGAAGTCATAACCGTCGGTGTATATATTATCTATACTGACGGATTTATAAAACGCTGTCGGTATAGTAATAATATATACTGACGGATTTTTTCATCCGTCAATATAAGTCACTTCGAAAATAACGCGGCTTTCTTTTATAAAGGCGGGTGATTTAATTTTTACTGAAAATGCTATATTGACAGATTTGCCCGTTGGTATTGTATTAGGTTATATTTCCCCATTTCTTTTCCACTTCTCTTTCACCCGTCTCTTTCTCTTATCTAGCTCTTTCACTTATTTTCCTTTTCAATCGGTAATCACCATTTCATTTCATTTCCCGATTCGACTATCTCATCTCTTTCACCATTTTTATTTTTTTTCTATATTATTCTTTGATTGTTAGATATCTGTTCAATGTTAGAGGAGGCACGCGACCACTTAAACAACCGACCCATCTTCTCAAACTCGTCAGCTTCTCTATTTTTTTTTTCATTTTGTTTTCTCGTCAAATTTGCTTTTATATCTCCTTTTCCTATAGTTGGATTGTATTTGTATTTGGGCATGGATTAATTATTTAGTCCTGTTAATTAGATTTGTGGCAAATTGTCTGTTGATTTATTCATAATCAATATAGAAAATTTGATGATAAATTAAGTGGGCAAAACCATTAGAATTGTTGCAGCATCAATCTGGGCAAGATGGGAATGGAAACGATTTATTAATCCACACGAAAGCTACAGCACTGTCCGATGATTCTCTTTCTCCACGCAAAAGAAGCCCCTAGTGGATAATAAATTAAGCTTGTGAAGATTCGAACAAAGGCTCTTGAGATGCGGTTATAATATACATGTAATTGTAATTGTAATATATTACAATAGATATTTTATTCTAATGTTTTCTGTAATTGTAATATATCTATGTAATTATAATATATTTATGTAATTGTAATATATCTATGTTATTGTAATATATTTATGCAATTGTAATATATCTATGTAATTATAATATGTCTATGTAATTGTAATATATCTATGTAATTGTAATATATTTGTGTATTGTAATATATCTATGTAATTATAATATATCTATGTAATTGTAATATATTTTTGTAATTATATATTTGTGTAATTGTAATTGTAATATATTTATGTAATATATCTATGTTATTGTAATATATCTATGTAATTGTAATTATGTGATTGTAATATATCTATGTAATTGTAATATATCTACGTAATTGTAATTATGTGATTGTAATATATGTAATATATCTATGTAATTAGATATCTCTGTAATTGTAAATACATTTATGTAATTGTAATATATCTATGTAATTCTAATATATTTATGTAATTGTAATATATCTATGTAATTGTAATATGTCTATGTAATTGTAATTGTAATATATATCTATGTAATATATCTATGTAATTGTAATATATTTATGTAATTACAATATATCTATGTAATTGTAATATATCTATGTAATTCTAATATATCTATGTAATTGTAATATATTTATGTAATGTATCAATGTACTATATCTATGTAATATATATATCTATGTAATTGTAAATATATTTATGTAATATATCTATGTAATTATAATATATCTAAGTAATTGTAGAATTATATAGATATATTACAATAACATAGATATATTAGAATTACATAGATATATTAGAATTACATAGATATTACATGTATATAATTACATAGATATTTTACAATTACATAGATGTATTTCAATTACATAGATATATTACAATTACATAGATATATTACAATTACATAGATACATAGATATTACATGTATATAATTACATAGATATATTACGATTATATAGATATTACATAGATGTATTCAATTACATAGATGTATTTCAATTACATAGATACATAGATATTACATGTATATAATTACATAGATACATTACGATTATATAGATATTACATATATATTCAATTACATAGATATATTCAATTACATAGATATTACAATTACATAGATATATTAGATATAATAATATATGAATGTGTAATATATGTATTTAATTGTAATATATGTATGTAATTTTAATATATCTATGTAATTGCAATGTATCTATGTAATTGTAATATATATATCTATGTAATTACATTATCTAATATTTTCAGTAATTCTAATGTATTTATTACATAGATATACTATTACAATTACATAGATATATATATATCTATGTAATATATTATCTATGTAATTATAATATATCTATGTAATTGTAATATATCTATGTAATTGTAATATATCTATGTAATTTTAATATATCTATGTAATTCTATGTAATTGTAATATATCTATGTAAGTGTAGTATATTTATGTAATATATCTATGTAATATTACATAGATACATTATTAATTGTAATATATTTATGTAATTGTAATATATCTATGTAATATATTATCTATGTAATTGTAATATATCTATGTAATCTTAGTATATCTATGTAATTGTAATGTATCTATGTAATATATCTATGTAATGGTTATATATCTATGTAACTGTAGTATATCTACGTAATTGTAATATATATATATATGTAATTGTAATATATTTATGTAATATATCTATGTAATTGTAATATATTTAAGTAATTATAATATATTTGTGTAATACATTGTAATATATCTATGTAGTTGTATTTATAATATACATGTAATTGTAATTGTAATATATTACAATAGATATGTAATTCTAATGTTTTCTGTAATTGTAATATATCTATGTAATTGTAATATATTTATGTAATTGTAATAAATCTATGTTATTGTAATATATTTATGCAATTGTAATATATCTATGTAATTGTAATATATTTTTGTAATTATATATTTGTGTAATTGTAATTGTAATATATGTATGTAATATATCTATGTACTTGTAATATATATATATATATATATATATATATCTATGTAATATATTTATCTATGTAATTGTAATATATCTACGTATTTATTTAGATATATATTTGTGTTATTGTAATTGTAATATATACATATATTTATGTAATATATGTAATATATCTATATAATTGTAATATATCTATGTAATAGTAATATATCTATGTAATTGTAATTATGTGATTGTAATATATGTAATATATCTATGTTATTAGATATCTATGTAATTGTAAATATATTTATGTAATTGTAATATATCTATGTAATTCTAATATATTTATGTAATTGTAATATATCTATGCAATTGTAATTGTGATATATATCTATGTAATATATCTATGTAATTGTAATATATTACTGTAATTGTAATATATCTATGTAATTCTAATATATTTTTGTAATTAAATATTTGTGTAATTGTAATTGTAATATATGTATGTAATATATCTATGTACTTGTAATATATATATATATATGTAATTGTAATTTATCTACGTATTTATTTAGATATATGTTTGTGTTATTGTAATTGTAATATATACATATATTTATGTAATATATGTAATATATCTATATAATTGTAATATATCTATGTAATAGTAATATATCTATGTAATTGTAATATATCTATGTCATTGTAATTATGTGATTGTAATATATGTAATATATCTATGTTATTAGATATCTATGTAATTGTAAATATATTTATGTAATTGTAATATATCTATGTAATTCTAATATATTTATGTAATTGTAATATATCTATGTAATTGTAATTGTAATATATCTATGTAATATATCTATGTAATTGTAATATATTTATGTAATTGTAATATATCTATGTAATTGTAATATATCTATGTAATTCTAATAGATCTATGTAATTGTAAGATCTATGTAATTGTAATATATTTATGTAATGTATCTATGTAATATATATATCTATGTAATTGTAAATATATTTATGTAATATATCTATGTAATTATAATATATCTATGTAAATGTAATATATCTATGTAATTGTAATAGTATATCTATGTAATTTTAATAGTATATCTAATGTAATTGTAATATATTAGAATTACACAAATATATTACATAGAATTACATAGTTATCGTTAAAGGGTTTATGTAATTATATATAGCTATGTAATATATCTATGTAGTAGTAATACAATTATAATAAATATATGCAATTGTAATATATCTATATAATTGTAATATAAATATTAATAAATATATCTATGTAATATATTATCTATGTAATTGTAATATATTTATGTAATTGTAATATATTTATGTAAATATGTAATTGTAATTTTAATATATCTATGTAATTGTAATATATATCTATGTAATTCTAATATATCTATGTAATTGTAATGTATCTATGTAATTAGATATCTATGTAATTGTAATATATTTATATAATTGTAATTGTAATATGTTTATGTAGTTGTAATGCATCTATGTAATTGTAATATATTACAATTACATAGATATATGTAAAAACATTATATGTAATAAAGGAATCAAATATCAAACATGCTTCTTAATGGTGAAAGATATAATGCAAAATGTCATACTAGGCACACTTTTTATATCTTTACTCAAACCTTACAAAGTGACAAATCAAGAAATCAGCACTAAAATATTAAACACCAAAATAACATTTCCTTTTATAGAAAAACCAAAAGTTAAAAATCTTAATCTCTTAAAATCTTTGTCTATTCATATAGGACAAATCAAGAATATAATTAATTATAAACAAAACAAATCTCTCTTCTCAAGGAAGAAATTCACTTAAAATAAAAAATTAGTGACCAACTAAAAGCAAAATCTCAAACGAGGTCCAGTGATCAACAGAGATAAAATGGAAAAAATGAAAATAAAAGAAGAAAAGATAATTGTTGAAAAGACGATTTTATTTCTGGGATTGTTTTAAAGAGTTTTTTTTAGAGAAGTTCTTCCTTCAGATGAAAAACTTGCAATTGTAATTATGTGATTGTAATATATCTATGTAATTAGATATCTATGTAATTGTAAATATATTTATGTAATTGTAATATATCTATGTAATATACTATCTATGTAATTGTAATATACATCTGCGTAATATATATTGTAATTGTAATATATCTGTGTAATATATTATCTATGTAGTTTTAATATATCTATGTAATTATATTTCAATTACATAGATATATTACATAGATATATATTTATTACATAGATACATTACAATTATATATATATAGATAATATATTACACTAATACATCTATGTAATTGTAATATATCTATGTAATATATATTTATGTAATTGTAATATATGTAATATCTAATGTTTACAATTACATAGGTATATTACAATTACATAAATATATTTACAACTACATAGATATCTAATTACATAGATATATTACATATATTACAATCACATAATTACAATTACATAGATATATTACAATTACATATACATATATATATATATATATTACAATTACATAGATATATTACAATTACATAAATATATTTACAATTACATAGATATATATATTACAATTATATAAATGTATTACAACATACTACAGTTACATAAATATATTTATTACATAGATATACTATTACAATTATATCTACATTAAAACTATTATATATATAACAATTACATAGATATATTACATAGATACATTACAATTACATAGATATATTACAATTATATAGATATATTACTATTACATAGATATATTACAATTACATAGATATATTAAAACTACATAGATATATTATAATTACATAGATAAATATATTACATAGATATATTATAATTACAAAAATATATTACAATTACATAGATATATTACAGTATACAAATATATAACAATTACATAAATATATTACATTAACTGTAATATATCTATGTAATTGTAACATAGATATATACTACAATTACATAGATATTACAATTACATAGATATATTACATTAACACAATTACATAGATATAATACAATTACATAGATATATTACAATTACACAAATATATTACAATTACATAGATATATCTATGTAACTGTAGTATATCTATGTAATTGTAATATATCTATGTAATTGTAATATAACTATGTAATTGTAATTTAAATATTTCTATGTAATTGTAATATATCTATGTAGTTGTAATAAATATATTTATGTAATATATCACATTTTACCATTTTTTAAACGAGCTCCAAATCAAGATTTTTCTTCACCAATCTCTTCCAAATAATTTAAAAGTGTGATATGGAAGTTTTCATAATTTTTGGAGCTCATTTGGTATTTTTTCGGGATTTATCGGCTTGAATTACTGCATAGGAGGCCCGGGATTTGGCCATTTTGCAAACGAACTCCAAATCAAGATTTTCTTTCACCAATCTTTTCCAAATAATTTAAAAATGAGATTTGCAAAATTTCAGAAGATTTGGAGCTCATTTGCTATTTTTCCGGGATTCTCCGTTTTGAATTACTACATTAGAAGCCCGGGATTTGGCCATTTTGCAAACGAACTCCGAATCAAGATTTTGTTTTTCCAATATCTTTCAAATAATTTAAAAGTGAGATTTGAAAAATTTTAGAAGATTTGGAGTTCATTTGCTATTTTTCCCAAATTTTCCAATTTTGCCCTTTTGCCTCCGAAACCCGGTTTTGCTCAAAACAAGTCCAATTTTCAGATTTTCTTCAAGCTGAATCTTGGGCTATCCTTTTTTAATCATTCCTCATCCATTGCGGGCTTTGGTCTTACCCAGTCGGGCCATTTCTGTGATCCTTCCAGATTTCACCGAAATCCACTAAAAACCCTAATTCTCGGTTTTCTCCCGGATTGACTTTTCTTTCGATTTTTCTTGCAAGTGACTTCTCCATTACCCGTAGTCAGTACTTATCTTTCATTTGGAACCTTCAATTTTGACCAATTTGATCGTTTAAGCACTTTTCCCCATATTTCTCGGATTAGGGTTTCCTTTCTACTTAATCTCCAAATCCATCTTCCGAACTCCATATCTTTCAATGTAGACCTCGGATTATCAAAATTCTTTCACCATTTTTCAATTGAACTTAAAATCTTGATTTTGAAAGTGGGTTGACTTTTTCAATAGTTGACTTTTTGGGGTTGACTTTTTTCAGAGTTGACATTTTTCGGGGTTTACTTTTTTCAAGTTTGACTTTTTATGCTCGCCCCCTTAAACTAAGTCTCGGAGTACCACCTGCAGGATGAAAGTAGTCTTTTTACACTCGGAAACATCAATTTAGGAAGAAAACATACCTGTTTTAGTGGTCCGGACAAAATTAGGTGTCTACAATATCTATGTAATTGTAATATATCTATGTAATTGTAATTATGCAATTGTAATATATATCTATGCAATTGTAATATATCTATGTAATTGTAATATATCTATGTAATTGTAATGTAATGTATCTATGTAATTGTAAATATCTATGTATCTATGTAATTCTAATATATCTATGTAATTATAATATATCTATATAATTATAATATATAATTGTAATAATATATTTATGTAATTGTAATATATCTATGTAATTGTAATATATTTATGTAATTGTCATATATCTATGTAATTATATACATGTAATACTATATATCTATGTAATATTTATCTATATAAATGTAATATTACATAGATACACTGGATATATATATATATATATATATATTACAATTACATAGATATATTGCATAGATGTATTACAATTACATAGATGTATAATATAATGTAATTGTAATATATATATATGTAATTGTAATATATCTATATAATTGTAATGTATCTATGTAATATATCTATGTAACTGTAATATATCTATTTTGTAATATATTTATTTTTAGTAATTACAATTACATATATATATTAAAACTACATAGATATATTATAATTACAATTAAATAGATATATTACAATTACATAGATATATTACATTAACACTATTAAATATATTCCAATTACATAGATATATTGCATAGATATATTACATAGATACATTACATAGATATATTACAATTACATAGATATATATATTACATAGAATATTATAATTACATAGATATATTATACATAGAGATATTACAATTACATAGATATATTACATATATTACAATCACATAATTACAATTACATAGATATAGTACATATATTACATAAATATATGTATATATTACAATTACAATTACACAAATATATATCTATGTTATAGTAATATATCTATGTAATAGATATATTACATATATTACATAGATATATTACAATTACATAGATATATTATTACATAGATATATTATTACATAGATATATTATTACATAGATATATTATTACATAGATATATAATTGTATAATATTTGTCAATTTTATGCAGATGCTGCTCCATAGGAATATTCATGAGATTTAAAATGCTGATTTCACTTTATGTATTTGGATTGCTTATTTACTTTGTGTTTGGATTGCTAATTTTCAATTTTAAGACTGTATTATAACTTTAGCTTGCGACTTCAATTTAGCTTGTAAAACTTATATAATTAAGACAATTTATTTGTAATTTTATTTTTAATATTATGATATATTTTGTACTTTCTTATAATGGTTTTTTATATGAAATATCTTGGATTAAATTATAAATATATCAATATTAGTAATTGAAAAATATGATAAAATTTTATTTTTATCGACGCTGTGACCTCAATACTGACAGTTCATATAACAACAAAAAATGTATCGTATACTGACGGAGTAAACCGTCAGTAAATTTACCACAAACTGTTGCTATAGGTTAATTGTATATTTTACATTTTAATCTATACCGACGGATGCAAAAAAACAAAAAAAAAAACCGTCGGTATATGTATATCTATGGAATCTATACTGACGGATACAAAAGCCGTCGGTATAGATACGGTATCTATACCTACTGATACAAAAGCCGTCGGTATAGATGCAGTATCTATATCGACGGATATAAAAGCCGTCGGTATAGATACGGTATCTATACCTATGGATACAACAGCCGTCGGTACAGATGCGGTATCTATACCAAAGGATACAAAATCCGTCGGTATAGGTAAAAGCAAAAGGGGCTACCCCAACATAGGCTATACCGATAGTAGTAACATTAGTGATGTCTAAAACCGTCGGTATAGGTTATACATCCTATTCCGACGGTCACCTTTTCTGTAACAACCGAGGTTACGTATAATCATGTAAAGTTAAATCCTGAAAATTTTAAGGACAAACTTGGAAATTGGTAAGAAGTTATAAGTGAAGGAAATAAAAGAAGAAAGGATCAAAATGAACATATTAAAAAGTTTAGGGGCTTAATGGTTATTTATAAAAAGTTGAGGGACTAATATGCAATTATCCCAAAAACAAGAAAAATATCTCTTTATCTTCATCTTTCTCTCCCGAAATCTCAAAACATTTTCCTTCTCTTCTTCAAGCAGCCGGCCTCCCACTCTATCTCTCTCTCTCTCAAAATTTTCTTCAAGTATTCCACCATAATCTCAACAAAAATTACATCCAAGGTTAGTTTCTTGATAAATTCTTCATTTTCTTTAGATATTCTATTTGAGCATGCTAAGATCTTTACACCATATACATGTTAAGGTCTGAAATCCATCTATTAAGTATGAATTTTACTCATTTTTGGTAAGAATTAAAAGGATTTGAAAGCATGAACAAGAAAATGGGAAGAAAAAGCAAAACAGGGGAAACTGAGCATGCTTGCTGTTCGGATTTTCTGGGTTCTGCACATTAGGGTTTGTATTTTTTTGATATTTTTCCTAGAAACTAGACTTCAATATGAGAATTTTGGTATTTGAATCGCCCAAAACCGATAAGCGGTTAAAAAGATAAAATTCGGTGAAGTTGGCTGTTCTGTGTTGATCCCTGTTTCAGCATAGTTTCGGGTTTTATCAAATTTGATCAAAATTTTGTTCTAGTTGTATAAGTTAGTTATTTTATTCATAAATTAGACATATTGGTTGAAATAAACCAATTGGAATCACTTCCAAATTCCTTACCAAACTCAAGTTATGATTTTCTAATCTAACTTGATATTAAGGAATTTATTGCTTAAGAGAAATATAGTACTATTGATGGTTATGGATTATGAAAATCTCATCTCTAAGGCATGGAGTACTAGAAAGGAATTTGATAAGGACATGATTATGGAGTTGAATTATGGAGAAAATGATTATGGAAATGATATTAAAAATTAAGGATATGTTGTTTTGAGTATGAGAAATTAGTATATGGGGTAGATTTATGGGACTTAAGTTACATTCAAAAATTGTGTAATGCTTTGAGCATGTATAGATACTAATTATTGTTAATCTCTAGGCCACGTAGATCCGACGTCACTTGTGGATCCCGAAGTTTCAGGTCGAGGTGTACAGTGAGATCATCTCAAGGATTGTGAGTAGACAACAACTATAGTTATTTGAAATTTCTTTAATTATAATTATATATATATTTTTTTAACATAATATTTATTTTACATATTAAAGGTATATACGATATTTAATCATATGAATTGATTTGTTATTAAAGTATTTTTATTTTAAGAAATATTATATCGAGTAAGTTGGTTGATTTATGAAATATGATTTTACATAGAATTTGACGTACATGGTTTTGGCTCCACCTGACTTAATGTATGAGATTATTTCCTTGACCGGAATACGGGAGCTGCGTGCTACGCCTTTGTGGTGGGAGTCACCTCCAGAGTCCCCATTTCGTGATATTAGACCGGAATACGGGAGCTGCGTGCTACGCCTTTGTGGCGGGAGCCATCTCCAGAGTCCCCATTCCGTGATATTAGACTGGGGCATGGGAGCTGCGTGCTACGCCTTTGTGGTGGGAGCCACCTCCAGAGTCCCTATCCCGTTATATTTGCCTTTTGGGGGCACATCATAGCGACACATATGCCTTTGGGGCGTCCTATGGTGGTATTGGCCTTTGGGGCCGGCTACTAGTATGCCTACATGGATATTGCTTGGTTATTTCATGGATGTATTCTTGTGCATGACAGAAAGTTGGAGCCCAATTATACGAAACTTGATTTACTTTACGGATTTTATTCATTGATTTAATATTATAATATTGTTATACATTTGAAAAGCTTGCTACGTCTTTGAATTACTCATTATGGTTTTATTATTATTTATTTTGAAAATGTCAATTATACTTTACAGATTTCCATTATGATTTTCACACGCTTTAAATGTTGTCTACTCATTGAGATATTCATATATCTCACCTCCTCTTATTTCTCATTTTCAGGACACACTTAGGTGTCGGGATTGCTGCCTTCCTCTACTCTCCGCTTCAAGAGTATATTGACGTGGTGGGCATCATATCTAAATTTCTAGAAGATTTGGTCTTTTGATGTTTTTATCTAGTAAACCTTGCTGAGATAGGTTTATTTCTGGATATATTGTATATATTTGAAGATATGAGACAATAGATCAATATATTTGATTTGAGAATAAATTGATCATGAATAAATTTTGAATATGCATGGATATATGTGGTAATAGTATTGAGAAATACTGCTGGTTGAGGATATAAAATTGAGTGTTATTTGCAGGAGGGTTATAGTTGAGATAGAAAGGAAACTCTGCCGGATTTTAGGTAGATTATCTGGACAGGGTGTTACATTTTCCGTCGATATAGGTCTATACCGACGAGGGTTTTACCGTCGCTTAATGTTTTATCGGAATAGTCATTTTGACTGTCGGTATAGGGTTTTACGACTTTTAGCGACGGCTTTTGGAGTTTACCAACGCTTTTTGGACCGTCACTATATGGCAATTTGTTTGTAGTGTAGATATACTACAGTTACATAGATATATTACAATTACATAGATATATTACAATGTATTACACAAATATATTACAATTACATAGATATATTACAATTACATATATATATTGCAATTAAATAGATATCTTTACAATTACATAGATATGTAATTGTAATATACAATTACATAGATACTTTACAATTACATAGATAAATTACAATTACATAAATATACTACAATTAATAATGTATCTATGTAATATTACATAGATATATTACATAAATATATTAATTACAGTTACACATTAGATATATTATAATTACAATTGCATAGATATATATTACAATTACATAGACATATTACAATTACATAGATACATTACAATTACATAGATATATTATATAGATAACTATGTAATATAATTGTACTACATAAATATATCTATGTAATTGTAATAAATCTATGTAATATATTTATGTAATTGTAATAATATATCTATGTAATTGTAATATATTTATGTAATTATAATATATCTATGTTATTGTAATATATTTATGTAATTGTAATATATTTGTGTAATTGTAATATATCTATGTAACTGTAATATATCTATTATATTCATATATTATTACAGTTATAATAAATATATGCAATCGTAATATATCTATATAATTGTAATATAAATATTAATAAATATATCTATGTAATTGTAACATATCTATGTAATATATTATCTATGTAATTGTAATATATCTATGTAATTGTAATATATTTATGTAATTATAATATATCTATGTTATTGTAATATATCTATGTAATTGTAATATATATCAATGCAATTGTAATATATCTATGGAATTGTAATATATCTATGTAATTGTAATATATTTATGTAATTGTTATATATCTATGTAATTATATCTATGTAATTGTAATACATCAATGTAATTGTAATATATCTATGTAACTATAATATATGTTTGTAGTTGTAATATATCTATGTAATTGTAATATATTTATGAAATATATCTATGTAATATTACTTAGATACATTATTAATTGTAATATATTTATGTAATTGTAATATATCTATGTAATATATTATCTATATAATTTTAATATATCTATTTAATTGTAATATATCTATGTAATTTTAATATATCTAAGTACTTATAATGTATCTATGTAATTGTAATATATCTATGTAATTATAATGTATCTATGTAATATATCTATGTAATTGTAATATATCTATGTAATTGTAAAAATATATGTAATTGTACTGTATTTATGTAATATATCTATGTAATTCTAATATATTTTTGTAATTATATATTTGTGTAATTGTAATATATGTATGTAATATATATATGTTATTGTAATATATCTATGTAATTGTAATATATTTATGTAATATATCTATATCTATGTAATATTACAATAGATATGTAATTGTAATATATCTATGTAATTGTAATATATTACATAGATATATATTACATAGATATATATTACAGTTACATAGATATATTACAATAACATAGATATATTATAATTACATAAATATATTACAATTACATAGATATATTACAATTACATAGATAATATATTACATATATATATATATTATAATTACATAGATATATTTATTAATATATATATTACAATTATATACATATATTACAATTGTATATATTTATTATAATTGTATTACTATTACATAGATATATTACATAGATATATATAATTACATAAACCCTATAATTATATCTATGTAATTCTATGTAATGTATTTGTGTAATTTTAATATATTACAATTACATTAGATATACTATTACAATTACATAGATATACTATTACAATTACATAGATATATTACAATTACGTAGATATATTATAATTACATAGATATATTACATAAATATATTTACAATTACATAGATATATATATTACATAGATATATTACATAGATACATTGCATAAATATATTACAATTACATAGATATATTCGAATTACATAGATATATTACAATTACATAGATATATTACAATTACATAGATATATTATAATTACATAGATATATTAGACAAATATATTTGTAATTTTAAAATTTTCAGTATTATATCTATGTAGTTGTAATGTATATATCAATGTAATTGTATATTACATGTGATATATCTATGTAATGCTAATGTATCTATGTAATTTACTTATATCTAAGTAATTGTAATAAATCTATGTAATTGTAATATTATACGATTACATAGATTGATAATTGTAATGTATCTATGTAATTGTAATATATCTGTGTAATTGTAATGTATTTATGTAATTGTAAAATATCAATGTAATTATATCTATGTATATTCATATCTAATATATCTATGTAATTTGAATGTTTTATGTAATTGTATCTATGTAAACATTAGAATTACATAGATATATTACAATTACTTAAAACATTATATTTGGTAATTTATACATTACAACTACATAGATATCTAATGTAATATATCTATGTAATTCTAATATATCTCTGTAATTGTAATATAACTATGTAGATATATTACACTTACTAAAAACATTAGATATTACAAGCATATATTACAATTACATAGATACATAGATATATTACAATTACATAGATATATTACAACTACAAATATATATTATAGTTACATAGATAGGGAATTGTAATTATATTACAACTACAAAGATATATTTCAATTACATAAATATATTACAATTGCATAGTTGTATTACAATTACATAGATATATTACAATTACTTAAAACATTAGAATTACATTGTAATATACCTATATAGTTGGTTTTGCATTGTTCTTCTTAAGTTCTTTCTTCATCTCTTTCTTAAATATTTTTTTTACATTTTTCTCACCATGGCCGAATGGCCTACATTTTTTTTTTATTAATGTTGCTGTTTTGTTTATTTTATCATGTTATTTATGTTAATCTTGATGTTTTAAGTGTTATTCTACTTCATACTTGAGTCATATTTTAATTTGGTTGCTTTGTTTGTTGCCATTTATGATTTAAATATCATGTTCTTTCATTTTTAATTTTCTATTTTCATAATGTTTAAATTTGTTGATATTTTATATTTAGTATATCAAGTGTTTGTGAAAATGCTTATGTTGTGTTTGCATGATTTGAGTTTTATATTTTAGTTGAGCATGTTAGTATATCAAGTGTTTGTGAAAATGCTTGTTTGGTTTTAGTATTTCTACTTTGTGTTTGCATGTTTTGAGTGTCATATTTTAGTTGAGCATGTTAGTATATCAAGTGTTTGTGAAAATGCCATGCTTGTTGGAGCTTGAGGCCATTCGACTACTCCATGTGTTTTGCATTGTATGTTGCATTTTTGCCATGTTAGTTGGTAGGTTTATGCATTTGCATGACATTTTATTGAGTATTTGGTTTAAGTAAACCAAGTGTTTGTGAAAATGCCATACTTGTTAGGAACTATAGGCCATTCGGCCACTCCTTGTATTCTAGCATCATGGTTGCATTTTTGCTATGTTAGTTGATAGGTTAGCATTTGCATGATATTTGGTTGAGTTTTTAGTTTAAGCATGCCTTGTGTTTGTGAAAATGCCATGCATATTTTAGTTATTAGGTTTTGTTTATTTGCCATGCATGTCCATGCATCTAGAACTAGGTTGCATTAAATGCCATGCAAGTTCATTTAGGTCTAGGTCACTATATTGATGCCATGCATTTTTTTAATGACATTTAGGTTTAAACTCATGCATTTCATGCATCATATTTGCTGTAACTTTTCATGCATTTCATGTTCATGCCACTTGAATAATGACTTAGGCCAATTAATGGTTCAAAGTCATGCTCTCTTGAGCACACTTGTGGAAAATTAAGTTTTGTCAAATTAATTATTCTACCTTTGTGATTTTTTTACTTAGCTAATTTTTATCTAACTTTTAAAAAGTCCTAGCTACTGTTTGTGAGTCATTTTGTGAGTCTTAAATATTTTTACTTTGATTTTTAAATGATTTTATCAAAGGCAAAAATGTATTTTGGCAAAACAGTTTTTTCACCCAGTACTCGTACTTTCCCGATTTTTTTGGGCATTCTTCTTTAATCAAAAAATTAAGATGATTTTTTTCTCGTGTATTTTTACACGCCCTGAGTCTCCAGTAATTATTTTAGAAGTTTTTGAATTTTTAAAAATAGGGTAAAAAATCGTGGCTTAAAATTGGACAGTAGAGTCAGAATTGAATTTAAAGAAAAATAAGTTTTCTATTTTGGTTAAGTTACTTAGAGGGGGCTGATTAGGAAGGTTAGCTACTGACTTAGGGTAGTTTCTAAGCCTTTTTAAACTCTAAAAATGATTTTTTAAGTCTCAGGTTAAGGGTGGTCAAGTCCGGGATTTTAAACTTAGGAAATTAGAACCATTTTAAAAAAAGTTTAACCCAATTTTTATTTTTAACCTAAGCTTTTCCAAATTGTTTTCAAACAATCTCAAAGTGTTTTGGTTTTAGAATATTTAATTTGACATATTTTCCTAAGGTAGCCGGATATCTTTTTAGATATGCGGATTTCCTTAATTAAAGGAAAAAATACATTTTCATGCATTGCATTTTCCATATTCATGCATTTTATATAATATGTGATTTTTGCTATGATAATTTCTATGATATTGTTATGATTTTGAGTTATGTTATATTGTTTATTATATGATTCGGAATATTTCATGATATCCTATGCTTTTTATTTAATTATTATTTTTTGTTGTTATATTATTTAGCATATACTATGATCATGCATTATTATTTTCATTTTTATTTCCATGCATATTATATGATAGCATTATTTTATATTCTATGTCATTTAAATTATATGCCATATCATCCATATTTGCCATGTCATTTAAATTATGTCATTTGATATAGAATATATTATGTTACCTAGGTTATTTTATTTCATATAGAATATATTATGTCACCTAGGTCATTTCATTTCATTTAGAATATATCATATGACTTAGGATATTACACTTCATATAGAATATATTATGTTACTTAGGTCATTTCATTTCATTAAGAATATTTCATATAACTTAGGACATTTCATTTCATTTCATTTAGAATATGCTAAGGCATTTAAATTATATTATATCATTTAGGATGCATTATATCATTTAGATTTTGCTATGTCATTTTATTTATGTCATGCATATACATATTCATATCTTTTAAAATGTTTTCAAAAGGATAATGATTTTTCAATAAAAAATAAAGATATTCCCGAGTTAAAATAATTAATGAGTTCTCTACCGGGTTTGCTGGAGGGAATATCATCAATTATCATTAATAAAGGAATATCTTTCTTTCAAAAAAGAGAATGATTCGGAATGTTTTCCAAAATTAAAAAAAAATTTCTATATTTTGCCACGTTTGTTGGGGAATATAGGAAAATTTTGAATTTATAAATTCCGGATTATTTTCAATTAAAAATGATATTATTTTTCTTTAAATTGGGAATATCTTTATTTGGAAAACTTAATATAAATAAAATATATTACAATTACATATTCAATACAATTACATAGATATATATATATATATATAATTGTAATATCTAAATAATTGTAATGTATCTATGTAATTTTAATATAAATATGTAATTATAATATATCTATGTAATTTTAATATATCTATATAATTGTAATGTACCAATGTAATTGTAATATATAATTACATATATATATTACAATTACATATATTACAAATAACTTAGATTGATGCAAATTACATAGATATCCAATTACATAGATATATTACATATATTACAATCACATAATTACAATTACATATATATATTACAATTACATAGATATATTACAATAACATAGATATATTACATAAATATATTACAATTACAATTACACAAATATATAATTACAAAAATATATTACAATTACATAGATATATTACAATTACATAGATATATTACAATACACAAATATATTACAATTACATAGATATATTACAATTACATAGACATATTATAATTACATAGATATATTACAATTACATAGACATATTACAATTACATAGACATATTACAATTACATAGACATATTACAATTACATAGATATATTACAATTACATAGATATATTACAATTACATAGACATATTATAATTACATAGATATATTACAATTGCATAAATATATTACAATAACATAGATATATTACAATTACATAAATATATTATAATTACATAGATATATTACAATTACAGAAAACATTAGAATAAAATATCTATTGTAATATATTACAATTACAATTAGATGTATATTATAACCGCATCTCAAGAGCCCTTGTTCGAATCTTCACAAGCTTAATTTATCATCCAATAGGGGCTTCTTTCGCGTGGAGAAAGAGAATCATCGGACAGTGCTGTAGCTTTCGTGTGGATTAATAAATCGTTCCCATTCCCATCTTGCCCAGATTGATGCTGCAACAATTCTAGTGGTTTTGCCCACTTAATTTATCATCAAATTTTCTATATTGATTATGAATAAATCAACAGACAATTTGCCACAAATCTAATTAACAGGACTAAATAATTAATCCATGCCCAAATACAAATACAATCCAACTATAGGAAATGGAGATATAAAAGTAAATTCGACGAGAAAACAAAATGAAAAAAAAAACAGAGAAACTGACCAGTTTGAGAAGATGGGTCGGTTGTTTAAGTGGTCGCGTGCCTCCTCTAACATTGAACAGATATCTAACAATCAAAGAGTAATACAAAAATAAAATAAAAATGGTGAAAGAGATGAGAAAGTCGAATCGGGAAATGAAATAGTGATTACCGATTGAAAAGGAAAATAAGTGAAAGAGCTAGATAAGAGAAAGAGACGGGTGAAAGAGAGAAGTGGAAAAGAAAGGGGGAAATATAACCTAATACAATACCAACGGGAAAATCCGTCAATATAGCATTTTCAGTAAAAATTAAATCACCCGCCTTTATAAAAGAAAGCCGCGTTATTTTCAAAGTGACCTATATTGATGGATGAAAAAATCGGTCAGTATATATTATTACTATACCGACGGCGTTTTAAAAATATGTCAGTATAGATAACATATACACCGACGGTTATGACTTCCGTTGGTATATGACGAATACATACCGACGGATAACAAATTCGTCAGAATATCCTATTTATACCGACGGATTTTGTCCGTCAGTATACGCTTTCGTCGGTATATGGCATTTTTTTTGTAGTGTATACCGACGATTTTTTATTAATAGTCGGTATAGGTGTATCTATACCATCGGATAATTAAAGCGTTGGTATATGTTATGTATCTATACCGATGGTTTCTCATTAACCGTCGGTATAGGTGTATCTACAGCGACAGATAATTAAAGTACCAGTATTTGTTTTGTACCTATACCGACGGTTTCTCATCAACCGTCGTTATAGATATATGGCAATTTGTACCGTCAATATAACTAAGTGTCAGTATATGGAAATTTGTTTGTAGTGCTATGTAATATCTATGTAATTGTAATATATATTACATAAATATATTACAATTACATAGATATATTACAACTACATATCTATGTATTTGTGTATCTATGTAATTGTAATATATATATTACATAGATATATTACAATTACATAGATATATTACTATTACATAGATATATTACAATTACATAGATATATTACATCTATTACATAGATGTATTACAATTACATAAATATATTTATTACAATTAGATACATTACATAGATATATTACAATTACAATTACTGTAATATATCTATGTAATTCTAATGTTTTAAGTAATTGTAATATATTTTTTGTAATTGTAATATATCTATGTAATTGTAATATATATATATAAGTAATTGTAATATCTATGTAATTGTAATATATATATATCTATGTAATTCTAATATATCTAAGTAATTGTAATAAATCTATGTAATTGTAATATATCTATGTAATTGTAATACATCTATGTAATTGTAATAATATATGTAATTGTAATATATCTATGTAATTGTAATATATCTATGTAATTATAATATAAACCATGAGATCACATGCATTGAAATCTATGTAATTGTAAAATATTTATGTAATTGTAATATATCTATGTAACTGTAATATATCTATTTTGTAATATATGTGTTTTTAGTAATTACAATTACATAGATATATTAAAACTACATAGATATATTATAATTACATAGATAAATATATTACATAGATATATTACAATTACATAGATATATTACAAATATTACCTACATAAATATATTTATGTAATCGTAATATATCTATGTAATTATATACATGTAATATCTATGTATCTATGTAATTCTAAAATATCTATGTAATTATAATATATGTATGTAGTTATAATATATAATTGTAATAATATTTTTATGTAATTGTAATATATCTATGTAATTGTAATATATATCTATGCAATTGCAATATATCTATGTAATTGTAATAAATATATTTATGTAATTGTCATATATCAATGCAATTGTAATATATCTATGTAGTTGTAATGTATATATTACAATTACACAAATATATATCTATGTAATAAATATATATATCTATGTATTTGTGTAACATATTATCTATGTAACTGTGATATTTGTGTAATTGTAATATGTATTTATGTAATTATAATATATTTATGTAATTATAATAAATATATGTAATTCTAATATATCTATGTAATTGTAGTATATCTATGTAATTGTAATATAACTGTAGCATATCTATGTAATATATCTATGTAATTGTAATATATTACATATATATATATATATATATATTACAATTACATAGATATATTACATTAACACTATTAAATATATTACAATTACATAGATATATTACATAGAAACATTATAATTACATAGATATATGTAATATATTTATGTAATATATTATAATATAATATATCTATGTAATATATTACAATTACATAAATATATAGATATATTACATAGATATATTTATGTAATATAATTGTAATTGTAGTAAATATATTTATCTATGTAATTATATGTAACAACCGAGGTTACGTATAATCATGTAAAGTTAAATCCCGAAAATTTTAAGGACGAACTTGAAAATTGGTAAGAAGTTATAAGTGAAGGAAATAAAAGAAGAAAGGATCAAAATGAACATATTAAAAAAGTTTAGGGGCTTAATGGTTATTTATAAAAAGTTGAGGGACTAATATGCAATTATCCCAAAAACAAGAAAAATATCACTTATTCATCTTTCTCTCCCGAAATCCCTAGACATTTTCATTCCCTTCTTCAAGTGGCAGCAGCTCCCAACATCCCTCTCTCTCAAAATTCTCTTCAAACAACTCAACCAAAAATCTCAACAATAATTACATCCAAGGTTAGTTTCTTGATAAATTCTTCATTTTCTTTAGATATTCTACTAGGGCATGCTAAGATCTTAGCTCCATAAACATGTTAAGGTCTGAAATCCATCTATTAAGTATGAATTTTACTCATTCTTGGTAAGAATTAAAAGGAATTGAAAGCATGAACAAGAAAATGGGAAGAAAAAGCAAAACAGGGGAAACTGAGCATGCTTGCTGTTCGGATTTTTTGGGTTCGGTAAATTAGGGTTTGTATTTTTTTAATATTTTTCCTAGAAACTAGACTTCAATATGAGAATTTTGGTTTTTGAATCACCCAAAACCGATAAGCGGTTAAAAAGATAAAATTCGGTGAAGTTTACTGTTCTGTGTTGATCTCTGTTTCAGCATGGTTTCGGGATTTATCAAATTTGATCAAAATTTTGTTCTAGTTGTATAAGTTAGTTATTTTATTCATAAATTAGATATATTGGTTGAAATAAAACAATTGGGATCACTTCCAAATTCCTTACCAAACTCAAGTTATGATTTTCTAATCTAACTTGATATTAAGGAATTTATTGCCTAAGAGAAATATAGTATCAAAGGATGGTTATGGATTATGAAAATCTCTTAAGGCATGGAATACTAGAAACGAATTTGATAAGGACATGATTATGGAGTTGAATTTTGGAGAAAATGATTATGGAAATGATATTAAAAATTAAGGATATGTTGTTTTGAGTATGAGAAATTAGTATATGGGGTAGATTTATGGGACTTAAGTTACATTCAAAATTGTGTAATGCTTTGAGCATGTATAGATACTAATTATTGTTAATCTCTAGGCCACGTAGATCCGACGTCACCTGTGGATCCCGAAGTTTCAGGTCGAGGTGTACAGTGAGATCATCCAAAGGATTGTGAGTAGACAGCAACTATAGTTATTGAAATATTTTTAATTATAATTATATATTTTTTTTACATAATATTTATTTTACGTATTAAAGGTATATACAATATTTAATCATATGAATTGATTTGTTATTAAAGTATTTTTATTTCAAGAAATATTATATCGAGTAAGTTGGTTGATTTATGAAATATGATTTTACATAGAATTTGACGTACATGGTTTTGGCTCCACCTGACTTAATCTATGTAATTGTAATATATCAATGTAATTGTAATATATCTATGTAATTGTAATATAATTGTGTAATTGTAATATATTTATGTAATTGTAATATATCTATGTAATTGTAATATATCTATGTAATCGTAATATATTTGTGTAATTGTATAATATTACAATTACATAGATATACTACAATTACATATATATATATATATTAAAACTACATAGATATTATAATTATATAGATATATTAAAACTACATGTAATATAAATATATATCCAATGTCTCTATGTAATTCTAATATGTCAATGTAATTCGAAAATATTATATATTACATGTATTTTAATATATCTAATGTGTAATTGTAATGTATTTATGTAATTGTAATATATAATATAATATATCTATATAATTGTAATAATATATCTATGTAATTGTAATATATCTATGTAATTGTAATGTATCTATGTACTATATCTAAGTAATTGTAATATATCTATGTAATTGTAATGTATCTATGTAATATATCTATGTAATTGTAGTATACCTATGTAATTGTAATATATATATATCCAATGTATCTATGTAATTCTAATATATCAATGAAATTCGAAAACATTATATATTACATGTATTTTAATATATCTAATGTGTAATTGTAATGTATCTATGTAATTGTAATGTATCTACGTTACTGAAAACTTTAGACATATAATTATAATGTATCTACGTAATTATAATGTATCTATGTAATTGTAATATATCTATGTACTTGTAATATATTTATGTAATATAAATATCTATGTAGTTGTAATTGTAGTATATTTGTGTAATTGTAATAAATGTATGTAATTGTAATATATACACAAATATATTACAATTACATACATATATTACAACTAAATAGATATATTACAATTACATAAATATATACAATTACATACATATATTACACAAATATATTACAATTATATAAATATATTACAATTACATAGATATATTACAATTACAGAAAACATTAGATATAGTCATATAATATTTTCAGTAATTCTAATATATCTATGTAAAAGTAAGTTTTTAGTAATTGTAATATATCTATGTAATTACTGAATACAAATATATTACAATTACAAATATATATTAGATATTACATGTATACATTAGAATTATATAGATATATTACAATTACATAGATATTACATAGCACTACAAACAAATTGCCATATACTGACACTTAGTTATACTGACGGTAGAAATCCGTAGGTAAAAAGGATCTATAGCGACAAATTTTTGGTACCGTCAGAATATATGTAACATATACCGACGCTTCATTTATCCGTCGCTATAGATATATCTATACCGACGGTTGATGAGAAACCGTCAGTATAGGTACATAACAAATACTAATACTTTAATTATCTGTCGCTGTAGATACACCTATACCGACTATTAATGAGAAACCATCGGTATAGATACATAACATATACCAACGCTTTAATTATCCGATGGTATAGATACACCTATACCGACTATTAATAGAAAATCGTCGGTATACACTACAAAAAAATGCCATATACCGACGAAAGCCTATACTGACGGACAAAATCCGTCTGTATAAATAGGATATTCTGACGGATTTGTTATTCGTCGGTATGTATTCGTCATATACCAACGGAAGTCATAACCGTCGGTGTATATATTATCTATACTGACGGATTTATAAAACGCTGTCGGTATAGTAATAATATATACTGACGGATTTTTTCATCCGTCAATATAAGTCACTTCGAAAATAACGCGGCTTTCTTTTATAAAGGCGGGTGATTTAATTTTTACTGAAAATGCTATATTGACGGATTTGCCCGTTGGTATTGTATTAGGTTATATTTCCCCATTTCTTTTCCACTTCTCTTTCACTCGTCTCTTTCTCTTATCTAGCTCTTTCACTTATTTTCCTTTTCAATCGGTAATCACCATTTCATTTCATTTCCCGATTCGACTATCTCATCTCTTTCACCATTTTTATTTTTTTTTCTATATTATTCTTTGATTGTTAGATATCTGTTCAATGTTAGAGGAGGCACGCGACCACTTAAACAACCGACCCATCTTCTCAAACTCGTCAGCTTCTCTATTTTTTTTTTTCATTTTGTTTTCTCGTCAAATTTGCTTTTATATCTCCTTTTCCTATAGTTGGATTGTATTTGTATTTGGGCATGGATTAATTATTTAGTCCTGTTAATTAGATTTGTGGCAAATTGTCTGTTGATTTATTCATAATCAATATAGAAAATTTGATGATAAATTAAGTGGGCAAAACCATTAGAATTGTTGCAGCATCAATCTGGGCAAGATGGGAATGGAAACGATTTATTAATCCACACGAAAGCTACAGCACTGTCCGATGATTCTCTTTCTCCACGCGAAAGAAGCCCCTAGTGGATAATAAATTAAGCTTGTGAAGATTCGAACAAAGGCTCTTGAGATGCGGTTATAATATACATGTAATTGTAATTGTAATATATTACAATAGATATTTTATTCTAATGTTTTCTGTAATTGTAATATATCTATGTAATTATAATATATTTATGTAATTGTAATATATCTATGTTATTGTAATATATTTATGCAATTGTAATATATCTATGTAATTATAATATGTCTATGTAATTGTAATATATCTATGTAATTGTAATATATTTGTGTATTGTAATATATCTATGTAATTATAATATATCTATGTAATTGTAATATATTTTTGTAATTATATATTTGTGTAATTGTAATTGTAATATATTTATGTAATATATCTATGTTATTGTAATATATCTATGTAATTGTAATATATATATATGTAATTGTAATTATGTGATTGTAATATATCTATGTAATTGTAATATATCTACGTAATTGTAATTATGTGATTGTAATATATGTAATATATCTATGTAATTAGATATCTCTGTAATTGTAAATACATTTATGTAATTGTAATATATCTATGTAATTCTAATATATTTATGTAATTGTAATATATCTATGTAATTGTAATATGTCTATGTAATTGTAATTGTAATATATATCTATGTAATATATCTATGTAATTGTAATATATTTATGTAATTACAATATATCTATGTAATTGTAATATATCTATGTAATTCTAATATATCTATGTAATTGTAATATATTTATGTAATGTATCAATGTAATATATCTATGTAATATATATATCTATGTAATTGTAAATATATTTATGTAATATATCTATGTAATTATAATATATCTAAGTAATTGTAGAATTATATAGATATATTACAATAACATAGATATATTAGAATTACATAGATATATTAGAATTACATAGATATTACATGTATATAATTACATAGATATTTTACAATTACATAGATGTATTTCAATTACATAGATATATTACAATTACATAGATATATTACAATTACATAGATACATAGATATTACATGTATATAATTACATAGATATATTACGATTATATAGATATTACATAGATGTATTCAATTACATAGATGTATTTCAATTACATAGATACATAGATATTACATGTATATAATTACATAGATACATTACGATTATATAGATATTACATATATATTCAATTACATAGATATATTCAATTACATAGATATTACAATTACATAGATATATTAGATATAATAATATATGAATGTGTAATATATGTATTTAATTGTAATATATGTATGTAATTTTAATATATCTATGTAATTGCAATGTATCTATGTAATTGTAATATATATATCTATGTAATTACATTATCTAATATTTTCAGTAATTCTAATGTATTTATTACATAGATATACTATTACAATTACATAGATATATATATATATCTATGTAATATATTATCTATGTAATTATAATATATCTATGTAATTGTAATATATCTATGTAATTGTAATATATCTATGTAATTTTAATATATCTATGTAATTCTATGTAATTGTAATATATCTATGTAAGTGTAGTATATTTATGTAATATATCTATGTAATATTACATAGATACATTATTAATTGTAATATATTTATGTAATTGTAATATATCTATGTAATATATTATCTATGTAATTGTAATATATCTATGTAATCTTAATATATCTATGTAATTGTAATGTATCTATGTAATATATCTATGTAATGGTTATATATCTATGTAACTGTAGTATATCTACGTAATTGTAATATATATATATATATGTAATTGTAATATATTTATGTAATATATCTATGTAATTGTAATATATTTAAGTAATTATAATATATTTGTGTAATACATTGTAATATATCTATGTAGTTGTATTTATAATATACATGTAATTGTAATTGTAATATATTACAATAGATATGTAATTCTAATGTTTTCTGTAATTGTAATATATCTATGTAATTGTAATATATTTATGTAATTGTAATAAATCTATGTTATTGTAATATATTTATGCAATTGTAATATATCTATGTAATTGTAATATATTTTTGTAATTATATATTTGTGTAATTGTAATTGTAATATATGTATGTAATATATCTATGTACTTGTAATATATATATATATCTAGGTAATATATTTATCTATGTAATTGTAATATATCTACGTATTTATTTAGATATATATTTGTGTTATTGTAATTGTAATATATACATATATTTATGTAATATATGTAATATATCTATATAATTGTAATATATCTATGTAATAGTAATATATCTATGTAATTGTAATTATGTGATTGTAATATATGTAATATATCTATGTTATTAGATATCTATGTAATTGTAAATATATTTATGTAATTGTAATATATCTATGTAATTCTAATATATTTATGTAATTGTAATATATCTATGCAATTGTAATTGTGATATATATCTATGTAATATATCTATGTAATTGTAATATATTACTGTAATTGTAATATATCTATGTAATTCTAATATATTTTTGTAATTAAATATTTGTGTAATTGTAATTGTAATATATGTATGTAATATATCTATGTACTTGTAATATATATATATATATATGTAATTGTAATTTATCTACGTATTTATTTAGATATATGTTTGTGTTATTGTAATTGTAATATATACATATATTTATGTAATATATGTAATATATCTATATAATTGTAATATATCTATGTAATAGTAATATATCTATGTAATTGTAATATATCTATGTCATTGTAATTATGTGATTGTAATATATGTAATATATCTATGTTATTAGATATCTATGTAATTGTAAATATATTTATGTAATTGTAATATATCTATGTAATTCTAATATATTTATGTAATTGTAATATATCTATGTAATTGTAATTGTAATATATCTATGTAATATATCTATGTAATTGTAATATATTTATGTAATTGTAATATATCTATGTAATTGTAATATATCTATGTAATTCTAATAGATCTATGTAATTGTAAGATCTATGTAATTGTAATATATTTATGTAATGTATCTATGTAATATATCTATGTAATATATATATCTATGTAATTGTAAATATATTTATGTAATATATCTATGTAATTATAATATATCTATGTAAATGTAATATATCTATGTAATTGTAATAGTATATCTATGTAATTTTAATAGTATATCTAATGTAATTGTAATATATTAGAATTACACAAATATATTACATAGAATTACATAGTTATCGTTAAAGGGTTTATGTAATTATATATAGCTATGTAATATATCTATGTAGTAGTAATACAATTATAATAAATATATGCAATTGTAATATATCTATATAATTGTAATATAAATATTAATAAATATATCTATGTAATATATTATCTATGTAATTGTAATATACTATGTAATTGTAATATATTTATGTAATTGTAATATATTTATGTAAATATGTAATTGTAATTTTAATATATCTATGTAATTGTAATATATATCTATGTAATTCTAATATATCTATGTAATTGTAATGTATCTATGTAATTAGATATCTATGTAATTGTAATATATTTATATAATTGTAATTGTAATATGTTTATGTAGTTGTAATGCATCTATGTAATTGTAATATATTACAATTACATAGATATATGTAAAAACATTATATGTAATAAAGGAATCAAATATCAAACATGCTTCTTAATGGTGAAAGATATAATGCAAAATGTCATACTAGGCACACTTTTTATATCTTTACTCAAACCTTACAAAGTGACAAATCAAGAAATCAGCACTAAAATATTAAACACCAAAATAACATTTCCTTTTATAGAAAAACCAAAAGTTAAAAATCTTAATCTCTTAAAATCTTTGTCTATTCATATAGGACAAATCAAGAATATAATTAATTATAAACAAAACAAATCTCTCTTCTCAAGGAAGAAATTCACTTAAAATAAAAAATTAGTGACCAACTAAAAGCAAAATCTCAAACGAGGTCCAGTGATCAACAGAGATAAAATGGAAAAAATGAAAATAAAAGAAGAAAAGATAATTGTTGAAAAGACGATTTTATTTCTGGGATTGTTTTAAAGAGTTTTTTTTTAGAGAAGTTCTTCCTTCAGATGACAAACTTGCAATTGTAATTATGTGATTGTAATATATCTATGTAATTAGATATCTATGTAATTGTAAATATATTTATGTAATTGTAATATATCTATGTAATATACTATCTATGTAATTGTAATATACATCTACGTAATATATATTGTAATTGTAATATATCTGTGTAATATATTATCTATGTAGTTTTAATATATCTATGTAATTATATTTCAATTACATAGATATATTACATAGATATATATTTATTACATAGATACATTACAATTATATATATATAGATAATATATTACACTAATACATCTATGTAATTGTAATATATCTATGTAATATATATTTATGTAATTGTAATATATGTAATATCTAATGTTTACAATTACATAGGTATATTACAATTACATAAATATATTTACAACTACATAGATATCTAATTACATAGATATATTACATATATTACAATCACATAATTACAATTACATAGATATATTACAATTACATATACATATATATATATATATATTACAATTACATAGATATATTACAATTACATAAATATATTTACAATTACATAGATATATATATTACAATTATATAAATGTATTACAACATACTACAGTTACATAAATATATTTATTACATAGATATACTATTACAATTATATCTACATTAAAACTATTATATATATAACAATTACATAGATATATTACATAGATACATTACAATTACATAGATATATTACAATTATATAGATATATTACTATTACATAGATATATTACAATTACATAGATATATTAAAACTACATAGATATATTATAATTACATAGATAAATATATTACATAGATATATTATAATTACAAAAATATATTACAATTACATAGATATATTACAGTATACAAATATATAACAATTACATAAATATATTACATTAACTGTAATATATCTATGTAATTGTAACATAGATATATACTACAATTACATAGATATTACAATTACATAGATATATTACATTAACACAATTACATAGATATAATACAATTACATAGATATATTACAATTACACAAATATATTACAATTACATAGATATATCTATGTAACTGTAGTATATCTATGTAATTGTAATATATCTATGTAATTGTAATATAACTATGTAATTGTAATTTAAATATTTCTATGTAATTGTAATATATCTATGTAGTTGTAATAAATATATTTATGTAATATATCACATTTTACCATTTTTTAAACGAGCTCCAAATCAAGATTTTTCTTCACCAATCTCTTCCAAATAATTTAAAAGTGTGATATGGAAGTTTTCATAATTTTTGGAGCTCATTTGGTATTTTTTCGGGATTTATCGGCTTGAATTACTGCATAGGAGGCCCGGGATTTGGCCATTTTGCAAACGAACTCCAAATCAAGATTTTCTTTCACCAATCTTTTCCAAATAATTTAAAAATGAGATTTGCAAAATTTCAGAAGATTTGGAGCTCATTTGCTATTTTTCCGGGATTCTCCGTTTTGAATTACTACATTAGAAGCCCGGGATTTGGCCATTTTGCAAACGAACTCCCAATCAAGATTTTGTTTTTCCAATATCTTTCAAATAATTTAAAAGTGAGATTTGAAAAATTTTAGAAGATTTGGAGTTCATTTGCTATTTTTCCCAAATTTTCCAATTTTGCCCTTTTGCCTCCGAAACCCGGTTTTGCTCAAAACAAGTCCAATTTTCAGATTTTCTTCAAGCTGAATCTTGGGCTATCCTTTTTTAATCATTCCTCATCCATTGCGGGCTTTGGTCTTACCCAGTCGGGCCATTTCTGTGATCCTTCCAGATTTCACCGAAATCCACTAAAAACCCTAATTCTCGGTTTTCTCCCGGATTGACTTTTCTTTCGATTTTTCTTGCAAGTGACTTCTCCATTACCCGTAGTCAGTACTTATCTTTCATTTGGAACCTTCAATTTTGACCAATTTGATCGTTTAAGCACTTTTCCCCATATTTCTCGGATTAGGGTTTCCTTTCTACTTAATCTCCAAATCCATCTTCCGAACTCCATATCTTTCAATGTAGACCTCGGATTATCAAAATTCTTTCACCATTTTTCAATTGAACTTAAAATCTTGATTTTGAAAGTGGGTTGACTTTTTCAATAGTTGACTTTCTGGGGTTGACTTTTTTCAGAGTTGACATTTTTCGGGGTTTACTTTTTTCAAGTTTGACTTTTTATGCTCGCCCCCTTAAACTAAGTCTCGGAGTACCACCTGCAGGATGAAAGTAGTCTTTTTACACTCGGAAACATCAATTTAGGAAGAAAACATACCTGTTTTAGTGGTCCGGACAAAATTAGGTGTCTACAATATCTATGTAATTGTAATATATCTATGTAATTGTAATTATGCAATTGTAATATATATCTATGCAATTGTAATATATCTATGTAATTGTAATATATCTATGTAATTGTAATGTAATGTATCTATGTAATTGTAAATATCTATGTATCTATGTAATTCTAATATATCTATGTAATTATAATATATCTATATAATTATAATATATAATTGTAATAATATATTTATGTAATTGTAATATATCTATGTAATTGTAATATATTTATGTAATTGTCATATATCTATGTAATTATATACATGTAATACTATATATCTATGTAATATTTATCTATATAAATGTAATATTACATAGATACACTGGATATATATATATATTACAATTACATAGATATATTGCATAGATGTATTACAATTACATAGATGTATAATATAATGTAATTGTAATATATATATATGTAATTGTAATATATCTATATAATTGTAATGTATCTATGTAATATATCTATGTAACTGTAATATATCTATTTTGTAATATATTTATTTTTAGTAATTACAATTACATATATATATTAAAACTACATAGATATATTATAATTACAATTAAATAGATATATTACAATTACATAGATATATTACATTAACACTATTAAATATATTCCAATTACATAGATATATTGCATAGATATATTACATAGATACATTACATAGATATATTACAATTACATAGATATATATATTACATAGAATATTATAATTACATAGATATATTATACATAGAGATATTACAATTACATAGATATATTACATATATTACAATCACATAATTACAATTACATAGATATAGTACATATATTACATAAATATATGTATATATTACAATTACAATTACACAAATATATATCTATGTTATAGTAATATATCTATGTAATAGATATATTACATATATTACATAGATATATTACAATTACATAGATATATTATTACATAGATATATTACAATTACAAAAATATATTACAATTACATAGATATATTATAATTACTTAAAACATTAGAATTACATAGATATAACTATGTAATTGTAATATATCTACGTAATTGTAATTGTAATGTATCTATGTAATTGTAATATATCTATGTAATTGTATTGTATCTATGTGATATATCTATGTAATAGTAATATATCTATGTAATTGTAATTATGTAATTGTAATATATCTCTGTAATTGTAATAAATATATTTATGTAATTGTAATATATATATATATATATGTAATTGTAATATATCTATGTATAATATATCTATGCAAGTGTAATATCTATGTAATTGTAATATTTACAATTACATATATATATATTATAATTACATAGATATACTACAGTTACATAGATATATTATAATTACATAGATACATTATAATTACATAGATATATTAGAATTACATAGATACATAGATATTGCATGTATACCATTACATAGATATATTATAATTACATAGATACATTATAATTACATAGATATATTAGAATTACATAGATACATAGATATTGCATGTATACAATTACATAGATATCTCAAGGAAGCAAAATTACCTGATTTAGGGATCCGGACAAAATTAGGTGTCTACAACATGTATACATTACACTTACATAGATATTTTATAATTACATAAATATATTACAATTACATAGATATATTACAACTACATGTATATATTACAATTAACATTTTTATAATTACATAGATATATTACAAATACTGAAAACAATTACATAGATATATTAAAATTACGTAGATATATTATAATTACATAGATATATTACAATTACTAAAAGCATGTATACATTAGATAATTTCAGTAATTGTATCTATGTAATTGTAATATATTTGTGTAATTGTATTTATGTAATTGTAATATATTTGTTATATATCTATGTAAGTTACATTACTATTTCTGAAAACATTAGATATTACAATTGCATAGATATATTACAATTATATAGATGATATTACAATTACTGTATTAAATATATTACTAAAAATATTAGAATTACTGAAAACATTAGATATTACATGAATACATAGATATATTAGAATTACATAGATATATTAGATATATTACATAGATATATTAGATATATTACATAGATATACTGCATTTACATAGATATATTACAATTACATAGATATATTACATAGATACATTACAATTACATAGAAATATTACAATTACATAGATATATATTACATAGATAATTGTAATATATCTATGTAATTGTAATACATCTATGTAATATAAGGGTAAAATAGATATATTAAACCAAGATATATTACATAGATATATATATTACTTCATGATATATTACAAACATAGATGTGTGATTTTTGCATGATTTGATTTTTATATTTTAGTTGAGCATGTTTTAGATTTAGTATATTACGTGTTTGTGAAAATGCTTATGTGGTTTTTGCATGATTTGAGTTTTATACTTTAGTTGAGCATGTTAGTATATTAAGTGTTTGTGAAAATGCCATGCTTGTTGGAGCTTGAGGCCATTCGGCTACTCCATGTGTTTTGCATTGTGTGTTGCATTTTTGCCATGTTAGTTGGTAGGTTTTTGCATTTGCATGACATTTGATTTAGTTTTGCATGCTAGTATACCAAGTGTTTGTGAAAATGCCATGTTTGCTAGTCACATAGGCCATTCAGCCACTCCTTGAATTTTTGCATTATATGTGCATTCTTGCCATGTTAGTTGATAGGTTAGCATTTGCATGATATTTGGTTGACTTTTTGGTTTAAGCATGCTTTTTGTTTGTGAAAATTCCATGCATATTTTAGTTATCAAGTTTGGTTTATTTGCCATGCATGTTCATACATTTTAGGTCTAGGTTGCATTAAATGCCATGCAAGTTCATTTAGGTCTAGGTCACTATATGAATGCCATGCATTTTTTTGACATTTAGGTTTAAACTCATGCATTTCATGCATTATGTTTGCTGTATTGTTTCATGCATTTCATGTTCATGCCACTTGAATAATGACTTAGGCCAATTAATGGTTCAAAGTCATGCTCTCTTAAGCACACTTGTGGAAAATTAAAAATTGTCAAATTGATTATTCTACCTTTGTGATTTTTTTTACTTAGCCAATTTTTATCTTTCAAAAAGTCCTAGCTACTATTTTTGAGTCATTTTGTGAGTCTTAAATATTTTTACTTTGATTTTTAAATGATTTTATCAAAGGCAAAAATGTATTTTGGCAAAGCAGTTTTTTCACCCAGTACTTTCCCGATTTTTCTGGGCATTCGTATTTAATCAGAAAATTAAGCTGATTTTTTTTCGTGCAGTTTTACATTCCCTGAGTCTCCAGTACTTTTTTCAGAATTTTTTGAATTTTTAAAAATAGGATAAAAAATAGTGGCTTAAAACTGGACAGTGGAGTCAGAATTGAATTTAAAGAAAAATCATTTTTCTGTTTCGGTTAAGTTACTTAGAGGGGGCTGATTAGGAAGGTTAGCTACTGACTTAGGGTAGTTGCTAAGCCTTTTTAAACTCTAAAAATGATTTTTTAACTCTCGGGTTAAGGGTGGTCAAGTCCGGGATTTTTAAACTTAAGAAATTAGAGCCATTTAAAAAAAGATTTAGCCCACTTTTTATTTTTAATTCAAGCTTTCCAAAATTGTTTTCAAACAATCACAAAGTATTTTGGTTTTAGAATATTTAATTTGACATATTTTCCTAAGGTAGCCGGATATCTTTTTAGATATACGGATTTCCTTAATTAAAGGAAAAAATACATTTTCATGCATTGCATTTTCTATATTCATGCATTTTATATATTATGTGATTTCTACTATGATAATTTCTATGATATTGTTATGATTTTGAGTTATGTTATATTGTTTATTATATGATTTGGGATATTTCGTGATATCCTATGCTTTTTATTTAATTATTTTTTTTGTTATATTATTTAGCATATACTATGTTCATGCATTATTATTTGCATTTTGATTTTCATGCATATTATATGATAGCATTATTTTATATTTTATGTCATTTAAATTATATGCCATATCATTCATATTTGCCATGTTATTTAAATCATTTCATTTCATATAGAATATGTATGTTACCTAGGTCATTTCATTTCATTTAGAATATATCATATGACTTAGGATATTGCATTTCATATAGAACATATTATGCTACCTAGGTCATTTCATTTCACTTAGAATATGTCATATAACTTAGGACATTTCATTTCATTTAGAATATGCTAAGGCATTTAAATTAGATTATATCATTTAGGATGCATTATATTATTTAGATTTTTCTATGTCATTTTATTTATGTCATGCATATACATATTCATACTTTTAAAATGTTTTCAAAAGGATAATGATTTTTCAATAAAAAAATAAAGATATTCCCAAGTTAAAATAATTCATGAGTTCTCTACCGGGTTTGCTGGAGGGAATATCATCAATTATCATTAATAAAGGAATATCTTTCTTTCAAAAATGGAGAATGATTCGGAAAGTTTCCAAATTAATAAAAATTTCTATATTTTGCCACGTTTGTTGGGGAATTTAGGAAAATTTTGAATTTATAAATTTTGGATCATTTTCAATTAAAAATGGAATTATTTTTTTCTTTAAATTGGGAATTAACTTGAAATACTAAATTTAAAACCAACTTTTTACCGAGATTTGAGATAACACACAATTAATAAGGTACCGTTTTATACGGGCGTTGTGGGGGTGCTAATCCTTCTCAGCACGTAACAAAGTCCCGAACCCGTTTCTTTGATTTCTCTGGTTTAAACGCAGACTTGAAATTGGTTTTAAAAATGTTTTAATTAATTTTTAAAATATTTTATAAAACCGGTTTTAATAGGTGGTCGATCACACCTAGCTAAAAAAGATTGGTGGCGACTCCATGTCTTTTTCAAGTTCATTTTCAAAACCTTCATTTTTCTAGAGGAATTAAGTCGACTTTTTCACGGTTTTTTTAATGTCACGCTTAATGAATAAGAAAGTCTTGCGATGAGACTCGTTATTTTTTAGGTTGCGACAGCTTGGCGACTCCACTGGAGACAATCAGAGAGTCAGGCCTAGAATTAGTCATGTGGTATCAAAGTCTCGGTTTTGTTAGTTTAATCGGTATTTAATTTTAATTCTCATTTTTTTAAAATAAAAGATAATTTTGAAAATAAAAAAATGTTTTAATATGTCTATAATTATGTGCATTCATATTATTATTTGTTCTCTGGTTATTTTCTTGCTTATTTATATGTTTGCTTGACTGATGCTTTGCATTGTTTGATTTTAGTGGGGTATTTAGAATAAGGGTTGTAGAATAGGTGGTGACAGGTTTGTTTTGTTCCTCCGCACACACTGTATTTGCATTTGCATAACATGAATCCTCTACCCGGGTTCCGTCCTTTTAAGTGGGAGTAAAGTAACTACGCCTTCGTGATTGATCCTCCGTATGGGCTAGTGAAACACTTCCGGAGTATAAAGTACCTAATGCCTTCGTGATAATCCTCCGTACGGGCATAGGAAAATATACTCTAACGAATTGAACCCGCTTTTACCGGGGTGCCTTACTAGCCTTCACCGGCGACAGTGAGGAACAATTCGGGGCCTTAGAACCAATTCACCTTCATATAGTGAACCTAGGCGAAGCCATGCTGGATTTCTGTTAGATACCCGAAGTTTAAGAACACATGGAGGAACATTTCCAACCTTTTACCATCGTTCTATATGTTAGATACAAATTGGGTGATGATGAACGAACATCAAACCGCTCGTATTTTTTTATTATTATTTTGTCCCAAAGGCGTCGTAATGCCGAAGCTCTGTTTAAATTTTCGGGACATTTTTTTAAAAAGCATGCTTGTTATTTATGTTATATTTGTGAATTCATTTCCTTACTAATCTATTTCTTTCTGTTTTCTTTTCTTTGACATGCATCATAATCATCATCATACACTTGAAGTTTATTGGCCTCGGGATAGTTATCAACCCAAAGGACTTTCTTGGAGTGTCAGGTTATTTCAGTGATAGAAGATCATGCAGTAGTTAGAGAGAAAGAAAAATGAGGTGTATCAAAACTGTATTAGTTGGGTGCCATTTGTTGCAATCTTAGTGTATGACAGATATATATATAATTTTCAAAAATTGGGCTAGTTAATAAGGGAGACAAATCAAAAATTAATTGATTATTAATTTGTAATGCTTGCTTTCTTTTGTCATTCATTCCAAGACTATATCTGATGCCTATTTGATTCCCTTACAATTAATGAAAAGTCATGGGGCAGGCCCAGAGAAAATTAGAAAAGATCTAGTGAGAAGAAAAAGGTGCCATTTCTAATTTTCATGCCTTTTCGCACCATTGATACCCCAATGCATGCAACAGAGAATATGTCAGACACAATGTAACAAAGACCCTTAAACAGAGGCCCTTAAACAGAGGCCCCACGATAGTAGCTACTTGTGATTGTCCTAAATGATTCTTGTATATAAATACATAGATATTACAATTACATAGATATATGACAATTACATAGATATATTACATAGATACATTGGATATATTATAATTATATATTATAATTACAATTACATAGATATTATAATTACATAGATATATTACAGTAATTGTAATTGTAATTGTAATTGTAATATATTTATGTAATGTATCTAATTGTAATACATCTATGTAATATATGTAATATATCTATTGTAATTGTAATATAACATAGATATATTTATTAATATATATTACAATTACATAGATATATTACATAGATATACTACATAATTATATTATAATTACATAGATATATTACATAGATACATTACATAAATATATTACAATTACATAGATATGCTACATAAATATATTACAATTACATATATATATTATACATAGATATATTACATAGATATATTACAACTACATATATATATTACAATTACATAGATATATTACATAGATACATTACATAAATATATTACAATTAATATATTACATAGATACATTACAATTACACAGATATATTAAAATTACATAGATACATTACAATTACATAGATATATTAAAATTACATAGATATATTACAATTACATAGATATATTACAATTACATAGATATATTATAATTACATAGATATATTATAATTACATAAATATATTACAATTACATAGATATATTACAATTACATGGATATATAATAATTACATAGATATATTAGATATATTATAATAAATTTGTAATATATCTATGTAATTGTAATATTACATATATATATATATTACATAGATAAATATATTACAATTAATATATTACATAGATACATTACAATTACACAGATATATTAAAATTACATAGATACATTACAATTACATAGATATATTAAAATTACATAGATATATTACAATTACATAGATATATTACAATTACATAGATATATTAAAATTACATAGATATATTATAATTACATAAATATATTACAATTACATAGATATATTACAATTACATGGATATATAATAATTACATAGATATATTAGATATATTATAATAAATTTGTAATATATCTATGTAATTGTAATATTACATATATATATATATTACATAGATAAATATATTACAATTACATAGATATATTACAATTACATTGTAATAAATTTGTAATATATCTATGTAATTATATACATAGATATATTGTAATATATGTATGTAATATATGTAATATATATTTGTGTAATACATTGTAATATATCTATGTATTTGTAATATATTTAAGTAATTGTAATATATTTGTGTAATACAATTACAATTACGTAGATATATTACATTAACACTATTAAATATATTACAATTACATAGATATATTATATTTATATAGATATATTACAATTACTGAAAATATTAGATATTACATGTATGCATTACAATTACTGAAAACATTAGATATTACATGTATACATTAGAATTACTGAAAATATTAGATAATTGATAATGTATACATCTATGTAATTGTAATATATCTATGTAATTGTAATATATATATATATATATGTAATTGTAATTGTAATATCTATTTAATTGTAATATATCTCTGTAATATCTATGTATAATAAATCTATGTAATTGTAATATATTTATGTAATTGTAATATATCTATATAATTGTAATATATCTATGTAATATATTTATGTAATTGTAATATATCTATGTAATTGTAATATATTTATATAATTATATATCTATGTAATGTATCTATGTAATTGTAATATATATATATATATATCTATGTAATTGTAATATATCTATGTAATATATTACAATTACACAAATATTTATTACATTAACAATAATATATCTATATAAATGTATCTATGTTATAATATATATGTAGACACCTAATTTTATCCGGACCACTATAACTGGTATGTTTTCTTCCTAAATTGATGTTTCCGATTGTAAAAAGACTTTTTTCATCTTGCAGGTGGTACTCCGAGACTTAGTTTAAGAGGACGAGCATAAAAAGTCAAACTTGAAAAAAGTCAACCCCGGGAAAAAAAGTCAACCTCGAAAAAGTCAACTCCAGAAAGTCAACTACTGAAAAAGTCAACCCACTTTCAAAATCAAGATTTTAAGTTCAGTTGAAGAATGGCGAAAGAATTTTGATAATCCGAGGTATAGATACATAGATATAGATAAATGAAAATCTTTGGCATCGAAAACTTTCATCGAATTCTCCATCATCTAGGCAGAATTTAAGAAGAGTTTCTTCGCTTTTGAGTTTGCATAATATTCCTCTAAATCGAATAATGTTCCTTTGTAAACAACAATTATTCAAGATCCTCCAACGTCTAGGCTGGATAATCAATATTTGTTTTTACTCGGAATATTATTTTATTTTGTAAGACTTTCTTAAAACTCTAGTTTTTTTTTTTCTTATAAAAGATTTGATATGTGACGAAGGGAATGATCAACTATAATGAAAGAGCAAACATAAAATAATGAGCAATAATTTGAACAACAAATTGTTTAATTTTAAAATAAAAGTTTTATTCGGGTGAGGATAAGGATCTTCGGTATAAAAGCTTTCCCAAATTCCCCATCGTATAGGTGGAATTTGGGGAAGATCTCTACATTTGAAAATTCTAATCTCGGTCTTTGAAATCGATGTGTTCCCATTTTTGATTTCGACATATACAACTATGATGAATTAATTCAATTGTAAAATAGAACATTTTATTATTATTATTTTTTCTTTGCAATACTAGAACCCTCGGTTTAGAATTGATAGCCTAAACGATTTTTTTCAGACAAAATCGATGATAGACCACCTTCAACTGTTTGCCAGCGCGTAGATCTCAAAAAGTTATATGGATTAAAAAAAATCATCTCAAACGGACAACCGAGCGCAAAGTTATATCCTTTCAAAGTTGAGACACCAATGCTAGTGAAGTTTAGCCAAGCCCAGCCAAGCCTAGCCTAGCAGGTCGATCCGATCAATCTTGGCAGTCCGATTGGTCTAGTCAATCCGAGAGGTCCGAGTGATCCGAGCAGTTCGGTTAGTCCGGGTGGTCTTGTCAGTCCGGGCGGTCCGATCAGTCTGGTCGGTCAAGCCAAGCCTGGGCTATAACCTATAGCCTTTCAAAGTTACAATTACATAGATATATTACAATTACTTAAAACATTAGAATTACATAGATATAACTATGTAATGTAATATATCTATTTAATTCTAATGTATCTACGTAATACAAAAATCTATTACAATTGTAATATCTATTGTAATGTATCTATGTAATGTGTAATATATCTACCTAGATATATTACAATTACATAGATACAATACAATTACACAAATTTATTACAATTATATAGATATATTACAGTGATATAAATATATTAGAATTACATACATTTATTACAATTACACAAATATATTACAAGTATATAGATATACTTTCGAAAGCATTATATATTACATGTATTTTAATATATCTAATGTGTAATTGTAATGTATCTATGTAATTGTAATGTATCTATGTTACTGAAAACTTTAGATATATAATTGTAATGTATCTATGTAATTATAATGTATCTATGTAATTGTAATATATCTATATAATTGTAATGTATCTATGTTATTGTAATATCTATGTAATTGTAATGTATCTATGTAATATATCTATGTAATTGTAATATATCTATGTAATTGTAATATATATATATATGTAATTATAATATCTATGTAATTGTAATATATCTATGTAATATATTTATGTAATTCTAATATATCTATGTAATTGTAATATATCTATGTAATATATTTATTTATGTATTATAATTGTAATATATCTATGTAATTTTAATATATCTATATAATATATCTATGTAATAGTTTTAATATATCTATGTAATATATAATTGTAATGTATCTATGTAATTATATTATGTCTATGTAATTGTAATATTTATCTATGTAATTGTAATATATCTATGTAATTGACATATTGTAATATATCTATATATCTATGTAATATTACAATTACATAGATATCTAATTACATATATATATATATATTACATATATTACAATCACATCATTACAATTACATAGATATATTACTATTACACAGATATATTACAATTACATAGATATATTACATATATTACATAAATATATGTATATATTACAATTACAATTACAATTACACAAATATCTATATAATTCTAATGTATCTATGTAATTGTAATATATCTATGTAATATATCAATGTAATTGTAATATATATTACATAGATATATTACAATTACATAGATATAGATATAGATATATTACAATTACATAGATATATTACAATTACTTAAATATATTATAATTGGCTGAATATTTTATGTATCGTGAACGACACACCTTAATCATTTATGATGATCTTTCCAAGCAAGCACAGGCTTATCGCCAAATGTCCCTTCTATTACGAAGACCGCCTGGTCGTGAAGCTTATCCAGGAGATGTTTTTTATTTGCATTTACGCCTTTTAGAAAGAGCCGCTAAATCAAGTTCTCAGTTAGGTGAAGGAAGTATGACTGCTTTACCAATAGTTGAGACCCAGTCGGGAGACGTTTCGGCGTATATTCCTACTAATGTGATTTCCATTACAGATGGACAAAAATTCTTATCCGCCGATCTATTCAATGCTGGAATCAGACCTGCTATTAATGTGGGGATTTCCGCCTCCAGAGTAGGATCCACGGCTCAAATTAAAGCTATGAAACAAGTCGCTGGTAAATCAAAATTGGAATTGGCCATTACATAGATATATTACAATTACATAGATATATAACAATTACATAGATATATTACAATTACATATATATATATATATTACATAAATATATTACAATTACATAGATATATATTACAATTACATAAATATATCTATATAATTACATAAATATATATATATATTATCTAAGTAGTTTTAATATATATATGTAATATATTACATAGATATATTACAATTACATAGATATATTACAATTACATAGATATATCACATAGATATATTATAATTACATATATATATATATATATATTACAATTACATAAATGTATTACAATTACATAGATATATTATAACATAGATACATTTATATAGATATATTATAGTTAATATAATATATATTTGTGTAATTGTAATATATAGATTTGTGTAATTGTAATATATTACATAGATATATCTTTCACCATTAAGAAGCATGTTTGATATTTGATTCCTTTATTACATAGATATTTATACATATATCTATGTAATTGTAATATATTACAATTACATAGATGCATTACAATTACATAAACATATTACAATTACAATTATATAAATATATTACAATTACATAGATATCTAATTACATAGATACATTACAATTACATAGATATATTAGAATTACATAGATATATATTACAATTACATAGATATATTAATATTACAATTACAAATTTATATTAAAATTACATTGATACATTACAATTACATAGATATTACAATTATATATATATATGTATATATATATATCTATGTAATAGTAATATATCTATATAATTGTAATATATCTATGTAATTGTAATAAATATATTTATGTAACTGTAGTATGTTGTAATACATTTATGTAATTGTAATATATATATCTATGTAATTGTAAATATATTTATGTAATTGTAATATATCTATGTAATTGTAATTATGTGATTGTAATATATGTAATATATCTATGTAATTAGATATCTATGTAATTGTAAATATATTTATGTAATTGTAATATATCTATGTAATATATTATCTATGTAATTGTAATATATCTATGTAATTGTAAACATTAGATATTACATATATTACAATTACATAGATATATATTACATAGATATATTATAATTACATAGATATATAGATATATTACAATTACATAGATATATTATTACAATTTTATATTATTACAATTACATTAGATATATTACAATTACATAGATGTATTAGTGCAATATATTATCTATATATATATATGTAATTGTAATGTATGTATGTAATAAATCTATATCTGTGTAATATATCTATGTAATTGTAATATATCTGTGTAATATATCTATGTAATTGTAATGCATCTATGTAATAAATATAAATCTGTGTAATATATCTATGTAATTGTAATGTATCTATGTAATATATCTATGTAATTGTAATATATATAGGTAACTGTTATTTCTATGTAATTGTAATATATCTATGTATAATATATCTATGTAATCGTAGTATATTTATGTAGTATATCTATGTAATAAATATATTTATGTAACTGTAGTATGTTGTAATACATTTATGTAATTGTAATATATATATATATCTATGTAATTGTAAATATATTTATATAATTGTAATATATCTATGTAATTGTAATATATCTATGTAATTGTAATTATGTGATTGTAATATATGTAATATATCTATGTAATTAGATATCTATGTAATTGTAAATATATTTATGTAATTGTAATATATCTATGTAATATATTATCTATGTAATTGTAATATATCTATGTAATTGTAAACATTAGATATTGCATATATTACAATTACATAGATATATATTACATAGATATATTACAATTACATAGATATATAGATATATTACATAGATATATTACAATTACATAGATATATTATTACAATTACATTAGATATATTACAATTACATAGATGTATTAGTGCAATATATTATCTATATATATATGTAATTGTAATGTATCTATGTAATAAATATATATCTGTGTAATATATCTATGTAATTGTAATATATCTGTGCAATATATCTATGTAATTGTAATGCATCTATGTAATAAATATAAATCTGTGTAATATATCTATGTAATTGTAATATATATGTGTAATATATCTATGTAATTGTAATGTATCTTTGTAATATATCTATGTAATTGTAATATATATATATATAGGTAATTGTAATTTCTATGTAATTGTAATATATCTATGTAATTGTAATATATTTATGTAGTATATCTATGTAATTGTAATATATCTATGTAATTGTAATATATTTATGTAATGTATCTATGTAATATATCTATGTAATTGTAATATATTTATGTAGTATATCTATGTAATATATGTAATATATCTATGTAATTGTAATATATATCTTAACAAATATATCTATGTTATATTACAATGACATAAATATATTTATTACAATTAGATACATTACATAGATATATTACAATTACAATTACAATTACTGTAATATATCTATGTAATTGTAATATCTATGTAATATATCTATGTACTTGTAATTATAATTATAATATATAATTGTAATATATCCAATGTATCTATGTAATATATCTATGTAATTGTCATATATCTATGTAATTATAATGTATCTATGTAATTCTAATATATCAATGTAATTGTAATATGTCTATGTAATTGTAATATTTATCTATGTAATTATAATATATATATATATATATATATATATGCAATTGAAATACATCTATGTAATTGTTATACATCTATGTAATTGTAATATCTATGTCATATATCTATGTAATTATTACAATTACTGTAACACCCTGTCCGGATAATCTACCTAAAATCCGGCAGAGTTTCCTTTGTATCTCAACTATAACCCTCCTGCAAATAACACTCAATTTTATATCCTCAACCAGCAGTATTTCTCAATACTATTACCACATATATCCATGCATATTCAAAATTTATTCATGATCAATTTATTCTCAAATCAAACATATTGATCTATTGTCTCATATCTTCAAATATATACAATATATCCAGAAATAAACCTATCTCAGCAAGGTTTACTAGATAAAAACATCAAAATACCAAATATTCTAGAAATTTAGATATGATGCCCACCACGTCAATATACTCTTGAAGCGGAGAGTAGAGGAAGGCAGCAATCCCGACACCTAAGTGTGTCCTGAAAATGAGAAATAAGAGGAGGTGAGATATATGAATATCTCAATGAGTAGACAACATTTAAAGCGTGTGAAAACCATAATGGAAATCTGTAAAGTATAATTGACATTTTAAAAATAAATAATAATAAAACCATAATGAGTAATTCAAAGACGTAGCAAGCTTTTCAAATGTATAACAATATTATAATATTAAATCAATGAATAAAATCCGTAAAGTAAATCAAGTTTCGTATAATTGGGCTCCAACTTTCTGTCATGCACAAGAATACATCCATGAAATAACCAGGCAATATCCATGTAGGCATACTAGTAGCCGGCCCCAAAGGCCAATACCACCATAGGACGCCCCAAAGGCATATGTGTCGCTATGATGTGCCCCCAAAAGGCAAATATAACGGGATAGGGACTCTGGAGGTGGCTCCCACCACAAAGGCGTAGCACGCAGCTCCCATACCCCAGTCTAATATCACGGAATGGGGACTCTGGAGGTGGCTCCCGCCACAAAGGCGTAGCACGCAGCTCCCGTATTCCGGTCAAGGAAATAATCTCATACATTAAGTCAGGTGGAGCCAAAACCATGTACGTCAAATTCTATGTAAAATCATATTTCATAAATCAACCAACTTACTCGATATAATATTTCTTAAAATAAAAATACTTTAATAACAAATCAATTCATATGATTAAATATCGTATATACCTTTAATATGTAAAATAAATATTATGTTAAAAAAATATATATATAATTATAATTAAAGAAATTTCAAATAACTATAGTTGTTGTCTACTCACAATCCTTGAGATGATCTCACTGTACACCTCGACCTGAAACTTCGGGATCCACAAGTGACGTCGGATCTACGTGGCCTAGAGATTAACAATAATTAGTATCTATACATGCTCAAAGCATTACACAATTTTTGAATGTAACTTAAGTCCCATAAATCTACCCCATATACTAATTTCTCATACTCAAAACAACATATCCTTAATTTTTAATATCATTTCCATAATCATTTTCTCCATAATTCAACTCCATAATCATGTCCTTATCAAATTCCTTTCTAGTACTCCATGCCTTAGAGATGAGATTTTCATAATCCATAACCATCAATAGTACTATATTTCTCTTAAGCAATAAATTCCTTAATATCAAGTTAGATTAGAAAATCATAACTTGAGTTTGGTAAGGAATTTGGAAGTGATTCCAATTGGTTTATTTCAACCAATATGTCTAATTTATGAATAAAATAACTAACTTATACAACTAGAACAAAAGTTTGATCACATTTGATAAAACCCGAAACTATGCTGAAACAGGGATCAACACAGAACAACCAACTTCACCGAATTTTATCTTTTTAACCGCTTATCGGTTTTGGGTGATTCAAATACCAAAATTCTCATATTGAAGTCTAGTTTCTAGGAAAAATATCAAAAAAATACAAACCCTAATGTGCCGAACCCAGAAAATCCGAGCCGCAAGCATGCTCAGTTTCCCCTGTTTTGCTTTTTCTTCCCATTTTCTTGTTCATGCTTTCAAATCCTTTTAATTCTTACCAAAAATGAGTAAAATTCATACTTAATAGATGGATTTCGGACCTTAACATGTATATGGTGTAAAGATCTTAGCATGCTCAAATAGAATATCTAAAGAAAATGAAGAATTTATCAAGAAATATATCTATGTAATTGTAATAAATATATTTATGTGACTGACAAGACCACCTGATTAATATCTTTTTATCTATGATTAATAAATAGATTTCCTATTAACACTATTATAGCCATGTCGGTCATATGCTTGTACTGGTTTAGAAAAACCCTAGCCAGGTCATTCCAAGAGCGAATCTGATCCTTGCTCAACTGACTATACCACCTAATTCGGACCCGCTGAGGCTATCCTGAAAGCAGTGAATCAAAAGCTTATCATTATCTATATGACTTGTCATCTTCCGACAGAACATAGTGATGTTGGCTGACGGATCGGTTGTCCCGTCATATTTCACAAAGTCAGGGATCTTGAACTTAGGAGGAATGACTAAATCGAGGACCAAACATCGTTCTTTCGCATCTAAACTCCCAAATACATCTGTACTTTCTACTGCCCGAAGCCTTTCATTTAACAACTTATATTTCCCTTGGGAATCTGCCAACTCAACCTTATTTACTGCAACCATTTTCAACTTTGCCTGTTCGGCTGGATCATCTGAGTTTAGGACATTGACGGGGTTAATAGTGTTCTGGGCATCCACCATTACGACCTCATTCTGACCCCTTCGTGCCTCTAACCCTTCTCTGGCGGCCAGGTGTTCAGTGTATCCCTTGATTACGGTGGATATTAGCTCCATCAATTTAATCATCTGATCTTTAGATTCTGCTTGAGACTTTGCCAGCTGTTCTCGCAATTCTTCCTGTACCTTTTCCATTCTTTCCATTCGGGCAACTTGTTCGTTCTCTATAGCACTAGCCTGTATTAAAAGGGTACTCAGTAATTCTGATACCTCTGATTTGAAATGGAAATTCTTTCAAAGACTCCTAAAGCCAAGCCAACTTCTGTTTTATTTCCCCCAAATGTATGTCATCATGAATGAGCCATGACTGTTATTTGATGCATGTGAAGAATAAAAAATAATGTATGGACATATATAGTGGAAACATGCTGACCATGTATGTAATAAATGCAATCACGATGCCAACATGTTGCAAGCAAAGAATAAACAAATCACCACATGGATATATGCAATGAATGATCATGTACATTTTAGCGTATTTCCCAATGAATGATCATATACACTATGAATGCAACACGATGTCAATTATGATACATGCAAACAATGAATGATTGATACAGAGTATATACAAAGAAAATCATGCTAACCATGTGTGTCATGAATGCGACCTAATGCTAAAATGATGTATGTAATAAGCAAATTAATGCATGGATATATACAGAAAAATCATGCTGATTATGAATGCATAAATGCAACCTGATGCTAACATGATACATGTATGAATGTATTGTATGACCAATAATTGATCGGATGCAAAATGCAAAAGGGGAAGATATCACGGAGGACATAAGAATCGGATGAACTTAATCATCAACATCTCATAAATTTGAAGCATAGTCAATTCATTCCCATATCAATGTTCACAATGGTATAAACCATGTTTTACAAAATCTGAGCATTAGTATAACTGTCTTTACAAGCACTTTATTCTTCCTAGCATCCTAAGGCTATAAGAGCCGGCTACTGAATAAGTGAAATCCTATTACATCATATAAGACCGAAGTCTTTCCACCTCAATGCTGTAAATCTCCCAATCCTAATGACGTTTTCCCAGCCCTTCATCAATCAGTGTCGTTGGATCCAACCACTTGGCATCTATAAGAGTTTGCACTTTCTTTTTGAATGCCATACAGTCTTCGATGCTATGGCCAAGAATTCTACAGTGATAATCACATCTTGCATTTGGATTATACCACCTTGGATATGGTGGTAACATGGGTTTCAATGGGACACAGGCAACCATGTGATTTTGGATCAGTATAGGGAGAAGCTCTTTGTAGCTGATTGGAAAGGGATCAAAAGGCCTTTGGGTCTTATCCTGGGGTCGTTTCTTAGTCACACATGGCCTAGGAGTTGGGGCACTTGGTGTTGGTACTAAGGTTCGAACCGGAGTGTTTACGTAGGGAGATGGAAGAACAATAAGGTAAGGGTATGGATTTGGACACAGGGCCTTTGGAGGTTGTACATAGCTCGAGGTTCCTATCCCAGATGCTGGATAAGATGATTGATGAGGGAATAATATGAACTGGCAGTTGTTGGTGATGGAGTGGGATTCAGGAATCCCGTAGTGGTCATCCCAATGGACGATTGGACCATAGTAGGGTGGGGATACTTGTTTTGACCTAGAACAGTTTGCAGGTATGGTACAGGATCCGAGGTTTCTATATTTGGTATCAGGCTCTCAGGTTTAATCATTTTCACGATTTTGTCCATAATTTCATCAGGATTGCAACCTTTGTGGCATTGACAAGTGCAGGATCCAGCAAGGATTGTATGTTCTGGACCTAATGGTTTTGGATGATCCGAAGACAATACAGAACCCTGCGAAAGTTCCTCTTTACTCTTACCCATATCCTCCAACATTTTCAACAATTTGGCGAGTTGTTCTTTCATTTCCGGGATTTCATGTCTACATTCCTCTTGGTTGCGTTCCAAAGCACCCAATCGTTCCTCCGATTCATTCCTCATATCTCGAACCCCTTTCATGCAAATGAAAATGTCATGAGATTAAGAATACAATTATGAATGTACAGACTCTATTCCTATGTGCATGAATATACTGATGATTAATGCATGAACATATACAGAGAAATTATGATGACTATGTACGCTATGGATGCAATCTAATGCCAACATGATGCATAAAAAAATGAATAAATTGATGCACATGTATATACAAATAATGACTATGTATGTCATCAACGTATTTTACAATGAATGACCATGCATGCTATGATGTCAAAATGATACATGCTAAGACTAAATGAATTAATACAAAGGTAGGTACAAAGAATGACCATGTATATCACAAATGTATTCTACAATGAATAACCATGCATGTTAGGACTGTGACATGATGTCAACATGATACAAATAAATTACCAATGATTACACGAAATTGGTGGGACCTAAATCTTGATTATTCAAAAATCTCATTATGCAAGATTTGCCTCCAAATTTATGATTTTTTTTAACATGTTTTTTCTTTGAAAAACCAATCATATTATTTCTAAAAGAATTTCGGAATAATGGATCCTACTATGGTACCATATGCAAATGTTCATACTACACTACTGGTTTTATGAAATTACCAACTGTTTATTGCAAAAACGAGATCAATAATACAATAAAAAATGTAAATGCTCTATTCACACATGTATGAAATGTGCAAAATGCAAAAATGCTTGAAAAAGGATTTTTATTTTTTTCAAACAATTAATGAATATTCTGCCCCGACAAATATCTACTTATATAGGTATCACAGTGCCTTTGGGACGAATTATCATATTTATTACGGGCGATGTACGTACATCGTTGCCCGATCTACCATACTTATTCAGAGTGTAAAATAGGCAATAAAAGGTTTAGAAATGTCTCTCCATGTATTCCTATCTTCGGTATCTAACAGAAATCCGGCATGGCTTCGCCTAGGTTCACTATATGAAGGTGAATCGGTTCTAAGGCCCCGGATTGTTCCTCACTGTCGCCGGTGAAGGCTAGTAAGGCACCTCGATAACAGCGGGTTCAATTCGTTAGAGTATATTTTCCTATGCCCGTACGGAGGATTATCACGAAGGCAATAGGTACCTTATACTCTGAAAGTGTTTCACTAGCCCATACGGAGGATCAATTACGAAGGCGTAGTTACTTTACTCCCACTTAAAAGGACGGAACCCGGGTAGAGAGTTCATGTTATGCAAATGCAAATACAGTGTGTGCGGAGGAACAAAACAAACCTGTCACCACCTATTCTACACCCATTATTCTAAATACATAGATATATTACATGTAATATATAATGTTTTCGAATTACATTGATCTATTAGAATTACATAGATACATTTGATATATATATATATATATTACAATTACATAGATATATTACACATAGATAATATATTACAATTGCATAGATATATTATAATCACATAAATATATAGATATATTTCAATTACATTTATATAGATATGTTACAATTACATAGATATATTACAATTACATAGATACATTACAATTACATATATATATATATATATATATATTACAATTACAATTACTTAAATATATTACAATTACATAGATAATATATTACATAGATATATTACATAGATAATATATTTGTGTAATTGTAATGTATCTATGTAATTGTAATATATATCTATGCAATTGTAATATGTCTATGTAATTGTAATATATATATATGTAATTGTAAAATATCTTTGTAATTGTAATACATCTATGTAATTGTAATAATATATCTATGTAATTGTAATAGATACATGTAATATATCTATGTAATTGTAATATAACTATAATTACACAAATATATTACAATTACATATATATATTACAATTACATAGATATACTACAGTTACATAGATATATTACAATTACATAGATATATTACATAGATACATTACAATTACATAGCTATATTACAATTACATAGATATATTACATATAATATATTTATGTATATATTACAATTACATAGATACATAGATATATTTATGTATATATTACAATTACATTTACATATATATATTACTACTACATGTAATATATTACAATTACATAGATATATTACATATGATTAATGAAATGTACATATTACAATTAGAATTACATAGATATATTACATATTATAATTACATAGATATATTACCTATGATTAATGTAATTATAATTGCATAGTTGTATTACAATTACATAGATATATTATAATTACATAAATATATTACAATTACACAAATATATTACAATTACATAGATATATTACAATTACATAGATATATTATAATTATATAGATATATTACAATAACATAGATATATTACATAGATGTATTATAATTACATAGATATATTATAATTACATAGATACATTACTATTACATAGATATATTACAATTAAATAAATACATTACAATTACATAGATATATTACAATTACATAGATACATTACTATTACATAGATATATTATAATTACATAGATATATTTATGTATATATTACAATTACAATTACATAGATACATAGATATATTTATGTATATATTACAATTACAATTACAATTACATAGATATATTACTATTACATGTAATATATTACAATTACATAGATATATTACTATTACATAGATATATTATAATTACATAGATATATTAGAGTTACATAGATATATTACTATTACATAGATATATAACAATTACATATTTAATATATCTATGTAATTGTAATATATCTATATAATTCTACAATTACTTAGATATATTATAATTACATAGATATATTACATAAATATATTTACAATTACATAGATATATATATATATATATATTACATAGATATATTACAATTACATAGATATATTATAATTACATAAATATATTACAATTACATAGATATATTACATAGATATATATTACAATTACAATTACATAGATATATTACAATTACATAGATATATTACAATTACATAAATATATTAGAATTACATAAATATATTACAATTACATAAATATATTTACAATTACAGAGATATCTAATTACATAGATATATTACATATATTACAATCACATAATTACAATTACATAGATATATTACATATATTACATAGATATATTACATATATTACATAAATATTTGTATATATTACAATTACAATTACACAAATATATATCTAAATAAATACATAGATATATTACAATTACATAGATAAATATATTACATAGATATATATATATATATATATATTACAATAACATAGATATATTACATAAATATATTACAATTACAATTACACAAATATATAATTACAAAAATATATTACAATTACATAGATATATTACGATTACATAGATATATTACAATACACAAATATATTACAATTACATATATATTACAATTACATAGACATATTATAATTACATAGATATATTACAATTGCATAAATATATTACAATAACATAGATATATTACAATTACATAAATATATTATAATTCCATAGATATATTACAATTACAGAAAACATTAGAATAAAATATCTATTGTAATATATTATTATTACAATTACATGTATATTATAACCGCATCTCAAGAGCCCTTGTTCGAATCTTCACAAGCTTAATTTATCAACCAATAGGGGCTTCTTTCGTGTGGAGAAAGAGAATCATCGGATAGTGCTGTAGCTTTCGTGTGGATTAATAAATCGTTCCTATTCCCATCTTGCCCAGATTGATGCTGCAACAATTCTAATGGTTTTGCCCACTTAATTTATCATCAAATTTTCTATATTGATTATGAATAAATCAACAGACAATTTGCAACAAATCTAATTAACAGGACTAAATAATTAATCCATGCCCAAATACAAATACAATCCAACTATAGGAAAAGGTGATATAAAAGCAAATTTGACGAGAAAACAAAATGAAAAAAAAACAGAGAAACTGACCAGTTTGAGAAGATGGGTCGGTTGTTTAAGTGGTCGCGTGCCTCCTCTAACATTGAACAGATATCTAACAATCAAAGAATAATACAGAAAAAAAATAAAAATGGTGAAAGAGATGAGAAATTCGAATCGAGAAATGAAATGAAATGGTGATTACTGATTGAAAAGGAAAATAAGTGAAAGAGCTAGATAAGAGAAAGAGACGGGTGAAAGAGAGAAGTGGAAAAGAAAGGGGGAAATATAACCTAATACAATACCAACGGGAAAATCCGTCAATATAGCATTTTCAGTATAAATTAAATCACCCGCCTTTATAAAAGAAAGCCGCGTTATTTTCGAAGTGACTTATATTGACGGATGAAAAAATCTGTCAGTATATATTATTACTATACCGACGGTGTTTTATAAATCCGTCAGTATAGATAATATATACACCGACGGTTATGACTTCCGTTGGTATATGACGAATACATACCGACGAATAACAAATCCGTCAGAATATCCTATTTATATCGACGGATTTTGTCCGTCAGTACAGGCTTTCGTCGGTATATGGCATTTTTTTGTAGTGTATACCAACGATTTTCTATTAATAGTCGGTATAGGTGTATCTATACCATCGGATAATTAAAGCGTTGGTATATGTTATGTATCTATACCGATGGTTTCTCATTAATAGTCGGTATAGGTGTATCTACAGCGACAGATAATTAAAGTATCAGTATTTGTTATGTACCTATACCGACGGTTTCTCACCAACCGTCGGTATAGATATATCTATAGCGACGGATAAATGAAGCGTCGGTATATGTTATATATATTCTGACGGTACCAAAAATCCGTCGCTATAGATATTTTTACCTACGGATTTCTACCGTCAGTATAACTAAGTGTCAGTATATGGCTATTTGTTTGTAGTGCTATGTAATATCTATGTAATTGTAATATATTTGTGTAATTGTAATATATCTATATAATTCTAATGTATACATGTAATATCTAATATATATTTGTAATTGTAATATATTTGTATTCAGTAATTGCATAGATATATTACAATTACTGAAAACTTACTTTTACATAGATATATTAGAATTACTGAAAATATTATATGACTATATCTAATGTTTTCTGTAATTGTAATATATCTATGTAATTGTAAAATATTTATATAATTGTAATATATTTGTGTAATATATCTATGTAATTGTATATATTTATGTAATTGTAATATATCTATTAGTTGAAATATATGTATGTAATTGTAATATATTTGTGTATATATTACAATTACATACATTTATTACAATTACACAAATATATTACAATTACAACTACATAGATATTTATATTACTTAAATATATTACAAGTACATAGATATATTACAATTACATAGATATATTACTATTACATAGATATATTACAATTACATAGATACATTATAATTACGTAGATACATTATAATTATATATCTCAAGTTTTCAGTAACGTAGATACATTACAATTACATAGATACATTACAATTACACATTAGATATATTAAAATACATGTAATATATAATGTTTTCGAATTTCATTGATATATTAGAATTACATGGATACATTGGATATATATATATATTACAATTACATAGATATACTACAATTACATAGATATATTACAATTATATAGATATATTACATAGATACATTACAATTACATAGATATATTACAATTACTTAGATATAGTACATAGATACATTACAATTACATAGATATATTACAATTACATAGATATAATAAAACTACATAGATATATTATTACAATTATATAGATATATTATATTATATTATATATTACAATTACATAAATACATTACAATTACACATTAGATATATTAAAATGCATGTAATATATAATGTTTTCGAATTAATTGACATAATAGAATTACATAGAGACATTGGATATATATATATTACAATTACATAGATATACTACAGTTACTTAGATATATTACAATTACATAGATATATTACATAGATGCATTACAATTACATAGATATATTACAATTACATAGATATATTACAATTACATAAATATATTACAATTAATAATGTATCTATGTAATATTACATAGATATATTACAATTACACAGATATATTACAACTACAAAGATATATTATGTATGTAATTATATCTATGTAATTTTATGTATTATATGTAATTATATCTATGTAATTTTATGTATTATATGTAATATATCTATGTAATAGTAATATATATATATGTAATTGTAATAAATATATTTATGTAATTGTAATACATCTATGTAATTGAAATACATCTATGTAATTGCAATACATCTATGTAATTGAAATATATCTATATAATTGTAATATATCTATGTAATTGTAATATATATATCTATGTAATATATCTATGTAATATCTGTTACAATCACATAGATATATTACATAGATACATTACAATTACATAGATAATATTACCATTACATAGATATATTACAATTAAAATACATGTAATATATATATCTATGTAATATTACATAGATATATTATAATTACATAGATATATTACAATTGCATAAATATATTACAATAACATAGATATATTATAATTACATATATATATTAGAATTACATAGATATATAGATATTACATGTATATAATTACATAGATATATTACAATTACATAGATGTATTACAATTACATAGATACATTGGATATATTACAATTACATAGATACATTGGATATATTACAATTACATTGGATATATTACAATTACAAATACATAGATGTATTTCAATTACGTAGATATATTTCAATTACATAGATATATTACAATTACATAGATATATTAGAATTACATAGATACATAGATATTACATGTATATAATTACATAGATATATTACAATTACATAGATACATTGGATATATTACAATTACATAGATATATTACAAAGATATATTACAATTACATAGATATATTACAATTACAAAGATGTATTTCAATTACATAGATGTATTTCAATTACATAGATATATTACAATTACATAGATAGATTACAATTACATAGATATATTACAGTTACATAGATATATTATACATAGATATATTACAATTGATATATTACAATTATATATATCAATGTAATTGTTATATATCTATGTAATTGTAATATATATCTATGTAATTGTAATATATTTATGTAATTGTAATATATCTATGTAACTGTAATATATCTATTTTGTAATATATTTGTTTTTAGTAATTACAATTACATAAATATATTATTACAATTACATAGATATATTACACATTCATATATTATACATAGATATATTACAATTACATAGATATATTACATAAATAGATATACTACAGTTACATAGATATATTACAATTACTGAAAATATTAGATATTACATGTATATATTACATAGATACATTAGATATATTACAATTGCATAGATATATTACATATATTACAATCACATAATTACAATTACATAGATATATTATAATTACATAGATATATTACATAAATATATATTACAATTACATAGATATATTATACATAGATATATATTAAAATTACATAGATATATTGTAATATATCTTACAATTACATAGATATATATTAATGTAATTGTAATATATCAATGTATATATCAATGTAATATACATGTAATATCTAATGTTTTCAGTAATTGTAATGTACACTTGTAATATCTAATATTTTCAGTAATTGTAATATATCTATATAATTGTAATATATCTATGTAATATATCTATGTAATTACATATATATATATTACAATTGTAATATATCTATGAAATTATAATTTTAATATATCTATTCACTGTAATATATCTATGTCACTGTAATTGTAATACATTGAATATATTAGAATTACATAGATATATTACAATTACATAGATATATTACAATTACATAGATATATTAGATATATTATAATAAATTTGTAATATATCTATGTAATTTTAATATTACATATATATATATTACATAGATAAATATATTACAATTACATAGATATATTACAATTACATTGTAATAAATTTGTAATATATCTATGTAATTATATACATAGATATATTGTAATAAATCTATGTAATATATGTAATATATATTTGTGTAATACATTGTAATATATCTATGTATTTGTAATATATTTAAGTAATTGTAATATATTTGTGTAATACAATTACAATTACATAGATATATTACATTAACACTATTAAATATATTACAATTACATAGATATATTAGATTTATATAGATATATTACAATTACTGAAAATATTAGATATTACATGTATGCATTATAATTACTGAAAACATTAGATATTACATGTATACATTAGAATTACTGAAAATATTAGATAATTGATAATGTATACATCTATGTAATTGTAATATATCTATGTAATTGTAATATATATATATAATTGTGATATCTACGTAATTGTAATATATCTATGTAATATATCTATGTATAATAAATCTATGTAATTGTAATATATTTATGTAATTGTAATATATCTATATAATTGTAATATATCTATGTAATATATTTATGTAATTGTAATATATTTATGTAATTATATATCTATGTAATGTATCTATGTAATTGTAATATATCTATGTAATATATTACAATTATACAAATATTTATTACATTAACTATAATATATCTATATAAATGTATCTATGTTATAATATATATGTAGACACCTAATTTTGTCCGGACCACTAAAACTGGTATGTTTTCTTCCTAAATTGATGTTTTCGAGTGTAAAAAGACTTTTTTCATTCTGCAGGTGGTACTCCGAGACTTAGTTTAAGAGGACGAGCATAAAAAGTCAAACTTGAAAAAAGTCAACCCCGAGAAAAAAAGTCAACCTCAAAAGTCAACCCCAGAAAGTCAACTACTGAAAAAGTCAACCCACTTTCAAAATCAAGATTTTAAGTTCAGTTGATGAATGGCGAAAGAATTTTGATAATCCGAGGTATAGCTACATAGATATAGATAAATGAAAATCTTTGGCATCGAAAACTTTCATCGAATTCTCCATCATCTAGGCAGAATTTAAGAAGAGTTTTTTCGCTTTCGAGTTTGCATAATATTCCTCTAAATCGAATAATGTTCCTTCGTAAACAACAATTTCCTCCAACGTCTAGGCTGGATAATCAATATTTGTTTTTACTCGGAATATTATTTTATTTTGTAAGACTTTCTTAAAACTCTCATTTTTTTTATAAAAGATTTGATATGTAACGAAGGGAATGATCAACTATAATGAAAGAGCAAACATAAAATAATGAGCAATAATTTGAACAACAAATTTTTTAATTTTAAAATAAAAGTTTTATTCGGGTGAGGATAAGGATCTTCGGTATGAGAGCTTTCCCAAATTCCCCATTGTCTAGGTGGAATTTGGGGAAGATCTCTACATTTGAAAATTCTAATCTCGGTCTTTGAAATCGATGTGTTCCCATTTTTGATTCGACATATAAAACTATGATGAATTAATTCAATTGTAAAATAGAACATTTTATTATTTTTTTTTCTTTTGCAATACTAGAACCCTCGGTTTAGAATTGATAGCCTAAACGATTTTTTTCAGACAAAATTGATGATAGACCGCCTTCGGACAACCGAGCGCAAAGTTATAGCCTTTCAAAGTTGAGACACCAATGCTAGTGAAGTTTAGCCAAGCCCAGCCAAGCCTAGCCTAGCAGGTCAATCCGATCAATCTTGGCGGTCCGGTTGGTCTAGTCAATCCGAGAGGTCCGAGTGGTCCGGGCAGTCCAGTCAGTCCAGGTGGTCTTGTCAGTCCGGGCGGTCCGATCAGTCAGGTCGGTCAAGCCAAGCCTGGGCTATAACCTATAGCCTTTCAAAGTTACAATTACATAGATATATTACAATTACTTAAAACATTAGAATTACATAGATATAACTATGTAATGTAATATATCTATTTAATTCTAATGTATCTACGTAATACAAAAATCTATTACAATTGTAATATCTATTGTAATGTATCTATGTAATGTGTAATATATCGACATAGATATATTACAATTACATAGATACAATACAATTACACAAATTTATTACAATTATATAGATATATTACAGTGATATAAACATATTAGAATTACATACATTTATTACAATTACACAAATATATTACAAGTATATAGATATACTTGTAATTCGAAAACATTATATATTACATGTATTTTAATATATTTAATGTGTAATTGTAATGTATCTATGTAATTGTAATGTATCTATGTTACTGAAAACTTTAGATATATAATTGTAATGTATCTATGTAATTATAATGTATCTATGTAATTGTAATATATTACAATTACACATTAGATATATATCTATGTAATTGTAATATATCTATGTAATTGTAGTATATCTATGTAATTGTAATATTATCTATATATCTATGTAATTGTAATATATCTAAGTAATTATAATATATCTATGTAATATATCTATCTAATTGTAATATATATATATATGTAATTATAATATCTATGTAATTGTAATATATATATATATATATGTAATTATAATATCTATGTAATTGTAATATATCTTTGTAATATATTTATGTAATTCTAATATATCTATGTAATTGTAATATATCTATGTAATATATTTATCTATGTATTATAATCGTAATATATCTATGTAATTTTAATATATCTATATAATATATCTATGTAATAGTTTTAATATATCTATGTAATATATAATTGTAATGTATCTATGTAATTGTAATATATCTATGTAATTATATTATGTCTATGTAATTGTAATATTTATCTATGTAATTGTAATATATCTATGTAATTGACATATTGTAATATATCTATATATCTATGTAATATTACAATTACATTGATATATTACATACACTACAAACAAATTGCCATATACTGATGCTTACCTATACCGACGGTCGAAATCCGTAGGTAAAAAGTATCTATTCCGACGGATTTTTTTAACCGTCAGAATATACATAACATATACCGACGCCCAAATAATCCGTTGCTATAGGTATACCTATACCGACGGTCAATGAAAAACCGTTGGTATATACTACAAACAAATGGTAAAATACTGAAACTCATCTATACCGACGGTCGAAATCCGTAGGTAGAAAGTTTCTATTCCGACGGATTTTTTTAACCGTCAGAATATACATAACATATACCGACGCCCAAATAGTCCGTTGCTATAGGTATACCTATACCGACGGTCAATGAAAAACCGTTGGTATATACACTACAAACAAATTGTAATATACTGACACTCATCTATACCGACGGTCGGTATCCGTAGGTAAAAAGTGTCTATTCCGACGGATTTTTGTCACCGTCAGAATATACAGACCATATACCAACGCCCAAATACTCCGTTGCTATAGATATATCTATACTGACGGTTAATGAAAAACCGTTGGTATAGGGGTATCTTTTACCAACGGTTTTTTTTTTTCTTTTCGTCAGTAAAAGTCGGGGAATTTCAATTTTTTAAGACTATACGACGTCGTTTTGTCTTAGGGTTGGGTTTCATTTGTTAACACAAACGGCTTACCGAGCATAGAAATTTAGGGTTTGATTTCATTTGTTTCTTCTGTTTTTTTTTTTCAAATCCTTCAGTCTCACCTTCATCCCACTTCTACCCAAAGCTTCCTTCCTTCTCTCCCGAAATCGCCTCTCAGCTTTCAGCCATGCCTATTCTTCTTCAGCCCTAGTCGGCGCCTTCTCTTTTCCTTGGCTCTTTTCTGCTGCAGGCTCAAGTCACGCGTGCAGGCACAGCTATGGGCGCCATCGTTCTCGATCTCCGTCCCAATCTCGGCATCGGACCTTCCACTCTCGGTTCGTTTCCTTTCAATCTTTTTCTGTATTATTTTGTTCTTTAAAAAAAAAAAAATTCATCGGCGAGATGTATTTGAAATTATTTGAAACCCCATTAGTTGACATTTGTACAGACTATTGCAGTTAGCATTCTTTATTGCCCATGTGACTTGCCCTAGTTATTTTGTCTATTTTCTACCAGTCAAATAATTGTGGAAGGGGAGAAATAATTGGTGTTTATTGTTTTCGTAATTTATCTATCTTTTGCCTGTGAAATCAATGTCTTCATACTATTTGTAAAATTAGTTATCCACAAAAAAGAACAGAGACGAATTTGGACCTTCTGCTTATTTCATAGATTAGAGTATTAAATAAATGATAAGAACCACAACGAATAATTTAAAGAATTATCAATACTCCAATAACTAAAAAAAACCAATTTTGACAACTTGAAACTTATAAAAAAGAAAAAAGCATGGGAATTGAAATGACTTTTGTATTTAGTAGTATTATGCTTTGTTCAATTTGCACTTTTTGTATTTATTTAATCTCTTTCTCTTGTATTGTAGGTAAAACTCAATCTTGTTTAACTTTGAACTTTAAATTATTATTATTTTCCTGCTATGCAGAAATGGACCAGTCATCCTTGGTCTCTTTACTAAAGGTAGCAGATGCAGAAGCAGCTAAAAGGAAGAGGGAGACCGTGGAGAGTGACCCTATGACTATGTGCCAGTTAACGAGCTTACTCGCCCCTCCAAGAGAGCAGGGCGAACATCTAAGCCTGCAATTGCAGCCCTATCTACAGATTCCGCCAGTTCCAATGCTCCGGCTTCGACACAAATGACCATAGACCAAGCGGTTCCTGAAGTGAGTCCAGTTCCTGCCCAAGGGGAGCAACCTTCCATATTGTTAACTTCGACCACATGTGCTCCTCAACAAACACCTTCTAGGGATCAATTGTCAAAGGGTCATGCAGGGCCTCAAGGAGGATAGGATGGACTTCTTAACAGCAAGGTGAGTAGGGTAAGTGATTGCTAGTTTTTATGTAGGCTTTGCACATTGATATTTTCAATTTCATTAGGTGATGGCTACGAGTCTACAGTTGAGGATTTCCTACCATGAATTTGTTTTATTATAAAGAAATAGCATTAAAAGAAATAAAATTAACAATTTTACTTGCTTGGGCTGCAGCAGATGATGTATTTTGTTTTAATAAAATGTGGCTTTCATGTATAGCTGCATGGATTTCCTACCATGAATGTGTCATTGCTGGCACACTCTTCTTTTCCATGAGCAATGTTGGCGAGGTTGGTAAATCTATGGAACTCTTACCCTATCAGTTCTTTCTCCAAAGGCAATTTTATGTCAGTGGGATAAACCAGAATCCAAGGCCACTGGTGATACTACTGTTATCATTCAAAAGTTACATTCTTTGATTGTTTAACTTCTCTTCTTTTTTCATTTCTAAATTGCAGGAATTTTGTGTTAAGAAAAAAAGACCGTGTTGAGGTGGTTTCGATGATTGGTCTTTTCGGGATACTAGTGAATGGTGTTGAGTTGTATCCTTTCTCCCAAGTGTCTTACAAGCTATCCCTTCTGTTATATTGAAACTATATTTTCTTATAACTCCATAACCTTTTCTTAGATCCATATTTGAGCTGAAGAGCCTGGAATCTGTAACATGGTCTACAGATATAGTAAGTAATCTATTCTTGTTGGAATTTTTTTGTCTGCACCACTTTCATAAAATCATGTTTTTAAGTCTTTAACCATATGCCATGTAGCAGAAGTATTATCAGTTCCTTTTTTTAGGCCAAATTTAAGAATTTAGCTCACAAACAATTTATTCTTTCTTTCCATGATGGAGATTCTTGTAAATGAAGGATATAAAAAGCAATTGATTTACGAGTTAAATCCAATCATGCAGTCATTGATAGAGCTATTAGTTGCTTCACTGTTCCAACTTCCATGTTAAGATATTACATGTTCTTGCACACATGTTAAGATATTAGATATACTATCATAAGTAGTTGTGATTGCAGTTGGCTCTTTTGGAGTATTACATGTACTTGCACACTTTGAAGTAGTTAGCAAATGTAGTTTTATCCTGCACTGATAATTGCTAAAGTCCCAGTGATCAAATTGCGTTATGTGCCATTGATATTATCCCAATTCTCTATGCTTTTCTGCCACTATCATTGTGCTGTTACCACCATACTATCTTTTTTATTCTAAATATTTGTTAATTTTATGCAGATGCTGCTCCATAAGAATAACCATGGGATTTGGACTGCTTATTCACTTTATGTATTTGGATTGCTTATTTACTCTATCTTTGGACTATTAATTTTCAATTTTAAGACTGTATTATGACTTTAGTTTGGGACTTCTATTTAGTTCTGGAAGTTATATAATGACAATTTATTTGTAATTTTTAATATTATTAAATATTTTATACTTTTTTATGATGCTTTTCTTTTTATATGAAATATGTTGGATTAAATAAATCAATATAAGTAATTGAAAATATAATAAAATTTTATTTTTACCGACGCTTTAAATTCTATACTGACAGTTCATAAAACAACAAAAATGTATAGTAGATCGTAAGTAAAATTATTATATGTATACCAACGGACAAATGACCGTCGGTATATATATATCTACGGTATCTATACCGACGGAAACTAAATCCGTCGGTATAACTATACCGACGGACGATAGAGCCGTCGGTATAGGTAAAAACAAAAGGGACTAACCCAACATAGGCTATACCGACGGTAGTAACATTACTGACGCCTTAAACCGTCGGTATAGGTTATATATCCTATTCCGACGGTCACTTTTTCCGTCGGTATAGGTCTATACCGACGAGGGTTTTACCGTCGCTTAAATTTTTGTCGGAATAGTCATTTTGACCGTCGGTATAGGGTTTTAGGACTTTTAGCGACGGATTTTTGGGTTTTACCAACGCTTTTTGGACCGTCACTATATGGCAATTTGTTTGTAGTGATATATTACAATCACATAATTACAATTACATAGATATATTACTATTACATAGATATATTACATATATTACATAAATATATGTATATATTACAATTACAATTACACAAATATCTATATAATTCTAATGTATCTATGTAATTGTAATATATCAATAAAATTGTAATATATATTACATAGATATATTACAATTACATAGATATAGATATATTACAGTTACATAGATATAGATATATTACAGTTACATAGATATATTACAATTACTTAAATATATTATAATTGGCTGAATATTTTATGTATCGTGAACAACACACCTTAATCATTTATGATGATCCTTCCAAGCAAGCACAGGCTTATCGCCAAATGTCTCTTCTATTACGAAGACCGCCTGGTCGTGAAGCTTATCTAGGAGATGTCTTTTATTTGCATTTACGCCTTTTAGAAAGAGCCGCTAAATCAAGTTCTCAGTTAGGTGAAGGAAGTATGACTGCTTTACCAATAGTTGAGACCCAGTTGGGAGATGTTTCGGCGTATATTCCTACTAATGTGATTTCCATTACAGATGGACAAATATTCTTATCCGCCGATCTATTCAATGCTGGAATCAGACCTGCTATTAATGTAGGGATTTCCGTCTCCAGAGTAGGATCTGCGGCTCAAATTAAAGCTATGAAACAAGTCGCTGGTAAATCGAAATTGGAATTGGCCATTACATAGATATATTACAATTACATAGATATATAACAATTACATAGATATATTACAATTACATATATATATATTACATAAATATATTACAATTACATAGATATATATTACAATTACATAAATATATCTATATAATTACATAAATATATATTATCTATGTAGTTTTAATATATATGTAATATATTACATAGATATATTACTATTACATAGATATATTACAATTACATAAATATATTACAATTACATAGATATATTACAATTACATAGATATATTACAATTACATAGATACATTACAATTACACATTAATATATCTATGTAATTTTAATATATCTACGTAATTGTAATATATCTATGTAATATAGAGATATATTACAATTACGTAGATATATTAAAACTACATAGATATATTACAATTACATATTTATATTAAAATTACATAGATACATTACAATTATATAGATATTACAATTATATATATATATATGTAATTGTAATATATTTATTTATACATTACAACAATGATATATTACATACATATGTAATTCTAATGTAATTGTAAAATATCTATGTAATTGTAATATATCTATGTAAATATATTACAATTCTATTAATTACAATTACATAGATATATCTATGTAAGTCTAATGTTTTATGTAATTGTAATATATTTATGTAATTATAATATATCTAATATAATATATCTATGTAATTGTAGTATTTCAGTAATTATATATATATTACAATTACCTAGATATATTACATAAATATTTTCAGTAATTGTAATATATCTAATATTTACCATAGATATATTTGTGTAATTGCCATTGTAATTGTAATTACACATATTTATGTAATATATCTATGTAATTGTAATACATCTATGTAATATATCTATGTTATTGTAATATATCTATGTAATTATAATATATCTATGTAATTGTAATATATCTATGTAATTATAATATATTTGTGTAATTTTAATGTATTTATGTAATTGTAATATATCTACGTATTTGTAATGTATATATGTAATTGTAATATATCTATGTAATTGTAATATATCTATGTAATTTTAATGTATCTATGTAATTGTTATATATCAATTTAATTGTAATGTTTTAATTAATTGTAATATATCTATGTAATTGTAATAAATCTATTTAATTGTAATGTATTTATATAATTGTAATATATCTCTAGACACCTAATTTTGTCCGGACCACTAAAACAGGTATGTTTTCTTCCTAAATTGATGTAGGTGCTACTCCAAGACTTAGTTTAAGAGGGCGAGCATAAAAAGTCAAACTTAAAAAAAGTCAACCCCGGAAAAAGTCAACCCCTAAAAATTCAACCCCAAAAAGTCAACCTACTGAAAAAGTCAACTCACTTTCAAAATCAAGATTTTAAGTTCAATTGAAAAATGGCAAAAGAATTTTGATAATCCGAGGTCTACATTGAAAGATATGGAGTTCGGAAGTTGGGATTTGGAGATTCAGTAGAAAAGAAACCCTAATCCGAGAAATTTGGGGAAAAGTGCTTAAACGATCAAATTGGTCGAAATTGAAGGTTCCAAATGAAATATAAGCACTGACTACGGGTAATGGAGAAGTCACTTGCAAGAAAAATCGAAAGAAAAGTCAATCCGGGAGAAAACCGAGAATTAGGGTTTTTAGTGGATTTCGGTGAAATCGGGAAGAATCACAGAAATGGCCCGACATGGTAAGACCAAAGCCCCCAATGGATGAGGAATGATTAAAAAAGGATATCCCAAGGCTCATCTTGAAGAAAATCTGAAAATCGGACTTGTTTTGAGCAAAACCGGGTTTCAGAGGCAAAAGGGCAAATTTGGAAAATTTGGGAAAAATAGCAAATGGACTCCGAAAATTCTGAAAATTTTTCAATCTCATTCTTAAATCATTTGGAAGAGATTGGCGAAAGAAAATCTTGGTTCGGAGTTCGTTTGCAAAATGGCCAAATCCCGGCCCTCCTATGCAATAATTCAAGAAGATAAATCCCGGAAAAATAGAAAATAAGCTCCAAAAATTCTGAAATTTTGCAAATCTCATTTTTAAATTATTTGGAAGAGATTGGCAAAATAAAATTTTGATTCGGAGTTCAAATGCAAAATGGCCAAATCCCGAGCTCCTATGTAGTAATTCAAGCCGATAAATCCCGAAAAAATACCAAATGAGCTCTAAAAATTATGAAACTTCCAGATCACACTTTTTAATTATTTTGAAGAGATTGGTGAAGAAAAATTCTTATTTGGAGCTCGTTTAAAAAATGGTAAAATGTAGGGGCATAAAACGGCATTTTTGGAAGAAAAAATCCAAATAAATAGCAAACGGACTCGGATAATTTTGAAAACTTCCATAACTCAATTTTTTATTATTTTGGAAGTATTAAAAAAAATAAAAATTGAATTTGGAGTCCGTTTGATATTTATTTGCATCCGGGGGGCAAAACAGTCATTTCACCCAAGCAACCGAAAAGGGCTACTTTGGGCCTTTCAAAAAATCAAAGTTGGGCTGGAAAAGAGAAATGCTGGCCTGCCTAGGCCCAAAGGAAGGAGGAAGCTTCTGATTTTTTCAATTAAATGGCTAAAAATCAAGAGTTAGTTAGAGATTCTCTTTGATCAAGCCATGGTGATTAAGCCGCATAGGCCAAGAGAGATGTCAACATTATTCTTGAACAGCTGTAATTTGAGGCAGCTGAGATGCTAATCTAAAGGTGATAATTTCATGATTTTTTCACCTTGAATTATTAGCCATTTGATGGAAAATTGGTTACAAAAAATGACAACATCCTTGAGGGAATATGAGGGGGTTTCGGCCAGCATAGTGAGGGGGTTAGAAAATTCATTTTTTTCATTTCATTTTGCTGAGTTCTTTTGGTATTTACTTAGTTTTTTCTCTCCTTGGTTGAAAGCAAAAAAGAAAAGTTTAGAAAAGAAAGGAAAGTTTGAAGAGATAAAGCTTGAAAGATAGCTTCTTAAGGTTGCTCTTGAGCACCAACTCTTGCACTTTCTTGATTTTCCATTCTTATTTTTGCTATTTTGATTACTATTTGGTGAGTTTCCATTTTAAATAAATGTTTTTTTTTTATTGTTCTTCTTAAGTTCTTCCTTCATCTCTTTCTTAAATATATTTTTTACAATTTTTTTTTTTCAATAAACTCACCATGGCCGAATGGCCTACATTATTTATTTAAGTTGTTGTTTTGGTTTATATTATCATATTGTTTATGTTATTTTCTTTGATCTTGATGTTTTAAATGTTATGTTACTTCATATACTTGAGTTATATTTTAGTTTGGTTGCTTTGTTTGTTGTCATTTATGATTTAAATGTCATGTTCTTGCATTTTTAATTTTCTGTTTTCATGATGTTTAAATTTGAGCATGTTTTAGATTTAGTATATCAAGTGTTTGTGAAAATGCTTGTGTGGTTTTTGCATGATTTGAGTTTTATATCTTAGTTGAGCATGTTTTAGATTTAGTATATTAAGTGTTTGTGAAAATGCTTGTGTGGTTTTTGCATGATTTGAGTGTTATATTTTAGTTGAGCATGTTAGTATACCAAGTGTTTGTGAAAATGCCATGCTTGTTGGAGCTTGAGGCCATTTGGCTACTCCATGTGTTTTGCATTGTGTGTTGCATTTTTGCCATGTTAGTTAGTAGGTTTTTGCATTTGCGTGACATTTGATTTAGTTGAGCATGTTAGTATACCAAGTGTTTGTGAAAATGCCATGTTTGCTAGTTTCATTATTCCATTCGGCCACCCTTGAATTTTTGCATTTTATGTACATTCTTGCCATGTTAGTTGATAGGTTAGCATTTGCATGATATTTGGTTGAGTTTTTTGGTTTAAGCATGCTTTGTGTTTGTCAAAATGCCATGCATATTTTAGTTATTAGCTTTGGTTCATTTGCCATGCATGTTCATGCATTTTAGGTCTAGGTTGCATTAAATGCCGTGCAAGTTCATTTAGGTCTAGGTCACTTTATGAATGCCATGCATTTTTTCATGACATTTAGGTTTAAATCCATGCATTTCATGCATTATGTTTGCTGTATTTTTTCATGCATTTCATGTTCATGCCACTTGAATAATGACTTTGACCAATTAATGGTTCAAAGTCATGCTCTCTTGAGCACACTTGTGGAAAATTAAGTTTTGTCAAATTGATTATTCTACCTTTGTGATTTTTTTTACTTATTCAATTTTTATCTAACTTTCAAAAAGTCCTAGCTACTGTTTTTGAGTCATTTTGTGAGTCTAAAATATTTTTACTTTGATTTTTAAATGATTTTATCAAAGGCAAAAATGTGTTTTGACAAAACAGTTTTTTCACCCAGTACTCGTACATTTCCGATTTTTCTGGGAATCCATATTTGATCAGAAAATTAAGAAGATTTTTTCCCGTGTAGTTTTACATGTCCTGAGTCTCCAGTATTTTTTTCAGAAATTTTTGAAGTTTTAAAAAATAGGGTAAAAAATCGTGGCTTAAAACTGGACAGTAGAGTCAGAATTGAATTTAAAGAAAAATCATTTTTCTGTTTTGGTTAAGTTACTTAGAGTGGGCTCATTAGGAGGGTTAGCTACTGACTTAGGGTAGTTTCTAAGCCTTTTAAAACTCTAAAAATGGTTTTTCAAGTCTCGGGTTAAGGGTAGTCAAGTCCGGATTTTTAAACTTAGGAAATTAGAGCCATTTAAAAAAGATTTAGCCCAGTTTTTATTTTTAATTCAAGCTTTTCAAAATTGTTTTCAAACAATCACAAAGTATTTTGGTTTTAGAATATTTAATTTGACATATTTGCCTAAGGTAGCCGGATATCTTTTTAGATATACGGATTTCCTTAATTAAAGGAAAACATACATTTCATGCATTGCATTTTCCATATTCATGCATTTTATATAATATGTGATTCCTGCTATAATAATTCCTATGATATTGTTATTATTTTGATTTATATTTTTTTTTATGATATATGGTTTATTATATGGTTTTGAATATTTCATGATATCCTATACTTTTATTTAGTTATTTTTATATTTAGCATATACTATGTTCATGCATTATTATTTTTATTTTTATGCATATTATATGATAGCATTATTCTATATTTCATGTCATTTAAATTATATGCCATATCATTCATATTTGCCATGTCATTTAAATTATTTCATTTCATATAGAATATATTATGTTACTTAGGTCATTTCATTTCATGTAGAATATATTATGTTATTTAAATTATTTCATTTCATATAAAATATATTATGTTACTTAGGTCATTTCATTTCATTTAGAACATATCATATGACTTAGGATATTTCATTTCATTTAGGATATATTATGTCATTTAGGATATTTCATTTCATTTAGAATATATCATGTGACTTAGGATATTTCATTTCATTTAGAATATAACATATAACTTAGAATATTTTATTTCATTTAGAATATACTAAGACATTTAAATTATATCATATCATTTAGATTGCATTACATTATTTAAATTTTGCTATGTCATTTTATTTATGTCATGCATATACATATTCATATCTTTTAAAATGTTTTCAAAAGGATAATGATTTTTCAATAAAAAAATAAAGATATTCCCGAGTTAAAATAATTCGTGAGTTCTCTACCGGGTTTGCTGGAGGGAATATCATCAATTATCATTAATAAAGGAATATCTTTCTTTCAAAAAAAGAGAATGATTCGGAAAGTTTTCCAAAACTAATAAAAATTTCTATATTTTGCCACGTTTGTTGGGGAATATAGGAAAATTTTGAATTTATAAATTCCGGATCATTTTAAATTAAAAATGGAATTATTTTTCTTTAAATTGGGAATTAAATTGAAATACTAAATTTAAAACCAACTTTTTTTTACCGAGATTTAAGATAACACACGATTAATAAGGTACCGATTTATACGGGCGTTGTGAGGGTGCTAATCCTTCCCCGCACGTAACCGACTCCCGAACCCGCTTCTTTGATTTCTCTGGTTTATAACGCAGACTTGAAATTGGTTTTAAAAATGTTTTAATTAATTTTAAAATATTTTATAAAACCGGTTTTAATAGGTGGCCGATCACACCTAGCTAAAAAAGATTGGTGGCGACTCCATGTCTTTTTCAAGGTCATTTTCAAAACCTTCATTTTTTTAGAGGAATTAAGTCGAATTTTTCTCGGTTTTTTTAAAGGTCACGCTTAACGAATAATAAAGTCTTGCGATGAGACTCGTTATTTTCTAGGTTGCGACAATATCTATGTAATTCTAATGTTCTAAGTAATTGTAATATATTTATGTATACATAGATGTATATGTAATTGTAATATATCTATGTAATTGTAATGTATCTATGTAGTATATTACAATTACATATATATTACATAGATATATTACAATTACATGGATATATTCAATTATATCTATGCAATTGTAATATATCTATGAAACTGTAATATATCTATGTAATTGTAATATAGTTATGTATGCATAGATATATACTATAATTACATAAATATATTATAATTACATAGATATATTACAATTACTTAAAACATCATAATTACAAAGATATATCCAGTAATATCAATAGAATATATTGAAATAGAAAACTTCATAGCTACTATATGCGAATTATAAGGAGTATATTTCTAAAACCTATATTCCACCTTTGAAGAAATCTTTCTTCTTCTGGAAACACTTTCAAATACACTGTCACTTCCCTTACCATTATAATCTAACTTGTTCTTTAAAAGGAAAAGCTTTAGGCAAAAATATATAGAAAAGATGGGGTTCATTAAAATATATAGAATATTATTATTATTAAATTTTTTATATTAAAATATAAATATAATTTTAAATAAGTGTAAACAAAATAGTTACCTATTATTCTCTTATATATAGATTGCATGGCACAGCAAGGTTTTTTTATTACAATCATTTCCTAATTTTTTATTTAGAATTATCTATATCTTAAACAGTTAAACATTAACAAAGCATAAATCTTCTTTCTCTAATCATTAAGTCCATTGCAATGTTAAGAAGGCAATGGTTATTCCATTCTATTAGTATGTTTGGTAGGTTAATATGAATGTAGGAATGGAAAAGAAAAATAGCTCATTGATAATAATACCCTTTACTGTAAAATTAATAATATATTATTTACTTAATTTATTTTATTAATATTATTTTACATAACTTTATCTTATTAATATTATTTACTCAAATTTTGTTATATCAAAATTATTATTTTATAAATTTATAAAATATTTATATCTATGTAATTGTAATATATCTAAGTAATATGTCTACATAATTGTAATATTTATCTATGTAATTTTAATATATCTATGTAATTGAAAAACATCTATGTAATTGTAATATCTATGTAATATATCTATGTAATTGTAATGTATCTATGTAATTGTAATATGTCTACGTAATTGTAATATATTTATGTAATTATATCTATGTAAATGTAATATATCTATGTAATTGTAATATATCTATGTAATAGTAATATATCTATATAATTGTAATTGTAATATATATCTATGTCATATATCTATGTAATTGTAATATCTATGTAATTGTAATATATTTATGTAATGTATCTATGTAATATATCTATGTAATTGTAATATATCTATGTAACTGTAGTATATCTATGTAATTGTAATATATATATATATGTAATTGTAATATATTTATGTAATTATAATATATTACAATTACATAGATATTACATATATGTAATTGTAATATATCTATGTAATTGTAATTATGTGATTGTAATATATGTAATATATCTATGTAATTAGATAATTACATATATTACAATCACATAATTACAATTACATAGATATATTACAATTACATATATATATATATATATTACAATTACATAAATATATTACAATTACATAAATATATTTACAATTACATAGATATGTTACAATTACATATATATATATATATATATTACAATTACATAATAATATTTACAATTACATAGATATAAATATTACAATTACATAAATGTATTACAACATAGTACAGTTACATAAATATATTTATTACAAAGATATACTATTACAATTTGATCTACATTAACACTATTAAATATATTAAAATTACATAAATATATTACATAGATACATTACAATTACATAGATATATTACAATCACATAGATATATTACTATTACATAGATATATTACAATTATATAGATATATATCTAATGTGTAATTATAATATATTACAATTCCATAGATATATTAAAACTACATAGATATATAATAATTACATAGATAAATATATTACATAGATATATTATAATTACAAAAATATATTACAATTACATAGATATATTACAATACACAAATATATTACAATTACATAGATATATTACATTAACACTATTACATAGATATAATACAATTACATAGATATATTACATAAATATATTACATAGATATGTTATATTATAATATATTACATACATATATTACATAGATACATTGGATATATTACATAGATATACTACAGTTACATAGATATATTACAATTATATAGATATATTACATAGATACATTACAATTACATAGATATATATTACATAGATAATTGTAACATATCTATGTAATTGTAATACATCTATGTAATATATGTAATATATCTATGTAACTGTCATATATCTATGTAATTGTAACATAGATATATACTACAATTACATAGATATTACAATTACATAGCTATATTACAATTACATAAATATATTACATAGATATAATTGGATATATTTATGTAGTTGTAATATCTGTGTAATATATCTATGTAATATATTATCTATGTAATTGTAATATATATAGATATATTTATGTAATTGTAATATATATTTGTGTAATTGTATAATTGTAATAGTATATCTATGTAATTGTAATATATATATATATATATATGTAATTGTAATATATTTATGTAAATTATAATATATCTATGTAATATATCTATGTATCTATGCAATTGTAATATATAATACATAAATATATTACAGTTACATAGATATATTACAATTGCATAGATATAATACAATTACATAGATATATTACATTTATATAGATACATTGGATATATATATTACAATTACATAGATATAATTGTAATACATAGATACAATTGCATAGATACATAGATATATTATATCTATGTAATTATAATATATGTATTACATAGATATATTACAATTACATAAATATATCTATGTATCTATGTAATTCTAATATATCAATGTAATTCAAAAACATATATTACATAAATATATTAGAATTACATATATATATTAGAATTACATAAATATATTTACAATTACATAGATATATATATTACAATTACATAAATGTATTACAATTACATAGATATATTATAATTACATAAATACATTACAATTACATAGAAATATTATAATTACATAGATAATATATTACAATTACATAAATATGTTACAATTACATAGATATATTACATTAACACAAATACATAGATAATAAATAAATTACACCATTATATTACAATTACATAGATATATTACAATTACACAAATATATTACAATTACATAGATATATGACAATTACATAGATATATTACATCAGTAATTCTAATGTATACATGTAATATCTAATGTTTACGTAATGTATCTAATAGTAATTATAATGTATACATGTAATATCTATTGTTTTCAGTAATTTTAATATATACATGTAATATCTATGTAATTGTAATATATTTGTGTAATTGCAATATATCTATGTAATTGTAATATATTGGTGTCATTTATTTATTATCTATGTAATTGTATTATATCTATGTAATAGTGTTAATGTAATATATCTATGTAATTGTATTTATGTAATTGTAATATATTAGTAATATATCTATGTAAATTACATTACTGTTTCTGAAAACATTAGATATTACAATTACATATATCTATGTAATTGTAATAGATACATTACTATAACATATATATATTACAATTACATAGATATATTACAATTACATAGATATAATTACATAGACATATTACAATTACATAGATATATTACAATTACATATATATATTACATAAATATATTAAAATTACATAGATATATATTACAATTACATAATTACAATTACATAAATATATCTATATAATTACATAAATACATATATTATCTATGTAGTTTTAATATATATATGTAATATATTACATAGATATATTACAATTACATAGATATATTACAATTACATAAATATATCACATAGATATATTATAATTACATATATATATTACAATTACATAAATGTATTACAATTACATAGATATATTATAACATAGATACATTTATATAGATATATTATAGTTAATGTAATATATATACTTGTGTAATTGTAATATATCTATTTGTGTAATTGTAATATATTACATAGATATATTACAATTACATAGATATATTACAATTACATAAATATTTTACAATTATATAGATATATTACATAGATATATTACAATTACATAGATGTTACAATTACATATATATATATATATTACAATTACATAGATATTACAATTACATAGATGTATACACTATCAATTATCTAATATTTTCAGTAATTCTAATGTATACATGTAATATCTAATGTTTTCAGTAATTGTAATGTATACATGTAATATCTAATATTTTCAGTAATTGTAATATATCTATATAAATGTAATATATCTATATAATTGTAATATATTTAATAGTGTTAATGTAATATATCTATGTAATTGTAATTGTATCACAAAAGTATATAACAATTACTTAAATATATTACAATTACATAGATATATTACAATGTATTACACAAATATATATTACATATATTACATAGATATATTACAATATATATATGTATATAAATACATAGATATATTACAATTACATATATATTGTAATTACATAGATATATTACAAATTTATTATAATATATCTAATATATCTATGTAATTGTAATATATTTATGTAATTGTAATATATCTATGTAATTCTAATATATTCAATGTATTACAATTACAGTGACATAGATATATTAAAATTATAATTACATAGATATATTACAATTGTAATATATATATATATATGTAATTACATAGATATATTACAATTACATAGATATATTACAATTATATAGATATATTACAATTACTGAAAATATTAGATATTACATGTATATTACATTGATATATACATAGATACATTACAATTACATTAATATATATCTATGTAATTGTAAGATATATTACAGTATATCTATGTAATTTTAATATATATCTATGTATAATATATCTATGTAATTGTAATATATTTATGTAATTGTAATATATATTTATGTAATATATCTATGTAATTATAATATATCTATGTAATTGTAATTATTTGTGTACTTGTTCTTTAAAAGGAAAAGCTTTAGGCAAAAATATATAGAAAAGATGGGATTCATTAAAATATATAGAATATTACTATTATTAAATTTTTTATATTAAAATATAAATTTAATTTTAAATAAGTGTAAACAAAATAGTTACCTATTATTCTCTTATATATAGATTGCATGGCACAGCAAGGTTTTTTTATAACAATGATTTCCTAATTTTTTCATTAGAATTACCTTTATCTTAAACAGTTAAACATTAACAAAGCATGAATCTTCTTTCTCTAATCATTAAGTCCATTGCAATGTTAAGAAGGCAATGGTTATTCCATTCTATTAGTATGTTTGGTAGGTTAATATGAATGTAGGAATGGAAAAGAAAAATAGCTCATTGATAATAATACCCTTTAATGTAAAATTAATAATATATTATTTACTTAATTTATTTTATTAATATTATTTTACATAATTTTAGCTTATTAATATTATTTACTCAAATTTTGTTATATCAAAATTATTATTTTATAAATTAATAAAATATTTATATCTATGTAATTGTAATATATCTATGTAAAATGTCTATGTAATTGTAATATTTATTTATGTAATTGTAATATATCTATGTAATTGAAATACATCTATGTAATTGTAATACATCTATGTAATTGTAATACATCTATGTAATTGTAATATCTATGTAATATATCTATGTAATTGTAATTTATCTATGTAATTATAATATGTCTATGTAATTGTAATATATTTATGTAATTATATGTATGTAATTGTAATATATCTATGTAATTGTAATATATCTATATAATTGTAATTGTAATATATCTATGTAATTGTAATATATCTATGTAGTATATCTATGTAATTCTAATATATCTATGTAATTGTAATATCTATGTAACTGTAATATATTTATGTAATGTATCTATTTAATATATATATGTAATTGTAATATATCTATGTAACTGTAGTATATCTATGTAATTGTAATAAATAAATAAATATATATATGTATTTGTAATATATTTATGTAATTATAATATATTAAAATTACATAGATATATTAGATATATTACATAGATATACTGCAGTTACATAGATATATTTCAATTACATAGATATATTACATAGATACATTACAATTACATAGATATATTACAATTACATAGATATATATTACATAGATAATTGTAATACATCTATGTAATATATGTAATATATCTATGTAATTGTAACATACATATATACTACAATTACATAAATATTACAATTACATAGATATATTACAATTACATAAATATATTACATAGATATATTACACAGATACAGTGGATATATTTATGTAATTGTAACATATATGTAATATATCTACGTAATTGTAATATATATGTAATTGTAATATATCTAATATATCTATGTAATTGTAATATATATAATTGTAATATATATATGTAATTGTAATATATTTATGTAATTATAATATATCTATGTAATATATCTATGTATCTATGCAATTGTAATATATAATACATAAATATATTACAGTTACATAGATATATTACAATTACAATTACATATATATATATATATTACAATTACATAGATATAATTGTAATACATTGATACTATTGCATAGATACATAGATATATTATATCTACGTAATTGTAATTGTAATAGATATATTACATAGATATATTACAATTACATAAATATATCTATGTATCTATGTAATTCTAATATATCAATGTAATTCGAAAAGATATATTACATAGATATATTACATAAATATATTAAATTTACATGTATATATTACAATTACATAAATACATTTACAATTACATAGATATATTACAATTACATATATGTATATTACAATTACATAGATATATTTACAATTACATAGATATATTACAATTACATAGATATATTTACAATTACATATATATATATATATATATATATATATTACAATTGCATAGATATATTACAATTACATAAATACGTTAAATTACATAGATATATTATAATTACATAGATAATATATTACAATTACATAGATATATTATATTAACACAATTACATAGATATAATACAATTAAATAGATAATAAATAAATTAAACCATTATATCACAATTACATAGATATATTACAATTACACGAATGTATTACAATTACATAGATATATCTATGTAATTGTAATTGTAATATATCTATGTAATTGTAATATATATATATATATATGTAATTGTAATATATCTATGTAATTGTATTAAATATATTTATGTAATATATCTATGTAATATTACATAGATAAATATATACATGTAATATATCTTCGTAATTACATTATCTAATGTTTTCAGTAATTCTAATGTATTCATGTAATATCTAATGTTTTCAGTAATTCTAATATTTTCAGTAATATATCTAATACAGTAATTCTAATATATTTACAATTACATATATATATTACTATTACATAGATAAATATATACATGTAATATATCTTTGTAATTACATTATCTAATGTTTTCAGTAATTCTAATGTATTCATGTAATATCTAATGTTTTCAGTAATTATAATATTTTCCGTAATATATCTAATACAGTAATTGTAATATTATCTATATAATTGTAATATATCTATGTAATTGTAATATACCTATGTAATAGTAATATATTACAATTACATAGATATATTAAAACTACATAGATATATTATAATTACATAGATAATATATTACATATATACATTGGATATATATATATTACAATTACATATATATATATATATTCTACAGTTACATAGATATATTACAATTACATAGATATATTACATAGATACATTACAATTACATAGATACATATTACATAGATATATTATAATTACATAGATGTATTACATAGATATATTACATAGATATTACAATTACATAGATACATTGGACATATTACAATTATATATTATAATTACATAGATACATTACAATTACATAGATATATAATAATTACATAGATATATTACAATTACATAAATATATTACAATTACATAGATACATATTTCATAGATATATTATAATTACATAGATGTATTACATAGATATATTACATACATATATTATACATAGATATATTACAATTACATAGATATATTATTTCAATTACATAGATATATTACATAGATATTACAATTACATAGATACATTGGATATATTACAATTATATATTATAATTACATAGATACATTACAATTACATAGATATATAATAATTACATAGATATGTTACAATTACATAGATACATTTCAATTACACATTAATATATCTATGTAATTGTAATATATCTGTGTAATTGTAATATATTGTGTAATTGTAATATATCTATGTAATTGTAATATATCTATGTAATTTTAATATATCTATGTTATTGTAATATATTTATGCAATTGTAATGTATCTATGTAATTATAATATGTCTATGTAATTGTAATATGTCTATGTAATTGTAATATGTCTATGTAATTGTAATATATTTGTGTATTGTAATATTTCTATGTATCTATGTAATTGTAATATATTTATGTAATATATCTATGTAGTTTTATGTGATATATGTAATATATCTATGTAATTGTAATATATTTATGTAATAGCAATATATCTATGTAATTGAATTGTAATATATATACGTAATTGTTATGTATCTATGTAATAGTAATATATCTATGTAATTGTAATTATGTAATTGTAATTTATCTATGTAATTGTAATAAATATATTTATGTAATATATCTAACATGCCAATTACATAGATATATTACATTAACACTATTAAATATATTACAATTACATAGATATATTACATTTATATAGATATATTACAATTACTGAAAATATTAGATATTACATGTATACATTACAATTATTGAAAACATTAGATATTACATGTATACATTAGAATTACTTAGAATTACATATATTACATATATTACATAGATAAATATGTTACAATTACATAGATATATTTGTGTAATATATCTATGTAATAATATATCTATGTAATTGTAATATATTATCTATATATTTATTTTAATATATCTATGTAATTGTAATTATAATATATATTATGTAATTACAGTATATCTATGAAATATATTACAATTACATAAATGTAATATATCTATGTAATATATTTTTGTATTATATCTATGTAATTGTAATATTGTCTATATATCTATGTAATTGTAATATATTTATGTGATTATAATATATCTATGTATAATATATCTATATATATATATCTATGTAATAATATATCTATGTAATTGTAATATATCTATGTAACTGTAATATATTTGTGTAATTTTAATATATCTACATAAATATATTGTAATGTATCTCTGTAATATATATATATCTATGTAATTATTGCATAGATATATTACAATTACATAGATATATATTACAATTACATAGATATACTACATAAATATATCTATTAATTGTAATATATATATTTGTGTAATGTATCTATGTAATTGTAATATACATAGACATATTACAATTACAATTACGTAGATATATATTACAATTAGAATTACATAAATATATTTTTGTAATTATAATATATCTATGTAATATATTTATGTAATTTACGTAATGTTAAGTGGTAATTCTAACAAATAAATATAATATATTATAATTACACATTATATATATTACAATTACATCGATATATTACAATTATATATCTAAAGTTTTCAGTAACATAGATATATTACATTTATATAGATATATTACAATTACAATTACTTAAATATATTACTATTACATAGATATATTACAATTACATAGATATATTACAATTGCATAGATATATTACAATTACATAAATATATTACAATTACATAGATATATTTATTAATATAATTACATGGATATATTACATACATATATATAACATAGATATATATTACAATTACATAGATATATTATAATTACATAAATATATAGATATATTTCAATTACATTTATATAGATATATTACAATTATATAGATATATTACATAGATACATTACAATTACATAGATATATTACATAGATACATTACAATTACATAGATATATTACATAGATATATTACAATTACATATATATATTACAATTACATAAATATATTACAATTAATAATGTATCTATGTAATATTACATAGATATATTACATAAATATATTACAATTACATAGATATATTACCACTACAAAGATATATTATCTATGTAATTTTATGTAATATATGTAATATATCTATGTATCTATGTAATATATCTATGTATCTATGTAATATATCTATGTAATATATCTATGTAATTGTAATATATCTTTTCTAATTATATAAAAACATTAGAATTACATAGATAATTACTTAAAACATATTACAAATATAATACATTAGACAAAATTAGGTGTCTACAACTGCCTCACTTTGGCTATTGTTCAGAATCAAGAATCAGGCAAAGATAAATAAACACTATTTTTGTTCGATTAGTGAAATCACATGTGAAGGAAAGGAAAAGGAGTTTTCATTTTTTTTCATTTTCATTTTTATTTTCATTTTTATTTTCATTTTCATTTTTTTCATTTTTATTTTTATTTATGGTTTTTTTTTCCTTCTGATAAACAGCTGTAAATAGAAGATTTTGTCCTTAAATTGAGTTCCTTGACTAGTCAAGGCTCGACCCGTCTCAAGAAAATGAGTTCAATTTCCAAGAGAAGAATCTAGAAGATTTTGTCCTTAAATTGAGTTCCCTGACTAATCAAGGTTCGACCCGTCTTAAGAAGACGAGTTCGATTTGCAAGAGAAGAAAATAGAAGATTTTGTCCTTAAATTGAGTTCCCTGACTAATCAAGGCTCGACCCATCTTAAGGAAACAAGTTCGATTTGCAAGAGAAGAAAATTGAAGATTTTGTCCTTAAATTGAGTTCCCTGACTAATCAAGGCTCGACCCGTCTTAAGGAAACGAGTTCGATAATATTACAATTACATAGATATATTACATATATTACATAAAATTACATAGATATAATTACATAGATAATATATCTTTGTAGTTGTAATATATCTATGTAATTGTAATATATTTATGTAATATATCTATGTAATTGTAATGTATCTATGTAATATATCTATGTAATTGTAATATATATATATATATATATGTAATTGTAATATCTATGTAATTTTAATATATCTATGTAATTGTAATGTATCTGTAGACACCTAATTTTGTCCGGACCACTAAAACAGGTACGTTTTCTTCCTAAATTGATGTTTCCGAGTGTAAAAAGACTGTTTTCATCCTGCAGGTGGTGCTCCAAGACTTAGTTTAAGAGGGTGAGCATAAAAAGTCAAACTTTAAAAAAGTCAACCCCGGAAAAAGTAAACCCCGAAAAAGTAAACCCCAAAAAGTCAACTACTGAAAAAGTCAACCCACTTTCAAAATCAAGATTTTAAGTTCAATTGAAACATGGCGAAAGAATTTTGATAATCCGAGGTCTACATTGAAAGATATGGAGTTCGGAAGTTGGGATTTGGAGATTTAGTAGAAAGGAAACCCTAATCCGAGAAATTTGGGGAAAAGTGCTTAAACGATCGAATTGGTCGAAATTGAAGGTTCCAAATGAAATATAAGCACTGAATACAGGTAATGAAGAAGCCACTTGCAAGAAAAACTGAAATAAAAGTCACTCCGGGAGAAAACCGAGAATTAGGGTTTTTAGTGGATTTCGGTGAAATCGGGAAGAATCACAGAAATGGCCCGACTTGGTAAGACCAAAGCCCCCATTGGATGAGGAATGAATAAAAAAGATAGCCCAAGGCTCAGCTTGAAGAAAATCTGAAAATCGGACTTGTTTTGAGCAAAACCGGGTTTCAGAGGTAAAAAGGGCAAAATTGGAAAATTTGGGAAAAATAGCAAATGGACTCCAAAAATTCTGAAATTTTTTCAATATCATTCTTAAATCATTTGAAAGATATTGGTAAAATAAAATCTTGATTCGGAGTTCGTTTGCAAAATGGCCAAATCCCGGGCTGCTTATGTAGTAATTCAAAAAGGAAAATCCTGAAAAAATAGCAAATGAGCTCCAAATCTTTTGAAATTTTGAAAATCTCATTTTAAATTATTTGGAAGATATTGGCGAAAGAAAATCTTGATTCGGAGTTCGTTTGCAAAATGGCCAAATCCCGGGCCTCCTATGCAATAATTCAAAAGATAAATCCCGGAAAAATAGCAAATGGACTCCAAAAATTCTGAAATTTTGCAAATCTCATTTTTAAATTATTTGGAAGAGATTGGCGAAAGAAAATCTTGATTCGGAGTTCGTTTGCAAAATGGCCAAATCCCGGGCCTCCTATGTAGTAATTCAAGCCGATAAATCCCGAAAAATACCAAATGAGCTCCAAAAATTATGAAAACTTCCATATCACAGTTTTTAATTATTTTGAAGAGATTGGTGAAGAAAAATCTTGATTTGGAGCTCGTTTAAAAAATGGTAAAATGTAGGGGCATAAAAGGGCATTTTTGGAAAAAAAAATCCAAATAAATAGCAAACGGACTCGGATAATTTTGAAAACTTCCAGAACTCAATATTTTATTATTTTGGAAGTATTAAAAAAAGAAAAATTGAATTTGGAGTCCGTTTGATATTTATTTGCATCCGGGGGCAAAACGGTCATTTCACCCAAGCAACCGAAAAGGGCTTCTTTGGGCCTTTCAAAAAATCAGAGTTGGGCTGGAAAAGAGAAGTTCTGGCCTGCCCAGGCCCAAAGGAAGGAGGAAGCTTCTGATTTTTCAATCAAATGGCTAAAAATCAAGAGTTAGTTAGAGATTCTCTTTGATCAAGCCATGGTGATTAAGCCACATAGGCCAAGAGAGATGTCAACATTATTCTTGAAAAGATGTAATTTGAGAGAGCTGAGATGCTAATCTAAAGGTGGTAATTTCATGATTTTTCACCTTGAATTATTAGCCATTTGATGGAAAATTGGTTACAAGAAAAATGACAACATCCTTGGGCAATATGAGGGGGTTTCGGCCAGCACTTGGAGGGGGTCAGAATTTGCAATTTTCATCTTCATTTTGCTGAGTTCTTTGAGTTTTTACTTGTTTTTTCTCTCCTTGGTTGAAAGCAAAAAAGAAAATTTTAGAAAAGAAAGGAAAGTTTGAAGAGATAAAGCTTGAAATATAGCTTATTAAGGTTGCTCTTGAGCACCAACTCTTGCACTTTCTTGATTTTCATTCTTGTTTTTGCTATTTTGATTACTATTTGGTGAGTTTCCTTTTTAAATAAATGTTTTTTTTATTATTCTTCTTAGGTTCTTTCTTTATCTCTTTCTTAAATATATTTTTTTACAATTTTTTTTTACAATTTCTCACCATGGCCGAATGGCCTACATTCTTTATTTAAGTTGCTGTTTTGTTTATTTTATCATGTTGTTTATGTTATTTTCTTTGATCTTGATGTTTTAAGTGTTGTTCTACTTCATATACTTGAGTTATATTTTAATTTGGTTGCTTTGTTTGTTGCCATTTATGTTTTAAATATCATGTTTTTGCATTTTTAATTTTCTGTTTTCATAATGTTTAAATTTGTTGGTGTTTTAGATTTAGTATATCAAGTGTTTTTGAAAATGCTTGTGTGGAGTTTGCATGATTTGACTTTAATATTTGAGTTGAGCATGTTAGTATATCAAGTGTTTGCGAAAATGCTTGTTTGGTTTTAGTATTTCTACTTTGTGTTTGCATGTTTTGAATGTTATATTTTAGTTGAGCATGTTAGTATATCAAGTGTTTGTAAAAATGCCATGCTTGTTGGAGCTTGAGGCATTTGGCTACTCCATGTGTTTTGCATTGTGTGTTGCATTTTGCCATGTTAGTTGGTAGGTTTTTGCATTTGCATGACATTTGATTTAGTTTTGCATGTTAGTATACCAAGTGTTTGTGAAAATGCCATGTTTGCTAGTTACATAGGCTATTCGGCCACTCCTTGAATTTTTGCATTGTATGTGCATTCTTGCCATGTTAGTTGATAGGTTAGCATTTGCATGATATTTTTTTTGAGTTCTTGGTTTAAGCATGCTTTGTGTTTGTGAAAATGCCATGCATATTTTAGTTATTAAGTTTGGTTTATTTGTCATGCATGTTCATGCATTTTAGGTCTAGGTTGTATTAAATGCCATGCAAATTCATTTAGGTCTAAGTCACTATATTGATGCCATGATTTTTTCATGACATTTAGGTTTAAACTCATGTATTTCATGCACTATGTTTGCTGTATTTTTTCATGCATTTCATATTCATGCCACTTGAATAATGACTTAGGCCAATTAATGGTTCAAAGTCATGCTCTCTTGAGCACACTTGTGGAAAATTAAAGTTTGTCAAATTGATTATTCTACCTTTGTGATTTTTTTTACTTAGCCAATTTTTATCTAACTTTCAAAAAGTCCTAGCTACTGTTTGTAAGTCATTTTATGAATTTCAAATATTTTTACTTTGATTTTTAAATGATTTTATCAAAGGCAAAAAATGTGTTTTGGCAAAGCAGTTTTTTCACCCAGTACTCGTACATCTCCGATTTTTCTGGGAATTCAACTTTAATCAGAAAATTAAGCCGATTTTTTCCCGTCTAGTTTTACATGTCCTGAGTCTCCAGTATTTTGTTTCAGAATTTTTTGAATTTTTAAATATAGGGTAAAAAATCGTGGCTTAAAACTGGACAGTGGAATCAGAATTGAATTTAAAGAAAAATCATTTTTCTGTTTTGGTTAGTTACTTAGAGTGGGCTGATTAGGAGGGTTAGCTACTGACTTAGGGTAGTTTCTAAGCCTTTTTAAACTCTAAAAATGGTTTTTCAAGTCTCGGGTTAAGGGTAGTGAAGTCCGGATTTTTAAACTTTGAAAATTAGAGCCATTTTAAAGAAATTAGCCCAGTTTTTATTTTTAATTCAAGCTTTTCAAAATTGTTTTCAAACAATCACAAAGTATTTTGGTTTTAGAATATTTAATTTGACATATTTTCATAAGGTAGCCGGATATCTTTTTAGATATACGGATTTCCTTAATTAAAGGAAAAAATACATTTCATGCATTGCATTTTCCATATTCATGCATTTTATATAATATGTGATTCTTGCTATGATAATTTCTATGATATTGTTATGATTTTGAGTTATGTTATATTGTTTATTATATGATTTGGAATATTTCATGATATCTTATGCTTTTTATTTAGTTATTTTTTTGTCATATTATTTAGCATATACTATGTTCATGCATTATTATTTGTCATATTATATGATAGCATTATTTCATATTCCATCTCATTTAATTTATATGCCATATCATTCATGTTTGCCATGTCATTTAAATTATTTCATTTCATATAGAATATGTTATGTTACGTAGGTTATTTTATTTCATTTAGAAAATATCATGTTACTTAGGTTATTTCATTTCATATAGAATATGTTATGTTACTTAGGTTATTTTATTTCATTTAGAATATATCATATGACTTAGGATATTGCATCTCATATAGAATATACTATGTTACCTAGGTCATTTCATTTTATTTATAATATGTCATATAACTTAGGATATTTCATTTCATTTAGAATATGCTAAGGCATTTACATTATATCATATCATATAGGAAGCATTATATTATTTAGATTTTTCTATGTCATTTTATTTATGTCATGCATATACATATTCATATCTTTTAAAATGTTTTCAAAAGGATAATGATTTTTAAATAAAAAATAAAGATATTCCCGAGTTGAAATAATTCATGAGTTCTCTACCGGGTTTGCTGGAGGGAATATCATCAATTATCATTAATAAAGGAATATCTTTCTTTCAAAAAAAAAAGAGAATGATTCGGAAAGTTTTTCAAAACTAATAAAAATTTCTATATTTTGCCACGTTTGTTGGGGAATATAAGAAAATTTTGAATTTATAAAATCCGAATCATTTTTGATTAAAAATGAAATATTTTTCTTTAAATTGGGAATTAACTTGAAGTACTAAATTTAAAACCGATTTCTTTTACCGAGACTTGAGATAACACACGATTAATAAGGTACCGTTTTATACGGGCGTTGTGGGGGTGCTAATCCTTCCCCGCACGTAACCGAGTCCCGAACCCGTTTCTTTGATTTCTCTGGTTTAAACGCAGACTTGAAATTGGTTTTAAAAATGTTTTAATTAATTTTTAAAATATTTTATAAAACCGGTTTTAATAGGTGGCCGATCACACCTAGCTAAAAAAGATTGGTGGCTTCTCCATGTCTTTTTCAAGGTCATTTTCAAAACCTTCATTTTTAGAGGAATTAAGTTGACTTTTCCTCGATTTTTTTTAAATGTCACGCTTAACGAATAATAAAGTCTTGCGATGAGACTCGTTATTTTTTAGGTTGCGACAGCTTGGCGACTCCACTGGGGAATATTAGAGAGTCAGGCCTAGAATTAGTCGTGTGTTATCAAAGTCTCAGTTTTGTTGGTTTAATTGGTATTTAATTTTAATTCCCGCATTTTTTTTTAATAAGGATAATTTTGAAAATAATAAAATATTTTTAAATATGTTCATACTCATGTGCATGCATTTTATTATTGTTCTCTAGTTATTTAAGGTTGTATATTATAATTGCTTGTTGGTTAATGCGTTACACTATTCTTGAATGTTTTAATTGCTAGGGCATTTAGAATAAGGTTTGTAGAATAGGTGGTGAAAGGTTTGTTATTCCTCCACACACACTACACGTGCATTTGCATATCATGAATCCTATACCCAGGTTCTGTCCTTTTAAGTGGGAGTAAAGTAACTAAGCCTTCGTGATTGATCCTCCGTATGGGCTAGTGAAACACTTTCGGAGTATAAAGTACCTAATGCCTTCGTGATAATCCTCCGCATGGGCATAGGAAAATATACTCTAACGAATTGAACCCGCTTTTATCGGGGTGCCTTACTAGCCTTCACCGGCGACAGTGAGGAACAATTCGGGGCCTTAGAACCGATTCACCTTCATATAATAAACCTAGGCGAAGCCATGCCGGATTTCCGTTAGATATACCTAAAATAGGAACACATGGAGGGACATTTCTAAACCTTTTGTTACCTATTTTACACTCTGAGTAAGTTTTGTAGATCGGGCAACGATGTACGTACATCGCCCGTAATAAATGTGATACTCCGCCTCGAAGGCATCGTGATGCCTAAATAATCAGATATTGTTAGGGCAGATGTTCATTATCTGTTTAAAAAAAAAAATTCCTTTTTCAAGCATTTTTGCATTTTGCACATTTCATGCATGTTTGAATAGAGCATGTACATTTTGGTTGTATTATTGATCTCATTCTTTGCAATAAATAGTTGGTAATCTCATTTGGTGATTTCATAAAACCGGTAGTGTTGCATGAACATTTGCGTATTGTACCATAGTAGGATCCACTACCCCGAAATTCTTTTGAAAATAACATGATTGGTTTTTCATAAAAAAACATGTTTCAAAAAAATCATAAATTTGGAGGCAAATCTTGCATAATGAGATTTTTGAATAATCAAGATTTAGGTCCCACCAATTTCGTGTAATCATTAGTTAATTTATTTTGTTGACATCATGTCACAGTCCTAACATGCATGGTTATTCATTGTAGAATACATTTGTGATATACATGGTCATTCTTTGTACTTACCTTTGTATTAATTCTTCACATGCATCATTTTGACACCATAACATGCATGGTCATTCATTTTAGAATACATACATGGTCATTATTTGTATATACTTATGCATCAATTTATTCATTTTTTTAAATGCATCATGTTGGAATTAGATTGCATCCATAGCATACATAGTCATCATAATTTCTCTGTATATGTTCATGCATTAATCATCAGTATATTCATGCACATAGGAATAGAGTATGTACATTCACAATTGTATTCTTAATCTCATGACATTTTCATTTGCATGATAGGGGTTCAAGATATGAGGAAGGAATCGAAGGAACGCTTGGGTGCTTTGGAACGCAATCAAGAGGAATGTAGACATGAAATCCGGGAAATGAAAGAACAACTCGCCAAATTGTTGAAAATGTTGGAGGATATGGGTAAGAGTAAAGAGGAACTTTCTCATGGTTCTGTATTGTCTTCGGATCAACCAAAACCATTAGGTCCAGAACATACAATCCTTGCTGGATCCTGCACTTGTCAATGCCACAAAGGTTGCATTCCTGATGAAATTGTGGACAAAATCGTGAAAATGATTAAACCTGAGAGCCTGATACCAAATATAGAAACCTTGGATCTTGTACCATACCTGCAAATTGTTCGAGGTCCAAGCCAGTATCCCCACCCTACCATGGTCCAATCGTCCATTGGGATGACCACTACGGGATTCCTCAATCCCACTCCATCACCAACAACTGCCAGTTCATACTATTTCCCTCATCAATCACCTTATCCAGTACCTGGGATAGGAATCTCGAGCTATGTACAACCTCTAAAGGCCCCGTGTCCAAATCCATACCCTTACCATGCTGTTTCGCCACATCTCCATGTAAACACACTGGTTCGGACCTTAGTACCACCACCAAGTGCCCCAACTCCTAGGTTTAGTATGACTAAGAAACGACCCCAGGATAAGACCCAAAGGCCTTTTGATCCCTTTCCAATTAGCTACCGAGAACTTCTCCCTATACTGATCCAAAATCACATGGTTGCCTGTATCCCATTGAAACCCCTGTTACCACCATATCCAAATGGGTATAATCCAAATGCAAGATGTGATTATCACTATGGAATTGTTGTCCATAACATTGAAGACTGTATAGCATTCAAAAACAAAGTGCAAACTCTTATAAATGCCAAGTGGTTGGATCCAACGACACTGATTGATAAAGGACTGGGAAAGCGCCATTAGGATTGGGAGATTTACAGCATTGAGGGGGAAAGACTTCGGTCTTATATGATGTAATAGGATTTCACTTTTTCAGTAGCCGGCTCTTATAGCCTTAGGATGCTAGGAATAATAAAGTGCTTGTAAAGACAGTTTTAACCACTGTTCAAATTTTGTAAAACATGGTTTATACCATTGTGAATGTTGATATGGGAAATGAATTGATTATGTTTCAAATTTATGAGAGGTTGATGATTAAGTTCCTCCGATTCTTATTTCCTCCGTGATATCTTCCCCTTTTGCATTTTGCATCCGATCAATTATTGGTCATACCATACATTCATACATGTATCATGTTAGCATCAGGTTGCATTTATGCATTCATAATCAGCATGATTTTTCTGTATATATCCATGCATTAATTTCCTTATTACATACATCATGTAAGCATTAGGTCGCATTCATGACACACATGGTTAGCATGACTTTCTTTGTATATATTCTGTATCAATCATTCATTGTTTGCATGTATCATAATTGACGTCGTGTTGCATTCATAGTGTATATGATCATATGCTAAAATGTACATGATTATTCATTGCATATATCCATGCGTTGATTTGTTTTTTCTTTTCTTGCAACATGTTGGCATTGTGATTGCATTTATTACATATATGGTCATCATGTTTCCATTGTACATGTCCATACATCATATTGTTTAGGCTTCACATGCATCAAATGACAATCATGGCTCATTCATCATGACATACATTTGGGAGAAATAAAATAGAAGTTGGCTTGGCTTTAGGAGTCTTTGAAAGAGTTTCCATTTCAAATCAGAAGAAGTACTGAGTACCCTTTTAATATAGGCTAGTGCTATGGAGAATGAACAAGTTGTCGGAATGGAAAAAATGGAAAGGGAACAGAAAGAATTGCGAGAACAGCTAGCAAAGTCTCAAGCAGAATCTAAGGATCAGATGACTAAATTGATGGAGCTAATGTCTGCCGTAATCAAGGGAAAAGGATGCACTGAAAACTTTGTCGCCAGGAAAGGGTTAGTGATAACTCATATAATTATATAGTTCTTAGTTATGTTTTATTATTGTTTTGTGTCAAATACGAGTTATTATTGCTTAGTCTAATTGTGTTTATGATATTTTATATTTTTATGTAATTTGGTGTTTTTCACGAGTTTCTTTGAGTGATTTCAGATTACTAGGTTAAATCAAGAATTAAGGGCAAATCCAATTCAGTTCCATTTCCGACACCTTTTTCCATATCAGCTATATCTGGAGTTTCACTGAACCATTAAGGCTGAAATTTTTACAGTGCATAGGTAAGAGGCATATCTATCTTTTTCATGTTTTACACTTCTTGAAACGGAGTCGTTTTCCCTAGCGAAATCGACCATCAAGTTGGCTAATGTGCAATGACGTCTGTGCTGACCTATTTTGGTATTTTGACCATATCTTCCGATCCACATGAGCAAATGATCTGATTCCAATGGCTATGGATCCGTAACTGATAGGGGTATATTTTTCTAGAAGACCATTTGATCAGATCGAGCCTCCAACATTGACAAAATCGACCATCAAGCTGGCTGATCAGAATTGTCATACAATATGACGAAAATTGTTAGAAAAATGCACCCACCTATTATACATTGGTAGGATATTAGCCATTGTAATAAAATTATCTAAGTTTTCTTCTTCTTTCCTTTCTCTAGTTTTCTTTTTCTTTATTTACTTATGCTTCTTACATTTCTTTTCATTTTATTCATATCTAGTATGTGTTGCTAATCATATTGTTGAGGTGATGAGGTGAAGCTATTGGTAAATGCTAAGGTTAGTCTCTTAAACATGAGCTAAAATGAATCATCATTTATAAACACTAGTATAGAAAATATTTTCTTTTGGTTTAAAATCATACTTACAAAGTAGGGATCTTGATTCATTATTGACAAGGAAAATGGCACAGTAAATGCTTGGTTTCATAACCTTGATTTGTTGTAGACATATACCTTGGCATAAGGAATGCTTGGACTCTTTTTATGAGTTTTGAGGACACCAAATGAACATAATATCATATGCTATGGACGTTGGACAATTTGGACTGAATTGCTAAACCTTCCGATTGGAACCTCCTTTATGTGTGGATTTCAATTGTGTAATAAAACAAGATTAATCTTAGCATAACACCAAGAGTGGATTCTCTAACCTCAACATCTTTTCTTATTGTTTTGTTTATATCTTGTTTAATTTCTTTTATGTTGTTTTGTTTATTTTGTTCTCTAATATCTTGTTTATCTTGTTTTCTTGTTGATTCCCTAATATCTTGTTTACTTTTTTTTTCTTATATATTTATAAACTTATACTTACTAGTACGCTTCCCTGTGGTTCGACCTCGGACACCCGAGAATTTATTACTTGAACATAACCTGCACTTGGGTTTACAACTCTTAATTGAGTCTCCATCAAGTTTTTGGCGCCGTTGCCGGGGAGGCAATACTAAGTATATAAGTTTATAAGTATATTTATTTTTATTTTTATTGGCTGGTTATACCGCCTAATTTTCTATATATTTATATTTATATTGTATATTAACTTTGTTTTATTTTTATTGGCAGGTTATACCGCCTAATCTGTATATTAACTTTGTTTTATGCTTGTTTGGCGACGTGATTTTAGATCTCGTCGTTTAGTTAGATTTTATTGTAAAACTTTTTCAGGTAATCTTTCTAATACAACTCCTACCATGGCTGACAATGAAAGTGTTCATGCTGAAGATGAGAACAGACCAGTACGCACCATGCGTGACTACTTGCAACCAACTCGAAGCTCATCACCCTCTTGTTTTATTTTTCCTCTCAATGCAAACAACTTTCGTTTTAAACCAGGTATGATAGCTTTGCTTCCAAATTTCCATGGGTTAGAATCGGAAAGTGCTTACTCGTTTCTAAAAGACTTCGAAGATGTATGTGTCACCTTTAATGACCAACAATGTACAAATGAAATTGTCAAGCTAAAATTATTTCCTTTTTCTTTAAAAGATAAAGCAAAAATTTGGCTTCATAATTTAAAACCAAGGTCAATTGGCACATGGCAAGAATTACAAACTGAGTTTCTAAAGAAATTTTTCCCAGCACGTAAAACTACTGCTTTGAAAAGACAGATCCAAAATTTCAATCAAAATCAAAATGAAGCATTTTTTCAGTGCTGGGAGCGTTTTAAAGATTTGTTAAGTTCTTGTCCACATCATGGTTTTGAAAAATGGCGTCTTATTAGTTTCTTTTATGAAAGTTTAACTCCCGAAACTAAACAATTTGTTGAAACAATGTGTAACGGTGAGTTTCTAGAAAAAGAACCTGAAGAAGCCTTTGACTACCTAGACCATTTGGCAGATAACTCTCAAGCCTGGCACACAGATAATTCCTCTGAAAGTTTCAATAGATCTAATCTTGTTTCTAACAGAGGTAAATATCATTTTAGTCAAGAAGATGAGATAAAAGCTAAAGTAGCTAATTTGGCTAGAAAGATTGAAGCCATGGAACTTAGAGAAGTAAAAGAAGTCAAAACAGTTAAAAATGAAGAAAGTTGTGGAATTTGTGAAATCATGGGACACCCCACTTCTGAATGTCCAAACATTCCCATTCTTAAAGAAGCGTTGCATGATCAAGTAAATTCCATAAACACATTTAAAAAGCCTTTTCCTTCTCCTTACTCTGAAACGTATAACCCTGAATGGAGAAATCATCCCAACTTCAGTTGGCGGAATAATAATCATGTTCAGGTACCACAATCTCAAAAGCCGGGCAACACTTTTTCCTATCAACCTTTACGTGTACAAACCTTGGAAGAGATATTGCAAGCATTCATGCAAACACAAGCAAATGTGAATAACCAAACTTCACAGGACATCAATGAGATCAAAAACACCTTGTCCACATTGACAGCTTCATTACGCACTCAAGAAAAAGGTAAGTTTCCTGCTCAACCTCAGCCTAACCCTTCTACTCAATGTCTTGTTTCTTGCTCCAATGAAACTCAACAGGAAAATGCCAGTTCTATCACAACTCTTCGAAGTGGAAAGGCAATTGACAAAAACATTCCATCAAAAGACCAAGATCCTCCTTCCCCTCCGAAAAGTAATGGTAAGGATGATGGTAAGTCTGAACTTCTTGAAAATTTGGACAAAGAAAAAGGTATGCATCCTGCTCATTTTCCTCAAAGGTTGCAAACAATAAAGAATTTGAATCAAAATGCAGAAATTTATGAACTTTTCAAACAAGTTAAGATTAACATTCCTTTATTGGATGCAATCAAACAAGTTCCATCTTATGCTAAATTTTTGAAGGACATGTGCACAGTTAAAAGGAAACATAATGTACAAAAGAAAGCATTTCTGACGGAAAGTGTGAGCTCAATCATTCAGCACCTTACTCCACCAAAATTCAAAGATCCTGGATGTCCAACAATCTCATGCATCATTGGAAACACTAGAATAGAACGTGCATTGCTTGATCTTGGTGCTAGTGTTAATCTTTTGCCTTTTTCTGTTTATCAACAGTTAGGTTTAGGTGAACTCAAGGAAACACCTGTTACACTTCAACTAGCTGATCGTTCTGTAAAAATTCCTCGAGGGATAGTTGAAGATGTTTTGGTTCAAATTGAAAATTTTTACTTCCCTGTTGATTTTATTGTTTTGGACACACATCCTGTTTCAAATCCAAATGTTCAAATTCCTGTAATATTAGGCCGTCCATTTCTTGCAACTTCTAATGCTCTGATAAATTGCAGGAATGGTATTTTGAACATTTCTTTTGGAAATATGACTTTAGAATTAAATGTGTTCAACATTTGCAAGCAACCTGGTGATGATTCAGAAGTACATGAAGTGGATTTCATTGAAGAACTTGTTCATGAACATCTCACCACTACCACATTCCATGATCCTTTAGAAGCTTATTTAATTGAATGTGAGTTTGATAATGCTTCAGAAATTTCACACACTGATTCTTTGTTAAATTCTTTTCAGGTTAAGCATTGTTGGAAACAAAAGTTTGAGGAACTCAAAAATGATGCATATGAGAATTCTAAAATTCATAAAAAAAGAACTAAAGCCTTTCATGACAAGTTAATTTCAAGAAAAACATTTGATGTTGGGCAAAAAGTTCTACTTTATAATTCTAGACTTCACATATTTCCTGGTAAGTTGAGATCAAGATGGACTGGCCCATTTGTGGTTAAGCATGTGTATCATTATGGAGCAGTTGACATTGAGAATCCTCAAAATGGTAACGTATTCAAGGTAAATGGTAAAAGACTCAAACTCTTTTTGGAAAATCATGTTACTCAATAAGAGGTTGTTTTTCTTTCTGATCCTTGTTTTGAAAATAACTAGATGTAAATATAATTTTTACTAATTTCCAAAAAAAAAAAAGAATAATAATAATAATAATAATACATTTTTTTAACCCCGGTTAAATGGCGGATAACGGTACTCCGTGATTATTTAAGTCGGTTCCATCAGCTACCCACAAAACTGATATTGTATATAAATTTCTCTTTCAATTTCTTTTTCATTTTTTTTTCAAGATGGATGATATTCTCACAAGATTGCAGAAACGATTTCCTCCTTTTCCTCGAAATATTTTACTGAAGCTTTACCAAGTTCGATTTGAAAGATTAAGAATGCTTATGCACAAAGGGATTCCTGAAGACATACGTTGGATAATTGAAGCCAAGGTACGTAAAGATGAATATCTTCCTGTTTTGCATTTACCAGGTACAGGTAGAAGCACTTTTGCAAAGAAGCGACGAGCAAAGCGCATGAGTTCAAATTGCCACAAATGTGCACGATGGACGTGTAACGGTAAATGTCGTTCTATTGGGATTCCGTCCTCTAATCGAGATGATAAAATTGAATTCATTAAGGATGGACTGAGTAAGGAGAATTTGGGTAATATCCAACTTTCTCTTGAGACGCATCCTAGTGGAGACGTACAAAGAGAAATTCTTGATTTATGGCCGCAATTCCAAAGAGAATGGCAACATCTTGGGAATCTGATGTTAAAAGACCCTGTTTGCCAGCTTGTAAGAAAACTGGATGGGAAGCATATCCTCGACTCATAGAAGGCGTTTAAGCCGTTTCTTGACGTAAAACCAGAGGAAGATGTGAGCCACAATCACAACTACAATAAATGACTTCTCAGCTTTTGGTTTGATTTGCAATAACTTCATTTTGGTTTAATTTACGATTTGTGTAATTATTCTCGTTTTTTTTTTGCATTGGTATTTTACGGTTGCTTTTTCTTTTCTTTTTGATTTTCTTCCTGAAATCACGCAAAAATCTTTTGTTAGGTTAACATTTTCTTCTGACAGGTCAAATACACTTTCGGCGACATTATTACTCTTGTCTGATTCACTACTCAGTCCTCTATATATTACACCATGTACTCATTCTCTTTCAGGCACTCAAAAAAAAAATGGAAAGTACTTCGTCCCAGCGCATTAAAAAAATTTGTGTCTTTGGAGGTGCTTATCCAGGGAAAAATAAAATATTCGCTGATGAAGCCATAAGAGTTGGAGTAATACTTGCCCAACAAAAAATCCAGTTGATTTATGGAGGCGGTAGTACGGGTTTAATGGGAGCAGTCGCTACAGCAGCACACGCCGGAGGAAGTCCAGTTCTAGGAATCGTGCCAAAACTATTCACAGATTTTTGTGGACCTACCGTGGGTAAGGAAATATAAGTCTGGTGTATCCCTGAACGGATGACAATCATGTACCATTCTGCCGATGCATTCATTGCTTTACCAGGAGGTCTGGGTACATTTGAAGAAATAGCTTGCGTGGCTTCTTGGTCATCTTTGATCACAAATAAGAAACCCATTGGTTTGCTTAATATTAATGGTTATTTTAGTAATTTGCTTTCATATTTAGATAATGCTGTGGAAAATGGATTCATGTTTTCAGAGGCAAGGAGAACCATAATTTCTGCTACAACCATTGAAGATTTACTCAAAAAGCTCCAAGCTTATGAGTATTTATCTGCTACGGTTGTTTCGCAAACGCTCGGAAAAAGAAAAAGAGATATGGACGAGCAAGGAGTGGATTGCACTCTGTCTTTGTGACATTATCTAACATTTTGTTTGTTGTGTCTCAGTTATAATAAGTGGTTAGCAACCTCTGCAGGTAATATCTCCTAAATTCTACCTTTAGTAGGGGGTAAGGGACATATTTTGCGAATTCTAAAAAAAAAAAAAAAAAAATTTGATGTGTTTTAAGCCATTTAGAAGTATTCATTCTGAACAAGGTCTGAGTAAGGGAGACTTGAGACATACCTTGTCAGTTTGATTTCTTCTTTCAAAAAAAAAAAAAAAAAAGTTTGTTGTGTTTTAAGCAATTTAGAAGTATTCATTCTGAACAAGGTCTGAGTAAGGGAGACTTGAGACATACCTTGTCAGTTTGATTTTAATCTTTTTATGTTTACTTGTTAATTTTTGTTAAGTATTTTAGGATTATTTAGGTTGCATGAGTTTGTTTTGTTTTGAGTCTTAGTTATTCCTATTCTTATGTTATTAGTTCTTTTCTCTTACACATGATTCTTTCATTTGGGTTAATAGACTTACATTGAGGACAATGTAAGAATTAAGTGTGGGGGGAACGATTTAGGATTTCTTTTATTTTTGTCTACTATTTTTTTTATGAGTCTTTATTATTATTATTATTATTTTTTAGTGTGTTTTAGTTCCTTTTAATACAATGATGAGATATGAATTGCATAAGTCTAAAACAGATTTATTAGTGAGAAGATTTTCATGAGAATTAAGCTTGATGTCAACCTTTTTATGAGCCAATGTTAATATGATATGTTGATTGAGAAAGAAGCATGTTTAGACTTAATCTGACTTGTATAATCATCCTTGTGAGTTTTTGAGCCTATAATGATTGATGCATTATACAAATCAATCTAATTTCTTTCTTGAGTGCTCTTATGATTACATGATTCTCTAAAACTTGCTTTAAACCGTTTGAGACTATATTGATACATGTGACAACATGAATATGATAGAGGCATTAGGATTATAACCAGAGCCAAACAGCCATCCATTATTAATGTTCTAAGAGAACATCCCCACTAGTGAGCCAATTTGAGCCTACATTAAATATGCTGTTTTATTGGTAACCACAACTTACACCTAGCCTAAATATACTTATATCCTTACCCTTGTTCTAAAGATGGATTATATATTTTGAGACATATTGCAAAAACAAGGGATACTTTTTGAAAATTTGGGTTAGAACGAAAGATAAGTGTGGGGGAGGAGAGAGGCAAAAGTCAAGAGAAAAAGAAAGGGATCATTGTCAAATACATTCCCATATTAAAAAAAAAAAAAAATCTTCTCTTGATCTTCTAGTTAAAGTAAAGAAAAAGATGTTACAAAGTTGGTTAGAATGAAGCAAAGGCTCAACATGAATATTTAGCCTATGTTATTATGTGCTTTATAAGAGTTTTGAGAAGTTTTATTTGTATGATCTTATTATGTCTCTAAACTCTATGAACTCTTTGGAACCTTTGTGATATCTTTATCCTTTTGTTCTTTAACTACATTATAACCCTTTGGCCCCATTACAACCTTGAAAAAAGACCTCTTGATTTATGAAGTTGTATGATCTAAATAGTGGAGAATAGGTGGACAAGCAAGCATATGGTAGAACTGTTTTCATGAGATTGATTGAGTGTAAACACTTTACCACTACTTTAAAGAGTGAAAATCATGAGAGTATAGTGAGAAGTTGAGATTAAGTTGAATATGCACTATTTTGATTGAAATATGTTATGTTAATATTGGCTTAACTCATTTATTTACATTCAAGCATGAATTTTTGTGAAATTCTTTGAGCTATTGATTAGTTTATAAGACTTGTTCAAAGATTGTCTCTAATTTATATTGAAAGGATTAGGAGTAAATATTTTTAGTGTATGTAGTTTACTTATATTTTAGTTTTTCAATGTTTGTGGGTATCGTTCTAGCAAACCCTCACGAGACTAAACTCGTCCACTAGGGACACCTAGGGGTTTAAAGGCTTGTGTCACATGCTAAGTGCCACCGTGATTTCCAACGAAAATGGATTAGATTAGATTTTCTTATTTTATTTTTATTGAGTCGTTGCTAGGGACTAGCAACAATCTAAGTGTGGGGGTGTGATAACTCATATAATTATATAGTTCTTAGTTATGTTTTATTATTGTTTTGTGTCAAATACGAGTTATTATTACTTAGTCTAATTGTGTTTATGATATTTTATATTTTTATGTAATTTGGTGTTTTTCACGAGTTTCTTTGACTGATTTCAGATTACTAGGTTAAATCAAGAATTAAGGGCAAATCCAATTCAGTTCCAGTTCCGACACCTTTTGCCATATCAGCTATATCTGGAGTTTCACTGAAGCATTAAGGCTGACATTTTTACAGTGCATAGTTAAGAGGCATATCTATCTTTTTCATGTTTTACACTTCTTGAAACGGAGTCGTTTTCCCTAGCGAAATCGACCATCAAGTTGGCTGATGTGCAATGACGTCTGTGCTGACCTATTTTGGTATTTTGACCATATCTTCCGATCCACATGAGCAAATGATCTGATTCCAACGGCTATGGATCCGTAACTGATAGGGGTATATTTTTCTAGAAGACCATTTGATCAGATCGAGCCTCCAACATTGACACAATCGACCATCAAGCTGGCTGATCAGAATTGTCATACAATATGACGAAAATTGTTAGAAAAATGCACCCACCTATTATACATTGGTAGGATATTAGCCATTGTAATAAAATTCTCTAAGTTTTCTTCTTCTTTCCTTTCTCTAGTTTTCTTTTTCTTTATTTACTTATGCTTCTTACATTTCTTTTCATTTTATTCATATCTAGTATGTGTTGCTAATCATATTGTTGAGGTGATGAGGTGAAGCTATTGGTAAATGCTAAGGTTAGTCTCTTAAACATGAGCTAAAATGAATCATCATTTATAAACACTAGTATAGATAATATTTTCTTTTGGTTTAAAATCATACTTACAAAGTAGGGATCTTGATTCATTATTGACAAGGAAAATGGCACAGTAAATGCTTGGTTTCATAACCTTGATTTGTTGTAGACATATACCTTGGCATAAGGAATGCTTGGACTCTTTTTATGAGTTTTGAGGACACCAAATGAACATAATATCATATGCTATGGACGTTGGACAATTTGGACTGAATTGCTAAACCTTCCGATTGGAACCTCCTTTATGTGTGGATTTCAATTGTGTAATAAAACAAGATTAATCTTAGCATAACACCAAGAGTGGATTCTCTAACCTCAACATCTTTTCTTATTGTTTTGTTTATATCTTGTTTAATTTCTTTTATGTTGTTTTGTTTATTTTGTTCTCTAATATCTTGTTTATCTTGTTTTCTTGTTGATTCCCTAATATCTTGTTTACTTTTTTTTTCTTATATATTTATAAACTTATACTTACTAGTACGCTTCCCTGTGGTTCGACCTCGGACACCCGAGAATTTATTACTTGAACATAACCTGCACTTGGGTTTACAACTCTTAATTGAGTCTCCATCAGTTAGAGGCACGAAAGGGTCAAAATGAGGTCGTAATGATTGATGCCTAGAACACTGTTAACCCCGTCAATGTCCTAAACTCAGATGATCCAGCTGAACAGGAAAAGTTGAAAATGGTTGCAGTAAATGAGGTTGAGTTGGCAGATTCCCAAGGGAAATATCAGTTGTTAGATGAAAGGCTCCGGGCAGTAGAAAGTACAGATGTATTTGGGAGTTTTGATGCGAAAGAACGATGTTTGGTCCTCGATTTAGTCATTCCTCCTAAGTTCAAGATCCCTGATTTTGTGAAATATGACGGGACGACCGATCCGTCAGCCCACATCACTATCTTCTGCCGGAAGATGACAAGTCATATAGATAATGATAAGCTTTTGATTTACTGCTTTCAGGATAGCCTCAGCGGATCCGCAATTAGGTGGTATAGTCAGTTGAGCAAGGATCAGATTCGCTCTTGGAATGACTTGGCTAGGGTTTTTCTAAATCAGTACAAGCATATGACCGACATGGCGCCTGACCGTCTCACCTTGCAAAATATGTAGAAAAGAGCTACTGAGAGCTTCAAAGAATATGCGCAATGGTGGATAAGCCTGGCCGCCCAAGTACAACCGCCTTTAACTCAAAAGGAAACCACTATCATGTTTGTGAATACACTGCAGGCCCTGTACTATGATATACTTGTTGGCAACAACACGAAGAATTTTTCGGACATGGTAATTTCAGGGGAGATGATTGAGAACGCTATCAAAGATGGGAAAATTGAAGGAGAAAGAACATCCAATACCAAGAAAAAGGGGGCATCTGAAAAGAAAAAGAAAGATACCCAAGTCGTGGAAGGCTTTGCCCCACCTCCTCAATTCTTCTCGTATCAGCTATTTTACTCTACCCTGAACAATGTCTCCCAAGGTTTTTATCCCTACCAACCAATGACTGCAACTACACCAGAATTTACATCTGTCTATCAATCGAACACCCTTGGGAATAATCGAAGGGGGCATAAAAAGCGAAAAAGAAATCAGGATGACCCTATTCCTGTGACATACAGTGAGCTATTACCTCAACTCATCCAGAATAACCTTGTAACATTCATGCAATTAGAGCCTTTGAAGCCCCCTTATCCGATCTGGTATGATGCTAATGAGTGTTGTAGGTATCATTTTGGCAATCAAGGTCACTCAACAGAGAACTGCCCCGCTTTGAAGTACAAGGTCAGAGATCTCATCAAGGCTGGTTCGATAAGTTTTGAAGATGGGGAAGCCAAGTGTCATTAGAAACATTGTGCATGATCATATTAGGTTTTTGACGCATGTAGTTCTATACACTGTGATGATGAAAGCATTTGTCTCATGTTAACATCTACATGAATTAAATGAATTTTGAATTTTAAATGCTTTGTGTTTGTTGTGTTTTAACAATAATTTGAATTTGCAAAAACAAGCATTAAGGAATTTTTAATAATGGATAGTCTTAAGAAGATTGATGATCAGTGTTACAAATGACCCAATAGCTTCTCCACTCTCTTTAGGTTTTCCTAAGCCTAAATCTCTTAAACCAAGAACACTTGAAAGACCTAATGCTTCGAGGGATATGAATGATTTGACTTCATAAAACCATTGTCATCACGGAATAAGCAAAGACGTAGATCTTAGTCTAGGCTATGAACAAAGGAACGAACTTTTTGAAAATTTTCAAATTCCTTGAAATTCAAACAAATGACATTCTTTCAAGAATCTAGATTTTGATAATTTGGTGTGTGTCAAGATTGTGCTAAAACCATTCATGACCTTTCCCAATGACCACAAAACACTAATTGCCCAAACATTACTTCATGATTGACACCCTGGGGCACAATGATTAAACTAGATTATCCCTTGTCCCAGAGAAAACCTATTTTTGGGTCATATTTTCCTTGTCTCTTCAAAGAACTCAGATTGGAAACTCAGCCTTTTCAAAATAGACCTAGACTTGCTATGATCCTCGTTGATACAAATTCTCATGGTTAATCAAATTGGGGCATCATATGTGGAAATGATGGATACATGGTGAAGAAGGATGGGCTAACGCATAAATCATTGGGGCATGCGATGGAAAAAAGAGAAGAAATTTTTTTGTGATATCATGCATATGAGAATTCAGATGATTCCAAAGTGCAAAATGAATTTTGATTATCTATTTCCCCTGAGGATTGCTTTTCAATGAGAATATTCGGGCTTGATATGATGAATGGCCATCTTTCATATCCCTTTCACAAGAAAAAATTATTATCCATAGTCACCCCTTTTGAGCCAAAAGAATTCTTTGTTCTTTGAACCCTGATCAAGGATTACCCTCTACACTGGGGCAAATGCGAGGAAAGATCTTTTCAAAGATCATTGAGAAATGAGTGACAGCTCAAGGACAGACACAAACCAAATGGAGCCCCGAATAAATACGGGCTCACTCTGTCAAAGAAAAAGAAGAGGAAAAGATGGCGAAATGAAAGCCAAGAAAAACACACACAAAAAAATGTGTGAAAGACATGGCAAATTGAAAGCCAAAAGCAAAGAAGAAAAAGAGCAAAGTCAAAAGGAAAGAAATGTCCAAGAAGGGACAAATGCTTCAAAGAGAATCCTCCTCAAGAAATGATCCTTGATCTGATTACCCTCGAACACATATTTTGGGCCTATTTATCCTTTCTTTCTGAACCCTGAGCCATGGCCTACATTACGTGCTTTAAAAGTCCATTTTGATCAAGCATGAATATTTAATTTGAAAGGTTTTTTCCTCAGATTTTATCTCATTTCATCGAATTATCATTTCACTAAGGAAGAATTTAGAATTCTCAAGTGTATGGTAGAACAAAAAAAAATTGGAAAGAATGGGACTCTAGGGCAAAAACCCAAAAATGGGCGGTCTAGAGTAAATTTGGAAATTTTTGATGCCATCGATGATAGTGCCGATACCACAAAAGAAAAGATCTTATTAAAGGAGTGGTCATCGAGGAACATCTAGGAATTCTTGAACCCCCAAATTGCCAACTCTCATTCAGAGGATTGTCTTCAAAAAACTGAAACTTTTTCTCCAAGATTAAACTTTTCGGTTTAAACATCCCGGCCAATCTTGACGTTTGTCAAAATGCCTTGATATGGGGGCTAAAAGAATGTTGAATTTGTTTGGTTCTCAATAAATTCATGATTTATAAAACCTGTTCCATTTGTGAGCCTAGAAGGGATATATATTTTTGTCATGAAGTTTTCCTGGAAAAGCCAGAATCTTGTTATGCCAAGCCTTGCCAATCCCAGTTGAAAAAACCAGATTGATACTTAGAGAAATTTCTAACAATTATTGTCAGTCTTCAAAAGATTTGTACATCACACATTGTGGGGTTAATATTGTTCAGAAGTTTTCAAGATGCGAAAACAAATAAAGAGATTTTTTGAAATACCCATTTTGATGTTGACATGAGACAAGGATTTTTCTAACCCAAAGGTATAGAATTGCCATGATAGATCTTGACTTCCAGATATGAGAAGAAGAAATAGAAACCAGTTCAGATCTCTGTTGATGAAAGTTTGAAAACTATTGGGGCAAAGAGAATAGCCAAAATGAATTGAAGATATACTCTGATTTGAAGAGGAAAAATGAATTTGAAAGGCTAAGCCAAAGTCTAGAAAAACAACCGGGGGCATTTGCATCACTCATGAGCACTCATCTCTTTATCAAGCTTTTACATCCGCACAGTGTCAGCAAGCATTTGCATCATTCATGGGTATTTGCATTGGCATTATTCCATAAGCATCTGCATTTTAGCTTTACATTTACATTCTTCATGAAATTCGCATTTGTGTCATCTCAAACAATTGCATCATTTCTAGAATCATTGCATTATTGTGTGGTAATTGTAGTTACACCATTTATAAACCAGTTACATGAATACAATTAGTAGGGGCATCTGCATCATGAAACATGGGCATCAATCCAGGCCATTTTCATTTGCACTAAGAAATATTTTACATTTGCACCATGAAGCATGAGCACCTTGTTAAAAGACATGTGCATCTGCATCATTTCTCAAAGCTTCTGGAGGAGTTATCCAGAATTTTACAATGAGCAAGTCTTTGGTAGTGATAGCCGAAGCTTCTGGAGGAGTTACTTAGAATTTTACAATGAGCAAGTCTTTGGTGGTGATAGCCAAAGCTTCTGGAGGAGTTACCCAGAATTTTACAATGAGCAAGTCTTTGGTGGTGATAGCCAAAGCTTCTGGTGTGGATATCCAGAATTTTACAATTTTAAAAGTGAACAAGTCTTCGGTGGTGATAGCTGAAGCCTCTGGTGGAGATATCCAGGGTTTTATAATTTTGAAAAATGAGAAATCTTCTTTTGGAGGAGTTACCCAGAATTTTATTCAACATGTGCATCTACATCAAGAAGCATTTGCATCAATCTAAGTTAGTTGAATCTGCATCAAGAAAGTTTGCATCAAATCAAGTCATTTACATTTGCATCAAAGACATTTGCACCAATCTAAGTTATTTGAATCTAGATCAAGAAGCATTTGCATCAATCTAAGTTATTTACATTTGCATCAAAGACATTTGCACCAGTCTAAGTCATTTGTATCTTATTCAACATCTGCATCTGCATCAAAAAGCATTCGCATCTTCTCAAAATCTTTAGGTTAATTTTCAACAATTCTTCAAAGACCATTTTTAAGACCTCCGGGCATAATTTTTAAAATCACGGGTAAGGCCTACGGGCACCATTTTTAAGACCTCCGAGCATATTTTTTCAAATCACGGGTAAGGCCTCCGGGCACCATTTTAATGACCTCCAGGCACCATTTTAAGACCTCCGGGCACCATTCTTAAGACCTCCGGGCATAACTTTTTTTCACGGGTAAGGCCTACGGGCACCATTTTTAAGACCTCCGCGCATAACTTTTTTTTCTCGGGTAAGGCCTATGGGCACCATTTTTAAGACCTTCGGGCATAATTTTTTTTTTTTCACGAGTAAGGCCTATGGGCACCATTTTTAAGACCTCCAGGCATAATTTTGCAAATCACGGGTAAGGCCTACGGGCACCATTCTTAAGACCTCCGGGCATAATTTCTTTTTCACTGGTAAGATCTCCGGGCACCATTCTTAAGACCTCCGGGCGTAACTTTTTTTCACGGGTAAGGCCTATGGGCACCATTTTTAAGACCTCCGGGCATAATTTTTCAAATCGCGGGTAAGACCTCCGGGCATAATTTTTTTTCACGGGTAAGGCCTACGAGCACCATTTTTAAGACCTCCGGGCACTATTTTAAAGACCTCCGGGCACCATTTTAAGACCTCCGGGCACCATTTTAAAGACCTTCGGGCACAATTTTTTCTTTTGAAAATCGAATTCGTTTCCTTAAGACGGGTCGAGCCTTGATTAGTCAGGGAATTCAATTTAAGGACAAAATCTTCAATTTACTGTTTTAAAAAAAAATTGAAAAAATGAAAAAAGAAAAAAGTAGAAAAAATAGAAAATGAAAAATGAAAAAATGATAGAAGAATGAAAACGAAAACCCATTTCCCTTTCCTTCACATGTGTTGTCACTGACCGTACAAAATTAGTGTCGGTTTATCTCTGCCTGATTCTTGATTCTCAGCAATAGCCAAAGAGGGGCAGCTGTAGACACCTAATTTTGTCCGGACCACTAAAACAGGTATGTTTTCTTCCTAAATTGATGTTTTCGAGTGTAAAAAGACTGTTTTCATTCTGCAGGTGGTACTCCAAGACTTAGTTTAAAAGGGTGAGCATAAAAAGTCAAACTTGAAAAAAGTCAACCCCGGAAAAAGTCAACCCCGAAAAAGTCAACCCCAGAGAGGCAAAAGGGCAAAATTGGAAATTTTGGGAAAAATAGCAAATGGACTCCGAAAATTATAAAAATTTGTCAATATCATTCTTAAATCATTTGAAAGAGATTGGTAAAATAAAATCTGTATTCGGAGTTCGTTTCCAAAATGACCAAATCCCGGGCTTCTTATGCAATAACTCAAAAAGGAAAATCCCGGAAAAATAGCAAATGAGCTCCAAATCTTTTGAAATTTTGCAAATCTCATTTTTAAATTATTTAGAAGATATTGGCGAAAGAAAATCTTGATTCGGAGTTCGTTTACAAAACGGCCAAATCCCGGGCCTCCTATGCAATAATTCAAAAAGATAAATCTTGGAAAAATAGCAAAAGGACTCCAAAAATTCTGAAATTTTGCAAATATAATTTTTAAATTATTTGGAAGATATTGGCGAAATAAAATATTGATTCGTAGTTCGTTTGCAAAATGGCCAAATCCCGGGCCTCCTATGCAGTAATTCAAACCGATAAATCCTGAAAAAATACCAAATGAGCTCCAAAATTATAAAAACTTCCAGATCACATTTTTTAATTATTTTGAAGAGATTGGTGAAGAAAAATCTTGATTTGGAGCTCGTTTAAAAAATGGTAAAATGTAGGGGCATAAAAGGGCATTTTTGGAAGAAAAAATCCAAATAAATAGCAAACGGACTCGGATAATTTTGAAAACTTTCAGAACTCAATATTTTATTATTTTGGAAGTATTAAAAAAATAAAAATTGAATTTGGAGTCCTTTGATATTTATTTGCATCCGGGGGGCAAAACGGTCATTTCATCCAAGCAACCGAAAATGGCTTCTTTGGGCCTTTCAGAAAATCAGAGTTGGGCTGGAAAAGAGAAGTGCTGGCCTGCCCAGGCCCAAAGGAAGGAGGAAGCTTCTGATTTTTCAATCAAATGGCTAAAAATCAAGAGCTAGTTAGAGATTCTCTTTGATCAAGCCATGGTGATTAAGCCACATAGGCCAAGAGAGATGTCAACATTATTCTTGAATAGCTGTAATTTGAGAGAGCTGATATGCTAATCTAAAGGTGGTAATTTCATGATTTTTCACCTTGAATTATTAGCCATTTGATGGAAAATTGGTTACAAGAAAAATGACAACATCCTTGGGCAATATGAGGGGGTTTCGGCCAGCACTTGGAGGGGGTCAGAATTTGCAATTTTCATCTTCATTTTGCTGAGTTCTTTGAGTTTTTACTTGTTTTTTCTCTCCTTGGTTGAAAGCAAAAAAGAAAATTTTAGAAAAGAAAGGAAAGTTTGAAGAGATAAAGCTTGAAATATAGCTTCTTGAGGTTGCTCTTGAGCACCAACTCTTGTACTTTCTTGATTTCCATTCTTGTTTTTGCTATTTTGATTACTATTTGGTGAGTTTCCTTTTTAAATAAATGTTTTTTTTATTATTCTTCTTAAGTTCTTTCTTTATCTCTTTCTTAAATATATTTTTTTACAATTTTTTTTTTTACAATCTCTCACCATGGCCGAATGGCCTACATTCTTTATTTAAGTTGCTGTTTTGTTTATTTTATCATGTTGTTTATGTTATTTTCTTTGATCTTGATGTTTTAAGTGTTGTTCTACTTCATATACTTGAGTTATATTTTAATTTGGTTGCTTTGTTTGTTGCCATTTATGTTTTAAATATCATGTTTTTGCATTTTTAATTTTCTGTTTTCATAATGTTTAAATTTGTTGGTGTTTTAGATTTAGTATATCAAGTGTTTGTGAAAATGCTTGTGTGGAGTTTGCATGATTTGAGTTTTATATTTTAGTTGAGCATGTTAGTATATCAAGTGTTTCTGAAAATGCTTGTTTGGTTTTAGTATTTCTACTTTGTGTTTGCATGTTTTGAATGTTATATTTTAGTTGAGCATGTTAGTATATCAAGTGTTTGTAAAAATGCCATGCTTGTTGTAGCTTGAGGCCATTTGGCTACTCCATGTGTTTTGCATTGTGTGTTGCATTTTTGCCATGTTAGTTGGTAGGTTTTTGCATTTGCATGACATTTGATTTAGTTTTGCATGTTAGTATACCAAGTGTTTGTGAAAATGCCATGTTTGCTAGTTACATAGGCTATTCGGCCACTCCTTGAATTTTTGCATTGTATGTGTATTCTTGCCATGTTAGTTGATAGGTTAGCATTTGCATGATATTTGTTTGAGTTCTTGGTTTAAGCATGCTTTGTGTTTCTGAAAATGCCATGCATATTTTAGTTATTAAGTTTGGTTTATTTGTCATGCATGTTCATGCATTTTAGGTCTAGGTTGCATTAAATGCCATGCAAATTCATTTAGGTCTAAGTCACTATATTGATGCCATGCATTTTTTTCATGACATTTAGGTTTAAACTCATGCATTTCATGCACTATGTTTGCTGTATTTTTTCATGCATTTCATATTCATGCCACTTGAATAATGACTTAGGCCAATTAATGGTTCAAAGTCATGCTTTCTTGAGCACACTTGTGGAAAATTAAAGTTTGTCAAATGGATTATTCTACCTTTGTGATTTTTTTTACTTAGCCAATTTTTATCTAACTTTCAAAAAGTCCTAGCTACTGTTTGTAAGTCATTTTATGAGTTTCAAATATTTTTACTTTGATTTTTAAATGATTTTATCAAAGGCAAAAAATGTGTTTTGGCAAAGCAGTTTTTTCACCCAGTACTCGTACATCTCCGGTTTTTCTGGGAATTCGTCTTTAATCATAAAATTAAGCCGATTTTTTCCCATGTATTTTTACATGTCCTGAGTCTCCAGTATTGTTTTCAGAATTTTTTGAATTTTTAAAAATAGGGTAAAAATCGTGGCTTAAAACTGGACAGTGGAGTCAGAATTGAATTTAAAGAAAAATCATTTTTCTGTTTTGGTTAAGTTACTTAGAGTGGGCTGATTAGGAGGGTTAGCTACTGACTTAGGGTAGTTTCTAAGCCCTTTTAAACTCTAAAAATGGTTTTTCAAGTCTCGGGTTAAGGATAGTCAAGTCCGGATTTTTAAACTTGGAAAATTAGAGCCATTTTAAAGAAATTAGCCCAGTTTTTATTTTTAATTCAAGCTTTTCAAAATTGTTTTCAAACAATCACAAAGTATTTTGGTTTTAGAATATTTAATTTGACATATTTTCCTAAGGTAGCCGGATATCTTTTTAGATATACGGATTTCCTTAATTAAAGGAAAAAATACATTTCATGCATTGCATTTTCCATATTCATGCATTTTATATAATATGTGATTCTTGCTATGATAATTTATATGATATGTTATGTTATGATTTTGAGTTATGTTATATTGTTTATTATATGATTTGGAATATTTCATGATATCCTATGCTTTTTATTTAGTTTTTTTTTTTTGTCATATTATTTAGCATATACTATGTTCATGCATTATTATTTTCATTTTTATTTTCATGCATATTATATGATAGCATTATTTCATATTCCATCTCATTTTATTTATATGCCATATCATTCATGTTTGCCATGTCATTTAAATTATTTCATTTCATATAGAATATGTTATGTTACTTAGGTTATTTTATTTCATTTAGAAAATATCATGTTACTTAGGTTATTTCATTCCATATAGAATATGTTATGTTACTTAGGTTATTTTATTTCATTTAGAATATATCATATGACTTAGGATATTGCATATCATATAGAATATACTATGTTACCTAGGTCATTTGATTTTATTTATAATATGTAATATAACTTAGGATATTTCATTTCATTTAGAACATGCTAAGGCATTTACATTATATCATATCATTTAGGAAGCATTATATTATTTAGATTTTGCTATGTCATTTTATTTATGTCATGCATATACATATTCATATCTTTTAAAATGTTTTCAAAAGGATAATGATTTTTCAATAAAAAATAAAGATATTCCCGAGTTAAAATAATTCATGAGTTCTCTACCGGGTTTGCTGGAGGGAATATCATCAATTATCATTAATAAAGGAATATCTTTCTTTCAAAAAAAAGAGAATGATTCTAAAAGTTTTCCAAAACTAATAAAAATTCTATATTTTGCCACGTTTGTTGGGGAATATAGGAAAATTTTGAATTTATAAATTCCGAATCATTTTTGATTAAAAATGAAATATTTTTCTTTAAATTGGGAATTAACTTGAAGTACTAAATTTAAAATCGATTTTTTTACCGAGACTTGAGATAACACACGATTAATAAGGTACCGTTTTATACTGGCGTTGTGGGGTGCTAATCCTTCCCCGCACGTAACCGAGTCCCGAACCCGTTTCTTTGATTTCTCTGGTTTAAACGCAGACTTGAAATTGGTTTTAAAAATGTTTTAATTAATTTTTAAAATATTTTATAAAACCGGTTTTAATAGGTGGCCGATCACACCTAGCTAAAAAAGATTGGTGGCGACTCCATGTCTTTTTCAAGGTCATTTTCAAAACCTTAATTTTTTAGAGGAATTAAGTTGACTTTTCCTCGATTTTTTTTAAATGTCACGCTTAACGAATAATAAAGTCATGCGATGAGACTCGTTATTTTTTAGGTTGCGACAGTATCTATGTAATTGTAATTGTTACATAACAAATGAAGGGCATTTGGTTCAATCAGTTCAATAACAAGCACATTCGGCATTCATGGCTCATATTTTTTAAATTTGGTGCCCAATACAAATTTTCGTACTGGTTTCAACACTGGTGGAATTGGTATGGACCTTTCAGAGAAATACTACCAAATAAATTTGATATTTTTTACGATCAATTCATTTCAAAATTCCAAGCAGAAGAAGATCAAAAACAATTACATCCCTCCATCCCCTTCTTCTCAAAATTATGTATCTCATGGATTACGTCTTGGGAATATGCATACCTAATAGATAACCAGATGGGAGTACCATTGATTTTCCGCAAGTTCAAAACCAAGTGGTGGGACAAATTTAATGAAGAAAAATATAACTCACAATTTCTCAATGAATGCTTCAACAAAATCCACAATTTTGCAAATCTGCAGCACCAGATCAAGATACAGCCAGATTTTTTCAGGCTAAAACAAATGCTACTTCACTCCTAGCACAAGCCAAGACCAAAAAAGAATACAAGAAACTGATGGCAGAAATGCTCAGCTCGATGGACTCTGACTCAGAAGAAGACAAATCCCCAATATCTTCTAACAAGACCATAAACCTGGCAGATGATGAAGTTATTATAGGCAAATCAAAGACGAAATGATGACACAAATTGTCGGAAAAACAAGACAAAGTGTAAAAATAAAAAATAAAAAAAAGTATGGAAAGAAAACAGGAATATTTTCAAGAATCTTTTCAAAATTCACAACGGACAAATGTACAAATACTGTCTCAACTGTAATTCAAATTGTAATAGGACAAAAGACAGGGAATAGATTCCCTTAAAATTTCCAGTTTGAAAATTCAAAAGTTGTAATGATGCTAAAGCATCCAAATAGGACTAGAGTCAGGGAATATATTCCCTGCACAATAGTGCTAAGGCAAATCATGGAGCCAGCCTTTATATAAGACTTCTAAAATCAAAGTAAGAGGCAAGTTTTTCATCTGAAGGAAGAACTTCTCTGAAAAAAACTCTTTAAAAAAATCTCAGCAATAAAATCGTCTTTTCAACAATTATATTTTCTTCTTTTATTTTCATTTTTTACATTTTATCTCTGTTGATCACTGGGCCTCGTTTGAGATTTTGTTTTTAGTTGGTCACTAAGTTTTTTGAAGTGAATTTCTTCCTTGAGAAAAGAGATTTGTTTTGTTTATAATTAATTAAATTATTGATTTGTCCTGTATGAATAGACAACGATTTTAAGAGATTAAGATTTTTAACTTTTGGTTTTTCTATAAAAGGAAATGTTATTTTGGTGTTTAATATTTTAATGCTGATTTCTTGATTTGTCATTTTGTAAGGTTTGAGTAAAGATATAAAAAGTGTGCCTAGTATGACATTTTGCATTATATCTTTCACCATTAAGAAGCATGTTTGATATTTGATTCATTTATTACATAGATATTTATACATATATCTATGTAATTGTAATATATTACAATTACATAGATGCATTACAATTACATAAACATATTACAATTACAATTATATAAATATATTACAATTACATAGATACATTACAATTACATAGATATATTAGAATTACATAGATATATATTACAATTACATAGGTATATTAAAATTACAATTACATATTTATATTAGAATTACATAGATACATTACAATTACATAAAAATTACAATTATATATATATATATGTAATTGTAATATATTTATGTATACATTACAACATAGATATATTACATAGATATGCAATTCTAATGTAATTATAAAATATCTATGTAAATATATAACAATTCTATTAATTACAATTATATAGATATATCTATGTAAGTCTAATGTTTTATGTGGCTGTAATATATTTATGTAATTATAATATATCTATGTAATATCTATGTAATTACATGTATTGTTATATATTACAATTACATGTATATATTACAATGAACATTATTATAATTACATAAATATATTACAAGTAATAGATATATTACAATTACATAGATATATTACAATTACTGAAAACATGTATACATTAGATAATTTCAGTAATTGTATCTATGTAATTGTAATATATTTGTGTAAGTGTAATATATTTGTAATATATCTATGTAAGTTACATTACTATTTCTGAAAACATTAGATATTACAATTACATAGATATATTACAATTACATAGATAATATTACAATTACTGTATTAGATATATTACTGAAAACATTAGATACTACACGTATATATTACAATTACTGAAATATATTAAAATTACATAGATATGTATGACATTTTACATATATTACAAAGATATACTATTACAATTACATATATATATATTACAATTACATAGATATATTACATATATTACATAGATATACTACATAAATTTATTACTATTACATAGATATATTACATAGATACATTACATAACTATATTACAATTACAAGATATATTACAGTTACATAGATATACTATTACAATTACAATTACATAGATATACTACAATTGCATAGATATATATTACAATTACATAAATATATTACAATTAACAATGTATCTATGTAATATTACATAGATATATTACATAAATATATTACAATCACATAGATATATTACAATAACATAGATATATTACAATTACATAGATATATTACAATTACATAGATATTACAATTACATAGATATATTACAATTACATAGATGTATACATTATCAATTACCTAATATTTTCAGTAATTCAAATGTATACATGTAATTCTAATGTTTTCAGTAATTGTAATGTATACATGTAATATCTAATATTTTTAGTAATTGTAATATATCTATATAAATGTAATATATCTATGTAATTGTAATATATCTATGTAATTGTAATATATCTATGTAATTGTAATGTGTCTATGTAATATATCTATGTAATTGTAATATATCTATGTAATTGTAGTATATCTATGTAATTGTAATATATATATCTATGTAATTGTAATGTATCTATGTAATTGTAATTCTAATAATATATCTACATAAATGTAATATATCTATGTAATTGTAATATATTAGTTATTGTAATATATCTATGTAATTGTAATATATCTATGTAATTTTAATATATCTGTGTAATTGTGATATATAATGTAATTGTAATATATCTATATAAATGTAATGATATATCTATGTATATATCAATGTAATTGTAATATATCTATGTAATTGTAATATATATATTTATGTAATTGTAATATATCTATCTAATTGTAATATATCTACGTAATTGTAATATATCTGTGTAGTTGTAATGTATATATGATTGTAATTGTATATTACATGTGAAATATATCTATTACAAAAATATATTACAATTACATAGATATATTAGAATTACACAGATATATTACATAGATATATTAATGTGTAATTGTAATGTATCTATGTAATTGTAATATATCTATATAATTGTAATATATCTGTGTAATTGTAATAAATTTGGTTTAATATATCTATTTAAGTGGTGATTGTACATATATTGCAATTGCTTTAGATGGTATTACATTTATATAGATGTATTACAATTACATAGATATATAACTTTGAATCTTGATTTTGAATAAGGGTTGATTTTTTTTTAGTAGTTGACTTTCAGAGTTTACTTTTTCGAGGTTTATTTTTTCCATATTGACTTTTCATGCTTGACCTCTTAAACAAAGTCTTGGAATACTACCTGCCACTCCCCTTCCCTTTCTCTAGGAAGCAAGCACAGGATGAGAATAGCTTTTCTGCATTCTGAAACATCTCAAAGAAGAAAAATTACCTGATTTAGGGATCCAGACAAAATTAGGTGTCTACAACATGTATACATTACACTTACATAGATATTTTATAATTACATAAATATATCACAATTACATAGATATATTAGAACTACATGTATATATTACAATTAACATTGTTATAATTACATAGATATATTACAATTACTGAAAACAATTACATAGATATATTACAATTACGTAGATATATTATAATTACATAGATATATTACAATTACTAAAAACATGTATACATTAGATAATTTCAGTAATTGTATCTATGTAATTGTATTTATGTAATTGTAATATATTTGTAATATATCTATGTAAGTTACATTACTATTTCTGAAAACATTAGACATTACAATTACATATATATTACAATTATATAGATAATATTACAATTACTGTATTAGATATATTACTGAAAATATTAGAATTACTGAAAACATTAGATATTACATGAATAATTAAAATTGCTGAAAACATTAGATATTATATGTATATATTACAATTACATAGATATATTACAATTACTGAAATATATTACAATTACATAGATATATAGATATATTACAATTACATAAACATATTATAATTACATAGATATGTTTTAAGCAATTCTAAAGTATTAATTATCTATGTAATTTATGTAATTTTAAGCGATAGTTCTAAATTACTCAAAACATTATCAAATATCTAATGTTTTCTGTAATTGTAATATATCTATATAATTGTAATATAATGTTAAGTGGTAATTGTAATATATCTATGTAATTGGTAATTCTTAAAAATACATGTAATATCTAATCTTTTCATTAATATATCTATGTAATTGTAATATATTTTTGTAATTATAATATATCTGTTTAATATATTTGTGTAATTTACGTAATGTTAAGTGGTAATTCTAACAAATAAATATAATATATCTATGTAATTATAATATATCTATGTATGTAATTATAATATTATCAATTAGCTAATGTTTTTAGTAATTCTAATGTATACATGTAATATATCTTTGTAATTACATTATCTAATGTTTTCAATGATTCTAATGTACACATAGTAATTCCACGTAAATTCCACAAATATATTACAATTACATAGATGTATACATTATCAATTATCTAATATTTTCAGTAATTCTAATGTATACATGTAATATCTAATGTTTTCAGTAATTGTAATATATCTATATAAATGTAATATATCTATGAAATTGTAAAATATTTAATAGTGTTAATGTAATATATCTATGTAATTGTAATATATCTATGTAACTGTAGTATATCTATGTAATTGTAATATATATATATATATATATCCAATGTATCTATGTAATTCTAATATATCAATGTAATTCGAAAACATTATATATTACATGTATTTTAATATATCTAATGTGTAATTGTAATGTATCTATGTAATATATCTATGTAATTGTAATATCTGAACACCAGGACAGACCGGACCTATCGGACCGACCAGAGACACCAAGGCTAGGCTTGGCTTGGCTAAACTTGACTAACCTTGGTCTCTAAACTTTGAAATACATCTATGTAATTGAAATACATCTATGTAATTGTAATACATCTATGTAATTGAAATATATCTAATACACTAATTGTAATATTATCTATATAATTGTAATATATCTATGTAATTGTAATAAATCTATGTAATAGTAATATATCTATGTGATTGTAATATATTACAATTACATAGATATACTGAAACTACATAGATATATTATAATTACATAGATAATATATTACATAGATACATTGGATACATATATATATATATTACAATTACAATTACATATATATATATATATACTACAATTACATAGATATATTACAATTACATAGATATAATATAATTACGTAGATGTATTACATAGATATATTACATAGATATATTACAATTACATAGATATATTATACATAGATATATTATTACAATTACATAGATATATTACATAGATATTACAATTACATAGATACATTGGATATATTACAATTATATATTATAATTACATAGATACATTACAATTACATAGATATATAATAATTACATAGATATATTAGAATTACATAGAAACATAGATATTACATGTATATAATTACATAGATATATTACAATTACATAAATATATTACAATTACCTAGATACAATTACATAGATATATTACAATTACATAGATATATTACAAATACATAGATACATTACAATTACACATTAATATATCTATGTACTTGTAATATATCTATGTAATACAGAGATATATTACGATTATGTAGATATATTAAAATTACATAGATATATTACAATTACATATTTATATTAAAATTACATAGATACATTACAATTTTATAGATATTACAATCATATATATATATATATATCTATGTAATTGTATTAAATATGTAATTGTAATATATATTTATACATTACAACAATGATATACTACATACATATGTAATTCTAATGTAATTGTAATCTATCTATGTAAATATATTACAATTCTATTAATTACAATTACATAGATATATCTATGTAAGTCTAATGTTTTATGTAATTGTAATATATTTATGTAATTATAATATATCTAATATAATATATCTATGTAATTGTAATATTTCAGTAATTATATATATTACAATTACCTAGATATATTACATAAATATTTCCAGTAATTGTAATATATCTAATATTTACCATAGACATATTTGTGTAATTCCAATTGTAATTGTAATTACACATATTTATGTAATATATCTATGTAATTGTAATATATCTATGTAATATATCTATGTTATTGTAATATATATATGTAATTGTAATATATCTATGTAATTATAATATATTTGTGTAATTTTAATATATTTATGTAATTGTAATATATCTATGTATTTGTATTATATCTATGTAATTGTAATATATCTATATAATTTTTATATATCAATTTAATTTTAATGTTTTAAGTAATTGTAATATATCTATGTAATTGTAATATATCTATGTAATTGTAATGTATCTATATAATTTTTATATATCAATTTAATTTTAATGTTTTAAGTAATTGTAATATATCTATGTAATTGTAATATATCTATGTAATTGTAATGTATCTATATAATTCTAATATATCTATGTAATTCTAATGTTCAAAGTAATTGTAATATATTTATGTATACATAGATATCTATGTAATTGTAATGTATCTATGTATTATATTACAATGACATGTATATTACATATATATATATATTACAATTACATAGATATATTACAATTATATCTATGTAATTGTAATATATCTATGTAACTGTGATATATCTATGTAATTGTAATATATTTATGTATACATAGATATATGCTATAATTACATAAATATATTATAATTACATAGATATATTACAATTACAATTACATAGATATATTACAATTACTTAAAACATCATAATTAAATCGATATATTACAATTACATAAATATATTAGAATTACATGGATATATTACAATTACAATTACATAGATACATTACAATTACACAAATATATTACAATTACATAGATATATTATAGTTACATAAATATATTATGTATCTATGTAATTGTAATATCTATGTAATTCTAATGTTTTGTAATTGTAATATATACATATATATATATATATTACAATTACATAAATACATTACAATTACATAGATATATTACAATTACATAGATATATTACAATTACAAAGATATATTGCACTTACATAGATATATTACAATTACATAGATATAGTACAGTTACATAGATATATATTACAATTACATAGATATATTACAAATTTATTATATAGATATATTGTAATGTATCTATGTAATATATGTAATATATCTATGTAATTATAATATGTTTTCGAATTACATTGATATATTATAATTACATAGATACATTAGATATATATATAGATATTACAATTGCATAGATATACTACAGTTACATACATATATTACAATTACATAGATATATTACATAAATACATTACAATTACACAGATATATTACAATTACATAGATATATTGCATAGATACATTACATAAGTATATTACAATTACATAGATATATTACATAGATACATTACAATTACATAGATATATTTATTTAATTGTAATATATCTATGTAATATATTACAATTACCTATATAATTATGTAATTTTAATATTACAATTACATAGATATATTTTTATGTAACTGTAGTATATCTATGTTATTTATATATCTATGTATATTACATAAATACATAGATATATATATATCTATGTAATATATCTATGTAATTGTAATATATATATATATATTACAATATATATGTAATTGTAATATATATATCTATGTAATTCTAATATATCTAAGTAATTGTAATATATCTATGTAATATATCTATGTATATATTAGAATTACATAGATATCTATGTAATATAATTGTACTACATAAATATATTTATCTATGGATATATATCTATGTAATATATTACAATTACATATATATATATATGTATATATATTACAATTACATATATATATATATATATATATATTACAATTACATATATTACAATTACATAGATATATAACATAGATACATTACATAAATATATTACAATTACATAGATATATTACAATTACATAAATATATTACAATTAATATATTACATAGATATATTACAATTACGTAGATATATTAAAATTACATAGATACATTACAATTACATAGATATATTAAAATTACATACATATATTACAATTACATAGATATATTACAATTACATAAATATATTACAATTAATAATGTATCTATGTAATTGTTGTGTATTGTTATATATCTATGTAATTGTTATATATCTATGTAATTATTATATATCTATGTAATTGTAATGTATCTATGTAATTATAATATATAATTGTAATATATCCAATGTATCTATGTAATTGTAATACCTATGTAATATATCTTTGTAATTGTAATATATCTATGTATAATATATCTATGTAATATATCTATGTAATACATCTATGTAATTATAATATATCTATGTAATATGTATCTATGTAATTGTAATTGTAATGTATCTATGTAATATATCTATGTAATTGTAATATATCTATGTAACTGTAATATATATATGTAATTGTAATATATCTATGTAATTGTAATATATTTATGTAATTGTAATATATCTATGTAATTGTAATATATCTATGTAATTATAATTGCATAGTTGTAATATATATATGTAATTGTAATATATCTATGTAATTGTAATATATCTATGTAATTTTAATATATCTATGTAATTGTAATATATCTATGTAATTGTAATATATCTATGTAATTTTAATATATCTATGTAATTGCAATATATCTATGTAATTATAATATATCTATGTAATTGTAATGTATCTATGTAATTATAATGTTAAGTGGTAATTACATGTATCAATTGTAATATATCTATGTATAATATATCTATGTAATTGTAATATATCTATGTAATTGTAATATATTATCGATGTAATATATTATTGAAAACATTAGATATTACATGTATACATGTAATTACCACTTAACATTACGTAAATTGTAATATATATATATATATGTATGCATGTAATTACCACTTATATATCTATGTAATTGTAATATATTACATATGATATATATTATATAGATATATTACAAGTACATAAATATATATTACATAGATATATTACAATTACATATATATATTATATTAACACTATTAAATATATTACAATTACATAGATATATTACATTTATATAGATATATTGCAATTACATAGATAAATTACATAGATATATTATAATTACAAAAATATATTTATGTAATTGTAATTGTAATATATCTATGTAATTATAATATCTATGTAATATATCTATGTAATTCTAATGTTTACATAGATATTACATGTATATAATTACATAGATATATTACAATTACATAGATATATTACAATTACATAGATGTATTTCAATTACATAGTTATATTAGAATTACATAGATATATTACATAGATACATTACAAATACATTGATATATTACAATTACATAGATATATTATACATAGATATATTACAATTATATATATTATGTAATATATCTATGTAATTGTAATTTTAATATATATCTATGTAATTGTAATATATTTATGTAATTGTAATATATCTATGTAATTGTAATATATCTATTTTGTAATATATTTGTTTTTAGTAATTTCAATTACATAGATATATTACAATTACATAAATATATTATTACAATTACATAGATATATTACACATTCATATATTATACATAGATATATTACAGTTACATAGATATATTAAAATTACATAGATATAATACAATTACATAGATATATTAAACATTCATATATTCTACATAGATATATTACAATTACATGGATATATTTCAATTGCATAGATATATATTACAATTACATAGATATATTACAATTACATAAATATATTACAATTACATAGATATATATTACAATTATAATTACATAGATATATAACAATTACATAGATATATTACATAGTTATATTACATATATAATTACATAAATAGATATACTACAGTTACATAGATATATTACAATTACTGAAAATATTAGATATTTCATGTATACATTACAATTACTGAAAACATTAGATATTACATGTATATATTCCATAGATACATTAGATATATTTCAATGACATAGATATATTACAATTGCATAGATATATTACATATATTACAATCACATAATTACAATTACATAGTTCTATTAAATTACATAAATATATTACAATTACATTGATATATTATACATAGATATATATTAAAATTATATAGATATATTACAATTACATAGATACATTGCAAATACATAGATTTATTACAATTACATAAATATATTACAATTACACAAATATATTACAATTACATAGATATATTATAATTACATAGATATATTACAATAACATAGATATATTACATACATATATTATAATTACATAGATATATTACATAAATATGTGTAATTACAAGTGCAATTACACAAATATATCTATGGTAAATATTAGATATATTACAATTACTGAAAATATTTATGTAATATATCTAGGAAATTGTAATATATATAATTACTGAAATATTACAATTACATAGATATATTATATTAGATGTATTATAATTACATAAATATATTACAATTACATAAAACATTAGACTTACATAGATATATCTATGTAATTGTAATTAATAGAATTGTAATATATCTACATAGATATATTACAATTACATAGATATTTTACAATTACATTAGAATTACATGTGTATGAAATATATCATTGGTGTAATGTATAAATAAATATATTACAATTACATATTCAATACTATTACATAGATATATATATATATATATAATTGTAATATCTTTATAATTGTAATGTATCTATGTAATTTTAATATAAATATGTAATTGTAATATATCTATGTAATTTTAATATATCTATGTAATTGTAATGTATCTATGTAATTGTAATTATAATTATAATATATTACAATTGCATAGATGTTTATGTATAAATTTCTATGTAAAATATCTATGTATTTGTAATATATCTATGTAATTATAATATAATATAACTACGTAATTGTAATATATATCTATGTGATATGTAGTAATATATTATGTAATTGTAATGTATCTATGTAATTGTAATATATCTATGCAATTCTAATGTTTTACGTAATTGTAATATATCTATGTAATATTAATTGTAATTCTATGTAATATATTACAATTACACATTAGATATATTGCAACTACACAAATATATTACAATTACATAGATAAATAACAATTACATAGATAAATTTTTGTAATTGTAAGATACGTATGTAGTTGTAATATATTTATTTAATTGAAAATATTAGAATTGCATAAATATATTACAATTACATAGATATATATCTAATGTGTAATTGTAATATATTACAGTTACATAGATATATTAAAACTACATAGATATATTATAATTACATAGATAAATATATTACATAGATATATTACAATTACAAAAATATATTACAATTACATAGATATATTACAATTACTTAAAACATTAGAATTACATAGATATAACTATGTAATGTAATATATCTATGTAATTCTAATGTATCTACGTAATACAAAAATATATTACAATTGTAATATCTATTGTAATGTATCTATGTAATATTTTTCCAGTAATTTTTTCAGAATTTTTTGAATTTTTAAAAATAGGGTAAAAAATTGTGGCTTAAAACTGGACAGTGAAGTCAGAATTGAATTTAAAGAAAAATCATTTTTCTGTTTTGGTTAAGTTACTTAGAGTGGGCTGATTAGGAGGGTTAGCTACTGACTTAGGGTAGTTTCTAAGCCTTTTTAAACTCTAAAAATGATTTTTTAAGTCTCAGGTTGAGGGTAGTTGAGTCTGTATTTTTAAACTTAGAAAATTAGAACCATTTAAAAAAAGATTTAGCCCAGTTTTTATTTTTAATTCAAGCTTTTCAAAATTGTTTTCAAACAATCACAAAGTATTTTGGTTTTAGAATATTTAATTTGACATATTTTCCTAAGGTAGCCGGATATCTTTTTAGATATACGAATTTCCTTAATTAAAGGAAAAATACATTTCATGCATTGCATTTTCCATATTCATGCATTTTATATAATATGTGATTTTTGCTATAATAATGCATATGGTATTGTTATTATTTTGATTTTTTTTTTTTGATGTTATATGGTTTAATATATGGTTTTGAATATTTCATGATATCCTATGCTTTTTATTTAGTTATTTTATTTAGCATATACTATGTTCATACATTATTATTTTTATTTTCATGCATATTATATGATAGCACTATTCTATATTTCATGTCATTTAAATTATATGCCATATCATTCATATTTTCCATGTCATTTAAATTATTTCATTTCATATAGAATATATTATGTTACTTAGGTCATTTCATTTCATGTAGAATATATTATGTTACCTAGGTTATTTCGTTTCATATAGAATATATTATGTTACTTAGGTCATTTCATTTCATGTAGAATATATTATGTTACCTAGGTTATTTCATTTCATATAGAATATTTTATGTTACTTAGGATATTTGATTTCACTTAGGATATATCATATAACTTAGAATATTTCATTTCATTTAGAATATACTAAGACATTTAAATTATATCATATCATTTAGGATTGCATTATATTATTTAGACTTTGCTATGTCATTTTATTTATGTCATGCATATACATATTCATTTCTTTAAATGTTTTCAAAAAAGGATAATGATTTTCAATAAAATAAAGATATTCCCGAGTTAAAATAATTCATGAGTTCTCTGCCGGGTTTGCAGGGGAGGATATCATCAATTATTATTAATAACGAAATATCTTCTTTAAAATGAGAATGATTCGGAAAGTTTTCCAAATTAATAAAAATTTCTATATTTTGCCACGTTTGTTGGGGAATATAGGAAAATTTTGAATTTATAAATTCCGGATCATTTTCAATTAAAAATGGAATTATTTTTCTTTAAATTGGGAATTAACTTGAAATACTAAATTTAAAACCGATTTTTTTACCGAGACTTGAGATAACACACGATTAATAAGGTACCGATTTATACGGGCATTGTGGGGGTGCTAATCCTTCCCCACACGTAACCGACTCCCGAACCTGCTTCTTTGATTTCTCTGGTTTAAAACGCAGACTTGAAATTGGTATTTAAAATGTTTTAATTAATTTTTAAAATATTTTATAAAACCGGTTTTAATAGGTGGCCGATCACACCTAGCTAAAAAAGATTGGTGGCGACTCCATGTCTTTTTCAAGGTCATTCTTAAAATATTTTATAAAACCGATTTTTTTTAATGTCACAATTACATAGATAAATATATACATGTAATATATCTTTATAATTACATTATCTAATGATTTCAGTAATTCTAATGTATTCATGTAATATCTAATGTTTTCAGTAATTCTAATATTTTCAGTAATATATCTAATACAGTAATTGTAATATACTTACAATTACATAGATAAATATATACATGTAATATATCTTTGTAATTACATTATCTAATGTTTTCAGTAATTCTAATGTATTCATGTAATATCTAATGTTTTCAGTAATTCTAATATTTTCAGTAATATATCTAATACAGTAATTGTAATATATTTACAATTACATAGATATATTACTATTACATAGATAAATATATATATATATATATGTAATATATCTTTTTAATTACATTATCTAATGTTTTCAATAATTCTATTGTATTCATGTAATATCTAATGTTTTCAGTAATTCTAATATTTTCAGTAATATATCTAATACAGTAATTGTAATATATTTACAATTACATAGATATATTACTATTACATAGATAAATATATACATGTAATATATCTTTGTAATTACATTATCTAATGTTTTCAGTCATTCTAATATATTCATGTAATATCTAATGTTTTCAGTAATTGTAATGTATCTATGTAATTGTAATATATCTATTTAATTCTATGTAATTGTAATATATATCTATGCAATTGTAATATATCGATGTAATTGTAATATATCTATTACATTCATATATTATTACAATTATATAGATATATATGTAATAGTAATATATATCTATGCAATTGTAATATATCTATGTAATTGTAATATATCTATGTAATTATATACATGTAATATCTATGTAAACATTAGAATTACATAGATATATTACATAGATATATTACATAGATATATTATAATAAATTTGTAATATATATATGTAATATATCTATGTAATTGTAATATTACATAGATAAATGTATTACAATTACATAGATATATTACAATTACATTGTAATAAATTTGTAATATATCTATGTAATTACAATATATATGTAATTGTAATATATCTATGTAATTATATACATAGATATATTGTAATATATATATGTAATATATGTAATATATATTTGTGTAATACATTGTAATGTATCTATGTAATTGTAGTATATATATATATATGTAATTGTAACATATATGTAATTGTAATATGTCTATGTAATATATCTATGTAATTCTAATATATTTATGTAATTCTAATATATCTCTGTAATTCTAATATATCTATGTAATATATTTATGTAATTGTAATATATCTATGTATTGTAATATATTTATGTAATTATATATCTATGTAATGTATCTATGTAATTGTAATATATCTATGTAATATATTACAATTACACAAATATATATTACATTAACTATAATATATCTATATAAATGTATCTATGTTATAATATATCTATGTAATTGTAATACATTTATGTAATTGTAATATATATATGTAATTATAATATATCTATGTGATATATCTATGTAATTGTAATATATCTATGCAATATATTACATATATATATATATATTAAAACTACATAGATAATATATATATTTATGTAATTATATAGATATATTTATGTAATTGTAATATATATCTATGTAATTGTAATATATTTATGTAATATATATATATATGTAATTGTAATATATCTATGTAATTGTTATATATCTATGTAATTGTAATATATCTATGTAATGGCCAATTCCAATTTTGATTTACCAGCGACTTGTTTCATAGCTTTAATTTGAGCCGCGGATCCTACTCTGGAGACGGAAATCCCCACATTAATAGCAGGTCTGATTCCAGCATTGAATAGATCGGCGGATAAGAATATTTGTCCATCTGTAAGGGAAATCACATTAGTAGGAATATATGCCGAAACGTCTCCCGACTGGGTCTCAACTATTGGTAAAGCAGATAAATACTTTCTTCACCTAACTGAGAACTTGATTTAGCGGCTCTTTCTAAAAGGCGTGAATGCAAATAAAAAACATCTCCTGGATAAGCTTCACGACAAGGCGGTCTTCGTAATAGAAGAGACATTTGGCGATAGGCCTGTGCTTGCTTGGAAAGATCATCATAAATGATTAAGGTGTGTCGTTCACGATACATAAAATATTCAGCCAATTATAATATATTTAAGTAATTGTAATATATCTATGTAATTGTAATATATCTATGTAATATATATTACAATTACATAGATATATTACAATTACATAGATACATTAGAATTATATAGATATTTGTGTAATTGTAATTGTAATATATACATATATTTATGTAATATATCTATGTAATTGTAATATATCTGTGTAATAGTAATATATCTATGTAATTGTAATTATGTGATTGTAATATATGTAATATATCTATGTAATTAGATATCTATGTAATTGTAATATTACATAGATATATAGATATATTACAATATGTCAATTACATAGATATATTACAATTACATAGATAAATATTACAATTACATAGACATAATATAATTACATAGATATATTACAATTACATTGATATATTAGAATTATATATTACATAGATATATTAAAACTATTACATAGATATATTATATAGATATATTAAAATTACATAGATATATTACAATTATAATACATAGATAAATATATTACATAGATATATTACAATTACATAGATATATTACATAGATATATTACAATTACATAGATATACTACAATTACAGAGATACATTACAATTACATAGATATATTACAATTACATAGATACATTACAATTATATATATATTACAATTACATAGATACATTATAATTACATAGATACATTACAATTACATAGATATATTACAATTACATAGATATATATCTAATGTGTAATTGTAATATATTACAATTACATAGATACATTACAATTATATATCTAAAGTTTTCAGTAACATAGGTACATTACAGTTACACATTAGATATATTAAAATACATGTAATATATAATATTTTCGAATTACAAGTATATCTATATACTTGTAATATATTTGTGTAATTGTAATAAATGTATGTAATTCTAATATATTTATGTCACTGTAATATATCTATGTAATTGTAATAAATTTGTGTAATTGTATTGTATCTATGTAATTGTAATATATCTATGTAGATATATTACACATTACATAGATACATTACAATAGATATTACAATTGTAATAGATTTTTGTATTACGTAGATACATTAGAATTAAATAGATATATTACATTACATAGTTATATCTATGTAATTCTCATGTTTTAAGTAATTGTAATATATCTATGTAATTGTAACTTTGAAAGGCTATAGGTTATAGCCCAGGCTTGGCTTGACCGACCAGACTGACCGGACCGCCCGGACTGACAAGACCACCCGGACTGACCGGACCACTCGGACCTCTCGGATTGACTAGACCAACCGGACCGCCAAGATTGATCGGATCGACCTGCTAGGCTAGTGATAACTCGTATAATTATATAGTTTTTAGTTATGTTTTATTATTGTTTTGTGTCAAATACGAGTTATTATTGCTTAGTCTAATTGTGTTTATGATTTTTTATATTTTTATGTAATTTGGTGTTTTTCACGAGTTTCTTTGAGTGATTTCAGATTACTAGGTTAAATCAAGAATTAAGGGCAAATCCAGTTCAGTTCCAGTTCCGACACCTTTTGCCATATCAGCTATATCTGGAGTTTCACTGAAGCAATAAGGCTGAAATTTTAACAGTGCAAATTTAAGAGGCATATCTATCTTTTTCATGTTTTACACTTCTTGAAACGGAGTCGTTTTCCCTAGCGAAATCGACCATCAAGTTGGCTGATGTGCAATGACGTCTGTGCTGACCTGTTTTGGTATTTTGACCATATCTTCCGATCCACATGAGCAAATGATCTGATTCCAATGGCTATGGATCCGTAACTGATAGGGGAACATTTTTCTAGAAGATCATTTGATCAGATCAAGCCTCCAACATTGACAAAATCAACCATCAAGCTGGCTGATCAGAAGTGTCATACAATATGACGAAAATTGTTAGAAAAATGCACCCACCTATTATACCTACTTTTGAAATTTATAAAGCTTGTCTCTTGTCATTTAGCTCTCCAAAATGTGTATAAATAGAGGGCCTTGGATGAGGATAATATAGATTGGTAGGATATTAGCCATTGTAATAAAATTCTCTAAGTTTTCTTTTCATTTTATTCATATCTAGTATGTGTTGCTAATCATATTGTTGAGGTGATGAGGTGAAGCTCTTGGTAAATGCTAAGGTTAGTCTCTTAAACATGAGCTAAAATGAATTATCATTTATAAACACTAGTATAGATAATATTTTCTTTTGGTTTAAAATCATACTTGCAAAGTAGGGATCTTGATTCATTATTGACAATGAAAATGGCACAATAAATGCTTGGTTTCATAACCTTGATTTGTTGTAGACATATACCTTGGCATAAGGAATGCTTGGACTCTTTTTATGAGTTTTGAGGACACCAAATGAACATAATATCATATGCTATGGACGTTGGACAATTTGGACTGAATTGCTAAACCTTCCGATTGGAATCTCCCTTATGTGTGAATTTCAATTGTGTAATAAAACAAGATTAATCTTAGCATAACACCAAGAGTGGATTCTCTAACCTCAACATCTTTTCTTATTGTTTTTTTTTTATCTTGTTTAATTTCTTTTATATTTATTTTATTTTGTTCTCTAATATCTTGTTTATCTTATTTTGTTGTTGATTCCCTAATATCTTGTTTACTTTCTTTTTCTTATATATTTATAAACTTATACTTACTAATACGCCTCCCTGTGGTTCGACCTCGGACACCCGAGAATTTATTACTTGAACATAACCTGCACTTGGGTTTACAACTCTTAATTGAGTCTCCATCAAGTTTTTGGCGCCGTTGCCGGGGAAGCAATACTAAGTATATAAGTTTATAAGTATATTTATTTTTATTGGCTGGTTATACCGCCTAATTTGTATATTAACTTTGTTTTATTTTTATTGGCTGGTTATACCGCCTAATTTTCTATATATTTATATTTATATTGTATATTAACTTTGTTTATTTTTATTGGCTGGTTATACCGTCTAATCTGTATATTAACTTTGTTTTATGCTTGTTTGGCGATGTGATTTTAGATCTCGTCGTTTAGTTAGATTTTATTGTGAAACTTTTTCAGGTAATCTTTCTAATACAACTCCTACCATGGCTGACAATGAAAGTGTTCATGCTGAAGATGAGAACAGACAAGTATGCACCATGCGTGACTACTTGCAACCAACTCGAAGCTCATCACCCTCTTGTTTTATTTTTCCTCTCAATGCAAACAACTTTCGTTTTAAACCAGGTATGATAGCTTTGCTTCCAAATTTCCATGGGTTAGAATCGGAAAGTGCTTACTCGTTTCTAAAAGACTTCGAAGATATATGTGTCACCTTTAATGACCAACAATGTACAAATGAAATTGTCAAGCTAAAATTATTTCCTTTTTCTTTAAAAGATAAAGCAAAAATTTGGCTTCATAATTTAAAACCAAGGTCAATTGGCACATGGCAAGAATTACAAACTGAGTTTCTAAAGAAATTTTTCCCAGCACATAAAACTACTGCTTTGAAAAGACAGATTCAAAATTTCAATCAAAATCAAAATGAAGCATTTTTTAAGTGCTGGGAGCGTTTTAAAGATTTGTTAAGTTCTTGTCCACATCATGGTTTTGAAAAATGGCGTCTTATTAGTTTCTTTTATGAAAGTTTAACTCCCGAAACTAAACAATTTGTTGAAACAATGTGTAACGGTGAGTTTCTAGAAAAAGAACCTGAAGAAGCCTTTGACTACCTAGACCATTTGGCAGATAACTCTCAAGCCTGGCACACAGATAATTCCTCTGAAAGTTCCACTAGATCTAATCTTGTTTCTAACAGAGGTAAATATCATTTTAGTCAAGAAGATGAGATAAAAGCTAAAGTAGCTAATTTGGCTAGAAAGATTGAAGCCATGGAACTTAGAGAAGTAAAAGAAGTCAAAACGGTTAAAAATGAAGAAAGTTGTGGAATTTGTGAAATCATGGGACACCCCACTTCTGAATGTCCAAACATTCTCATTCTTAAAGAAGCGTTGCATGATCAAGTAAATTCCATAAACACATTTAAAAAGCCTTTTCCTTCTCCTTACTCTGAAACGTATAACCCTGAATGGAGAAATCATCCCAACTTCAGTTGGCAGAATAATAATCATGTTCAGGTACCACAATCTCAAAAGCCGGGCAACACTTTTTCCTATCAACCTTCACGTGTACAAACCTTGGAAGAGACATTGCAAGCATTCATGCAAACACAAGCAAATGTGAATAACCAAACTTCACAGGACATCAATGAGATCAAAAACACCTTGTCCACATTGACAGCTTCATTACGCACTCAAGAAAAAGGTAAGTTTCCTACTCAACCTCAGCCTAACCCTTCTACTCAATGTCTTGTTTCTTGCTCCAATGAAACTCAACAGGAAAATGCCAGTTCTATCACAACTCTTCGAAGTGGAAAGGCAATTGACAAAAACATTCCATCAAAAGACCAAGATCCTCCTTCCCCTCCGAAAAGTAATAGTAAGGATGATGGTAAGTCTGAACTTCTTGAAAATTTGGACAAAGAAAAAGGTATGCATCCTGCTCCTTTTCCTCAAAGGTTGCAAACAATAAAGAATTTGAATCAAAATGCAGAAATTTATGAACTTTTCAAACAAGTTAAGATTAACATTCCTTTATTGGATGCAATCAAACAAGTTCCATCTTATGCTAAATTTTTGAAGGACATGTGCACAGTTAAAAGGAAACATAATGTACAAAAGAAAGCATTTCTGACGGAAAGTGTGAGCTCAATCATTCAGCACCTTACTCCACCAAAATTCAAAGATCCTGGATGTCCAACAATCTCATGCATCATGAAACACTAGAATAGAACGTGCATTGCTTGATCTTGGTGCTAGTGTTAATCTTTTGCCTTTTTCTGTTTATCAACAGTTAGGTTTAGGTGAACTCAAGGAAACACCTGTTACACTTCAACTAGTTGATCGTTCTGTAAAAATTCCTCGAGGGATAGTTGAAGATGTTTTGGTTCAAATTGAAAATTTTTACTTCCCTGTTGATTTTATTGTTTTGGACACACATCCTGTTTCAAATCTAAATGTTCAAATTCCTGTTATATTAGGCCGTCCATTTCTTGCAACTTCTAATGCTATGATAAATTGCAGGAATGGTATTTTGAACATTTCTTTTGGAAATATGACTTTAGAATTAAATGTGTTCAACATTTGCAAGCAACCTGGTGATGATTCAGAAGTACATGAAGTGGATTTCATTGAAGAACTTGTTCATGAACATCTCACCACTACCACATTCCATGATCCTTTAGAAGCTTATTTAATTGAATGTGAGTTTGATAATGCTTCAGAAATTTCACACACTGATTCTTTGTTAAATTCTTTTCAGGATAAGCATTGTTGGAAACAAAAGTTTGAGGAACTTCCATCACTCACAAATGTCACTGTACCATCAACTATCGAACCACCCAAGCTGGATTTAAAACCATTGCCATCCGAGCTAAAATATTCCTTTTTGGGAAAAAGTCCTTCTCAATGGAGCCCCCAAGATAAAAGGAAGTTTTTGAATGAGGTAAAGAAGTTCTACTGGGATGACCCTTACTTGTTCAAATATTGTCCTGATCAGATTTTTCGAAGATGCATTCCCGACAATGAGGTAAGTAGTGTAATTAAGTTTGTCATTCCGAGGCATGTGGTGGTCATTTTTCATCAAAGAAAACTGCTGCAAAAATTTTACAGTGTGGATTTTACTGGCCAATTTTATTCAAAGATGCATATGAGAATTCTAAAATTCATAAAGAAAGAACTAAAGCCTTTCATGACAAGTTAATTTCAAGAAAAACATTTGATGTTAGGCAAAAAGTTCTACTTTATAATTCTAGACTTCACATATTTCCTGGTAAGTTGAGATCAAGATGGACTGGCCCATTTGTGGTTAAGCATGTGTATCATTATGGAGCAGTTGACATTGAGAATCCTCAAAATGGTAACGTATTCAAGGTAAATGGACAAAGACTCAAACTCTTTTTGGAAAATCATGTTACTCAAGAAGAGGTTGTTTTTCTTTCTGATCCTTGTTTTGAAAATAACTAGATGTAAATATAATTTTTTTAACCCCGGTTAAATGGCGGATAACGGTACTCCGTGATTATTTAAGTCGGTTCCATCAGCTACCCACAAAACTGATATTGTATATAAATTTCTCTTTCAATTTCTTTTTCATTTTTTTTCAAGATGGATGATATTCTCACAAGATTGCAGAAACAATTTCCTCCTTTTCCTCGAAATATTTTACTGAAGCTTTACCAAGTTCGATTTGAAAGATTAAGAATGCTTATGCACAAAGGGATTCCTGAAGACATACGTTGGATAATTGAAGCCAAGGTACGTGAAGATGAATATCTTCCTGTTTTGCATTTACCAGGTACAGGTAGAAGCACTTTTGCAAAGAAGCGACGAGCAAAGCGCATGAGTTCAAATTGCCACAAATGTGCACGATGGACGTGTAACGGTAAATGTCGTTCTATTGGGATTCCGTCCTCTAATCGAGATGATAAAATTGAATTCATTAAGGATGGACTGAGTAAGAAGAATTTGGGTAATATCCAACTTTCTCTTGAGACGCATCCTAGTGGAGACGTACAAAGAGAAATTCTTGATTTATGGCCGCAATTCCAAAGGGAATGGCAACATCTTGGGAATCTGATGTTAAAAGACCCTGTTTGCCAGCTTGTAAGAAAACTGGATGGGAAGCATATCCTCGACTCATAGAAGGCGTTTAAGCCGTTTCTGGACGTAAAACCAGAGGAAGATGTGAGCCACAATCACAACTACAATAAATGACTTCTCAACTTTTGGTTTGATTTGCAATAACTTCATTTCGGTTTAATTTACGTGTTGTTAGATTTGTGTAATTATTCTCGTTTTTTTTTTGCATTGGTCTTTTACGGTTGATTTTTCTTCTCTTTTTGATTTTCTTCCTGAAATCACGCAAAAATCTTTTGTTAGGTTAACATTTTCTTCTGACAGGTCAAATACACTTTCGGCGACATTATTACTCTTGTCTGATTCATTACTCAGTCCTCTATATATTACACCATGTACTCATTCTCTTTCAGGCACTTGAAAAAAAAAATGGAAAGTACTTCGTCCCAGCGCATTAAAAAAATTTGTGTCTTTGGAGGTGCTTATCCAGGGAAAAATAACATATTCGCTGATGAAGCCATAAGAGTTGGAGTAATACTTGCCCAACAAAAGATCCAGTTGATTTATGGAGGCGGTAGTACGGGTTTAATGGGAGCAGTCGCTACAGCAGCACATGCCGGAGGAAGTCCAGTTCTAGGAATCGTACCAAAACTATTCACAGATTTTTGTGGACCTACCTTGGGTAAGGAAATACAAGTCTGGAGTATCCCTGAACGGATGACAATCATGTACCATTCTGCCGATGCATTCATTGCTTTACCAGGAGGTCTGGGTACATTGGAAGAAATAGCTTGCGTGGCTTCTTGGTCATCTTTGGTCCCAAATAAGAAACCCATTGGTTTGCTTAATATTAATGGTTATTTTAGTAATTTGCTTTCATATTTAGATAATGCTGTGGAAAATGGATTCATGTTTTCAGAGGCAAGGAGAACCATAATTTCTGCTACAACCATTGAAGATTTACTCAAAAAGCTCCAAGCTTATGAGTATTTATCTGCTACGGTTTTTTCGCAAACGCTCGGAAAAAGGAAAAGAGATATGGACGAGCAAGGAGTGGATTGCACTCTGTCTTTGTCACATTATCTAACATTTTGTTTGTTGTGTCTAAGTTATAATAAGTGGTTAGCAACCTCTGCAGGTAATATCTCCTAAATTCTACCTTTAGTAGGGGGTAAGGGACATATTTTGCTAATTTGTAAAAAAAAAAAAAAAAAAAAATTTGATGTGTTTTAAGCCATTTAGAAGTATTCATTCTGAACAAGGTCTGAGTAAGGGAGACTTGAGACATTCCTTGTCAGTTTGATTTCTTTTTTCAAAAAAAAAAAAAAAAAGTTTGTTGTGTTTTAAGCAATTTAGAAGTATTCATTCTGAACAAGGTCTGAGTAAGGGAGACTTGAGACATACCTTGTCAGTTTGATTTTAATCTTTTTATGTTTACTTGTTAATTTTTGTTTAGTATTTTAGGATTAATTAGGTTGCATGAGTTTGTTTTGTTTTGAGTCTTAGTTATTCCTATTCTTATGTTATTAGTTCTTTTCTCTTACACATGATTCTTTCATTTGGGTTAATAGACTTACATTGAGGACAATGTAAGAATTAAGTGTGGGGGAAACGATTTAGGATTTCTTTTATTTTTGTCTACTATTTTTTTTATGAGTCTTTATTATTATTATTATTATTTTAATGTGTTCTAGTTCCTTTTTAATACAATGATGAGATATGAATTGCATAAGTCTAAAACAGATTTATTAGTGAGAAGATTTTCATGAGAATTGAGCTTGATGTCAACCTTTTTATGAGCCAATGTTAATATGATATGTTGATTGAGAAAGAAGCATGTTTAGACTTAATCTGACTTGTATAATCATCCTTGTGAGTTTTTGAGCCTATAATGATTGATGCATTATACAAATCAATCTAATTTCTTTCTTGAGTGCTCTTATGATTACATGATTCTCTAGAACTTTCTTTAAACCGTTTGAGACTATATTGATACATGTGACAACATGAATATGATAGAGGCATTAGGATTATAACCAGAGCCAAACAGCCATCCATTATTAATGTTCTAAGAGAACATCCCCACTAGTGAGCCAATTTGAGCCTACATTAAATATGTTATTTTATTGGTAACCAGAACTTACACCTAGCCTAAATATACTTATATCCTTACCCTTGTTCTAAAGATGGATTATATATTTTGAGACATATTGCAAAAACAAGGAATACTTTTTGAAAATTTGGGTTAGAACGAAAGATAAGTGTGGGGGAGGAGAGAGGCAAAAGTCAAGAGAAAAAGAAAGGGATCATTGTCAAATACATTCCCATATTAAAAAAAAAAAAAAAATATTCTCTTGAACTTCTAGTTAAAGTAAAGAAAAAGATGTTACAAAGTTGGTTAGAATGAAGCAAAGGCTCAACATGAATATTTAGCCTATGTTATTATGTGCTTTATAAGAGTTTTGAGAAGTTTTATTCGTATGATCTTATTATGTCTCTAAACTCTATGAACTCTTTGGAACCTTTGTGATATCTTTATCCTTTTGTTCTTTAACCACATTATAACCCTTTGGCCCCATTACAACCTTGAAAAAAGACCTCTTGATTTATGAAGTTGTATGATCTAAATAGTGGAGAATAGGTGGACAAGCAAGCATATGGTAGAACTGTTTTCATGAGATTGATTGAGTGTAAACACTTTACCACTACTTTAAAGAGTGAAAATCATGAGAGTATAGTGAGAAGTTGAGATTAAGTTGAATATGTACTATTTTGATTGAAATATGTTATGTTAATATTGGCTTAACTCATTTATTTACATTCAAGCATGAATTTTTGTGAAATTCTTTGAGCTATTGATTAGTTTATAAGACTTGTTCAAAGATTGTCTCTAATTTATATTGAAAGGATTAGGAGTAAATATTTTTAGTGTATGTAGTTTACTTATATTTTAGTTTTTCAATGTTTGTGGGTATCGTTCTAGCAAACCCTCACGAGACTAAACTCGTCCACTAGGGACACCTAGGGGTTTAAAGGCTTGTGTCACATGCTAAGTGCCACCGTGATTTCCAACGAAAATGGATTAGATTAGATTTTCTGATTTTATTTTTATTGAGTCGTTGCTAGGGACTAGCAACAATCTAAGTGTGGGGGTGTGATAACTCGTAGAATTATATAGTTTTTAGTTATGTTTTATTATTGTTTTGTGTCAAATACGAGTTATTATTGCTTAGTCTAATTGTGTTTATGATTTTTTATATTTTTATGTAATTTGGTGTTTTTCACGAGTTTCTTTGAGTGATTTCAGATTACTAGGTTAAATCAACAATTAAGGGCAAATCCAGTTCAGTTCCAGTTCCGACACCTTTTGCCATATCCGCTATATCTGGAGTTTCACTGAAGCAATAAGGCTGAATTTTTTACAGTGCAACGTTAAGAGGCATATCTATCTTTTTCATGTTTTACACTTCTTGAAACGGAGTCGTTTTCCCTAGCGAAATCGACCATCAAGTTGGCTGATGTGCAATGACGTCTGTGCTGACCTGTTTTGGTATTTTGACCATATCTTCCGATCCACATGAGCAAATGATCTGATTCCAACGGCTATGGATCCGTAACTGATAGGGGTATAGTTTTCTAGAAGACCATTTGATCAGATCGAGCCTCCAACATTGACAAAATCGACCATCAAGCTGGCTGATCAGAATTGTCATACAATATGACGAAAATTGTTAGAAAAATGCACCCACCTATTATACCTACCTTTGAAATTTATAAAGCTTGTCTCTTGTCATTTAGCTCTCCAAAATGTGTATAAATAGAGGGCATTGGATGAGCATTAAAGATACATTGGGAGGATATTAGCCATTGTAATAAAATTCTCTAAGTTTTCTTCTTTCCTTTCTCTAGTTTTCTTTTTTTTTATTTACTTATGCTTCTTACATTTCTTTTCATTTTATTCATATCTAGTATGTGTTGCTAATCATATTGTTGAGGTGATGAGGTGAAGCTCTTGGTAAATGCTAAGGTTAGTCTCTTAAACATGAGCTAAAATGAATCATCATTTATAAACACTAGTATAGATAATATTTTCTTTTGGTTTAAAATCATACTTACAAAGTAGGGATCTTGATTCATTATTGACAAGGAAAATGGCACAGTAAATGCTTGGTTTCATAACCTTGATTTGTTGTAGACATATACCTTGGCATAAGGAATGCTTGGACTCTTTTTATGAGTTTTGAGGACACCAAATGAACATAATATCATATGCTATGGACGTTGGACAATTTGGACTGAATTGCTAAACCTTCCGATTGGAACCTCCTTTATGTGTGGATTTCAATTGTGTAATAAAACAAGATTAATCATAGCATAACACCAAGAGTGGATTCTCTAACCTCAACATCTTTTCTTATTGTTTTTTATATCTTGTTTAATTTCTTTTATGTTATTTTGTTTATTTTGTTCTCTAATATCTTGTTTATCTTGTTTTGTTGTTGATTCCCTAATATCTTGTTTACTTTCTTTTTCTTATATATTTATAAACTTATACTTACTAATACGCTTCCCTGTGGTTCGACCTCGGACACCCGAGAATTTATTACTTGAACATAACCTGCACTTGGGTTTACAACTCTTAATTGAGTCTCCATCACTATGTAATATATGTAATATATCTATGTAATTGTAATATATCTATGTAATAGTAATATATCTATGTAATTGTAATATATCTATGTAATATATATATTACAATTACATAGATATACAAATACATAGATATGTAGTTGTAATATATCTATGTAATTGTAATATATTTATGTAATATATATTACAATTACATAGATATACTACATAAATATATTACAATTACATAGATATATTACAATTACATAGATATTACATAGCACTACAAACAAATTGCCATATACTGACACTTAGTTATACTGACGGTACAAATTGCCATATATCTATAACGACGGTTGATGAGAAACCGTCGGTATAGGTACATAACAAATACTGATACTTTAATTATCTGTCGCTGTAGATACACCTATACCGACGGTTAATGAGAAACCATCGGTATAGATACATAACATATACCAACGCTTTAATTATCCGTTGGTATAGATACACCTATACCGACTATTAATAAAAAATCGTCGGTATACACTACAAAAAAAATGTCATATACCGACGAAAGCCTATACTGGCGGACAAAATCTGTCGGTATAAATAGGATATTCTGACGGATTTGTTATCCGTCGGTATGTATTCGTCATATACCAACGGAAGTCATAACCGTCGGTGTATATGTTATCTATACTGACATATTTTTAAAACGCCGTCAGTATAGTAATAATATATACTGACGGATTTTTTCATCCGTCAATATAGGTCACTTCGAAAATAACGTGGCTTTCTTTTATAAAGGCGGGTGATTTAATTTTTACTGAAAATGCTATATTGATGGATTTGCCCCTTGGTATTGTATTAGGCTATATTTCCCCATTTCTTTTCCACTTCTCTCTTTCACCCGTCTCTTTCTCTTATCTAGCTCTTTCACTTATTTTCCTTTTCAATCGGTAATCACCATTTCATTTCATTTCCCGATTCGACTTTCTCATCTCTTTCACCATTTTTATTTTTTTTCTGTATTATTCTTTGATTGTTAGATATTTGTTCAATGTTAGAGGAGGCACGCGACCACTTAAACAACCGACCCATCTTCTCAAACTTGTCAGTTTCTCTGTTTTTTTTTTTCATTTTGTTTTCTTGTCGAATTTTCTTTTATATCTCCATTTCCTATAGTTGGATTGTATTTGTATTTGGGCATGGATTAATTATTTAGTCCTGTTAATTAGATTTGTGGCAAATTGTCTGTTGATTTATTCATAATCAATATAGAAAATTTGATGATAAATTAAGTGGGCAAAACCATTAGAATTGTTGCAGCATCAATCTGGGCAAGATAGGAATGGGAACGATTTATTAATCCACACGAAAGCTACAGCACTGTCCGATGATTTTCTTTCTCCACGCGAAAGAAGCCCCTATTGGATGATAAATTAAGCTTGTGAAGATTCGAACAAGGGCTCTTGAGATGCGGTTATAATATACATGTAATTGTAATTGTAATATATTACAATAGATATTTTATTCTAATGTTTTCTGTAATTGTAATATATCTATGTAATTATAATATATTTATGTAATTGTAATATATCTATGTTATTGTAATATATTTATGCAATTGTAATATATCTATGTAATAATAATATGTCTATGTAATTGTAATATATCTATGTAATTGTAATATATATGTATATTGTAATATATCTATGAAATTGTAATTTATCCATGTAATTGCAATATATTTTTGTAATTATATATTTGTGTAATTGTAATTGTAATATATTTATGTAATATATCTATGTTATTGTAATATATCTATGTAATTTTAATATATATATATATATATCTATGTAATATATTTATCTATGTAATTGTAATATATCTATGTATTTATTTAGATATATATTTGTGTAATTGTAATTGTAATATATACAAATATTTATGTAATATATGTAATATATCTATGTAATAGTAATATATCTATGTAATTGTAATTATGTGATTGTAATATATGTAATATATCTATGTAATTAGATATCTCTGTAATTGTAAATATATTTCTGTAATTGTAATATATCTATGTAATTGTAATTGCAATATATATCTATGTAATTGTAATATATTTATGTAATTGTAATATATCTACGTAATTCTAATATATCTATGTAATTGTAATATCTATGTTATTGTAATATATTTATGTAATGTATCTATGTAATATATCTATGTAATTGTAATATATCTATGTAATATATATATATCTATGTAATTGTAAATATATTTATGTAATATATCTATGTAATTATAATATATCTAAGTAATTGTAGAATTATATAGATATATTACAATTACACAGATATATTAAATATGTATTTGTTATATATCTATGTAATAGTAATATATCAATGTAACTGTAATATATCTATGTAATAGTAATATATCTATGTAATTGTAATATATTACATGTAATAGTAATATATCTACATAATTGTAAATGTAATATATACATAAATATATCTATGTATCTATGTAATTGTAATTGTAATATATACATAAATATATCTATGTAATTATAATATATCTATGTAATAGTAATGTATCTATGTAATTGTAATATATCTATGTAATTGTAATGTATTTATTTAATTGTAATATATCTATGTAATAGTAATGTATCTATGTAATTGTAATTGTAATATATCTATGTAATTATAATACATTTATGTAATATATCTATGTTATTGTAATATATCTATGTAATTATAATATATCTATGTAATTCTAGTATATCTATGTAATTGTAATATATTTGTGTAATTGTAATATATTTATATAATTATAATATATCCATGTAACTGTAATACAACTATGCAATTATAATTACATTAATCATATATAATATATCTATGTAATTCTAATATATCTATGTAATTGTAATATATACATTTCATTAATCATATGTAATATATCTATGCAATTGTAATATATCTATGTAATTGTAATATATTACATGTAATAGTAATATATCTATGTAAATGTAATTGTAATATATACATAAATATATCTATGTATCTATGTAATTGTAATATATACATAAATATATTATATGTAATATATCTATGTAATATATTATCTATGTAATTGTAATATATTTAAGTAATTGTAATTGTAATATATATATCTATGTAATTGTAATGTATATATGTAATTGTAATATATCTATGTAATTGTAATATATCTATATAAATGTAATTGAAATATATCTATATATTTATGTAATTATAATATATCTATGTAATTGTAATATATTATCTATGTGTAATATATCTATGTAATTGTAATATATATATATCTATGTAATTGTAATATATCTATATAAATGTAATTGAAATATATCTATATATTTATGTAATTATAATATATCTATGTAATTGTAATATATTATCTATGTGTAATATATCTATGTAATTGTAATATATCTATGTAATTCTAATAGATCAATGTAATTCGAAAACATTATATATTACATGTATTTTAATATATCTATGTAATATCTATGTAATTGTTATATATCTATGTAATTGTAATAGTATATATATCTAATAAATACATTAAAATTACTGAAAATATTAGATAATGTAATTACATAGATATATATATTACAATTACAATTACAATTACTTAGATACATTACAATTACATAGATATATTAAAATTACATAGATATATTACAATTACATAGATATATTACACATTCAGATATTATTATATGTAATATATCTATTGTATGTAATTGTAATATATTTATGTAATTGTAATATATCTATGTAATTGTAATATATCTATGTAATTATATAGATATATTGTAATATATCTATGTAATATATCTATGTAATTATAATATGTTTCGAATTACATTGATATATTAGAATTACATGGATACATTGGATATATATATATATATATATATATATTACAATTGCATAGATATACTATAGTTACATAGATATATTACAATTACATAGATATATTACATAGATACATTACAATTACATAGATATATTACAATTACATAGATATATTGCATAGATACATTACATAAATATATTACAATCACATAGACATTACAATTACATAGATATATTACATAGATACATTACAATTACATAGATATATTTATGTAATTGTAATATATCTATGTAATATATTTTTACAATTACAATTACATAAATATATTACAATTACATAGATATATTAGATATATATTACAATTACATATATATATATATATATATTACAATTACATATATAATTATGTAATTGTAATATTACAATTACATAGATTTATATTTATGTAATTGTAGTATATCTATGTTATTTATATATCTATGTATATTACATAAATACATAGATATATATATCTATGTAATATATCTATGTAATTGTAATATATATATATATGTAATTGTAATATATATATCTATGTAATTCTAATATATCTAAGTAATTGTAATATATCTATGTAATTATATATGTATATATTAGAGTTACATAGATATCTATGTAATATAATTGTACTACATAAATATATTTATCTATGGATATATATCTAAGTAATATATCTATGTAATTGTAATATATCTATGTGATTGTAACATATTTATGTAATTGTAATTGTAATAATTACATAGATATATTACATAGATATTACAATTACATAGTTGTATTACAATTACATTGATGTATTTCAATTACATGTATATATTATAATTACATAGATAAATATTACAATTACATAGATATATTATAATTACATAGATATATTACAATTACATTGATATATTAGAATTACATAGAGACATTACAATTACAAAGATATATGACAATTACATAGATATATTACATAGATACATTGGATATATTACAATTATATATTATAATTACAATTACATAGATATATTACATAGATATTTCAATTACATAGATATATTACAGTAATTGTAATTGTAATATATCTATGTAATGTATCTAATTGTTATAAATATATTTATGTCATTGTAATATAACATAGATATATTTATTGATATATATATATTACAATTACATAGATATATTACATAGATATACTACATAAATATATTACAATTACATAGAAATATTACATAGATACATTACATAAATATATTACAATTACATAGATATACTATATAAATATATTACAATTACATAGATATATTACATAGATACATTACAATTACATAGATATATTAAAATTACATTCTGGGAATTCATCTTTGATCAGAAAATTAAGCCGATTTTTTCCCGTGTATTTTTACATGTCCTGAGTCTCCAGTATTTTTTTTCAGAATTTTTTGAATTTTTAAAAATAGGGTAAAAAATCGTGGCTTAAAACTGGACAGTGGAGTCAGAATTGAATTTAAAGAAAAACATTTTTCTGTTTTGGTTAAGTTACTTAGAGTGGGCTAATTAGGAGGGTTAGCTACTGACTTAGGGTAGTTTATAAGCCTTTTTAAACTCTAAAAATGGTTTTTCAAGTCTCGGGTTAAGGTTAGTCAAGTCCGGATTTTTTAAACTTAGGAAATTAGAGCCATTTAAAAAAAGATTTAGGCCAGTTTTTATTTTTAATTCAAGCTTTTCAAAATTGTTTTCAAACAATCACAAAGTATTTTGGTTTTAGAATATTTAATTTGACATATTTTCCTATGGTAGCCGGATATCTTTTTAGATATACGGATTTCCTTAATTAAAGGAAAAAATACATTTCATGCATTGCATTTTCCATATTCATGCATTTTATATAATATCTGATTCTTGCTATGATAATTTCTATGATTTTGTTATGATTTTGAATTATGTTATATTGTTTATTATATGATTTGGAATATTTCATGATATCCTATGCTTTTTATTTAATTATTTTTTTTTGTCATATTATTTAGCATATGCTATGTTCATGCATTATTATTTTCATTTTATTTCCATGCATATTATATGATAGCATCAATTTATATTCCATCTCATTTAATTTATATGCCATATCATTCATGTTTGCCATGTCATTTAAATTATTTCATTTCATATAGAATATGTTATGTTACTTAGGTTATTTTATTTCATTTAGAAAATATCATGTTACTTAGGTTATTTCATTTCATATAGAATATGTTATGTTATTTAGGTTATTTTATTTCATTTAGAATTTATCATATGAGTTAGGATATTGCATCTCATATAGAATATACTATGTTACCGAGGTCATTTCATTTTATTTATAATATGTCATATAACTTAGGATATTTTATTTCATTTAGAATATGCTAAGGCATTTATTTCATTTCATTTAGAATATGCTAAGGCATTTACGTTATATCATATCATTTAGGAAGCATTATATTATTTAGATTTTGCTATGTCATTTTATTTATGTCATGCATATACATATTCATATCTTTTAAAATGTTTTCAAAAGGATAATGATTTTTCAATAAAAAATAAAGATATTCCCGAGTTAAAATAATTCATGAGTTCTCTACCGGGTTTGCTGGAGAGAATATCATCAATTATCATTAATAAAGGATTATCTTTCTTTCAAAAAAGAGAATGATTCGGAAAGTTTTCCAAAACTAATAAAAATTTCTATATTTTGCCACGTTTGTTGGGGAATATAAGAAAATTTTGAATTTATAAATTCCGGATCATTTTTAATAAAAAATGGAATTATTTTTCTTTAAATTGGGAATTAAGTCGAAATACTAAATTTAAAACCAACTTTTTACCGAGACTTGAGATAACACGCGATTAATAAGGTACCGATTTATACGGGCGTTATGGGGGTGCTAATCCTTCCCCGCACGTAACCGACTCCCGAACCCGCTTCTTTGATTTCTCTGGTTTTAAAACGCAAACTTGAAATTGGTTTTTAAAATGTTTTAATTAATTTTCAAAATATTTTATAAAACCAGTTTTAATAGGTGGCCGATCACACCTAGCTAGAAAAGATTGGTGGCGACTCCATGTCTTTTTCAAGGTCATCTTCAAAACCTTCATTTTTCTAAAGGAATTAAGTCGACTTTTCCTCGTTTTTTTTAATGTCACGCTTAACGAATAATAAAGTCTTGCGATGAGACTCGTTATTTTTTAGGTTGCGACAATATCTTCCCCTTTTGCATTTTGCATCCGATCAATTATTGGTCATACCATACATTCGTACATGTATCATGTTAGCATCAGGTTGCATTTATGCATTCATAATCAGCATGATTTTTCTGTATATATCCATGCATTAATTTTCCTATTACATACATCATGTTGGCATTAAGTCGCATTCATGACACACATGGTTAGCATGGTTTTCTTTGTATATACTCTGTATCAATCATTCATTGTTTGCATTTATCATAATTGACACCGTGTTGCATTCATAGGGTATATGATCATTCATTAGGAAATATGCTAAAATGCACATGATCAGTCATTGCATATATCCATGTGTTGATTTGTTTATTCTTTGCTTGCAACAGGTTGGAATTGTGATTGCATTTATTACATATATGGTCAACATGTTTCCATTGTACATGTCCATACATCATATTGTTTATTCTTCACATGCATCAAATGACAATCATGGCTCATTCATCATGACATACATTTGGGGGAAATAAAATAGAAGTTGGCTTGGCTTTAGGAGTCTTTGAAAGAATTTCCATTTCAAATCAGAGGTATAAGAAGTACTGAGTACCCTTTTAATACAGGCTAGTGCTATGGAGGATGAACAAGTTGCCAGAATGGAAAAAATGGAAAGGGAACAGAAAGAATTGTGAGAACAGTTAGCAAAGTCTCAAGCAGAATCTAAGGATCAGATGACTAAATTGATGGAGCTGATATCCGCCGTAATCAAGGGAAAAGGACACACTGAAAACTTTGTTGCCAGGAAAGGGTTAGAGGCACAAAAAGGTCAGAATGTCGTAATGATTGATGCCCAGAACACAGTCAATGTCCTAAACTCAGATGATCCAGCTGAACAGGCAAAGTTGAAAAGGGTTGCAGTAAATGAGGTTGAGTTAGCAGATTCCCAAGGGAAATATCAATGGCTAGATGAAAGGCTCCGGGTAGTAGAAAATACAGATGTATTTGGGAGTTTAGATGCGAAAGAACGATGTTTGGTCTTCGATTTAGTTATTCCTCCTAAGTTCAAGATCCCTGACTTCATGAAATATGACGGGACGACTGATCCATCAGCCCACATCACTATGTTCTGCCGGAAGATGACAAGTCATATAGATAATGATAAGCTTTTGATTCACTGCTTTCATGATAGCCTCAGCGGGTCTGCAATTAGGTGGTATAGTCAGTTGAGCAAGGATCAGATTCGCTCTTGGAATGACTTGGCTAGGGTTTTTCTAAACCAGTACAAGCATATGACTGATATGGTGCCTGACCGTCTCACCTTGCAAAATATGAAGTAAAGAGCTTCGGAGAGCTTCAAAGAATATGCGCAACGATGGATGATCCTGGCCGCCCAAGTACAACCGCCTTTAACTCAGAAAGAAACCACTGTCCTTTTTGTAAATACACTACAGGCCCCATACTACGATAGACTTGTCGGCAACACCACGAAGAATTTTTCGGACATAGTAATTTCAGGGGAGATGATTGAGAATGCTATCAAGGATGGGAAAATTGAAGAGAAAGAACATCCAATACCAAGGAAAAAGGGGCATCTGAAAAGAAAAATGAAGATACCCAAGTCGTGGAAGACTTTCTCCCACCTCCCCAATTCTCCTCGTATCAGCCATTTTACTCTACCCTGAACAATGTCTCTCAAGGTTTATATCCTTACCAACCAATGACTGCAACTACACCAGAATTTACATCTGTCTATCAATCGAACACCCTTGGGAATAATCGAAGGGGGCATAAAAAGCGAAAAAGAAATCAGGTTGACCCGATTCCTGTGACATACAGTGAGCTATTACCTCAACTCATCCAGAATCACCTTGTGATACACATGCAATTAGAGCCTCTGAAGCCCCCTTATCCGAGTTGGTATGATGCTAATGAGTGTTGTGGTTATCATTCTGGCAATCAAGGTCACTCAACAGAGAACTGCCCCGCTTTGAAGTACAAGGTCAGGGATCTCATCAAGGCTGGTTCGATAAGTTTTGAAGATGGGAAAGCCAAGTGTCATAAGAAACATTGTGCATGATCATATTAGGTTTTTGACGCATGTAGTTCTATACACTGTGATGATGAAAGCACTTGTCTGATGTTAACATCTACATGAATTAAATGAATTTTGAATTTTAAATGCTTTGTGTTTGTTGTGTTTTAACAATAACTTGAATTTGCAAAAACAAGCATTAAGGAATTTTTTTTGATAATGGATAGTCTCAAGAAGATTGATGATCAGTGTTACAAATGACCCTATACTTTCTCCCTTCTCTTTAGGTTTTCCTAAGCCTAAATTTCTTAAACCAAGAACACTTAAAAGACCTAATGCTTCAAGGAATATGAATGATTTGACTTCATAAAACCATTGTCATCACAGAATAAGCAAAGACGTAGATCTTAGTCTAGGCTATGAACAAAGGAACGAACTTTTTGAAATTTTTTCGAATTCCTTGAAATTCAAACAAATGAGACATTCTTTCAAGAATCTAGATTTTGATAATTTGGTGTGTGTCAAGATTGTGCTAAAACCATTCATGACCTTTCCCAATGACCACAAAACACTAATTGCCCAAACATCACTTCATGATTGACACCCTGGGGCACAATGATTAAACTAGATTATCCCTTGTCCCAGAGAAAACCCGTTTTTGGGTTATATTTTCCTTGTCTCTTCAAATAACTCAGATTGGAAACTCAGCCTTTTCAAAATAGACCTAGACTTGCTATGTTTCTCGTTGATACAAATTCTCATTGGTTAATCAAATTGGGGCATCATATGTGGAAATGATGGATACATAGTGAATAACAATGGACTAAACGCATGAATCATTGGGGCATGCGATGAAAAATTTGTGATATCATGCATATGAAAATTCGGATGATTCCAAAGTGCAAAATGAAATTCTGAATATCTATTTCCCCTGGGGATTGCTTTTCAATGTGAATATTCGTGCTTGACATGAGGAATGGCCATCTTTCATATCCCTTTCGCATAAAAAAGAAATTATCCATAGTAACCCTTTTTGAGCCAAAAGAATTCTTTCTTCTTTGAACCCTGATCAAGGATCACCCTCTACACTAGGGGCAAATGCAAGGAAAGATCTTTTTAAAGATCATTGAGAAATGAGTCCTAGCTCAAAGACAGATGCAAAGCAAATGGAGCCCCGAATAAAGACAGGCTCACTCTGTTGAAAAAGAAAGGGGCAAAATGAAAGCAAAAAAAAAAAAAAGAAAACAAAATGTGTGAAAGACATGGCAAATTGAAAGCCAAAAGCAAGAAAGAAAAAGAGCAAAGTCAAAAGGAAAGAAATGTCCAAGAAGGGACAAATGCTTCAAAGAGAATCCTCCTCAAAGAAAGGATCCTTGATCTGATTACCCTCAAACACATATTTTGGGCTTATTTATCCTTTCTTTCTGAACCCTGAGCCATGGCCTACATTACATGCTTTAAAAGTCCATTTTGATCAAGCATGAATATTTAATTTGAAGGGTTTTCCTCAGATTTTATCCCATCTCATCAAATTCTCATTTCACTAAGGAAGAATTTATAATTCCCAACTGCATGGTAAAACAATGAAAAAAGAAAATTGGAGAGAAAAGGGACTCTAGGGCGAAAACCCAAAAACGGGCGGTCTAGAGTCGAATGGGAATTTTCGATGCCATCGATGATAGTGCCGATACCACAAAAGAAAATATCTTATTAAAGGAGTGGTCATCGAGGAACATCTAGGAATTCTTGAACCCCCAAATTGCCAACTCTCATTCAGAGGATTGTCTTCAAAAAACTAAAACTTTTTCTCCAAGATTAAACTTTTCGGTTTAAACATCCCAGCTAATCTTGATGCTTGTCAAAATGCCTTGATATGGAAACTAAAAGAATGTTGAATTTGTTTGGTTCTCAATGAATTCATGATTTATAAAACCTGTTCCATTTGTGAGCCTAGAAGGGATATACATTTTTGTCATGAAGTTTTCCTAGAAAAGACAGAATCTTGTTATACCAAGCCTTGCCAATCCCAGTTTAAAAACCCAGATTGACACTTAGAGAAATTTCTAACAATGATCATCAGCATTCAAAAGATTTGTACATCACACATTGTGGGGTTAATATTTTTTTGTTGTTCAGAAGTTTTCAAAATAAGAAAACAAATAAAGAGATTTTTTGAAATACCCATTTTGATGTTGACATGAGATAAGGATTTTTCTAACTCAAAGGTGTAGAACTGCCAGAATAGGTCCTGACTTCCAAATATGAGAAGAAGAAATAGAACCCGGTTTAGATCTCTGTTGATGAAAGTTTGAAAACTGTTGGGGCAAAGAGAATAGCCAAAATGAATTGAAAATATACTCTGATTTGAAGAGGAAAAATGAATTTGAAAGGCTAAGCCAAAGTCTAGAAAAACAACCGGGGGCATTTGCATCACTCATGAGCACTCATCCCTTTATCGAGCTTTTGCATCTGCATAGTGTCGGTAAGCATTTGCATCATTCATGGGTATTTGTATTGCCATTATTCCATAAGTATCTGTATTTTTCCTTTACATTTACATTCTTCATGGAATTCGCATTTGTGTCATCTCAAGCAATTCCATTATTTCTAGAATCATTGCATTTTCATTATTGTGTGGTAATTGTAGTTACACCATTTATAAACCAGTTACATGAATACGATTAGTAGGGGCATCTGCATCATGAAACATGGGCATCAATCCAGGCCATTTGCATTTGCACTAAGAAACATTTACATCAATCTAAGCATTTACATTTGCACCATGAAGCATGAGCACCTTGTTAAAAAGACATGTGCATCTGCATCATTTCTCAAAGCTTCTAGTGGGGATATCCAAAATTTTACAGTTTTAAAAGTGAACAAGTCTTCGGTGGTGACTGGTGGAGATATCCAAGGTTTTATAATTTTGAAAAATGAGAAATCTTCTTCTGGAGGAGTTCCCAGAATTTACAATGAGCAAGTCTTTGGTGGTGATAGCCAAAGCTTCTAGTGGGGATATCTAGAATTTTACAGTTTTAAAAGTGAACAAGTCTTCGGTGATGATAGCTGAAGCCTCTGGTAGAAATATCCAGGTTTTATAATTTTGAAAAATGAGAAATCTTCTATTGGAGGAGTTATCCAAAAAAATTTTCAACATGTGCATCTACATCAAGAAGCATTTGCATCAATCTAAGTTATTTGAATCTACATCAAGAAGCATTTGCATCAATCTAAGTTATTTACATTTGCATCAAAGACATTTGCACCAGTTTAAGTCATTTCGTATCTTATTCAACATCTGCATCTGCATCAAAAAGCATTCGCATCTTCTCAAAATCTTTAGGTTAATTTTCAACAATTCTTCAAAGACCATTTTTAAGACCTCCGGGCATAATTTTTCAAATCACAGGTAAGACCTCCGGGCAACATTTTTAAAGACCTTCGGGCACCAATTTTTTAAGACCTATGGGCACCATTTTTAAGACCTCCGGGCAACATTCTTAAGACCTCCGGGCACCATTTTAAGACCTCCGGGCACCAATTTTTAAGACCTCCGGTCACCAATTTTTAAGACCTCCGGGCACCATTTTAAAGACCTCCGGGCACTATTTTAAAGACCTACGGGCACTATTTTCAATTTTAAAGACCTCCGGGCACCATTTTAAAGACCTCCGGCACCAGTTTTTTAAGACCTCCGGGTACCATTTTAAAGACCTCTGGGCACCAGTTTTTTAAGACCTCCGGGCACCAATTTTTATGACCTCCGGGCACCATTTTAAAGACCTCCGGGCACCAGTTTTTTAAAACTTCCGGGCACCATTTTAAAGACCTCCGGGCACCAATTTTTTAAGACCTCCGGGCACCATTTTAAAAACCTTCAGGCACCAACTTTTTAAGACCTCCGGGCACCATTTTAATGACCTTCGGGCACCAGTTTTTTTAAGACCTCCGGGCACCAATTTTAAAGACCTCCGGGCACCAATTTTTAAGACCTCCGGGCACCATTTTAAAGACCTTCGGGCACCATTTCAAAGACCTCCGGGCACCAATTTTAAAGACCTCCGGGCACCATTTTAAAGACCTTCGGGCACCAATTTTTTAAGACCTCCGGGCACCAATTTTTAAGACCTCCGGGCACCATTTTAAAGACCTCCGAGCACCAATTTTTTAAGACCTTCGGGCACCATTTTTTTTAGACCTTCGGGCACCAATTTTAAAGACCTTCGGTCACCATTTTAAGACCTCTGGGCACCATTTTTAAAGACTTTCAGGCACAATTTTTCTTTTGAAAATCGAATTCGTTTTCTTAAGACGGATCGAGCCTTGATTAGTCAGGAAATTCAATTTAAGGACAAATCTTCAATTTACAGCTTATTTTCACAAAAAAAAATGAAAAAAGAAAAAAGGAGAAAAGAAAAAAAAATAGAAAAAAATAGAAAAAATAGAAAATGAAAAAAATGATAGAAAAATGAAAAAGAAAATCCCTTTCCCTTTCCTTCACATGTGATGTCACTGACTGTACAAAATTAGTGTCGGTTTATCTTTGCCTAATTCCTGATTCTCAGCAATAGCCAAAGAGGGCAGCTGTAGACACCTAATTTTGTCCGGACCACTAAAACAGGTATGTTTTCTTCCTAAATTGATGTTTCCAAGTGTAAAAATACTTTTTTCATCCTGCAGGAGTTCGGAAGTTGGCATTTGGAGATTCAGTAGAAAGGAAACCCTAATCCGAGAAATTTGGGGAAAAGTACTTAAAGGATCAAATTGGTCGAAATTGAAGGTTCCAAATGAAAGATATGAACTAACTACGGGTAATGGAGAAGTCACTTGCAAGAAAAACCGAAAAAAAAGTCAATCCGGGAGAAAACCGAGAATTAGGGTTTTTAGTGGATTTCGGTGAAATCGGGAAGAATCACAGAAATGGCCCAACTTGGTAAGAACAAAGCTCCCAATGGATGAAGAATGATTAAAAAGGATAGCCCAAGGCTCAGATTGAAGAAAATCTGAAAATCTGACTTGTTTTGAGCAAAACCGGGTTTCGGAGGCAAAAGGGCAAAATTCAAAAAGGAAAATCCCGAAAAAAAAGCAAATGAACTCCAAATCTTTTGAAATTTTGCAGATCTCTTTTTTAAATTATTTGGAAGAGATTGGCGAAATAAAAACTTGATTCGGAGTTCGTTTGCAAAATGGCCAAATCCCGAGCCTCTTATGCAATAATTCAAAAAGATAAATCCCGGAAAAAAGCAAATGGACTCCAAAATTTCTGAAATTTTGCAAATCTCATTTTTAAATTATTTGGAAGAGATTTGCGAAGGAAAATCTTGATTCGGAGTTTGTTTGCAAAATGGCCAAATCTCGAGCTCCTATGCAGTAATTCAAGCCGATAAATCCCGAAAAAATACCAAATGAGCTCCAAAAATTATGAAAACTTCCAGATCACACTTTTTAATTATTTTGAAGATATTGGTGAAGAAAAATCTTGATTTAGAGCTCGTTTAAAAAATGGTAAAATGTAGGGGCATAAAAGGGCATTTTTGGAAGAAAAATCCAAATAAATAGCAAACGGACTCGGATAATTTTGAAAAATTCCAGAAATCATTATTTTATTATTTTGGAAGTATTCAAAAAAGAAAAATTGAATTTGGAGTCCGTTTGATATTTATTTGCATCCGGGGGGCAAAACGGTCATTTCACCCAAGCAACCGAAAAGGGCTTCTATGGGCCTTTCAAAAAAAATCAGAGTTGGGCTGGAAAAGAGAAGTATTGGCCTGCCCAAGCCCAAAGGAAGGAGGAAGCTTCTGATTTTTCAATCAAATGGCTAGAAATCAAGAGTTAGTTAGAGATTCTCTTTGATCAAGCCATGGTGATTAAGCCATTAGGCCAAGAGAGATGTCAACATTATTCTTGAACAGCTGTAATTTGAGAGAGCTGAAATGCTAATCTAAAGGTGGTAATTTCATGATTTTTTCACCTTGAATTATTAGCCATTTGATGGAAAATTGGTTACAAAAAAAATGACAACATCCTTGAGCCATTATAGGGGGGATTCGGCCAGCCCTTTAGGAAGGTCAGAATTTCATTTTTTCATCTTCATTTTTGCTGAGTTCTTTGAGTTTTTACTTAGTTTTTCTCTTCTTGGTTGAAAGCAAAAAAGAAAAGTTTAGAAAAGAAAGGAAAGTTTGAAGAGATAAAGCTTGAAATATAGCTTCTTGAGGTTGCTCTTGAGCACCGACTCTTGCACTTTCTTGATTTTCCATTCTTGTTTTTGCTATTTTGATTTCTATTTGGTGAGTTTCCATTTTAAATAAATGTTTTTATTGTTCTTTTCAAGTTCTTCCTTCATCTCCTTCTTGAATATATTTTTTACAATTTTTTTTTTTTTTACAATAAACTCACCATGGCCAAATGGCCTACATTATTTAGTTAAGTTGCTGTTTTGATTTATTTTACCATATTGTTTATGTTCTTTTCTTTGATCTTGGTGTTTTAAATGTTACGTTACTTCATATTCTTGAGTTATATTTTAATTTGGTTGCTTTGTTTGTTGCCATTTATGTTTTAAATATCATGTTTTTGCATTTTTAATTTTCTGTTTTCATGATGTTTAAATTTGAGCATGTTTTAGATTTAGTATATCAAGTGTTTGTGAAAATGCTTGTGTGGTCTTTGCATGATTTGAGTTTTGTATCTTAGTTGAGCATGTTTTAGATTTAGTATATTAAGTGTTTGTGAAAATGCTTGTGTGGTTTTTGCATGATTTGAGTGTTATATTTTAGTTGAGCATGTTAGTATACCAAGTGTTTGTGAAAATGCCATGCTTGTTGGAGCTAGAGGCCATTTGGCTACTCCATGTGTTTTGCATTGTGTGTTGCATTTTTGCCATGTTAGTTGGTAGGTTTTTGCATTTGCATGACATTTGATTTAGTTTTGCATGCTAATATACCAAGTGTTTGTGAAAATGCCATGTTTGCTAGTTGCATTATTCCATTCGGCCACCCTTGAATTTTTTGCATTTTTTGTGCATTTTTGCCATGTTAGTTGGTAGGCTAGCATTTGCATGATATTTGGTTGAGTTTTTGGTTTAAGCATGCTTTGTGTTTGTGAAAATGCCATGCACATTTTAGTTATTAAGTTAGGTTTATTTGCCATGCATGTTCATGCATTTTAGGTCTAGGTTGCATTAAATGCCATGCAAGTTCATTGAGGTCTAGGTCACTATATGAATGCCATGCATTTTTCATGACATTTAGGTTTAAGCTCATGCATTTCATGCACTATGTTTGCTGTAATGTTTCATGCATTTCATGTTCATGCCACTTGAATAATGACTTGAGCCAATTAATGGTTCAAAGTCATGCTCTCTTGAGCACACTTGTGGAAAATTAAGTTTGTCAAGTTGATTATTCTACCTTTGTGATTTTTTTTACTTAGCCAATTTTTATCTAACTTTCAAAAAGTCCTAGCTACTGTTTGTAAGTCATTTTAGGAGTTTCAAATATTTTTACTTTGATTTTTAAATGATTTTATCAAAGCAAAAATGTGTTTTGGCAAAGCAGTTTTTTTTCACCCAAAACTCGTACATCCCTGATTTTTTTGGGAATTCATATTTGATCAGAAACTTAAGATGATTTTTTCCCTTGTATTTTAACATGTCCTTAGTCTCCAGTATTTTTTTCAGAATTTTTTGAATTTTTAAAAATAGGTTAAAAAATCGTGGCTTAAAACTGGACAGTGGAGTCAGAATTGAATTTAAAGAAAAATTATTTTTCTGTTTTGGTTAAGTTACTTAGAGTGAGCTGATTAGGAGGATTAGCTACTGACTTAGGGTAGTTTTTAAGCCTTTTTAAACTCTAAAAATGGTTTTTCAAGTCTCGGGTTAAGGGTAGTCAAGTCCGGATTTTTAAACTTGGAAAATTAGAGCCATTTTAAAGAAATTAGCCCAGTTTCTATTTTAATTCAAGTTTTTCAAAATTGTTTTCAAACAATCACAAAGTATTTTGGTTTTAGAATATTTAATTTGACATATTTTCCTAAGGTAGCCGGATATCTAGATATACGGATTTCCTTAATTAAAGGAAAAAAATACATTTCATGCATTGCATTTTCCATATTCATGCATTTTATATAATATGTGATTCTTGCTATGATAATATCTATGATATTGTTATGATTTTGAGTTATGTTATATTGTTTATTATATGATTTGGAATATTTCATGATATCCTATGCTTTTTATTTAGTTTTTTTTTTTTTTTTTGGTCATATTATTTAGCATATACTATGTTCATGCATTATTATTTTCATTTTTATTTTCATGCATATTATATGATAGCATTATTTCATATTCCATCTCATTTAATTTATATGCCATATCATTCATGTTTGCCATGTAACTTAGGTTATTTCATTTCATATAGAATATGTTATGTTACTTAGGTTATTTTATTTCATTTAGAATATATCATATGACTTAGGATATTGCATCTCATATAGAATATACTTTGTTACCTAGGTCATTTCATTTTATTTATAATATGTCATATAACTTAGGATATTTTATTTCATTTAGAATATGCTAAGGTATTTATTTTATTTCATTTAGAATATGCTAAGGCATTTACATTATATCATATCATTTAGGAAGCATTATATTATTTAGATTTTGCTATGTCATTTTATTTATGTCATGCATATACATATTCATATCTTTTAAAATGTTTTCAAAAGGATAATGATTTTTCAATAAAAAATAAAAATATTCCCGAGTTAAAATAATTCATGAGTTCTCTACCGGGTTTGCTGGAGGGAATATCCTCAATTATCATTAATAAAGGAATATCTTTCTTTCAAAAAAGAGAATGATTCGGAAAGTTTTCCAAAACTAATAAAAATTTCTATATTTTGCCACGTTTGTTGGGGAATATAGGAAAATTTTGAATTTATAAATTCCGGATCATTTTCAATTGAAAACGGAATTATTTTTCTTTAAATTGGGAATTAACTTGAAATACTAAATTTAAAATCGATTTTTTTTACCGAGACTTGAGATAACACATGATTAATAAGGTACCGATTTATACGGGCATTGTGGGGGTGCTAATCCTTCCCCGCACGTAACCGACTCCCGAACCCGCTTCTTTGATTTCTCTGGTTTAAACGCAGACTTGAAATTGGTTTTAAAAATGTTTTAATTAATTTTTAAAATATTTTATAAAACCAGTTTTAATAGGTGGCCAATCACACCTAGCTAAAAAAGATTGGTGGCGACTCCATGTCTTTTTCAAGGTCATTTTCAAAACCTTCATTTTTCTAGAGGAATTAAGTCGACTTTTCCTCGGTTTTCTTTAATGTCACGCTTAACGAATAATAAAGTCTTGCGATGAGACTCGTTATTTTTTAGGTTGCGACAAGAGGCTTGGTCATTATTTCTCACTAATTTGCGTACACACGTGACAAAACAGCCTGGCATATGCTTGATGTCTTATCGACATGAAGCCATCAAAGCTGCGATTAGACGCGATGGTAGTGGATGGAATCATCCACATGCATATTCAGTGTACTGCATTCGACACATTGCAGCTAACTTTATGAAAAAAGTTTAACATTAAGGAATTGTGTCGACACATTTTTAACATAGGTATGGAATCGAATCATAGTTATTTTATCTCTTATATTTCGTTTAGTATATAAAATAATACTGAAATTCACAAGTCTTTTGTTTTTTATTTTATTAGGATATGAGTTGAGGCGACCGAATTTTCATTTCATGTATGAGAATCTTCGTGGTGAAAATGCAGAGGCGCTAATTGGCTTGATAGGATCCCCAAGGAGAAGTGGGCCCAATCATATGATCAAGGAAGACATTATGGCCATATGACAACCAACCTAGCTGAATCTATCAATTCGGTGTTGAAGGGAACGCGTCATCTTCCCATTACTGCTTTAGTGCAATCAACATATTATAGGTTGGCTGCACTTTTTGTTAAAATGGGGAACAAGCAATTTGCAATGATGGAGGGAGGGAGGGCACACATACTGTGAAACAGTCACACAGGCTATGAAAGAAAATCGCAGGAAAGCTAACTCCCACTTTGTTCGTAATTTTACTTGAGCAAATCAATCTTTTCTGGTTGAAGAGTTAGTTGATCCATAAGAGGGTGTTTCTGCAATGAAGTACAAAGTCAAGCTTAGTGACATGTGGTGTGACTGTGGGAAGTTTCAAGCATAAAGGTTCCCTTGTTCACATGTAGTTTCTCTTTGTGCACATGTCCATGTAGATTGCATGCAATATGTGGACAAAGTCTATAGACTGGAAACTATATTGAAGGTTTATAGACATGAGTTCGAAGCAGTTGGAAATGAAGGTTACTGGCCTCAATATGATGGTCCAGAAGTGTGTCCCAATCAAGAAATGCGGAGAAATCCACATGGTCAGCCAAAATCAAATCGTATTCATAATGAAATGGACCTCAGGGAGAAAGGCCAACCAAAACGGTGTGGATTATGCAGAAATGAAGGTCATAACCGTCGAAATTATCCGCATCAATCTGGCACATTGGGGGAGAGTTCGCATCAACAATAAATGAATTACATGTTTTCATAACCTGTAATATTTACATATTTTGCCATTAAGGGAAAATGTTATGCAAGTTTTTTTCTACTTATCATGTAATTTGGATTATTATTTTATATAAAATTATAAAAAAATTATAAAAATATATTCAATAATATATTTTTTTACATTTTTATAAATTAAATAACAACATTAAGATTTTAGTTACATATGCTGAATAAAAAAATTATAAATAACAATTAATTTCCCAACAAATTTAAAATAAATAACATGAAGTGCAAAACATATAAATTTATATATTAGAAATTTAAAATACATTATTCTCGTTATATTGATAAAAGTACATTTATTCTAATTATTGCGTGGTGTAGAGCAACAGTGTCGAGCTCTTTTAATGCGTGGTGGTTGCACCCGTCGTTCAGCCTCGTCAGTGGCACGTATTCACGGTCAACCACGACCTCCTGCTATAACCGCCACTGGTTCCGGTTGTATGTCATCATTCATTTCTTTCGTATCAAAAATTTGAAACCCACTGCTGGATGAGCCAACACCTAGTTCACCCATAACGGGAACCTGACTACTAGATGGACCCAGAAATGATGTACCATCAAATGCTGACGAAGGGGTTCCAAACAGATACATTGATGTTAGATATGCTGAACTTGGACTTAGGATGGGGAGCTGGTCATCTAACCTCGTTGTTGGCGGTGATGGTCGGTAACACTCATCAACGTCATATCCGGGTGACTGACGGAATAACGATGACTGGATGGTACTCCATGATCCCGTTCAGGTTCAGGATGACTCAATGACATCCTCGGTGCTGTGAACTCCGATGAGGCCGGTTGACGCGTTCGCCCACATTGTCGGCTAGGTCTAGGAGATTCCATATCCTGTGTAGGAGGGACTGGAGCTGAAGTTCTTCCGGTAAATGGCATACTCCTAACATCCTCATACACCGACGGTGGACAAATAAAAGGCCGACCTTCATTTTTATACCATCCTATGTAATCATCAGATGGGTTGAAATTATTACCAACAATCAGCTAACCTGTCGGAATTCGTGGAAAACGTATATTCCACCAATGGATCCAATGTTCATGCTTCGCAGGCCAAAATTCCTCATGACGACCACGCATGTCGATCTTGTGAAGCTTATCAAGGTTCACCGGGGCTGCAAGAATTGGTTGTTGCATCCCAAATTGTCGCAACACCCTATCAGTTTGGTGCCACTCTACATATGAAAAGCATATCAATGTTGTCTTTGCTTTCCATATATTACAATTATTGTAGGCATCCGATGGGAGGCATGCCATAATTTCACTTGAGGAATATGGCATCCACAGAAACTGCGAATAATTATTACAAATTATTAGTTTCATATGGATTAAATAAAAAAATACTTGAATGTAACAATCAAAATATTTACCTTATCATATCCTACTCGATCTAGTCGCAATCTTATACTTGCAAAGTCGGTCGGAGTCTTTGTAAAATCTCTACTCCTACTCCACCTGTTAAAATGCATATAAAATCTTAATAGACCTATAAAAATACAACTTCGTACAAAATTAATAAAATAGTAAAGATATTACCTGCTTGCAAAGGGGTATACAGCCGAAACATCCACTCGCGGAGCAAGAAATTGTAGCCGATACCAAGCCCATGATTGTAGAAGCACTAAACATCCACCTATGTCAGGGCTTTTTGGAACTATAGCCCGGCAAAGTTCTCTATATAAAACCGCCAAACACGCAGAACCCCAACTATAATTTGCCCCATGCTCTAAATCACGTAGTAATGGAAGATACATTAAATGTACCCGACTGCTCGATTTCTCAGGCATCAGTAATCCTCCAATCAAACGTAAAATATATGCTCTAGCAACATATTGTATCTGTTCTTCAGTTGCAGGTAATGGAAGATTTTGAAAGGATTTCAACCAATTTAGTCTCACCGTTGAGCCAGATACATACTCATCCGGAGGTACCGAGCCCAATAGATTTTGACACACTTCATTCCAATCTAGCAAGCTTCCGCCTATAACTGCATCGCCATGGACCGGAAGTCCAAGTTGAAGCGCAACATCTTCTAGAGTTACCGTGCATTCACCAAATGAAAAATGGAAAGTGTGCGTCTCGGGTCTCCATCGTTCGATCAACGCACTGATTAAGTCGGGTTGAAATCGACGAATTTGAATTGCGTGATAAAATCCGGCTCTTCTTAAGTGGTCGATAATAGATGGATGCGGGTCCTCCAATGTAAATTTCCTCGAACGTAACACGCGACGAGTTTCCTATTGATAATTAATTAAATTAAATCAAATAATAATAAAAATTAATATATTATAAAACTATAACAATTAAAAATATTATACAATATAAAAATTAAAAAAACTATAAAACTATAAAATAACAAAACAATAATAATAAAATATTTACAAAAAATTTATATAATTATTAAATAATTAAATAATATAAAAAATAAATAACTATAAAATGAAAAAACAATAATAATTATAAAATTATAAAACAATAATAATAAAAATTAATATAATATAATATAAAAATTCAAATTAAAATTAAAATTATATAAAACTATAAAATGAAAAAACAATAATAATTAAAAAATATAAAACTATAATAATAAAAAATAATATAATATGAAAATTAAAATTATATAAAACTATAAAATGAAAAAACAGTAATAATTAAAAAATTATTATTGTATATAATAATAAAAAAACAATATAATATAAAAATTATAATTATATAAAACTATAAAACTATAAAATGAAAAAACAAAAATAATTAAAAAATTAAATAACTATAATAATAAATAATTAAACAATATAAAAAATAAATAATTATAAAACTATGAAATGAAAAAACAATACTAATTAATAAATGATTAAACTATAATAAGCACTATAACATTAAAAATATAAAAATTATAAAACAATAAAACTATAAATTTACAAAATAATAATAATTAAAAAATAACTAAAAATTGATAATGTAATACAAATAATATTACAACAATTTACTTACCTCTTTAAATATAACCTCCGATATGTGATTTTCTTGCAAACTCAATAGTGATGATGAAGCCATTTTTAAATATTGTGGTAGAAAAAAAATTTTGTTGTAGAAAAAAAATTTTGTTGGTAGAAAGAAATTTGATTGTAGAAAGAAGAAAGAAAATATAAATAAGTTGTAGAAAATGAGGGGGTATTTATAGAAGAGTGTTGTGTGTGGGGAGGGAGGGGATGGGATGGGATTTTGAAGGCAACGGTCACTTGATCGTTGCCTTCAAAAAAGTTTGAATTTTTTTTTAATTTCTTTGTTTTTAAAGTTTATATAGTAAAAATGAACTAAAAATTTTTAAAAAAAAAAAAAGTTTCGTAAATTTTAAATAAGAAAAATATACCGTTCGACTTTTAATTTTTTTTTATAAAAAATTATTTAATTTACAATTTTTAAAATTAAAATACAAATTTTGAAAATAAATTTACAATTTTTTTTAATTTTAGTAAAAAAAATATATATATATATATATATATACCAAGGGAAATCGCCACCCTCCATGGCGATTTCCCTTGGTAAAAATTGCAAAAAACACCAAGGGAAACCGCCATGGGGGTGGCGATTTCCCTTGGTGTTTTTTTCAATTTTTGCAATTTTTACGCTGGGAAATCGCCATGGGGGATGGCGATTTCCCAGCTAGAAAAAAAAAAAAGCGGATTTTGAGAATTAATCTGAAACGGTATTTTGGTATATTTTTTTTTGGCTATATTTGGATAAAAAAAAAAAAAACCTATATTATGCATCTATGTAATTGTAATATATTTCTGTAATTGTAATATATCTATGTAATTGTAATATATCTAATGTTTTAAGTAATTGTAATATATCTATGTAATTGTAATGTATCTATGTAATTGTAATATATCTATGTAATTGTAATGTATCTGTGTAATTGTAAAGTATCTATGTAATTGTAATATATCTATGTAATTTGAATTGTACTGTGTAATATATCTGTGTAATTGTAATATATATCAATTAATTGTAATATATTTCTACAATTACATAGATATATTACAATTACTGAAAACATTAGAATTACATGTATACATTACAATTATATAGATAGATTACAATTACATAGATATATTACAATTACAAAAATGTATACTTACAATTACAATAATATGTAATTGTAATAAATCTATGTAATTGTAATATATCTATGTAGTTCTAATGTATATATCTATACATAGATATATTACAATTACATAGATATATTACTGTAATATATTACAATTAGAATTAGATATATCTATGTAAATCTATGTAATTATAATATATCTATGTAATGTAATTGTAATATAAATATATGTAATTGTAATATATTTGTGTAGTTGTAATATATCTATGTAATTGTAATATATCTATGTAATTGTAATAATATGAATATGTAATTTAATATATATATATATATATCTATATAATTATAATTGTAAAGTTATAATATATATATATGTAATTCTAATGTATAGATATATTACAATTTAATATATATATATATATATATATATATATCTATGTAATTATAATTGTAAAGTTATAATATATCTATGTAATTCTAATGTATAGATATATTACAATTACATAGATATATTACAATTACAAAAATATATTAGAATGACATAGATACATTAGAATTACATAAATATATTACAATTACATAAATACATTACAATTACATAGATACATAGATATATCTATGTAATTGTAATATATATTTGTAATATATTTATGTAATATATAAAATCTAGATTAATTAAAAGATCTTGTTACATACTATATCTAATGTGTAATTGTAATATATTTATGTAGTTGTAATATATTACAATTACAATTACATATCTATGTAATATATTATAATATATCTATGTAATTGTAATTCTAATGTATCTATGTAATTGTAATATATCTATGTAATTCTAATGTTTTCAATAATTGTAATATATCTATGTAAGTGTAATATATCTATTACAATTATTGAAAACATTAGAATTACATAGATATATTACAATTACATAGATATATTACAATTATATAGATATATTATTAGACATTACAATTAAATACTTATGTAATATATCTATGTAGTTCTAATGTATATTACATAAAATTTGTATATTACATGTATACATTAGAATTGCTGAAAACATTAGAATTACATGTATACATTAGAATTAAAGAAAACATTAGATATATTACAATTACATAGATATATTACGATTAAACAAATATATTACAATTACATAGATATATATCTAATATTTTTAGTAATTCTAATGTATATATGTAATATCTAATATTTTCAGTATAGATATTACATAAGATATATTACGTAACATTCCAATTTCATAAATATATTACAATTACTGAAAACATTAGATATTACACAAATTAAATAGATATATTACAATTACATAGATATATTACAATTTACGTAATTTTAAGTGGTAATTGTAATATATTTTTGTAATTTACTAAAAACATTAGATATGCATAGATAATATATTGGTGTAATTGTAATATATCTAGGTAATTGTAATATATTTATCTTTTCAGTAATTCTAATGTATACATGTAATATCTAATGTTTTCAGTAATTGTAATATCTATGTAATTGTAACAAGAGTTCATTTTTGGTACACTGGCAGTTTAAACTTCTTTACTCCACAAGCGGGTTAAGAGATTGCCACATGTCCCACTTATTTTTTAATTATATTTTTTTATATTTTTTTACTATACCTTACCACTACGTGTCACCCTATTAACCCTGCTTGTGGAGTTTAATTATTCCACCGGTAGTGTACCAGATAATTTTCCTTGTAACAATTACATAGATATATTACAATTACATAGATATATTACAATTACATTAGATATATTACAATTACGTAGATATTTTAAAATTACATACATATATTACAATTACATAGATATATTACAATTATATTAGATATATTACATTAGATATTACATGTAATAAATAACTAAAAACATTATATAGATATATTTCAGTAATTACATAGATATTACATTTATAGATATATGTAATGTTTTCAGTAATTGTAATATATCTATGTATAAATGTAATATCTAACATTATATAAATTACACAAATAAATCTATGTAATTGTAATATATCTATGTAATTGTAATATATCTATCTAATTGTAATATATCTATGTATATTTGTGTAATTTACGTAATGTTAAATGGTCTACATGTAATATCTAATGTTTTCTGCAATTCTAATATATATTACTTATCTAATGTATAAGTGGTAATTACACATATATATTAAAATTATATAGATATATTTGTAATTCTAATTTATACATGTAATTGTAATATATTTATGTTGTCGCAACCTAAAAAATAACAAGTCTCATCGTGAGACTTTATTACTCGTTAAGCGTGACATTAAAAGAAACCGAGAAAAAATCAACTTAATTCCTCTTGAAAAATGAAGGTTTTGAAAATGACCTTGAAAAAGACATGGAGTCGTCACCAATCTTTTTTAGCTAGGTGTGATCGGTCACCTATTAAAACCAGTTTTGTAAAATATTTTAAAATTAATTATAACATTTTTAAAACCAATTTCAAGTCTACGTTTTAAACGAGAGAAATCAAAGAAGCGGGTTCGGGACTCGGTTACGTGTGGGGAAGGATTAGCACCCCCACAACGCCCGTATAAAACGGTACCTTATTAATCATGCGTTATCTCAAGTCTCGGTAAAAACTCAGTTTTAAATTTAGTATTTCAAATTAATTCACAATTCTAAGAAAACTAATTCCATTTTTAATTGAAAATGATCCAGAATTTATTAATTCAAAATTTTCCTACATTTCCCAAAAATTCGGCAAAATATAGAAATTTTTCCGAATCATTCTCGTTTTAAGAAAGATATTCTGTTATTAGTGATAATTGATGATATCCTTTCCGGTAACCCGGAAGAGAACACATGAATTATTTTAATTAGGGAATAACTTTATTTTATTTAAAAACATTATCTTTTAAAAACATTTTTAAAAAAATGAATATGAACATGTGTGACATAATATAATTTAAATGATATGAATAACCTAGATATCATAATATATTCTAAATGAAATGAAATATCCTAAGTATCATAAAATATTCTAAGTGAAATGTGATAACCTAAGTGACATACTATATTCTAAATGAAATGAAATATCCTAAGTAACATGATATATTCTAATGAAATGATATGATTTAAATGACATAGCAAATTTAAATGACATGGCATATTTTAAATAATATAATCTATATAACATGGCATATAATCCAAGTGACATGAAATGATATGAAACATAAAATAATGTTATCATGAAATATGCATGAAAATAAAAATAATAATGCATGAACATAGTATATGCTAAATGATGTGACAAAAATAAATTACTAAATAAAAAGCATAGGATAGCACGAAATATTCAAAACCATATGACAAACAATATAACATCATAAAATATAAATCAAAATAATGACAATACCATAGAAATTATCATAGCAAAAATCACATATTATATAGTATGCTTGAACATGGAAAATGCATGAAAGTGTATTTTTTTCCTTTAAATAAGGAAATCCATATACCTAAAAAGATATCCGGCTACCTTAGGAAAATATATCAAATTAAATTTTCTAAAATCAAAATACTTTGTGATTGTTTGAAAACAATTTTGAAAATCTTGGATGAAAAATAATTCATGGCCGAATTCCCTTTGAAAAAAGCTCTAATTCCTAAGTTTGAAAACCCGGACTTGACCACCCTTCATCCGAGCTTTATAAAATCATTTTTTAAGTTTAAAATGGCTTAGAAACTACCCTAAGACAGTAGCTAAAGTTACTAATCAGCCCCCTCTAAGTAAACTTACCCAAAACAGAAATCAATCTTCCCTCAAATTCAAATCTGACTCCACTATCCAGTTTTAAATCACGATTTTTTAACTTATTTTTAAATTTTCAAAAAAAAAATCTACAAAAAATACTGGAGACTCAGAACATGTAAAACTACACGGGAAAAAATTGAATTAATTTTCTTATTAAAGATAACTTCCCAGAAAAATCAGGAAAGTTAGAATATTGGGTGAAAACTATTTTGCCAAAAACATTTTTTTTGCCTTTGATAAAATCATTTAAAAATTTAAAAATGTTGGAGACTCTCATAAGGACCTAAAAACAGTAGCTAAAACTTCTAAACATTTAGACAAAAATTGGCTACGTAAAAAAATCACAAAGGTAAAATAATCAATTTGACAACTCTTTAATTTTCCCCAAGTATGCTCAAGTGAGCATGACTTTGAGCCATTGATTGGCCTAAGTCATAAATCATGTGGCATGACATGAGATGCATGAACATACAGCAAATTGAATGCATGAAATGCATGATTTAAAACATAAATGACATGAAAAATGCATGGCATAGAGAATATGGCCTAGACCTAAAATGAACTTGCATGGCAATAAATGCAACCTAGGTCTAAACATGCATGAAATGCATGGCAATGCAAATGAAACCTAGACCTAAAGAATGCATGGCAATAACATAAACACATAGTATGCTAAATCAAAATACACAAAGTCAAGGCATGGAAATGCAAACCTATCAACTAGCATGATGAAAATGCACATAGGAGACATAAAATGGGGGAGGTAGCCGAATGGTCTATGGCTCAAAATAGTCATGGCATTTTCACAAACACATGGCACACTAAATCAAAACACATAAAACCATAGCATGAAAATGCAAACCTATCAACTAGCATGATGAAAATGCACATACAAAGCATAAAAAAATGAAGAAGCCGAATGGTCTATAGGCCTAAGTGTTGATATTCTACCATGACATTTTCACAAACACATGACATACCAAATGCAAGGCCAAAGAAGAAACATGCTAAAACATGCAAATATAAAGTAAAAGCATGAACACAACTAGACATTTTCACAAACACATAGAATAGTAAAATGCAAATCATGAACAACTCAAACATTTTGAAAACAGAAAATTAAAAAATGCAAACAAGGAAAGTAAACATGAATACAAGATGAAAAAAAAATCAAAAATGGAAGTAAATAAGTAAAGAGATTAAAACAAGCTCCATGTTTTTTGTTATTTTTAAAACAATAGAACATCAAAACATACTAAACATCTCAATCAACATGAAAAAGAAACAAACACATCCTTATACCAAAAATAAGGCCATTCGGCCACCTTTAAAAAACATGGAGGAAATTTTTTTTTTCAAAGTTTTTTTAAGAAAGTATAAAAGAAGAACTTGAAGAAGAAGCTTAAAATCACTTATTTCAAAATCAAAAGAAACTCACCAAAATATTAAATGAAAACAGCAAATTAAGGATGGAAATGCAAAAAAAGTGCAAGAGAAAGGTGCTTTTAGCTACCTCTAAAAGCTATATTGCAAGCTTTTTTCTCCTCTAACTTTCTTTACTTTTTTAAGCTTTCTATTTGCTTTCAACAATGGAGAGTATTCAGCCAAGCAAGAGTGAAAAAAAAAATGAAAGAGAGCCCCCTCCCCTTAGTGATGGTCGGTTGGTATATGGAAGAGTGTAGGAGGTTTTAGAATTCTTTAAACAAATTTGATCCAATGGTCTTCAATCCAAGATGCTTTCTATGTAGAATTCTCACCCTTAGATTGGAATAATCAGCTCCTAAATATGATGTCATGAAGATGATGTCATAAATAGGATCATAAATATGACATCAACCCTCTCCATCCATTGGTCAATGTGTTGTAAATTCAAAGGCTTGATCACAAAATTGTAATTGAAATATATCTATGTAATTGTATCTATATAATTACATCTATACATTACAATTACTGAAAACATTAGATATTACATAGATATATTACAATTACAATTACATAGATATATTACAATTACTGAAAATATTAGATATTACATGTATACATTACAATTACTGAAAACATTACATATTACATGTATAAATTACAATTACTGAAAACATTAGATATTTGATAATGTATATATTATGTAATTGATATATTATAATTACATAGATATATTACAATTACATAGATATGTTACAATTACTGAAAATATTAGATATTACATGTATACATTACAATTACTGAAAACATTAGATATTACATGTATACATTATAATTACTGAAAATATTAGATAATTGATAATGTATACATCTATGTAATTGTAATATATCTATGTAATTGTAATATATTTGTGGAATTTACGTGGAATTACTATGTATACATTAGAATCACTGAAAACATTAGATAATGTAATTACAAAGATATATTACATGTATACATTAGAATTACTGAAAACATTAGCTAATTGATAATATTACAATTACATACATAGATATATTATAATTACATAGATATATTAAAATTATTTATTAGAATTATCACTTAACATTACGTAAATTACACAAATATATTACATAGATATATTATAATTACAAAAATATATTACAATTACATAGATATATTAAAATTACTGAAAACATTAGATATTACATGTATATTTTAGAATTACCAATTACATAGATATATTACAATTATCAATTAACATTATATTACAACTATATAGATATATTGCAATTACTGAAAACATTAGATATTTGATAATGTTTTCAGTAATTTAAAATTATCACTTAAAATTACGTAAATTACACAAATATATTAAAATTACTTAGATAATTAATACTTTAGAATTACTGAAAACATATCTATTTAATTGTAATATATTTATGTAATTGTAATATATCTATATATCTATGTAATTGTAATATATTTCAGTAATTGTAATATGTCTATGTAATTGTAATATATACGTGTAGTATCTAATGTTTTCAGTAATATATTTAATACATTAATTGTAATATTATCTATGTAATTGTAATATCTAATATTTTCAGAAATAGTAATGTAGCTTACATAGATATATTACAAATATATTACAATTACATAAATATAATTACACAAATATATTACAATTACATAAATACAATTACTGAAATTATCTAATGTATACATGTTTTCAGTAATTGTAATATATCTATGTAATTGTAATATATTTATGTAATTGTAATATATCTATGTAATTATAATAATGTTAATTGTAATATATTTATGTAATTGTAATATATTTATGTAATTATAATATATCTATGTAACTGTAATGTGTACATGTTTTCAGTAATCCTAATGTATACATAGATATATTACAATTACTGAAAACTTTAGATATTACATGTATTACAATATATTACAATTACATATATCTACAATTACATAGATATATTACAATTACTGAAAACAATTATGTAGATATATTACAATTACTGAAAACAATTACATAGATATATTACAATTACATATATATATATATTACAATTACTGAAAGCATTAGATATTACATGTATATATTAGAATATTAGAATTAACACTTAACGTTACGTAAATTACAGAAATATATTACAATTACATATATATATTTCAATTACTGAAAATATTAGATTACATGTATACATTAGAATTACTGAAAACATTAGTAATATATCTATGTAATTGTAATATACATATAATATCTAATGTTTTGAGTAATTGTAATACATTTGTGTAGTTTACTAATGTAATATATCTATATTTATGTAATTGTAATGTATACATGTAATATCTAATGTTTTTAGTAATTGTAATATATTTTTTGTAATATATTTATGTAATTGTATTATATCTATTTTCAGTAATTCTAATATATATATTATCTAATGTTTTCAATAATTGTAATATATCTGTGTAATTGTAATATTATTTGTGTAATTGTAATGTAATTGTAATATATCTATGTAATTATAATATATTTAATATTTTCAATAATTCTATGTAATTGTAATATATCTATTTGAGTAATTGCAATATATCTATGTAAGTGAAAACATTAGATATATAACAATTATTGAAAACATTAGATATTACATGTATACATGTAATTACCACATAACATTACGTAAATTACACAAATATATTACAATTACGGACCGGACCGATTGGACCCAACTTTGAAAGGCTATAGGCTTGGCTTGACCGACAAGGCCAATCGAAACGACCAGACTGCCTGGATCGCCCGAACCCAACTTTGAAAGGCTATAGGCTAGGCTTGACCGACCAGACCACCTGGACCGACCGGACCGTCAAGACCGCCTAGACCGACCGACAACCCGGACCGATCGAACCCAGACCGTCGGACTGCCCAGATCGACCGGACAACCCGGACGGACCGGACTGACCGGACCTAACTTTGAAAGGCTATAGGCTAGGCTTGGCTTGGCTTGAACGACCAGACCGTCCGAACCGCCCGGACCCAACTTTGAAAGGCTATAGGCTAGGCTAGGCTAGGCTTGGCTTGACCGACCGGACTGACCTGATCGACTGGACCGCTCGAACCGGCCGAAATGAACAAACCGTCCGAATCGACTAGACCGCCCCGACAGCCCGGCCCGGTCGGACCGGACCGAACGGCAAGGCTAGACTTTGCTTTACTAGCCTTAGTGTCTCAACTTTCAAAGGCTATAGGATATAGGCTAGGCTTGAACGACCGGACCGACCAGACCGCACGGACCACCTGGACCACCCGGATCGTTCGGCTTGGCTTTACTAGCCTTGATGTCTCAACTTTCAAAGGCTATAGGCTAGGCTTGGCTTGACCGACCGGACAACTCGGACTGACTGGTTAGGCTAGGCTTGGCTTGGCTAAACTTGACTAGCGTTGGTGTCTCAACTTTGAAAGGCTTTAGGCTTGGCTTGACCGACCGGGCCGACCTAATCGCCTGGACTGACCGGTCCACCCAGACCGACTGGACCGCCAAGATTGACCGGACCAACCGGCTAGGCTTGGCTTGGCTAAATTTGACAAGCCTTGGTGTCTCAGCATTGAAAGGCTATAACTTTGCTCTCGGTTGTCCGTTTCAGGTGATTTTTTTTTTTGAATCCATGTAACTTTTTGAGATCTACGCGTTGGCAAACTTTCGAAGGCGGTTTGTAGACGATTTATCGGAAAAAACATCGTTTTGGCTATCAATTCTAAACCGACCGAATTAACCTTTGCTTGGCTAAGCTTGGCTTGACTAGCTAAGCTAGGCTTGGCTTCGCTAAACTAGCTAAGCTAGGCTTGGCTTGGCTAAACTCAGACAGACCGACCAGCTAGGCTAAGCTTGGCTTTACTAGCCTAGGTGTCTCAACTTTCAAAGGCTATAGACTATAGGCTAGGCTTGGCTTGACCGACCAGATCGATCTGACCGACCAGACCGCAAGGACCGCAAGGACCGAATAAACTGCAAGGACCGACCGGACTGACCGGATCGAACCGCCCAGATCGACCGGACAACCCGAACCAATTGGACCGCCCGAATGGACCGGACTGACCGAACCCAACTTTGAAAGGCTATAAGATATAGGCTAGGCTAGGCTTGGCTTGAACGACCGGACCGACCAGACCACCCGGACCGACCGAACCGTTCGGACCACACTGATCGTCCTCACCGTCCGGGCCGACCAAACCCAACTTTGAAAGGCTATAGGCTTGGCTTAGCTTGACTAACCGGAACGACCGGACCACCTGGACCGACCAGACAGCCTAGATCGTCAGGACAGCCCGAACAGCCCGGACAGCCCGAACTGCCCAGACCGATCGAACCGATCGGACAGCCCGAACCGTCCGGGCAGTCCAGACCACCTGGACCACCCAGACTGACCGGACAAAGGCTATAGCCTAGGCTTGGCTTGACCGACCGGATTTATTGGACCGTCCGGACTGACCGGACCCAACTTTGAAAGGCTATAGGCTAGGCTACGCTTGGCTTGAACGACCGAACTGGCCGGACCGGCTGGACCGCTCGGAAAGACCAGAACGAACAGACTATCCGGATCGACTAGACCACCCCGACAGCCCGGCCCGACCGGACCGGACGAAAAGGCTAGGCTTTGTTTTACTAGCCTTGGTATCTCAACTTTCAAAGGCTATAGGATATAGGCTAGAAAAAAATAAATTTCCTCCATTTTTTTAAAGGTGGTTGAATGGCCTTATATTTGGTATAAAGATGTGTTTGTTTCTTTTTCATGTTGATTGAGATGTTTAGTATGTTTTGATGTTCTATTGTTTTAAAAATAACAAAAAACATGGAGCTTGTTTTAATCTCTTTACTTATTTACTTCCATTTTTTATTTTTTTTCATCTTGTATTCATGTTTACTTTCCTTGTTTACATTTTTTAATTTTCTGTTTTCAAAATGTTTGAGTTGTTCATGATTTGCATTTTACTATTCTATGTGTTTGTGAAAATGTCTAGTTGTGTTCATGCTTTTACTTTATATTTGCATGTTTTAGCATGTTTCTTCTTTGGCCTTGCATTTGGTATGTCATGTGTTTGTGAAAATGTCATGGTAGAATATCAACACTTAGGCCTATAGACCATTCGGCTTCTTCATTTTTTATATACTTTGTATGTGCATTTTCATCATGCTAGTTGATAGGTTTACATTTCCATGCTATGATTTTATGTGTTTTGATTTAATGTGCCATGTGTTTGTGAAAATGCCATGACTATTTTGAGCCATAGACCATTCAGCTACCTCCCCCATTTTATGTCTCTTATGTGCATTTTCATCATGCTAGTTGATAGGTTTGCATTTCCATGCCTTGACTTTGTGTATTTTGATTTAGCATACTATGTATTTGTGTTATTGCCATGCATTCTTTAGGTCTAGGTTTCATTTGCATTGCCATACATTTCATGCATGTTTAGACCTAGGTTGTATTTATTGCCATGCAAGTTTATTTTAGGTCTAGACCATATTCTCTATGCCATGCATTTTTCATGTCATTTAGGTTTTAAATCATGCATTTCATGCATTCAATTTGTTGTATGTTCATGCATCTCATGTCATACCACTTGATTTATGACTTAAGCCAATCAATGGCTCAAAGTCATGCTCACTTGAGCATACTTGTGGAAAATTAAAGAGTTGTCAAATTGATTATTCTACCTTTGTTATTTTTACTTAGCCAGTTTTTGTCTAAATTTTTAGAAGTTTTAGCTACTGTTTGTAGGTCCTTAGGAGAGTCTCCAATATTTTTACTTTGATTTTTAAATGATTTTATCAAAGGCAAAAAAGTGTGTTTTGGCAAAACAGTTTTTCACCCACTGTTCTGACTTTCCCGATTTTTCTGGGAAGTTATCTTTAATCAGAAAATTAAACCAATTTTTTTTTCATGTAGTTTTACATGTTTTGAGTCTCCAGTATTTTTTTTAGATTTTTTTGAAATTTTAAAAATAGGTTAAAAAATCGTGATTTAAAACTGGACAGTAGAGTTGAATTTGAGGGAAAATTAATTTTCTGTTTTGGCTAAGTTACTTAGAGGGGGCTGATTAGGAACTTTAGCTATTGTCTTAGGGTGGTTTCTAAGCCATTTTAAACTTAAAAAATAATTTTATAAAGCTCGGGTCAAGGGTGGTCAAGTCCGGGATTTTAAACTTAGAAAATTAGAGCCATTTTTAAAGGGAATTCGGCTAGGGTTTAATTTTCATCCAAGATTTTAAAAATTGTTTTCAAACAATCACAAAGTATTTTGATTTTAGAAAATTTAATTTGATGTCTTTTCCTAAGGTAGCCGGATATCTTTTTAGGTATACGAATTTCCTTATTTATAGGAAAAAATACACTTTCATGCATTGCATTTTCCATGTTCATGCATATTATATAATATATGATTTTTGCTATGATAATTTATATGGTATTGTTATTATTTTGATTTATATTTTATGATGTTATATTTTGAATATTTCATGCTATCCTATGCTTTTTATTTAGTCATTTATTTTTGTCACATCATTTAGCATATACTATGTTCATGAATTATTATTTTTATTTTCATGCATATTTCATGATAACATTATTTTATGTTTCATATCATTTCATGTCACTTAGATTATATTCCATGTCATATAGATTATATTATTTAAAATATGCCATGTCATTTAAATTTTCTATGTCATTTAAATCATATCATTTCATTAGAATATATCATGTTACTTAGGATATTTCATTTATTTATAATATAGTATGTCACTTAGGTTATCACATTTCACTTAGAATATTTTATGATACTTAGGATATTTCATTTCATTTAAAATATATTATGATATCTAGGTTATTCATTAGATTATATTATGTCACACATGTTCATATTCATTTTTTTACAAATGTTTTTAAATAATTATGATTTTAAATAAAACAAAGTTATTCCCGAATTAAAATAATTCATGTGTTCTCTTCCGGGTTGCCGGGGAGGATATCATCAATTATCATTAATAACGGAATATCTTTCTTAAAACGAGAATGATTCGGAAAATTTTCTAAATAAATAAAAATTTCTATATTTTGCCGAATTTTCGGGAATGTAGGAAAATTTTGAATTAATAAATTCCGAATCTTTTTCAATTAAAGATGGAATTATTTTTCTTAAAATTGGAAATTAACTTGAAATACTAAATTAAAAACCGACTTTTTACCGATACTTGAGATAACACACGATTAATAAGGTACCGTTTTATACGGGTGTTGTGGGGGTGCTAATCCTTCCCCACACGTAACCGAGTCTCAAACCCAATTTTTCGATTTTCTCTGGTTTATAACGCAGACTTGAAATTGGTTTTAAAAATGTTTTAATTAATTTTAAAATGTTTTACAAAACCGGTTTTAATAGGTGGCCAATCACACCTAGCTAAAAAAGATTGGTGGCGACTCCATGTCTTCTTCAAGGTCATTTTCAAAACCTTCTTTTTTCAAGAGGAACTAAGTCGTCTTTTCCTCTGTTTTTCTAATGTCACGCTTAACGAATATAAGGTCTCGCGATGAGACTTGTTATTTTTTAAGTTGCGACACCCATTATCATTTTTATATCCAGTAAAAAAAAAATCATAATTGGGGCAAAAGCTTTTTATGACATGTTGGCTCATTCTGGAGCTTTTATGCACTACATTTCTTAAGAGTAATCAGCTTTTTCTCTTATCCATGCCTGCTTCATATGTTTACTACTTGAAACTTATTATTATGATTTTCACGTGATACAATAAGTTATGCATGAACTGATGCTTTTGGTTGCTTCCTCACAGTTGGCTACCTCTAAATACTGTTTACGGAATAGCAATTCTGAGCTCATTTTATAGTTGGCTTTTGCTTGTATATATTGCTCTGTTTGCCATGTATTAAATTTTGTTTATCATCTGCATTCGGCAATGTATATGCATTAAAACAGTCCAGTTCTCCTTGTATACATGTCTAGGTGGGTTGCAAATCATTATAAGTGGATTGTTTGGAAACTTGTGTGCTATGAGAGGCGCTATCCTTCCTAATGTGCTGGAAATTTTTTGACTATCTCCAATATACTTGAGGAACTAAATTACAGGTAACCAAATATAGTGAGTAATTTGTTTTCATTTGAACTTTTTGTTTGACAAGATATATATGAAAGCAATTTATGATCCATTTTTCTAGATATGAGAGGGAATTAAATCATGGTCACCGTTCTGCAATAAAGCGAATACTTGAAGGGAATGCTTCGCCTTCTACAATGTTGGTACTATACATTTCAGCAATTCAATCAAGTTCTAAACCAAAGATGGAGACAAATCTAGTGATAACAAATGGAGCTGATAATAATGGTAATGCAAAAGTGGAAGTAACAGATGAGTGGTAAGCAAATTCCAATTTGATTGCTTATGCTACATTAAAGTTTTTTGGCATGTAAAAGATGCCTTGGCTTACAGGTACTCCATGGATGCTGTTTTGGATGTATTGCTATCAAAGCAGCTTGCTGCTAGAAAATTGTTTGTGCGACAGAAACTCCGGGTGATTTGTTCATTTATGTTTCAATTATAGAGTTCTTGGAAAAATTCATCCGTTCTTATGTAGTAATTTGTCTTTTGAAGATCTAGGGAGCAGGATTGTGTGTCTGGGTTGGGCCAGTTTCACCCCTTGAGGTTCTTTTTGATTTGAAGTTTTTAAGGAAGTTAAATTCTTGAAAATGCTTTGTCATTTGGAGTCTTGTGATTTTCTTTTCCTTGAATTTCAGGCATCCGGTGCAATTAGTTTAGTTTTGAACATAAATGGGACATTTAGAGATCATTGGGCTGATCGACTGGGATTTTGTAAGTATTATTTATATTTTCTTGCTAATTTAAATTCTGTTTACTAGTTTTATATAACAAGAACAATCAAGATTTCCCTTCCCTCCTTAACCATGATTTTCCAGTTAATGTCTTTAGGTAAGGGCATTTAGGTGTATTAAGAGTGATGGGGGTCCAGTCCCTTTGAATTTAGTTGGAGTCACTCGGACATACCCTGTTCTCTACAGGGAAACTGATTTGTCTGTAATTTTAGGTGAAAATGGGGGATCAATTATCAGATCTGACAGGATGGAGAGTAGAATGGTGCAACAGCATAATCAAAGGTGACCCACTATATTTTGCTAGTTTTGTTTATGAATCTCTTATGAGTACTTAGGCATTTGTCAATTAACATTTTCTCCTATAGTTTCATCTAATCATATCTGTGGTTCTGATTCTGACTGGAAGATCATACTTCTAAGATATTTTAATCCAGTCGGTGCACATCCTAGTGGCTACATAGGTGAGGATCCCGGCGTATTCCAAACAATCTCATGCCTTTTGTGCAACAAGTTGCTATTGGGAGGCAACCTGCATTGACAGTGTTTGGAAATGATTATTCAACAAAGGATGGTACTGGGGTAAGTTTTTGTCAGATAAGAGGGTGTTAGATTCCAATAAATTTATCTCATTTTTCAGAATTGGTTTTGAATATGTCTAGGAACTGTAATATGGTTTTGAATTCTATTTAGCTTCCATTAATATAATTTTCCTTGTCAATTAAGCTTGATATGTTTAAACTTCTAACATCTCGGATTCCTTCTATACTTATTCTATACTCTTTTAAACTTCTAACACTCCAAATATAGGTATATTTACATTCTTGGTTTTGTTAAACTCAGTCCATTGTTCTTCCTTTTCCTTTTATTTTGTACTTAATTGTCTTCTATGTAATGCTATGTGTGTGACTCTGTTAAAATGCCTCAAGTATTTGGTTTATAGTAGCAGAGACGAGTCATATGTTGAAGTTTGAGGCTAGAATTAGTAGTATTGGTCCTTATTAGCTATGCTATTACAGGTTGTAAGGTCTACAACTAAGGAACAGGAAAGAGAACGTGAGTTTTGGAGATGGTTGCTGCATTTGAAAAGGCATCCGGGAAGGTATTGTTCCTTGTTTGGTTTTTGTCTTTGTATATTTTGAGTTAATACTTATTTGTTACTCTTGGTATTTAGTTAACATGCCAAATTTTATTACTTCTATCAGAAAATTCATCTTGTAATGGCCGGACGTCGACCTGGTGATGTCGAAACTGTTTATGCTTCAATGAAAAAGGAAGAACTGGAAATGAGGCAAGTTTATACTAGTTTCAAATAAATGTCTAGGAATAGGAGGATAAACATGATTATGCATTTGGAATATTGATTCTTGGCTTCATGCATCAAATAAATTTAATATTCACAAGTCCATGAATTGAAACATCATAAAAAGATTATTGATGGGTATTATGAAAATTGAGGAGTTTTAGTATAATTAGTCACTCAAATTAATCCATTATCTTGGGTACAATTACTATGTTGTGGATATTTGTATATTTCTCTTCATAACTTTGCTTCTCTTCATATAACTTTGCTTCCCTTACAGCGTTGTTATATTTGATTTTTATAATAATGTCTTCTTTTTTTTTTAATTTTAATTTTTTACATAGATATATTACAATTACATAAAATATTAGAATTACATAGATATATTACACTTACATAAAATATTAGAATTACATAGATATATTACACTTACATAAATATATTACAATTACTTAAAACATTAGACTTACATAGATATAGTACAATTACATAGATACATAGATATGTATTATTATATATATTAAAATTACTGATATTTTAATCTATCAATGTAATTGTAATATATCTATGTAAGTCTAATGTTTTAAGTAATTGTAATATATTTATGTAATTGTAATATATCTATGTAAGTGTAATATATCTATGTAATTCTAATATTTTATGTAATTGTAATATATCTATGTAATTCTAATATATTAGTTCTCCGCAACTTATGATTAACCTTATGAATTTAGAGAAACAACTTTCTCCTAAATCCATCATGCTTTGGCCAAAGACTTAATCAAATTAATCGTAGTCAAGAACAAACGAGATATGTCTCCAATATCACAGGGAGTGGTGAATCCTCTCTGGATCACTCATTCATCTTCGTATGGTTCATGTCATACCCAATAACACCCTACCATAAGCATCCTCATGTTTGGGACTCGTTCGTGATGGAATCTAAGTATGACACTCTCCATACAAGATGACATGGTATCACAAGTCTGAGGACTAATTTACACGACTGGTACTAAGAGAACATTATCATAGACACTAGAATGATATATTACCAAATGAAGTTCTCTTGGCGGGCCATATTCAGTGAACTTGTTCAACAGATAAGCACCTATATGTTATCCCAAGTATCTCATACTTCAACCTGTATGAGATTGGTTGCTTACTTCATAAGTAAGAAAGCTTAACATATACTAGTCTTTGAGCATTGCCAATGCCATGTCTTGGCAATACGATGACCAGGAACAGTTTGAGGAACAAGGCTTTGATGCATAAGGATCTCATAATTATAACTCCTTATAATTCCTTTGCAAAGCCATTATGTTTCATGGGTTTCATCCGATTAGTACTTAATAACTCCTTATCATTATACTAACATGAAGGAAAACCTTGTATCACTATCATCATAGTGAAGGGATGCTTTATTGACAGTGTATCCCAAGCTCAATCTGATTGGCTTTAGGGCATACACCAACATAATATGTCTTTGTAATTGTAATATATTTGTGTAATTTACGTAATGTTAAGTTGTAATTCTAAATTACTGAAAACATTAGATTCCATTTGGAGGCCTATGGTTTAAGCCCTCAAAACCTGTCTTTTCTTTTGAGACTGTTTGACCAATTTGGAAAATCAAAGTTTCTAAAAATGTGTCAAGATAAATATACATGTTACTTGATTTATGATTATGTCTTAGTGATAATTTGCAAATTCATGATCATAGTAAATAAATTTAAATTGTAATATATTTGTGTAATTTACGAAATGTTAAATGGTAATTCTAAATTACTGAAAAGTTATAAATTTATCTAATGTTTTTAGTAATTCTAATGTATACATGTAATATCTTATGCATACATGTAATATCTAATGTTTTCAATAATTATAATATATTTGTTTAATTTACGTAATTTTAAGTGGTAATTCTAAATTACTGAAAACATTATCAATTATCTAATGTTTTCAGTAATTCTAATGTATACATGTAATATCTAATATTTTCAATAATTGTAATATATCTATTTAATTGTAATATATTTGTGTAATTTACGTAATATTAAGTGGTAATTCTAAATTACTGTTTTCTGTAATGTATACATGTAATATCTAATATTTTCAGTAATTGTAATATATCTATGTAATTGTAATATATTTGTGTAATTTACGTCATATTAAGTGATTAGGATTAGGATTTTAGTGTTTTATTAATGATGTGTCATTGTAAGATTTACTGTCTGTGTATAGCATACACTAACAGTGCATCAAATATAAATCAATGATTTTATTTATGAAATACATACATACAATACAACTTTAAAAAGCCTATTAAAGAGCATGTAAAAATTCTTTTTACCTTTTTTTAAATCGATATAAAATTGTTTTTGTTGTAAGTGCACTTTTTTCTTTTTCTTCCCAAAAACAATAAATTAAATTAAAAAAAAAAAAAAGAGGGGGAAAGCAAATTATGGTGTTCGTAGGGGGGGGGGGAACAATTAAGAAAAAGCGGATTATAGGTTGCACTGCTGTTGTAGTTGTAGTTGTAGCTTGTATTGTATTTGTAGGTAGATTTTGGGTTTTCTTATTTATATTTGCTTAATTAATTAATTAATACAAAAGAAAAGAAAATGGGAAAATCAAGCGTGAGTAAAGGAAAAGTTGGAGAGCAGCCATTATTGGGTGCCGGTGGGGAGCATTCGTAGTTGTAAGATTTGTTAAAAGGACAATTTATTTTTTCTTTCTAGTTTTTAGGCACACACGACACGACAAGTTGCCAGCCAACCGCTGCCAGATCTGCCTTTTTCTTTCCGTTCCTGGTTACCTTCTGGACGGACATTGTCCGCCTGGGTTGGTTTCATCCTTCTCCATTTTCCATTCAATTTAAAGGTAATTTTTATTATTATTATTGGACTTGGTTCTTGATTTTTCTACTTGAAATTGATCTCGTTCGGTTATTGCTTTCTACCCACCCATTTATCTTTCATCTGTAAACGCAATCAATCAATCAATTTAACGTTTAGGTTTTAGTTTACTTCCTCCTCCTAATCCTCCAATTACTTGTCATCTCCATATCGCTACTGATTCTTTCTTTTCAAACTATTAGTAATTCGGCAATTTAGTTTTGTCGAATTAGCATAAATCAAATCAAATCTATCCTACTTTCTGTTTTGGACGGCGGCGGTCGGGGGTTGGTTTAGGGTTTCCTTCCTATTCCTATTCCTATTGGTTTTGGATGTACCCACATAAGGAAATAGAAGAATAAAAAAGAAGACAAAATTCGTGTGACAAATGGGTGATTTGGTGCCTATTTACCTCAACATCGTGGCCTTTGTATGTACTGCTGGAGCCATTGCTTTGGCCATTCTTCACATCTACAGGCACCTTTTGAATTACACCGAACCTATTTTTCAGAGATACATCGTCCGCATCATCTTTATGGTTCCGGTCAGTTATTTCTTCTCTACTCTCGTATTTAATCTACGGCTTGTTTTTCTTCTACTGGATTCATTTTCTTTGTGCCTAAATCTTTTTTGTCTTCTTTGTTACAATGTATATGATATTTTCTTCTTCTTGACAGGTGTATGCTTTGATGTCTTTCTTGTCCCTTGTTCTACCACAGAGTTCAATCTATTTCAACTCCATCCGGGAAGTGTAAGTATGTCTGCCTGTGTTTGGATTCCATCATCAGTTTCTCCTTTGCACTTGATTTCCGGATTCCATCTTCTTCTTGTCTCTTGTTCTACCACAGAGTTCAATCTCATTCGCCTCTGTTGTGTAACTTGTGTTCTAACATCATTTACTCTATAACTGTTTCAGTTATGAAGCTTGGGTCATCTATAATTTTCTGTCACTCTGCTTGGCATGGGTTGGAGGTCCAGGAGCAGTTGTGCTCAGTTTGAGTGGCCGAGTTTTAAAGCCATCTTGGTGTCTGATGACATGCTGCTTCCCTCCCATGCCACTAGATGGGTGAGTTTTGGATGGAACCCTACTGTTTTGCACATCACATGGTTATGCATGTCCACATATTTAGGAGTATAGGCTTTTCTGGTATCAAGAATATCTCTGCTTTCATTATTAGTTTAGATCTTGGAATTGACGTCGGATAATCGTGAATGATTTAGATCTACAAAGTACCAAATTCTTTTCCTGGATTTTAGCATGCTTTTCTGTTTCACTCATGCATTATTCTGTGAATAATTTACTAATGCTCAGAATTTGATTTTAAAAAACCTACATAACCTTGTTCTATACTCTGATGTGGTTGAGTTATGTAATTTGCTTGTATTCCAATCTTGATATATAGTTAGAAATAGCCAAAATTGGCTAAGGCTTCCTTATATTTTGCCAACAAAAATAGCCAAAATTTTTATTCAAGAGTCCATTCCTGCAACAAACATCATACCAAAAGGGATAGAATGTTCTCACCTTACCTTAAAGTGAAGATAAGCTAAGAATTTGTGCCATCCCCTTCTGATCCACTTCCAAATGCTTAGTATGATAAGAGTTTCTACCCTCCTCAGAACTCTAACAATATCTGCCTCATCTTACCTCAGGTCTTTACCCTATCAGTTTGATATGAGCAGTGTTCTTTTGGGGTTTACTTCCTTTTCATTTGAGAATATGTGAGTGGATAAGGTGTTATGTAGCATTGGTCATGCTAGCTTTGTTGTGGCAACGAAGCTAAGAATTGTTAAGGACAAGATTAAGAGATGGATAGAGAATTTTAGAGGGAGAAAAGATTTCCTGTTGGCAGGAATTGGTGTGTTAGTTAAAAGTGGAAAGGGAGTTTCCCTCGAGGAGAGAAATAATAGGATGCTTCTTAAGCAAGAACTTGTGAATATTATCACATTGGAGGATAATTTTGAGTGTTGTGTGAATGCACTTGCAAACAACTTTTAGGCCTCCCTTCAAACTTTGGCTATTGCAAAGATGTTATTTCAGGCTATTAAGTGTGTGTGTGTGTGTGTGTATATATATATATATATATATATATATATAGAGAGAGAGAGAGAGAGAGAGAGAGAGGGATCTGCTTATACCAATGCAGAACTAATTAAGTTTTACACCTTGTCATATTATTTTATATGATTTACATTTTGTTAATCGAATTCTTGGATTTCATTCTTTATTCATCTAGATCATGCATGCTGAAATTTCAAGTTAATTGAAAATGTCTATTTTTTTGTTTGATGAGAATAAATTTCAACCATTATAAATATTGGAAAAGACAATATTCTCAATCATGTGATATGGATATTGGATTGACTTGAAATTTTAGGTGCATCACATGACAGATTTAAATAGGTTGTTAAATCCAACAGTTGGTTTGTTAAAATATTAATTACATCAGAAGTTACAATTACTAATTATCACTCCAATGTCACTTGATTACTCCTTATAGATAATGTCATGATTGTTTGGAAACTTATTAATTTTTGGGATTTCCTTGTACTTTACACTTATGAACTCAGCTCGCATTTGATTGTTTGCACCTGAAACTGCAATGCAGGCGTTTTATACGGAGATGCAAGCAAGGCTGTCTGCAATTTGTTATTCTAAAGCCCCTTTTAGTTGCTGTTACACTCATATTATATGCGAAAGGAAAATATAAAGATGGGAATTTTAGTCCAAGACAGGCATATCTATATCTTACAATCATCTATACAATCTCATACACAATGGCTCTATATGCTTTGGTGTTGTTTTACATGGCATGCAAAGATCTTCTTCAGCCATTCAATCCAGTTCCTAAGTTCATCATAATAAAATCTGTTGTTTTCTTAACCTATTGGCAGGTAAAATCTTGTGCTGTTGTTACTTCTTCACATACTTATGCATGCAAAACAGAAAAATAAGAAAAATCCCTTGTTTGCTTTGGCTTTTAGATACTTTTATATTTTTCCTTTTTTTTTTCTTTCCATAATTATCCCTTTGTTCCTTCTTGGTGAAATAATCAGAAATCTTGTAAGCATCTTTTTAGCAACCTTGGGATGGTCAACTTCTGGTTACCGGAATGCGATATTTCCTAACCTGTCTTCTGTGCATTCCTTTTAGAGGGGGAGGCAATTTTCTATATTTTGCTTCCCTCTTTAATGCTGATGTAAAATCATAAGACAGCAATTTAAGTTCTGGATGTGCTGCATCATGTGTCTTCATAAGACTTAGCAATTTAAGTTCTGGAATTGCTGCATCATGTCTCTCCACAGGCAGCTGCTACATGCTTTTTAGAGAATCACATCTTGTGCTGTGATGGCATCGTACCATGTCGAAAAACTGGTAAAAGGCGTGACTGTATAGATGGTTATACATAACATCTTGTGCTGTGACAGCATCGTATCATGTCCAAAACCTCATCTAGTTGCATAGGTTGGCTATACATGCTAAAAGAAACTTAAAACTTCCATTTATTTTATCTCTTTTTTGCAGGGTGTTCTGGTTTTTCTCGCTGCAAAGTCTGGATTCATAAAGGATGCTGAAGAAGCAGCTCAATTTCAAAACTTCATTATATGTGTTGAGATGCTTGTAGCTGCTGTGGGTCATCTTTATGCATTTCCATATAAAGAGTATGCTGGTGCAAATATTGGTGGGTCTCGTGGTTTTACAGGAAGCCTTGCACATGCCTTGAAGTTGAATGACTTCTATCATGATACTGTTCACCAGGTGAGCCTTACTTGTTGCCATTTCCCAAAGGTGCCTCTATTGGATTATTCTTCTTTTGGTTACGGTTGTTTATGGTGCTGTTATTTGTTTGTCGGTTTCACAGTTTGCACCAACATATCATGATTATGTACTGTATAATCATAATGATGGTGATGAGGGAACAAGAAAATACCGGTCAAGGACTTTTGTGCCAACTGGGCCAGAGATGGATGCTGTGAGAAGAAACAAACTCATGTTCGGAAACAAACTGGATGACATTCAGCTATCCAGTCTCTCATCATCTGGTACAAGCACTCCCCAAAACCCTGGCTCCATACAAGATTCCACACGTGTTGATGTGATAAAATCATCACTGCTTGGTGACCCCTCAAATTCTTATACAGTGCCATATGATATGTCACTTATTGACATGGATCTATCCAATTACCCTCCAAAAGTTCCTGCAGCAAAGGAAACTGAGCCTAGGTGACAAGGGTGTAGTAATTAACATCCTTAAGACAGGTGAGAAGAAGGGTGCATTTTTGGAGAGTGAAAAAAAGTTAGTGTCTGACATGACATTATTTCTGACTTTGGTACAGCCTCCAATGTCAAAATTGTGTGCCGGTGATTGGTGTCAATTTGCTGGAGTCCTCAGCGGAGCTCATAGTATTTTCTCTCTTTTGCCAGTTTTGATTTCAATCATTGTAAATTGTAGTCACTGTTCATAGCTTTCATACTGGAACTTAGTGGCCTAGTGGCCCGTTTGCCAATGGTTGTCTGAGTTTGTTGCTATCTGCTCTGTAGATAGATTCAAAGGACTTAGTTCATGGTTGAAGGATCTGAACTGGAGTCTTGAAATTTGGTTTCCACTTTTGTTCACTTTGACTTTTTTTTTTTTTTTTTTTTTTTTTTTCAAGCACGGTGCTGTTTTTGCATGTGATTCAAATGATTTAACCATTTGGTATCATTGCCCTATTATAGCATCAAAGTAGGGTTACTCTAGTTTCTTTAGAGTATTGTAGTTGCTTTTCCTTCCTTTGAAAAATTGAGAGAAGGGGGAAATTGGCATGGCATGGCATTGGTTGGGTGAGTTGCAAGTTTGTTAGGAACCTAAAGATGGATGCTATGTTTTATCATCCTGTTCGTTGTCCAATGCTTCTACCTTGATCTGGGATGGATGCTGGTGTTACACCTCCCACTGAAATTGCCCCAGCCATAGCTGCTGAACAAGCAAATCTAATTTTAATGCAGTTGTAGTATTCTAGCAATTTCAACGACTGATAGGTTGCTTTTATGCTCATTATGGTCATTTTGCACTTGTGCCAATTAAAGAAGCCATTGGTTTATTGTTAATTTACTTCCCATTTACGTTATGCCATAAACTGAGATTTCAACATGGTTTTTTTTTTTTTTTGTGGTTACACAGTTGAGAGTAAATTGTTTTGTAGTACTGATTACTCTTGCTTTGCAAGTTACCTCAATCGTGGTAAGCTGTAGAATATATATATATATATATATATATATATATAAACTAATTAAAATATCTCTACCCTGGCCGGGAAGGCACAAGTGTTGAGAGGGACTAGGGAGGGAGGTGTGGGTACTGTTTGTCTTTAAGTTTAGTTTAGGTGGATTTGTAATTGATAGATAGATAGATATTATTATTATCTTTCAAAGTGCATGATGCACGAACATGGTGCAAATATAGCAGTAGTTGGCAGCAGCTGCATGCACCTGTCAGGTCTTTGATTATCTTACAATCCTAATTCCTAATCATCAATCAATCAAACTTCTAAATGTAGCTTTTCTTTTCTGACCCGCATACTTCCCGTCAAGAGTACTTTGCGTGAATAATGTACTTTTACTGTGGATGCTTCTACTACACTCTTCTTGCTCTTCTAATAAAATTCATCAAATTGGATATGCATATTCGCAACTTTAAACTAAGATTTTGAGAAATAAATCCTAAGACTGTGACTTCCAGTCCAAGTTTTTGTAACTGTAATGTTCCCACATATCCAAAGGAAGAAAAGTGGATCTGAATCATCTTTAAATTAAAATTGTTTAAATAAATAATACGTTAATGTGTATATAGAAGAATAAAAAGTTTCATCCTTTGGCTTGCTGTGAGCCTAAGTCAGATTGATAGTTGCCTCCTACGGCGGCGCGCTGCTGGCAAGCAAGCAAATTTGTACACATGATATACCCACCTAATCTCAATTTAAAGTCTACCCTCCCTTTAGGTTAAGATGATAAATAGATAGATAGATAGATAGAGAAAAGCGAAAGAGTTTGATCCTTTTCTTGGCTGTGTCTTTTTGAGAGTAAGCCAGCCCTACCTACAGCTCTAGTCCTTGTCTACTACCTTTTGTGTGGGTTAAATGGGTGTATTAAGTAGTAATCGTAGTGATAATGATGTTGTTGATGCAAATGGAGTATCATCCTTGTCATATGGGTACATGGAGAACAACTACATGTTGTTGATGGAGAAGAGACAGGTGTTCCTGAGGAGCTACCAGTTCTGCAGAAAAAAGTCCCTGACAGAGAGAATCAAGAGATCCTTGGTGAGGGTTAAGAGGGTCATGTGGTTTAGGCTACGATCTGCCCGTAAACTCAGAAGGTTAGTCTTGTCCAGGCTCCGATTTGCCTTGTACCGCAAAAGAAGATATATCCGTCTCATCAACCGCCACACTCGTAACTCCTCCTCTTGCTTCTGGTAGGATCTTAGGACTTCCTCTCTGGTTTTTTCTAATTTCGAATTATTATTATTTAATTTGTGAATGTAATTTGAATTTAATTTCATATTTTAGTTTAGTTTTATATAACCCTTTTAATCCCTATATTATTTGTGACGTGTTTTATCCTTTGCGCAAGACGGCAAAAAGAAATAGCTTCTCTTTGAGCCTAAACCCTAAAGAAAAGGGGAAATTTTGTTCCAGCGTTCCTTGTGTGATTGGTATTGGTTGCTTTGCTTTGCTTTGCTTACATAGAGTCACAGTAGTCATACTACCAAAGTGAATTTGATACCACTAGTCTGACTATGACTATGACTATGACTATGACATGACCACCATTGCATTGCATTGCTTTGTTGCTTTCCGTCCAACCCACAGGCACAGGTTATATAATATATATATATATATATATATATATATATATGTTTGTTCGTTGATGAAATTCCCCAAACAAGAGTTGCAATTTAATACTACTCTTCTTACATGTATTATATAAACTACAAAAAAAAAAACAAAAAAAAGTAGAATATTTGGCTTCTCTTCCAATAGAAAGAAATGGTACTAGTTTACTTTTGAAGAGGGCTTCTGATTTCTCATTTCCTATGTTTACATAATAATATATCAAAATTACAATAATTCAATCCCGTAACTAAAATCATACCAACAAATACAACTAATATTTGAAGTCATTTAGTCGGAGAGAGACTCGAAGCACTTTTGAAGGATGGAGGTGGGGTAGGTGGGGAACCTACTGTTCTGCTTAAGCTCAAATGGGATCGGCTTTCAAAAAAGTCAAAGGATTTCCCTGAGATCCATGTTTGAACGGAAGGCAAAGCAGAAAGTCACTGGGAAGCGTGACTTTTACTTTTGCAGAAGCACATGTAATTGCTGTTGATCGAAAAATAAAACAAATGCCCACCATTTTCTCCTTTTTTTTTTTGATGACGATGAGTCATTGCCATCCCACATTTGGTAATGCTGTGCTATATGTACTTTTTCTTTTTTTACACGTGAAAACACTTTGACAATATAACTAGAAAGAACCCTTTCTATGTATCCCCAAAAAAAAGAAAAAAAAAAAAAAAAAAAAAGAAATAACCCTTTCTTGTCCTATTATGAAGCTATTCATATCCATGGATCAAAGATATGACTGAAAGATAGATAGCTTTGAATTATATGACTACTGAAAAATGAGGTCTTTTTTGAAATTATTGCAATTTGCTTCATCATTTGAGTGCTTAATGGAACTTAGCAGCTTTGAATGGATCTCTTTTCTCTAATTTCCTCTCCATGATTTTCCCATGGAAAACCATGGAGTTATTCTGTTGTGTAACCCAGGCCAGATGTACATGAAGTGGGCGGGTGGAAAACGGGGAAGATTTGGGCAATGGCCCTTTGAAGTTTGAAAGGGCCATGAGCCCATTGCTATCAGGTCAAACTGTTCATAGACAGCTCAGCCTAAACAATAAATAAATAAATAAAAAAAAAAAAGCAACCATGTATCCTAATTCCTCGGTCATTTCTTTTAGAGTTTAGCTATAATTAGGACTAAAGGATAAAATAAAAAAAGAGATTAAATTTGATGCACCCAAACTTAAAAGTTTATACTCTTATAAATAACAATATTGTTAAATCCCAATTTATTAACTGTTAATTTATATTTGTCAATTAAAATTTTAGATAAGGGCCAATCACCAAGAAAACAATTAAAAAGCGTACGTGTCCTCATTCCTACGAGAGCTTAGCTATAATTTAGGGCCAATCACCAAGAAAACTATAAAAAAGCCTACGTTTCCTAATTTCTATGAGAGCTTAATTAGCTATAATTAGGGCCAATCACTAGGAGGGCATGGATAGACTATATATGTTGATGCAGAGTGCATCTCGGTGGATGAGGAAGTAATCTTAATGCATTAGGGAGATGCCATTGTGAAAGAAATCATAAAGGACCAGAATGGAAACATAACCCAGTTAGTAAGACTAGGAGTTTTGCATCTTGAAGGATCTGTCAGGACAACAAAACTGAAGCTCACATGGCTAGCAGAAACAAGCAATTTGTTAACCTTTCCTTGGTGGAGTTTGACTATCTAATAACAAAGAAGACGGTATCATCTTACTATTATTTAACTTACATCTAGGCTGTTTGTGCAATTTTCTCTTTATTTAAAATTAATAATTGGCACAAGCTAAATACTGGAATACTGTTCCCATGTGCTCCTGCAAATATTGTAAAATTAGTTGTAACCAATAAAGAAGATGGTATCATCTTACAAAAACTTCTTTTGTTTACAGTCAGTCAATCCATTTATTGCGATATATATTTTATTGGTTATTAACAAAGAAAACAAATTAAGCTTGTAGTTTTAGATATGATCATAAGTCTTTCTCTCCCTGAGAAAAAAACATTCACTTAAAACATGTGAGAAGCCCAGCAGCAATTGAACATCAAATTGTTGAGTTTGAGTCAAAGTCCAACATTGAGTTTCAGTAGGAGTCCAAGTCCCACATTGAGTATGAGTGCTTGAGTAGTATTGATGAGTCAAGAGGAGTGCTCACCTATAAATAGGAACCTTGGTCTTTAGGGAAAGACCACTTCCAACACCTGTGAGATGAGACTCGAGTCACAATATTAGGAGGATGGTTTGTAACTTTATCCATGCAAAAGCTACAAGTGAGTTGTAAGAAGATTTGTAGCTTTATATGCGTGCAAAAACTACAAGTGAGTTGTAAAAAGGTTTGTAATTTTATCCGTGCAAAAGCTACAAGTGTGTCGTAAGAGGGTTTGTAGTTTTATCCGTCCAAAACTTAAAGTTGAAATTCTTCTTTAGTGAAGTATGTTATCCCTATGGGATCGTGGATGTAGCCTAAGAAAGGCTGAACCCCATTAAAAATATTGTGTTATCTTTTTTTCTTCTTCTCGAATGCATGTTATGGGTTAATACTTGTTGTGTGCTACCACGTTATTTCCAACAACAACAAAGGTTAATTTAGTTTACTTTTTAGGTGTCAATTTGGACTTTTTTTGAACCTCTTTCTACCAATCTGGAATGCCTTGCTCAATACATCATCAGGAACTGTTGGCGAGGCTGCAAATAGGGTGGCAGTAATGGACTGTGTTTCGGGGAACTGGCTATTGAAGGCAGTAATAACAACAGCAGGCGTCCCCCCAATGTTCTTCTGGAAATGCACCAATCCTTTAAGGAACACAAATATTTCACCATTCTTGATCCACTTTGATATCAACACGTTGGATGTGGTTATGAAGCCAACCTCCAGTAACTCGCCTTCCAGTTGTTGCTCGTGGGTGGGTGTGGGGAGGGTTGACCCCACCAGGGGCGTAGTCAATGCAAGACATGGAGACGCCAAGGGTGTTGAGACCTGGGATCTTTTCCACATTAGCTGTTGTGACAAGCGACCCCACGGTGTTGTTGGGGAACCCTGGTTTGGCCAGACCGGCAAAGAAGAAGTCATTTGCTCCTATGCTCGAGGGATTTCCATCGAACTCTTCATTTTTTTTGAAATACGACACATCTTCGAACATAAAATATGGGATATGATCCCCCAAAGATTTTCTAGATACATGAAAAAACTTATAATAAATCAAACATACTTCTGTCGAACACATATTCGTGCTCAAATGTGTTGTCCTAGCTCCAGCATACTTCCACGCATGCTATCGATAACCACATAGGACTAGCAGATTGCCTCCCTGCTAGTTCACTCGCCCCACAATCTCGTCTCATTGCCCCTCTTATGCAAGCACCATCGCATGATCCTAGACTACACTCTAAACCTTTTGTGGAGGAACCCGTGGAGCATAGCGATGCTCATGCTATGGTCTAACCCCACACTTCAGCCCATTGCGCGATACGAGGCCCTCTAGCCTCGAACCGTCCTCAGGATTCTGTCTCTAGGAGACACCATGCCATCTGCTTAGCCCCGATGCCCACACACCTAAGCACCACATGTGCCTATGAGTAGCTCACTTGCACCAGGCAAGCCCCGCCTGCTTGCCTGGTGAGGGGATGGTGGAGAGCTGACACCGAATGCCTCCCTATAAAGAGCAAAAGAGCTTTTAAAATTCTATCACCAAGAACCTTTGGAACGTATGAAACAGGGACACTTTCTTCCCAAGCCAATCCAACGCCAACTCAAGGCACAACGGTTTTCCTCTTGATCTCAATGTTGCTAGCATCCATCTCGTTGCTCCACCAACCCACTCAAATACTTCTGCACGTGGCTCACCCATGAGCGCAGACTAGGCTAATAGGCTCCAGGGTGACCACTAGGCCCATGCCACTTCTGGCACCATCAGGGATCACCCATCCCATGGACAAGATCTCGTCCGCTGCTCCAGATTGGGATAGTCATGGCAGCACCAAGGCATGCCGATGCCAGACCATGACACTTGGCGAGTGGAAAATAATTTGATGTGCCTCAAATCTTAGTCATAATATTGTGAGCTAACCGTTAGTATCGTTGGTTCATCCTTAGAGATGAACATGTGTCATTGTTCCTAAAGACTCAAAGCCAACACGATGGGTGTTAAGCACAGTGACCCAAGTTGAAGAAGTTAAGATACTAACCAGAATGTTGCCTATTTTAGGAAGTACAATCATAATGAACACATGTATGGCATAGCTGCAGACATTCTCAATTCAGCAAGGTAATGCCATGGATCGCCATCTTTGAAAACTTAAGGTTCCCGCCGCGACAATCCCAATAATCCTATTGGTTTTCATGTCTATTCTGATTCCCATCTATGAGTTTTTGTTTGTCCCTTTTGCTCGAAAGATCTCATCATCATCCATCAGGCATCACACAACTCCAACATGTTGGGGCTTGTTCTGTCAGCCATTTCAATGGCTATTGCCGGTATTATTGAGGTTAAAAGAAGGAATCAAGCTACTAAGGACATAACAAAGCCCATAAGTAGCTCTCCTTCCAATATGGAATATTTGGTATTGCAGACATGTTCACTCTTGTAGAACTGTTGGAATTTTTCTACAAGGAAGTACAGGCATGCATGAGATCACTCCCATGTCATTTACGTGGTAATCTCTATCTTTTGGCTACTTCTTGAGTACTATGTTCGTCAACATCATAAACTCTGTGACCAAAAGATTAGTCCAAGCAAACAAGGATGGTTGCATGGATTTGACTTAAACCAGAACAATTCGAAACTCTTTTATTGGTTTTTAGCCATCCTTAGCTGCAAACTTTGTAAATTATTTGTATTGGGCCTCGCGTACAAATACAAGACAAGAGAACCTGCTGATCCTGATTCCTGACGCCAAAGCCAAGGATTTGAGTAGCGACCGCTTCTCTTCAAGGAAGAAAGCACCCTGGATGGTGGAGCCGAGCAACAGAGACAAATGAAGCTTCCTCTTCTGTTCAAAGCCAAGGATTTAATTAGGTTTGTATTGTACCTAAAATATCAATTATAATGTACCTGCAAATGCTATATTTAAAAGAAGTTTAAAAGAGGTATCTAGCTAATTTAGAAAGGAAGTAAGTACTCCACTACCCACTCCAAAGCAATGCTATGTTCCTTTTACTTTCTATATATTATTGTGGAAGAAAAGGAGAGCCACTTCAATTCAATTTGTCTCACTCACAACAAACGAAATCGAATATTACGATGAATAGCAAGTGTTGAGTATATTAGTCCAAGTCCCACATTGGCTAATTTGGTTGAGCAAATGGGAGTGCTCATCCCACATTGAGTAATTTGGTTGAGTCAAGAGAGTACTCATCCCATATTTGAATAAATTGGATAAGCCAAGGAGCGTGTTCGTAGGAGCTTTGTTCTTTGGAGAAAGACACCACCACCACTTGTGAGATAAAGTCTATACAATTTAAAGAAATTATATTGGGGCTCTATGGGTGGTGAGTTATAATATTTATGAGGAGGATTTGTAGTTTTATCCGTACAAAAGTTAAAATATTTGTAAGGATGGTTTGTAGTTTTATCCGTGCAAAAGTTACAATATTTGTAAGGAGTGGATGTAGGTCAGAGGGACTGAACCACGTGTGTTTTTTTATTTTCTTTATTCTCGAATGCTTGTTGTGGGTTGAACATTGTGTTTTTTTATTTAATTTTTTCTCATGGGTTGCCATGCTATTCCTAATACTATTAGGAGATGCAAACATATTCCAAACCGTCTTACTAAACTAAACTAAATCTATCTTTTTGTCATCTGTCAGAGTAAGAGATCTCGAAACAAAATAATAATAATAATAATAATAAATGAAAATCTTTTATTATTTCACCATAAGTCGATGATTTCTATTTCTAAGAAAACAAAATAAAAACTTGTCCGTTGACATTTTATTTATCTATATCAAGGTGGATAATAAGTAATACTTAAATAATTGTTGTGATTTGCTTGCACTTTGAAAATGTAGTAAAGTTCTATGGCTATGGAATTGGGCATAACATCGGGACATCACCCATTTTTTGAAAAAATTATTTTACGGAGTCTTCCCATCACGTCAGTCATGGTTTCAATTAATCAAATTAAAACAAATCAGATTTTTGGCTCACGTCATACTTATTCTCTAACATAAAACACAAGTTATTTCTCATAAAAAAATAAAAAACGAAAAAAAAAAGTTACGTTCTTCGTTTTTTCTTTCTCTCGAAAAAAAAAAACAGAATGAAGCAAAAAAAAAAAAAAAAAAAAAGCATGACGTGAAAGATAAATCTGATATAGTGTAATTTAATTGGTCGAGATCATAACGAACGTGGTGAGAAGGCGCCATAAAATAATTTTTCCATTTTTTAGGTCACAGAGAAAGCCCGATACTACACTACTTCCATTGCTGTCAGTATCAGCAACCAAAAAAAAAAAACAATTGGACTGGAAGCAACAGTCACAGTCCATGTTTTCATATATATATTTCTCAAAAAAAAAATATTATTATTGTTAATAATTGCCCAAAAGTAAAATGGAGCCATAAGCCATTGCAATTTGCACCATCACCATAATAATCCATGAATGAAAAATATTGAAACTATCTCATCAGTGTACTCAGCTTTCTCTATAGTATATATTTATATATAATGTAATTAACTAATAACCTTCCCCCCTGTCCCTTTTGTGGATATATATATATATATTCATTTTGGAAGACAATGTTTGAGAGTGGAAATTGATGCTGTGGTATTACTTATTATTAGTATTTTACTTTGTTCTGTTTTGTACTAGTGTTAATCTTGGAGGTGGTTGTTTTGTAATCATCTTCGTTTTTCTTAATCACATATATATCATTGTTATTAATTAAATTAAAAAAGATTGAAATACTTAAAAAAGGCTCCTAAATCAGTTCACTTTCTTTAAACAAGTTTTTGTATTTTTATTATATCCAAAAATATTTTTTATCATATTCAAATAAACTCTTGTTTCAAATAAAAAATTAATTTATGTTAAGAATTTATTTAGGTAAAAATTAAAGGTTAAAGGTTTATTTGGATACAAATTAAAGATTAAAAGTTTATTTGAATATAAATTAAAGATTAAGAGTTTATTTAGATGAAATAAAAATATAAAAAATTATTTAAATAAAATAATAAAATTAAAAAATATATATTATTTTAATCAATAAAAAAACAAATAAAAGCACCGACATGATTTTAATGGCCACATAAAAAATAAACAAAAACAAAGCAATTGGTCCACATGCATTATTATTGTGATGAGTTAAATTGAGAATGAGATGATTGTGTGTGTGTGTTGTGTTGTGTTGTGGCAATTAAATAGAGGAGCTTAGGTAGTGTATAAGATTATGAATGTGGTAGTTAACAATGATGCTTGGCTTCCGGCATTGATGTGTTGTTGAATTAATTAATTAATTAATATTATAATTAAATTAATGGTGAATGATATTCTAACTAAGTAGGGAGGAGCATGCAGTAGTATCGGGTAGATAGAAGCAGAAGAAAGAGAAGGCAAAGCCAGATATATGTACTATGTAGTATTAGATTAGATTTAGATCCATGTTTTTTTTTTTTTTTTTTATTGATGATAAAGATCTATGTTGTTATATATTGTGGGTAATGTGAAAGACCGACAGAGGCAGATGGTTTGCACTTTGCAGTGAGGTCTCGGCTGGAGGGCCTCAAAGACAGAAGCGGGATGCATGTGAATGTGGATGGTGGGGCCAATCAAATGGTGTCACATGTATATGTATATGTAAATCTACTAGTTTAGTTTAGTTTAGTTTAGTTTAATTTAGTTTCCCTTACTTAACATTACTTCTTCTCTCTTCTATTGTCTTGTCTTCCACGTGGTCTACTCATTTCTTTCAATATTACATGTACCTTATATTATATTTATATTATTACATTTAACAACATTAATAATAGTATACCTTTTCCTAGCTAGCTAAGCTAACACATTTAGAGTCATAAAAATTAACTTTACACATCCAAAACCATATATATATTCTCTTTTTTTTTTTTTACAAAGTAGCAGGCAGCTACCATCTGGTATGTAATAACACTAATTAACTACTATATTTACTACTCTTCGCCTTCGCCAAATAAATTACTATAAATAGTATTTTACATGCGCTGTATATATGTTATTTACTACTTACGTGTATTATATATTTCAGTGAAAAACAGGCGAAAAGGAAAATTAATACCTTACATTTTTCATATTATATATATAATAATTCTTATTTAACGAATTAATTAGGAATATGAAATGGCATCAACTTTTTCATATTATATAATATATAATTATCAAACCAACTGGCAATATATAAAGTTCAATATAATCAATGATTACACACGAAAGTACAAGTACAATTCACAACAAATTCATGAGGATCTTGTTGCCCTTCACTGCCTTCCCTACCTAATTAAAACAACAACAACAAATTCATATTTTACATCAAATTATGCTTAACAAGCTTACATGAATTAATATATAACAAAAAAAAAAAACACATAACAGTAGCGACTTTTGATACAATTCCGCATTTTTTTTGATCATCATCTTTATATATATGGATGAAATCTAGCCACTTACATCTTTATAAAATTAATTAAGGTTTACATTTTTTTCATATTTTTATACAATTTATATGTTATTAAGCCAACCATTGAGTTTTATTTTTTATTATAAATCATACATGTCAAATTTTAAGTTGATTAAAAATACATAGTTCTATTTTGTCAATATAAAAATTATGACTTTTAAATATATATATATAATATTATGAAATAGGGTATTCTTAACCAATATCATATAGATATTAAATTTGTTTGATAATTTACGAGCATGAAGATATTATTAAATCTTTTTTTGAAATATTATGAAAGAGTGTAAGATTAACAAATTTTACACCAATGTAACTTGATTCTTATATATATATAATTCAATACAACTACGCCGACACAAATAATAAGCTTAAATTAATCGGATTAATCCAGACATTACATGTATATATATTATTTTTATGGATAAAAAACTTCAATAAAATCAAGATAAATTCGGGTTACCTAAGAATGGAGGTAAAGATCTCCATCACATCTTCTGTTACTTTTACTTCTAAGATTCTTATTTTTTTTACCATTATATTTTATACGTGTATTTGCAAAAAAAAGAAAAAAATATATATGTATAATTTATAGTTATTATATATTTTTCTTTTTTATATTTTAAGATAATTATAAAAAAAAATATTTTATAATTTTTATCTAAATAATCAAATTTGGATTTTATTTACATAATGAGTGTGCATAATACTAATTACTCATGGAAGCATTTTGCATATAAATATGCACAAAAATGAGATTTAGTTGAAATGTTGTAGATGTTGGCAATCTTGTAAGTATTTAACAAATTTCATTACTGCATACTCATTTATATAAACTTATTACGAACAAAATATTGAAAATACGAACACTTACAGTTTCAGTAGAAGCAAAAAAATTGGAATATCGAGTCAATGTTGGACCTCTGACCTTAAGACGATTATTGTCTGTCTTTATGGTGCTTACAGTCTTATTGCAATTCGTCTCCCAGGTTTTCTCGATAACGTTGCAAATGAGAGCACACTCAGATGCAACACAGCGAACCAGAAGAATGTTTTAAGTCTCTCTCTCAGAAGACACAGAATAATTTGAGTGAATAAGTGAGTAAAAACAGACACAGGAAATCTGTATATATAGCAAACAATCTGCCTGTTCGGTAAAGACACACCACATGTGAAGGAACATGTTTGATCAGAACAGGCACACCCATAGGATACGAAACAGTTCGGTTAGGCAGGAAATCGAACTGGCATGTCTTTACCGAAAAAATAGATTCTGGAATATACACGAACCGATTCGGTCCTAGATCGAACAGGCATGAGTTAATCAGACACCAGTAGCAAGTTGGTCCGGCTGCGTAGCAAAAAGAATAAAACAGTATTGACCCAAGCCCAGGCCTGATCCTACCCGACCTAGTTCAGCGGCGACGGTGCGCGCGTGGTCCAACTCAGTTTGTGTTTGTCCTCACCCATCACAAAATTTGGGTGCCCCTTGGGGCCTAACCCAACATGGAACACAGGTCTTTATAAACAACTAGCAAATGCCAAACTTTGTTCTATGTGAGATTGATTATCACACACAACTACAATCAACTATCTTCCTTTTCAAGTTGGTGTTTAATGAGACTAATTTTTCATTCAACTTTGATATCAATTGTGTACGTTAATTATATATCGTGTATTTAATTACGACACTATATATTAAAATACATATTTCGTATATATACACTCAAAATAATACAATATCAACAATAGTCATATTATATATACGGGAGCGAATGTATGTTTATGTGCAGTGAGAGAAGATCACAAATTGGAAGAGATAAAATTTGCGTGTACGCGAAACACCTTTCTTTTTTTATTCTGAACTTAATTGGGAAGAGAAGCATAACTATTATTCCTGCTAACTAAACTAATACCAATCTTTACATGTCGGGACCTAATTTTGTAGGAAAAGGTCTGGCCAACTCAAAAGTGCCTTACCCATGCATTCAGAAAAGGTTTTGTTTAAAAACTGGTAAAAGTTAAATTTTTTACTAATAATATGGATTGATATAGAACTTTTTTTTTTAACTTGAATTAAAAGAAAAAAAAAATGTGATGCATGGTTAAATGGTAGAGAAAAAAAACTAAATTAAATGATGTTATGACCTTTGAATTAGTGTATAATAGTTATTACATTTATGTTTTTTTTTTTTTATAAAATTTTATATAAATGATGTAAATCAATATATTATTTTTTAGGATAATAATAGTAAGGCTTTGGAAGATTTGAGATTGACACATGGCAGCCTAAGTGGTTGCCATATGTCAATTTCAAACCCTAAAAAAATTTAAATAAAAGATATTTAAAAAAAATTAAGACAATATGTACATAAAAAAAAGTTAACCTTTTATTTATTTATTTTCCTTTCATTTTTAGGTGAATATCTCTCATGAAAAATTTAAAAAAAGAGAGAAAAATTAAAGTAAATTTAACTTAATATTTTCTTTTTTTTTTTTTTATTTTTCTTATATACGACAAAGAAAATAATCCTTTATTTATATATTTTTAAAAATCAAATTAATTATTATAACTATAATAGTATAAGTTTAAATAATAATAATAATCATCAATAAGGACAAAACAATTAAATCAGGGATTTATTTATTTTTATTAAATTATATAAAAATATTTTAAAACCATTAAAATAAAGTTGCTTAATCAGACCGTATTGTAGTTCCCTTGGAATCCAATCGGACCCTAAATTATTAATAGTAAGTTTTGGGATAAAAATCGAAAAACAGCTGGAAGGCAAAAGCCGGTTAGCCATAAACATGAAGCAGACCACACACAAAAAGAAGAAAAAACGAAAATCCTACTACCATACCTACCAAGTAAAATAAAAAATAAAAAAACAACTCTGAATTGTCTGTCTGTATGCCACTATAGAAGAACTACATCCAAATCCAATAACCCATAAACATAATCTCCTTCATATTCATATTCATATTCAGTCAGTCATTCATTCATAAATCATAATCATTATAATATCAAGACAACTTCTTCCTTCCTTCATCAATCTACTATTCTACTACTTTATCTCTAATCACACGGTGCTCCAGTTGCCTGTTGCCTACCAACTCTTGGTGTTCTTAGCCTTCCTCTTACTCTTAGTCTTAGATTCCATATGTGCTGCTCTGCTCTGCTCCTCCCAGTGTTATTATAATTATAATTAATTAATTATATAACCTCGAAAAAGCCCGGCAAAACACACTGTCCCCTATGCTTTGCAATTTGCATCTCTCTCCAATCACCGCCTTAAACTGCTCCTTCATTTTCTTGTTTCTTCCCTTCCCTTCCCCATTTACCTCCTTCACTTACAACTTAAAAGGAGCAATATTTCCTTATCAAATCAAATCTGGACACTAATTTAGCGATAAATTAAATGACCATTTTCTTTACTCATTATTAATAATGTACTAAATTAAGCTCTAGTATTACTTACATTACAATTTACAAACGCATCTGCAAGATTCAAGCTTTGGCTTTTTTCTCATTTTCTCTCTCTCTACATTTTGGGGAGCAGAGGAAAGCAATGATGAAGCTTTTTTGGGTTGGGTTTGTTATAGCATTTGCTTTTGCTCAACTGGTTACTGGGTTCTTAGATTTTAATGAAACAGAGCTGTCTTTTATTGAGGCTTACGAATATGGAGTCTCCAAACTCAATTTCAATCCTCTCATGGTTGGACTGACTCTTATTCCAAGTGCTGGCGCTAAAGGAGCTGGTACATTTCTATCTCTCGTTGATTTCTGCTCTTTCTTTTTATTTTACTTCAGATTGCTGGATTTAGATTTGTTTTTCTTTTCTTTTTTTTTTTAACAAAAAAAAAAAAAAACTGGGTTTCATAAAAATAACACTAATAAGTAGAGCATTATGCTGTTATGTTTCAGCTATGGAGTAATTACTTCTGTTAATTGAAGTTTGCTTCTGCTTCGTTTCCTTCACATCAAATTTTTTTCCTGTTTATTTATTGTAACTTCTATTCTACTTTACCAATATAGTGTTAGAGAAAATAATTAGTAATATTTAATTAATAAGAAAGGACATCAGATCTTCAGCTGTTGATTAATGTTCCGACTACATTATAACTTGTCTTGTATTTTCCGTTTGACTAACTTCCATCCAGGCCTCCTTTTGCCCAATAAGTTCAGCGGTTATATTGCATTTCTTACTAATTTTATGTTTTATTGGCTATAGAATGCAGTTAACAAGGTTTGGTTCTAATGATAACTATGATGAAAATTTCGTCAATCTACATTTTCCCATAATCTTTTGTTGTGGTCTTTCTTTTTTGATGATTTCATCCGCCGCCCTCATCTTCTTCAGCCTGCACATCGCTTTTGCACACACATGCTCTTTATTTCAAATTCGCTTCATACATCTTTTACTGAGAATCAATGAAATTTAGCCTACTGAAACTGTCTTGGCATTTTTTATCCTAATTTACGTGCTTCTGTCTTTCAATTTTACAGTCTGCCTGGATGGAACCTTGCCGGGGTATCATTGGCATCGTGGATATGGATCAGGAGCAAATAGCTGGCTCATTCAGTTGGAGGTCTGTGTGAGAGTAGAGAAATGATATATGGAAACATATAGTTATTACTATCGAATAATCCAACTTATATATTCTAGGATATTATTCAAAATCCGAGACCTTAAGCTATAAGTGACAGATAAATTCTGCAAAAGTTGTATATGTGTTTCTCTAAAATGCTCTTCTTTTTCGTTGTTATTTATTCTCTCTCTCTTTTTCTGTTGCCTATAGGTTTTAGTAAGCTGACTATGTAGGTCAAATTGATCCTTTCAGAGAAAAGTTTGGATGCATGGCTAATTTTAGTTTGCCAATTATGTTGTGGCAGGGAGGAGGATGGTGCAATAACATTAGAACTTGTGTCTACCGCAAAAAAACCAGACGTGGATCATCTACTTACATGGAAAAGCAGATACCATTTACTGGAATATTGAGTGACAAAGCTGAAGAAAATCCTGGTTTCCTCTTCATCTTTCTTCAAAAAAATATTTCATACTAAGTAAACTCTAAAAGAATTACCATTCTTGAGCATCATCTTATTTTATTATTAAAATTGCAGACTTTTTCAATTGGAACAGAGTAAAGCTTCGTTACTGTGATGGTGCCTCTTTTACTGGGGACAGCGAAAATAAGGTAGAAACCAATTTTTCTTGCATTTGCTTTCAACTGTAGAATGTCAATTTTGATTTCTTTTTTGGTTTTTAATAAGATAAAGCAATAGAAAAGAAAACTGGCCCTTAAGTCACCATCCACATCCAAATTAAGACCTTGGAAAGCCATTTTCCATTACTCAGAAGAAGTTTGGTGTCTTTTTATATATATATTTATTTATTTATTTATTTGCTTGTCTTTTGTTATTATTATTATTACTATTACTATTATTTTGGAAACATTTATTTGCTTGTCAGTGTTTGCTTAAATTTTTTCTGGAGTTCTAAGTTTTTGATAAGAAAAAAGTAGACTCACGGAATGATATGAATTCCATCACTTTTGGATTTTAGCTATTGTTTCCAAGTGATTCAAATAATTGACTCTGTATTCTGTTGTAGATGTTTGAACATGCATCTAGTATTGTGAGGTTATCTTCAAATTTATTCTTCCTTATGTGTAGACCATATATTAAAAATTAGGCTATTCTGTGTTTAGGCTGCACAACTGCAATTTAGAGGCCAACGTATATGGTTAGCTGCAATGGAAGATTTAATGTCGAAAGGAATGCACAATGCAAAGCAGGTTTGTAATTATCTTAGATTATGACTTTCATTCAAAAAGAGTTACCTACTACATGTTTATTTCTATATTTTGCTAGTTGGAGGGAATAAAGGGGGGTTTGAACTTGGGATCTCCAATTTGGAGGTAAAATATGGCAAGTATTAGGCTACGCCTCACCACGTTTTCATATTTATATTTTTGTAACAAAGATCAATTATATTTCAGGCTCTTCTTTCGGGGTGTTCTGCTGGGGGTCTTGCATCAATTTTACACTGTGACGAGTTTAGGAACTTGTTTCCAAGAAGTACTAAAGTTAAGTGCCTTAGTGATGCTGGTCTATTCCTTGATGCGTAAGTATCATTATCCTTCAGGGTCTTGTTTTAAGCACCAGTAAGACATAGATTGTTCCTTAGTTCTTAATATATTTTCTTTTTTTTTTTATATATATATATATATATATATCCTCTATGGACTGTAGGGTTGATGTCTCTGGTGGTCGCACACTTAGGAGTTTATACAGAGGCGTGGTGGGCTTGCAGGTTTGTTGATTGATATGCCTTTTCTCTCTTTTTTCTATTGGTGCCAAATGGTTGGATGAAGAGCACATGCAGACACACAAAACAAAATATAAATAATTTAAGAAAGGAAGGAAAAACTTATAATTTTTATGGCTTCACTATGATTATTTAATGCTCAAGTCTTCTTGTTGATATCACAGGGTGTGCAACACAACCTGCCACGTATTTGCACCAACTACCTTGATCCAACTTCGGTATATCTCTTTTCTTGATTTCTTTCCGACACATATCTGATTTGAGTGATTAAGAAGAAAACACCATGTGAATTTGACACATGTTCTCTTGCTCTACTCATTTCTCACTTGCCTGAAACTTCCTTCTTTCAGTGTTTCTTTCCTCAAAATCTAATCAGCCACATCCAAACTCCACTGTTTATTCTTAATGCAGCTTATGATTCATGGCAGGTAATGATTCTTGCCTACAGAATAGCATATTATCAATTTATACAGTAGGACATGATAATGCATACTGCTGTGCTTCATTAGAGAGCTGTACGAACTTGATTAACAAACTAGATGAATGAATTGGTTTCCTTTCTTGAAATCAGATTCAATCCAGTATAGCACCACCATCGGCAGATCCACATGGTTATTGGCATGATTGCAGATTGAACCATGCAAAATGTTCTGCGTCTCAGATCAGGTTTTTACAAGGTGAAATTGATTTTATTTGAGTTTTCAATTTTACATGCAATTCAACACATGATAGATCATATTTAGTGAGCTGCTTAAGTGAATCTCTTGTTTGTGAATCAGGCTTCCGGACGCAGATGCTTAATGCTATAAAAGGGTTCTCAATGTCTAGAAAGAACGGATTATTTATAAATTCATGTTTTGCTCACTGTCAAACAGAAAGGCAAGACACATGGTTTGCTGATGATTCTCCTGAAATTAGAAACAAGGTATGTCTAATAAATAATTCATGAAGTTAATGTCATATATATGAATTTATATATTGGGTTTCAGCCTGTTTTCTTGTATTGAAATTATAAATAGAATACCATGACAACTGTTGTTGTTGTTAATGAAAATATTTATTTAGATGGATACGTAATGAGTTTACAATTTGATAATGTGGCAGCCAATAGCAATAGCTGTTGGAGATTGGTATTTTGAGAGAGCAGGAGTGAAGGCCATTGATTGTCCGTACCCTTGTGACAAAACTTGCCACAATCTGGTTTTCAGATGATTATTAGTTGGTTCAGTTGATATACATGCATGCACGCATGGTGAAGTTAGAAGTAGCATGCCATGTTATTTGAAGGGATATCCTGCAATTCAATGAAATTGGATACAAGACAATAAAAAGATCGAGGAAGGTTGCTGAGGAAATGCAAATGCAATCAGCAAATCTCCCGACTGCGATGCGACGATGTCTCTGCAAAATAGTATTGCTCAATGTTGTTGTGTTTTTTTCATACACTGCTGAAGTTTATGGTTATATTCCCCATTCATATTTGATAATCATTTCATGCCCAGCTTTATTGGATATTAATTTTCCCAACCCCATTTGCTTTTACTTTTAATTAGTTTATGCGAAGCACGTTATTTATTTTAATATATGATTTATTATTAAATATTCATTTTTTGGTAAATCATTATATTAGATGACTTTTTATTTTGGTATAAAATTATATCAAAATTATTACAAATATTATCAAAATTTACCAAAATTATTATAAATATAATATAAAAATTATATTATAGGTTACCAAAATTTTCTAAAAAGTTACTATATTCTAATAAAATAAATTAATAAAATAAATAAACAAAAATGAATCAATATTTAATTCAAATAATTAAGAAAAGCTTGCTTACTTTTATATATGATATTGATTATTACTATCAATTAAAATACCTTAAAATTCTATTATTTTGAGTGTCAAATTAATTTGGATTGGATCACTGACATTTTTTAAGAAATTGACAAAAAATGGATAATTTTTTTATAATTAAAAAATTATCTAATATTTATTTTTTATGGTTGTAGCCTCTAGGGAGAAATTAAGAAGAATAATCAGTGTTATCTTTGAATTGGAAGTAGAAAAGGGTAACTTAGGGGAGGTTATAGGGCAAATTCTTTATGATAAGGATTTAATAAAGTTTAAAATCTCAAAACCTGTAGGTTACTTTTTTTTTATACATGTTATTATGAAATAATATATAATATTATTACAATTACATAAATATATTAAAATTACTATTACTGAAAATATTATATATTACATGTATACATTAAAATTACTGAAAACATTCGATAAATCGATAATGTTTTCAGTAAATTAAAATAACCACTTAATATTACAAAATTACACAAATATATTACAATTACATAAATATATTACAATTACTTAGATATATTACAATTACTGAAAACATTAGATAAATTGATAATGTTTTCAGTAATTTAAAATTACCACTTGAAATTACACAAATATATTACAACTACAGAGATATATTACAATTACATAGATATATTACAATTACTGAAAACATTAGATATTAATTACTAAAAACATTGGATGTTACATATATATACATTAGAATTACTGAAAACATTAGATAAATTGATAATATTTTCCATAATTTCGAATTACCATTTAACATTACGAAATTAGGCAAATATATTACAATTACATAGATATATTATAATTACTGAAAACATTAAATATTACGTGTATACATTAGAATTACTGAAAATATTAAATAAATTGATAATAGTTTTCAGTAATTTAGAATTACCACTTAACATTAAGAAATTACACAAATATATTACAATTATAGATATATATTACAATTATATTGATATATTACACTTACTGAAAACTTTAGATATTACATGTATACATTAGAATTATTGAAAACATTAGATAAATTGATAATGTTTTCAATAATTTAGAATTATCACTTAACATTACGAAATTACACAAATATATTACAATTACATAGATATATTACAATTACTGAAAACATTAGATATTACTTGTATACATTAGAATTACTGAAAACATTAGATAAATTGATAATGTTTTCAGTAATTTAGAATTATCACTTAACATTAAGAAATTACACAAATATATTGCAAAAAAAATTAGATATTACATGTATACATTAGAATTACTGAAAACATTAGATAAATTGATAATGTTTTCAGTAATTTAGAATTATCACTTCATTAACATTACGAAATTACACAAACATTCAAACAGGCAGGCTGCTTCTTGTACAGACATAACTTGTCTGGACGAATCTATCTATTTGAAACAGACATATAGCTTATTGTACAAATATGACTTGTCTGAACAAATTTAACTGTTGAAAAAACCGAGCAACTGTTTATCTTTTGTCTAAAACGGGCAAAAATAATAATTAATTAAAAATTAATTATTAGCTGCAGGTGCACATGCCAAGTGCCCAAGTAATAGATGATTACACCCCCAATTTATGTATCATACTTCACTCAGACTAAAATATGTACAAAGAGATAGAGAGAGACTGCCAAATATGTAACAGAAAATAAGTATCATTTCATCAATTCAAAGAATTAGTTACATAGAGGTCTGCAGAAACATTTGAATACATGTTATTTAGGTATTTATCTCTTAGATTAGATAGACTAGCATTATTTGCATGGATCATATAAATGAATGTACATATGCAAGAAAAGATTTCAAGTCTCCTCAACATACCAAAATCTGTGCAAATTGTGACTGTATTGTCCTGAAATTAGTATTCAGTTTGATAATCATAGAGATTCAATCTCCTGAGGGAGAAAAAGCTTCCGTATCCATAGGAATAGCAAAATGGATTCCTCTCTTCCAGTCAGAAACCTAACAATTATAACCTGCGGTTAAAAAAAAACATTTTAGTGTTCATACTTTCTTCAAACCCAATCTGGTAACACATGATGCAGATAAAAAAAAATTAAAAGCAATCTGACCTATCAGCTACTTTTTTCATTTCCATCGGCTGATCTAAAAGGTACACTACCACTGATTTCTGAGGCTTGACCATTCTCTTGCACTGTAGCTGGCTGTTCAAAACTTTCATTTGTCGTTGGGCACTGGCATTCCAAACAATATCAAATTTTATTAGATTCAGCCGGACTATGAACGGAAGCAAATCCATCAAAATATAGGGTGACAATAAAGTTAATAGAATCTGACACCCTTCTTCTGTCACCCATATCTGTAAATGTAGTAGAATATAGCAAAAGGAAATAAAAATATATATATATATATAGGTGTCTGTGTGCATGTTTATATGTACATATTCCAAGCCCTTCTGCTTTATAATAAGAAGCATAAAACTTCTTCATTGATAAAAAGAAAAAGGATTTCTTTAATCTAACCCCAACAAGCAATATAGGTCAGCTTTACCATGAACTTGTCTACATGGAACTAGTCATCAAGGGTATGCTTCTATACCATGTGAAATAGCTAATTTGTCTTTCTCCACTGAGGAGAAATAAAGCCTCAAGGCAACCTTCTCCAAGTGGCAATTAAAATCCGCTTCAGCAAATACTAAAACTTTTTCTTTTCTTTTTTCAAAAAAATGTGACTTAAAAGGAACAAAAAGATCTCCTAACCTGAGTAGATGTCTGATTCATTGAGCTATTGGCTTTAGTGTTGTGTGCCACTTGTGAGTTGATATTCTGAACTGGATCTTTTGAACTAGAAGTTGTAGCTGAATCCATAGAACCTACAAGTCCACATGCACTCAATCCCATGGCTGATTTCATGAGATGCAGATGGCCACCAGAAATAGGAATCAAAGGTGCACGTGGCATTGACATGGGAAGCCCATATAGCTGGAGGTTAGATCCTGCCATCCCATGGAGAGCAGTGGGGCCTGGGCCTGGGTCTGAAAAAGTCGCTCCAGGGATTGTTGGCATCTGAACCATAGGACAAGCAGAAGATCCAGCATTCATGTCAGGCAATATTGGCATCCCAAAACCCATTCCTACACCCATGGGTGAAAAATGCGCCATATGAGCTGCTGCTGCATGTATGTGTTGCATTCCAGTTGGTAACATCATTGGTGGCATATAGAAGCCAGCTCCCATAGACATAATCTGCGTAAGGTTGATATATAGTTGATAAATTGAACTTATTTGATTACCCTTCAAAAAATCAAAATTCAAATATACACGGAAAAGAAGATAGAGATCTTACCTGCACCTGTAGTTGAAGTGCCTTAAGATATTCAATTGCCTCATCAAGCATCGAAGCTTTGTCCACCTTGTAATGTCAAAATGTAAAAGTCAACAATATTTAAAATACAAAAGCTATCAGGTCTTTGTTGATCTGTTTGTGGTTCAATCACAAATCCATTTAACCCATTTCTAATGAAATTAACTAAGGCTTTAGTCCAAGATAAGAAGTATGAATAAGCTTTCTGTTTTAAACTACTAATAAAATAAGCATGGATAGGCTGAGCTCATTGATTCTACTTCCACAATCACAACTTTTTCTAAGCGAAATTCTTTGATTTAGTTAAGAAGATAACAAAAGTTAGAAGCAATTAAGGACCTAATGAGTTGCCAACCTTATTGCAGTTTGGTATGAGCTCCTGCAAAGCACGCATCTTCTCATTTATCCTATCTCTTCGCCTCTGTTTGTGGAAGTCCAGACCTTACAATTCAGAAACAGCCATACAGAAGACGAATTGCAAATTATGGAATTTACCAAAATGCTCTTCCTCACCCTTTCAGATAAATTATGCACTTCCGCTGCTCGGCTTCTATTAGAAGACCCCATACCTCCTCTAACAGGAACTGCTTTTTTCACACCTACAGATTCTTCTTCAGCATCCTGCACATAAGTTGGTTACTTGGTTTTATTGGCAAAGGAAAAATGAATTAAAAAGCACAAAAAAATTGATCTTATATAACTTACTTCACTAGGACATTCAGACTCCTCATTATCACGATTTTTTCTCTTCAAATTATGTACCGGATCATCACAAGCTCTTTCTACACTATTTCCAGAGCAAACAGAGGAAGCAGCAAGCACAGGCTCTACGGCCTTATCACTATCTGGCAGTCCTTTAGAAGCACTTTCACCAATAACTTGACTAGGGTTTTTATCATTCTTCAGGACATTTTCTTCACAGATGGCATTAGTTGGTTCAGCAGCAACTGGTTCATCTAGAGACTTAGCTTCAGATTCTTTTATATCGGTCTTCATCGGCACTATCGTAGGTTGGCAATGTGAAATTTTTTCCTTCTGTAACTCAATATTTGAATCAATGAGCATGGTATCAGCAGGGTTGCTAAAACTGGTAGCAGATCCCTTTTCCTTACTTCCAATCCTTTCAATGCTAGTCATAGCACCTACGTTCTGAAGACTAGCTTTAACAAGAGCAGCAGGACGTGAAAAATGGGGAAAATTCATCAAGACTGTATTATTACAAGGCACTACTGAATCTTGTTTCTGCATCTTAATGCCAGACAAAGCAGCATCTGATGTTTGAACTCCCATAGAATCTCCGCAAATGGCATGGTGGGTGGAGGTATAACCCAAGCTATTACCAATATTCTCCAAAATTCTTGATCTAAAATATGGAGAAGACGTTTGACATAACTGTGACGGCAGCTTGCATAATTGAGTGGTACCACTTCTAGGCCTAGCTTCGCCATCTGCTGGTCTAGGAACCTTTGACAGATTTCCTTGTTCAAAACCCGCACCATCATTTAGAGAAACAGTAATAGAATCTCTAATGGATTGGCTTCTTCTATCAAATGATGCAAAGTTACCACTTTGAGTAGGAGTAGGGGTCTCATTTGCAGTGACCCCAGATAATTCAGGCAAGAAATCAGAATATTCATTCTCTAAAGATTGATCCACTGGGTAGTTCAACCAAGGCACCACTTCATCATCTTGATTCAAGCCCATTTCAACAGACGGCACTGACGTAGGAATTTCACTCAATACAGAATCCATCGCCCCAAACTTTCCCATTTTTGTATTAGTTCCTCCATTTCCCGTATCTTTATCTCTGGTCTTAGGAGTTGGCGATGGTAAAGAATGAGATCGTAAGCTGTTACAAGCAGGAATCTTCCTAGCTCTACTTGACTGAGCTTGCATCAAAATTTGACCATTTTCACATACAAGTTCAACAAAGTCATTCTCAGGTCTGCATTCAAACACATAGACAGAAGGGGAGACAACCAAATAAGAAAGATTGCATATGATTCAATACCATGAACAAAAGAAGTTTAATGTTTAAAGAGATTGAGGAACTAGAGTAAAACTGGACTTACACAAAAGACAGATCAGTAGAACATGAAGGGTTCTTGTCTTGAGATGAATCAAGCTTCCCCTTAGCCATCCGATATAACTCAGACAAAGGCATGATGAAGGGCTGAAACACCGTTTTTCTTACTCAGAAATAATCCAAATTCAAGCACTTAGCCATTGCTAGTACCTCTACCTCCCATCACTATTCTTAACTCTTCATGCATGGTTCAAAGAACCCAAAAGAAACATACATGAATGAAACCATCAAGGGTTCAAGACAAATTAGCCTGATCAAGACAACCCACTACACTTCTAAGGCGACAAATAAAAATGGGAAAAAAGAAGGGGAGAAAACTGCTAGTATTTCAGTAACTATAATTTACAGTATAAAATCTTCCTTTCAATGCAGAAGTCTTTATCAGTAAGTACTGGAATAAAAAAGTATGCATTGAATTTAATTTAAAGATAAAGAATCGGTCAAACCAAATCTTAAATGGCTCCCAAAGAAATCAAAAAACTCCAAAATAAATTAAGCTCCTTTACTTAAAAAGTTCAATCTTCTCCACTTTTCCAATCATCATTAGATCAAAAACTAACCAGAAAATCATAAATCATGGTTCTGAATAAGAGGGCGTCCTCAAAAATCATGCTACTTGAAGAGGAGATGAAATTACAGGCAAACCCAATAATCAGGGTGGAGTTTCAGATAAATGCATCAAGATACAGAAGAAAATTGTTGAGGAAAACTGAGTTCCTAGAAGCAGTCAAACTTTCTCGCCAAAAGAAAAAAATAATAATAATAATAAAAGCTGTCAAACTACGGTAATCCAAATGCATTAAAAGTGACCAATTGGGTTTAAAATAAAAGTTCAGGAAAGCACAATTCTTTAAGCTCGAAATAAGAGAAACCAAAAGTTTTCAAGAGAGTGAAAGAAGCCAAAACCAAGTGGACGGCGTAAGGTTTGCATAGTTGCAGGGGACCAGACCAGACAGAGATACAAATACAATCCGTCACTCACAAATAATTCACCCCTCAACATAACCAACCTAAGTGCGAATTTTTAGTTTCTAGGTAAGACAGAAGTGGTATAGTACAGGCCAAATCAGTATTTAACTCTTTATTTTTTATTTTTTTTTAGTTTTTCACTTTGAGTGGCGCAGTTCCTTTATAATTTGGTATGTGAACTCATCGCAGTTCCTTTGATTCTAATCCAAAAGGTTAGCTGACACACTTTATGAGCAGTTACCAGTTTACAACCTTACTCAAAACATTAGTTTGGTAAGCAAAGTTTCTTGCAAGTAGTAACGATCAAGGACAGATGCTGATGCAGTGTCCCTATATATATTTTATGTATTTCGATACCTACATATATATATATTATCCTTTGCTATATAAATATATATTATCCAATGAAATTGGGTGGTTGTTGCCTTTCATGTTTGTTTTCATAATGGAATACAACACCATCATATATAGAGCTAGCGTAAGACCATTACAATGTGCGTTGTTGAGGATGTTTGTTCCCTTTTTTTTCTTCTCTTTTTACAATTATAATAAGGTTTGAAAACCATGCCTCAATGAGATTAGGGATTAATAGATTGTGATGGGGTTTTTAAAAATCTTCTTTTCCCCTTCATTAATCTTGGAGAGACTAACACATGGACGAGGATGAGAGACATTAATTCCAACTCCCTTGATTAAGGTAACTAAAATGTCCTGGTTGTCCCTGATAAAAGATGATGATGATGATGATATAACATAACATAACATAACATGAGTATTGACTATTGAGGTTGAAGTTGAAGTTGTCATTTGGTTGAATTAATGCATTTCATTAGAAGCTAAGCCGGTGGACACCAAAAAGGAAAGGAAAGGAAAGTGGTATTTTATTATGCTATGTTTTTGTTGTTAGAGTTGAGACTTGGCTGAATTTAGAACTGGGCTTAATAATAATAATAATAATAATATACTTTATTAAAGCTTTTGATGTGCAGTACTTTCACAGATGAGATGAGGCAAGAGATCTAAAGATTGGTAATTGCAGGGTGCAGGTGGACCCCACTGGCTGGCCAGGAACAGAGGATGGGCAATATCCACGTGGAGTACCCTTGCCAACCCAGTAAGGGATATGGCTGGCATTATATATCCAAGTGGACCACCAGTTTCTTGGGGCATCTTTTCTCTCCTCTTTGCTCTCAGGTGCATGCACAGCAGCACAGATGTATGTATGCATGTAGCGTTTTTTATATTATATTTTCAGTGAATAGAAGAGAAGTGGCAAAATGGAAATCAGATTACTATATATATGGCTTACTGCATTTTAATGTTAGTTTTGTTGGTTACTACTATTATATTATACATCTTCTGTCTACCTACCGTACGTCTAGGCTCTAGCCTCTAGGGAATGAAATCTTAAGGGCTTGCTGAAACTGAAACTAACTGCTAATTGCTGGTAATATATATATATATATCATCTCTAATTACCAATGCTTCGTATTTACAGTTTTTACAATGCTAAAGTTAATTTACCATTCAGAGTCTGCATGTGTTTACCTGTTTATCAATTACATTATTATTACACTAATAAAATTATCAGTGCTATGGCATTATATTTATTTATATATATATATGTAAAAGTTTCAAGACTCAAACCAAATTAACCACTGAAAGCAACTCCTTGCTAGTCTGATCTTAATTACATATATATATAAGTTGATTTATTTTATTTTATTTTACTTTATTGGTGATGAAAACGTAACGTTTTTCAAGCCTGGGAAGGAAGGGACCGCCTCATAATGGAATATTGGGATTTAGTAATAGATTTCTCCAGAAATTAATTGATAGCCATAGACGACTACGTTGGTTTTATGAGTAAATGAGGTGTAAATGCTCTTCTCACCTGTCACTTTCTGGACAGCTGGTTTGCCCATACGGTACCAGATTAAAATCTAGAGCATGAGACATTATGCCAATTGCCAAAGGGTACAGTAATTTGGCTTTTACTTTGTTGCTGTCATGCATATATATATATATATATATATATATCTGTTCTTCTCGCATGTTCAACAAATGCTGTTGCATATGCATCTTTATTTGGTGAAACTTGTGCATCAATCAAGAATTCAAGACCATGTTTTTGGATTTTCTGTCTCAAAAATCATCACTTATATAATATATAAGACAAGATAAGAGTAGTGTTTTTTGTTTTGTCAATATTCCAATGATGAAAAAGCTAGCCTTCATCATTGAACAGCTAGCTAGGGGTAGAAATGCACTTAATTGATAAATGGCATGATCGATGTTACATTATCAGAGTAGAGGTCAAGGACAAGTCGTGTTTTTTCTTCTTTTCTTTTCTTTTTTTCTTTTTTGATTGATGGAAAGGACAAATAATTAATCAATCATATAAAATATCGAAAATTAGTAATAATAATAATAAATCATATATTAATGCCATTAATATTACTAGCTAATTCCATTTGGCAGTTATAATATGCAACTTAATACTATATATGTCATAAGAATACAACATTGTATTAATTTTTGTTTCTACTTTAGTCAAGTATATATATATATATATATATATATATATATGCTTTATTAATCGTCGAAGAAGAATACACCAAGATTACATAATAATAATAAAAAGGAAGAAAAGCACATAAACTTAAGTACAGTACAGGTATTATGTAATCCATATATAATATGCAACTTTTTTAGGTTTTCTCTTTTCTTTTTTTTTTCTTTTTTTTTTTGTTTTGGTTACTGACTTTCGCCTTTTTCGGCTTGACATAAACATACAATTCTCAGCGAAAAAAGAAAAGGAAAATCCGCTTTCTCGGCTTCTTTTCTTTTGGGCCCAAAATTAATATTTACATTTTGGGCTACTACTGTCAATCAAGCCAAATTATTTCATCCTGGACCTGATAAGAAAATGAAGAAATGAATGGCCAGTACTAGTACAACTATCATCAGTAACTTATCACCTAACCTTGGCGTGTTTGGGGGCCAATAATAATAATATATATATATATATATATATAAAGTAGTTAGGGTTTACTTTTTGCCACATTATATATGGTGTTGTAATGAAGGTAACAAGTGTGGTAGCCGCTTGATTGATGAGAAATACGGAGAAGGAGTTAGGATTCTAGGAAGCTTATGGCGTGGGTGAGTGGGTAAGATAAACAGCAGAATTATTGTTTCTTCGATTTCTTGGATTTAAAAGAATGATGAAGAAACAAAGAAAGAGCTGGTTTGTCTTGCCTACTCCACCCATGCCATCCGTTTCCTAGTATTCCTCCTTCTCCTCAAGTCTCTGTTGCTGCATAAGACACCATCCCATAATCCATCTATGAAACTGGTTTGTGCATAATCTGGATTGGAATACCATCATGTGCATATGTTTCTTTCTTCTTCTTTTTTCCTTTTAATCTGTATATGTGTATGATCGATGTATCCAATCTTGCCATATGTATATGACCATGAAGCTTTTCTTTTAATCTGTATATGTGTATGATCGATGTATCCAATCTTGCCATATGTATATGACCACGAAGCTTTTCTTTTAATCTGTATATATGTATGATCGATGTATCCAATCTTGCCATATGTATATGACCATGAAGCTTTTCTTTGACTGCTGCTTCTTCTGTAACACCTCAATCTATGAAGAAAATGATGCATTCTTTTTCTTTCTTGGTTTTTGGATTGCATATGAGATCTGTAGGTGGTGGATTCTGTAAGTTAGAACTTGGTGAATGGGCAAAGTTAAGACTTAAGCCTCAATGAGTTGTTTGGAGTCAACTATATACCTCACAGCGACCTGTATTTAGATGGAAAAAGTTCCAAAAACAGGAAATAAACCTGCTAAGATCTGTAAATGATTCTCATCTTCAAAACTATTGTTATATCTTTTAAATATATCATCTTAAATCTGTATATCTCTTCGTTAGATTTTGAAGTTAATAAGCTACCAAGTCGGCCTAAATTGTTCATCTTCAACAGCTTCTATAATGAATGAATTGATCTCAAATAACTAATGGTTTGAAGGAACAACGGAGTTGGGGCCTGAGGGAGGTTGTGTCTAGCTTACTTTATAGTGATCAAGAATTCCATACTCCAGGAAACTGTTGATCTTCACTCAATGAAGAAGCCAATACATTCCGGTAACAAGATTTAAGATACATACAACTACTGACAATTAAGGCTAGCTGAACTGCTGAACACCGGCTGTTAGTAACCCCATTTTGCCCTCACTTTTCATTGCCATTTTCAGGCAAATCTCATCATAGGCAATCTGCAAACCACCATTCTCTGGGACCAAAGACTACTCATGGGGAAAGAAGAGAGAAAAAGAAGGTTGTGTCTGTAGATTTTACAGTTCGCACATTTGCATAGAAAAGAAGTTACTGATCTTGATTACTATGTGCAAAACTTTCCTTATTTACATGATCAGCCTCATTCTCACATGTTGTTTGATGTTTAGTTTGCTCATCAATTTATATATACCAATAAAAAAACATAAAAATTGAAGCTAATAGAGAGCTTAACAAGATTCTAAAATTTGGATATGGTTGCAGCATAGTACATTTATTTACTAACTTTAGGAGCTAGCAGCACCAGGCAAAGATACAAATGGTGGTTTTGTAAGGTTTTTATTGTTTATGGGCAAACCACATTACGATTCTCAATCTCTTCAAACACCCGATAAGCATCATCCAAGCTCCCACATTTTGTCAAGTTGATATGTAATTTGTCTCAAGTTGATATGTAATTTGTCATGTTCATATGTAATTTTTTAATTTGTCAAGTTTATATATAATTTGTCATGTTTTATATGTAATTCGTCAAATTGATATGTAATTTATCATGTTCATATGTAAAAAATGATGACCTGATAACCGTTACTCAGATTTCCTAATTTGAAGCTTACCAAAAACTTACCGTAACGAACTTAAACTAGAACTTCCCTATTGTTTTTCTTCTTCAGTCACTCACAAAGGAATGGTTTGTTATTGTTGGTAAAATATGGATTTTTTTTAATTTTTTTATCACTATTAAAGTTGGGGAAGGGGGAGTGGGGGCTCGAACTCGAGCTATCTTGCCGCCACAGCTCCTAGCCAATAGGCCAGGACGTTGGTCGGCAATATGGGATTTTTTTTTTTTTTTTAGTTTCAATTAAATGTGATAATTTTCAAATATTAAAATAAAATTAAAAAAGCATTGGAGCCACTAGGCCAGGACGTTGGTCGGCAATATGGAAATTTTTTTTTTTTTTTAGTTTCAATTAAATGTGATACTTTTCAAATATTAAAGTAAAATTAAAAAAGCATTGGAGCCAGACCAGCCAAGCAAACTGCCAAGATGGACTTAGGTCAAGTTTGGTAGCAGTCCGCAGCCAGTACTGCATTGTCTGTCACCCACCCTACTAGGCCCACAATCTCTATCGCTCTAGCCTCACCTCATCCTTTCAATTCCATCCCTATTGCTATTTATTCCAATCCATGCAAAAAATTTAAATATTTAATAAATTAAATAATAATATTATAAGAATTTTTTTTTTTTTTTTTTAATAAGTAAATGTTTTATTTATCCAGAAAGCAGTTAAACTGCTACATCCAACATCATGTGCAACATGTACTTAAAGCTATACATACTTAAACAATACTTGAACAAAACTTAAGACCACTAATCAATCAGGGAACAATAGCAACATACTTCAGCAATACTTAAAGCTATACCAGAATGGACAAAGATCCTAGGAAAAAAGAGACAGTCCCCAATCTGCATCCAATCTTCGGTTCACTTCATCAGGACTAATGTTCTTGAGCCCCAACAATCGCATTCTGATGATCTCTTTTATCTGCTTAATGATGGCTCCTTGTGTGGATTGAAGGCGATTAAAACACCTATTATTTCTCTCCCTCCAGATCGAGTAAAGAAAGGCACTCCATGATAAACGCAAAATAACAGAAATGAGAGTTTTTATGTCTTTCATCTATATTATTTATACTATTATAAAAAAAAATAATTGAATTGATGTTATTAAATTAAATAATACCAATTCAATAATTTTTTTATTAAAAAATTAAATATTTAATAAATCAAATAATAATATTATAAAGATATTGTAATGTTTATGACTTATGAGTTAAGATAAAGATCGAAGATATTTCGAAGGAAAGATAAAGAAGAAATAGGGTAGGGCGGTTTATCTCACATGCGTGTCTTCATACGAAAGCCACATCTGGATGGATGTGATCGGTGATCACCACATGACATGCCTCCATGGCCGCAGCTGTTCCAGGTTAATGCGGCAACATCCGAGCCGTCGGATTTTGTCACAATGGTCTGAATAACACGTGGAGAGGCAGTGTGGTCCAATCTAATGAAAAGCAAGCACATGGGGCGTTAATAGGGTGAGCTGTAAGTATAGGATTTCATTTCAGAGCACAAAGTTGAAGAATAAACCCAAAGTAGTGGTAACCGCATCTGCATCTGATCAGCATCACATGTATGTATGTATGTACATTTACAACGTTAAAGAAGGAACCAAACCAAGTGACCATCATCATCACGATTCATTAACGTATCTACCATTCAACTGCCTGCCACAGCTGACACGTGGATTCTTTGGGGGTCTATATATCACTGTAACCATTCACCGCAATTATATCACACACCCATACCCAACCCAAGGCTAAGTAGACCCTCTGAAAACTCTCTTGAATTTCTTCTCCTGTAAAGAAAGGGTTTTTATCTCTTTTGGCTTGGAACAAGAAGAAGAAGAAGAAGAAAAATGGCAGGTAATGGCACAGCTACCTGCGTAGATATCATCTTAGCCATCATCTTGCCTCCTCTTGGAGTCTTCCTCAAGTATGGTTGCCAGGTCATCATCCATCTCTCTCACTCTTTAACTATTTTTCTTCTTTAATATATGATGATGATATAGTTTTCTTCTGACTTCTCATATATTAATTGTAATATATATATATGATGAGTAAAATTAATTAATATTGGGGGGTGTTGGATTTTGTTAATTTGATGCAGGTGGAGTTCTGGATCTGTCTTTTACTGACCATCTTAGGCTACATCCCTGGTATCATTTATGCTGTCTATGCCATCACCAAATAGTCATCTAATTATTCCATCTTCTGTAAGTATCCTTACTTAATTCTCCCTTTAATTTCATCAACTGAATTAAGGACCGATTCTCTGAGTTTAATTAATATATACTCAAAAATCATTTTCTTTTTCCAAGCGAAGAAACAGATCATACTCCTATAGTTGAAGGGTTCTCTCTCATTTTCTTGGAAACTAAATGAACACAATTTTTTGCTAAACATGGATTTCCTTCATAGTTCATAGTTCATACTAAAATGCAAAGTTAATTTTACATTTATAACGATGGTGATGGTGCCTAACTAGCAATGTATAGATAGGCTTAGCCATCAGCCCAATTCACAGATGGATCTGGACAAAAAGAGAAGAAGGGTATCCATATGATAGATGACCTGCGTTAAAGTAGCAAACAATTAATTTTGCTAGGATAATTTCACCTATATATATATAGGTTAAATTATGTAATTAATCTATGTAATATTTTAAAATTTGAGATTCAACTGGATTGATATTAATAAATTGATATAATACAAAAATTAAATTTTATAAATTATATGTGAAGATTAAACTTTAAATTTTGAGTAAGTACGGAAATGAATTGCATAATTTAATCTTGATATACTGATTTTTATTTTTTTTTAGAAATATAGTTTATTTTCTTTTCACTCTTTAATCACCACCCGTTTTTTTTTTTTTTTTTTTTTTACGATTTTTAGACTTAATAATAATGCTGGGAAAAGCGTGATAATTCATAATTGTGATGTTTATTTTGTAGTTGTAAACTTGTTTGGCAATTAAGTAACTATTCTTAACTGTTTCAATTTACAGGTGGAGATTTGGTGTAGGATTCTTGTGTTTTTTCAATGTGTCGGTTGTACCATTCTTCTTCTTCCCCAATCCACCAATCCCCACTATCTTGGCGCCTTTTATTATTATTATTATTTCAATATATTTTGTTTGTCAATTTTATGTGATGTAAAGCTGTGTTGGGTTTCATGATGATTAAATGGGGTTTTGCCAAAATTGTAATGTCATGTTAGTGTCTGTCTCCTTATCACCTTGGCAATGATGTACTACTCCAATATCCTTTGTTTTCTGTTCATCAAATTATTAATGGAGTTGTGACTTTTTTCAATGTGATGTGAAACCCAATATTTTGCCCCCTCCTCTCCAGTAAAACTGTGTACGTATGGGTAGGGCTGAATTAAGTATCACGTTAATATTATGTTTGCTTAAATCTGAAAAGCCATCTACAGACGTTTTACGTCTACTCATTTTAGATCGCTTGCATCTTTTGGCATAAAATTAGCCGATGTTTGTTTTTCAGATATGGTGAGAAAGATATTAAATATCTCGAGTTTTTCAAAAACTAGTATACACTAGAATCAAAGTCTTATTCATTTATAGATGGAGCTTCAATAGCAACTATGTCTAGAAGGAAGTTATGAGCATTACGTTCATGCATAATTTTCATATCAAGATTTGCATAATTTTCATATCAAGATTAGCACGATTAATAATTTTCATACCAAGATTAGCACGATTAATAATATCAGCTCAAGTATTAATTATACGATTTTGACTATCAACTATGATTCATTAGTAAAAACCTTTCTCCAAGATTAGCACGATTAATAATATCAGTTCAGGTATTAATTACACGATATTAACTATCAATTACGATTCATTAGTAAAAAACTTTTTCCTACCTTGGAGATAATTTTGATTGAATTATTAATTATGAAAAATAAAAATAAAATAAAAATGACACTTTCCCTATTGATTTAATCTAAAGTCAATTTTATGTGGCTTTAATACAAGCAAGTAAACAGCATTAATTGTTATTCTTTAGCCTTCTATAAAGATATGCAATTGGCGAATAATAATAATAATAATAATAATAATAACAGAAACATCAAGCCTTCTACGAAGACATTACAAATGAACAACTCCATCCATATTATATTATATATCTTTCAAAAGCTAAATCCATTTATAGTTGATTAAGTTTTCAAAAGCTAAATCCATTTATAGTTAATTAAGTTTTACTACTACAAGTCTTTCTCCAAACAGCAAATCATCGCTATTCGCTAGGTTTCATAGTAAAATTAGTATTTCTTGAATGATTATCTTTCTAATAAGAACAAGAAGAAAGAAAGAAAGAAAGGAAGATACTGATCATAAAAAATAAGAAAAATAAAAAGATACCCTGCCTGCATCCTTACCTAAACCCACTTTATTGGTACTTTTAAGAAGAGCATACAAATCACCCGAAAGATTTTTGGCATTGCATTCCCCAATCTATATCAACGTACTTACTGTCTCCCACTATGTACCATTTCTTTCTTTCTTTTTAAAAAAAATAAAAAATAATTGAATTGTTTGTCTTACCCAAAGAAAAGCAGGAGAAACCTGCTATATATATATGGGTAAAAGAAGAATCAGCTGTGCCTGTAGCTGTACACACAGGCAACAAAGAAAACAGAAAAAGCCAAACTCATTATTATCAGGAAGTTTTAAATTGACAGGATCTCTAGATATTTGCAGTAAGTCTGATAGTTTCAATAATCCTGGCTCCCAATAATTAAAAAAAAATGCTCTATTAACGAATCAAAATAAACAGGGTAATTAGGCAACTAGATCACCCATTTGCCAAGGAGTCCTAGTTACTATTGGAACTTGGAAGCCATCTGATCTGATGAAATTAATTGACAAGCAAGCAAGTAATTGTGTCGTTTCACTCTTTGGCAGGATTCAAAACTATTCCTTGATTTCACGTTGGAAAATGCAGAGCCAAAAACTGCAATTTCTTCAGAATGCTACCGATGCACTTTTCTAACAGTATAGCCATCGTCTAATATACAAAAACATTCATCTGCTCATAACCTAATTAATGTTACATATATGTACATAAAGCATAAAGAACAACTATATTATATTATAATAATAATAATAATAATTTTAATATCCAAATAAATATATATATGTTGACAATGCTGGCAGAATGGCAATAAAGAAGGTTGAATAGAAAGCAAAAGTACAAATATATATATATATATGAACCACATTACATTTGGTGCATAGTTAAGCTGGTTTCGTACCCCTTAAGTTTCCTCACGTGAAAGAATCCAAATCAATCGGTTTCAGGGCATATGGATAAGGATTAAGGACTCACCAATAATTGTTGTCCAAAACTTAAAAAACAAACTTAAGAAATCAATACTACAATATATAATATTTTACCAAAACGAAAAAAAACAAGGCATATATATCGCTCAATCAATGTCCAGGTGAAACTTCCGATATCAAAATATGAAATTATGACAGACTTCATGCAGCTAACGCCAAGGATGGATGCACAAGACCACTCTTTCTACATACTTTACCATAAAATAAAAACAAAAAAAAGACCAATAAAGTTAAAGATGGCTCAGACAAGAACCTGACTTCCAATGGCAAACCTGAGGGACATACTTGAACTTAAAGATTAAAATTCGATATATATATATATATATATATATATATATGTGAAATAGACGAATTAAATTCATCATCACATATAAGGCTAAGGTAACTGTAAAATTGAGTGACTTGTTATATATATCCTTAATTTGAACTGACATGCACTCTCTAGTCTCTACGGTACATGGGCCTATTAATGTTCTCCACAAGTCAAGTCTGTGCATATTATCCCATTTGAAGGTGCATGCAATGAAGATGGAACGAATGGGTGCATGCTGCAACCAGAGAAAGATGAACAGTTTCATTAGTTTTTATGAATAATAATAATTTTCAGGATAATTAATGGACACTTCTAGAAAGGCTTTTTTTTTTTTTTTTTTTTTTAAGGATAATTTTTCTATTTAGGTGCAAATGAACTATTGAAAAAGTTATCTTCATCACAATGCCCAAACGAAAAAAATTCAAGATTGTAGTTTAAAATTTTCTTTAACATACATAAAACCATGAACTAGAAAATGAGAGATGGAGAATGATTTGATTCTTGATAGATTGTATGTAAAGTTGTGTTAAATGAACGTTAATGAAAATATTTATAAATTCAAATGGTGTTTAAAATTCATTTTCATGAATCAAGATATTTTTGGTGAAAAATCACCATTTTGAAATGAAGCATTATGTCCAATTAAAAGATAAAAATTTTGAATTCCAAGTGAGGCATTTGGATGCTCAAGCTATTGCATTCAAATGCTACATGTAAATTTTCACACAAAAAGTAAATTTCAGCCCTTTTTTTTTTTTTGGTTCACATTTTCAAATTTGCAATAATATGAAAATTAGCAAAATTATTTTGTATTATCCCTCTCATTAATAAAATTTTATGCTTTTTAAAAAAAGAAAAGAAAAGAAATTGGCAATGACAAAAAATAAAAAATAGAAGAAGAATTGACAACTTAGCTTAATTTTTTGGTGTAAATTAAGAAGAGCGCTAAATATGTTTTGATTATACAAAATATAAACTCCCCATCCGATCTTAATTTGCATTTATAAACAAAAGAAAAATACACCACTACTTACTTTATTACAATATTCTTTAATAATTAGACTAATTAAGTTGCAAATTAATATTCTAATATGGTAATATGCTACATACTATTTATGTATAATATTAAAATACAATGTTCTTTCAATCTTTAATTCTTGTCCATATTTCTTAATTTTTTTAGGTTTTCCAAAATTATGTTCTTTTTTCCTTTTTCTTTTTACTACCTAGTATTTTTTTTATTTTATAATTTTCACATATATATATATATTAAGTTTTTGACATTAATAATAAAAGTTTGTTAAAAACCATCCAAATTTTAAGAAATAATTAAGCATTTGTCTTGTCTTTACTTGTCTTGTGTACATAAGAAGAGCATGATATTATCTGTAATTACCAATAATATATAGCAATGAGTAAATTAATATATATATATATTATGTATTGACAAAAAAAACACAAACATTCTTGTAAAAGCAACCGTTATGATTCAATGCTATATATCATTGAAATATGTAAGAGAAGCCAACCCAAACATACTCATCCATTTTAATTTCTATTAAAATTACAGCTATCATTGCAATTAATTTTACCAAATGTTAATTTGCATCATCAAATCCACCCCAAAATAAGCATTGCATTTTAAATATCTTTTCTTTCCTTTTCAAGTCACCATTATTATGTCCAACAAGGAAGACTGGGGAATCCCTTCCTCTCTAATTATCTCTATTATATATAGCATGCATACACTGTTTGGGTAACAACTAACAAGTACATAGAAACTAAGGCTCTCAAGTCCAATTCTTCATGACTAGAAAGAAGGTGAAGCTTGCCTACATTACCAATGATTCTGCAAGGAAAGCTACCTACAAGAAAAGAAAGAAGGGTCTGATGAAGAAGGTGAATGAACTCACTACTCTTTGTGGGATTGAAGCTTGTGCTATTATCTACAGTAGTCCTTGTGAGTCTCAACCGGAGGTCTGGCCATCCCCTGTGGGAGTCCAACGCCTGCTCTCCGAGTTTAAGAAGTTGCCTGAGATGGAACAAAGCAATAAGATGGTGAACCAAGAGAGTTTCCTTGGGCAAAGGATAGCAAAAGCCAATGAACAACTCAAGAAACAGTGCAAGGACAATCGCCAAAAGGAGATGACTCAAGTACTCATGTTCCAAAACCTGACTGGAAAAGGGTTGCAGTTGCAGCACAACTTGAACATGATGGATTTGAATGACCTCGGGTGGTTGATTGAGCAAAACTTGAAGGATATTAACAAGAGGGTTGATACAATTACTAAAGCGTCTCATTCCCAAGGGTCCGAAGCAGCCTCATCATGCAGAAGCAACGCCAAAGAGCGGAGAGAAAGAGTAGGTCCTGATGAGGCTAACATGGATACAATGCAGAGGCAACAGTGGATGATGGATGATGAACCCACAAGACCAAGACCAGGTGGGATTTGGTGGCGATGAGATTGATGCTCCCATTTGGGGATAACAACCACAATGCTTCTAGCTCTTTGGTCTAATGCCTTTTTCCCTTGGGAAAAATAGATAGGTATATCAGTTTCAAAATTTCAATGTTAGCTTGTGTTATGTCCAAGTGATTTTATGTTCTAGTCTAATCTAAGATAATAGTTTGCTTTTCTTGCTCACAGTCACAGCCACCCCTTGAATTCAAACATTATGATTATTATCTTCACATTAATCGATATATCATTGTACGATTTCAAATTTCTAGTATCTAATAATTATTAATTAGAGGTTGTTCATGCAGGCATATTAATTTGCAGAGAAATTGCACATTAATGTTTGCTTTAGAATACAACCAAAACTAGCTTGTAAGTATCCAATACAAAAGAATGAAACAAATTCAATATCACATACATATATATATATATATATATATATATATATATATATATATATATCGCTACAGACAACATTTAGATGTCAGCCAAATCAATGTACTGAATCAAATAAACAAAAGCAAAAGCTTATTAATTTAAAGTATTTTCTCAAGTATGTATCTTCTGTCAATTATTTATAGACATGATACACCAAATGTTGACAATCTTGTAAGTAATAAGCAATATTTCATTACTAATAAATATAAATTAAAAGATTAAAGAACAGATTACTTATCTGTAATTCCGGCAGAACAGCATATAAAAAAAAAATACGAACAATCCAGAATGGAAAATTGACAACACTTACAGGTTAATCCGAATACAGAAAAAGGATAATCGAGTCAAGGTTGGACCTTTGACCTTAAGACGATTATTGCCTGTCTCTCAGGTGCTAACAGTATGTCGCAATTCGTCTCCCAGGTCTCCTCGATTACGTTGCAATCAAGAGCACACTTTTAGCAACACGGCGAACCAGAAAAATGTCGGTCTCTCTCACAGAAGACACAGGAAAAGACAAGAGCAATATCGAAAAATTAGGAGAAATTTTTGGTACTTTAAAAGACAAGCACTGCTCAGGTTTATATAGAAAAACAGATGACTTTTCGGAACAGACACATCATTTGGAATAAAACCTGTTCGGCCAAACAGACAGTTTTTTGAAAATAAAAAAAAAATTTAGTTTAAACCGAACAGACAAAACTTTTAACAAATAAAAAGGTTCGGTCCGAAAAGATACTTCTTAAACAGACAAGTCTCTTGGTTGGAGAATACTGAACCGGTTCGGTTTGGACTGAATAAAAAATATCGGTTGGGCAGTAAAACATTAATTACTGCCTAAACCCAAACCTAACCCGACCCAGCGGCGCGCGTGTGGTCCAGCTCAAGTTGTGTAGGTCTTCATCAACCACAAAACTTAGGTGCCTCTTGGGGCCCAACCCCACATGGAAACAAGGCTTATAAATACCACAAGCTTATGCTTTTGTTCATCCTATGTGGGGTTCCACACCAATCACTAACATCAACCAACTTTCTTCCTCTTCAAGTGGGTATAAAGAGATTAATTTCTCATTCACACATGATATCAATTGTGTACATAAATTATGCACCGTGTATTTACTTACGACAACCTACGTACTAGAATACGTATTTCATATTTATACACCAAATAATATATTGATATCCAACAATCCCCCACATGAATGGAAATTGTCTGATTAAAACGACGAACTGACTCGGAATATGAGAGAGTTAAACCTTGAAGAGTTATTGCATCAAGATAGGTAGCTTTTGGCTTTGAACCTTCCATAGTGAATAACTATCGGATTTACTCGGCTAACTAGTGAACATGATGTCTTGAACTATTCAGCCTTTTGTGTAAACCAAGACAATAGATATCACACAATTCCCCTTCGAACATCTTCGGTTCTCACGATTGTGTCCATTTTGGCCCCGGACACTGCCTGGTTTCTTATGAGTACTCTAGAGAATTTAGCCTGATCAATTCTCATAGAAGTGGCCACGTTTCTTACTCATAATAGGTGATTGCTCATTAAAAGTATCCTGCAATACCCCACTTGATTATTTATCAAGCTATAAGAATCATTAAAAGCATAGCTTATCCTACCTTGCAGGCAGCACTAAATCATCATAGGAATGGATAAGAGTGTTTAACTCTTTTAGTGCTTACACACAGTTACATAATTTAGTTGTCCCTTTTGAACCTAGATCTTGGGATCTCCAGTCAGCTAGGTTGGGTTTCCACTATGTAACTTTAATTTATAGGCTTAAGACCCATTCCCCTCGATGATATACTTGCTCTCTTGTTAAAACATTTCGTAAGCGCGCTTCATTATCCTTTGATTTTTCATAATCAGTAGTGATAATTTCATTTGAGAGCAACTGTTTAACGGTATTATGTCTTCGACGAATGTATCGAGATTTACCGTTATTCAAGCAACTCTGTACTCTACCAATTGCAGATTGGCTATCACAATGTATACAAATTGCAGGCACAGGTTTCGACCATCTTAGAATATCTTCTAAACTTTTGAAGCCATTCCGCTTCTTCTTCAGCTTTATCTAAAGCTATAACTTCAGATACCATGATAAATCTGGCTATTCACGTTTGTTTAGAAGATTTTCAAAACACTGCAGCTTCTCCAATAATAAAGATAAATCTGTTAGTGGATTTGAAATCTTTTGTATTGAATATCCATTTTGCATCTGGATATCTTGTATAGTGCAGTCCATAACTTGAGGTATATCTTAAATATCTAAGTACCCCCACAATGGCCTTCCAGTATCCTTTCTAGGAATACTTGTAAATCTACTCAGTTTGCTAACTGAGTACTTTATGTCTTTACATTCATTTACAACCTAATGGTTTACTTTCAGGATCCGTGCCACTCTTGGCACCAACAGGGATCACCGATCCCATGGACAAAGTCTCATCCTCCGTTTCACAATGGGGTAGTCATGGTAGCACCAAGGCATGCCGATACCATACCATGAAACTCTTCCCCACTTACTATGTCGATACCCTCATTGATGCCAAGATCACACCCGAGTACCCTTGTTGCATAAAGTTGACATATTCTCACATGTCCTTCTCTTGCCCTCAAGGACTGGGTCATGATCATTCGAATGAGGCACCAAACATAGTTTTAGGTCCTATTATGACCTTTTAAGCCGGAGAAACTGATACCTTCGTAAGACACCCCCACACTTTCGTGTATTTATAGGATGGTCCTTAACCCTTCCATAATTCATTCGGTGTCTTGTCTTATTTCTTGTGGGGTATATTTATTTAAAAAGTAAATAGCTATTAAAATAGCTTCCCCCCACAAGTTCTGAGATAACCCTGAACTAATCAACAAAGCATTCATCATTTCTTTCAACATTCAATTCTTGCGTTTTGCAATACCATATTGTTGAGGTAAATAAGGAGAAGTGGTTTGAATATTGATTCCATATTTTGAATAAAATTCATTGCATCATATTCACCACCTCTATCACTCTTTATTTTCTTGCTTAGTTGATTTTCGACCTTATTTTTAAAGAGCTTAAAAACTTCCAAGGCCTCGCCTTTGCTTCTTAGCAAATAGACATAACAGTATCTTGTGCAATCATCAATAAAAGTATACGATACTTTTTACCACCTCTAGTTTGCACAAACTTTAAGTCACATATATCAGTGTGAATTAAATCTAGAGGTTTACTACTTCTTTCTACCGAATAGAAAGGAGCTTTAGCCAATTTGGATTCCACACAAATTTCTCATTTGTGATTTTTATCAATAACAATTTGCGGAAGCAAATCCAAATCCAAATTGTTGATTCTCTACAAGGTCTTATCCTACACATGGCCTAACCATGGCATAATTAGAGGACACCACCAAATAATCAGAAGAAATAATTTAATTATTATTCTTGTTCTTTTGCATAACATCCATAATATTGAGCTAAAAAAGCTCATCACATAGATATCCTCTACCCACAAACATGCCACATTTAGTGAGTACACATTTATCCGACTCAATTACAAGTCTAAACCCGTTATTGCTCAACATAGAGCCGAAAACCAAATTCTTACGAATTTCAAGAGCATGAACCACATTATTCAAAGTTAGTTCTCTAACAGATCTCATCTTGAGCACCACCTTATTCATGGCCTCGTACCGAAGAGTTTCTCATAAATATATATATATATATATATTTTATACTCGGAGAAACTCTTTCTATCAGAACAAATATGATAAGTGACATCGGTATAAACCCACCATGTCTTAGGGTTTTCTACCATGTTCACTTGTGACTCTACAACAGCGAGCTCAATCTCATTATCATCAACTAAGTTGGCTTGAGCTCTTTTCTTGTTCTGACGGCAGTCCTTTGCTCGATGATCGGGCGTGTTACATGTGAAACAAGTTCCCGTGATCTTCTTGAAATCCGTTCCCTTATTAACTTGGGAATAACTAGAACCAACAAATTTTCTCTTGTTGGTCTTGTGCGAATGTTCTACAACATTTGCCTTGGCTTCCATGGTCTGAGCTTTAACCCTCTTTTCTGAACCACAGTTATCCTCATCGATTCTTAACCGAATAATCAAGTCCTCTAAAGTTTCTCTTTTCTCTTGTGCTTTAGATAGTACTTGAAATTCTTCCAGAATGAGGCAATTTCTCTATCAAAGTTGCCGTTTTCAAATGATTCACTAAGAATCATTCCTTCGGCAGTAATATCATGGAGGATCAACTGATACTCTTGGACTTGACTAATCACGGTTTTTTGTGTCCACCATTTTGAAATCCAGAAACTGGCCAACCACAAATTTCTTTGTGCCGGCATTCTCGGTTCTGTGTTTTCTCTTTATGGACTCCCACAGCTCTCTCGCTGTTTTGATTGGGCTAAACACGTTGTATAACGTGTTGTCCAATTCATTGAGGATATAGTTCTTGCATAGGAAGTCAGAATGCTTCCATGCTTGCACCAAAACTACAGCTGTAGGATCGGTCTCTCCCTTTTTTGGGAACCGGGGCCTCCTCCCGTAAGAACCGGGCTAGGTTCAGAGTGTTTAAATAAAACAGCATCTTTTGCTGCCAACGTTTGAAGTCCAAACCATTAAACTTTTCGAGTTTCTCACCAGGTGTAACATGTGGTGGCATTGGCGATACAAGTACACTTGCATTTACGGTAGACCGTTCTGCCATCTGTTATTTAAAATAACAAGATCACCTTTATATACATATATTTAGAATATATGTATATAAATACACACATATAAATAGAATATATATTTATTCCAATCATATATATATTATACAAACGTAACTATGTATAATAATAAATGTATATATGCTGCCAATAGTTATAAATATATATATATGCAAAAATCGCATATCAAATATATATATAATATATATATTACAAACATATATATATACATATATAATAACTAAAGTAAATATATATAAATCACAATATATATATATATCTCATACAATAATAAGACAAAGTAAATAAACTCATTTCGCAACATATATTTTTCACAAAAAAAAATAATTCAATGATCGAAAACAAAGCATGAAGACGTCGGCTTCAATTGTTTATAACCGAAACAATTAATAGAAACGAAACCATGTACCGAACCAGAGCATGCAGTTAAGGAGCCTTTTTCCCTCCTTTATGAACGGTCACAACAATTACAAAGCTAAAAGAGATATTCATTTAGACAAACCTTGGTTCGGCCACAGAAACAAGTTTTTTCAATCATGAAAAACTTCACCAAACACACGTAAACTTCACCAAACTTTTCATGCATGAAAAGTAATATAATATAATAAACAACTAAACAGAGAATATAACCAAATTGAAGCAAAGAACCTTTTAAGCGTGGCCCACTTTAAAAGCAAATATTCAAGAAACAGAAACATATAAAGAATGTTCATGCCGGAAAGAGTAATTGCATTGCATGAATATTATTGAAAAAACAAAGGATTGCATCTGGCACTGGTTAATGGCAATGAAAATTGCAGCCCGCAAACACACAAATTAAAAAAAAAGGTTGAAACCGATGCCAATAAAAAATAGTCATCATCATTCCACACTGACCGCACCAATTGTCAGTAAACAAAAAATTATTAACAAACAGTAATGAAACTGAACACAAAAATAAAAAATAATCGTCTTAAGATTGTTGACAATCTTGTAAGTAATAAGCAATATTTCATTACTAATAAATATAAATTAAAAGATTAAAGAACAGATTACTTATCTGTAATTCCGGTAGAACAGCATATAAAAAAAAATACGAACAATCCAGAATGGAAAATTGACAACACTTACAGGTTAATCCGAATACAGAAAAAGGATAATCGAGTCAAGGTTGGACCTTTGACCTTAAGACGATTATTGCCTGTCTCTCAGGTGCTAACAGTATGTCGCAATTCGTCTCCCAGGTCTCCTCGATTACGTTGCAATCAAGAGCACACTTTTAGCAACACGGCGAACCAGAAAAATGTCGGTCTCTCTCACAGAAGACACAGGAAAAGACAAGAGCAGTATCGAAAAATTAGGAGAAATTTTTGGTACTTTAAAAGACAAGCACTGCTCAGGTTTATATAGAAAAACAGATGACTTTTCGGAACAGACACATCATTTGGAATAAAACCTGTTCGGCCAAACAGACAGTTTTTTGAAAATAAAAAAAAAATTTAGTTTAAACCGAACAGACAAAACTTTTAACAAATAAAAAGGTTCGGTCCGAAAAGATACTTCTTAAACAGACAAGTCTCTTGGTTGGAGAATACTGAACCGGTTCGGTTTGGACTGAATAAAAAATATCGGTTGGGCAGTAAAACATTAATTACTGCCTAAACCCAAACCTAACCCGACCCAGCGGCGCGCGTGTGGTCCAGCTCAAGTTGTGTAGGTCTTCATCAACCACAAAACTTAGGTGCCTCTTGGGGCCCAACCCCACATGGAAACAAGGCTTATAAATACCACAAGTTTATGCTTTTGTTCATCCTATGTGGGGTTCTACACCAATCACTAACATCAACCAACTTTCTTCCTCTTCAAGTGGGTATAAAGAGATTAATTTCTCATTCAAACATGATATCATTGTGTACATAAATTATGCACCGTGTATTTACTTACGACAACCTACGTACTAGAATACGTATTTCATATTTATACACCAAATAATATATTGATATCCAACACCAAACATATATATTCAGTACATGATCAAGGAAAATTTGCTTTACAAATCATTTGCAGCATATCATAAAAAAAAAAATTCAGACCTAATTCTCATTAGTGCAGTAGCATCAACTATATATGAGTCATCGATTGAGTGTGAATTTAAGTGAATTATATTTCATCATGCAAAGAGCATAATAAACTACACCAAGCATGTACTTGAGATAATTCTTGCATATTTGGTTAAAACAAGTCAGGGCATGCATGTTATAAAAATAATCCTGGGATGAATAAATAACTGGATGAACAACTGGTTCTTACAATTTGATTTTCTTTATTTCTGTACAGTTATTTTTAGATTTCTCAAGGATTTTGTCTGTCTAATGATATAATTACTAAAGAGATGCTGTTTTTTTTTTTTTTTTGAAATGACAATGGGGGAATTTGATAGAAGAAAGCAGATCGAAGTTGTACAATAATTAGAATAAGCTTAACTAAAAGACCTACCAGAAAGAAAGTAAAAACAAAGTTGAGAAAGAAGAGAGGAATGTGATGAGAACGAGAACAATGTACAAAACCACATACACATGATACAAGGTTGTCGTCCCAGGATTTATGTGCTGTACAAAGCCATGCAAAATACAACGTTTTACCAATCCTTGAGTAGTTCCCCAGCAACATCCTTGTAACTTACTTTCTTTTTCTTTACTGGCTGTTCAATAATATCTGCATCTGGCTTATCATCCTCCTCTACAACAGGAATCTCAGCATTGTTATCTGCATCTGGTTTCTCATTCTCCACAACTGAATTTGTTGTTTCAACATGCTTTATTCCAAGGCTTGGAATCATGTCCAGTAAAGAGATGCTGTTTATATTACTAATTAATGAGATGCAGATCAATTGATTTAATTTCGGAGATATACAATTTAATTACCATCTAGCTAGCTAGTTCTTCTTCTAGGCCAGACTGTCTGTAACAAACCAAGATTTATTTGTTGGTTATTAACCAGATATATTTTCTGTTGATAGTGATACCCTTCATATGGATGTTGGAAAATATATTAGTGAAGAAGATGCAGCTTAAATGATGCTGAATAAGATGCTGATCGCTACCTATGTAGCAGCTGCTTAATAATGATGCAGATGAATTGATTAAATTTCCAAGTTATACAATTATATAGCCATTAGCCCACAAATCCACTCCTTAATTGAAAAGTGACATTTCTTCACTGCTGACTGAAATGAAATAATTAAGATTAATCTTAAAATTTCCAAATGGAATTCATTTTGTCTCATAGCTAGTTTTCCTGTTTCTTACCTCTTTCATTTGGCCTAGTGAGCACAGCTGTACATATATATATATATATATATATATAGGAATAAGAATAAGAATAAGATTTTCAGATATACTAATAGTGAATAGTAGAAAAGAAAAAGAACAGGCTTTGCTTCTTGTGACTGGATTACTTGAGTAGAAATATTAGAGAAGAAAAGAAGTGAAAAAGCAGCTGCAATTAGAAATCTACCGTGCCTAACTTAGGTGCAAAAGGGCTCAATAATTATGCAGATACCAATTCAAAAGTAGGGAAGGCATTATACATATATATATGCTATAAGACTGGTCAGAAGTTAAGGTATTGACTTGATTCTGATTCTAAGTTTTGAAGCCTACCATAGTGGGGGCTTGACTTCAAAATATGAATCCCCTCCTTTTACAGTGAGCAGTGAAGGTAGGGAAGTTTCACTTGATCTCCAATCGCATGCTTGCCTTTTTATGGTCTTTGAATCTACAACATCGCCCAACAACCTTTTTCATATATAAATAATTTGTATGAACGTTCTCGGTGTACCATAGCATAGATTACTAGACATATATAAGACCAATTCAAAGTATACATTTCTTTTGAACAGATCAGATGCATGCTTAGAAGCGAAAACTTATAAAATATTATAATTCAACAGTAAGAGAATCAATTGGCTTTGAAAATTCTGGGTTTGTATTATTGGAAGTAAATATTATATATATGAATCTTCTCCTTTAAGTTGAGCAGTGAAAAAAAGGGAAGTTTTGCTAAAGACTGAATGGAGGAGGTTACAGACAACTTGATTGAACAGTTAACTGAGAATCAATCAAACTTTGAAAGCCTTTGAGATCATATATAGAATAAGTATAAATATAATATATATTATATAAGGATGAATATTTCTTTCTGCATATCTTGTAGTTGGGTGCATAATTAAATCAACTCAGACCTAAACTCTCATTATATATAGTAACTTGAAATTAAGGCAATGCTATCGCTATTGAATAGTTTATTAATACTTGAAATTAAATAGGATGTCTGTATATTCTCATATTTGCTCAAAAATAGGATGGTCTTCTCATAGTCATATGGCTGTAAGAAGCTTTCTGTGACCATAAACAAGTAAAAAGCCCCAATTTTGAGTACAACTGATTAATTAAACACATATGTAAGGGGGGAGCTTGTGCATATATGTATGTAATGTATGTGTAGTTATGTTGTATATATAGTAATGATAGTTATAAGAAGTAGGCTTAATTGATTCCTTAGCCGGCAAGGAAGATATTAATTCTCCACTATAGATGTATTAGCATAGTCTAGTCTAGCTGAAGTGAAAGAATCTAAACTGTCTATATTACAGTGAGAATCTAAGACCGTTAGTTATCTGAAACACAGCAAGTATTGTATTGGAAAAAGAGGGGCTCATAGCTCTGAGCTAATGCTAATGCTGCCAAAATATGAGTTTCTGATGGGACTAAACTATGCAGAAAAGAGAAAACTAATCCTGAGATATATCATATCATATATATATATTAACCTAGCTAGTGTACTGTTATATATATGCTTGAAACAAAAGCTTTCTCAGCTTACCACTAATTAATTAAGATTTCTTTTGATTATTAATTAGATATTTTTATAACAGGGTACAGCTGGTTTAATTTAATACATATATCAAAATGAACTAATTATTAATAAAAAAGTTTAAGATAAAATAAATAATTGAGGAAAAGAAAGAAGAAAAGTAATGCTGGCTGCAGGAGCCGAGAACCATTGTAGAATGTAGAGTGGGGTACAACTGAATGAGAATTGGAGGTTTTCAATAGATATCAGTTGTGACTTGTCCAAGCAGGAAGCACATAGCTGAAGCATCAATCATATTAAAGGGTTTCCAAGGTGGGATCTAAAGGAAAGCAAATCACTTTTACTAATTATTTTGATGGTCATCGTTCCATACAGCTAAGCTGTACAAAGGAGGCAGGCAAACAAACAAAAGCATATATATGTATTCTATATATATATATATATTGCTATGTATGAATGCCTTTTTATTCTGTCGTTTGTTTTTACCTAGTTTTGATTTTGTTTTAGAATATATATATATATATATATATATATATATATATATATATATATATATATATATATGGGTCTTTCAAAGACTAGGGAAAGAGAAATTATGGAAAAGACCGGAATCCACCCTTTAAAACTCTAAAATCTCACCTTCATCATTCTTAAGGTTAACACGCATTTGCATTTGCATTTGTAATATCTAATATGCATATGGATTCCTTAATTAAGCCAATTAGTAATAAGTACATCAGATATTTTCATTAAACAATCTTATACCTAAGGAGGCACGTGATTAAACGCATTGAATCAACACATAATATATATGCTTTAGTAAAGCATCTTGTATTTTTTTTAAGCAATATTAGAAAGAAAAAATTAAATAGAGAAAGTTTTTTGATATATAGCAAGATTCCTTTCTGGAAGACATGGGGTCATCCTAGAGGCAAAGTGCGAAACAAAGAGATTTTACGGTCATGCATTTGCTACAAGGAAGGCAGGCTCAGCTGGATGCCAAATCCACATTCCCTTAGGACGATTTCAGGGGGTTTTAGGGCGATCCTCGCCATCGGTTTTCAAGTGCTTGACAGACAGTACTACTCCAATTCATTATTGTACGGTGCAACTTTTAATGATATTGATCTAAAATTATGAGATATCTGCTTAATTAGTTGGCTAATTACATAATTAAATCACATTATTGGCATTGCTTGCTACTACACATTTTGTTTGTGACTATCAATTTCCAAATTTTATTATTAAAAAATTTGTGGTTTGAGCCTTTGAGGCTTCTCTCAACCATTGTTATGTGGGAATATATATATGTATTTGTCTTTGAAAGAAGCCAACAAGGAAAGGAAAGATTGTATTTGTAGTAGTACTAGTACTAGTACCACATAAAGGAGCTAAACCCTAAAAGGGGATGAGAATTGTGATGCCTGAAATGTTTAGTTAAATTAAAGCGTGATGAGAATTAAAAGGATAACTCATATATATATATATATACATCATGTAGTACAAATATTAGCTGTGTTCGGAGCAAGCCATAACCCCTATTCGTTGAGATTTGTCAGATTCCACGACATGAAGGTACCCATTGTTTCAGATGCTGTACTCATGAAAGCACCCATTATATATGTATTAGTAAGTAGTAACTCATTTTATTCAAACCATGCATGATATGACGATATCCTGAAATTGCTTAAGTTTCCAGGTTTAACTTAAGGAACTCCACTATTCATTACTATTTCATCAATTAGGAAGCTCCTAGCAGGTATAAGAAATCTTGATGAATTGATTTAGTACCTAGGCTAGAGACTAGAACTAGAGATCCAGCTCCCCCTTTATTTAACATGTCCACTTACTGAAGCCAATGAACTGACATTAAATCTGTCCCAAAATCAAAATGAACTAAAAGCGATCGAGATTCACTTTAATTTCTTGAATATTAATGCTTGCTCCTCTTAATGATGCGTTCAAGCTAATGTCTAGGTAGCTTTTTCTGTTTATATATGTAAATCCAAATTGAACCGAACATAAGGAACACTGGAATTAATTTATATATGATGTGTCTGTGACACGGGTAGAAATAGAATTAACATTAGCGTAAGAATTAGTAAAAAAAAAAAAAAGCAGAGTGCTTGCCTGGAGGATATATATGTTTTATTTTTTGTTGTGAAAGACGGAAACAATCATTTATAGAAACATGATAGAATCACAAATTTTTATTTTTCATTCACAAACTATGAACAACTGGTAATATAATTAAGGAACAATTGGCTGTCTCACCAACCAAAAAAAGAAAGAAAGAAAGATCATTGGAAGAAAACTAGCTAGCTAGAGTGGTTTAGAGTAGCCTAGAGGCCGGAGAAGTGGGGTTGATATATATGAGGGGCAGGGCGGTCTCATTTTCAGCCTGCCTGGTGATAATGAATTGCTTCTGAGACACGAGTTGAATGGAAGTTGGCAATGAAAGCTTCAGCTTTGTGGTCAATACGAGGGTCAGCAACCACCATGAGAGTATTGTCTTCATCACTTGGATACACCTTTCTTGTTTTCCAAACATCCTCCACCGCTGAATTTGAATAATCCTGTTCTTTACGACCCCTCTTAGCTTTGAAGAAACTGAAAAAGGAGAAGGATTTCTTCTGCTTGTTTCCACCCATAGCTTGTGTTTTTACTCGCGGTATTTAACAATCTAACACACACTACACTGCGAGTTAAGATGAGTTTGCTCTTTGGTTTCCATGCGGAGTTGAGCTGCCTTTTATAGGTGGAGGGGGGGGGGGTACCCTGTAGTAGAACAGAATCAAAGAAAATTGAGGAGGGAGGGGTATGATGAGGACAAGTGTATGGGTTGGATGAAGTGGGTATTGTAGTGGGGTTAGAGTTTAGACTTCCAATCCCATCCCATGCGATGTGGTCCGTTGCTTACTTTGTTTGACTAAAAAAAGCAATGGTTGGGAGTTAAGTACCCCATTTTCTTGGGTCTTTGCCTGTATTTGTTCCTCTGCGTGCTGAGAATTAAATGATTGACAACTTGGCAATGGCATGCAGTAGCAGTATGCACCTTACCTTCCATTGCTTTTGTTTGGTTGTTGGTAATGGTATATTTGGAACGACAAGCAATGCATCTTTTAAAACTTGTAGGTTGTGATTGTGAGTTTAAACGAGTTAGAGCAGAGGAACTTAGAAATATGTTATAGACTATTATTATTATTATTATTATTATGATTGGTTTTCAATGAAAAATTAGTTTCCTTTTTCTTTTCTTTTCTTTATATATTATTATTATTATATATAAAAAAGACAGCAGGCCAGAAGCAGATCATATTCATGGACATGGACATGGGTCACATTTGAACTTTCTTTTTGATTCATATGATTGGGCCTTAGACAACATTGATCATCCAAATCATTATTCAGCAGAGTCCATATACATACGCTAACACTGTTTAACTCCTATTGTGAAATCAAATTGAGTAATAGTAATACTACTTCTTACTCACTTTATCAATATTCTGTTCCTCCCAAGGTGAAGAAGGTGAAGGTCAAGGAAGGCGCAGAGCAGAAGAAGAAGAAGAAGAAGAAGAAGAAGAAGAAGAAGAAAATCTCATCTCACAGTCACCAACACCACCTTCTATATCCATATCCTCTCTCTCTCTCTTTTCAGCTGCTCTGGTATTACTTTTTCTTTTCACTTCTAATTTTTTTTTTTTTTTAATATAATCCCTAGTCCCTACTCTCTTTTTTCTTTTCTTTCAATTCTATGCTAATTATAGTAATACCAGATTAAATATTTCTTCTCTTTGCTAATTCTTGCCTTGTCTATTCACTACGCTACTTTATGTTCTTGCTATCTCATGTATTTGGTTCTCAGATTTGGTTCATTTCTTCTTTCTCATGGTCTTTTGATTGCTTATGCTTCTTAAAGTTTTCTTCTTCTTTTTTTTTTTATTTTATTTTATTGGATGATGATTCTTAAATAAGAATTGCATAGAGATGGTTCTGTCTGCTTTGAAATCAAATCTAATTAAATAAAAACCCTAATTCCAGAATGGGTCTTAAACTTGTTCAATTAACCGCCTCCCAATGCTTATTGACACCCTTAAAGCTGTCTTCCTGCTCTCTTTGATGAATAATATGATTATAAGTTGCTGATTGTTTGGACTTGGACCGCATATGAGATGATCAACTTTAATACCTGCTTAGATCACTATTGCTTTTCTCTTTTTAATTTTTTTTCCCCTTTAACAAAAAACTCTTTTTTCTTCTCCCACTATGTCGATCACATTGCACTATTATGACTATTTCTATTGGATATATTATGCTTCAAATCGCACAATCGCGGCTTTAGATTTTTAATAACATAAGTTTTCTTAATCGCTAAAGAAAATGTTTGCTGGAACATTGAATACCTTTGTTTTCTATCATGATTTCTATTCCTACTTCTTCCACTAATAACATGATTGATTTATTAGCTTTTTATTAATCCCTCAGAGTGTAAAATGGACTACCGAAGATACAACAGTTCTCAGGAGACAAACGTTGGAGATAAACGGCAACATCAAGAAGAACAAGTAGGCAAACCCATTTATATGATTTCCCACCCATTTCAATTCATTTATTCTCAGAATGAATCTCTTCCATCACTGTTTTACTTTTGTTGTTTGAAGAGGTGGCTATAATCGAGAAAATCAACCGACTCATCTAACTCCTTTGTTTGAAAACAATTAATCAGAATATTCTTACAATAATACTTCACTTGTAAAGTTACAGTCCCTATTTTGACTATCTACCTACTTTGTCATCAAGCTTTATGATTGTTGATGAATTGAGCTTTATCATCTGCACTTTCTGGCATAGGCGTACCACGATTCTCTTATTGAGGATTTGGCTGATGATTTTCGCTTGCCAATCAATCACAAGCCAACAGAGAATGTTGATCTGGATAACGTGCAACAAGCAACGTTAGAGACAAGGTTGAATTCTTCAAATGTTGGGTTTAGGCTTCTTCAAAAAATGGGTTGGAAAGGAAAGGGTCTTGGGAAGGATGAACAGGGTATGTTAGTGTTAAATTCCTATCATTTTACTGCATTTTCCTTGTGTACTATGGGTCTTTTTTTTTATTATTTGGCATCTAACTAGTAGGAAAATATTCTGGGATAAATAATATGAAACTGGAATTTAACATGAACTTACTGTAGTTGTACTGGTGAATTACTATATGAGTAATTCGTTAATGCTGCTTAGGTTTCATTTTTTAATGACTAGGCTTGAGATTCTCCAATAGTTTACAACATAGCTTATTAGGTTATGACATAATTTTGTTGACTTTTTCTTTGGCTTTTTCATTTTTGGGTACTCCAAATCTGGACTGCCTGTCCATTCCATTGCTCAAAGTTATTTGTTTATCATTAACGGTTATTTTCTGGTTCACAGGAATAATTGAGCCTATAAGATCTGGGATTAGAGATCCAAAATTAGGGATTGGAAAACAAGAAGAAGATGATTTCTTCACCGCTGAAGAAAATATCCAGCGTAGGAAACTTGATATTGAGGTTGAGGAGACTGAGGAACATGCCAAGAAGCGAGAGGTATGACTTTTAACTTGTAGATAATCACTTTAAGTTTCAGTTGATAGATAATAATGAGGTTGATGCTTTACATTTTGTGAAAACCTCCAATAGCAGAAGGCAGCATATAGCATATATGTGTGTCTTTTGATCGGAATGGTATATCATAGGGGAACATCAACCTCGGAAGCTCTTGTCAATTTCATGCAGTTTTTATTACCTGGTGGCTTCTACTGCCTGCTTCGTGCACATTATGAAAATCCAGGTGTTAGCAGAACGTGAGCAGAAAATTCAAACAGAGGTGAAAGAAATACGTAAGGTGTTCTATTGTGAGCTTTGCAACAAGCAATACAAATTGGCTATGGAATTTGAGGTCCATCTGAGTTCATATGATCACAACCACAGGAAGGTAAATGGCCCAATTCTCTCTCTCTCTCTCTCTCTCTCTCTCTCTCTCTCTCTCACACACACACACACACACACACACACATGCACTCCTCCTTCTCCAACCTCTTCTTTTGATCTTTGGGCAGTTTTCAATGTTGTCTAATCTGCAACAATATTCGTTATTTGCTTGCAGCGCTTTAAAGAAATGAGAGAAATGCATGGTAGTAGCAGTCGTGATGATAAACAAAAGCGAGAGCAGCAACGTCGGGAAAGAGAGATGGCTAAGTTTGCTCAAATGTATCTTATTAATTGGGCTTTTGTATCTCCTTGATTTTTGAAATAATTTTTCTGTCCCACTTTATTATTTGAGCCGCATGCTATAGGGCTGCTAATAATTTATTATCCATTTTATGTCTTATTGTTTTGTATTCTTTAATGTGGTATAGGGCTGGTGCTCGTAAACAGCAGCAGCAGCAGGAGTTACGTGAGGAATCTGGGCCTGGCACTGCTTCTGCTTCTGTCACTGCTACTGCACTTGCTGATCAGGATCAGCGAAAGGCATTGAAGTTTGGTTTTTCTTCTAAAAGCAGCAGCTCTAAGGTATTTGATTATAGGGTAACACTTTATGTGTGCTTGAGAGGTATTGAGATTAGCAATAAACTGCATATTTGTTTATTATGCATCCATGAGTATGCATATAAGAACATATATTTTGTAGGGTGCCAGGTTTTATTGTTGAACACTAAAGACAGAATTCTGACTTAATTTAAATTCAGAATATCCATGTGATTTGTGGGAAAAGAATCTGGCTATCTGGAATTAAATTTTTGGCCTACTTTAATGACTCACTGCATTGCTTTCTCCAAAGCTTTTGTGCCAATTCATGTTACCCAAGAGTTTTTTCTTCACTCAATTGTGTCTTTCTGTCCATTAGCTTCAGAATCTATTCCCAGTTCCACCTTTAGCAGATTAATGACTTGCTCATTGCTTCTTTAAACTTGTGTGTGAGTGCATTGTCCTTGGTCTCATTGATGTTATGGTGGCATTACTTTCTTCCTTTGGCACCAACTTCTCTCACCTATCAACTCTAACTGCGTTTCATATGCTTAGTGCAATACCTACGACATGGGAATAGTAGATGAGTAGGTTGAGGTTGAGGTTAAGAAAAGTATAGAGTACGGCTGATTTGCGATCAGAATTACTTAAGGGATAGCAATGCATTGGTAGCTGGAAATTGGAATCCTTAATCTGTTGCCAGTTTAAAGTTGTTTGAGTGAGGAACATGCCTACGACTAACTTGTTAACTAAACTAACTTTGGCCCCTCAATATTTGCAGAATGCATTTGGCAGTGCAGTGAAGAAACCAAAAGTAGGTGTTGCATCAGTTTTTGGGAATGACAGTGATGATGAAGAATAGCTAAAGGAGGTAGCTATCAATGTATCTTCTAAGGCATCTTATGTTATGTTATGTTATGTAATGGTTGCATAATCCTTGCGATTCTTGTGACAATGATGGCATAATTTGACATTTTATGTATATCGTATTGTTTATGAAACTTGTATGTGAAGAAGAAGTGTGTATGTATGTTCCATTTGTTAGAATAAATATATATTTCAAAAGTTGTGGTGTAATCAAATCAACTTCCGGGGAGATTATATTTATGTTATAGTAGAATGAGCATAATATATTGATATTGGAGCCCACAATCTGATATCAAATAGCAAAAACAAACAAACCAGGTGTAACTATAAACCTTACATTAACATATTATCAAGTAGTACTACTACATCTACATCTACATCTACAAGCGTTTGGTATGAATCTCTCTCTCTCTCGTAATCAAGTTATGGAGTAGTGCAGTACTAATTTACATTCCCGTCCATTCCATCTATAACGTAAATGTAAAGTAATTATTTTTAATAAATTAAGTTTGAATAATCATTTATTAGTTTTTTAAATCATTTAATTCAAGTTTTGATCAATTTGGATTGAATCAATTTATTTTTTTATAATCAAATCAAACTTTAATTCAAGTGAATTTAACAAATTTTTTATCTTCAAATCAGAATCGGCAAGTCTAATATGTACCGATATATCGTTGGGATGAACATTCTCCATCGACCAACGTAACGTAGTTATGCATGTAATTGTAAGTTAATGTTAGCAGTGAGAACTATATACTTGTACTTATGAATTTACCTTCTTACCCTCTCCTCTTCCCCTCTCCCTCTCTCTCTCTCTCTCTGCCTCTTCTGTGATTTTTGTCTCTGTGTTCTCGAAGAAAGAGAGTCCCAAATTGATTACATTTACCCCCAAAAAAACCCTAATAATTGGGGTTTTGGGGAACCCTATCCCCCCATTCCATTTAACTCAAATTCCTCACAATTCAAGGTAAGCTCTTTCTAACTTTTCCCAATAATTGCGTATCTTCTTTTGTTATGGTTTCTTCCTTCCTTTATACATCAATTATTTCTGCCCCTTGTATCTTTTGGGCTTATAAAAAAGAAATAAAGTGGAACCGGTTTTTGCTCCAATGCTGAATTACCACTTCCAATTTCTAACCTCTCTGTTTTTTTTTTTTCTTTGCAATACTGTTACTGTTTGTTCACGACCTCACCCTCTGCTTGGTTATGGAGAAAACTCAGCATCAAAATTCAAAATTAGGGGGGAAAACACCATCTTTGATTTCTCTTTCCATGTTTTGGACTTGGGAGTATCTAATGTATCTTGGTCTAATTATAAATTTGATATTTTCAGAATTCTATGCTTCTCAGTGATGAATTATACCCTTTTCAAATCCATATATATATATATATATATATATATATATATATATATATATATATATATATATATATATATATATATATACATACTCAATGTGGTAGAAATGGGATACAAGTCAACAAGTAAGCCAAATATATCACCAAGATCCAGTGAAAATCTCTTATTTTCTTCTTTTCCATTATAAAACAAATTCGTTTTTGTTTTCTATCTTGTCTACATTATCCAAACTGACCCTTCTTCGCCATTGGTTGATCAGCATGTGATCACTGAATTCAACATGATTATCCTTTTTCCTACGATTTCATATCAAGTTTCGTAACTATATCATTTAAACCTTTTGTTCTGCTTTACTTGATTGGTTTTATGGACTATCCTGAAGCATTTTTCAATTCTCAAATGATTGTCAGGTCATGGCTACAAAAAAGATCATAGCAATTTGTCAATATGGTGGTGAATTTGAGACTGACAAGGATGGCTTGTTGTCATATAGAGGCGGGGATGCTCATGCAATAGACATTGATGATCAAATGAAGTTCAATGACTTCAAGATGGAAGTAGCAGAAATGTTTAATTGTAGCATTAATATTATGTCTATCAAATACTTCCTCCCTGGTAATAGAAAGACTCTAATTACTGTCTCCAATGATAAGGATTTAAAGCGGATGGTAAAATTCCATGGGGATTCTATAACTGCTGATGTGTATATCATAATGGAAGAAATTGTTGCTCCTGATGTTTCTAACATGCCTGCCAGTAGGTAGTTTTCTTCATTTCTAAGCTAAAGCTTAGTTGTAATTCTTGATTTATTAACTTAATGCTGAGAGTGTTTTTATTTTTACAGGTCAAGTAGGACAACTTTGTCTGAAGCATTGCCTCCACTTGATCCACCTTTAGATGGTGTGGATGATACCACTCAACCCAATATTCCTCTCGGGCCCTGTCTTGATATTGTTGATGACACCAATCATATTGATGCACACATTGATTTGCCACCTGAGATTTTGTCTATTCTTCCTCTTGCTGTTTCTGCCGCTGAGAAGCATGCTAAAGGTGCTCAGCAGTGCCAGAATACAATCATAGGGGTGGGGCAAAGATTCAGTGGTGTTCACGAATTTCGTGAGTCATTACGTAAATATGCCATTGCACATCAGTTTGCATTTAGGTATAAAAAGAATGATAGCCATCGTGTGACTGTTAAGTGCAAAGCAGAAGGCTGCCCTTGGAGAATTCATGCATCAAGGTTGTCAACCACTCAGCTGATATGTATCAAGAAGATGAATCCAACACATACTTGTGAAGGGGCTGCTGTGACAACTGGGCATCAAGCAACAAGGAGTTGGGTAGCTAGTATAATTAAGGAGAAGTTGAAAGTTTTTCCAAATTACAAACCCAAGGATATCGTAAATGACATTAAACAGGAATATGGGATACAACTGAACTACTTTCAGGCTTGGCGTGGGAAAGAAATTGCCAAGGAGCAGCTTCAGGGTTCATATAAGGATGCATATAGTCAGTTACCATTTTTCTGTGACAGAATAATGGAGACCAATCCTGGCAGTCTTGCTACATTCTCCACTAAGGAAGACTCAAGTTTCCATCGCCTCTTTATCTCATTCCATGCCACTTTGTGCGGTTTTGTACTAGGTTGCAGGCCTCTCCTTTTTCTTGATAGCATACCCTTGAAGTCCAAATATCAAGGCATGTTGTTGGCAGCAACTGCTGCAGATGGAGATGATGGTGTATTTCCTGTTGCTTTTGCTGTTGTAGATGCAGAAACCGATGATAACTGGCATTGGTTTTTGTTACAACTGAAATCAGCTCTGTCAACAACTTGTCCTATAACATTTGTTGCAGACAGACAGAAGGGTTTGCGGGAGTCAATCTCTGAAATTTTCAAGGGTTCGTATCATGGTTATTGTCTGTGCTACTTAACTGAGCAACTCATTAGAGACTTGAAAGGGCAGTTTTCCCATGAGGTGAAACGGCTCATGATTGAAGACCTTTATGGTGCAGCTTTTTCGCCTAGACCTGAAGGTTTTCAAAGGAGTATTGAGAGCATCAAAAGTATTTCACTGGAAGCTTACAATTGGATCATACAAAGTGAACCCCAGAATTGGGCAAATTCTTTTTTCCAGGGTGCCAGATATAACCATATGACATCAAAATTTGGGGAACTCTTTTACAGCTGGGCATCAGATGCACACGAATTACCTATTACACAGATGGTTGATGTCATACAGGGAAAGATTATGGAGTTAATTTATACCCGCAGGGCTGATTCTGATCAGTGGTTAACAAGGCTGACTCCATCCATGGAGGAAAAGCTGGAAAAGGAGAGCTTGAAAGTCCGTCCTCTTCAAGTGCTACTGACTACTGGTAGCATATTTGAGGTTCGTGGTGAGTCCATTGAAGTGGTTGACATGGATCGTTGGGAATGTAGTTGTAAAGGCTGGCAACTTACTGGTTTACCATGCTGCCATGCTATTGCTGTTATCAGTTGCATTGGACGAAGCCCTTATGATTATTGCTCTAGATGCTTTACAACTGAGAGCTACAGATTAACCTATACAGAATCTGTACAACCTATTACAGATGTGGACAGGCCTCTACAGAAAGATTCTTCACAAGCTCTAGTGACTGTAACTCCTCCACCAACACGTCGTCCACCAGGTCGACCTACCACAAAGAAAGTTGGATCACAAGAGGTAATGAAGCGTCAACTCCAGTGCAGTAGATGCAAGGGTCTTGGGCACAACAAGTCCACTTGCAAAGAGCCCTTGTAGAGTGTTGGTCTCTGTAAGTATTAGCTTTTTGTCATTTAAAGCTTGCACCACTTATCACTGGAATACATCAATATAGTGGCATCGCATTATTCCATTGCATATTTGATCTAAGACTAGTTTTCATGGAGAGAGCCTATTTTTAATAGCAAGCTTGTGTGTTCAGCATTTTATGTGCATTTGTACATGCAGCTTGAAGAAGAGTATTTGGCTGTTTGTATGATGCATGCTCATATTTGTGCTGCAACAGAACCAATAAGTTTTTGTCAGGTTTCCATGTACCAGTTGGCAGATCATATGCAGTTTTCACTTATCTGTATCTATACAAGGCTTTCATTTCCTCATATTGCTGTATATGTGTTAGCAGAATTCTTTGGACGCTGATAGCCTTTGATAACTGAAAGATTACCATTTTGTTTTACCCTTTTTTAAAGATCTGTTGCAGTTGCCATTCAAACAACTAGTCCTCTTAAATGTTGTGTTTTATAGGGTCATATTAAGGATCAAGTGCATCACATTCTGTACATCTAACAACTCTTTTGAAGTAGTTGAAAGACACAGTGGAGCTATGGTGTTAATATTAATAATGAGAGCAATGGTTTTGTCTGTTCGGTTTAAACTAAGAACCTTTTTATTTTCAAAAGCTACATGTTTGGCCGAACAGGTTTTATTCCAAATGGTTTATCCGTTCCGAAAAGTCATCTGTTTTCTATAAAAACTTGAGCAGTGCCTGTCATTTTAATGTATTGAAATTTTTTCCTAATTTTTCTATACTGCTCTTGTCTTTTCCTGTGTCTTCTGTGAGAGAGACCGACATTTTTCTGGTTCGCCGTGTTGCTAAAAGTGTGCTCTTGATTGCAACGTAGTCGAGGAGGCCTGGGAGACGAATTGCGACATACTGTTAGCACCTGAGAGATAGGCAATAATCGTCTTAAGGTCAGAGGTCCAACCTTGACTCGATTATCTTTTTTTTTTGTATTCGGATTAACCGTTGTCAATTTCCTTTCTGAAATGTTCGTAATATATATATGTTGTTTTGTCGGAATTCCAGATAAGTAATATATTCTTTAGTCTTTTAATTTATATTTAGTAGTAATAAAATATTGCTAATTGCTTATAAGATTGCTAACAATCTTAAGACGATTATTGTGTTGATTCAATACTGCTTTGTTTGATTACGGTTATATATTCAAATGGCCATTGTTTTGTCCATAATTTGGTGGGACCAGGCTAGCGTCCTACAATAGGCTTGCATAACAAAAATCTTTCAGATTACTTTTTTGCAATGGATTTCATCCACTGAGTGAAGGGACATTTTTTTTTTTGTTAATTCTTGTGTGGAAAATCGAAGGTGGCTGCTGTTTTGTATAGTCACTTTATTTGGAAATATTTTTCTTGCTTTGTAATTTGTTGTTGTCGTGACCGATCAAAAGTTAAGAAAGGATTTCTTAACTTTGTGATGTTTCGGTCATGTGCTGATTCATTACGTTTTGTTTGGTTTCACAAATATATTTATATATTACTAACAGTGATTATATATATTAGTCACATTGTATGTGACGTTTTTGATTACGTGCCTTCAAAGTATATATTTGTCACAATTGACTGTCCTATACGAGTTGCTATATACTTTGATATATAATGCTTTAGTACTGCTAGTAATATATATCTATATATATATATATATATTTATATATTTTGTGATCATTTTTTCAGCATATATATATATATATATACTGTTAGTTTTGTGTTTATATTGTTATTGTTTACGTAATATATATTTATATATTTACGTGATTGTTTTGAGAGCATATATATTGTGTTATATATATGCTATTTGTGATCATATATATTGTTTGTAATATATTGTGATATATTACATATATATATTGTTGTTCATGTAATATATATTTATATATTTACGTGGTTATACATGTTATAACACATATAGAATGATATATAGTTTGTGATCATATTGCTTAGATACATACTGTTTATGTATTGGTTTTATACACTGTTCTATAAACTGTACGAAAGTTGATCCTGTTATTTTTGAAATAACAGATGGCCAAACCACTTACCGGCAATGCTAATGCGCCTGTAGCGCCACAACCTCTACATGTTACACATGGTAAGAGACCCGAGAAGTTCAGTAGTCTGGACTTCAAACGATGGCAGCATAAGATGCTGCTCTATCTGACCACTCTGAACCTAGCCCGGTTCTTATAGGAGGAGGCCTCGGTTCCCAAAGAGGGAGAGACCGATACTACGGTTGTAGCCTCGATGCAAGCATGGAAGCATTCTGACTTCCTATGCAAAAACTATATCCTCAATGAATTGGACAACACGTTCGTGTTATCAAAACAGCGAGAGAGCTGTGGGAGTCTTTAGCAAGAAAGTACAGAACTGAGGATATCGGTACAAAGAAATTTGTGGTTGGTCGGTTTTTGGATTTCAAGATACCGTGATTAGTTAAGTCCAAAAATATCAGTTGATCCTCCATGAGATTGATGCCGAATGAATGATTCTTAGTGAATCATTTGAGACGGCGGCTTTGATAGAGAAATTATCACATTCGTGGAAAGATTCCAAGAACTATCTAAAGCACAAGAGAAAGGAGATGACATTAGAGGACTTGATTGTCCGGTTAAGAATCGAAGAGGATAACCGTGGTTCAGAAAAGAGGGTTAAAGCTCAGATCATGGAAGCCAAGGCAAATGTTGTAGAACATTTGCACAAGAACAACAAGAAAAAATTTGTTGGTTCTAGTTTTTCCCAAGCTAACAAGGGAACGAATTTCAAGAAGTTCACGGGAACTTGTTTCTTATATAACAATCCCCGGTCATCGAGCGAAGGACTGCTGTCAGAACAAGAAAAGAGCTCAAGCCAACTTAGTTGATGATAATAAGATTGAGCTCATTGTTGTTGTGTAACAAGTGAACATGGTAGGAAACTCTATGTCATGGTGAGTTTATACCGATGTCACTTGTCACGTTTGTTCTGATAGAAAGAGTTTATCCGAGTATAAAGAAGTTGTTGTTGATGAGCAACTGTTTATGGGAAACTCTTCGGTTTGCAAGGTATGAGGCCATGGGAAGGTGGTACTGAAGATGACATCTGGAAAAGAACTAACTTTGAACAATGTGGTTCATACTCCTGAAATTCGAAAGAATTTGGTTTCCGACTCTATGTTGAGCAAGAACGAGTTTAGACTTGTAATTGAGTCAGATAAATGTGTACTCACTAAATGTGGCATGTCTGTAGGTAGAGGATATCTATGTGATGAGCTTTTTAAGCTCAATATTATGGCTATTATGCCAAAGAACAAGAATAATAATAATTAAATTATTTTTTCTGATTATTTGGTGGTGTGCTCTAACATATGGCATGGTAGAGTAGGTCATGCGTTTTACAAGACCTAACAGAGAATCAGCAATTTGGATTTGGATTTGCTTTCGCAAATAATTATTGATAAAAAATCACAAATGAGAAATTTGTGTGGAATCCAAATTGGCTAAGGCTCATTTCTATTCGATAGAAAGAAGTAGTAAACCTCTAGATTTAATTCACACTGATATATGTGACTTAAAGTTTGTGTCAACTAAAGGTGATAAAAAGATATTGTTATGTCTATTTGCTAAGAAGCAAAGATGAGACCTTGGAAGTTTTTTTTTTTTTAACTCTTTAAAAATGAGGTCGAAAATCAACTAAGCAAGAAAATAAAGAATGATATGGGTGGTGAATATGATTCAATGTTTGATGAATTCTGTTCAAAATATGGAATCAACATTCAAACCACTTCTCCTTATTTTCCTCAACAATACGGTATCGCGAAATGCAAGAACCGAACGTTGAAAAAAATGATGAATGTTTTGTTGATTAGTACAGGGTTATCTCAAAACTTGTGGCGGGAAGCTATTTTAATAGCTATTTATATTTTAAATAAATATATCCCACAAGAAATAAGACAAAGCACCGTATGAATTATAAAAGGGTTAAGGACCATCCTATAAATACACGAAAATGTGGGGGTGTCTTGCAAAGGTATCGGTTTTTTCGGCTTAAGATTATAATAGGATCTAAAACTATGTTTGGTGCCTCATTTGAAGGGATCATGACCCAGTCCTTGAGGGCAAAAGAAGGACATATGAGATAATGTCAACTTTATGCAACAAGGATACTCGGGTATGATCTTGGCATCAATGAGGGTATCGACATAGTAAGTGAGAAAGAGTGTCATGATATGGTATCGGCATGCCTTGGTGCTACCATGACTACCCCGTTGGGAACCGGAGGATGAGACCTTATTTATGGGATCGGTGGCACGGACCCTGGAAGCAAACCATTAGGATGTAAATGAATGTAAAGACATAACATAGTAAGTAAACTGAGTAGATTTACAAGTAATCCTAAAAAGGATCACTGGAAGACCATAGTAAGGGTATTCAAAATTTTGAGATACACCTAAAGTTATGGACTGCACTATACAAGATATCCATATGCAAAATGGATATTCAATACAAACGATTTCAAATCCACTAACGGGGTTATCTTTATTATTGGAGAAGCTGCAGTGTTTTGGAAATCTTCTAAACAAACGTGAATAGCCAGATTTACCATGGTATCTGAAGTTATAGCTTTAGATAAAGTTGGAGAAGAAACGGAATGGCTTCGAAAGTTTAGAAGATATTCCAAGATGGTCGAAACATGTGCCTGCAATTTGTTTACATTGTGATAGCCAATCTGCAATTGGTAGGGCACAGAGTTGTTTGTATAACGGTAAATCTCGACACATTCGTCGAATACATAATACCGTTAGATAGTTGCTCTCAAATGGAATTATCTCTTTTGATTATGAAAAAAACAAAAGATAATGAAGCGCGCTTACGAAAAGTTTTAACAAGAGAGCAAGTATATCATCGAGGGGAATGGGTCTTAAGGCTATAAATTAAAGTTACATAGTGGAAACCCACCTTGCTGACTGGAGATCCCAAAATCTAGGTTCAAAAGGGACAACTAAATTATGTTAACTGAGTGTGAGCACTAAAAGAGTTAAACATTCTTATCCATCCCTATGATGATTTAGTGTTGTCTGCAAAAGAGTTAGGATAAGCTATGCTTTTAATGATTCTTATAGCTTGATAAAATCAAGTGTGATATTGCAGGATACTCTTAATAAGCAATCACCTATTATGAGTAAGAAACGTGGCCACTTTTATGAGAATTGATCAGGCTAAATTCTCTAAAGTACTCATAAGAAACCAGGCAGTGTCCGGGGCCAAAATGGGCACAATCGTGAGAATCGAAGATGTTTGAAGGGGAATTGTGTGATATCTATTGTCTTGGTTTACACGAAAGGCTGAATAGTTCAAGACATCATGTTCACTAGTTAGTCGAGTAAATCCGATAGTTATTCACTATGGAAGGTTCAAAGCCAAAACCTACCTATCTTGATGCAATAACTCTTCAAGGTTTAACTCTCTCAGATTCTGAGTCAGTTCGTTTTAATCAGACAATTTCCGTTCATGTGGGGGATTGTTGGATATCAATATATTATTTGGTATATAAATACGAAATACGTATTCTAATACGTAGGTTGTCGTAAGTAGATACACGGTGCATAATTTATGTAAACAATTGATATCATGTTTGAATGAGAAATTAATCTTTTTATACCCACTTGAAGAGGAAAAAAGTTGGTTAATGTTAGTGATTGATGTGGAACCCCACATAGGATGAACAAAGGCATAAGCTTGTGGTATTTATAAGCCTTGTTTTCATGAGGGGTTGGCCCTAAGGGACACCCAAATTGTGGTGGATGAAAACCTACACAACTTGAGCTAGACCACACGCGTGTCGCAGCCACCGAGCTGGGCTGAGTCGGGTTTGAGTTTGGGTCAGTAATTAATTTTTTACTGCCCAACCGATATATTTATTCGGTTCAAACCGAATCGATTCAGCATTCTCCAACCAAGAGACTTGTCTGTTTAAGAAGTATTTTTTCGGACCGAACCTGTTTGTTTGTTAAAAGTTTTGTCTGTTCGGTTTAAATTAAGAACCTTTTTATTTTCAAAAGCTACATGTTTGGCCGAACAGGTTTTATTCCAAATGGTTTGTCCGTTCCGAAAAGTCATCTGTTTTCTATAAAAACCTGAGCAGTGCCTGTCATTTTAATGTATTGAAAATTTTTCCTAATTTTTCTATACTGCTCTTGTCTTTTCCTGTGTCTTCTATGAGAGAGACCGACATTTTTCTAGTTCGTCGTGTTGCTAAAAGTGTGCTCTTGATTGCAACGTAATCGAGGAGGCCTAGGAGACGAATTGCGACATACTGTTAGCACCTGAGAGACAAGCAATAATCGTCTTAAGGTCAGAGGTCCAACCTTGACTCGATTATCTTTTTTTCTGTATTCGGATTAACCGTTGTCAATTTCCTTTCTGAAATGTTCGTAATATATATATATATATGTTGTTCTGCCGAATTCCGAATAAGTAATATATTCTTTAGTCTTTTAATTTATATTTAGTAGTAATGAAATATTACTAATTATTTATAAGATTGCTAACAGGGATTGCGGATGTGATTGCTTAAAGAAGAAACAAAATGGTTTGCAACGTTGAGTAAAAAACTTAGAAAGTAGTAAATATAAAACGAGATGTAAAGTTTTTAATATAATATATATATATATATATATATATATATTCAACCCTAAACCCTAATATGTATATCATTAATTTTTTATGCAACCTTAATTCATTCATAATAATATGGAGATGGAGTGTTATTATAGTACGAAATTAAAATCTGAAAATTGTTAATAATAAGTATTAAGTATTGTTTATAATTATACCCATCCCAAACCGAGTCAATGCCTGCACAGTTGATAATATATATATATATATATATATATATATATATATATATATATATATATATATATATATATATATGGGAGGAAGAGACTCGAGAGGACCTCTTAATAAATAATAAGTCTTAAAACATATAAACCCTAAATATACAGTAATAATAAAGAAAAAGAAGAAACGTTGTAAAACTAAAACCCCAGAGGCGGAGCAGGGCAGAAAGCAGAACAAGTAAAGAGGGTCATCCATGGCTACGAGTTTGAGTAGTAGGAATGGTAAGATGAGCATCAACCTCCCCACCACTGCCACCAAACTCAACAATCCATTTCCATCCAATGAATGCGGCAACTGCGGTGCCCACGCTCCCCACTTTATCCACCAAGTTCGCCTTTTAGGCATCCTCCGCCGCCTCTGCACCACCTGTGTCCTTCGCCTCCACCCCTCTTCCTTCTGCCCCGCCTGCTTCGCCTTCTATGCCGGCTCCCCTCCCCACCCTTCCAAGCGTGTCTCCTGCTCCAACTGCTCCTCCTTCACCCACTCTCACTGCGCTGGAGACACCTTGCTCTCCTCTTACCTCTGCCCACCCTGCAAGGACTCCTCATTCTCTTTCTTTCCTCTCAGGGATGATAAGATTGACAAGAAGCTCGCTCTCGCTTTGCTCTGTGCCGCCAAGATTGCCTCCTCCTCCATGGGGAAGGCCGTCACTGTAGCCTGGGCCGAGGCTGACAGGAAGGTAAGGGAGGCGGCGCTTGCAAGAAAGCGGGCAAGGGAGGCCCTGGAACATCTACTCCTTGTTACTAGTAAGGACAAGGCCAGAAAGAAGGAGAATGAGAATGTCACTGCGGAGCTTTCCGATGCCAATCTTGCCAAAGTTGAGGACTTGGACATGGACATGGAGAATACTGATGGTGATGGTGATGGAGATGGAGATATCGATGTTGATCTTGTGCGCCATATAGAAGATAGTCTTGTTAAGGTCGACGATATTGATTCTAAACTCAATTGAGTTATCTTTTCCTTTTTCAGGAGGTGTCAATCTTGAAACCAAGGCTGTACATTGATTTTGATTTCTTCTTCCATACTTGCATTGCAGGAGTTTCGACTACCTCTGTTTAAGCCACAACTGGTGGTTTGCAGATTGGAATGATGCCAATAAGTGTTAGACTCTGACTGTATGAGAGTTATCATTGTTTCCTTTGCATTGTCTCTGTCCTTTTTTTCTTCTAGGAATGAAATGTTTAGTTGATTAGCATTCAATTCTATACTCCAAATTCTGCTGTACTAGTACTACCTATACATTTTTTGTTTAAGAGAAAAGAGGATCGATACAGATATTTGTGGCTATGGACAAAGCAAAACAGAGTTTGATTTTAGCTATTCGTTAAGTAGTAGTTCTTCTTTTCAATTCTTTAATCATGTAACATTCTGGGTTTATCTTTTAATACGCTTAAGGCTTGAATTTACCGCATTTTATCTTTCATGGATTGGAGAATTTATTTCATTTTAGAAAGCTCAGAACTTTGTTAAATGATTGCATGAAATATTCTGCTCTGCTCAAGTCTTCACTATTTTCTCTCTTTTTTTGGGGTTGGAAACTTGGTGAGTAAGTGTTAGAGTGGGTTTAGGGTTTTAGTTTTTGGAAATGGATTAATTTCCTATCACTATCAGTTCCATTCCTCTCTCTAGAAAAAAAGATTAAAAATATTTCAAAGCAACAGCTAGTATTCATTCTTCAATAAGAAATCTTTTCAAAGATTGATAACTAAAAGGAAAAAGGATGAAAGCAGAAGAAATATAAGGAGAACATGACATGACAAGTTGTGCACAAAACTTATTTCTTCACACTTTTTTTTATTTATTTTTTCTTACACTACTAAGAGCCCATTTAGATGGACGGTGAGATTGATTCGAGTGAGATTAAAATGCGGTAGCGGTAATTAATGGTGGGATATGCATTTGGATGCAAAAGTAATGGTGGCGGTGAGATGAGAATGAAAATAATCATTAAGGACATTAATGTAAGAGTATATTGATAAATTACTTATATATATTTTAATAATATTTAATATTTAAATTTATTTTAAAATATTATTTTATATATTTTAATTAATTAACTAATTGTTATATAATTTATTTATTATATAAATGATTAAATAATTTAAAAGTCTTTAAATAAATTAAAAAATAAAAATGAAGATGAAGATGAAATAATTAATAAAAATAAATAATTTAAAAAGTTTTATAAATAAAAATAATAAAATGAAAAAAAAAAATTGTTGAAAAAAACTAAAAAGCATAATAGTCATTAATAATTCCACTGGAGGGTCCAGTTTTTAAATGAACCCTTTCCCCTCTAGTGCCTCACTGAAGGGAAAATAGGTTTAACTACATCGTGGGGTGCAATCCAAATGCATCCTACGGTGTAATTGAAAATTTTTTCTTTCATATGGGATCCAAATGAAGCCTAAATAAACACTACCACCTTGAACTTGAAGGCTTGAACCTTTTGTATTAATATTCACAAGGAGTGGTGTGGTGTGGTCCGCTAACAAATCATAGAAGAAGAAAGGGTCAAACATCGCTTCTTTAGTTGAAACCGGAAGGTTAAAGTACACTGTACTATATCATCTAATATAAATTATTTCATCTATTATAAAATTAAGTAATTTGGTCTTTATATTTTTTAAAATTGAAGTAAAAGGGTAAAATGACTGACTAGTGTAACAAAAACTGTTAAAAAAGTTGATGTGCATTTAACCTTATGTTTATTTGATGACGTGGATGTCAAATGCTGACGTGATATCAATAAAATATATTATTTTAAGCTGACATGAACAAAATAATAAATTAAGTTGGCAAAAATGCCACATCAGATTATTTTTTGCCAACTTAGTTTATTATTTTGTCCACGTCAACTTAAAAGAATATATTTTATTGATGTCACATCATCAAATAAATACAAAGTTAAATGCCACGTCAGTTTTTTTAACAGTTTTTGTTACACTAGTTAGTGCTTTTACTTTTTTACTTCAATTTTAAAAGTACAAAAACTAAATTACTTAGCTTTATAATAAAAAAAATAATTTATATTAGATAATATAATACAGAGAATTCTCAAATACTTTAACCAATCTAGAGTCCAACGCTTCTTCAAACACCGCAAACAAATCTCTCATTGTTTCTTTAGCGGGCACTTCTTCAAATACCGCAAACAAATCTCTCTCATTCTTTGAACAAAGTTTCTGACAATGACACATCCCCCTCTTACATACATATATATATACATATATATATATATATATATATATATATATATACACTAGTTTTTTAACTCGTGCGAGATCTTTTTATTTTCATGATTTTAATTTTTTATATTATATTATTTTTGTAAAAATAATATATATTTTTATTAATCTACTATATAATCATACCATAAATGTATGTATGTATACATAATTTATATTATAAACAATATTTATTCATTTAAAAGAAACTTAACATTTTTCAAATTTAAAGTCATTCTTTATTTTCATCAAAAAAATTTGTTGCTTCAATTATTTGCTAAATACAAATAGGATTTTGCTAACAAATGTCTTAAAGGCACTCTTTAAGGTTACTATATATAGTAATATTTTTATCCAATGTATTGAAAATGATGAATAAAGTTATAAAATATTACATTTAATATAATGTTCTTTCTATAAATAGTATATTAACTAATCTTAAAAAGTATCCTAAGGGCACTCGTTAACAAAACTCATACAAATATTATATGTAACCCTAAAATAGAGACAAATATTTATGTGCTCATTTTAATTTAAAAATCTTTGTTTAAAATTTTGATAATGATGTAGTCATATCTAAACCCAGATAAATAATTATATGCTAATTTTAATTTTTTAAAAAATTGTTTAAAATTTGGATAATGATGTAATCATAATGATGTAGACAAATTTAAAACTTTGATAAATCAATGTATTTTTAAAGACGTGAAAGTCAAACTCAAAATTCATTTTAATAATATATATTTTAATACCCAAATAAATAACTAAATTCTAAGAATTGAATAAACTTAATTGTAATTCTAAAATAATGCATAATTTATTAAATAAATATGCATATTTGATAAGTAATTTATTTTTTTAGAATCATTTTACATATCATGAAAATAAATTACCTACATAAGCATATCTTATCATGTTTCCATGTACTTTGTAATATATATATATATATATATATATATATATGATTATAAGTTTCAAAGTGAAAAATCTTTAAGGTTAAAAATATCACCAAATCTAGAGAAACACACTTAATTATGAGGGTGAGGCTTAGTCTAAAGGTCTAATATATTCATGCATAATCAATAAATTTGTCTAATTTGGAAATAATGATTATGGTTAGAAGAATTTGGGATTCAAGGCCTAATTATCTACATCGATCATGGAATTTAAAAATTTTCGTAATTACTTGAAAAGTTTAAATTAAGATAAAATATATAAAAACTGAATGACATAATTTACTTTTTAAAATTTTGAAACATTTTGATGATTTTTAAATTAATACGTCTCATTGTTGAACGCTACTAAAATCAACAACTCCAAAAATGAGTTTTTTTTTTTTTTAACTATTTAAAGAGTTGGCCTTTGTCTAAGTCAAGGCTTAATGGGATTATGGGATTGAAGAAACTTGATAATAGTATGTCAGGCATATATTTTTTAAAATATATGTTTAATAAGTGAATAGATAAAATGTATTAAGTTTAAAACTTAACAAATTTGATAGCTTTTTAAATTTAAGATAAGTTTTTTTTTTATAGAATTTAAGATTTAATAGAACAAAATTTTGTTTTTAATTTAAAATATAATATATATATATATAAATATTAAGTGAAGAGATAAGATTTTTTTAAATATAAAATTAAAAAGTTTGGATAAATTTTTTTTTTGAATTTTAATTTTAAATATAATATATAATTAAAATTAAACTTGTCCTACATGTCAAAAAGATAAGGTATCCATGTAAGCTTTCATATCAGCAAATCTTGTCACGTAAGCATGTACCTTGTTATATTATATATACTAGTTTGTGATCCATGCGATGCATGGTTTAGTTTTATTTATTTATGTGTTCATACACAAATTAGTATTTTTCTCACAATTATATTTGAATTTTTTTAATTTATAATATATAAAAAATATATTATTCAATATAAAATGTAATAAGAAAATTAAACAATTAACTGCAATACATGGTGGATTTAAAATGATAAGTGTTTTTTTTATTTTTAAAAAATCAAAACATTAGATATGTTGAAAATTGATGAACATAAAATTGATATGTTTATATGATTTTAAAATTAAAAAATCTATTTTTTTTTAGCATTTATTGTCAAAAAATATTAATATAATAATTTTTTTTACAAAAAAAGTAAAATCTAATCCCTGAAAAATTTAAAAACTCTATCTTTAATTTTTATGGCACTTTACTTTCCTGAAACATAAAGAACAAAAACAAAAAAGAAACGTCTTACTTTTTCTTACATTTTCTATCACATTTTCATTCAAAATATGCACATTTATGATGGAAATCTCATAAATTAATAATTCATTATGTTTTTTTATAATTAAATGAAGAATTGAAATTTGATTACTAAGTTAAAATTTAAACACATTTTGATTGATTATTTATATATTTGTATATACAAATATTCTTCACATCAAACTTGAAGTCTTCAAATAACTTCGGGTTTATTAAAATAGCCTTTTTAATAGATAAGAGTTAAACTTTAATAAATGTGGTAATTTTTAAAACTTGAAATCCAGTACAGGATTTGATAATTCACTTCTAGCATAGAATCGATGCTTTCTTGGAAATCTTTATGTTCGTTTTGGAATAATTTTTGGATTATTTTCATTCATAAAATAATCTGCCTTCATTTTTATTTTTTTTATAAAATAAATTTTTGGAATAATTTATCGCACGCGTTAAGAGAAGTTAAGGCAAACTTCAATTCATTCTATATAATATAATAGTTAAAATATTGTTTTCATGCATTTAAAAAACTATATAAATTATTTTTATATTCCGTGCATCCTATGATTTCTTTTAAATTATTTTTATATTCTGTGCATCTTCCAATCTTTTAATAGTTTTTAAATACTATTTGATAAGTTAATAAATAAGATTTTTGTTATAGTTAAATGCAATAAATTATTTTCATTCATAAGATAATCTCTCTTCATTTTTATTTTTAAATATATTGCATGTAGATAATATAAAGATAATCTGTATAGATAATATATTATGTGTAGAAGACACAAAAAATTATGAATTTATCTAAAAAAATTTAATTTTGGATAGATTTAAATATTAAATTTGAATAATTTATTAAATAGAATTATCTAATTAGTAATATACATTAAATATTATCTTACGTGTCAATTGGAGGAGATGTCCATTTAAGCATCCATGTCAGCAAACACTTATTCAGTCAGCATGTACCCTGTTATATTATATATATATATATGATATATATATTATATTATATTATATTAAAATTAAAAGATATAAATGCTATTATAATATTATTATTTAATTTTTCAATCAATTTTTTAATTGAGTTGGTATCACTTGACTCATGACACTAACTCAGTCACTTATTTTATAATAGTATATATATATATATATATATTGCTTTATTATGACATGAAATTTGACTAAACTCATAAAGCCAGTCACTTATTTTATAATAGTATAAATATAGATATATAAATTGCTTTATTATGACATGAAATTTGACTGAACTCATAAAGATATAACAAACAAGAGTCATTAGATTTTTTAATTATTTTTTATATTATGTTTGCATCATGTCTCAATTTATTTCATATTTTATATAATTTATTACAGTGATTCGATTTTAATTCTAAAAATTCATTTACTTAAGATATTAAAATATAAAATTTTATTTAATTAAAATGATAATTATTTAATATGATTCAATTTAAATTTATTTGTAATTATTAATTTAATTAAAAATTTATAAATATTAAAAAAAATCTCCCAACAACACGTGGAAAGATTTCTAGTTTTTACTTTTATTTTAACTAGAATGATACATGCGCGATGCCGCGGAAATCAAATATTAAATATACGATGATAACATTTTTAAAAACGAAAATTAACAATTAAACAAAAAATTTAATATTTTATAAAATAGCAAAAGAGAACTGTCATAACAATTTAAAATTCTAAACAATTTATAAAATCAGCTTAAAAGATAAATCTAAGTGAAACAAATTTTTCTCTAAATTGAATCATAATGATAAACTATATAAAATATAAAATGAATTGAGTCACAACACGAATACACAAATTTTTCTCTAAATTGAATCACAATGACAGGCTATGTAAAATATTAGATGAATTGAAACACGGCACGAACATAACATAGGAAAAATAATTAAAACACAACACGAAAAATAACATGAACACGAACACAAAAATAAAAAAATAATTAAAACACAACACAAAAAATAATATGAACACGACACGAATATACGAATGTGTAAAAATATACATAAAATGAATTATTAACGTGTAAAAATTTATATAAATTTATAATACTTTGAAAAATAAAAAAAAATAAAATGAACACGAACACGTCACGAACACAACATAAGAAAAATAATTAAAACACAACACGAAAAATAACACAAATACGGTACGGATACACGAACGTTTAAAAATATACATAAAATGAATTATTAACGTGTAAAAGATTATATAAATTTACAATACTTTAAACACAAGAAAATAACATAAATATACAAATTTTTCTTAAGTTTTTTTTCTCTTTCTTTCTTCCTTTTTTTTTTTTTTTTCTATCCTCAACAACTAAAAAAAAAAAAGACTCACCAAAAAAAAAGATTTGACACGTGGGTAGGCTAATTTTGCATCAAATTTTACAAGATTTATTTTTGGATGCAAAATTTGGTCAACTATAGCCCAATTTTGTGCCAAATCTCTTTTCATAGTACTAAACAGTTTTTAAGTTCCCAATCGATTATTATTATTATAATAACTAAATAAATGCCCGCGTTTTACTACAGACATATTATCGAATTTAAATTAATATTTTATAATAAATTTGAAAGATAAAAAAGCAAGAGGGGTAAAGAAATTTTAAAAAATAATAATTTATATCCTTATACGACACTTGGTATAAAATTGAGAGTTATTTGAATATGATCAATTAGATCCGGTAATTTCAAACATAACATAATTATACGATATAAACATAACATGAGAAAAATAATTAAAACACGACATGACACAAAAAATAACATGAACACGACACAAATATACGAACGTGTCAAAATCTACATAAAACGAATTATTAAAGTGTCAAATTTTATATAAATATATAATACCTCGAATACGATTATAACAGAAAAATAAACACAAACATGACGAAGTGCGATATAAATTTGGGAGTTATTGGAATAGTGTCAATTAGACTTGGCAATTTCAGACACAACATGAAAAAATAATAAAATATAACACGAAAAATAACATGAACATGACAAAAATACACGAACGTGTCAAAATCTACATAAAATAAATTATTAACTTGTAAAAATTTATATTAATTTACAATACTTTAAACACACGATAAAATAACACGAACATGTTACGGACGTACAATTTTTCTCTAAATTGAATCATTATTACAAATTATGCAAAATATGGGATGAATTGGAACACGACATGAACACACACAATTTTTTCTAAATTGAATCACCATGACAAACTATACAAAATATTTGGATGAATTGAAACATTACACGAACACATGAAAAAAATAATTAAAATACGATACGACACGACACGAAAATAACATGAACACAACACAAATACATGAATAAGTCAAAATCTACATAAAATGAATTATTAACATATAAAAATTTATAATACTTTGAACACACACAAAAATAACACGAAGACGAAAAATAATATGAAGACGAACAAATATCCGAATGTGTCAAAATCTACATAAAATGAATTATTAACATGTAAAAATTATATAAATTTATAATATTTTGAACACAAGAAAAATAACACGAACACGATACTAATATGCGAACGTGTCAAAATCTACATAAAACGAATTATTAACATGTAAAAAATTGTATAAATTTATAATATTTTGAACATACAAAAAATAACATGAACACAAAAAAAAAAAACACGAACACACAATTTTTTCTCCATCTTTTTTTTCCTTTCTTTTTTCTCTTTCCTTCGTAATAAAAATAAAAATACCCAAACTACCCCACTCAACCCCCCTTAATACCCATGCTTAATTATCAAGGTTTCAAAATCCCAAATTCTTGCCTCTCATGCATTCTTGGGATTACTTTTAATGTTTGTAATACTTTGAACAAAAAAAAAACACAAATACAAAAAATAATATGAAGACGAATGACTATCCGAACGTGTCAAAATCTACATAAAATAAATTATTAACATGTAAAAATTATATAAATTTATAATATTTTGAACACACGAAAAAATAACACGAACACGACACTAATACGCGAACATGTCAAAATCTATATAAAACGAATTATTAACGTGTAAAAAATTGTATAAATTTATAATAATTTGAATATATAAAAAATAACACGAACACACACAAAAAAAACACGAACACACAAAATTTTCTCTATATTTTTTTCCTTTCTTTTCTTTCTTTCCTTCTTAATAAAAAAATAAAAATACCCAAACTACCCCCCTCAACCCCCTTAATACCTATGCTTAGTTGTCAACTAAGCATGATTTTAAAATCCCAAATTCTTGTCACTCATGCATTCTTGGGATTACTTTTAATGTTTGTAATAGATATCTAACATATCTATAAAATCAATTTAAAATATTTCTTTGGTGCCGACCCGTGATATTTAAAAAAAATAAAATTAAAAAAGAAATTAAAAAAATAAAAGAAATAAAAGAAAAGAAAGAAGGAAGAAAGAAAGAAAGAAAGAAAATAAAATAAAATTTTGTGTTCCTGTTATTTTTGTGTATGTTTAAAATACTAAAAATTTATATAATTTGTTTACACATTAATAATTTGTTTTATATATATTTTGACACGTTCGTATATTCGTGTAGTATTCATGTTATTTTTTGTGTTTAGGGTTTAATTATTTTTCCTATGTTGTGTTCGTTTCGTCTCTCAATTCATTTCATATTTTGCATAGTTTGTCACTGTGATTCAATGAGAAAAAAAATTTGTGTGTTCGTGTTGTGTCTCAATTCATGACATATTATTCATGATTTGTGTGTGTGTGACATGTTCGTGTTAATTTTTGTGTGCTCAAAATATTATAAATTTTTACACGTTAATAATTTATTTTATATTAGATTTTGACACGTTTCTGTATTCATATCGTGTTCACGTTATTTTTAGTGTCGTGTTTTAATTATTTTTACATGTTGTATTTATGTCGTGTCTCAATTCATCCCATATTTTGTTCATGTTATTTTTCGTGTGTTTAAAATATTATAAATTTATATAATTTTTTACACGTTAATAATTCATTTTATTTATATTTTGGCACGTTCGTGTATTCGTATCTTGTTCATGTTTTTTTTTTTTTTGTGTTTTAATTATTTTTTCTATGTTGTGTTAATGTCATGTCTCAATTCATTTCATATTTTGTATAGTTTGTCATTGTGATTCAATTTAGAGAAAAATTAGTATGTTCGTGTTGTATCTCAATTCATAACATATTTTGCATAATTTGTCATAGAGATTCAATTTAGAGAAAAATTTATGTGTTCGTAACGTGTTTGTTTTATTTTTTGTGTGTTCAAAGTATTATAAATTTTTACGCATTAATAATTCGTTTTATATAGATTTTAACACGTTCAAGTATCCGTGTCGTGTTCATGTTATTTTTCGTGTTGTGTTTTAATTATTTTTTCATGTTGTGTTTGTGTCGTGTCTCAATTCATTCCATATTTTGTATAATTTATCATAGTGATTCGATTTTAACACTAAATTCATTTACTTAAGATATTAAAACATGAAAAAATTATTTAAATAAATGATAATTATTTAATATATTCAACTTTAATTTATCTGTAATTGTTAATTAGTTAAAAATTTATAAATATTTTAAAAAATCACGAAGCTGAAAAAAAATTCTATAATTTTTACTTTTATTTTAATGCAAATTTTAGTCAACTATGGCCTAATTTTGTGCCAAATCTCCTTCAATTATTGTACTATACAATTTTTAAGTTGTCAACCGATTATTATTATTATTATTATTATTATTATTATTATTATTGTTATAATAACTAGAATTAAACCCCGCATTTAGCTGGGGTTCTTTTATATTTTTTAATTAATAAAAAATAATATTTAAATTAAATTTTATTAAATAATAATAATTTTTTTATATTTTATATTTTTAAATAATAATAATATTAATATAATTATATTTTATTAATTATGAAAATTAAATTTATGATAATTGTTTATTTATAAATTACATAATATAAATGTATTTTCAAATGTTATTTATATGTATTTTTAAAAAATATTTAAACCTTATTGTATAATATATATTTTTATTTATAAGAGGTAAAAAATAATTAATGAAAAATAATAAAATAAAATTGTGGTTTGTATTTTATTCTGTCGTTGAATCGACTTAAAACTAAAAAAAATAAAACTAAAAGTGAAAGTGAAAGTGAAAAAAAAAAAAGCTCTCCGTCAAGCAAACGAACTTAACACGTGTGTCGCACTGATTAGCAGCAACAATCAAGCAAATCAGTTTGACACGTGTGTCACACTGACTAGCATCAATTTTATTTATTTTTAACTTTTTTTTCCGAGCGGTTGGGGTACGGATTCAAATTGATTCGCGAGTTAACGTGCGGACCAACCATTTAAATATATAATTCAAAATAATATAAAAAGCAAAAAATAATCAATAAAATAATTTTTTTTAATTTTTTTTAGCCGATCGGGTACGGATCTTAAATCAACTCGCGAGTCAACGTGCGAATCAACCTCTTTAAATACATCATTTAAAAATAAAATAAAAAATAATTAATAAAAAAGATTTTAATTTTTTTTCTCGAGTGAATCAAGTACAAATTTTAAATCGACCTGTAAATTAATCTGCAAACTAATTCTTTTAAATATATCATTTAAAAAAATTATTAAAAACTTAAAATATTAAAAAATAACCTTGCCATGTGTCGAGCAAAGAAACTCGACACGAGTCAAACTTAAACCCCATTAAGGGATTTTTTTTTTAATGTAGTTTATTATAGATAAAAATAAATTCACATAAACTAAAAAATATAAACTAAAAAATTTAAAACTGAAGAAAAAAAAAACCAAAAAAGAAAAAAAGAAAAACCAAAGGATTTAGCTCGCCATATGTCGAGCTGAGATCCTTTGCGGATTTTTTTTATATAGGTAGTGTAGATATATATATATATATATATATATATATATATATAATTAACTACACAAATTTTTTTGATGTTAAAAGGGAAGAAAGGAAAGGGAAAAAAAAAAAAATTGTGTGTGTTGGTATTCGTTTTTTTTTTTGGTATGTTTAAAGTATTATAAATTTATAAAAAAAAGTTACATGTTAATAGTTTGTTTTATGTATATTTTGAGACGTTCGTCTATTCATGTAATGTTAATGTTATTTTTCATGTTGTATTTTAATTATTTTATATCGTATCTTAATTTATTTTATATTTTGCATATATTTATCATTGTAATTCAATTTAAAGAAAAATTTGGTGTGTTCATATCGTGTCTCAATTTATTTCATATTTTGCATATATTTGTCATTGTGATTCAATTTAGAGAAAAATTTTGTGTGTTCGTGTCGTGTATCAGTTCATGACATATTTTGCATAATTTCTTATAGTGATTCAATTTAGAGAAAAATTTGTGTGTTTGTGACGTGTTCATGTTATTTTTTGTGTGTTCAAAGTATTATAAATTTATATAAATTTTTACACGTTAATAATTTGTTTTATTTATATTTTGATACATTCGTGTATTCATATCGTGTTTATGTTATTTTTCGTTTTGTGTTTTACTTATTTTTTCTATGTTGTGTTCGTATCATGTCTCAATTAATTTCATATTTTGTATAATTTGTCATTATGATTCAATGTAGAGAAAATTTTGTGTGTTCGTGTCGTATATCAATTCATGGTATATTTTGCATAATTTGTCATAATGATTCAATTTAGAAAAAAATTATGTGTTCGTGTCTTGTCTCAATTCATGACATATTTTACATAATTTTTCATAGTGATTCAATTTAGAGAAAAAATTCTGTGTTCGTATTCGTGTTATTTTTTTATATATCCAAAGTATTATAAATTTATATAAATTTTTATGCGTTAATAATTCGTTTTATATATATTTTAATACGTTCGTGTATTCGTGTCGTGTTTTAATTATTTTTCTATGTTGTGTTTGTGTCGTGTCTCAATTCATCCCATATTTTACATAATTTGTCATAATGATTTGATTTTAACTTTAAATTCATTTACTTAAGATATAATTAAAACATAACAAATTATGTAAATAAGTGATTATTATTTAACATGATTGAACTTAAATTTATTTATAATTATTAATTTAATTAAAAATTTATATATAATTATTAAAAAAATCTCAGCAAACGGGGGAAAAAAAATTCTACTTTATTTGTAAAGTAGGGAACACATGCATGTGGAGCAGGGATAATGAGATTGGAGACTTTGAGATTGAGAGATGGTAAGGAGGGATCGCAAAATAAATGAGACTTCAGAGATTGAGACACGTGATCATCGTGATTTTTATTTTATTTTTCTTAACTTATTGTAATATATGATAATCATAATAATAATTAAAAAATTAATAATTTTTTATAAATTATAAATTAAATTTAGATACATGTCACTGTCGCTATTTAAAATTTCTGGCTTGGAAGATAGAGAGAGTGGGCCATAAAATAAATGAGACGTGAGAGATGTAGAGATGTAGTGAGTTTTCACCCAATTTGGCAATTGATAAAAATCTTACATATATTACCCAAATGTAGGAGTAGGAGTAGGGTAGTTAGTTCGTTAGCTTAATTTATATATATGTATAAATAATATACTCCTACAGCTGCTAATTACTATATTGGTGAGGAGTGAGGAGTGATTGGACTCAGAATTAAGGAAGGCTACAGCTGAAGCTGAAGCTGAAGGTGAAGGTGATCACAGCAGGCAGGGATCTCTCTCATCAAGGAAATAAAGGAAGGGTCGCCATGGAAATGGATATTACCAAGCTTCCACCACTGGAACGCCACCTCTTCATAGACAACCTCATCAAAAACATTCAAACTGATAACTTTCAGTTGTTGCACAATATCAGACAAAGAATACATAGGTAATCTTCTTTTACTTTTCTTTTTCCACCTATTCTCTAATCTCTAATATAATTAAAATTGAGTCCTTTTTTAAAAGATAGAATATTTTTATCTTATTTTATCGTGTAGTGAGGGTAAGAAAATAATTTTATTAAGTTGATTTTAAAAAAGAAAAAAAACAGACGAGAGTGAGAGAGAAAGAGACGGGGAGAGCAGAGGAAAGAGAAGAAAAGAAAAGATGAGGAGGAGAGGAGAGAGAATAAGAGAGAGGTGGGTGAAGGAGGCCGGTGGTGATTTACTGGCAGATGGCTGGTCCGAGAGAAGAAAATGGTGGAGGGAGAGAAAATAGAGGGGAGAGAAAAGGGAGGGAGGAGAGAGAAGTCTGCCACTGGTGATGGAGGAAGAGAGCGAAGAAGGAGGAGATCGAGTGAAGCGGACCGGTTGCCTCGACGTGGCTAGCGACAGTAGCCGACTGGTTGGAGAACAAGAAGAAAGAAAAAAAAGGAAAAAAAATTTAAAAATGTTTTTTTTTTTTAGGTTTTTAATTTTTTATAATGTGCTATTTTCATAAAAATTTCATAAATTGCATGATAAAAAAATGAAAAAGAATAAGAAAAAAAATTACTTTTTCTTTTTTTTTTTCATTATTATTGTGTTTATTTTATTAAAATTTTTAATAAATTATAATTTATAATAATTTCACTAAAAACTTAACAAATACATATTTAGCGAAAATTTTACTTGATTATATATTTTTATTTATGAAAAAAATATAGATATTTTTTATCATTTTTTTTCTCTTATTGTTTTTTTAAATATCTTTTTGAAAAAAAATTGTGTCTGAAAATAATTTTAAAATTTGATCTACATTTTTTTTAAAAAAAATATTAAGAATAAAAGAAAAGAATGAAAAAATTAATAAAAAAAAAGTGTTAAATCTTTTATTTGTTTTTTTTTTCTTTATTCACTTTTCCTTTTATTGATTTTTTGGAAATAATTTTAATTTAAAATAATTTAATAAAATTACTTATATATACTTAAAAATATATATAATTCCCGCAACATCGCGTGAATAAAATTCTAGCATATATATATATATATATCAATCACTACTATTACTATATATAAAAGTACCGATTTCAATTAATTAGTGAAAAGATTATCAAAATAGTAATTGCTACACGCTTATTCTTTTTTTAATTAATAATAAACTCAAGTTATAATTTATGAGTACGTATATTTTATAATAAATCCAAGTTAATTCCATTTTATCCTTAATTTGTTAGTTTTTTTAATTTAAATTTAATTCCTTATATACTTGTTTGAGAATCAAGCTCTCAATAGTGTTAAGAAATGTTAACACCACTTTCATTTTCTTACTTTTGTTTTTCATTTTTCCCTTTTAAGTTCAAAATTTTATTAAGAGAAATTATCAATTTTTAGTCGAATCAAATCAAGTTATTAAAAGAATATCCTAATACTAACTTTTAAAATACTCCACTTATTTCAAATGAATGCTCCTTTTTCAGATACTCAAAATCATAGGAATGACATGTTTTGTTATTTATTTTATACATTTTATCCTTTAAGTGACATATTAAGAATTAAATAGCCGAACCTAAATTTACTATTTCAGCGAGTATTTTCCATTTTGAAAAATGAACATTATCTTAAAATAATTATATGATGGACATTCAATTTGGCACAGGGAGAGTATTATATAGAACTAGACACAATTAAAATTCAGTTATAACTAAAATCAATATTAATTGAACAAAAAAATGTTTAATATTAAAATATTGAGTCAGGCTTTAACTGAATAATATGGTATATTAGTTTTGATATTTATTCTTTTTATCAACAATATATATATATGTTTCTTTTATTTAGTTTTGGTACTTGCTTTTATTTTTATATCTAAATTATGCTAGAATGTAGATTATTTAAAGTTGCTTGCTTAGTAAAGTTTTATGTTTGAATAATTCAATACTATCTCAATAATAATGCTCAACAATCTCATGTTTACTTATTGAAACTATCGATTTCTTTTCTTTATTAATGCTTTATTTACTATAACAATCTCATTTTTTATTATTAAATTGATAGTTAAAATATTAATCCCAAAATTTTATTTAATATTTATCAAACATAACTTTGGATTGATAGTCCTCTTCTTATATGTTCTACTGTTGTGTTATTTTTTAATGTGGTCAATTATTTGTTATGGCCTGCCTTATTTTTTTTTTTTTTGGTGAGGAAACTAAAGCATATATACCCTACATATTTTTATGATGTCCAACTAGACCTGTTTAATGGTCGGGTTATCCGCCCAAATTCAAAGGATTGTCCAATATTTGGGAGGGTTTTGATAAAAATATTAGGTCTGAAATATGGATTTGGACAAAAAATAAGACCAATTTAAAAAATGGACTGGGTGTTGACTCCAATAATCAATGTCCAAACCCAACCCGATCCGGCCCATTTTCGGACTAACTTGATAAATTGAAATGAATTTCATAAATGCTAATTAATTAGGATTAAAAAATCATGATTCACTAACTTGGTAATTGAAGCATTTAATTATATTAATGATTTAAGCATAATAATCAAACTAATCACAAAATTTTGTTCAATTATACATTTATTTTTGATAAAATTAGTCATTTATGCTATTTTATATATTTTAATATATTAGTCTTCATATTTAGTTATCTTTTGATATTAAATTAATATTTCAATTATTAATTTATGATAATTCAAATTGAAAAACTAATAGATTTTTTTTTTAACTCCATATAAAGCCTTTTTTATTTATTAATTTTGCCTAAAACCATCTAGGTAAATATAAATTGTTTATTAAAAGTTAAATAAACTTAATTAGTTTAATTATTAGATATAATAATTATTATCTACATTATGTTTTACATTAAAAATGATTTATTATTGTTATTATTATTTTTATTAATGACAAGTAAAAAATTTATTAATATTTAATAAAAGTTTCATCTCAAGTAATAATATTGATATATTATATCATTCACATATAAATAAACTAATATATATATATATATGTGCGCGCGCGCGCATGCTTCTGAGCTAAACTGGTAATTTTTGCAGAGTTGGTGTAAAACTGCCAACAGTGGAAGTGAGATATAAAAAGCTCCGCGTGGAAGCAGAATGTGATGTAGTTCATGGAAGCCGCTACCCACACTGTGGAATTCTCTAAAAAGCGTGGTTTCTGTAAGTGTATATTACAGATTAATCCTGCAGACTAGTTTTCTACGATTAAATATATATATATATGTACTGTAGATTACTATATATATATATATATATATGGTCTAAATTTGGATGTTGTTTCACAGTACCCTGCAGCAAAACTGATGGGTTCAGAATCACACCAAGCTGACATATGCCTTATTAGTGATATCAGTGGTATCATAAAGCCTGGAAGGTGCTTAATTTCTTTAAACTTAAACTGGTCAGTCAGATCATGAAGGATCAAAGTTAAATTAAGGTATAGCTAATTAAGTATCATCCGCTAATATCTTGCAGGATGACTCTACTACTTGGTCCTCCAGGATGTGGGAAGACCTCCTTGTTAAAGGCACTTTCCGGGAATCTAAACCAATCGCTTAAGGTTTGTATACCTACCTATATCTATATGATCACCACTATACGCTTTTCTTTCCTAATTTAATTACTTCATCGCAATTCCCAACTTATTTTTGCACGTTACTAATATATATATATATATATATATATATATATAGTTCCAAATGTATACATCATGAAACATGTACATATAATATCCTGCTAGATCGATAATTAAGGTGACTGACTGTTGCTTCCACTAGGTCACAGGGGAAGTTTCTTATAACGGATACAAACTAGAAGAGTTTATTCCCCAGAAAACTTCTGCATATATAAGCCAAAATGACTTTCACATTTCTGAGATGACAGTGAGAGAAACACTTGATTTCTCACCCCATTGTCAGGGTGTAGGAAGCCGTGCAGGTATATATATATATATGTTTAATTTCCTTCAGCTCTACCTAATCATGACCTTAGTTTTTGTTGTTGTTGTTGCAAAAGTGATAATTAAACTACCTTTTCTATGGTTTTAAAGAGATGATGATGGAGGTCAGTAAAAGGGAGGCAGAAGCAGGAATCGTTCCTGATCCAGTAATTGATACTTACATGAAGGTGCGTATACAATATCTACCTTACTTTTGTTCTGTATGTCCTTGTCTCATATAAGATCGGATAGATTACTTATTTTTACATAGCTTAATAATTAGTAGTATTAATTTATTACAAGCATGCAGCATAAATAAATGTGGTTTGTTTTCAATATTTTCACAGGCAACATCTGTCAAAGGGCTAAAAGGAACACTTCAAACTGACTACATACTAAAAGTAATTATCTTACTCAAGCTTTGATCGATCCTCGTGAATGCATTTTGTATCACCCCCTCCTGCTAGCTAATAACATGTCTACTACTATTCCTGCGCTTTGATCGATCAGATCCTTGGACTTGATATTTGCGCTGAAACATTTGTTGGTGATGCCCTAAGAAGAGGTATCTCTGGTGGTCAGAAGAAAAGATTGAGTACAGGTACGTACGTAGTGAATTTAGTGTATGCAAATAACAAATTAAGTTTAGCGGAATACTATATATATATTCTGCAGTTCACCAAGAACCCTAAAATAGATAAATACTAAATCTTCTGGTCAGTTCTGACTTCTGATTTTAACTTGAATCTGTTTTTCATCCAAATTATGCAGGGGAGATGGTTGTAGGTCCCATAAAAACTTTGTTTATGGATGAAATAACAAATGGACTTGACAGTTCCACTGCATTTCAGATTGTTGCTTGTCTTCAGCAGTTTGTGCACATGACAGATGCTACTTTGTTGGCTTCACTGCTACAGCCCGCACCAGAAACATTTAATCTCTTTGATGATATTATCTTGATGGCACAAGGGAAAATTTTGTATCATGGACCGCGTGATCAAATTCTTCAGTTTTTTTACTACTGTGGGTTTAGGTGTCCTCAGAGGAAAGCGATCGTGGACTTCCTTCAGGAGGAAAGTGAAATCCAGTACTTTTTGATAAACTTTTTTTTTTTTTTTTTCCTTTTCCTGCAGTGTGGTCTATTGCTTCTTCAACTTTAAAGTATTTAGGCTTTGGATTTTTTTGCAGGTTTTATGCAAGAAAGATCAAGCACAATACTGGTACAGCACTGAGCTACCCTACTCTTATTTTTCCGTTGATATGTTCTCCAGGAAATTTAAGGCATCCCCCTTGGGGAAGAAGATAGATGAGGATCTCTTAGACCCATACGATAAGTCCCAAGGCCATAAAGATGCCCTTTCCTTTAGTGAGTATTCTGTTTCTAAATGGGAAATCTTTAAAGCTTGCATGTCAAGGGAGCTTCTTCTTTTGAGAAGGAACTCAATTTTTTACGTATTCAAAATAACTCAGGTGAGGACTTTGTTCTGTGTACATAATCTCTTTAATTTACTTCTTTTAATTTCATATCAATCAAGTTTCGTGCTCAAACAGTTTCAAGCTTCAAGAACATATTTTTTTGGATAAGCAAAGTTTTTATTTATCCAAAAGCAGCATGCACTGCTACATCAATACAACCAGCAGAGCTGGCAAACAAATGTACTATTTTACAATGTCTTCTTTACTTAACTAAGAACCAATTATGCTATCAGTGAGCTTTTTAACCCCCATGCAACATGCAAATCTCTATTAACAGTATCATTCTTTATGGTTTTCATCCCCCTAGTCTATAGCTAACCTCCTCCTTGATTTTCTCAAGCATTTGCATACATTGCTGAGATTGTTTACCAAACCTGCGGTTATTCCTCTCCCTCCATACATGATATATGAGAGCATTCCAAGCAATTCGAAGCACTGTAGCAATAAGAGATTTACCCTTTAGCTTCCTCTTTGCCCATTGAACTTCAAAGTCCCAGCTTCTGATGACTCTATGAAGCTTACATAGGTGCAGAATCTCCCTCCATACTGCCTTAGAATACTCACACTCAAAGAATAAATGGTCTCGAGTCTCCATTTGTTGACTGCACATATCACAAGTTCCATTAAGTTCCATTCCCCATTCCATCAATCGATCTTTTGTAGGGAGCTTGTTCTGAATTGCCATCCATGATATTTGGGAATGCCTTGGAATATGGTAGGCATACCATACCAATCTATCCCAATCCACCTTTGGCTGCCTTGGCCTGATTTGCTGCCACACTTTAGCCATTGAAAACCTGTCCCCAGGAAATTTCCAAACTAATCTTCCATTATTCTGATAGGTAAATTGAGTTGCTAATGGTCTCAATTGTAGGAGTTTCCTCCAAATCCAGCTACTTCCCTGGGTGATTGGGAACTGCCAGAATGAGGTGCCTTTTAGAACATAGTTGTGGATCCAAGCAATCCACCATGAACCTGCCTTAAAAAGCAATGTCCATATTATCTGCATTATGCTTGCCCTGTTCCAAGAACCTAGATCCTTCAGGCCAAGTCCCCCCTCTGATCTTGGACAACAAATTTTCTGCCAGCTCACCCTTGCTCCTCTGGCTTCTGCATCTTTCCCTAACCAATAGAATCGAGAACAGAGTTGATTAATTCTGGAGAGCACTGCCTTAGGTAGAATAAAAATTCTACACCAATAGTTTTGTATATTGAACAAAACTGATTGAATAAGCTGAAATCTTCCAGCATAGGACAGAATCTTTGATGTCCAGTGAGTGATCCTAGCAGTAATCTTTGAGATAAGCGGGACACAGTCTTTTTCTGTCAGCTTCTTTGTTACTAAAGGAACCCCCAAATACCTCACTGGCAGCTCTCCTAGCTTGAAGCCTGTCACCCCCTGGATTTCCTGAAGCTGAGCTCTACTGATTCCAGAAGAATAAAGTTCACTTTTGGCACAGTTGAGCTGCAAACCAGAAAGTTTGTAAAAACTTTCCAGGATATCTTGCACTCCTTGGATGGATTTCAGGTGCCCTTTAGTGAAAATCATCAAGTCATCAGCAAAACATAGGTGAGTGAGCCCAATCCTTTTGCACTTAGGATGGAAATCAAAGACTTTATGCTGTGCAGCAGCATCCAAAAGCTTAGAAAGTGCATTCATAGCAAGCACAAACAGATAGGGGGAGATAGGATCTCCTTGCCTTATACCCCTTTCTCCCTTAAAGTAACCCACCAAGCCTCCATTAATTGATAGAGAGAACCTAGGACCAGTGATGCAACTCTTGGTCCATGTTATAAATTCTGTTGGAAAATTCAAAGCTGCAAGAACCAGCAACATGAAGTCCCAGTCAAGTGTATCAAAAGCCTTTTGAAGGTCAACCTTTATAGCACTTCTAGGTGACAGAGTTTTCCTGGCATAGCCTCTTACTAACTCCTGTGCCATTAGGACATTATCTGAGATATTCCTTCCTTCCACAAAGGCACTTTGACTTTTGCTGATGATTGTTGGCAGGAATTTTTTGAGTCTTCTTGCCATCACAGATGTAATACTTTTGTAGACTACTGAACAACAAGAAATAGGCCTGTAGTCTTTAATACAAGTAGGATTTTGGTTGCTTCAAGAACATATTGATAGAAGTAGAACTGAAGAAACTGAAGCTCCAAAAATTTACCAATTGAAATTGGGGTCAAGTCAAATTTCCAGGATGAAGTTTGTAATTAAACAAGCTTTAATCATAAGGCTTATGAACTTTGAAACATTAAAAATATCTTCTTTTGGCAGCTTGTCATCATAGCATGCATCGCAATGACTGTATTTTATAAGACACGGATGGATATCGATGTTGTTCATGCAAATTACTACCTGGCTGCGCTGTTTTTTACGCTCATGATACTTGTGGTGGATGAGTTTCCTGAGGTGTACATGACAATTTCAAGACTTCCAGTTTTCTATAAGCAGAAAATGTTATGCTTTTACCCTGCTTGGGCTTATGCAATTCCAGCCGCTATTTTAAAGCTTCCTATGTCATTTTTGCAATCCCTTATTTGGACATCTATCACTTATTACGTAATGGGATACACTCCTGAGGTTTCAAGGTGAGTTCCACAGGAAATTTAAAATATACTGTAGTTCACTAGTACTAGATCAGCTCCTTTTTGATACTGCATATATGTTTATGTTTCTCACTTTCTCTTGAAATGGTTAGGCACAACAAACTCCATTTATGTTGTGACTCGTGAGAGCTACAAATCTAGTAGTTAGAATTTTTATCCATTTATGTTGTGCAAAGGAAACTGTATCCTAGGAAGTGAAGGGGAAGATATGAAAGAAATGCCTAGTAATTTACTAGTTATCAGGAACTTGAGATAGAATCTCCTTTCTAGCAAGGGAAGGGCAAGGGCTACTCCCTTTATGCAATTGCAACCTAACCCCATCAGAGGGGAAAAAAAAATTAAAAATACTAATAATAGTGATAGAAAGAGTGGAAAGAAACATTTTTCATACCATACACAAAAACGCAAGCAAACAAGATTTATTCTGGTTGGTGAGCCTACTAAATGTTGATCATTTGCTCTGTTTTCAGGTTCTTCCGCCAGTTTGTGACGTTTTTTGCTGTGCAATTAACAGGAATATCCTTGTTCCGATTCGTGGCCTCCCTCTTCCAGACTTTTGATTCTTCAGTGGCAGCTTCTAGCCTCATAATCTTTTTATACTGGTTATTCTGTGGCTTCATCATTCCGCGGCGTAGACTTCTTCCTACCTCTTATTGATCAGTTTATTTAAATGATTCCTGTAAAAAGGATGCATACTTAGTAATCTGTTTCATTGGTTACAGCATCCTGGCCAGGTTGGATGAAGTGGGTTTTTTGGGTTTCTCCTATGTCATATGCAGAGATAGCACTTTCTGGAAACGAATTTCTTGCTCCGCGATGGCAACAGGTGAGATTCCTATTTATTGCTTTAAATGGTTTTTATTATGCATCTAGTTAAGCTGCCTTCTTCAAAAGAATGATGAATTCTCATAGATTTCTTGCTAGTAAAATATTTGACAAGCATGAAGTGTATCAGATTGAGTGAGTCCAAAGATTTATGGTTAAAGATCAGCAGATACAATAGACTAGAGCACATGAATTAATGATTTTTTTAATTAGTGTGCCTCTTTCCTCCAAAAGAAGTTCTTCTTTCCACCAAACTACAGTACAATTTCATTTTTTTTAATAAATTTAATAGAATTGAAACCATCGTTGCTGCAAAGTTCTAAGGTTCCGTGAGTCTAATCAATATAATGGACTGAGTTGTAGGGGGAATCTTATTTCCATTGTTGATAATTTAAAGCAGTCACCTGCAGGATCACAAAGAGATGTTAAGAGTAGGGGCCGGATAATGAAAATGGTTGTTTGACTGAAACGATGCTTGCTTAATGAAAGTTCACAACAATGCAGAAAGTGTACTCTGTTTTCCTTTGATTATTTATCTTGCAGATGCTGACCATGCGCACTACAATAGGACAAGCAACACTAGAGAGTCGTGGATTATACTTTGATGAATATTTTTTTTGGATAGCAATAGCTGCATTGTTTGGTTTTGCTATAGTTTTTAACATCGGATTCACCTTGGCCTTAAGTTTCTTGAAGCGTAAGTTTATCTTTTTGATCTTTTTTTTTTCCCAATTTTCTTGTGTGTTAACTTATGAAGAAGAGAAATACAGGATTATTTACCATTGAAATTTGAAACACATGCAGCACCGGGATGGTCTCGTGTTATTATTTCACGTGAAAAGCTTTCCAAGATACAAAAGGGAGATTCCAATGGGGTTGCAGATGTGGTGAATGGATTAAGCCATTCGAATTCCAGTGGTAAGAAACCAGCTAGTAACGTGTTGTTTTTTCTTCTCCTGACATATAATTGTTCTTTCCAATCTCATTTTCATCATATTTATGGTTGCTTTGTCTCCATCACAGGCAGGATGGTATTACCTTTTGAACCTTTAACATTAACCTTTCAGGATGTGCAATACTATATTGACACCCCTTCGGTAATCAAAATACATTCTTCTTTGGCATAAAATCATTTTTAATGAACCATAGAATATTGATGCACTGTTTCTTCTTGGCCCTAGGAAATGAGAAAAAAAGGACATACTCAGAGAAAGGTGCAACTCCTTTCAAATGTTACAGGAGCATTAAGGCCTGGTATTCTAACAGCACTGATGGGTACTAGTGGAGCAGGAAAAACCACTCTTCTGGATGTTCTTGCAGGGAGAAAAACTATAGGCTGCATACAAGGAGAAATTAAAGTTGGTGGGTACCCTAAAGTTCAAGAAACATTTGCTAGGATATCTGGTTATTGTGAACAAAATGACATACATTCTCCACAAATCACTGTACAAGAATCTTTAATTTTTTCGGCTTCATTGCGTCTGGCTTCTCATATTGACTCAAAAACTAAAGCTGTAAGACTCTCAGATATAAGAGTTGTTGTTTTCATATAGAAAACCAAAATTTGAGTTAAGTTGTGATAAAGTTGCTTTTGTTGGTTTTGTAGGAATTTGTTAAAGAAGCCCTTGAGATTATTGAACTTGATGATATCAAGGATGCCTTGGTTGGCATACCTGGTCTTACTGGTTTATCAACTGAGCAACGTAAGCGACTTACAATAGCGGTAGAGCTTGTTGCTAATCCTTCCATAATTTTCATGGATGAACCTACATCTAGCTTGGATGCAAGAGCAGCAGCCATTGTCATGCGTGCAGTGAAGAATGTAGCTGATACAGGTCGAACAATTATTTGCACAATCCACCAACCAAGCATTGATATATTTGAAGCATTTGATGAGGTAAAACCTGTTATGTTGATGTTCATTTTTTGATCATCATATATAGACATAATTGCTATTGTGAAGATATCTATTATAAAGGAAGCAATTTTCTCTTTTATATACTATTCAGTTTTTCTTTCATATACATGTTGCTTTCATCGCAGTTGATTCTTCTGAAAAATGGTGGGAGTTTAATCTACTTTGGTCCATTAGGTCAACATTCTTCTAGAGTTATAGAGTATTTTGAGGTTAGTCCAAGTGTTCAACCACCCCCATATTCTTTTCATTCTCTGCTAACTCTATTAATTGCTTCTAGCAGATAGTCTTGATCGATCTTGATCTCTTATACTCTCTGTATTCTTACTGACAGAGTATTCCCGGGGTGCCAAAGATTAAAGACAATTGTAATCCAGCAACATGGATGCTAGAGGTTACTTCCCCATTTGTGGAGGCTGAACTTGGAGCTGATTTTGCACAAATGTACAACAAATCTGCTCTATATGAGTGAGTTTAATCACTCAGCAGTAATTAGTTTTGATTTTTACAAAGCTGAATGATCCATTAGTGCCTCAAATGCAATACTCTTATATTCATCACCAATCACAATCTAAGAAAGACATAATAATCTATTGGAAAAGACAATGCAAATTGTTTGAATCACCTCTGATGTTGTAGGAATTATTCTTGAAGCATTATTTTCAACTAATTGCATATGTATCAAATAGAGTGCTTAATGGCACACAATCCATTATATATAATACCAGTATATATATAGGAATGCTTGAGGATCACTAACTTGAAACTTCCCATATAATTGATGGGCGTCATAGGAGTTATCGAGCAAAGTAAGGTTCCAAAGAGTAGCTCTTTTCTTTTTGATTAACTCTATACTTGCATCTTGGCAGGATGCATTGCTGCCTTAACTCAAGTGTCTATAGAATTAAATAATAATTATCTTTACAAAATGGAAAATTCACTTATTTTATTTCTTTTTTTTTCTCTTTTTGCTGGTAGGAACAACAAAGAGCTTGTAAGGCAGTTGAGTGATCCACCTCTTGGTTCAAGAGATCTTTATTTTCCAACCCAATTTTCACAAATTTGCTGGGGCCAGTTTAAATCTTGCCTATGGAAACTACATTTATCCTATTGGAGAAGTCCTTCGTACAACTTGACACGTTTCTTGCAGACTGTTATAATATCTTTGGCTTTGGGTTTAGTATTTTGGAACCAAGGACAGAAAATGTAAGAATGGGGGCAAACTGGCATAGGAATCATCATTTTCTTGGATAGTCATATATAAGCATCAGTTTTCCTTTACAGTAAATTTGCTGATAACTAACTTCAATTTTCTATATCTTCTTCCCAGAAATAACCAGCAAAATTTGTTCAATGTTTTCGGTTCAATGTATGCTGCGGTGGTCTTTCTTGGGATGAATAGCAGCTCATCTGTCCAACCATTTGTTGCCACAGAGAGGGTTGTTATGTATCGAGAAAGATTTGCAGGGATGTACTCTTCCTGGGTTTATGCACTTGCACAGGTACGTTCTCTTTTCATATCATAAGTTATTATGAACTCCTTTTTTTTTTTTGTTTTTGTTTTTCGGTTGAGTTGAGTTGAGTTGCTTGTTTTCCGAATTCTTGATAAAACTTAGAGTAAATGTAAGAATGGGGCTTAATTATTTTTGCAGGTAACAATTGAGATACCCTATCTATTTATCCAAGCTCTTGTGTTTGAGATGATCACATATCCCATGATTGGCTATTATGGAACAGCATATAAGGTTTTGTGGAACTTATATGCAATCTTCTGCACACAGCTCTACTTCACTTTTTTTGGAATGTTGTTTGTGTCATTAACACCAGATGTCACAATAGCTGGAGCTTTATCTTCTGCCTTCTACCCACTGCTTAATCTTTTCTCTGGCTTTCTGATTCCTCAAATGGTAAGCTATTACTCAGACTCAGATGAAAACAGCATGAAAAAGTGAATTATGTTTGAAGCATAATATAATACTAACAGTTACTCTATGAGATAGTAGTATTCACTTGGCTGGTTATATTGTTCTTCCTCTGCAGAAAATTCCAAAGTGGTGGATCTGGTTGTATTATCTAATGCCTACATCTTGGACATTGAATTGTTTGCTCACTTCACAATATGGAGATGTGAATGATGAAATTATGGTATTTGGTGAAGCCAAGACAGTTGCTTCTTTGCTACAAGATTATTTTGGGTTTCACCATGACCGCCTCCCTATTACAGCAATCTTTCTGATTTCCTATCCCCTAATTTTTGCAACTCTTTTTGCATTTTTTCTTGCACGTTTAAATTTTGAGCGAAGGTGAATTTGTCTTTCCCACGAGGATGAAAATGTTGTACATAAAACATAGATGATGTAATAAGACTTGGAATGTCTTCCATTGAGCTTTATTTTTACCCTTAACCAAGCTAAAGGAACTTCCCTTACTTCCATAACATCCTCGATCACTTGTTCCATTTAAATCTCGAACATTTTTAGAGTATAACAATCTAATCATCTGACAAGCTTTTCAAGATTTGCTAACGCTAATGCTAATGCTAATGCTGATGCTCACTTCTTTCTTCTTTAGCTAATAAAATTATCCTCTGATTAAACATGATTAACTCTCTTACATTCTAGCTGCCAAACGGCTACAATTGGTTGGTTCAACTTCATTTCATTAATCTTTGATGTTTCAGAATAAAGCCTGTTTTCGAACATCATTTTTTACTTGTTGGAATATTAATCTCTTGTTTGTTAAGGTGAGAAAACTCTAGTTTAGATTCCTCAAGTCAAGTGATAAAACAATGAACATCATTTTTCATTTGTTACAATTGGATGATTCTCTTCTTTAATTTAAAACCTTTGTTTTCTGCTGTTGCAAAAATCCACTGAGGTTTAGCCTTTAGGATGGCAGAGATGAAGAAGAGAGAGGCGCAGGGGGTGAAAGTTTGAACAAACCATCAAAACATTATATATAGAATAGAAGACAAACAACTGAGGCACGAATCATGCTGTAGATGGACTTATTTACATAGTAATAGATTTGAAACCTGAACCTACAACCTTCATGTTTTGATAAAGGCAAATAGTTAACCATAAAGGACGGTCATTTGCATTTAACCAAACACACACATTGTCCTACAGACCAAAACACGCACTCTAGAAACACACCAAATTAAAAAGACAAGACAATAGCTTAAACCTCCATAACTCCATGACTAAAACTACTCACTCAACGCCCACCAAGCCAGAATCAGCACATCTATCATGGTGGTGTGCCAGTGCCGATGGTACCACCAGGGATAGTAGGCTGGACGCGAACACATCCGGTCCCAGGGAAGGCACAAAAGACTGATGGCCCGAGACCAAAGCCAACACCTCCACCAGGGGTTGGAACCAGCCCACCACTTGTACCAAAGCCTCCTAGGAAGTTCTGAGGATGGTCAACTTCCTCTTTGAGTCCTCTCCCTTCAGCATTTGAGGCAAGGACCACCAGGACAATGACTGAGATCAACACCATCTTTGCAACTCTTTCCATTATGAAACCACTCCAAACTGCACCTTAGCAATTAACAAACCCCGCTCTCTCACTCACTGCTTGTAATTTGTTAGTATGTGAAAAACCTAGCCATCCCTGCCCATCTTTATAGCACCAAAGTTTCATTTTTAAATTAATTAATGTATGCCTATCATTTCTTACTCATCATAAACAGGTAGTCTTTCATTGGAAATTATGTTATGGTCACTAAATGATACAGCTAAGACATTTAAGTTAATATTGCCATTTTTTACCTGAGGTTCAATTTAACTGAAACGACTTCAATAAGCCCACATGAAACAACAGTAAATCCAATCAAGCTTTTACCTTTTTCTTGCAGGAAATTGTTATGCAGCGAATTCTAAAGGTTTAACAGCTTATATTAATTGAAATGAGGGCTCCAAGAGAAGGTATAAGTGGTGCAATTCGTCAATAAAAGGGAAGTGAGGCAGTCCAAGTTAGAAATGTTTGCCTATCATTTGATAGAATATTGTAGCATGCTAATTCTTGGGGCATAACTGTCTTTTAACCAATTGAGTCCTATTGTTCTAAAGATCACCAGTACTCACCATCCTTGGTGTATTTAAGGTGGATTTATGGTGCTGTTGTTGTATTTAAGATGTCCTTACCTAACAGGACATTATTAGGTCTGCTTAGCCTTAAAATCTTGGACACTGTCAACGATCTGCCATGTGTTCCTTTTCAGTAGAAAGACATTTCCCTGTTTTATTGCATTCTTACTCATGCAACTGCTTCTGATTTACCTTTTCTCTTACAAGACTTGAACATGAGCTGGTTCATTAGAAGTCTAAATTCATTATTTTAAGCATATATAACTCAAAGAAGTTAGAAAAGTTCCAGACATGCATGTTAGTTTTAAGAAGGTTGATGTGGTTCATCAATAGGGTGGTTGATGTCTGTCATACCCTATATATAATTTATAATTTCTATGGTGAAAATAACCCAACTTCGTTAATTAGCCAAGTGATTGAGATTTACAGTTTTGAAAGTTTTTGGCCATGCCCTGTAACAGGATTTACTTCTAGACGATCTCATGATTAAGCACACCATGATCTGCTGATTCTATAGGTTATCGTTTGTGCACTGAAAAAGGATCGTTATTATAAAGTTGCAATCAAAAGTAATCAATAATATGCCATTTTTTCATAATAGCCAATGGCCAGTGATTAGAATCTGAATCCATTTCGCTACCCTATTCAACGCACAATCAATTACATATGATTCTGACAGGTACTGGTTAATGGTGAATAACTTCTTCAAGAGATTTACGAGTGCCATTAATATTATTAACTCAAGTATTGAAAGTCTAACTACTAGTAAAATTTCTGGTACGCCCGATCTTCCAGCCTGTACAAATTTCAGATAGTCACACTGTTAGTAAAGCTGCTATTAGCATGAAATTTTCTCTTCTTCTTCTTCTTCTCTTTTTTTTCCCTTATCGCATGCCGGCCAGATTGGTAGTCATTTGCCAAGCTTTTGCATGCCTATTCGAGACTTGAAGCAGCTTTAATGCGGTCAGAGAAAACCTTTCTTTCTTTTAACTTTATACAATAAATCAGAATATCAAATGTTGAACTTGAACCTCAAGGCGGAACACACTATGAACATTTGATCAAAGACTTACAAATTTACACTTTGCAAGAACAAAGATGACTTTCAAACAAATTTACGCTTGACATCACAGAATGAAATATGTAATAAAAAGTCAAAACATGATTAAAAAAAAACCATAAAACAACTCCATAATCTCTCCCACCTAAATAGGCCACAAACAATTTTTGGTTCACAACCCTGCAATTCTTCCTGATCTCACCCTTTGTTCCTGTTAGCACTTCATTATAACCCATCTTAATCATTGCTGCAGCAAACTTTCTGGCCCATGCTTTACCATGCCTTGCATTCTCCCTTCCTATTTTGGTGTGGCACGACTGCTTAGAAGAGTTTGATCAGATGTTAACAAGCCATGGTTGTTCTTCAAAACTGTATAGTACTTATTATCTAGCCTGTGTGGTGTTAGAATATCAAGTGGCACTGTAGGGTCTCGGTTAGATCCAGGTCTGGGGCACCTTTTCCTCATTTGCCTAGCAAATTCAGGATCCAATTAAGGGTCTTATAGGTAAGTTTCACTGAAAGAGTGTAAACGATCAGAGAAAGAAGAAGACTGTGAAACACCAATGGAATGTGCCCCAGAAAGTGTCACCATTTCGTCGAGGTTAAGGCCTTTTCGTGCAAAATTGTCTTCCAGTTGATTGGCATTGAAGAAAGGTGGGGAGGTTTCCGAAGCCCTCATCTCTTAATGAAACTCTTCCATCGCAGCGTCCTGAAGGCACTACATATTTAATACCACCAACTTTATAGGCACAGTCACGCTCGGCAAATGCAATGATATCTGCACATGAAACTGTTTGAGGGCATTTTGCTTCAGTTTCAGCCTTTGCTGGATCAATCACTTCGAAGCCTCTCAATCTTGGATTGTTAACCGAATGTTCCTTCTCTGATGGTCTACCTGGTTTTGATTCCTAAAGGACATAGGCATCACAACCGTGGAACATATATAATATCGAAAATTATGATTAATCAGTATTTAGTAAACCAGTTAATGTACTTGTACAAGAACACATGATAAACCATTTTGGTTTTGAACTTTTCCACACATTACATTGCCTATTACCATCAACAATGAAACATTGCATTGACTCTAATCCATAGCTTAATTATCATCAACAATGAAACTGGAGAGAGGAGCATCGCATACCCTTACAAAACAATGATGGAAATGCATCCTAATGAGGCCAGGCCAGCAGCTATACCAGGGTTGCTGGACACAGCCTTGTCCAAAGCTTTTCTCACAATAGCCTCTGCAGAAGGAAAGCTTGATTTATAGAAGCCAACCTTCAGCATAGCCTAATGAAACTGAAATCGCTGAAAACATAGCAAGAAAGAAAATGAAGCAGCTGGAGTACTTTAAGCTTGGCATTTTCACTTTACAAAGAGGTCAAAAGAAAGGGATCGAGCAATAGAATTAATTAGGAGTATAAAAAGCAACGAAGATGGAGAGATAAGCTAATCATTATTGTGGCTTTATAGATGGGATAAATTAGGTGAAGATGGCGTGTTGGTATTGTTACCATATCTATTTTAGGACTATTAGCTGTCTATTTACCATATGTATAAGCTGAATAATAGGGATTAATTCCCATGTATATAGGCTGAACATTAGGGATTAATTCCCATGTATATAGGCTGAACTTTAGGGATTAGATACCAGATATTTAGGCTGAACATTAGGGATTAGATACCAGATATTTAGGCTGAACATTAGGGATTACAGTGTAGAGATATGATGAGCTTTCCATGTATAGCATACACAGATTAATATAAAGGGAAGGGGGGCTGACAGTAGACTCACACTTTTCCAAAATCTCTCTTGGCATTTTCTGTTTCTGTTCAGTTCTCTTGGTCTATTTTCTGTTTCTGTTCTCTTGGTCTATTTTCTGTTTCTGTTTCAGATCTCTTGGTCTATTTTCTGTTTCTGTTTCTGTTTCAGTTCTAACATGGTATCAAGAGCAGGTTCGATTTTTTCTTGGGTTTAGTTTCGGTCAGTGGGCATTTTTTTCTTGGGTTTCTGTTCTTCTGTTCAGTTTCAGTCAGTGAGCATATTTTTTTCTCTTGGGATTCAGTTTTTCTTGGGTAATTTTTTTTTTCTTGGGTTTCAGTTCTTCTTGGGTTTCAGTTTCGGTCAGTGGGTAAATTTTTTTTTCCTTGGGTTTCTGTCGACATCAACAGCGGGTGTTGATTCGATTTCGTGGCTATTTTTTCTTGGGTATTTTTCTAGTGGTGTTTTATTACACTTTTCTGGTGGGATATTTTTTTTCTGCATCTTGGTTGCATCATGTCATCGGATAAGTTGGAATTGTTTCCTATTAGGTTTACTGGCAAAAATTATTCTGCCTGGGAGTTTCAATTTCGATTATTTGTGAAAGGAAAAGAATTGTGGGGTCATATTGATGGGAGTGCTCCCGCACCTCTAAATGCAAAGGCTTTGTCTAAGTGGGAAATTAAGGATGCTAGGGTTATGACTTGGATCCTTAGCTCGGTTGAGCCTCATCTTGTTCTCAACCTGAAACCTTATAAAACCGCTGCTACTATGTGGCATTATCTCAACACAGTTTACAATCAAGACAACTCCGCTAGGAGATTTCAACTGGAATATGAGATGGCTAATTTCACACAGGGAAGTCTCTCAATTGAGGAATATTTTTCTGGTTTTCAAACCCTTTGGGCTGATTATTCGGATATTGTTTATGCTAATGTTCCTGCTGCAGCTCTCTCTGCTGTCCAGGCCGTGCATGCAACTAGCAAGCGCGATCAATTCTTGATGAAGCTACGACCTGATTTTGAAATTGCTCGGTCTAATCTGATGAATCGTCATCCTGTACCATCTCTGGATGCCTGTTTGAGTGAACTTCTTCGAGAGGAGCAGCGTTTGGTAACTCAGGCTGCCATGGAACATCAGGCTAATGTTAGTGCACCTGTCTCTATGGCTTATGCAGCACATGGAAGGAATAAGGGTAGAGATATGCGTGTTGTCCAGTGCTTTAGTTGTAAAGCTTTTGGTCATATTGCTCGGAATTGTCCCAAAAAGTTCTGTAACTACTGCAAGAAACAGGGTCATATCATCTCTGCTTGTCCCATTCGACCTGAACGGAAGCCGGGTACTGCCTATCATGCCTTCACTGGTGCTTCTTGTTCTACTGCATTGCCTACTGCCTCGCCGGTTGTTCCTATTCCTTCTTCTACAGCCTTAGCAAACCCGAACACACTCATTCTTGAAATGGTACAACAGATGATCATTTATGCTTTTTCTACTTTTGGACTCTCAGGTAATCATAAAGTTTCTTCTAAGCCATGGTATTTTGACTCTGGTGCCTCTAACCATATGACCAATACTGTTGTCCCTCTTTCCAATGTCAGAAATTACGATGGAAATCTGACAATTAACACCGCTGATGGCAGTTCTCTGCCTATCAGTGCTGTTGGTGATCTTTCCTCTTCCTTAACTGATGTTTTTGTGTCTCCTGCCCTCTCCACAAATCTTATTTCTGTTGGTCAATTGGTTGATAATAATTGTAATGTCCATTTCTCTCGTTCTGGTTGTGTTGTGCAGGATCAAGTGTCAGGGAAAATGATCGCGAAGGGGCCTAAAGTGGGCCGACTCTTTCCTCTTCATGTTTCTCCTTCCACTATTATCCCTAGTTCTCCTTTACTTTCATTTGCATGTAATGTTGTTGGTTCTAGAAATAATTTGTGGCATAGACGTCTAGGTCACCCCAACTCTGATGTACTTCGTACTGTCACATTCAGGTTTATTGGGAAATAAAGCATGTTCTTCTCTTGATCTCTCTTTTGATTGTCCATCATGCAAACTTGGCAAAAGTAAAGTTCTACCCTTTCCTCATCATGCATCTCGTGCATCACAATGTTTTGATGTTATTCATAGTGATGTTTGGGGGATTGCACCTATTGTTTCTCATGCGCATTACAAGTATTTTGTTACCTTCATTGATGATTTTAGTCGGTTTACTTGGGTTTACTTCCTTCGGGCTAAGGCCGAAGTTTTTTTAGTCTTTAAGCGCTTTCTTGCACTTCTTGAAACTCAATTTTCTACCAGCATCAAAGTATTACGCTCTGATTCGGGCGGTGAATACATGTCTAATGAGTTTCAAGATTTTCTTCAAAGCAAAGGGATCTTATCTCAGCGTTCTTGTCCTTCGACACCACAACAAAACGGTGTTGCTGAGAGGAAAAATCGACACCTTCTTGATGTGATAAGAACTATTTTACTTGAATCATCTGTTCCTCCTCGTTTTTGGTGTGAAGCACTTTCTACTGCTGTCCATTTGATCAATCGCTTACCCTCTCCTACGTTAAATCATGTTTCTCCTTTCTTTAAGTTGTTTGGTCATTCTCCTTCCTATTCTGATCTACGTACCTTTGGTTGTGTTTGTTTTGTGCATCTCTCTACTCATGAACGTCATAAACTTACTGCTCAGTCTGTTAAGTGTGTTTTTCTTGGTTATGCTATCTCTCAAAAGGGATATGTTTGTTATGATCCTCAGGCTCGTCGTATAAGAGTTTCTAGGAATGTGATTTTCTTTGAAAATCAATATTTTTTTCCATCTCATATTGAGCTGCCATCTGCATCTTTATCCCTTCTGCCTAGTTTTTCTGATTCCCCAACACTTGTAGAAAGGTTTAAACCTGGTTTTGTCTATGGACGACGGAGAAGACATGAGTCTGGTTCCACTTCCTCTGTGCCTCCTTCCGATCTTGCCTCGGCACCTGATCCTGCTCCTGCTTCCAGCATTCTTCGTCGGTCTACTCGTCTTTCTCGACCCCCTGATCGGTATGGTTTCTTCTCTTTTGTTTCTCTTATCACTACTTTATCTACTATTTTCATTCCCTCTTGCTACAAACAGGCCATGGAACATGAGTGTTGGCAAAATGCAATGCGAGTAGAACTTCAAGCACTTGAGGAGAATCACACTTGGGATATTGTTCCTTGTCCTCCTACAGTCAAACCTATTGGGAGTAAATGGGTTTTCTCTGTAAAACTTCGTTCTGATGGCTCTTTGGACAGGTACAAAGCTCGCCTTGTAGCTCTCGGTAACAAACAGGAATATGGGATTGATTATGAGGAGACATTTGCTCCTGTTGCCAAAATGACCACGGTTCGAACCATCTTAGCTGTTCCTGCTTCACAGTCATGGCAACTGCATCAAATGGATGTGAAGAATGCCTTTCTTCATGGTGATCTCCAGGAAGAGATTTACATGAAGCTTCCCTCTGGTATGACTACTTTTTCTCCTCATGATGTCTGTAAGCTAAGGCGTTCTTTGTATGGGCTCAAGCAAGCACCTCGGGCTTGGTTTGAGAAGTTTCGCAGTACACTTATTTCCTTCAGTTTTACACAAAGTCAGTATGATTCTTCTCTCTTCTTCCATACGTCTGCATCGGGTATAGTCCTTCTCTTGGTTTATGTGGATGATATTATTATTACTGGTACTGACGGCAATTTGATTACTAAGCTTCAGCATATGTTACATGCCACTTTTCATATGAAAGATCTTGGCCAGCTTACATACTTCTTAGGATTAGAAGTCCATCATCGGGCCAATGGTATTTTTGTAAATCAGCATAAGTATATTCAAGATCTTATTACTTTAGCTGGTTTGGAGGACACTTCTTCTGTTGATACTCCTATGGAGGTAAATGTCAAATACAGGAAATATGAAAGGAATATTCTCGATGATCCTACTCTCTATCAGCGCCTGGTTGGGAGTCTTATCTACTTGACCACTACGCGACCTGATATCTCCTATGTTGTTCATCAGGTCAGTCAGTTTATGTCTTCTCCTCGGCATCTACATCTTGCTGCAGTTCGACGCATTATTCGCTATCTTCGAGGTTCACCTACTCGTGGGTTGTTCTTTCCTACTGGCTCCTCTCTTCAACTTGTTTCCTATAGTGATGCTGATTGGGCTGGATGTCTAGATACACGTCGATCTACTACGGGATGGTGTATGTTTTTAGGTGATGCCTTAATTTCTTGGAGGTGTAAGAAACAAGATCGTGTTTCTAAATCATCTACTGAAGCCGAGTATCGTGCAATGTCTACTGCTTGTTCTGAAATTGTATGGTTACGTGGTCTTCTTGAAGAGCTTAGGTTTCCTCAGACTACTTCTACTCCTCTACATGCTGATAACACTAGTGCTATTCAGATTGCCACCAATCCTGTTTTCCATGAACGCACCAAGCACATTGAAGTTGATTGTCATTCTATTCGAGATACCTTGGAAAATCGGGTGATATCTCTTCCTCACATCTCTTCTGATCTCCAAGTGGCTGATGTCTTCACCAAAGCTATGACTCGACAGCGGCATCAATTTCTTGTTGGCAAATTGTTGCTGGTTGACTTACCAGCATCAATTTGAGGGGGGATGTTACCATATCTATTTTAGGACTATTAGCTGTCTATTTACCATATGTATAAGCTGAATAATAGGGATTAATTCCCATGTATATAGGCTGAACATTAGGGATTAATTCCCATGTATATAGGCTGAACTTTAGGGATTAGATACCAGATATTTAGGCTGAACATTAGGGATTAGATACCAGATATTTAGGCTGAACATTAGGGATTACAGTGTAGAGATATGATGAGCTTTCCATGTATAGCATACACAGATTAATATAAAGGGAAGGGGGGGCTGACAGTAGACTCACACTTTTCCAAAATCTCTGTTGGCATTTTCTGTTTCTGTTCAATTCTCTTGGTCTATTTTCTGTTTTTGTTCTCTTGGTCTATTTTCTGTTTCTGTTTCAGATCTTTTGGTCTATTTTCTGTTTCTGTTTCAGTTCTAACAGGTATTGCTAATTTGTAAATCAAAACTTGCATGGCTGCAGTACTGCATGCATAGGCATGAGATATTAACCTGAGCAATTCCCTAGTAACAAGTAGTTTTTCTTCTTAGGATTAGGAGTTAGGTCCCCTTCCCTTGGTTTCAACTTTACTCGGTTTTGTTTACTCGGTTCTAAAGTGGCAACTGGGAAGGGAAGTAAAGAATATAGTATATAATAACAATAATAATAATAATAATGCTGAAAATAGAGCAAAAGTGGATACTACAACATAACAACCATGTTTCAAGTTTATTGTACAGCACAGTTGTAAAATTTTTCAAGAACAAAGAAAAGGATGAGTTTTTGAGTGTTTCAGTCTACAACAGTCCCGTCCAGCTTGTGTCTGCCTTCAAGGAGTGAAAGTCCAGTTAGCCGGCCCAACACCCCTATATAAATATTATATAGATAGAAGCTGCAGGCTGCAGCTAATGACTTATTGGGGATTTTGGGCCGTCAACTGTCGTAAATTTTCGAACCCTCAGGCAGTGGCAGTGGCAGCCCACATTCCACATCTTGTAGTCCGTCGTCGTCGTCGTCGTATGGTATATAAGCCATCTCTAGAGTAGACTGCTATTAATCTAAAATAAACACCACTCCCTCCCTCTCTTTTTTCCCTTTGGATTTTCCTCTCTCCTTTCCATTTTTCTTAATCTTCCATTTACAAATTCCAAAATAATTCCCCAAATTTCCTCTCTTTTCTTCGCCGCTCAATCTTCTTTCACTAAACTTTTTGTTATCTAAGCCCCAAACTTTGGACTCTGTTTATTTCTACTGCTCTCTTCGAAACCCTAACCCTAGTTTCGCGTTCTCCAAGTTACTGTGAAGCCGCCGCTGTGGCTAGAAGCCTAATTCGCCTTCAAAGCTTGGGGATTTCTCCGTCTGAGAATTGAAGCATATTGTTAGCAGAGTCGGAACTGTGAGTTTTCTCATTCTGTTCCTTCAATTTTACCATTTATTAAGTATTTGGCACCATTTGAAACCCTAATTTTCCTTTGAATTTGAGTTTCATTTGATGACAAGTTGAAGTGTTAGATAGTTTCCATTGGTATTTTAGACATGTAAAACTAGGTTTTATCTGTTTTCTAGTATTATTAATTTTTAAACCTAAGCTTAATCGAACTTAAAATTGCTGGTTTTCAATTCGAGTTTGTTGAATGCTTATTCGTGAAGAGTGACCAATCAATGTAATTTGCTTTTGTTTCTTTCATTTTTGTAGTTTCTGAATTGCTTTCAGGTCCCTAAAAAGCTATCCGAGCCCTTTTTTTTATTTTTTTTTATTATTTTTTTTTTTTGCAATTGCTGTTTAACTGTTAGTTAGACATTTCCCTCTTTTACAGTTAATTTTATTCTGTGCTCATCTTTAACTATTGGTTATTATGCAGAATAGCTTCTCAATGGCTGATCATAGGAATGCAACTGGCCAGCCTCCAAATGGGACAGCTCCTGGATCAGGAAGTACTTACTCTATTAATCTGGAAAACTTCAGCAAACGTTTGAAGGCTTTGTATTCGCACTGGAATGAGCACAAAGCTGATCTTTGGGGTTCTTCTGATGTCCTTGCAGTAGCAACGCCACCACCTTCAGAAGATTTGCGATACCTGAAATCTTCAGCTCTGAACATTTGGTTGCTAGGTTATGAGTTTCCGGAGACAATAATGGTTTTCACAAATAAGCAGATTCATTTCTTGTGTAGCCAGAAGAAGGCTTCTCTGCTTGAAGTTGGGAAGAAATCTGCCAAGGAGGCTGTGGGGGTTGATGTTCTGATGCATGTGAAGGCAAAGAGTGATGATGGAACTGCATTGATGGATGCTATATTTCAGTCCATCAGAGCACAATACAAGGGATCTGAAGATGCTCCTGTTTTTGGTTACCTAGCTCGAGAGGCTCCTGAAGGAAAGCTTTTAGAAACATGGGCTGAAAAACTAAAAAGTGCTAGCTTTCAGCTTTCTGATGTAACAAATGGGTTATCTGACCTGTTTGCTGTGAAGGACAAAGAAGAGCATATGAATGTGAAGAAAGCTGCTTATTTAAGTTACAACGTGATGAACAATATTGTGGTTCCAAGGCTTGAGACTGTAATTGATGAGGAAAAGAAAATCACTCATGCTACCTTGATGGATGAAACAGAGAAAGCCATAGTGAATCCACAGCTGGCCAAAGTGAAGCTCAAGCCAGAGAATGTTGATATTTGTTACCCTCCCATATTTCAAAGTGGGGGTGAGTTTGATCTCAGACCTAGTGCTACAAGTAATGAAGAGAATCTGTACTATGATTCTGCCAGTGTTATCTTATGTGCAGTTGGAGCTCGCTATAACAGTTATTGCTCAAATATTGCCAGGACATTCTTGATTGATGCCACTCCACTTCAGAGCAAGGCATATGAGGTTCTTCTTAAGTCCCATGATGCTGCAATTGGTATGTTGAAACCTGGGAGCAGAATCAGTGCTGTGTATCAAGCAGCACTTTCAGTTGTTGAGAAGGATGCTCCTGATTTGATTCCAAATCTAACAAAATCTGCTGGGACAGGAATTGGTCTTGAGTTTCGTGAGTCAGGGCTTAATCTCAATGCGAAGAATGAGCGTGTGGTGAAAGCTGGAATGGTTTTCAATGTGTCACTTGGTTTTCAGAACTTGCAGTGCGAGAGTAAAAATCCAAAGAACAGGAATTTTTCTCTGTTACTTGCTGATACAGTTATTGTTGGTGAGCAAAATACGGAAGTTGCGACTGGAAAAAGTTCCAAGGCTGTTAAGGATGTAGCTTACTCATTCAATGAGGATGAGGAAGAAGAAGAAAAGCATGTGAGAGCTGAAACTAATGGTTCTGACCCCTTCATGTTTAAGACAGTGCTCAGGTCGGATAATCATGAGATCTCTAAGGAGGAGTTAAGGAGGCAGCACCAAGCAGAACTTGCACGTCAGAAGAATGAAGAAACAGCTAGGCGGCTTGCAGGTGGACCTGGGACCGGAGACAATCGAGCAGTTGGGAAGACTTCAGCTGATTTGATTGCCTATAAGAATGTCAATGACCTGCCCCCTCCAAAAGATTTTATGATTCAAATTGACCAAAAGAATGAGGTTGTGCTCTTGCCAATATATGGTAGTATGGTCCCTTTTCATGTGGCTACTATAAGGACGGTTTCCAGCCAGCAGGATACCAATCGAAATTGCTTTATCCGGATTATATTTAATATTCCAGGGACTCCTTTTAGTCCCCATGATTCAAACTCTCTAAAGAATCAAGGGGCAATATATCTAAAAGAAGTCTCATTTCGCTCCAAGGATCCAAGGCACATAAGTGAAGTGGTACAGCAGATTAAAACTCTTCGTCGGCATGTCGTTGCAAGGGAGTCTGAGAAAGCTGAGAGGGCAACCTTGGTTACTCAGGAGAAACTCCAACTTGCGGGGAACAGGTTCAAGCCTATAAGGTTATTTGACCTTTGGATTCGTCCTGTTTTTGGCGGTCGTGGGAGAAAGATTCCAGGAACACTTGAAGCTCATGTTAATGGTTTTCGGTATTCTACTACTAGAGCTGATGAGCGTGTTGACATTATGTATGGAAACATAAAGCATGCATTCTTCCAGCCTGCAGAGAAAGAGATGATCACTCTCCTTCACTTTCATCTGCACAACCACATAATGGTGGGAAACAAAAAAACTAAGGATGTGCAATTTTATGTTGAGGTTATGGATGTAGTCCAGACATTGGGAGGGGGAAAGAGGTCTGCTTATGATCCAGATGAGATTGAAGAAGAGCAAAGGGAGAGGAATAGGAAGAATAAGATCAACATGGATTTTCAGAGTTTTGTGAATCGGGTGAATGATCTCTGGGGGCAGCCTCAGTTTAATGGTCTCGATCTTGAGTTTGATCAGCCTCTTAGAGAACTTGGTTTCCATGGGGTCCCCTACAAAGCCTCAGCTTTTATTGTGCCAGCTTCTAGCTGTCTGGTTGAGCTGGTAGAGACTCCTTTCCTTGTGGTCACCTTAAGTGAGATTGAGATTGTGAACCTGGAGAGAGTTGGTCTTGGGCAAAAAAATTTTGACATGACCGTTGTGTTTAAGGACTTCAAGAGAGACGTACTCAGGATTGATTCCATCCCTTCAACCTCACTTGATGGTATCAAGGAATGGCTTGATACTACAGACCTCAAGTATTATGAGAGCAGGCTGAATCTGAACTGGCGGCAGATTCTGAAGACAATTACTGATGATCCACAGAGCTTCATTGAAAATGGGGGTTGGGAATTTTTGAACTTGGAAGCTAGTGATTCAGATTCTGAGAACTTAGAGGAGTCAGATCAGGGTTATGAGCCATCTGATATGGAGCCTGAATCTGAGTCGGAGGATGATGACTCTGATAGTGCATCACTGGTTGAATCTGAGGATGAAGAGGAGGAAGATTCTGAGGAAGAATCAGAAGAAGAGAAAGGAAAGACATGGGAGGAGTTGGAGAGGGAAGCAAGCAATGCAGACAGGGAGAAAGGGAATGAATCAGACAGTGAGGAGGATAGGAGGAGAAGGAAAATGAAGGCTTTTGGGAAATCTCGAGCTCCTCCTAGTAGTGCTATTCCCAAACGTTCCAAGCTACGTTAGATGTGATAGTATTTCTTTTAATTACATTGTCAGTTTATTATTAATGTTTAGACATGATTTTAGTAGCAGCTGGTGCTTTAGAAGAATGTAGTTTTCAAACATAGCTCTGAAGTCTGAACTGTCGTCTCGTCTTATAGATCTTGTTCCTTTGTCTTAAGCAGTTAGGCTGACTAAGTTGGATTGTCTGGAGGAAAGAATTTTGGTTGTAAATTTGGTGGCATCAGTTCAATGGGAGTAAAAGTTTTTATTATTTCGTCTGTTTATGTACCTCTACTGAATTTTTGCTCTATTAATTTTCAAATTTATGGGACTGGATTTACAAAATTAGTGTACCATAGTTCTTGTTCACGGAAGAGATTCACCTCTTGGAATGCTTTGTTTTCATGTTTTGGCTTCATGGTTTTTGTGGTTGCCCATAACAGTTTATTTGAATGTCAAAAATGAGATTTTTTTGTCTCCTGTTGTTTTTTAACTTCACCTATAGTGTAACCATTTTGTGCTGCTTCTAAATGTGGTAGGGTGCTGTTTAGACAGCTTAATTTACAAGCTTCTTCTTCCAGGATGTCGTGAGGCTCTCAGGCCCTAAGTTTCATGAAGCCAAGATAAGCATCGTTGATCATGCCAGTGCCCAGTGGCATCATAAAGCCTGGAAGGTATAAAAGAAGTGTTAGTTAAATAAGTTGTAATTACATTCCTTTCCATCACTGTTTTTTCTTGTGCTTCTTGCTCTTAAAAGAGTCATTGTGCCAGCTGCTTTCTTTTATTCTGGATCCCCTGCATTTTCACTTTTGGAACCATAAATTTGATGCACGGTGGTGCATTGCTTGCTGATGTTACTAAATTCAGTAAGGACCTTTTTTATACTTTGAGTTGTTGTTTTATGCTTAGTGGCAATTTTCTTTATCTTTATGATGCTACCTTGCTTAGCGCATTTATTAGAACCTGATTAATTAACTTTTCTTTTCTTTCTGCAGTTTATCTTTGTTGCATTTTTCACAATGACTGTATTTTTGCAGACTCAAATGGTACCTCCGATGAGGCACTGAGGTTGCTCATGCATTGCCAAAAACCTAATGACACTTGCCTAGTTCCTTTTGTCTAGTTATAAGTTCATAAAATTAACAAAATAGAATGAAAATGAGAGCAAGTGAGATGCATCCAAGATTACACGTAGATCCTCCATAATAATTAATCTCAACTATTTTACTGGCAAAAGTTTATAACAAGTTGATTAACACACATAAAAGAGAAGGAAAGCAACAATTAAAACCTTGATTAAACATATGCTACAATTTAAGGCTTGAAACTTGAAAGCAACTATTATTAATTACTACGGTTACCATCTTTAACTAGGTTGATGAAACTACTACATTGTTTTCAAAAGCATGTCACCTCAATTTGGACCTCTTCGGAAGGCTGCCGCTGGGGTTTCTCTTATCAGGTACCCGACCCTTTCCGAAAGCCTTCATCTTTCTCCTCTTCCTTTCTTCCTCACTGTCGGAATCATCTCCTTTCTCTTTGTCTGCATAGCTTGCTTCCCTCTCCAACTCTTCCCAAGTCTTTCCTTTATCTTCCTCTGAATCTTCATCGGAGTCTTCTTCCTCATCATCTTCAGATTCAACCAATGATTCACTGTCATCATCCTCATCATCTGATCCTGAGTCAGACTGCACATCTGAGGGCTGATACCCTTGGTCAGACTCTTCTGAGTTCTCAGACTCAGAATCACTGACTTCCATGTTTAAAAATTCCCATCCACCATCTTCAATGAACTTTTCAGGATCATCAGTAATAGTTTTCAGTATAGGCCGCCAATTCAAATTTAGTCTGCTCTCATAATACTTGAGGTCAGTTGTATTAAGCCACTCTTTGATGCCATCAAGTGATGTAGAAGGAATCGAGTCAATCCGAAGGACATCCCGCTTGAAGTCCTTGAATACAATAGTCATATCAAAATTCTTCTGCCCAAGACCAACTCTTTCCAGGTTAACTATCTCAATCTCACTTAGGGTGATCACCACAAAAGGAGTCTCTATTAGCTCAACCAGGCAGTTTGATGATGGCACTATGAAAGCAGAGGCTTTATGGGGAACTCCATGGAAGCCAAGCTCTCTCATTGGCTGATCAAATTCAAGGTCAAGTGCTTTAAATTGAGGCTGTCCCCACAAATCATTAACCCGATTCACAAAGTTTTGGAAGTCCATGTTAATTTTATTCTTTCGGTCCCGCTCACGTTGCTCTTCCTCAATCTCATCAGGGTCATAGGCAGATCTCTTTCCACCTCCCAATGTCTGAACTATATCCATCACCTCAATATAAAATTGCACATCCTTGGTTTTCTTATTACCAACCATGATGTGATTATGTAAATGCAAGTGCACGAGAGTGATCATTTCCCGCTCTGCTGGCTGGAAGAAGGCATGCTTGATGTTTCGAAACATTACATCAACACGTTCATCAGGCCTTGAAGTAGAATACCTAAATCCATTCGTGTGAGCTTCTAGTGAACCTGTCAGCTTTCTACCACGGCCACCAAAAGGGGGACGAATCCATAGATCGTGCAACTTAATTGGCTTGAACTTGGCTGATGCAAGCTGCAGCCTCTCCTGAGTAACTAAAGTTGCCCTCTCAGCCCTTTCAGACTCTCTAGAATTAACTTGCCGGCGGAGTGTTTTAATCTGCTGTACGACCTCAATGATATGCCTCGAGTCCTTGGAGCGGAATGAAACCTCTTTCAAGTATATTGATCCTTGAAACTTGAGAGAATTTGCATCATGCGGACTAAAAGGGGTGCCAGGTACATTAAACATTATCCTGATATAGCTACTACGGTTACTGTCCTGTTGGCTGGACACACTCTTCACTGTAGCCACATGAAAAGGGACCATGCTTCCATAAATTGGCAAGAGGATAGCTTCATTCTTCTGGTCAACCTGAATCATCAAATCCCTAGAAGGGGGCAGATCATTAACATTTTTATATGCAATCAAATCACCAACAGTCTTCACTGCACCACGATTATCTCCTGCATTAGCACCCCCACCAGCAAGTCTCCTTGCAGTTTCTTCATTCTTCTGGCGAGCAAGTTCAGCCTGATGCTGCCTTCGTAGCTCTTCCTTAGACATTTCATGGTTGTCTGACCTGAGTGTTGTCTTGGAGAATAAGGTCTCATTACCATTATCCTCAGCTTTAACCTTCAACTTCTCTTCTTCTTCATCGTCTTCATTGAATGAGTATGCCACATCTTTGACAGCTTTAGAACTTTTAGAAGTTAAGATATCTGGTACCTTCTCACCAACAATGACGGTATCTGCAAGCAACACTGAGTATTTCTGAGTCTTGGGGTTGCTTGTCTCTGTCTGCAAGTTCTGAAAACCAATTGACACATTGAAAACCATCCCTGGTTTTAAGATTCGGTCATTCTTGGCATTAAGGCTAAGCCCTGACTCACGAAACTCAAGGCCTATTCCAGTCCCCGCAGTTTTGGTCAAGTTTGCAGCTAATTCAGGAGCATCCTTCTCTATCACTGAGACTGCTGCTTGATAAACAGAGTTTACCCTGTTCCCAGATTTCAAAGCACCGATGGCTGCTTCTTGAGCTTTAAGGAGGACCTCATAAGCCTTGCTTTGTGTGGCATTGGCATCAATCAGAAAGGTTCGAGCAATATTTGAACAGTAGCTGTTGTATCGAGACCCAAGTGCACATATAATTACACTGGTAGAGTCATAGTAAAGGTTCTCATCATTGCTTGAAGCACTTGGTTTTAGATCAAACTCTCCTCCACTCTGAAAAATAGGAGGGTAACAAATGTCAATGTTCTCTGCCTTCAATTTCACCTTAATTCGTGCTGGTTCCAATATAGTCTTCTCTGTATCATCCATCAGTGCTGAGTGAGAAACCTTCCTCTCCTCATCAATAACCTTCTCAAGTTTAGGCACCACAAATTGCCTCATAACAGATGAAGCCAAGAATGCAGCCTTTTTCACATTTGTAAGCTCAGTTTCATCTTTGACAGCAAACAAGTCAGAGAACCCATTTGTTACATCACTGAGTTCAAATTTTGCATTCTTTAACTTTTCATCCCATGTCTCCAAAAACTTTCCCTCAGGTGTCTCCCTTGATATGTGACCAACAACAGGTACATCATGATCACCAGAGTTTGTCTGAGAATAAATAGCTCGAAAAATGCTATCCATTAGAACGGTTCCATCATCACCCTTAGCCTTCACATGAATAACAACTTCAACATCAACAGCTTCTCTGGCAGACTTCTTCACAACATCAAGCAAAGAGGCCTTTTTCTGGCTACACAAGAAATGGATCTGTTTCTTCAAGAAAACCATAATGGTTTCTGGGAATTCATAGCCAACCAACCAAATATTTAGTGCTGAGGATTTCAAGTACCTCAGATCCTCTGAAACAGGAGGCGTTACAATGGAAAGAGCACTAGAAGCGCCCCATAGGTCAGTATTGTGTTTGTTCCAATGTGAATATAAAATTTTCAACCGCTTGCTGAAGTTATCCAGATTGATGGCATATGGATTGGCAGCCACTGGTGGCTTGCCATTTGCAGGCTTGACATTTCTATTCCGGTTTTCAGCCATTGAGAATTGCTCAAATACTGAACTTGAATCAAGGAGAGTAAAGCTTGTCGAGTGTGACAATCAGCATAAACTGTGATAAACAACAAATAATTATCAGTTCAATCTCCTTCTCCATTTGGCAATAGTTCAACCTGAATAGATATTTTCCAATTAGCTATATGCTACATGCACTTAAAATTATTAGAGCATGGTATGCATAATAAGATTAGAGAAGGAAGTAAAAGAAATGATATCCAAAGTCAAAAGTTTGATCTTTGAAACCATTGACAAAGTGTACTACAACACAAAGACTGATGAATGTCATATTCCCTATAGGAGTAGAATTATAAAAGAAAATTCTGTTTCGTTTGTTTATTTGCTGCTGTCATTTACACTTGCCTTCTTCCACTGAATTAATTGATGCAACAAAGCAAATATTGGTATTATATTCAGTCTGTCTAAATTACCTAGTTGAAATCAAATCATATGTCAACTTTATAGTTTATTTTTTTATGAAGTTTTTCAGGCACTAAATAGAGCAATCCCTCAGCAAAAAAACTTACAGTTCTCTGTTTCCCCTTGAGCAGAAGCAGCAGCTCGTTATACCTGTATGTGTCCTGATGCAACGAATTCTAATATCATATTAGCTTTGAATTCACCAGAACATAAAGATCCATAGAACAAAATTCAAACTCAAAATTTTAATGGAAAAAAAAAAAAAAAAATCACCTTCAAGGAAAAGCCTTAGCTTTAGCAAATCCTCAATTTTCTGATAACAAAAGCTAAATCCCAAAACCCATTTATCAGATTTCCAACATGGAGCGGTTGATCCTTGGTTTGACTATCCATAAAGAGAAAATATTGAAGTTAAATTGGGAAGCTTTAATTTATTGAAAGAAAAGAAAAGAAAAAACATGATTTTGAAAGAAGAAACAGTTACCTACACAAATAGCAATAAGATTGAAATATAAAAAATATTGGTTTCAGGTGAAGAACCTCTCAGGATATCATCTGAGTGAATCAAGAAGACAGCAAGGAAAGGAGAAGAAAGTGATTGAGTTTTGGTTTTAGAAGATCAAGGTGTGGATGAGATGCAGATGGATGGTTTTTGGGGTTTGGGGAAAGAGAGAAAATGGATCAGATTTGAAAGATCGTTTATGAAATATAGTAATAATAGAGAAAGGGAAGGATGCAGGGAAGATGACGGCAATGGTGAAAAGATGGAGAAAGAAGGGGAAGAAGCATATGAAATAAGAAGGCTAAAATAACATCAACAACAACAACAAAAAACACTAAATTTTATTGCTTTATCTAAATAAATTTTGTTTTTTATATAAATCATTATTTAAAATAAATTAAAAAATAAAAGATTATTTAAATATAATAAAATATAAAAATTAAAATAATTCAAAAGACTTTTTTAATACTTTAACCAAATATGAATAAATGAAGTATGGATTTTGTTTTGTTGGAAATATGTGATGGTCTCAACTCAAGGCCCAAAGGGTTCCCTTCCCCTGTACTCACTTAACCTCCTCTGCTTTTACTTAGGTCAATCTTTTTTGTTTTTATTTATATTTTGATTTGATGGTATTAGTGGAGGAATTAAATTAGATCAAATGATGTAAAAGAGATGGTGTTTTGAATTTCGGGTTTAGTTCAATTAGTTTATATAATAATTTTTAAAAGATAGCATTTAGCAAATTTGAAATTTTAATTTTAATATCTACAATCTCTTTTTTTATTTTCAAATTATGATTTTTTTGTATAAAAAAAATAAAAAGGAGGATGAAATGGCAAGTGCAAAGATTAATTTAGTTTAAGTGTATGTAAAGTAAGAGGGTACAATACATAACATAAAAAATAAAGAAAAAAGTTGGGCCAATGTCACTTTGTTTCACTGGATTGGATTTGTATAGTTTATAGAGAGATTAGGATAGGGCTGGGCTTAGGATGGTATTGGACATGGTCATAGCTTCAACCCAATTTATTTAAGGTCAAATTGTAGTATTAGTCATTGTATTATAGTCAAAATGTGGATTTAGTCCCTTTACTATAATTTAAAAAATTTTGGTACCTATACTTTTCGGGATTTTGAATTTCAGTCTAATTTTAAACGGTGTCAAATTTTTACCGTTACGTATGCTGACGTGGCGTTGACCATGATAACGTGGCATTGACCATGCTGACGTGGCGTTGACCATGCGAACGTGGCATTGACCTTGATGACTTGAGAACTCCCCAACTTGAGAACTTTCTGGATTGTACGCTATTAATTTTATGTTTATGTTTTCGGATTGCAAATAAAAATGAAACCATTATTCATTCTCCTCTCTTTCTCTGCTCATTAAATTTGCAAATTGCAAGGGCTGAAGTGAAATTATTTAAGGATGCTAAAACTAGCCAGCTTCTATCTCATCAGAGTGAGACAAAAGGAAAATTGAAGTGGGCAGGGCACTGGGCAAAAAACTTACGTCACCTTAGAGAAGCTAAGGATCTGTCAACATAAAGGCTATTGATCAGTAATGAAATCATTTTTGTAAAGCATCAACAAAAGATGCTCTCTATTGATCCAAAACCAGAAAAATCAAAATATTGACCATGCGGATAGACAGAAGGAAGCTTTTTCAGCGTGAAAAATTTTAAAGGAGAAGATCAAGAAAATCTATTCCATAAGCAGAACCAAATGAGGTCTTAGGCCTAATAACCTTACTTTCATCTTTGATCACAAAATGTGTTTAAACTTCATTTCTGAAATAAACAAATGGGACCAGAAGGAGTGAATGAAACAAATAGCGAAAAGCATGCACTGCTGATTTTTACTACTACTGCTGCCCCATCTCATATCTCCATATTCCCTTTAGCTTTATTTTGCTTCAACACTTGAATGCAGCTTCCACATTCTCTAGAAAGAGGCCAACCCCTATATAGAATGGAACTGGTCGGTTTCGTGCCACAGCCACTAATATAATCCCAAGTGCAGATTGAGTTGACCACAAATCAAATGGAGCTTCCACTGAGAATAATTCCTACTACTTTCCTAGTATGAAAGAGACTACATTGCATTGCAACTGATTCTTTCAGCTGCGATCTCTTTGCAAGTTGTTCTCTTGCTCCAAGTGGTCAGTGGTCACATACTGATCAGCTCAACTCTTTTTACTTCTTTCAACTTCCAGAAACGTGGGGACCTTCCTTTCCTTTATCTTCATGATCTTTAGGTGAGAAAGAAGGGACAAATTCTTTGAATGTCAAAAGTAAGAACTTGGCTATACCTAGTACATAGGCCAAAACTAGAATTTGGGGGTTTGCTCTATAAGTAGGGGATACTTTCATTACATCCCTCCTCATTCAAGCCTAAAGCTACGCCTCAACATGCCCTTCCATCAAGCTTTTCTCTTGCTTTTCTCTATCTTTTCATGCCTCTTCTTTGTTAACATTCAAAGCAGACATCATAGCCACTCAGAACATGAACAGTTCCATATTATATCTCACGTTTCTGTTCCACCTTCACCTTCACCTTCACCTGCACCAGAAGCTGCTGCTTCTAGTCCAAGTTACAATGCAAAGTCCCCTAATAATCCTTCCAATGTCTTCAATGTTCTTGATTTTGGTGCTATTGGGGATGGTGTCACTGACGATACTCAAGCATTCAAGCTGGCCTGGGACATGGCTTGCCAAAATAAATCAGCAGTTCTCCTTGTTCCAGATGGCCATTCCTTCATGTTACAATCTACAATTTTTACAGGACCTTGTAAGACTGCTGGCCTTGTGTTTCAGGTAATAAATGTTGCTAATTCGGTTTAACATTGAGGAAGGTATTCTATAATCAATTATGAGATTTAAAAAAAGAAAAAAAAAAAAACAACTAATTTCAACCTTTGATTTCTTTGGATGGTAATGGGAAAGATTGATGGAAGCATAATGCCACCTGATGGACCTGATTCTTGGCCAAGAAATATCAGCAAACGGCAATGGCTAGTCTTCTACAGAATCAATGGGATGGCAATGCAAGGTGTTGGCCTTATAGATGGCAGGGGAGAGAAATGGTGGAAGCTTCCCTGCAAGCCTCACAAAGTAATCCACTGTCATGTATAATATTCCTGTTACAATTTATCATTAAAGTCCATAACTAACATCGTATATCTACAAAGCAGGGAATTAATGGAACAACAATGCCTGGTCCCTGCGATAGCCCAGTAGTAAGTACACAATTGAGACTTCTTCAGCTAAAGTTAACTACCATCTAACATTCAAGAAGATTTTATTCCGGATATCCGTGCCCTTTACCTAATGGTGCAGATACTCGAGAATATAGACTTGTAATTAAGTGGCTCTTCCTTGTTAAAAAAGAAGTTTCTTTCTCTCATTTTTTTTGTTGAAGATTTATGGGTTTTGTTAATGCAGGCTATAAGGTTTTTCATGAGCTCTAACTTGATTGTCAAAGGACTTGAAATCAAGAACAGTCCCCAGTTCAATTTCAGGTTCGATGCCTGCCATGACGTTCGTGTAGAATCACTAACTATCAAAGCACCAGCTCAAAGTCCCAACACGGATGGAATTCACATAGAGAACACAAATAATGTGCAAATATATAATTCCATCATATCCAACGGTAATTTTTCTTTATGATTTTAGTAATTCTTGCTGTATTATCATCTTCACACCTTCTTTGACTCTCTCGTCACAAATTTCATACAAAATGAAACATTGAGCATACATTACAATCAAAACAGAGTGTTTATTCTTTGAAATAATTTCGATGTTACAATAATTTATGATCCTTTAGGTGATGATTGTGTATCAATTGGAGCTGGTTGCTATGATGTTGATATAAAGAACATAACTTGTGGTCCAAGTCATGGAATAAGGTATGCAAACTGTTACTAGCTTCCCTTCACAATTGTCATTGAGTTTCTAAACATATCAAACTTCTTAGGCCGGCGGAAGGAGGCTATATATGTCTCCTTTCTTCAACTCATTAATTGGTTTCATTTCTAAACTCTTACGGATCTCAAATCTTTCTAGGTTGACATCTACTAATTCTTATTGCAGCATTGGTAGTCTTGGGACCCATAATTCACGAGCCTGCGTTTCAAACATCAGCGTGTCTGATTCAGTCATAAAGCATTCTGACAATGGCGTTCGCATTAAAACCTGGCAAGGCGGCTCAGGCTGTGTGTCCAACGTTAAATTCCATAACATCCGTGTGGATGCTGTTCGTAATCCTATTATCATAGATCAATACTATTGCCTCACCAAAAACTGCAATAACCAAACAAGTGCAGTTGTGATTAATGACATTTCGTACAGTAATATTAAGGGTTCATATGATGTTAGAAGTCCACCGATGAGTTTTGCTTGTAGTGACTCAATTCCATGCACAAACCTTACACTGACAGAAGTGGAGCTGCTTCCGGCCAAAGGACAGATTGTGGCAAATCCATTTTGCTGGAATGCTTATGGAACTGTCCTGACACAAACTATTCCACCAGTTTATTGCTTGATGGAGGATATTAATGCCACAATTGATAACGCACAATTATGTGGATAGTTGTTGAATCAGATTATTATGTAAAATATATAGATTAATCAACTGTATCAAGTATCCAGTGAATAGATCAAAATATATATATATATATATATATATATATATATATATATGAAGAATTCTTAAGTTCTATGAAATTCAATCCAGTGCTACTTAGGCAAAAAAACACTTGTCTTTTTATGGGATTTTACACCAGCAACTCCTTTCTTTCTTAATTAGTAAGAGTTTGAACCAAAACTTTGGCTACTATTTTTACATGCCATCATGGGTGGAATGAGTAGTTATTTACTTCCATTGAATCAACACCCATCATTCTCTCTCCCTCTCTAAAAAAACTTTAGGTGGGCTCACTGAACAACATTACTCTAATAATCAAGTCAATTACACATTAGATTAACTTAACATATACAGTGATGATGCCGTGGAGTGCCTCTCTCGGCTCTAAGTTTGTACTACAAAATGTTGACATGGGAACTAATTGACAGATGCAAATTTGCAGAAACGAACTCAAAGAAACTGGACAACCAAAGGGAAAACATTATAACTTTTCTGATATTTAAGTGTTTTAGACTGCTTCATGCACAATGATGGACCTTATACCAAATCACATGAAAAAATGGAACTGAAGATATCCCATAAGCCATCCTTTACATTCTATGAAAGAGGTATACCATTCATTTGAATAGACAAAAATAACTCCACCAACATAGCATAGACAAGATAATAAGCCCTCCAGCCTTGGTTATTTACAGCATGAAAAGACATTAAATTAAGCTGGCTTGCAACTTCATAATGTACAAAAGCTAATTGTCTAGCAAGAAACTCGCTATAAGCATTGAGGGTGAAGGTGGAAAAGAGTAGGTGAAAGTAATCTTAAGTATGCAAAATGTTATATTTCAATCCTTATTCATTTTAGTTTCTGCACTACATGAACAGATGGTTCAACCTTATTAACAAAAAACTATAAAGAAAGCAGACCACCTGACATAGTCATTAGTTAGAAAGATAACAGAGCAGAAACACAGTTGCACAACCTTAGGGCTTAGAAAAAGTGCAAGAAGATAGACTTGGAATGTGAGAAGTATAGGCAAATGTTCTTGTAATGGAAGCAAACGGGAATTTATTCACATATTAACATGAAGATTCAGAGGAATTCTCAAGCACCAGAGGAAGTATTTAGAGAAACAAAAGAAATACATAAGATGTATGTGCTGAAATACATTTTTTTTCATTCACATACACTTATCCTTTTATTAAAGCCTTTCGATAAACATGCATCCTTCCATCCACCCTCACATACATGGTCAACACTCAACAACAGTACAACCATATCAATTCCTGGACATAAAGATGAGTGGATACAGTATGTTACTGACATAGAGAAGCAAGTACCTCCAATAAGGAAGCAGCAAAATCCATTTGGGTCACCTCATCTATGGTCAAGAAGAGAGGGACATGCACAAAGAGTGATTTGGTCCCATTCTGCTCTGCAAAGCGAAGGGAGTGATAATAAACATAATTGCACACAAACTGTCCTGCATCATCAGAGGTCATCACCTCAAATCCCTTCTTTGCTAAGGCCTTGGTAATCTCCTCAACAGGAAGAGAAGTCTACACAGAGGTAACAGAGGAAACTCTTTATCAGATGTAATTTAAACCATGCTAAGCAACAAAAGCTATACTTTAACAACAACCATACTACCTCTCGTACACGTGAAATTCCACCATCTGCAGGAATAATGGGTACTTTCTGCAAACAATACATAATGTTAACAAAAGGAAGAAAGTTTGAGAAGAAACAGGCATGCCAAATTGCACATGCACCATAAAAGGGGAAAAGGAATATATCTAACCTGAGGTTTCCATCCCATCTCATCAGGGCAACGGAAAGTAGCTTCATTCACAGCTTGATGCTCAATAGCGAATCTACTTGCACCACTATTGACTCCAAAATGTAGCTGAAGAAATATTGTAAGAATGGGCAAGAAATATGAGGCTTGAATTTGTAGGGCAATTAGTTTGATTGCACCAAAGACAAGAAATTAAGATAACATCTGTTGACAAAATCCCTAATAAACAATGCATAAAAATTAGCCTCACTTATTGCAAGAGTGCTTTGTTCATGTATTTAAGGTAGCAAAGAAAGTACAAAGAAGATGGCTGGAAAGAAATGGCCGGTCTCAGATTTACCAGATTGACTAATCATAGATATCCCATAACATGCATTTTTACTGTGGATTTAGCTCGCACATTATCCACATCACATTACATGATATTTTACCCTTTTAACTTTTGACATTTTTTTGAGAATAGATGAAAGGCAGGGTACTATGTGCGAGTTATAATAATAAGACCCTTTTTTACGCATAAAGCAGGTAGCAGAAAAGGCTCCAGCCTACTTCATGCAAAGCTAAAACGAATAATTCCATAAATTATCGATGATTCATTGCTGCAAGTGTGCTATAATAAGAGAATTCCGACAACATAAACAGGATGCACTTTCTTCCCTCCAGCATTACCAAGGCCGCTAAAAAGTTGATATGAATGTATGAAAGTAAGCAATTACTACACGATAGAAAGTGAGTAACTAACCCAAATAATTCTCCTGGAACTTGAAGATTCAGAATCCTTCCCGGTTAAGGCAGATTGCAATGTCTGATATAGTGGAGTGACTGCTCCCTCTCCTGCAGTCTCAAGAACACTACAACTGCCAAGAATAACACCTTTTGGCAAACCTTTCTTTTTTGTATACTCTTTTAAATTACTAACAATTGTTTCAGTTGGATTCTCTGAAACTCCATGAAATTTCTTAAAACCAGTCACATGGATGGTTACTGCTGCTGGCCCTTCGGACCCCATCAATCAACTATTTGGATGATAGTGACGATGTATTATCGCATGAAAATTGATTTAGTTATCTAAGTACCTACATTAAGCAACATAACATAAGTTACACATCCAGGAACATATAAGCTTGAATGAAACAGGAAACTGGGACCTCCTCCCAGTTTCAAAATTGAGAACTTTCATGGTTAACAAATTTACACTTCGTTCCCCCAACCGTTTGCAGACCATATGTAATTCTCAATAACGATTAAGCTGCAAATAAAAATTATCAAAAGTGGTAACAGGGAAATGAGAGCTCGAGTTTTAGCTTCAAATACATCAAGTTGTTTTCCTAACAATGAATATATTTAGACACTAAAATTCTGATGACTAATTCCTTTTGTATTCCAAAAGATAATACTCCATAAAAGTAAAACTATGTGTAACTTAATAAAAGCTTCAAAAACCCAAATATTTTTAAAGCCTTGAAAGCAGATAGATACAAGAAGAGAAGAGAGTGAATATTCATGAATCTGCGGAAAGGAACAAGCTGAGAAACAAAGTTAAAAAATAAAGACTGGGAGAGCAAAAGACCATAATCTACTTCCAAAACCATCGATTAACAATCTGTAAAATCAGATAATCCAATCTAATTTACAATCAAATTAACAGGAAACTATACAATTGAGAATCCAATATAAGACCAATCAGTGCTTAAAAACCAAGCCAAGATAGAAAATTGATCAAATACCCAAATGGACAAAGACATGAAGAAAAAAAAAAAAAAACAGAACTCTACCTGGAAAGCAAAGGCCAGAGATTATATGAAAAAAATGACCAAAAAAGAAAAAAGAAGTTTTGCTCACCTGTAATGTTGACGAAAAAAGGCAAGAGAAGAAAAATGAAATGACTCAACCACCACCAGTCTTATCTAATATAAAGTTGATTTAATACAGAGGTTAAACTGATGATAAAGATTCCCACTTGATTGAAGAAAGAGAGAGAAAAAGAAAATTCTACTACCATATTTATATCTATCTATATATGTTTGTTTAGTTTATGAAACGTGAGAGAGCTAGTGCGGGTTCGCTTTCAAAGAAGAAAAACTGTATCTACATTACTGTTAAGTTAACGCTCTTAGTTCAAGTTACATGATTGGGTACATTCTATTCTACATTTCTACATAGCATAGGACTTTGTAAACTGTAAAAAAAAAAAAAGGAACAAAAAAACATACCTTCTATTTCTGTCTTGTCAGTCTCTTGTGTTTTATGTTATCCAATGATTTGTCGTTTAGTTGGCACTTTGCTGTGCATGGCTTCGGCTTATGTTTAGGTTTTTATCAACGAAGAAAATTGTGGGGTTTTTCTCCCTGTTCTGCTACCAATGCACTCTTACAACTAGAATTAATGCTTTTTCTATAGTGATTTTTTTTCTTTGCCTTTGGATAACCATGGCCGGCGCACTTTGAAGGAAAAAAACAAGTGTAGTTGTTGTTTGCTTGTGTTTTGCCCACAGACACAGTGGATAAGCAAAAAGAGATTGGGCTGTCAACAACATGGAATTTGAAAGACAAATTGGACATTCGTTTTCGGTTTGGAGCATTTGGAAACGAATTGGGCTACGATCTATGAAGAAGAGATTGAGCTGTCAACAACAAGCTCAATTTTTGGATGCCACTTTTTGGGCCAAAGACTTAACACAGCCACGTTGGGAAATGGGAACAGGCAAGTGTTGTATTCTCCCTTGACTTTGAGCTTGCAAATGACAAGACATAACAACTCCATTATAAATCTCCAGAAACATTGATTTATGTCGTCGTATTCATTCTGACCCTCTCAAACAAAACCGTTGATTTTGCTTACTTCATTAACAGGCTTTTATTTTCTGCATCCAGAACTGCTCCACTCATTGTTGCACCTTGACCTTGCCTTGGAGCTTTATACTACAACCTTAAAAACCCCAAACGCAAGCTGAAACTAAACAAAGAAGAAGGATGTCAGTTTCATTTTCACATATTTCTATACCTTTAAAGAATCTTCAATTGCTCGATCGATTTCTCTCTTCCCCGTAAGCTTCTACATTCCCATCCCATGTCTACTTGCTTGTTTCTTGTGCTGGAAAGTGTATACAGTTCTGATTCTCTCTCTCTCTTTTAAAATTTTATCACTACCCTCATGCAAATACTAATTTCATTTATTACTTGAGAATCTAGATATGAATTGAGGTTTTAGTTGCTGAGAACAGAGAGGTCAAATTAAACAAAAGGATCAAACTTTTTTGTATGCTTTTCTTTTGTCTCTCTTTCTTAATGTCTACTCATTTCAATTCTATATTACACTCAACTAGATATGATCATCTGTAATTTTTTTCAACCAAAAAAGACTGCTTCACTTGAAATTTTAACTTGGCATAGATAATACATTCTATCCAACTTTTGGATTGCTTAAAAAATTTAAGCACATGGAAAGCAGATAAATCTGCTACATAGTATATTCAAGGTATAGCTTACATATCAACATGGAAATAGATATTTTAGGATTGATAGAACTTGATCCTGCCTTCAATTTCTTTTATGTCCATGTATATGTATACAAGTAGATATGAATACACAGTCAGTCGCTAAGACAGGTCAGAAAAATTACAGCTGAAATCGATTTTTGTTTACCATTAGATTTTACAATATTATTTTATACTATTTTTTTAGAGAAAGGTTTCAGTATATAAGAGTCAACATCCACTAAGTTGATTATGTTGTATGTAGTTTGCAGCCAACAATTTCCAATTATTGAGAGGTAGTCGACTTATGCTCTATGGAGGAGTTGGCCATTTCTGCTGGAGGTTTGTGGTTTGAAACTACGGATACTTAAGAGGCTGAACATTCAGCAGCGAAATAGAAAACATGTACCTACAAATGAGTTCAAGAGCATAAGAAATCAAGACAAGGATCAGTCAGAAAATCCTTAAAGAAATTTAGCAAATGATGAACAATTTTCTGAAGCAGGATCAACAATGTAGTTGCCCAATGGTTAGTAAAAGATGAAGCTACACTTTGCTAATCCTGTTTCTTGAAGTTGGTTTCTTTCATCATATATATGATTTTTTTTTTTTTTTTGTTAACCACTTTCTAATCCTTTCAACTTTGAACATTTGTAGATTCCACCGAAGAACAGACAAGAGCAACTTCTCAACCGAAGAAAAGTTCTATTGCTAGTTCTCAAACTGGTATCTCAAAAAAGCCGGGACTTCCTTGGAATCACCTTCCTCTTTTGTTCAAAGGCATTCTTCAAATTTGAGTGTTGATGATCATCATAGAGGACCCTCTCTATCCATTGCTGTTATAGGAGCTACTGGTGAAATGGCTAGGAAGAAGGTTTTCCCAGCATTATTTGCTCTATATTACAGTGGTTTTCTTCCTGAGGTAGATCTATTCTAATATCCAACTAGTTGGGTTTTCTATTATCAGATACCCCAATCATTTCTTGTGGATTTTTTCCTTTCACATCATTAGGCTCATTAAGTGGATTTTGGAGCCCATCCAGACATAGGTCTCCTTCTATTAAATGGAAAAGATACATCAATACAATGAATTAAGTTCTTTCCTTCCCATGTATTAACAATATCTGAGCATGTTGCAATGTGATGAGTGTTTCTCATTCTTCAAATTTATCATTTACATGACTGCAGAATGTAGGTATCTTTGGTTATTCCAAAATGAATTTGACTGATGAAGACTGAAGATCCCTCATTGCTTCAACTTTGACTTGCCGCATTGATCATCAGTATGGTCCTCCATCTCCTCACTCATATTACAATATTTTTACCCCCTCTGAAATCCTTATTCAACTTCTAATCCTTGTATTATAAAGATTCCATAATTTTCAAATGGAATTTACTTTTTAGAGCTGCATTACGTAGTTCATTCCAGATTGGAAAGGTTTTAGAAGGTGATAGGAAAGAGAATGGTGAAGAGATGGAAGATGATACACTATCAACTAATTGCAAGGTGGGAGTTTCCATCAACTTGCTAGTTTATGTTTGTTTTTTCATTCTTTTTTGATGGATCAGGCAGTTGCCCAATTCTTATATTTCGCCGGCAACTTAATGATGAGCAACGCATATATAGTGGAGTTATGTTATACACAATTTCAACAAGAGTTTTGTTGCTTATGTCTAAAGATGGCAGTATTTAGCTGTGCACAGTAGTATAAACGCTTAAAGCCCACAAACTTGTTTTGGGTTTCAACAAACCAGTTTATTGTTCAAAAAATTATAATTGCATTTTCTTCATGCTACACTGCATTAACCATCAACAATTTAATGGTCCTTTTTTTTTCCTTATCTTTTTCTTGAAATTTCCTTCCCCCGGCAAAACTGTGGCGACAAGATGGATGCCTTTCTTAGCAGAACATACTACCTTAATGAAGGTTATGACAACAAAGAAGGGATGTCGAAGCTGAATGCTCTATTGGAGCAGATTGAGGTAAGCATTGCTAAAACTGTAAGTTTTCAACTTAGATGCATTGTTTGACCTTATAATCTTCAAACTGGATGCTCTGGAATTCTGATAATTGATTTTTTTAACAGCTTGCCTACTTCACGGGGGGGATATCAGGCAAACAGGATATCCACTATCACATAATTTATGTATTCATTACTTTACAATTTAAATCAATCATATTACAGGATAGACCATCGCCTTGGGAGGAACCTTATTGAAAACCTCACCGTATTAAGGTTTTCAAATCTAGTTTTTGAGCCATTATGAAGTCGGACATACATCTGTAATTTGCAGGTAAACTTGGTTTCACTATAAATGCTTTTACTCCAGATGTGCTTTTAGGAACAGACGGCATGTTCACATTACATCTTTGTATTGTTTTTGCAGGTGATTTTATCGGAGGACTTGAGTATGCAGATAGGAAGGTACTCATAATAGTTTTTCCTTTGTCTCCTGTAAACAATTTTACATCATCCTATTCATTTCATTCCTTATTTTTTTGGCCACATTCCGTTCCTTCTTTAATACAGGTATTTTGATGGTTATGGGGTCATAATACAGGTATTTTGATGGTTATGGGGTCATTCGGGACATTATTCACAGTCACATGCTCCAGACAATAGCATTGCTAGCCATGGAGCCACCTATAAGTCTTGAAGAGACTTGTTTGAAGGAGCAAAACAGCAAAGAGTGCATGGGATAACTCAAGGAGGAGTTTCAAGGAAGTGAGAGAACAAAGCAAATTACTCTCAAATTACTTGTTGAGAGTAATTTGCTTTGTTCTCTCACTTCCTTGAAACTCCTCCTTGAGTTTATCCCATGCACTCTTTGCTGTTTTGCATGCCATTATTCTTGTGAAAATGGCTTTTGACACAGCCGTGTGAATACATGTCAAAGCCTTATACCCTTTTGACACTTCTTCACTGTGTTGCTTCATTTGAGCCATGGTTGGATTTGCCTTCAAGGGAGATGGACTCCTCCCTGTATCCACCACTTCCTACAGATCAAAAGCCTTTAAATAAGCTGTCATTTTTACTACCCAAGCTGATAATTTTCACCTGTAAATACAGGAGGCATAGGAGTATAAAAACTGCTTGAGGCCATTTGACAGCTTTTGTTTTGGTTAAGGCTAGAAGGTAGTTTCAAGTGTTTATTTTTTTTTTTTTTGGCTTGGTAGTAGGAAACCTAGCTGGTTTTAATCACTCACAGCCCCTTAAGATCAATGGAGCTCTGATACCATGTTGGATTTTTGAATGAAAAATAGAAAATGATGAACTAAAGAACATAAACTTTTAGAAATCAGAACATCCTTTCATTCATACATAGCTAGTGCTTAAATACACAAAGTTTCATGAAGAACTTACAAATTCAATAATAATGGCTGAAAATAAATCAACTTGTTCACACACTACTGTCAACAATAGCATAAATTAAATTCCAAAAACAACAAAGCATTAAAAGCTAAAGCTGATTTTCAGAAAATTGTATCAGAAAAATCTTATTTTTCAACAAGCTTGAGCAGCCTGACCCCTGCCTTTTTTGCTGCTGCATTATACATTGACAATGTACATTGGGACGGTTAATCAAAGCTGGTGTGGGACTCATCAAACACAGGTGAGATTCATGAAATACTCTTTTATTTGTTTTTGGATGGAACAAATACAACTGTTCTATGACAGTATCAAAATATATCAAAATTTCAGGGCTTTTAGCACAATGCAATCAAAACCTGCAGGTTACATAAATTAGAAATTGCTCATCTCTGAAGTGGAAATCTTTTTACAATGGAAAATTATGATTTGGCTTGTTAGTGTGATTCTCGACTGAAATGAATGCTAATTCTCTAATGGTTTCTGATGAGACTTGTTTGAAGGATCAATGTACATGATCTAAAAATGATAGTGCTTCAATTAAGATCGAATAAATTACCAATTTTAATAAGTTTCACTATAAAGGTTAACTAGTTAGTTGATGAATTTATATTTGAAAAATGAATTGAATCTGGGGGTGTATGATAGTTAATGTTCGTAGAAGCTAATGCTTAATGTTTGTATATTGACTTTTTAATTTGCTCACCAACAGTACCTTATGTAATGCAGAGTAGAGATTCAGATACGGTTTAATCATGTTCCCGGAACTCTCTATCGTGAGCGTATTGGGACCGTGCCACTAATGAGCTGATTTTACGTGATGTACCTGATGAAGCCATCCTAGTCAAAATCAACAATAAAATTCCAGGACTAGGGTTGCAGTTAGATGCTTCTGAGCTAAATTTGACTTTACAAGGACAAGTGAACACTCTTGTTTTTTACTTAACTCTTCACACTGAGATCAACGTACTCATCTTTTGATGTTTCTCATGCTGTGTTAATACTAAAGGTATAAGGTTGAGGTGCCTGATTCATATGAGCATCTTCTGCTCGATGTCATTGATGGTGATAACCATCTCCTCTTGAGAAGTGATGAGCTTGCAGCTGCATAGAGCTATGTTGTTCCGACTCTTCATTTTTCTTGAAGTATTCGTGTCCGATACTCGTGTCCGACGCATATCCGGATATGGGTATGAGGATATGATCCTCCAAAAATCCTCCAAATACATAAAAATCTTGGAAAAAATTAAACATTCATGTGTTCGACACTCACATCCGAATCCGAGTAACATAGGCATGGAACATTCTCACTCCTGTTCTTCTGTAGAGGCCCAGTTCCAGTTGGAGCATACTATCTATGGGCTAAGGGGTTCCGTGGGCAGATGACTAGAAAAGGTAAAGCCTTTTCTGTTTGTGTATGTAAATCATGTAAAACTAGAGTTATCTTATATATGATCTGTTTGTTGGTTTTCTGCTATACCAAAACACCCACAGATTCAGGTGTAAACTGCTCAGCTGATATATATTCCTTGGGGACTACCGTGTGATCATGAAGACTCAAAGATCTTAAAAATACTGTTACTTTCAGATACTTTGTGTTTGTAATGATTCATGTCTTCTGTTTCCAGAGCATCAAAATAATGCAATAGTACAATGGTGGAGAACCTGTCAGTTAAGTGGGGTATGGTTTTCTTTGAGAATGAGTGGTAAAGATGAGAAAAAGAAGAAAAAAAAAAAAAAAAAAGGAGAGTTGATGTTTGCTCCTTTTGGATGAAGAAATTAGCCACATCTTGCGCTGATGGGTTTAAGATTTAATAATTGATCATCCATTCAGGCAGGCTTACTCAGATCCCACTAGAAGAGCCTGCCAAGTTCCCTGCTTTCATTATTGAAGGCACTGTTAAAAAACTCTTAAACCATCTTTTTAGCAAAATCTACAATATGATTTAAGATATTTTTTATGGAAATATCTCATTAATTATTCAGTATTTACTAGTACTGATGTGAACCTTGAACATGCCTTGCATTTCTTGTTCACGTTGTCTTTCATAAGTGGGTATTTCCATAACTTTTCTGATGGGATTTGAGAGCTAATTATGGCTTAGACAAAGCTTTTTGAAGAGTCAATGTTGGGGTTTAGGTTGATCGTGTAAACTAAATATCTTCTCCTAAGCCTCCATAGTCCATAGTACTACTAATAGGCAATGAAAATTAAGGGTGTAAAATAAAAATATAAAATAAAATAAAATTTATGTGTTTTACAAATAGAGGAATTCGGATTCGGATATTCGAATTTGCTATTCGAATTCTTAGAAATAATGCGGATTTGGATAATGAATATCCGAGATTTCATATTCCCATCCACTTCAAATTCGCTGCTGATAATAATTATAATATCTGAATCTGATTTTTATCGAAATTTATAAATTTAAATTCATAAAAAATAAATAAAATATTTACGAATATTCAAATTCGCGTTTTAAATTGACATCCCCACCACCGCCCATCACTTGCAAATCTCTATCTACATGAGGCTGATGGACCCCCTTGATGACCTAATGGATTCCCGCAGGTGAACAGAAGCCGCCAGCAAGAGGCCGTATTACAAATGTCATAGTGAAGGCGTCAGCTTGAGTTGGTGGGAACATTACGTTTTGGGCTTATGGCCCACTGACGCAAACAATTTATTCTTTGTCACCCACCCAAAATCACCTCAATATACCAATTTACCCATGCTTTTATTTATTGCTCATTTCCTTCTTTGAGAAAATCACATGGGCATTCTCGTCAACTGGGTGCCTTCTATCAATGGCTTTTGTGATAAAATCACGATGTGATGACACTTCAATAAAGAGTCAACCAACACGGTTTCTAGTTGGTAAGGAAAACCCCAGTTCCTCTCCCTTTCCTCCCTTCTTATACTTTATATTTCTTTATTAAAACTGTATAACTGAAAATATTTTTAGGCCTGAATACATAGTTTTATTGAATATATAGTTCATGATCTAACTTTAGGCATTAAGCAATAAGAAAAGACCATTGTAGAGTCAAGCTTAGCTATGGAGAGTGACAGAAAGAAGAGAAAAATGGGGAATGAAGAAGAAAAAAATGATGATGATGAAGAAGAAGAAGAGAAGGTAGAGAAGTTCTTTGCTTTGATCAGAAGCACAAGGGAGATGCGTGATCGTCTAAGAAACGTGCCAAATGGATCAAAAGAGGAAGAAGAGAAGAAGAAACAGGAAAAGAAGCCGGTTGCTGCCCAGTGGAATCCAAGATTCCAACCAGAAGATTTCATGGAGGATTCCAGGTCTAAGAATCCATTAGTGTTAAATGATGCAGGCCCTTCCTTGAAGATAGAACAAGAACAAGAAAAAAAAACCAAGGAAGGAGGAGAAGATAGTGGTTTAGACCTAAACCTTTCTTTGTAATAATTTAATGAAGGAATAGTGGGGTTATTTTTTTTGGTTGCATGTTTCACAAGAAAGTAAAAGTGGTCAAATCTTCCTACTGTTACATATCAATTCACATGGTGATCATTGATCAATGTTAATACTGGACCCCAAATTTTTATATATATCTAAATTTGTCACTCAAATTTAGTTTCTTGTGTGGCTCTATTTGCTTTGCTTCAACTCGATATTTTCACCGGCAAGCCTGTGGGAATTGAAAGTAGGTCCATTGTCCCTTGGAATAGGGTGACTTAAATTACCCACAAAAAGAACAAACAAGTAAAAAATGAGTAAAAATAGTGTTGTTTCTGAGGCTGCGGTTTCCAGGGCCCTAAATACTCAATGGGTGTTTCTGCTTTCAAACTAAAATGCGATTGCGGAGAGCTCGGCAGACAGTAACTTCCGGGTCTAATCATATTTGTATCACAGACTGAGAGAGTCAAAGATTATAGTTTCGTTTCTTCGCGAGGCTGAAAAAGTAGGTTAACTGGCCGGAGAAGTTCCTAATTTGAGCTCAAAGGAGTTAACACTCACTCACTACTGGCTTCGATATGCTTAAAAACTAAATTAATTGCTAGTATGTAGGGCCTTTGAAGTTGGAACTTATTACACTTTCGTACCACAAGGCCATGTTTTTGAACAGGTCAAATGGTAGTTGTTGGCAACAAACATTTGTAATAGTACATAAGACTTTGAATACAGAAAAGGAGAGTGCTATATATGTTACCCATGAAAATATGTTCCCCAAAGACAACATCCATTGGCTATGAAGGGACCTGACCTCCCACACCAAGGAGAATTAGTCAAACAGAAACAACTGTTCAATACTAATGATACAAATTAAAAAGATAAAAGAAGATTACTAGGTGATGCAATGCCATGACGTGCGGAAATCACAAATTAGAGATAGAAACTTTTGAAAAAGAGCAACCTAGTTGATTCACCTCAGTCACATTCAATGGACCTTATTTAAAGGTATCATCATGACCTAGAACAAGTCCCCACTTGCATAGATTTTTCTGTGACTTGCGGAGACAACAAATTCTAATACTTGAAACTTGATCAGGACTTTCATGTGAAATTTGTATAAGCTTCAACTTCCAACAGAGTAGAGTAGAGTAGGTGAAGTGAAAACAAACACTAGGTATAGCGGTAGGGATAGAGACGTACGGGAGAGAGAAATTAACAACTCACCTTGAACTTGAAGATCAGCATGAACAAGATGACGAGGAGAATAAGGTTGAGAAAATATTCCTAGAACCTCAACAAACCATTTATATATATATATATATATATATATATATATATATATATATAGAGAGAGAGAGAGAGAGAGAGAGAGAGAGACAACTGAGAATACAAAGAAGATGAAGAAGATTTTCAAATTTGAACAGGATGATTTTGCTGAGCTCAACTTTGAAACATCCGGCATAAGCTAGAATGAATTATGAATCAATCAATCATAAGGAAGGACGATCAATCTTGTTTTATGTCCTATTCCAAAAAGGACTTGTGCCGTAACTATTTTTCTTAAATTTTTAATTAATTTAATTCATGTGAAATTTAAAAAAAATTTAAATTAAATCTAATTTAATCTTTCTCAAATCACATTTTATTTGTGTATGACCCATTAGATTTTTTTTACCATGGTGGTAACAAATATAAATATTGTAATCTTTAATAAATCTAAATTAGATTAATCAAATTATTTGAGTTTATCATTAATTCTCTAATTAATCAATTTTATATTTGTAAATCATGGTTGTCATCTAGTAATGACTCATGACCTCCAATTGTTAAGAAAGGTTAATGAGGTTTCACCAACCTATTTGTGCTTGGTTTTTCAATATAATTATTATCTTTTAATCACTTGTAGACACTCGTTTTTGGTCAATAACATTTTATGCAGGAACAAATCTTATATGCAGCGGGCTTTAGTAATAGTCTTCCTGTCAGCAGCGCTCTTGGCACGTCGCTTGGCACGTCATTTGGCACGTCGCTTGGCACGTTGCTTGGCACGTCTCTTAGCACGTCATTTGGCACGTCGCTTGACACGTCGCTTGGCACGTCGCTTGGCACGTCTCTTGGCACGTCGCTTGGCACGTCTCTTGGCATGTCGCTTGACACGTCGCTTGGCACGTCTCTTGGCACGTCACTTAGCACGTCGCTTGGCACTTCACTTGACACGTCGCTTCCTGGCACGTGCTTGGCAATTCGCTTCTTGGCAGCAGGACTTCCTACAGTAATGCACAACTACATGAAGATTGTGGAGCTAACCCGGGAAGGTTGACAGGATTCTTGAGTTTGCTCCACTCTTGGGCTGTCTTGGAGAGCATGGCTTGGAGGCTCAGATATGGAGATTGTTAAGAAGTTCGCTTCTTAACATTTCCCTGGAACACAAGTGCTTCCCTATCCTGCTGAAAGGACAGTGCATTCTCAAGCGTGCTGTCAGTAGCCTTCCTTCACTACATGTGACTGAAACACTTCTCCTGATGTAACCTCCCATAACTGGCACTTCACCCACTATCATATATAACCTCTCCACCACCCATGATCGAGATCACGTTTATATAAAATAACTTTTCACTCTTTTAGTAACTTCTCCTGGTAACCTCTTTGGAGAGGCTATAAATAGAAGTCCAAATACTTCATTTGGGATCTTTTGGCCATTTGACAAACTTTCTGACATTAAGAATTCTTTGCAACATTTTCTCTGCAATTTCTACAACAACCATACTTTCCACCATCCTCAGCCATTTACAGCCTTCATCACCACCACCTGCCACCACACTTGTTCTACAAGGTCTGCTCCAATCTTCCTCTCCGCCATCTCCCTACGACATCTCGTTTTACTGGTTTGCAACGTTTCCTCACCCGATTAAAAACACCCTCTACATCACTTGATATCTCGATTTAGCCTTGAGTATGGATTAGTGTCTACTCAATTAGTTTAACTATGTTAAGTGTCGGGATAGGCAATTAACTCTTTAAATAAGTTTTAGAACTATTCCAAAACTTTATTCCACTCTAGCCAAAGATTTCTTGAGTTAATCTTTATCAAGACTAGTTGAGGTATTCTCTTGATTACTCAAGATGGTGAATCATATTTTGATTACCTATGTATTTTCATATGCCTCGTGTTATACCCAAAAGAACTCGGCTTAAGCATCCATGTTAGAACCATAAGTAAGATAAAATCAAAATATAACAATTCTCATAGAAGATCATTAGTAATCTCAAGTCAAAGGATCATTTATACAACCATCACATGAGAATGTTGCTATAAACATCGAGTGAACTACCAAATGACATTCTCATATCGAGTCATATTCAGTGAACTTGTTTCTTGTAACAAGCACTCATATATTAGCTCAAGTTTATCCATACTTCAACATATGAGATCGATTGCTTGCTTCATAAGTAAGAGCATAACTATGTGTTGATCTCGACAGCTTCGTTAATGTCTTATCTTGACAAAGCATTGACTAAGAACAATTTAGGCATAATATTTTAATGCAATGATGATCCATTATTACAACTTATTGTAATTCCCTTGCTAAGTATATTTATTCCATGGACTTTATCAGACAAGTAAGTAATATCAAATATTTATATAAAACTTGTAAATAAATAATGCTTTAGTTAATAATAGTAATACTTAATATGACATATATATATCTTATGTTGTAGAATCCATGGTTATGTTGTGTTTGAAACTATTTCAAATTAACTGCTTTGCTATATAGAATAAAACATAATCACTTTAAAACTCGGTATCATCCTTGTCAAAACAAAATTGTATTCTATTTATGTGATCTCTCTCATTTTATGCCTTTGAAGAAATTCCTGTTACAACGTAATCAAGTATCTCTTTGCTAAACTCTTTTAGCTTTTTGTTCATGTTTATACTATGTAATGTAGGCAATGATTAATTCTTAGATTCCTCTATGTTAAACACTTTTCTTGTTGGGTTGGGCTTTGGGAGCCCTTTGTCCTTTATCTGGGCTTTGGGAGCCCTTTGTTGAGGAATTGAGGATAATGCCCATACCACATATTATGAGGAATGTGGCATAAATGATAATTTATGTATTCGTGTATTTTGTAGTGTCATAATCGTGTTTAAGATATTTTATATTTATATAAACTTTAATACGTTAATAATTCGTATTATCAGGTCTACTTTTTAGAGTTAAGAGTTAGTGATTGCATTGATGTTCTTAATTTGGGCAATCTTTAAACAAATAATGGTGTCCTAAAACTTTGTTTTTTAAGGTCAATATAATGTAAGATAGGATTGATTTTAGCATTTGTGAGTTTGTCAACAATGAATGAAAAAGGTTATGTAAGCAATTGTCAACGTAAATTTAGATAGGATTGGGTTTATCATCATCACCTTCTTCTCCACATTTGTTAATTTGTCAACAATTAATGATGTTTCTCTTTCAGACACTCTCTTTTAATTTCTTGTACAACTATAGAATACCCACGAAGAAATCTGAGCCTAAAATTTCCCAACTTCTTAATAATTGGGCAACAATATTTGTTGATTGACGTCTTCGATTGCGTCCTAAACCAGAATGAGGTGGTGTTCTTATCTTGACTTGTGCTGTCAAATGTGGGAAGAAATTCTTTTCATCACTCATTTTGTTTACCAATTAATTTTCACTCAAAATAATAATTTGCATCATAACATGTAATTTCATACAATGTTAATAATGCTATGCTATCCTTGCATTGCAATTTGCAAACTATATGCATTAGAAAAATGATAACTGTGTGTTTGGATGAGAAATTTTAAAATTTTGAAGAATTTTGAAATGCTAATATTTTAAAATACATCAATTCAAAATACAAGAATTTATAATTGTATTGTTTGGATAAATATTTTTTAGAAAGAAATTTTTAATATTGGAATTTGATGAGGTGAAAAAAAACAATATTAGAGATATGTTGCATTATGGATGTCATTAGATTTGTAAAAATATATAGATATTACTAATAACATGAAAAATAAAAAATAAAATTAGTTTTCATAGTTAGAATTGAAAAAAATAAAAATTGAGTAAAAAATTAAACATAATAAATGTTAATATCTTAGTAAAAAATCAAAAAATTCACAAATTCCACCTCTGGATGTGGAATTTGAAAATGAAATTTGAACCATCTAAAAATCCTCTTTCAAATTTTAAGAATTCTAATTTTTATTTTGCCAAAAAACGTAATTCTATTTTAGAATTTTGAAAGTCTCTCTACAAATAAATTCTTTACTTGAAATCCTTCATCCAAACACACCCTAAGAGTATCATTTAATTCAATTCGTTTTTTTTTATATATAAAAGAGATCGCAGTTTGAGAAAATAAAAAAAATTACAAATGTTGAAATTTAAATTTTAAATTTATTAGATATTAACTTTTAAAATTAATTATACGAACCAACTAAATTAACGTCAAGTTCATTTAATTAAATTCGATGATTGAACTACACGATTACTTGATTTCTTCTATGGCCTATTGGCTATTGGACTAAAATCAGTCTTGACTTGAGTACTGAATTATTATTTATTTGGATTTGTGACTTATGGGTTAAGCCAGCTTTTAGGCCCAACCATGGTACAATTATTGGAAGATAATTAGATAAACAATAATTGGAACATATAATTCTCAATATATAATCAATAATGATTTATTATCCAACATACATACATCAACAACATGCATGGTATGATATATATACATATATAATCTTTGCACGTATCTTTTTCTCTAAATATTTATGTAATGAAATTCTTCTTCTAAAATATAGAATTATAACAATTAATCATTACGTGTCGTGCTTTTCTTTCCTCGTCATTTTAAATTAAATGCATGCATGCCTACTCTAAAATGTTTACCAAAAAAAGAATCCTCACCGATTAATATTTTGCAATCTACTCTTACAATTTCATAAGACGATAGAATTACAATAAGGTTTCATTAATCATTGCATTTCAATTATTATAGCTATATTAATCTTTAACATTAATTCTTTTTGTGTTCTGTCATTTTCATGTTAAGAAATCATTTAATATTCCGCTACATCAATTCGTTTTCAAACACTTAAAAACCACTATTAATTTGAATGAATTCAATCCAATAAAATAAAAGATTTCGATTAATGGGTACTTATAGATATCAGTTAAGAATTATTTAATTATTATTTTAAAAAAGTTTTTTTGTATTTAATACATTGCTTTTAGGTGGTATTTAGTATGAGATGATTTCTTTAAAATCGAAGGTGATCTAATAATCGTGATTAGATCATCTTGTTTGATAATAACTTGAGAATCTTACGTAGTAGTGATCTTAGATCACGTACCAAGAGGGATTAGATCACCCCATTGTGGGGTGATCTAAATCTCATTCAAAAAGTTGAAAAAATTTTATCACTGAGAGAGAGAATGATATTTAAAATTATTTTAAAACAAATTTACCCTTAAAGTGATACCCACCAAAATATATTTCTCTATAAATTTTTTATTTTTATAAACAAATCTCTACTTTTTAATTATTTTATACAAGATAACTTATGTGATCATTCGATATGAATATGTTAATGGCTTCGAATTATACTTATCTGGTTCATACTTTATAAATTTCTATAGAATAATAAATTATTCATTCAATAAAAAAATAAAATTGTTGTTTTCATTAAATAATCTTATTATTAATAATAAGATTGTTTTTAGTATTATATATTCAATAATATTTTTTTCTATGCAATACTAAACACAATGATTTAAGATTATCAGTGATTTATAATATTATACCAAATATAATAATTTAAGATCCACTACAAATAAATTGCCATATAGTGACGGTCCAAAAAGCGTTGGTAAAACTCCAAAATCCGTCGCTAAAAGTCCTAAAACACTATACCGACTGTCAAAATGACTATTCCGACAAAAAATTAAGCGACGGTAAAACCCTCGTCGGTATAGACCTATACCAACGGAAAAGGTGACCGTCGGAATAGGTTTGTTATGGTTTAACCCAGTAGAAAGAGAAAAGTATAGCTTAAGATTTATGTCCCAAAGAAATAATATCTTTGAAACAAAGATAAGCTGACTACAACAATCTATCAAAAGTCAAACTTGAACTGATCTTTATCATCGCAGTGAGTTAACCTAGAACAATTATCTGGAACAAATTTTCTAACTTCCAATTATCTGGAACAATTTACCTAATTAGCTTAACTATTAAAGAAGAAAATGATGTTTAAAGAAAGGTTTTCACAAAATGCCCTGCATCAGTTTTACAGTTATTAAAGAAAATAAATTCAAATATTCTTTTCTACATTATTATAGTGTTTATATAGAAAATATATATTAAAACATTCCAAGGAACAGTGAAAATAAGCAAGAGAATAGAGATGTAATCCAAGCAAAAGAGTTATGATTTTCGAGATACCCAAAACAAATCTTCTATTTTCAAATTAATTGAATTAAGAAGCAAATATTCTAAAATAATTTAGTGAAGCAATTGTTTCAAAAACAAATCTTTCGCGTAAAACAATTGCTTCAGTCGAAAAACAAATAAACCTAACTAAACGTTAAGCAGTGAATAGAACAATCAAGATAACAGGAAAAAATTCCAGAATCCCCAACTCTGGTCAAATAATCAGCGGTCTTGAACAGCATCTCTCAGGTTTTTAGATTCGATGATTGTGAAAGTTGGGAGAAAAATCGAGGAATCGAAGAAAGAGAAAAATCGGAGATTCGATGATTGTGAAAGTTGGGAGATATGTTCTTTAATTAGTTTAAATTCTGGAAACTGAAACTCACCTCAAGCAATGTAATTAGTTTTTCCCCAAATAATAACAATATAACCCTCCAATTGGTTGCTGAGAAAGCTGACAAAAAGAAAAGAAAATAAACATCTAAATAATTACTTAAGCAACGAAATGGCGCTAAGAAATTAAAATTTCATTCATCTTCTTTTCCTACACTTTCTCAGCAACCAGTAACTAGGAAGGATTCAGAAAATAGCTATATCAATCTTAAAATAGAAATTCAACACTCAATCATCAGCAGAGTTTCATTAAAAAGAAGATCCTTGTTTACAATCCCAAATTCTCAACTCAACAAGATGATGCAAAAAACATGATGCAAAAAACATGAGCGATGGCTGAGGAGGAGAAATAGGAAGTGGCGTCGTTGGTTAGGAAAAAAAAGGAAGAGGAGAACTTAGGTTTTGTTAAAGGCATTTTTTTTGAAACAAAATTAATTTTAAAATATAGATATAACCTATACCGATAGTAAAAATAAAACCGTCGGTATACATCAGACCTATACCGACGGTCAATGATAAACCGTCAGTATACAGGGTATCTATACCGACGGTCAATATAAACCGTCAGTATAGGGGTATCTATACCGACGGCCAATGATAAACCGTCAGTATACAGGGTATCTATAGCGACGGACAACAAAGTGTCGGTATATGTTAATTATATTCTGACAGTAACAAAAATCCGTCAGTATAGATCCTTTATACCGACGGATTTCGACCGTCAGTATAGGTAAGCGTCAGTATATGGCAATTTGTTTGTAGTGATCACTAGTGATCAAATCACTTTGATAATCTTATTATCACCATAGTAATCAGATCATCAATGTCACACTAAAAATATTCCAAACACTTTACTAAATTTAAAAAAAAAAAATGTAATAATTATATATTTTTTATAAATATCACTTTAATCTTTCTAAAAAAAATTATAAATGGATCAACTAGACAGTCCCTCACATGAGCAATGTTGTGTATACATACGTAAGTCATAAACGTGGCAGAAACTTGAGATAAGAAACTTGGAAAAACAAGGCAACAACTAGATATAGTGCCTTCGGACAGGGATCCCATAATCAACCCTTTTTCCATTTATGTAAATTATAATGAATCTAGTGGTATATAATATAATATGCTAATGTAAATTTCCATTTATCATGACAGTTTGAAATCACCTTCTTTGTTTATAACTTTACCTTTTATTTATGAGTTTTGTTAACTAATGTTTTTAAGATTTTTTTTTTAAAGTTAATTAATATATTATTTATAATAATAATTTTATATACAGTAATAATTTATTATTTTATTTTTAATATATTAAATAAAAATATTATTATATATAATAATTTTAAAAAGTGTCAAAAAAGCAAATTTTTTTTTTTATATAAAGTCTGAAAAGAGAAGAAAAAACCAGAAGAATCAGCTCATGTAATCCATAAAAAGAAGAGACTCATAAATTACATTGGCTTTGTATGGGGAAGGAGTCTGAACTTTGAGCTAAAGATCCGATAGGTCTAAAAGTAACATTTATTTAAGGAGATTATTGCATGCGTTCTAGATATACCCCAACCCCTCTAAATATTGCTTTGCTCTTAAATATGATCTTTAATTAATTAATGGCCACTAGATTCCACACATTTCTGTACCGTTGCTTTTTTTTTCTTTTTTTTTTTTTACCTATTTTAACCTGTTTGAGAATTTAATGGAGTTAGCAGAGACTATTACTACAGAGTACAGATCCTTCTTCAAGAAATTGACTTTGGCGCTTGGAAGCCATGCATATTGATGAGTTGTAACAAACCATTACTCATATTATTACTCATATTCGGATGTAAGTATCGAATATGGATATGTATTTGATACGGGTATATTTAATTTATTTTAAATTTGTTTATGTATTTGGAGGGTTTTTGGAGATTCATATCCTTATACTCATGTTCGGATATACGTCGAATACGAGTGTCGAACACGAATATTTAAAAAAAAAAAAATTGGAGCAACATAAAACCGCAGGGCTAGGACCCCACAAAAGGGATAGTAGGGTCCCAGTTGTAGTTGTAGCTGACGAGGCATAAGGCAATTTTCTTGCTTCAAGTTTGCTTTGAACGTATAGCCATAGCTGCCAAGCTCGACACAAAAGGGATAGTAGGGTCCCAGTTGTGGTTGTAGCTGACGGATCATAAGGCAATTTTCTTGCTTCAAGTTTTCTTTGAACGTATAGCCACAGCTGCCAAGCCCAAGGCAAAACAAAAACTGAAAGCAACCTTTAATTTTGAAAGTGGTGACACTGACAACCATTTGTCCCATGCAGAGCCCAAGTGTTGCAAGAAATCCTGAACCATTTCTCTGCTTTCATGCAAGGGATTTTCTTTAGCTTTGGCTTTCTGTTGAAACTTGAAACTCTTGCCCTCTATATATATGTAGAGGGGCTTCCCATTTCTCCATTCCACATTATAACTATTTTCTTTTCTTTCTTTCTTTCCAACTCTTTCTTTAACTCTCTAAGGAGCTATACCTAGTCGTAATATCGGCTTGTAGAGAATTAAAGAAACAATGTTACGTGATTCCATGCCATTCTTGGCCAATGTTCTGGTGCAACTAGGCTATGCAGTCATGAACATCACATCAAAGCTGGCCATGGAATCTGGAATGAAACCTCTTATTCTTGTTGCATACCGGCAAATCTTTGCCACCCTTGCCATCGCTCCATTTGCCTTTTTCTTAGAGCGGTAATGATTACCAATTTCTTCATCAAGTTACCACCTCTTTTAGCCATTTTATTCCTTGTTTCTGAATTCTGATTTGATCTGTTCATGCATATTATATATATATAGTATTTTGCTTGCTATGTCAACTGTCAAGTAGGCTTGTACTTTCCAATGGGCTTTGAATTTTTCACACTTTCTTGAATTTTTCATTGCGGTCTGAGTCAGAATTCAAGTGGATGTCTTAATTTAACACTGATGTTTTAATCTGTTTATTATCAATGGATGCAGAAGGGTTCATTTTCTTTTTAATGTTAATTAACTGGATTAAGTTTTCTTGAAGTTTCCTCGAGGAAATGGAGTAGAACACCAATACGGGCAGTAGTACTGTTCGTGTGTTTGGTTTCTAAGAAACTGTAGGAAAAAGAACACCTTATATACAATATAATACTGTATCTGTTCTGGAAAAAGGAAAAAAAACAAAACAAAAACAAAAAACAACAGGCTCTATATATGATGAACCCGTATAATTTAAGTTACATAGAGAGCTCTGTTAATAGATCGTGGAAAGGAGATTCTTTGATTTGCAACTACTTCGAAAAAGTAAGTTTAACTCCATGCATGGCTGCCAAGTCATTTTGTCTATTGGCTTTTTCGCTAATGTAACGTTCTAGCAAGTGTCGTCACTCGTCAGAAGTGGCAATAATTGAGAATTTTTTAGGAAAAAGGTTTACACTGATTAATAACAGCAGCTATGCATGGTGGCATATTGTATTCACATATATGTATGTAAATTTGCAGTTTCAGGTTTTTGTGCTTGTTATGGAAATCCTTAATTTGTCACACTTTTTATGCAGGAAAACAAGGCCCAAGATCACTAAACCTATTCTTTTCCAGATTTTCTTATGTTCACTGACAGGGTAAGTCTTTTGTTGGTGTTCTTTTCACCTCAAAAGTTGTTATAGAGCTCAAGCTGTCAAGCATGCACATCCTACTCTGTTTGTATCTTTAGTTAAGGTGGCGTTTTGCATTTCACTAGGAAAATTTGGTTCTTTTTTCCTTTTCTTCCTTATCATCAAAACTATACCTTAATGGCTAACTTCAAATTAAACATGAATGCAGGGCAACAGCAAACCAGGTTTTTTATTTTGTAGGGCTGGAAAATTCTACTGCAACGGTTGCATGTGCATTGAGCAATGTACTCCCAGCAGCCACATTTGTCCTCGCAGCTCTTTGCAGGTACTATACCAATGTCATTTCTGCAGTAATCTAATAAGTCTTCAATTTAGTCACTGGGGTGGGGACCAAGCCATTGATATACTTTTTTTTTTCTTTCCCTTCTCGATCTCCCTGATGATTGTTGAATTATCTGTTTATACTAGACAAGAAGCTGTGGGAATAAAGAAAGCATCAGGGCAGGCAAAGGTATTAGGTACTTTAGTATGTGTTGGTGGAGCCATGTTGCTATCATTTTACCATGGACATACCATCGGCATAGGTGAATCCAGCATTCACTGGAAATATGCCGATAAAATGACAAGTAAAAGTTCCAGCAATGGATCAAACTTATTCCTTGGTCCCTTTCTAGTAATGGCTAGTGCTGTTGCTTGGGCGGTATGGTTTATAATCCAGGTAATACATACTTCACCCTCAAATGTGGAAGACCAATTTTTTCAAAATTCAAATTATGTTAATTCGCATACAATCAATCATGGCTTAACAATTTTCAGGGACAAACAAGCAAGAACTTTCCAGCTCCCTACACATGCACTGCTCTAATGTGCTTCATGGCCAGCATTGAGTGTACAATCATAGGCATATTTTCGGATCAAAAAATATCTGCTTGGTCATTGAGCTCCAGCGTGAGGCTTATTGCAGCTCTTTATGCGGTAAGTTAATGGTTCAGTTGGTTAAGTTAAGAAGTATGGGAATTTGAGTAATCCATTCCTGATGAGCTGATTGAGATCAGAAGAAAGAAATGATAATGGTTTCATTTCATTAATGTTTCAGGGAATTGTATGTAATGCAGTAGCATTTTGCGTCCTCTCCTGGAGTATCCAAAAAAGAGGTCCTCTCTATGTGTCAGTATTCAGCCCCTTGTTGCTTGTTATTGTGGCTGTTCTAAGTTGGGCCCTGCTTCGTGAGAAACTATATGTTGGAACGTACGTGCATGCGTATATATACACTATACTCTACCAGAAAGCTTTATTTTTGTCTTTCCATTAATTTTCTGACGATCGGTGTGGTTGATTTAGTGTTGTAGGGTCATTTCTGATTGTTGGTGGACTTTACGCTGTTCTATGGGGGAAGGATAAGGAGATGAAACAGAAACAGAAACAGATGAAAGGCAATGAATTAGAGATTGGTGAAGAAGTAATAACAAAGGGTGGTGAGAATAAAGATGACTTGGAACTTCAGTTGCATCCACAGGCGAAAGGAAACCAGCAAGGTGGCGATGGTTAAAGGCCATGGCCAAGGGTTTGAATGAAATGCTAGCTGATGAGCAGAGTTACAAATGGTTTTCTTTCCTTTTGGTTTTGGACGCAGTTAGATCAGTTTGTAGTATGTTTCAAATCCAGTAGTTATTACTGTTCAATCATCCAAAAAAAAGAAGAAAGAAAAAAGATAGCTAGTATCTATGTAATTGGGTTATACTTAAAGCTTCTCAAATTTATGAGTCCTTGTCGTAAAGGAATTATTACCTGAGTTTTCAAATTAATATTATTATTGCCAACCGAGTATTAATTTGGATAGCATACTATTACTGATAAAATTTTAGAAAATGCGGATCGAAAAGTCTTATACAAATAATATTAGTTAATTACGTAAGGCTTGGGGATTAAAGATAAATTAGAAACTTCAAAAGAAAGAAAAAAAAAATACTATTATTAATAACAGTACTTGACCATAAAATAAAGACAAAAAACGACAGCGTTAGGATCTAATCTAAGGGCGTCGCCCTCGCAAGGTTAAAGAAAACCTAACGCCGTGAAAAGCCCAGGTCCAATTGTTGTTGCGTAATAAATAGCCCAACCCCTCCCCTTTGTCTTTCATTTCTTTTTCTCTTCCTTGTTACTTCCTCCCTGTCCTGGGCAGCCTCTCACTTTCTCACCAATGTATGAATCTATCTCTATTGCCTTCTGCTTCTGCTTCTGCTTCTGCATGTTATTTTCTCATCTCTAACCTCTTGTTTCTGTGTTCTGATTTTCTTTGATTTTGTTTAAATTTCTCTGTATAAATAAAGGTCTTTTGCGTTGATTTGTGCTGATGGTTATTGTTTCCAGATCTAGATCTGGATCTGGGTTTTCTTAGATCTGCTAATATTTCCACTTGGATCTTGATTTCTATGAAATATACTACTAGTATTAGCTTTCTTGTGTTTGATTAGGCTTATATTTCTACCATTGGTCTGCTCATTTCATTCAATATGATATGATATTAGCTGATTTAGATTTGTTTCTTTATATTGCTATTGCTTTACAAGCTTTTCTTAAAAGAAATTGTTCCTACTGTTATTCATCTCTTCCATTTTGGGCAAATGGCATGCATCTCTAAGATGAAAAATGGGGGCTTTATTATATTATATATGACTATATTTATGTCATATGGTTTTTGTTCCTTTCTTCGATAGTATCATCAATTGGATGAAAAAATTGGGATTGACCATATCATTTTTTTGGGTCTCAGCCAAGATAAAAAGGATGGGGCTGTCTTTTGCTAAGCTGTTCAGTCGGCTGTTTGCCAAGAAAGAGATGCGAATTCTTATGGTGGGTCTTGATGCTGCTGGTAAGACTACCATCTTGTACAAGCTCAAGCTCGGAGAGATTGTCACTACCATTCCCACTATTGGTATGCCTTTTTCTTTGTTAAATTTATGTTTTTTTTTTTAATATTTTAATATTTGATCATTAATATTGATGGTTATTGCCAACCTTATACAGGGTTTAATGTGGAGACTGTGGAATATAAGAACATTAGCTTCACTGTTTGGGATGTTGGTGGTCAGGACAAGGTAATACAACATCAACTTGAAAGTTTGTGGAACAAACCATAAATATTCAGAATTTTACCATTATAGTGTTTTCCTGGACCTTACTGCTTGATGGAAACATTATAATTTGCCATGTTATTTCATTGTGCAATCAAAGTTGATGTTAAAACTGTTGGATGTGCTTATGGACGGTCTTATGCTGATTCATGTTCCGTCATCAGCATATAACATAATCATAAGCTACATCTACTAATGCCATCTTGTCTTTCAAGTTTTTCCTTTGATTGTATGAGGAAAGGCTATCCACGTTGTGGCTGACACATAAATTGCCCTCTTGCTGTCTTGTATTTTCCTTGCTATTAAGTGTGCTTATGGACGGTCTTGTGCTGATTAGATTGTCATCCATCAGCACATAACATATTCATAAGCTACATGTACTGCCACTTTATGTTTTCAGTTTTCCTCTTCACTAAATGAGGAAGGCTCTTCATTCTGTGGCAAACATCACATATTTATTTATCTATCTATATATATATATGTGTGTGTGTGTGTGTATGTCTGTTTTCATAGCAGTTTTGTTTAGTAGTCATTTGTGTGCTTACTAACGGTCTTTCTCTGATTGGATATTCCTACATCAGCACATAACAGAACCTTATTATATCTTGATATAGGGCAATGCTTTTTTTTTCCTTCTTATGAATAAGTAGCAAGTGATATCTGGGGTTTTTCCTTTTTAATCGATAGGCCAACTATTAGCTGAAGTCTAATCCTCTTATAAATATTAATGGTTTAAGGTTTACTCACTCCCAGTACATTATAGTTGCAGCTGATGTGTTTTTGAGTGCTTATCGACGGTCTTGTGCTAGCTAGATGTTCCCCATTAGCACATAACATAATCATAAGCTATATTTAACAGTGCTACCTTTTCTTTCAAGTTTTTCCTTTGGCTATATTGGAGGAAGTTATCTGCATTGTGGCATACATAACACAACATTTATGTATTTGTTTGCATGTTTATTGATTATCTGTATTCATTCTTAACTTGTAAGCACTTACAACAGTTTTAGTAAATTGCTTTTCTTGTGAATTACCTGATATGTGGACCCTGGTGCTAATACTTGTGCCGAGTTTTGCCAATTGTGATGCAATGCCAAGTCAAATCCGTCTTTAGTTTATATTTTATTTATCAATATATAAGCCTGCAACCAACATTTATTAAGTGTGCTTATGGACGGTCCTGTGCTGATTAGATTGTCATCCGTCAGCACATAACATATTCATAAGCTACATGTCCTGCCACCTTGTGTTTTCAGTTTTCCTCGTCACTAAATGAGGAAGGCTATTCATTCTGTGGCAAACATCACATATTTATCTATATATATGTATGTTTTCATAGCAGTTTTGTTTAGTGGTCATTTGTGTGCTTACTAACGCCCTTTCTCTGATTGGATATTCCTACATCAGCACATAACAGAACCTTATTATATCTTAATTTATTGAGTTATAGGGCAATGTTTTGAATTTTTTTTCTTCTTTTGAATAAGTTGCAAGTGATCTCTGGGGTTTTTCCTTTTAATAAATGCCATAGGCCAACTGTTAGCTGAAGTCTTATCATCTTATAAATATTAGTGGTTTTAGGTTTACCCAGTACATTATAAGCTTTAGCTTATGAGTTTGAGTGCTTATGGACGGTCTTGTGCTAGCTAGATTTTTCCCATTAGCACATAACATAATCATAAGCTATATTTAACAGTGCTACCTATTCTTTCAAGTTTTTCCTTTGGCTATATTGGAGGAAGGCTATCTACATTGTGGCATACATAACACAACGTTTATGTATTTGTTTGCATGTTTATTAATTATCTATATTCATTCTTAACTTGTAAGCACTTACAACAGTTTTAGTAAATTGCTTTTCTTGTGAATTACCTGATATGTGGACCCTGGTGCTGATACTTGTGCCGAATTTTGCCAATTATGATGCAATGCCAAGTCAAACCTGTCTTCAGTTTTTATTTTTTTTGTCAGTATATAAGCCTGCAACCAACATTTATTAAGTGTGCTTATGGACGGTCCTGTGCTGATTAGATTGTCACCCGTCAGCACATAACATATTCATAAGCTACATGTACTGCCACCTTACTTTTTCAATTTTCCTCCTCACTAAATGAGGAAGGCTATTCATTCTGTGGCAAACATCACATACTTATTTATTTATCTATATATATATATATAGATGTATGTTTCCATAGCAGTTTTCTTTAGTGGTCATTTGTGTGCTTACTAACGCTCTTTCTCTGATTGGATGTTCCTACATCAGCACATAACAGAACCTTATTATTTCTTTATTTATTGAGTATATATGACAATGCTTTGGATTTTTTTGTCTCATGATTAAGTTGCAAGTGATCTCTGGGGTTTTTCCTTTTAATCAATGCCATAGCTAACTGTTAGCTGAAGTCTTATCATCTTATAAATGTTAATGGTTCTAGGTTTACCCAGTACATTATAGTTGCAGCGGATGAGTTTGATTGCTTATGGACGGTCTTGTGCTAACTAGATGTTCCCCATTAGCACATAACATAATCATAAGCTATATTTAACATTGCTACCTTTTCTTTCAAGTTTTTCCTTTGGCTATATTGGAGGAAGGCTATCTGCATTGTGGCATACATAACACAACATTTATGTATTTATTTGCATGTATATTAATTATCTGTATTCATTCTTAACTTGTAAGCACTTACAACAGTTTTAGTAAATCGCTTTTCTTTTGAATTACCTGATATGTGGACTTTGGTGCTGATACTTGTGCCAAATTTTGCCAATTGTGATGCAATGCAAAGTCAAATCTGTGTTCAGTTTTTATTTTATTTATCAAGATTTAAGCCTGCAACCAACATTTATTTTATTTTTAGGAATTGCTGGTTGCTTTTTGGTAGTACTTGCCTTTACCTTTATTTGAATTAAGGGTTAAATATCTGGAGTTTGATAGCATGTAATATTCTGATAGCTTTTATGGGCACTTTCAGATTCGGCCTTTGTGGAGGCACTACTTCCAAAATACTCAGGGGCTAATCTTTGTTGTTGATAGCAATGATCGTGACCGTGTAGTTGAGGCTAGGGATGAGCTTCATCGTATGCTAAATGAGGTACCAATTTGCTTTAGGCATGTTGCTGAATGGTATTTGGCACTTGGCAGCACATTGTTTGAAATTGGGATAGATTCCAACATTGTCCACTTTTACTTCTACCTTTTAATGGTCCAGCCCTAATTTTTGTAGGGCATTGCCTTTGTTGGTTGCAGTTTCTCTAATGTGTTGAAATTTTCAGTAATGAGACAGGGGAATAGAGAAATTATGAGGATGTGGTCTACATTAGCTGTTTATTATTATACACTTACAATTACTTTTTCAATCATTTTGCTACACTTGTCATATGTGTAGGATGAGCTGAGGGATGCTGTGCTGCTTGTATTTGCAAACAAGCAGGATCTACCAAATGCTATGAATGCTGCTGAGATTACTGATAAGCTTGGTCTTCACTCCCTCCGACAGCGCCACTGGTAGTTTATTATTAACTTTTCCCCTGTTTGTTTATCTACATATTATTAGGGCATTTGTGTGTTTTGTTTTTGTAGTAGCAAAATGGAATAATTGTTGTGCCCTCTCGCAGGTATATCCAGAGTACATGTGCCACCTCTGGTGAAGGGCTGTACGAGGGACTGGACTGGCTCTCCAACAACATAGCTAACAAATAGGTTGAGAGTTGAGACTGACATGTGCATTCATATTATGGATATTGTTCTGTTGTAATTTCTTGCTTGCTTTCTTTCTTTCTTTCTTTCCATCCATCTTTCCTAGGCTTGAGGGTTGGTCGAATTTCAGTGACATCTCAGGCAACAATCTTTGTTATTTTCTGTTATTGGGTTTTACTTTGCCTTGTAACTTTTACAAGAAATGTATCATCAGATTGTGTTTATATATTTTGACTGTACTAGATGTAGGCATTTGGCCTGCCTAGCCTTGCCTTGCCTTGCCTTGTAGATTGATTTCAAATAATCTTTGTTCAGACTTCAGAGTTTAACAAATTCATTGTTTGACTTGTATTTTTTTTTTTTTTTACCCAAAGGGCTCAGCCCAGTCAACAATGACCAAAGGAGTGAATTATTTATATTTTTCTCGAGTATTGATAACATTAAATATTAATTAGAAGGGATACAATATTGCTTGCTAAATGCTAATTAAAGTTAATTCTAAAAGAAAATAAAAGTTAATTAGAGTTCAAGTAATTGATGTCCAGTATCTGCAGGAGCCACCTACAGGTACAAATTAATCCAACTATTTCCACCTCCCTCACTTCCTCAAGCGCCTTCTCAACTTTTCTTTGTTTCTTGAGTGTATGTGCAGTGTGTAGTGCATCCAAAATCCAAATGCTGATAAACATTTCGAAAGTTAAGCTTCATGAATCAATGATAAAAGCATCAATAGTTGGAGCCATGCAGAATAATCGTATTGATTATTATTAATGCACCCAACCCACCACATTTGAACAAATAAATAAATGCCAATTAATTACAACATAACATGATTGCCATTCTCATTTAAAATGCTATAACAACAAACAAAAAAGTAAACTTATTTTGAATTAACATGTAATATTTACCAATGGATAAATAAAAATTGCTTTTATTATGTTTAGATATAGTCTCTTGGCTCTAACAAAAACAAAAAAAAAAAAAACTATAGAGTAAGAACATACTTTAGATCTAGAACTAGATGCAATGCTATAACATTCAAATTAAGAAACAATATTTGGTGCACAAACCTCAATACTTTTGATAATGATGAGCCAAACATAGATAGATAGATAGATAGGCATATGGCAAGTGCATCAACCTTAGTGATGATGAGGCAGCTGAAACATTTAGATTGATAAAGCTGTTTTGAGTGAGACTGAGAGACATGCAATGTTTCAACATGTTTTAGACAAATATTAAGATGTTCAAATATATATATATATATATATATATATATATATATATATATATATATATCACCCTTATAGCTAAGGGATATAGTACACTTGAAGCATCAGGCGATCGAAGACTATATATGTTGTTTTGTGCATAGTAATTCTTTGTTTGTTCGAAACATTTACGTTATTAGATGGTATCTTAGGATATTAAACAACTGATCAACCCTGCAGAAACCTAGCTATATATATTACTAACATATTCGGCTCTTTTAGGAAGGGAACGAACTTCATACAGACTACAAAACAAAAAGCATTGAAAATACTCCAACAATTTACCATTATTTGTTTTTAAATCTTTTTCCTTTTTCCTTTTCGTTTGTCCCCGTTCAACCCACAAGGAAATAAAATCCTTAGTCGGTAAATAAAACAAGAGTTAGCTTAATACGTTTTTATGTAATTCTTGGAGGTTAAATGCAGACATGTTTGTCTAATGACATTGATTTTCTGATTTATTTAGCTAGACTAAGCTAGCTTTGTAACATGTAGCAGCACTGCTGCTTTCTTAGATAAATGAAAATCTACTTATCCAAAAATAATTAAGCTAGCGGCAGATAGATCGATTAATTGGTAACTAATGAAGTTTAGAGGTCCAGCCTTTTGCTAACGCAGCCAAGAAATTAAGGTCGCAAGTTCATAGATTCATTCATTCATTCATACTATATATATATATATATATATATATATATATATATATATATTAGTGGCAGTCGGGGAACGTCTTCTGATTAACTTATTCATATAGTTTGTTAGTATCAAATTCTTTGAATCACAGTAAAATTGATGAAAAAAGTACAGAAATATTTGTTTATATTAAATTCAAAACGTATACAAACAGAAACTAGAAATCATCAAACCAAAGGAAACAACCATTACTAGTCTTTAGGTTTGCTGATAAAATCTGTCCTTATAAAAAAGGAAGGACAGAAAAGCTTGCTTTTAGTAAGAAAAAAAAAAAAAAAAACACACACATTAATTTACACTCCTAGACAACTTAGATATTATAATTAATATATTGATATATATCGCCACCAAAGGCCACAAACTTTAGGCAGCGGATGGGGCGCTAATATAATGAACAATGCCAGCCTCTGACATTGCTACCAAAAATGGATCTAGGCTTGTTTGTTCATCCTCACCAGAAGCCACAACATAATTTCTGTAGTGATCAAGCGACTCATCATTGTAAATGTCCCACCATTTTGTCACCAGCTTCTTAATGTCTTCCCTCTCCATATTCTCTTCTTTGCCAGTAAATCTCCATGGCTTGGACCCAGCAGCACAGTAGTGAACAACCTTGGCTTTTTCTACCTCAATGTTCTCTGGGTGACGCCATAGCATGGCCATGACCAGGTTGTAAATTGGTGGGATTGGCCTGTAAATGTCCCTAAAGAACATGTTCAGATAATCCTGCAAAAAATAACAAAATACATTAGAATATATAGGAAGTTAATTAGTATCAAATGACAAAATACATTAGAATTCTTCTTACCTGTTCAGCAAAAGGAGTAGGAGGGATAACTTGGAGAGTAGTCAAGAGGTCTTCATAGACAGAAAGGCTGGGTTCATATACAAACATTCCAGCGTTGAAGTAAAGAGGGGGTTTAGGACCCAGCTGAGAATTAGGCCACTGGACCTTATCAGGACATTGCTGGCAGTAGCCAATCTTGTACTGTGGGGTGTGGCTCCAAGTTTTCTCACAGAAGCAATCCATCACAGCATAGAAGTAACCATCTTCCATGTCAAACAAGTGGTCTATGTTATCAAACACTTGTATGTCTCCGTCCAAGTATATCATCTTGGAATACTCCACAAACTGTAATTTAAAGTGTATATATATGTAAGAAAATTATCAAATTTTCAGGGGGAATAAAATGATCTGACAAAAAATTGCATAAAAACGATCATGTTTTTAATCACACTTCTTTTTTACTTTTAGTAATCCCATGTTAAATGCCTAAAAGTCTTATTTATGCCAAAATATAAGGATAGAAAAAACTCTTAATTAAGCAGATAAAGCATATAGACTTACAATTAGACATATGTATAAGCTAACAAGGTAATAATTATAAGACTTGCACTCAAAAACCAGCTTTTTTTTCCATAATAGTTTGGAAAACTGAAACATCATATGAAAACAAGGAAATACTTGTCATGTTATTGGAAAATTCAAAACTTTTTGAACCCAACCAAACAAAATTTTAACTGAAATTCCAAAAACAACCTTGAGAAAAGAAAATACCCTAACACGTGGCACGACCCCAGACCTTTTCCCAAAACCTGACACAAATTAGTTACGTTGAACAGTAGCACATGCAAAAACATACCTCCCAGATACGTAGCTTGGAATAGTTGATGACATAGTAGGCCATGGCAAACTGGGTCTGGTTCTCAGGTGGGTAAACAGGCTCGATCTCCTTCACTATGCAACCCTGATCCACCAGAATCTTCCTGTGATCTTCTGGCACGTCCGGCAAGATCGCCACCACAAGTGGGTACTTGCTCTTAACTTTCCTCAGGCCCTTGGCTAACCCCACCACGCCCTTGACGTAGTCACCGTTCCCTGCCAAGAACGTAACAAAAGCCCTTTTGGGAGGGCTGGGAGCCTTGGCCACAGCTGTGACCTTGGCGTTGACAGTGGCAGCTTTGGTACTGGTGATATTAGGTGCCATGTTTGAAATTGAAAACAAAAGGGTTGGTTGGTTGGAGCACAAATGTAAGAAAAAAAATTGTTTAATTTGTTGATAGGATAAAAGGGTAGGAATTAATTTGAGGGAAAAGTGTTTGTTTGGTATGTAAGAGAAACTTTGATTGCCTTGAGTGAGGTTCTTTGGGAGGTGGGGAGGGGGTGTTTATATAGGAATTGGATTGGGTTTTTTATTTTTATTTTCTTATAAAATTAAAAGAGTCTCTTTTCTTTCTAGGTTTGCAAATGTGAGATTGTGAGGTGCGAGAGCGACTAATGAGTTAAAGCACTCCAATCAAAACCAGTCCACGTACATTGATTGTTTGACCAACACTGTTAAGGATAAATTAAGGGGTTTCGTTTAATTTGCTAAATGTATGGGCTATTAATGTGAGATTGAGAAAATATTTAATATTCTAGCAATTAGTGATGACTGATGACTAGGGATGGTAATTTAAAATGTGTATTTGGATACTCGTGAATTTCTAATTATTTTTTGCGGATTTAGATAAAAGTTGGTTTCGGATATTATAATTACTATTCATAGCGGATGCGGATAAGAAACTTCGGATATTCATTATCTGAATCCGCATTACTTTTGCGGATTCAGATATCCGAATTGAATCTGCTTATTTGTAAAGCACATAAATTTTGTTTATTTTATATTTTTATTTAAAGAAAAAAACTGATTTATTGAATTGGGATTTTTAGCGGATTCCGATATCCGACGGATAATGTTATTTAATTCGGATTCGGATAGTAATATGCGGATTAAATGAGGATAATTTACCGATTTGGATTTTAAAACAGTTTTGCGGATTCAGATAGTACAAAAAATACAGATATCCGACCTGTTGCCATCCCTGCTGATGACTGATGATGATAGATTAATATTTGTAGAAAGTAGAGCTAATGAATTTTATATGTAAAAACAATAATAAATAATAATATTATCGAAATTGAATATATATAGATATAGACAAGGTTGAAAAAATCGGATCAGAAGTTAAATCGGTGTGACCTTCGATTCCCGATTCAACCTGTTCAACTGAATTGGTTGGACACTTTAAATAATATTTTGAAATATTTTTAATGTTAAATAAATATTAAATATAGTAAATAATAATAAAAAAATAAATATTTAGCTTAGTGGTATGGTCTTTAATATAATTTCAAAAGGTTATGAGTTCAAATCTCATTATTTACAAAAAATATTTTTGAAAAAAAAAAATAAAAAACGATTTTTTCTGATTTTTTACCGATTGAATTGATTTTTGACCGGTTCGATTAAATTCAATTTTATTACATTCGCCAGACCAGATAAACCACCAATTTTTGATTCAATTGGTCTAACCGATCCGATCCGAATTTTTAGTATAGAGATTGATACATAGAAAAGAAATATACACCGCCCTTCCTTACTAATCTGTGTTTGCTCTTTTAATTCATCATGCATGGCATTGGCGCGCAGCCTCATTCAACACTGAACAGGAACACACCTTCCATTTCGATACTATATATTTTATTTAAAATCCATATTTTTATGAAACATTAACAAATAAAATCCTTAAATTACTTTTAATAACTTACGCATTACATTTTAAGCTGATTGATGATCAAATATGAAATATGTATGTATATATATATATATATATATATATTTGTACAGTTATCTAATCATCAAACTTTTAATAATAAAATGCACTTCAGTTTTAAATACAGCTGATCATTCTCAATGCAACCTGTTTACTGTTTAGTTTATTCATCCATTTTAATTTGGCTTAATTATTTGTAGAAAACAAAATCATACTCTTATTATCAAGCTTCCTTTGACTGATTTAAGAACAAAAAAATGGAAAAAAAAAAAGAAAGTAAAAAAATGGTTAATTCATTAAAATTTTATTATTATTATTATTATTATTTACAACTTAAACTATTCTATACCCCCAACCCAACACCAGCAGCACCGAGAGAGAGGGAAAGAAAGATCCACCCACCGACAAAAGGCCCTACAAAAATTAAAGCCAGCAATTGACCAACCCCACACGAAAGCCTCATGCAAATAATCCACGTCGATTTTCCAAAACACACGTGGCGCACTCAAGTTCAACTTGGAAAAAAGAGTTGTGGACTAGGTAGTGTGGGGTCCACTGTGATATCGCCACGTAACCCTTTGGAAGCCAGGTGGCATCCTTAGAGGCGTCGGTTGTTTGTTTTTTCTATTCTATTTTCAGTGGAAAAAAAAACAATGTCACGTAGGGTCCACTATATCTATTGCGTGTCGACCGTGTGGGGTAATTAGATGCCATTTGTCAGTATCAGATTTAAAGGTCGGTGGATCGCCACGTGGCGAAATGGGTATGCTTGTTTGAATAAACGGTCCAATCAGAGCCGTTGCCTTCTCTTCATTTTTTTCAAACTTTCTAGTTAAGTTAGTTACCCCAAACCGTGTCCTACATTTGGCAATTGCATTAAGATTAAGATAATGAAATTTCTTTTTTTATTTAATTTTGGACTAACCGACCAAATTTGTAGGATAAAGTTTTTTAAGAAAATCTTTGCACTTTAGACCTAACTCCAATCCCATGTTTTACATTCAAAATTTGAGGAATATACCGTAAGATTCTTGTGCTTTTTCTTATTTAATAATAATTGATATTTGAACATTCAAGGATAAAAGGTATTTATTAAAGGATAAACAAGATTGAAGGGTCAAGGTTGTCAAGATTTCTGGGGATATCTTTTCCTTAAGTTTAGCCACTAATTTGTCACCACTTTGGCCAAAAAAAGAGTAGCTAATAGTTTATATCACGATATTAACAAAGAATTCTTTTCAAAACTTGGAAAAATCTAAGATTAGATTTCTTTTGGTTGCAACTTGTAAACTACTCTATCTATCTATCTACAATTTATTTGGTGGGCTAAATGTGTAGACCCCATTGCTATGCTCGGTGCTAACCAGTGGTAGGCATTAACTAATGAAACTTTCAAATTAACTCTTGGTTTCCTAGTTTGTTGGTGTCGGAACTTGGATTGGATGCCACTCTGTCAGCTGCTGTTTCAAGAGCAGACCTTTTGTCTTTTGGACCCAATAAAGCCTTTTGGGCTCCACTTTTTCTTATTCATTATTTTTAAGGTATTTTCACACTGGATTTAGCCCCTTAGGCCCATACCATTCCATACAAAAATGTCTGCCACTTCCTGTATCCAAAAATACAAACTTAGTCTGCCAAAGCCTGATGGTTTGGGATTGGTAACGATGTAGTAATATCTGTTAATGGTTAAACTATATGCAAAAAGAAATCTCCATTCCACGCATGCATGTTGTGGAAATTTTATACCTTGTCAACTTGTATGCTGAAGAACATTCAAACTTTGAAGTTCGGCTGAAGAAATTTTTTGGATGAAATAAGATCAAAATTAATTCTTTAAGGCTCTGAAAATGATAACCTAGATGCCAGAAAGGGACTGATGCTACTTGCCTGGCTACAATTCCACATTCCAAGTTGATTAAGAACAGTATATCGAAACATTTTCTATACGAACTTGAGGGGGAAATTTTCAAGGGAGAAATGACAAGGCAAAATTTATAGTGATGAGTTGAATGGTCGTCTATGCATGTTCCTTGATGTAGATTAATAAAGACATGGTTTGCAGCCTATCTTGTTGCTATAACCACAGCAAATTGAGAAAGCTAATTCTATCCGGTATATTTCACAACATGTTGGAGCTTAGTATCTACTATTCTTAGGAAAATGTAAACCTAGTTGTTTTTTTTTTTTCTTTCTAGTTTTTAGCCCAAGTGGATCACTAGGGAAAATTCTAACATAAGTTTTTTACGGTAAGCTTCCCATCAGCTTAGATGAATCGTATCCGTTAGATTATAAATATAAGATCTGAACCGTTGAAAAAAAAAAAAAGGGAAACCGGTTTACCCCTTCACTTCGAAAAAACCCTTCCCCCTAATACATCCTTCCCCCCAGCTCTGTTTCGAAAATCCCTTCCCCCCTCTGATACAAAAAATTATCTAGAACCCTAAAATTTCTCAAGTTCATATGTAATTCGGGAATTTCTCAAGTTCATATGTAATTTATCAAGTCCATATGTAATTCTCCAAGTTCATATGTAATTTTCCATGTCCATATGTAATTCGGGAATTTCTCAAGTTCATATGTAATTTATCAAGTCCATATGTAATTCTCCAAGTTCATATGTAATTTCCCATGTCCATATGTAATTCCGGAATTTCTCAAGTTCATATGTAATTTATCAAGTCCATATGTAATTCTCCAAGTTCATATGTAATTTTCCATGTCCATATGTAATTCGGGAATTTCTCAAGTTCATATGTAATTATCAAGTCCATATGTAATTCTCCAAGTTCATATGTAATTTCCCATGTCCATATGTAATTCGGGAATTTCTCAAGTTCATATGTAATTTATCAAGTCCATATGTAATTATCCAAGTTCATATGTAATTTCCCATGTCCATATGTAATTCGGGAATTTCTCAAGTTCATATGTAATTTATCAAGTCCATATGTAATTCTCCAAGTTCATATCTAATTTTCCATGTCCATATGTAATTCGAGAATTTCTCAAGTTCATATGTAATTTATCAAGTCCATATGTAATTCTCCAAGTTCATATGTAATTTTCCATGTCCATATGTAATTCGGGAATTTCTCAAGTTCATATGTAATTTATCAAGTCCATATGTAATTCTCCAAGTTCATATGTAATTTCTCATGTCCATATGTAATTTTTCATATGTAATTTTTCAAGTTCATATGTAATCTATCAAGTCCATATGTAATTTTTCAATTTCTCAAGTTGATATGTAATTTTCATGTTTTATATGTAATTCGTCCAAGTTGATATGTAATTTATCAAATGCATATGTAAAAAATTGTGACCTGGTAACCTGCTACTCAGGTTTCAAAATTTGAAGCTTACCACAACCTTACCGTAAGAAACTTACGGTAGAACTCCCCGATCAGTAGAGAACATCTCTATAATGGGTATCCAACCAAAACCAAAACCAAAACCCTATCAATGTACTTGATTACAGGCTTGGTGCCTCTTTCATCAGCAATACTCAGTACTCATCCCATTTTATTAAACTGATTAACACTTATAAGTGAATTCTGTTAAACTCAGGCAGCAATTGTCTTCTGTATGTTTTAGGATAGCAAGTGATGACTCATATATAGGATGTTGTATCATATATAGTAAAACTCAAAGGTTGGTCAAATCAGTGCGAAATGAAGAAAAATTCTGATAACAATTTCGATAAGCAAAGAACTACCTAAATAGATTGCAAGTCCATCCACTTCCCAATTTCCAAGACGGATATGCATATGTTTCTTAATTAGAAAGGGAGAGAAAGAAAAGTTTGGTGCCATTGAAGTCAGAGAGAGAGAGGAAGGGAGGAGGGAGAGGGAAGTTTTAATCTTAATTATAAATAAATACATTAATTCCTCGAATATTTTATTAGGGGCCTTCTTTCGTAAATATCCCTTCTTTTAACTGGATCTACAAACAAAACCAAAACATACTCTAGAAAAGTTTCCCTGAAAAAAGAAAAAAAAAAAAAAAAAAAACTCTTTAGTCTTTAGCAAGAGAAAAAAAACCAAATTTTGTATTAAATCCCTGTAAATTGGCCAAAATATTCAAAACCCATCAAAGTCTTTCATCTTCCCAGAATGGATTTTAGTCAGGTGAGTTGATCCATCTCTCTCCTCCTCCTCCTCCTCCTTTTTTATTTTTTATTTTTTTTTGTATTTGCTAGTTTATCAGATTTCCTTGTGCTGTAATTACTTGTTCTACGTATGATGCTGCGTGAGTTTAGTATTATCGATCTTATTGAATTGGTTAATTGGTAGATCTGAGTATTTTGGGAGGGTTTCGATTTTGAAACGTACCCTTTTGTTTGGTTGATGATAAAACAGAAGAAAACTGACCATTTGTAGATAAATCTTGGTAAACAACTCTTGATTGTTCAAAGTAGATCCTAAGATCCAACTTCGGCATGCAAAAATTTCAACTTTGTGTTGCTTCAATAATTTGGTTGAAGAAAGACGGTGAACTGAACAAGCTTAATTACCCCTAAAATGGAGTTCACGATGTTTATTAGCCTTGTGTATTTGTTTGCAACATGAAAAACAAGATAGAAATGTTACTAATTTGAAAGCCAGCTGTTTATTTGGGGCTTAGAGTACTTGTTTGATTCTTTCTGATGGTTTTAAATTTACTCCTTTGTGCAGCCTCCAGGTGAAAATTATGCCAACCCCAAGACTTGTTTCTTTCATGTTCTTTTCAAGGTCAATTGTTTTGTGCATCTAATTATCTTGATCTGGTGAATCTGATTTATATGCCCTTTTCAGTGTTGATGTTTAATTTCTTGTTTCCTGCAGGCTGCAGCATTGGCCTTTTACATCCTTTCTGCTCTCTTTTTCGACAACTTTGTGATCATTTTTGTTGTTACTGTTCTTCTATCTGCTCTTGATTTTTGGGTGGTTAAGAATGTGAGTGGACGTATATTAGTTGGTTTGAGGTGGTGGAACGAAATTAACGACCTTGGTGAGAGTGTGTGGAAATTTGAATGTCTTGACCAAGAGGTGAGAGTTTCCGTTAATCGAACCATACATTTACTTTCAGATATAACATTACCAAGTCTCTCAGTTGTTTATTGTTGCTGTCTACTTTAGTCATTGGCCCGGATGAACAAGAAAGATTCATGGCTGTTTTGGTGGACCCTTTACCTTTCAGTAAGTTTATCCCTTGCCTCAGTATATAGCGATATAGTTGTGTCCCAAATTATCAAAGTTATTAATCCAAATTATTTAATTTTTCAGGCAGTTGCTTGGATTGTGCTTGGAATATTCTCTCTCGTAAGGTTTCAAGCTGATTATCTCCTTGTTGTTGGAGTTTGTTTGACTCTCAGCATTGCAAATATTGTTGGCTTCACCAAATGTCGCAAAGGTCGGTTTGTTTATTATGATTAACAATGCTTGGTTGAATGTGATATCTAGTGTAACTTTTAGCCTTAGTCTAGGTGTTAGATTCATTCAATAATTCTTTTATGTAACTGTTTCACTAAATTATCTAGGTATGGAATCACATTGAGACAAGGAAATGGCATGCTGATTAATACAGTAACTTATTATAACTTGGTCTAAAATAGTTTATGATGCCAAGACAAGTTTAAGCTGAGACAAGATTTTCCAAGTGAATATCTATTGTATGTGATGCAAGTTAGGTTCGTGATAGGTGCAAGATAGATTTTCCAAGTTTAAGTTTATGACTTAGTCTAAATATATTTTGGATATTTAAGATAGCTTGTTTTGTCTTGCACTTTCAATTTTTTAAAGGAGGAAGAAGAAAAACATAGTCCTTCAGTTTTTACCTTTCATTTGGCAGCATGATTGGCTATGTTGCTCCTACTTTTTATTTTTCTTGAAATATCCGTGTCCGGCGTCTATCCAGACATGGGTAGGGGGATATGATTCTCCAAGGACCCTCCAAATACATGGAAATCTTTTAAAAAAAATAAACATACCCGTGTTGGATAGATACCCGTGTCCAACACTCACACCCGAATCCGAGTAACATAGATGATTGGTGGTATTAGTTTGCATAAGGAAATCAGTCATCAAGGGGTAGTAATTCTACTTGGTGTAAACCAAACATTGGCTATAGTAATAGATTTGCTTTTCTTTCTGCATGTAATCTTGGTTTATTGCAGGTTACCACTTTTGATTTGTTTCTGCCTTATGTTTTGCTGCTCATTTAAATTAAGAATAAAGTAATTGTTTGGTTCTCCTTTTCAGATGCCAAGAAGCAGATTCAACAGTTTGCCACCCAGACCATTGCCTCAAGATTTTCTTCCACTATACAATCAGCATTTAGTGTTGTCTGAAATAGTCAAATAGTAAAATACAAGAATGAGATGGGAAGAAAATGCAGTCATAGAGGAGAAGTTGAGAAGTGTGGGCATGTATGGAATTTGCCCATTTTTGTGAACTCAAATCAAATGTCTTTTTATGGTACCTCTAAATCTAATGCTTTATGTAATGAAATAATGGATCACTCAGAAAAAGTTTGTCACAACAACAATCATCATCTTTCACTTACAAAGTACATTTGAGTGGGCTGTATAAATGACCTACAATCTTCCCTTACATGTTTTGTTTATTGATTTCAATTTTTTTCAACTTTCTTTTCCCTTGGTATCAAAAGAGGCCAACAACATTTACATTTTCATTTGTGCTCTCTCGTGTAATATTCGGATAGTAATTTAATAATAAATAAATTTAGATATGAAGTGAACTCGAATTTGAATATTTCAAAAAGTACGGATATTTGATCTGTTATCATTCTTCACAAGTGCTGTATGAACATATATTTACATTATCAAGTAAAATTCATAAAAAATGATAATAAAATAAATTAAGAAAGGCAACATAAGTTCATACCTTTTTGTTTACTTCAAAAGAAAGGCAATTTAAAGAAGTTTTTTTTTCTCTCTTTATAGCAGGAAAAAAAGGGAAAGGAAAAAAAAAACTACTTAATAAGAACAAAAAAAATGGCTTTTCAATTTAAAAAAAAAAAAAAAAACTTTGTTGTCTAGTAACATTAAAATTTATTGTAAAAATCCCACAATCGCAAAGGAAAAAGTAAACAGAAGATGATAAGTGATAAAAATACTGCGTAGTTACTATCAACATTCAACACGTAGTAAATAAAACTTGTTTCGTATCATACCCGGATTCAGCTGGGGATAATACAAATTGTAATTGCTGTCTGCTGACTTGTTGGAAACAAAGAGAGAAACAGAGAAATCAGACATGTTGCAGTGTATATTTCTTCTATCAGATGCTGGGTAAGTGAGATCTTTTCAATTCAAAGCTTCTTCCTTTCTTTTCAATCTTTTCAACTTCAACTTCATTTGGATTAAAATTTAAATTAAAATTAAAAGAAAAAAAAAAAACAAAGAAAGAAAGAAAGAAAGAAAGAAAGAAAGTGAAATTGAATATATATGGATCTTTGTACATGACAGAGAGGTGATGCTAGAGAAACAGCTAACTGGGCATCGCGTTGACAGATCAATATGTGATTGGTTTTGGGATCATGTTATTTCTCAAGGTGATTCCTTCAAGGTACCCCCAATTCCCTATTTCTCATTCATCTTCCCTCTATATCTTTTTACCTAAAAATTTGTTTTCTTTTTTCAATCTCTCGCTCTTCTTTATTTTCCACTTTTACAGTCAATTCAGGTTCATGTGCTTGTTTATGTAGATGTTATGGAATGAAAAGAATGAGAGAAAGAAAGACCAGAGAATGAAGAAAACAGAGAAAGAAGAGAATTGATATATTTTCATTGATGCCCAAAACGTATCAGTACAGCTGGTATATATAATTCTGACAGATTCTAACCGTTTCTTCCACTAAGGAATTACAAGAATATTCTGAATTAAATCTTATTAACTAATTCCTGAATACATAACAATAATGCCAGCTGTCCAATGCTATATTCTCCTCCTTTCCTCTAGAAGCTTGTAGTCCTTGATGAATAACCATCAGCTATGCCAGCTCCTCGTATTGCTGCTTGTACCAGCTCAGCTGTATCCTCACTTCCAGAAACTGGCTCGGCTGTACTGTTGGTTGCCTTGTCCAGCTCGACTGTTCTTCCCATCAGCTCCTGAAGCTCAGCTTCATCATCATCCACCTTTGCTTGATCCCCTGGCATCACCTTGCGCCTCTTGATCCTAATCTTCATCACATTTCCCTCTCCTTCAGTTGAGCCTTATCCCCAAGGATCAAAGTTTGGAAACTGAGTAGATAGGACAGTATAATCTTCCCATGTAGCACTTTCAGGACCAAGGTTGCACCATTCGACAAATAACTGAGTAATGGCCTGATTATTTCTCTTGATAATTCTTTTGTCAAGCACTGTAGCAGGATAGACCAAGGGTTGGCCCTCATCATTCACCTCGGGTGGTGCAGTTCGAGCAACAGACTTACTTCCAATTTTCCTTTTCAGCAAGCTCACATGAAAAACTGGATGCAATTTCGAGTACTCAGGCAGTTCTAGCTTATAAGCCACAGTTCCCACCTTAGCAACAACTGGATAAGGACCATAATACCTTGATGATAACTTCAGATTCTTCCTTAAGGCAAGAGAAGATTGTCTATAGGGTTGCAATTTCAAGTAAACTTCATCACCAACCTGAAATTCCCTTTCAGTTCTCTTCTTATCAGCATAATATTTCATCCTGTGTTGAGCCTTCTCTAACTGATCCACTAGGAGTTTGCTCAACTGTTCCCTTTCCTTCAGCAACTCTTCAACAGTAGACACCTTAGCCAGGGAGCTAGCATCCCAAATAAACCCTGGAGGTTTGTAGCCATATAAAGCCTGAAAAGGAGTCATTCCTAAAGCAGTATGATGACTGGTGTTGTACCACCATTCTGCTAAGGAAATCCATTTATACCAAGTTTTTGGCTTGAGAAAGCACATACACCTCAGGTACTGCTCCAAGCACTGATTCAATCTTTCTGATTGGCCATCAGATTCAGGATGATAGGCAGTACTCATGTGAATATGGGATCCTAGCAATTTCATCAACTCCTGCCACACATTGCTAGTGAAAACCCGATCCCTGTCTGAAATAATAGTTGTAGGAGCTCCATGTAACTTGAAAACATGTTCCAAGTATAGTTTAGCAACCCCTAAGGAAGTAAAAGGGTGTGAGAGAGCAATGAAATGTGCATATTTGGTGAATTTGTCAATGATCACCATAATGCAGTCCTTTCCTTGGGATGTTGGCAATCCATCAATGAAATCCATGGTAATTACCTCCCAACCTTTTTGTGGAATAGGTATAGGCTGTAGTAACCCTGGATATGGAACATGCTCACTCTTGTTTCTTTGACAAGTATCACACTGTTGAATGTACTCTTTGACTTGTTCCATCATCCTTGGCCAGTAGAAATATAACCTCATTCTGTAATAAGTGGCCTGAACTCCTGAATGCCCTCCCTGAGGTGAATCATGTAGAGTCTGCAGTAGTTGCTCCTTTAAAGGTCCATGATCTCCCACATAAATCCTTCCCTTATACCTCAACATACCATGAGAATAGGAATAATGAGGTATAGCTGTAGGTGAAATGGCCAAGGCTGTAATCTTTTCTCTAGCAACATCATCTTTTTCATAGCTGTGCTCAACTTCTTTAACCCATTCAGGAATTATAGTCATTGAAGTCAAACTTGGCAATTGAGCTTCATCCTCAAACTTCCTTGATAAAGCATCTGCAGCCTTATTAGACTTTCCCAATCTGTATTGTATAGTGAAGTCCAATCCCAGCAGCTTAGTCAGGCCTCTTTTCTGAATGGTGGTAGTGAGCTTTTGTTCCAACAGATACTTGAGAGGTTCATGGTCTGTTTTTATAACAAATGAACCACCTTCCAAGTAATGCCTCCACTTGGTTACAGCCATTAGTATAGCTAGATATTCCTTCTCATAGATAGAGAAATCAATATGTCTTGGCCCCAAAGCCTTGCTCAAGTATGCTATGGGCCTACCTTCTTGAGAAAGAACTGCCCCTATTCCAGTTCCACTTGCATCTGTCTCTAAACAGAAAGGTTTAGAGAAATCAGGCAAGGCTAACACAGGAGCAACACACATGGCTTTCTTAAGCTGGTTGAAAGCCCTAACAGCACTTTCACTCCACTGAAACCCATCTTTCTTCAACATGTCAGTAAGTGGTTTGCTAATCTGCCCATAACCTTTTATAAATTTTCTGTAGTAACCAGTAAGGCCTAAAAATCCCCTTAGAGACTTGAGATTGGTAGGAAGTGCCCAATTCTTCATTGACTCAACCTTAGAAGGGTCTGTAGACACTCCCTTTGCTGATATAATGTGGCCCAGATATTCCACCTGCAGTTGGCCAAAAAAACACTTGCTTCTCCTGGCATATAATTGGTTAGACCTCAATACATCTAAAACAGTTTGTAAGTGCTTCAAGTGTTCTTCAAAGCTCTTACTATATACCAGAATGTCATCAAAAAACACAAGTACCATTCTTCTCAATAATTTAGAAAAAACATCATTCATTAAAGCTTGGAATGTTGCAGGGGCATTAGTGAGTCCAAATGGCATCACCTTGAACTCATAGTGACCATGGTGGGTTCTGAAAGCTGTTTTGTAGATGTCCTCCTGGCTAACTCTGATCTGCCAATAACCAGCCCTCAAATCTATCTTTGAGAATACCCTTGCACCCTTAAGTTCATTCAGTAGGTCTTCAACCACTGGAATAGGAAATTTATCATTCACTGTCATAGCATTGAGCTGCCTATAGTCAACACACAATCTCCATGACCCATCCTTCTTCTTAACCAATAAGCAAGGTGAAGCAAAAGGGCTTCTACTAGTCTGAATAACAGATGAAGTAAGCATTTCCTGTATTTGCTTCTCAACCTCTGTCCTCTGATGGTGAGGGAACCTATAAGGCCTGAGGTTAACTGGTTGAGAACCAACCTTCAAAGGAATACAATGATCATGTGATCTGACAGGTGGTAATTTCTTTGGTTCCTCAAAGATATCTGCATATCTGTTGAGCAGAACCTGTATTTCAGCTGGAGTTTCAAACTCTTCACATCCAAGTTCAGCATGTACAGCTCCCCCATCAACTCATTGTCCTTATCCATCAGCTTTTGTAGCTTATCTCCAGAGATGAGTTTGAGTCTAGAATTACTTTCTCCCCCTTTCAGGATGACAGGTTTACCATCCTTTTGAAATGACACTGACAGCTCATTGAAATCAAAGACCAATGGACTGTACTTCTTCATCCAATCTACCCCCAATACCATATCACTGCCCCCATGGATAATACCCTTAGATCATGAGAGAACCAATGACCCTGCATCATCCATTCAAGGTGCTGACACTTAGCAGTGCTGTACAACTTGTCCCCATTGGCCACTGTTATAGCTAATGGATTGGTATGCAGCAGTTCTGTCCCTTCTTTAGCCCATCTGGGGGTCACAAAACTGTGAGTACTTCCACTGTCAATGAGAACATTGATAGGTTTTCCTTTTAAACTTCCCTGAATCCTCAATGTGCTATGACCAGCACTGCCTGTCAAGGCATTTATAGAAATCTCCAGATTTCCTTCCTGAACCATTTGTTCCTCTACCAGGTCACCAATACCTTCAGGTCTTTCATCCTGCTCTTCAGTCACTTCCTGTTTCTCCTCCTCCACAGTAAGAGAGTTTAATTGTTTACTCTTACAGACATGACCAGGGCTAAACTTGTCTCCACATCTGAAACAAAGGTTTTGAGCTCTCCTTTGTTCAATGAGGTTGGTGGTAGGTGATGTTCTCAGTGTTTGGTGAGGTGCAGTATAAGGAGGTTTTTGATGAAAGTTATAGTTGGTTCTGGTGTGAAGTGGGGCTTGCAAGTTTGATCTGATAGGGTTCTGTTTGTATTTCTTGTGCTCCAACTCCAATGGTAATTCATGTAACCTAGCCTGTCTGTAGGCTGCAGCAAGGGTATTGGGTTCAGAAGCTCTCACTCGAGGTTTGAGCTCCTCCTTTAGCCCACTCACAAAGCTAGAAATAAAATATGCTTCAGGTAAATGAGGGTTAAACTGTAGCATGTATGGTTTGAGCTCCTCAAACTTTTCCTGGTAATCTTCTAGGGTGCTACGTTGTATAAGTTTGTTAAACTCCTCAATAATGTCAGAATAATTTCTATCACAAAACCTCTGACATAGGTCTCTAGAGAACTCTAGCCAAATAATCCTAGGCTTTTGCATAACATATCCATCAAACCATACCTCTGCCTTCCCAGACAGATACATTGCTGCCACCTCCAGCTTCTGATGATCAGCAATGGCAAAAATAGTGAAGTACTTTTGACACTTTTTAACCCAACCCCTAGGATTAGTGCCATCAAATAGGGGTAACTCTATTTTTGGCCTAGGTGTAAAGGCTTGCATTCCTGTGGCATTGCTAGTACCCGCATGAATATCATTGTGCTTAAGGGATCCTACAGGTGACTGCAACAATGCTTGAGAAGACTCAAAAGTACTCTTAGATAAAATCCCAGGTTCATCATGCTTAAAAACATGCTTACCTTGGTCATTGACAACCGTAACCTCAACAGGAAGCTTTCCTTCTTTCTTACTCTGAGTGTTGGATGTAGTCACAGCAACCCCTTCAGCAGAATGGCTCTGTGAGTCCACCTTGTGGGTCATCAACTCTAAGACCTTGCTCATGTAGCCTTGGTTCTCGGCTAACTTGTCCTCAATGCACCTCTTTTGCTCCTCCCACCATTTGGGAACAGTAGCCTCAGCAATCTGGATAGCCTCCAGTTGGTTTTGCAGAGACTGCACCTGCTCCTGCAGTGTGGTAAGTCTGGTTCCTTCAGCCATTGTTGGTTGAAATCTATGTTTCCCCAGCTTGCGTGATTGAATCGTGTAAGCTCTTGATACCAAAATTGTTATGGAATGAAAAGAATGAGAGAAAGAAAGACCAGAGAATGAAGAAAACAGAGAAAGAAGAGAATTGATATATTTTCATTGATGCCCAAAACGTATCAGTACAGCTGGTATATATAATTCTGACAGATTCTAACCGTTTCTTCCACTAAGGAATTACAAGAATATTCTGAATTAAATCTTATTAACTAATTCCTGAATACATAACAATAATGCCAGCTGTCCAATGCTATATTCTCCTCCTTTCCTCTAGAAGCTTGTAGTCCTTGATGAATAACCATTAGCTATGCCAGCTCCTCGTATTGCTGCTTGTACCAGCTCAGCTGTATCCTCACTTCCAGAAACTGGCTCGGTTGTACTGTTGGTTGCCTTGTCCAGCTCGACTGTTCTTCCCATCAGCTCCTGAAGCTCAGCTTCATCATCATCCACCTTTGCTTGATCCCCTGGCATCACCTTGCGCCTCTTGATCCTAATCTTCATCACAGTAGATCTTTACTTTTTTATACAACTTTGATTTCTGGGTTTATTCCGTTTTCCAGTTTCTTGCAAGTCCCATACCTCTGTTCTTCTCTTTATCTCTTTTGTAAATCATTCCAGTTGGTTTAGTTGTTTTCCTTTTTTTTCTTCATTTTCTTACATCTTTTTATACTTTGATTGTTGTTTGTTTATATAGTCACAGCCAGTGATTGCTTCACCTACTCATTATCTTTTCCAAGTTGTTCGAGAGGGGATTACTTTTTTAGCTTGCACCCAAGTTGAAATGCCACCTTTGATGGGCATTGAGGTAAATATGTTAGCATTATAAACCTTTGTTGTGTGTTTATGTATGCATTGAACAAATTGAAGTTCTTGACCTTTAACCACTTTAATTCCAGTTCCTTTGCAGAGTAGCGGATGTCCTCTCTGATTATCTTGGTGGGCTGAATGAAGATGTGATAAAGGATAACTTTGTAATTGTTTATGAGGTATTTGTTATTGGAATTCCATGGGGAAGGCAATAAAAGTGGCTTGGTCTTTCGAGTAGATGCATTGCTAAGCTAAGATGAATTTATGTAAACATTAGTTGTAGAATTCACCTATGTGCCTAGGAAAATTGTCATTTACATGGAATGCACACCAAAATAGTCTCTGTCAAATTTTGATCCTTTTCTTCTATGTGCCTGTTTATCACTGGGTGAAATGTGGTCGTATTCATGAACTAATATGTGCCACTCAAATTGAGCTGAACTAGCATGTTTGTTGCAGCTTCTGGATGAGATGATAGACAATGGCTTCCCTCTCACAACAGAACCAAACATTCTAAGAGAGATGATAGCTCCACCAAATATTGTCAGCAAAGTTTTGAGTGTGGTGACTGGTAATAGTTCCAATGTAAGTGATACCCTTCCTGGTGCAACAGGATCTTGCGTACCATGGAGAGCAGCAGATCCGAAATATGCAAACAATGAAGTTTATGTTGATCTTGTGGAAGAAATGGACGCAGTTATAAACAGGTCGATTCTCTGATCTGGCTAAAAGTTTCCTTCTTATTAACATTGGTCTTCTGGATTTAGGTTATAATTTAATGTGCAATAGTTGAATGTCTCGCTTGTTTGTATTGCATAATTTTACACTCAAAGTCCTGAGCCTTTTTATTTTGCATATGCTGTTTAGGGATGGGGTGTTGGTCAAATGTGAAATTTATGGTGAAGTTCAAGTAAACTCCCATCTGTCAGGTCTTCCAGATTTGACACTTTCTTTCGCAAACCCATCAATTCTGGATGATGTCAGATTCCATCCCTGTGTTCGCTTTCGACCTTGGGAATCCCATCAACTTTTGTCATTTGTACCCCCTGATGGAGAGTTTAAGCTTATGAGTTACAGGTTCTCTCATACATTTTACCTTCTGCTAAGTTTCAGCTGAATGTTGCTAAATATCTTAAAAGCATCTTCATTTTCATGCAGAGTTAAAAAGTTGAAGAGTACTCCCATATATGTAAAGCCACAGCTAACATCAGATGCAGGGAAATGCCGTGTTAATGTGTTGGTTGGTATAAAAAATGATCCTGGAAAGACAATTGACTCAATAACTCTGCAGTTTCAACTTCCTCCTTGCATTTTATCAGCTGATTTGACTTCAAATCATGGAACTGTAAATATCCTCAGCAACAAGGTATCTACTACTTTCTGAACTTGATATAAAACTTATACCTTGATTTAGAGCATGATAGTAATCAGTATAGTTGGTAGATACTAATAGCGTATGTCATGGCCCCATCATTCCACGTCATGCGGTATTGTCCCCTTTGGCTCCATAGAGTCTCATGGTTTTGTCCCCCGGTGCTCCCTCAGGAGTCTGTGAGGGCCCCATGACAGCATATCATCTAGAGCTATATGATTACTTGTTTTTGACATGCCTCTGCAGATCTGCTCTTGGTCGATTGGTCGGATTCCTAAGGATAAAGCTCCATCATTGTCTGGCACATTGGTGCTTGAGACAGAATTAGAGCGCCTTCATGTTTTTCCCACATTTCGAGTGGGTTTTAGGATTATGGGTGTTGCCCTCTCTGGCTTGCAAATAGATAAACTGGATCTAAAGACTGTACCAAGTCGTCTGTACAAAGGTTTTCGAGCTCTGACACGAGCAGGGGAATTTGAAGTGAGGTCATAATTTGAATTATTTGTATCAGGATGAGTTGTTGAGGGACTTGTTTATCAGTGTTTTTGATGGATGCTGCTCGATTTCTTTAGTTACTTTATTGCTTGCTAATTCAGAAACTATTGTATTTGATGTCAAAAGGCCTTTTTATAGCAGAATAGTGACTTTATTTTTTTCCTCAGGTACTTCTGAAATATGAATACTTTGAGAAACTATGGCTCCTTTCCCTCCAATTTCAATTCAGGAAAAAATCAGCTCATAACCATCATGGATTATACACAGTAAAATCAATGCAATTTACTAACTTTCTTGTCACAATCTTTAGCTGGACTACTTCCTTCGTGTAAGGTAGATAAGATAATAAACTAGCTACGGACATTCTTCAGCTAAAATAATTTACAATGATGCCTTAGGAACTGATACAAACAACATGGAGAAGATAGAAGTTTCCTAAAGGAATATTGAAAGAACATACAACTGCTCAAGTACAATAAATCAGAGAAATGATAGACCGCTGCAAGATTGTTGTTAGACCTATGTTACTCGGACTCGGGTGTGAGTATCGGACTCGGGTATGTTCAGTTTTTTCTAAGATTTTCATGTATTTAGAGGATTCTTAGAGGATCATATTCCTATACCCATGTCCGGATATACGTCGGACACGAATGTCGGACACGGGTACTTCAAGAAAAATGAAGAGTCGGAGCAATATAGTGTTAGATGACAATCGAAAGTTGAAAAATGTGTATTTCTTTGCAACAAAAAAGAATAAAAGCCCCATCCCATGGAAAAAAAATCTCAAGTTAAAGAACTGATCAGTCAGCCACCTTGTTCACTCTAAAAGAATCCATGACTTGGCACAGATCATTTTCTTCTTCTAAAAATACACTTTCTAGTGTTTGTAATCTCAACTCATATAACCGGTTGTTTTCAACTCCAAGAACTGAAAGGTAGCGCCGGTTCCATTCCAATCGAGGTACTCTATCTTGTGGCATAACAGCTAGTTCATTGGTGTTTGCATGACTTTATGTTCACCTAAGGAAACACAGAATCCAAAACATATAATCAGAGAAAGGAAAACGTAAAATCATGTGTTATGAAAGATGGTAGTCACCTCTCTTGTACAACCTGTTTTTATACATTATCTCATTCTATGTTAATCGGATTCGGATGTGAGTGTTGGACATCAGTATGTGTCCGACACGGATATATTCATTTTTTTCTAAGATTTTCATTTATTTCGAGTCTTTTGAGGATCATATCCCCTATGTTGCTCCGACTTTTCATTTTTCTTAAAGTACCCGTGTCCGACGCATATCCGAACATGAGTATGAGGATATGATCCTCCAAGGACCCTCCAAATACATGAAAATCCTGAAAAAAATTGAAAATACCCGTGTCGGATGCATACCCGTGTCCGACACTCACACTCAAGTCCAAGTAACATAGCATATTCCTATATCCATATCCGGATATGGGTTAGACATGAAAACAATAAAAAGTCGGAGCAACATAGATATCCTTCCAACACAAAAAAACTGACTCACCTCAACTTGATAATATAGCTTCCCGTCATCAGCAACTCTTGAGGATGTGGAAAGTATATTTGATTCACGCCTCACACCAAGCCTTGTTGACATGAACTCAGTCAAGTACTGCTTTAGTACTTTCTTTCCAGCTTCTTGTGGAGGACCCAAGTCTTCAACAGTCTTATACATGGAGGATGAAGGAGAGGATAACTCCACCGAGAGATTTTCATCAAGAACATAAGGGTCTCTGAAGAATATATCAGCTCCAGCTCCTCGAACTTGAATCCAGTTCTGAGGGTACTTTAATGAATACCCATCAAATGTATCTATGTATTCCTTAAACCCAACAGATGGTTGAGCAAATGCAATATCATGTAAACCAACTTCTGAGAAGATACAACTTGACAAGATCAAGGCCATTGTTTTCCTCCTTGGGACTGCAAAAGCTTTAGTCTGACTATATAATAGAAAGAAAGAAAAAAAAAGCTCATGAGAACTTATAGTAAAAATGCTAAGCATTCAATAACAACAAATACCTATGTCGCTCCGACTATACAGCTTTCTTAAAGTACCCGTATCCGACATATATTCGAACATGGATATGAGGATATGATCTCTCAAAAATCTTCCAAATATATGAAAAATTTAGAATAAATCAAATATAACCGTATCGGACACATATCCGTATCTGACACTCTCATCCAAATCCGAATAACATAGATAAATACTGCTGAGCACACTTCGGGGATTACGTTTTCTAATCACTCTAAAACAGCAATTTCAACAAACCAAATGATAACCTCGTCAAAATCAAATTGATGTCTTTTTGTCCCTTTTCAACACAACCCATCTCTTTCAACTGCAATGCCTACAAAATTGCACTACTAATCACAATTCACAATTCACAACGAACTTTCTCTTTCTTAAACAAATCTCCTATCATATGATTATTTAATGTTATATTTATATGTAATTTATTATATTTATATATAATTATAATGTTATATGTAAAAAAAATTACATATAAACATGATAACTTTATGTAATTTATCATATTTATATATAATTTTAAAAAAATGCTGATTGTCCCGCCTCCCCCGTCCCGCCTGTGTCCCGCCTGCCTTTTTTTTTGTTTGAAAAATAACATTTATAAATTAGAATTTATTTTATTTTAGTTTGATGTTTCATTTCATTAAAAAAATACTTTATTTTAATTTTTATAAAATACATACTTTTCATACTGTTTATTCCTTTTGAGATTTTTTTTGTTAGGCGGGACAGATGGGACGTGGGGAACGGGACATGCAGTATTGTCCATAATTTTATCTAATAGAACTTATTTTAAACAACTTATCAAATGTGTGATTATAAATATAACTCTGTGATACATACGTGGCAGTTTCTCAATGGTTCAGTTATCAAATTGGTTATCTTAATGGCGGCTGTGGCTAATCCAACGATCAAAAACAGCTAAGCTGATCTTGATTTTCAGCTATGTTACATATTGTTGATTGCTAGAAAAAAAATAACACAAAGAACAGCAAAATTAAATTCCATGTTTTAAACATACACAACCACAAGACTAAATTATTCTTATTTTTTAAAAACTTTTTGCGGAGAAAAGCTTGAATGAAGATCATATATATAGCTAAGGCTAAGAGGCTGAGAAGAAGTTTTAACAAACTGTTGTTATATGAAAATATATGAAAGAAGAAGTAACTACATAAATCATGCCCTAAAAATGTAAGCATTTTAGCATCGCTTGTAAAGTGAAAAACAATTGTAATGGCTAATTGTTTATTGCCAAACTAAATCACATTTCCCTTCAAAGTTCAAACAAAAATCATACCAAAAGAAAGGTTTCACCCACCCACCATAGAAATATTAAAAATTTTGTTGAAAATTATCCAAAAAAATAGAAGTTATTTCAATACAATTTTTCTTTTTCTTTATTGGAAATTAGCAATAAGTATTAAGTAGCCCCACTATATACATGAAGTGCTTTCCTTAAAAGAGTTTCATCCATTCTCTTTCTTCTCTATTTTTCCTTCTACTAAAGACATCGTTTTCCCCTTTCAAGGAAGCACACAAATCTCCTATTTTTCAATATCCTTATTCAACTGCAAAGAAAAAAAAAAAAAAAAAAAAAAAAGGAAAATTCACGTCTTACTCTTCTCTATCTCCATATCTTTGTTGTAGTTTCTGTTGTTGATTATGAACGCCATGAATTTCATCAGCAATTCCACCATGAAGCTTCCTTCAAGGATCCTAAACCTCAGAAACGCATTGTTTTTGGGGTTCAGACATTCGTTTAATCCCCCTTGTTGTGAACATAAGCTTTTCTGCAAGAGCAAAGCTTTTCTGTTGAATTTCAGTCAAAACTCTCAATTTCACGCCTACCCTTCTCGATTCTTAGGTTTTCAACGCGTTATCAACAATACCCAGAAGTTGAATTGCTTACCAAGTTCCGTTTTTGCACAACCCAGGGCGGTTTCAATGCCTTACGATGTCTCTGTTGAAGCCAGGGTAGCATCAAGGGTAAGAGATCTCTCAACATCGGTTGAAACCCGCATAAACGACAAGAATTTCGAGAGAATTTACGTGCAAAACGGCATTAATGTGAAGCCGTTTGTTGTTGAAAGAATTGACAAGGATGAGAACATTGTAGGAGGAGAAATTCCTCTAGCTGAAGATGAAAACAACGTGAAGAACATCGGGGAGTGTTTGGAGGAGGGAAAAAGTGGAATTTCAGTTGAGAGTGACATTGAAAAGGAGGCATGGAATTTGTTGAGAGATGCAGTTGTTACGTATTGTGGATCCCCTGTTGGTACAGTGGCTGCAAATGATCCAGGTGATAAGCAGCCTTTGAATTATGATCAAGTTTTCATTCGTGATTTTGTGCCTTCGGCTTTGGCTTTCTTGCTTAAAGGTGAAGGAGAGATTGTCAAGAATTTTCTGCTCCATACCTTGCAGTTGCAGGTATATATATATTCACTTATTTACATTGTTGGATAATGTTGTAGCTGCATTAGTTGTGCATTTCCTCTAATCATTTATTATAAAGTCATTGATTGTTTGGTATTCTTTTGTGTATTATTTAACATTCAAATAGTCTAATTAGCGTTATTGTTGGTGTTATCATATTTTGGTCATTGATTATCTTTTTGGTTTAGTGGCTGCTTACTTTCTTACTGCAAACTTACATGTTAAAATGTTCTGAAAAATCAAATGCTAGGAAAATTCATCTTAGGATATCTCATTTCTGTGGTTTTTCTAACTGCCCGTTCAAGCAATTCAAGGCGTGTTTTTCTTAATGTTTTTGGATATAGCTGGGATTGTTTCATTTTCTTTTCTAAAGTACTTGGTGCATGTTTCTTATCCCATCAAGGAAAGTCTTTCTCAACTTCGTGTAAAACAAATGCAATGCGCATATTCACCATAAAGTTGGTATATTGTGCTTTTAGATTCCTTTTAATCATTGTAGAACTTTGAGCATTTATTACTTAATGTAATCAATTTTATGCCTCTTTTCCTCATGCTGGGAGCTTGAGATACATCCACACACAATCCAGAGGTGGATATGTGTTTTGCTATGTACTGTGTAGGTTATACATTTTCCTGATCAGTTTTGCAAAACTAGACCTTTGGAACTTAACAACTTTTTTGTTGTTTTTGATCTAGAGTTGGGAGAAAACTGTCGACTGCTATAGTCCTGGACAGGGTTTGATGCCAGCAAGTTTTAAGGTTAGAACTGTACCTCTTGATGACAATAAGTTTGAGGAAGTGCTAGATCCAGATTTTGGTGAATCAGCTATTGGTCGTGTTGCACCAGTGGACTCTGGTTAGTATATTGCAACTTTGTAGACCTTTTACTACGACAACTTGCTAGTTTAAAATGAGGATGTTGAACCGTTCATCTTTAGCAATCATAATGTTTTTGTACTTCTGAAGTGATTTTTTTCTTTTTCAAAGTTCTTGCTCAGAGAGAACATCTTTAAAAGTGACTTAGTTTATTGAACTGACTTTTTTTTATAGGATTGTGGTGGATTATATTGTTGAGAGCATATGGGAAGATCACTGGTGATTATGCCTTGCAAGAGAGAGTGGATGTTCAAACAGGAATAAAACTGATCCTCAACTTGTGTTTAGCTGATGGATTTGATATGTTTCCTTCTCTGTTGGTCACTGATGGATCCTGCATGATAGACAGAAGGATGGGTATTCATGGTCATCCCCTTGAGATTCAAGTGAGTTCATCTGTTTGAAGTTTTTTAAGTTTCCCAACAAAAACAACAAACGAAGTTGCTTTGCATTGCTCTTGTTAAATATATTGGATGTCACCTGGTCTGAACGAGTTAGGTTGACATTTTATCTCTGTCACCTTAAAAAAGGATGCTATATTAATTTTTTAGACCATAATTGTTTTTTTGTTTTTCTTGCACATTATCTTAATTCTCACACGGTATTGGACCCTGCCTCATTTTTTAACAGAGACTTAAGTTTGCCCTTGCTCTGTTGAAATTGTTGTCTCTTAATTTAGTTTTCTTTTGTCAGCTTATCTTTGGTTCTCCTAACTGTCACATGTTTGATTTACAGGCTTTGTTTTATGCTGCTCTACGTTCTTCTCGTGAGATGCTCACAGTAAATGAAGGTTCCAAGAATTTGGTGAGGGCTATAAACAATAGACTGAATGCACTATCATTCCACATAAGAGAATACTATTGGGTTGACATGAAAAAGATCAATGAGATTTACCGTTATAAGACAGAAGAGTACTCCATGGATGCTACCAACAAATTCAATATTTATCCGGAGCAAATTCCTTCATGGCTTATGGATTGGATACCTGAAGAAGGCGGGTATCTAATTGGCAATCTACAGCCAGCTCACATGGATTTTAGGTTCTTCACACTTGGGAATCTCTGGTCCATTGTTTCATCACTGGGCACTCCTAAACAGAATGAAGCTATTCTCAACTTAATCGAAAACAAATGGGATGACATTGTGGGCCATATGCCTCTCAAGATATGCTATCCTGCAGTGGAGAATGAGGAGTGGCGCATAATTACTGGCTGCGACCCAAAGAATACGTCAGTGCCTTTCCCTTTATCATGAAGACTCCCTCTCTCTCTCTCTGTATATGTATATGTATATATATACTCCTATGTATTATCTACTGACACTAGTGTGCTTAATGAACTTGTGCAGCCCTTGGTCCTATCATAACGGCGGATCTTGGCCAACACTTCTCTGGCAGGTAAAATTGAATTTTCTAGGAGTTTGGAATAGCCTTTGTCAAGAATGGCCTCTTTTTTGTTTTAAATATCCAACTTTTGTTCTATGATGCTTCTTTGAATACCTTGAATTCTTTCATGCAGTTATACTCGTTCTAAATCTTATATTACTCTTTCAGTTTACTTTGGCATGCATCAAGATGGGCAGATTAGAACTAGCCCACAAAGCCGTTGCTTTGGCAGAGAAGAGGCTTTCAATAGACCATTGGCCTGAATATTATGACACCCAAAGTGGGAAGTTTATTGGAAAGCAATCTAGACTTTACCAAACATGGACTATTGCTGGTTTTTTTACCTCTAAAATGATGGTGAAGAACCCAGAGATGGCTTCCTTGTTATTCTGGGAGGAAGACTACGAGCTTCTTGAGATCTGCATTTGTGCACTTAGCAAAAGAGGCCGGAAGAAATGTTCCCGTGGTGCTGCTAAATCTCAGATATTTGTGTAATTGAACACCATTCTTTGGAACTATGTGACTCGGACTCGGGTGCGAGTGTCCGACACGGGTATGTTTAGTTTTTTCTAAGATTTTCATGTATTTGAAGGGTTCTTGAAGGATCATATCCCCATACCCATGTCAAGATATGCGTCGGATACGGGTACTTTAAGAACAATGAAAAGTCGGATCAACATAGCTTTGGAAGGCAGAGAGCCTTTTTACTGTACAGCCACAAGTTTAGGGTAGAGTATGATATGAATCTGATAAGCAGTTTTCAATCCTTAAAAGTTCAACATACAGGTTTGTATTACAAACTGTGTAGTATAGTCATAAATATATGTTATTTTTCCGATCAATCATCGAAGTTGATTGGCATTGAAAGTAAAAATTATTGGGATCAACAGAGCCTGAACTTATATTTGGCTCCTCCCAAATTTATTGGACTGTATATTGTTTAACAATTTTTTTTTTTATCAAAAAGCAGTATAGCAGGATATTTCATTTTTCTTCCCTATCTTCTTGCCTGAGCAATTTATAGCATGTTTATGTTGGCCATTGATTTTTTACTGTGTTTATACTGTTAGATTGTCAAAAATATCATGTGTTAGTTATTGATTTTTCTTTTTTATTCTTTTTGATAATGGGTTATTGATTTTTCAATATTTATTTATTTATATAATAATATGGAATTTCATTTTACTTCTTGATTGAGACATGGTTGTGTCAAGCCATCTAATCTAAGCTCTTTTATAAAACAATAAAAAAGCAACTATTATACAAGATTTTTCTTTTTTTCCGAGGAGCGTTTTTAAGGTATTTCTTAAAATTAGTTAAGTAATAGTATTATATTAAATATTTTTATTTTTATTTAATGTATTAGCTAAAAATATTATTATATATAATAATTTTAAATAATATAAAGTAGCAAAATCGAGTTATAGGATAAGCTTAAAATAAATTTTATTACATATAAATATTACAAAATTACATATAAACATAATAAATTACATAAAATTATCATATTTATATATAATTTTTTTTTACATATAAACATAATAAATATGTCATTTATTTATATAATTTTTTTTCATATAAACATACACAAATTACAGTAACAAATTATATATGTAATAAAATCTATAAAAAAAAAAAAACTCATTTTAAGAATTAAAATTTTCCAAGTAAAACCCTCATTGGGCACCCAAGAAAGGAAGTGCTATGGCTGTTTAGATCAGATGAGAATCACATTGACATTCTCGCTTTCTCTCACTCCCGCCAAAAGATCCAACAGCTAAACCCGTTTCTCTCAATCCCCCACAAAGTGAAATGCCACAAAAACGAAAGCCCACCGCCGACGACCCTCCGCACCTGCAACCAGGTTCCGAAATTGAGATCAGCTCCAACGACCCTGGGTTCCGAGGTTCATGGTTCACCGGCTCAATCATCAAGCGCGCTTCTTCTAGAAACCCCAACAAGTTCGTAGTCCAATACACCCACCTTTTCCAAGACGATGCTGGTACTAAACCCTTGAAGGAGACCATCGATGCTGTGGATATACGACCTCTGGCACCTCGAGAAAGAGCAAGAAAGTTCAAGTTCGCTGAAGAGGTGGATGCTTTTCATAATGACGGCTGGTGGGAAGGGGTGATTACTAAGGAGTTGGAGAATGGAAAGTTTCATGTTTACTTTAAGAGGTCAAAAGAGCAGTTGGAGTTTGGAGAGGATCAGTTGAGGCTTCACAGAGAGTGGGTTAATGGGTCTTGGACGCCACCATTGGAGGAAGATGAGCAAGTGGAGGAGGTAAATTTTTTTGGGTATTTCTTGTTTCTTGATACCTTTTTCAACTTTTTTTTTTCGTAATTTGAGTTTTTTTCGTAATTCTTGTTTCTTTAGGTTTCTTCTTCATCTGTTTGGTTGTTGGAATAGGAAGTACAGGGGAAAGATAGAGAAAATGCAAGAAATTGGGATTTATGATTTGTTTCTTGGAATTTATACTCGTTTAGAATGTTTGTAAACTGATATGTGTTGTTTTGCGAGTTCTCTATATCTATTTCAGTCTTATGTTGTTTAAATACATTTCTTGTTGGTTATAAGGATAATAAAAGTAATAGCTTGTCTGTTTGAGGATCTAAATATATCCCGTGCTGAATATAAACTTTGAAAAATATGCTATTAGATAGCATTCAAAAAACTGGTACTGCTATTCAATTTTCATGATGGAGACATATTTTACTGATTGAATGTATAAACTTGGAAGTCATTATATTTATATGAACTTGTTTCTGAAAATTGGTTGTAATTTGTTATCTTATTTGTTTTAGATTGTTTGTACTTTATAATTAACAATTGATGGATGCATAATTGACTAAAGAGAGGAGTTAGGTCTCTCCCTCTCTGCGTGTATGTAGTTGCGCAGGCAAGTTTCTAGATTGGGGGTAGGATGGAAGTTTGGAAAGGGGGGATACATCTGAGTAGTTTCCATAAGTTGTAAAATGAATGGAAGGCAGAAGCAGGATGTTAAACCTAAACAATCCCTTCAAGTTCAGAAAGATGTGATTCTCTTTAATATGGTTCTTTTCTGTTCCCTACTAGGTTATAGTTTCTAGTGTGTTATGTAGTTTGCATCCTCATCTTTTCACATTTTTAACTGCAGAAAGTACAAAAAGAGAAAGAAGTGAAGTCTAACAAGGGAAAGACTGAGGAGAAGATGTCTAACAACAAAATAACTGAAAACAGTTCCAAGTCTGACAAAGCAATGACTGAAGGAAAGTTGGAGTATAGCAAAGTTGTTACTCAAGAGAAGCTGGAGTGTGACAATGCAGCAAGCAAAGAGAAGTTAAAGTCTGATTTACCTGGGAGTGGAGAGAAATTGGAGTCTGGCAAGATAACAACGGATAAAAAGTTCTGTGAGGGAGCACATGTTGAGGTGACCAGTGATGAAGATGGTTTTGAAGGTGCTTGGTTTGCTGCAACTATTGTTAAAGCAGTGGGGAAGGACAGGTACCTAATTCAGTATGAGAGCTTGAGAACTGAAGATGACACTGATTTCTTAAAGGAAGAGTTTGATACCCTGCACATTAGGCCTTGTCCACCAGAAATTTTTGTGGCTGATCGGTTCCAAAAGCTTGATGAAGTTGATGCTTTTTACAATGATGGCTGGTGGGTGGGTGTGATTTCTAAGGTTTGTTCTGATTCAAAGTATGAAGTCTATTTTAAGAATACCAAGGAGGAAATGAAGTTTAACCACTCTGAGTTAAGGCTACATCAGGACTGGATTGATGGAAAATGGATTGCAGCTTCCCAGGTATAGCACTCTAACCCCTTCAACATCTTTGTAGATACGTGTTCTTGAATGGTGTTGCATGAGGTTTGCTTGGGAAATTAAAAACATGGTCTACCTTTCTCTAGACTTGCTAAATTGTTTGTGTGTTTGCTGTTTAAGTATGGATTTAGACATTTAGTTGATTAGTTCCTGAATCTTCATCAACTATTTAAAATTTTGATTTGTTAAAATCACATCCCTGTATTTTCTAAACATCTGCAATTAACAAATTCTTGAATGGATGCATGAGAGATTGAGAGTGATTGTGCATAATTACATTATCAAAAGGAAAAAAAGAAGGGATGTGTGTGATTAAACACAAGTTACCAATTAAAAGTTACATGCCTGCTTGTAAAATGATGACAACTTGTTCCATCTTTTCTATGTAGTTGGCAGTTGGGACGTAACTTTCATAATGTGGCTTATTCCACACCCATTTATTTCTTCCAAGTTTCAATTTGACTCCTTAACAGAAAATGTGTTCCATGCACCAATTATGAAAATGTGCTTGTACAAGTTTTTTACTAATTTTTGGTTGATTGTGATTTGCTTCTACTCAGGCATTAAAGTCATAATTGTTGCAGAAGGAGAGGTATCAACAATACTCCAGCTTGGGGGCTTTTGGTCTGAATCAAAGTAAAGCCAAATCTTTTCTGCTTTTCAGCTATTGCATTTGGTGCTGGTGATAGCTTCTGTAACCAATTTTAGGCATTCATAGGTATTCTTTTGAGACTTAAGTTACCTTAAAAGCAACTTGAACTAAGTAGAGCATACTAAAACGTTATTTGTATGGATGGCCTACCCTTCCAGGTCTATTGACTTGCCGAGTCTTTTCTGTGAAATATTAATGATGCATTACTTTAGCATACAATTCTTGTGTGGCTTGTTTCATGAAATCTCTGAATTACTTTTATGATGGGGTGGTTGTAATGAACTCAAATCAATCATGGAGCTGGAGGTGGTTCAAGCATTACAATAGAGTTGTCTATCTCAACTTAAGGGTACCTTGGTGCGAATGAATCTTAGTATATTACCATTAGTCTTCTATCCTGGTTGGAGTTTGAGGCCCAATCTCATGGTCTTAGAGAGAAGTTATGAATCTCACATTAATTGTGTATTAGAGTTTGATTGGGTATATAAGTGTTCACATCATCTTCAACCTGTGAGACGTCTTTTGTAGACAAAACTGTGAGGCCTAATGGGCCGAAGCGGATAATACTTTGCAGGTTGGTGTAGACTGTGACATTTGGTATCAAAGTCGGCTTTGGGGTACTAGCGATATGCCACTGAAGACATTGGGCCCTCGTTGGAATGAGGGTGTCATGGTCTTAAAGAGGAGTCATGAATCTCACATCGTCTGTGTACTAAAGTTCGACTTGGTATATAAGTGTTCACACCATTTTCAATCTGTGAAGCATTTTTTGTGGACAAAATTGTGAGATCTAATGGACCGAAGTGGATAATACTTTGCAGGTTGACGTGAACTGTGACATCCAAGTTGAATATTGACCCCTGGCCTTGGTTAGTTTTGTTAAACAATTAGGTTAAGGTTTTTAGAATGGGCCATCTAATGGCTTCTGTTGTGGAAGAGGTCTATTTGAGGCGGTGAGTGGTAGTACCTGTAGTAGTGCTAACGCGGTAGCCATTCCTGTTCATGGTGCTCCCTTTACCAGATTGTTTGATTTATGGATATTCCAAAAGGAAAGGTTATTATCTTAACATGATCCATCAATCTTGAAAATTCAAGAATTATTGAATTAGTAGTAGTAGGAGTCAAATTATGTATTCTCTTTAGACTCATACATGAATAAATAAACAGTAAACAAAGAAGAAACTCATTAAAAACAGAGTATATTTTTTCACTTATAAGCATTTGGTTACATTTCCAATAGGTTGAAGCAACAATGCAAAATAGATCTCTCAGGTCCTATCTGGAAATATGTAGTACAATGGATGCAACATTGGTTTTTGAAATTGTAAACACTTTCTTTTTTATTATTGATTGCTACTAATTATGAAGATGAAGATGAAGCCTTTTCTTCTAATGGAAATTGAAACTCCACTTAGAATCTTAGACCTCCTTCACTTCCACAGCTCCATTAACTTCCTTTTCTTCATTCTTCTCCTTGGCAACCTTAATTTCTTCACCTTCAATCTCAAAAGCTGAAACAGGGAAACACCTGGACAACCCTGTAGGGGTTTTGAAAGTGATTTTGCCAGTCGGTGGATCATCAGCATAGATATCACTTAGTGTGATCCAAACCAAAAGCTCCTTTGTCTTAACCCCAGTCAGCTTCTTGATCTTGTTTTGCTCAACAACAGCTGTGACTTCAGTTGCATAGGAAACAAGTTTCCCAATCTTGTCAAACTTGTGGGTTATGCTCTTCTTTTGTTTGAGCCAAACAAAACCTGTGTCTTTCACATACCCACATTCTTCAATGTCTTTCAAAGGCAAAAGCCCTCTAGGCATGCCTACTTCCTGAAGCAGAAACTTTGATTTCTCTTGACAGATTTCATCTCCATGGTATATTTCTGATGCTCTGGCTTTGATCTCTTCGGTGATAAGAGACATCTTTTTTTTTTTCTTTCTAGTGCTTGAAACTCGTCAACTTTGTCTAGAAAGATGCTGATTAGTGTGGCAAGACAAATGGGTCTTGACTCTTTATATAGTTGTCAAGCTATTTATCCACCCTTGTAGTACCAAAATATTTTCCATAATGCCATTGTGGCAAGCTATAGCCCATGCATGTCTCAACACTGATTTTGGTCGGCCAAAGCTGGGTTTGGGTTTAGCCTAGAGGTGGCAATTGGGCGGGTTCGGGTCGGGTTCATTCGGATTCGGGTTTGTTCGGGTTCGGGTTCATTCGGGTTCGGGCTCATTCGGGTTCGGGTCCATTCGGGTTCGGGCTCATTCGGGTTCGGGTCCATTCGGGTTCGGGCTCATTCGGGTTCGGGCCCATTCGGGTTCGGGCTCATTCGGGTTCGGGCTCATTCGGGTTCGGGCCCATTCGGGTTCGGGTTCGGTCTGGGTTCGGGTTCGATCTGGGTTCGAGTATGTTTTACATCATTTTATTTTATATTAGATGTAATCATTTTTACGTAATTTAAATATTTATATCTAAAAACAAATTATTAATTTATTATTATTTTTATACTTTTGCTATTATATGATATTTTTAATTATATTTATTTTTTAAAATTAATATTTGTTAGCACCAAAAGAATAAGAAATTAATTTGTTATATAAAATCAAATTTTGAAATAATTTATTATAAAAAATATGATATATTATAAATTAATCATATTGATATTTAAAATAATTGATTTGATGAACTTGAATTTCAAAATATAAATACATTATAATTTATATTCACTATAAAATAAAAAACTTTTAAAAATAAATCCTGACCTTCATCTATTCGTTTATATACTTATAAAATGCAAAAAATTTATGCTTATAGTCAAGATATATATATATATATATATATATATATATATATATATATATATATATATCGAGTACTTATATTTTTTTCATCAGTATAAAGTATAAATTATAAAGTAGTACTAAAAAAATATAATTTATATTTAAATTATACGTAATAAATATATAATTAATATGATTATTTATTAATATATAATAAATATATCCAAAATCAAAAGGCCATAAAACCCAAAAGCCCATTAAATCCACCCGCTAAAATAAAATCACATGAAAGTCATAATCCAATTAAACCCACCCTAACCTAACCGTATAAGTATAACCCAAAAGGCCAAAATAATTGAATTATTGTCAATTTTTTTACCCTTATAGATTAATTGAATTATTGTCAAATTTTTTTTTCACATCTTTAAAATTTTCAAGAATTTAAAATATTTAGATTGTAAATTCATCATGATATGAGACGTTAAAGTTATAACTTATAAGTACAAAATATAATTTACTTTTTGATAAAATTATTAAAATTTAATTATTAAAATTTAATTATTAAAATATATATATCATCATATATATATATATATAATATATTAAAATTTAATTAAATTAAATTATTAAAAACAATTAGAATAAAATTAATAATTAAAGTTATTGCTTTGTAAAAAAAAAATAATAATAATTACAATTTGATTATTTTTATTTTTAGTATTAAATTCGGGTTCGGGTTCGGGCCGGTCTCGGGTTCGGGTCCATTCGGGTTCGGGCTCATTCGGGTTCGGGCTCATTCGGGTTCGGGCCCATTCGGGTTCGGGTCCATTCGGGTTCAGGTCCATTCGGGTTCGGGCCCATTCAGGTTCGGGTCCATTCGGGTTCGGGTCCATTCGGGTTAGGGCTTTTTCGGGTTCGGGTTTTTGACTTTTTGGTCAAATCGGGTTTGGGCGGGTTCGGGTTCGGGTTTTCCTGGGCGGGTTTTCGGGTTCGGGTTCATTTTGCCACCTCTAGTTTAGCCATAATCTCAATGCTCATAGTCCTAGCTTTAAGTTCTGTTTAGGTGAAGTAACAGCGGAGAACAGAAAAGGGACATAAGATTCTGCTTAAAGGATTTGATATTTGTGAGGCGTCTTTTGTGAAACAAAATTGTAAGATTTTTGGGTCAAAACGGACAATACCTCGCAGGTTGGGTGCGAGTTTTCACAAATGGTATCAGAGCAATAACCGGCTGTAATATGGAGTCACTTCTAAAATCCTAAGGGAGCTAAATGTTATACCGTGAGATCTCTGAGGATTTGCTATGATATATGAGTAGAGATTTAATCTTATACTTGTGAGGTCCCTGAGATACAACTGTGAGACTTTCGGATCAAAACGGATAATACTTCGCAAATTAGATGCCGGTATTCACAACCTAGCTACCCTTTGTATTTATGATGCAGTTGGAAATTTATTACAGAAATTAAAGGAAGAATAAAGGGTAAGCGGTGGGTGTTTGAAAGGAGTTGCCAATATGAATATGACAAGTATTAGTTAGTTGGGAGGAAATCATTTATTGGAGTGCCATATCACGTTGTATGTAATTAAAATGATTAATTGATTTAAGAAATAACATTCAACAAATTTATATTTGAATCTTATCATTTTTAATTCATTTCTCAATCCTTAAATTACGACCTACTTTATAACAAAAACGGGTGGGAGTGGGAGCAACATTATTTGATACTATTCTATTGTGGGTGCTTGATGAAAATTGGAAATTCACAGATGTTGGAACTTTATTTGGCCACAGTAATGGATTGTAGGAAGATTAGGAGAAAACTTGCCTTTCAATTATGCTCATTTGAAAATCTTAATAACTTGAAAACATATTCAAACACTTAATTTGACATTTGTTGATACTCTATTAAGTATTGGAAACAAAATAACATGACAATTAGTGTTCTAGTTATGCTCTACCTTAAACCTAACCACATGCACATACATTTTTTTTTTTTTGTTTTGGGGTAGAGTTTTTATAAAGAAACTCCAATCCAAAGTATCCAATGTTAAAAGAATGAAATAAGGAGGCTACATATCATTAAGGAAAATATTAACCAATGATTAGTGGCATTGATTAAGGTGATATATATAGAAATAAAAATTTAATTAATGCATTATTTTTTTTGAATTCAGTAAAAAATGTATTAAATGCAATATAATTTCAATAATAATAATAAAATAATTATTAATTAATATTTATAGACATCGATTAAATGAACCAAAAAAATGTTGCCTATCATTAATTATACCACCACCCTAATTAGTACTTTGAAGTAGAGCAGGTGAAAATAACTAGGTTCTGAAAAGCCTTTAATATATTTCTCTGCAACTGTGAAGGGTGTAATTATGGGCACGGTGGCTAGAAATGGAAGGTCCACCATGGCTGTGTCTTTGCCATTTCTTGAGGGTCTCTTTGGTGTTGGGATTCTAAGAAAAAAGTAAAAAAAAAAAAAAAAAAAAAAACAGAGCAACGATGGTTTTTTTTGGTAAAGTGTCTAGAGAATTTTGGTTGGCCTTCAAGAGTCTTTTATATTTTTGCTTGACGGGTCACCGTACGTCACGTGTCATGATTTGGCTAAAGACAAATAGGTCGAGGCTCCACGTGGATTCTGAAATGATGAGTGACGATGTGATAGGCAAAACGACCCGTGATCTTTTGAAGTAACAGGTGATAGGACTCGCCCAGCAATTAAGTTTGACGAGCCCTAACTGATTTGAGTCCTGGAAGGTGGGGTTCGTCAGGCAGTTCGGGTATGACGAACCCCTTGGTTCGAAACCCATGACCATGAGCCTCTTATTGGGCCTTCTATCTTTATCCAATTGTTGAGACTTCATTGAGTCGTAAAGATTTTGAATACAAAAATAAAGATTTTTAGGTAAATCAAAGATGAAGGTTAGGTTAGTATCATTCAAAACCGGGAATTATATCCCCTGAATACTTGTAAATATATTGACTATCAAATATCAATACATAACTGACAGGCCATTTTTGCAGGAAAACTGGAAACTTTCACACTTGAAAATTCAGTTCGACGATCATATACGACTATTGTTCCAAAAGAAGAAAAATAATAGAAAACAAATGCCTTTTTGAGCACCGATTATTTGATAATTCAAATCCAATAATCATAAAACCATGAGTCGTATAACAATGAAAAATGATATGAGGTAATAAGATTGGGAAAGACCAAGGAAAAAGAAAGAAGGATAACTGGTGAAGCAGTTTCCTACTCAAAGTCTTCTTCATGTTTGTTGCTTCCTCTGTTGGGTTAGAAGGTGCCTTTTTGAGTTTTTTCTACTTACATTTTGCTACTATTAGAAACAGAAACTTCTTCATACCAAAAACAAAAAAAAAAACAAAAAAAAAACCTTCATTACAAGCAATAAGATTAAGATATGTCTGGATATACGTCAGATATAAGTGTCGGATACAAATACTTAAAAAAAATAAAAAATTGGAGCAACATAAAAAGTTCCCAAACTTACTTGGTCACCAAACTACCCAAGGGAATCTAGCTGTCCTGTCTCTCATTTGAGTTTTTTCTACTTACATTTTGCTACTATTAGAAACAGAAACTTCTTCATACCAAAAACAAAACAAAAAAAAAAAAAACCTTCATTACAAGCAATAAGATTAAGATATTTTTGTTCTTTTTTTTTTTTTTTTAGTTTCTTTCTAAGTACTTTTATAAGAAAGGGTAAGCAGAACAATGAGCATGTTCTCTTGTTCTGTTCATTTCGGTTGCAATAAAAGTAAGCTAAGGCTGCAAATGGAAGCTTATCAACACATGCAAGTGATGCTGCGACATCTTTGTTTAATGCCCATTTACCAAACTCATTAGTCAGAGTTTTAGACTCCTTCATATCCTATTCATATGGCAGCTCCATTACACAATACTATACTGTAAGAAGCTAATTTTTCTTCTACTTCTACTAACTGTACAAGCTTCACTCCCAATGCCTATATTTAATACAAGAAAACCATCAAATTCCAATGCTAATTTCAGATTTAGCACAATCACAAGGGAATATTTTTCCTATGGAATATAGAAAAAATATATGAATACAAATCAAGTTTAAAAAACCCTTTCAACACATTTCTAATAATTCCCACCAAAACACAAAGAAACAGCAAAAGCCTATGCGCCAGAACAAAAAAAACCCAAAGCAGACTCCTTGGCAGCCATGAAAATGCAAACACAAGTCTAAAGATTTCACTGCAAGTAGTAAAGACCTACAAAACTGGAGCTGAAGTTTCCCAAATAAACACTTCAACCAAATTTGAAGCCCCCAGGTGGAACGCTGGGCTGGTTAGCTCCAAAATTAAAGCCTTGTTGCTGATTTTCATTCCCACCATCTTGGAGATTCTGTTCTTCTTCTTCTTCTTCTTCTTCAGCCCAGTATCTCTCCAAGATCTTCACAGCCTTCTCATAAATCTCATGGTTGTCGTGAGTTTGAAGGTTTTCAATTTTATCCAATCCATCACATTCATCAATCATTTGTGCATATAGATTGATTCCACCGTTCATTCCCATTTCCTTATCAGCCTCACCAACCTTAAGAACGTTTTCGAGCCCCTCAAGGCACACAGTCACAATTCGTGGATCTGGACAAATTAGTAGATCGCAGAGTGGCTTAATGCAACCTTGGCTCACCAGGAATCTGCAAAATAACAGATCATATGAGGTTTGCCACATTCAAGGCGGACTTTGTCTCTCACTGTTTAACTTGCATATGATTAAGCAAAATGGTTAAGAACAATTATTACGTAAGGTTACTCAAATGAGGACCAGCGAAAAATATTTTCATTACACATTATCAGAAAAGTATGGCCAATACAGCTGTAATTCACATATTGAATATTATATCTTCACAATCTAGATGCATGACCTAAAAATTTATATATGATATTGTCATCATATTTATGATAAAAGAAATTGGAAGAGAGAGAAATAAAGACAAGGACTGCATTTATTATCCTGTTAACTAGCTAATTTAGTTAGAGTATGCCGACAGCTCATGTACCCATCAATATCTGAGTACACGTATGCACCATGATGCTGATATTGCATTTGGACAATATCAGCCTATATTCTCAAGCTTTGTTATTCGGACTCGGGTGTGAGTGTAAAACACGGGTATGTGTTCGACACGGGTATGTTTGATTTATTCTAAGTTTTTCCAAGTATTTGGAGGGTCTTTGGGGTATCATATCTCCATATCCATGTCCGGATATGTGACGGACTCGGGTGTCGGACACGGGTACTTCAAGAAAAATGAAAAGTCGGAGCAACATAGTTCTCAAGTGAATCCTTTATAAACATGCATGAATGTTCGATCTAAAAAAAGGAAAAACTGAAATGTAAGCAAAAAGGGAACAGAACATACTGAATCTGCTCGTGAGATCCTCCAGAGGTGGCGTTTGAGATGACCCATGCAGCCTCCTTCTTAATGTCAAACTCAGCATGTAGAAGAAGGTGCACAAGAGGAAGAATAATATTGGCCTCAATAACTGCCTGTGCCACAGAAATTAACGAATAATCAAATAACAATACGAGTGCCTCTAATTTTGAAAGACACTGCCCCAGTACTAGTATTTAATTGAAGTCACAGTCCCAAAAAGCAATGCTTCAATTGCTGTGAACTAAAATTTGCAACATGTTATCGATGGGAGCATATCACCTACAATGATTGCACTAAAATTAACCAATCACATTTCAGAATTGTGTAGGGTCTAGTATGAAACCCACATTTATAAGTTTTTTTGTTGTGATTGGACAATTACAGAAAGAATTGTAGGTGAAATGTTCTCGTTATCGAAACCTTGGAAATTATCACTAACGCATAAAAGCCACAATTGGCACTTCTTAGGCAGCCAAACAAGATAATTGAATTATCATACCTTTTGGGCCACTGCACAAATTGAGGCAATAGAGTCTTCATAAAAAGAATGGGCAGAGAGTTATACCTGTATTTGAGCTTGATTTCCAGCTGTTATATTAGAGATTGTCCAGCAAGCTTCTTTCTTGATGCTTTTTTTGTGATTTTGTACGAGAAGTTGATAGAGATGAGGAAGCACCTTGTTCTCAATCACAAACTGAAAAATATACCTAGAGTTACTTTGCAGCTTTTAAAGGAAAGAAATGAATAACTTCACAATATTGTTTATCTTTGTATAATCACGACAATAGAGTTTTGACTTTTGAATTACTGGTTCTATTTAAAAGAATATGTAGTTTGTTTACTATATTCTTACAATTAGATTAAAGATGATTGATGAGCAATCCAAATGAAACAAAAAAAAAACAAGTCCAGTAAACAACAGAAAAGAAGAAGATCAACCAACATCTAAGAACAACAGTAATGATGCCAAGACTGCTGTGAAGCATAAATGTACTTCATACCTGAGTCTGATTATCATCCCCAGTGACTATGTTTCCCACAGTCCGAAGAGCAGGTATAAGAACTGTAGGCGATGGATGACTGGCATAAATGAATTTTGGTCAGCACCAGTAGTCAAAATATTGGAACAAGTATAAAATCCACAAAGTATACAGGCATAAAAACCCTGTGACAAGCAAAAACTATTGGCAGTAGCCATATGGAGAGGGTGCATTAATATATGCTAAAAGAATCCTGAGAAAGGGATTCCAACCTATGGTAGTTAGCACTTAGCATTCAAGTATTTTGTAGAGTATGCATAAGCTTACCCTAGAAGTTCCACCAGTCGTGGGCAGACCCCAGCTTCAATCACAGCCTGAATTTTGTCATTTGGGCCATCTGAAAGATAAGATAGTGCCCAGCAAGCATCTGACAGAACTTCTTCATCATTCAAGTAGATAAGTTCCCGTAGAATTGGTAAAGCAGGCTTCACCTGAAAAGAACACAAGATTGTTATCACAACCTCCACAAGTTACCAAAATGTGCGGTGCTAAAAAACAATAATAAGCTAACTGTGAAAACTTCTCTTATTACAAATTCCAAAGAAGCCTCCACAGTCTCTACCTGCTCAAATGGTGTTGGCGGCTTGCCACGGCAGAAATTAGATAATGTCCATGTAGCATTCCTCAGCAGGGATAATTTGGAGCGTTCATTTAACTGAGCTAACAATGGCATAAGTGCACCATTACCAAGAACTAGATCTCTACAACTTGGTGAATCACCAGCAACATTACCTAAAGCCCATACAGCCTAAACAGAATATAAGCTAAGTAAGGATATTAAACGCATCAATCGCTGCTGCTAAGAAATAGTTAATAGAACACATGAACACAGATCAAATGTGGGGTAAACAAAAAAAAAAGACATAAAACAGGATACAAGTAAATATAGTGTATGGAAATAAATTCCAGCATAAATTACTCTAAATGGGAGAAGGCAAAGCAACTTAGGACAGGATATAAAATATACTGCAGCGACAGGTAAAGTACATGCAGAAAATGTAGAACTAAAACATTAATGATCTAAGTTACATGTAAAGTAAGAGAATTTTGTCACTCTACACAGTTACAGAAGATACAGATGAGTTATTGAAACAAGAACTGACCTGCTCTCTAACATCATCACTAGCAGAACTAAGCAGCTGCACAAACATTGAGACAGCACCATGTTCAGTAACAACCCGTGTGTGCTCAGATGTGCCAGAGGCAACATTGGTCAAAGCCCAGGAAGCCTCAAACTAAAATCAAAGGGAAGTTAGTCTCAGGAATAATAATGTTTCTTAAACAAATTATTTCAATTTAAACAAAAGAAACAAAAGATCATACTTGCAATTGGGGCACATCCTGCCTTCCAAGAAACTCCACAAACCGAGGGATAACTCCAGCTTTGATAACTTCATCAATTGGAGGACTGCGCTCTACAAGTAAACCAGATGAAAGTCAACAATGTAAATGGACATATTCCTTAACAAAAGAACTGTTCTAAGAGTATGACTTAGGAAATATAACTTACCTATTGACAACAGCTTCCTAAACTGAGTTGTGGCTTCTAACTGTGAGGCAGGATCGTCGGACCACACCCCTTGAACCATCAAAGGAATACTTTCCAACTGTTAGATATCATCAGGAATACTATGTTCAGGATCCAAATAACGGAAAACATAAAATTCAGAGGATCAGAACCATAACAAAATCCTTTCCTACACTTTTTCTACATTCAAGCAGAATTGATGTTCGGATATCCTAACTTCAAAAATAGTATGTTAATAGACATTTAACCTTTCCCATCCCCCGCATGTTGAAAGAGATAAGATCTAAAATGCTAAGTCCTTCCCTTACCTACAATCATTTTATCAGAATAAAACCAAATAGCCAATGGTTATTGGAAGAGAACACTCCTCTCCAGCTTCATTGAAAAGCTACTAGATCATAAAATATCATAAAATTGTCATCCTAAATCCACAACCTTAAACCCCTCTTTCCCTTTTTTTTTTTTTTTTTCAATTAACACAAACAGGCATTAAGACAAACCCTTCAATTAAAAGACTACTCAAATCTCAAAACCTCGAAACAAGAGAAGAAGAAAAAAGCAGCTACCCCATTAAGTAGGCATAAAAAATTTGCTTATTTTGAATCAAAAAGCCCCTTCCTTTATCAAAATATTTATATTTCTACCATTATAATTGTATATCAGTTAAAATTTTGAAGAAAAAAAAAACGAACTGAAAAAAGTGATTTTAATGATCTCCATGAAATCTTTTCATTTTTCTAACTGAAGGTCCTAAAGAAAAATCCTTCCTTTCTGATCTTAAGAATTAATAATTCTAATTGAATAATAACAGCAATGATAACTGAGATAAGTAACAGAGCAATAAGTCAGTCGCATCGAGATCCCAAAATTTCACATCAGCAAAACCAAACCCATCAATAAAAAAACTCAAAAAAATTAAAAGAAAGCAGTTGAAAACATAAAAAAAAAAAAAAAAAAAAAAGGTACCCTTTTCTCAATAGCGGCAGCATTTTGAGCAGCATCGAGCAAAGGCTGCTGAGACTGAAGAAGAAGGCCTTCTCTACGCTTTTTAAGGAGATTGTCTTCACGCTTGTTCTTTCTGATCTCAACCAAATTGTCCTCTCTCCTCCTCCTGGCTTCCTCCGCATCCACTCCCGTCTTGTAACTCTTCTTCCGCACCTCAGTTCGGGTACCTGGTCGAAGCGACATTGCTGGCTTGCTTTATGTCTACTTGTGTCTGTAAAAATGACACTGAAAGAAGAAATGAAAGAGGAATCGTGGGTGGGTAGTGGTGGAGGGAGAGATTGCGCAGTGAAAACTCGATTTTTAACTAGATTTTGACAGACTCAGTGACTCACCGAGCTCAGCTGAATCGAAGCAGAAAAAAAAAATGGTTAAGCAAATGGGTCCAAATTAATAGTAAGGAAGATGAAATTATATATTAGTATAAATTAACAAATCTATTTTGATTTTTTGTTAATTCACTTAATGAATTATTATTGTCATTTAATTTATTTAATTAATATTTTACTCTTCATCATTTAATTTAGCACACAATCCCTCTCATTTCTCAAATTTTCAAATTTATCCCATAAATAAAGAAAATAAAGAAAAGCTTTCAAATTTGAAGCCAAATATTTTCTCTTGTCTCAAACCATTCCATTTCTTTATCAATCCTTGAAGAATATTTTTTTTCTTAATTAAAATATTCATGAGATTTTTTTTTTTTGTTCTAAAAAATTTGTTAGAAATTAAAAATACAAAAGATAGGCCCACAAATAATGTCAAAGATGGCCCAAACTCTCTGGACTATCTATAAGCACTACCAGGCTTACACAATTCAACTCAAAAGTATTGAAACCTTTTTCTAGTAGAAATGTACAAAAAAAAAAAAACAAAAAAAAAAAAACAAAAAAAAAAGATTTTTTTTTTGTTGATTTTGGTAGACAAATATGGGTCTTAAGAAGTTTTTGAGAAAAAATATATATTTCTTTTGTTGATTTGTAGAATTTGATATGGGTCTTCAAAAAATTTGAAAAAAAAAATACTTTTCTATCTTAAAAAATAAATATTAAATATCTTAATAAGTATGCAATTCATGCAAATTTATCAATTATAACATGCTTAATCAGAACAATATGTAAATTCAAAATTTATAATGTTTTATACTGAAAGAATCTCCATGTATGTTAGATTTTCTTCCTTATCTTGGTTGGAATGTTATTGAACAAAAATTTGTCTTTATTAACATATTTTATAGTACTTAATTTTATCTATTCATGCCATTCATATTAAAAATTATTGCAACAAATTTTTGACATTTTTGTCACATTTACATTTTCCTTCTTTAATTAAGAAGTAGTAATAATTACTCTTTGACTTTATTTTTATAATGAAAACATACACTCTTTTATTTATCTTTAAATTTTATGAGTATTAGTATAAAACTCTTTCTTTGTAAATTTGTTAGACTATCCTTCTTCAATCTCAGTTACTTTGACATTTAAATCTTTTATTATTTTTTATATTTCTTATGATACTATTCTTCTTATTTAAAAATTATACACAAATTTTTCAAGAAATACTTCTTCATCTATAAAAAATCATTCTCTTAAAATTTTATTCCATGATATATATGTATAAATTATTGGACTCTCCCAAAAAGCCAAAACTTCTTTTGATAGGGATGCCCACTCCCACAGGCCACACCACATGTCTCAATCCCTAAATCAGACAGCTTGGCTTTAATGTTATCACACGTGTTAGCCCTTAAATGGGAAAATGAGATTCCTATGAGTGGTCATTTCCCCCCCTTCCCTCCTTTGTGGGGTAACCCTTCAATTCAATTCAAACTTTGTTTTAGAACATTTTGGAAATGTAGAATTGTTGAAAGGAATGCAATGCAATTTCAGTTCTAAAAGCTAAAGCTTTATTTTTCCTTTTCAAGCTTTTGGCTCTGTCAAACAAAAATAAATAAATAAATAAAGATGGGCAAATTTTCCATTTCTTAAATGGCAATGAGAAGTTTTGAAGGGTTTTTTTTTTGGGTCATGGCACATGCAAGCCATTTGAAGAGTGGGACTAGGGGATGGGTGCACTTGAAAATGTAGGGCCATTGAGGCACATTGTGGTGCGAAGGGCTGTTTCAACAAGGGCACATGTAGTGAGGCTGATTTGCTCATAAAACCCCCCATTTTCATTTGGCCTATGCTGTACAAATACAACTGTTAAAATATCTAGAAAGTTTTTATATTATAGTCAAAAATATATTTTAGTCTTTATATTATAAAAGTGAGTAATTTAATCTTTATACGTTTAAAATTGGTGTAAAAAAGTAAAATTAGTAATAGTGTTAATGAAAAATCGTCTAAATGCTGATGTAGACATGTGAGATTGACAGAATAAATGATTTCGAAAAAAAAAAGTGTCAATTTTTTTTGCTTTTCGAAAAAAATTTGACACGTCATATTTTTTTCAAATTATCTTTTGTGTCAGTTTCACATATTTATGTCAGCATTTAGACAGTTTCTCATTAACACTGTTATCAATTTTATTTTTTTGCACAAATTTCAAATATATAATTATTAAATTACTCATTTTTATAATACAAATATTAAAATATATTTTTAACTATAATACAAAGACTATTTAAGTTCTTTGACCCAAATACATCACATATTTTTGTTTTTCATTTCCTACTGTTTCGGGATTTTATATCTTACAAATATCTCTCACATTTAAAGTTACATTCATTTCACAATCTTTGTCGGAAACTAGATTATTGGGTTTCCAAAATCTACATTCAATTCCCCTGGCCTTACCCATTTGCCGACACAAATTTGATTTTTTCTTCTTCTTCCATTTCATATATTTAAACCAAATAGGACAGCCAAAGATGTGATTAATTAGCTATCACAAAAGAGTTAATAACAACTTGATTAGCTTGAAAAGATTTGCATTTGATTTTTTTTTTTTTTTTTTCAATTTTGGTTTACAAAAGTAATTAAATCCCAAATCTTGCATTTTTCCAAATTGAAATGTTATTTATTTGATTGAGATGAATATTAGTATTATTATGTGACATTGAGACATGGATTTGATGGATCTCTAAAATTTAATTGAACTAAACTACTTTTTAATAACAACAATTTTTAGCATTACCCATCCACCACCCTTGTTTTAACTAAAAATAAAAAATTCATTCTTTATAAAACACTCCATTAATTGGCTTCTAATTTCTTAGATTATTCACTTTATTTTATTTTTATTTTTTTTCACGTTTCAATCATGTAAAAATAAACACAACACAAATTATTAAATATATCAAAATCTTAAATCCAAATAAAGTACGTATATTAAACATTTTATATTAATTAATTTAAATATTTTATATTTATTAATATATTTTTATATTTATTAATATATTATATTTATATCATATTTTCGTATACACAACAATTATACAACACCAAAGAAAAGAATAAGTAAATAAAAACTTTAAAACATTATTATTCCACCAAAATCAGAACTTTTGTCTAATGGAATTAAAGATTAGCTGCCATTGGCAATATGGCATGTTCTATTATATTTTATTAATTAATTAAATGATGCTTAACAAACCTAAAAAGCAAAATAAAAATTTAATAAAAAAACAAAACAAAAACACAACAGAGCAAATGTAGCTTAAAAAGAAGAAGAAAAAGTCAGTATATTATAAAATACACGAATTTAAAAACCTCACTAATAAGCAAAGTTTCCAAAAAAATTAAAAATATAATAATAATAAAAACACCTTTTCACGATTTTTTACGAGTTGACATTAGAGCCAAGCCGATGAGCCGGGGGCTGCGCTCCACCGCCACCGCCGCCGGTGAGAAACTCGGTAATAGCCGTCATGGCTCGAACTTGCATCTCTAAAGCCGCTATGTAATCACTAGTTTCTTCTAGAAGGTTCGAGAAAGATAGTTTCCGGCAACCGGGGATAAGACGTCCCAAAACCTTCAACTTCCTCTCAACGACCGGCAATTTTCTCTTCTCTCTGTTAACCACCGGCTTCCTCAACTTTCTATTGGCGCTGACCTTCGCTTTCTTATGTTTCCTCATCTTGGCGCCAGCACTGAGTCGACTGGTGAGAATCGCTCTGCTCCAACGCGTCGTACCCTTGGCCGAGACGGCGAGAACTCTGTCCGCCGTGACACGAACTTTGTTGCCGGCAGCGGAAGAGGAGGACCGAGGAGAACGACGGAGAGCTTCGATGAGCTTGGAGGAGTAGATCTGTTGCTGTCGTTCGGTTCGCCATCGCTTGATTCTTTGGTTGGCTTGGATACGATGAAAAGAACCTGGCTTTTCTTCCGTTTTCCTCCGTTTAAACTCTGGTGACGAGTCAGGGCTGAGTTCGAGGTTTGGTAAGAAAGAAGCCATCGAAAGTTGGAAACTTTGGAGTTATTACAGTTACAGAAAAGGATTGGGAGGAAATGGGAGGAAAGAGAGAAAAAGAGAAAGAAAGAGTTTTTGATTTATCGTTTGGGTTTGGGAGGAGGGAGAAGAAGGGATTCAGAATTCAGTTGAGAGGAATCACCTTATATATATATATATATATATATATATCAAATTAAATTAAATTGGTCATTGATAAATATAAAAGATAAGACAATATAAAAGATAAAAAAATGACCATATAAAACCATGACCATATTTATTTCCATAATTTAATTTGCATCTTATTCTATTTGCATAATTAAGAGACGACATATATCATCTTTTGGTAAAATGCTGATTGAAAATAATAAAATAAAAAAGATTAAGCAAAAGCTTTGCAAGCAACCAACACTAAAAAAAACATCAATCCAATTCCAACAACACCCTAAATCAGAAAATGAAGGATAGTTTTTTTTTTTTTTTTAATTAGCAATAATAGCCAATATCTTTAAGATAGCATTTTTTGTTTTTTTTTTTTTGAAATAAAGATAGCATGTTATTTCAATCCTCTTAACTTGCTTCCAAAGATAATAATAATTAAAAAAAAAAGGAGATGTATCTAAGAGTAATTAGATCAACCAAAATGGCTCAAAACTTTGTTATACTTGCAAACTAATAAATTATGAATCATATAACACAATTATTTTAATTTAAGATTTATTTAACTGTTGCCTTGCCCCCTTATATTTTAACCAAAATTGCTGGACATCAATTATTTTAATTATTTTAATTTTGGCTAATGGAATTTGTTTTTTATTCTGAGCAATGATTAGTGGGTGATTGCACAAATAGAAAAAAGAAAAAGATTAGACAAAAGAGAAGGCATGTGGTTGTTTTCATGGCACTTTCTTTCTCTCTCTCTCTCTCTCTGATTTTTTTTTGCCTTTATTTTGTAGTTTTATGAAGGCTTTTGCTCACCTTTTTTTGTGAGTTGTGGATAGGTTTGATCCACATTGCCTGCTAACACACCCATCCTTACTTCCTTTGCACTAGAGGTGATCATGGCCGGGCCGCGGCTCGATTTTTTTTTTCCCAGGCCCGACCCTGGGTAGCCCAAGCCTGCCCGTTTAGGCCCGAAATACTGTTCATTGGAATAAAAAAATATATTTTTTATTTTTTTTATTTTTTTATAATTAAAATTAAATAAAATAATAATATTATAATCAAAATCACTGTTTCGGGCCGGGCCGGCCCGAAACATAAAATATTCTGCCCAGGCCCGGCCTGATACGGGCTGCCCGGCCCGTGAGCAGGTCTACTTTGCACTAAAGACTGCAATTTCTCCTTTTACATTTCTTTCTCTATCTTAATTATTGATGCCTTGTTTTCTTCCTATTTTCTTGTTTCCATAACTCATAACTTCATAAAATTAAAAATTCAACATTTTACTAATAAATCATACTATTCTCACGAATTTTCATCTTATTTTGTATAACTAAAGTTTAGATATATATTTAGATATAAAATTTATTTGCAAGAAATTAATAGTTTAAGTTCTCAAATTTTTTGGGAGGCAGCTGTAACAATATAGCAATAGCATATCCTAGTACAAATACAAGTTTATTAGGTCATAAGTAGTGTTTAACAGAGCATTTTTTTTCTTCAATAATTTGATTATGTTAAAGACAAGGAAAGCTTAACATGAATGATTGTTATATTAGCAGATTTTATTGGTTGGAAAGAGAGAAAATCTGAAGAGAATCAGATTTAGCCCCATTAGATATGACATGCCAGAGGGGCTGCCTCCTTGTGTGAAACAAGCTAATTCAATGTCAAGAAAGAAAAGTCAATCCAAATTTTTTATATCATACTAACAACTTCATACACTGCATATTATTTGGAGACTATGATTAAGGCCTTTCACCAGTCACCATAAACAATAAATCCTCAATCTCACTCCCTCATAGGTTTTTTTTTTTTTTTTTATTATAAAAAAATTGCAATTTTGGATAAGAAAATGAATTACATATTGAAATTCGAATCTCAAATTTATTGAATATCACATATTAAAAATGATTATATAAATCAATTGAATTAAATTTCTGATTTCCCAAAATTTGTTCTTTAAGAACCAAATGTTGTGGCCTGAAAATTAAAATGAAGTGATTCTTTTATTTTATACACAATGTAATCTGATGACATTTGTCTTTTTTATTTATTTATTTAAAGAAATTCGACATCTTAAAAAAAAAAAAATCGTATTTAAAGTTTCAGTTGAATGTCAAATAGGTGAAAAAAGAAATTAAATGACTTTGAAGGTTTCACAAATTTTAGATTATCTTTGACAAGAAGTTAGCTTTACCCTGAAGATGTAAAACTATGATTTGTTTAGATTATGTAATTTTGTGGCCTTTTGCCCCCAAACGTTTATAAGTTATATCTTGGACAGAAGATGAATTTTTCTACAAGGATATAGTAATATTTAAACATTTCTAACAAGGTTGGCCAAGAAAAGAAATCCAACAAAGGTAGTTTTCTTCTAGACCTGCTCACAGGTCGGATGGCAAGCCTGACTCATACTGGATCAGGTTTGGGTGAACATTTTCATGATCCGGGAAGGCTCGGCTCGGATCATTGTTCACATAATAAAAATATATATTATTTTTTAAAAAAACTTAATTATAAAAATAGAAAAAAAAAATTATTTTTTTTTATATGTGAACAATGTATTCGAGTCTAGATAAAAAAGTTTAAAAAATTTCGAGTCGCGACCCGATCCATGAGCATGTCTATTTTCTTCGTTGGCCTTAGATTTTCTGCTGTGAATCACAGATATTCTGTTGGATAAGAATACAGCAGAGCAGTGGCAAATTGCAAACGTTTCATAGTTAATCTTAATCAGAAAAAAAATAAGATTTACTTATTAGCATATAGTATATATATATATATATATATATATATAATGATAGTAGTAACATAAAATAAGGTTGTTCTAACTAATGAGACATTGAATGTCTTTGATTGACCAAAAATTGAATTGTCCAAAATTTGATTCTAACTTATCCCTTCTCCCAACTACTTTAAGACAGAGAAGCCAATTAGACTTTTATTTCAGTTTCCTCCAGCAATTAAAAATATATATTTTTCTCAGAAGAATTTGATTGAAACTTGATAACTAAATCAATAAATTAATTAATTAAAACCCGTGATTACAAAAGACAAACGAGGTTTGATTAACTTTGTTGCATTGCTCCCTAACATGGGTTTTCGAATAAAATAACAAATGTTTAATGTATTCTAATAAATAAAAAACAGTAGTAGTTTTCTTGTTTAATTAATGATCATCATAATTTTATGAATGCTTGAATTGGACGCACAAAATTTCTACCTTTGACTACTTGTATTTGTCTTTGTTTTGTTTCATCAGTGATGATGATGATGATTGAATCTGTTGCTAAAACATATATAGCTTGGTTTTATTGTTGAAAAATGGTATCTATAAGCTATGTTACATATACTCGGGGTGAGTGTTTAATACAAGTACGTGTCCAACACGAGTTATGGAGGATCATAATCTCATACCCATATTCGAATATGTGTCGGACACGAAAATTTAAGAGAAAATTAAAAGTTAGGATAACTTAGTATATAACTACTAATATATGATAAAGAGTGTGGAATTGATGCATCTATAGTGTGATATCGGTTGCATGGATGTCTATTCCAGTTCCAGACAACCAAGTACATTTATGGTATCTGATTATTTTGTATTCTGCAACTTTGTGTGCTATAATATGTCATGGTTGCCAGGAGGCCCTCTAGGCCAATTGCAGTTCTGCTAAACAATATACTACATTAATAAATAACCCTCACTTAGAGTTTGAGGTGTCCATAGCCGGGTCAGATTGGGTTCGGGTTGGGTTGGGTTTATGCATAATATCAATATCATATATGTTTGTCCAAATTCTACCCGCCCCGAAATATGAGCCTCAAATTTTGCCCAAACTCGTTTAGACCCGTTCATACTATTTTTTTTAAAAAAAAATTAGAAAATATATATTTTTTAATCTTTAGTAATTTTATATTTTCTTCTTTTATTAAGTTCTTAAACATGGATAACTTAACATATTTTTTAATGTTTACACTATAATATAATATATATTTAATCTTTATATGACATAAATTACATAATATATATAAAAATAAAAATAATATATTATTTAATTAAAAAAAGGTCGGGTCTAGCTTGGGCCTTGTTGGAGCCAAGGACCGGCCTATTTTTTAAACGGGCCTCATTTTTTTACTCAAGCTCACTTTTCAGACTTAATATTTTTATCCAAACCCTCCTAAACATGAACGGATTTTCGGGTTTGGGCGAATAGTGACTATGGTGTGTTGAAGTATTTCAAGACTTCATGGATGATAAGAATATATTATAAACTGATAATCAGTTATCAGCTCTTGAAGCATTTCTTGAGAATCTCAGTTCCATTAAGGCTCCATGAAAAAGGTCCCTACCCTACATATTTTACAGTGGTTCTGGTTCTGCTACTTGTAATTGGAATTTACTTTGAACCTCTAAAATTATACCAACACTTTGTTAATATTACATATTTGTAAATATGTTTGAAAAGGCATAAAATCGAGTTTTTCTTCTGCCTCTTATATTAAGGTTCCATTAACTGAGAGACCAGCATTCTGCACCTAACCATGAAGTTAATTAGCAGTAAGTAAAAAATCTATAGGCAAAGCCATCTATGGAAAAAATAGTTAAACTTACCATAAACAGTTACCTGGTGAAAAATCAGCAGATTTTTAGTTAATATGGTTTTCCTCATTAAGGAAAATCATGCTTTGTTAATCATCATTTCATACCCTCAAAACATATTACCTGGCTCACCCTAGTTCCTTGATTCTCTTTCATTATATATCAGAAAATGGTGTATTTTCTCACTTGTGTCAGATAAATTGCCAAAAAATTTAAAAAATTTCCAATTTGAAACAAAATCTTACATGTTGCACCATTCACAGCTACTTTATTTAAATGGATCAATAGGTGAAAACAAGGCATCATATTTTTCTCTGAGTCTTGAGATCCTGTTTGCATTGATCTTTAATTCTTGGGTACATTCAAAATGCAATATTTCCCATTCTTTCTCCACTATGTGCTGGTTTCATTCCTTTTTATGTCAACCAAGGCAGAGATTAACAAAATTAAGTATGATGTACAAGCTGTAATAGCCAAGACTATCATAGTTGATCAATCAGGCAATGGGAATTTCACCACTATCCAAAAAGCCATTGATTCTATTCCATCAAACAATGAAGCATGGATAGATATTCATGTTAAAGCCGGTATCTACAAGTAATTACTGCTGAAACTTTTTTTTTTTGCAGACCAAAAAAGTGGTTTCTACTTTCTAGCTCTAATTAATCTTGTGCCTTCATCTGTTTAGTGAAAAGGTAAATATCCCTCGAGATAAACCAAAAATTCTTCTTGAAGGAGAGTCAAGTAGAATGACTATTATCCAGTTTGGAGATGGGGGAGATTCTATTAACAGTACAACTTTTTCATTGTTTGCTGAAGAATTTGTTGCCATGGATATAACATTCCAGGTCTAGTAGCTTTAACTTTTTTGCATATTTCTTCTTTGTTTGCTTGATAATATTTCAATTCAAGCTTAACCAAGTCCAAAATTTTTCACAACTTGAGCTAATACCAAAGGGATTAAGAAGTTTTATTCAAGCTATTGATGCAAGGATTGCTGGACTGCGCCCGCTATGAGTTATTATCCGCTTGGGAGGTCTAAAGACCATCCTCACGGTTTTGTCCTTTGAGAAAAGACGCCTCAATGGCGTCGTCTGTGGGAACCCGTTCTGGTTCCATATCAGTCCTCAACAAAAACACAGTCCACACCCTTGACTAGAGGGCTAGTGTTGAGAGAAAAAACGATTTCACATCGACTAGCTAAGGATGAGGACGGTCTTTAAACCTCCAAAGCGGGCAATACCTCATAGCGGACGCAGTCCAGCAATCCTTACATCAACATTACTGATATTTTTGATCCAATGCTGACTTGAACTAATAACCCTTTTTTTCTGACAGAATACTCATAATCTTCAACCTGGAAAACCAATTACATGGGCACCAGCAGCTCTGATCAATGCGGACAAAGCAGCATTTTATCGATGTGGCTTCATAAGCGTACAGGACACGTTGACAGACTCACAAGGTCGTCACTACTTTGAAGATTGCTATATTGAAGGTGCTATGGATTTCATCTGGGGTAATGGCAGATCAATTTATGAGGTAAGCAACTTATTTCCCTTACATTGAATCTATGTTGTATTCGACATCCATGTCTGACACATATCCAGACATGGGTATAGGAATATAACCCTCCAAAAATCCTTAAAATACATGAAAAAACTTTACAAAAATTGAATAATACCCGTGTCGGATACATGCCCGTATCCGACACTCACACCCAAATCCGAGTAACATAACATTGAATTGTCACATGTTATGATCAAACTCCTTATATATTTACACTCAAATTTTCATGCAGAAATGCATCTTAAACGCAACAACATCAGTTCTAGGTAGAGGCCATACTGGTTATATCACAGCTCAAGGTCGAGATAGCAGTCTTGATAACAGTGGTTTTGTGTTCAAATACGGTTCAATCGTTGGAACCGGTCCTGCTTATCTAGGAAGAGCATATAGAAAATATGCTAGAGTTTTGTTTTACCAGACAAACATGTCCAACATCATTGTTCCAAAGGGTTGGTCAGCATGGAATTATGTTGGTGAAGAGTAAGATTCTTTACGTCAAAATTAGTTTTAGACAGTATTTTTTTTATAACATTTCTCAAATATTGTTAAAAATAGTAAAAGCAACACTTTGACAGCATTTTGCGTATTACTGTTATATATTATAATGACCAATAATTATAGCATTTTTAAAATTTTTAAAAGCATTTGACATGTGCTGTTAAAAATCTTATCATATAAAAATACTTTTAGTAGCACTTATAACTGCTATCATTGAGATCTTTTGCAGCAAATGAAAAATGCATGCAAAAAGTCATGAAAATTAAGCTGTTATAAAGTAGAAATAGCTGTATTTTGATAAGTGTTATTATACATATGTAAAAATGCTACTAAAAACATAAGGCTACGGCCACATATACAGCACATGAATAAATGTTGTCTTATCTTACAGCAACAATTTTTTTAGTTTTCATAACACTTCAAAATGCTGTTATATGTCAAATTTGGTGTAGTGATTTCAAGACCTTGAAAAAAAAATTCATCTTAATTAATTATAATTAGTGAATCAATTAAGCATGGTTGTTGACAGTTTCATTTTATAAAAAATTGTGCAGAAATTCTATATTTTTTGCAGAGGTAGATTGTGAAGGACCTGGGGCAAACAAGTCTGGGCGTGTTCCATGGGAGAAGAATCCGTCACCTGAGGATTTGAGCTATTTAATAAATCTTGACACTTTCATAAACAAAGGAGGATGGATCCAAAAACAACCTAAGATCAGCCCTTAAACATGTTTTTTTTTCCTCACTTTCTTTCTTCCCTTTTCCTATAGTAACTGCTAAAACATGTTTTCTTAGACAAATTGGCTCTGCTTCCAACTTCATTAGATACCCTTCCTTATTTATTGTAAGATGTGTTGTATCAAAGCAATTTGTCATAAAATTAATATCAACCAACAAATAATATTGTGAAAGATCATAATAATGTGAAGTAAAGTCAAGATCCATAATTATTTCCATAAAAAATCTAATAGTGTGATTTTATTCGATATAGTTTTGAAAGTTCCACTATTTTTTTTTTGACAAATCATATTATCAATAACTTGTAAATATATTGTAAATAATTGCATTAATTCAATGGATATACATACATAGAATTATACTAATGATTCTTCTATAGGATCCAAATCATCTCCATATATTTCCTATTCCCATGCACCCTTCTTTTGGTATTGGCAATGTTCCCTCAGATACTGTACATTTGAAAACTCAGAGTCAGAGCTTGCCAGCCACTGAACCTGTATCGCTCTCAATTTCACGTTGAAAAACTCTGAAAATTCGTTATGATATATATGTAGAGATTCAAATTCATACTTGTGAGGTCGACAAAACCATGAAACTTTTGGATCAAAACGGACAATTGCATTGATTTCTCATGTTGTTAGCACTATAAATGGTGGCTCGAAATTTTCATCTACTATATGTCGTTGTAGACAAGTCTGGTGCTGGAAACTTCAATTCCATTCAATCAGCCATCGATTCCATTCCGCAACACAATGATCAATAGATCCGGTGTCTACGAGTAATTTTCTCTTTTGAATTGATAATGAAACTTTCACCAGCTCAAGTAATACCTCAATAACACTAGCTTACTACTTTGCCTTGTTTTCTTTGAAAAATAAAACAGGGAGAACGTAACTATTCCAAGAGACAAGTATTATTGTATTGTTCTTGAAGGACAAGATCGAAGTGTGACAACGGTTACGTACCTTTGACGCCCATGATAGATCATATACTAGTACTACTTTCACATCCATGGCTGAAACCTGAAAATATAGTTGCAAAGGGCATCATCTTTTCAAGGTGAAGCTTCAAGCTAATTTTTCTTAATCTTTTCTCAAAAGTTTCTTTGCTTTCCTTTTTATCTTTTTAATTTCATGTGCTAGATATATGAGATGATTGTTATAATTGATACCAAGTCGTATGATAATGCCAAAAGTCGTATGATTTGTTAGTAGGATGATGGATTTTTAGTGTCCATATTTTAATTTTTGACAAACTCAAATACCATTAATATATATATATATATATATAAAGTAATTTTTGAACAGAAATATGATTTGTTTTCAAGTATTTAAAGACTTGATTGTTCTTCATTGTATTTTGAGACAATATTTCCTTAATAGAAACTTCGTGCTAAAATATGGATAAGCCAAGCTGTTGATTCTACTGCAGAATTCGTATAACCATCCGTTGCTGGGCTGCTGCACAACGTCTGTCTAGCGACGGACCGATTCCCGGTAAATCGCAGGCAGTGGCAGGCAGCAAGAATTTTAGGTGATAAGTAAGTACTTCATTCTTTTAATGCAAATTTTGTCTCTTGAAGATTGTGCTTGCCTGAATATGGTGGTCGTAGAGGAAAATGCAATGCCTAAACTTGAAAAGCTGACAATTTGCAAGTGTAAGAAGCTAGAGAGATGCTTCCATTAGGTATCTCCAATTTTACTACTATATATGTAGAATAAGGTAAAAGCATAAAAGTAATACTACTATATATGTATGGTGCTTGTGCTTGTGCTTGGCTATTTATAATCCCAAGTTTGTTTTATATCAAACTCTTCTCTGTCAACTATGCTCATGCAGGTATACACGATATTGGCAAGGTTTTACCTTCGTGTGGAGAAGATGATTCATTCAGATCAGCATTAACTCAATTCCATTGCATTGTTAGAATCCATGTTATATATTTGAAAGAGGTTAATCTTTTTGCTTCTCTCATGGTTCAATCCTCTTCCGGTTGAGCTCCTTTCTCCTCGGTCCATAGAGACAAAATGTAGGCTACCTTCAACCTCATCATTCATTATTTTTCATTTGATGTTTAACAGTTTTGGGTTTCTTCTCATTACCATTGCCATTGCCATAAACATTGATTCTTATCAGTAGGGGCAGAGCAACTCCTGAATCCCTTGTGAGGCATAGATGGTATTCCTTTTGTGCTGAGGGGTGGAAGTTTTTGTATCTTGTTACATTAACCAAGCAACCAAGAAGCTAGTTATTCTGATTCGGGTGTGAGTATCGGACACGGATATATTCAATTTTTTTTTAAAGATTTTCATGTATTTGAAAGATGTTTGGAAGATCATATCTCCATACCTATGTTCAAATATACGTTGAATACAAATATCGAATACGGATATTTCAAGTCCGAGCAACATAGCCAAAAAGTGTCGTTGCTTAGGGGGGTATTGGGTTTCGTATAGGGTCAACGGCACGTACCTGTCACGCAGGCAGGGCCCTCAAATTCCAAGGCTTCACAATATCTAAGGCTCATCCACAATATCTAAGGCTCGCTCTTTTATCAACACAACAACGATAACAGTATAACACGCTCTTCAAAACTTTGCCATTCCCACTCTTTTGATATTTCATGAAAACAAACAACACCTTCCAACTTTTCCTTTTCTATTTCCATGTCTGCTTTTAACTTGTTTGTTTCACCCAACTCCTATATAAAAACAGTGAGTTGTGGTATTTTATGTTACTTAGCCTTTTTTATATTTTTTAAAATATTAATTCGTATATAATTTTATTTTTATAAAGATGAACATATTTATATCTATACCTCACATTCATCTGAGTCGAATAGCAGATGAATCGAATAACACAAAAGATATTATTGCGGTATTACTCGTTCTTGATAAGATAGATGTCTTTCTTTTCATTTTTTTTTCTTTTAATTTCAAGGAGGAAAAGGAAAGAAAAGGTTACTACTACAGTCTCTAATAGTGTACAGTAATAGCCTTCCATTTTCACAAGTTACAACGAGGATCACGTGAATCAAGGCAGACAACTTCACTAGAGGACTTCTTCTTCCACCGCCATTAGTATTACCTGAAAACTCTCCCGTGTTTGTCGCGTGTATTCTATTATATATATATATATATATAATAATAATCTGATATACTTTAACTCTTCCCTTCCTTCCATCAGCATCAATGTTATTTTATGTTATGTTTTCTTTTTCTTGTCAGAGCTTTTTGTTTCTCACGGTATATATATATATATATATATATATATATATATATATATATATATATATATATATATATAGTAGTATTCACTATCTTCTCAGCAAAAGGACAGAATCTTAGTTAAAAGATTTAGATTGATGCTAGTAAATCATAAGAAGCTGATGGTAATGACTGATGTATAGAAAATTAAACTGCAGTTTGAGCAACATAGATACCAATTCATTTTCATGGGTATTTGAGAAATTTTGTATTGATAAACTCTTGGTTATCAATATCACCTTGAAAAATCTAGTACTACTTGATATGATGTTAAAATATATAATATAGTCAAGGATTGAGTTATAAGACATGTGGGTCTATTTTTTGTTTCAAATTATTATTTGTCTTTGCAATGAATAAAGGAATAGTAAGTTCTTATTTGTGAAGAAATGGTATGGTATTTGTATCCAACAATTCCAATCAATGCGCATGACCTAACAGAAAATGGCCATCCCATTTGAAACAGAAGTTTTATGGCATGTTTAGCTTACATTTTGAGAGAGATTGGTTTTTAGAAAAACCTTTTAGGTCTCGTTTAGTATTATTTCTGATATAATTTTTGAGGTTAAAAACTGTTTTTCATTACAAAAATAATGCTAAATAGATAAAAGAATTTGACTTTTGAAATCATAATTTGAAAAGCCAAACCAAAAAATAAAAAATATATAGCTTTTAAGCTTTAAAAATTGACTTTTGGATAAAATAATTTTACTATCCTCACAACTTTACACTTTTATTATTTAAAACATTTTTTTTTGACATTTTAATTTTTTACAATATTTTTTCACAACAATGTTAAACATTTAAAAAATTTTAAATCACACTTTTTAAACATATTTTTTTCAATCAATTTTTTTTTTCAATATAATGCTAAATTAACCTTTAAAAGATTTACAAGTTACAACACCACTCCATTTACCAAAACTATAAAAGAATTTCCATTGCACAAAGTCCCACATGAGAAAGAGACATTTCTAGATCAATAAAAAAAAATGAAGAGTTGGAACAACATAGTTAGTGATACGGTGAACTGTACTTCGCATGCTCCTTTTCAATCAGCCATATTTTTCTACAACTAGTGTTTCTTTTATAATACTAAGTAATAAGTTTTTTAATTCTACCTTAATGATCACTGTTTTTGTGGCAGGATATTCAAACAAGCCCATTACATGAGGATGCAAGAAGTGAAGCATCTGTTCTTGATTTTTCCCGCTTCATTCCCAAAGTGCCTGCATCCCCTTCTATCTCTCATGTTATTAGCATTGGACAGCTCCTGGAATCGGTAATGTCGTCTACATTTTTCCTACCGACCTCGAAAAATCCCAATTTCTCTGCAGTCACATGCCATAGTTTTTGTATGAGCATATTCATTTTACTTATGTTGCTCCGATTATTCATTTTTCTTAAAATACTTGTGTTCGACATCTGTGTCCGATGTATATCCAGACATGGGTATGGGGATATGATCCTCTAAGGACCTTCCAAATACATGAAAATCTGTTCTTGATCTTTCCCTCTTCATTCCCAAAGTGCCTGCATCCCCTTCTATATCTCATGTTATTAGCATTGGACAGCTCCTGCAATCGGTAATGTCGTCTACATTTTTCCTACCGACCTCGAAAAATCCCAGTTTCTCTGCAGTCACATGCCATAGTTTTTGTATGAGCATATTCATTTTACTTATGTTGCTCCGACTATTCATTTTTCTTAAAGTACTTGTGTTCGACATCTGTGTCCGATGTATATCCAGACATGGGTATGGGGATATGATCCTCTAAGGACCTTCCAAATACATGAAAATCTGTTCTTGATCTTTCCATCTTCATTCCCAAAGTGCCTGCATCCCCTTCTATCTCTCATGTTATTAGCATTGGACATCTCCTGCAATCGGTAATGTCGTCTACATTTTTCCTACCGACCTCGAAAAATCCCAATTTCTCTGCAGTCACATGCCATAGTTTTTGTATGAGCATATTCATTTTACTTATGTTGCTCCGACTCTTCATTTTTCTAAAGGAACTTGTGTTCGACATCCGTGTCCGATGCATATCCAGACATGGGAATGGGGATATGATCCTCTAAGGACCTTCCAAATACATGAAAATCTATTCTTGATCTTTCCCTCTTCATTCCCAAAGTGCCTGCATCCCCTTTTATCTCTCATGTTATTAGCATTGGACAGCTCCTACAATCGGTAATGTCTTCTACATTTTTCCTACCGACCTCGAAAAATCCCAATTTCTCTGCATTCACATGCCATAGTTTTTGTATGAGCATATACTTTTTATCTATGTTACTCCGACTCTTCATTTTTTTTGAAGTACCTGTGTCCGATATCCGTATCCGATACATATCCAGACATGGGTATGGGGATATGATCCTCCAAGGACCTTTCAAATATATGGAAATCTTAAAAAAAAAATTGAACATACCCGTGTCTGGCACTAGTAACATAGCTTTTCACGCTACTGTTTTTTAGGCACTTGAGGTGGCTGGTCATCCCAATTTCTCTGCATTTACATGCCATAGTTTTTGTATGAGCATATACTTTTTAGCTATGTTACTCGGACTCTTCACTTTTTTTGAAGTATCTATGTCCGACATCCGTATTTGATGCATATCCGGACATGGGTATGGGGATCTGATCCTCCAAGGATCCTTCAAATATATGAAAATCTTAAAAAAAAAAAATTGAACATACCCGTGTCCGGCACTAGTAACTTTGCTTTTCACCCTACTATTTTTTAGGCATTTGAGGTGGCTAGTCAAGTTGCAGCAACATTTGTCTCTACATCACCTCTTCCATATGATACCCTATGTTACATGGACTCGGGTACGGGTGTCCGATACGGGTATGTATCCAAGGGTCGGACTTGTCATTTGTTTAAAATTTTGGACACGCGGAGTCGTCTAAAAAATATCCGAAAATAGGATACGGATACGGGGATACGTTATCTAACAATTCCACAAAAACATATTAATGTTAATTTTAGATATTTAAATTAATTTTTTATAATTAATGTTAATGTTAATGTTAATTTTAAATATTAAATATTTTATTTTAACAATCTTAAATCTTAAAATTTTGTATATTAAATTTTATATGATCAAATACAAGCCCAAAATATAAAAGCCTAAGACTTTTTTTTTTCTTTTTGGGCCGGTGAAGATCAATCCAATTCCTTTTGGGACGAGGAGCAGAGTACCCCACAGAGAAGACCCACTCCGACTAGGATAAGGGATGAATAGGGTAGGGAAAATTCATAAGGTTCCAAGGTCTCCTTCTTTCCATTCAAGGAGATGTGCCAACAAAGTAATGGAAATTTAATAGCCCACGGGACATGTGGATCAAAGAGTGAAAAGGGCTACAAACACAGTAAGAGTCAGAGAGGATTTTCCTATGAGAAGTAGCCTTAGTAGATAGACTCAAATGGTAAGCAGATTGGGCCAGATTCACTGAGCCAGATTCTTTCTTTCCTTTTTTTTATTTTCCATTTATTCTTCCTTCTTTATTCTTCTTCTTTTCTTTTCCTGCCCGCTGGTTATACTTTTCCCTCTCCTCTCTAAACTCTCTTCACCAGCACCCAGAAAACTAGAAGCCGACGGACCGCCGTGCTTGCCGCCATAGATTTCTTTTTTTCTCCTCTTTCTGTTTCTCCAAAGAATACAGCCTTCAAAAAATCTGGATCTAAAATCAAAGTTTGCTGCAACTACCCCAAAAAAAAAATACCATCCCGTCACTCCAAAGAAAACAGCCCTCACTGCTGTCAACCTCCACTCCGACGCCGTTAGCTGCTGCCACCTCTCACAGCCCATAAAGACGAGTCGAAATGCGTAGCACCGAGTCGGACACATATTTCGTGTCCGCACCCGTGTCGTGTCGACACGGGTACGGTACCCTAAAGTGCCGAGTCCATGTAACCGAGATGATACCATGGCTAGCCAATGTGAAGCATTTGGCACAGGTACAAGGAATAAGCTTTCCAATTGGTTGGCCCATGAAAATCATCAAAATGGAGCTGCTTATAAAATTTTACAAACAGTTCCTGCTGATAGATACAAGACGCTTAGGAAGGTAAATGACGAATTCCTTAACTTTTGGGGTTGACAATAGTCTTCCTTTCATGTGAAAGGGATGGCAATTTAAAATGTGGATTCGGATATCTGCGGATATCCGATCCGTTTTTTGCGGATTCGGATAAAAGTCGGATTTGAATATTATAATTACTATTCGCAGCGGATTCAGATATGAAATTTCGGATATCCATTATCCGAATCCGCATTACTTCTATGGATTCGGATATCCGAATCCGCTTATTTATAAAACACATAAATTTTGTTTGATTTTATATTTTTATTTTAAAAAAAATTTTATTTATTGAATTCAGATTTTTAACGGATTCGGATATTCGACGGATAATGTTATTTAATTCGGATTCGGATAGTAATATGCGGATAATTTGTGGATTCGAATTTTAAAACAGTTTTTCGGATTCGGATAATACAAAAAATGTAGATATCCGATCCGCTGTCATTCTAGTAAAACTGCTAAGAATTATAAGTATCCAAAGAACAAAAACATGTAATAAAACACAGTAACTCACTTTTCATGACTCATTATTTACTCAAAATTGTTTACTAAAACCTAATGACAACACACATTGCTATGTCTCAATCATGATCTCTTTTCTTTTTTGACTTGTTTGCTGGTCTTTATACAGATAACAAACGAAACTGGTTTTAACGGAGCTGTCTCGCGGCTAGACTCATGCTTGGCTATGAGGTTGCCTCCTGCTAGCCCTTTGACAACTTCCTCAAAGTAGCAAGGTGTTAAAGAAGGCCTGCAATATCTGAGAAAATGTAAAAATCTGGTAGCTAAAATATATAATAAGAGATGGCTACCAAGTTTTTGATACCTAGTCATTTCTGATGAGGAAAACCAAATTATGTACATAATTACAGCAGCATATATGATGGCATTAATATCGAGAAAGATATGTTTAACGAATAGAATTTTTTTGCCCTCTTACCCGCCCCACATTCGTAACAGGTTGCGGGTCTATTTTTTTTTTGGTGTCATGTTTTTCTTTGTTTGTTTTCAACTTTTTAACAGGATTTATGAAATATAAATACGATCGATCGGTATTGTACGTGTAGACACCTAATTTTGTCCGGACCACTAAACATGTATGTTTTCTTCCCATATTGATGTTCCCAAGTGTAAAAAGACTGTTTTCATCATGCAGGTGGTACTCCGAGACTTAGTTTAAGAGGGCGAGCACAAAAAGTCAAACTTGAAAAAAGTCAACCCCGAAAAAGTCAACCCCGAAAAAGTCAACTCCGAAAAAGTCAACTCCAGAAAGTCAACTACTGAAAAAGTCAACCCACTTTCAAAATCAAGATTTTAAGTTCAATTGAAAAATGGCGAAAGAATTTTGATAATCCGAGGTCTACATTGAAAGATATGGAGTTCGGAAGTTGGGATTTGGAGATTCAGTAGAAAGAAAACCCTAATCCGAGAAATTTGGGGAAAAGTGCTTAAACGATCAAACTGGTCGAAATTGAAGGTTCCAAATGAAAGATAAGCACTGACTACGGGTAATGGAGAAGTCACTTGCAAGAAAAACCGAAAAAAAAAGTCAATCCGGGAGAAAACCGAGAATTAGGGTTTTTAGTGGATTTCGGTGAAATCGGGAAGAATCACAGAAATGGCCCGACTTGGTAAGACCAAAGCCCCCAATGGATGAGGAATGATTAAAAAGGATGGCCCAAGGCTCAGATTGAAGAAAATCTGAAAATCGGACTTGTTTTGAGCAAAACCGGGTTTCGGAGGTTAAAGGGTAAAATTGGAAAAATTTGGGAAAAATAGCAAATGGACTCCGAAAATTATGGAAAATTTGTCAATCTCATTCTTAAATCATTTGAAAGAGATTGGAGAAAGAAAATCTTGATTCCGAGTTCGTTTGCAAAGTGGCCAAATCCCGGGCTTCTTATGCAGTAATTCAAAAAGATAAATCCCGGAAAAATAGCAAATGGACTCCAAAAATTCTGAAATTTGGAAAATCTCATTTTTAAATTATTTGGAAGAGATTGGCGAAAGAAAATCTTGATTCCGAGTTCGTTTGCAAAATGGCCAAATCCCGGGCCTCCTATGCAGTAATTCAAGCCGATAAATCCCAAAAAAATACCAAATGAGCTCCAAAAATTATGAAAACTTCCAGATCACACTTTTTAATTATTTTGAAGAGATTGGTGAAGAAAAATCTTGATTTGGAGCTCGTTTAAAAAATGGTAAAATGTAGGGGCATAAAAGGGCATTTTTGGGAAGAAAAAATCCAAATAAATAGCAAACGGACTCGGATAATTTTGAAAACTTCCAGAACTCAATATTTTATTATTTTGGAAGTATTAAAAAAAAGAAAAATTGAATTTGGAGTCCGTTTGATATTTATTTGCATCCGGGGGGCAAAATGGTCATTTCACCCAAGCAACCGAAAAGGGCTTTTTTGGCCCTTCAAAAAAATCAGAGTTGGGCTGGAAAAGAGAAGTGCTGGCATGCCCAAGCCCAAAGAAAGGAGGAAGCTTCTATTTTTTTTTTTTTTAATCAAGTGGTTAAAAATCAAGAGTTAGTTAACCATTCTCTTTGATCAAGCCATGGTGATTAAACCACATAGGTTAAGAAAGATGTCAACATTATTTTTGCATAGCTGTAATTTGAGAGGGCTGAGATGCTAATCTAAAGGTGGTAATTTCATGACTTTTCATCTTGAATTATTGGCCATTTGATGGAAATTAGGTTACACAAAAATGACAACATCTTGGAGGCTATATAACCATGCATTAAGGCTAGCCCTAAGGGAAGGGAGGCAGATTTTGGTTTCTTCTTTTCCATTTTGGCTGATTTCTCTTAGTTTTTCTTAGTTTTTATCTTCTTGGTTGAGAGCAAAAAAAGAAAAGTTTAGAAATAAAGGAAAGTTTGAAGAGAAAAGCTTGAAATATTAGCTTCTTGAGGTTGCTCTTGAGCACCAACTCTTGCACTTTCATTTTCTATTCTTGTTTTTTGCTATTTTAATCTCTACTTGGTGAGTTTTCATTTTAAAATAATGTTTCTTGTTCTTCCTTCATTTCCTTTCTTAAGTATATTTTTTTTACATTTTGTTTTTACAATAAACTCACCATGGCCAAATGGCCTACATTATTTATTTTAAGTTGTTGTTTCAATTCATTTTACCATATTGTTTATGCTATTTTCTTTGTTTTTGATGTTTTAAGTGTTATGTTATTTCATGTTCTTAAGTTATATTTAATTTGGTTGCTTTGTTTGTTGCCATTTATGTCTTAGATATCATGTTTTTGCATTTTTAATTTTCTGTTTTCATGTTGTTTAAATTTGAGCATGTTTTAGAGTTAGCATATTAAGTGTTTGTGAAAATGCTTGTGTGATTCTTTGCATGATTCTTGTTTTATATCTTAGTGAGCATGTTTTAGATTTGGTATACCAAGTGTTTGTGAAAATACCATGCTTGTTGGAGCTTGGGGCCATTTGGCTACTCCATGTGTTTTGCATTGTGTGTTGTATTTTTTGTCATGCTAGTTGTTAGGTTTTTGCATTTGCATGATATTTGGTTGGATTTTTGAATTAAGCATGCCTTGTGTTTGTGAAAATGCCATGCATGTCTTAGGTCTAGGTTACATTAAATGCCATGCAAGTTCATGTTAGGTCTAGGCCATATTATTTATGTCATGCATTTTCCTTACATTTAGGTTTAGATCCATGCATTTCATGCATTATGTTTGCTGCATTGTTTCATGCATTTCATGTTCATGCCACTTGAATAATGACTTGAGCCAATTAATGGTTCAAAGTCATGCTCTCTTGAGCACACTTGTGGAAAATTAAGTTTGTCAAATTGATTATTCTACCTTTGTGATTTTTTTTACTTAGCCAATTTTTATCTAACTTTCAAAAAGTCCTAGCTACTGCTTTCAAGTCATTTTATGAGTTTCAAATATTTTTATTTTTATTTTTAAATGATTTTATCAAAGACAAAAAAAATGTGTTGGCAAAGCAGTTTTTTTTTTCCACCCAAAACTCGTACATCTCTGATTTTTTTGGGAATTCATCTTTGATCAGAAAATTAAGCCGATTTGTTTTCGTGTAGTTTTACATGTCCTGAGTCTCCAGTATTTTTTTCAGAATTTTTGGAATTTTTTAAAATAGGGTAAAAAATCGTGGATTGAAACTGGACAGTGGAGTCAGAATTGAATTTAAAGAAAAACAAAGCAGTTTTTTTTCTCCTCCGAAAACTCGTACATCTATGATTTTTCTGGGAATTCATCTTTGATCAGAAAATTAAGCCGATATGTTTTCGTGTAGTTTTACATGTCCTGAGTCTCCAGTATTTTTTTCAGAATTTTTGGAATTTTTAAAAATAGGGTAAAAAATCATGGATTAAAACTGGACAGTGGAGTCAGAATTGAATTTAAAGAAAAACAAAGCAGTTTTTTCTCCTCCAAAAAACTCGTACATCTATGATTTTTCTGGGAATTCATCTTTGATCCGAAAATTAAACTGATTTGTTTTTGTGTAGTTTTACATGTCCTGAGTCTCCAGTATTTTTTTCAAAATTTTTGGGAATTTTTAAAAATAGGTTAAAAATCGTGGATTAAAACTGGACAGTGGAGTCAGAATTGAATTTAAAGAAAAACCATTTTTCTGTTTTGGTTAATTTACTTAGAGTGGGCTGATTAGGAGGGTTAGCTACTGACTTAGGGTGATTTCTAAGCCTTTTTAAATTCTAAAAATGGTTTTTCAAGTCCCGGGTTAAGGGTAGTCAAGTCCGGATTTTTTAAACTTAGGAAATTAGAGCCTTTTTAAAAAAAATTAGCCCAGTTTTTATTTTTAATTCAAGCTTTTCAAAATTGTTTTCAAACAATCACAAAGTATTTTGGTTTTAGAATATTTAATTTGACATATTTTCCTAAGGTAGCCGGATATCTTGTTAGATATACGGATTTCCTTAATTAAAGGAAAAAATACATTTCATGCATTGCATTTTTATATTCATGCATTTTATATAATATGTGATTCTTGCCATAATAATTTCTATGATATTGTTGTTATTTTGATTTATATTTTTTGATGTTACATGGTTTATTATATGGTTTTGAATATTTCATGATATCCTATGCTTTTATTTAGTTATTTTTATTTGGTATATACTATGTCATGCATGTACATATTCATATCTTTTAAAATGTTTTCAAAAGGATAATGATTTTTCAATAAAAAAATAAAGATATTCCCGAGTTAAAATAATTCATGAGTTCTCTACCGGGTTTGCTGGAGGGAATATCATCAATTATTATTAATAAAGGAATATCTTTCTTTCAAAAAAGAGAATGATTTGGAAAGTTTTCCAAAACTAATAAAAATTTCTATATTTTGCCACGTTTGTTGGGGAATATAGGAAAATTTTGAATTTATAAATTCCGGATCATTTTCAATAAAAAAAGGAATTATTTTTCTTTAAATTGGGAATTAACTCGAAATACTAAATTTAAAACCAACTTTTTTACCGAGACTTGAGATAACACACGATTAATAAGGTACCGATTTATACGGGCGTTGTGGGGGTGCTAATCCTTCCCCACACGTAACCGACTCCCGAACCCGCTTCTTTGATTTCTCTGGTTTAAAACGCAGACTTGAAATTGGTTTTTAAAATGTTTTAATTAATTTTTAAAATATTTTATAAAACCAGTTTTAATAGGTGGCCGATCACACCTAGCTAAAAAAGATTGGTGGCGACTCCATGTCTTTTTTAAGGTCATTTCGAAACCTTCATTTTTTAGAGGAATTAAATCGACTTTTCCTCGTTTTTTTTTAATGTCACGCCTAACGAATAATAAAGTCTTGCGATGAGACTCGTCGTCGTTATTTTTTTAGGTTGCGACAGCTTGGCGACTCCGCTGGGGACATATTAGAGAGTCAGGCCTAGAAATTAGTCGTGTGTTATCAGAGTCTCGGTTTTGTTGGTTTAATTGGTATTTAATTTTAATTCCCATATTTTTTTTAATAAGGAGAATTTTGAAAATAATAAAATATTTTTAAATATGTTCATACTCATGTGCATGCATTTTATTATTGTTCTCTAGCTATTTAAGGTTGAATATTATAACTGCTTGTCGGTTAATGCGTTACACTATTCTTGAATGTTTTAATTGTTAGGACATTTAGAATAAGGTTTGTAGAATAGGTGGTGACAGGTTTGTTTTGTTTCTCCACACACACTACACGTGCATTTGCATAACATGAATCCTTTACCCGGGTTCCGTCCTTTTAAGTGGAAGTAAAGTAACTAAGCCTTCGTGATTGATCCTCCGTATGGGCTAGTGAAACACTTTCGGAGTATAAAGTACCTAATGCCTTCGTGATAATCCTCCGTACGGGCATAGGAAAATATACTCTAACGAATTGAACCCGCTTTTATCGGGGTGCCTTACTAGCCTTCACCGGCGACAGTGAGGAACAATTCGGGGCCTTAGAACCGATTCACCTTCATATAGTGAACCTAGGCGAAGCCATCCCGAATTTCTGTTAGATATACCGAAAATAGGAACACATGGAGGGACATTTCTAAACTTTTTGTTACCTGTTTTACACTCCGAATAAGTGTGGTAGATCGGGCAACGATGTACGTACATCGCCCGTAATAAATGTGATACTCCGCCTCGAAGGCATCGTGATGCCTAAATAAGCAGATATTGCTGGGGCAGATGTTCATTAGCTATTTTTTTTTTAAAAAAAAAAAAATCCTTTTTCAAGCATTTTTGCATGTGGCACATTTCATGCATGTGTAAATAAAGCATGTACATTTTTGGTTGTATTATTGATCTCATTCTTTGCAATAAACAGTTGGTAATTGAATTTGATGATTTCATAAAAACGGTAGTGTCACATGAGCATTTGCATATTGTACCATAGTAAGATCCACCCTGAAATTCTTTTGAAAATGATGTGATTAGTTTATCAAAAAAAAAATCAAAAAAAAAATCAAAAAAAATTTGGAGGCAAATCCTGCATAATGAGATTTTTGAATAGTCCCACCAATTTCGTGTAATCATTGATTTCTTTGTATATACCTTTGTGTTAATTCATTTATTTTTGCATGTATCATTTTGACATCATATTATAGTCATAGCATGCATGGTCATTCATTGTAAGATACGTTTATGACATGCACAGTCATTATCTGTATATACCTGGCATTAGATTGCATCCATAGCATACATAGTCATCATAATTTCTCTGTATATGTTCATGCATTAATCATCAGTTTATTCATGCACATAGGAATAGAGCATGTACATTCATAATTGTATTCCTAATCTCATGACATTTTCATTTGCATGAAAGGGATTCGAGATATGAGGAATGAATCGGAGGAACGATTGGGTGCTTTGGAACGCAATCAAGAGGAATATGGACATGAAATCCGAAAGGTGAAGGAACAACTTGCCAAATTGCTGAAAATGGTTGAGGATATGGGTAACAGTAAAGGTGAACTTTCTCAGGGCTTCGCATCATCTTCGGATCAACCAAAACCATTAGGCCCAGAACACATAATCCTTGCTGGATCCTGCGCTTGTCAATGCCACAAAGGTTGCAATCCTGATGAAATTATGGACAAAATCGTGAAAATGATTAAACCTGAGAGCCTGATACCAAAGATAGAAACCTTGGATCCTGTACCATACCTGCAAACTGTTCGAGGTCCAAGCCAGTATCCCCACCCTACCATGGTCCAATCGTCCATTGGGATGACCACTACGGGATTCCTGAATCCCACTCCATCACCAACAACTACCAGTTCATACTATTTCCCTCATCAACCACCTTATCCAGCATCTGGGATAGGAACCTCGAGCTATGTACAACCTCCAAAGGCCCCGTATCCTAATCCATACCCTCACCATGCTGTTCCGCCACATCTCCATGTAAACACTCTGGTTCGGACCTTAGTGCCACCACCAAGTGCCCCAACTCCTAGGCCATGTGTAACTAAGAAACGACCCCAGGATAAGACCCAAATGCCTTTTGATCCCATTCCAATCAGCTACCAAGAGCTCCTCCCTATACTGATCCAAAATCACATGGTTGCCTGTGTCCCATTGAAACCCCTGTTACCACCATATCCAAGGTGGTATAATCCAAATGCAAAATGTGATTATCATTGTGGAATTGTTGGCCATAACATTGAAGACTGTATGGCATTCAAAAAGAAAGTGCAAACTCTTATAAATGCCAAGTGGTTGGATCCCACGACACTGATTGATAGAGGACTAGGAAAGCGTCATTAGGATTGGGAGATTTACATCATTGAGGTGGAAAGACTTCGGTCTTATATGATGTAATAGGATTTCACTTTTTCAGTAGCCGGCTCTTACAGCCTTAGGATGTTAGGAAGAATAAAGTGCTTGTAAGGACAGTCTTAACCACTGTTCAAATTTTGTAAAACATGGTTTATACCATTGTGAATGTTGATGTGGGAATGAATTGATTATGTTTCAAATTAATGAGAGGTTAATGATTAAGTTCCTCCGATTCTTATTTCCTCCGTGATATCTCCCCCTTTGCATTTTGCATCCCATCAATTATTTGTCAGGTTGCATTCATGCATTCGTAATCAGCATGATTTTTCTGTATATATCTATGCATTAATTTGCTTATTACATACATCATGATTAGCATTAGGTCACATTCATGACACACATGGTTAGTATGATTTTCTTTGTATATACTCTGTATCAATCATTCATTGTTTGCATGTATCATAATTTACACCATGTTGCATTCATAGAACATATGAACATTCATTGGGAAATATGCTGAAATGCACATGATCAGTCATTGCATATATCCATGTGTTGATTTGTTTATTCTTTGTTTGCAACATGTTGGCATTGTGATTGCATTTATTACATATATGGTCAGCATGTTTCCATTATACATGTCCATACATCATATTGTTTAGGCTTCACATGCATCAAATTGCATTCATGGCTCATTCATCATGACATACATTTTGGGGAAAATAGAATAGAAGTTGGCTTGGCTTTAGGAGTCTTTGAAAGAATTTCCATTTCAAATCAGAAGAAGTACTGAGTACACTTTTAATACAGGCGGGTGCTATGGAGGATGAACAAGTTGCCCGAATGGAAAAAATGGAAAGGGAACAGAGAGAATTGCGAGAACAACTAGCAAAATCTCAAGCAGAATCTAAGGATCAGATGACTAAACTGATGGAGCTAATGTCTGCTGTAATCAAGGGAAAAGGATACACCGAAAACTTTGTCGCCGGAGAAGGGTTAGAGGTACAAAAGGGCCAAGATGAGGTTGCAATAAATGATGCCCAGAACACTATTAACCCCGTCAATGTCCTAAACTCAGATGATCCAGCTAAACAGGCAAAGTTGAAAAGGGTTGCAGTAAATGAGGTTGAGTTGGCAGATTCCCAAGGGAAATATCAGTTGTTAGATGAAAGGCTCCGGGCAATAGAAAGAAAAGATGTATTCGGGAGTGTGGAGGCGAAAAAATGATGCTTGGTCCTCGATTTAGTCATTCCTCCTAAGTTCAAGATCCCTGACTTTGTGAAATATGACGGGACGACCGATCCATCAGCCCACATCACTATGTTCTGCCGAAAGATGACAAGTCAGATAGATAATGATAAGCTTTTGATTCACTGCTTTCAGGATAGCCTCAGCGGGTCCGCAATTAGGTGGTATAGTCAGTTGAGCAAGGATCAGATTCGCTCTTGGAATGATTTGGCTGGGGCTTTTCTAAACCAGTACAAGCATATGACCGACAAGACACTTGATCGTCTCACTTTGCAAAATATGGAGAAAAAAGCTACTGAGAGCTTCAAAGAATATGCACAACGGTGGATGAGCCTGGCCGCCCAAATACAACCGCCCTTGACACAAAAGGAAATCACTATCCTTTTTGTGAATACACTGCACGCCCCGTACTATGACAGACTTGTCGGCAATGCTTCGAAGAATTTTGCGGACATGGTAATTTCAGGGGAGATGATTGAGAATGCTATCAAGAATGGGAAACTTGAAAGAGAAGGAACATCCAATACCGAGAGAAATAAGGCACCAAGAAAGAAAGAGGAAGATGTCCAAACTATGGAAGATTTCATCCCATATTCCCAATTTCCCTCATACCAATCATGTTACCCTACTGAGGTATCGCCAAGCCTTTATCCTTACCTACCTACCCAAACACCTAATCCTATACCAGCCCTTGCAACAAGGCCTACTTCTAGAAAATGACCGCGAGAAAATCAAGAAAGAATTCCAATCCCCATCCCTGACTTACTGCTATTACTAATAAAGAATCAGTACCTTACCCCGGTACCTTTGAAAATAGCTCCGAATCCATCAGCAAGGAGTTATGACCCTGACAGCAAGTGTGATTATCACCTAGGGGTAGTTGGGCATTCAACTGAAAAATGCAGACAACTGAAGGAAATGATTGAAAGTTTTATCCGTGATGGTATTTTGACACCGGATCTTATCGATCAATGGAAGGCCACTTAGCCCTAAATCAATTTCTTTCAGGGTTTTAGGGGGAGAATTACTACCTTTGAAGGATGTCAATAGGAGCATTTTTGACGCATGTAGTTTTATACACTGTGATGATGAAAGCACTTGTCTCATGTTAACATCTACATGAATTAAATGAATTTTAAATGCTTTGTGTTTGTTGTGTTTTAAATAAACGTGAATTTACAAAAACAAGCATTAAGGAAGTTTTAATAATGGATAGTCTCAAGAAGATTGATGATCAGTGTTAGAAATGACCCAACACCATCCCCCTCTTTTTTGGGCTTCTCTATACCTAAACCTTGAATCAATAACACTTGAAAGACCTAATGCTTCAAGGAAAAATGAATGAAAAAAGAGAAGCATTGTCATTGCAAAATAAGAAAGAATGTAAATCCTAGTCTAGGCTATGAACAAAGGAACAAACTTTTTGAAATTTTTTGAATTCCTTGAAAATCAAACAAATGAGACATTCTTTCAAGAATCCAGATTTTGATAATTTGGTGTGTGTCAGGATTGTGCTAAAACCATTCATGACCTTTCCCAATGACCACAAAACACTAATTGCCCAGACATCACTTCATGATTGACACCTTGGGGCACAATGATTAAACTAGATTATCCCTTGTCCCAGAGAAAACCTGCTTTTGGGTCATGTTTTCCTTGTCTCTTCAAAGAACTCAGATTGGAAACTCAGCCTTTTCAAAACAGACCTAGACTTGCCATGTTCCTCGTTGATACAAATTCGCATGGATAATCAAATTGGGGCATCATATGTGGAAATGATGGATACATAGTGAAGAAGGATGGGCTAATGCATGAATCATTGGGGGCATGCGACGAAAAAAAAAAACAAAAAAGACAAAAAAATTTGTGATATCATGCATATGAGAATTCGGATGATTCCAAAGTGCAAAATGAAATTCTGAATATCTATTTTCCCTGGGGATTGCTTTTCAATGTGAATATTTGTGCTTGACATGAGAAATGGCCATCTTTCATATCCTCTTCACACAAAAAGAAATTATCCATAGTCACCCCTTTTGAGCCAAAAGAATTCTTTCTTCTTTGAACCCTGATCAAGGATTACCCTCTACACTGGGGGACAAATGCGAGGAAAGATCTTTTCAAAGATCATTGAGAAATGAGTGATAGCTCAAGGACAGACACAAAGCAAATGGAGCCCCGAATAAAGACGGGCTCACTCCGTTGAAAAAGAAGAGGAAAAGATGGCAAAATGAAAGCCAATGAAAAAAGAAAATAAAATATGTGAAAGACATGGCAAATTGAAAGCCAAAAGCAAGGAAGAAAAAGACACAAAAGTCAAAAGGAAAGAAATGTCCAAGAAGGGACAAATGCTTCAAAGATAATCCTCCTCAAGAAATGATCCTTGATCTGATTATCCTCAAACACATATTTTGGGCCTATTTATCCTTTCTTTCTGAACCCTGAGCCATGGCCTACATTACGTGCTTTAAAAGTCCATTTTGATCAAGCATGAATATTTAATTTGAAAGGTTTTTCCTCAGATTTTATCCCATTTCATCGAATTATCATTTCACTAAGGAAGAATTTAGAATTCTCAAGTGCATGGTAAAACAATGAACAAAAAAAAAATGGAAAGAATGGGACTCTAGGGCGAAAACCCAAAAATGGGCGGTCTAGAGTAAATTTGGAAATTTTCGATGCCATCTATGATGGTGCCGATACCCCAAAAGAAAAGATCTTATTAAAGGAGTGGTCATCGAGGAACATCTAGGAATTCCTGAACCCCCCAAATTGTCAGTTCTCATTCAGAGGATTGTCTTCAAAAACTGAAACTTTTTTCCTCCAAAATCAACTTTCCAGTTTAAACATCCCGGCCAATCTTGACGCTTGTCAAAATGCCTTGATATGGAAACTAAAAGAATGTTGAATTTGTTTGGTTCTCAATGAATTCATGATTTATAAAACCTGTTCCATTTGTGAGCCTAGAAGGGATATACATTTTTGTCATGAAGTTTTCCTGGAAAAGCCAGAATCTTGTTATACCAAGCCTTGCCAATCCAGTTGAAAAAACCCAGATTGATACTTAGAGAAATTTCTAACAATGATCATCAGTCTTCAAAAGATTTGTACATCACACATTGTGGGGTTAATATTTTTTGTTCAGAAGTTTTCAAAATGCGAAAACAAATAAAAAGATTTTTTTGAAATACCCATTTTGATGTTGGCATGAGACAAGGATTTTTCTAACTCAAAGGTGTAGAACTGCCAGGATAGGTCTTGACTTCCAGATATGAGAAGAATAAATAGAACCCGGTTCAGATCTCTGTTGATGAAAGTTTGAAAAACTGTTGGGGCAAAGAGAATAGCCAAAATGAATTGAAGATATACTCTGATTTGAAGAGGAAAAATGAATTTGAAAGGCTAAGCCAAAGTCTAGAAAAACAGCCGGGGGCACTTGCATCACTCATGAGCACTCATCTCTTTATCGAGCTTTTGCATCTGCACAGTGTCGGCAAGCATTTGCATCATTCATGGGTATTTGCATTGGCATTATTCCATAAGCATCTGTATTTTACCTTTACATTTACATTCTTCATGGAATTCGTATTTGTGTCATCTCAAGCAATTGCATCATTTCTAGAATCATTGCATTTTCATTACTGTGTGGTAATTGTAGTTACACCATTCATAAACCAGTTACATGAACACAATTAGTAGGGGCATCTGCATCATGAAACATGGGCATCAATCCAAGTCATTCACATTTGCATTAAAGACATTTGCACCAGTTTAAGTCATTTCGTGTCTTATTCAACACCTGCATCTTCATCAAAAAGCATTCGCATCTTCTCAAAATCGTGAGGGTAATTTTCAACAATTCTTCAAAGAACATTTTTAAGACCTCCGGGCATAATTTTTCAAATCACAGGTAAGACCTCCGGGCAATATCTTTAAGACCTCCGGGCAACATCTTTAAGACCTCCGGGCATAACTTTTTTCAGGGGTAAGGCCTCCGGGCACTATTCTTAAGACCTCCGGGCATCATTTTTAAAGTCGTGTACAACGCATTTCTTCCAAATTATGGGCAAGGCCTCCGGGCACCATTCTTAAGACCTCCGGGCATCATTTTTAAAGTCGCATACAGCGCATTTCTTCCAAATTATGGGTAAGGCCTTCGGGCACCATTCTTAAGACCTCCGGGCATCATTTTTAAAGTCGCATACAGCGCATTTCTTCCAAATTATGGGTAAGGCCTCCGGGCACCATTCTTAAGACCTCCGGGCATCATTTTTAAAGTCGCATACAGCGCATTTCTTCCAAATCACGGGTAAGGCCTCCGGGCACCATTCTTAAAACCTCCGGGCATCATTTTTAAAGTCGAATACAACGCATTTTTTTCAAATCACAGGTAAGACCTCCGGGCACCAATTTTTAAGACCTCCGGGCACCATTTTAAGACCTCCGGGCATAATTTTTCAAATCACAGGTAAGACCTCCGGGCAACATCTTTAAGACCTCCGGGCATAACTCTTTTTTTCAGGGGTAAGGCCTATGGGCACCATTTTTAAGACCTCCGGGCATAATTTTTCAAATCACAGGTAAGACCTCCGGGCAACATCTTTAAGACCTCCGGGCATTATTTTTTTAGTGGTAAGACCTCCGGGCACTAATTTTTAAGACCTCCGGGCATAATTTTTCAAATCATAGGTAAGACCTCTGGGCAACATCTTTAAGACCTCCGGGCATAACTTTTTTCAGGGGTAAGACCTCCGGGCACCAATTTTTAAGACCTCCGGGCATAATTTTTCAAATCACAGGTAAGACCTCCGGGCAACATCTTTAAGACCTCCGGGCATAACTTTTTTCAGGGGTAAGACCTCCGGGCACCAATTTTTAAGACCTCCGGGCACCAATTTTTAAGACCTCCGAGCACCATTTTAAGACCTTCGGGCACCAATTTTAAAGCCCTTCGAGCATAAATTTTTCTTTTGAAATCGAATTCATTCCCTTAAGACGAATCGAGCCTTGTTTAGGCAGGGAATTCAATTTAAGGACAAAATCTTCAATTTATTGTTTTTAAAAAAAATGAAAAAAGAGAAAATAGAAAAAAAAAATAGAAAAAAAATAAAAAAATAAAAAAAAAGGAAAAAAGAAAAAAGAAAAAAAGAAGAAAGAAGAAAAAAATGAAAAAATAGAAAATGAAAAAAATTAAAATGAAAAAGAAACCCCTTTCCCTTTCCTTCACATGTGATGTCACTGACCGTACAAAATTAGTGTCGGTTTATCTTTGCCTGATTCCTGATTCTCAGCAATAGCCAAAGAGGGGCAGCTGTAGACACCTAATTTTGTCCGGACCACTAAACAGGTATGTTTTCTTCCCATATTGATGTTCCCAAGTGTAAAAAGACTGTTTTCATCCTGCAGGTGGTACTCCGAGACTTAGTTTAAGAGGGCGAGCACAAAAAGTCAAACTTGAAAAAAAGTCAACCCCGAAAAAGTCAACTCCGAAAAAGTCAACTCCAGAAAGTCAACTACTGAAAAAGTCAACCCACTTTCAAAATCAAGATTTTAAGTTCAATTGAAAAATGGCGAAAGAATTTTGATAATCCGAGGTCTACATTGAAAGATATGGAGTTCGGAAGTTGGGATTTGGAGATTCAGTAGAAAGAAAACCCTAATCCGAGAAATTTGGGGAAAAGTGCTTAAACGATCAAACTGGTCGAAATTGAAGGTTCCAAATGAAAGATAAGCACTGACTACGGGTAATGGAGAAGTCACTTGCAAGAAAAACCGAAAAAAAAAGTCAATCCGGGAGAAAACCGAGAATTAGGGTTTTTAGTGGATTTCGGTGAAATCGGGAAGAATCACAGAAATGGCCCGACTTGGTAAGACCAAAGCCCCCAATGGATGAGGAATGATTAAAAAGGATGGCCCAAGGCTCAGATTGAAGAAAATCTGAAAATCGGACTTGTTTTGAGCAAAACCGGGTTTCGGAGGTTAAAGGGTAAAATTGGAAAAATTTGGGAAAAATAGCAAATGGACTCCGAAAATTATGGAAAATTTGTCAATCTCATTCTTAAATCATTTGAAAGAGATTGGAGAAAGAAAATCTTGATTCCGAGTTCGTTTGCAAAGTGGCCAAATCCCGGGCTTCTTATGCAGTAATTCAAAAAGATAAATCCCGAAAAAATAGCAAATGGACTCCAAAAATTCTGAAATTTGGCAAATCTCATTTTTAAATTATTTGGAAGAGATTGGCGAAAGAAAATCTTGATTCCGAGTTCGTTTGCAAAATGGCCAAATCCCGGGCCTCCTATGCAGTAATTCAAGCCGATAAATCCCAAAAAAATACCAAATGAGCTCCAAAAATTATGAAAACTTCCAGATCACACTTTTTAATTATTTTGAAGAGATTGGTGAATAAAAATCTTGATTTGGAGCTCGTTTAAAAAATGGTAAAATGTAGGGGCATAAAAGCGCATTTTTGGGAAGAAAAAATCCAAATAAATAGCAAACGGACTCGGATAATTTTGAAAACTTCCAGAACTCAATATTTTATTATTTTGGAAGTATTAAAAAAAAGAAAAATTGAATTTGGAGTCCGTTTGATATTTATTTGCATCCGGGGGGCAAAATGGTCATTTCACCCAAGCAACCGAAAAGGGCTTTTTTGGCCCTTCAAAAAAATCAGAGTTGGGCTGGAAAAGAGAAGTGCTGGCATGCCCAAGCCCAAAGAAAGGAGGAAGCTTCTATTTTTTTTTTTTTAATCAAGTGGTTAAAAATCAAGAGTTAGTTAACCATTCTCTTTGATCAAGCCATGGTGATTAAACCACATAGGTTAAGAAAGATGTCAACATTATTTTTGCATAGCTGTAATTTGAGAGGGCTGAGATGCTAATCTAAAGGTGGTAATTTCATGACTTTTCATCTTGAATTATTGGCCATTTGATGGAAATTAGGTTACACAAAAATGACAACATCTTGGAGGCTATATAACCATGCATTAAGGCTAGCCCTAAGGGAAGGGAGGCAGATTTTGGTTTCTTCTTTTCCATTTTGGCTGATTTCTCTTAGTTTTTCTTAGTTTTTATCTTCTTGGTTGAGAGCAAAAAAAGAAAAGTTTAGAAATAAAGGAAAGTTTGAAGAGAAAAGCTTGAAATATTAGCTTCTTTAGGTTGCTCTTGAGCACCAACTCTTGCACTTTCATTTTCTATTCTTGTTTTTTGCTATTTTAATCTCTACTTGGTGAGTTTTCATTTTAAAATAATGTTTCTTGTTCTTCCTTCATTTCCTTTCTTAAGTATATTTTTTTTACATTTTGTTTTTACAATAAACTCACCATGGCCAAATGGCCTACATTATTTATTTTAAGTTGTTGTTTCAATTCATTTTACCATATTGTTTATGCTATTTTCTTTGTTTTTGATGTTTTAAGTGTTATGTTATTTCATGTTCTTAAGTTATATTTAATTTGGTTGCTTTGTTTGTTGCCATTTATGTCTTAGATATCATGTTTTTGCATTTTTAATTTTCTGTTTTCATGTTGTTTAAATTTGAGCATGTTTTAGAGTTAGCATATTAAGTGTTTGTGAAAATGCTTGTGTGATTCTTTGCATGATTCTTGTTTTATATCTTAGTGAGCATGTTTTAGATTTGGTATACCAAGTGTTTGTGAAAATACCATGCTTGTTGGAGCTTGGGGCCATTTGGCTACTCCATGTGTTTTGCATTGTGTGTTGTATTTTTTGTCATGCTAGTTGTTAGGTTTTTGCATTTGCATGATATTTGGTTGGATTTTTGAATTAAGCATGCCTTGTGTTTGTGAAAATGCCATGCATGTCTTAGGTCTAGGTTACATTAAATGCCATGCAAGTTCATGTTAGGTCTAGGCCATATTATTTATGTCATGCATTTTCCTTACATTTAGGTTTAGATCCATGCATTTCATGCATTATGTTTGCTGCATTGTTTCATGCATTTCATGTTCATGCCACTTGAATAATGACTTGAGCCAATTAATGGTTCAAAGTCATGCTCTCTTGAGCACACTTGTGGAAAATTAAGTTTGTCAAATTGATTATTCTACCTTTGTGATTTTTTTTACTTAGCCAATTTTTATCTAACTTTCAAAAAGTCCTAGCTACTGCTTTCAAGTCATTTTATGAGTTTCAAATATTTTTATTTTTATTTTTAAATGATTTTATCAAAGACAAAAAAAATGTGTTGGCAAAGCAGTTTTTTTTTTCCACCCAAAACTCGTACATCTCTGATTTTTTTGGGAATTCATCTTTGATCAGAAAATTAAGCCGATTTGTTTTCGTGTAGTTTTACATGTCCTGAGTCTCCAGTATTTTTTTCAGAATTTTTGGAATTTTTAAAAATAGGGTAAAAAATCGTGGATTGAAACTGGACAGTGGAGTCAGAATTGAATTTAAAGAAAAACAAAGCAGTTTTTTTTCTCCTCCGAAAACTCGTACATCTATGATTTTTCTGGGAATTCATCTTTGATCAGAAAATTAAGCCGATTTGTTTTCGTGTAGTTTTACATGTCTTGAGTCTCCAGTATTTTTTTCAGAATTTTTGGAATTTTTAAAAATAGGGTAAAAAATCGTGGATTAAAACTGGACAGTGGAGTCAGAATTGAATTTAAAGAAAAACAAAGCAGTTTTTTCTCCTCCAAAAAACTCGTACATCTATGATTTTTCTGGGAATTCATCTTTGATCCGAAAATTAAACTGATTTGTTTTTGTGTAGTTTTACATGTCCTGAGTCTCCAGTATTTTTTTCAAAATTTTTGGGAATTTTTAAAAATAGGTTAAAAATCGTGGATTAAAACTGGACAGTGGAGTCAGAATTGAATTTAAAGAAAAACCATTTTTCTGTTTTGGTTAATTTACTTAGAGTGGGCTGATTAGGAGGGTTAGCTACTGACTTAGGGTGATTTCTAAGCCTTTTTAAATTCTAAAAATGGTTTTTCAAGTCCCGGGTTAAGGGTAGTCAAGTCCGGATTTTTTAAACTTAGGAAATTAGAGCCTTTTTAAAAAAATTTAGCCCAGTTTTTATTTTTAATTCAAGCTTTTCAAAATTGTTTTCAAACAATCACAAAGTATTTTGGTTTTAGAATATTTAATTTGACATATTTTCCTAAGGTAGCCGGATATCTTGTTAGATATACGGATTTCCTTAATTAAAGGAAAAAATACATTTCATGCATTGCATTTTTATATTCATGCATTTTATATAATATGTGATTCTTGCCATAATAATTTCTATGATATTGTTGTTATTTTGATTTATATTTTTTGATGTTACATGGTTTATTATATGGTTTTGAATATTTCATGATATCCTATGCTTTTATTTAGTTATTTTTATTTGGTATATACTATGTCATGCATGTACATATTCATATCTTTTAAAATGTTTTCAAAAGGATAATGATTTTTCAATAAAAAAATAAAGATATTCCCGAGTTAAAATAATTCATGAGTTCTCTACCGGGTTTGCTGGAGGGAATATCATCAATTATTATTAATAAAGGAATATCTTTCTTTCAAAAAAGAGAATGATTTGGAAAGTTTTCCAAAGCTAATAAAAATTTCTATATTTTGCCACGTTTGTTGGGGAATATAGGAAAATTTTGAATTTATAAATTCCGGATCATTTTCAATAAAAAAAGGAATTATTTTTCTTTAAATTGGGAATTAACTCGAAATACTAAATTTAAAACCAACTTTTTTACCGAGACTTGAGATAACACACGATTAATAAGGTACCGATTTATACGGGCGTTGTGGGGGTGCTAATCCTTCCCCACACGTAACCGACTCCCGAACCCACTTCTTTGATTTCTCTGGTTTAAAACGCAGACTTGAAATTGGTTTTTAAAATGTTTTAATTAATTTTTAAAATATTTTATAAAACCAGTTTTAATAGGTGGCCGATCACACCTAGCTAAAAAAGATTGGTGGCGACTCCATGTCTTTTTTAAGGTCATTTCAAAACCTTCATTTTTTAGAGGAATTAAATCGACTTTTCCTCGGTTTTTTTTAATGTCACGCCTAACGAATAATAAAGTCTTGCGATGAGACTCGTCGTTATTTTTTTTTTAGGTTGCGACAGTACGGTGATCGAATAGGTAAATTTTATAACATCATTTTTTTATTTACATCGTTTTTGTATCCGTGTTTTTATTAGATAAAGAATCAGGTCAAACATTATAAACGAACAGGTATGAAGAAAAAATAAAAACGGATGTGCGACTCGTTACGAGAATGGGGGTATGGATAGGGGTGAGCAAAATCCGACTCGACTCGAAAAAACCGAAAAAAGTTTCAAATTTCGAATTAAATAGTTCGGTTTATTAGAGTTATTCGGATTTTCGGATCAACTCGACTAAGTAATTTGAGTTATATAGTTTAGCTAGGATTTGATTTATACAACTCGAATAACTCGAAAATCCGAATAAGATATTTCTATACGACGTCGTTTTACTCATTTGAGTTTGATACTAAGCTTGAGTTTTGCGTTTTCCTTATTTCGTCTTCCCTTTTTACTCTTTAGCCCATTTTTGTTGGGTCATTTATTTTTGTTGTTTGTCACCATTCAGTAGAAAAATAAATTCACATGAGCTGTTGATTGCATACTTATTGTCTTAATGTTTTATCATTCATTTTTTTTCCCCTTTGAAATTGACAAGTCTATATTGAAAGTTTACATTGAATTTTTTGAATTTCAAAAGGGAAAGGCTATCACTCAATGCTTCATTCAGTTAAAGATTGAAGCTTTTGGTTGATATCATGCACATTACCAAGCTAACCAAACGATGAAATTCAAAAAATAATGAATTCTCTTTTTTTAAAGGTCAATAGTAGGTTATTTATTTAGTATGACAAGTCTTTGATAGTTATATTTATAAGAAAAGATAGAACACACACAAAAAAATATTTGTAATTTCATAGAACTAAATTTCAAAATTATAGATATACATGCATTTACAAGATAACAGTAACATGATCTAGTCAATCAACATTTACAAGATAACATTTTAACTCGAATAAATTATTCGACTCGACTCGACTCGAATTTGTTTTAACTCGATTCGCTAAAATTTCAAATTGAGTTTGATTGACAAAATAGGACTCGTCAACTCGACTAATCCGAATTTTTTTCACTCGACTCGATCGAACGCTCACCCCCAGGTATGGATAGGGATAGAAAAACCCACTCGAATAGGGATAAAAAAATGAGGGAGAGGATTTGGATTCATGTTTAACACTCCCCCTCAAGGTAAGATCCGAAATGCGCAACTTGCCAGTAAGAAACATAAACTGCTCTCTGCCAAGTGCTTTGGTGAAATATATGTGCAACTTGGTATTTGCAAGAGATATAAGAAAAATTCGTTAAATCCATCTGACTTAGAATTAAATCTAATCTAAGTTTGCTAAAGCATGTGATGAGCCATACAGCACCAAAAAACAGATCGATTTTCAACTTGCAGCAATAGTTGATCGTCATCTCAGCTCTTTGCTTCTTTTCAGATCCTGACATGGAATCAGGCAATTGAAGCTGTGCTGAGTAGTAAACGGCTTCCCTTACTTAAATTGAGAGACTTGAAGCTCCAGATCTGCTCTCATCACTTCCAGATCTGCTCTCATCACCTGAAGCTCCATCCATGTTATCACTTCCAGATCTGCTCTCATGTTCCTCTTCTCTGCTTCTTTTCCAAATACTTGCCCCAAAAATGAAGCTCCATCCATGTGTTTAGGGTTCAGCTCGAAATCTCCAATCTCACTCTCCTCCGTTCCCTTCCCCTTTCAACCGAACAACTTCCTTCCGATCTCACGCGCACTTCTCCACGCGCCATCCAAACCCCAATTTTCTTTCATCCCACGCCCCACTCCCGACTTCGACTCCTCCTCAACTGAACCCGAGTCATCCTCCTCCTCCTCTTCCACCTCACCCGACTCCGAACCATTCGAATCCCGCCTCTCCCAAGTTCACCTCTGTTTACCAAAGTGGAACCGGCAAAAAGTGGAGCTCCAAAAATCAAAGAAATCCGGTTCAGTATCCGGATCCACCTCCTCCTCCTCCATCTACCTCCCTCCGGTGCCTTTAAAAAATGGATTTCAAATGGGTTAAAGTGGATTTCGTGGTTTAGCCAATATAGCGAGAGAATAAACGGGCGCATCGTGATTCTGGGGTTGACCGCTTTGATTTTGGTGGAATTGGCTACTGGTAAGAGCGTGATAAGTTATCATACGCCGGCGATTATTTTCATTTGGCTACTTGGTGAGAGATGACTGCTGAGAAAAAGAATATGAATGGTCGCCAGTCCATTGGAACGTCGAGGAACCCCCAGGCTTCCCATCATCGGATTGCGCCGTTTTATCACCGGGAGAATAATCGGCGTTCGGGGCAGAGTTTCATGGGGAGTTTATGGAGAGACAGCTTACACAATGTCTTTGTTGGGAATTTGAGTCCCAGGGTCTCTAGACAAGCACTATGGGAGTTGTTTGGGCTGTTCGGAAAAGTGGTGGATGTTTTCATATCCAGGAAACAACCTAAGAGACCTTATACATTTGCCTTTGTCAGATACAAGCTACAACATGAGATGGAGGAGGCCATCAAAGAAGGAAACAATAGGATGATCGATGGTCGAATGATAAGAGTGAATAAAGCCTCTCATGGCTGGTCGGATAGTAGAAGATACCATTCGGATAACCCATCTGTCAGAAGCGTGGAAGACGGAGGGCCTCAGGTATTGGTCCATGATCATTCTGGCATTAACAGAAGTAGATCTCATTCGGAACTCCCATCTGTTCGAGTTGGGGAAGGCGTTGGGTCTAAGGGTAAGGTTTCCGATCATTCTGGTGTCAATATATCATACAAAGAAGTTCTTGTGGGCTTGCCTCACAAGGAGGCGGTTTACATCGAAGTGGAAGACCTCTTGCCGTCTGGGTTTCCCAACCCGACTCCTCATATGAATCGGGTCAATTTGTCTGAGAGGGAGTGCAGTTTCAATCTGCAAATTCCTAAGGCTGAAATGGAGTGGTTATCAAGGAGTGCTAAAGGAAGATTGATGAAGGAAGCTTATATCGAATCGGTTCAAGAGGCCATGGTTTTAGAAGGTATCCACTGTCAGGTATGTCCGATGGGGGGTGTCTCGGTTCTTGTTATTTTCGAAAGTGTAGAACATATGAATCTTGTCCTCAACGATAGAAGTGAATGTTTGGCCCCCTGGTTTGAGACCATTGAACCGTGGAATGATGCCGTCCTCAACAAAGAGATTGCTGTCTGGGTAAACTTGTTTGATGTGCCGTTACAGGTTTGGCATGAAGGGTTTTTCAGTTCTTTGGGCAACAGATGGGGTTCTTTCATCAGACTTGATGAAAACACAGCAAATAAGAGGAGATTCGACGTTGCGTGCATGTTAATATTGGTTGATAGCAAGCTGAGTATCCCGTCCTCTGTGTTAGTCACGGTGAGGGATAAATCTTTTAAAATCTCAGTTTCAGTTCTTGAGGTCCCAGCGGGTGTTGCTAACATAAGAGCTCGAGTTGGCTCATTTTCTGTTCCATTGCCGCATGAATCACCAGGCTCCTCTCCTAACAAGGTAGTTACCGAAGAGATCAGGGGTAAAGTTCCGGTGTCAGAGGGCAATCTCAGATGCATGGCGAGTCAGTGCACGGTTCCCTCCGTACGGCGCAAAAACATTGATGAGGTAAACAAAGCTTTTTCGATTCCTGTGCAATCTGGCAGTTTGGTGGACGGGTTGGTGCATGCTGCCTGCCCTGTGTCCCCAGTTAATGAAGGAATCAGCGAAGGCTCAGTATGTGGTTCGCGTGTCGCCGACTCTCTCCGTGATCGGGAATGGGATGGAGGGGCTCTCGTGCATGGGGGCCATAATGGGGCTGCTGGGTCATCTGTTGAAGTGGGAGTGGGCTTTCAACTTGTGGAGTCTAATGGGTTGGATTTATTGGGCCCTGTCAATAGCCCCTCTCCTACTCTGTTGGTTCGAGAGTTAAGCCCTTCCATTGTGTGCCCTATAGATTCTGCTCCTATGAAGCGACCGAGATCGAGAAGGAAACTTAGGAAGAAGGAGGGTTCCAAAAAAATGAAGAAGAACTATAAGAAGAAGAAGGTTCCAGTGCCGAGGAAGTCCACCATTTCTGCAGTGAGGAAGAGGAGGCAAATTAGGAAACAGCTGAGAGTGATTTGCGATAATGTTAGTTGCGAGGACCTAAACCACCTTGAGTTATCTGTTTCGGATAGTGATATTAGATCAAGGAATAAGAATATCTTGAAGGAGGCTGAGGCGACATGGCTAGTTAGTACGGAGCTGGGGATCGAATTCCATGGGGTGAAGCAGGATATCATCGATGGTTTTGCTCAACTGGAAAAGAAAGATCGTGAGGCAAATGAGTAACAGTCCACTGCGTTTTTGTTTCCTTATCAGCTGTGTTTCTTCTCTTAATGAAGATTATTTCATGGAATGTTAGGGGACTGGGAGGCAGTATTAAGGTTATGGCCTTGAGGAATTTGGTTTCGAATTGGAGGCCAGAGATGGTTTTTATTCAGGAATCAAAGCTTCAGTCTATTGATTCAAAGTTTATTAGAAAGGTATGGGGATGCTCCCCTGTTGAGATGGAATTCTCGGCGTCGGTGGGTTCCGCTGGGGGTCTCATTATCTTCTGGCGGAAGGACTTTTTCTTAGTTGAGTCGAAAATTATTTCACCTCGTTTCATTCTTCTGATTGGCTCGTTAAAGGCGAACAATATAAGATGTGGGTTCGTGAATATCTATGCTCCAAATGAGGATGGTGAAAGAGCTGCCTTATGGGATGAGCTTGTGGGTGTGTTACAGGGTTATGACTGTCTTTGGTGTCTAGGGGGTGATTTCAATGTGGTTAGAAGCCCTGATGAGAAAATCGGATCAGTGTTCAGCACTACTCCTATGTTGTTGTTTTCAAACTTTGTTAATCAAGCTGAACTCATGGATCTGCCGATGTCAGGAGAAAAATACACTTGGACCAGTAATAGGGCCGTTCCGTCCTTCAGCAGATTGGATAGGTTCCTTTTATCGCCTGGTCTGGTTGCTTTATGGCCTTCAATTAAACAAAAGGCTCTTCCCCGTTCTCTTTCCGATCATAATCCAGTGTTGATTGTTGAAGAGAGCGTCAATTGGGGGCCCAAACCTTTTCGGTTCTTCAACAACTGGTTGGAAGATAGGAGCTTTCATTCTGTTATCCAGACTGCTTGGAATTCTACAGGATGTTCTCGGCCTTCGGGGCGGGGTTTATGGTTCAAGTTGAAAAATCTTAAACCAGCCATTAAAGACTGGTCTGTTAGGCACCATAAGGCCGATTTCTACAACATTGTGGAACTTGAAAAGGAGATTGCTGGCCTCGAACAGAGTGTACAACAGGGGCAGGTGGGGAACCAGCTGCGAGAAGAGTTATGGAATAAGAAGGCTGATTTATGGTCACTGTATCGTATCGAAGAACAAACTTGGCTTCAGAAATCGAGATTAAAATGGGCACAAGAGGGTGATAGAAATACTAAATTTTTCCATATTGTCGCCACAGCTAGGAGTCGTAAGAACCATATTGGGAAATTGTTGATTGATGGGAAGGTGTTCGATGAACCTAGGGTTCTTAAGAAGGCCATTGGGTCGTATTTCAAAAACCGTTTTAACTCTACAAAGGTATCCAGGCTCAAAGATCTCAAGTGCAGCTTTAAGTCATTATCAGCGCAAAGTTCGTCTAATCTTGAGCGGCCTTTCTCGGAGGAAGAGGTTTGGGGCGTCATCCAAGGCTGCGATGGCAACAAAGCTCCGGGGCCGGATGGTTTTAATCTGAATTTCTTTAAGTCCTTTTGGGTCACGGTGAAGGGTGAGGTTATGTCGTTCATGAATAATTTCCATAGCACTGGTTGTATTGATAACTGTTTAAATGCGTCTTTTATTTCTCTTATACCTAAATGTGATTCTCCGTGCTCCATTAGTAATTACCGTCCTATCAGCTTGGTGGGTAGTGTTTATAAAATTCTAGCCAAAGTTCTTGCCAATCGCCTGAGGCAATCGATGGGGGAAATTGTTGGGCAAAACCAGTTTGCGTTCATCCCGGGGCGTCAAATTCTGGACTGCTCCTTAATTGCCAATGAGGTTATTCATTCTATGAAGACTAATGGAGAGGGTGGTATGATGTTTAAGGTAGATTTCGAAAAAGCCTATGATTGTGTGGATTGGTCATTTCTTGATTTTGTTATGGGTAGAATGGGCTTTGGGGATAAGTGGAGGACTTGGATTCAGTCGTGTCTATCTTCAGCTTCATTATCAGTCCTAGTTAATGGGGTGCCAACGGAACAATTCAGGATGAGCAGAGGGTTGAGACAAGGTTGTCCCCTCTCCCCCTTATTGTTTAATCTGGTTGCTGAAGTTTTGAGCTTACTTCTTAATAAGGCTACTTCCATCGGCCTTTTCAGGGGTATGGTTATTGATCAGGAGTCTGTGTCCATATCTCATCTTCAGTTTGCGGATGACACAATTATTTTCTGTGAGCCTTTGGTGGAGCAGGTTAGGAATGTTAAAAGAATTCTAAAGTGCTTTCAGTTGTTATCAGGCCTCAAAGTTAATTTCAAAAAGAGCAGTCTTTTTGGAGTTGGGGTGGAGCAAAGTGTCACTGATCGGTGGGTTTCGGATATCCGTTGTCTGAGCAGTCGTCTCCCCTCCCTTTATCTCGGTCTCCCCTTGGGGCACGGAGCGAACTCTATCTCACTGTGGAGTCCTATCATTGAGAAATTCAACAAGAGGCTTGCCGGCTGGAAAGGTATTTTACTCTCCATTGGGGGCAGATTGACTCTTATTAAATCGGTGTTGTCTTCTCTGCCCATTTATTATATGTCCCTACTTCAAATCCCTCGTACTGTATCTGATGAGCTGGATAGAATGGTCAGAAGATTCCTTTGGGGTGGTTCTTCATCGGTGAAGAAGATGCATATGGTTAATTGGAAGTCTGTCTGTAATACCAAGGAATTTGGAGGACTCGGTCTAGTTGATTTAAGGTTTAAGAACAGAGCGCTGCTCAATAAATGGATCTGGAGATTTGGGAATGAGCGTTTCTCTTTATGGAGATCAGTCATAGCCAGAAAATATGAGTCATCGGTGGGAAATCTGCTTCCTTCATGCAGCTGGTATCGGAAAATGTCCCCAACCTGGAAAAACATTATTCGACCCCTTATGCCTTCAAATCATTTTCATCTTTTTTTGTCTGCTGGATTGTGTTTTCTTCCAGGTGAGGGCAGCTCCATTAATTTTTGGCAGGATGAATGGATCGAAGGCGTTATCCTTAAAGACCAGTTTCCAAGAGTCTTTGCGGTAGCTGTTTCTAAAAGCGGGAAAGTAGCGGATTTTGGCAAATGGCTTAATAATCAATGGCATTGGGAGGTTAACCTCCGAAGAAGATTGTTCGATTGGGAGCTTCAGCAGTGGGAATCCCTGTTGGATCTGCTGGGCAAACAAGTGCTCTTCAGAAACTCCTTCGATTCAATTGTTTGGAAGCACACCTATAGTGGCGTTTACTCGTCTAATTCTTTCTGCCATTCTGTGTTGAGTGAGTCCTCACTAAAATGGGATCATTGGAAATTTATATGGGCCGGTTATGCGCCTCCGAAGGTGGAAATCCTTTGCTGGCAAGTTTTGAGAGGCAGCGTTGCTACCAAAGTTGAACTCAGTAAGAGAGGACTTATTGTTAATGGTTCGATTCTGTGTCCACTATGCAATCTGATGCCTGAAACTATAGAGCATCTGTTTTTTACATGCAGAGTCTCATGGTTTGTGTGGGCTCATTGCTGTCTTTCTTGGGGTATTTCTTGGTCCACGCCAAGGAGTGCCGTGGGTTTTTTTCTTGCGTGGCAGCATGCTTTCCCAGCGAATTATTGCAGCAAATTGTGGAGAATGTTATTTTTTGTTGCACTTTGGTCTATTTGGTTGCACAGGAATGATATTGTGTTTAATAGGAAAAATGTTGCTGTCTGGCAGTTACTGGACTCTATTAGACTAAGACTCGCTTTATGGTCCAAGGCTAAATGGCCTCGTGAGGAAGGGCTGCTTTCGCAGTTCAAGTGGTCACCTGCTATTTGTCGATTGAAGAGGGAAATGGAAGTTGGTGTTGATGTGACTTGGAGTAAGCCACCTGCCGGCTGCCTTAAGTTCAACGTCGATGGTTCGGCGCGTGGTAACCCCGGTCCTGCGGGGATTGGCGGTATTTTGCGCGACAATCAAGGTATGGTGAAAGCAGTTTTTTCTAAATCTATCGGTTCTGCTAAGGCATTTGAGGCTGAATTAAGGGCCGTCAAAGAAGCCTTCCTCATTTTTGGTGCTTCGTCTTGGGTGCTATCGCATAAACTTATAATTGAATGTGATTGCCAGATGGTTGTTACTTGGGTTAGGAATCCGAGTAAAGCCCCATGGCGGATTTCGAGAATTATAAGATCTCTAGAGTTTGTTCGAACTGCGGTTCAAAACTGGGAAATTGTTCATATTTTGAGGGAGGCTAATGGTGAGGCTGATAAGCTAGCCAAATCTGGTGTTAATAGGGTGTCAGATTTGTTGTTTTATAGTCCCTAGTTTTGTTTGCAGCATGCTGTTTTCTGGTTTGTAAAAAGTACATCTTTTTTTGCAATAAATCATGCTTTTCAAAAAAAAAAAATCTAATTTGATTTGATATCTTAAATTTCATCCAAGAAAACATTATCTTAAATTTCGTCCAAGAAAACATGAATCAGTATTCGATCTAATCCAATTAGACATCTTAAATTTCGTCCAAGAAAACAATGAGGCAGTAATTTGGACTTTGGTAGTTTACTGTTTACCAAGTTTGTGGGATTAGCATCTTTGCTAAACTCAACCTCTAAAACTTTGCACTCATATTATTAAGTTGAGCATTATACAATCTTCTGTAGAGTTGAGGGATTTAGAAGCAACCCACCTTGACATTCAAAGTCTTAATTCAAACACATTAAGAAATAAGAAAAAATTGGATATATTTCTGGACAAAACAAAGAATTTCTTTTTGTTGGTATGTATTTGATTCTAATTTGGTTTAGCATAAGAACTGGAGATTTTTCAATTGTTGTGTTAGCTCTGCAATTCTTACTATTTTGCATAAATATGATGTGTTTGCATCTTGGTCATACAGAAATATTGTTGGATGAAGAATTTGTCATTCAGGGCAATGCAATGAGATCTATGTTATTCAGACTCGGATGTGAATATCGGACATGGGTATGTTCAATTTTTTCAAAATTTTTATGTATTTGGAGGATTCTTGAAAGTAGGGGTGTGCAGATCTCGGTTCTAACCAAGATAACTGACCAACCGAATCCAATTTGGTTAAATTGGTTTCGGTTAGTAATCGGTTATTGAGGTCAGTTATTTAGGTTAAATCGGTCGGTCTTCGGTTAATGATTTGAGTAACCGAACCGACCGAATTAACCAACCTTTAATATTATATTTATATATTTTTAAATATATTGATAATATATAATTATATATATATGTATATAAATTTATCCAACGGGCCATACCCATCCTAAATACCCAAGCCCAATAAATTTAATAAACCCATTAATTACCCAAACCCAATCCATTAATTAAACCCATTAGTCATTAACCGAAATAACCAACCGAATTAAATCGGTTCGGTTAGGTCGGTTTCACTGTACAATTCGGTCGGTTTTCGGTTATTCTCTAATGGAAGTTGGTTTAAGTCGGTTTTCGGTTTTTTTTTATCAAACCGACTGACTGCTCTGCCCTACTTGAAGGATCATATCCCAATTACCCATGTTCGGATATGCATCATACACGGGTACTTAAAAAAAACGAACAGTTTGAGCAATATAGAATGAGATGCTATTGGGAATGGAAATAAAAGAAAAAAATACATACAGAAAATGTCAACATAATTGTCTTAAAGAACAAGGAACTGTCTAAAACCATCAGATATGTGAGTTTTTCTTCTTAATTGATTTCATTTCATTTATTCTTTGGAAGGCTTTCTTGAAAGACAGGCTTTACTTTACTTATATATTGGTTTTCTATCAGCATCATCAACTTTCTTCATGAATTATTTAGATACTGATAGATTTCGTGTTAACTTATTATTTATCATGCTGACTCACATAGAATTGAATTAAAATGTTGGTATATTGTGGTACAAGTATAAACCCTAATGAAACAAGTTTCCTTCTCTGTGAACATCATCTATGACTTGCTCTTAAAAGCTTGTAGAAAATGTATGCATTGGGGAAAAAAAATACCCATTTCTCTTAACAAAGCAGAGTAATCATCAGAATTAGTCATCTTATAAGAATAGAGTAATGGTTCATACTTTGATAGAAATCAATTCATGATGACATGTGGCATAAACATTAGATTTCAGACATTGACAAAGGAAACATCTACATATATGTTCTATGTTACTCGGATTTTGGTATGAGTGTCGGACACAGGTATCCTTGATTTATTCTAAGTTTTCCATGTATTTGGAGGGTCCTTGAAGAATCATATCTCCATACCCATGTCCGAATATGTGTCGGACATGGGTGTTCAAAAAAATGAAGAGTCAGAGCAACATAGTATATGTTCACAAGTATCAGAATTTAGGCTTCTGAAGCCTTGAATTTAAGTTCCAAGTTGAGAATTGCTAATTGCTTTTGATATTACATATGTGGCAAAGTGAGCCAGGCCTTCATTGCCAACCCTTCCATCCTCCATTAAAACTTAAAACCGACTGAGAAAAACAAGATGAAGAAAACTGGAAGTTGAGGATTGTTGTTTATTCCCTAATTGTAAGGTACTACAAATGATATCTTGTCCTAGTCAATATTTGTTGGCATAGGCAAGCAAACAAGATAAGAAAATGAAAGCATGAAAAAGAATTAATATAAATTTGTCTAGTTAGCTATGTTGCTCCGACTCTTCAATTTTTTTGAAGTATCTGTATCCGATGCATATCTAAACATGAGTATGGGGATATGACTTTCAAAAACCCTCTAAATACATGTAAAAACTTAGAAAAAATTGAAAATATCCGTGTCGAACACATATCCGTATCTCACACTCACACTCACACTCTAGTCCTAGTAACATAGCTAGTTAGTAAATGTCCATATAGCTAAGGCACTAGGACAGATTCTGATCATCTGATGATTTCATTGGCCAAAAAAGCCATTTCACATGATCCTGCAACCCCTATAGTAGATTACACAAAATCCTATGCTCTTACAGATTTTAACTAGAAATTGAATTTTGCTCCGAAACTTGATCCAAGCAACCAAACCATCAAGAAGGTAGATACTTGTAAACAATAACACACAGGCATCCTTTCACTTTCAGATTTTACTTAAGCAAATTTCGCATCAAAATAGAGTTTGTGCCATGGAGGAAACAGTACCAACCATGTACCTACATTTGAAGTAATCCAAGACTGTAAGACAAAATTGACTTTGGAACTAGAGTTTTTCCAAAAGGCTCACGATTAGGGCAATTTAAAATGCGGATTCTGATATCTGCGGATATCCGATTCATTTTTTGCGGATTTGGATTTGCGGATTCAGATTAAAGTCGGATTCGAATATTATAATTACTATCCAGAGCAGATGCGGATATGAAACCTCGAATATCCATTATCCGAATCCGCATTACTTTTGCGGATTCGGATATCCGAATCCGCTTATTTTTAAAACACATAAATTTTGTTTGATTTTATATTTTCATTAAAAAAAATGATTTATTGAATTCGGATTTTTAGCGGATTCGGATATCCGACGGATAATATTATTTAATTTGGATTCGGATAGTAATTTGCGGATTAAAAGCGGATAATTTGCGGATTCGGATTTTAAAACAATTTTGCAGATTCGGATAATACAAAAAATGCAGATATCCGACCCACTGCCATCCCTACACGATTATAAAGATACCTTCGTGCACAACCAGATGATCAGTGATTGCAAATTGCAATGACTGACAAAACATGAATCCAACAAAAATAATGTCTTCTCAAACTAAAAGTTTTTCTCCTCTAACTGCACTATCCAACTAGATAAGTTTCATCTAACATTGTACAAAAAAACAAAAACTTCAAACAGAAGAACAAGATAAGGGCATGATATCAGCAAAGTAGATCTTATTGCATTCTTGTCAATCACAATATTTGAAATGGTAGACTGTTTTTTTTTTTTTTTCCTTAACTGATTGAGGTGAGAAAATTTTGAAGTCAATAGATAAATTGTGCAAGGCAACTGTTGTACTTAAGTAAGCATAAGTAGAATTCTCACAAACAATTTTTTGTTTCCCTTTCAGCTGGAGAAATCAATGATACAGTGTAAGACCTTAAGATGAAGGTGAACAAAATTACTTGCTTGCATGCTTATCAAGGCAAGCAAAACAGAAAAAGATCAATCAATGAAATATGCATCACCTTTGATAACATTTCTTGAACCTGATCAGGCTGAACTGGATAACCTAATTCTATGTTGCTCCGACTCTTCATTTTTCTTGAAGTATCGTGTCTGACACCCGTGTCCGATGTATATCCGGACATGGGGGGATATGATCTCCCAAAGACCCTCCCAATACATGGAAAAACTTAGAATAAATCAAACATACCCGTCTCGGACACACACCCATATCCAACACTCACACCCGAATCCGAGTAACATAGACCTAATTTATTAAGACTTAAGAAGCAAAGATAGATAATCGATACATGTTGCTAGTAGATATATAACTTGTTAGACAAGCAGAAACATAGCGAAAGCAAATGAAATTTAGGATCCAATTGAGAGTTAAAGGGACAATCAAGAGAGTTACTCCTCAGTCCTCAATATCAAGTTCCTCCATCAGGTTCACATGGTTGAGAGGATTAAACATTTCAATGTCAAAAAACTTGTTGTTGGGAAGTTTTGTTGGGCCAAGAGGGTGCTCAACAGACTGTTTAGTCATTGGAAATTTACGTGCAATAACCACAGAATTAATGACTTCATCAGTAGGATGGAATATGGAGAGGACTTCGAATCCTCGTAGATCACAAGGATCAACAACTGGATAAAGGAAAGCCCTAGCACCATGGGCACTCCTCAGCATCAAAATAGCCCCAGGGGCCATATACTTAGCCAAATGATCAATAACTCGAACTTTCGCATCCTTGTCCATCCCGACAAGAGCCGCCAAGAAGACAACATCATAGTCATTCAAATCATTTGTAACATCCATTATATCTGTAGTGTGAAAGAACATCCGTTGAGATAAATCAGGGTCGGATGAAACTAATTTAACAGCCTTGGAATTGGCTGAAAGGTCAATATCATAGTTATGGAAAGAAGTGGTTGTAAGATGGAAAGAAGCCAACACAAGTGAGGTGAGAGGAAGGGGACCAGAACCCACGAAGGCAACTTTGTTAAGGATGTCATAATTTGAGCAGTGTTTGGTAAGAATATTGAACTCAAGTTGGGTAAGCTTAAGGTAGTTAGAATAGTAAGGGAAAATGTTGAGATGGTGAAGAGGGTTTTCATAGGATCCTAAAATGGTTGAGAAATGGCTCTCTAAAAGTCCCTCAGCTTCTCCACATAGTCGAATCAACTTAGACCTGATTTCTTGAATTCTTTTGCAAAGCTTGGTAACATCAATAGGGCTTGGTGGAATGCATGCGATAACGAGTTGTGTGAAGAGCATGTTGACATCTTTGCTAGGTTTGAGACACTCGAGGCTTGAGATTTGTTCATACAACTCACAGACTTTTTGAACCAAGGGATCTTTCTCGCAAACCATGTCGACACTATGAGGTTATGGGAAGACTCGAATGTTTCAAGGAAATGTATAGAAGAAAAAATAATAATAATTAAACTCTTGAGAGAGATTGAGACAATATCTCAAAACCTCCAATGGAGTCATTATTTATGGACAATTGTGGGGACCACACCATGCGGAGGGTTGGCCTTGTTATTTTGCATTATTATTATTATTATTATTATTGAGATAATTGGCTTTGGATAGCTTCTATAATCTATTATTTGTAACTTCAATTTTTAGTTTGCCTTTTTCTTGGAACGTTTACTAGGTTTTGTTTGTCAGAAAACCGTGGACATCCTATAATAATAATAAATAAAAAAAATAAAAAAACTTTGGACAGCTAGGATATTCGATGTCTTCAATGTTTTTAGCAGATCAGGCAATCTTTATATATATATATATATATATATATATATATATATATATATATATATATATGAGTAGAAATCTAATTACATTAATGTAAAATTAAATTAATTTTACATATTTTCATAATTTTTTATAAAACTAATGTTTTAACAAACTGATCGTCGGATTTAGCAATATGATTGTACTCGTCCTACATGTAAAGTTTCGAATCAATCCGATATCTCTATCATATCGATCGAGAGTACTGTTTTTTTCAATATATATTTAACGGTTGAGAGTTTTTTATATCGAACAGATAGTTAGATATTTTTAATTTACTCAAAACTCGACGTGCATGATTTACGTGAATAGAACATGAAATACAGCTGTTAGATTAAACAAATATAAATCGTATAAAAAGTTATATAAATATGTAAAACTAATTTAATTTTACACTAATATAAGTGGATGTTCCTCTCTTTATATGTATATATAGAAGGGTAAATAACATATATCTTTGTAATAATAACAAAGATTTGGCTGAATATATCGATCATTAAAAACATGCTTTTTTTTTAATTATATTACTTTTAAATTTCCTTGTTGTAGCAAACATTTTGCAATTTTTAGCCCTAAGTCCATAATATTAATTGATAGATATCAAATAACCAAATAATTCAAGTTCCACTACATTTTTCAAACAATTCCAAGTTTCACTACATTTTTCAACCCAAGATTCCTTACCTCTATGCTTTCACACTATAGATTCTCACAACTTGAGGTTTCACACTACTCAATTGGCTTATCCTAACTTATTATAAAATGAAGGACCGAATTCAACCAGATTGATTGTTCTGTTTTACCTTTGGACAAACATAACATAAATGAATATATTGTTGTCGAAAAATAATTAGTTCTCTTCCGAATATTACTTAATTATAAACATATATTTATCCAAAAGTTGCAAACAGTGATAGTTAACTTAGGAACTTAATTTCAATCTGGAGAAGTTAGAAGAGATTTGTGTAAACTTTGGAGCATTAATTTGATCATGGGTATTTGCCTCATCAATCAAGGAGTTAAGAATAAGAGAGATGATTGAATTGGCCTTGAAACTTTTCTTTTAAAAGTAAAATTAATAATGTGACTAAATAAAATCATTGTCTATTCTTTGAGATTATATATTATATACTTTACTTTTTAAAGGTTTGATATGTTTTCTTCATTGTTTGGTAAACATGTATTACCTAACCATCACCCTTAAAAATTTGTTTAACTCAGATCGATATAAATACTGAATATATATATATATATATATATATATATATATATATATTCCTGGTGATGCTCATTTTGATCCATCCATTAATAATTGTTCAATTTAATTACTTGAAAAAAACTAGATGATTGGTGGGCAAATCTTTTCTCCTGTACAATCCAAATTAGTTTCCTTCGCATTCTTTCTAAGTTTGTTAATATATATTTGTGCTGTCAAATCATTCAAATTTCCTATATATATTCTGCATCATTTTCATTTCACCACCCATGTTGCATCATCATCATCATCAGCTTGTAGAAAGTAGCTACAAACACTTCATTTTTTTTCTTTTCTTTTCTTTTTTTTTTTTTTTTTTTATATATATATATAGAAGATAAAGCCCCTTCTTTTTTATATCACGGATTCAATATATATATATATATATATATAGAGAGAGAGAGAGAGAGAGAGAGAAATACAAGTTGTAGTGAAGTGCTTGAATTTCAATTTGATAGACATAAACTGTATATCCCACCATGAACTGAGCATGCCTAATACTATTCACCTTATTGCAAATTTCCATGATGAAAACAATCAGTTTAGGAATAAAGAAAGAGATTACAGATATTAAGATTCAAATTTCAGATCTGCTGAAAATCACCTTTTAAGGGCTAGTTTAACATTGCTGTTGAAAAAAGTTTGAGTTGAAAAAAGTGTGTTTAAAAAGTATAGTGAAAAACTGTGATTCAAAAACTTTTAAGTGTTTGCCATTGCTATGAAAAAAGTGTTGTGAGAAATTGAAATATCAAAAAAAGATATGTTTAAAATAATAAAAATATAGAGATATGAGTATAATAAAGTTATTTTATTCAAAAGTCAACTTTTGAAGTTCAAAAATTGTTCCAACTATGATTTTAACAGTAAAAGCCTATTTTACCTGTTTAACATTGCGTTTGCTGTGAAAAACAATTTTTTACCTCAAAAGTTGTTCCAAAAGCAATGTTAAACAATGCCTAAGAGTAATTGCATAAACTAACTACGCTAAATTCTGAGTTCATAATACATCCTATTCTATTTATAATCATTCTGCAATGGCAGGTGATGATGGTCCAAACTTGGTCACTTATTTTGTAAAATTTTGTTATTATATATATATATACTAGAATTCTTCACCCGCTTTGTTAGGGATTTTTTTAATATTTATAAATTTTTAATTAAATTAATAATTATAAATAAATTTAAGTCACTTATTTAAATAATTTTTTATATTTTAAATATCTTAAATAAATGAATTTAGAGTTAAAATGATAAATTATACAAAATATGGGATGAATTGAGACACGACACAAACAGAACATGAGAAAATAATTAAAACACGACACGGATACACGAATGTGTCAAAATCTATATAAAACGAATTCTTAACGCGTAATAATTTTTATAAATTTATAATACTTTGAAAACATCAAAAAATAACACGAAAACGTCACGAATATACAATTTGTTTTCTAAATTAAATCACTATGACAAATTATGCAAAATATATCATGAATTGGGACACGACACGAATACACAAAATTTTCTCTAAATTGAATCCCAATGACAAACTATACAAAATATGAAATGAATTGAGACACGATACGAATACAACATAGAAAAAATAATTAAAACACAACACGAAAAATAATATGAAAATGACACGAATACACGAACGTATCAAAATATAAATAAAACGAACTATTAATGTGTAAAAATTTATATAAATTTATACGAAAAAACAATACGAACAAAATATGAGATGAATTGAGACACAACACAAACACAAAATGAGAAAATAATTAAAACATGACACAATAGGAAAAATAACATGAATCCAACACGAATACACAAACGTGTCAAAATCTATATAGAACAAATTATTAACGTGTAAAAATTTATATAAATTTATAATATTTTGAACACACAAAAAAATAACACGAACACGTTACGAACACATAAATTTTTCTCTAAATTGAACCAATATGACAAATTATGCAAAATATGTCATGAATTGAGACACGACACAAACACAAATTTTTCTCTAAATTGAATCACAATGACATATTATGCAATATATGACATGAATTGAGACACGATACGAACACATCATAGGAAAAATAATTAAAACAAAATACAAAAAATAATATGAATACTACACGAATATACCAACGTGTCAATATATACATAAAATAAATTATTAACGTGTAAAAAATTATATAAATTTATAATACTTAAAATATATAAAAAATAACACGAATACGAATACACAAATTTTTCTCTTTTCTTTTTTTTTTTTCTTTTTTTTTCTTTCCTCTTTCCTCTTTCTTTTTTTTTTTCTTTTCTTTTCTTTCTTTCTCCTTTCCTTCCTTTTCTTTCTTTACTTCCTTCTTCCTCAAAAAAAAAAAAAAAAGACATGTGTCAATATCTCATCCATTCTTGTAGTTCATTTTATATATATTTAGATATATATATATATATATATATATATATAATTCTTTTCAAGAGCGAAACAAGCCTCACTTCATCTATGTTTTCACAGAACAACAAAGAAATCACGTCTATATCTTGTTTTTGGGCCCATATGAACAATGAAGAGTTTTTTTTTTTTTTAATAGAAAAATAAACTTCACGCAACAGTGATCAAGATTCTTTTTTCTTTAATTGATCGCAAATTGCGAATAACCCTCTAATTATCTTTAATTTGTAATCGAATCCTAAAATTATATATATCTGATCATGATATTCAAATTTAGAACTTTAATCAGATCAAATGTCCAAGTTTATCGACAATATCATTAGATCAAATTAGTTTCCAAGTTCATAGACCTAGATCATTTGGCACCTACAGTACTACTCTTAACCTTTTTTTTTTTATTTGAGAAATGGGATTCGAATAAATTTGATAATATGTATATTCATTTCGTATTTGTGTTATTTTTTCGTATTATAATCATGTGTAAGGTATTATATATTTATAAAAAAAAAATTATGTTATATAATTTTTGACACGTTTGTAAATTCGTATCGTATTTGTATTATTTTAATTTTCGTATCATATCGTGTTTTATATCATATATTTTAATTATTTTTTTTGTATCGTGTAATTGTATCATGTTCAAAATTACTTTATCTAGATTGAAGCCCTATCTTTGAGCTGAAAAATCATGTACGAACGAACGGTTAAAGTATTTAAGTAGTCCTTATACTATAGTCAAAAGTACATTTTAGTCTCTGTACTATAGAAATGAGTAATTTAATCCTTTTACGTTTGAAATTGATGCAAATAAGTAAAATTGGTAACAGTGTTAATGGAAAAATCGTCTAAATGCTGACGTGGATATATGAAACTGACAGAATAGATAACTTGAAGAAAAAAAATGATGATATGTCAATTTTTTTTGCTCAGGTAGAATTTAGAAATTGATAGAATAAATGACTTAAAAAAATGACGACATATTTTTACTATTAAGAGAGAAATTTAAATAATAAAAAATTATAATTTCTAAATTCCACATCCTTTGTGATTTCAACTATCTAAAAGACAAGATTACCTACAAAAATTGGATGGCCACTTGAAGAAGGTCAGTATGTTGACATTTTCATGCCATATGACATGAAAGCTATCTTTCCAATTTAAAAATCCAACCATAGCTTTTGCCAATGAGATCATAAATTTATATATTTATATTATTATTCTGGTAATAATGCCCTTTTTCTTTTTTATTCAATGGTGAATATTTAGAGAATCATCAATTGTCTTAAAGTTAGTGCATGCACTTTGCCCTATTTCCTCCTTTTGGCTTAGGAGTTTTCTCCATTGTTGAAGGTGCCCTGACAAATTAAGCTTTTGATCTATGGTTGTATGAACTCTGTACGCAACTGATTCAACAAGAGACACATGGAAATTTTTGATGGTAGATAAATAAGCAATGATTCAATTTGTTCTTCCAAGTTTCATTTTAAAAGTCTTTTTTCTTTATTATAATTTGTTTGACATTTTATGTGATGATTCAATGTTAATAGTGTATACGAATAGGACTCTCTCTTTGCAAGTTAAAACCTATATATAAATTGTCAACTCTGTTAATAAAGTGTAATAGTCATAATGTACTTGAACCCGGATTTAGTTTAGTTAGTTCATACGTTCATTTTTAAGAAATGATATTTAGTAAGTATGAAATTCGAATTTCAACATTTGCAACTTTTTTTTTATTTTTAAACTGTGATCTCTTTGTACCAAAAATATATATATTTCTTTATATTGGAGTAAGGATTTTGTCACTTTGCCTCATCATATGCATTTTATTCCACCATCAGTTTGCATGTGTCCTTCAAATGAAAACAAAAATACATGAAATGCATATCTATATCCTAAATTATTGCTATTAAGACACTATTTTTAAGATTAAAAAAGAATGTCTTAATTAATATAAGAGAGTGTCTTAAGAAAGTCAGTTAGCAAAAGCGATCGTTTAAAGATTATATATACGTGTACAAATATTTTGGTAACATATGGAAACTCATAATCTTCCATCTCATAATCATTGTCATTTTTAACAAATAAAACTTAGGGTTTACAAAGAAAGGTGGCAACCGGCAAGAGTTTCATTCCAAATTGAAAAGTGAAAGCACTGAGGAAGTCATGATCATATGCTTAGAGTTAAATGTGTTGACATTCACAGCACAATATATATATATGGATTATTATCATATATATTATTATATTATTATCATGTACACTATCGGTGGACATTTTTAATTCCACAAGCGGAGCTTATATTATTCTGTAATTTTTCATACGATTTATATTTTTTTTAATCCGACCGTCGTATTTCGTGTTCTATTCGCGTAGATTATGCAAGTCGAGTTTCGAGTAAATTAAAAATGTATAATTATTCGTTCCGACGTAAAAAAACTTTCAATCGTTAAATATATATTGAAAAAGACAATATTCTCGATCGATATGATAGGGATATCAGATCGATTCGAAACTTTACATGTACGACGAATACTATTATATTATTAAATCCGACGGTTGATTTGTACAAATATAAATCGTACAAAAAATTACGAAATCATGTAAATCCCGTTGTAGAGTTAAAAATGTTCATTGTCAGTGTATAGGATAATAATCCTATATATATATATATATATATATATATATATATATATATATATATATATATATATATATATATCATGAAAATATGAGAGAGAAGAAAAACCAAATCCAAAATGGAGGAATAAAGGTTGCTTTTGATTTTGAACAATGTGATGATTGATTCTTCTACTTTATTAGGTCAATTTGGCCACTTTTAAACACACCCCAACAATAGGTCTAGCAAGCAACCGCGACTACTCGACGTCGAAGTTGCGATACTTTTTCATGGGGCCGCCTAGCTTTTTTAAAGGCTGGTAAAGTGTTGGCTGACAGTACTCCAACGTCTACAAATAATTTTACTTGTTATAGACTTTTAGTCACGTGACAATACTAAACACGATACGAACACGACACGAAAAAATAATACGAATACGACACGAATATATGAATGTTTCAAAATTTATATAATATAAATTATTAACGTATCAAAATTTATATAAAATAAAATATCTTAAACACGATTATGATAAAAAAAATACACGAACACGATAGAATACATAAATTGCCAGTTTTACTTATAGACTTATAGGCTTGGTTGCAAAACATCAAATTTCTTGTGTTTGAAAAGGGAACAGAAAACTAAAACAAAAAAAAGTGGTGGAGGCCAGGCCAGGCCAGCCAAACCCATAAAGTGTTTGACCATCAAAGAAGTCAAATAAACTGTGGCCACTTGGGTTCTTGGACATATGGGTCATGGGGATTAGACCTCCTCTCCACTCTTCTCCATTATTTATCATGTAACTGCCATTTGGGCTGGCTGCTTTGCCTTCAAAAATCTCAATAATATGCTCAGCCTGCCTTCTGCCTCACTCACTTCTCTTAAGATTTTGCTTTCATTTTTCCCTCTTTTTTCTTTTAATCATTTTTTCTAGTATATGATTTATGTTGCAATTTTGAGTCGGATAATGGTCAGGGTTTTAGGGCTTTGTGGTATGACAACTCCTTTGGTTAAGGTTTCATGTGGAATTACTGAAAATGCTTAAAGCTTTTGAGTGTGGAAGAAGTTGATGAAACTTAAAAATTGGACGGGCCGGACCTAGTCACATAATATTGCTCATATTTCAAGTTGGATTGAACCTGAACAGAGCTCAACCCGAACACCCAAACCCGATCGATAAAAGATCTGATGGATGAAACAAAACCAAATCCAAAGCTAACAGATTTTTCTTAGGTTGCAGTGAGTTGCTCCCTAGTATTTTCGCCATGAGGCCCCATAAAGCAACTTCGTTAATCTTAATTTGCAAGTATGGATTGGTTTAATCAATCAGAAGAGAGGAAAAAAAAAAAAAAAAAACACCCTTTTAAGCCTTTACCATTGTTAGCCAGTATCAGACAAGAGGCAGGGTGGAACTGCAGCTGCAGGTCAATAACTTCAATCAAGGTTTAAGTGGCTGCAGTTAACATATCTGTTTGTGTAAGTAATGCATTAACCAGTACAGCATGGATCTCTAACAAGAAATTTAATCATTTTCTTGGGGCCACAAGGAGATCAAATGATTGTGTATTCAAAAGCTATGTTACTCGGACTCGGGTGTAAGTGTCGGACACGGGTATGTTTCCGACACGGGTATCTTCAATTTTTTCCAAGATTTCCATGTATTTGGAAGGTCCTTGGAGGATCATATCTCCATACCCATGTCCGGATATGCGTCGGACACGGGTACTTCAAGAAAATATTAGTTAGTAATTCTTGAATCATTTGAAATCTTGTTCTTTTCTTACACTCTTGGACTATGTTGCTCCGACTCTTCATAAAAACTTCTCTGTCAAAACAACATAATATAGTATATATACATGGGAATTGAGCAACTAAATTTCAGTTTATTTTGAATCTATATGTTCATCAGAATGAAAAAGTAATAACATAAACTCACTGTATTCACCAGAAACTATAACTTTCTTGTGATTCAGAGCTCTCATCAGGTGGAGATTCATATGCATCTGAACTTTCATAAACATAGGAATCCAAGAGTGTAAGAAAAGAACCAAGATTTCAAATGATTCATGAATTACTAACTAATGATAACTTCTCTGTCGAAACAACATAATAGTACATATACATGGGAATTGAGCAACTAATTTTCAGTTTATTTTGAATCTATATGTTCATCTGAATTAAAAAGTAACAACATGAACTCACTGTATTCACCAGAAACTAGAACTTTCTTGTGATTCAGAGCTCTCAATCTCATCAGGTGGAGATTCATATGCATCTGAATTTTCATAAACATAGGAATCCTCCGAAATTTCCGGTTTTTCATAAACCGGAGCCTCATGATTTCCACTTTCTTCCATTTGAACAAATTGAAGCAAGTAATGCACTCCATTAACCACATCATAAACCATCAGTCCTATCCTACCTCCAACCCAACTCCCCAAATGACTTCCCACAAGATAACCAACTCTCCCAAGCCTTTGCTCACCAAGAAAACCCCCACCATAGGCACCAAACAATGTTCCTGTACCCCTTAAAAATCCTTCAGCTATAGTACCACCATAGTATATAGCTTCAAAAAAGTCCCATCCAGATGAAATAATAGGACCTATAATGCGCTTGGCTTGTCGTGTTGCCAATTTCGCCGCCTTTTTCCCTTCTATTTGAGCTAGTTTAGCTGCATCTTTCGCAGACATGCCTTGCGACACTGCATCCTCTATCGCCTTCTCAATTGCGAGATTCCTAGCACTCTCAACATGAGAAGCTCTAATGTTGTAGAAATAAAGCTTCACACCCTCCTTCACTGCGCATGCTACGGAACCAGAGCCCATATCAAAACAATTTAACAAAGTAAATTGCCCACTTTGGGATGATGCCTCCTCCCCAACCAGATGCCTACATTTTTCAGCTTCAAAAAAATAAAATTAAATTAAAGAGTCATCAACTTATAATACAAATTGAGCAAAAAAATGCATATAAAAACATGGAAAATCAGATAATGACATAATCTCAGTATAAACCTCAAAAAAACATGAAACCCGAAGAAGAAAAAAGGGTCATTACTCATTACCCAGTTTAGAGAACTACCAAATTAGTCCATAAAAGTTAACAAACAAAAGAAAAATGACATAGCTTGAATCCCACGACAAAGTCAAGAACGAATCTTGCACTAAAGGTTAAACTTTTAATATCAACAAACAAATGTAATCAATTAAACCATTAAAAGTTCTAATTTCTATTACACGATATATGGCAATAATTTCACGAATAGAGCAAGGAATTAAAGAAAAATGAAACTTGAGGGCGAAACGAGGACGTTTTTGGGGTTGTTTCTTACCTGTGATACTGAGAAGGATGACTCCAGCGATGAAGACCAAAAGCTGAACTCTTTTCCTCTGGATATCCATTGAAAACTGTTTCAAACAGAGACAAATTGGCCTAAACCTAGAAAAATATGTTCTAATTTGGGGTTTAAGCAGAGGAGACGATGAGATCAGATCAGACGGATTTTTCTTTTGTGAAATGCTTAAGGAAGAGGGAAGGGAATCTGTTGTTCTTTACGTGCATTGAAAAGTAAATCGATAGTCTAGAAAGAATTTGACCAAGACTTTTTAGGAAGCCCATCGTTTTTTATGGGCCAAAAACTAGCCCGAGATTTGGGTACACTTTCTGATCCACTAAAACAACCAATTTGAAACACATGATCGTATTTAGGATATTATATATTTATATAAAATTTTAATACGTTAATAATTCGTATTATATAAATTTGAACACATCTTTTAATTTGCATCCAAAAACAAAATTAATGTACCTTGTTAGTCTCTTTGTTGTCAATTTTGGGGAGACTCCATCTCAGCATAAACGACGTCGTTACACATATGCTCTTGAAGGAAAATTAGACCAATGCCAGCCATTACAACAAACTTTCATGATATAAGTTGCTTTTTATTGAGAATTGAATGATAATAAAAGAATATAAGGCAAGTCGATTCTTATATGAATCATGTTTATGATATTATATTTTGATTTTTATAACACATGATTAAATTATTAATCAATTTTTCAACTTTGATTTGCTTTCAACTTCGATAATTTCACAGTATTTGGCAGGACATTATTGATTTCTCATGCAAAAACATTGTTTTGCCTGGTAAAAATCTTGTTGCAGGCTTGTTTCTAAACTAAACTTGTCAGGATCACCTGTTCACCTCAAGATTGTTTTATGTACATCATCGATCATTTTTCCGTATCCAATACTAACATCCAAATCCGAGTAACATAAGTTATTACTTCACTTATATTTATATATATACATATTTGTTTTATTTTATTTTGTTTTGTTTTTTATTAATAAATTTCTGCAGTCTTTTAGCTTGATTTATTGTGCATATGGTTTTGTATGTACATATCTGCAGGCCATGGAATCACATGAATATTGTTAGTAAAAAAATTTGGATTGTCAGTCCATGGCCTACCAAAATTATCTTATTTAATGGACTTGCCTCTCTAATTAATCTAATTATAGAATTTAAAAAAATAATAATGAAATATTTTTAATCTAAAAATAAAGATAAATCTTTTTTATCACAATTTATCCAGAGAATTTCTTCTCTATAATTTGGTTGTAATTGTTGGTATTTCTATACTTTAATTCTGTTTCTAGGTTTCAATAATATATATATATATTTATTTATTTATCCTCTTCTTTCAGAATCTTTTGTTTTCTTATTTACTTATTATTATTACATGAATACTTTTTTTCCTATAATTTTTCCAAATATGAATTTTACACATGAAATATCTATTTTTTTCATAAAATTATAATAAATTGACCTTAATTTCCAAATTTTAAATTTAATAGTAATACTTATCCTCATAAATAAATATTTGAACTTAACACAGTTACAACTCAACTGAAAGTCTGAAACGTAACCCCTTAAACTCCTAGCCAAACCGGACAAAAGTCTCCTACGTGTCATGCGAAATTCCTTCCCAATAGTTTCCCGCCACGTCAATCTAATGACACTTATGAATGACATGTCTTCACACCATTGGCCCACGTCAGACTTAACCAACAATATTACCTCATTTTTTAACTGGACCGTAAAAAACCAGTAAATCCAACGACTATATAAAACGGAAACCGTCACACTCCCTCTTACAGTTTCACTCTCAGTCTGCAGCTCTAGTTTTTCTCTCTTTGAATGAGTTCAGCCATGGCGATTCACAAACGAATCCCTAATTTTGTCTCTCTAATCCTCCTCTCTCTCGTCGCCATCGCCTCTGCTGAAGTTTTCTTCGAAGAACGCTTCGAAGGTAAACTCTTTCTTACTCATTTTTCTCCGCTTTTTATTACTAAATCTGTCCGTTGTATCTGAACCTTTAGATCGACTTGTTTTTTGTCGTTTGGATCTGTTTTTTTTAGAGGTTTTAGCTTTCAATTTGATCTAATTTTGAACGGATCGGTGATTATTATGTGTTAATTTGGCGATCAAGTTTTTTTTTTGGTTCCTTTACTCAAATGCTTAATTACGTTTAAAAATGCAATTAATTCGAGTAGATCTGCTGATAATCTGATTTTGCATTACAGTTCTGGATTTTTAAAAGTTAAAATTAGTATTAGAAATGTAGTTTAATTACGATAAGAAATGACAGTGAATGTTATAGTCTCTAGTGTTTCAATTGATCTGCAACTTTAGAGGATAATAAAATGGAATGATGTTTAATATATTATTCTGTGTTTATTTTATTGATAATTGCGAGGCGACTATGTCTTTATGTAAGAACAAAGATTAAGGGAATGAAAACGTTAGTTTTTAGCAATGCGAGAAGGAAATATTTAAAAGTTATCCTTTTTAGCAGCATAGATAGATATCAGAGTCAAGCAGAAAGTCTATATATTTAGCGTACTATGCCTGGTTACATTCCTAAGATTCTGTATTCTTTTTAACAAATGAGAGAGAACTTATGAAAAGGAAGCTGCTTTTGCTTTAATTGTACTTATTTTACGTTTCGCTGTTTTCAAACAGCATAATTGCACTTTTTTTTGGCTGATTTAGCTTTTTTATTGTTGTGAAACTGAAGATGGATGGGAAAGTCGGTGGGTAAAATCTGACTGGAAGAAAGATGAGAACATGGCTGGGGAATGGAATTACACTTCTGGAAAATGGAATGGAGATCCTAATGACAAAGGTAGCCTTCTGGAATTACACATAACTTGGTATTGATAAAGGTAGCCTTTAACGCCTCTGTTTCAAGTTAGTTACTTATGGCTTTGCATTTTGTACAGGTATTCAAACTAGTGAAGACTACAGGTTCTATGCTATTTCAGCTGAGTTCCCAGAAGTTAACAACAAGGACAAGACTCTAGTCTTCCAATTTTCTGTCAAGCATGAGCAGAAGCTTGACTGTGGTGGTGGCTACATGAAGTTGCTCAGTGGTGACATTGACCAGAAGAAATTTGGTGGTGAAACCCCATACAGGTTGTTTCATGCACTTCGATCTAACCTATTCGTATCTCTAATAGATATTATTGTTCTATGTTACTCCGACTCTTCATTTACCCTGAAGTACCCGTGTCCGACACCCATGTCCGACACATATTCGGACAAGGGTATGGGGGTATGATCCTCCAAATATATGGAAAAACTTAGAAAAAATTGAGCATACCCGTATCCTACACTCAACCCCGTGTCCGAGTAACATAGTTATTGTTAGATTTACTGATTTTCTGTTATGTTGGTTGGTTGCAGCATCATGTTTGGGCCTGATATCTGCGGCTACAGCACCAAGAAAGTACATGCTATTCTTACCTACAACGGGACAAGCCACTTGATCAAAAAGGAAGTTCCTTGTGAGACTGACCAACTCACTCATGTTTATACATTCATTCTCCGTCCGGATGCTACCTACAGCATCCTTATCGATAATGTTGAGAAACAAACTGGTAGCTTATACAGTGATTGGGATCTTCTTCCACCAAAAAAGATCAAGGATCCTGAGGCCAAGAAGGTAATTGGTTACACCCAATCTCAATTGATATCTTTTTGGTTTATTTTTTCTCATATGAAATTTGAGTACAACTTAAGTACTTTGCATGATGTGCAGCCTGAAGATTGGGATGACAAGGAATACATCCCTGACCCTGAAGACAAAAAGCCAGAGGTAATAGCCTTCTCATTTTTCCTCTTCCTCAGTTCACTTATGCTACATTATATATACTGCCTAAAAATGCATAGGCAAGCTAACCTCTAGTGTTTTGATTACTATAGGGTTATGATGACATTCCAAAAGAGATTCCTGATCAGGATGCTAAGAAGGTAGTCATTTAATTCTTTTTGGAATGCTTTTATATGAAATAATATGCCTTGTTTAAAATAAAGATTAATTATTAAAATCATTTACCCCAGCCTGAAGATTGGGATGATGAAGAAGATGGTGAATGGACACCCTCAACAATTCCCAACCCTGAGTACAAGGGCCCATGGGAGCCAAAGGTTTGTGAAATCATTATCTAATTGCAGCATTTAATGTGACTTTTGAGTTAGTAATGTGTAACAATTCTTCTTGTATTTGCAGAAAATCAAGAACCCCAACTACAAGGGCAAGTGGAAGGCACCAATGATTGACAACCCAGGTTTATTTTATTGCTAGCTCTTTTCTGTTGTGCCTTTTTCTTTTTATGGGAAACAACAAAATTTTAGGTTATTTATTCCTGTGCTTTTATATGGCCCACAGATTTCAAGGATGATCCTCATCTCTATGTTTTCCCCAACTTGAAGTATGTTGGTATTGAATTGTGGCAGGTATTCTTTTGCCTCTTTTTTGTCTACTCCTATGCTATTATCATTCCATGCCATTTTAGAACTATATAACAAGATAAATGTTTGTGTTTTGTCAGGTGAAATCTGGAACAATGTTTGATAATATTTTAGTTGCTGATGATATAGAGCATGCCAAGAAACTAGCTGAACAAACATGGGGCAAGCAGAAGGATGTATGTGCATCTCTGTATTTTGAATTATATATTTTTTTTTCATAGTTTTTTTTGTAATATTTGGCTGATGTTCTTGGCTTTTGCAGGCTGAGAAGGCAGCATTTGAGGAGGCAGAGAAAAAGAAAGAGGAGGTATTTTCTTGACTAGAAGCTATGTTGCTCCGACTCTTCATTTTTCTTGAAGTACCCGTGTCCGACCCATATCCGGACATGGGTATGAGAATATGATCCTCCAAAGACCCTCCAAATACATGAAAATCTTAGAACAAATTGAACATATCCATGTCGGACACATACCGGCATCCGACACTCACACCCGAGACCGAGTAACATAGACTAGAAGCATCTTATTTCTGTCTTATTTGCACTTATCACATCTCCTTTCTAACTAATGAAACATGATCTTCAGGAATCAAAGGATGACCCGGTTGATTCTGATGTAAGTATACAACATGCCTTCTTAACAATATGATTGCTCTGTTTGCTGTTATTATGGTTTTCATTGTGTTACCTGACTTTCCAGGTTGAGGACGAAGATGCTGAAGGAAATGAGTCTGATTCCGATACCAAATCAGACGCTGAGATAAAGGAAGAGGCTGAGGAAGATGTACATGTAAGTAGTTATTTTGCTGTCTGACTTTGCTAATCAATTTTATCAAATTGTATGCTTATTGATCAATGATTGTTCCTTTGCATGCAGGATGAGCTATAAGGCAAGATCACTGCAATATTTTGCTGACAATTTGGTTCGGAGATAAAAGCGCCATAAGTGCTCTAAAACATTTTCCTTTTTTTTTTTTTTTTTTTAAAGTTGTAGTCTTAGGAGTTTCCTGTTAGAGGAAAAAGGAATTGAAAGAGAACTCTTACTGATGCGTTTTATTATTTGATTTTAACTCTCTGAACAAATAGGATGATGTTTTGGTTTTTTTTTTTTTTTAGGATTACTAGATTTATCCAATAGTTTGAACAATTCAAGTTCCAATTCCAGCACCTTCTTCAGGCTTGGCATGAGCTTTTACTGCAATGACTGGGATATGGACATTATACTATTTCTCCTCCATTCTTCTAGAGCAATGACATGGTTCTTACAATTTCATGTTTAAATTTCACAATCTAATGTCTACTTTAAAAATGGGAATTTCTCTTAAGTTAGTACAAACATTACCTCGCAATCCATGATGGTTTATAATGGACAGCATTTGAGTTTCCTTCCTTTTTTTTTTTTAATAAAGGATTTTGTCTTTAAGAGCACTCTTTAAGATTGTTATATATGATAATAATTTTACCTAATACATTAAAAATGATGAATAATATATAATATATTTACCCAATACATTAGAAATGAGAATAAAATTATTTAACTATTGCATTTAATATAATATTATTATTATAAAATGTTCTTAGGGCACTCATAATATTGTATTAAAAGAAAAAATTGACAATTTTATTCATCATTTTCAATCAATTAGTTGAAGATATTATTATATTTAGTAACCTTAAAAAATGTCATAAAAATGCTCTTAAAACATTTATTAGCAAAATTCATAATATATTAATTAATTTTAAAAAATGTTTTTAAGATAATAGCAAAACTCATTAATAAAATCTTGCAGATTTCATCAAAGGCTTCTTTCCCATTTATGCAGACTTCAACTTTTGCTCCAAGTTTTTCAAGACTAGTCACTGTCAACTTCGGCCATAGCTTAATGTCTTCAACTACCACCATCTAAGGGCTTCTCAGTTTTTGTCCCATTATGTTTGTGTATCACTCTGTCTTCTCATTTGGATGCACGATTTGACTCTAATTACTTGAAACTGTATTTATTTCTGATTGCTGTTCAATGTAACCCAACTGTATGGATTCAATTGTGCCTTATTTACTGACTAAAGTCCATTTTCAGATGAACATGTTTCATTTTTTAAGGATGGTAATTTAAAATACGGATTCGGATATCCGTTGATATCCAATTCATTTTTTGCGAATTTGAATTTGCTGATTCGAATAAAAGTCGGATTTTGATATTATAATTACTATCCGCAATGGATTCGGAGCGGATGCGGATATAAAACCTCGAATATCCATTATCCGAATCCGCATTACTTCTGCAGATTAGGATAGCGGATTCGGATAGCAGATTCGGATATCCGAACCCGAATCCACTTATTTATAAAACACATAAATTTTGTTTAATTTTATATTTTTATTTTTAAAAAAAAAAGATTTATTTTCAGAATTTTAACGGATTCGGATATCTGGCGGATAATGTTATTTAATTCGGATTCGGATAGTAATATGCGGATAATTTGCGAATTCAAATTTTAAAATATTTTTACGGATTCAAATAATATAAAAAATCCAGATATTCAGCTTGCTGCCAACGAAACTATGATGTATCATCTGAAGTCATGAAAATGTCTGGATGAAGATGTTGTATACAGTTGACTGAAGCTTGATCTATTCCATGCTCTTTTTTTTAATGTAGCTGAGTATAAATTAACAGTTTTCTTCTGACTACTGCATTTATCATCTTTATATTGGACTGTCAGAATTGAAATATTTTGGTTCCAGTTCCTGAACAGTTTCACTTCCAAGATGGACTTAACCCGAATATTCTTAATTTCTTGCTTTTTTTGGATGCAGTCAATTAAACCAAGTTAAAGGCAGATGAAATTCACTCTCAAGAACAACATCCTATTTATCTTTGCTTGATCTGTTTCAGTCCAATGTGTCAGTAACTTTAACCATGATGTAATGCTTTTTTTCCCTTAAAAAATCAAAAGATCAAACTCTTGTTTGCTATATGAGGTTTGGCCAATTCCAACACTCCCTAGCCTGAGGCTCAACCGGCTGGATTCCTGTTGATAAATGCAATGTCTGGCTCAGGCCCCAGGCTAGTTATTTTGGATTTGATTAGTGATGTTCCATTATGGAAAAACAGTGCATTAGGAATCTCAGAACCAGGCTCAATCGACTAATTATTCAAGGCGAGACAGAAGACCGAGTCATCCGGGAATTCTGATAAGCTCGAGTGACAGATTGTCAGGAGGAGTAATGAAGCTCCATAGTTGAAATTTAAATTGCGGTAGCGGATGATTTTCGGTCGCGTAGCATTTATCGCGATTGCGAACGTAATGAATGTTATCGCGGTCAATTGCACTAAATATTGATTATGAATATCGGTAACAGAAAAAGCTAAAACCGTTAAATAACGACCGTAACATCGTATTGCAAGGCAGAATTTTTGGCCCACCTCCGTAGCCACTGGCTCCTAGGCCACCCACTGATGGTAATTCATTTGAACTATTATTATTCTACTGTTAGAAACAGACAAGTGGGTGCTCCTCCATAGCCACTTGGTTTTGGGATAAGCTGTGACTTTTCAGTTTTCCCTCGGAGCTATTTTCTTGTCAAGGGAATTTTCTTTTTCCCCCATTTTAACTTAAAATAGCATCTACTTGGTTTTACCCCAGTGCTCAGTTCTTAAGGTATTTGTTTGAAAACAGGAAATTATAATTTGTAATTGTAACTTAAAGAGTTACAGATGGCGCCATAGAATTCAGGAAGAGAGGACTGCCCAAGGGGCCTGTCATCATAATGATTCTTGGGATAACTCAGAAACTGTGTAAAAAGCCCGTCCACAATAATGTAGCTGGCTATGTTAACTTTTTATTTTTATAAAAGTATTCGTGTTCGACACATGTTCGGACATGAGTATGGAGATATATTTTTTTAAAGATCCTTCAAAATACATGAAAATCTTTTTAAAAAATTGAATATATTCGTATTGGACTTATATTCATGTCCGACCCTCACATTCGAATCCGAATAACATAAGTAGCTGGGACCTGAGTCCTGCAACCTGCCAAGGGGACCTTGTTTGATGTGATTTTGCCACTATTTGCTCTTCCAGGCTACAATTCAAATGCCCCCACAGATTGCATGAGTTGAGACCTGATATATCTTCTCATCTGATATTTCCTTACCTAATAATTTTGATTTCTTTTCCTTTCTGTTTCAAAAATAACTTGTGTTGTGGTCTTAAATTACAGGTTAACAACCAAGTTTATCTACAAACCAATTATATGAATAATCATATGATTCATGAGAGACATAATGTTGGATATTGTGACAGGCAGAACAAGCTTGTTCATGTGTTTTTTTTTTTTTTTTTTTTTTTCTTTTTGAGTTTTCAATTTCTCTTTTTTCTAAAAGGAATAGAGTGTCATGATGATCACAAAGAAAAAAAAAAAAAAACCAGATAGAAGAGGTCAAAAGAGATTAATCAATTGTTTGGAATTGGATACACTATCAAAATCAAGTCATTGTCGCATAATCTCAAACTCCTTTATGTCCAAGTCTAATGATCACCTTTTATGACAATATCTACCAACCAAAAGGCCCCATTGAAGGTTTTCTAACCATACTTTTTCATTTAATTTTAAGCTTTTCTTCTTAACACCAAAGATATTATTAATTGAGTTCATTTTCAACCAACAATTATTAAAGTTTTTAAACTTTAAAAACAGGATTAAAAGATGGACAAATATAAACCCAGTTTCCCAATGTTTTCTTGAGGCAAAACAAGTAAACATAGGAGCAATGTTGATGTCAATTCATATCTTTCCAAAATCACATCAAAAGCAGATCTCATGCAATATATAAAAACATCATGTGCATGTGCATGTGAATCACTAGGTTGAACCAAGAAGGAACAAACAAAAACTTGCAGAGTTTTCTTTTCTTTTCGAATATCGGTAGGTCAGGTCATATGGGGGGCCATCCTCATGTGCTAGTGCTAATCTGGGTTAACCCATTGGGCATCTGCCACCAAATTGTAAAGGGGAAAGTTGAGACTTGAAAGTTATGTCTACGTCAACCTGCAAAATATTGTCCGTTTCGATTCATTGAATTTTACGGTTTTGTCCACAAAAAAACGGCTCACAGATTGAAGATGATGTGAACACTTATACATTCAATCGAATTCTAGTACACTGCCGATGTAAGATTCATGACTCCACTCTAAGACCATGACAACTAACCTGAACTGAACCATGTGTGTGAATGTGATGTTATTGTTTCATAATCTAACAGGAAACAGTGTTATCTCAGTAAGAACCTGAAACCTTGTTACCTTTATGAACTCACTTTAAAATCTTACACAAATGGATCAATAATGGCAAGTGTTGTTCTAATTATTGATTTTTCGACATTGCCAGAATATTTTAATAAGTTCACTATGTTTTAGAATCAATTTAATATCTTTTCAACACAAAAGAAGGCCCAAGTCTTAGGTGAGAAACCCACAAGGAGTGGATGAATGTTCTCATTGATAGAACTTTATGAGAAATAGACTGCAAAAAACATGGAAATATTGCATATTGTTTTACATGTTATACAAGAGAACTGGGTCTAAATTCATTAACCCTCATAATTTCTAGAGGAATAGCTTCTCTTTTTTAAAACAAAAGAGAAGATCTAACTGTAAAAAAAAAAAAAATACATTTATGATCATTAAAATTCTTAATGAAAAGCTAAAGTAAAAGAAAGGAAAAAAAAAAAAATTCTATACAATTTCTTTCATACCCCCTAATTGACTGGATTTACCTGGAGGAAACAGGATTCAAAGCTCTAGCTAAGCCATTCATGGCACCATAACCTTTTGAACTAAATCCCAAGCACCCAAGCAAGCCTTGTCTGTAAGGCAAAAAAGTCTTCTTCCTCATTTCTTCAGCTTGTGCTCTATTTGCTGTGTAATGCAACTCATGTGGTGATGGTGGAACCCTAACCCTCCTTTTCCCAATCCCATTCACAGGCTTATTCTTACTGCTTCTTTGATTCTTTGATCCCCCACTTGACACATTACTTTTGCTCCCAGTCCCAGGTTTCTTTTCTTTTGTTGGAGAGAATGAAATAGTTGACCAGAACTTATTGTTGCTTCTTCCTTCACTTTTGCTCCTTAGAAAATCTTTCAAGAAAACCCATTTCTTTGAGCTTCTTCCAGCTGAAGAAGTCCTTGAAGAAGAAGCTGACATTGAAGAACTTGTTTCATTATACATCTCCTCAATATCATCATTCTTGCTGTCAGCTTTCTTGCCTAAATCTTTATCTAAGCACATGCTTTGGTCATCAAGATTGAGAACAAAAGTAGCATTTCTTAAAGGGGACATAGATCTTGTTCTTCTCCTTAAAGACTTATCCCTCAGCCTCAGATCTCTGCCTCTTACAACATTTCCATTTTCTTCATCTCCATGTTCAAGATCCACCAAAGGAGCCAAAACCTGAGGTCTTTCCAAATGGCTGGATAGCTTCATAGGTCTGATCTTTCCATTCAAGAAAAGTTCATCAGCTGAGCTCATTGATCCTGTTTGACCTGACCCTGAAAACCCAAATCTTGCAGAGAAATCAAACTCAAAACCAAGAGGCACTGAGTTATTATTATCAGGAGAAGATGGTTGGGTTGATGATACCACCATTGAAGCAACTGAGTTCATTGCAAAATGCATAGGGCTAGCTGGTGCACTGTAAAAGAACCCACCATTGATAAATCCAGGTCCTGGTCCTGGTCCTGGCGCCCAGCCAGGGCTTGAAGGAGCACTAACATAGGGTGTGGAGCAGGTGCTGTCATAGTCTTCAGAAAAAACTTGAGGCTCATGGGGATCTAGAGTTTGGCTATTTGGGGTAAGTTCTAGTTCTGTTTCTAAGTTTGAGATTTGGTTTGATTCATTGTATTTTGGGCTTTGGAAGAACTCCATTTTTTTTTTCTAGTAGAGTTTTGTTGATTGGTGAGAGAAGTGAGGAAGATTGTGAAAAGAGTCTTTGTTGTGAATGTTGTAAATAATGAGATAGAAAGTGAGAAAGTGAATGTGTTTCAGATTTGTTCATCAATGTGGGGGTGCTTTATAATTGTCAAATACCCAAAATGTCAATTTGGACTGTCCATTTGTCCCTACTAAATTATCAACTAAAATGATTTTCCTGAAATACTAATTTATTAATTTCCCAAGTTTCATAAGTGATATAGATAGTGATCCCTTTTCAATGATTAGTTAAAGAGAAATGTTAATTTCTTTCATTTTCAATGTTTTAACTCTTCTTATGTAATCTTCTTCTTAATATTTGTTAATTATTGAAATATTTCTCATTTTCTTCAACATGCAACAACCTATCTAATCTATCAAATCTTGGATGGTAGACCATTAATATAAAGATATTTATTAACTTACTATAACAAGGAAGGAGTTTTGGGCTCAAACTTGCTAATGCAAAACCAAACCATGAATCTAACATTTAAAAAGGAAGTATATTTGAAGTGATGTGACATTGATTGATTCCATAAATTCCTACACACCTCCTTCAAAAAAATTTAAAATTCAATTTCACCCAAAATTTAAAACTCAATTAATAATACCCTACTTATAAGGGTGAAATACGGGAGTTGAATGTCTCAACTTGTGCTACAATTGAAAAGAATTAAAAAGGGTAAGCATTGAAAGAAGAGTAGAGGGATCCAAGTGGGGAATGGGAAAGGAGCCAATGGTGACAAAAAAAAGCAAAACAAAGTACAAAAATATAAGAAAAAACCCTAAATTAGTACATTGTCAAATTAAAAGTCTATAAAACTTTCTTTGTATGGAGGGACAATGTTTTTAAGCATAGGTACACCATTGAAGAACAAAACAATAACTCCTCCTTCGTAGTAGATTTAACTATTCATGTATTTTTATCGTATTTATATATATATTTTTATGTTATAATCGTATTTAAGATATTATATATTTATATAAATTTTGACACGTTAATGATTCGTGTTATATAAATTTTGATACATTCATATATTCGTATCGTATTTATATTTTTTTCATATCATATCTAATTTTATATCATATTTTAATAAATATTTTTATATTCGTGTTGTGTTCAAAATTATCACGATTACTCTCATAGCATCTTAATTTTGGGGCAGCTGCTCCAAGACTGAGGTCTGGCACCTATACCACCCTGCTTCCTAAATCCTAATTAATAATTAATAATTGTTAGAATAAACTGATGACTTAATATTAGTAGTATGATTAAGTTAACGGTCAGAAGGATTAACATGCTAATTTGTAGGATTAAGATGCTAATCATGGTTAACATTTTCCTTTAAATTAATCAAAAGGATTAAGATTTCTAAATGCTAATCTGTGAACATCTCAGAAAACTCAGTCTCTTTTTCAGTTTTTGCCCTGTATCCAAGAAAGAAGAATATTGGTGGTAGTCTTTTGTAGCCAAGCCCAAGCCAGCCATAGGAGAAAATGGAGCAACCAATCAAGGCTTAACATGTGCATATGATTAAGTGTAATTTTTTTCCTTACCTTTATTAAAACCCTTTGTTTAATTTAAGGTTATGGTTGGTTTCTTTGAGGGCTAAGTACAAATCCAATTGTGATTAACTTATTATTGCTCATAATTCATAATTTAAGGAGAGAAAAAAATTCAATCCCTATAACTTCAAATATCAAGAAAAAAAGGAAAAATAAAGGTGATTTGATCTTGTTCTTTCATTGGTCCAGCCATCAAGATTTTCAGATTTTGGTTTGGAAGAGAACTTTAAGATCTTGAAAATGGCACATCATTAATAAATTTATCAACAATCTCTCAGTTATTGTTAATTAGGAAATAAATTAAGAGCTTTCTGGGTGAAGGATGTGCTGCTCCATATTCCACCTTCCAAACCAAATCTAAGAATCAAAAACTGCTCTAAAAAGTTGCTCTTCATCAAGGATGCAGAGTTTACAATTTTGAATTATATATATATATATATATATATATATTCTTTTTGAACAAAGAGGATAATAGAAGATCCATCCAGTGAACAATTTACCTACACACTGAGATTTAAATGGGAAGCCCCAAAAAAGGGCTATCTTAAAAGAGTCTTAAAGCAATAAATCAAAAACTAATTCATCAATTAAAGAAGTTAATATACTTTTTTCAATCTCTACACCCTCTTCAAATGCTTCCAGGTCAAAATCAAGCCATCTCTCATACTTTGTGTTCATGTCCTTGTCTACAAGGTCATCCACCATTATTATATCCCCCATGCTTTTCCAACTCAAGATCTCTTTGTATACCTCTTCTGCCAACCACCCTTTTTTTTGGAGCAATTTTCCCCACTTAACCCATCCTTTGCAAGTTCCAACCAAAAGTTTCCCACACCTTAACTCCAGGCTTTCACTCACACAATCAAGCAAAAGCTTTTGTTCAAGCTTGTTGTAATCTTCTCCATTTCTGTCTGTTCTATTCTGATGCTCAAGTTGATTGAAAGCATTCAGGGTCATAACATTTTCAGTCTGACCCAATGCATATTCTATGAACTTTAGCTCGGAATCTATTAGCACCATTTTCACATAATCAAGTTCCGAATTAGTTGACTCTTTAAAATCTCTCGAACTTGATGTCGTAGTTAGAAGCTTTTTGCCCATTTCTCCCACAGGTTTAGAAGATGCTGAGGTAGATAACTCCGCACCAAATTCAGTCGGAGACTCATTACCAGGAGTCCAACTTAACACTTCTTGATCTTGAGTCAACAAGAATTGCTTGATGCCTGCAAGTGTAGAGACGTGTATGTGTTGGTCAAAGAAGCGATAAAAGAAATTCCTTTATCTCGTTAAATCAGGTTTTAGCTTATACAGTAGTCACTGCAATAACATGGTTATTGAGTTTACTCATTATGAAGATCTATGCAAAAATTTCAGTATCATGCAAAATTCATAAACTAATACAAATGATTCTAAAATTATTCACTTTTCCACAAATAACCATTGCTTTGCCTCTCAGACATATAGTTAATTATTCTCCAGACATTGTCCCGAAATTTAATTGGCAATTACATTCATAGTAATTAGTAACTTCATATCATTTCTAACTAAATATAATACATAAGAAAATGGGTTCAAATGGAACAAATGTGGAATTCCAAGGAAGAAAATAAGAATAAGAAGATTACAGCTTACCATTGGTACCATCTTTGCAATCTGAGTAGCTCCCACTCGTGACAGCAGGTTCAAGAGTCGAAAGCAGGCTAGGCTGTCGATGATCTAATTCTATGCCAGTCTCGCTGCTTCTGCTGCTAGCATTTTGCTCTTCAATTCCTTCTGAAAGCTGGCATCATTCAATAAATTTAAAGTCATATGTTATCATTACGTAAGATTGAAAAATACGAATACAATTTCTCCATTGAAGTTAGAGATGTAATAGACAATTAAGGGGAAAAAAAAAATCAATTTAGATATATCTTATCAACCTTCCAAATCACTCTAGCTTGTGAAGAACTTGTTTGTGTACATGATGAAATGTTAAGAGTACCCATAGATGAATATCTATACTTTCAAATAGAATAAAAGGATGTTGGTCCCAGGTTATATAATAACAGAATCGGACACGAGATCAGATTTCAACAATTCAACAAATCAAAGACTCTAACTTGGTAGAAATTGAAACCACAAAAAATAAAAGGGGAAAGTTGTCCATCAGCTATCAACTTCTCTTTTCTGATCACTTTTCATAGCTATGTTGGCTCTGCTTTTAACTCATAAAACTGAAGTTTCTATGTATAGTAATTATTCAGTACAATTATTAAGTTTTTTTGGCTGATCTGAAGTCCAAGCACTAGATTCTATACTTTGGGAAAACCTTTTGCAATGTGGGACTTGATTATATATGCAAAGAAAAGCAGGAATTAAGCAAGACCTGCTAATAAAGTAAATGGTAGCAATAGGCGAGTAAAACAAACCTGCCACTTCCTTCTCCAATCAAGCCCCGGATTGTCGATTGAAGAGCGATCAAAGTCACCTGAGCTATATGAGATATCTTTATCTAGATCCGCCTGAAGCCTTTTGTGATGTCCCACTGATGTTGTGGTCACTGTACCAGATGAAGGCACTGAACTTTGCAAACTGGATGTCGGACTAGAAGAAGTCCCCTCTAAAATGATATTGCAGTTGGATGACTCAACTTTACATGCCAATTCCTGAAGCTTTTTTTCCAAAAGAACACTCAGAGAATCCCCACCAATTATATTAAATCCAGGAGAAGAAATTACTGAGCTTTTCAAAAATAGCAAATCATTGTCACCAGAAGGATCACTAACAAGGCTGCTGGTCTTTTCCGCACCTCGACTTGTGGAAGGTACATCAGGCATGGATCTTGTAATGGGGGATGTAAATGTAAATGAAACAACATCCATGCTTGTTTTCATTTTCTCTGCATCCTGATTCAAGTGCCCATCAATTGTAACATTACATTTTATGGACCTTTCTCTGCCATTTATTGATGAATTATCAGAAACAGTTTCTCCAGATGGAAGATCCTCATTTGCAGGCCGTTTCTTTCTAGGAAAATTCTTTCTTCTAGAGATGGGAAGCTCCTTTGCAGTATCAGTTGCCACTGAACCTGTCTTCCTGGACTGAGGTTCAGAGTTTATGGTCACCTTATTCATAGTCCTATTCAGCCCAATTGTACCATTTATGGAACTAGCCTTTCTACCTTGCCGGTCCAGGGTTGAAGTCTTTGATGTTGAATAATCTCTATTGGATATGCAATTCTGCTTCTGATTATTCTGCCTCAGCAGATTGTGTCTCCGATTTGCCGAAGTTCCTTTCTCCACAGTCCTTTGTACATCTGCCTGGCTCCTAGAAAACTGTTTTTGTTTAGCATCATTCCTTTCCTTCTGATTTGCAGAACTCCCATTACAACTCGACAATGACCCTTCTTTCCTCTGAACATTAACCCTTGCTTGCTCTGCGAGTGAGATTGATTTCCCCTTATTCCTCGAATTGTTAGAACTATCTTTTTCTGAATCCCTAGTTATCCTGAATGTCGGTGTATAATCTGATTTACTGCGACTCTTGTCCTTATGCTGTCCTTTCAAAGGCTTAACCGCACTCTCACTAGGCTCATCAGGTCTTTGAGGCCTGGATACTTTATGTGCAGCTTCAATTCTCTCTTTCAAATCCCGGATTTTCAAAGGAACTGAAGAGGACCCAAATGATGGCACTTTACCTTTGGAACTTGTCTGAGGACTAGCCTCAATAATCTTTGCAGCTGCCTCCATTATATAAGCTGCATTTTTAGTCGGGATGAACGCTGGACTCCTGATAGGAGACAAAAGCTTATGATGAGTGATTGGAATTGGCTTTGCTGATTTTGGAGGCAACATTTCATTCTGAAATCTCTCAATTGCTCGGTTCTGCAACTTATGAAACCTTGGTTCAACGCGATTTGAAGACAACCGGTCAAGCTTGTTAGAGATGTTGCTGTAGTCCGTAGGTTGATATTCATTCCGAGTACTTCTTTCGTAATGAGATACTCCAAGAGAGCAAGACCCCGAATATGGGGTACAGGAGGGCTCAGAGACATTCGGTATCGGCAATGAGTCCAGACCCATAAGCCTAGCAACAACTCCAGGTGCTCTAGATCCATATCCTTCATCACTAGTCACGGAGGAAGCAGAACTAAAATCTCCACTTCGTCTATCACTTAAAGCAGCATTGTACTCATCCCCCTCCGTCTTGAAATGCAGAAAAAAGTATACAATTTAGTCTTAAACTAATAATTTATCCGAATAACAGTAGAGCAAAAGACGATTAAAGGGAAGAAATTTCCCACCGTATGAGGCAGTGACTTAACTAGATTTTCCACAGGATTTCCTCTCTTTGATTCTTCTACAGTCAAAATGAAAACAGCATGAATTACAAACATTATTCACAATAAAGGAAAAAGCAACCAAACATACAAAAATAATACATGCATATCCATAAAAATGAAGAACAGATATGTACCTGATAACTCAGAATTGTTTGAGAACAATTTCTTCCTAGATTTACCATTCCAATCAAACAATTGAAAAAATCCTCCCTTTGAACGTTTCCTTTCGACCTCCATTATCTCATCTATAAATCAACATTACTCAAAGATTTAAACCCAAAATGCAATAGAGTTGCCTTATCACATCTTAACTCAGCAATGTGCAAAAAATTTCAATCGGTGAACATAACCAATAGCTAACAAAAAGGAAGGAACTTTAATTTCAAGAACCATACCTGATTTTGTTGCTCATTCAACTAACAGTTGAGGAGAGAAGAGAGAGCTTTTCTGACTAAAGAACATGAACAAGTGAATCAGATCTCCATAATCCAATATTTAAGAAAAACACAAATTAATGGAGATGCAAACAATCCTCCAAAAGGGAAAACAAATATGTAAATGAGCAAAAAAAGAAGTTCACTGTATAAAAAAAACTCACCTTGAATTCTTCAAAAGTAGCAAAACCCCATGATCCAGGTACCAAGATCCTTCCTTGTCACAATGGGGCTACATAAAAACAGCTAAATCCAACTGGGTATTCTTTAAATTGAACAAAAAAATTCAAACTTTTCAAAAAATCCCAATCAGTCTCCCCTTACACTCATTACAACTAAACTCAAAGCACCATTTTTCTTTCTTCCAAATATTGTAAGGTTTTCTTTTCTTTTTACTGCAAGTAGGATAATACAAATGCACAAAATAATAAAAAATGGAATTTGGTTTTAAATAAGATGGACCAAAAAAGGACACAAAGAAAGATCCATCACAGGAAAAAAATATTTCAATGACATTAGCATAGATACTGAGAGAGATTTGATTGATACCAGATAAGAAAGAGAAGGTCAAAATTTAAAAAATAAAATAAAAATTGGAGAGTTTAAAAGAGTAATAAATGTCTGGTCTGATCTTGAGCATTAAATCTTGGAGAAGAAGTGACATAACATAACACTACTGACTACACAACCCAACTCTGCCGTTGAAAATTTAAGGATCCAAGCTCTAAGTCTCCCTCCCTTGAGAAACAAATCAATTAAAAAAAATCCCATTTCTGCCATGTTCTTATAATTTTCTAAAACTTTTTAACCAATGCCATGCCACATGCATGGGGCAGTTTTACTATGGGTTTGGGACCTTTACCATTGGTTGGGCTCCACTTGCTATAAAAACACTTTAAAATTGATTTCAATTCAATTTTAAATTTCTTTTTTTTTCAAGTTATTGCCATCAAGTTTTATCTTTTGACTTGAAAGGGTGAATTGAGTTATTAATGACTTAAATTTTCAAAGCTGAAGAAATTAAATGAATGGAATAATTATTGTATTGTCATATTGTTGGAGGGTCTTAAATTTAATCAAATACAAGTAGTAGTTCAATGTCTTAATTTTTTAAGTCTTTTTAACTTAATTAATATCAGTATTACTTATTAAAGGTAATACAACAATATTTAATCTTTTGATTCAACGATTAATGTATGATTTTTTACTCAAAAATCAAGATTCTAATCTATAAATTATTACAATTCTAAAAGTGAAAATTAAAATTTTTCTTGTTCTTCCCTTTGTTATAGCCTTTAGCTCTTTGCAAGTTTATATTTCAAAGATTAAGAAGTCAAATGACAGCTGCCACACTGCCACTTCCATTGGAGGAACTGTTTTGTTCTTGTAAGAAAAAGAACAAAACAAACTACTAACTACATATTTATACTACTTAATAAATTGAATGAGAAACTAATTAATTTTATTAATAAGTTGAAGCATGCAATTGCAATGGAAGTCCAGTTTCTTTTGTTTGTCCTGTTAAAGATTCTTGTGATCTTAAGTTTTTGTTTCTATCCTTTTGTCTGGTTTTTGCTACAAACCAAAAACCAAGTTACCAATAAATTCACCCTTAATTTTGGTAAGTAATCAAAGGACAAATCAAAGAAGATCTTATCAAAATTTTGGATTATAGAGAATTTTTTACAACTTTAAGCAAAGGGGTTAGCTAGCCTGTTAGGGCACATGGTTTTATTTTATTGGATGGTTGACAAGTCAATGTCAATTATATCATAATCTTTTCTCTTGATTGAAGGTAAATATTGAATTTAATCATAACAATAGCATGGTTGTTGCATGTGCTATTTGTCAAATTATTCCTGTTTGAAGTCTTTATAATTAGTCATATGGCTATATATAGATATTAGATCTTATATTAGATTTATAATTTTTTATAGGTGCAATATATGATTCACAAATGAATGAGTGATAATTATTTTTTGTATAAAAAAAATCATAGCTTGAAGATAAAAGAATGAGTTGTAGTCAACTCTTAATGAATGGTAAATTGATATATAGTTATTTACGGATCCAGGTCCTCTCCAGTCCAATATTTGGACTGGAGAGGCCAATCCATGATATGATTTTTTCATTTGTAAAGATATTAAATTAATGGTTTTAATTGCACCACAAAAAAAAAAAAAAATTACGGTAAAACATATACATTTTTTACATATTTGTGTCTTTCGAATCTTTACTTGCTACAAATCAATATTTTATTTTACTTAATTTTCCACTATTTTTTGTTTTTTTTTTATTGTATTTCATTATCATATGAGAATTTAAATAATAAACTTGAAGGAAATTACTCGAGTAATATTATTGAGACTTGAGCCTCCAAAATCTAAAGAATAAAAAATAATAATACTATTGAACCACTCAAATTTGCAAAGCCAAAGGAATGTGTTTTTTATTTTCCAAAAAAAGAAAATCTAAGATGAAAAATGAATGAAAAAATCAATAAAAACCAATAAACTGCATTTAATTTGAAGCATTAATTGATCTTTTATACACATGACAAAATCATAATAAGGATTGGTCTCTCCAATCCAAACATTGGACTGGAGAGGAACCGGGATCCGTTATTTACATATGCTTACATTCAATACATAATAAAATAAATTCATTAAGAAAGTATAGTATATATATTTATGATTCTTGATTAATTATTTGAATTGTGTAACAAATGGCAATATATGCCTTTTTTTGCATTTTCTTATTAGTAATTAAATAGCAATCTCTAAGTTAAAAATGATTAAAAAAATGTATTTCAATTTCTAGACCTTTCTCCTAGTACCTGTTATGTAAAAGTAATGAATCACATTCACATCACATGTAAAGGACTTTATTAATTCATGCAGTGTATAAGAAAACACTACCCGATCCATTCCTGCGTGATGAAGTGTTGGCGTCTGGAAAGGATAGCAAAAGATGGTGCCTTCCACACACTGCTGGCCTCTAAAAGTATTCTTACTGCAAAGGGCTTCCTGCAGTTGCAAGTTACTGATCCATCTGCACCTATGCTACTCAGACTCGGATTTGAGTGTCAGATACGGGTATGTGTCCAATACGGGTATATTCAATTCTTCTAAGTTTAATTTTACAGGTATTTGGAGAGTTATATCCCTATACCCATGTCCGGATATGCGTTGGACACGTGTGTCAGACACGGATATTTCAAGAAAAATAAAGAGTCGGAGTAACATAGATCTACACTACGCAATGTAAGTGAATAATTGTTCATGTAGTCTTGGTGCATGTTTTTTCTCTGCATTTTTTTTATTCTTCTGCTGAACCTATCTGAATAGTGACATTACTGCAGATTCTCAAGAGGTGGGATCTCAAATAGGGTATGGGATACAATCATACAACATGTTTTATCTTGTGTTTTAGATGATGAATGAGTGGTATACCTACTATGGAGCTGCACAAAGGGTTGGACTCCTATTAAATTCCATTTACCGGGTTGTGGCAGCCTATGTTGCACCGACTTTTCATTGTTCTTGAAGTATCCGTGTCCGACATCTTTGTCCGACGCATATCCGGACATGGGTATGGGGATATGATCCTCCAAGAAACCTCCAAATACATAAAAATCTTAGAAAAAATTGAATATACCCGTGTCGGACACATATCGGTGTCCGACACTCACATCTAAAATAAGTGGCAGCAACATTTGATGGCCAAAATTACCAGCCTGTTGGAAAATTTACCTTTTCTCAGAAGGTTAGTGTGTCATTTTCCATGAAACTCATATAGATACACAAAAGTAGAGATAGTAAATAAATCATATCATTTACTGTACTTCACCTCAGATATGTTCCATATGACTTAATAAAATTGAATGGCTTCTCCAATAAATTTGCAGCTTCTGGTGAAAGATGCAAAGAGACAAGCTTACAAGAATGTTTCAAGACCTGGTCTTGACTGATTGGCGACCAATTTTGGGCCTCTCAATGCCCTTGACAGATCTGCTGCCTGAACCACTTAGCATCCCGAACTATGTTGCTCCGACTCTTCATTTTTCTTGAAGTATTCATATCCGACACCCGTATCCGTCGAATATCTAGACATGGGTATGGAGATATGATCCTCAAAGAACCCTCAAAATACATAAAAATCTTAGAAAAAATTGAATATACCCGTGTCGGATACATACCCGTGTCCAACACTCACATCCGAGTCTGAGTAACATAGATCCCGAAATTATTCCTGCAGCAACCTGATTTCTCAGTTGCAAACCAAGGTACCATAGTTTCTATAGTAAATTGAATTATGCAAACATGATGAAATTTATGGAGATGATCTATTAATCAGTTCAAATTCATTCTTTATTAATTGAAGTACAAAATCAACTAGGCACCCACCTGTATATATGCTTATGGAATCCTTAAGATGATGAATCCTATGTCAGCAGACAAACATAAATGTTTCCCCCTGTATCAACTAAAGAGAGAAGATTAATGGTTAAATTTGCCAATTGGACCTCAAGATAAACTTTGGATGTCACGTATAGCTATGTTACTCGGATTTGGGTGTGAGTATCGGATACAGGTATATGTCCGACACGGGTATATTTAATTTTTCTAAGTTTTTTCATGTATTTTTAGGGTCATATCCCCGTACCATATCTGGATATGGGTCGGATAAGGGTGTCGGACACGAATACTTCAAAAAAAAATAAAGAGTGGGAGCAACATAGACATATAGACATCATATAGTTGCTATTTCAAAGTACAAGTTCGTAAACTCTTCTTGCTCTTAACCTGATTCTAAATACTACCTTTTCTGATTTCATTGATTCATTGTATGTATGCAGATCAACCAGACACGCCACTGGGTTTCAACCAATCCTCAACATCCATTTCCTATGCCTATGAAGTGGAAGATACCAATTAATTACAGGTTTCTCTACCACAGGATGGACGTGCAATTCAAGCATTTAATCCAATGCTAAGAAACAGTTTCAGAATGGAGGGAATCTTCCCTTACAATGGAGAGAAGAAAAGTTTGTCACTTTTGCCAGATTGCCATGCATTTTGCTACTGAGGATAATTCTCAAGCTCAAATGCCAAGTTGGGCTTCAGCTAGTACTCCAGCATGGTTGACAAGGCAGTGGATTTTTTATTACTCCAGACTGTGAATCATCTGTTGGGATCCTTTCTTCTTCCCCAAACTTTGATCTACATAGCCGAAGCATGGGAGAGGCCAGAGAAGTGTGGCCCAAAGCTGGGTGGTTGAAGTTACGAGCTGTTATCCAGTGGAGGTCAATTAGGCGCGGAGCTGCAAGGAGGCGGCTCTGGCTGCCACAAGGCATATGTATATAAAATGACTAGATTAAATCAAGCAATTAAGCTAAGCATCTCAGAATTTTGGAGGCAAGCTTCTCCAAGACGTGTTAGGTTAGTTTTGCAGGTTTTCTGCTTTTCATCTGTCAATGTTCTATAAGTTGATTGCTAAATAGCATCTACTTATATTACTTGGACTTGGATGTGAGTGTTGAATACTAGTATATGTCTGACATGAGTATGTTTTTTCATGTATTTGGAGGGTTTTTAGAGGATAATATCCCTATACTCATATTCGAATATGCATCGTACACGGATGCTGGACAAGAGAATTTCAAAAAGAAAATGAAGAGTCATATGAGCAACATAGACACCTACTCTAATTTCATGAGTCAGGAGCCAAGAATCTCATAGATGTTTTAGCTTAGGTTTCTAGATAATATGTAGTTGTTTTTCCTGTGAAAAGGCTTTGTGATTAGCTGAAAGCTTTCATTCTTTTAAGTTGTAACAAGTGCAACAAAAAGGGTATTTGTAAATACTGTTTGTGAGTTAAAATCGTTAATGTAATAATCAGAAGTCTGATATTTTCAGTAGGATCTATTTATTTAATACATGATAAGCATGGAATCATCGTCAAGGGCAACTTGTTGTAAACTGCTAGTCATCTTGACATTAATTCTCTTCAATTTTCTAACTCAGAGTGTAACATCCATTCTTGTTTCTGTTGGAATAAATAACATCCATGGACTCTGATTAGCAGCAGGGTTACAGACTTGTTAGATAAAAGAAATGGCAAAATCGTAATTATAACCCAATTCATAACCATTTTATGAAAATCGTTTCCCAACAATTTTATATAAACCCTCTCTCTCAATTTCTCTCCCTCTCTTCAAATCAATTAAAATCTCTTTAAAATCCTCCAAAAAGATTTCATTTTTACTCTTAAAGTTTTCAGTTTTTGTTAGATCACTTTATTTCTCTCTCAATAGTAAATTAGAGAAGATGTCGTTGAGACCAAACGCGAGGACGGAGGTTCGGAGGAACAGATACAAAGTGGCGGTGGACGCCGAGGAAGGGAGGCGGAGGAGGGAAGATAACATGGTGGAGATTAGGAAGAATCGACGTGAAGAGAGTTTGCAGAAGAAGCGACGTCAAGGACTCCAAGCACAGCCAATGCCTGCTTCTCTTCACTCCTCTGCTGTTGAAAAAAAGGTCATTTTTAATTGTTTTATTTTCTCTTTTATTTTTTCAGTGTTCATAAGTTGCTAAAGTTGTTAAAGCTTGTTTTTTACGATATTGTTTGGTTTTGATTAATCTTATGGTAGTTTTTAAAATTTTAGAGAATTTTGTTTGTATTAGGTTTTTATTGTGTTGATGAGACCATAATTATTATTTTTTTGGTGTTTTTTCGATTGTTTGATTGGGAACTCTGTTGTAGTATAAACATTTCGGTATCTGGTCTATGATGGTTGTTGTTTTATGTTAACACAGTAACATGAATTGTCAAATTAGGGATTCAGTTTATTGGTAAATTTTTTTTTTTTTTTTTTGTTTATTAAGCTTAACGATTAAGTTAGCTTAAATTCTGCAACAAGTTTTAGGGGTTAGTTTTTAAATTGTCAAATTAGTGCTTCTTGATTTGTGTTTGGACTCCTGGTTAGTTTTTTTGCATGTACATGGTAGTTTTAGTTCCATCCCTTCTATTTTTGGTAAGAAATTCGGCCAGAATTAATTAAATAGTGTTGTTAAAATGAGGCTCCTCTTTTAATTTATTTCAAAGCAAAATTGTTGTGAATAATTGGCATGCTTGTTCCATGAATTTTGTTTTTGCCACGGTTTACTTTGCGAAAGCTTCTATCAATTATTTGCATGATTGGCTTTGTCTAGGACTTGATTGAGCATTGGATTGTTCTGATCATGTTCAATTCTTTGACTGCAGTTGGAAAATTTGCCAGCCATGGTTGCTGGTGTCTGGACTGATGATAGTAATATGCAGCTTGAGGCAACCACACAGTTTAGGAAATTGCTTTCAATTGGTTAGCAATTCATCCTGTAATAAATTTGGTTTGATAGTGATATAATTTCTAAACTACATACCTTAATATCTTTTGTTATTTATTCCAGAACGCAGCCCACCTATTGAGGAAGTGATACAAGCTGGAGTTGTTCCTTGCTTTGTTGAATTCCTTATGAGAGAGGATTTCCCACAGCTTCAGGTTGGATTTCCTGTTAGCTTCAACATTATTTTATGACTTCATATTTCTAGGTTTAAGATTCTTACTAGTTTAATATTTCTGTAGTTTGAGGCAGCCTGGGCCCTCACTAATATTGTTTCTGGGACATCCGAGAACACGAAGGTGGTAATTGATCATGGGGCTATTCCAATATTTGTGAAGTTACTTGGTTCCCCTAGTGATGATGTTCGTGAGCAGGTAAGCATATGAAAGGAACTTAGTGTAGTTTTGATTATTGACAGAATGAAGAAGTGTGACAAATTGAATTTTATTTAGCAAAAGCTAGCATGAAATGTTTTATAATCTTATTTTCTCTTTTCGCTCTGAACATTCAGGCTGTCTGGGCGTTGGGAAATGTTGCTGGTGATTCTCCTAGATGTCGTGATCTTGTCCTTGGTCATGGTGCTTTGCTTCCTTTGTTGGCACAGTTGAATGAGCATGCTAAACTTTCTATGCTGAGAAATGCTACATGGACACTCTCAAATTTTTGTCGGGGCAAGCCCCAGCCTCCCTTTGATCAGGTTTGACTTTCTTTCCCTTCTTTTCTTGGGGAACTGTTTTTGGTTTAACAAGGATTCACAAGTGTGTTCATGTTCAACGTTATTGATTTACAATGCAAAATCATTGTCCTTTGTCGGCCTTTGAAATCTGAGACGGTGGATTGTGTTTTGTATCATGAAAATTATACATTGCAATACACTGCTAACATTAACCCAGAAAGTGAGATATTGCACATCTCTAACATTACACCAGGAAGTGAGATATATATCTAGGAGGTTTATGAATATTGAGTATTATTATGTAGCTATGAATATTTTATGGCAATTCAGTGGTGGGGTTGAATTAATTATTATCTTACTATCCTTTATTTATTGTTCAGGTTAAGCCTGCACTTCCTGCATTGGCACGTCTTATTCATTCAAATGATGAAGAAGTCTTAACTGATGCATGTTGGGCGCTCTCATATCTTTCCGATGGTACAAATGACAAAATCCAAGCTGTTATAGACGCCGATGTATGTGGGCGTCTTGTGGAACTTTTGCTGTGAGTTAGACTATTTGCTCTTTCTATTTCTGATTTATTTGATTGTTTGCCTGACCTAAATCTAAAATTCTGTGGCTTTCACAGGCACCCATCTCCTTCAGTGCTAATTCCTGCTCTTCGCACAGTTGGAAACATTGTCACAGGAGATGATGTGCAAACCCAGGTATTAGCCACTTCATAGGTTTTCTTCTTTTAAATATCTTATTAGGAATGTAAATCCTTTTCCATTTATCTTCTTAATTGTGGGAATCCCTAGTTTTCTCACTCAAACCACAATGATAAGCCCCCTCTTACATTTTATAATGGATGCAAGAATTTTTGGGTTTAGTCTTTAAAGATTATCTTTTTGCTTATATATAGTATAATTGTTTTGTCTTTTCTCATTTATGGGAAAATCTTTTTGGCAAACAGTGCATTCTCCGTCATCAAGCATTGCCATGCCTTTTAAACCTGTTGACAAATAATTTTAAAAAGAGCATCAAGAAGGAAGCTTGTTGGACAATCTCAAATATCACAGCCGGAAATAAGGAGCAGATACAGGTAACAATTGGAACTGTGTCACTTTCTTGTTGCCTTGGTATTTATTTTGGTTTTATCAATTTTGGATCCATGATTTTGTCTGTATTCATTTATGCCATGAAACAATGTATAATGATATGAATTTTACAGGCTGTGATTGAAGCTAATATTATTGCTCCACTGGTTCATCTGCTTCAAAATGCTGAATTTGATATTAAGAAAGAAGCGGCATGGGCCATCTCAAATGCTACATCTGGTGGTACTCATGATCAGATCAAGTCTGTAAATTATTTACATCTTAGTTGTTTGGAATCATGTCTTGGTAGATTATTAATGATAAACTAGTTCTCATCTGGGCATTTCACATATTTCAGGTTCCTTGTAAGTCAAGGTTGTATCAAGCCATTGTGTGATCTTCTTAATTGCCCTGATCCAAGAATAGTTACAGTTTGTTTAGAAGGGCTTGAAAACATTTTGAAGGTAGGAGAAGCTGATAAGAACCTGGGCAGTACTGGAGGTTTGAATCTCTATGCACAAATGATTGATGATGCAGAGGGTCTAGAGAAGATTGAGAATTTACAGTCTCATGATAACGCTGAGATTTATGAAAAGGCTGTGAAAGTTCTTGAGACATATTGGTTGGAGGAGGAGGATGAGACATTGCCGCCAGGTGATGCCTCTCAAACAGGGTTTCATTTTGGAGGCGGTGAGCTTCCCGTTCCTTCTGGGGGGTTCAATTTCAGATAGAGGTATGTGTTGCTGCTCTTTGCATGCATTTGTTTTTGTGTTTTACTCTAATGGGAGCATTAGATGTTTTTTTAAATGGGATAGACCTACGTTGCTCCAACTCTTCATTTTTTTTGAAGTACCCATATCCGACACATATTCGGACATGAGCATGTGGATATGATCTTCCAAGGACCCTCCAAATACATGGAAAAACTTAGAATAAATCAAACATACCCGTGTCCGATACTCACACCCGAGTCCAAGTAACATAGAGATAAACAGTTGTCTGATTATGCATATCTGACTATTGTTTGTATCTGCTTTTGCGTTTTAAAAGCCGTTTGCAAATAATATTTCAGGAATTTTATCTGGTACTGTATTGAAGTCCTTATGGAGATGATGGAACAATAGTTGGGTTCCATGTCAGGCGTCTTGTCATCATGTTTGGGTCCAGGGTCCTGTCCAGGGTCGGGTGTGGTGTCGAAGGTACTAGGCTGGCGTGGGTTAACAACACAGCCAGGTTCATATTATGCAGGAAGGGGAATGATCTGCTACAGTAAATTGAGGAATCGGAGTCTTTATTTTCAGTGCTCGTAAAACAAATATTTGGTCAGTCTCAATTTGTAGCTGTCATGGTAGTGGTGATGTCTTTGCAATAGCTTTGCATGCGTTGTTGTGTGTGATTTTGGCATTCCTTAAAGAGTTACCTTCTTGTTATGAGTAAACATGAGAATGAATGTTGTCTTATCATTTCATGCATCAAAATCTGCCCATTTAGATGGTCTTATATTTTTGCGTAGGGTATAAAATTCCTCATTGGAAGCTGTCAAAACTACATTTAAGGGGGAAATAGAGTTATTGCTATAATTGATGGTTATATATATATATATATATATATATATATATATATATATATATAAAACCATCAATTATAGTATATATATATATATATATATTTTCCCTCCTTATGTTTTCCACTTGACCTTTGAGCATTCAATCTGTCCTGCCTAGGGATGACAATTTAAAATGCAGATTCGGATATCCGATCCGTTTTTTGCGGATTTGGATAAAAGTTGGATTCGGATATTATAATTACTATCCGTAGCGGATTCGGAGCGGATGCGGATGCGGATATGAAATCTCGGATATCCATTATCCGAATCCGCATTACTTTCACGGATTCGGATATCCATTATCCGAATCCGCATTACTTTCACGGATTCGGATATCCATTATCCGAATCCGCATTAGTTTCGCGGATTCAGATATTCGAATCCGAATCCTCTTATTTGTAAAACACATAAATTTTGTTTAATTTTATATTTTTATTTTAAATATATATATATTTATTGAATTCGGATTTTTAGCGGATTCGGATATCTGACAGATAATGTTATTTAATTCGGATTCAGATAGTAATATGTTGATTAAATGCAGATAATTTGCGAATTTGGATTGGATAGTACAAAAAATACAGATATTCGATCTGCTGTCACTCCTGCTTGCTTCCTCCCATCTCCCTTTTAAATTGTTTAAGAAATGTTTTAGTCACATGACTGAATCTGTCATCTTAGATCAATGTACAATTAGACATTTGTTTTTTTTTTTTTTGTGGCAATGGAGCAGGTGGGCTTTACTCTTTTGTAAATCTTTCATGTTTGAGTGTTACATGATCCATACTGAAGTAGTAAAGTTTCAAATTGGCCTGAAGTTGCATGTCTGGGTTTCGAATTTTAATATTTGTAATTTTTTTTTTATATTAAACTTTTGACTTTTTTTGTACTAAAAAAATAGTTTCAAATTAGCCTGAAGTTTGGTGGAAAGATACAATCTCAGCTTGAAGCTTTTGAGATCACCTCAGACACTCTTTTGCTTAGATCCTAACTTAGATGGTGAGAGCATATGATTGCTGGAAATGATTTCTAGTCAATTTGGGAGAAACCCCAAAAGCCATTGCCTAGTAGTTGCATCCTTTTGGGCTTTGTCATTGGAGGATTTACTGCGGGGCTGCCTGGAATTTTCATCAGAGCGCCAATACTGAGCTCTACAATTACTTAAAGACTAATAAAAAACCAGAAGGGGACAGATTGGGTTCAACAATGTTCTAATTTTTCTCTGTATTGGGTCTCGTCATGTAAAAGTTTGTAAAAACGTTAAAATATTATATCCTGTCTGTCTTCTAGAGAAAGAGAAAGAGATTTCAAAGCTCAGGTCTTGATGTACAACACACTTAAATGTTTTGAAGCATGGGGAACTTAAAAGCCACCACTCACTTCTAGACCTGTTCATGGATTGGATAGTTCATCCGATTCGATTTGTATTGGATAGGGTTTGGGTTTCAATATTTGTGATCCGAATTGATCCGGATCATTGTTCACGTATTAAAAATATTATTTTTTAAAAATTTAATTAAGAAATGAACAGTGATTTGGATCTATGGGTCGGTACGAATCCGTCCAAGATTGGGTCTGGACATGAAAAATAAAAAGCTCTACCCCACACTCCATTAACAAATTTTGATTATTTATTTTCCATTGGAGACAGAGCTTAGCATCAGACAGACCACAATCTCCTTTTCAGGCCTTTTTGTAACACACATTGGGTTCTTCTATAACCAGCCATGGATGGATGATAAAGAATTGGGTTTTTTTAGTTTGGATTTTGCTAACCGAGTTTTCTAAAGATACTTTTTAAAGTTATTATATATAATAATATTTTTATTCAATGTATTGAAAATAATGAATAAAATTATTAATTTTTGTATTTAATATAATACTTTTACTATAAATAATATATCAACTAAACTTACGGGCAAACGTTAGTAAAACTCTTTTAGTTTTTAGGAGTTTGATTTTTTGGGGTCCTTTTTGTTCATTCAAGGATTGGGTTGGAGGCTTTTTTCTCTACCTAAAATGGACAAAACAAAAGAGAAAGAAAAGAAATCAAGTTCTTTTAGAGCTTTCTTTTTTCATTGACATAGAGCTAGTTTAGCATTGCTGTTGGAAAAAATTTGGATTGAAAAAAGCTCGAGTTGAAAAAAGTGTGTTTATAAAGTGTGATGAAAAAGTGTGGTTTAAAAACTTTTAAGTGTTTAGCATTGCTGTGAAAAAGTGTTATAGGAAATTGAAATGTCAAAAAAAGATATGTTTAAAATAATAAAAGTGTAAAGATATGAAGATAATAAAGTCATTTTATCCAAAAGCTAGCTTTTAAAGCCCAAAAGCTATATTTTTTGGCTTTTTGGTTTGGCTTTTCAAATCATGGTTTCAACAGCAGAAGTCAAAATTTTTTATCTATTTAGCATTGCGTTTAAGGTGAAAAACAGTTTTTGACCTCAAAAACTGTGCCATAAGCAATGCTAAACGAGACCATAATCATAATTTACCTACATCCTTAACATAACCAATGTATTCAATTGGATAATTAAAAGGTTTTTTTTTTTCCTTCTTTTAGTCTGAAAAATGGATGGAAAAGATGTGCTATTTGATTTGAATATGATTGGAGTTTCATGGATATTGACAAACATGGTAAATCAGGTGGGCTTAATTAGTTAATTATGCCTATCCCCTCCTGCATGTTGCCACGTGGACTTCGCCCTTCTCAAATATTTTTTGGCGGGTGTTGCTCCCCCCCAAAAAAACCTAACATTTTTTTTTGTTCATCAAGAGAAGAGGCGGCGCTCTGCTGTAACCAAGGGCATTCTCGTCTTTTTATTACCCTCTGTCTAGGGTTTTTGTGTCTATCCCCTGACCACCCCTCACTCCCTGTCGGTTCACTTTTCATTTTTTTTCATGGTTTTTTCACTCATTTTCATTAGCCAAGCCTTTCTCTTTCTTTTTGTGTTTTTGAGTTTTTGGGTTTCTGGGTTTTGATCTCTGAGAGAAAAAAAAAAGCTCTCTCCTTTCCTCTGTTTCATCTCTGTTTTGTTTTCCCTATCTTATTTTCAAGGAAATGATCATGGTTTTTTATAGTTACAAATTTGGTATTTCTTTGTTCTTCAAGCTCGAATAGCCCTTTTTTTCCTTTTTTTTTTTTTCCCCTTTGCTGTTCTGTTTAATCAAAGACCTTTAAAGAGTTGCTTCATGGGTGTAATGGATCTGAGAGAAAAGGTGGGGTCAAAAATTCACCTTCAATTCAAAGTTTTTTTTTTTTTTCTTTTAATACTGATTTGATTGCTGTTTATGATTCAGAAATCATTGAATGAAGATACAATGAGTGAGAATAACAAGAAGTTTTGTATTGATTGCAAAACCACAAAGACCCCTCTTTGGAGAGGTGGCCCTGCTGGCCCCAAGGTATTATTTTCACTTTCTATTTTCATAAAAAAAAAAAAAAAAAAATCTCATTTTTGAAGTTTGGGGTTTGTTTATTGCCTTTTCTTTTAATATCATTAGTTCATTACTATGAGTCCTCTTGTAAAGCTCACAACTTTTCATATATAATTTTTGTTTCTTTTCTAATTGATGAATCTTTGTCTCATCTGATTGCTTAAAAACTTAAAAGTACTCTTTTGTATTTTGGTTAATAATCAATTAATCATCACCAATCTGTTAATATGCTTTGCTTAAGGTATTTTTATCTAGGTTTCATGACTTATATTTCACTTGTTTGTCAATAACTTTAACTGATCCTGGCTTATGATTGATGGGGTTTTTTTGTGTATTTTTATCTAGGTTTAATGACTTATATTTCACTTGTTTGTCAATAACTTTAACTGATATTGGCTTATGATTGATGGGTTTTTTTTTTTTTTTTTGAGTACTTTCAGTCACTGTGCAATGCATGTGGGATCAGATATAGGAAAAAAAGAAGAGCAATGTTAGGTTTGAACAAAGGATCAGAGAAGAAGAAGAAAGAGAGATGGCATTCACCAACCAGTTCTGCAGCTTCTATTGCTACAACAAATAATAATGTTGGTGATGATGAGATTGAGAAGCCCAATGGCAAATTTAATGGGTTGAGTGAGACTTTGAAGATGAGATTATTTGCTTTGGGAAGTGAAGTTTTAATGCAAAAATCATTATTATCTGGGGTGGTGAAGAAGCAAAGGTGTCAAAGGAGAAGAAAGTTGGGAGAGGAAGAACAAGCTGCTTTTTCTTTGATGGCATTGTCTTGTGGCTCAGTTTTTGCTTGAAAAAGAGAGACAGAGACAAGATACCAAAAATGGGGGTTACAAAAAAAAAACCCTAACCCACACAACTCCTTTTTCTTTTCTTTTTTTGATTTGTCTTTTTTTTTCAAGTTTTCCCTTTGTCTCTTACTAGTGAAATGATAATCATAATACCCTTGTTCTTGACTGCTGTTTTGTTCTTTTTAGCCTGTGAAGAATTGAGGGGAAGTAAGTAAGCAAAAAAAAAAAAAGAGGTGAAAGAAGAGTAATGTTTTTGAGAATGGGCTGATGATGGCTCAATCATAATGTAAATATTAGTTTCTTAATTAATGAACAATGAAACTTTTATCTTTTAAGTAGGCATTGCAGCTATTTCATACCTACCAAACAATTTTACTTTATTTGGCTATGAATGATGATTCAAGCAAATAGATTCATGAGGGGAAATTTGTTAAAAGTTTTGGACTGTCTTTAAATACTAGTGCTAATAATTTTGTTCCCTTTGGAAATTGAAAATTTTGATAAATTATATATTTATATAAATTTTGATATATTAATAATTTAAATTATATAAATTTTAAAACGTTTATATATTCATATCATATTTTATATTATATTTTAATTATTTTTTTTTACTTACCTTTGTTAATTGTAAAGAAACAAAGGATTGGATTGGAGCACATATGTCCTTATGGGCTTGGATTGGTCCTCCTCATGATTCAACCAATGAGAATAACATCAATAAAACCCAATACTTATATGTTTTGTTTCTTGCAAGCTACAACAATTTAAGGACCCATATGATCAAAAAATGACAAAAACAAACAAAGAAACTAGGAACAAGTGGAGTGAAAAAATGTATACATTTGGGGCAAGTTATAGATAGATCCATCACCAAGGATGTGAGAGTTTGAGTTGAAAGTTCAAATTGGGGTTAATCATAATAATAAGACATCATTTTTCCTTCTCTATCTATTTTGAGATAAGAGTATAAGACAACTAATGATAACAAAAATTTTAGACTCACCCAAACCCAACACACAAAGACAATATAATATGTTGTCTTTAAATAATGTATGGCTTATCACATTGCTAGAAGTTAATTTCCTCATAAAGAAGAATTCCAATTTCATAAGAAAAAAAAAAAACAAAAACTTGTCGGGTTTGTTCTTAACAATGTTAAAAGCCCCTTATGAAACTCCTTTAATTTAAGACGATCCATCGTTCCAAGAAAGCAAATTATTCAAGAATTTCATATTTCATTTATCGTCATATAAGAAGATTTTCATTAAGCATTTATGGCTATATGATTAAAGCGTCAAACTCATAATTGATGAATTTGTAAGTTCAATTCTTATCGGATGCACACTTATATCAATGAAATCTCAATGATATAACATATGAAAAATAACAATTAACATTCTTACTGAAACTCGAAAGCATAAGAATATTTTATTTTATTTTTGATTTAGGGATAAAATTAAATATACAATTATCAGTGAAAAAACAATATACTTCTAATCAAATCAAAGAGTGTAGTTCACGGCACCTAAGCCTATTTACTTGCCCCAATGTCTCAAGTAAATATTATATTTTATCATAATTCAGACATGATCCTTTGTTTGAGGATCCAAACTTTCATGTGCTAAACCTGACCCCCAATTTCACCTAACTATTAATCAGATATAATGTATTGTCTTTTTCTTTTTTTTTTTTAATTTATTTAAAAGAATTTAAGTATCCCATAATTGAAAATTGAAAGTTAATTTTTTTACATCATTTTTAATACATTGAATGAAAATATTATTATATAATAAATTTAAAAAATATTCATTAGTAAAATCCGTTAAATATTAATTAAAACATGCTTATTTGTAATTTATAATTATAATTTAATATATTATTAATAGAATATATTAATTTAAAAAAAAAAAAAAAACATATTCAAAGCATATGTGGGTATACTAGTTTACTGTTTACCCAAATTGGAGGAAAAAAAGAAGTCAAATTATGACCCGAAACTTACGGATCGGGCGATGCACTGAATCCGAGTCTGGGTGGTGGGGCTCAACGTCTCTTCTCTCTCTCTCTCTCTCTCTCTTAAAAAGGAAAACTGAAAATCTCTCTTTTCTATAAATGTAAACTACTTGTGTTGGAACCATTTCACAAACACGTAATGCGCTTTTCTCCACGTTTCGAATCACTGCTAACACAAGGCACGTTTCTCTCTCTCTCTCTCTCTCTCTCTCTCTGTGTGTGTTTGGTTGCTGGGAATTTGAAAGAAAATTAAGAGAAAGGTTTTTTATATTATTATGTTTATATTCATTTCATGATTTGAAAATGGAGAGAGAAAGTAAAAGAAAGCCAAATTCAACTTGGCAAAACGTTGTTTTGATTTTAAGTTTTAAACTTTTTTTTTTTTGAATGGATAAGAAAAGAGAAAAATCTTAGATTTTGAATTCAAATTTTAGTTTTTGAATGGATAAGATGGGACATTAGTTTTTTTTTTTTTTTTTGAATCCATAAAAGTTTGATTCTTTTTTTAAACTGTCAATAAGCTTGATTTTTTTTTATTTAATTTTCCCAGATCCTTTGAAATTTCATTATGTGCCAGCGAAAAATGCTGATTCTATTAGGTTGAGTTATTTGATTAAATAGGTAGTCTTTGTTTTGTTAGAGTCAAGTTAACAATTTGGTATTAATTGTGCTATTGATGTCAAAAAAAACAAGCTGCCATTGTTTTTTCACCATTGTGATTCAGTTTTTGGTGTAAAAATTGACTTCAAAGATGCAACTTTTTAAAGTTTTCTAGTGATTAGTTTGATAAAAAATTAGGATTAAAGTTCACTCCTTGATGGCTTGTTCAATAGTTTTCAATGATGTGTGATATGTAAAATTCCCCCACTGAAACTTGCTTGAAGATGGGGTTTGTGAAACTTGTTTCTTTGCTTTTGGTTTATCTGATCTGGTCGTCAGAATCATAGTTCTACTTGGTGTTTCATATTTCTTGTCTTAGTTTAATTAATACTAGTAGGAATCTTTAGTTTGAAGTCGTAGATTCAAGGCAATTATCTTGTGCAAGAATGGGAAAACACATGGAAAATATATCTCCACTATTACTTGGACTCTTCATTTTTCTTAAAGTATCCATGTCCGATACCTGTGTTCGACACATATTCGGATATGGGTACGAGGGTATTGATCCTCCAAATATATGAAAAAAACTTAGAAAAAATTAAGCATATCCGTATCGGACACATACCTATATCCGACACTCATCCCTAAGTCTGGGTATCATAGGTAGGTAGTACTCTCTCTTCTCTACAGAATGAGCTGCTAAGTATCTATGTCCGATACCTGTGCTTGACATATATTTGGATATGGGTATGAGGGTATTGATCCTCCAAATATATGAAAAAAACTTAGAAAAAATTGAGCATATCCGTATCGGACACATACCTGTATCCGACACTCATCCTTAAATTCGTGTATCATTGGTAGGTAGTAACTCTCTCTTCTCTAAAACAAAATGAGCTGCTACATTCATGAAGTTAAATCTCTTTATGGTTTTAATTGAGGTTTTGATATGGTTGACATTTTTTTTTTTCTGTTTTCTTATGTTACTAATTCATGCATTCTTGATTTTCAGGTTGAAGCCAGCCAACTTGTTTGTCTGATGTGGTATAAATATAATTCAACTGTTGGAATCTTGCCTTGTTATAGATCAAATTCAAATGAAATCTGTTGCCATTTGTTTTTCAATGTTGCAAGCCCCCAGAGTCAGAACCCATTGCTTAGCTAATTTTTGTTGGGAAAGCTTCCACAATTTTAATGGGAGTCGTTTAAACAATTCAAGCTTCAAGCTGCTTGCTTCCAAAACCTATGGTTTTGAAGGAAGTTACAGTAGGAGATGGACTAAAAGGCATATGACAACAAAGCCAGGAGGAAACAAGACTAACCAGACTGCTAAACCTAGTAACCTTGTCCGAAAAATTTTAGATGAAAAGGTTTCAACAAGCACTGCATTGAATTTAAACAAAGCAGAAATAAGTGAAAGTAGTCAAGAGCTTCAATACTGTGGTATTCAACAGATGATTGCAGAGAACAAAGAGTTGGCTGAGCTTGTGACATTTATCGTTTACGACACCGAAACTTCGGGTCTTAGCCGAAAAGATGATCGAATTATTGAGATAGCTCTTCAAGATCTTTCAGGAGGTGAAAACAGCACATTCCAAACATTGGTTAATCCTGAACGCTATGTTGCAAATTCACATGTCCATGGGATCACAACAAACATGGTTTGTCGACCTGATGTTCCAAGGTAACACTATTTCTTATTGCTCGTTATTTTCCTTGCGTTTCTTTCCACCAGTTATGAAGTCAAAACGAGAAATTCAGTTTAATAGGTTTGTCTTTGTGGTTAAATTTGAAAGTTCCCCACATTGATTGCTGGAAAATGTCATTGGCTGCTACTTCTTGCATTTAATGCTTAAACCTATGTTATTCGGACTCGAGTGTGAGTGTTGGATATGGGTATGTGTCCACACGGGTATGTTCAATTTTTTCTAAGTTTTATATGTATTTGGAGGGTCCTTGGAGGGTCGTATCTCATACCTATATCCGGATATGTGTCGGACACGAGTATTTTAAGAAAAATGAAGAGTCGGAGCAACATAGGCTTAAACTATTAGTTTATTTTTCTGTTCTCTTTTAGTTGATAAAAAAATAGCAATAGCTGGATATGTTGTGCTTATAGATTACAATATGGAGGTTTTGTAGGATGGAGGAACTAATACCAATCCTGCTGCAGTTTGTTAAAAGCCGTCAGAAACCTGGGGGTTATGTGTTATGGGGTGCTCACAATAGTTTTGCTTTTGATTTACCATTTTTGATCAATGAATTTAGCCGTTGCTCTTATGAGATTCCTTCAAATTGGTTGTTTATGGACACCCTTTCTCTCGCACGCGAATTGATGAAGTCTGGAGGTCTCTCTCTCTCTCCCCTTCCCTCTTTTATAGACATGATAGTCTATATGTTATTCGGACTCGGGTGTGAGTGTCGGACACGGGTATATGTCCGACACTATGTTACTCGGACTCGAGATGTGAGTATCAGACACGGGTATGTTCCATTTTTTCCAAGATTTCTATGTATTTGGAAGGTCCTTGGAGGATCATATCCCTATACCCATGTCCGGATATGCATCGGACACGGGTACTTCAAGAAAAATGAAGAGTCGGAGCAACATAGATCCGACACAGATATGTTTAATTTTTTTTCAAGATTTTCATGTATTTGAAGGGTCCTTGGAGGATCATATCCTCATATCCATGTCCGGATATGTGTTTGATACAAGTGTCGGACATGGATAGTTCAAGAAAAATGAAGAATCCGAGCAACATAGGACATGGTTTATATTGTTAGTAAAAGGGCTTGACATTGAATTTTATCCACAGGATCCAACCTCCCATCAGGAGCATCCTTAAGAGCACTTCGAGAACACTACAGAATTCCATTAGTTGGTTCAGCTCACAGAGCCATGTCTGATGTAAGAACTTTAGCAATGATTCTACAAATGTTGACATTCGACTTGAAACTCTCACTCCCAAACCTTGTCAGAAGATCTTCCACAGCCTTAGAATATATCAACAATAAAAGGAAAAAAAATTCAGCCTAGTTTCAACTTTCAACTTGTATCTTATAGGAAATCCTCTACTTTAATTATTTGTTGCAATGTAATCCTTAACCCATTCTTACTAATAAAATGCCAAGTGCCATTTTCCATTCAATCACTATATTTATCATGTATCCATAACTTTCCATGAATTAGAATGAAATCATCTTTTGGTTGGAAATTATTAACCCTTTCTGGCTTATTTACTTCACAATATATATATATATATATATATATATATGTTTTTCCTAGAATGCTGTAAGAGAATATTGCCACAGCTTTCTACAGAATGACACCTTTTGGTCATTAAACAAGAGAAAACGATCTGCCCATTTCTACTCTTCTGGTTAAGTGTCATATATATATATATATATATATATATATATATATTAAGATTTTATTTCTTTTTTAGATAATTGAGATTATCGGAGATTAAATTTTGATAATTGAAATTAAAAATTTAATATTTTATCGATAAATATTGGAATTATTGTTACAAATATTACGGGTCAAATTGTTACAAATAGAAGAAAAAAATGCTTGTAAAAGAAAATGTATATTGAAATTACATAAAATTATTATATATGAATTAAATCGTTAGTAATTATTTTTTTTATTTAAAAATATAAAAACTACTCACTTATTACAACTTATTATTCTTTTTAAAGTATAATAATTTTCTTTTTAAAAATATTTTTTTATCACAAAATTAATGTGATAAATTCTAATATTAACTAAATCCCATAAAATTTGTTGCATTTTGATTTTTATTGATATACATTTTTTTAATTTTGACTTTTTATTATTAAAAATAAAAATATATATATAATTTGTTTGGATGAAATAGTTATGACATATATATTTTAAATTTTTTAATTAATTAATGTATTTAAAATAGTAGAGATTAAAGTTAAAAATGTTGACAAAAAAAAAAAAAACAATTATGATAATTTAATTGAGATAGAGAGAGCAATTTTTGTTTCTCATAAAATAAAATAAAACAAAAAAATTAAGAAAAATATAAAAGATCAAGACTTAGTAGATATTCTTTCCTTTTTCGACAAAATTCACCTCCAGCCAGCTGCTCTTCTTCTTCTTCTCTCTCTCATCAAACCCCAAAGTCCTAACTAGGCTCCTCCTCATTATATCTTGGAATTTTTATTAATTTCATTTACTTCACAAATCCAAGATCAGAGCTCCAAAAGATTCGAGTTTTAGCCGTCAGAAATCAAATCTTTTTTTTTTTGACAATTAATTTAAGAAGGAGGGTGATTTAGAAATGGATGCTGATTCATGGAGTGCTCGTCTCTCTTCAGCTTCTAAGAGATATCAATCGGCTCTTCAATCAAGATCTGGTAAGCTTTAAAAATCCCATATTTTTTTTTAACTTTTTTTTTGGGGTGAAATACTTAAATATTTACTTTTTTGTGTGTGTATGTGGTGGAAAATGAAGGGAAAGGAAGTAACTTGACTTAATTGATTACAAGAAGATTAGATTTTTAGGAAGAAATTTTGCCTTTTTTATTAGAAAAATGATTTAATGTTTGGAAATGGGTTGAAAATGCAGATATGTTTATGGGGTTTGAAGAAATAGATGGAGAAGATGAAATAAGAGAGGAGTTTCCATGCCCTTTTTGTTCAGAGTATTTCGATATCGTTGGCTTGTGCTGTCACATTGATGATGAGCATCCAGTGGAGGCTAAAAATGGGGTATCACTCTTTTTTTTCATTTATTTCTTAATACCCTTTTTATTTTTATGTGTTATATGCAAGTTGGGTATATTGGATTGTTATTTTAACATGATTCTCTTTGTAATCAATATTTGTTCAAAGTAGTTTTGTTCATTTAACTGAGTTAAGCTTTGAATTCTGATCAGCTGGTTAAAAGGAATTGAAAAGGGGTTTGCTTGTAATGGACCCAAGTTTCAAATTTTAAGTTTTTTCCACTCAAAAGTTACTATACAGCTGTTATTTTACTTAATTGTGTCTTGTGATGGTTAGAATATTGATCTTTTTTATGAGATTGAAAATTTGGATGAACTAGTTTTGGACTATGAGCTCAAGTTTAGCTAACTGGAAAAATTAGCTCTAGTGTTGATTTTGCTTACGTGGTTGGTAATAATACTGTTCTGACTTTACTAATAGTAGATTGATCTGTTATATGTAAGTTTGGAGAAAAAAGAGTTTTATAGTTATTGTTTATAGATTGTTTTGTCACATGGTGCGTGAGACCCTTTTATTCTAATTAGGAAAGATGTTTATTGAATCTAAAACTCTGTTTGTGATGGTTGTTTTTATTCGCAGGTATGTCCAGTCTGTGCAATGAGGGTGGGCGTTGATATGGTTGCGCATATAACCCTACAGCATGGAAATATATTTAAGATATCCTTGTCTATTGAGTTATTATTTATTATGAATTGTCTTTTTAATTTCCCTTTTAAAGTATAGAATAAGTTCTTTCTTTTTCATGTGCCATGTACCTTGAAAATCATTATTGCAGTATGCTAAATTCGTAGAATTTGATTGTTGTTTCTCTTTTTCACCTGCAAACTTTATCATTTTTATTCCTTCTCTTGAGTGCTGGGACCATTTTAAAAAACATTTAAGTCGGTATGCAAGATGACTTCACTGTCCCCCTCTCCCTCTTTAGTGGAGTAGTAGTAGCATTGCTAGCTTTGTATGTCGGGCTTCCTCGTATGACAGTTACATCATTCTAAGGACTTGACTTATATATTTTCATTTCCTTAACGAGTGGTTACATTCAGCGCAAGAGGAAATCACGTAAAGGTGGATCTCATTCAACACTTTCTCTTCTGAGGAAAGAGCTGCGAGAAGGAAACCTACAGTCCCTCTTTGGGGGTTCTTCTTGTATAGTGTCTTCATCCAATTCAGCACCTGATCCGTTGTTGTCTTCATTTATTTTACCCATGGTCGATGATTTTGTTAATGTCCAGCCTCACTTTTCTAGTAAAACAAGCACAACTAAGAAAAGTTCGGACGTGAATAAGTCAGAAAGGTAAGTTTCACTGTGTTTAAAATCTGATTGTTCCTTTTGTCCCCTGGTTGCTTGAGGCAGGTTTTTTGAATGTGCATGGTCTTGTATCTGTTTATTTACTTGCAATCCTAGATAAACTAATGGATCTTCTCATAGCCTTCTTGTTTGGTATGGACATCTCAGAAAGTTCTGCCCGAAGTGAAAAGGCCATGAAAATGTGGTTCTGTTTATCTTTTTTGATTCTCAATGAGAAGACATCTTTCAAGCCATTCTTTGAGAAGATGGGGCTAATTCAAGAATTTACTCTTATTAACATGCAACGACTTTTTATATACGACTGCATATTAAATGCCTATATTCTATGTTTCTCTGACTCTTCATTTTCTTGAAATACCCGTGTCCGACACATATTCGGACATGGGTATGGGGATATGATCCCCCAAGGAACCTCCAAATACATGGAAAAAACTTAGAATAAATCAAACATACCCGTGTCCGACACTCACACCCGAGTCCGAGTAACATAGCCTATATTCATTATTGGAACAAGATGTTCAGGATCATATCATGTACTTGGGGATTCAACCCCAGACTAATGACTGCAGCAGCCCTATATCTTTTTTAGTCAAGGACACCATGTCCGGGCATGGCTTTATCTTCTGATGTATTTTTCTCTCTTCAAAAGTTTCACAAATCGGTTTATGCAGCAAAATAGTTAGCGTAAGCTATATAACTCTAGGTTTTTTTTTTTTGTTGAGAAAACTCTAGGTTAGTATTAATTGTCCAGTTCCCTTACTGTACGCACAATTATGTAGTATTTATGAATTAGACTTGGTCATGAGACGGCGACGAGTCTCGATGCCATTCGTTGGGATGGGGATGAGATTCTTTTTGGTCTTCTCAGTTTTTGTTTATTTATTTAGATAGTTCACATCAGGCTTTTTGTATTACTACCTTATTCAATGGAAACCTTCAATAATTAGTATTGAATTTTACTTCTGGGATGAACTTCTACATTGGGATTTCTTGTTTATCCTACTACCTATTCTTTTTAGAAATATAGTCTTGCAACAGTGTCTTTTTATTACCTATGTTGCTCCGACTCTTCATTTTTCTTGAAGTACCCGTATCCGATACATATTCGGACATGGGTATGGGGATATGATCCTCCAGAGACCCTCCAAATACATGGAAAAACTTAGAATAAATCAAACATACCCGTGTCGGACACATATCTGTTTCCGACACTCACATTCGAGTCCGAGTAACATAGTTTATTACTATGCCGATTTTTATGTTTTTATCAGCTTTGTCATTCTGATATTTGGTTTTGATGACAGAAATGTGCAGTCGTCTCCTCTTTCAGTCAAGGATCAGGAAGAGAAGGCAAAAAGATGTGAGTTTGCTCAAGGGCTGCTTTTGTCCACAATTCTTGATGATATTTTATGAAGAGCAAATCTGCCTTCAAATTGGTTTTGGTTGCTGCAATTGTGAACCCTAATCCCTCATCGACATTGGGTTCGCGGCGAAGAGCCCTGCTGAAATCTATGGTTTGTTAACACTCTGTTTGTAGTTGGAATATGTTGATGTATTAAGCAAAAATGTTGAATAAGGTGTAGTAAGAATGAATGTAATTTTATGTTGCATGTGGACTTAACTTTTAGTTGTTGTTAGGCCTGAATTCTGATCATGATTTCCACTTCCATCTTTTAATTTCAGGTCAGGTCATGATAATCTATGTTATTCGGATTTGGGTGTGAGTGTCGGACACGGGTATGTGTCCGACACGGATATTTCAATTTTTTTCCAAGATTTTCATGTATTTGGAGGGTCCTTGAAGGATCATATCTTTATACTCATGTCCGGATATGTGTCGGATACGGATACTTCAAGAAAAATGAAGAGTCGGAGCAACATAGATTATAATATTAAAAAGAAAGAATAATGGTGTTGTTTTGAAGTTCTTACATTGGCTGAGACTGATATTCATATATTACTAAGCATATTATATGCATATTAGTGGCATTTAACTTTGATAGGACTATTTTAGTAAGAGTTAAGCTTCCCTCATTTTGCCTAAAATGTATATTCACATTTTCCAAAACTTAAATACCACTAACATCTAACAGGGTATATATATATATATATATATATATATATATATATATTGTCTGAATAACAATTGCAATTGGTTAACTCAGTGTCTGAAAATAGTCCATCAAAGTTAAAACTTTATCAATGCTTCCTAATCCGCTCAATGGAGTTCGTATTGATCAAAAACGGGAAGAGAGTGGAGAAAAATGGTTTAGGTAAATGTTTGTTTTGTTTCGTCCGTCTTGTTTTTTAAAATATTTTATATTTTTGTAAACATGTATATTATATATAAATTAAAGAAATATACTAAAATTATGTTTAAAAATAAATTATAATACTTTTTTTTCTACAATATTAACTTAAAATATAATTAATAAAAGTAAACGGAATTAGGTGTAGCAGTTATGGATAATATTGCTTTCGTTTTCATGAATGATAAGATAATTTTCGTTCCGTTTCATTGTCATCTCTACTATGCGGTCATGCATAAATGGTTCTCTCCATTGGTTATTGAAGCTGTAGCATCACCCTAAAGAACAAGAGAAGGGGAATTAAGGATGACAACCGATCGAATATCTGTCTTTTTTTTGTATTATCCGAATTCGAATATGCAAATCTGCTATAAAATAATAATCTGTTTATTATCCGTATTAATTCGCATATTACTATCCGAATCCGAATTAAATAAAATTATCCGTCATATATCCGAATCCGCAAAAAATCTAAATCCGGTATGTCAATTTTTTTAACTTTGCAAGCCAAGGTTCAAGTTTCTCCAAGAGCAAAAATTTATTTGTTTTACAAATAAACGGATTCGGATATCCGAATTCGCTATCCTAATCCCCATAAGTAATGCGGATTCGGATAATGAATATATGAGGTTTCATATCCGCATCCGTTCCGAATCCGTTGCGGATAATAATTATAATATCCGAATTTGACTTTTATCCGAATCCGTAAAAAAGAATCAAATATCCGCAAATATCTGAATCCGCACTCTGAATTGTCATCCCTAAGGGGAACACAGTAGGAAGAAGAACTTAAGCAGTAAATGCATTCATTATTTCAGTTTGCTAGAAAATTTTGACAATCTATTTATGGTAATCAAATGAGAAACAGAGCACTTTTTGCAGGCTCAATATCAGTAAATTGTTAGTATAAATAAACTTAAAAAAAAATGTTTTCTAAAAAAAATTGTTTCTAACTCCTAACCCAAAAACAAAAAAAAAAAGAAGTATGCAGAAAGATACATTCACTACATAAAAAGATCTAAAGACCTAAACTTAACCACTGCCTGGATCTTGTATCTTCCATGATCCTCTTCACTACATCTTTTACAAAAGAATCAAAACAAGTTAAACAACAACCTTTCATTAAGCTTGCCTGTCCAGCTGCAACTCTTTCAATGTGTGTACAATTTGATGGGGGAGGCACAATGTGAACCTCATTCCTCCTATGTTCAAGCCCACAAGCAGCCAATAATGTGTGCATGGAACTTGTTGCTATGTCCTTGAAAGTACCATTGTCTGCTTATGTATACAAAAAAAAAAACAGTTTGAAAAATTTCCAAAAAACACAAGATAGAACTCAATTAATCAATACTACAACTCTATGTTACTCGAATTCGGGTGTGAGTGTCGGACACGGGTATATTCAATTTTTTTCAAGATTTCCATGTATTTGGAGGGTTCTTGGAGGATTATATCCCCATACTCATGTCCGGATATGCATCGGACACGAGTACTTCAAGAAAAATGAAGAGTCGGAGCAACATAGCTACAACTCATTCACAAACATTAACTAGAAAACCAAACTGAAAGACAGAGTGAACACACTAATGTTTTATGCATAAAAGTTGTGCTGTTGCAGACTACAAAGTCTAGACATGAAAATATCCCCTACTTAAAGCTATGTTACTTGGATTCGGGTGTGTCGGATACGGGTGTGTGTCCGACACGGGTATATTTGATTTATTCTAAGTTTTTCCATGTATTTGGAGGGTCCTTGAAAGATCATATCCCCATACCCATGTCCGAATATGTGTCGGACACGGGTACTTCAAGAAAAATGAAGAGTTGAAGCAACATAGACTTAAAGTTGATTAATGACAGGGCTTCACTTACCTAAATCAGTATCGTTGGACAAGGCTTTCAACTGGGTTCTAACCATTCCTTGCAATTGTTCCTTGGCCATAGAAAAATTATCCTCATTTCTAATGGAAAAAGGTGAAACACAAACATCGGGTCCAATGTTTGATCCGTTGCTGCACTGACGGTGTTGCTCGTTTGAACTGATACCAGCAAGTTCAGGCCATAATGTCAAATTGACAGATGTATTGAATGTTGTAGTAGTAGTTGAATCCTGAACTGCTTGCCTTCTCAAATGGCCCAACCTTGGAGAAAAGAAGTCCCTACTTTGCAGTGAAGGAGAGGGATCATCCTGTAACCTCTCCTCAAACACTGTTTGATGCTGAGTTTCCATATCTTGTGTCCTAGCTTGTTGAACTGTTGTTTCCCTACTCCGATCTATGTGAGAGTTTACAAAATCAATGCCCATATTGACAGTTGATATCCCATCAGTCCTACCAGCCATTAGATTCATTCTGTTGATCGAACGGAGATTTTGAATCTGGCGGTGTAACCATCGTCTTCCTGTCAAAGTTGGAGCTCCCATTCCAGATACTGGGGAAACAGATGGAATATCTACAACAGGAAATCTAGGAGATGAAAGACCCACAAAACCGGGAGGTAACGGCATACGAGGTGAAGGCACTACGATAGAGTCCAAACTTTCTCCTACATTTACAATGGGTGACAACCTATTGTACAAATTGTTTATTGTCCTCTGATCAGGCAAAGAATCTTGAACTTGGGAACTAGAGGACCCAAGAGCAACAGGCCTGCAACCATCACAGTACCAATTACCTTCAGGTACTTCCCGTCCGAGACCAACACAATAGGTGTGAGCCGATGAATCACAAAGATCACATAGTAACATGAGTTCATCATCCCCACCTTGGTTGCATTCAGAACAAATCACATTCTCATATGGATCAAGATAGCTTCTAAGTTCTTCCTCAGATGGTTGGTAAACCTGCATACAACAAACATGCCCATTTAAAACCATAAATTAAGATATCAAGCGAGGAAAATGAAAACCGTTACACAAAAATATTATGAGAAATATAACATACCTGATCACGCTTCGGGACTTGGATCACCACATCTCTCGAATCAACTCCTGCTGTTGATCTTGCAGGCTTACTGATTGTTTCAAATCTTTGCTTGCACAAAGGGCAACGAGATTCCACTTTTGACCACTCCATAATGCATGTGAAACAAAAATAATGACTGCAACAGTTTAGTGTGCCCCTCAATCTTCGCTTATCTTCCTCGGACAGACAAATGCCACAAACCAGCTTTATTACTTCAGCCTTTGTTTCCTCTACCTTCTCCTTACCCTTTCTTCCCGGAGGTTTCTTACGCTGGCCTAACTCCTCAACCTCCTCAATTCTCTTTGAGGATGATGAACTCCTCAAACTAGTTTTTATACTTCCACACAATTGGCTGGCTTCTTTCACTTGTTCTCTCTCTTCCTCTGAGATGGTATACTCATAATCAGATGATCCCGACGGCACAAAATCTGAATCTGATGGTACAACATATGCCTTCTTTCTCCGTCCTTCATTTGTTCTGCTCTTTTTTCTCACAATTGGAACTTTGTCTATAAAATCACAATCATCATCATCTTCTTCCTCTACCCTCATTTTCCTTTTCAACCGACGTTTCTTCCTTACTCCTTTTCTCAAAGGCTTCTTAGATACTGCAGATTTCTTCCTCTTTTTCCTATGTTTAGAAGGACCCCTTTTCTGCAAACCTTGCTTACTAACTTTCATATTGTTTTTCTTCTTTTTCGTAGTCATTTCCTCCTCCTCATCCAAACAATCTTCTTCATCCGGGGTGAATTCCTCATCATAATCCTCCTCCTCATCCAAACAATCTTCTTCATCCAGGGCGAATTCCTCATCATAATCCTCCTCCTTCTCTTCTTGCTCCTCCTCCTCCTCCTCATAATCCTCATCGTCATCTTCTTCATCTGATACAATTTTCCGCTTTCGTGATTTTCTATTCACAATCTTCCTCTTCCTTGCAGAAGACATCCGTTTAGCATTCGACCTAACAACCTTTCTCACCTCTTTCTCTTCCTCCTCCTCCTCCTCATCATTAACAAAACTTCCAAAACCCTCTTCCGATGCACGTTCATCTACGGAAGAACAATAATCTTCCGCATCATCCTCAGATTCTTCATTACCCTCCAGTGAAACTACATAATCTTCATCTGAATCATCCGAACCCTCATCTTTCGATCTAACCCTTTTTTTAAAATTGCTTCTATGACCAACCTTGCCTCCCCTTACCATCTCTTCTTGCACCCAAAAAGAAAAAGAAAACACCCAACTATTAATCCCTACTCAACCAAATAAATATCAAACTTCTTTCATTCACAAAAAACAATTATCAAATCCAAATAAATTCAAAGATTCTACAATTAATTTGTTTCTTCCTTAGGATAGGAAAATTAAATACAAATCTTTTAAGGGAAAAAAACAAAGATTACCATTTTTATCTATTATTTATCATCATCGATCTGTATTACCATAAAAAACTTAAGAGAACAGCGAAAACCCAGATCACAAAAACAAACATACTAAAGTTTCCATTGACAAAATTTATCAAATTTTACCAAAAAACAGAACAAAAAAAAATTTACCGTTAGCTTTTCTTAAAGTTAAAAAAAAAAAAAAAAAAAAATCCTCGAGAGAAAGAAAAAAAAAGACAATATTTTTCCCATTCAAATCAGGATTCCTTGAGCATAAAATCAAAGAAAATTCAACAGATTTATCAAAATGAAAGCACCCATAAAAATCTAAAGTCTAAACACCCCTGTTTTTCATTAAAATTAAACCCAAAAAAAAAAAAAAGCATTCAAATATCCATAAAAATAACACAAGAGAGAGAATCTACAGAGAGAAAATTATTACCTGGTAGGAGGAAGACAGAACTGAAAACAAAGAAAAATGTGTTTTTTTTTTTTTTGGTTTTTGCAATGTCTGATAATAATTTTCAGCTGTAGCGTTTTCTTTGTTGTTTATATATTAACAGAGTAATTTTTGTTTTTACGTGCTATTTTTTTTTGTAATAAACTTAAATGGAAATATTGACTTGGGTTTCGATTCAGTACTTCAGGGCCGTATCGACATGTGATGGACACTAAAGTATTTCCTATATAATGAGGGGCGTATTATTTCTGTATTGATATTATATTTATTGGTATCTGATATGCAATGTTGAAAAAATCGGATCAAAAGTTAAATTGAAGTGACTTTTGATTTTTAATTTAATCGGTTGGGTACTTTAAATAAGATTTTTTAAATATTTTTAATGTTAAATAAATATTAAATTTAATAAATAATTAATAAAAATAAGTATTTAGTTTAGTGGTATGGTATGATATGGTATTTAGTATAATTTTAAGAGGTTATGTGTTCAAATTTCATCACTTACAAAAAAAAATTTGAAAAAAAAATAAAAACGTTTTTTCTTCTTCTTTTTTTCGGTTTTTTACCGGTTGAAGTGGTTTTTAATCGGTTCGATTAAATCCGATTTTATTATATCCGTCAGATCGGATAGACCATCGATTTTCACTTCAACCGGTCTAATCCGATTTTTTATTCACTACTAATATGTTTTCACAAATCGTTTCATATTTATGGATATTTTTTAATTTCTTTAATCATATATTACATATATAGATATGCAAATGCAAATGTATATGTATATGTTTATATATAATTATAATTTTTTATTAAAATAAATTATTTCGTTCACCGTTAATAAAATTTTTAAATTTAATAAGCAGATATATGATAATCTTTTTAATTTCGTTTATAATTTTTTTTTAATATGTATTAAAAATGAACTTTAAATAAATTTAATTTTTCTTTTAATATTTATTTTGGATTGAGCTTAAATTGCTTGCTACTAATTGTTCAATTCTAAACAAATGCTAGCTAGATGATATAGAAAAAGGATACACTATGTCTTATTTTTATAAAATTATCATTTTTAATAAAATATTTTTATTTATACACATGTCATTGTTTATGTAAAGCAAAAACATGTCACTTTGTTAAGTATAAATAAATAGAGTATAAAGAATTTATACGATAAAAAAAAGGGAAATATAATAATCTAAAAACTAATGTAAAAAAGTAAGGCATTTATGATGGAAAGAAGTTAAATTAAAGCAAATTTTACTAATACCACTCAACTTATTTTTTTTAAGTAATTGAGATTATCCGTCAACTAAATATTAATTTAAATGATATGCATGCTCTTGTTAGATTTTTAAAAGTTATTTGAAAGAATTTAGACACGTAATATTTTTTTTAGATGAGTTAATTAGATAAGAGTTTGAGGGGTTAAAGATAGATAAAGAATCCCAAAAACAAAGTAATTGAAATTATTGAAAAATGATTTTAATTATTAAAAATAAAAATTTAATATTTTATTCAAATAAATAAATTCGTGTATTTATAAATTTAATGAATAGAAGACAAATATAGATGTCCTGTTCAAGGCAAAATTAAGGAATTGCAAATATTGTTTGATTAATATATATATATATATAACTCGATAATAATTATAAAATATAAAGAAGGGACAAAAAGAGAAAGAAAATAAGCAAAAGGAGGAAGTGGACAGAGATTTCCATATATGGTTGGCCAACAAGCAATTATAATTTTTCACAAATTATTACTTAATTAAAAAAAATTATTTAAATTTAATATAAAAATATTAATATAAAAATAATTTTTAATATATTTCAAAAAAATAAAATTTTTTTTATCCGAAGCTAAAACCAAATATAAAAAAAAAAAAAAAAATTTATTATTTAAATCTAATATGATTCAATTATCCAAAAAAAAATCTAATATGATTCAACCCGACCAAACCAAACACCATGTCAAGCTGTCTTGTTTATGGGGTCCCACCAATATGATTATATTGTATAAAAAATCCCATCTTAGTTACTTTTTGGGGTGGCCCATGATATTTCTAATTAGTTCTTTTTACTATTTACTAATTACTAATTATCCAGAAATTTATTTTTCCCTTTCAGTAGTTTTCATCCAATACTAAATGATCTTAAAAGTTAGAATTATTTATATTAAATTTTTTCTTAAAATAGAAATTGTAAAAGCAATAAGGAAAAAAAGGGTAGATGACTTTAGCAAGAAAGGAATGAGATAAATCTTATAAATAGGGGCTCTTTTTGCATAGTCAATTCCAGCATATCCTTTTTTATTTTACCTTTTTATCACACAAAAAAAGCTCATTTTGTTTATGTGGAAATAGAATATTAATAAATTTTATTAACGAGTATTTTAAAAATATTTTTTAAAATTATTATATATAGTAATATATTTATCTAATGTATTGAAAATAACAAAATAAAGTTATCAATTATTACATTTAATATAATATTTTTTTTTGTACCAAAAAAAAATCGCAACTTAAGGATAGAGAAAGGATTGCAGATACTGAAATTCGAACTCTAGACATGTTGGATGTCATTAAATATAATATTAAGGGTAACTGTATAAACCCATTAAATTAAGTTTAGGATTTAATATAATTTTATTACTATAACAATATATTAACTTATTTTAAAAAAATTCTAAAAACATTCATTAACAAAATTCAATATTAATTAGCTTACAAATCCAATTTAAGCTACATTAAAATTTTAACTTAAAATGATAACAAATTGAATCAAAACTCTGTGACTGTTACATGCATCTTGAGTCCAAAGCCAATAAGCATTTGCCAGCCAAGAAAGGTTTTAACTTGGAAAGAAGTTATTTCCTTCATGTGAATATCTATTGATTTCTGGCCCATTTTCTGCTAAAAAAAAGTTAAAACTTTTACCAGCCCAAATATTTAAACACCAAAAGGATTTGTTTATTTTATTGCAAAATGTACCTAGTAATTGAAGTCAATTCTTGTATGGTGGGAGCTGGTAAAAGCTGCAATGCATACTATGAGAAAAAAATGGTTCCAAAGTTGGGTTTGGTAAGAATTAAGCTGGCTGACAATTGCTAATATGATCACGACACTTCCCATTCTTTAAAATTATGTTACTCGAATTTGAGTGTGAGTGTCGGATAAGAATATGTATCCGATACGGATATGTTCAGTTTTTCTAAAGTTTTCATATATTTGGAGGATTTTGGAAAGTCATATCCTCATATCCATGTTCGAATATACGTCGGACATGAATACTTAAAAAAAAATAAAAAATCGAAATAATATAGCTTTAAAATAATTGTCCATTAAATTTGCTAAAACAACAGTTTTTACTTTTTATATGATCCAGAAGGCAGTAGCACTTCTCGAATGTGAATAGAAAACTGCTTTTTCAATGGGCTGCGAAGTTTATACATGGGGGATCGAATCTCAATGGGCTGAGATTTATAAAAGCTCTCTTAATTAGATCTGATATAATTCTGTGTTTTTTATATTAAACGCGTCGTATCATATATATTAAACATATTATTTTCGTACCATATCCAAAATTATTAAATACACTCTTAATTATGAGCCTTTGGGATTATATCATATTTGCCTCCAAGGCCAATGGTTGTGCTGATACTTTTAAGTTTTAAAGTCTGGTTCAAACTTCAAAGTTCAAAGCACCCATTTCAGTTAAACTATGGGCTATGGCCAATGAGACCTTGCCAAGATTGTGACAAAGACCTTTAAAACTTATGGGCTATGGTTGAATTAGGGCGATTAGACGAAAGTTTTATGTGTTTCTTTACCACACCTCAGCAGTCAGCACAATAAACAAGTTTAATTAGAAGCTGGTTTTTTTTTTTTTCTATGTAAATAAAGCACAATAAAAATAAGTTTAGAAGCTGTTTATTCTGAAGTGGTCCTTAATGTTCCATAACTGAAAAGCTTTATTATATATATTATGGGTTCCTTTTCATAGTTTTCTATTCACTTCTGAAATGGATATATTGTAGTTTTAGCTAAAAAGCTGAGTCTTGCAAAGCTATGCCAAACACTCTTGCTGGAAAGAGAGTATAAGAGGAATTGATTTATTTATCAGAATTCAGACAACCTGTCTTCCAACTACAATAAAAAGCTTCTAAATTAAACCCTGGTATTAAGTTTTAGGCTTATATATATAGCCTATGATTACCTCAAAAACTAAAATAATAATCTAGTTAATAACCAGCTGAAAGCTCCCCTATATCCATTTTAAAGTTGCAGCAGGCTGGTTTCCATCTTTTTCTAGTTTAAAAGATAGATTCATAGAAATTCACTAAGATTATAAAATTCATGTATCTTTAGTTGGCTGGAATCACCTTATTCCCTCTACAAGCAACTCATCACATCTTGTTTTCTATCTACAAAGGTTTCAAGATAGTTAAGTTGTCCAAGTAATTGACTTGGAGTGTAAATGACATCCCCTTGGCCTTGGACCATTCTAGTTTATGACTATGTGAGGGAACTGATAATGAGGATGGATGGGACAATGCTAGTGATTATCAACTTTTTTTTTGTACAAAAGAGATCGCAATTTGAGATAGGCGAAGGGGTTATAGATATTGTAATTCGAACTCAGACCTATTGAAATACCATAGCTGCATAAACCAACTGAATTAAGTCCGGATTCTAGGGATTATCGACTGCACAAAATATAAACTCTTTGACCTAAAAGAAGAACATTGTATTGTATCCTTAAACTTTATATTTCCTTCAAACAGATTCAGTGTAATGTTTGAAAGGGGTTTGGACAAAATGATTTGACAAGTCATTTGGCACACATAAAGGTTTCTTAGAGCTCTTCAGTCTTCCCTTTTGGCTTGGAAAACTAAAACAGCCAATAAATGGGGCCAGTGCTATGCATACTGCTAAATAAAGATAAAGTGGTCTTACTTTTCAATTTTCATGGCTTTTGCATTCGAATCTCATTTCGCAATTTGGTCCTAGTTTAAAGCTCCTCAGCCAGCTGAGGAAATGGTCGAAGATGAATCATCAACAGAATCAGACAAAAAGGAACCTTACTGATGAGGAATCAATAAGACATCTTTTGAAACAGCAGACATTGGTTGAACAGCAAAAACATTGATCCTTGATTGCTTTTAGGTTGTTGTTTAAAACAAAATGTAATATTTCTCATTATTGTTTCTCTTAATTAGGTAAACACTTGCATAGTCTAGCTTATGTTGCTTCAGGATATCAAAGAGTTCTTGAAGAAAACCGCAAGTTATACAATCAAATGCAGGTCCTGAAAGGTGACAGTCTTTTAACAGTTCAGAAGTTTGATTTAGTGAAGATATTATTATATGTCATATTCAAATCAAATCTCAACTATGTTTTAGGGAATATAAGAGTATACTGCCGGGTAAGGCCATTCTTGACTTGAGTGGGCAATTGAACAGTTTGAGTTCTGTAGATCACATCTATATTACTCAGACTCGGATGTAAGTGTCGGACATGGATATGTCTCCGACACGAGTATGTTCAATTTTTTCTAAGATTTTCATGTATTTGGAGAGTCTTTGAAGTTTCATATCCCCATATTCATGTCAGAATATGTGTCGGACACTGATATTTCGAAAAAAATGAAGAGTCGGAGCAACATAGGATGACACAAATATCACAATCATCACCCCTTCAAAATATGGGACGCAAATCATTTACCTTTAACAAAATTTTTAGTCCTTCGGTAACCCAAGGTTAGCAATTCCAACGAAGTTCTTTTCTCTATGATTGTATAGCCTTTCCTGAGCATGAATTCTCTTTGCTTGCAGCTGAGGTTTTCTCTGATACCCAACCTTTGATTCGATCCGTGTTTGATGGTTATAATGTTTGCATATTTGCTTACCGCCAAACAGGATCAGGGAAAACTTATACCATTGTAAGAATTACTGCATTTTTGTCACTGTGGTGATTATGCTAATAAGTTGATTAATGAAGTCTTTTCTTCTTTTTTTCCTTCACTTCAGGAAACATTCTTGGCGGCTCTATGCATCTGGTTGACCTGGCTGGAAGTGAAAGGGTGGATAAAGCTGAGGTGACTGGGATAGGTTAAAAGAGGCACAATACATCAACAAATCTCTTTCTGCTTTAGGAGATTTGATCTCTTCTCTTGCTTCAAGAAATTTACATGTTCCTTATAGAAACAGTAAACTTACTCAGTTGCTTCAAGATTCACTCGGTAAGATTATCTTAAACCCCTATCTTCTTTTCATTATCCAGTGTTAAGTTACTCGGATTCGAGTGTGAGTGTGAGGACACGGATATGTGTCCGATATGAGTTATTCAATTTCTTCCAAGATGTTCATATATTTGGAGGGTTTTTGAAGGATCATATTCCCGTACTCATGTCCGGATATACGTCGAACATGAATATTTAAAAAAAATGAAGAATCGAAACAACATAGATCCAATGTATTCTTCTTTGCTGATCATTTTATTGGTCTCATCTGTCAGGAGGACAAACCAAAACACACTCATGTTTGTTCACATTGCTCCAGAGTATGAAGCTTTTGGAGAAACAATTAGTAACACTTAATATTGCAGAAAGGGTTGCCACAGTTGAGCTTGGTGCTGCTAAAGTGAACAAAGATGGTGGAAAAGTGAAAGAGCTTAAAGAACAGGTTTCTTCATGTGCCCTAATTGGTTCTTTCCTTCTGCATTTCAAGTTATAGTTCTAGGGCTGCCTACTGCTGTCAAAGTGCCTATATTTACTCTTTTATTTTGTAAATATTGTTTCACTTGTTTACCTCTTTTCAACTGTTTTCAGATAGCTAGTCTTAAAGCAGCCTTGCTAACACTGAGGTACAATTTAAGTGCCAAAACTGGTAGGAATTTGTTTTCAAAAGTGATTTACTACAGTTTATAGGATGCTGATTAGAGAGTTTACAAAGCTTTAGGACTGGTTTATCCATCTTATTAAAGTGCTGTAAAGATTATAGTAGAAGCTATCATCTAAAAAAATTGTTGATTAGCTTTTAGAACTAATAATATCATCTACCTAAAACTGACAAGAATGTTTTGAAACATGGTTTCTCAAAATCCTTAAAACTGATTTCATTTGATTAATGAAAGAAACCATCCTTCAGATATGGAAAGACCATTAATTTTTATGATAAGATTTGCAGCATAAGGCAATGGATAAATTACCTGAGAAGTTCTTTCAGAGTTATATTCGTGGTCCTACGAAGATAGATCCAGAACAAAACTTGAATAAATTGAGTTCAAACAAAAAGGGCAAACCAGATTATGATCAGCAAAGAATTGGGTCCGAAGTTGGCTCAAATGATGACTGACTCTGATCATGAAGCTACAACAAGTGATTGTTCGGAGACAAACTCAGTTTGGCAATCAAATGTTCATAAAATTAACAATTTTCCAAATGGTTTGGCATCTAAATCAAAGAAACAGCAACTCAGGACAGTAAAGAACATAGAATTTAGGTAAGCTGCCACATTTCTCTTCCCTGGCAATCATAATTTTATTTTAGAAAAACACTTCCATGCTAGAAATGGATTGCCATATATGCTGCAATCTTTTCTTTTACTGCAAACTTCAGCTTATTGATTTTCTCTTTTTTTTTTCTTCTTGGTTTGCAACCAGGAGTTCAATTCAATCACTAATTCCTTCACCATAAACCCGGAAATCGTCTAATGGAGTTAATCCAAATATGCAAGAGGGAAAGCGGAAAACTGGATCTACAAAGTGATTAAAGTGTTAAAAGGAACTGGTATCCTCATTTTTTCCCCCTTTTTGGTGACTTTCTATCCCTTTTCTTGCTCTTTTTTCTTTGTGTATATCTATCACTTAGTTGTAGTGAAAGGGAGAGGATCACATATATAAAAGTGGCAACAATTTTGGGTTGCTTGTGTTTAGTCTTGATTTGATTTGATTTGTTCAAAGGGTGTTGATTTTGGGAATACTTTGCTTCCCCCTTCCCCTCAATTGTTCTTTCTATGAATTAACCATTTTAGCCACAATTGAAGCATATGTTATTCGGATTTGAATCTAGATATCAGATACGGATATATGTCTGATACGGGTATGTTTGATTTATTCTAAATTTTTTCATGTATTTGTAAGATCATTGACGGATCATATCACTATACTTATATCCGAATATACGTTGAACATAAATGTCGAATACGAATACTTAAAAAAAATAAAAAAAAATCGAAGCACAACAATTATCCACTTGCCTCTTGTATGCATGTCACCTTTCCTTTCAAATGAGTGGCTAACCCCTTAACCCTATGTAACTCCCAAAAACACATGGCCAGCACTTCAGCAAATGCATATGCCTGGAATGTTTTTCCTTTTTAAATAAGGATTTTACTAATAAATGCATTAAGATCTTTTAAGATTATTATATATGATAATATTTTTATTTAATATATTAAAAATAATAAATAAAATTATTAATTTTTATAATTAATATAATATTATTATTATAAATAATATATTAATTAACTTTAAAAATTATCTTATAAACATTTGTTAATAAAATCTTTTAAATAAATTCCATTAAAGAGACAGATAACCACTATATTATTTTTGAGTGTCTGCCAGCCGAAACACAGCAATTTTCCATTATTATTATTTTTTTTATATAGAGAAAACAATTTTCTATGGATAAATTAGCTTAGAAGTCAAATCTCAATTTCCTTTTAGCCCAAGAAAATTTGACAGATTGGATTTTCTTTCATAATATAGTCAAATAAGATGAAAAAAAAAAAAAAAAAAAACAAATCAAAAGTCAAAAACCACTTTCTCCTTTTTTATACCTAATGTCTTATCTTTTTATAATAATTTACTTAATTAATCAATTCTAAAAAATAGGATGAATTGATAGTTAGCATAAATATATAATAATCACATTTTATGAAGATAAATTAAAAATAAAAGAAATGGGTGATTTGATAATTGAGACTCATGGAAGAAATGTTAAAAGAAGGGCAGTCCTTTGCATACATAATTCAAGGAAAAAAATTTGATACAAAGAAAATCATAATTTAAAAAAAAAAAAATTATAAATGTTGAGATTCGAATTTAAATTTATGAAGATGTCACCTTTTAAAAGTGACTGTAACTATCAACTAACTAAATTAAACTTTTAATAAAAATTAATGTAATTCTATTTACTTGATAAAAAAATGAAATGGAATTTGAAAAACATATATATAATCAATTTAATTGATTTGGAATTAAAATTTTGGTAAGCCCACTCTAACAATACAATGAATGAAAAAAATGTAAAATTAAATACATAATAATTTCTTTAAACATGTTAAATCATGGACCCATGGGGATCATCACACTAAACAATATTTATGTAAAAAGACAAATCCTCAAATTTTATTTTTTTAAATAATAATATTTTAAAATAATCTATAACAAGGGTTGTTTTGTCATTTCAAAACTATTTATGTTTCATAATTATTATTTTTCATATTATTACAAGGAAAAATATTAAGATTTAGGACATAAATGTCATTATTAAAGGTTTTTGTCCAAAAATCATCACCTGAACTGAAACCTGGGTTTCTCTCTCGATTGCTCTTCCAATCAAATCATTGTGAGCTCTTTCTCTCTCGCAGGGATTTTCAGCTTTGATTTTTGGAATCCAGAAAAACTCACAAAAAGGAGATGCTTTTTATAAATGCAGAGAAATGAATAGACACCCAATGTATGGCCATATCTGCTCGATCTGAAGTTTCTCTCTTTTCATCTTTCAACTGTGAGATTTTTTTGGGTTTTTAACTGTTCATTTTTTAGCTTTGTTTGGATCTTGAACTGAATTTTGGGTTTGTAAGTAAATGGTTGAAAATGGGTTGGTTTAGATTTGTCTGAATTCTTTTTTTAGATTGATGGGTTAAAAGCGACAATTTTTTTGGTTAATTTTTTTAATGGATAAAGAATTTAGCTTCGGATAATAAGTTTTGTACACTGTCTTTGTTTGATTCATTTATTTTTTTATCAGTCTCATTGCTTTTTGGTGATTGGTTTTAGTTTAATGAAAGTGAGTTTATATGAGGAGATTTTCAGATCACTTTCTGGGGATTGTGTTTTAATGTTGTGAATTGAAGTGTTGAAATGTTTGAGGGAAATTTTCGTTAATTGGTTTTGTTGGATTGGGGTTTTTCCATGGGAGCTTTAGGAAATGCTTGAGACTATCATGTTTCTATGTTTGACCCTTTTGGCTTTGTATGTCTTCTCATATGATGTAAAATGCTGAATTTCTTTTTGGGGATTTTCTAGATCAGTTTGATTCATTTTTAGATTCTTTTCACTGATTGAGTGGTAAAAATGTGTTCTAAAGGCTTATGATGAGGTATATAGCATGTGAATTCCTTTTGATTTAATTCTTCTTCTGTTGCTACTATTTAACTTATTGCAAGTCTTCTAGGTTTGATCAAACTAAACTGTTTTTTTTAAGAATTTATATGTGCCTTGAACATTTTCCTTACCTTTGAATGTGGTGAGGCTAAATAGTTTCATTTGGATTGCTAGGGCTTCAGCATTGGAGTTTTGGAAATGTTGGGACCTAAACTAACATGAGCCAGGCTGAAGTATCGAAAATGAAGTCACCTCTTGTTCCACTTGCGACCTTGATTGGTCGTGAGCTGAGGAATGAGAAAATTGAGAAGCCTTTTGTGAAGTTTGGGCAGGCTGCTTTGGCCAAAAAAGGAGAAGATTACTTTCTGGTTAAACCTGATTGTCTGAGGGTTCCCGGGAATCCGGCAACATCTTTTTCAGTATTTGCGGTACTCTCTTCCTCCTGCCGCCCACCCGTTTCCCCTCTCTCACTCTTTCAAACATGAAGGATATTGGCTTAGCAGCTTTCAAATAGCACATAATTGATTCCTCTTGTTTGGTAATGAAGAGAATTGCTGAGATGATTCTGGTCCTTTAATTTATCCACATAAAAATGAGAACCAAAGTCTTAAGATTCTTCTTTTCTCCCTTACTGATCAAGTTGAGCATGGTAAATGTGACATTACATTTTATGCTTGTAGAGATTCCTAATATTGGGTTTATTGGCAGATTTTTGATGGGCATAATGGTATATCAGCTGCCATTTTTGCGAAGGAGAACTTATTGGGTAACGTCTTGAGTGCAATTCCGCAAGGCATCAGTAGGGAGGAATGGCTTCAGGCCCTTCCTCGGGCTCTAGTTGCAGGTTTTGTGAAAACGGACATTGAATTTCAGCAGGCAGGCATGTATTCATTTCAATTTCGTCACACTTGTTTTCTCGGTCTCAAATTCTGTTACTTGCTTATCTTTCTAGTCATTTTTATTGATGACAGGGGAAACTTCTGGGACAACAGTTACATTTGTTGTAATTGATGGGTGGACTGTCACTGTTGCATCCGTTGGTGATTCTCGATGTATATTGGACACCCGAGAGGGTGTAGTTTCTCTCCTGACTGTAGATCACAGGCTAGAAGAGAATGAAGAAGAAAGGGAGCGTGTCACTGCTAGCGGGGGTGAAGTAGGAAGACTTAATGTTTTCGGGGGCAATGGGGTATTCTACTCTTACCTATGTTGCTCCGACTCTTCATTTTTTTTTTGAAGTATCTGTGTCCGATACCCGTGTCTGACGCATATTCGGACCTGGGTATGAGGATATGATCCCTCAAGGGCTCTCCAAATACATGGAAAAACTTGGAATAAATCAAAAATACCCTTGTCGGACACATCCGCATCTGACACTCACACCCGAGTCCGAGTAACATAGACTCTTACAACACGAGAAGTTTCTCTCCATCTTTTCGGGGTGGGGGGAATTAGAGGTGGTGGAATGGTTGTTTGTGAAGGGTTATGAACGTTTATAACTACTTATCTTTATGGATTGAATCTGCGTAGGTTGGTCCACTCCGTTGCTGGCCCGGTGGATTATGCCTCTCTAGGTCAATTGGTGACACAGATGTTGGAGAGTTTATTGTCCCAATACCGCATGTTAAGCAAGTGAAGGTTTACGTCTTCATGTCTTATTGCTAATGCATTTATTAATTTTCTCCCGAGCATACAGACCTTGAAACATCTTTTCTGTTTTTACTTAGTTGTCTAATGCTGGAGGACGACTTATTATTGCTTCGGATGGTATTTGGGATGCTTTGTCTTCAGACATGGCTGCCAATTCTTGTCGGGGTTTACCAGCGGACCTTGCAGCCAAGCTGGTTGTTAAGGTGATATCCAGGCTGGTGTTTTCTCCTTACATTATCCACTCAATTTGTGTCTTGATATTAATTCTTGGGTTTAAACACTTCTTTTAGGAAGCTTTGAGGTCAAGGGGCCTGAAGGATGATACAACCTGCCTGGTTGTTGATATTATTCCTTCTGATCAGCCGGTCCTACGGCCTCTGACACCAACGAAGAAGCAGAATGTGCTCACTTCTTTTCTTTTTGGGAAGAGATCTCAAAATTCTACAAACAAGACTACAAATAAACTTTCTGCCATTGGAGTTGTTGAGGAGCTATTTGAAGAGAGTTCTGCCATGCTTGCTGAAAGGTTCAATAATCAGAACTTTCCTTTTGTCCTTCTAATTTGTTTTTTATTTTGCTTTTTGCTTTATAATATGCATGTGGGAAAGAATATGGATGATCTTAAAAATAAACCGGCAGACAGTACCAAAAGTTATCAGAAGTTGCTAATGAATTTCCCTGATCTTTTTTAACAACTTTGCTGGTTGAATGTGTATAAATATAATTCATAAGTAGATTATACGTTCGACATAATACTCATAGTCAATCAGTCATTTCCCAATTTCATGTCAAATTTGTACCTAAATGCCTGGTTTCCAGGCAAAAGAAGCAGTGATTATTTGCTATGTTGTTTCGATTCTTCATTTTTCTTGAAGTACCTGTAACCGACATCCGTGTCCGACAAATATCTGGACATGAGAATGGGGATATGATCCTCCAAATACATGAAAAAACTTAGAATAATTCAAACATACCCATGTCGGACACATATCCGTGTCCGAAACTCACACCCGAGGGCAAGGATTACTTAGGTTTTTAAAATAGATGAGCCTCTCCTTTTTTGTCCGACGAAAGAAAATAGATCAGTCTCTAATCCCACTGATTTTTATAATGAAAAATTGCAGGTTGGGTAAGGATTTCCCCATGAATGCAAACTCTGGAATCTTCAAATGCGCAATCTGTCAAGTTGATCAACCTCCAGCTGAGGGTTTAACTATGAACTCTGGGCCTTTTTTCTCACCGGCTTCAAAGCCCTGGGAAGGACCGTTTCTCTGCACGAACTGTCGGAAAAAGAAAGATGCCATGGAAGGAAAAAGGCCAAGCAGACCAACAGTGATGACATAACATCTTATTCTGTAAGAACAAAGTAAATATGATGTTTTCTTTTTTCCTGGCAGTGTGAACATGCTTGGTTTCCCATTACCTGGTGATTGAAATAGATGCGTGTAAGAATCAAGGTAGAGATAGAATAGGTGTTTTGCCATTATTGTTTGTGAGTTTACTTTTGTGCTCGGCTGTTTTACTGACCAAATCAGGACAAAGTTTCTATCTGATAGTTTGATTGCTAACAGCTTGAATTTGTAATTAGAAGTGAAGCTTACATAGTAATATATCTATTTCAGCTGCCTTTCTGCATTAGCAAGGCGTGTTCTCAACTCCCTAGCCCGATTATGATGAATTGTACCTATATTGCTCCGATCTTTTATTTTTCTTCAAGTATCTATGTTCGATATTCATGTCTGACATATACCCGGACATGTATATGGAGATATGATTTTTCAAAGATCCTTCAAATGCATAGTAAAGCAAAAGAATTTTATACAATTTAGCTCTTTTAATAATGAATTATTATAATATGAAGTAACATTCATTGATCTAATTCTTCTTTTCCTTAAGAATCAAGTATATTATGAATGAGCCATGAAACTCCCACTCAAACTTATCTAAGCAGCAGAAACTAAGTAGAGAAAGAAGAATCACCCTTAACAAGTCTCAAAGGTTAATATAACTTGATATTCCTCAGAGCCTAGTAGCCATACAAAAAACAGTAATCGACTAAGACAAGGAAAAAAACATAATGCAACTCAGACCAAGTCTTTTAAAGTCCTCAACAATATAATATGCTCAAGCTGTCATGTGTCACCGACCACCATAAATAGTTTGTTTGGTACAAAATTTGTATTTGAGCACACCCCTTGAAAGATCAGAAGTTGGATCAACCACCACGTTGTTGGTTCCTGGATCTTGAAGGCCGCCAGGGTTCTGGCTTGCTGCTGCCGCCAGCACCACCCAAACGATTAGAATCTGGAGCTACGGCCCTGCTACCACCACTGTCTAAACGATCAGAATCCTGAGGTGGACCCCTTCCGCCACTGGTCCAGTGATCAGATTGTGGTGGGGGGGCCCTGCTGCCAGCAGGCCGTCGATCAGATGCTGCGGGTGCAGGCCTGATCCAGGAATCAGGTTCCGAAGGTGGAGCTGGATCGGAACTTTCAGGTCTTTCTCGCCGGAACCTAGGAACATATTTCCCCGAAGATGGAGCGGGAGCAGCAACTCCAGGCTCTGTAAAGGATCCGGCAGGAAGCTCAGAAGGCTTAGAAAGCCCCTCTGTTGACCTTCCCAAGAGAGCTTCTCGCCTCAGCCTCTCTTTCTCTTCCAATTCTCGTTCTCTTTGCCTCTGCTTTTCGGCAATCTCATCCATTTTTGCTCTGTGTTCAGCTTCTTCTTTTCTTCGTCTCTCAGCCTCTGCAAGTTTCAAAGTGCCAATAAATAAAGTAGATGAAAGCAGAAATGTGTAAGCTTCATAACTATCCACACACACTTACAAATATCCTCTATCAAGAGGACTATTTTAAAGGAAAGGTATCTAGGATTTAAATAACTGAAATGAGTTTGAACAGACAAAATACTTAAATTTCTCTGAGTCGATAGGAGGTGAGACGAATTCTATTGATGTGAGAAAAGGGAAATTTATGAATCAAGTAAACCATATTTTCCTAGAGAAAAAGATCTCTGAGCTTATCCAAAAATGGCATACAACTATGTTACTCGGACTCGGGTGTGAGTGTCAGACACGGTATGTGTCCGATACGGGTATGTTCAATTTTTTCTTAGATTTTTATGTATTTGGAAGGTTCTTGGAGGATCATATCCCCATACCCATGTCCGGATATACGTTAGATACGGGCGTCGGACATGGGTACTTCAAGAAAAATGAAGAGTCGGAGCAACATAGGCATACCATGTCAAGTAATTATGAAAATATAATCAAAAGAGTATAAAATTATATACCTTCACGTTTACGAGCTTCCTCCTCTTCTTGCAGCTTTTTTATTCTCTCCTCTTCAGACCTCATGTAGAATATTTTCTTTCTCTTAATATCTCTTTCTTGCTTCCGGGCCAGAATGATTTGTTTGATTCTCTCCTCTCTCTCTAATCTCCGTTGGTCAAACTCAGCTTGCCGATGATTTATTACTCTTTCCTGGAATATCATCTGTGGAAAAGCAGAAATCAAATTTATCTACTTTAAATGGCTAACACCTAGGAATAGAAAATGTTGGAAGCTGCAAGAAAATTATCTATGGCAAGAGACGCTCTCTCATAAGCATAGAGCCACAAATCTAAAAGGCTATGTTACTTGGACTCGGGTGTGAGTGTCGGATACAGGTATGTGTCCGATACGGGTATGTTCACTTTTTTCCAAGTTTTTCTATGTATTTGGAGAATCCTTGGAGGATCATATCCGCATACTCATGTCTGAATATGTGTCGGACATGAGTGTCGGATACGGGTACTTCAAAAACAAATGAAGAGTCGGAGCAACATAGCCAAGAGGTACTGACCTTGTTTTCTAACATGCGTGCCAGCCTATTCTTCTCTTTCAAGTCCCCATCATGGTGCTGTCTGCTCAACTCAACTTCCAGCTACAAGATGGAAAAACAGAATTACAGATGATATTATCAAAAGGTTAACAATGGCAAAAACTTACAAAAACTTCTCTTAAACAATGGTAGTGCAACATAGAATGACCGTCCATCTCTTCGAGATATAGATATGCAAATGAAGGTAGAGCAACTGTTGAGGCAGACTTAAAACACATCAGAGTATCTGATATGTTTATAGAACATAAAAGGTCATATGTTTCGAGACCTTGAAAGATAAGTATTGAAAACAAGGTATGTCTTCAATTGAAAAAACAGGTGCAATAATAAAATAGGGAATTAAAAATCCACCTGTTGCTCATGTTCATGAAGTAGCTTCTCTTCTACCAACCGTTGTTGAAAAGCAGCTTCAATCAAGGGTGTTGCTTCCTCTCTCTTTGCCCTTTCCAGATGATCCATTGTTTTGGCAACTTTTTGTAGTCTCTTCTCCTGTTCCTGCCTCTCCTTGAGCTGCTCACTCATTGCCCGCTCAATCACGGTTTGCTTCGTCAATTTCTCCTGGACACACTTACATAGTTAAAAAGCAACTTCCATATGAATCAGAAACTTAATGAAAAAAAAATATGGCTGCTCACCCCATCTAAAATTGGCTTCTTTTTCCCTCTTTTCAAATGCTTTTCAGTTTCCTGTAGTAGTGCCTGTGCCTCTTCAAGCTCTCGCTCCTCTATTTCCTTACGAATTCTTTCAGCTCGCTGTTCCTCAAACATAGCAGCAAGCCTCTTTTTTTCAGTTTCTTCAGTTTTCTTCTGCAACATCTGCCTCTTTGACTCCTCCTCACGTTCCTAGTGGATCAAAACACACAAAAAGCAGGGGTATAAGTTTATGAATTCATTTCCAATATTTTGCTAAATGATGAAACCTCATGTTGTCCATGCAACTAGCCATTTAAATGGGGATACCAATTCCAATAGTTGACGTTCTTGTTCTTCCTTTCTTTTCTCGATGATTGATTTCCGAGCCAGAAGCTTTTTGTGTTCCTTATCTATGATCTCCCCTAAACCCGGTAAAACTTCACTCAGCTTTGATGCTTTCTTGGTAGAGGGGTATATCATGGCTCTTGTTTTATTCAAAGATTCAGCAAGAAGAGTCAGGTGATCACGAAGCTTGTCAGATTCAAGACCCTGAAAATGCCAAAATAATGAAAAAAATAAATGTATCCCCTCCTATAAAGAAACATTTAAGACATATGAACAAAGTACATAAATCCTAGCAATATACGCAAAGAAATAAGCATAAACAGCCAAAATCCTAACTTACCACATTATCAAACAGCACAACACCCTTCATGTGGTCAACTTTCAAGGCTATGAAATTATGTTTCACAGCATCAACGGAAATCTTTTCCACCACAGAAAAATCAAAAAAGGGGATAATCTGAGACAAACTCTCAATTTTCATTGTCTGGTAAACCTGGGACACCTGGAGGAAGCAAAGGAGAAGAAAATTGAGAAAATCAAGCATAAATAAACAAAGAGGGTATAAAGCAAATAAAAAGAACACCGAAGAAAATAAACACAAGAACACACCTGCTCAAGCAACCTGAGGGTAGCAAGCTTTTCAATGGCAGGAACATATTGAGAGAGCTGAACTTCTTGTACAGATGAAGCTGAAGCTAGCTTCCCACCAAGTTTTGATATTTTCATCAACAGAGGCTGTATCTTCGATGCAACATCCAGAGGGAGAAATTCATGTTCTAAAAGATGGTAAAGATCTTTCACATCTTGAGTAGCACAACTAAGTACACCTTTGGAGACCTAAATAAAAGGGAAATAAGAACAGACAGTTTAGTCAGCAACCTTAAGACATAAAAATTTCTAGTTACAGAAACATAGAACCAGTACTCCTTCGGTATCCCATAAGATCCTGAGAGAGAGGGAGAGACTCAATCAAGGGGCAGACTTATTTCTTTGTGTTAAAAAACATAGCAAAGAAAGACTAAGACACTAAGTCACTTCATGAATAGAAAGATTATGGACCTCAAAGAGATACAGGTACAGAACAGATTTTTAAGGCTATAATACCCTAGAAATAAAGTTAGACCTATATAGCATTTGATTATTTCACCTTAACCAAGTGGAACAGAGAAATTATGTCATGTAGCCAAACCCAACTAGTTTGAGATTAAAGGCTTAGTTGGGTTGAGTTTCATCATATTAAAATTGATTTGAGAAACATCATTGTTAAGACATATAAGCAACCAGCAATTGACAACATTACCAACAATTTAAACTTTGAACAGTCATCAGAAACAAGCTATCAAAGTAACATACCAGTTCTGTGAGAAGTGACGACCTTGAAAACTGAAAGAAGTGTAGAATGTCCGAATAGGTTAGCATCAAGAAAAAGGAAAACTAAAGCAAATGAAATTCAATACAACATACCACTTCTCTGTTCTCAAGTTTAGGTTCAAGATTAAATCCTATAAGATTTGCCATTCGAAGGTTGCGCTCTTTCTCATTTTCAAGTTCCAAGTGTGATGCACCACGTGTTTGATCGTAAGGAGCCACTGACAGTGCAGCCAAAACAACTGATGATGCTATCAACTGCAAATCCTTCTGGCTTAAGTTCTTATTAAAGCTTTTTTGAAGTGTAAATAGCTTGAACCATGCATAAGCATGATAAAGATGGCTGCCTGAAATCCAGAATATTTCAGTTAACTTGGCATAATAAACCACCATCAATGAAGCCTTCGGAGTTTTCTTGACAATGGACATCAATCCATGGATATCTTCAACAGAACGAAAAGCTTCCTGCAAGGAAACATGACAAGCAATGATCAGAAGCATGTAAGATCTATCCATTACAAAAATAGAAAACTCATCCATTAAGAACATACAGAAGGTAGACGAAGCAACAAGAGACCTGCCAGAGTCCAAGTTCACTAGCAATCTTTAGCTGCTCAAATCTTGTATCCAGATACAGTTGCAAGCTCTCTGGTGCTGACAGGTCAGGTCTGTCCCTCTGGTCTTTATATTTATTTAGATTTGCTAAATGATTCCTTATAATCTCACATAACCTTCGGAACTCTGTTGTCCGTTTATACTGCTTGCAGAACTGGAATGCCCGATGTGCTGTCATCTACAGGATATTTAAAAAATAGAAAGATTCTGTCATTTCAAATCAATATGTAAACAAGTTACTATTATCATGGGAATAAGATATTCCCAACCGCAACTAAACACAAAACAAGAGACATTCATTCCATTATATGTCCATTGTAAGGGCGTGTGCCAAGACCAGAATCAAATTTTGTTGGCACTTGGCCATATTCTCTTTTTTTCCAGCAACCTGGTGAAGTCTTTGCAATTCATATAATAATGAATTAAGTCCTATATTCCTCAAAATATTCTTTCAATCTAAATACTAAATCAATTCACAGTTCCTCTCATCTCCCAATGAAAGACTTTACGAAAAAAATTCAGATAAACCATAAATGATCCTACTGTAAAGCAGTGAAGGGTTATGTACTCAAATCTGAAAAAATAGTATGCAAGAACCTAGTGACACTTCAAACATAATGCTGAAAACAAGTTTGTCCAATTTCATATTGTGATCAAAAGTTGAAGATTTATAGGTAAAGTTATAAAAAAATGCTCAGCAATTATGGGAAATCATTAAGACAGGAAATACCGCATAGAGCGCCTCCAACTTGGAATTGTTCCGCAATACTTCAAGCACTGTTCTATAAGTCTCCCAAAGAAACTTGAACCAAGGAGTAACAAGTTCACGATCAGACCTATCCTTTCCTTTCTCTCCACTGACATAACTTAGCATCAAATCTTCTGGCCTTTTATCAGCTTCAAGGTCATCAACATCGAGAGCTTCTTCTAGGGCTTGTGCCTGACTACGAGCCTGCTCGGCTTTCTCAGTAGAAAGATGCATGAAGTGCTTGATCACCTCCTCCAAAGAACTAACATTCACTTGTTGACATACAAAACGGTATTGAATCAGACCATCCTTGGCAAACCGACCCTTCCGCATGTCAACGCAAAGCTCTACATATTTAAACATTATCCTTTCAAGTGGCTTTTGCCAAGCTCTGTATCTCTTTGAAGTTATTAGATTGTGAAGCGCCTGCAAAGCATCTTGCTGCTGCCCGACATTAATCAACTCTGCATCAACCCCATCACAAAGTCAACACAAACACGTATATCATAAAAATCAAGAGTTTTTGGTACAAAAGAGGTTGCAGCCGAAAGAGTTGCCGATGCTGCGATTCAAATCTCATATCTACGAAATGCCACCTCTTAAGGGTGATTTCATAAACCAAGTTAAACTCCGAGTTCAAAAATCAAAAGAGTTATCCCAACCCAATATACACTTTTAACTATTTAAGGCAATGCCTCCACAAGTCAGATTCACATTAACAGCAGACAATTATTCTAATACCAAACAAAGGGTATCATACATTCAGAAAAAAGCAATTAGCAAAAACAGCAAACAAACAGAGCCTAATAAAGGAAATTTTTTGTTTCTAACCTTCAGCTCGCTTCAAGGCATTCTCTGGTTTCGAAAAATACGCCATGTTTTTCAATCAAATTCTTAATACTGCCCGCAATTGCCTAAAAGAAAAAAGGCCAATCTTTTATCAGTCAAATAAGTTTTAAAAAAAATAATTAATCGAAAAGCTAAAAAGACTAATTATCTTCAAGCTCGGAGTGAAATCAAATCCAATTACAAGTTACCAAACAAAAGAAAACCAAAAAAAAAAATTACGATCTGAAACAGTGTAAAAACCCTATTTATATTCATAAAATTCACCATTGATAAATGGAACCCTAAATCTACAAAAACAGATAAAAAAGTTAAAATTGTTGAAGTCGGTTTCACCCATTTCTTTCTTTTTACTAATTTTCATCGAGAAATTGCAATAATAAAAACAAATAAAAATCCGATCAAAATATAAAAAATAACAATGGAATTTCCAAAAAATAAATAAATATGAGATTGAATTTTTGAGAGACTCGCATGAAAAGTGTTAAGAGCAGCCGCGACTCGCGAGCAATGAGAAGGAGAAGAAGAAAAAGTTTCTGCCAAGAAAGAAGATAATATAAATAATAAAAAGTAAAAATAGGAGTCTTTTTGAGTTTTTGTTTAAATAGACGTTTCGATCCTAAACCCAATTTGAAACCGTTTCTAAAAAAATGCGACCCGTTTTCAGAATCTGCATTTCTTTCTAAATGGGCCATTTGATCTGGCCCAACATGGATGAACATCTTGTCTTGAAAATTAGACTTTATTACTTTTTTTTTTTTTTAAATCTGATAGCTAGTAATGAAGCCAAATACTAAAAGAATCCAGATTTAAGAAGTTTATACTAATTAATTTTCCAATTTAATGAAAACTTAAATAAAAAAAATTCACTCACAAATGGGTGTGATAAATTCTAGTACCAATAAAAATAAATTAAATAATAGAAATAAGTTAATCACATTTTTTAACCATTTGTGTATTTACCTCATACATGTTTATATATTTGATTTTATACTAAATTTTTGTTTATTGAAAGCTAGAAAATTTATATACTTAATGTATATAAATTTTAATAATATGCAAACTATAAGGTTATTTCATGCAAGGGAATAAACTTTTTTTAGGAAGGGAAATAATTTTAAACAAGTAAAATAAAAAGCTAAAAATTGAGTACTTATATGAAAGGTAATATTGTATATTGAGGAAACTAAACTAATGCATCATGTAAATAGGAGTTTTATGGGGAAAAAAAAAATATAAACTATAGAATAAACGACCCAAAACAAATAAATTGTTGAATATATGGTGAATTTGTTGCTGTTTTCTGAGACCATGATATTGACAAGGTTCTTTACATATTATAATATTTGCAATTATTAAATTCAGATTTAATTTAATTAATTCAAATAATCACTTTTAAAAAATAATATTCAATAAATTTAATCCGTTTTCTTATTTTTGACTATATAAAAAAATAATTAATGCAATAAATTCAGTGATAAGAAGCATTTAATGTGAGATAAGATTCCTCCCAAACAAGCCTAAAAAAATATGAGATAGGTGTGAATATTTTAGATATATATATATATATTATGCATGATTATTTACCTTTCCTTTTCGTTTACTGATGATTTATCTTTCCAATCTTTGTGATTACATAGAGAAGAAACTCTTTTAGAATCATCATATATGTTTCCTTTCTCTTTCCCACTTCTCATTCAGCTCAAACTCTTTTCTAATTACTGCTTAATTAAATTAAAAAACCCTAAACTAAAATAATACTATGGTTGTTGATCTGATCATCTCACTTGATAGCCAAGATGACAAGAAAAATTCATGAAAAAAATGGGGTTTTCGTTCCACCAAGCTCACATTTCTCATATGTTCTCAGCATCACCCTCCATCAACCAACAATAAGAATCAAGATTCCAAAGGTTTTGGTTAAGGTTATGAAAAGAAGAAATCAAAGTGAAAATGATGAAAATGGTGGCAAGAACAAGAATAAGAAATATTTGGTTACATCTAAAAAGAGTTTTGGGAAAAAAGTTGGGTCCATGTTTTCCAATGTCTTTGGTAAGAAGTCACCAGGGACAGACTCCAAAGAAGCTGATGAGGAGATGAAGAAGTTAAAGATTATGGTTGAAAGTGTCGACTTGGGATCTGAGAAAATAACAGGAAAAAGCAATGAAGATTTCAATTTGAATGAACAAATTACTGTAGCAAAAGGATTTAGAAAGCCCGAAAAGGAAATGCTGGAGGTTGAAGATGACGAAGAGATGAAGAAGTTAAAGATAATTATGGCTGAAAGTGTCGACTTGGGATCTGAGAAAATAACAGGAAAAAGCAATGAAGAGTGCAATTTGAATGAACAAATGGCTGTAGCAACAGGATTTAGAAAGCCCGAAAAGGAAATGCTTGAGGTTGAAGATGACGAAGAGATAATAAAGAAGTTAAAGATTATGGCTGAAAGTGTCGACTTGGGATCTGAGAAAATAACAGGAAAAAGCAATGAAGAGTGCAATTTGAATGAACAAATGGCTGTAGCAACAGGATTTAGAAAGCCAGAAAAGGAAATGCTGGAGGTTGAAGACGAAGAAAAGGAGAAACCCATAGTCAAGGAAATGAAGGAGAGACCGAAATCACGGCGCACATACTCAAAAAACTTAAGCAAAAAGATCGACCTGGAACTGAACAAAGGAATAAAAATCCACAATGTTGATAGTAACACTGATTTAAGTGGTGCTTGTGGGATTGTTTCGCTGAAACAGGCTGAGAATTCCAATTACTTGGCTACGTTTCGATCGAAAACACTGACCAGCAATCGGAAGCTTAAGACTGCTTGGTCCATTAAGAAAATGACAGGTGTGTTGATGGGAGAAAAATCACAGAAACATGAACTTTGCAAGAAGAGGATTCTAATGGGAGGAAAATGCAGGCCTTTGAATCCTTCTGGTGTACTTCAGTATGATGAGAATGGTGTTTTAATGCCAGAGATTATCCCTTGATGGTAAGATTGTAAACAGCATACATTTACTGCCCTCTTTAGAAGTTGATGATAATCTGTTATCTTTCGAATATATATATTTTTTAAATTTTATTTATTTATTATTCTTTTGAAATACTTATTGTTTAGTTTTTGATGTTTACAAATTTGTAGTATGGAGGGGCAGCAAAGCTAGTTAGCTAGTTCAAATTTATGTAAAAGATCAAAGTTTTATGAGTATCTCTTATTCTTAAATGATTAAATTGTCCCCTCCATGCATCCATCAATTTATGAGAATCCAAATCCTCTGTCTTCATTTTTCTGCCTTTATCCGTGCTCTCACTCTCACGAGCTGTGAGTTCTTTTTTTTTTTCCCACTTCGTACATGTTCGTTTATAATGTTTAACTAAATTCTTTATCTAATAAAAAAATCAATTTCGCTTGAAAAAAAACAAAAAAAAAATACGGATACAAAGACGATGCAAATAAATGAGATGATGTCGTGAATTTGTCTATTCGATCACCGGTAAAATACCAATCGACCGTAGGAAGAAAGCGACACCAAAAAAAAGACCTGCGACTCGTTACAAGTGTGGAACACGGATAAGGAAAGAAAAATGGGGACAGAGAATTTCTATTCAATTATTGATGCCAAAGGGTCCTTTTATTTCTCTATAAATTTTGCTAGTATGTGTCTGATACACTGCTTCTGCTTGTTTGTGATCATATTTAAGGAACATAGTTAATGAGATTATATCTCTTACTTTATCTTACAGAAATTAAGGTTAAATCTTGTTTATATAAAGAACATAGTATGTTCTTTATATGTCTTGTTTCCGATCTTATATTTTGCTGAACCATTTCTGTTTCCAGATGAGTATATATAGATATCTTTTTTATACATTCAAATGGGAAAAAGAATATCATGCATGATGATGCCCACCTCTAAAATTAATTCACAATAATTGAAAAGGTCCAACTTAAATATAAAATTACAAATCATCTAAAATTTAACTAAAATAAGATAATTTTTCTTAAAGGATGAACAAGAGTTGTACATCTCAAATTAAAGATTTCCTTAGGTCTTTAACAATATATTTGAACTATATCTAAATGAAAATAACTAAAAAATATATACCAATTGCTAATCAAGAGCAAAGTTGCATTGCATGTCAAAGATCATTAGTTTGGGTTTATTACATACCTCCTTCTGCACTTATCATTTTAGTTGTTTACCATATTTGAGACAGGTTATAGTAGGGATGGCAGCGGATAAGATATCTGCATTTTTTGTACTATCCGAATCCGAATTTGCAAAACTGTTTTAAAATTTAAATCCTCAAATTATCTGCATATTACTATCCAAATCTGAATCTGAATTAAATAACATTATCCGCCGGATATCTGAATCCACTAAAAATCCGAATTCAATAAATCAATTTTTTTTTTTTTTTTTATAAATAAAAATAGAAAATCAAACAAAATTTATGTGTTTTACAAATAAGAGGATTCGGATTTGGATATCCGAATCCGCTATCCGAATCCGCAAAAGTAATGCGGATTCGAATAATGGATATCTGAGGTTTCATATTCGCATCCGCTCCGAATCTGCTGCGGATAGTAATTATAATATCTGAATCCGATTTTTATCCGAATCCGCAAAAAACGGATAGGATATCCATAAATATTCAAATTCGCATTTTAAATTGTCATCCTAGGTTATAGTGTTAGGATCCATTTGAATCTCAGTCAAAATGAAGAATTTAATTAGAAAACGGAATTCAAATGCGATCGGGGTGTCTCTGATTGAGATCCAAATAGATTCAAGTCCTTGAATTAGCTCTTGCATGATCATTATCAGTTGAATGTCTTTATATATATATATATATATATATATATATATATATATATATATATATATATATATATTGACACAAACCAAATGAAACCATTCTTTATTCTTGAACATTTCTGAATCATTACTTCATTATTAGTATGGCAAAAAATATTGATTATAGTGCATGAATAGTGAATTAATTATTTTATTGATGATACCAATTAAATTTTTGAAGGGCTGGATTTATAAAACAGACTAATTAATCAAATATCAAGAAATTGCCATAGGCAACCGACTAATAGTTAACTCTGGCTATATTATGAGCTTTTTTTCATCACTTTGAAATTTTATGATTAATAAAGATAAATTATTGTAAAGTTCAAGACTTAATCCAATTATTTTATACAATTATCTTTAATAAATGACATCTAACAGATATGAGAATTTCAAAATTTGCAATCATTTCTTTATCCCAAATTATGAATTCCTTTGGTCCTTTATATATAAGAAAAAAAAAAAAAAAAAAAAAACAAGATGGATTGTTTTCACCAAAAGAAATATGGGCAGGACTTATCAGGTCTAGGGATGGCAGCGGATCTGATATCTGCATTTTTTGTATTATCTGAATCAGTAAAACTGTTTTAAAATCCGAATCCGCATTTAATCCGCATATTACAATCCGAATCCGAATTAAATAACATTATCTACTGGATATCCGAATCCGCTAAAAATTCGAATTCAATAAATCAATTTTTTAAAAAATAAAAATATGAAATCAAACAAAATTTATGTATTTTACAAATAAGCGGATTCGGATATCCGAATCCATTATTCGAATCTGCAGAAGTAATGCTGATTCGGATAATAGATATCTGAGGTTTCATATCCGCATCCGCTCCGAATCCTCTGCGGATAGTAATTATAATATCAGAATCTGACTTTTATCCGAATCCGTAAAAAACGGATTGAATATTCGAATCTACATTTTAAATTATCATCCCTAATCAGGTCTGTTAGGCTAAACTTGACAACATTTTTAAGCCCAAAATGAAATCTAGCCCAAATCATCAAGAATCCAAACAATCAAAATTCCAAAAATTTAGCCCAAATCCAGTATCAAGTATCCACTCTATAGTCTTTACTAGATTACAATTTACATGATCTTGGTGTTGAAGGAAACACTTGGACAATTTCCTGGTTGTACTTTGTCTTCAACTACCATTCCTTGTTCCAAAAAAACCACTGCTTAGATTGAAAACAGATCTATCTAGACACAGAAAGAGTATCAAAACAGGAAACAAGAAAGAGAAAGAGAAGAAGAAAGATGGGTTCTTTCTTAATCCAAAGATTCACATGTTCACCAAATTTTCTCTTCCTTTTTCTTCTAATTTCACCGTCTTTTGCCTCAGAACCAACAGCCTATGAAGTTCTCAAAGACTTCAACTTTCCCATTGGTATTCTCCCAAAAGGTGTTATTGGCTATGATCTTGATTCTTCATCAGGAAAATTCTTAGCTTTCTTGAATGGTAGTTGTAGCTTCTCTCTTGAAGGGTCTTACCAATTGAAATACAAGAATACCATTAAAGGGTACATATCAAAGGGCAAACTTGCAAGCTTGGAAGGTGTTAGTGTGAAGCTTTTTTTCATGTGGGTTAATATTGTTGAGGTCTCAAGGAGAGGAGATGATCTTGAATTTTCTGTAGGGATTGCTGGTGCTGGTTTTCCTATTGATAATTTTGAAGAGTGCCCTCAATGTGGGTGTGGATTGAATTGCAATAATCAGCAAGTAAGAAAGATTAGCAAAAACCCTTTTGTTTCTTCTTATTAGATGGAGTTTGAATGAGAGAATTGTAGTATTAAAGTCATGAATTTTATGGGTTCTTGTTGAACTTTGATGCAGATCAATGGAATGGATATTGTGGTTATTTGATAATTTGTTTTATAGTAGAATTATTTGTTGGATACATTGTTTGTTTTTTTTATGGTTGCTTATTGCTTGAAAGTTGAAACTATTAGTGATAGCTATTTCCTACAATCATGTAACAATTTCTAAAAATGTTTGTGCTTGAAGTTATCTGAATGGCTTAGGATGGGAACCACATGTGAATGGTTCAATTTCTTTTCCTTTTTTTTTTTGTTGGGTTCTGTTTGGGATGCATGTAAATTGCCATTTGCTTCCAATGGAGCTGTTGGACTAAGCCAAGTTAGATTTTGGCCAGTGAAAATACTTACCATTGTTGGAATATAGATAATGGAAGCATTGTGCCAGAATCTGAACTATCTATTTATAGTTTTAGTTGATTAGCCCTATGTTATTCCGACTCTTCATTTTTCTTGAAATACCCGTGTCTGACGAATATCCGGACATGGATATGGGGATATGATCTTCTAAACTAAAGACCCTCCAAATACATGGAAACCTTGAAAAAAATTGAACATACCAATATCAGACACGTATCCGTATCCGACACTCACACCCGAGCCGAGTAACATAGGACTAGCAATATCTTTTGCATTAGTTGAGAGCTTGAGATAGATACAATATCTGCATATTCTTCATCTTAAGCCTTCTTCCCTTGCATTGCTTTCATCATTAGGATGAATAGATGACTGATTGGCCTTGATTATGTGATGTAACTTTGTTAGTTATATCTGGAAAAAAAAAAAAAATCATGATAATCACATTGTTGATGCAATAATGATTTGTTTCTTTTGGACAATGAAGTTAGTATCTATGTTATTCGGATTCGGTGTAAGTGTCCGATATTGGTATGTTCGATTTTTTTCAAAGTTTTTCCATGTATTTGGAGGGTACTTGGAAGGTCATATCCTTATACTCATATCCGAATATGTGTCGGACATGGGTATTTCAAGAAAAATGAAGAGTCGGAGTAACATAGGCTAGTATTATGATTGACTTGCTGATGCATGTGCTCTATGTTTGAAGTATACCTGAATCTCTAGTAGAAACTCTGAAATTTAAAACGAAAGACATGGTAAAACCATGGTGATGTTGCAAAGTTTTGCTTAAGTCTAATAAAACATCAATGATGTAGTAATCCATTTAGATTAACATCATAAAAGTGGAGTTTGGAACAAGTTTTTGTTGGGTAGTAGTTTCTAAATTTACCGGGTATTAGCTTTTATCTAGAATCTAAGTCTGGAGATTTTTCTTACTCGGCAATTCTGGATTGAAAGGGAGTATGGGACCATTTTCGAACTCTTATTAGTTACTGCATTGATTGGTGATTGATTTGGGGATGAGCATCAAAGGATATCATCTATGTTACTCGAATTCGAGTGTAAGTGTCAGATACGGGTATGTGTCCGACAAGGGTATGTTTAATTTTTTTTTAAGTTTTTCCATGTATTTGGAGAATCTTTGGAGGGTCATATCCTTATATCCAATTTTCCGATATGCGTCGAATACGGGTGCCGGATTATGTTTTCACCTCATCAGAAACACACATAAAGTTCATCTCATTTGCATGCATATTAGTCTCTTGTACCTTGAATGTTACCCTTTTCTCGTTCTCGATTATGATCTACTTTATAAATTAGAATCATTTTGCCATTATATCCATAAGATAAATTTTAGGTTTTTTGCACAAATTTTGTGCAGCCACGTTGTCACCTTCATTAGTGGCCACTTGGCTTTGTTTTTTTTTTTTGGGAGTGGACCTCCATTTTTTTGGTTGTTGAGAGTAGAGAAAGAGAAAAAAATTAGAAAATTTTATATATTCGTATTATTTTTGTGTGTTTAAAATATTATAAATTGATATAAATTTGTACACATTAATAATTCATTTTATGTATACTTTTAAACGTTCGTGTATCCGTATCGTGTTTGTGTTATTTTTCGTGTTGTATTTTAATAATTTTTTCTATGTTGTGTTCGTGACGTATTCGTGTTCATTTTCTTCCTTTCAAAATATTATAAAATTATATAAATTTTAAACGTTAATAATTCGTTTTATATATATTTTTATACATTCGTTCGTGTCGTGTTCATGTTATTTTTTGTGTTGTGTTTTAATTATTTTTTCAATTTTGTGTTCGTGTCATGTCTTAATTCATATCATATTTTACGTAATTTGTCATTGTGATTAAATTTAGAAAAAAAAATTGTGCGTTCGTGTGTCTCAATTTATGGAATATTTTGTATAATTTATTATAATTATTCAATTTAATGAAAAAATTATGTTCGTAACGTGTTTGCATTTTTTTTATTATGTTTTCAAAGTATTATAAATTTATATAAATGTTTACACGTTAATTAGTTTTACCCAATAATTTATATGAAATATTATAAATTTATAAAGAATTTACACGTTAATAATTCGTTTTATGTATATTTTCACACGTTCGTGTATTCGTGTCGTATTAATATTATTTTTCGTGTTGTGTTTTAATTATTTTTTCTATGTTGTGTTCGTATCATATCTCAATTCATGACATATGTTACATAATTTGTCATAGTTATTCAATTTAGAGAAAAATTTGTGTCATGTTCGTGTAATTTTTTTGTGTGCTTTTAAAGTATTAAAATTTATATAAATTTTTACACGTTAATAATTTATATAAAGTATTATAAATTTATATAAATTTTTACACGTTCGTGTATTCGTGTCATGTTTTAATTATTTTTCTATGTTGTGTTTGTGTCGTGTCTCAATCATCTCATATTTTATATAGTTTGTCATTGTGATTTATTTTTTAAAAAAAAAATTGTGTGTTCGTATCTAGGGGTGTAAACGAGATACCTGTGCTCGCAAGCTACTCGAGTTCGACTCGAAAAAAAACTCGAATTCAATTCGGTCATTATCGAGCCGAGCTCGAGCTCGAGCAGCTCGAGCTATCGAGGGAGCCGAGTTCGAGTATCTTAATACCCGATTCGAGCAGCTCGCGAGCCTAATCGAACTTTTTTTTATTTATAATATTTTTATTATTAATTTACTATTTTACCCTTGATATATATATATATATATACATACTTAAAAACCCTTAATTCGAGCTCGAGTATATAAACGAGCCTAATCGAGTCGAGCTCGAATAGTTCGATTTTATCTCGAGCAGAGCTCGAGCTTAAAAAATGATACTCGATCGAGCTCGAACCGAGCTTCGAGCCTCGAGTTTCGAATCGAGCTCGAGCTCGAGCTTCTCAGTATTCGAGCTCGGCTCGGCTCGATTACAGCCCTATTCGTATCGTGTCTTAATTCACGATATATTTTGCATAATTTGTCAGAGTGATTCAATTTAAAAAAAAAAAAATTGTGTTTTAATAACGTGTTCGTGTTATTTTTTTATGTTTCCCAAAATATTATAAATTCATATAAAAATTTTCATGTTAATAATTAATTATATACGTTATTAATTTATGTGTTCATAATACTGTTGTCATTACTATTATAAAAATAGAAAACGAATCGTTTCACTCGTAACGTAACGCGAATTTTTTTTTTCTAGTATTGATAAAGTGAGTAAGTAATATTACTATTACTCAATTTGATTTCACAATAGGAGTTAAACAACAATACATATCACATAGGAGTTAAACAGTGTTAGTGTGACCCCCCATGCCCATGCCCATGCCCATGAATATGATGTGCTTCTGGCCTGCTGTCTTTTTTATATATAATAATAATAATAATATATAAAAAAAGAAAGAAAAAGGAAACTAATTTTTCATTGAAAACCAATCATAATAATAATAATAATAATAATAATAATAATAATAATAATAATAATAGTCTATAACATATTTCTAAGTCCCAACTCATCTGCTCTAACTTCGTTTAAACTCACAATCGCAAACATCACAATCACAACCTACAAGTTTTAAAAGATGCATTGCGTGTCGTTCCAAAAATACCATTACCAACGACCAATCATTTAATTCTCAGCATGCAAAGGAATAAATATAGGAAAAAGACCCAAGAAAATGGAGTACTTTAAATATGATAGATTCGTATAATGGACTAATCACACCTAGATTAAATGATTAGTGACGACTCCATTATTTATGTCTAACATGCTGAATTCGTATTTGGCACAACGTTATGACACCACTACAAATACAATCTTTCCTTTCCTTGTTGGCTTCTTTCAAAGACAAATAAATATATATATATTCCCACATAACAATGGTTGAGAGAAGCCTAAAAGGCTCAAACCACAAATTTTTTAATAATAAAATTTGGAAATTGATAGTCACAAACAAAATATGTAGTAGCAAGCAATGCCAATAATGTGATTTAATTATGTAATTAGCCAACCAATTAAGCAGATATCTCATTAATTTTAGATCAATATCATTAAAAGTTGCACCGTACAATAATGAATTGGAGTAGAACTGTCTGTCAAGCACTTGAAAACCAATGGCGAGGATCGCCCTAAAACCCCCTGAAATCGTCCTAAGAGAATGTGGATTTGGCATCCGCTGAGCCTGCCTTCCTTGTAGCAAATACATGACCGTAAAATCTCTTTGTTTCGCACTTTGCCTCTAGGATGACCCCATGTCTTCCAGAAAGGAATCTTGCTATATATGAAAAAACTTTCTCTATTTCATTTTTTCTTTCTAATATTGCTTAAAAATAAAATACAAGTTGCTTTACTAAAGCATATATATTATGTGTTGGTTCAATGCGTTTAATCACGTGCTTCCTTAGGTATAAGATTGTTTAATGAAAATATCTGATGTACTTATTACTAATTGGCTTCATTAAGGAATCCATATGCATATTAGATATTACAAATGCAAATGCAAATGCGTGTTAACCTCAAGAATGATGAAGGTGAGATTTTAGAGTTTTAAAGGGTGGATTCCGGTCTTTTCCATAATTTCTCTTTCCCTAGTCTTTGAAAGACCCATATATATATATATATATATATATATATTCTGAAACAAAATCAAAACTAGGTAAAAACAAACGACGGAATATGAGCCTAGGTACTAAACCAATTCAAGTTAATTCATGAAGATATCAGTATTTAGCACACATATTCATATCTGACCTGACATTCAAATTCGAGTCATATGAGCTATTAATGATTCATATATCCGCATCCGATTCTATACTCAAATTTGAATAACATGAGCTATTAATGATTCAAATATCCGCATCCGATCATGACACTCAAATTCGAATAGCATAAGCAATCAAATCAATGATTATTAATTAACACACATTTCCATATCCGTGACTTGTTAGAAGGATCAAGTAAAGACTATCATAAGGGGAAAAAAAAAAAAAAAAACCTTGCAATTACCTTGCTTCATAACAAAATTGAATTTTTTTTTCTTTTTTTTAAGAAAAGCCAAAACTGACAGATTGAGAAAACAAATAATCTACTGATACCTAATCTACTTATTTAAAATTATGAAAGTTGGAGCCATTTCCATTTTCTGTTGACATGGAAAGAACTCCATTTTGGCTACCAACAGCCAATTGTGTTCCTTTGGTTGGTCAGCTGTAATAAAAGAAAAAAATCCCAAAAAAACCCAAAAATAAGAAAAAGTATCTCTACACGTGTAAAGTATAAACTAGAAAAACGAACTTTTCAAAAAACGCGGTTTTATACTTTTATACCCTCTTTTTACATTAAAAAGAGCAATGCTTAACCTTGAATTGAATCTAAGACTGTCTGTCCCCATCTGTTTCCTTCCTGATATTAATAGATTAAAGTATCCAATTTCTTTTCTTTATAACTCCAAAAAGTTTCCAAGTGTAAATTTACCTTATTTAGTACTTTTTTTTTTTTTTTCATCTGCTAACTTGGGCTGCCCTGATTTGTGCCATGTATCAACCCCAATTGCCTTGGCCTTTCAAGGTTTCAAACTGGTGACCATGTTGAATTTTTTCTTGGCAGTTGGCATAGATGAAAAGCTTATATTCAAGAGAGAAAAAAAAAATATAAATATAGAGAGAGAAAAGATTCATAAAAGAAAATGACAACCAACATCCATGAATTATTCTAAATATCTGTGTCTTCTTTGATCCACTTCTTTCCTTTTTGTCTCTCTTTTGGCCTCTTAGATTCATTTTTTTCCTTCTCATTTCAAACAATACCCTTTTTCTCTCTCTATCTGAATAGTTTAATTCTTTTTTTTTTATTCATTTCTCTTTTTTTTTTCTTTCTCTATTCCCTTTTTTCTTGTCTCTTGTTTCTCTCTCTCTCTCAATAATAATAAAAAAAAAAAAAAAAAAGCTGAACAAAATTGAGTTGGATTATCTATATTTTGCAAAGAATTTTTTGGTGGTAAAGAATTTGAAGGAGAAAATGATGATGATGGCAATGGAAGGAATAATGGATAAGGGAGTATTGGATGATATAATAAGAAGGTTGTTGGAAGGTAAAGGAGGCAAGCAGGTTCAGCTTTCTGAAGGAGAGATCCGTCAGCTTTGTATTAATGCCCGTCAAATCTTCCTTTCACAGCCTAATCTGCTTCAGATTTCTGCTCCCATCAGAATCTGTGGTCAGCTTTCTCTCTTCCTCCCTTCCTCTTTTTTTCTATTGAATTATGAAATTGCAAAGCTTGTTATTTTTTGTACTTGTTGTTGTTGATAATTAATGTATTGATGGTTTTTCCTTGGTAAGATTTTGATGGCATCAATTTTTGAAGTGAAATTTGGAATTGTTTTTGGTTTGCTCATTTAACTTGTGGGAAATTTGTAGAACAATTCCTATGTTTGGGGAGATAAATTTGAGATAATTTGTATGGCAGGTTCATTTTGGATTCAGCTTGTTTCTAAACAGGTTGTTTTGAAAAGTCAGGGAATGACAATATCCAGCAATTGATCTTTTTTTTTTTTCTTCCTGTTTTTGGATAAGTCCAGCAATTCATTTTCCTTAGCAATGTGCATTTTGGATTTGGATTTTCTTTTGTAATTGGGAAACAAATCTCTTCCCAAGGGAATTTAGCCACAGATATTTTGGCTTATTTTTCATAAAGTACCCGTTTTCAGCACCTGTGTCCAATACATATTCGGACATGAGTATGAAAGTATGATCTTCCAAACATATGAGAAAGCTTAAAAAAAATTAAGCATACCCATGTCGGATACATACCCGTATCCGACACTGGTAACATAGGTTATAATGTCCAAACACTTACTGGTCATGTCTGGGCAAAACAATGCCTATTATAAAACAAGCTTAGTAATGTGCATTTGAGATCAATTATTTGTCCCCTTAACCCACCTCCTACCTCTGGAAATTCTAATATTATAGGCTTTTTACAGGTGATATACATGGACAATACCAAGATCTCTTGAGGCTCTTTGAGTATGGTGGCTACCCTCCTGGTGCAAACTACCTCTTCCTTGGAGATTATGTAGATCGAGGCAAGCAAAGTTTGGAGACAATATGTTTGCTTTTGGCCTATAAAATAAGATATCCTGACAGAATTTCTCTCTTAAGGGGAAACCATGAAGATGCAAAGATCAATCGGGTTTATGGGTTTTATGATGAGTGTAAAAGGAGATTTAACATTAGGCTATGGAAAATATTTACAGACTGCTTTAACAGTTTGCCTGTGGCTGCACTCATTGATGAGAAGATACTTTGTATGCATGGAGGGTTGTCTCCAGAGTTGGAAAATTTGGATCAAATTAAGGAAATTCAAAGGCCAACAGAAGTTCCTGATACTGGTCTTCTTTGTGATTTACTTTGGTCTGATCCTAATCCTAAGGTTGAGGGCTGGGCAGATAGCGATCGAGGAGTTTCATGTACTTTTGGAGCTGATGTAGTTGCTGAATTTTTGGATAAAAATGACCTTGATCTCATTTGCCGAGGTCATCAGGTAATAAGCCAGTTTCTTTTGAGCAAAGATCGATGAATGATGATTAGCAATGTATGGCTATGTTACTCGGACTCGGGTGTGAGTGTCGGATACGGATATGTGTCCAACACGGGTATATTCAATTTTTTCTAAATTTTTTCATGTATTTGAAGGGTCATATCCCCATACCATGTCCGAATATGCGTCAGACATGGGTGTCGGACACGGATACTTCAAGATAAATGAAGAGTCGGAGCAACATAGATGTATGGTTTAAGTTTTATACATGCAATGGAGCTACTATTACTTATGTTACTCGGACTCGGGTGTGAGTGTCGGATATGGGTATGGGTCCAACACGGTATGTTCAAATTTTTTTAAGTTTTCCATGTATTTGGAGGGTCTTTGGAGGGTCGTATCTCCATACCCATGTCCAGATATGTGTTGGACACGAGTGTTGGACACGGATACTTCAAAAAAAATGAAGAGTCGGAACAACATAGCCTATTACCTTATTATCCCTTACTGAATTTCGGCATCATATAGGTTTAAGTTAGGATACAAACCAGTTAAGTTTAGACCTTGCCAGAAGATTGTTTAAAAACACCCATTCTAGTCTATGTTGCTTCGACTCTTCATTTTTCTTGAAGTACTCGTGTCCGACGCATATTCGGACATAGGTATGGCGATATGATCCCCTAAAGATCCTCCAAATACATGAAAAAACTTAGAATAAAGTAAATATACCCGTATCCGACACTCACACCCGAGTCCGAGAAACATAGATTCTAGTTGTTAATGATTAAAGGAACTAAGGAACTAAGCATCTCTTATCTCTGTTTGCATGGAAATGAACTCAACATATATAACAATGGTTAGGAATGATATATTGCCTAACATTTCATGAATATTTTTTGTAATTCCATGGATTTGCAGGCTGGTAGTGTAAATTCAGATTACTTCAAAATCTTAATCGGAAAAAGGCTAGATGATAGCATACATTTTGATGACCATTAACCACCCCAAACCAATATCATCAAATAGGGACATTATGGTTGTTTTATATATCCAATTTGTCTGGATTGAGATTTATCTAAGTTGTGAAATTGCAGGTTGTGGAGGATGGCTACGAGTTTTTCGCTAACCGAAGATTAGTAACAGTTTTTTCAGCTCCAAACTATGGCGGAGAGTTTGACAACGCCGGCGCTCTATTAAGTGTCGACGAAGCTCTAGTTTGCTCCTTTCAGATATTGAAGCCAGCTGATAATGAAGCATCAGCAAGCAGTTCTAACAAGTTGCCTCTGAAGAAGGTATGTATACTACCCAAGCAATAATATATATATATATATCTTGGTTTTTAAAAGAAACCTAATCGATCAACTTCGAAAAACATTCACTTTTAGCCATGCATAACGGATCATATGATGTCCTCTGTTGTATCTAATGTGGTTGGTTCTGTATCGGTACCGGTCGTACTGGCTGATATTTTACCGTTTTTAAGATAAATTGAAATGGTACCAGTCTCGTACTGTTTCGATTTTTGTAGCGGCCAGTATCAGTTGGTATAATATTTTGATTTTTTTAAATTTTTTTTTTTATAAAAAAATCACTTATTTGATTTTTTAAACCAATTTCAATATTTTTTGTGTCATGATCATTTTTAATTTTTTTATAATTATATTTAAAAATAAAATATGTTTATTAAATTAAGCTATTGAACATAATTAATCATAATTTACTATATATTTTTAATATTTTAATATTTATTCTACTTATTTGATGTTTAAAAATTTTAGATATTAAATATTTGTATATTTGTATAAAAATATATACATGCATGTAATGGATGTATATTTACATTTATATATAATATACATTTTATTAAAAAATTTGAAAATATATTATATATAGATATATGAAAAAATATTTGAAAAATATCGATAAATCTAAAATGGTATCTCGAAACTCACCGGTACTAATACGTACTAATACCAAAACAAAAACGGTACATATTGTTCTCAACAGCCGCCGAAGATTTGGAAGATTTGATGTGCCATTGAGAGGGGCTGAAGGAACCTTCCACGAGATTGATGCTTTGCTGGTTATTTAGTTGCAAGGAAATTTTCATGGAAGCCTGTAAATCAACCACCCATTTTCTCTTCTGTGCAGTAACAATTTTTTTTTTTTTTTTGCATTGTGCTAATCTCTGAGTAACCCTTTGTAGGGATGGATCTGCCTTGATTTGTGTTGAATATATTTGTACATCAGCTATTTCTGGTTTTGTTTAGGAAGATTTTTTTTTGTTTTTTTTTTTACTCTCACAGACTCAAATGGTTATATCAGTAGGTTAATTATAGGCTCTGAAGGATAAATATCTGTCTCAGAATTGGACTTCCATTGCAACTGAGTATATATGCTGTTAGAAGAATTATTTTCTGGTAGTAATGAATTGATCATTTCTATTACCAAAGTTAAAGCAATCATTAGAAAATTAAAAATGCATATGGTTGATAATTAATGAATGAATATTTTCATTCCAATGGGGAATTGAAGAATGATTTTATGACATCTCATACCAATCAGCAGGTTAAGCTTTCCCTTACCTGCACAAAAATCTTTGATACGAACCCGGGTTTTATCTAATTGGTTTGTACAATCACCTTAAGAGGTGGCATTCAGTAAATTTAGAATTCGAATCTTAACATTTGCAATTCATTTCTTCTATTCCTAAATTACGGCCTATCTTCAATACAGCCATGGATGGATAGTATTATGTATGGCAAGGAACACTTACTAAACACCATCCATGAAAAAGTAACCTAAAACATGAAAGTTGGTTGGTTTTCAGTAGTCTTGTCCACGAAATTACGTCCTCTTAATTAGTCTCTCCCTCAAGAAGTTCCTTGAATATTAAATTAATGATTGATATTTAAGCATCATAAAAGACTTTTCTTTTTAAATCTATTTATATCACATTAATTCAAGAACAATGAAAGCATTTATGGAACGTGAAGTGTTTGTTTACACATGATTAAGAAAATCATCCAAGCAAATAACAAAAAAAAAAAAAACTTTTAAGATTTTAAGACCAAAAAAGAAACGGTAAACTTTTATATTTTTGCTACAATTAATTTCACAATGGAAGTGCATTACTAGGTTATAATGTGCAACATAGAAAACTAATGCCTAATTAATCTCCATTATATCCTAAGTCATGAATAAATAACTTGAAATAAAATCCAAAATGGCAAAATCAATGAAAGAGAGAAACCCAAGTGAAAAGTTGAACCTAATGAACCCTAATAAAAAAAAACAATAAAAGGAAGCAGATTTTCTTATTATATTTACCAGAGGAAAAGGGAAAAAGAAGGTTGAAAAAGTGTGAAGTCCGTTAGTGGATTTTACAAAAGAATATACAAATAATTTCTACTCTCTCCTTGTTTGTTATTCTCTCTTTCTTGGTATTCTGGTTTGTGTTCTTCTAATCTTCTCTGCAAGTACGCATCAAAAAGGAGAAATATAAGAAACCCGATCGAGTTCCATATTCTTCATTGCTTACTTTTACTTCTTGGATTTTTGAGAACATTACAGTGTTCCAAGAGTTAAAAACAAGAACAGGAACAGTCAAACAGATCAACAGAGATTGAACAAACGTTAATATCAGACGTGTGATGTCAAACAAACATGTCTGTTAACTGGTGTCGTCCTGGGTTTTCGGGTATTCGTTTACCCAAGTATATTGTAGATTCGACCCGAGGAATAATCATGGGCTTTGTCGTCCCCACATGCAAAACAAATAAAGCTCGTTTTCTATTGACATATATATATATATATATATATATATATATATCATATATATATGCGTAATGAGGTTTTGATCACAATTTAAACACAAGAATTTACGTATATGGATTCTTTCAAGAATATTTTACGTACTATAATTAAGAAGTATGAAATCATGACAAATGTGTTGTTCTGTTTCCTTTTAATTCTAAATCAAAATGTAGAGAAATAAATCCTAAAACAAGAGCAAAGGATTACTTCGATGAATCCGGTGTTCTAAATCGCTGCTCCATCATGAAACAAGAAAATTCTAATAATGCAAAAGATTTTGTCTTGATTCCTTAAAAAACAAGAGAATGTCTCGTCCACAGTTTCAACTACTTCCAAACTACTGCAAAGGTTTTTAGCTAAGCACTGCAAACATTTGCAATCCTAGCCTGCCCCAATCACACAACCGAGTTGATCCAAAAAAGACAGATTAATTCCAATATATATATATATATATATATATATATATATGATTACGATGTCACGATTGCAGGTATCACAAACATTAGGTAATGCATAACTGTTGTCGCGGACGTGAATTTAATAATGTTTCAATGAATTTGATAATGTCACGGACGTAACGTAACGGATAAAATACGATGCTAGAGCTCTCAATTTCCGTTACGTCGCGGCCGCCGTATTTTAGAACTATTTATTCTACCTTTAGCAAACACTATCGGGTCCAACATCGAACTCTATTCTAATGCTGGCTCAACAGAAACAGGAGGAAAAAATAAAAAACACAACAGTTTGAAGAAGTTCATGAGCAAGAGAAAACCGACACTGAAATCTAATTCCAACAAGTTTCAAGAGAAAAAAGAAAAAAAAAAAACAAACTGCTGAGGTAAACCATATAACAAGCTCTATATACAAGTAGGCTGTAGCAAACTACGTTCGTACATTAATAACCATTTCTACATATAATTTACAGCTTTTCAACCCGTCTAACATTGAATCCAAATCCTCTCGTTTTCCTACCCTTATCCGTGCCTCCACTCTCATAACGAGTCGCGCGTCCGTTTTTTATCCCATGTCCAAAAGAACTACACATGCAAATATATAGTACCAAACTATGCTTTTGACATACATAAACTTTAAGCTGCAAAGATGTAGAAACTAGCATTGATTTGTCGCAGAATAGGGGAGATCGAGGCTCATCCGCTCATATCTCACACGTCGTAAGGAGGACGAGGGCTCCTTGGTCCAACCCCGTTGGCCTTCTCGTATGCATCCGATGTAGACCTTCTCCTAAACCGATATGACTCTCTGCCTCCTAACAACATTTCATCCACATTAACAACTTAATTTACTCGGTATAACTATAACTATAACTATATATATATTTTTCCATTACAACATATACAAATTAAAGTTGAATACAATTTCTTGACCTTACAAATTAAGACGACTAATGATGATTAACTAAATGCAATTATGGGAATGGTAGGGTTGTTTAGGAAACCTATAAATTCAATCTTAACTATTCGTGTAATAATGATAAAGATTTTATTGAAGAATGTTTTAAGAACACTTTATTATATAAAGTAAATATCTTGTTTCAATGTATTGAGAATCAATATATTAAGTTATTAACTATCAAGTATCAATTACTAGGGATGGTAATTTAAAATGCGAGTTCGGATATTCGAATCCGTTTATTTGTAAAACACATAAATTTTGTTTGATTTTATATTTTTATTTTTAAAAAATTGATTTATTGAATTCGGATTTTTAACGGATTCTGATATCCGACGGATAATGTTATTTAATTCGGATTCAGATTAAGATAACAATATGCTGATTAAATGCGAATAATTTACGGATTCGGATTTTAAATCAGTTCTGCAGGTTCGAATTCGAATAGTTAAAAAAATGAAGATATCCGATCTGTTGCCATCACTTTCAGTTACCATATTTAGTAAAAAAATATTACTATAAATAAAGTGCTAATTAAATTTAAATAATATTTTAAAAACACATATTAGCAAAATCCTAATGATAAAACGTAAAATGCACGAAAACTCAAGTTCAGACAATTCACTAAATTTAGGGCAAATGCATCCAATATATGTGACAGTATAGTATTATACCCCACAAAGTAAATAATCTTTAACCTAGATGGACCAAACTATGGCAGATATATTTCTCTTAAACTTTATTATATCCACGCATGACTATGAGGACATTATTGTCATTTCGTAACTCGTAGACAAACTACGCTTGCTTGCATCCACCTAACATTCCATTATCTTTATCCATCGAGGAAACATACAAAATTATTAAATGACATCACTACCCTCCAAAAGTCCACTAATCAGAAAACAAAAATTACGTTGACAAAACTACCCCTCAGTGGTCCACTTATGGAGGTCTGTAAAGACTGTAATCAACAGACTGAGTTCGAACAATAAGAAGTCTAAACTCGAATTTGACTTAAAATTTATGGCTCAAATTCGATTCGAATTAGATTAAATTTTATTTAAAATTTAAATTTAATTTAAAATAAAAATTTATTTATTTGAATTCATTTATTTAATAAAAATAAATTCAATTTACATATTTAACTTCCATGTTTGAATTCAAACTCAAATTTAAATTAATTTTTTTTTAATATTAATTAAAAATAATAAAATATATATTAAAAAATTTAATTAAACTAGCAAATTATTTGAGTAGAATATTAAAATATTCAAACTCAATTCTCTCCAATAGCTCGAATTCGCGATCGAATTCAAAACTTTTTAATCATTTTCGTTTACACTTTACTTCAAATACCCCACTCTTCGGGAGACGATAATTTTGGGATTTAAAAAATAAATCAGAAATAAAATCGACAAGTAGAGATGAAATTTAAACATATATTACCAGAAAAAGGAGATACCGGAGGAGTCGACCCGGCCGGGGAAACCGGAGGCGATCCGCTCTGGTAACCCGGCGGTTTTACGATCATAATAGTACGTGTCACTCTCGTCGCTTCCTCCGACGTTTCATCACCGTACGATCTCACACTCCCGCCACCAGATTCTGATAATTAGATCGTCCAACCAAATTACAAGAAAAAAAAAAACGAAAAGTTAAAATAAAAAAACAAAAAATCTTAAACGTCCGACGAAAATAATAAAGGTTCATTTTGTAACGATTTTTTCTTTAAAGGTAACTGCTCGACAGTTCAATTTAACACTTTCAAAAGTTTCAATTCCTTTTGGTGACAATTTTAATTACTTTTACTGAGATATATTGTCGTTTTATATATGGCTAAAAAGTAGTTAAGTTTGTCGCCGCCACCGTCGACGTATAATAGGAAGCGTTTGGGGAGGAAGAGGGGAGTGGCCTAAGCGTACCCTTGGCGGAGTTAGGCCGGAAATTGAAAGTGGAGTGCTTTCGGAGCTTGCCGAGGCCGTTATCGGGTCGAGGACCCGCAACGGTGTCGTCCCACAACTGGTCAAGTAGCCCCATAATGATCGGAAGCTAAGCAGGGGATCGGCGTATTTTAGCGGATCCGGTCGTATCTTAAGATCCTTTCTTCGTTTAAAAAGAAGTCGATAGGCAGGAAGAAGAGGAGAGTGAGGACGATATTTAACGACGAAATGAGGGGGGTTAAAGGTCGAACAAGTTAGGATAAATCTAGACCGTTGATTTAGATCTGAGAAAAAGTAGCGACGTGGCAAATGGAACGAGGGCACGTAGTTGGGGATAAGATCAGGTGTGACAGGTGGGACCACAAAACTCGGAAATCTTAGGAGTAGGGCATGTGACGTGACTAGCTCATCTTTTACGAAAACTGAAAACTCGAAAATACCCTTAGCTTTATCCAGTTGGATTGTAAATTGTCAGTCTGTTGGAAAAAATTACGACAATGACATAGCTAGATTTTCAGCCGCCTTTGCCCTTTGCCCTTCTGATTTAATTGATATAATGTTGTATTTATCACGAGAAAAAGTAGTAAAACTTGAGACAATAATTAACCCTTCTCTTTGTATCTATTTTTTTTTTTAAGAAAATGTTAATCAATGATATAAAGAAAGAAATTGATTAAGATGATATATATTAAAAAAGATTGTAATTAATGTAATTTTTTTTTTAATTTAATAAAAATAATGTATGAAATGTAAAAAAAAAAAAATTAAAAGATAAATAAATAATGAATTTTGTTAACGAATGGTCTTAAAATATTTTTTAAAATTAGTATACTATTTATAATAAAAATATTATATTAAATGTAAAAATTGATAATTTTATTCATCATTTTTAATACATTGAATAAAAATATTACTATATTCGATAATCTTAACAAATACTCTTAAAATATTCATTAACAAAATTTATAAATAATCTTTAATAAATACTTATAGACATCAATTAAACGAACTTTTTACTTATAAAATTTATGAGTGATACTGCAATAACCAGACACAGAAAGCAGATCAGTGTAAGAAATTGCACGTTGGGTTGCGTGGTTAATACCTATATATTTAAATCCTTCAAACAATGAAATACATTAGAAAGCAGCTCTTAGATATTCTAACCCTTGGAAATGGAAAATTCCCTCGTCACTTATAGTAAAAATAAAAAATTCCTTAAAATAAGCTTATCGTAGATTTATAATTTATCTTTTTTGTATATAATTTATATCACATTTAAAAAATTACATATAAACATGACAAATATCTCATATTTATATATAATTTATAATATTTATATGTAACTTGTTATGTATATATATATATATATATATATATATATGTAATTTGTTATATTTATATGTAAAAAAAAAATACATATAAACATGACAATTTTATGTAATTTATCATATTTATCTATTTTAAACTCATCCAAAGGACCTTAAAACTCCCCAAAAGTCAGGCATTAGGTTAATTTCTGAGGTTGGTAATGAAAGAAAAGGAAAAATTTAACCTATAAATTAAATAGTAAAACTGGCCTTTCATTTACCATGTTGCTAAAAGTTCAACCAATCAATTTGACCAATCAATGTTTTGATACAATTGAATTAACCATCAATCAACTAAGGGCAAACAAAAAAAAAAATGATGGATGGATGATAATGAAAAGAACACTCTTTCTTTTTCTGTAAATTCTCAGAGTAAAAACTTTATCTCAATCCACTTACAAGCCCCACATGTATGTCATATGTAAATAAGGGAAACAGTTTGAAAAGAACGTGATTAAAAGGGGGCAAAATTAACCAAGAGTCATCTTATTTCTTACTCCTTGTGCGAGTATGGAAGGTATTTTGCATATGGATCGGCTTTGGGGCTGTTCCTATGATCATAGTATTCAACTACTGCAGCACCAGCTAATGCAGCCAATGTAAGTGCTTGTGCATGCAATCTGAATTGAAGGCAGAGGGCAATGAGTTAACAATGAGGCACAGTTAAGTAAAGCAAAGGTGTAAACATCGAAATCTATTCGTCAAAATATTTGGGAGGTTTTTGTACTATATCATCTAGTGCAAATTAGTCCATTTACTATAAAATTGGATAATTTAGTCTTTGTTCTTTTAAAATTGAAACAGAAAAGTAAAATAACTAAGTAAACCGTTAAAAAAGCTGACTTGATATTTAACCTGTGTTTAATTGATAAAGCGAATGTCAAATGCTGACAAAATGCTGACATGGTATCAATAAAATATATTATTTTAAGATGACGTGGACAAAATAAATAACCAAATTGTTGAAAATGCCACATCAAATGTTAAAAATATATTATTTAATTTGTCCATGTCATCATAAATAATATATTTTATTAGTGCCACATCAGCATTTGACATCCATGTCATCAATTAAACACAAGTTAAATGTCACATCAGTTTTTTAAAAGGTTCACATTACACCAATTGATTATTTTACTTTTTTGCTTCAATTTTAAAAGAATAAGAACTAAATTACTCAGTTTTATAATAGAAGAACTAATTTATACTAGATGATATAATGCATGACCTCTCAAGTATTTTGACCAGATCTATTACAAGCTTAGAAAGACAATGAAAGTCAATCTCGAGAAAGACGGATTACGCAAAATGCGGCCCCTAAAAGAAGCTATCATAATAAGCAACATGAATATGCAATGGTTTAAAGAGGTATCAATCTTGTGCAGACAGAACTATTACGTTCGTAGCCCCTTCAACTCTCCCCCCCTTCCCCCCTTTCAACCATTTTTGTCCTCTTTTAGGGCTAAAAGACAGATTATGCAAACATTAATTTTTGCAATACATACAAATCAAATGCGCCCCTAAAAGAAGCTATCATAATAAGCAACATGAAGATGCAAAAGAAGAGTAGAACATGGTTTAAAGAGGTATCAATCTTGCGCATGTATAAAGAGAACAATTACGCTATGTTACTCGGACTCGGGGGTGTCGGACACGGGTATGTGTCCGACACGGGTATGTTCAATTTTTTCTAAGATTTTCATGTTTTTGGAGGGTCCTTGGAGAATCATATCCCCATACCCATTTCAGATATGTGTCGGACATGGGTGTCAAACATGAGTACTTCAAGAAAAATGAAGAGTCGGAACAACATAGCATTGCGTAGCCCCTTCAACCATTTTTGTCCTCTTAAAAGACTATGAGGTAAGCAAATGACCCTTCAAGCAAACTTGCAGAATCAAACTGATAGTATCACATAAAGTTCCAAGCAAAATCACATGCCGAAGTATTTTCACCACAACCTAGAAAAATCCCCTCATAATAAACCAAGGAAAACCATTCCAATGGTTCAAATTCTTTTATGGTTTGGAAAAACAGTTTTCTAGTCCTTAACAGTCCAATCAATCAAATATAAGAAATCTTCTGCAAAAAAAATCCAGACATAACAAATTACCATATCTCTAATAAATATGTTGAAAGGGAGGTGGGTGAACCATTTGGGCTATAACTTTTCTGATATCAAATTCATATCTTGCAAGCATTATGAAACTATGTTGCTCCGACACTTCATTTTTCTTGAAGTTCCGTGTCCGACGCATATTCGGATATGAGTATGGGGATATGACCCTCCAAATACATTAAAAAAACTTTTTAAGAAAATGAACATACCCGTGTCGGACAGGTACCCGTATCCGACACTCGCATCCGAGTCCAAGTAACATAGGTATGGAACAACAATCAACTGAGGTCCAAACATAGCATAATTTGCATCACCTAGCACAGGTGGTGGACATATTTGCCTCATCTAATCGAAACCAACAGCTAGAAACACTAATAATCAAACCATTTACGACCCAACACCAAGAGGAATAGAGGGATGCTTTGAAGCCCTATAAAATTATCAAACACGCAAGACAAAAGCAAAATTCTAATAGAAAATTTAAATTTTTTATAACATTTCCCTTTTTTCAAGCTTCCAGAGAACAAATTTCATTACTTTCTAATACCCTTTTGCATGAATCCAACGAAAGATATATAAATGAATCAAAATTTCAATAACCCAACAAAAGAAAATTACATGAAAAAAAAAAGAGAAAAGATTTACCTAGCGTGAATAATCTTAACGCTGGTTTTCATGTTAGGTTGAGACCAATTGTAAGCAATGGAACCCGCAATACCGCTAAGCCACAAAGACCCTTTTGTTTGAAACAAACCAAAAAAATAAAAATAAAAAAGATCAAGATCCTAACAAAAGAAACTCATAATTTTTCCAAAAAGAAAAAGAAATCCGTGAAAATTGAAAAAGAAAATAATTACCAACAGTTCTAAGCTTGTGATCAACAACCCATTCCCTGATGGATTCAAACTTGCCCTTAGATTCCGCCATCGTGGAGAGAAAATAAGCCTTTTCGAGAGACAGAAATAAAAGAGAGAAACAATTAAAAATCTTCTCTTTTTTTCTTTTTATATATAAGAGAGAGAAGACAAATCAAAATTGGCGACTTGGGGAGAAAATAAAACTGTCGGCGGAGGAAAATCGGTCGTGTAGGAAAATATTGACTAGTTTTCTAACGAGGTTGTATTTGTGCCACGTGGGAATTAGCATTTAATTACTCCAATTTTTTATTTTATTATTTTTAGTACATTTTTTTTAAAGTAATTTTATATTTTCATATCTTAAAAAAAAAAAAAAATTTAAAGATTAGAATTTCAGACACTCATAATTCGGATTGAAAATATATATTTTTTTAAATATGAATTGATATTTATAGACATTGATTAAAGTGATATATATAAAAATAAAAATATAATTAATGTATTTTTTTAATTCAGTAAAAATAATGTATTAAATGCAAAAAAAAAAAAAATTAAAATAGTAAATAAATAATTCTTAACCAGTGTCTATAGGCACCGATTAAGTGAATCCTCTTTTAAAATATAATAAATTGTGTTTTTAAAAAAATGGATAATTTTTATAAGTATGTAATTTTTTAAAAAATATGTATTTTTTTAGAAGTAAATAGATAATTTTTTTTGTAAAATTAATATATAAAATATTAAAAGACATATATATCTTTATTTAATATTTTTATTTTTTAATATTTTCAGTGACTGAATTGGTGTCACTTGACTCAGTAACACCAACTCAGTCACTCCTATTATAATAATAATAATAATAATAATAATATAGATATAAATTCCTGAGCAAAAAAATCAAGAAAACCGAAAACAGATCCAAACCGTAGTGTTCGGTTCGATTTTTTTTTAATTCGGTTAAAATTTGGTTCGGTTATTAGTTCGTTTTATTTGGTTCGGTTCAGTTTTTGATTCATAAGTCAAAAAATAACAATTAACCGAACCGAATTTTATTTTTTAATTGATTTTTTAATTAAATTTTATTTTATAAAAATAAATATTTTATTTCTAAATTAGTAAAAAAAATTAAAAATACTATTAAAAAAAAGAGACAATTTTTAAAATTTTAAAAACTAAGATACTTTGATTGTGGAAATAGTATGTTAGGCATAAATAACCGGTTAAAATAGCATGTAATAAAGCCCAAAAATTCAAAAGCCAAAAATGATATGAAAAATCGATAACCGAACCGAGCTATCGCGGTTCGGTTATAACCGATTATTAAATTTTTTCGATTCGGTTTCGATAACGAATATGAAAAAACCGAATTTCTCGGTTCGGTTTTTAAAACCCTAATAAACTAACCTGAACCGAACTCACCCCTAATAAATTCACATTATAGAAGCAAAATTTATTTGATAATTTTTGATAAATAAAAATTGTATCAAATAAGCTTTGAGTATATAATTATCTAATTTCTCTTTAAAAATATATTAAAAATAAAGTTCATTGTAAGTTTGTAGTTTGTCTAATTTTTAAACCATAACCAAGTTCAATGAAATGATAATGAGAAGGAATGACTTGAAAGGGTTTGTTTTGAGTGAATTGAGGTTAAGTTCCAATGATCATAAAATTGGTTGATTTTAGCTGTAAGAGGAGAGCTTCTATAAAGTAACAAGGTTATGGCAACATGCTTTCATTGTTCTTCTTATTAGCTATTAACACTCTTAAAATATGGTTGCCAAAATTCGGTTGAAGTACTCACATAGTCCTTGTACTATAGTGAAAAAAATAATTCATTTCATATACTATAAAAGTGAGTAATTTAACCCTGTACAATTGAAATAAGTGCAAATAAGTAAAATTGATAACAATGTTAATGAAAAACCGTTAAAATGCTGATGTGGATTCGTAAAATCTAACAGAATTAATGACTTGGAATAAAATATGACTTGAAATATATCTAAATCTGTTAGATTTTACGAGTCCACATCAGCATTTTAACGGTTTTTCACTAAAATCGTTATCAATTTTACTTATTTACACCTATTTCAATTATATAGGGATTAAATTACTCACTTTTACAGTACAGTGACTAATTTACTCTTTTCACTATAGTACATGGACTATGTGGGTACTTAAATCGTCAAAATTCATTTCCTCTTTATGGTTTAGTACTAAAATTTACTATGCTAGACAAGAGAACAATAAGAGTTTTCAGAAAAAACCTAAAATCTCTTAGGTCTCGTTTAGCATTATTGTTGGAACAGCTTTTGAAATTAAAAATTGCGTTTCATTGCAAACACAATGCTAAACAGATAAAAAAATTTGACTTTTGAGGTTAAAATAATGATTCAACAATCCAAACCAAAAAGCCAAAAAAATAGAGCTTTTTAGATTTTAAAAACTGACTTTTGAATAAAATTATTTTATTAACCTCACATCTCTAAACTTTTATTATTTAAAAAAAAAAATTTTTGACATTTCAATTTATCACAACATTTATTTCACAGCAATATCAAACACTTAAAAATTATTAAATCATAATTTTTCACCACACTTTTTAAACATTTTCTTAAATCCAATTTTTTTTTTTCAACATCAATACTAAACTAACCCTTAATCTTTTATGAATAAACACCTAAAATTAAAATTAGGCCAAATTGCTCTAGTCTGGATCCAATCTACTTGTAAACTAGGGGCCCGATCCTTTACTATAAGCTTTAATTATAAGCTTATGATTTCATTCCATAGTTCACCAGGATTCATTCAATCATGTACAAGATCCTATCAACATAGTCTTTTTATTAGTGTCTATATTTATAGGTAAAAAAAAAATCGAGAAAATCAAAAACCGATCCGATCCGAACCGTAGTGTTCGGTTCGGTTTGGGTTCGATTTTTTTTTAATTCGGTTAAAATTCGATTCAGTTATTAGTTCGATTTATTCGGTTCGATTTGATTTTCGATTCATAAGTCAAAAAATCGCAATTAACCGAACCAAACCGAATTCTATTTTTTAATTGATTTTTTAATTATTTTTTATTTTTATAATATAAAAATAAATTTTTTATTTCTAAATTAGTGAAAAAAAATTAAAAATACTATAAAAAAAACAAACAACTTTCAAAAATTTTAAAAACTAAGATACTTTGATTATGAAAATAGTATGTTAAGCATAAATAACCGGTTAAAATAGCATGTAATAAATTTCAAAAATTAAAAAGTCAAAAATGATATGAAAAACCGATAACCGAACCAAACCGAAACGAGCTATCACGGTTCGGTTATAACCGATTAGTAAGTTTCTTCGATTCGATTTTGATTACGAATATGAAAAAATCGAACTTTTCAGTTCGGGTTTTAAAACCCGAAAAAACCGACCCGACTCGAACCCAACTCACCCCTACACCCCTAGGTACTATGCAGGAACATCATGCAAAAGTCAAGGTCGATGCGTTACAGGCTTAAAAGCTTGAGTCTCGGCCCATAACAAAACACGATAGCTTAAATCCCAATTCTACTATCCAACATTCCTTTGTTGAAAAAATAATTATTTTATATCCTCAAAGGCAAAGAAACCAGAGGAAGCCAAGTCCAGCACACCACCATGTGGCTACCAAAAAGATAAAGATTGTTTTCGGGGGCCACTTCACAGTTTTTTTCAGCCTGCCAGGATTGACAGTCTCAAGCAATCATATATCGTCTCTCAAGCATACATAAAACTTTTTTGGTTTTCATTCATAGTAGAGTTAAGTTTGCTTTGCTTCAACCAAAAGGGTATAAATGAAGAAAGACTATGAACGATTTTGTGATTGCGTCCTCTCAGATCCGTGCCTTTGGCGGAAGCTGCTGGATCTTATGCCGGGATCGGAAGCACCAGCAGACTGATGGAATGCACTCCAACCTGAATCTCTGTCAACCTGGTTTAGTGAAAATGGAGGAAAATTATCTCTTTCCCAAGCATGGAACCGAGTTGATCGAGGATTTTCTGCTTCCTGAAAGTTACGGCCTGAAGTACCGGATGGAACGAAATAGAAGCCACCCACCTGGTCAGATGATGAGGCCAATGCCCCGACTTGAGCATGACTTCTATGACTGCTCGACCTTCGGGAGCCGGAAAGAATAGGTGTCCGTATGGCTGGCGAAGTGCTCGGATGTTGTTGTTGTTGTTGATAGTATGCCTGGAGAGCTTGAACTCTATCAAGGGCCCGAGCATTGCTACCAGGGTAAGGAGGGATCAATGAGGAAGGAACCGAACTCCCTGCTCTAGCACCAGAACTGTTGAAATACAGCAATTGAAATAAAAATAATCAGCAGAGGAGAAAGAACAGAACAGCTTCTGTATGATGATGTCTGTATAATTAAGAAAATATGACCGTGTAAATGTTTTGTTTTCTTAATGATAGCAGACGTAAAAATCAAGCCCTATGTCTATGTTGCTCTGATTTTTCATTTTTCTTAAAGTACCCGACACCAGTGACCGACGCTTATCCGGACATGGATATGGGAATATGATCCTCCAAAAATCCTCCAAATACATGGAAATCTTGGAAAAAATTAAATATACCCGTGTCCGACACTCACACCCGAGTCCGAGTAACATAGCTCTATGTTATCTAATGTGTCTCATTTTAGCACTTTTTGGGTGAGGGGTTGTTCTTGTGAGGGAAGAGATCATTGCTTTTTTCTAGAAAATGGTTGCTGAACAAAATGGTGAAATGTTCTACAAATTTTGTATTTCCCATAAAAGAACAGTAAAAACTCAACCCAATCACAAATGTCAATCATGTTGAGGGCATACCTGTGGCCAACAACAAATGGATGCATAAAAGATCCTGATCTTGGCATATCGGAACTGCTCCTGGTGGACCTTTGACTAATAGGTGGATTCGAAGGTCGATCAGTACTACCAATTCGACCGCTAGATGTGGAGAATGGAGGGGAATGATGCTCCCAACTATGATAATGGAGATCCATTGCAGGAAAAGCATAAGACGTAGGCATCTCACTAGGCACCGATGGACCATTCCAGTGACTGTTGAAACTAGAACTATCTGAAACACTTCCACTGGAATTTGCGGATGAGGGGTGAATCGTCGGCCCAATGTAAGCTACATATGGACATGGATGAGCAGAAGATGCTGAATGTTCAGCAAAGATGGCATGCTGTCCCGGTAACTCGTGATCTGCATTCCAGCGTAACTTATAATCAGCATATTAGGCCAAACGACCTCCACAAATAAAACCCATAACAGACAAGCATTACTTGAAAAACAAGGAAACATCTTACATGAGGTTGATGAAAACTCTCCTACCCTGAAAAAGAACAGAAAAAAAGAAAATAATTGAAACTTGAACAAGGCAAGAAGAACTAGGCAAACAAAACTGTAATGATAAGCGTAAAGAAATAAAAGGGGGAACATTTACCTAAGGGAGAGTTAATGATAATATACTACAACAGCTTTTCCAACTTAGAATAATAAGCATATTGTAACTTCCAATGAAATAAACAATAGGCTGTAGTTATGCCAATACATGCTATGCTCCATAAATTTAAGCTCAGGAAATACTTCCAGCCCAAAGACGAGTCTGGTACCTAATACCTCTAAAAACACTGGCAATTCTTCTCGTGTATCTAATACAGAACTGATTTGCAACTGACAGAGATAGGTTTTTAAAGTTATGTCACATGACATAAGTTGCAGACTTTAAACCGTCAAAACTACTTATATTACATTCAAGCTGGTGTTATATTAATTTTGGGATAATTTACATTCTGGATCACTGAACTTAGGATCAACTTTCATATAAGTCACAAACTTTTAATTTCATCAAATTACATCGCTGAATTTTTATTATTAATAAATTAGGTCATTTATGTTAATTTCGTTAAGTAATTCTAACGAAAAAACAGACTCAATGTGAATTTTTTTTTACCTAAAATGCCAGTCAGGCATTATCTTGATGAGGTGTAAAAAATATATGCATGTAGAGTCAGTTTATTAGTTAAAATTACTAAACGGAGTTAGCATAAGTGACCTAATTCATTAATAATAGAAGTTTAGAGATATAATTTGATGAAATTAAAGGTTTGTGACCTACATGAAAGTTGATGCTAAATTCAGTGATCCAGAATGTAAATTACCTTTAATTTTGATATAAAGGTTAAAAGCAGATCCACTACTTGCTTGAATTCCAACGCCATTTTGCCACCGCAAGAAATAAGCAGAGGCTGAACCTTTTCCAATTTTTAAATCAGTTTTTAACTAAGAAGATACCAACTTTCCACCAAACTCTCTCTCTCTCTCTTGCAATTATTTATCACAAAGATTCATCCTAAAAAACATGCAAAAGTATAAGGTGGCAAATATTAGATGTTGAAGAAGAGACAATTGACCACCACATTTCAGCATAGAAAATTAAAGCAGAAAACTACTCAGATTTAACCTCTAATGGGTGAGGTCATGCTTACTCAAATGATGAAGGAAGTCGTGCTAAGCTTCCAAATGGACACCAGTGAACTCCAAATGACTACAAAAACAATAAAAAAGCCAAAATAAGTAGCGGCAAATAGATTTCAATTCGACTCATCTGTAAGTCTACAGTGAATGCACATATAGAGCCAAAGAAGGCAAAAAGCAAACACTAACATGGGACATGATTGAATAGGTTTGCAAAGCGGTGAATAGAGAGCAGTGCAATTCGAAATATAATCTGTCAAATTTCCATTTGGCAGAAATTATTGAACTTTAAGAAACCGATATAATGAAGGTTGGTTCAGCTTTAGTAAAAGAAATTTGGTTCATTAACTAAGAGCTTCCAAAAATCAAATTTCACTCACTAAATAACCAAAAAATTGTCGGTCGTTTAAATTGACATGGGGTGGAGGGCAAGGGATGACTGATGAGAAGGTTAAACATATTCAGATGCAAAAAAAGAAATGTAAATACAAATAATGCAATAATATGCCATGAATGTTGAAACTGCATAAAAAAGAATTTGCATAGAAATGCTGCTGAATTACCATTTCAGAGTAACTTAGATCATACATGTCCTCATCATGTGTCCAATCATTGACATTAAATTCCGGATACGAACGACAACCATTGGCATAAAGCCATTGACCTTTTTCAATTTTCCTACAATTAGGGCATTGCATCGCACCCTTTATATTGAATGCCGAACCAATGCAATCTGAAGACAATCATTACAAAACATATAATAATCAATTAGAACCTTTAAAACAGGTTTTAAACAATCAATCCTAACGCTGTCTACCAACCACACCAACAAACTATGTTGCTTGGACCCGGGTGTGAGTGTTGGACACTGATACATGTCTGACACGGGTATGTTTGATTTATTCTAAGTTTTTCTATGTATTTGGAGGGTCTTTGGGAGATCATATCTCCATACCCATGTTCGAATATGCGTCGGACATGGTTACTTCAAGAAAAATGAAGAGTCGGAGCAACATAGCCAACAAATATAACAAACAATCTACTCTCAGATCCTTCAAATTCAACTAATGTCCATGCCAGTAGCCATCTCCCAAGCTGCAGCTCATCAAAATATATCAATATAACTAATACGGGCAAATCCAGAAGCACATAGAAAACTTTTTCTTCAAATCTGATTCCCTGTTACTAATAGTCTCCAAAAACTAATTTGCAATGCAAAATTCACTCCGATCGTCTAATCAGCCATAGCAATTGACCAAAAAAAAAAGGAGCAAATTATTGAAACATCAAAGCTCCATTAGATTGAGCCTGATTAAACTACTAGTTATTATTCTTTATGAAGCTAATTTTTCATTTTCAGCTAATAAAATAGCATAAGCAATAAAAAAAAAAAGTTAAACCTTTATGATTTCCTCATTTATATCATCAATTAAACCAAAACTAAACAAACCCAGGAAATCAAATGAACAAACTTAAGCCCAGATCTTTCCATCCCAATTTTTATAGAAAAAGAAAATTCCTTGAAAAAATCAGTTCCATATCTTGACAATTTTGACTTACCCAAATGAAATTGATGACCACATTGAAGCGTAGCCCAGGATCGATCCCCATTATCAGTAACCGTTTCGAGGCAAATCGAGCATAAAACCGAACCGAAAGACTTCCCTTTATTTTCGCAATCAACACCATCGCCGCCATCACCACCACCATCATCACCACCATTACTCCCTAATCCCATAATTAAAACAGTTATAAATTTAAAATTAAAATTAATCCAACCCCAAAATCTCAAAACCTAAATTTCTAAAATAACAAAAAGGACACCGTTTAAATCAACCTCCTCTTCTTCCTTCTCCTCCTCTTCCTTCTTTATTACGAACACCTCCGATTTCAATCGGATAAAATTACAAAAACAAAACAAAAACAACTCGGCGTCTTAAATTCGTTTTCTGATTGACCAAAGACGAACATAGAAATTAGATTCTTTCAAGGAAAATGAGATATGAAAGTGAACTGGAAAAAAAAAAAATTATTATTTTTTTATATATATATTTGGATTCTTGTCTTTCTCTTTTGCTTTCTTTATCTGTGAGATTAGGATGGGTGTTGGATTACGAAATAACTGCTGTCCAAACAAGAATCATCCGATGGCTTTAATTCTTTTTTAACGTTTATTCTACGGATTGGATTGCTTTTCATTGACATTTGGTTGTTGCTCAAACAAAAAAAAAAAAATTAATAATATTTTATTTTTTGCAATATTTAATTTTATTAATTATTTTTATAATAAAATTATTATCTCTTAAAACGGTTGGTGAAAATTGGCCGACCAAAATTTAGAATTGGGTCTACTTGAATTTGGTTACAGTAGAATTGAAAATTTTAGATAATAAATAAAAACACGATATGAACCTAATATATTTAATAAATATAAAAATAATATAATAAATATGATATGATATATTTAAATATAATTAATGTTACAAGATAAAATATTTTTATATATTGAATTGTGTAAAAATTTATACAAAAGTGTAATCTAAGAAAAGAATCACTAAATTGTAATAAGTACAATAATAGCTAAATTGTAATCTAAATCTAAATCATAATCTGAATTCCTAAGATTACTCTAAGAACCTAATTACATTAACACCATCTCTCAAACTCAAATTGGTATTTTAAATATCAACTTGAGTTTGAAAATCAAATCTTGAAAACGACTAGGAAAATGTTTCTTTGTGAAGAGATCAACTGGTTGATCCAAGGAAGATACAGAAATCAGATGAGCAGTTCCTTGTGTAACATGATGATCTTTCTAGGTTTGCAAGCTTCAAAAAACCTTTTATGGTTTGAAACAGGTATCCGAAGCTTGGTTTGCAAAATTCAGTTCGACCATTGCCCAACTTGGTTTTACTTCTAGTCCTCATGATTCAGCATTATTCATTCGGCAAATTAGTCATGGTATTGTTTTACTTTTGCTATATGTGGATGGTATAATTATCACTGGTGATGACCAGTCTTACATTGTTGAATTAAAAGAGTTTCTTCATCAACAGTTTGAAATGAATGATCTTGGTTCTCTTAATTATTTCTCGGGATTTGAGGTATCTTCTAATTCTGATGGCTATTATCTCTCTGAAGCTAAATATGCTTATAACTTGCTTTCTCGATCTGGCATTACTAACAGTAAAACTATCTCTATTCCGTTGGAGGCTAATGTTAAAATTACTCCAACGGATGGTACAGTGCTCTCTGATCCTACACTATACCGTCAACTCGTTGGAAGTTTGGTCTATCTCACTATAACTCGGCCTGATATTGCCTATGTTGTTCATCTTGTTAGCCAATTTATGACTGCTTCTCGATCCACTCATTTTTCTGCTGTTCTTCGGATTATTCGATATATCAAATGTACACTATTTCATGGGCTTCACTTCTCTGCTCATACATTTTTGGTACTATCAAGGTATTCTGATGCAGGTTGGGCCGGAGATTCTACAGATTGTCATTCCACTACTGGATATTGTTTCTTCCTAGGAGATTCTTTCATTTCTTTGCGAAGCAAGAAACAAACTGTTATTGCTCAATCCAGTACTGAATCTGAATCCCTAAAATTACTCTTATAACCTAATTACAGTTGACTATACAATTAATACATTAACAATTAATATGATAAGTTTAATACTTATATAATATTTGTGTTTAACATTTTGACATATTTAATAATTTTTTATTATATTTATATAACTAATAAAAAATATGATACACAATATGCATACACGGATTATTAGATCTAATTAAGGATACTGAAAAATTGTTTGGAAAAATGTTGATTTAGATTTGAATTTTTTTTTTTTTTGTTGTGAAAAACCAAAAGGATGTTGGTTTTAGATTTTGATGTCATTAAAACTTTATTTTGTGTATGATTCTTGTGAAGAATAATATGTAAAAAAAAATAAAATTAAAACGTGAAATTCATATACTAGTTTCTACTATATATTTGATGACTAAAAAATAAGAAAAAACAAAGAAAGAGTAGTAGTAGTAGTATAATAAGGATTTTGCTAATAAGTGTTCTAATAATTTTTTAAAATTTACTGCATATAGTAATATTTTCATTTAATGCATTGAAAATTATGAAAAAAATTATCGACTGCTGCATTTAATACAATGTTATTATTATAAATAGTATATTAATTAACTTTAAAAAGTAATTTAAAGACACTCGTTAACAAAACTCGTATAATAATAATATCAAGTAAAATTTGGTTTTTTTTTTCTTCAACTTAATTTCTTTCTGTTTCATCTTTCTTTAGTTTTTCTCCAAACCAATAGGATCTAACTTTCTAAAAACACTAATTTATGTTTGTTGAAGAATATGCTTAACTTGGATAGATGGCTCATGAAGAATTCTCTAATCTTGATTAATGAATTTTCTTTGCATTTAATATTCTCAACAACCTCAATTAACATGGAATAAAATGTCATTGTTAATTAATCATGCTTATACAAATTTGAAAGATATTCTTTTCTTATTTGAATAAAATGATTCTAACTCTTATTATTGAGTAAGAGATATATAGTTATATACACCTATCACTTAAGTTAAATATTCAAATGCAATTTTGAAAGATAAATTAATTGTACGTACATTTATTAAAATTAGATCCGTACAAGAGTCGGACCTAATTGATCTTGTAAAATCTTTGCTCAAGACTTGATCCGGCCTTATTCGTCAATCTTAAAGGCTTATTTTTTTTAAAAAAAAAATTAATATATTAATATTTTTAATTAAATTAAATAAGAAAACAATTTTTATTAATATTTTAACATTTTGAATTGGGCTCGGGTTTGAAATTTCTTGTTTAAAGCTCGACTCGAGTCAAATCTAGTCAAAATAAAAATAAAAAAATTTATTCTCATAAATTCTAAAGTTTAGACCGATCTCAACAGATCGTACAAGTAATCCTATCCTTAAATAGATCTGGTAAAGAAAAAGAGAATTCATTACTGTAAATTTTATTTATTTTAACTTGTTTATACATTAGATTTAACATTTCCATTTTTAATTTTTTTGATGGATTTTAATCGTTGAAAGAGGTTCTAACATTTTAATGGGATGAAGTTTGATCAAGAAACTACCAACCACATTAAATCTAGGCTTATATATAAAAAAACCTCTTGAACTACATCTCTTTTTTTTATTTTGGTACTTAAATTCTTTTTGATCCATTTCAGATATTTATAGTGTCATTTTTTGTTCCAATGGGGTACTTAATTGGGCCGAAATTTTATATTATAGATACCCGAAATGGATCAAATTTTTTTTAAATACCTAGGTGAGAAAGAGGTATAATAAAGGAAACAAATTTATATTTAAGCCTTAAATTTAAGTGAATGACAAGGTAACCTATAAATATTTAAGGCATGCAAAAGCATGATAGAAATAGATCATTGTAGAATGTCAACATCAATACCCCAATGTCATTTCATTTCATTTTCTTCTTCAATCTTCCTACCTCTTCAAATCCTGCACTGATGTTTGAATAACTTTCTCCCCCTTCATTTATTTATATTTGACTTAATAATTTGTTTATACGTATTATATTTCGTATTTTTTATATTAATTATATAAATAAAAATTTAAATATGTCAAAATTTTAAAAATAAATATGATACATGGATTTAAAAATATTTTATTCATCATATTTAAACGTGTTGTGTCATATTTATTATATTATTTCCGTATTTATTAGATATATTGTATTAAAAATTATCAGGTATAATTTACATATTAGTTAGGAGGAAAAATTGTAATTGAAGAAAAAAAGACTAGAAGCAATCTTAGGAATCAGGACATCCCACTTTTCCCCAACTAAAAATCTTAGTATTTCTTTGATAGTTTTTAATTATGTTTAAGTGTTTATAAATCCTTTCAATGATTCTATTTGATTTTAACCAAATCCTTATATTCTTCCCATCAGTTAGTTAAACTCAAATTAGAAAAATAAATAAATAAAAATGGTAATTTGTAGAATTGTATTTTTTTCGATAATATGATAAAAAAAAAAAAAACATCTTTAAATTTTGTCTGAATCTAATTTTTTTGAACAATCTAAAATGCGATTTAGTGCATTCAAGATAATTTTATCTGAATTTGATCTTTTTGAACAATCTTAAAAGTACATTTTCCACATCGATCTAATATATTCATGATTTTAATATATTTTTATACTAGAAGGTCTCTAGTGATCTAAATTTACATAGAAAAAGATTAAAGAAAAGCTGGGTATGATTTAGATTATCCTTTTACAATAATGCACATTATGCAACTGGCCATATGAAGGAATATTCATATACAATTACAAAAAATGCATTAAATTTTTTGAGTCCAGGTGGTGCCCAAAGGGAGCCAGCCATGCTTTGCTTGCATGGCTTCTAAGTAGAGGTGCTCATGCCCGGGTCGGACCACGATCCGAAATTTTTTTAAATTTTTTATCCATGTCCAACCTTGGGCGGACCCGAGTCAGCCCGCGGGTTGATCCGAATCACTGTTTATTTATATTTAAAAAATATATATTTTTTTATTTTTATAATTAAATTTTAAAATATATTATTATTTTATTATGTTCACGGAATTACTTAACGGAATTAGCATAAATGAGCTAATTTATTAATAATAAAAATTCAGTAATGTAATTTGATGAAATTAAAAGTTTGTAACTTATATGAAAATTGATCCTAAATTGAGTGATTCAGAATGTAAATTATTCCAAAATTAATATAACACCAGCTTGAATGTAATATAAGTAGTTTTGACGGTTTAAAGTCTGCAACTTATGTCATGTGACCCAACTTTAAAAACCTATCTCTGTCAGTTGCAAATCAGTTCTGTATGAGATACACGAGAAGAATTGCGAATGTTGTTAGAGGTATTAGGGACCAGACTCATCTTTAGGCTGGAAGTATTTCCTGAGCTTAAATTTATGTAGCATAGCATGTATTGACATAACCTATGTTATTCGGATTCGGATGTGAGTGTCGGATAAGGACATGTGTCTGACACGGGTATTTTCAAAAAATTTCAAGTTTTCCATATATTTGGAGAGTCTTTGGAAGGTCATATCCTTATACCCATATCCGGATATATATCGGACACTGGTGTCAAATACAAATAAAAAAAATAAAAAGTCGAGCAACACAAGTCATAACTACAGCCTATTGTTTATTTCATTGGAAGTTACAATATGCTTATTATTCTAAGTTGGAAAAGCTGTTGTAGTATATTATCATTAACTCTCCCTTAGGTAAATGTTCCCCCTTTATTTCTTTACGCTTATCATTACAGTTTTGTTTGCCTAGTTCTTCTTGCCTTGTTCAAGTTTCAATTTTTTTTTTTTTTTTTCTGTTCTTTTTCAGGGTAGGAGAGTTTTCATCAACCTCATGTAAGATGTTTCCTTGTTTTTCAAGTAATGCTCGTCTGTTATGGGTTTTATTTGTTGAGGTTGTTTGGCCTAATTCATCCCTCATCCGCGAATTCCAGTGGAAGTGTTTCATATAGTTCTAGTTTCAACAATCACTTAAATTATTTAACGGAATTAGAATAAATGATTTAATTTGTAAAAAAGGTCGGTCTGGATTATAAATATTTTTGCCCAAATCCGATCTAATACGGGTCGAGCCTAGGGCTGTAATCGAGTCTGAGACGAGCTCGAATAGTGAGAAGCTCGAGCTCGAGCTCAATTCGAAATTCGCTACTCGAAACTCGGCTCGAGCTCGACCGAATACTATTTTCTAAGCTCGAGCTCGGCTCGAGATAAAATCGAACTATTCGAGCTCGACTCGATTAAGCTCGTTTATTCGATTTACATACTCGAGTTCGAGCTCGTTTCATATACAAATTTTTTTATTTAAATAATGAAATTTTTTTAGATGATATAAAAAATAATTTTAAAAAAAAATTACACAACAATCAAATCTAAAATTTTCCAAACACAAAAAAAAATAAAAGTCTCAATAAATCAGTTCAAATTATTAAACTTAAAAATAAATTTGAAAGGTTCTGATAAGCATCCAGGTAGTAACATGTATGAAATCACAACTATTATCATCGATTTCGCATCTATCAACAGCCATTTCTTTTTTTTTCTAAACAAATATTTTATTGATAAAAAAAATGATACAATCGCTCAAAAAAGGTAAATCAGAAAATACATAATAGAATCTTTACAAAATACCCAAACAGAGAAGACTCCTGCAATAAGAAAACAACATCCTTAAGATGAAAGAAATAAGAAAGACACGAGTGCAAAATCGTGTATTCAGATTTTGAAGGAATAAGAAAGACAGGGTTCTTGAAGTCCAAAATCTTCATATTGAGCTTTATTATATATAATAAAGAGGGATAAAGAGAAAAGATTGAATTTTTTTAAAAGAAGGTAAACTTGAAAATTAAAGGAAAGTGCAAACAGTGGCTGCGACCCTGATTCTCTTGAGACTATGACTCCCCTTGGTGCATGAGAGCTGCAGGGAAAACCAGTGGTGAAGAAGATCTAGAAGATTTTGATCCAGGTGCGTACTAAAATAAGTGGGAGGGAGTGGCTGAGTTGGGAGAGAATGTGAGATTTTGAGGGAGAAGGTGAGGCACGGTTGAGGAAAAGAGAGAAAAAAAATTGGTTTAGGGTTTTAAGTATATATATATATATATATATATTAAGAGTAACATAGTAAATTAATATTAAAATATATATTATAAATAAAAAGCTCGATTAGGCTCGCGAGCTACTCGAATCGAGTATTAAGATACTCGAACTCGGCTCGCTCGATAGCTCGAGCTGCTCGAGCTCGAGCTCGGCTCGATAATGACCGAATCGAATTCGAGTTTTTTTGAGTCGAACTCGAGTAACTTGCGAGTACAGGTGTCTCATTTACACCCCTAGTCGAGCCTGCCTGCCCAATCCGTGAGCAAGTCTACTTTTAACGGATATGTCGGCTGCCACATCCATTTTGTGACGGCAAAGAACAGCTGGCACTGTTACATTCATGGTTAAAAACTAAAATGGAGTTGAAAGCAAATGTGAAAAGAAAAAAAGTACAAAATCTTTCCATTTCTTTTTCTAATTAAATGTGTAGCTAGTATTGTTAAAAATATAGGATGAGAGTGTATATCATTCTTAAGAGATGACATCGAGTAGGTTTAGGATTCGAATTCTAACATTTACAATCTCTTTTCCTATTCATTAAACTGTGGTTTCCTTTATATATATATATATATATATATATATATATATATATAAACAATGTATATACTAATATACCAAAAGAAGTTGATTACAAAGAAAATCCTCAAAAAAGGCCATAACTGAAATGAAAGTCCCTCCCACAAGACATGATTGAGGAATTTTTCTCCTTTCCTTTCGGGCTCAAATGATGTGAAGTCACCTCCAAAATTGATTCACCATCTAGAAAATATACCTAATCAAGAGAAAAAAAAAATAGATGATCATTGAAAATCGAGAGTTTTAAGGTAAGCTCCCTTAAGGAGAACTTAAAATAAGTTCCATTATATATAAATATGACAAAATTACATATAAATATGACAAATTACATAAAATTGTCATGTTTATATGTAATTTTTTTTTTTTTACATATAAACATGATAAATTACATATAAACATGACAAATATGTCATGTATTTATGTAATTTTTTACATATGTAATTTTTTTTACATATAAACATAACATAAATTACATATAAACATGACAAATTACATATATAATAGAGCCTATAAAAAACTCATTCTAAAGAGTTTTTCTTATAATCTTTCCTAACTTTGCTTTCTTAACTATTATTGATAAACAAACATGTAGGACGATAGAATTTAGAGCTAGTGAACCATAGTAGCCTCTAATGCTTCCAATATTCTGCCTTTAGGTAGTGTTTGATATGGGGTGATCACTTCAAAAATTACGGTGATCTACACATAGTGAATAAATTACTATGTTTGGTAAGTACTCAATGATCTTACGTGACAGTGATTTTAGATCACGGAGAGTGATCAGATCACTGCCTTGGAAGATGATCTAATTCCTATCTAAAAGGGTGAGAAACTTTTATCACCAAGGTAAAGTGAAATGTAAAATCAACTTTAGTCAATATTACCTAGGGATGGCAATGGAGCGGGGCGGGGGCAGATACTGCCTTATCCACCTCCACCCTACTCTTGCATGGATGTTGAAAACATCCACATCCATGGATGTCGGTTACATCCATAACCGCTCCACGGTGCTCCACTCCGCTACACCCCAATTTATATTAATTATTTTTAACTTAATATTGTAAAAATTATATTATAATTTATTCAAGAACATAATTTTAGTATATAAAAATCTTTAATATAATATATATAATACATATATACTAAAAGTATAGATATAAAATATTAGTATATATATGATTTTAGTATATATATATATCTAATATATATTAAAAATATAAGAAAAAATATAAAATATTTTAAAGGATAAAATAGTAATTTCAAAAGTCGGGGCGGGGCGGAGTGGAGCAAGCATTTACCAAAACCGCTCCGTTCCACCCCGCTCCAAAAAAAATCTCTCCATTCGGAGCGGATCGGTGCGAAATCCATCGGTCGGATCGGGTTTTGCCATCCCTAATATTACCCATTTAATATGTAAATTAAAACTTACTTTCTCTCAAAATCACCAAGTTCAAAAAATAAATTTACTGCTAATTCCTTTTAACTTTTCTTTAAAATGTTATATATATATATATAACAAATTTTTTTAATTATGATTTTAATAGATATAAGTGTTATTTTCTAATTCAAATATATTTTTTTCATAATTTATATTATGAATATTAATTTACTTATCAATAAACATATTTGTTAATTTTATAATTTAATTATACCTAATTATAAAGTAAATAAAAGATTACTAATATTTTACAAATTACTAATATTTTTGAATAACATTTAAACCATTAACTTGTGTAATTATTACAATATGCATGGTTATTTTGGTACTTTTGAACAAAATAATATTTGGTTTTTAGTATCACCAAACACAGTGATCTTTAATTTCTAAAAATTAATGATTATTAACCAAACAAAGTGATCACAAATCACGAGTGATAAAATCACTCTAGTAATGAGATCACCTCGATAACTAAATTACCATGATAATATTAAAAATGATATCTAACGCTACCTTAGAGACGAATGATGATCTCGTTACTCGAACTAAAAAATAAATATTAAATACGAATATATATCATGTTTAAAATTATCAGATTTATACGATAAACCTTTATGCTATCTACTTAACCAAAACCTTTAAAATAAGGATTATTATCTGATATATCACTAGTGGATTTTTTTAACTCTATAAGCGATGTTTACACGCTTCCGTAACCTTTCATTCGATTTACATTTTTAATTTACTTTTTTAACTTCATGTTCTATTCGCGTAGATCATGCACGTCGAGTTTCGAGTAAATTAAAAATGTTTAACTATTTGTTCCGACGTAAAAAAATTTCAACCGTTAAATATATACTGAAAAAGACAATATTCTTGATCGATATGATAGGGATATCGAATCGATTCGAAAATTTACGTGCACGACGAGTACGATTATATTGTTAAATCCGAAGATTGGTTTGTAAAAATAGAAATCGTATAAAAGATTACGAAAATTTGTGAACACCGTTTATGAAGTTGAAAAAATTCAATGACGGTGTACCAGATAATAATTGGAATCTCTTGAATTTTGAGGTATGTTTTTATCTGGTAGAGCAGTCATCTCCATCCAATCTTGTACAACATGGATGCGCACACCATCCGATCTAGTAAGTTTTTACAATTAAATGAGTATTTACATTTTTATATACCATTAATTCTTTATATTTATTATCTCTTGTTCGATTGTTATAAGAATTTCACTTTTAATCATTAAATTATATATTAAAAGGATTTTTGGCTATATATACTATTATTTAAAAAATGATTTTACTAATCAATACTTTAAAAATATTTTTTTTAAAAGTTAAATATTATATTTTAAAAATAATAATAAGTTAAAATTTTAAGTGAGTAATTTTTTTTTAAAAAAAATAAAAGATATTAAAAAATGTGAGTAATTCTTTTTTAATATACTAAAATTCATATTTAATATAAAAAAAAACTAAAATAAATAATAAAAATCAGTATAAGATCCAAAAAAAGAAAATACTATATACGGTTTATTAAACTAGTAAAAAAAATAAAAATAATAAAAATAAAAAACAAAAAAGTAAAATGATTTAACTGTGAACTTTAGATATGGTGGGACCCAGTTGAAGACAAGAAATGTCGGAATTGAAGCAAAAGTAAAGCGAAACTCTGTAAAGTAACTACCAGACCAGATCAGAGTATCGTCGGAACAGCTTCCCCTGAAATGAAAAAAATCTGCGGTTACAACTGAAGTAACAAAGATTTGATTTGAGTTGTTAACTTGCTTTTTTGACTCAACTCACGTGTCGCTAAAAATCTACTGATCGCATCAAAATTTACCCTTTCTACCATTACAAGTTACCGTCACGGTTAAAAGCTCTAAAGTAAGAGTAGAGATGTCGAGCCGACTCGAGCTCGAGTTTGATTCGAAATTCGAAACTCGATTCAAGTTCGATCGAATTTTATTTTTAAAACTCGAGTTCGATTTGAGATAATAATCGAACTACTCAAACTCGCTCGATTAGACTCGTTTACTTAGTAAAAAATGAGCTCGATTCTCATGCTCAACTTCAAACTCGATTATTTATGCTCGAGCTTGAGCTCGAGTTTGAATTGAGATTTTTCAATATTAATTAACAATAAAATATATATTAAAAATAAAAAAACTCGATTAAGCTCGCAAGCCACTCGAGTCAAGCATTAAGATATTCGAATTTGGCTCACTCGAGCACGACAATGACCGAGCCGAATTCAAGTTTTTTTTTTTTAACCGAACCCAAGTAGTTTATAAGTACAAGTGTCTCGTTTACAAACAAAATCCATGCCTACTTTAGTAAATTTACTGCCCCCCTTGATCTTTCACAAAGAGAGAGAATAATTAATTAATTAATTTTCAGCAAATTATATGTTAGTTTATCAGGATCTTCTCACATCACAGGTAAAGTTTTTTTTTTTTTTGCCTGAAAGGTTCCTCCTTTTTGGGCGCACAAGTGTTTACTTATTTCTTTCTTGGGTTGGACCGCTGTTATATTAATTACTCCAAACTTCATAGTAGCAAAATGAGCATAATCTATAATTTTAAAATTTCACTTTGCCATGGGATTTAACTCTTTAAGATTTATATATATATATATATCTTCATCCAATGCATTAAAAATAATAAATAAAATTATCAATTACTATATTTAATACAATATTATTATTATAATCCCACAGTCTGGAATGGAACATACAATTTCTCAGGCATATATGTACCGAAATTTTCCACAACCATTACAAGGGGGGAAAAAAAAAAGTTGGAAATGTTCAAAGCAATGCTATACATGGCTTGTAAAGAATGATGCGGGAAAGCACACCAAAATTTTCATGTATTCAGAGGGTTCGGATATGCATCGGACACGGGTACTTCAAGAAAAATAAAGAGTCGGAGTAACATAGACAACTTGCACGCCAAATAACAGATAAACTGTAAATCAAGGTGATTGGAGGCAAACAACAGTTGTAAACTCACAGAACTGCATTAAACTTACAAACAATCTGGTGACCAGGGAGATCTTGTCGAACTCGATTTTGTGCATAAAGGAATGTGCTTTATGCCTTTTCGTATGGTATAGTCACTTCCCGATTCCGAGTTCTTTTGAAATCTCTCTTGTCAAGCCGAATTGTGAAGTGTTATGCCACGGAAATAAGGTCCGAGTAACTGGAAGTTTCCTTCGAAGATCCTGCATTGCACGTAAAAAAGTTTAAGAGCATTTGTTTCTTTTTTTCATGGGATTCCTGAAGTAGACAAATATGCTAGATGAACATCAAGAGATCTAATTATTATCTCCATGGAAACTGGAAATATAATAAAGTTCCAGATGGGCATTCTAGGCTTTCTAGCTTATGTTGCTCCGACTCTTCATTTTTCTTGAAGTATCCGGACATGCGTATAGGAATATGACCCTCCAAAGACCTTCCAAATACATGGAAAAACTTAGAAAAATTGAACATACCGTGTCGGACACATACCCGTATCCGACACTTACACCCGAGTCCGAGTAACATAGATTCTAGCTAGGATAATCTCTGCTCCAGCTTAACTCCTACTGAGCCATATGATTTTCCAAAGTGAACAGGAAACGATATTAGGTTTAACCAGCAACATGTCAATCAAATAGATAACATGAAAACATGATGTAAACCAGCATGATTGAGAAACATGGCAGTATACAGTATACCTTAAATAAAACCCAAACAATAGCTGAGATTTAATGGCCAAACATGAATATAAAAATGGTATAACCTAACTTATTTCAAAAGGTTTCCACACAACTCTTAGCTCAAAGACTTTTCAAATCAAAACATACCTTGAAAGTGGTATCTGGCAAATTCAAATAGGATGCCTGCATATTATGTCTTGACTGTCAGTAGAGAATCCTTGAAAGCTCAAGCATTTGAAATTAACCATACATACTGAAAACAACCTCAAGAGATGCCAGGTACTCTGTTTCGTGGTGGCGAATTACACTGGCTATGGCAACCGCACTATTATCAGGGGACTGAAACAAATAGAAAAAGTATTAACCATATGCAACCAATTATTAACTATGTTGCTCCGACTCTTCATTTTTCTTGAAGTATCCGTGTCCGACGCATTTCCGGACATGGGTATAGGGATATGATTCTCCAAGGACCCTCCAAATACATGGAAAATCTTAGAAAAAATTGAACATAACTGTGTCAGACATATACCCATGTCCGACATTCACACCCGAGTCCGACTAACATAGCAATTATATATAAGAGGAGATGCCAGCAAGAGGTCAGAAAACATTTGTGTTAACGCACAGGCCAGGAGCCACAAGGCAGGATATACTAAGCTAACAAAATCACAAATTTCCATTAATAACTCTACAAATTTTATCCTACAACTTATGGTAACATCTTCACATTAGAATATTTGCTCAAGGCAGTTAATATCCTGATATACTATGTCAAAATGGCTTAGATGAGTTATTAAAAATAAAATTAGTCAAAATGAGAAAGAAAAGAATTTCAAATTCTATTGCAAGAGGAGAAAATAAGGGGAAAAGAAAACAATGTTTAAAAAGCTTGTCAGTTTTGTAATAACCTGAAACATTGTAGAATTTCTACATTCATGTTTTGCATCTAATTGCACATTTCCCTCTTCAAAATAGTGTGCACCCACCTGAGAAGAGAAAGAACTGACTTATTATAGGTTTATGTAACTTTATATGTATTCAGATCCAAAATGCAGGAAGAAAACGATCACAAATATGTCATGACTGCATTATAAGAAATGTTATAATACCTGAAATTTGCCTTTTAATTCCAGCATTTGAATATCGTCTTTGAACTCAATGTTCCATATCGACCGCCAACTTCCATTGCTATACAATATGCCAAAAACCATTATTAGAAGATAAATAATCACATGTGTCTACATGACCAATATTGATGACGATGACTAACAGGTAACCAAATAGCTAGTCAATTATACAATTAAGTGATAACAGTAGAACAGTTACTACTACATTGAAGTCTAAGAAATTTCATGCACCAGAAATTCTGCGGGCTAAGTCTAGCAGCAGAAATCACTACAACAAGCTTAAAATCAGATCCGGGTCCCTCCACATCTTTTCCATTAATACAGTAAACTGAACAAAAACCTTTTGGATAAGCTTCTCCAACATACTTTAGCATTTCTGCTTCCAGAGCACATCTGAAAACAAAAAAAATAAAAGGAATTAATCACAATTCACAAGGAGTAATTAAAGTACCACATGATCAAATGTGCCCCAATTCCAGCCATAAATTACCATTGGTTTTTGCTGAGTCTTTTAAGAGAGCAATTAAGGGTGATACAAAGAGAAATTATGAATTCTTCTCTCTTCATGATGCATGCTAGTTTCAGCATTAACGATGAAAACCATAATGAGATAGAAAATTATATCCTTAGCTTGCAAACTTATTAACCTTATTAGTTGTTGGCAATAAAATATGCAAGTTTATAGTTCCTGTGACAGTACTGAGTATTAATCCAGGTAAGGAGTCAGTCAGAACCTGAGGAGAGGATCATAAGACAGCCATAATTAAACACGATAGTTAAAGCCCAAACCTTAGATTGCAAAACTTAGAACAGAGACATTTATCCCATCTCTAACAATTAGGTAAAGGACCAATAGTAACAAAGAGTTACATTTTTGGAATGGTCACTGTTTGCAACAAGCACTGATTTCAACCCAAATCATTTCCATGTCAGTAGTAACTTGAGACATAGGATTTTGCCAATTTGGGCTAGCTGGTGTCAGCAAACATGGAACAAATTAAATCTAAGGAAGGTGCTAACTTGGAAACTGCCAACAGAGGAAATAGGCACTAGAAATCTAATGAACCCAAATATTCTATCAACTATACTAAATTTTACAGAGAGATGCCGGTAATAGTTCATAAGAAATCAATTAAAAAATAATATCAGTCCATCAGAGTTGTAAAACATACCGGTATTCCTCAATATATGGGGATGGAAGCTCCTCATCAGTGGCAGGTCTCACCTCTGTACAAACCTGAACCAATTTAGCACATCATGATATAAACATTCAAACTAAATGATGCATTAATATGCTAAGTGTCATATCAACAGGGGGGAAACTATCCTATACTCTACTTGCTATTAAAAATTTCGATTTCAGGAAATGATGTTGCAACACAGTTCTCTGCTTTTATATGGCATTAAAAGTTTTCAATCACAAGATGCATTAATAAGGCTCAAAAGGTACCTGTTTGACATGGTCAACTATGGCAACTTGGGCAGTCTTGGGGTCTAGATACTTGTTATCCTGAAGCTCCCCAAAAGATGTAACCAGCACCTAAACTCCAATTGGAGAAACACATTCCGACAATTAGATATGTTTTAAAACCAAATTCAAAGAAACCCGCATCTCAACAACAGACCACATATTGAAACTATCCTCATGTTTGATAAGAATAACAAGCCCTATGTTACTCGGACTCGGATGTGACTGTCGGATACGGGTATACGTCTGACATGGGACCACATATTGAAACTATCCTCATGTTTGATAAGAATAACAAACCCTATGTTACTCGGACTCGGATGTGAGTGTCGGATACGAGTATGTGTCAAACACGAGTATGTTTAATTTTTTCTATGTTTTTCCATATATTTGGAGGATCCTTGGAGTGTCATATCCCCATACCCATGTCCGGATATGCATCGGATACGGGTGTCGGACACGGGTACTTCAAGAAAAATGAAGAGTCGGAGCAACATAGAACAAGCCAAAATGAGAAATTGAGTTAATTGGATGACTTATGGACCATAGGTCCATAAGATGTTAAAAAGAGCCCAATATCCTAATCTGGATAACATTAGAAATGAAACATCTTAAAATGCAATGATGGACACTCATTTTGCCATATAAACCTCCAGCATTCTAAAAGCTAATTACCACAACCAACTAAGACGCGTTTGTATTTCTTACGCATAATCCAACTTAAGCTGCACTCTGAAGCACAGCAATTCTCAATAACAAATGTTAATCTTAAAAGTATAATGCATGAACTAAACAAAAGCTATTTCTAGCAATCCTAAAACATATCAAATGAACTAACCAGTTGTTTTAACATTACTAGAAACTAAAGCTTAAGTTACAAATTATTAACAGAAAAGATAATAAATTAGGGATTTTTAAGACTTACATCTCCGAATCTAACAGGCATTTCGAGGCAAATCATGTGAGATTTGTTGTAAACGGGAAATGCCTCCGATGCCGCCTCATTGTACAAGTTATCATCATTCAAAACCGACTTTAAATCTGCACACAAAAAAAAAAAAAAGGCGAAGAAAAATCGAAACTCAAATCGACTGATCCAAATTGAAAAAACGAGATGGAGAGAACAACTAATTCATCAAACTGATCGATCAGAAAAGAGAAAACAAAAACGGCAATGGAAATAGCAAAATGCTAGGCTAAAACGACACTGGAGAGAGAGAGACCTTTTGCGACGTATTGGATTTCGCCAGCAGGAGCGTTGAGGAGGAACCATTTGGCGATATCTTTCTTTTGCTCCTTGTTCAGCTCTGTTTCTTCTTCTGCCATACCTCTCTTTCTTGCTCTCTAAAGAGCAAATTTTAAAGAGAAAAACAAATATAAAATAAAAAACATGATTTTGATTTTTGACCTTCAGCCTTGCAAACTGTTGGGCTCCAACTGAGCCCAACAACCGAGCCATATTTCAAGAACAAAACGAGCCTAGATTGGGCATAAAAGGACATCGTTTTCCATTCAGAAGATTGGGCCATTTTCGACCGTAAATCTCAATTGACAAAATAAATTAGGGTTTCTTTTTCTCACATATAAAATCCTGCTAACAAAACCCTAATCCTCACCAAAATTTTTGCAGCTGCCTTTACTATTTCTTTTCCAGGTACGCCCCCCTTTCTCTTTGGATTTCGTATTCATGTTTCATACTTCTAAATTTATCTCAACTTTATGTTATTTGGATGTTCTAATAAGCATACATTTGATTTTTATTCTCTCAAAATGTTAATATAGATATGATTGTTAATGTTTTCCTAAATAGTAAAAGTCAAATCATGATTTGGGTTTTCTCTAAATGTTTGTTTGATTCTTTTTGGCATTTGAATTAGGAATTTATTTACAGGGAATTGAAGTTGAAATCGAGATAGCTTTTCTATTTTTTCTGTTGACATTTTTTTTTTTATGAATATAAATTGGTATTAAATTAGGTGATTGGAGCTTTGTGTTTCTTGTTCGGTTAAGAAATCCGCAAAGATGCAGAACGAAGAGGGTCAAAACATGGATCTTTACATCCCCAGGAAATGGTATTTAATTTGACATCACCTATGTTTCTTAATGTTTGTTTTTTACTATGTCTAGGAAGCACGGATACAGATACATGCCATACCCGACAATAAAAAATAATTTTTATATAATAATATACAATAAAAATCTAAAGTTATTACTTTTCAATTAAATATTAACATGCAAATAGTTTTTTAATTTTTTAATACATGCCATACCCGACAATAAAAAATAATTTTTATATAATAATATACAATAAAAATCTAAAGTTATTACTTTTCAATTAAATATTAACATGCAAATAGTTTTTTAATTTTTTAATATTATTTCTCAGTTTAAAAACTTAAACCTTAAAAAACACATCAGAACCACATTGCTCATTATTGATTACATATTTGGGAGAAAAATGCAAAAAAAAAAAAAGAAATCTTCATCGTTTGTCCGGACGTGTCTAGCTATGTCCGGACGTGTCCAGTTGTGTTTTGACAATGTTTTGACCATGTTCGATTTTATTTTTATTTTTTGATGTGTCTTTGCGTGTCCGACACGTATTCTGTCATGTTGGAGTCATGTTCGTGTCGGACACTTGAATACTCCCCTGATAGAGATGTCCGTGCTTCATAGTACTATGTTGTTTATGTTGAAAGCTTATATTGTAGTTTACTGTTGTTGTTGTTGTTGTTGCAGTTCCGCCACTAACAGGCTCATCACCTCGAAGGATCATGCATCTGTTCAGATTAACGTCGGACACTTGGATGAGCTTGGCAGATACACCGGCACATTCTCCACTTTTGCTCTTTGTGGCTTTGTCCGTGCCCAGGTTCGTGTTGAATCTCTACTAACCTGCTCGTTGTTTGGGGCCGATTGTTTGGTCTATGCTTGTTGCTATTAATTATTATTTCTGCGATGTTTTAGTCGTCGGATCACATTCTCGTGCTTGCACTTATGCCATGTTTACATTTACATCCTGTGTAAGAGGCATGATCCTGCAACTTGCTTTGTTTTTGATATGCTTGTGGTTACATTGTCATGTTAACAATCTAAATGTTTGAGATATGTTTGAAGTGTCAACTGTGAACCGTTTACTCTGCAAGATCATTTAGAGAAAACATTGGGTTTTAAGAATATTTACAATTAGAATATCGCAGCTAAAACTGGATATGGTAATGGTAGTTACAAAACTCATGTTTAAAGACCTCGAAGACAGTATATCACCCGGTACGTCTGGCTGCTTGTAGATTGGCACAAGGTCCTGGTAGCTATGTTGCTCCGACGCTTCATTTTTTTGAAGCTATGTTACTCGGATTCGGGTGTGAGTATCGGACACTGCTATGTATCTGACACGGGTATGTTTGATTTATTCTAAGTTTTTTCATGTATTTGGAGGGTTTTTGGGGGATCATATCTCCAAACCCATGTCCGGATATGTGTCGGACACGAGTGTTAGACACGGGTACTTTAAGAAAAATGAAGAGTCGGAGCAACATACTTTTGAAGTACCCGTGTTCGACATTCGTATCCAACCCATATCTGGATATGGGTATGGGGATATGATCTTCTAACGACCCTCCAAATACATGAAAATCTTGGAAAAAATTGAACATACCCATATCAGGTGTCCGACACTCACACCCGAGTCCGAGTAACATAGCCAGGTAGACACATTTTATATGTTTTTACCTGATATGTGATAGAGAAGTTAGATTCTATATTAACATGTAGTCTGTTCCCTCAGTTCTTTATCAAGATGGCTGAGTTCTGATTGATTTGTTCATCTTTGCAGGGTGATGCTGACAGTGGTCTTGACAGGCTTTGGCAGAAGAAGAAAGCCGAAGTCCGACAGCAGTAGTGGGATACGTTTTAGTACTAGGTTGTCTCTCTGAACTTGGGAAGGAAAATGTTTTGGCAATGACTATTAAGTTCTAGTTTGTTTTGATGGATTATGTTGAAGTTGTTTTGTTTGATCAGATGATGTTTCGTACCGAGTTTGCTTGCATTGAACCTAATATATATATATATATATATATATATATATATATATATATATATATATATATGCCTTATTTTGTGTTCTCCACATTTTTTGTTCTCTTTGGTTATGGGAGTTTAAATTTTGTTAAATTTCTATAGAGCCAAATGCTTTATGGGCCATTTGGATGGGCAGATAGATTGATTCCGATCAGATTAAAAACAACGATTGAAGTGAAATTAATTATTGTACATGTGAGATTGAGTACTGCGCGCGGTGAGATTAAAATTAGTTAGTGGGATATGTGTTTGAATGTAAAAATAGTTGTGACGATGAGATGAGAATAAAAATGATTATTAAGGATATTAATGTAAGAGTATATTGATAAATTACTTTTATATATATTTTAATAATATTTAACATTGAAATTTATTTTTAAAATATTATTTTATATATTTATTTAAATATTTTAATTAATTAATTATTATATATTTATTTATTATATTAAATGATTAAAAAAAATTAAAAAATCTTTAAATAAAAAATTAAAAAATAAACTAAAAAAATTAAAATAAAGATGAGATAATTAACAAAAATAATAAATTTTATAAATAAAAAATAATAAAATGAAAAAAACAAATTGTTGAAAAAAATAATTAAAAGACATATTACACCTTATGACTTTCGCTGGAGAGTTCAGTTTTTAACTGGACCTTTTTCTCTCCAGTGCCCCACTGGAGGGGCAATAGCTTCAAATGCATCATAAGGTGTTATCTCACAGTGCAATTAATTTTTGTTTTCTTCATGGATCCCACTGAACCGGAGGATCCAAATGAAGCCTTAGTAGAATAGCTTGGTTCTGAGAGCTTTGAAGAACAATAAATTTATAGAATCAAGACCTCGAGTGTTAAAAGGTTTCTTGGTTTAAGTTAAGGCTGAAGATAAATTATGTTTCCAAGGAAGAACTAAGATGTTCATGAAACGGCAGCGTTGCTTTCTATTAACGAGTTCGTGAAATCATTTTTAAAAGTGTAAATGAACAGAGCGTTCGACGAACAGTTCGTGAACAGTTTGATTTTTGTTCGTTTATGTTTGTTTATAATATCAAGTTAAATAAACGATTATGAACATGATTTAAATAAACGAACCGAATATTAACAAAATCTGTTCAGTTTATTTATGTTTACAAACAAATTCGTTTAACATCCATTTAATAGATTGTTTAAAACTCGTTTATTGTTCAATTATAATATAATTAATAATATTTTTATTTTAATTTATTTACTTATAATATAATTAATATTATTTAATAGCTTAAATTTAATAATATAATAATAAATTTAATTTAATTACGTTTGTATTTTATTATTTTATATTTAATAATAATTTAAAATAGATTTATTTTTTTATTTGTTAAAATTGTTTAGATTTGTTTGTTTATTGTTCATGAACATAATTTTAATTGTTCGCGAACATATTCGATTTAATGTTTACGAATAAGTTCATTTAATTTAAATGAACTTGTTTGTGAACATTAAATAAACGAACACGATCACACTCAATTTTAAACGAACAGAGCTTGAACACAATTTTAAAATTCTTAACGAACACGAACCGAACATAAACAAACTCAAAAATAAATAAACAAACACAAACAAACAAAAACCTGTTCATTCAAACCCGATTGATTTACGGCCCTAACCATTTTGTCTGTTAATAGTATATAAATACCAAACATCATATTTCTCAAATCAATATCACATAATAAAACCATCCTCACAAAACTTGCTGGCAAACAATTGAAACCTATACTTTCACTCATCAAGTAACATATTCTTTGCAGCCATATGTAACTATATAAACTGAAACTATAATCTATCGAAGGCATGTATTCGGGCAAAACCCCGAAAGGGGTTCATTTGAGCTAATTTAGATATCTTATTCCCATCATAGAAAGAACCGGGTTTAGTAGAACAAAATAATATTTGACTCAAAAATTGATAAGAAAAGATCGTACCCAATGCACAAGGCTCCCACTATAAGCAGGATTCGGGGAAGGTCCTGATGTCCGCAACCTCTCCCCTGTTTCGGACAGAGACTGTTTTCAGGGTTCGAACTCGTGACCAAGTGGATAGAGCATTGCACCAGGCATGGCCTTCCTGCAATCTCTATTTAATTAGGCTTTCAGGCATCGTCAGCATTTTCCTGAGGACTTCCTGCAAGCCAACCCCATACACCACCTGAGCCCTGCCTCTGCTTTGCATTTAAGGCAGCTTGTTCGGATGCGGCGGCTTTTTGTCGCTGCAGGAGTTCAAGTTCCCTTTGTAGTGTTTCCATCGTCTGAAGCTTCTGTCGCAGTTCCGCAACATCAACCTGTTGATTCAAGTGTATTAGATTATGTTACTCCGACTCTTTATTTTTCTTTAAGTACCCGTGTCCGATACTTATGTCCGAAACATATTCGGACAAGAGTATGGGGGTATGATCCTCCAAATATATGGAAAAACTTGAAAAAAATTGAGCATACCCATATCGGACACATACCCGTATCCGACACTCACTTCCGAGTCCGAGTAACATAGGTATTAGAAGACAATTAGAGGCTTTTGCCCTACAGCAAGCAGAGTTGTATACTTTGGAGGCATACTAGCCCCCGTATAAACAAAATCTTAATTAGTTTAGTAATTAAAACAGTCAGCAATAAAGCATCATTTAAAAGTAAACTATGATACCCTATCTTCCAAATAAATTCATACTAACAGCAAAGTTGAGCAATATTTCAAATTCACTCGGTATGCACCATGATGTATTTGTGAACTATGTTGCTCCGATTCTTCATTTTTCTTGAAGTACCTGTGTCCGACGTATTTTCGGACATGGGTATGAGAATATGACTCTCTAAGGACCTTCCAAATACATGAAAAAACTTAGAAAAAATTGAACATACCCGTGTCGTACACATACCCGTATCCGACACTCACACCCGAGTCCGTGTAACATAGTTTATGAACCTTACCTGCTTCTAAATTCTCGTTTTAAAGCATCAGAGAATGGTTGTACTAAAGGAAATCAGAGTTCGGATGCCCATTCAATAAGGAAAAAACAGATAAAATACATCAATGTTCACTTGATTTAAATATACCTCTAATTTGAAACATCTCGACTGCTCGGACGCAAAAAACAGATAAAATACATCAATGTTCTCTTGATTTAAATATACCTCTAATTTGAAACATCTTGACTGCTCGGAGGCAAGTTGACCACGTACAGATTGGAGCTCCTAAAAAACGGAATTTTGGTGAGAAAAATGTCTTAAGATAATACATATCACTGTTTTCCAAACTTACACAACTGAAACAGTCAAAAACTACATGACCTCTATGTTACCCGGACTAGGAACTGAGTATCGGATATGAGTATGTGTTCGACACAGGTATGCTCAATTTTTTCTAAGTTTTTCCGTATATTTGGAGAATTATACCTTCATACCCAAATCCGAATATGTATCTGACACAAGTGTCGGACACGGGTACTTTAGGAAAAATGAAGAATCAGGTAACATAGCATGACCTGCTATGTTGCTCCGACTCTTCATTTTTCTTGAAGTACCCGTGTCCGACGTATATCCGGACATGGGTATGGGGATATGATCCTCCAAGGACCCTCCAAATACATAAAAATCTTGAAAAAAAACTGAACATACCCGTGTCCGACACTTACACCCGAGTCCGAGTAACATAGTCATACACATAAAAAAATTACCTTGTACAGGTCTGTGTTTTGAGTCTCAGCTTCTGCCAGTTCTTGCTTTAGCTGAAGAAACTGCAATTTCTCCTTGTTGAGTGATGATTCTAGTTCTTCCTTCTCCGCCTTGAGCGTTGCTATAATGCGCTCACTAGTCTCCTCACCTTTGGATTTCTGCATGCATATGCTCTAAACTTAAGTGAAAGAAATAAAATTGACAATAGAGTAAATATGACAAACTGAAAACCTTAAAACTTCAATACTTAATTCTTAAATTAGAAATGATCAAAAAGTTATTGTATGTAGAAGAGTAAATAAATTATAAATAATCTAGCTATCCCCTATAAGTTTGCGACGTCAAGACAAGATAAAATTTCTGATGTTGCTTATGAATGTTATGAAGTATATCCACTATATCGGATATATGCAATAGGGTCATTCACGACATACACGAAGCAAGCATGCTATATTGCTCCGATTTTTCATTTTTCTTGAAGTACGGGTCTGACACCCGTATCCGACGCATATCCGAACATGGGCATGGGGATATGATCCCCCAAGAACCCTCCAAATATATGAAAAAACTTAGAATAAATCAAATATACCTGTGTCCGACACTCATACCCGAGTCCGAGTAACATAGCAAGCATGTACTTTATATCAAAAGATTTCAACCAGCAGATTTCCGATGAACTTAAATGGAATCGAATGTTGAATGCACAATCAAAATATTACATACCGTGGGCTCAACATTATCCATAACAATTTCTCGTATTTTTCCTTCTTGACCAACTTCAAACTCAGATTCTAAATCTTGGGTAAGATTTGTGGCGTTATACACGGCAGAAACACTATCAGAAACATGAGCCTCCATTATCTTCGATTGCAAGGTTGACTTGTGACTTGGCTTAAGAACATTAACCTGACAGCAAAACATAAATGATCAAATAGAAACAAAAAGATCAAGTCATGTACAAAGAGACTAAAACTGTCTCTACCTCACTGTTGTAACGCCCGTTATATCCGCCAAAAGATATAAGTATATCTTCCCCATTGAAGAAGCCCACAACCAGACTTAAACCCTACAATAAGGGACAATTAGATAGTAATTTTGCAACTTCAATCACCGACACTGGAAGTTATCTCCTGTTTATAAAGACCAAAAGACCACAACTATATAAATCGTTCAATGTTAACACACGCATTACATACAACTAAGAAATGGAAGAAAAAAAGAAACTCTTGTCCGCGACTTATTAAAATATTACATTCCTCTTGCAAAGAAGCACAGGTTCCAAAGTTTCAATTATTTTCATGGAACAATTTTTTGAGTTTAAGTTCAAAAACCAATGAAGAGGATGAAGTTAATTGATGAGAACGAACATGATGAAAAAGTTATTAAAGATAGTCCAGTCAAGTGATTATAACAAATAAGCGAAGCACAACATCAAATGCAGAAAGTCTACGTTATTTATAAGCATCTTTCTACCGTTCCTTGTTGATCCACACTGAGAAGTTTAACCCATTACAGCATTACCGGCACAATTGAACCAATATACATATGAATATGATGAAGCAATCCAAATAGGGATTTGCCACACGCATAGCATTTTACAGTTAACGAGCATTCGTAAAATGTAAAATACCTCACTAGCAAGAGGAACACGTCCTTCAACTGATGTCACAACTGACCAAACTAGGGTTGACATGTTAAGGACAACAGTTTCTGATGCCCCTGCAAGACGAGAATAGGACAAACAATGAAGATTAAGAAGCAGAAATAAAAAGTAAGCTTTTTAACACAATTAATAGATCCCACCAAGCTTTTTCTTATCTTCATATGAAATGCAGACCTATGTTACTCGGACTCGGGTGTGAGTGTCGGGTATGGCTATGTGTCCGACACGGGTATATTAATTTTTTTCCAAGTTTTTCCATGTATTCGGAGAGTCCATCATATCCCCCTACCCATGTCCGGATATGCGTCGAACACGGGTGTAGGACACGGGTACTGCAAGAAAAATGAAGAGTCGGAGCAACATAGATGCAGACACTTGACAGTATAATAACACTAAAATTAAACATGTAGTCATGTACTGGGAAAGTCATCCAAGGAACAATAATAATCTTCTATTTGATTTTGAAGTGAAGACATTTACCGGTTTTATTGTCTCCACCGCCAACAATAAACCAGTTCTCCCCAACAGTCACACCTGCATGACCAGCCCTAGGAATTGGTATCTCACCTTGCTGTCTAGGTCTTGACCATTCCATCTACAAATCCAAATGCATAAAAGATAGATATACTAATTCCTCAAGCACATGCAAAAACGCAAAAGAGTAATTATCTTACAGCTTGCAAATCAAGGACATGCAAATCATTGAAGCAAGTAGAATGTGAACCCCCACCAAAAATAAGAAGGTAACGCTCTGCGTGTACCGCAGCAACATGATCAGACCGCGGTGAGGGAGGTACCCCCCTGCATGACAATGAAGATAAACAAATGTTAAGAGTAACTGAGGAATCAATCTATAAAATAATTGGGTACAGGGGATTACTCAAAATAAAAGCTATGTTACTCCGACTCTTCATTTTTCTTGAAATACCCGTATCCGACACCCATGTCCGACACATATTTGGACATGGGTATGGGGATATGACCCTCCAAAAACCCTCAAAATACATGGGAAAACTTAGAAAAACTTGAACATACCCGTGTCGGACACATACCCGTATCCGATCCTCACATCCAAGTCCGAGTAACATAGAATAAAAGTGCAATATAAGGATTATATCATGCTGTCTTATACTTCATAAATGTACACATGTAAACAGGTTAGATTCCATACTAATCTTGTAGAAACTAAGCTCAAATCCAATACTAGAATAGTAGAATTCAAGTATGCTGTATGTCCAATGTCAATGTACCCGAAAAAAAAAAAAAAAGAATGCAAGCATGTGAAGTAATTTTGGACCACAACTTCAAAACCAGTTTCATATAACATTTTTTGGAAATTTAAATATTAAGTTCTTAACTGGAATGAAGTTGACCTAATTATGAATTCAATTTTGATCACAAGCTAATCTTACGAACCAGATTGAAATTCAAACATCAGATTCTTAGCTGGTATGATAAGTGAACCTTAATCAGGTCAAAATTAACAATGGATCAGGCTGCTTGTGCTGTGCAACAAGACCCTAGTTCAAAGCCAGCTCTGAGATTTGGAAGGCAGCAAATGTGAATTCAATTACAACCTCCATGTTAAAGGCTATAGAAGGACCACTAGCACATCTTTAAGCTATGTTACTCGGACTCGTGTGAGTGTCGGATACGGGTATGTGTCCGACACGGGTATGTTAAAAAATTTCTAAGTTTTTCCATGTATTTGGAGGGTCTTTGGAGGGTCATATCCCCATACCCATATCCGAATATGTGTCGGACACGGGTACTTCAAGAAAAATGAAGAGTCGGAGCAACATAGTCTTTAACAAAAGAATTCAGACATCCAATAACATGTGTGGAGGGATAGTGCAGGAATAAAATTGCCAAAAATAATCTTACACAGCATCAATTTCATCCCAGGTCAAGGTTTCTAGGTCAAGTATATGTAGATCATTCAAGAGTGTTTGCTTTGCATCCTGACCACCAAATATCACTAAGGTTGTTCCAACAAGGGTCACAGATTGACCTCCGCGAGAGACCTGTAAGGCACTCAAATTAGGGAAAAAACTCATAACATATTGGGAAAGAGAATTTCAGAAAAATCAAAGAAGCTACCATGGGGAAAATAATAGGGCACAAGAGTATAAAAAAGCACACATACGCAATTGGCATTTTTGCATCACAAGTTTTACCTCCAGCCTTTGTTCAAGCATACCAATATGTGAACAGTACCCAGCAATCAACATTACTATGCATTTGGTTTTCAGTTTCTTAAATACCATATTCAATTGAGCAAGAAAGGTTAATCCCACCAGCGGCCACTATTTCAGAGACATTACAAAACCGAAAGCTGGTCTAATTCTTTCGGAGGAGCACAACAAACCATGAACCAACTAAAATTTCTAAATTTAGTGCTGTAATTTTGAGTTGATACAGGGGAAAGAAAGGTAGTTAAGAGGAAGAACAGATAAATACCGGTGCTTTGCCATAAGTCTTCAACATTGACCATGAACCAGTTTGCAGATCAAATGCCTTCACTGCCATAACAATACAGAGCTATAGAATAAGACATCAAGAGAAACAAGGAGAAGAAAAATAGAATCCTTAAAATTTTTAAAATTGTTATAAGGGGCAGAAACAAGTACCCTGGATAGTTTCAGAAGGATCCTTTGTATGGCCAGCAATTGAAAGAAGCTTGTTCTCCCAAGGTACCTATGGGGAAAAAATAGAAGGGATGGAGAGAAAGAAAGAGAGAGAGAGAGAGTTAAATGATATAACTGCAGAAAACAATCAGCGTGAATACAAGAATTTTTAGCAAACAGATTCCAAAGAAATGTGCATTCTTTCATTAGAGAACTTTGCTTTTGAGAAATCAAAGGAAAATAAAAAGAAACTCAGTTCTCTATGGCCAGCAATTGAAAGAAACTTGTTCTCCCAAGGTATCTATGGGAAAAAATAGAAGAGAGAGTTAAGCATGAATACAAGATTTTTTAGCAAACAGATTCAGAAGAAATGAGCAATTTTTCCTTAGAGAACTTTGCTTTTGAGAAATCAAAGGAAAACAAAAAGAACCTCAGTTATCTACTAACCAATGAATGGCCAGCACATGGGGCTATATTTACTGACGATGGCGATTCCACTGACTTAGATTCAATCTTAGCTTCAACCTTTGACCAAGTACAACTTCTCAAATCCAAAACCTGTATCAAACCTTACATTAGAGTGAAAACCTATCACGTGTAGTTATAATGATACATGAGTATACAAACAAGAATCAAAGTTTATCAAGACTACAAAATTAGATTAGAATTTTCCAGCAATGGCCTGGAAAGTGAGAATTATACTTTAGTAATATTTCATTTCAGGTCCAAAACCATACAGTAAACTGAATTTTATTAGGAATTTAGGATATTACAAAAATAACTCATGGCATAAAGCATGTGTATTGCATGTTGAGGTAAATATTTACTTACATGAAGGTCACTTAGGTAACGACCATTATGGTTTCCACCATATATATACATCTTGTCCTGAACAACTGCTGCTGCATGCTGACAAATAAGAGTAAACATTCTTTAGATGAGAAAAATGGCAAGAAGAAGAAAGGACTGGTTTTAAAATGATAGAGATGCCAATACCTCATATCGGGCTTTGGGACGTTGACCAGTTATTGGAGGTGAAATCCATTGATCATATACGACAACCGAACCAATGCCTTCTGATACAACATCTTTGTCCTGAGTTTCCATCAGGCTTCCATTTTCAGCAGAAATGGTCTTTGTCTCAGCGAAAGAATTCCCATTCTCGATGATAGGCTCAACATTTGAATTATGCTGTGAACATGCAAACAAGTTGAGAAGGTAAAAGTGACTACAGACAACAAGCCTAAATACAAGCACCTCTCAGTAGGCAACTTGGCTTCTATCATTCAAATTTTAACTACAGACTGATAAAAGAACAATTATGCGGACACCAACTTCTTCAAAAGTTGAGAACAAGCTCTGGAACAGAGTTACATGCCCTTGAAATGGTAAAGTCACCCAACCGAAACTGTGAAAATAACAGCTTACTCACATTCATTTGTACATCTATAACAGGCTCCAAAACAGAGTTAGATGCCCTTGAATACCATCCTGGTTCTTCTTCCTGAACAAGAAGTCAAAGAACAAGGAATAAAATAGAAAATAATTATGTCAAACTAAATTGATTCATATACATATAAAATATCCAGAAAACGTTATTGGCCTATACCTCCAATATTTTCACAAAGAGACGCATAGCTTCTGTAGAAACCATGCTTCCAAGCTGCTGCCAGCTGTATAAATAATAAAAAGCTTTACCAGAAGAATAATTATCAAAAAGGAAGAAGAAGAAGAAGAAAAAAAAAAGAAAATATTACAGACAACATCCATCTGACATATAATAAATTGCTTTTGACCATCTAAATCCTTGAATTACACAATACACATACATAAAAAACAAGCATATATGGAAGAAAGAAAATTGGAACAATCTAGATTAGATAAATATAAACTAACACAGAAGTACATCTCCATTCTTTTTCCACTAGAAAGCAATATAAACTATGCAGAACCGTGCCACGATGTCACCAAATGTTGAAACAACTAAAAAAATCCAACCCACATATATGTCACCTATCCATTCACATCTCTCTGAATCGACATTGCTATCATTAACACACTTTTAAGCGAATGGATCGAATCACTACCACCGTAAGTATAACCATACCAAACTAAAATAGCCAAGTGTAAACATAAACGCAAAATATACGAAATTATACTGTTACAACACAATAACAACAAGCACTAGAAAGGTAAATTACACACAGCAGCAAATGAGCTTGCAGACCTTTTCCATTTGCCTTGTTCTACAGGACTCCACGAACTCGGTTTAGGAACATTACAAGGACCTACAGTAGCCTGTAAATCACATAATAATGCAGAAAATCAGTACCCTAACAAAACATGAGCTTGCTATTTCAAATACTAAATAAATACTTAATTCAATTATTCGAAAGATCAACATTCAAATTGTCTTAAATTCAGAGTGTATTGAAGGATAGAGATCCATGGCACATCTCTATCCAGAGTGGGAGCAGTTGGAATTGGAGGAAGATCATGCAATTGAGAGAGGTGGCTGCCAGAATAGTTCTCACAACTGCTGATGGAAGCTGTAAATGGCCTTTTCCTGAGGGAAAGTACCAAGTGTCAGCAGTATGGAACAAGATCAGACCTTCAGCTGGGAAAGTGGCTTGGTATAAGTTGGTATGGTGTAAATTTAATATTCCTAGGCATTCTATGCTCTCCTGGATGGCAATCCTAAATAGATTGGACACAAAGGATAGGCTTATCTCCTGGGGAATGGCAGTGGATGATAAATGTTTGCTGTGCAAACAAGAGAGGGAAACCAGGGATCATCTATTCTTCACTTGCTCCTACTCGAAACAGATATGGCAGAGAGTGATGGTACTTTGTGGATTAAAAAGGCAGGTTGCATGTTGGAATGTAGAGTTTCAATGGGCCTCTGTCAACCTCAGAGGTAAAACTCTAATCACAACAATATTGAGGCTTGCTTGGAACGCAGTTATCTACCTAGTTTGGAAGGAAAGAAACAATCGTTTGTTCAACTCAACTGAGCAAAAGGAGGAGCACCTCACTGAGCAAGTGAGAGACATGATCTCGACCAGGTTAAGTGATCTTAGGAAAATTAAAAGAGATTCAGTTAATACGTTTTTATGTAATTCTTGGAGGTTAAATGCAGACATGTTTGTCTAATGGCATTGGTTTTCTGATTTGTTTAGCAAGGTTAAGCTAGCTTTGTAACATGTAGCAGCACTGCTGCTTTCTTGGATAAATCAAAATCTACTTATCCAAAAAAAAAAAAACAGATCTACCAAACCAAATTTACACTTAAAATGCTGTAAAAATACAAAAGCAATCTAATATACGAAATCCTTAGCCGAAATAAGATAAACATCACATTGCAGGAAATTAGCAAAAACAAGTCGGTGTCGTATTGCAGAAGGCTGGATCCAATGAAATAAGAGAGAAGGAAATGAATGAGAATGGTGAAATTACCTGCTGGTATAAGGCGTATAGGATCAAAGCGACGTCTTTTGAGAACCTGGAGCCGATGTCCTTGTTGTTGGAATTGGGAGATCCGTCGAAGCCAGCGTAAGAAGCCGCCGCGTAGAATCTTTCCGGGTACGCGAGGCCAGAGCTTGCCCTCGCCATCGTCGCCAAATTTTTTTTTTCTTCTTTTCCTCTGTGTTTGTCTCGCAGATTTAAGATTTGATTTGAGATTTATATACGTATCAGATTTGTGTAAAGTTTAAGATTCGAGAAATGTTTTTTTTAGTGACGAAATGTGAGGATATCATATAAGGTAGTTTTAAAGGAGGTGTTTAGCTGTTGGTCTGTCTGGTTTGGAACTTGTGTCTTGTCTTTTTACCAAATAAAAAGAAAAGAAAACGTGTCTAAATTGAAATGTGAAGAATATGTTAATTGCAAACATACCCCTTGAAGATTTTGTTAATTGCGAAATAATTCCTAAAGTTTTCTGTTGTTACAATTAGGTTTTGGATTAATGTAGGAATTAGGGTGCAATAATTAGACCTGCTCACGGGCCGGGCAGCCCGCCCGGCCCGGAAGGCCCGGCCCGTATCGGGCCGGGCCTGGGCAGAATATTTTATATTCCGGCCCGGCCCGGAACAATGATTTTTATTATAATAATATTATTTTATTTAATTTTAATTATAAAAAAATAAAAAAAAAATTTTATTCCAATGAACAGTGTTTCGAGCCTAAACGGGCGGGCTTGGGCTACCTAGGGCCGGGCCTGGGCAGAGGAAAAAAAAACCGGGCCGCGACCCGGCCCGGCCCATGATCACCTCTAGGGTGCATTTTTGTTTGAAAAATAATGGATTCTTCTGAGTTACAGTGTTTCAAGAGCATCTAAAATGGTTTAGTTTTCCTTTTTCTATTGTTTTTTTATCTCTCATTATGAACTAAGTTAGATGGATATCACTTATTTTTTTGTTAACTTACATGATCTTTTTTAGGTCTTTTTTAGCTTTAAGTGTTATATATTAGATCTTTTGATCAATTAAAATTTATTTAGAACAGTATATTTATTAGACCGAAACCGTTAAAATAAATTGACAGTCTCTAATAAGTTCAATAACTAATAAGTTCATAAGCTTAATATCAGGTCCAGCCATCAAACAGACAAGACTTACAGATTAGGGGAGAATAATCTTAATCATTGTCAACCACACAAAATCTCATATATAAAAAGTACGAGGTAAAAGTATTGAACCATATCATATTTTTCATCCTCCAACAGCTTTATTATTCTCTAAACTTTTCTTCATCCTTGAAGATTCGCTGATTTAAGCATAAAAGAGCGCTTCAAAATCCAAACTCCGATGCTCTTTGACTGTTTGTTACTTTTTGACGGGTCCTCTTCACTCTTAAATCGGCCAATCCTCTCTCGAGATCTCCTGATATAACCTAGAACCTCTCAGCACGTATAAGTCATTCATCCCCCACTTGATCATATAGCAAATGCTATGAATGGAACGACATTTTATTCATAAAGTCATGGTGAGCCAAAGAACTTATATCTTTAATCCTAAATTTTCAAAGAAAAAAAGAAAAAAAATTGTTTGTATATATACAATTGATTTGCTTGCTCCTTGCTCATATTCAAATAAGTTATGTTTCTTAACATGTCTCACCTGTAAGATCACAAAGCTATATTGTTTCTTCAGTACTGTCATTGTGGGTGCCTGATGGAATAATCCTTGCGGTACTTAAAGGATTCAAGCCATCGGTTTATCACAATTGCGGACGTGTCAATTGCGATAAATATCGATGATAAATATAAGGTGAGGAAAAAAGCTGAAACTATAAAATAACGACCGTAACATCATGTTGCAGCAGCTATTTGAATCTTGCTGGCCATGCTGATTCCGCTGCTAGCGCGTTTAGAGTGAATAGCCTACCCCCATGAGCACTAGAGGTGTTCACTATTCGGTTTTAACCGAATTAACCAACCGAAATTTAATTTGGTTAATCGGTTAACCAAACAAATTTCGGTTCGGTTATCGATTAAAAGTTTTGAAAATTTTCGTTTATCGGTTAAGCAAAATTAACCGAATTCCCCAAATTCACCGAAATTTTAATATGTTTGATATTTAGATTTTATTATGTTTGATATTTGGATTTTATTATAATTTTATTATGTTTTGCTTTTGGATTTTGGTTGGCTGTATATATTATTATGGATGGAGTACAATTAGCTTGTTTTAGCATATTGGTTGGATATAAAATCATGTATTAAAAATAGGTTATAAAATAAATTGGATATTTATTTCGGTTGAAACCGATCGAATTAATCGAAATAATTTAGGTTCGGTTAATTCACCATTTACACTATTCGTTTCAGTTAACAATTAAAGAAAAAAATCGATTAATTCGATTAATCGTATTTTGATTCGATTATTAACCCAACCGATCGAACACCCCTGCACAACAAACGGCAACATTATGCCCCAGAAATGAGGGACTTTGAACTCTTAGTAGTTGACATTTTTAGCCCACCTCTTTGAGTCCTCCAAAGTCCAAATGTTTAAATTCTATTAAAAAAACAAAAAGCAAAGCATTTTTAGGCCATTAAAAGCTACATCATCAAGTCATTAAACCCATTTAAAGTACTTTTAATTACAACCTTGACCCATAAAATGTTTCTTGAAATGAAGTATCTCAATTGCAAACGTGGACCATGTTTCTGCAGTTGGGTACCAAGAAACACAAATGGGTTCTTGCTCCTAAATCAAAAGATGAACTCTATACCTTAATTTCTGCAATCCTAGAGAAACCTCCTCAGCTATTTGATCATATTATGTCAATATAAGTTTCTACAAGGTCAAGGTTTATACTATAAAAGATAAAATATCTACTTGATTTTGAATAATGAAAACAATTGAAAGTGTTTCTTTGCTTGCCCTTTGTTTCTCTTTGTTCATAACTTGGAAATCTGAATCTCTGAAGATTCTTGGATGCCTACTGATTGCTTGTCTTGTCTGTCAACCCCTTGCTATGCTTTCTTCTGATCTGTAATACTTTCTGCCATTTTTTGGTTTAATTTTGTTAACTTGTTCATCACATTAACCAGCTGCTTGAGTTTAATTGAAAAATGGTGCGGAAATCTAAATATTCTGTCTCATTTTTTTTGTCTTTATCCGTGTTCTCACTCTAATAACGAGTCGCGCGTCCAGTTTTTTTTTTGTTCTTTCATACCTGTTCGTTTTTAATGTTTGACCCGATTCTTTATCTAATAAAAAAAATCGATTTCGCTTGAAAAAAAAATACGGATACAAAAACGATGCAAATAAAAGAGATGGTTTCGTGGAATTCATCTATTCGATCACCGATAAAATACCAATCGATCATATTTGTATTTCGTAATCCCCGTTAAACAAACAAACGAGAAAGAAAGCGATATCAAAAAATTGAATCCGTGACTCGTTACAAAAATAAGGACACAAATAAAGACAAAGAAAAGGGGCAGAGGATTTCTATTCGGACAATGAAGCTTGCAAATCATTTCAAGCTTCTTTGCCGGGTTCTCTCATTCTTGCCAAATGGACCTCTCAATCCTACCTTAGCTCGTAACTGAAAGAAGGCCATAAGGCTCATGACTTACGGTTCAAATTAAACCTTCACCTTGGTCTCTAGTAAATACGATAATTCGTGTATTCGTATTGTGTTCGTATTATTTATCGTATTATAATCGTATTTAAGGTATTTTATATTTATATAAACTTTAATACGTTAATAATTTCTATTATATAGATTTTGAGATATTCGTGTTATTTTTTCGTGTCATATTTTTAGTTATTTTTTTCGTGTCATATTCATGTCATGTCCAATATTATCAGGTCTAATATCTAGCTAGGCTTAATCTTTAGTTTCTAAGGCATCCAACAAACACCTTGGATCTGCGAGCCTGTGGCTCATTTTTCTATTTTTGGGTCGTAGTGATTATGGCTAACCTTGGGCACAGGCCAGTATATGGCCCATTCTATTTTTACTTTGGGTTCGTTAATTGACCAATAAACAAACCTCAAAGGCTCAAACCAAAATTTTTAAGCATAAATAAGAATATATGATCATTCTAATCAATTTTGTGATCCTCTTCAACTGTTAAAACAGCATTGCAACCTTTTGCGAATTTGCCATTAATTGTATTTTATGAACCTTAGTTACCAAGATTCAATGTCATGGAAACAAAATTTTTTTTTTTGTGTGTTTTTAAACAAAAGAAGACACCAAAAGATATAAAATCAAACTGTTTGACACTCATCAACTTTGTTAAAAGTACTTTGATTCTATTAGATGTTCAAATCTCTCTACAACAGCTAGCTAGCCATATTACATTATGAACTTAATTACTAATAAGCTTTCATGTGTTCTTTTAAGAAAAGAGATTAACCAATGTGACATGAATATATAGTGAGGCTGCTGGCTCTACACTCAAGAAAAATAGCCCATAAATTAACCCCTATGTTGCTTTGACTCTTCATTTTTCTTGAAATACACCCGTTTTCAACGCGTATCCGGACATGAGTATGGGGATATGATCCTCTAAGGACCCTTCAAATACATGGAAATCTTGGAAAAAAATGAATATACCCGTATCGCACACATACCCTTGTCCAACACTCACATCCGAATCCGAGTAACATAGATTAACCCATCTGACAAATTTCCTGCACAAATAACCAATGAGTATTGATTATGATATAATAAAGCTATAAATATTGACCTTTGGTCAGTTAAATTAGTTCTTAACACCAAAATCTTCTCAAACAACAAGAAAAGCATCAAATTCTGAGCTATATATCCAATTAGACCAAGGCTATAACCCTTGCTCTAGAAAGTTTACACACTTGTTTACTAATTAAACAGGTCATTTTCAGACAAAAACTAAATCAAATCAGATTCCAGATTGAGTGATTTACAGAAATATTGAAAGGAATCTTACCAAAGTTAGGCTATGACCTAATTAAAAAGAGGAACCCCATGAAAATGAAATATATATTCTTGCAATTAAAAAGACCTCCAAAAAGTTCCAACTATCTAGGGTTTTTACAGGTTCCATGGTACTATATGGATATAGTTAGTGCCCATATGACCTTTTGTTTAATTAATCCCTTATGGATGGAACCCTAGCTAGTAATAAAGTTTTTGACAACCCTTAATGCAAGTGACTGAGAGAAGGTTTGTACAGCTTTTACATTTATATTATTCTAGGCATCTTTTGCTGTAACAGGCAACTAGCTAGCTTGATAAGCAAAACCTTTATTTATCTCAATAATAAATTAAACTGTGATTAATTTTAAAGTCAAATGTGTTATGGCCTATGAGGATGTTTCTTGCTTTCAAAAAGAAAGGAATTCAAGGTGCTGCTTTACAGTCTATAAAGATTAGGCATAAACAACATACATATGAGATAAACATGTTTACTGTGAACTTATGACTAATTAATTTCAAGAAAAAAGGAGAAAAGCTTGCATATTAGCCCATGCTTTACTTGAATTGAAAATCAATATATATATAAGTAGCAGTAATTAGTAACTAAGTACAGTTCTTTAACTGTATCCAAGAAAGTTCAAGCAAAGTGAAATGATATTAATTAGTTATGCTTCTTGAACAAGGTTTATGTGTCATCTTACTAATGTTCGATATTTCGATTAGTTCGGATCGTAGTGTTCTGTTCTAAATGCATATATGAAAAATTGTAGAATTTTACTATTAAACTGTCCTTTGTTGAGTGGGAAAGGTTAAGATCAGGTAATGGAAGCAAGCATTGATATATACTGAAAATCAAACTCTGAAGTCTAAGACTGGATGTTCATGAACAATATGCATGCTGACATAACTAGAAAGGAAAAGTTTTTTCTTTCTGACCCCAACTAATTCTGGTAAGGCATACTAATTATAATGAAAACTATTAACAAAAAAAAAAAAAAAAAAAAAACTTCTGTTAAAAGTATTCCTCAACTAGAATGTGTCTGCTATACTAAAATCCGTACTATATATGTATATTATGGTTGCAGAGAACTTTTTAGAAGAATAATACCATATTCCATTGCATTTTTATTTGTTCCCCATGCTGAAAATCTGCCCTTCAAGTACCAAAAGTGGCAAATGATGCAGCAAAAAACATTTCAAGCCAAGCAGCTGACAGTAGTGGGAATTATTTTGCACAATCAGCTAGTGGAGCTCCCCCACAAGAATTCCCACAATTGCCTTATAACTAGTCTTTTTAAATGTAAAATATCTGCCAATTATAAAACTCTATAGAGGAGTATATATGGCCTCATGTTAACTTCTACTTTTAAGGGTTTAATATCTTTAAGTTGACCAAAACCTAACAAAACTGAATTCATGATAAAAGGAATTCTTTGCAGCCAAATAGAGTGACAAAACCTAAATTTAACCTGTAATATCTGAGGTAATCAAACACTAAGTTTTATAAATCAGTCGTTTTTAGGTACTGCTATATATATATATATATATATATATATATATGTTCTAAAGTAAATACTAAAACATGCAAACGTGCACAAATATCCTCCACATGTTTTGAATAGTATAAAGAATATTTTAAGCTAAAGATAATTAGTATATTTAGAGAGCACAAAAAGGTTAAAATTATGCAGATTATCTGGGTATAGTTGAAGAAATTTTGGTGATAGTGGGGGTGAGGGGGGGGGGGACCATAGTTAAGTCTTTTTAGGGTTTGAGGTTTTTTTTAACTTTTTGTTGGAGAACCTGCTAATGATCTGTAGACATAGCAAGATTCTATGTAGAAAAAGCCCTCTTGGTCACTTTTGCCTTAGAACTTTGATTGGTCAGTCTATAGCTCAAATAGGCTTAAAACTTTAGGAATTACATTAGTTGCATAATAATCCAGATCATTGATTTAGATTAAGGATAATGCTGAACTAATAATGCTAGTAAAGTTTCCATAAAATTTCCATCAAGCTATGTTGCTCCGACTTTTTTTTTTGTTGAAATACCCGTACCCAACGCATATTGGGACAAGGGTATGGGGATATGATCCCCCTAAGGACCCTTTAAATACGTGAAAAACTTAAAATAAATCAAACATACCCATGTCCGATACTCACTTCCGAGTCCGAGTAACATATCCATCAAGTTATGTTCATTTTAGCTAAATTGATGCTAAGGTGAAAAGTTTGAAGGGTTTGTTTAGAAGGAATTTTAGTTTTGTTAGATATTCTAGCTATTTTCAGATCCTTGGTTGCTGCTGCCTTGTTCTCTCTGTACTTGTTTTTCTCATCATATTGGAGAATAATAACTCAATATATAGTCTATATTTATACCCAAAATCTCATCCCTTAACCACCTGAAGGTCTTAATGGCAGGATATTGGGACAGTATATTTCATGTTAAACAATATTAGGAACTTGTCAAAAACTCTCTCAAAATTGATTATAAGGATAGATTACAAGTATATTAATTATTCTCCCATCAAAATAGTTATGATGGTGACCATATGTTAGTTTAGTATATATTTAAATTTTGTCACATTGTTGATGTCCAAATTTTCGATGGACTTTTAGTGACATTCGACATGAGAACCTGCAAGACAAAGACGATTAAAGGGCGTCAGAGTTGGTATTCGAGTACATGCTCCAACGTTCAAGTCAATATTTTACTCAATAGATAGAGAGACAAAAGTAAATGAATAAGTATAGAGAGAATACTCCTTTATATACAAGGCATATAAGTAGCAAAATTACTAAAATAATTTACTAAAATACCTTTATATATACAGTAGAGGTACATTCATTTTTATTATGCATACACATAGATAGATGTATAAAAAAATAAGATTGAAACATTTAACATCAAAATTGAAACATGTGAGATTATAAAAATAATGCGTATCCCGAAATCTAAACTAACTATTTGATGATAATCGAGTGAATATCACGCGTATGATCATTGTGAAAGCCGCATATCATCAAATGATCATGTTGCACCCTCATTGTACCTATACACATGCATATATATATATATATGTGCAGATACGCATTTATATATAATATAAGAAAGCTTGGTGGGGATCAGAAAGAGCTACGTGTCTAAGCTTGAGAACATCGAGTTTCATATCATCTGATTATCAGTTTGCAAAAATATGGTTGATGAACAACAAGAGCGATTGCTGCCAATTGCCAACGTGGGTAGGATAATGAAACAAATCCTACCACCAAGTGCCAAGATTTCGAAAGAGTCTAAACAAAGAATGCAAGAATGTGCGACAGAGTTTATAAGCTTTGTCACTGGCGAGGCATCTGACAAGTGTCACAAAGAGAATCGAAAGACTGTGAACGGAGATGACATCTGTTGGGCTTTGAGTGCTCTAGGGTTTGATAACTATGCTGATGCTATAGTAAGGTATTTACATAAATATAGAGAGGCTGAAAGAGAGAAATTAGCTACCCAAAACAAAGCTGCAGCAACCAGAAGCTCTCAAGATCACAAAGATGAAGAATCATCAGAGGACAAAAATGGCCAACCAGCTGCACCTCATCAACAAACTGAAGCTCCAACTCCAAGTGCTAGAGTTTAGTGTTAAGAATGAAGACAAGCCTTGAACATATATATATATATATATATATATATATGTATGGTATTATTGTCTAGTCTTTGGTGAAGATTGCCATGTGAAGCTATGGTGCAAGATCAAGGACAGGTTGTAATCAATTGATTTCGATCTTCTCTAGCTTTGATTGTGTGAACTGATAAGTAGTCAATATACACTGAGGTCACTTTTTGTATCTTAATTTCTTTGATTCAGGGTCTCAATTTTTTTCTCCTTTTCATACTCTTTCATTCCCCCTTCTCTCTCTTATTTCCCACATTTTGCTGCAAAGGGAAACTTTCTGTGAAGTTAATTATGAAATGAATGATCATATATATATATATATATATATATATATATATATATATATATATATATATATGATCAGTATTTTCCTTGTCCCACTGCTAGAGTTTAGTGTTATAAGAATGGAGACCATTAGACCAAGTCTTGAACGTATATATATATATATATATATATATGGTATTATTGTCTAGTCTTTGGTGAAGATTGCCATGTGAAGAAATGGTGAATTGGTGAGAAGTAATCAATTGATTTCGATCTTCTCTAGCTTTGATTGTGTGAAACTGATGAGTAGTCAATATACACTGAGGTCACTTTTTGTATCTTAATTTCTTTGATTCAGGGTCTCAATTTTTTTCCTCCTTTTTATACTCTTTTCTTCCCCCTTTCGTCTCTTATTTCCCACATTTTGCTGCAAAGGGAAACTTTCTATGAAGTTAATTATGAAATGAATGATCATATATATATATATATATATATGATCAGTATTTTCCTTGTCCCATTGCTAGAGTTTAGTGTTATAAGAATGGAGACCAAGTCTTGAACGTGTGTATGTATATATATATATATATATATATATATATATATATATATATATGGTATTATTGTCTAGTCTTTGGTGAAGATTGCAATGTGAAGAAATGGTGAATTGGTGAGATGTAATCAATTGATTTCGATCTTCTCTAGCTTTGATTGTGTGAATTGATGAGTAGTCAATATATATACACTAAGGTCACTTTTTTGTATCTTAATTTCTTTGATTCAGGGTCTTAATTTTTTTTTTCTCCTTTTTCATACTCTTTCCTTCCCCCTTCTCTCTCTTATTTCCCACATTTTGCTGCAAAGGGAAACTTTCTGTGAAGTTAATTATGAAATGAATAGTATTTTCCTTGTCCCATTTTATCTTAGCTAGAAATGAGAATTTAGAGGAGTTTAATGGTTTTTTTTTTTTTTATCTGAACTTAAGCTTGATGCAGTTAAAGTTTGAGCTGAGTGCTTAGAGAAGATTGCTGAATATTAATAAGTCATTGGATTGTATGCTACAGTATTAGAGATATAGACAGATCAGAGTAAGAAAGCAGGTTTCTTTGAATTGATAATTGGAATCTTAATCTCATTATCTTTTTAAAGGAACAATTTTGGAGCTGGCCAGACATATGATAAGAACCCAGTTAACAATGTAATTAATGTGTGTATATATATATATATATATATATATATATATATATATATATATATATGATTTTATGTTCTTGTCATGAGTAGAATTTATCAGATTATTTTCTTATAATTGTATATATAGCCCATTAAACTCTAATAAGGTAGCTGATTTTCCTACTTCTATTGTTTTAAATGGTGCAACAAATGATTAATTTATAAGATGTCATGAGTATTGTGTAAATTAGCATTTTTGTAGTAGTACTGGTATGCCAATGAGTTCTACTTATAAATCATGTACGGCAGTTTCCACTTAGCTGGTTTAGGGTTTGCTATTAAAGCACCATTTGAAAGATAAAGTTAACTGTTGATGCTAATGCATATGAGACCATTTACAGTTGTATTCAGCTGTATACTTCTATGTTACTCGGATCAGGGTGGGAGTGTCGGATACGGGTGTCCGAACGGGTATGTTCATTTTTTTTAAAATTTTTCCATGTATTTGAAGGATCTTTGGAGGATCATATCCCCATACCCATAACTAACCTATCCAAGGCTCTTTAGGTGGAGCATGTGATATAGATCAAGCAGCATTCTTCACCAAAAGGGTCAACAATCAAACTCAAACTACATAATAATTAATATCAGTTCTTTAATTAATTTGGGGTCTAATACTTCAATCCTTATCTCTATTGGCCTTTCTTATCCCTTCCAAAGAGGGCAATATAAAAAGAAAGGGAAAAGGAAAAGGAAAAGGAAAAGAAAGGAATGAAAGATATCTAAAAGAAAAGCAAGAGAAAGATAAAAAAAAGCCACTACTGCAAAGTCCCCCTTTTTCTCCTCACTCAAAGATACAGAAGTGAAAGGTGCAATTTCAATACAGTTCATTATTGACATCATTTCTCTAGTATTTCCTCTTAGCTAGTGAACAAAACAGGCGCCCTAGCACATATTCCCATTTCCTTTCCCTTCTAAACTTAAATTTTTCAGCATATCCTGACTTGAAACAATAAATACCCTTTCTGGATCTCTGTGTTAGCAAGCACTGTTACCATGTTCCACATAAATTTTCCAGCAAAAGAATAGTCAAAATAGGCTAAACTATACTAGGTTAAAGGTTTCCTACATCCTAGAAACGGGGACCACTCAAACTGTTGCTTCACATTACATGAGTAATCGTGAAAAATGCAATTTAAATCTTCAGGCATGCTTGTTTTTTTAGTATATAAACAATTTGTTCAGGCTGTCTTCCCATTAAAGATGATTGCTTGAACCCTAATTAATAAACCTAGAATATCTGTCAAAAGGTAGGGCATCAAACCTAGGGCTTCTTCAATCTATTTGGGGACCACTTCTCAACTATGGTATGTTGGTTTTGCCCTCCTTTCCATCCAATAGAACAATGAACTACACTTCATACAAAAGGGGTGAAATTAAGAAATTCCAACTCAAAATGTTTCCCCTTCAAAAGGAGAAAGAATAATACATAAATTATGAGGTAGTACAAGAGACAAAAGCTGATTAAATCTCAAACTTTTTGCACCAACCATAACCATTTCGCAGCATTCTGTATGATGGTTTCTTTACATATATAGTGATTTTGAAAGCCTCAAAATTTTGAGTCTAACTAATACCAATGTACTAACCTGCAGCGGTATTCATGACAGGATGATTTTGGAGACCTCAAAACTCTGGGACCAACTATATCAATGTGGTATTATGTGACGTTTTTCTTGATAGAATGATTTAAGGATAAATGTTGCTGCCACTGGCTCCGACCATGGAATTGCGGTATTGAGCTCCATAACCTGAAGAGCCTGCATCTCTTGTCGCGAGCACTGACTGGAACTTTGGCAATGGTGAAATGTCAATAAATTAAAGCAATCTGGCGTTGTAATTGCGTTTGGTGCGCCCATTTTCTAGGACAGAAGGCAAGAGGATCATGATTGTCCATGTGAGCTTCAGCAACTTTGCGTAAGTAAGTGCGACATCGTTGCAAATTGCAATGTGCCTTAAGACACATAGCAAGATCAGATGCATTGATCTTATTAAAAGTTTGAATGATCAACTAGAAATGCTGATGGTCCAAAACTAAGCTGATGCATGTAATGATATAAGAATGGTTTGAGAATGTGCATGCATCGATATTGATTTGCTAGCTCCATTCATAACATGGGCATTTCTAGGATGCTAGGAAACCAATGTTTTTAATTATTTCAATACTTTGAATTTTATCAATATAACTTACAGATCCCCCCAAAAATCTACTAGAGCATTTCTAAACTATGTGTAAATTTCAGTCAAAAACCAAGGACAAGCAATTCTTTACCTTGCTTCTATACTGGTTAAGGCAAAGAACAGATTCAATCTTTTTTTACCCTCTATGACAGATCTTGGTGAATATAAATAACTGGCTGCTATAGTAAGTCCTAGTTCCTGAAAGAATGATTGCTCAGTAACTTAAAGATTATGAAGATAAAGGTCTAGATATGACTAAATATTCTACCACCATTGAAAAAATTAGTTAATCCAGTAACTTACTATCTGTACCAAACATGCATTTAGATTTTTCATTCTAAAGCTCTCTCTCTCTCTCTCTCTCTCTCTCTCTATATATATATATATATATATATATATATATATATATATATAAGAAGTATACGAAATAGTAATCACCCTTTTGTAAGAGTATATATAAGAGTTGTATCACAATATTCATTCATTTTGTTCAACAATGAGTGTCTCTTTCCTATTTTTTTTTCTGAAATATTGATGTTTAAATATTATAATATATTGCAATTTATTTTTCCTATTAATTTTTGTTTTGTGTTATTTTGACTTTTGATTTGATATGTCTGATAAAAATTGGGATAAATTAATTATTATGAGGTTATCTGATTCTTTGGTGATAATTTAATAAATTTTCCTTATTTATTTAGATTTATATTTGATACATATCTCAAAATTAAAACTTAAAGACCCTTAAAATTAAATACTTACAATATTAAGGATTTTTAAATTTTTAAATTTTTTGATAAATGATATGATAATTTGTGATGCATTGATAATATATAACATTCATACATTGATCATTCATCAAATACAAACTTTATTTATAAAAACAAAGGTGCATAAGCTAAGGCTTATGTAGCCCATTAGGCCAACACATTATCCAAACCCATGACTGACCCTGACCCACTCACCCACATACCTAAGCCATTGAAAAAAAAAAAAAAGGTTGGCCAACCTAAAATAAACTATTGGACCAGAGAGCTCAAAACCCAACTTTTATTAACTAAAGATTGGGTCAAGCTGAGTTGCTGGCTAAACTAAAAAGACAAGTCTGAGCCCAAGAACTGATTTCTATGAGCCCACTTTTCTTTTAGAAGCCCAGAATCGTGTTAGCAATCTATTTAGTATTGGCAACCATTTAATGTCACTAGGGCTAAGCAGCCTAAGTTCATTTTACTCAAGCCAACTCCATTCTGCAGCCCAATTGATTTTGGGCTTCATAGAGCACCCCTTTAAACCACCATAGAAGGAAATTGAACTAAGAAGAGAAGGAAACTCCAGAGAAGAGAACACATTCCTTTACTATTTTTTGTTTCCTAAATCATGCATGAATCCATCCCTTCCACCTATGTTACCCAGACTGAGAGACGAGTGTAGGTATATGTACGACACGGATATACTCAATTTTTTTTTAAGTTTTTTCATATATTTGAAGATCATACTCCCATACTCCTGTCCTTATGCGTCGGACACGAATACTTTAGAGAAAATGAAAAGTCAGGTAACATAACCTTCCACAACAATTTTCATTACATTCAGTATGCTAATGACTATTGACATAGGGAGGCTGTTGAAAAACAAAACCATATGTCAAGTATTTCATGAAACATTTTCACTAACAATGTCTTCCAAGGGTAAAGAAATTTCTCTTTACAAAGTAGGGTTTCCTTAGAGAACAATTTGGATATCACCAGATTCATATGTACTAATAATGGATAACGTATATTTTTGACCTTTAATGTTCCAACTAGCAGAAGGAGCATGCAAAAATCATTGATGCAATTTTTTGAAAAGAATCAACTACTTCGATCGATACAAGCTTCTACAAATCCGCAACCATCATCAATATCTGGTCCTACCCAATAACCCATTATTACCATTGAAGTACAAGAACTTACATTCAAACTACATGAATCAATTTCATCAAAATGCTTTGCCCGGGTTGTCAGATGATGTTCATCACTGACAGAACATATGCCTTTATTTGAGATGCAAAGAGCCAGAAAATAGGAGGCTGCAAGTAGAAATTTGTAATATAAGATTTCAAAAGCACACACTAGCAAGGGAATGACCAAAACAAACATCCAACATATAACCAAATATACTATTTTCAACATAGAAACAGTGATCAATTCACAATGTTAATCTTTGGGTTTTGCCGAGTTTTATTTTGTTCTTGAGACAATTATTCTTGCAAGTCAAAGGTATGTTACTCTGACTCTTCATTTTTCTTGAAGTACCCATATCCGATGCATTTTCGGACATGGATATGGGGATATGACCCTACAAGGACCTTCCAAATATATGAAAAAACTTAGAAAAAATTAAATATACCCGTGTCGGACACATACCCGTATCCCACACTCACACCCGAATCTGAGTAACATAGAGTCAAAGTGGTAATGCAAGTAACACATTTTCTACTATTTACTTCTAATAATGCTAATTAATCACTTGTACACATTCTCATTTATCTTATGGATAATGGTTTCATTTTCACCTTCCTATATTACCCTTTAATCAATATTCTGAAATTCTCTTGGCAAAGTTATATTGGAACTCCAAAAAGAAAGGCTTTTAAAATTATAGTATGCATTTTAAAATGGGCTAATGATGATGAGATGGTAAGAGTAAATTACTGATTGATGAATACTATTACTGTACCTTTGATTCTACATTCTAGTTTGAAAGCTTCAATTCCATAAACAAGGCAAAGAAATAGCTAAAAATAGACACAAAAAACTTAAGTTTCATCAAACAAAGATTTTCCACTTTTATGAATTCAAGAAGAAAGAAGTTCATCAACAATTCAGCATTCAAAGAAAAACCACAGTCCACAAATTAGCTCCATTTCTATAGTGACTAAATTCTAGCCTAAAACCAACATCTAAATTCACTTAATTTTACATGTTATGTTTTCACTACTAGTTTACTCTTCTAAAAATGGTTAAGAAAATAAAGATGAGTAGAAAAATAACCTGTTTTGGTGGTCGCCATGCCTGGAAGTTTACAGAAAGCTGATTTCTTTGGATATCTACCCTGAATAAAAATTGAAGCAAAAATCATACATTTAACCAAGCAAAGCAATAAAATGGTTTCTTAAGAAAAGATTACTCTTTTTTAGGAGAGAATTGTTTAGCTGATCATAACAATTTTTTTGAGGGAGAGAATTTTGAAGAAAGAAAAGGATTTGGGGTTTCGAAGAGGGAGTTACCTTAAGTGGGTTTTGAAGAGAACAGAGAGGAATTGAGAAGCTTAAGGAAACAAAGCACGCCATTGAAGCTCCAGTAGAAGAAATAGTTAAAAGAGGTTTTCTGGGTTTAAGGCCGAAGAAAAAGATGTTCCCAAAGAAGAACGAAGAAGATCGTGAAACGACAGCGTTGCTTGCTAATAATGATTTTTTTTTGGCAAATTTAATAATGAGTTAAATTTTTTTTGTTGAAAAATCATGGGAAAAATTACATTAGTGCCTCCAAATTTTTTGGTTAAATGTTGATTATAACTTTAATTAAGAACTCAAAAACAAGAAAAATAAATAAAAAATCTTTTATCCCAATTTTTTTTCCTCTTATAATGATTTGAACTTAATTTCTTTGTTCTAAGAAGAAAATATATTATCAAATGCAGTCTTTTATATCTATGTTACTCGAATGAGTGTCGGATATTAATATCGTCAATATTAATATATTTAATTTTTTAATTTTTTTTAATATATTTGAAAGATTATATATTCATATCCGAATATATATTAGACACGAACACTAATATTTAAAAAAAATCCAAATAATATAGTTTAATACTATTATTATAAGAAAATATTAAAATAAAGAAAATGTAACGCCTTTCTAATTAACATTAGTTTTGTATCCAAATTCCAAACAAATTAAGCAACATTTTCTTTTTTTATGAGATAATTTGATTTTTTTTTCTCTTTTATTCACCTTGACAAATATGAATAAATACCTTTTTTTTTTTTTCTTCCATATTTTCTTTTATATTTTCCTTGTCATCCAAACAAAGTAAAGAATTTTTTTTCTTTTCTATTTTTTCTTTTCCTCCAATTTTTTTTTTTGATGTTCTATTTTCCCTCACATTTTTCTTGAACCAAACAAGACCTTACAAATTCTACAAATTTTCACAGTTTAAGCCATTCTTCCAATAAAAAAAAGCCATTTCTCCAAAAAAAATTATATTTTAAAATAAGCGTTTTCATTGAATTAAAAGTGTTGGACTCTATTCTTTTTTTTTTTATTTAAAAAAAACTCCTTTAAATGAGCAAACTACTAATAATTAAATCAACCAATGTTTTTTCATCAAGTTTTAGTTTATAAGTCAATATTCAGTCACTAATTTCTCTTTTTGGTAATTTTTTTGGCCAATAATTTTTTTATACTCTTCCAAAACTTAACTAGTCTCAACTTGTATGTGCTTAATTTTTATTTAAAAAAAAAAGCTTTAAAGCCAATAACTAAAATACAAATAAATTTTACTTAAATAAGTACAAATAAATTTAATTATCATTTAATAGTATCTTTAATACTTGTTAGTGGACACAAATTAAATTTTTTTTTCCTTCTCCACTTCATTTTTCAATTGTGGGTGAAAAAAGATGTATTTTCAAAAGAAAGATATTATAATTTAAAAGAAATAATAAATTAAAAGTAGGTGAGTAGTTTTTTTAGTGATTAGTAATTTTGTAAGTTAAAAGATATTAAAAAATGGTGAGTAGTTTTTCAATGAGTAATTATTTTTTAAATTTAAAAGATCTAAATATCTTTAATTTATTTTTATTATTATAATTTTAATTTGATTTTTATGTAATTTTTTTAATCGAGTTGGTGTTTTGACATTAAATTCAATCATGAAATTATAATAGTGTACATATATAACTATATTTTTGATACAAGAATAGTATTTAAAAAATATATATTATTTTTTATTATTTATTAAAAAAATACTTTAAAACCATGTTATTAGAGAAATAGAATCATTTAAATCATAAAAATTTCATATGATTAAATAGTAAATAATCATTAAAAAAAAAAGAAGAAATAGTAATAGAAGTTTCTATTATTTATATATATAAATATATTTTAAATTGTTCTCTTATATATATATATATATATATATATATATATATATATATATATATATATATATATATATTCATCATCAGATTCTTCACTGAGAGGCCACAAATCTTTTGAAGATCCAACCAATGCCAACGTCTCTCTAAATCATTCTCTATCAAAATTAAGGTTTTTCCGCCTTTCAAGCTATCCTCTTTAACATTAAATTTACTTATTTCCAGAATTGGCCACTCAAAAGCCCACTCTTTTATCTTCCCCAGAGTTGCAATTTTCAGGGTTTTGGGTTCTATTCAGTGTCAAATTCTTTCCTTTGAGGTCAGATCAGAGCTCGAATTGTGGATTTTCGATGGTCCTCTTTTTTTGTGGGATTTTGGGGGTTTGTTGATAGCCGTTTGATTTGTTGACTTTTGGGATTGGATTTGTTGATTTCAGGAGGTTTTGATTGGGTTTTTTGGGGTGCCACATGTAGAGGATATTGAAGCTTGGTTTGAATTTTAGAGGGGTTCTCATTTGGAGATTTTAGGGTTTGGTTTATTTATGCAACAATTAGAGGAAAAGAAAGTGATTTTTTTGGCTATGGTTTTGAATTGGTGGCTTTTAATGTATAACCATTAAGGGGTCCTCTGCTCTTTGTTGTAGAGGATCCCTATTGAGAAAAATCGAAAATTTTATGATTTTAAGTTACCAATTTTGATCAGTTCAGGTGAAAGTTAGCAAGTGCTTTTAATTGCTTGAATTTAGTGCTTTCGTGGTGGAAAAAGAGAAAAAGTCAATTGGGAAATTTGTTGAATTTGAGTTTTGGTGGATTCACAATTTGGCGTTTGGGTAAATTGTGGAGGAGATGTTTGCTTCTGGTTCAGAAACTGGCCATGAAAATAGTGGAGTTTCAGGGCCACTTTTGATTCCAATGCGCTTTGTCTGGCCTTATGGGGGAAGGAGAGTGTTTCTCAGCGGCTCTTTTAGTAGGTGAGAGCTGAAAAAAGATCAAAATTTGGGTTCTTATATAGCTTCCTAGACTTATTTGTTAATTTTATTATATTTTAAGGGGTTTTCACTAATTTTAGGTTGGACATGGCAATTGATTCTATCGTTTTGTGCACAGGTGGTCAGAGCATATACCTATGTCTCCAATGGAAGGTTGCCCCACCGTATTTCAGGTCATTTGTAGCTTGAGCCCTGGATATCATCAGGTTAATCGGTCTTTTATGATCATTATCTGTAGTTCAGATTTAAAAAGCCATATTTGGAACTGAATTCTAATTGATAATGTAATATTGTTCTTGGTTTTGCTAAATGATTGTGTAGATTTGCAGATAAAATTCATGGTCAATTCTGATATTGTTTTATTTGATGCCTCAAAATGTTATTGAATCTGTTAATAATGAAGATACACTGGCCAAATATCTTCCCTCTGCTACTTTCAAGGGGCAGTGGGGGGAAGACATAGTGAACAAATATGTTATCAATTTAGTTGCATGCCAAGTCGCTAATAACCAAAGTGCAAGAAGTATGGAAGGGCTCTCTCTACAGTTATGTGATATTCTTTATTCCAACCCGTTCTATATAGAAGAATTGGACCTGTTTAAGCAACATATTAACACTATTCTCATGTAAAAAGCACTTGGACTAAATTTTTAATCCTTCCTCTCCAATTGATTGTGGAATGCACTGATGATTCATTGGAAGTAAATGCTGCGAGTACCTTTACATTTTGTTAATAAGATCCTAGTTGAGTTATTAAGTCCTGCATCCTAGAGATTATACTGTTAATGGTAGACTAAGCTCGTCAAGCTGTAGCTTCAAATATCCCATGTGCTACTTTATGATATGTGTCGAGATTTTGTTACCATACAAATATGACCAGTTTGTAATTGTTTCTCTCTTTCAAAGTATGTTGTGTACTAACCCAAGAGTAGGACAATACATAAAGGAAAGCTCCTTGTATCTTTTCTCATCTATATGTGGTATGATGCGGATGCATGTGTAGTCCTAACTCTGGCATGCATGTCTATTCCTAACTCTGAAACTGATATTCAGGTTTTATTTCTGTTTATTGGCAGTTTAAGTTTTTTGTTGATGATAAATGGCGACATGATGAGCACCAGCCCTTTGTAAATGGTGATTTTGGTGTGGTTAACACTGTCTTTATAGCTAGGGAACCAGATATGGTTCCTGCAAGTTTTAGTCCTGAGACCCCTGGTGGATCCAACATGGACGTTGATGATGTTTTTACTCCTTTGGTATGCTTCTTCTTTTTTAAACACTTAAATCTTTTTTTTCTGGTGTTTACATTAGTCCTTCATTAAGTTGTCGTTTAGCAGTATTTTTTCAAGTGTTGAGGTGCTTTTTGTAAAGGAACCAGGCCAGAAATTATTGTGATATGTTGTTTAGATGGATAAGCACTTATGTTCATTTATGGGGTAACTTGTAGGAACCAGTTCCAACAATATCAGATGCAGATTTAGAGGTCTCTCGTCATCGTATAGCCGCTTTCTTGTCAAGACACACTGCATATGAGTTGCTTCCGGAGACGGGCAAGGTTTGAATGCATTTCCTTTCTTTGGGAGCTGTTTATGTGGTAATTTATTGGGATGGCTTGAGACTGGTTCTATCTGAATGTGTCCATTGTCGCAGGTTACTGCCTTGGATGTTAATATAGCTGTGAAGCAAGCATTCCATATTCTGCATGAACAGGTGAATCTCATTTACAAACTCAAAAACAAGCAGAAAGGAAAAGACATGCACAGTCACTCCACATAAAGGTTCCACTTCAAGTGTTTCCTGTTTTGTGTATGTGTCATTCAGAGAGAAAATAACCTTGTGGTGCATGTGTTTTTTCTTCTTCTTTTAGTACCTCCCTTTTATATTTTGACTGTACGCATCTTATTTGAAGTAAATTCTTCCTTCTGTAGTTTCTTTGTTATATATTATTTACTTTTTATTTAGATTTTTTACCCATTACAACTGTGTGCAATTATCTAGGCTTTACTCTTCACCTTGCTGATTATTAGCCCATAGGCCATATATCATCTTTGTTTATTTATGCTACTTTCAGGGAATTCCCGTGGCTCCTCTTTGGGATTCTTGCCAGGGCCAGTTTGTTGGAGTTCTTAGTGCATTGGACTTTATTCTTATCCTAAGAGAGGTGAGTTTGGAAGAAAAAAATTTCAGTTTTCCCTTCAAATGTTAATCTGAGCTGTGATAAGTTTAAGGAAATCTTTATTTGTAATTGGAATAAAAATTAGCAACTTTATTAAGGCCAATGTCCTTTTAGAGACACAGAGATGTATGAATTAGGGAAATGAACTTTCATCAAATAGATGGGTGGCTGTTACTTTCAATGAAATTCTGGCATGAAACTAACCATGCTTCTTTACTGGAGAGCCACCTAACACTGGGGAGCCTCTTGTAGTCTTGTATTTATAGTAAGAGGTTGAACATACAAATCACTATATGACTCTTCTTACTTAATACTCCCTATAACAACGATGATGAAGATCTTACCTATATTTGATAGAGAGATAATGGTTTGAGAAACAATTTAAGTTCTTCATTTTAAAAATATTGGTTTTGCAATGTTTAGAGTTATTTAACCATGAGTACAAGTTCTGTGAGTAAAAATTCCCTTTTGTTCTCCATGGCTAACGTATATTTTTAAATCACTGTAAAGCAATAGTTAGGGTAACATATTTTTTTATAGGAGTTTTAATGATGTGGTTCTTAAGTTTCCACACATCTTACAAGTTGAACTGTGGAAATACATGTTATTTTTTCCTTATTTGTAATAATGTTCCTTGAGTAGCTTTAACTTGTATAACCCTTTGAAGGACAGTTGGGGAATCATGGTTCGAATTTGACAGAGGAAGAATTAGAGACGCACACGATATCAGCTTGGAAAGAGGGAAAGGTGCATCTTAGCAGACAGATGGATAGCAATGCAAGATCATATCCTAGACTTTTTGTTCATGTAAGTGCTTCCATTTCCAGGATTATCTAGCATCTCTAATTCACCATTCTTGTTTGCCTCTGATTTATTGTAAATTTTTCATTTTACAATAAATCATATCCTAGACATCTTGTTCATGCAAGTGCTTCCATTTCCCGGATTATCTAGCATCTCCAATTCACCATTCATGTTTTCCTCTGATTTATGTAAATGTTTCATTTTTTGAGTGATTCATGAAGGTGGTGAAATTACCTCATTATTGATTTCATATTCTGCTTGTATGTCAAATGAAACTTTTAAAGTTTAACTACTGCTTTTGGCTAGAATGATGAGTTGTTAACTGTTGAAATTATTAGGATGAGCTGTTTTTGACTTTGTGATCTTGAAACTATTGCTTTTTGATAGTGAGTCTTCTGGAATCTATTCATGAAAAAGAGATGGTGATTTCTTAGTCCAGCAATTTCAGATTTTGGAAGGATGATTATTTGGATTCTCATGCTTCTGAAATTATGCAATCTTGATGTTTCTCCCAAAATTTAGAATATAATGAATTACCTATTTCTTAAGCTCTTGGAGTCTTTCTTTCATAGCCTGTGTTGACTCAAACTTGTTTGTTTAAGCCTTAAGGTTATATTTGTTATAGGTAGAATATTTCTTTTGCTAATATTTGATAGGACTTGGACTTTACTGAAGTTAGAGCTACCTTTTAGAAGGTTTTGCTACTTTTTTATCAGTACTATAACATTTAATACCATTGAATGCAGGCTGGGCCTTATGATTCTCTGAAGGATATTGCTCTAAAGATTTTGAAAAGTAAGGTGGCTACAGTTCCCATCATTCATTCTTCGTCACCGGATGGTTCATTTCCGCAGCTGCTACATATTGCCACCTTGTCTGAAATACTAAAATGTAAGCTTTTCCTTTGTTGTTGGCTGAGCTACATGATCTTACTCGTTTGTTGAGGATGCATGAAGTCTTTCTAACCAGAATCTAGTTTTCAGGTTTATGCAGACATTTTAAACATTCTTCTAGCTCCTTGCCCGTTCTTCAACAACCAATTTGTTCAATACCCTTGGGTACTTGGGTACCAAAAATTGGGGAATCAAATCGTCAGCCGTTGGCAATGCTGCAACCAAATGCCTCTCTTGCTGCTGCCTTAACTTTGTTAGTTCAAGGTAACTTGTAGCTTTGTGCTTAAGGTTTTCCGCTGTTTATACAATACGATCGAAATGATCACTTGTCAGCCAAAATGGAAAAAAATAGACTGTTTTAAACAAGCTTTCTTATTGAATTAGGAATGTTACTTTTTGCTTCTACATCTTTTCATTGCATGTTGAGCTTGTTACCTTTGCCTTCTCGGTGAACATTCAAATGTTTATTTGGACAACTGATATGTAAGTAAGTTCATTGTAGATATCCCGGCTGGTGGACATTGTTGAACGTTATCGCTTAATTAGTAATTCTTTTATTTGTAGAGGTTTTTTTCGAGAGGGAATATGTTAATGACATGAGAGTTATTAGTGATTGTCGGTACTTCTTGGTCTTTGTGTCTTCTGTCCCGGTCTTTGTCCTTTCTCCGTTCTCTTTCTTTTTTGCCTTTCTTTTTGTTAACCATCTTACAATATCACAACTTGTTTTGCAGCTGGGATAAGTTCCATACCGATAGTCGATGAGAATGATTCATTGCTTGATATATATTCACGAAGGTAATGCCTTTCTTTTTCAAGTGGGAAATGAAAATTAAGAAGGAAGAAACTGTTGGCCAAACCTATGTTGCTCCGAGTACCCGTGTCCGACACATATCCAGACATAGGTATGGGGATATGATCTTCCAAGGACCCTCCAAATACATGAAAATCTTATAAAAAATTGAACATACCCGTGTCGGACACATACCCGTGTCCGACACTCACCCGAGTCCAAGTAATATTTATGTTCCTTAACAAAAGTTTCATCTGCTTGTTTGCTTTGACAGTGATATAACCACTTTGGCTAAGGATAAAGCTTATGCACAGATTCGTCTTGATGAAACGAGTATTCATCAGGTAATTGTGATATGTCGTTTATGCGTGCAGCGCCTGCTAGGTTAAATGCAAGTAGAGATTATTACTAGCCAAAATCTCCGAGCCCTTGAAATTTTTTTTTGTGATACTCGACTCTTGCAGGCCTTGCAACTGGGTCAAGATGCAAATTCTTTCAATGGACAAAGGTGTCAAATGTGTCTACGATCGGATACTTTGCACAAAGTGATGGAGCGGTTGGCGAATCCTGGTATCCTTATCATAAAATTGAGCTAGTTCTCTTAGAGCAGAGCATATCTCGGTTATAACCGAGATAACCGACCGACCGAACCCAATTCGGTTAAAACGGGTCGGTTAGGTCGGTTTCGGTTATTAATCAGTTATTTTAGTCAGTTTTTTAGGTTAAATCGGTCGGTCTTCGGTTAATGTTATGAGTAACCGAACCGACCGAATTAACCAACCTTTAATATATATATATATATATATATATATATATATATATATATATATATATATATCCAAATGGACCAAACCCAACCCAAATATCCAAACCCAATAAATTTAATAAACCCATTAATTACCCAAACCCAACCAAATAATACCCAAACTCAACCCATTAATTAAACCCATTAGCCATTAACCGAAATAACCTAATTAACCGACAAAACCGACCGAATTAAGTCGGTTAGGTCGGTTTCACTGTACAATTCGATCGGTTTTCGGTTATTTTTTAATGGAAGTCGGTTAAGTCGGTTTTCAATTTTTTTGGACCGAATCGACCGACTGCTCTGCCCTAAGTTCTCTTTTGATTATCTTGAATGAAGAAAGCTTCCTTTTCATCTGTTTCTTCAATGTGATTTACTCTCTATTGCTTTCTTGCTTGTATTTTTTACAGGGACTAGGAGACTTGTGATTGTTGAGGCTGGCAGCAAGCGTGTAGAAGGAATTATTTCATTGAGTGATGTGTTTAGGTTCTTGCTCGGTGTTTAGCTCGAAAAGGTCGATCCGTAATTCCCTCTGAGGGCTTTACTGTGGCATGGCAAGCATCGAGGAAGTTCCGATAATTTCATACTGACTTCTGTTTTTCTCTGCTCCTCCATCCGGCCCCCTCCCATGGTGATCGGCGGCGCTTTATCACTCTGAGCCTCATCCTTTTTTTAGGTTAGAAATTTCAAAGAGCAAGAAATGAATTTGTAAATTGTGAGTATTCAATTTCCCCCTTCATTTCAATAACCTAATTATTGTCAACAATGCTGCTGGAGCAGCTCCCCTTGTCTGTGTCTAAGCTAACAGAAAAAATGAGGCAGAAAAAAGGGGAAAAAATGGAAAAAGAGGAGCTGATGCTGAATTGTAAGGTGGTACCTCATGCTGTTGCTGGGTTGTACTTTACAAAGTGGGTGATTATTTTTAGCTTTCTGATCTCTTTATGGTTCTATATACAGTGTTTCCCTGAAAAAGAATTCAAGATTTAGGTAGACTTGCTTGTTTAAGGCCAAGAAATTATTCCCTTTCAGTATAATTATGTGGTAAAACTGCCAAGTGCATACTATATTATGTGGATAAAAAATTTTAATTACCATATATAAAAACACGATACGATATATAAAAACACAATACGAACATGATGTGTTTAATAAACAGATTAAACACGAAAATAATGTAATAAATATGATATGATATGTTTAACGCGACTAATACGATATATTTACTATATGTATAAACATGTATTATATTTGTATTTAAGATCAGTGTTGAAAAAATCGAACCGGTCGGTCGGACCGGTTTAATTGGGAATCAGTGGTTTGTTCGGTCTGACATATACTAAAGAATTGGGTATATAATGAACCGGTAGAAAATCGGTTCAACTGGTAAAAAAATTATTTTTTTGTCATTTTTATTATTAAAATTATTTTTGTAAGGATGAGATTTCAACATTTAACCTTTAAATCATATATTAAAAATTATATCATTAAGATAAATACATATTTTTATTAATTAATTATTATATTTAATATTTATTTAATATCAAAATTACATATTTAAAATTTAAAATTTTTAATTGAATAATATAGGTGACTCGGAGGTCATACCGGTTTGACCTCCGATTTGGTTTTTTATTTATTGTTTAAGATTTGATACATTTAATAATTTGTATTGTGTTTATATTTACATGACTGAAACAAATACATGAATTGTCATATCTATATAATATACTTAATTCTTTACTATCTTTGATAGCTTTATCCCTTCTTTCTTGTAATGTCAAAACATGTAAACTTTTTATTTCTATGTTTGCTGTGATCTCTCAGCTGTTTTGGCTTGAAAATCTTGCAATTTATCCAATTAATGTCGAAGGCTGATTGTTAGGTTAAGTTCATCGATCTTGAATGTAGTTAATCTTATTAGTAAGAGCCTACTTCTTGGTTCTTACTCTATCCACTTCCAAGCTAAGGATCTTCTTTCCCACTGGAAAAAAAAAAAAAAAAGGCTTCTTTCTTTTTTATAACCAACAAAGACACAATATAATAACTTATTTTTGCTATATGTGATATTAGATTATACAAGTAAGATGATTTTCTTTTATTTTTTTGTAAATCTTATTTCACCCATTTCAGTATTCCAACTCGAATTATCAAAAATAAAACATATATACAAGTAATTTGCGTATATTTTTCATGTCAAACGTGTAAAGATAAACATAACTAAAAGTCCAAAATGACTAAATGTTTCAAAATTTTAAACACGAATATGATACGTGTATTAAATATATCATGCTAATTATATTTAAACGTGTCGTATTTAAAATTACCCAGTTTATATATTAAATCATAGCGCATGCTTAGTAAATCTAGGATAATTCTGATTGTCATAAAATCTTCAAGTGTGCAGCTTGTTTAAATTCCCTTAATAATTATTATAATAAATTGTGCTTTTTTTCTAAATTCGTTTTTCTTTATTTTGATAAATCAAAATAAAGAAGTTTCACAATTATTATATATATATATATATATTTCAATAAATCAAATTACGGGTTTGAATTTTTTTTTTTCAATAATCAAATCATAGAGCACATTTAGCAAATCTAAGATAATTTTGATTGTCATAGAATCTTCGGATGTGCAGCTTGTTTGAATTTTTTTAATAACTATTATAATAAATTGAGCTTTTTTTTCCTTATTCCGTTTTTTTTTTTTTTGGTAAATCAAAATTTTAACTCACGAGGAAGTACAATTTTAGTATGCACTAGTAAGTTTCACAATGATTTTATATATACATATATATATATTATATATTTTCTTTGCTTAACAATCTTTATTAAGTTTTTATGGAAATATATTTCAAATTAATCTCAACGTAAGATATGTTCATGGGTTAAGCCTTAAACATGAGTTCTTACTTCTTAGCAAAGGTGTCTATATATAGACCGGAAGACCCGTTGACCAGGGATGTATATTAAGTTAAGGTTTTTTCTAGCAAGAATTAACTTTAGAAAAATTAATAAATAATAATTTTTTATTATTTAATTATTTATATACTTTAAAATAAATAAATTAGAAAAAAAAATCTTATTGATGATTATTAGTCATGATTAATTGCTGCTTTATTGTGTAACACATTTTGGATTGTTCTTGAACTTCCTTTCATTTAACTTCAGGAGCATCTATATTTTGTTATCTTCACTAAGGATTTAACTCATTAGTATAATGGTATGTATACTCAAGTAGACATGTTCATGGATTGAATCTAAATCTTATATTAACAAAAGTTATGTCTGTCTATACTTGGCTCGACCCAAAATATGGGTAGAATAATGCTGCCCAGATTCGACATATTAAAAGCACTATCTACGCCCATCCAGGCTCGTACAAATTTTTATATAAGGGAGTTGATCTCTCTTAAAAAATGATCGATCTCTTTTAAAAAAGATTGATCATTCTTAAGAAAGAATTTTCCCTCTTAAAAGTAACACTAAAACTGGCCGAGCTAGGGCAAAAAATGACATATCCAAGATCCAACCCGTTTTTTAAACAAGCCTTTTGTTACCAAGCCCGTTTTTCGAATTCAATATTTTTGTATTCAAATCCTCATTATCAGTGGAATCAAAACGATCTTTGGATTGATCAAAAGATACCCTCCCAAATATTAAGAAGGCTTTTGAGCTTGAGCAGATAATTAGACCCTCAAACAGGTCTATACTCAAGTCATTTGTAGCACTATATATATAATTTTATTTTATTTTGGAAAATTAATTTTTGTATTATATATATATATATATATTAAAGTTCAATAAGGAAATGAGAACTTACAGAAATGAAATGAAGAAGATTGTTGAAGTTGAAGGGTTTGATAAAGAGAACGAATTGTGTTGAATCTGTTAAGGATATCTCTCATTCAAGTCAACCAAGACAACAATCAAATCAATTCCACAATACCAACAACCTAATCTGCCACAATACCAGTAACTCAATGAGCCACAATTCATGCAAGTCAACTGCACTATCAGTTCCACAATCTCAGCACTTCAATCAGCAATTGTCTAATAATCCTCCTTGATTTATTATATCAAATTCCAGATTTTGTGTAGTCTGTATAGTCTAGTTTCTACTTTTTTGTATTCTTATTCTTGTATATATTTGGTTCAAGAATCAATAATAATCAAGTTGCTTATTCCAACAAACATTGTTTATAGAGATTTTACATGGTATCAGGAGCCTCTCTAAGTTTAACAGCATAAAGATCCTTCAATTTTTTTTTTTGAAATGGCAATCGAAGCCAATTCATCTTCAATCACCATCCCCAACCATAACAACAATGCAGCCCCCATCTCCATTAATACTGCAGCACAATTGCCATTGAAGTTGAATTCTATGAATTATCCTTCTTGGCAAATTCAATTTAATTATCTCCTTGCAGGATATGATCTCAGTGGATATCTCACAGGCACGACTCCATGTCCAGAACCTATATTCACTTCTGGAACTACACAAACACTGAATCCAGCAGACACACTGTGGCAGCGACAAGATAATTCATCTTGCATGCTATTGTTGCTTCAGTCTCTGAAGGAATAATTTTACTCATTACAACCACAAAAACCTCCCAAGAAGCATGGGAGAAATTGACAAAGATGTTTGCAAGTAAAACTCGATCCAGGATTATGTCCTTGAAGAAAAATCTGACCATATCAGCACAGGAAGGTCGCACAATTGCTGACTATATGCAGTTCATGAAGAGTACTGCAGATGAACTGGCACTGGCTCAAGCACCAGTGGTAGAAGATGACTTTATTATCTTCATTCTAAATGGACTAGGATCTGAGTTTAAGGAGATTTCTACTGCAATTAGAGCCCAAGAATCTGCCATCACTTTTAAGGAACTTCATGACAAACTTACTGATTATGAAAACGCAATCAAGCAAGAAGACTTCAACTCTGTGTCTGCTGTTACTGCCAATTATGTTCAATACCACTGAAGAGGACGAGGGAACCACTCTTATAGAGGAGGAAACTTAAGGGGAAACAAATTTAATCATGCAAACAAGTAGAATTTTTATCAAAAGAAAAGATTTCATCCCAATGCAGCAACATCAATCAACAAACCTGTTTGTCAATTATGTGAAAAACCATGTCACATTGCTAAAATCCACACGCTTCACATTTCAGCTTCAAAAGATCTAGTTGCAAATCATGTCATTTCCACTCAACCAAAACCAACTCAAAATTGGGTTGTGGATTCAGGAGCATCACATCATGTTACAACAGACTTGCATAACCTGTCTCTGTACTTTGACTATGGTGGTCCAGATGAGATTCTTGTTGGCAATGGTGAAGGTTTGAAAATAGAACACATTGGCTCTCCAATTATTTACACTGCCACAAAACCACTCACAATATCAAATGTTTTACATGTTCCTCACATGAAAAGTAATTTGCTATCTGTTTCACAACTCTGCAAAACTAACCAAGTGTTTACTGAATTTTTTCCCTTTCATTTCTTGGTGAAGGATTTAAACACGGGGGCACCTCTGCTGAAAGGAATGAGTAGGAATGATCTCTACGAGCTTTCAAGTCAACTACCAGTGTCTTTACCAATAGCAGCAACTGCTTCCTTCAGTATTAAAAACTCTGTTGATTTATGGCACCAAAGACTTAGACATCCATCAGTCAAAATTCTTAGTCATATGCTAAAACATTTTTCTCTTGACTCTGAAAATTGCAATAATCTGTCAGTTTGTGACTCTTGCCACTGTAATAAAAGCCATAAACTACTTTTTTATGAATCCAGCTTATCCAGTTCTAAACCTTTGGAATTTCTATACACTGATATCTAGGGACCAGCCCATGTTACATCCATGAATGGTTTTAGGTACTATATCATATATATTGATTACTATACTAAATATGTATGGCTTTTCCTACTCAAAAACAAGTCTGATGTTTACCAATTATTTCCTTCCTTCAAAGCTATTATTGAAAAATTCTTTAACAGCTCCATCATATCTGTTTATTCTGACAATGGGGGAGAGTACCAAAAACTATCCAAATATCTAGCCACTCATGGCATATCCCATCTCACCACACCTCCACACACTCCTCAACACAATGACACAGCTAAACGAAGGCATAGACAAGTGGTCGAGACAGGACTCACTCTCATTCATCAAGCATCATTGCCCCTTCAATTCTGGTCCTATGCCTTTCAAGCTGCTGCATACCTCATAAACAGACTTCCCACACCTATTCTTAAACTTCAATCTCCTTTTGAAGCGTTGTTTCATCAACCACCTAATTACAGTAAACTCAAAGTCTTTGGTTGTCTCTATTATCCATGGCTCAAACCATATAACAGTCACAAAATGGAACCCAAGTCCGAACCTTGTGTATTCTTAGGTTATTCGAACACTCAAAGTGCTTTCAAATGCTATGATCCTATAACTCACAAAGTCTTTGTAACTCGACATGTCTTATTCCATGAATCTCAATTCTCATTCAAGTCAAAATCTAGTACTACAACTTCTGTGTTTGATCAATGGTCACCTATCATGCTAAAGTCTCATTCTTCAAATACTGATACTATTGCTGCTATAGCTACAGACACTGTAGAAGATTACAAGCTCCGACAATCACTTCAGCTTAGTCAATTTAGCAATCCCCTGGTGAAACAAGCACTTCATCAGGTAATGAATCTTCTACCTCTCATTCCATTATTGAACCTGAATCTGACATTTCACCTCAGCTCCCTATCACTACTGATTCTACCATTACCTCTGATGTTAGAACTCACCCAATGATAACACGATATTTTCGAACCAAAGAAAGTGTTCACTACCTCCAAACATACTGTTCCTACATCTGTTGAACCTATTTGTGTTACTCAAGCAGTGAAAGATATCAAATGGAGACAGGCTATAACTGAAGAAATCAATGCTTTGGTTAACAATCAGACATGGAGTTTGGTTCCTTCTAACCCGAAACAAAATCTGATAGGCTGTAAATGGGTGTTTCGGATCAAACAAAATCCTGATGGCTCTATACAAAGGTACAAAGCTCGCCTTGTTGCAAAAGGTTTTCATCAACGCCCAGGTATTGATTACACGGATACTTTCAGCCCTGCCATTAAGCCAACCACAATAAGACTTGTTTTATGTATTGCTCTTGCTTAAGGATGGCCCATTAGACAATTGGATGTAAACAATGCCTTTCTGTAGGGTACACTGACTGATGAAGTGTACATGACTTAACCTGTTGGTTTTATTAACCATGATCTACCTCATCATGTTTGCAAGCTCAACAAAGCTATATATGGTCTTAAACAAGCCCCACAAGCTTGGTATCAGGAATTAAGCAAGTTACTGATCCATTATGGTTTCACCAACTCAATCTCTGATGCATCTCTTTTTATTTATTCTAAAGATTCTGTCCTTATGTATTTTCTAATGTATGTCGATGACCTTATACTCACAGGGAATCATTCTGTTACTCTCACTGCCTTCCTATCTCAGCTTTCTCAAAGATTCTCTCTCAAGGATCTTGGATATCTCCACTTTTTTCTTGGCATTGAGGTTTTTCCTACTACTACAGGTCTGTTCTTAACTCAACACAAATACATCAGGGATTTTTTGGAAAAATTTAATATGGACAGTGATAAAGAAGTTTCTACCCCAATGGCTGCAAATCAACAACTCAGTCAGACAGATGGAACTGGTGCAGCAGATGCCACTTTATACAGACAAGTCATTGGTTCTCTACAGTACTTGTCTTTAAACAAGACCTGACATTACTCACTCCATTAACAAACTCTCGCAGTTCATGCATCAACCAAGTCAATGTCACTGGTCTTGTTTAAAAAGAATTCTTTGATATCTAAAAGGCACAATTCATCATGGTCTATTTCTAAAAAGGGGAACTCAAATGCAACTTTCTGCCTTTAGTGACTCAAACTGGGCTGGTAACTTGGATGATCGTACTTCCACAATAGCATATATCATCTATTTTGGTGGTAATCCAGTTTCTTGGAAGTCTTCCAAACAAAGGTCTATTGCTCGATCATCTACAGTAGCAGAATATCGAGCAATTGCAAATACTACTACTGAACTTGTCTGGATTCAAAATCTTTTGGCTTAGCTCTGTATTCAATCTCCTTCTTGTCTAATCCTACACTATGACAACATTGGTGCTACTTACCTAAGTGCTAATCCAGTATTTCATTCAAAGATGAAGCATTTAGCTCTTGATTATCACTTTGTGCGTAAATACATTCAAATTGGTACGCTCAAAGTCTCCTACATTTCTACTAAAGATCAGCTAGTTGATGGACTTACAAAACCACTTGCAAGACTCAGATTTTTGTTTCTTCGATCCAAGATTGGTGTAGTTGATGGCTCCACCATCTTGCGGGGGCATGTTAAGGATATCTCTCATTCAAGTCAACGAAGACAACAATTAAATCAATTCCACAATACCAGCAACCTAATCTGCCATAATACCAGTAACTCTGTGAGCCACAATTCATGGAAGTCAACTGCACTATCAATTCCACAATCTCAGCACTTCAATCAACAATTGTCTAATAATCCACCTTGATTTATTATATCAAATTCCAGATTCTGTATAATCTGTATAGTCTAGTTTCTACTTTATTCTTGTATATATTTGGTTCAAGAATCAATAATAATCAAGTTGCTCATTCCAACAAAAATTGCTTATAGAGATTTTACAGAATCTTCGTCAAAGAGCATCTTTGTTTCATCACAAACAAACTTCAAACTTTTAATCCAGTGCTTTCACTTTTTTTAATGCAATTGCTCAAAATCTTTTTTTCAACATATTTCTTTTAAACTATTTAAATCACTTATTTTAAATACCATTTTTTGTAAATAAATTTTGTAGATAAATTGTGATAAGGGACGGAAAGGTATGATATTTTAAAAAATTACCCTCTAAATTAAATCCAATCTTGTCATTTTTACTCTTAAACTTATAATTATATATTTTATTTAGTTAAATCATCAATAATATGCATTAGCTTTATTTATAATTAAAAAATACTTTTATATCATCAAAAGTTAGCATAATTTGTGTAGGTGTAGATCTTAAAGTATTACATTGTAAATAAACACTTACTTACATATGTATAAATACATAGCATTCCCCAATAAAGCAATTAATTCAGTTTTCACATTACACTATGTACCAAAAGAAATATATATATATATATATATGTATGTACAAAATTACAAATTTTAATTAAAAAGCTGCTTAATTTAGACCTGGAGATATATGTTTTCATTAACAAGAGAGCATATATAGAGGAGATTTAGAGGCTAATATTTTCCTTTGTCCAAACGCCACCTTTGACCCCAACATCATCAATGGGAAAAGACTCTAAGCTTGGACACCAGCTAACCTTCAAGACTTTTATGGATGGCATCACTTGATGTACCATAGACCACTGCATCTTCAACTTGGATAGAGATTCCAACCTCAAGCCTTCAATTTTCCATCTGCCCCAAAAGCATTCATCCATCTCCTCAAGATATCCCGATGACATTGAAAGATATTTCAGCTTCGGAAGTGCTATGGGGTTCAGCCAATTTGGACTTCTCTTTCTTGGAAAAAAAAAAATGTAGAGACAATTTGTAGAGTTCTCTTGGAATACGGAGTTTGTCAATAGTTTCAACCAAGTTGCTGCCTTGACAACCAATGCAAGTGATTGACAATTCTTCTAGTTTTTTCAATCCCACCAACGCATCAACTTCATTGTCTCCAATTTGATCATGGCGAGTTAAATGCAATCCAAGTCGTTTCAGTTTTGTTAAATGCCTTAATTCACCAAAACGACAGCCACGACTTGATGATGATGTACTTGGTCTAAACCCTAAAAACACTTCAAGGTTTGACAGACTTCCTAGTCCTTTGGACAAGCATTTCAGTGAAACACAATGGCTTACGAGTTTTTTGAATGTGATGAGGTAAGAAGGTAATGATTCCAAGTCATCACAATAACTCGCATCCAAAATCATAAGATCAGTGAGTTTTTTTAAAGATGGTAGAAGTGATCTACTTAAAAGATGGGTGTCTTGTAAGCTAAGATAATATCTAAGATGTGGAAATGAATCAATGTCATGAAGCAAGTTTTCAAGAGAGTTATCATGAACTAATCTAGAAGCATCCAGAACTCGAATGTATCTACGCTTTCTGAATATTTTTGTCATGTTGGATGCAATTTTACTCACCTCATCATTCTTGGCTGCTATTGATACCAATCCCCTCAACTTTGTATTAATTCGATCCACATTCCATGTAATCTCCAAATGACGACAAAGCGTTTTGTCCGACCCATAGAATGATACCTCTGCTGCTATCTTGATGATTAAATCATGAACTCTGTCGTGAACTCGACAACTTAACATGTTTCCATCGTAATCCTTGTCGACCACTTCAACCAAGCAGCGATTGACTAGGCCATAAAAGCAATCTTCTCCGGCCTTAATCAATGATTCATTGCTGCCCACAGTAACAAACCCTTCACCAATCCACCAATAGACTAATTTTTCTTTGGGAAATGACAGAACCTTTAGGGTAAACCGAGAAACTCAGCAAACATAGCTTTAGATGCGAAGGAAGCTCATCATAGCTCACTTGCAATGAGGCCATCAAGGGGTTATCATTTTTTGCCAATTCATCCGTAAAGTTTTCTGCAATTCGATTCCATTCACGATCAACCAGTTCCTTTGAAAGCATGATTCCTCCAACTGCCTTGATCATCAAGGGGAGACCCTTGCATTTTTCCACAATGTCCTTGCCAATATTCTCTAGATCAGTGTTGACACACTTACCACCATCTTCCGCAAACGCTATTCTACAGAATAACTGCCAACTGTCGTCACTGTTGTGTTGAGGCAATTAGGCCAGTGAATTCTAGCCTTTTGCACCCCCATCTTAATTGCAACATCCTCAATTCTGGTGGTGACGATGATACAATTATCATTTAAGTTGGGCAATCCTTCACGAATTCGTTGCCACCGAGAAGCATCTTCCCTCCAAACATCATCCAATACAATCAAATATCTCTTCCCTGAGAGAGATCCATATATTTTTTCTAACATCGTGTTTTCGTCCTCTCCCGTGCTAGCATGTCCCAAGCTTCTTAACATGCTTCTCATGATTTGAGTAGTGGATGCATGAGAAACTGTAACCCAGATTTTCATCTCAAACTGCTGTTTTATGTTCTCATCGTTAAAAACTTTCTGGGCAATTGTGGTCTTGCCTTGCCCAATCCCGCCATACCAACAATTCCTACAGCCATCTTTGAGTCAAATATCCATTCTTTAATCTTCTGTGTATCAGCTTCCAGTCCAACCAGTAGACGATGATCATAAACAGAAGAGCTCCATCTATCCGTCTGACCTTGTTCCTCCTCTTTGGATGAAGTCGAAGCTTGAAGATAAGATCTCATGTTTAGCTTTAAATTGGTGATCCTAGATAGTACCTTGTCAAGTCTCTTTCCCATTTGGTAGCGAAAATAGAAGTGCTTAGGAGATATTAATCGCAACCTGCTTGAGAATTCGTCCACTGATTTAAGTTGGCAATCTGCTAATATATCCTCAGCTTCATAGACAAGAAGTTGACTAAGATTGCCCGTAGGTATGTCCCTTGCCCTTCTTCTCTTCATCCATGATGAAAGATGTTTAAATTTAGTATTATTAGAAAAAAAAAATATTATCAATTGCCAATTTAATTATGAAAATTGGATCCTAAAGTAATGGTTAATTATTACATGAATAGTTTCATGGAAATGGTGTGAAATAAGCACAATCATGAATTATTATTGATCATTCTTCAAATTATTCAATAAAAGAAATTCAAAATATAAGGTGACTGTATCTACCATTGCATGATTAATTTGATTAGATAATCCATAAATCATTGCTTATTTTGTCAATTTTCTCTTATTCATAGTCATATGCCAATTGATAAAGCTAAGTGAACTGATTCTTTTACTTTGCTATTTATTAAATCCTAGATTTCTTTTAAATTATTAATTAAATGATATATTACCCACGTGCAACGTACGTGTAACTAAACCTAGTAAATTAAAAATGACGAATAAAATTGTCAATTACTGTATTTAATACAATATTATTATTACAAATAATATATTAAATACTAAATAATCTTAAACAATATCTTTAACCCAACCTAATTGTCTATAATCATAAAATACATCAATTGTGATAGTCTAAACCTGGTTTATCATTAATAGCTTTTATTGTAAAGATGTATACACTTTTTTTTTTTTTTGGGGTATAAAAGAGGTTGCACTTTGATAGGGAAAAAATTATAAATGTTGATATTCAAATTTTAAATCTATTGAATATTATCTCTTAAAAATAATTATATCAATCACCTGAATTAAATATGAATTCAATACATATATGCGTTTGGTCGAGCCACATTTTCATCTACTTTAAAATTGCAGATTTTGGAATTGATGCATTGTGCATACCTTTTATTTTTGGGAAGGGAAAGTTTTTGTTTTCCTAACCACCTCAATTATCTAAATTTATCATACACTTGACTTGACCCTTCTTTTTTATTTTATTTTAAGAAATTTATGTACTAGCCTTTTTAAGTAATTTATTTATGTACTAACCTTTGATATCACATCCCAACGTGAAATATGTTAGAAATTTCTTTTAGATGTAAAACATCACTCAAATCTTAGGAAATATTCATGCTAAATCATCAAGAATCAATAGATCAATACGCGAAAGCATACCTAAATTCATGACAATCAATTACTTTCCAGAGCCGTGCAGTATATCTTCCAAATCAATACGTTTTCTTAGAGAATCCTTTTGTTTTCTTTCTCTTTCTGATGATGGGATGTCAGAAAAAATAGAATGACGACCGTGCGATCTGGGGACCATAACCACTATTTAAAGATAACTTCCTTGTTATCTTTTAATATTTCTATTTTAGCCCGTCATAAAAATAGAAATTACCTTTAAGTCTCTACTTAAAGGTCCACACCCTATTAGATACATTAAACCCCAAATTACCCAAACTTCAGTAGATCACTTTAAATGAGCTTAACCTTATTCGACAATCTAAAACACATAATTATTCACATATAAGTCTAATGTTGAATTAAGGATCCAACAAAATAGCCATAATAACTTACAATTCTTTTTAATCATTTAATTTTTTTGATATTTGTCATATTTAAAAAAAAAAAAAAACCACACATTTTGATCGCAAATGTTTATAAATGTTAATGTTTTGATTGTTCAATTGTTAAAAATTAACGATTCACCTAGCTATCCACGCCACAATTGATCTTGATATTGTGTCGATTACATGTTATCTCATCTATCATGTGACAATTCTTTAATTAACTTTTAAAATTAAAAAACTCCATCATAGAATAAATTAGTCTTGATTTAATTAATAATACCTTTGCAAATGCTGTAGTTAGTTAATTATTTAGAGATTCTAAATCAAAACTACTCAAGTATCCAAGCACGCTCAAACCAGGCTATTTGCCAAAGTAGGCCAGACAACAGTTAACAAAGCCATGATCAGTTGGGGCACAAAATGCAAAAAAAATTCTTTTGGCAATGCACAACAAATTCATGAGGGAATCAGATGCTTTATTAATCTGATTAATTATTAAGGTAAAAATGCATGAATTATATATGTAGTAATTTAGCAGCAACTGATTGCAAATTGAATAAAAAATTAAGTTTCTAAAAATGTTATCTTGCTAAACCAAAATAATAAATAAATAAACATCACAATCAGTCCCTCTCAGTAATCCAAAAGAGGAAAAATAAACTTTTTCGAAGAATATAAAAGAAGCAAAACAAAAGAATATATAATTAACCTTAATAAATAAATGCCGAAAAGTCTTAACAAAAACCCAACCTAATTATCTTCATAAAATTAACTATAATCATGACATTAATTGGGACAGCTGATTGATGGTTAGAAGGAGACACATTACTGCATTGAAAGCAGCTCCAGCTAGCAAACAAAGAAAACAAAATTTCAGTTTCTCTGGGTTTTTCTTTGGTGATTGATCACTGTGTCTTTGATCTTAAAAGAAAAAGATGGAGAACAAAACCAGCGAGTTGCGAGGAAAGGAAAGAAGAGAAGCATATTACAAAGAAAACTCAAGTAAGTTGTTTGATAAACTTAGTCTTGCAGAAAGACGTTTTCCAATTCGTATATTTTCGGAGAAAGAATTAGAAAAAGCAACAGACAATTATAGTAATGAAAAGCAGATTTTAAGAGAAACTTCATATAGGTTGTATGAAGGAGTTTGGAAGGTCAAGACATTTCTGTTAAGGTGTATACTGATGAATTTATTGGTGCTGAACCTGAAAGTATTTTAAACGATATAGTAATTGCATCTCAAATGAGCTCTCATATGAATGTTTTGCAATTTATTGGATGTTGTTTAGAAACTAGATTACCTATTGGGGTTTTTGAGTTTGTTGGGGGCAAAGATAGAGCCCTCCTCAATCTTGTAAACTATGACCTTCATTTTAATGGTAGAAAGAATGATCCAATGCCATGGAAACTAAGGTTGGAGATTGTTAGCTCATACCATTACTTATCTTCATAATGCACTGTCAAGACCAATCATTCACCGACACGTTTCTGTGCACAATATTTTAGTGGATCGCAACAATGAGCCGAAGCTCATTGATTTCTCACTCTCGTTACGTCTTGGAGAGGGCGAGTCTCATGTTAGCGATTTCAATTGGTGGGATTCCCTTTGGAGTTATTTCTCACCTGAACAAGGTATGCTGTATATTGCAAATGAAGAAACTGATGTTTTTCATTTTGGTCTTCTTCAATACATGATTCTGCTTGGCCCCAACTATCGTAGCTATTATCAAAAAGCTATGTTGGAACATTACAATGAAACTGCTGTCGTAGTGCAAAACTTCCAGAGTCGTATCGAAAACAATGACATGATTGAAATTGTGGATCCATCTATTCTGGAGGAAGGAATCATCCATGATCACTTGGTGGCATTTGCAAAGATTACTCTCAGTTGCTTGAGCTTGAAGCCGGAGGATAGGCCGACGATAACTAATGTGTGGAAGCAACTCAGGAAACTTGTTCAAGATTCTCCTCCTAATTAATTACTTAATTTGGTCTATGTTATGCACTTTGAAAAACCTTTTAACTTTATTATTTAGCATTTTATTTAGTTAGTCCTATGCACTATGTTTATTCTCCTTGCTATAGGAGTTAAATGTTTTCAGGAATATTTCCTTATGCTGGATATATAGTTTTATACTGATGCTATTGTATTCTGAATTTGGGTTGAACTGATGAAGTTACAGTAATATATATATATATATATATATATTCAAGTCGGTTTCAAGAAATTTGTATTATGTACAACTAAAAAGTACCGAGTGTTGAATGTTATTAACAAGAAATTAAGTTTCTTATGAAAGTTAATGATAAAAATTACAAACTCCAACCTTTTTGTTGCCAATCAATAAAATCATTTAGTCACTATTAATGCCTCTGCTCAACTTCCACTCAAACTTACATCTTTGAATTATCCATTTTGGAAATACCAATTTTATTCTTTATTAGTAGGATAAAAACTCCTTGATTACATTGAGGGTTCCAAACTCCAAACCCTATCTTCCTGCCTCAATTCCTCAACAAGGATTAACCTCAAATCCCCCTACAATGGATCCTAAATCCTAATCTCGCGCATAAATTTTGGGTCAAACAAGATAATTTGTTTCTAAATGGCATGCATCATTTCATTTCTTCTGTCTCAGAAACTGATTTTCCTCTAATATTGCGAAGCTTTAGAGATCGAATTGGGTGGTAATTAAGGTGATCAGAAAAGGAAAGAATTAAGAATTCGTCAAGGAAGTGATGATGGTGGTTTCCATTGTTGTTTTGGGGGCTGGAATTCTTAGTTGTATCTATGGGTTTTGTGTTACTTGATGCTTGGGAGTTGAAATGCTTTAGCTGGAATTAATTAAGGTTAGTGTAAATTATGTAATACAACACATGTAAATGTAACATTGATGATTGTTTTTCAATTCCATAAATTTATTGGATGCCTATTTAGTGAATTTGAAATTCATGTACATTTCAAATATATAATCATATTGAATATTAATTAATTTATACATAATGTATGCATTTCATTCTCACAATTTATATAACAAATGAAATCCAAGTCAAAATTTTCAAATTCATGTTTCCAAACATAGCATAATGATTTTCTTAGAATTTTTTTTTTTTTATTTTTATTTTTTATGATATAAATAGAATGTTTGGCTGGAATTTCTGCTATGTTTAAAAATTGTTAAAGGTTATTCATTGTGGATGTGAAAATGAGGTTGATTTCTTGGAATACTATAGTCATATATGTAAATGTCAATCTGAAGATTTTAATGTTATGTTTACATAATTGAAACACAAAAAAAAAACACATACATGATACGCATATAATACGAATTTTCAGATCTAATTTGATCCAAATTTATTTATTTTCAAATTCATATTTTTAAAACATAGTATTAATTAATTTCTAGATCATCCAAATTTATTTATTTTTCTAAATTCTTAGTGTTAGAAGAACATAGCATTATTATCTCCTTCAGTTGGTGATGCACAACAGTTAATTCAGGCCTATCTTTTTCCAGAAATCTAATACAGCTGAAGCCAAGCTTTGCAAAACGTTTTAAGTGATCTTGATTCTTGAATTCTTCTAAAATTGCTTTGTCTAGGCGATTTTGAAATTGATTCAAAAGATCATCATCTATTTGTCGTCCTGGATCGAAATAAGGAAGAGAGTAGTCTTGTTGAATCAAAAGATAAAGTAAAAGTCGACCAAGTTGGTAAATATCAGTCTTTTTCACAACAAAACCACGACTGCGTTGTTCATATGAGGGTTGATAATATCCTCCATAGAAATCCTCATTCTGAGGTACTTTAGCTATAACTTCAGAGCAACCATCTGGAATAGAAATGGCGAACGAGAAATCAATTAATTTTGGAACATTTTCTGAATCTAATAGAATTGTAGACATGGGAATATATTGAAGGATAATATCCATAGAATGAGCATATGAGATTGCTTCTGCCATTTCCATGCCGACCTTTAACCTCGATATCGATGGCATTCGAGTGTAATAATCGCCCAGAATTTTAGTTCCGACAGCGCTGTTGTTGCTGCAATCAATGAATTCATAAACAGAAAAAGGGTTCTCCTGATTCTTTACACAACATCCTATGAACTTCAAAACATTCTTTTGATCCTTCATTTTTGACCCGACAATGATATCATTAAACACCATTTCAGGATCACATCGATTCTCCAGTTTGTACTTCTTGATGAAAACGGTTTCACCTTTCAAAACACCTTTGTATAGATCGAAAAATGGTTGATATGAAATTAGAATTCCGAAACTACACTCTTTTGCAGAAACGAATCCAATAGAATTGGCCTTACCATAGTCAACAATCTTTCGGATTACATTCTTGGGAAATTTGTTTTCCCTTTCTATTCCAAAACAGCCACTCATTGTCCCCTCTTTTGGTTCCCCCTTAAACCAAGGCTTGCAAGTTGTTTGATTTTGAAAAGATCTGATTGTGAGAAGGATTTGCTGTATTATATTGTTGGTTTGAGAGATGCAAAGAATTTCATGAATTTATAGGAGAAGAAATAGCAAATTAAGGATTTGAAATTCATTTCAATAATCAATCATAGCGCACGCTTAACATATTTAAGATAATTCTGATTGTCATAGAATCTTCAAGTGTGCAACTTGTTTAAATTTCCTTAATAATTATTATAATAAATTGTGCTTTTTTTTTTTTTTCTTAATTCGTTTTTCTTATTTTAGAAGAATTCAAGAATCAAGATCACTTAAAACTTTTTGCAAAGCTTGGCTTCAGCTGTGTTATATACCGGGAAAAAAGATAGGCCTGAATTAACTGTTGTGCTTAGTGTTTATAGATCGGGCTGTGGCCCAAAAAAATTTATTTCTTACCCAGACTCGGATTAGGTTGGGCCGAGACCAAACCGGCCCAAAAACTCATCAATATTTATAATAATATTAAAAATTATTTTTATAGTAATATTTTAATTAAATTCAAAAAAATTTAATTTTTAAGTAGTGAACAATAATTCGAGCCGAATCAGAGTGCCTCGAATTAAAAGTATTTTTATCCAAACCTGATCCAATACAAACTGAGCCTGTCAAATAGGACAGGTAGTTGAACAGGTCTATGCATGACCAACTCAAGGAGATACAATGTTATGATTGAAAAATATGAATTTAGAAAAATAATTTTGGGTGATCTAGATAATAATGCTATGTTTAAAAATATGAATTTGAAAAAAAATAAAAATAGATGAAACTAGATCTAACAATCCTTTTATGCGTATCTCATGTATTTTTTTCGTATCGACTATGTAGACATAATACAACATAAATTAATAAATGTGCTAAAATCTTAAAAACGTATATGACACATGCATTAAACTTGTCATTTAACATGTTTAAACATGTGTTTCAAATTATTTCCAAAATTATCAGGTCTTGAATGAAAAACAACTTAAACGGATATTGGTTTTAGACACTTAACATTTAAATGTCTATACTCTTACTCCAAAATACTCCATATTGAAGCATAAGTAACCAAGAAAATGAACTCTAGAGCTAGAAAAGGAGTTGAAAACGGGCATACATAAATAAAAGAAGACTACCTATGTTACTCGGATTCGAATGTGAATGTCGAATATAGATATGTGTCTAACAAGGCATATTTAATTTTTTTAAAAGTTTTTTCATGTATTTGGAAAATGCTTGGAGGATCATATCATGAATATACATCGGACACGGGTGTTTGAACACGAATACTTAAAAAAAAAAAAAAAAGTTGGAGCAACAAAATAAAAGGTCACACCAACCTATGTTACTCGGACTCGAATGTGAGTATCGCATACATGTATATATTCGACATAAGTATGTGCATTTTTTTTAAGTTTTTCCATGTATTTGAAAGGTCCTTGGAGGGTCATATCCCATACCCATGCTCAAATATGAGTCGAATACGAATGTCGACATAAATACTTTAAGAAAAATGAAGAGTCAAAACAACATAAACACCAACAATTAGACATTATATCCCGAAACCAATTAAATGCAACTGAAAACATTCATTGCAGCAAAAAAAAAAAAAAAAAAAAACATCCACTACAAGAAAATCCATACTTGATCAAAACCAAGAAGTAACAAGCTTAGAATCAAATCCTTAAACGTACTACAAAAATTAACTTATCTTGAAACAAAAAAAAAAAAAAACAGATGACCCAAATTCAAACCAATTGAAACTCTTGTCAATTGTATAGCACATCAGTCACCCTTTTTCCTGAAAGAGCATCCCTCGGTGAGTCTAGCTCTACCTCCTGTCGGCTGGCAAAGAACAGTTTGACAGTTACCACACACCACCACAGTTTGAGAGTGGCTAAACACAGTTGTTCTGTCAAAAACCAAAAAAAAAAAAATTGTAAGAATGAAGAGAATTCTTTCTTCCGACTCTTCATTTTTCTTGAAGTACCCGTGTCCGACACATATCCGGACATGAGTAGGAGGATACGATCCTCTAAGGACTCTCCAAATACATGGAAAAACTTAGAAAAATTGAACCCGTATCGGATGCATACCCGTATTCGACACTCACACCCGAGTCCAAGTAACATAGGTGAATCCTATCTATATTACCAGACTCTTTATTTTTCCTAAAATACTTGTATCCAACAAATGTGTTCGACACATACTCGGACACGAATATAGAAATATGATCATATATTCCAAATATATGAAAAAACTTTTAAAAAAAATTGAGCATCCCATGTCAAACTCATACTCATATCCGACACTCACCTAATTCTCATATAAAATAGAATTTCATACATAATTCAGAAAACATACATTTTTAAAGATCCAAAGACAATTCAGACAATAAAAGAACTTACATATTGAAACAGCCTTGACATTTCACATCCTTTACAAAGAGTAAAAGAACAAAGTTAACCCCAACATATTTATATGCAAATATAAGATATAGATCAAAGGGTGAAACAATACGAAACAAAGAACAAGGTTTTAACAAATTACCATGAAGAAAGAATTGGGAGACTGAACTAAACGCTTGAGTTTGTGCTTCTTCTTCTCAAGTTCTGCTGGAGGATTCAACAAATCGATATCATTTTGAAGAACCTAATAATTACAAGTTTTAAACAACCTCAAATCAGGTTCAATTACAAAAACAACATAACATAAACAAGAAGAAAACAAACAGGAGCTTGAACATACCATTTTTGGTTTGGTTTAAGAGCAACCTGAAAACCCTCCAAGCTTGGTAGGCGGCTGAAGAAGGAAGAACAGAATGCCAATGTGATCATTTTATATTGGTTGCCCTAGGTCGGGTGAGACAAAAACACAGTAAAGCCCATGGTTTGAAACATTAGTCCAAACTTTTGCAACATTAAATTTGGATTTATGTTTGAGCCCAGATTTGTTCTAGATAATTGGGTTAGGCCTAGGGGAGAAGCAGCCCATTTTTTTAAGCTTTAGCTTATATATTGAAAAGAATTCCAAACCCTTAATTTGATTATTGAAATATATATATATAAAATCATGGTGAAACTTCTTTATTTTGATTTACCAAAAAAAAAGAATTCAGAAAAAAAAAATTATTATAATAATTATTAAAGAAATTTAAACAAGTTGCACACCTGAAGATTCTATGACAATCAGAATTATTCTAGATTTGCTAAGCATTCGATTTGATTATTGAAAAGAATTTCAAACCCTTTACTTGATTATTGAAAAAATATATATAATCATTGTGAACTTCTTTATTTTGATTTACCAAAATAAAGAAAAACGAATTAAGAAAAAAAAGCGTAATTTATTATATTAATTATTAAAGAAATTTAAACAAGTTGCACATGCACCTAAAAAATCTATGACAATCAGATTATCCTAGATTTACTAAGACGTGCGCTATGATTTAATTATTGAAAAGAATTTCAAACCCTTAATTTGCTATATCTTCTCCTATAAATTCATGAAATTCTTTGCATCCCCTCAAACCAACAATACAGCAAATCCCTCTCACAGTCAGCTTGGTTTAAGTGTGGATTTAATTTACGTACCAAAAAGAGGGACAATGAGTGCCTGTTTTGGATTGAAAAGGCCAAAAAAATTGCCAAATAATGTGATCCGAAAGATTGTTGACTATGGTACGGCCAATTCCATTCGATTCATTTCTTCGGAAGAGTTAAAGATAGCAACCAACAACTATATATGGTTTTGAAAATAAGATTTTAGAGCGATATTTTTTCGATCTATACAAAGGTGTTTGGAAAGGTGATACCATTTTCATCAAGAAGTACAACCTGAATCGATGTGATCCTGAAATGGTGTATAATGATATCTTTGTTGGGTCAAAAATGAAGGATCAAAAGAACGTTTTGAAGTTCATAGGATGTTGTGTAACGAAAGAGGAGATTAGCCCTTTTTCTGTTTATGAATTCATTGATTGCAACGATGGCGCTGACAGAACTAAAACTCTTTACAATTATTAATCTCAAATGCCATCGATATCGAGGTTAAAGGTCGGGATGGACATGGCAGAAGCAATTGCATATGCTCATTCTATGGATATTATCCTTCAATATCTTCCCATGTCTACCATTCTATTAGATTCAGAAAATGTTCCAAAATTAATTGATTTCTCGTTCGCCATCGAAATTCCAGATGGTTGCTATGATATTGTTAAAGCTAAACGTCAGAATAATATGGATTTCTATGTATCCACCTTCGCCTGAACAACGCAATCGTGGTTTTGCAGAGAAAAAGACTGATATTTATCAACTTGGTCGACTTTTACTTAATCTTTTGATTAAATATCGGTCTCTTTCTTCTTTCGCTCCTCCAAGTGGTTTCAAACATTTTCAAGATCGCTCAGGACAATTCGTAGACGAAGCAATTGTAGAAGAATTCAGGAATCAAGATCACTTACAACGTTTTGCAGAGCTTGGCTTCAGCTGTGTTAGATTTCTAGAAAGAGATAGTCCTGAATTAACTGTTGTGCATGACCAACTGAAGGAGATAATAATGCTATGTTCTTCTAACACTACGAATTTGGAACAATAAATTTGGATTATCTAGATGATAATGCTATGTTTTAAAAATATGTATTTGAAAAAAATGTGTCAAAATTTTAAATACGAATACGATATGTATATTAAACGTGTCGTGTCGTGTCAGGTGATGTTATATTTATACATAATAAAATATATAAATTTTATTTTAAATGTTTCAATGGGATAATTAGGTCAAACTAGGATCATTGAGATTTTTATAATTGTTGATCCATGTTATAAAAGGAGCAAAAAATGGGGAAAGAAAAAACTTGAAAGAATTATACTATGAACCTGGATTCCAACATATTTAAATGGTTGGTAAAAAGAAATTAGAAAACAAAGCATCAAACTCAAGTTGGTATCAAAGCTAATATTTGAGTCTTAATTCTGCCCATGCACATTTGTATTTCTCTGTAAATAGGCAGGTTCTGTGGACAGCATGGATGCAAGCTTGTAACAGTTGAATATCATAGTATTAAAATGCGGCTGTTACGCAGCGTAACGCAATTTGAGATATCCGCATTATATTATACCCGTTTTGTAACATCCGCGACACTATCAACTTTTTTGAAACATTATCAAATTCACATCCGCGACAACTGCGATGCATTACGTAACGTCCGCGACATCCGCAACCGCATCCTCGATCGCGATTTAGAACTATGGTTGAATCAATGATTTGAGCCACATCGGCAGGTGGATATTGTGGCTCTGCACATGATGCACTCAAAAGAGCGTATCTTATTTAACCTTGCACTAAAAAGATCTATTGTAAGTATAGTAGTTAGCAAGGGTCGAGTCCACAAGGATTGGTTTTTAATTTATAAATTATTGGCTTATAAATTAGATTCAAAGAAAACAAAAGTAAAAAGGGAAATTTTGAGATGTTTTAAAACTAAAGCAAACAAGAAAAGTAAAAAGCAAATAAGTAAGATGAAATCAAATATAAGAGAAATATAGTTAATGTTTCATTCTCCACCACTAGACATCATTGAGAATCAATAATTAGATCTATCAACATCAATTAACTATCAAAATTATCAACTGTAGATAACAACAAGCTCTGTTACCCCAATTTTTCCTTAGTTCGGCGTTAAATAGAACAAGCTCTCTATTTAATTTCTAACCACTAGACAACCTAGAATAAGCTCTGTAAATTTAATATAATGGCAGCTTTATGATGAGAAAGATAGGTTAATCTAGGCAACAAACACATAAGCTCGGATTGTTTAACCTATGTTATGTTCACTTTACAATTATCGAAAACTTGACCATAATCATTAATCACAATTTGCCACTTATGAATAGGAAATCAAGACAATTACACGGATCAAGACTCCTAAACTAGCATTAGACAATTATCAAGATATATCTAGTTTGCAACCTAAACAAATCAAGACAACATCATGAACAATTTTTATGGAAGAACATAATCAACTTTGGTAGAAAATTAATGATAGATAAAATCTGAAAATTAATTACACAACATGTCTAGGGCTTTGAAATCACCCTTAACCAAAGAGAAGTTTAGCCTAGCATAAGCATTATTAACATAAAAGAAACTAAGAAGAAAAACTAAAAGAAAACTAAGAGAATGGAGAAGAAGAAGAAGAATAATGATGATCCTTGAGTCTCCTCCAAAGATGGTATTTATAGAGTTTTAAAACCCTGGAACAACTTGCCACACAAGTAATTCAGGAGGCATAAAAATCACGTTTTTCCAAGTTTTCCCGTGTTTTTGCGGTTTTTGGGCGCCGCGGCATCGGGCATTCTGTCTTCCATTTTTTTGCTGCATCTTTTTTCACTTTCTTAGCTGATTTGGATGTCTATTTCTTGTCTGATTTAAGCGTGTAAACTACCGTTGGAAAGGTATTCAACTCAGCTTCAAAAGTCAAGTAGAAAGTTTATTCAAATAAAGACTTTAACATCATATTTTCTTTGCAACAAGCTCCGGAGGTCAAATTTGTCTGATTACTTTGCAACAAGAAATTGATCTTTTTGACTCCCGAGTCTTCTTCCATCTTGTGATTATGATTTTGTAAGCTCTTTACCATCATTATTGATATCTTTTGACTTTATTCTCCTTATTTTACCTAAAATTCAAAAACATAATATAATTAATCAAAATAAAGATATAAGACATAACTAAACTAAGAATAGAAAGGGCATAAAATGTATATTTTATGAACTTATCAAATACCCCCACACTTAGCTTTTTGTTAGTCCTTGAGCAAAACAAAAAAAAAATTACAACTAATCCTTTCAATACAAATAAAAATTTCAAAAAGTATCCCTTGTTTTTGCAATATGTCTCAAACATTCCAGTCTATATTTAGAACAAGGGTAAAAATATAAATATGTTTAGGCTAAGTGTAAGATATGGTTACCAATAAAATAGCTTAATCAATATAGGCTCAAATTGGCTCATTAGGGGGATGTTCTCTTGGAACATCAATAATGGATGACTGTTTAGCCCTGGTTATAATCCTAATGCCTCTATCATATTCATGTAGTCATATATCAATATAGTCTCAAAACGGTTTAAAGCAAGTTCTAGAGAAACATGTAATCATAAAAGCACTCAAGAAAGAAATTAGATTGATATGTATAATGCATCAATCATATAGGCTCAAAACTCACAATGATGATTATACAAGTCAATATTAAGTCTAAACATGTTTCTTTCTCAATCAACATATCATATTAACAATAGCTCATGAAAAATAGTAATGTCAAGCTTAATTCTCATGAAAATCTTACCACTAATGATCAGTTTCAAACCTATTCAATTCATATCTCATCATAGTATTGAAAGTAACTAAAACACACTAAAAAAAATTAAAAGACTCAAAACAAAACAAAAAATAACTAAAGAAAATCCTAAATTCTTGCCCCGCACTTAATTCTTACATTGTCCTCAATGTAATGCTATTAACCCAAATGCAAGAATCATGTGCAAAAGAAAAGAACTAAGAAACAAACTAACTAAAGAAAAAAAAAAGATGAAATGATGGAGAGTAAAGAATAGCAAATCTGATTATAATATGTGCTCTCCATCCTTTTGAGTTGCCTCCCAAGAAGCGCTTGGTTTATTGTCCTCAGCCTGACTTGGACCCATGCCATCATCCACACCGTATTCTTGAATACTTCAAATGATCCGATGGTGGTTTTAAATCCAATGTTGGTGCCTGCAAAAGAAAAGGTAGACGTTTCTCATTAGATAAATGAAGATTAATAGCTAAAACGTCATATCTTTTATTACAAGATGGCAACACTTGCAAAGTTGCCAATGCTTCCTCCACATGTTCACTTAACACGGTTTCATCTTTAGAGGTCTCCATGCCATCAATGTCTATATCCTTGCCTCTTAACTCAAAAGTTGTTTGTACTAAAGAGTCAAATGTACCTATTGCATAAACAGAATGTATGTCACTAGGATATCTCATGGCTTCAAAGATATTGAAAAAGATTACATCACCATCAAATTCCATAGTGAGTGTGCCATCATTAATATTAATTATTGCCTTGGCTATTTTTAAGAACGGTCTTCCTAATAAAATAGGTGTTAGGTTGGAAGACATCTCATCTTCCATGTCAAGTACATAAAAATCAGTAGGAAAGACCAATTCATTAACTTGCACAAAAACATTCTCTACAACTCCTCTAGGATAAGTATTAGAACGGTCAGCAAGTTGTATTATAACACCGGTTTCCTCTAATGATCCTAGTTTCAAAGAAGCGTAAATTGAGTATGGCATAACATTGATAGATGCTCCTAAGTCTAGCATAGCATGTGCAAACCTGGTGTTGCCTATTTTACAAGGAATGGTGAATATACCTGGATCCTTGCATTTGGGTGGGAGTTTCTTTTGAAGAACAATCGAGACATTCTCTCCCATACTTACCTTCTCATTACCTTTGAGCTTCCGTTTAGATGTGCATAATTCTTTCAAGAACTTTGCATAACGGGGCACTTGCTTTATGGCACCTAGTAAAGGAATGTTCAACTCTACTTTCCGGAAGGTTTCCAAAATTTCCTTCTCTTGCTCCTCCTTCTTGGACTTTGATAACCTGCTAGGAAAATGTGGAGGAGTTATATAAGAAGGAAAACATGGTTTAGGAGTTACCTTTTCTAATGGCTCATTGGGATGTGAAGATGATGCCATGGTGTTGTCCTCCCCTTGAGCACTATTCTTTTGTGGTGTCTCAAGCTGTTTCCCCACTTCTTTCCTTAGTTCTTCGTTAAATAGAACAAGCTCTCTATTTAATCTCTAACCACTAGACAACTTAGAAAAAGCTCTCTAAATTTAATGTAATGGCAGCTTTATGATGAGAAAGATAGGTTGATCTATGCAACAAACACATAAGCTCGAATTGTTTAACCTATGTTATGTTCCACTTTGCAATTATCGAAAACTTGACCATAATCATTAATCACAATTTGCCACTTATGAATAGGAAATCAAGACAATTACACGGATCAAGACTCTTAAACTAGCATTAGACAATTATCAAGATATATCTAGTTTGCAACCTAAACAAATCAAGACAACATCATGAACAATTTTTATGGACTAACATAATCAACTTTGATAGAAAATTAATGATAGATAAAATCTGAAAATCAATTACACAACATGTCTAGGGCTTTGAAATCACCATTAACCAAAGAGAAGTTTAGCCTAGCATAAGCATTATTAACATAAAAGAAACTAAGAAGAAAAACTAAAAGAAAACTAAGAGAATGGAGAAGAAGAAGAAGAAAAAGAAGAAAAAGAAGAAGAAGAAGAATGATGATCCTTGAGTCTCCTCCAAAGATGGTATTTATAGAGTTTTAAAACCCTGGAACAACTTGCCGCACAAGTAAGTCAGGAGGCATAAAAATCACATTTTTCCAAGTTTTTCCCGTGTTTTTGCGGTTTTTAGGCGTCGCGACGCCGAGCATTCTGTCTTCCATTTTTTTGCCGTATCTTCCTTCACTTCGTTAGCTAATTTGGATGACCATTTCTTGTCCAATTTGAGTGTGTAAACTACCGTTGGAAAGGTATTCAAGTCAGCTTCAAAAGTCAAGAGGAAGTTTATTCAAATAAATACTTTAATATCATGTTCTCCTTGCAACAAGCTCTTGAGGTCAAATCTGCCTGATTGCTTTGCAACAAGAAATTGATCTTTTTGACTCCCGAGTCTTCTTTCATCTTGTGATTATGATTTTACCATCATTATTGACATCTTTTGACTTCATTCTCCTTATTGTACCTAAAATTCAAAAACATAATAAATTAATCAAAATAAATATATAAGACATAACTAAAACTAAGAATAGAAATGGCATAAAATGTGTATTTTATGAACTTATCAAATACCCCCACACTTAGCTTTTTGCTAGTCCTCGAGTAAAACAAAATAAGTTAAAATAAGAAAATCTAATCTAATCCACTTTCGTAGGAAATCACAGTGGCACTTAGCATGTGATACAAGTCTTTAAACCCCTAGGTGTCCCTAGTGGACAAGTTTAGTCTCGTGAGGTTTATTAGGACGATACTCACAAACATTGAAAACATAAAAATAATAATACATAAATAAAAATAATAATTATAACTAATCCTTTTAATATAAATTAGAGAAAATCATTGGATAAGTCTTATAAACTAATCAATAGTTCAAAGAATTTCATAAAAAAATCATGCTTGAATGTAAATTGTTTGAGTTAAGCCAATATTAACATAACATATCTCAATAAAAATAATGCATATTCAAACTTAATCTCAACTTCTCACTTAGGATACTCTCATGATTTTCACTCAAGATAGTAGTGGTAAAGTGTTTACACTCAATTAATCTCATGAAAATAGTTCTATCATATGCTTGTTTGTCCACCTATTCTCAACTATTTAGATCATACAACTTCATGAATCAAGAGGTCTTTAATCAAGGTTGTAATGGGGCCAATGGGTAATAATGTGGTTAAAGAATAAAAAGGAAAAGATATCACAAAGGCTCCAAGATTTCATAGAATTTAGAGACAAAAATAAGATTTTTCAAATAGAACTTTCTCAATATTCCTTGGAAGTACATAATCACATAGGCTGGATATTTCATGTTGAGCCTTTGCTTCATTCTAACCAACCTTGTAACATTCTTTTTCTTTTTTATTTTCTTTAACTAGAAGTTCAAGAGATGGTTCAATTTTTTTTTTCTTTTCATTTTTTTTATGGGAATGTATTTTTACAATGTTCCCTTTTTTTTTCCTCTTGACTTTTGCCTTTCTCCTCCCCCACACTTATCTTTTGTTCTAACCCAAAATTTCAAAAAGTATCCCTTGTTTTTGCAATATGTCTCAAACATTCTAATCCATCTTTAGAACAAATATAAAGATATAAATGTGTTTAGGCTAAGTGTAAGATGTGGTTACCAATAAAATAGCTTAATCAATATAGGCTCAAATTGGCTCACTAGGGGATATTCTCTTGGAACATTAATAACGGATGGCTGTTTGGCCCTGGTTATAATCCTAATGCCTCTATCATATTCATGTAGTCATGTATCAATATAGTCTCAAAATAGTTTAAAGCAAGTTCAAGAGAAACATGTAACCATAAGAGCACTCAAGAAAGAAATTAGATTGATATGTATAATGCATCAATCATATAGGCTCAAAACTCACAATGATGATTATACAAGTCAATATTAAATCTAAACATGTTTCTTTCTTAATCAACATATCATATTTACAATAGCTCATGAAAAATAGTAATGTCAAGCTTAATTCTCATGAAAATCTTACAACTAATGATCAGTTTCAGACCTATTCAATTTATATCTCATCATAGTATTGAAAGTAACTAAAACACACTAAAAAAATTAAAAGACTCAAAACAAAACAAAACAAAATAACTAAAGGAAATCCTAAATTCTTCTTGGGCGTCGCGGCGCCGAGCATTCTGTCTTCCATTTTTTTGCTGCATCTTCCTTCATTTCTTTAGCTGATTTTAATGACCATTTTTTGTCCGATTTGAGCGTGTAAATTACCGTTGGAAAGATATTCAAGTCAGCTTCAAAATTCAAGAATAAAGTTTCTTCAAATAAAGAATTTAACATCATGTTTTCCTTGAAACAAGCTCCGGATGTCAAATCTGTCTGATTGCTTTGCAACAAAAAATTGATCTTTTTGACTCCCGAGTCTTCTTCCATCTTGTGATTATGATTTTGTAAGTTCTTTACCATCATTATTGACATCTTTTGACTTCATTCTCCTTATTTTACCTAAAATTCAAAAACATAATATAATTAATCAAAATAAAAATATAAAACATAACTAAAACTAAGAATAGAAAGGGCATAAAATATATATTTTATGAACTTATCAGTACATGTCTGCATGTTAGAAAGAAAACAGAAATAAGCAGAAGATTGCAATAAAAAGAACATGTATGAAGCAATGTTTTCCTTAATCTGGTGAGAGTTTGAACTTCAAGTGACAGTAAGTAGCAACAAGTTACCTGTATCATAAACTTTTGAAGGAACTTGTTCTTCGTTTTTTTCAGAAGCCTCCTGCAACTTGGGATTAGGGGCACAACCAGAGGGAATTGGTGTTGATGTACTCGAAACCAAGTGATTCCGATAATCCATACTGCCATTCTCCAGCCCTGGTGACTTTTTAGTAGAAGTTTTTTTATTTTTCTTGTAATATTGGAAAGAATTCCCACTAAAGCTTTCTTAAAATTTAGAGGGTTCTCTTCTTCTAAACCAGTGTCTCTGCCTCTAGTCTAGTGTCATTTGGAGGAAGAAAATGCTAATTAAGTTTTGTTTTGTTGTCATTGGATGTATCAATTTTGTTGCTGTTTTTTTAAGCCGGTGGGATATTAAATGGTATCAGCCTCCTTCATTGAATATTTTCCTGCTTCAATGCTTTGGTCCTACTTTTGTTGAATCCAAATCTTCTGTTACCATTTCTCTGTCTCCACTCTTATAATGAGCCGTGCATCCATTTTTTTTATTCTCTTCGTACCTGTTCGTTTATAATGTTTGACTCAATTCTTTATCTAATAAAAAAACCGATTTCGTTTGGAAAAAAAAAACACGAATACAAAGACGATGCAAATAAAAGAGATGGTGTCGTGGAATTCACCTATTCGATCATCAGTAAAATATCAATCGGTCATATTTGTATTTGTAGCCCTCATTAAATAGTTGAAAAAAACAAGAAAAAAAAATGATACAAAAAAAAGGGATTCGCAGCTCGTTACAAAAGTGAAAACACTAGTAAAAACAAGGAAATGGGGGCAAAGGATTTCTATAATTTCCTTTTGTTGGGCCTCTGAAATCATGGTGGTTGGCTTGGCTTCTTGTGCTGCTGCTCTATGCTCAATAATAAATATTTGGCTTATAAAAAGGAAAAAAAAAAAAACTAGAATACTAGATTTATTTCAATGTTAAATCTGATGGTATTGATTTTCAAGCAAGATCTGATCAGAGTTTAAATATTGATTACAATATATATATATATATAATATATCAATAAAATTAATTTGTTGCATTAATAGCAACATTTATTTGTATACAATATAATAGTATTGTTAATTAAGTAGAAATAAATAATAAAGAATTTGAAGAAGCAAGCATTAGATTGAGACACTGTTTGGAATTCCCTTGCCAGTAAGTCCACCTTCACTAGTAGGATAAAGCAAAGTGTAAGGCACATTAACAGGTCCAACACGATTCTTCAATTTCTCATCATTATTCATCTTCACAATCCTTTCCTCAATTCCCGAAAGCATTTTTCCGAATTCCTCAAAATCTGCTAATACTGTTTCATCTGATGTCCATTCTGGTGTATCTCTTTGCCCCAAATAAACCTCATCCGATGAATGCCTTGACAGAATTTCAATCAACGAAATTCCAAGCAAAGTTTGCAGCTGAGCAGTGATTGTTTTCAAGTAAACCTTGTCCGGATTCGATTCAAGTTCGGCATATTCGGAACTGCCTTTCTCAGGCATGAATCTTCGGCTTATTGTAGGACGGTTGGGGAGATAGCCTGCGTAAGGATATTGGCCGAAGTTAACTGCTGCATGAAGAGCTGAAGCCACCCATATGATAATGGTGGAAGAATCTATTAACTCTTTACGAGTCTGCATTTTAGGCCACCATGGCTCATTCTTCTTGTCGCCATGGCCTTCCTCTCGAAGTTCTTTCCACCAGGCTTGAAGCTCAGGGTCTTGTTGAACCATTTCATCGGTTTTGTAGTAAAAAGAGCAATAATCATTGACCCATTTTTCAATTGCAAACCAAATCTCCAATCCATCAACAGCATATGGATAGTCTTTTATCAGTAGGCGAAGACCATTTGGTGAATTCTTATCATCAATTGCAACTCCTCTGAAAAAAGAAAAATGGAAGAATGTCATTTATATAAAACAATAACTAAATGTACCACACAAAAAAAAATCTAATTAAAATCTTTATATTTTAGGTTAATTAAGACTTAAAACCACTCTGAATCAATATCCAGTGGATTTGTTAGACTAATTACTTGTCAACTATGAAGCACGGACACTTCTGTCAAGGGAGTGTCTAAGTGTCGGACATGTATAAGACACGGACATGGTTCCGACACAGCAGAATACGTGTCGGACACGTCAAAAAATAAGAATAAAATCGGACACGATCAAAACATCGTCAAAACATGGCTAGACACCTACGGACACGCAAAAAAAGCATATTTTTTTTTTGTTGCATTTTTCTCTAAAACATGGAATCAACAATGAGCAATTTGATTCTAATGGATTTTTTAAAGTTCAAATTTTTAAATTCAAAAATAATTTTAAAAAATTAAAAAGCTATTTGCACGATAATATTTAATTGAAAAGTATCAATTTTACATTTTTATTTTATATTATTATATAAAAATATATTTTATTACCGTGTCCTAATTTTTTAAAAATTCCCATGTAGCCGTGTTTGTGTTGTATCGTACCCGTATTACGTGTCCCTGCTTCCTAATTTGTCAATTAGTCTCTGAATTTATATTTGAATCTGATCTAGAATCATATTTGAACCATGAATTTGTCACTACTTAGCTGCAGGAAGATTTACCTTTTCTTGAGATCTGTGGGAAGTGCCTGGTCAAGCAAATTCCAATCCTTATATATTACTGAAGACATTTCCATAGAATATTTTGCAGGGAAAACTGTTAACTCTAGTAGTCCACCTCCATTAATCAGAATCTGACGTGCGAATGCATTTATGTTCATTGTGTCACGAAAGTGAGGTTGAAGAAGCTTATGAATTGGATGAACCACACTAAGCTGCCTATTTGTCGCAATCACAAATGGCTCGATCACCGCATGAGTGTTCAACCTGTGTAATCAAATTAAAAACCATATATATACATAAACCCCCCTCTCAAATTGAAGCTAAAACCAACGTATAATTGCTATTGACATTTTTAAGCCTTCCATGGCAGATATCCATCACTGAAAACAGATTTAGCGACGAATTTATTGATGATGGAATTATTCCATCATCAGTTATCAACATTACTGACGGAATATTCAATATTATCGACAGAATTTCGTCGGTAATATTTTTAATTATTACTGACGAAAATTTTATATTATCGACGGAATTTTTACGATTCCGTCGCATAGTTCCATACCAATGGCTTATGAGCTGATGAACACCAGAATCATTTACAGCTACGTAAGCTTTAGCCAGCTGCCATATGGAACCTTCAACTCCATGTTCTTCAGGCGTGTAGACCTTGCTGATAGCACCATATTGATCCCCATTTGGATTTGGCAAACTCAATTCAATTGCCAATGGCTTCAAAGTCCCGTCGTCCCTCAAAAGCAAGATGGTCCTAGACGCATAAGTTTTCGTCGTAGTAGAATTTATCCTCCTCAGGTATGGCATAAGTGTATCGTGATGATCCAATATGAACAACCTGTTGTTCCTCATTGCCTGTTCAATGAAATCTTTTCAAGTTAGAAATGCTTTAAAAAAATATATCCTGAAGCACTAGTTTAGATACTGTCTATTTTTTAATGAAATTAAGCAATATTATACAAAATATTACCTCTTCTATGGTGAGACCCTCTAAGTTGTGCTCTATGTGTTCCTTTGTTATAGCACTATTTTGATTACCATATACTTTAGGATCTAGCTTGCTTGTTGGAGGAAATTCCTGCAATTGAAAATTAAAAATAAATAAATAAAATTAGAAGACTTTAATTTATATATCCTGTTAATTTATTGAGAGATCAAGTGGCATGGAAGCAAAACAAAGATATTTTGAATTCTGAGATAAAAATTTAATGTTTTTCTATTTGTTTTCCTTCAATCTATGCCTTGACATATATAGGTACGTATGACAATGAACAGTAAAAAAATTGGATATCCGATATTATTTGACCCGTTTTTTAAGATTCAGATATTAGATTTACTATTCGTAGCTCGGTAGCGAATTCAGATATAAACCCTTACATATCTGATATCTATTTACATATTTAATTTTATATTTTTATCTTTAAAAAAATTGATATAATAAATTCGAATATTTAACAGATTTGAGAATATTGATATTTAAATCAAATGCGGATCCGGATATCAAGTAAATTAAGTGGATTCAGATATTTCAAAAATTGCAGATATCCGATCCACTTCCTTCCCGAGACAAACAATAAGAAGAAAAACAAAATCAGAATGGTATGCTCAAGCTTACTTCAAGAAGACGAATGATAACAGGGTCTACGCCAGCAAGCATTTCTCTGGCGAATTCCTCATCAGTCCTCCATGCAGTCTTACTGTCTGCTCCAATTCATTAAAAATATCGAAAGTAAAATATAATGCAGATTACGATAATTAACTCTCAAATTTATTAGCAATATATTTGATTCATGCATACCTTGAATCACTCGAGGCACTGGGTATTTGAGTAATTGTTCCCCATCAGTCCGAAAAATTTCTTTGAGCATTTCCAAGGGAATGTTTTTAAAGATATTATCAAGCAAAGGGCCAGAAGGAAGCTTAATTCCTCCATAGTAGAGTTCAAGAACATCCTCAAAAGAGTCGAATTCATTACGAGTTCGGTCAGTTAGATCTTCTAGCTCAGGTATAATGAATTGAACTATAGATTTTAGTGCATAAGCAAGAAAATCCGACAACTTCAAATGTCCAAATCGTTCATCTCTTGGAACATAAATGTTTAAGCTCATAAGAAGTGGTATCCTGCTCTCAGTGTTAGGATCTGTTTAATTATTGGAGTAAGAACAAAACCTTGTTAGACTCAAAATATATATATAAACCTATGTTGCTCCGACTCTTTATTTTTTTTGAAGTACTCGTGTCCGACATCCATGTCCGACGCATATCCGGACATGGGTATGGGGATATGATCCTCTAAGGACCCTCCAAATACATGGAGATCTTAGAAAAAATTGAACATACCCATGTCAGACACATATCCGTATCTGACACTCACACCCGAATCCGAGTAACATAGATATAAATACACGACGAAGACAATCTGATGAATGTAATTTCTTACCTGATTTTGTCGGTGGTCTGCCTGTTCTTCCTCTACGAGGATAAGGGTAGTTAGCAGATCCTCCAAGAACCGGGCGGGCGTATTCGGGATCCTTGTCGGGATTCCCCAAATCGTTGTAATAAGCATAGTCATAGACACGGTCCCATTCTTGAAGCTCTCCTTCGCCATTCCCTCTCAATGCCTTTAGCTCTTCTTCTCTGTATTTACGTAGTGCTTCTGGCATCTCATGTGGAAGGTATGTCTAGAGAAAAACATCAAACACTTGTTACCAAAACACAACATAAACCTATCTTATCCGGACTTGGGAGTGAGGATCGGATTTTCTAAGTTTTTCCTTATTTTTGGAGGATCGAATCTCTTACCTATGTCTAGGGGTGTAAACGAGAGACCTGTGCTTGCAAGCTACTCGGTTCAGTTTAAAAAAAAAAATCGAATTCGGCTCGAGCAGCTCGAGCTATCGAGCGAGCCGAATTCGAGTATCCTAATGCTTGACTCGAGTAGCTCGAGAGCCTAATCGAGCTTTTTTTATTTTTAATTAGTATTGAAAAATCTCAATTCGAACTGAGCTTAATCGAGTAATTCGATTTTTATCTCGAATCGAGCTCGAGCTTTAAAAGTGAAACTCGATCGAGCTCGAGCCGAGCTTCGAGCCTCGAATTTTGAGTCGAACTCGAGTTTCTTATTGCTTGAGCTCGGCTCGGCTCGATTACACCCCATGCCCTCATATATATGTGTTGGACACAGAAATCAAACACAAATATTTTCTAAAAAATGAAAAATTCAGCTAACATAGACATAAATTGCTTAACTATGATTTTGGTAAGAAAAAGAAGCCATAAAATCCTTTGAAACTTCAATTAATTAGAACATGTCATCTTAATTTTATAGCATTTTTTCTTTCCTTGTGTGATAAAAGTATTAAAGTATTTACCTTGTTAGTGAAAAAAACACGATCTTTTTCATATTTTTTGTCTGGATAAACCCAAGAATTGCAAACAAAATGAATCCGACCATGGCCTGGAACATGTTCAAGAGTGACAGTTTTGAGGTAGAATTCACTATGATGATTGTTTTTTATCAGTACAGCTCCAGGTGTTCCAATTTCTTCTTCATCCCAATCAAAGTTGACACTGAATTTAGATTCCCCTGCAACTGGAGAAGCATCGGTAAAACTCCAATTCTCCAAATATGACGGTTTTCCAAGCTTTCCTTGCAACCCATTAGCTGCCAACTCAAATCAATTATATAATTAGTTAAGGCTTAATTTTAAACAGCTGATAATCAATTTAGAAACAAATTATTTTATTGGTCTAACTCTTTCACTTTTTGTTTATGAATTTATATATATATATATATATATATATATATATAAATTGATAGAAGTGAAAGATAAGTATAAATTTTCATGAGCCCGGTCTAGTTTCGATTGAAATTTTAAGTTGAGCGTGAGTTATGGGTATCGTAGGTTAGGGGGTGTAATCGAGCCGAATCAAGTTTAAACTGTAAGAAGTTCGAGCTCGAGATCAATTTGAAATTCGATTTGAGCTCGATTGAGTTTTACTTTTAAAACTCGAGCTCGATTTAAAATAAAAGTCGAACTACTCGAGCTCGCTTGATAAGGTTTATTTACCTAGTAAAAAATGAGTTCGATTCCTATACTCGAATTTAAACTCGATTATTTGTACTCGAGCTGGAGCTTGAGTTCGAATTGAGATTTTTTAATACTAATTAAAAATAAAAAATATATATTAAAAATAAAAAATTTGTGTAGGCTCGCGAACTACTCAAATCAAGCATTAAGATACTCGAATTCGGCTCGCTCGACAGTTAGAGCTGCTCGAGATCAAGCTCGACTCGATAATTATCTAGTCAAATTCGAGTTTTTTCGAATCAAATCCGAGTAACTTACGAATACAAATGTCTCGTTTATATCCCTAAGATTGACCGCCATGAACAGTGTGGGATAAACGAGAGACCAATTAAGAGGAAATCCCATTGACTTGGACTTGGTCTTGGTCATTATTGATCATGTATGTAAGGTAGAGGTGCTGCCGGGCTGGATTTAATTCGGGCAGAGCTTAGATATGATATCAATATCATATATAATTGTCCAAGCCCGATCCGAAATATAGATCTCAAATTCTGTCAAAATCTACCCATATTTGTAAATAGATAGTCCAAACCCGTTTAGACCCGTCCATTTTTTTTAAAAAAAATTTAAACAAATATTTTTTATTATTTAATTTTTAGTAATTTAATTTTTTTTATTAAGTTCTAAAACATGGATAACTTAGCATATTTTTAAATATTTACACTATAATATTATATATATATATATATTTATTTTTTATATGATACAAATTACATAATATATAAAATATAAAAAAATAATATATTATATAAATGAAAAAAAGTTTGATCGGGTTCGGGCCTTGATTATTGGAGTTAAAGTCCGACCCATTTTTTAAATGAGCCTATTTTTTTTATCCAAACTCATATTTTAAATTTAATACTTTTATCTAAATTCTTTCAAATATCTTACAGTTTATAACGGGTAGCCCCTTGAGCAGATCTAATATTGTAGGGGACCATTGAGACTTTCCAAGTCTTTATGATTTTCGTGACGACTCCAGCTGCATTGCTGTAACCACTAATTTATAAAATAATAATAAATAAAAAACACAGTAAAACTGTTTCATTTGAACAAATAAGAGGAAAAGAAAAGATAGGTTCTAACAATTAGCTTGACTTGTATCGATTTTCACTTTCCTGGTATGGGGTATTTGGTAAACTGATAATTTTGAAGATAAAATGATTATTTATACGAATATAATAAAAAAATAATTAAAATACGATATAAAAAAATAATACAAATACGACACAAATATAAAAATATATCAAATTTATATAATAAAAATTATTAATATGTTAAATTTTATATAAATATATAATATCAACATGATTATGAAAAAAAATATATAAATAGAAGACAAATTTTTAATATATCCTTAAAACTTTTCCAAAATTATTTATTTATTTATTTCTATTGGGTGGGAAAAAAAAATAGTGCAAGCCCTGTGAATGCACATGCTATATATGACTCTTTGGTGTATGAGAGAGAAACAGAACTTTTCTTAATTGCCATCTTCAAGGAAGATGTGGAGCTATTTCCATCACTTAAAATGATCTATCCTTTTATCCTCCTAAATAACTGTTTTCTTAAATAAATTTTTTATTAAAAAAAAATCATTTAAATAGAGCTTTGTATATATATCAATTTTTAAGTTTTTTTTATGAAACAATTAATAGTTAATTAGTACCAAATGGTACTTAAAATTTCATCTAAAAAGAACATGATCCATTGCTTTATTTTCTTGCTATAAATTAATAACATAAGCAAGATTTTTTTCAGACATAACAATTAACAAACATGATTTGATATTTTTTTTCTTTTCAGTTTTTTTCGGATGAAATAAAGTTAGGAAAAAAAAAATTAAAACTCACCAGGATCACCATTTTCAGCACTGATAAGCTGCAAAGAAACTTTTTTCCCTAACAATTCATGAATCCCATCAAGAAAAGATGCATGGAAATCATTAAAGTCCAAAACATTTTTTTTCATCAAAACAACAGTGCCCTTAATCTTCTCCGATTTAACCTTCTTGCTCCCATTGTCGCCGGCGACGGCGGCGGCCGCTGCGTCGAGTAAATGGCCGAGCATCTTGAGAATTTTCTTCTCTATAGAAAGGAAAAGAATACTAAGATGATGATTATAATGGTGGTGAAAGAATATATTCAATCCTTTGGCTTAATTAATTGGTTGAATGTGATAATTTGTGATGAAGGGTTGGGGTCTTGGGGGAGTATTTATAGAGAAAAATTGGCCTACCTAACTAAGCCTAAAGGGAAGCTTTATTAATTTACTTTTGTGTTCATATGGGAGAGTTTCTGTTAAATTTCCCTTTAAGTAAAGACTTGGTTAAAAAGTATAAAGCATTTTGGTCTTTGCAAGTTTATCTTGTTGGATAAATTCTCTCTTTTGAGATTAATTATCGACTTAAAATGAGAAATCAACTCAGCTCTTTCGAGATTGTGTAAGGATGATAATGGATAATGTGAATTCGAATATTTATAATTATTCGATTTATTTTTTGTGGATTCGGATAAATTTGGATTCGGATATTATCTGTAGCGGATGAGGAGCGGATGAGGATACGAAACCTTGAATATCCATTATCCGAATCCGCATTACTTATGCGGATAACGGATTCGGATATCTAAATCCGCTATCCGAATCTGCTTATTTTTGTTAATTCGGATTCGGATATCCGAATCCATTATCCGTTTATTTGAATTTAAATTTTTTATTTTTTATTTTGATTTAAATTTTTTATTTATTGAATTAGGATATTTAAGAAATTTGGATATCCTGCGAATAATGTTATTTAATTCGGATTCGGATAGTAATATTCGGATTTAATACGGATAATAAACGAATTCAAATTTTAAAATAAATTTACGAATTCGAATTCAAATTCAAATATTATATATATAAAAAAAAAAAACAAATATTCGATCTGCTATCATCTTTATCTATGTGCTAGCTGAAACTGTTTCTCATCTGAACGTTGTCTTTCTGGATCTTTTCGTATAAAACATTTAAGGGATTCACAATTATTCAATAATTTCAAGTACTTAGTTTACATCTGTCGATCAAATATAAATAAATGAGATAAAAGTTAATATGAAGTAAAATAAAACAAAACAGTGTTTTTTTTTATTTTTACTTTTCATACATTTTCTTCTTAATGTTCTTTTATCATATTAACTTTAAATTTCAAAGTACGTTCCGAAAATTAAATTCCGTTGTCCTTTGACATTTTTTTTATCTTTGCAAATCACTTCCAATCATTGTCGGACAAGCTTCAAAAGATCATTTTGCTCAACTTACCGAAAGACGTGGACAGAAGCTAGCCAAGTCTCTCTTTTTTTTTTTTTTTTTTTATCAATTTTGCTTAACTATATAATTTCTAATTTTTGGGGTTATTAAGAAAGGTGGACCCTTAATTGGAAAGCAAGAAATGTTAGAATTTAATGTTTTGTCAATGATACGAGAACTCTTCATTTTACGTGATCGTTGAGCCAAAACTTAAATATGTCATATCTTGTAAGGTATTCAACAATGATAAATGCATGTATTTTTTTGTTTTTGTTTTTGTTAATTCATGCACATTTTTGTTTAAAGTATTGATTTTTAATTTTAATTAACTTGATTATAAAAAGAAAAACTTAATTTAAGTACGTGTAATTAATGGTCTTTGATTTTATTATTATTATTATTATTATTAAATAGAATTGTTGATTTAGGTTATGAAATCTTTTATTCTTTGTTGGTGTGCTTTTGGTGGACTGATATATATGACAAAGTCTGTCTTTTTTTTATTCATTCATTTTATCTTTTAGTGAAAACCAAAGACGACTCTATATATGTCACACTTAAAACAAGTAATTATTTAAAAAGCCAAGTTGTAAATATTTACGTTTGTCAGAAACCAAGAACAATTCCTTTTAAGATCGGCATCATAGGACGACGACGTGAATTATTGTCTATGAAATGAATATACATGCAAATATATATATAAATACATATATATAATTAGAATTGGTACATACACTATGTGGTGGGTTTTTTATTTTATTTTTTAAAAAATAATTTTGAAAAGAACAATTATTTAAATGGTTTTTTTTATGTAAAAGTGAATATTTTTGTAATTTTATATTTTATTAAATTTTAAAAATATTTAGATATCACTGATTTCATATTTATTATAATATTTTTTAATCTATTTTGATAATTTCTCCAACTGAATTGATATCACTTGACTCGTGACACCAGCTCAATCAGGGACCTTATTATTTTTAATATATTTTTGAATATTTCTTAAACTAAGTTAGTGTCACTTAATTAATTCATGACAATAATTCAATCAGCTTTACTATTAGTATAGATATATAAATTATCTTATTCATTGTAAGTAAAGTTTTTAAAATTCACAAACAGTTTAGCAGAGTAACACATATCTTTTGATTATATTAAAAAAAATTAATTAAAAAATAGGATATGTGACAACCTCATAATTCCGTTTGTGAAATTAAAAATTTCACCGCTAATATATAAAAAACGAACTCATATATATACACACGTGGTAAACGTATATATACTCTTTTGTCTACTAGTTTAAATGTTTAATGGTAGGCACTTGGTAAATAATATTGTATACTCTTTTGTCTACTAGTTTAATGTAGACTTTTTTTTAAAAAAATATATAAACTAAATATATATATATATATTCTTAAAATTTTGTAATATCCTCAAAATTGTATCTGAGGTTGCAGAAGATTAAAGAAATATTAACTAAATTGTGGAAAGAAAATAAAGGAAAAAAAAAGAAAGAATTTGTTTTTTATATAAAAGAATTCGTTTTTTATATATTGATTCCACACGCAAATTAAAAGATTGTTAAATATTTTATTTTTTTAAAATTAATTTTTTTAATTAAGAAAAAAAACTAAAGAATTAATTGTTAATTATGTGATTAATTTTTTGGTAATGACAATGAACATGATATGCCAAAATGATTCTTGTCAAAAGTGATAGTTTTTAATCCGACAAGGCATCCTTCTTTTTTTTGGCTTTAAACTCAAAGGAACTTAAAATGAAAAAAGAATTCAAAAGAATGGAATAGGAAGGGTTCTTTTCAATATTATATCCCATCTTCCACTAACTTTCATCTACATTCTGGTTTTTTTTTTTTTTTTTTGGAATTTTGAATATATGCCATTTGTTTCCTTCTTGCTTAGCAGCCCTTTGAATTTATAGGGAATAAAGACATAAAAAAAAACATTATTCTCTTTTAGACCTATTCATGGATTGGGTCGAGTCGTGACCCGATTTTTTTCACATCCTTTATTCAAGTCTAGTCCCGAGCCGATCCGTAAGCTCGAATTCACTGTTTAAAAAATTATTAAAATATTAATTTTTATATTAATATTTTTATATTTTATAATTAAATTTAAATATAAAATATTTTTATTAATAAATAATTATTCAAATCGGAACGACTTGAATTAAAAAAAAAAACTTGTTCAGCTCTGACCAATACAAGTCGAACTTGTCGAACTGAACGGTAATCTAACCCTTGAAAATATCTATTTTCTATGAAACCACGTGTGTTTGCATGAGATTAAATGAAATATATACAGAATCCATATTTTTTTTTTGTTAGGTTGAGAATGTTGTCTTTTTTGGAAAAACAAAAATGATTTATTTTGTAAAATGTCTAACTATTTTTTACAAGAATTTTCTTTTTCTTTTTTTGGTGTGTGCATGTTGATAAGATTAATTCTTTATCATCCCATGAATTCCATCTTAAGTAATAATATGAAATATGCCAATCATTCTTGAACAATTTAATCATTTAGCTTTTGATATATTTAAATCATTTTTCCATATATAATAGACTTTTGTCTTATAAAAAATGATAATGTTGTTTTGACATTTATTTATATATATATATATATATATATATATGTGTGTGGGGGGTAGCTGAGGAATGTCAAATTTCAACATAAAATATATATGCGTTTCCAAAGCATATTTTACATTTTATAACTTGAGACTCTAATTTAGATATTTTCAAGTAATTTGATTCTTAAATTTAAAACCTCAGATTTATATATGTGATAATTAAAAAAAAAAAAAAAAGGCTATCTCTTATTATATAAGTAGAAACTAAAACAATTCATGAGTTGTGTTGGGCCTAGGGATGGCAATGGAGCGGGGCAAGGGCGGATTTTGCAGTATCCGCTCCCGCCCCGTCATAGTATTGCTCTGCCCCGCTCCACCGTGGATGTTGAAATTTCAATGCCACTACCACCTCCATGGATGTCGGTTACATCCATAACCACCTCGCTCCGCCCCATTTGATATTTATTAATTATTTTTATTTTTTTAAAATAATAAAGCATTGTAAAAAAATTTAAATATAAATTCAATATAAACATGTTTCTAATCTAGGGAAAAAAATAAAATATTAGGTTTAGGTTTTAAAAATAATAATAAAATAAAAAGTTTAATTATATTATTTTATTATTCTTTTAAAAGCTAAATATTTAAAGGTAAAATTGTAATTTCAGTATTCGGGGCGGTGTGGAGCAGTCAATACCACAACTATTCCATCCCCGCCTTTCTAACAGAAAAAACCACACCGTCCCGCTCCACCTTCATTGTTCAAAAAAAAAAAAAAAAAACCTCTCCATTCGGATCGGATCGGTTCGAAATCCATCGATTAGATCAAGTTTTGTCATCCCTAGTTGGGCCAAATCCAGATGTAAAAAAATTATTTGTTCAAGACTCGATATGGCTTATCAGATTTGAAAAACTTGTTTTATTATTTTAAAATATTATATTAATATTTTTATATTTTTGTAATTAAATTTAAATAAAATAAAATATATTTATTAAATAGTAATCTGAACCGACTCGAATCTCAAATTTCATATCACAAACCTAGTTAAATTTGAAATAAATTTATCAGACCAATGAATAATTCAACTTTTGAACAAATCTAATCAAAACGCGATAAATCTTTTTTTTTTTTTTATGAGGCCCAATAAATCTCTTATGCGTAAAGCTAGGTAATTGATATATTTACTATTTTAGTATTCCGTAATAGCACTAATGTTTTTGCCATATTTTCGGTTAACAAACTAATCTAATTTTATATCTACCGTTTCGAATTCTAGTTAGCCATCAATTCAGTTTGGCAGTAGTCTATTTCTTTATTTCTTTATTATTACTGACCATTATTAATTAAATAAATATTTTTCTTACTATCACACTTCTAGCATTTGGCTATGATAAAGGAATTTATTTACAGAAAGATTTTCAATTTTTTTTTTTTATAAAAATTTCGACATTTATTATATTTTTTTAAATATTTTATCACACCTAATAAAATAAATTTAATTAATATTTTTTACGATAAAGACAATAAAGTAATCCCAAAGTAACCATGCATGCATTAACTACAAAATTTAAATTATCACTTTTTTCTTTTTGAACAATTCATTGATTAGTTTGCGTAGTATTTACAACTTTTTTAATGATTGTGTTAACGTGTCCAATGCCAATGCTTATCAATTTAATTGGACCAGGAAATTTAGGAGCTGCAATGTTTATCTTGATTGGTGAAGCAATTTATTGGTGAAGCAAATGTGATTTTAATAATTGGGTCCGCTTAATCAGTGTCTATAGATATCGATTAAAGATTATTTATTTATTATTTTAGAAATTTTTTTTTTGCGTTTAATACATTATTTTTACTGAATTCAAGAAAAAATAATGCATTCATTATATTTTTCTTTCTATAAATATCACCTTAACCAGTGCACTCGGCACTGATTAACATTTTTCTTAATAATTTTGGATAGGATACGATAAAAAAAATAAATTAAAACATGACATAAAATATGATAAGATACAAAATAAATAATATGAATATATCAAAATCTATATAATACGAATTATTAATATATCAAAAATTATATAAATGAATAATATTTTAAACACGATTATGACATAAAAAATAGTATAAACATGACACTAGTATACGGATTAACAAGTCTACATTTGAAGGCTATGATATAAATGAGAAAGAGTACGTAGCTAATTGCAATGGTATGAAAATCTGCTGAAAATCTTATTTGGCAAATGATTCATAATCAAATTAATATTGAGAACGCTGTGATTGATTTCAGGGTTCATGGTTATGCCCGAAACTTGAAAACTTTTAACAAAATTTAAGTAAGATACATTAATTTCTAGAACTTGGTATTGTGCATTAATATATAATATAATCCAAAGGATAAGAATTAATCCAGATATCTAGGGTAGACCTGATCATTTGTGTATCTGTACCGTATTCAATTATTTTATCGTATCATAATCGTGTGTAAGGTATTTTATATTAAATAAATTTTGATACGTTAATAATTCGTATTATATAGATTTTATGTCATTCTTGTATTATTATCGTGTTCGTGTTATTTTTTTGTGTCGTGTTTTAGTTATTTATTCTATGTCATGTAATTGTGTCGTGTCTAATATTATCAAGTCTAATAGAGGATTATTATCAAGACCGGACATGCCGGATTAAACGGACGGAATTTTTGAACATGTTTATTGAATATATTAGTTGAAAAATACCAATGAATCATATATATATATATATATATGAAAAGAACAATAAGAAATTCAAATCATAATAGAAAAGATGTAACATATATATATATAATAATCACGCAATTTCTTAAAATTCTCATGTATTCTAAGAGTTTTATGTGTTAAAAAAATATTTTTAAATAGAAAATTTTAACCAAATTAATTATCACGAGTATTCATCATTTCTAATAAGAGCAAGTTGAAATCTGAATGCCTAACGGAAGAATGGTATTTTAGTTTAATTCACGTAAGTGATCTCCTAAAATTGGCTTCTATGGTCAATGTCAAAAACCAACTCTTAATTTGACAAAAAAAGATTAAGGTTTTCAAATTATAATTTGTTAGATCAATCTTCACTAGACATGGTAATTTGTGTATTCGTATTATTTTCGTGTCATAATTATGTTTAATATATTATATATTTATATAAATTTTTACATGTTAATAATTTGTGTTATATTTAATTTGACACGTTAATAATTCGTGTTAATACAATCAAGATTACCAACTCGAACCACAGCCCATTATGAGTAGTCTATTGGACTTGATTGGGCTAAGCTAAAACCCAGCTTAGTATAAAACTGTTTGAGACTTTGAGCCAAAAGTTATTGTCCTTTTATACTTAGATTTGACAATCCGTGTATTCATGTCGTATCTCATATTTTTTTTCCGTGTCAACTATAAACATAAACACAACATAAATTATTAAATATATTAAAATTCTAAATAAGAATATGATACGTATATTAAACGCGTCATGTTAGTCGTGTTTAAACGTGTTATGTTTATTACACTATTTGCATGTTTATTAATAGGGTGAGCATTCGATCGGTTCGGTTTCAAAATTTTGAAAACCGATTAAACCGACTAAACTTATAAAAACGATCGAACCGACAGACAAAGATTTTAAAACCAAAAAAATCAAAACCGACTTAAGTCGGTCGGTTCGGTCGATTTAATCGGTTTTAACTATTTAAAAAATAATTTATTTATTATATATTATTATATAATATATTATGTTATATATAATTTTAAATTATTATATAAATATATTTTATTTATATTATATTTAATATAAATTTAAAAATAAAAGTGTCGGTTAGTTTGATCTATTCGGTTATGAATTTTAAAAACCAACAACCAACTGAACTAACCGACTAAATCGATTTTCATAATTGACTAATTTCAAAAACGAATAAATCGAACCGAATTAACCAAATTTAATCGATTCGATCGATTTAATCGGTTCAAACCGATTAATGCTCATCCCTATTTATTAAACATATCGTTTTTCGTATCTTCCAAAACTATCAAATCTATTCTATAGCTTCAAAATAAAGGATTATTGTTATTAGCCCAATTGGACATAGTTGGGCTAGCTAAAGCCCAATTTAGTAATTATTATAGGTTTTTGAGTGTAGGGTCGGAAATCCACCAAAATATACCTACTCGATCCTTTTCAATTTCCTCTTTCTGTCATTCGTATTAACTTTCTCAAAAAATTCTTAAAATCCTCTAAATCTAAGCCCAAAACCCACGGTTCCTTCATCCCAAAATCTCCATTCGCCCCACTTCGATATCCATTTTTGCCTTTGTTGGCCCAAATCTTAAGCACAATTAGTTCATGGCCCACAACTATTGGTAGCAATTATTAATTAGAGCCATGGGTTATTGTATATGACCCATTAGATTTAGGCCTAATTTTAATCTCATATGATTGTTTTGTGCCTAATTTTAATGTCCTTTTTGCATATTGAAGATCCAAATTAGAGGTGTTAATGAGTCCGGTTGGATAAGAGTTCGGATTCAAATTTTCATTTTATTATTTAAATATATTAAAATATTAAAAAAAATTATATTAATATATTTTTATAGTTAAATCTAAATAAAAAAAATATTTTTTATTATATGTAATCCAAAATTGACAAATCTATCTGAATCACAAAAAACTTATCATTGACCAAGCTAAAATTAAATCTATCGAACAAAATGAACAAAATGAGTAATCCAATCCGTGAACATATATACTCAAATCTTAAGCAAAAATGGGTTCATAATTTCATATATGGGTTACCTATGGGTCATGACCTTTTTCTGTTTATTTGGAAAATATGCTGACATGGCAGCCTAAAAACCAGTTGCAATGGATCTCACTCTACTTTAGAAGCAGAGAATTCTTCCCTTTCTATCCCTTTTTTTTTTTTTCTGTCTCCTCTGTTTCACGCCAATGGTTCTCTGCTCTGTCACAATCTCAATTCCCAATACAAAATCTAATTCCCACTTTTCGAGGCCGTTCTTTTTCAAACACCAAATATTCCTATAAATAATTTAATCTTTTTAAAATTCCAAAGCATCAATTTTTTTAAATTATATAAATACTATATGATCAAGCTAAAGCTAGAATTTTTATAGTGTGATCTCTGTTTTTTCTTTTAGATGGCGACTACCCAAGATCAGAATCTCTATCTTTCTGGTGAGTTCACTGAGTCTGTTTTATTCCAAAACCATTTGGTTTGTCTACTTTCTGTTTGGTTCTCGGGAAAATCATTTGCTTCTGAATTAAGTTTTGGTTTTCGTGTTGTTTTCTTCGAGTTTCTCTGGTAACTTCTGTATGTCCTTTTGTTTTCGTATTCTTTTATTAATTTAAATAAAAATTGAGCTGAATTATTTATTTGGGTTTAATCCAGTTTATCTTTAGGAGTTCTCTTAAGCTCAAATTAATGGAGATTTTCCATTTTTAGTGGTTAAAGTAATGACCTTTTGAGACTTTACAAAGATCCCATTTTTTTTCTCTGGGATCAGGAAGTTGCAAATCCAACATGTGTGCTTGCATTGAAATTTTATTACAGTATATATATATATATATATATATATATATATATATTTCTTTTCTTTTTTTCTCTATTTACTTGTTTATTTGTGGGTTTTCTGTTGATTTTTGGAGCATTAGTTTGGATGGCAGTAATCCTACATTTGTTTTGGTAGGACTAATCATCTGGTATTGTATCTTATAGGACTTTGTGAGAAGCACCGAGAAGAATTGGACAATCTTACATTAACAACTCAGCCCTTAAGAACCCTAAAACTTTTTGTCTTTGCTGTTTTTCAATGGATTCATCAGACAATTCAACATCGAGCTGGTTTGTTCATTTTTTCAAGCACTTTGGCTGCAAGTATTGGAATTCTGGTCATGACCATTGGTGGACCTCATGAAATGGTATGACTATGATATCAGATATTATTTATGCTATATTGCTTGTAGTAAATACTTCAATCTAAATCATAAAAGATTAAATGGCTGCTACTGTTTTGGGTGGTAGTCTATTGCATATTATAGATAATGTGAATCCTATTTTTTTTTTTGAAGAATTTGTAGTTGAGTTAATCTCTTTTGTCATTCAAGTTGGAAGTACAAAGCAATGTAATATTTGATCATAGTTTTTTGCTATTGTGTTGGTTTGATAAGGAATGTTTGCAGTTATCAGCTTGATTTCTTGATAATATTTCAATTCATACTTGGAAGCTGTAATTATGTTTTGATTTATTTTATTTTCTGATGAATAATGATACTTTCGCAGATTCAAGTGCTTGTTCATTACGTTCAATTTGGAGTTTGGTGGTTGGCCCTTGGGGTAGCATCATCAATTGGTCTTGGTAAGGGCAGTTCTACTTTGTCACTATCAGATTTTTTGCTGCTACTTCTATGATATTCAAGGTGCTTCTACCATTTGCTTTCGAAGGATTCCATTCATAGTTTCCATGCAAGTTTACCTCTCTTGCAATTATTGACATGTCCTTTCCTGATGGTGCATTGGCTTTTCAATTGTTTGAAACTATATTGCTCCGACTTTTCATTTTTTTTGAAGTATCCGTGTCCGACACTCGTGTCCGACGCATATCCGGACATGGGCTTGGGGATATGACCCTCCAAATACATGGAAAAACTTTAAAAAATTGAACATACCCGTGTCGGGTACATACCCATATCAGATACTCACACCTGAATCCGAGTAACATAGGTTTGAATAGATAGTGAGAAACTGTTGTGTATTCCTAAAATTCAGGGATCATGGCTTCAATAGATTAGCTATCGCTATACTCCTTTTGTATTGCTATTGCTTATTCTCAATAAAATCATTTTTGCACATGGACTTGTTTCAAGGGACACTGAATCTATTCTATTTCTCACAGGATCTGGTTTGCACACATTTGTGCTGTATTTGGGTCCACACATAGCCTTTTTTACGATTAAAGCTGTGCAGTGTGGCCGTGTTGATTTAAAAAGTGCTTTATATGATACGATTCAACTGAACACCGGTCCGTCATGGCTGAATAAAAATTGCTCTGAATATGGACCTCCATTGTTCCCATCAGGACATGGTTCAAGAGTTCCACTCAGTAGCATATTGCCTCAGGTTCAACTAGAGGCCATCTTATGGGGTATTGGAACTGCACTTGGAGAGCTCCCTCCATACTTCATATCTAGAGCAGGTAGTAAGGTCACAACTAGTATTATTTTGTGTTTGGACCTATGTTGCTCCGACTTTTCATTTTTCTTGAAGTACCCATGTCCGACGCATATTCGGATATGGGTATGCGGATATGATCTTCCAAAGACCCTCCAAATACATGGAAAAACTTAGAATAAATCAAACATACCCGTGTCGAACACATATCTGTGTCCGACACTCACACCCGAGTCTGAATAACATAGTGGACTAGGACACTTCCATTATTTTCTTATTCCTTTTTGTTTTGAAATTGATTATGGTTTATAATCTTTCATTTTTCCTACTTAAATGCTTTCGCAGCTCGCATATCAGGTAGCAAATTGGATATCATGAATGATTTCGATTCTTCTTCAATGGAAGATGGTAGTAACACAGGCAATCATTTGAAACAGATAAAAAATTGGCTCCTTTCACACTCACAATACTTGAACTTCTTCACAATTTTACTTCTTGCTTCGGTAATATCAGGAACTTTTTCTTTCTTCTTTTCTTCACAATTTTAGTTGTACCTTTGATTTTTTATTGTAACTTTGATCAATGGTATGAAAGAGTAGTGCTATCCCAAAAAATGCTTTTGCTCATTTGGGTAAATAATTAGAAGAAGGTGATATTAGGCTGATGAAATGCATTAAATATCACTGTGGTTAATTTTGCAGCTAATCATGGTAATGTACTACTGATTTATGGTAATAATCTTTGTGGTATACTGAAGGAAAGGGTTGTCTTTCAAGTTTCTTTATAAATTCCTATGTTACTCGGACTCGGGTGTGAGTGTTGGATATGGGTATGTGTCCGACATGGGTATGTTCAAATTTTTTTTTTTTTCCATTTATTTGGAAGGTCCTTGGAGGGTCATCCTCAAATCCAATTTCGAATATGCGTCAGACACGGATGTCGGGCACGAGTACTCCAAGAAAAATGAAGAGTCGTAGCAACATAAATAAATTCTGTTACTTACTAACCTATCTGAATTTGTAATTTTCTGATTAGAGTGGTTATATTTTCAGGTTCCAAATCCTCTATTTGACCTTGCTGGTATTATGTGTGGGCAATTTGGTATTCCATTTTGGAAATTCTTTCTAGCAACATTACTGGGAAAAGCCATCATTAAAACTCACATTCAGGTTTGAGAAGTACTAGATTTCAATACCAGGGGGTGTTTGGGCTACTTTATTCCTTTAAAGTTGTTCTCTGTCTTTATAATCACAAAATGTAAGTAAAAAAAAAAAAAACCGTTCTATTTGAAAGGTGGACAGCTATGTTACTCGGACTCGAGGTTGAGTGTCGGATATGGGTATGTATTCGACACGGGTATGCTCAATTCTTTTTAAGTTTTTTCATATATTTGAAGGATGTTACACCCATACTCATGTCGGAATATGTGTCAGACATGGGTGTCGGAAACAGATACTTAAAAGAAAATGAAGAGTTAAGGTAGACAGTAAGCTTAAGCATGATGGTAAATCCTGGTGTTGAGTAGTGGGAACATTTATGCTTGCTGATCCTTGATGTTATTTCCTGTTTGTCATTGCAGACAGTTTTTATCATCTCAGTTTGCAACTATCAGCTTCTTGACTTCATTGAAAATGAGTTGATTAGAGTGCTCAGCTTTATCCCAGGACTAGCCACCATCCTGCCGAATCTTATCGGGAAACTACATACCATTAGAGACAAATATTTGTCACCCTCTCCGCCAGTTTCCTCAAATATTAAGGTAATATATACACCTATGTTTACTCGAACTCGGATGTAAGCATCGGATACGGGTATATTCAATTTTTTCTAAGATTTTCATGTATTTGAAGGATTCTTGGAGGATTCTATCCCCATACCATATGTTACTCGGACGTGGGTGTGAGTGTCGGATATGGGTACGTGTCCGACACGGATATATTCAATTTTTTCCAAGTTTTTTCATTTGGAGGGTCTTTGGAGGGTCATATCCACATACCCATGTCCAAATATACGTCAGACACGGGTGTCGGACACAGGTACTTCAAGAAAAACGAAGAGTCGGAGCAACATAGCCCATACCTATATCCGGATATGCGTCGGACACGGATACTTAAAAAAAAAATGAAGAGTCAGAGCAACATAGTCTCCGGCAGTACTTTTTGCTGGAAGCTAATTTAGCTTCTTTTTTGTTTTTTTCTCTACAGGTGAAGAAGTGGGATTTATCCCTTGCTTCAATCTGGAACACTGTTGTATGGCTCATGCTTCTAAATTTCTTCATTAAGATAGTAACAGCAATGGCTCAGAACTTTCTCAAGGAACAACAGGAGAAAGAGTTGATAACAACATTGTCAAACAACTCTTCTGAATTGAATCCTTCAGCTTCTAATAAATCCATTTAAGGCATTCGATAAGGTTATATTCCCCATTTATATGTTTTATTTATCTTTTGTATCATGAATTGCCTCATGAAGCGGGGATTTTAGTGACAGACAAATTTTTAAATCTGTCACAATTAATAGTTTTCCACAGCATACACGTTTTCATGTTTAGTTTGTATAGAAAGAAAGCTTAAGGGAACAGAACACAAGGGAAAAAACAAGTTCTTGTTTTTGGATTCTGGACTTTGTTGTTAAATCTCAGGTGATATAAATTAAGTTATTAGCTTTATCAATTATAATCCATGTCAAGTTGATTTTGTTTTGGTTTTTTTTTTTTTTTTTTTTTCTGAATTATTTCATTAATTCATGAGGTAGGGGATTGATAATACTTATTATTGACTTTTGAGTATGGTTGCCATAGGTCAGGCTGTTTGACATGTTTCTCATTAAAAAATTAATTTTTTGTTTTTTGTTTAGTGGTGAACCAATTTAGAGTTACTTACAACATCTTGAATAGCAAATTTCAAGGTTTTTCATTTTGAATTGGAATAAAATAGCAATTCGGATATTCTCATTTTCAAAAATATTTTGAAAAATGAAAAGAACAATAACAATTAAATGGTTAAATCCGGTTTAATAAAGGACCCACACTGATTATAAACTAAATATAAAAAAAATAATAAATAAATATCTAAATCATGAAGATTTGGAGTTGTCATGCCATCCGATTGTTGATCAATGTCAACTGATTTAGAGGTATTGGAATCTAATATCTTGACTTTCAACTACTTATGAGATGAAATAGAGTTTCATTTAGAATAAACTTATACACTAAACTTCTGTATCTAAGCAACAATCTAACACAAAAACTCATTTTTTAAAATCAAATGCATAAAAATTTCTATCAACTAAATAAAAATAAAAAAAGTAAATAATGTTTACTTTAGTTTTTGATCCTTTCATGAAAAAATGCAGCAAGTATCAGAACAGAAAAGAGTAATGTCACCTAGGCTTCCCATCTTCTTCCAAATCAGTCTTGTATAATCTAGCTTGGAAACTTTAACATCTGGAATAAGCTTTTCACACGATTTTACCAAGTATCCTTTTCTATCATTCTATGAAGCGAGATTAAGGGTAACCAAGCTTTATCCAGATCATAAACATCCCATTCTATGAAGCGAGATTAAGGGTAACCAAGCTTTTGTTAAATTGTCCAATACCAGCTCAGGGAAAAAATAAAAGCCTAACAATGTGTGGTTGCAATTGTGTGGTTTAATGTGTGATTGTAGTTGTGTGGTTTAATATGTGGTTGTAGTTGTGTGGTTTAATGTGTGGTTGTAGTTGTGTGATTTAAATGTGTGGTTGTAGTTGTGTGGTTTAATGTGTGGTTGTAGTTGTGTGATTTAAATGTGTGGTTGTTATTAAACAACAATGGGTGGTTGTAATTTATTTAGATTTTATATTTGTGTGGCTTGTGTTTGTCTTGGTATTGTATAAATACCCTCTCCCTTGCATTTGTAAATAATCAAGTAGTAAGCTTCAATAAGCAATAAAAGTTCTAAGTTTTCCTAAGGAGTTCTTCTCTAAAGAGTGTAGTCTAGAGTGAAGTGTGAGCATTTGTGAGTTTTTCTAAAATCTAAACTTTCTTCTTTGAGTGGTAAAATTAGAGTTATCTACTCTAAGTTTTTCTCAACAATTGGTATCAGAGCTAGGTTGTGAGTTACTACCATAGTTACTATTCACACGTGTCACTATATACTTTTATAGTAATTGTTAACATATACGAGATTTATTCAAGTATATGGTATACGATACTATTCATGTATACGGTACTGTTCACGGTGAAATAGTTATTCAGGTACTATTTTTGGTTTGAGCGTTCTTGAGTCGTGAGGAGTTTGTACTCTACAAGTTTGTGTCTCAAAATCAAGCTTGTTCGGTATTGTTAGAGTCTTGCCGACACGATGGGTGATCTTCAAGTAGTTGGAGGAATCAAGAAGCTCAATCACAAAAATTACAACACGTGAAAGACGTGTATGATGTCTTACCTACAAGGCCAAGACCTTTGGGAAGTCGTTGGTGGTAGTGAAGTTACGAAGCCCGAGCAAGAAGATGCTCAAGGAACCTTGCGCAAATAGAAAATTAAAGTGGGTAAAGCCATGTTTGCCCTTAAGACCACAGTTGAAGAAGAAATGTTGGAACACATACAAAAGCTAGAAACGCCAAAAGAAGCGTGGGATACTTTAGATGCACTCTTTTCGAGAAAGAATGACACAAGACTTCAACTTCTTGAGAATGAATTATTATCAGTTGCACAACGAGATATACCGATTGCTCAATACTTTCACAAGGTAAAAACGTTATGCCGTGAAATTTCTGATTTAGACCCTACAGCTGCTATTGGAGATACCAGGGTAAAAAGAATAATTATCCATGGTTTGAGGCCCGAATATCGCAGCTTCGTTGCCGCTATACAAGGATGGCCAACTCAACCATCACTTGTAGAGTTTGAAAATTTGCTTGTTGGTCAAGAATTTATGGCCAAGCAAATGGGAGGAGTCTCGTTGAAAAGTGAAGAGGAAGCACTCTACACCAACAAAAGCAAAGGCAAATTCAAACAGCACGTCGGTGGTGGATCTAAAAAGTATGGTGACAAGACAAAAAGTCATCAAGGAGAAGGGAGCTCTCGTCCAGGGGGAGCTTCAAAGAATCGTAGCAACAATAAAAGATTTGAAGGTAACTGTTACAACTGTGACAAGAAAGGTCACATGGCAAAAGATTGTTGGTTTAACAAAAGGCCCGCTGAGAGCAATGCTGCTACTTCTAGTACAAAGGAGAAAGCGAAGATGATTGGGACGCTGAAGCATTTTTTGCTATGGAAGAGGAAGAGTTAGCTCTCACAGTAACAACGGCTGACCGAATTGACTATGAGAATGACTGGATTGTCGATTCAGGTTGCTCAAATCACATGACAGGCGATAAACAGAAGTTGCAGAACCTGTCAGAATACAAGGGAAATCGCATTGTTGTGACAGCTGATAATTCAAGATTACCGATTACTCACATCGGTAAGACGGTAGTAGCACCTCGATATAGTCATAATCAGGTACCACTACAAGATGTTTACCATGTCCAAGGCATGAAGAAAAATTTGCTTTCAGTGGCACAATTAACATCGTCAGGTCACCATATTCTGTTTGGTCCAAGGGATGTGAAGGTATATCGTGATCTCAAAATCTCAGGACAGCCGATGATGGAAGGACGACGTCTGGAGTCAGTCTACTTGATGTCAGCAGAGTCAGCATATGTAGACAAGACAAGAAGGAGCGATACAGCAGATTTATGGCACATGCGGTTAGGTCATGTTAGTTATTCCAAGCTAAGTATGATGATGAAGAAGTCGATGCTTAAGGGACTTCCTCAGCTTGACATAAGAACAGACACAGTTTGTGCAGGATGCCAATATGGTAAAGCACACCAATTGCCATACGAGGAGTCAAAGTTTAAAGCAAAAGAACCATTAGAGTTAGTTCACTCTGATGTATTTGGGCCCGTTAAGCAACCATCAATTAGTGGAATGCGGTACATGGTGACGTTTATTGATGATTTCTCCAGGTATGTGTGGGTTTTCTTTATGAAAGAAAAGTCTGACACTTTCTCAAAGTTTAAAGAGTTCAAAGAGATAGTTGAAGGAGAAGTGGGAAAGAAGATATGTTGCTTGCGCACAGACAATGGAGGAGAATATAGCTCAGGCGAATTCTCTCAATACCTACGAGAATGCAACATACGTCATCAGTATACTTGTGTCAATACACCACAACAGAATGGTGTAGCAGAGAGAAAGAATCGGCATGTTGCAGAAATTTGTCGGAGTATGCTGCATGCAAAGAATGTACCCGGAAGATTTTGGGCCGAAGCTATGAGAACCGCAGCCCATGTGATCAACAAACTTCCTCAACCAAGGTTAGAGTTTGTTTCACCCTTTGAGAAATTGTGGAAAATGAAACCTCCAGTCAGCTACTTTCGAGTATTTGGTTGTGTATGTTATGTATTTGTTCCTGATCATTTACGTAGCAAGTTTGATAAGAAAGCAACTAGGTGTATCTTTGTGGGATACGACAACCAAAGGAAAGGGTGGAAATGTTGTGATCCTACGAGTGGAAGATGTTACACTTCACGCAATGTGGTATTCGATGAAGCATCTTCTTGGTGGTCCTCAGAAAAAGAAGTGTTGTCAGATTCAAAAGAATTTGAAGACATGCTACAACAGAAAATGGGAGAGTATATTGTCCAACTTCAATCAACTTCAAACGAAGTAGAAGACCTATGTGATGATGACGATGACGAGCAAGTGTTAGTCCAGAGTCCTTGGCAAACTGGTGTGTATCAACCAGATGTTAGATCGAGTGAAGTGGAAGAACCATCTCCACAATCACAAATCCGAAGGACAACAAGAGCACGGAAGCCAAATCCCAAATATGCTAATGCAGCCATAGTGGAAGAACCAATTGCAACAGAACCTGAGACGTTTGAAGAAGCATCACAGAGTTCTGAGTGGATTATGGCTATGAAAGAAGAGATCACTGCGCTTGAGCAGAATCAGACTTGGGATCTAGTGCCAAAACCAAGAGATGTGAAACCCATATCCTGCAAGTGGGTTTACAAGATAAAACATCGTCCAGATGGGTCGATTGAAAGGTACAAGGCACGGTTGGTGGCTCGTGGTTTCTCTCAGAAGTATGAGCTAGACTATGATGAAACGTTTAGTCCGGTGGCAAGACTTACAACCGTACGAGTCCTACTTGCCCTTGCAGCCAACAAAGACTGGAACTTGTGGCAGATGGATGTGAAGAATGCATTCCTTCATGGAGAGCTAGATCGGGAAATCTACATGATTCAACCATTGGGATTTCAAAACCAAAATCATCCTGAGCATGTGTGTAAGCTGCGAAAGGCACTTTACGGATTGAAACAAGCACCTAGAGCATGGTATGGTAAGATTGCTGAATTTTTAACTCATAGTGGTTATTCAGTGACACCTGCAGATTCCAGCTTGTTTGTCAAAGCTAATGGAGGAAAGCTAGCTATCGTATTGATATATGTGGATGATTTAATCATAACTGGTGATTATGAGGCAGAAATTCTTCAAACCAAGGAGAATTTATCAGTTCGTTTCCAAATGAAAGAACTTGGACAACTCAAGCACTTTCTTGGTCTAGAGGTTGATCACATACAAGAAGGAATATTTCTCTGTCAACAAAAATATTCTAAAGATTTGCTAAAAAGGTTTGGAATGCTCGAGAGCAAGCCAATTTCAACACCGATGGAACCAAATGGCAAGATGTGTGCACTTGAAGGCAAAGACTTGGAAGATGCAACTATGTATCGACAATTGGTAGGTAGCCTGATCTACTTAACCTTGACTCGACCTGACATTTCTTATACAGTTGGTGTGATGAGTCGGTATATGCAAAATCCGAAGAAGCCTCATTTAGAAGCAGTTCGACGAATACTGAGATATGTGAAAAGTACAATAGATTATGGTCTTTTGTACAAGAAAGGTGAAGACTGTAAGTTAGTTGGTTATTGTGATGCTGACTATGCAGGAGATCATGACACCAGGAGATCAACAACTGGGTACATGTTTAAACTTGGTTCTGGAACAATTTCTTGGTGCAGTAAGAGACAACCAACGATATCATTGTCAACTACCGAAGCTGAGTATCGAGCAGCAGCAATGGCAGCTCAAGAGTGTACGTGGCTGATACAACTAATGAGTGATCTACATCAACCAGTAGATTATGCAGTTTCGTTGTATTGCGACAACCAGTCAGCAATTCGTTTGGCAGAAAATCCAGTCTTTCACGCAAGAACCAAACATATAGAAGTGCATTATCACTTTATCAGAGAAAAGGTTCTACAAGAAGAGATTGAGATGAAGCAGATCAAGACAGATGATCAAATGGCAGATTTATTCACAAAAGGTTTGAGTATCAACAAATTTGAAATGTTTCGTCGTCAACTCAACATGGTGCAAAGAGGAAGAGCTGGTATTGAGGGGGAGTGTTAAATTGTCCAATACCAGCCCAAGGAAAAAATAAAAGCCTAACAATGTGTGGTTGTAGTTGTGTGGTTTAATGTGTGGTTGTAGTTGTGTGGTTTAATGTGTGGTTGTAGTTGTGTGGTTTAATGTGTGGTTGTAGTTGTGTGATTTAAATGTGTGGTTGTAGTTGTGTGGTTTAATGTGTGGTTGTAGTTGTGTGATTTAAATGTGTGGTTGTTATTAAACAACAATGGGTGGTTGTAATTTATTTAGATTTTATATTTGTGTGGCTTGTGTTTGTCTTGGTATTGTATAAATACCCCCTCCCTTGCATTTGTAAATAATCAAGTAGTAAGCTTCAATAAGCAATAAAAGTTCTAAGTTTTCCTAAGGAGTTCTTCTCTAAAGAGTGTAGTCTAGAGTGAAGTGTGAGCATTTGTGAGTTTTCCTAAAATCTAAACTTTCTTCTTTGAGTGGTAAAATTAGAGTTATCTACTCTAAGTTTTTCTCAACAGCTTTATCCAGATCATAAACATCCCACTCCTATGGTAAAGGAGATAAAAAGATTTATTGATACATAATTTAAATTTACTCCAATATCTTATTCCTTTAACTATGATATCTTTCATTATTCAATATCAAAAAGTAATAAAATTAAGTTCTTACACCGATTTTTTTTTTTGGGGTGAGAAATGTTAATATTTAGTCAATTGTTATATACTATCGATTATCATATAAGAATAAAGGATATTATGACATTAAAAATGTATGAGAAATGGGTCATAGTGGTTGGGTCATGCACAAATGCATTTTTTTGTTCTTCACATAATTTGATCTTTGCACAAAGATTGTGTTAAAGCATTTGTACAGCAACATATATATTCGGTTTAAATAAAATTTAATTATTAATTTGAATGAAATGAGAGTTATTTTATAAGCCAATCTCCATTTAATTAAATTGTAATGGAAGTATATATATGGTGAAGAAGATAAATTCATATATAAAATTCCTTGGTCAAGTATTATTGACTATTGAGAAGCTATTTTAGAATTATAAGTTTAAAGATTGTGTCTAAAAAAATATTTTAATAGAAGTTTTCACTACTTTATTTAAGGAATGCACTTTTAATTAAATTTAGGGTTAATATTTGCTCAGAAAATTTTTATAACATTTTATAATTATGTTATATATATATATATATAAATAATTAAAACACAATACAATACAAAAAATATAAAACTAAAACATCATAAATAAACGAATTTGTCAAAATCTATACATAACATATCAAATTTATATATACAGTACCCTTAATACGATTATAACACAAAAAATAACATAAATACAATACATAATAATTAAAAAAAAATATTTGAAAAAAATTATAAGTGTTTGTCACGTGGCAAGCAAATAGCCCTCAATTGAAAGAATAAAATTGAGCATAGGATGAACAGTGTCAATTTTGCAATCAATTTGGGGACTACTTTAATTGTATTTATTATAAACATGTTTTTAAATATTTCCCCCAAATAATGATTTCATGATATTCTATAGATATGTTGCTTGATATACTTTTGTAGAGGAAAGCAATAAAAATACTTGCAAGAGTCAAAAGAAATATCATACATTTTCTTTTAAAAAAAAAAAAAAATTAAAGAATCTCATACATTGGACCAAATTGTGTTATTTCCTACATTGTGTTTATTTTTAAATTTTATTTTTAAAAAATTACTTTATTGATTAAATAGTAATTCAGACTGACTCGACTCGAATTATAAAAATCTTATCTTAAATTTTCTCGATTGAATCGGACTTGTCGGGCTGGACGAGGAGTGGACATGTATGTCTAATTCCAAACAACTTCATTGTTTTGCTACAAAATTTTAACCATTTTGTAGCAATGCATTTTTGTCAAACAACTTGTGATTGTTGTACATGTTGAACTACAATAGATTACTATAATGTTTATACGCCTCTACCTCTACCTCTGCCTCCGCCTCCGCCTCCGCGACCGGCGATTTGCAGTCCTCTTTTGGTATCATCTTCTTCGGCCAACCTCCAAGCGAATAGCCTTGAATTTGCTCATCTGTGGTGGTAATCTACATCATCATCACCTTCTCATTTGGAGTGAGCTTGGTTTACTGGTTAATTTGAGGGGTTCACCTGCTCGTGGGCCGGGCAGCCCGTTCGGCCCAGCCCGTATTGGGCCGGGCCTGGGTAGGATATTTTTATTCTCGGTCGGCTCGGAACAGTATTTTTTAATTAAAATAATATTTATTTTATTTAATTTTAATTATAAAAATATAAAAATATAAAAATATATAATTTTTAATCTGATGAACAGTAAATTCGGGGCTATCGGGCTGGCCTGGCCCGACCCAAGACCGGGCCTGAACAAAGAATATGAAAAAAAATCGGACCGTGGCCCGGCCCGACCCATGAACAGGTCTAAGTTCAATATATGCTTCCCCAAGTTTGTCTGGTGAATATATTTGTATTATAGATATGTAAAATAATAATGATGAGATTTTGTGATATAGATGTGGCTATATTTAGCCAAAAACATTGTAATCTTTATCCTTCTTTTTTCACGTTTATATATAATTCTTTCTCAGTCCCAAAAGTATAAGGTATTATATTTTGTCGATTATTATTAACAATTGTTGAGCATTGGACTCGAGGTAGATCTATCAATTTGTGTTTTTTATTATGTTTTTTTTTTTTTTTTTTATCGTAATTGTGTATAAGTTGTTTTATATTTATGTAAATTTTGACATGTTAATAATACGTGTTATATAAATTTTAAAATATTCGTGTATTCACGTCATGTTCGTGTTATTTTTTTCGTGTGGTGTTCATGTCATGTCCAAAATTACGAGGTTTACTTTTACTTGGAGAAAGAAATCTTATTTATAAGGGTTAATATATAAAAGTTCATGTACTTTAGGCTTTTTCTCTGTTTGGTATCTGAAAAACATTTTTTGTCACTTTGATACTCGAACTTTTATGCCGTCATTCACATTGGCCCTTTGCCCTAACACCGTTAGTTAATGACTGACAAGGCAAAAAAAAAAAAAATTAATCAGAACCTGACAAATGGCAAAACTGCTACAACATTAATGTCACGTCATCATGAAAGAAAAAAATTTTAAAAAAATATAAAAATTCAAAAAAAAAAAATTATTTTTTTAAAAAAAATTATTAAATCCAAAATAGAAAACTGATTTTTTTTTTTTAAAAATCAAATTTTTATTTTTTAAAAAAAAAACAGAAATTATATAATTATAAAAATGACAAAAAAATTATAAAAAATCAAAAGATAAATTTCAAAATTAAAAAGAAAAATAAAAAAATAATTTTTAAAATATAGTAATTTCAAATTAAAAATATATATATGAAAATTCAAAATTAGAAAAATAGAATTTTAAATTTTAAAAATAGATTTTTTAAATTATTTTTTCATTTTTATTAAAAATATTAAGATTTATTTTTCTTATTTTTATTTTTTTTACAGATTTTTAAATATATATATATATATATATATATAAAGTTTTCAATTTTTATAATTTATTTTGAACTTTGGTTTTTTATTTTTATAATTTTTTTAAAAAATGAGATTTTTAAATTTTGATTATTTTTAAAAAAAAAAAAGTTTTTTATTTTGATTTTATAATTTTTTTCTTTCATGATGATGTGGCATTAATGATGTAACAGTTTTGCCACATGTCAGACTCTGATTGGGTATTTCTTGCCTAGTCAGCCATTAACTAACGATATTAGAGCAAAAGGTCAATGTGAATGACGGCATGAAAGTTCGAGTATCAAAGTGACAAAAAAAAATTTCAAGTACCAAACGGATAAAAAACATAGTTAATTTATATATTAACCCTATTTATAATTTTCAATGCATTATTATTAAATATATTAATTATGCTTTGTTATATATTATAAAAGTAATTAGATTGAAGCAAGTAGAAATAATTCATTCAGGTTATAAAAGTAAATCCAATCAGAACTAGGATCTCCCAAGTGGGGTCAAACTTGGAAAGAATTAATCCAACATGAAGTAGGAAATTCAAACTTTGACAGCAAGTTTTCAATGTATATATATATATATATATAGCTTCCAGTATTCTAATAGTCTGCCACTTCTCTTATTTTTTTTGTTAGTATATAGCAGTCGGATCGAGAAAGAAATTCTGATAATGGAACGAGGGATATTGGCTGATCTTGCTGCAACTATAGCCAGCGTAATCTTTATCTCGGGAACGATTCAGCAAATATTTCCGAATTGTTTGACAGAAAAGATTGAGCTTTGGCAACACAGATTGAAGAACTATTTCTATCCTAGCATGACCATCACATTCAACGAGTTTTCTACTGGCCTTGACAAACATAACCATGCATATACCGCCATAGAAAACTACCTCAGCTCCAAATCTATTGCAAGTGTAAGTGTAACCAGGCTCAAAGCAGAATCTTTCAGGAAAAAAGAGCCTCTCGTGTTTACCTCAGCCGATTACCAAGACATTGAAGATGAGTTTCAAGGGGTTAAAGTTATGTGGTTTCGAGGCAAACATGAGTCACAAAAGAAGATTATATTTACACATTCATCCGCTTCTGAGAAGAGTTATTACACTCTGAGTTTTGATCCCAAACATCGAGAAATCGTGACGGAGCAATATTTGAATTATGTCATTCAAGAGGGAAAGGCCATAAAGAAAAAGAGGAAGCATCGAAGGATTTATATGAATTCTCCTGAAGATGGTGGGTTTTGGGAATCCACGTGGTTAGAACATCCTTCAAGCTTTGATTCTTTCGCCATGGATGCTGACAAGAAAGAAGAGATAATCAATGACCTTATAGCATTCAGTCAAGGAAAAGAGTATTACGCAAAGATTGGCAAGGCTTGGAAACGTGGTTATCTGCTATATGGTCCTCCAGGAACGGGTAAATCTACCATGATTGCAGCCATGGCTAATCTTTTAAGCTATGATATATACGATCTTGAGCTAACAACTGTTAAGGACAATGCCCAATTAAAGTCTCTTTTGATTAGCACATCACGTAAGGGTATTATCGTGGTTGAGGATATAGATTGTTCACTTGATCTTACTGGAAAACGCAAAAACAAGGATGATCATGAAGAGAAAAAGACTGAGCTTTCTGATTCTGATGAAGAAGAAGAAGATGAAAATCGAAGAAGTAAAAATAATAAAAGTAAGATTACTTTATCTGGGTTTTTGAATTTTGTTGATGGGATTTGGTCAGCTTGTGGAGGAGAAAGGATCATTGTATTTACAACCAACCATGTTGAAAAACTTGATCCAGCTTTGATTCGAAAAGGAAGAATGGATATGCACATTGAATTATCTTATTGCAGTTTTGAAGGCTTCAAGGTTTTGGCAAAGAATTACTTGGATATTGACTCAAATCCTTTGTTTCAAAAGATTGAAGCTTTGTTGGGGGAAGTAAATATGACTCCAGCTGATGTTTCTGAGCATTTGATACATAGTAGAGTTGGAGGAAATCCAATGGCTTCCTTGAAGAGCTTGGTTGAGGCACTTGAAACTCTCAAGGATGAGACGGCCAAGGAGGAAGAAAAAGAAGAAGCTAAAAGGAAGGAAGAAAAAAAGAATAGAATACGTGGCAGAAGGAATAAGAAAAAAGTCCAATTATTAGAAGATTAAAGGCATTATTTTATTAATTAGTTTATTTTCTTTTTGGTTTTTAGTTAATTGAATTTTTTATTTTAGTGTATTAGTCAAGGTTGAAAAAACCGGATCGGAGGTCAAACCGATGTAATTTTCGATTTTCGGTTCAACCGGTTGAATATTTTAAATAAGATTTTTATTAATTTAAATAAAAAATGAGCTGAATTATTGAATTGGTTTAATTCACTACAAGCAATATAGCATATTATTTATGCTATATTGCTTGTAGTGAATACTTCAATCTAAATCATAGAAGATTAAATGCCTGCTACTGTTTTGGGTGGTAGTCTATTGCATATTATAGATAATGTGATTCCTATTCTTTTTTGAAGAATTTATAGTTGAGTTAATCTCTTTTGTCATTCAAGTTGGAAGAGCAAAGGCTATTGTGTTGGTTTGATAAGGAATATTTGCAGTTATCAGCTTGATTTCTTGATAATATTTCAATTCATACTTGGAAGCTGTAATTATGTTTTGATTTATGTTATTTTTCTGATGAATAATGATACTTTGGCAGATTCAAGTGCTTATTCAGTATGTTCAATTTGGAGTTCGGTGGTTGGCCCTTGGGGTAGCATCATCAATTGGTCCTGGTAAGGGCAGTTCTACTTTGTCACTATCAGATTTTTTGCTGCAAGTTTACCTCTCTTGCAATTATTGACATGTCCTTTCCTGTTGGTGCATTGGCTTTTCAATTGTTTTAATATATATTGCTTCGACTTTTCATTTTTCTTGAAGTATTCGTGTCTGACACCTGTGTCCGACGCATATCTGGACATGGATATGGGGATATGACGCTCCAATGACCCTCCAAATATAAGGAAAAACTTTTAAAAATTGAACATACCCGTATGCGACACTCACACCCGAATCCGAGTATCATAGTTTTGAATAGATAGTGACAAACTGTTGTGTATTCCTAAAATTCAGGGATCATGGCTTCACTAGATTAGCTATTGATATACTCCTTTTGTATTACTATTGCTTATTCTTAATAAAATCATTTTTGCACATGGACTTTTTTCAAGGGACACTGAATCTATTCTATTTCTCACAGGATTTGGTTTGCACACATTTGTGCTGTATTTGGGTCCACACATTGCCTTTTTTACGATTAAAGCTGTGCAGTGTGGCCGTGTTGATTTAAAAAGTGCTTTATATGATACGATTCAACTGAACACCGGTCCATCATGGCTGAATAAAAATTGCTCTGAATATGGACCTCTATTGTTCCCATCAGGACATGGTTCAAGAGTTCCACTCAGTAGCATATTGCCTCAGGTTCAACTAGAGGCCATCTTATGGGGTATTGGAACTGCACTTGGAGAGCTCCCTCCATACTTCATATCTAGAGCAGGTAGTAAGGGCACAACTAGTATTATTTTGTGTTTGGACCTATGTTGCTCCGACTCTTCATTTTTCTTGAAGTACCCGTGTCCGACGCATATTCGGATATGGGTATGGGGATATGATCTTCCAAAGACCCTCCAAATACATGGAAAACTAAGAATAAATCAAACATACCCGTGTCGAACACATACCTGTGTCTGACACTCACACCCGAATCTGAGTAACATAGTGGACTAGGACACTTCCATTATTTTCTTATTCCTTTTTGTTTTGAAATTGATTATGGTTTATAATCTTTCATTTTTCCTACTTAAATGCTTTCGCAGCTCGCATATCAGGTAGCAAATTGGATATTATGTATGATTTTGATTCTTCTTCAATGGAAGATGGTAGTAACACAGGCAATCATCTGAAACAGATAAAAAATTGGCTCCACTCACACTCACAATACTTGAACTTCTTCACAATTTTGCTTCTTGCTTCGGTAATATCAGGAACTTTTTCTTTCTTCTTTTCTTCACAATTTTAGTTGTACCTTTGATTTTTTATTGTAACTTTGATCAATGGTATGTAAATAATTAGAAGAAGGTGATATTAGGCTAATGAAATGCATTAAATATCACTGTGGTTATTTTTGCAGCTAATCATGGTAATGTACTACTGATTTATGGTAATAATCTTTGTGGTATACTGAAGGAAAGGGTTGTCTTTCAAGTTTCTTTTTAAATTCCTATGTTACTCGGACTCGGGTGTGAGTATTGGATATGGGTATGTGTCCGACATGGGTATGTTCAATTTTTTTTTTTTTTAAGTTTTTTAATTTATTTGGAAGGTCCTTGGAGGGTCATCCTCAAACCTAATTTCGAATTTGCGTCAGACACGGATTTCGGGCACGAGTACTCCAAGTAAAATGAAGAGTCGCAACAACATAAATAAATTCTGTTACTTACTAACCTATCTGAATTTGTAATTTTCTGATTAGAGTGGTTATATTTTCAGGTTCCAAATCCTCTATTTGACCTTGCTGGTATTATGTGTGGGCAATTTGGTATTTCATTTTGGAAATTCTTTCTAGCAACATTACTGGGAAAGGCCATCATTAAAACTCACATTCAGGTTTGAGAAGTACTAGATTTCAATACCAGGTGGCGTTTGGGCTACTTTATTCCTTTAAAGTTGTTCTCTGTCTTTATAATCACAAAATGTAAGTAAAAAAAAAACGTTCTATTTGAAAGGTGGACAGCTATGTTACTCGGACTCGAAGTTGAGTGTCGGATATGGGTATGTATTCGACACTAGTATGCTCAATTCTTTTTAAGTTTTTTCATATATTTGAAGGATCTTACACCCATACTCATGTCCGAATATGTGTCAGACATGGGTGTCGGACACGGATACTTCAAGGAAAATGAAGAGTTAGAGTAACAAAGGTAGACAGTGAGCTTAAGCATGATGGTAAATCCTGGTGTTGAGTAGTGGGAACATTTATGCTTGCTGATCCTTGATGTTATTTCCTGTTTGTCATTGCAGACAGTTTTTATCATCTCAGTTTGCAACTATCAGCTTCTTGACTTCATTGAAAATGAGTTGATTAGAGTGCTCAGCTTTATCCCAGGATTAGCCACCATCCTGCCGAACCTTATCGGGAAACTCCATACTTTTAGAGACAAATATATGTCACCCCCTCCTCCAGTTTCCTCAAATATTAAGGTAGTATATACACCTATGTTACTCGGACTCGGGTGTGAGTGTCCGACACGGGTATGTTCAATTTTTTCTAAGATTTCCATGTATTTGGAGGGTCCTTGGAGCATGTTCATATTTATGGATGGCAATGGAGTGGGGCGGGGGCAAAGATTGCTTTATCCACCTCTGCCCCACTATTGCATGGATGTCGGTTACATTCATAATCGCTACACGGTGTTCCACTCCGCTACACCACAATTTTTATTAATTATTTTTACATAATATTGTAAAAAATTATATTTTAATTTATTCATGAACATAATTTTAGTATATAAAATTCTTTAATATATATAATATACATATATATATAACTAAAAGTATATATATAATATTAATATATATATATATGATTTTAGTATATATATCTAATATATATACTAAAAATATAAGAAAAAATATAAAATATTTTAAGGGGTAAGATAGTAATTTCAAAAAGCAGGGCGAGGCGAAATAAACATTTACCAAAATCACCCCGCCCCGCTTTTCTAAAAAAAAACTCTCCATTCGGAGCGGATCAGTACGAAATCTATCGGTCGGATCGAGTTTCGCCATCCCTAAATTCATATCCCCATACCTTATGTTACTCGAACGCGGGTGTGAGTGTCGGATATGGGTACGTGTCTGACACGGATATGTTCAATTTTTTTCAAGTTTTTTCATGTATTTGGAGGGTCCTTGGAGGGTCATATCCTTATATCCATGTCCGAATATACGTCAGACACGAGTGTCGAACACGGGTATTTCAAGAAAAATGAAGAGTCGAAGCAACATAGCCCATACCTATGTCGGGATATGCGTCGGACACGAATACTTCAAGAAAATTAAAAAGTCAGAGCAACATAGTCTCCAACAGTACTTTTTGCTGGAAGCTAATTTAGCTTTTTTTTTTTTTTTTTTTTTCTCTATAGGTGAAGAAGTGGGATTTATCCCTTGCTTCAATCTGGAACACTGTTGTATGGCTCATGCTTCTAAACTTCTTCATTAAGATAGTAACAGCAACGGCTCAGAACTTTCTCAAGGAACAACAGGAGAAAGAGTTGATAACAACATTGTCAAACAACTCTTCTGAATTGAATCCTTCAGCTTCTAATAAATCCATTTAAGGCATTCGATAAGAGTTAGTCCTAGTTATATTCCCCATTTATATGTTTTATTTATCTTTTGTATCATGAATTGCCTCATGAAGCAGGGATTTTAGTGACAGACAAAATTTTAAATTTGTCACAATTAATAGTTTACCATAGCATACACGTTTTCATGTTTAGTTTGTATAGAAAGAAAGCTTAAGGGAACAGAACACAAGGGAAAAAACAAGTTCTTGTTTTTGGATTCTGGACTTTGTTGTTAAATCTCAGGTGATATACATTAAGTTATTAGCTTTATCAATTATAATCCATGTCAAGTTGATTTTTTTTTTCATTAATTCATGAGGTAGGGGATTGATAATACTTATTATTGATTTTTGAGTATGGTTGCCATAGGTCAGGCTGTTTGACATGTTTCTCATTAAAAAATTAATTTTTTGTTTAGTGAATTGATAGTGAACCAATTTAGAGTTACTTAAAACATTTTGAATAGCAAATTTCAAGGTTTTTCATTTTGAATTGGAATAAAATAACAATTCGAATATTCTCATTTTCAAAAATATTTTGAAAAATGAAAATAACAATTAAATGGTTAAATCCGATTTAATAAAAGAATCACACTGATCATAAACTAAATATAAAAAAAATGAATAAATATCTAAATCATGAAGATTTGGAGTTGTCATGCCATCCGATTGTTGATCAATGTCAACTGATTTAGAGGTATTGGAATCTAATATCTTTACTTTCAACCATTTTTCATAAGATGAAATACAGTTTCATTTAGAATAAACTTATACACTAAACTTCTGTATCTAAGCAACAACCTAACAGAAAAACTCATTTCTTAAAGTCAAATGCATAAAAATTTCTGTCAACTAAATAAATAAATAAATAAATAAAGTAAATAATGTTTACTTTAGTTTTTGATCCTCTCATGAAAAAATGCAGCAAGTATCACAACAGAAAAAAGTAATGTCACCTAGGCTTCCCATCTTCTTCCAAATCAGTATTGTATAATCTAGCTTCGAAACTTTAACATTTGCAATGAGCTCATCACACGATTCTACCAAGTATCCTTTTCTATCATTCCATGAAACGAGATTAAGGGTAACCAAACTTTATCCAGATCATAAACATCCCACTCCTATGGTAAAAGAGATAAAAATATTTATTGATACATAATTTAAATTTACTCCAATATCTTATTCCTTTAACTACGATATCTTTCATTATTCAATACCAAAAACTAATAAAATTAAGTTCTTACATCGATTTTTTTTTTTGGGTGAGAAATGTTAATATTTAGTCAATTGTTATATACTATCGATTATCATATAAGAATAAAGGATATTATGACATTAAAAATGTATGAGAAATGGGTCATAGTGGTTGGGTCATGCACAAATGCATTGTTTTGGACTTCACATAATTTGATCTTTGCACAAAGATTGTGTTAAAGCATTTGTACAGCAACATAAATATTCGGTTTAAATAAAATTTAATTATTAATTTGAATGAAATGAGAGTTATTTTATAAGCCAATCTCCATTTAATTAAATTGTAATGGAAGTATATATATGGTGAAGAAGATAAATTCATATATAAAATTCATTGGTCAAGTATTATTGACTATTGAGAAGCTATTTTAGAATTATAAGTTTAAAGATTGTGTCTAAAAAAATATTTTAATGGAAGTTTTCACTACTTTATTTAAGGAATGCACTTTTAACTAAATTTAGGGTTAATATTTGCTCAAAAAAATTATAACATTTTATAATTATGTTATATATATATATAAAAATATAAATAACTAAAACACAATATAATACAAAAAATTAAAAATTAAAACATCATAAATGCACGAATTTGTCAAAATCTATACATAATATGTCAAATATATATAATACCCTTAATACAATTATAACACAAAAAATAACATAAATACAATACATAATAATTATAAATTTTAAAAAATATATATATAAGTGTTTGTCACGTGGCAAGCAAATAGCCCTCAATTGAGAGAATAAAATTGAGCATAGGATGAACAGTGTCAATTTTGCAATCAATTTGGGGACTACTTTAATTGTATTTATTATAAACATGTTTTTAAATATTTTCCCCAAATAATGATTTCATGATATTCTATAGATATGTTGCTTGATGTACTTTTGTAGAGGAAAGCAATAAAAATACTTGCAAGAGTCAAAAAAATATCATACATTTTCTTTTTAAAAAAAATAAAATAAAGAATCTCATACATTGGACCAAATTTGTTATTTCCTACATTGTTTTTATTTTTAAATTTTATTTCTAAAAAAATTACTTTATTGACTTGGCAAGAATTATAAAAATCTTATCTTAAATTGTCTTGATTGAATCGGACTTGTCGGGCTGGACGAGGAGTGGACATGTATGTCTAATTCCAAACAACTTCATTGTTTTGCTACAAAATTTTAACCATTTTGTAGCAATGCATTTTTGTCAAACAACTTGTGTTGTTGTACATGTTGAACTACAATAGAATACTATAATGTTTATACGCCTCTACCTCTGCCTCCGCCTCCGCGACCGGCGATTTGCAGTCCTCTTTTGGTATCATCTTCTTCGGCCAACCTACAAGCGAATAGCCTTGAATTTGCTCATCTGTGGTGGTAATCTACATCATCATCACCTTTCTCATTTGGAGTGAGCTTGGTTTACTGGTTAATTTGAGGGGTTCAGTATATGTTTCCCCAAGTTTGTCTGGTGAATATATTTGTATTACAGATATGTAAAATAATAATGATGAGATTTTTGTGATATAGATATGGCTATATTTTGCCAAAAACATTGTAATCTTTATCCTTCTTTTTTCACGTTTATATATAATTCTTTCTCAGTCCCAAAAGTATAAGGTATTATATTTTGTCGATTTTTATTAACAATTGTTGAGCATTGGACTCGAGGTAGATCTATCAATTTGTGTTTTTTATTATGTTTGTGTTTTTTTTTATCGTAATTGTGTATAAGTTGTTTTATTTTATGTAAATTTTGACATGTTAATAATACGTGTTATATAGATTTTAATACATTCGTGTATTCATGTCATGTTCGTGTTATTTTTTTCGTGTGGTGTTCATGTCATGTCCAAAATTACGAGGTTTACTTTTAATTGGAGAAAGAAATCTTATTTATAAGGGTCAATATATAAATTAGCTCATGTACTTTAGGCCTTTTCTCTGTTTGGTATTTGGAGAACATTTTTTGTCACTTTGGTACTCGATCTTTTATGCCGTCATTCACATTGGCCCTTTGTCCTAACACCGTTAGTTTATGAATGACTAGGCAAAAAAAAAATCAAACAGAATCTGACAAGTGGCAAAACTGCTACATCATTAATGTCATGTCATCATGAAAGAAAAAAATTTCAAAAAAAATATAAAAATTCAAAAAAAAATTCATTTTTTAAAAAATTATAAAAACTAAAACAAAAAACTGATTTTTTTTTATTTTAAAAATCAAAATTTTATTTTTTAAAAAAAAATTAGAAATTATAAAATTATAATTTGAAAAAAAAATTATAAAGCTCAAAAGATAAATTTCAAAATTAAAAAAATAAAAAATAATTTTTAAAATATAGAAATTTCAAATTCAAAATATATATATGAAAATTCAAAATTAAAAAAAAAAAGAATTTAAAAATTTAAAAATAGATTTTTTTCATTTTTTTAAAAATATTAAGATTTTTTTCTTATTTTTATTTTTTTACAGAGTTTTAAATGTATATATATAAATATATATATAAAGTTTTCAATTTTTATAATTTATTTTGAATTTTGGTTTTTTATTTTTATTTTTACAAATTTTTTAAAAAATGAGATTTTTAAATTTGAAATTTTGATTATTTTTTTTAAAAAAAGTTTTTTATTTTGATTTTATAATTTTTTTGAATTTTTTTCTTTCTTGATGATGTGACATTAATGATGTGACAGTTTTGCCACGTGTCAGACTCTGATTGGGTGTTTCTTGCCTAGTCAGCCATTAACTAACAGTGTTAGGGCAAAAGGTCAATGTGAATGACGGCATGAAAGTTCGAGTATCAAAGTGACAAAAAAAATTTTCAAGTACCAAACGACGCAAATACACGAACGTGTCAAAATCGACATAAAACGAATTATTAAAGGGTAAAAATTTATATAAATTTAAAATATTTTAAACACACAATAAAATAACACGAACATACAAAATTGAATCATTACAACAAATAATATAAAATATGGGATGAATTGAGACACGACACTGACACACAAAATTTTTTCTTAATTGGATCACCATGACAAATTATGCAAAATATTTGGATGAATTGAAACATGATACGAACACACAAAAAAATTAAAATACAACACGATGCAAAAATAACATGAATACAACATAAATATACGAACGTGTACAAATTTATATAAAATAAATTATTAATATATAAAAATTTATATAATAATATAATACTTTGAACATAAAAAAAAAACACGAACATAAAAATTAATACGAATACGACACGAACGTACAAAACTTTCTCTCTCTTTTTCCCTTTGCTTTTTTTTTTTTTTTTTGCTTTTCTTTTTTTTTTCCTTTCTTTCTTTCTTTTTTTTTCTTTAAAAAAAACAAAAACAAAAAAAACAAAAGAGAAAAACTTGGCTTGCCGACGTGGCAAACCAGAAGCAATTCTCTTAATTGCAAATTGTAATTAAGGAATTGCTTTTAAGTATTTTATAAATTATGTTATAGATTATAGATTAATTGTCAAAAAATTATGATGTTTGACATTTGTTAACTGTCAAAAAATTATGCTCCGATTTTTTAAATGAAAGTATTAGATTGATTATGAATAGTTTTAATTATAGGTATAGAACATTAAGTAAAAAACATAATTTATGTCTAAACAAAGTTAAATTTATTGAATTAAACAAATATATCCCAAATTTCATTGAAGTAATTAAATACCCAAATAATCCTATGTGGAATGCCTAATTCAACCTATTGCTTAGTTGGCCACTAATCATACTTTAAATTACCTAAATAATCCAAAAATAATTATTTAAATACTTCAGATAATCCTAAAATCATAATTTAAACCATTGCTTAGTTGATCACAAATCATGCTTCTAATTTTCCAAATTCAAGCTTCATATTGATTTTGGGACAACTTTAATAAAGTGTTATTGATATAGGTTATTAAAATTATGTGATAAAATAATTATAATAAAATATTATATTTATAATTTTCTAATTAAAACATGTATTTATTTTAAATTTTTAAAATATGTATGTAGAATTAAATGAAGTAAATAAATAAATAGATAACTTTAATACAATGATAATGATAATTTTAATTAAATTAATGACTCTTTAACCTTAAAGACCCTAAATGTACGCACAAAACCAACCACTTTTACAATTGTTTGCCAAAAGTAATCCCTAAATACAAATTTAAGACCAAACTTAATTATCCTAAAATCATGATCTCCAAATTCCAAAATGAGCAACCCCATGAGTTGGGATAGCTTTTAATGTAGGTTATAGATATAGTTTATTGTTCTAATTAATTCTATATGTATATATATATATATATATATATATATATATATATATTTCATGTGTTTTAAGTGTGTAATATCCAATGATCATTGGCAATATTATCCCTATCATATATATCGATGGTGGCTAATATATATTTTAGTGGTGACACCAATTTTTTGACACTAAATTATTTTGATTTTAACTTCACATGGAAAGCCAAAACTGAAATTTTTTATATTATACAAATAAAAATCAAATGAAAATGAAAATCTTATAGAAATTTATAGGAGCCAATTATATTTTATTGGTTTGTTTATCCCCTTTCATAAGCTTGAGTTTCATGATAAAACTATTTAATTATAAAACTTTTTTTTTGTTGTTGAAAATATCTAATTATAAAACTTAATTACTACACATGTCTTTAAATATTTCCCCAAATTGATATTCTATAGATATGTTGCTTGATATACTTTTGTAGAGGAAAGCAATAAAAATACTTCCCAAGAGTCAAAAGAATCTCATACATGTTCTTAAAAAAAAGAAAAAGAAAAAAATCCCATAATTGGACCAAATTGTGTTATTTCCTACATTGTTTTTATTTTTAAAAAGTTACTTTACTAATTCGGATTGACCTAGCTCAAACCACACAAAAATCTTACTTTTATTTTTCAATGCATTATTATAAAATATAATAATTATGCTTTGTTGTAAATCCCTTTTTTTATATATAAAAACTGATACTAAGATCACAACATATATAAAAGTAATTAGATTGAAGTGATTGAAGCAAGTAGAAATAATTTATCTCGGGAACGATTCAGCAAATATTTCCGAATTGTTTGACAGAAAAGATTGAGCTTTGGCAACACAGATTGAAGAACTATTTCTATCCTAGCATGACCATCACATTCAACGAGTTTTCTACTGGCCTTGACAAACATAACCATGCATATACCGCCATAGAAAACTACCTCAGCTCCAAATCTATTGCAAGTGTAAGTGTAACCAGGCTCAAAGCAGAATCTTTCAGGAAAAAAGAGCCTCTCGTGTTTACCTCAGCCGATTACCAAGACATTGAAGATGAGTTTCAAGGGGTTAAAGTTATGTGGTTTCGAGGCAAACATGAGTCACAAAAGAAGATTATATTTACACATTCATCCGCTTCTGAGAAGAGTTATTACACTCTGAGTTTTGATCCCAAACATCGAGAAATCGTGACGGAGCAATATTTGAATTATGTCATTCAAGAGGGAAAGGCCATAAAGAAAAAGAGGAAGCATCGAAGGATTTATATGAATTCTCCTGAAGATGGTGGGTTTTGGGAATCCACGTGGTTAGAACATCCTTCAAGCTTTGATTCTTTCGCCATGGATGCTGACAAGAAAGAAGAGATAATCAATGACCTTATAGCATTCAGTCAAGGAAAAGAGTATTACGCAAAGATTGGCAAGGCTTGGAAACGTGGTTATCTGCTATATGGTCCTCCAGGAACGGGTAAATCTACCATGATTGCAGCCATGGCTAATCTTTTAAGCTATGATATATACGATCTTGAGCTAACAACTGTTAAGGACAATGCCCAATTAAAGTCTCTTTTGATTAGCACATCACGTAAGGGTATTATCGTGGTTGAGGATATAGATTGTTCACTTGATCTTACTGGAAAACGCAAAAACAAGGATGATCATGAAGAGAAAAAGACTGAGCTTTCTGATTCTGATGAAGAAGAAGAAGATGAAAATCGAAGAAGTAAAAATAATAAAAGTAAGATTACTTTATCTGGGTTTTTGAATTTTGTTGATGGGATTTGGTCAGCTTGTGGAGGAGAAAGGATCATTGTATTTACAACCAACCATGTTGAAAAACTTGATCCAGCTTTGATTCGAAAAGGAAGAATGGATATGCACATTGAATTATCTTATTGCAGTTTTGAAGGCTTCAAGGTTTTGGCAAAGAATTACTTGGATATTGACTCAAATCCTTTGTTTCAAAAGATTGAAGCTTTGTTGGGGGAAGTAAATATGACTCCAGCTGATGTTTCTGAGCATTTGATACATAGTAGAGTTGGAGGAAATCCAATGGCTTCCTTGAAGAGCTTGGTTGAGGCACTTGAAACTCTCAAGGATGAGACGGCCAAGGAGGAAGAAAAAGAAGAAGCTAAAAGGAAGGAAGAAAAAAAGAATAGAACACGTGGCAGAAGGAATAAGAAAAAAGTCCAATTATTAGAAGATTAAAGGCATTATTTTATTAATTAGTTTATTTTCTTTTTGGTTTTTAGTTAATTGAATTTTTTATTTTAGTGTATTAGTCAAGGTTGAAAAAACCAATAGGAGGTCAAACCGATGTAATTTCCGATTTTCGGTTCAATCGGTTGGATCGGTTGGATATTTTAAATGAGATTTTTAAATATTTTTAATGTTAAATAAATATTAAATACAGTAAGTAATAAATAAAAATAAGTATTTAGCTTAGTGGTATGGTCAAATCTCATCATTTATAAAAAATATTTTTGGAAAAATAATTAAAAAAAGATTTTTTTCCCTTTTTTTACCGGTTGAACTGGTTTTTGACCGGTTCGATTAAATTCGGTTGTATTACATCCGTCGGGTCAGATAAGCTATTGATTCTCAGTTCAACCGGTCCAATCAGTCAGTTCGATTTTTTATTCACTGGAATTAGCATTAAGATCATACAATTTTATGCCAACTAATAGAATCCAAACTGGGATTTTTTTTTTTTTTTTTGGATTGTATTATTATCCAAAGAATGTAGGGAAACTACTACAAATCAAACAAACAAAGAATATGGAATAACCTTTCAAATTACAACTTTTGACAGAGGTAATTCAAAATGTTTAAGTACAAAATGTTTAAGTATTTAATCTAAAATTAATCGATAATAAGTAGAGAGATTCAATTTGAATAAGACTATAGTAGATAATTCAGGATTTAATCGACGTGAGATAACATCATTTTAATAGGTTTCATCACGTATAGGCGAAGACAAAAGAATTTATCACGTGATAAACTCGAATCTAATTGGCTTCTATAAATTTCTGTAAGATTTTCATTTTCATTTGATTTTTATTTGTATATTATAAAAAAATTCAATTTTGGCTTTTCATGTGATGTTAAAATCAAAATAATTTAGTGTCAAAAAATTGGTGTCACCAGTAAAATATATATTAGCCATCGATCCATCCATCCATCCATATATATGATAGGGATAATATTGCCAATGATCATTGGATTACACACCTAAAACACATGATATATATATATATATATATATATATATATATATATATATATATATATATATTAAGCCCCCCGTTTCACTGAGGTTTTTAAATTTTTTTTATTTAATTAATAATAAAATTTTAAAATAAATTTTATTAAATAATAATTTTTTATTTTTTATTTTTAAATTTTAATAATATTAATATAATTATTTTTTTAATTAAAAATTAAATTATTATAATTATTTATCTATGAATTACGTAATATAAATTTCTTTTCAATTGTTACTTATATGCATTTTTAAATATATTTAGATCTTATTATATAATGCATATTTTTATATATAGGATGTAAAAAATAATAAATAAAAAATATTAATGAAAAAATAATTTTAAATTAAAATTTATTGAATAATATTTATTTATTTATAAATTTTAATAATATCAATATAATTATATTTTTTTATTTATGATAATTGTTTATTTATAAATTAAGTAATACAAATGCATTTTTAATTATTATTTATATGCATTTTTTAAACATATTTAGATCTTATTGTATATATTTATTTATAGGAGGTAAAAAATAATTAATGAAAAATAACAAAATAAAATTATGATTTGTATTTTATTCTCTTATTGGGTCGACTTTCTCAAATAGGTTAGCAGCAAGTTTATTTTTTTCGTTAAATTAATGAAGTACTAACTTATTTTTATATTTTATTTTGTATATTTAATTATTCAAATAAAAAATAACTAAAATAAAATTATGGTTTATATTTAATTCTCTCGATTTGGCTAGCAGTAAGTTTTTATTTTTTAAACTTTTTTTTTGCGGATCAGGTATGAATCCTAAATCAACTCGCTAGTCAACGTTTGGACCAATTCCTTTAAATACATCATTTAAAAATAAAATAATATAATATAATTTTAAAAAAAAAACTAAAACTATTAAAAACAAAAAATTTAAAACATAAAAATGAAAACTAAAAAAATAAACTAAAAATATATAATAAAAAAAACTTGCCACGTGATCATTAGAGAATTTTTTGACTTTCTCACATTGATTAACAGTAAATTCGTTTTTTTTTTTAAAAAAAAAAATTTGCCAATAGGTCGGGTACGAATCCTAAATCGACCCGTGACTCAACGGATCGATCCCTTTAAATATATCATCTGAAAATAAAATAAAATAATTAATAAATTAATATAAATTTAAAAAATTTAAAAAATTAAACTAAAAAATAATTAATATAAATAAAACTAAAACTAAAATTAAAAATAAAAATAAAAAACAAAGCTCGACACATGTCAAGCAAAGAAAGCTTGACATTTGTCAAGCTAAGAACCCCTTAGGGGAATTTTTTTTAATGGTTTAGTATATATATATATAATTAATTAATTCTAACAATAAACTATATATATGTAATTTTTTACTTAAAATCAGAATTATTTAGTTTTTCATCACTTAGATTTTGGATATGATATGATATCTTAACCAATAATGCTCAGTGCTCACATTCTTCTTTTTTTTTTTTTTCTTTAACTTGCTTTATATATTGTATTCAACTTTATATTATAATAAAATAATATAATCTTTGAGCATATATGTTGATTTTTGACGTTCGATACCGATTGTATTTTTGTGCTACAGTACCGATTTGCTACAGTAACTTTATCTCGGGATGCTACAGTAACTTCCGAAAAACAACTCTTTTATTAATATGAGAAAAGACCAAATATACACTAGACACACTCTTTTAATATGCACTCACAACTTCACTCTTTCACTCATATCTTTTTCTTCCTTTTTCTCTCTACTCATCTCTCTTCATCTAACAACTTACATCCCACCCTATTTATAGCTTTCTATGTTGGTTACTAAACCAACCTAGAATGTTCTAGTGTGTTGGTTTAATATTCTAGAGAAAGAACAATAAAAAATCTAGAGAGAACTCTAGAAAGAAGACTTAAGAAAATTTTAGAAAAACCTAGAGAAATAATAAAGTTTGGAGAGAATTCTAGATGAGAGAATTCTAGAGGAGTTGTTGACTTTAACAATATATATATATATAATGGAATCAACTAATTATATAGCTTTGATTAGAACGATAATTACATGACACAAATATAACATGTTTAATAGATACGAAAATAATATAATAAACATAACACTATACGTTTAAATATGATTAACACAATTAAAAACGACATGTTTAATACACGTATCGTATTAAGATTTAAAAACATTTAATAATTTGTATAATATCCATGTTTACACAATTAACATAAAAAAATATAAAATATGACACGCATATACAAATTATCAGATGACCTTGAAATAAAAATAAAGCATCATTTTCAATGGTGAAAAGTGTTACGTTAGTAGAAAGAGGATGACATTAAAGTTACTCATCTGCCTTCCTTCTTCTACTTCTTTTGTTGCTCAAATCAAATGAGGTAAAAAAAAGTTTATTAAATGTAATTTTTCATCTCACATTTATATCCATTATCGAATGAGGTATTAGATTAAATTCAAAATCTTGTCTTGTCTTTTTTTTTTTTTTCCTTCTTTCAATTAGAAAAAGATGGATTTTAACCTTACTTTTTTTTACTACAGAAATTATTCATTAACTATTAAACCAAATGTTCGGATATGCCTATTCAAGAGTCGGGACTAGATAAAAAAAAAATTTAATTCGAGTTTGCCTTGTCCGATCCGAATTATTATTCATCAATAAAAAAAATTTTAAATTTAATTATAAAAAATAATTTTTTAATATTTTTTAAAATAGTGATATGAGCTTTCAGATCGGTCCAAGCTTAATTTGACTTGAACTTGAGTAAAAAAAATAAAAAAAATTCGGATCTCAACTCGAACCATGGACATGTCTAGATATTCCTTGACTCCATTTCTTATTGCTAATAACACCTTTGCTAGTTAGTTAGAGAAAAAAAAAAAAAAGGAAAAGGAAATCTTAGCATAAACAAAGTATGAAATGAATAATGAAATGCTACATGACAAATAAAGGGATGTTGAGGTCCTTTCATACTATGTTAAGTTTGTTTTTTTTTTTTTTAAGAAACTTCCAATGGGCAACCAAAAAAATGGATTGATGGTCTTATTCATTGGTTTCTTGAACAAACAAATTTGTATTTGAAGATTGGGTCCATTTTGAACTATATTAATATTTGACCACCACTTTTTCACTAATTGGTCAATTTTGGTTCTTGGGAGCTCATATCTTTATTTTTCTATCTATCTCTAATTTTAATCTCTCTCGATCTATTATTATGGTGTCAGTATAGATCAAAATTTCGTTGTGATTTAATTTTGATCAATAATAAATATCGAGGTTTTGCAAATATTGATTGATCACAATTTTATATATTCTATTTATTATAGAAATTTTGAGAGAATTCATTAAAGGAATGTTTCCAATAAAAGTTTTTTCTATTTGAATCTTCTTGTTTTCAATATTCCTAAACTCTAGATTAAACTTCTTTATAATTTGATTTTGGTATTGATTTTTGTTTCTTCTTAAATTTAGCACATTAACAACAATATTCTTTGTTGATAAAAAGGTTAATAGAATCTTCAAAATTAAATACCTTTTAAAATCTTACATGCTAACAATAATTAGCAAAAAGTAAAAACAAAAAAACAAAAGCTTTTATGAATGAATCCTAAAGAGTGAAATCTTTTCATTTCTTATATGCTAATGTGTATTAGTATCTAATTTGGGTTTTTCAAAGATAATGACTTAGATAGTCGACATAGCAAATTACGTATATTTGATAATTTTAAATATGACATAATTATTTGATATAAGCAAATAATTAAAATATAATATAATATAAAAAAATAATATGAATATACAAACGTAATAAAATTTATATAGCATAAATATCAACATATTAAAATTTATATAAATATATAATAATTTAAACAAGATTATAACATTAAAAAAAAAAAAAATCGTGTATCTGTTAAAAACCAAACAAACGACGTTAAGCCTGGCCGTTAAAATGGACGGAGAAATCCCACGTTTTTTCAAATCCCAATGAAAAACGGCAGCGTATCGCCATCATCCTAGCTCGTGTCGTGTTTATGTTTTCCTTTTCCAGCTACCTGCCATTTCTTCTTCCTATATATAAAGCCAGCTCAAATGATTTCATAGATTCAATTTCCAATTTCCAAAGACCAAGTAAAAGAGAAAAATAAAGAAGAATTTTTTGAAGATGGGTGTTGATTTAGAGTCTTTATCAGAGGCAACTTCAGGTGCTATAGGATCACTGTTAAGCACCACGATTTTGTACCCTCTTGATACCTGCAAAACCAAGTATCAAGCCGAGGTTCAAGCCCATGGTCAACGAAAATATAGGTCACCCATTTCTTATTTTCGAGTTTTCTTTGTTTTTCATGTTTTTAATTCTGGGTTTATTTTGTTTTGTTGTGATCATGATCCAGGAAATTCTAAATTTCTTTTCTTTGTTTGTTGGTGTGTGAATTCATGAATTAATCTCTTTGTTAATATGGCTTTTGTTTCTTATTTGCAATGTTGATTGATAGGTGAGGTTCAAAGGATCAAAGTTTTCTCTCTTTTTTTTTTTTTAATTAAAAAATGTTACTTTTTTCCTGGTGTTGTGTTTATGAATGAATTAGCAATGGAAGAGAACAAGCTTAGAACAGAAGAGTGATTTAACAAGTGAAAATTTTCTATTGGTAATATGGATGTGATTTGCTTATTAATTAAAATGAATATAATCCTAGCATAATGAGGTATGTTAATTGAATTGGATCATATGATTTTAATTTCATTATAACCTTACTGTTTTTCGTGTCAAGCTTAGAACAGAAGAGTGATTTAACAAGTGAAAATTTTCTATCGGTAATATGTATGTGATTTGCTTATTAAGTAAAATGAATATAATCCTAGCATAATGAGGTATTTTAATTGAATTGGATCATATGATTTTAATTTCATTATAACCTACTGTTTTTCGGGTCAAGCTTAGAACAGAAGAGTGATTTAACAAGTGAAATTTTGCTATTGGTATTAATATGGATGTGATTTTCTTATTAATTAAAATGAATATAATCCTAGCATAACAAGGTATGTTAATAGAATTGGATCATATGATAATGATTTACTGTTTTTTGGGTCATATACTCGTCTTTCATTTTTCTTAGTTATTGATGTGGAAAATTGGCGTGGTGGGCCTCAGATAATGACCTGCAAGATGGTAGACAGAGAGTTTGGAGTTGGCTCTGGCCTAACTCTTTGAAGCTAGTCAGTGATGAGTGAGAAATGAAATAGTGTAGTAGAGGAATAAATTCGGCGTATTAGTAGAAGTGGTTATGAATTTACCATAATTCCCATTAGTATATAATTTTCTTCCCTTTTCCATTTGCCATTCGCTTTATGCCTTTTCATTTTTGATATGGTTGAAAAATGAAACTGTTTATTCCTATTTTATTGTTATAGTGCTGCTTGATATCAATGAATGTTCCTTGCACATGTTTGCTGTACTGCTCGGCCTGTTGGCAATGCCGAAAGTTCTTGGATTGAGCTTGTCAGTCTCTGATCTCAAATTTTTATCTTATATAGGAACCTTTCAGATGTATTATGGGAAGCGATATCTACCCGCCAAGTTCTTTCCTTATACCAGGGCCTAGGCACAAAAAATCTGCAGTCATTCATTGCACAATTTATCTACTTCTATGGATATAGCTACTTCAAAAGACTGTATCTAGAAAAGAGTGGTTCCAAGTCGATTGGAACAAAAGCAAACTTGATTCTTGCTGCTTCAGCAGGGGCTTGTACTGCTATTGTCACTCAGGTGAGACATCATTTGGCAAGTCTCTATGTTTCTATCCATCCAAGCAAAAGTTGTATCCCTTGTTTGCATAGTATATTGAGATTGAACATAAAAAAATATGGAATCCTCACCTACCATGTTCAATTGGGAGACTACCATCTATGATTTCTACTCTCTTTTGGCTGCATTCCATGTGGTAAAAAAATATGGAATCCTTTCCTTCCATGTGGTTGCTGCAAAGACAGGTTAAATCAGAAAGTAAAATTGTGCTACCTTTTGACTATTTCTATGAAAAATTGTTGAAAGGAATAGAAAATGAAACTTTTTATGCCATTGAAATTTAGAATGCAAGTCTTTGGTGTTTGGATTATAGATCCTGAGTATTGTATTATTTAGCAATCAAAGGGTATGACTTATCTCTGATTATGAGTGACAGTTCCATCTAATACTTTGATTATGCGTGGCAGTTCGAACAAATACTCCTTTGTTAATGTAGATGGAGATAGGTAACAGAAATATGAAATTGTATTGTTTTCTGAACAGAGGCGCAAAGATACTGATGTTGTTGCCATTACAGTTTCAAGTATCTTTCTTTATCATGTACAATTTTGCATAACCATGGAGCATGCATAATTTAATTTTGGTGTTTGATGTTGAATACCTGGTTTATCACTTTGTAGCCTCTGGATACAGCCTCCTCAAAGATGCAGACAAGTGCCTTTGGAAAATCGAAAGGGCTCTGGAAGACCCTCACAGAAGGCACCTTGAGTGATGCATTTGATGGCCTTGGCATCTCTCTTTTGCTGACCTCCAACCCTGCAATTCAGGTTCTTCACCTTGCTTTGTAATTCAAAAGAATAGACCTATGTTACTCGGACTCGGGTGTGAGTGTCGGATACGGGATGTGTTCGACACGGGTATATTCAATTATTTTCAAGATTTTCATGTATTTGGAGGGTCCTGAGGATTATATCCCCAAACCCATGTCCGAATATGCGTCGGACACGGGTACTTCAAAAAAATGAAGAGTCGGAGCAACATAGGAATAGATTGTGTTGCCTCACGCCTTCATCTTTAAATCTTTCTTGTTAAGTTAACTTCATCATAACTAAGGCTAAAAATATGTTAAAACTGCAGTATACAGTTTTCGATCAACTGAAACAACGACTACTTAAGCAAAAATTGAAGGAAGCAGACCATGGTTCATCCCCAGTAGTTCTATCCGCCTTCACGGCTTTCTTGTTAGGTGCAATATCAAAGAGTATTGCAACTTTTATGACTTATCCAGCAATCAGGTGCATAGCCACTCTCTCGATTATCGTATTATAGAAGCATGCTGTGTTGTGGACTATATGAAAGTAATGTGTATCTATGTTCTTTCAACTCTTCATTTTTTTTGAAGTACCCGTATCCGACACATATCCGGACATGGGTATGGGGATATGATCCTGCAAAAACCCTCCAAATACATGAAAATCTTGAAAAAAAATTGAACTGACCCGTGTCGGATACATATCGGACACATACCTGTGTCCGACACTAACACCCGAGTCCGAATAACATAGATGTGTATGTCTACTCAATGCAGGTGTAAGGTGATGATTCAAGCTGCAGATCTAGATGACGGCGATGATGATAAAACTAAAAGAGCTAGACCAAAATCCGGCAAAACATTGTCAGGAGTTGTCAATGCTATTTGGAGAAGGGAAGGGATTCTTGGCTTTTTCAAGGGATTAGAGGCTCAGATCACAAAGACCGTATTAAGCTCGGCTTTGCTTCTGATGATCAAAGAGAAAATTACAGCCACCACTTGGGTTCTTATACTTGCAATCCGAAGGTATCTATTGCTCACAAAGGGTAGATTAAAAAATGTGTGACAAGGATAATATCAACTATTATTTAGAGAAAAGTGAATAATCTGGCTTCATTTGAACACAAACCATTTGTAATTCATAGAGTAAGGTTCTGAATTCTTTGAAGCAGATATATCTGCAGCAACATAGATGCTCTTTTAGGGTTGCTTCATCCTCGAAATAAATTCGTATCTGATGCAGGAATGCAATGCAAAGACACTCACAGTAATTATATACTTGTATAATATACTCTGTCCTATGTTACTTAGACTCGGGTGTGAGTGTCGGACACGGATATATTCAATTTTTTTTTCATGATTTTCATGTATTTGGAGGGTCCTTTGAGGATCATATCCTCATTCTCATGTCTGGATATGCGTCAGACATGAGTGTCGGACACGGATACTTCAAGAAAAATAAAAAGTTGGAGCAACATAGACTCTGCCTTTTCTGTTTGAATGATATTTTAGCATTATCTATAGAGAAATTATTGGATCTACGGTCAGTAAAGTTTTTAGATTCCACAAGCGGGTTTAGTAGGGTGACGCATACTATTAGGGTATATTTAAAAATTAAGAAAAAAAAAAAAGATATGTGACAGATTTTTAATCTCGTTTGTGAATTTAAAGTTTTACCATCAGTGTATCAAATACGAACTCTTATCTATCAATGTTTTTCTGATTACAAGAGGTGGGAAATGGGTGTTTATAGCTTAACATCACAGCTTATGATGCTTTATTCCTTGCTAGAATATACAGTGGAATACTTTTTCCATGACAGGCATGTAGTAATTGAAACTAATTTTGTGATAAAATGTTACCAAGGCCAAGTTTTTAAGAATTTATTTCAAGAATATGGTGAAAGATTTTAATCTGTGTTGTTGACAATATATCTTAAATCAAAATTGAAAATAATGACATTTCTTAGTATGTCATAATATTTTATTTTTACCAACAAAACATGAGAGAATTACCTTGTGAATTTAAGTATATATAATAATAATATAAAAATAGTTTATGAGGTTTGAGTTTAAAATTATAGCCAATAATCTAATTATATGGTGAAGTTATTAATGTTCATGGGCTCAGGATTTTAGCCTAGTAAATTGTGTGATTTTAGGAATCGTTTTTTATATATTTAAGTCAATTTATTATCACTCAATAAAAATGTTCTTATCTAAACGAACACTTCAAGACACTGAAAACTGAAAGTTACTGGAAGAAAGACAGTAAAACAGAACACATAGAAATAGAGAAGAGTGCTCTTGCTACTATTTGTTAATAAAGTATAAGATTCCGTTCGATTAAACATGTCTGTAGATCAAATTACTTGTACGACTCGATAAGTTTTGTTGAATTAAGTCGAATTTGAAATAGAATTTTTATAATCTTGACTAGTTCAGTTTGGCTAAAATATTATTTAATCAATAAAAATATTTTTTATTTAAATTTAATTATAAAATATATAAATTTTAATATAGTCTAAACAATAAAATAAATTTTTGGACCAAATCGAACTCGAATCCAGATTGAATAAATAAATTTTTTACTACTCGAACTCGATTTAACCTAATTCATAACACATCTACGTTAATTGATGTTTTTTTTTTTTTTACTTTTTCTTATTTGTCTTTTGTTGCAGATTATTTTCTATTTTTATTTTTTACTTTTCATTTTTTACCAACCAAACCAAACCTAAAGATAAACTAATTCCATGTATATACTAACATTAATTGGGCCAAGGCCTAGGCCATCCACCAAACCAAACAAGGAAACTATTTTTGTAGAGTGAGCCATGCTTATTAATGGGGCTAGTTCCTAGAGGTGTCAATTGGGCGGGTTCGGGCGGGTTCGGGTCGGGTTCATTCGGGTTCGGGTTCATTCGGGTTCGGGCTCATTCGGGTTCGGGTCCATCCGGGTTCGGGTTCATTCGGGTTCGGGTCCATCCGGGTTCGGGTTCATTCGGGTTCGGGTCCATTCGGGTTCGGGCTCATTCGGGTTCGGGCTCATTCGGGTTCGGGCCCATTCGGGTTCGGGTTCATTCGGGTTCGGGCCCATTCGGGTTCGGGTTCGGTCTGGGTTCGGGTTCGGTCTGGATTCAGGTATGTTTTACATCATTTTATTTTATATTAGATGTAATCATTTTTACGTAATTTAAATATTTATATCTAAAAACAAATTATTAATTTATTATTATTTTTATTTTTATACTTTTGCTATTATATGATATTTTTAATTATATTTATTTTTTAAAATTAATATTTGTTAGCACCAAAAGAATAAGAAATTAATTTGTTATATAAAATCAAATTTTGAAATAATTTATTATAAAAAATATGATATATTATATTTTAATCATATAGATATTTAAAATAATTGATTTGATGAACTCGAATTTCAAAATATAAATACATTATAATTTATATTCACTATAAAATAAAAAACTTTTAAAAATAAATTCTGGTCTTCATCTATTCGTTTATATACTTATAAAATGCAAAAATTTTATGCTTATAGTCAAGATATATATATATATATATTGAGTACTTATATTTTTTCATCAGTATAAAGTATAAATTATAAAGTAGTACTAAAAAAATATAATTTATATTTAAATTATACGTAATAAATATATAATTAATATGATTATTTATTAATATATAATAAATATACCCAAAACCAAAAGGCCATAAAACCCAAAACCCCATTAAACCCACCCGCTAAAATAAAATCCCATGAAAGCCATAATCCAATTAAACCCACTCTAACCTAACCGTATAAGTATAACCCAAAAGGCCAAAATAATTGAATTATTGTCAAATTTTTTTACCCTTAAAGAATAATTTAATTAGTGTCAATTTTTTTTTTTTTTTAAATCTCTAAAATTTTCAAGAATTTAAAATATTTAGATTGTAAATTCATCATGATATGAGACGTTAAAGTTATAACTTATAAGTACAAAATATAATTTACTTTTTGATAAAATTATTATTTCATCATATATATATATATATTAAATTTTAAATTTTAATTAAATTATTTAAAAAAAATTAGAATAAAATTAATAATTAAAGTTATTGCTTTGTAAAAAAAAAAATTAATTAATTGCAATTTGATTATTTTTATTTTTAGTATTAAATTCGGGTTCGGGTTCGGGCCGGTCTCGGGTTCGGGTCCATTCGGGTTCGGGCTCATTCGGATTCGGGCTCATTCGGGTTCGGGTCCATTCGGGTTCGGGTCCATTCGGGTTCGGGCCCATTTGGGTTCGGGTTTTTTCGGATTCGGATTTTTGACTTTTTGATCAAATCGGGTTTGGACGGGTTCGGGTTCGGGTTTTCCTGGGCGAGTTTTCGGATTCGGGTTCATTTTGCCACCTCTACTAGTTCCCCATGATTCGAAATCCTGTCTTAATCCAAACTTTTCGCTATTCTAAGACACAAAATAAAAACATAACAATAATAATAATAAAAAAGAAAACCTCTCGAGTCGACTTCAACGAGAGAGAGATCTGCTTGAACAAAGAGAAGAAAAAAAAAAATGATGTCCGGAGGTTATACCAGCATTGATAATCAGAAAGTTTCTGGATCTGTTGCCGTAAGTTTTATTTAATAAATTATCGTAATTTTCTAATTATTCTTAGTTTAGGATTTTGAATTTGTTTTTTAAAGCTAAAATTAATCAGATCTCCTTCACTAATTGTTTTTTTTTTAATCCTTAATTTCTCAGGCTGTTTCAGATCCCGGTCACGTCGCCGTTAAATTCACAGGTGCTCGCTTGTTTGTTTTTTTTTAGTTGTAAAATTACGAATCTGAATTTAAATTCTCGTTTTTTTTTTTTTTTTTGTAGTAGTAGGTAGTTGTTTGATTGCTGGAAAATGTAGGAAAGGAAAGGAAAATCGGAGTTTAAAATGAATGAATTGAATGTGTGTTTTAATGGATAATGAAGTGTTAAGAGTGTTGTTTATTGCTTTAAGGTAGCTAATTTGTGGATTTTGGTTGAATTTTTAATTAATTAATTTGTTTAAATTTGTAGATTCAAGCCTTCAAACATTTCCTCCATCGGGTAAACAGGGGAAGATCTCTGGTGGAACTCAACCTCCTCGTGATGCCGATGGTATTTTCGATTCTATTTGATTTGAATTCCTTTAATTTTGTTTTTATTTTCAGTTAATCTAATTAGTGATGGTGGTTATGCTTTGATTTGTTTATCCTGCTGCATTATATATATCTAGGATTCATGATCTCCATAGCATTTTGTGTACTGAATGCATTAGCTTTATGTGAATGAATTTGTGATTTAAAGATTAGGTTTTATTAAGTTTTTACAGTAGGAAAGATGATCCATGACATTGATGACACATTTGAAATAGCTGCTATATATAAGATCAAATAGTTGAGCAAAGGTAAATAGATCAAATAAATTAAATGTAATATCTGCTATGTTATAGTTCAAATAAAAAATCTAATTAGCTTGTTACACGAACGATATTTGTTGTTACGTTGGTGGCAAATGATTGCATTGCTATTGAGGCAGATACATTTTCTAGGCCTGGTGGTGGCTCTGATGAACCAGAAGGAAGTGGCTGGTTTCGTACATTTACAGTTAATGCGTACAAGCCATACTTCGATATTGACACATCAGATGTCTTAGATAGACTTAAGGAGTCACTCTTTCCATTTAGAGGAACATTTACTGAGAAAACAGCTACGAACCCAGATTTGTGAGTTTTCTCCCTGTGACTCATTTCTGTTTAAATAGAGTAATGTGCTAAGCATTGAATAATTGTTGAATGTAAATGAATGGAAAACTATTTAAGCTTGAGACTGGAAAGTTTCTTTTCTATTTCACATGATTAGAAACATTTTTTTAAGTGCGGGTGTATAAAACCCTAAAAAAAGAGAAAACAGAGTTGATCATTGGCAGCTATGTTACTCGGACTCGGGTGTGAGTGTCGGATACGGGTATGTGTCCGACATGGTTATGTTCATTTTTTTTTTTTTAAGTTTTCCATGTATTTGGAGGGTCTTAGAGGGTCATATCCCTATACCTATGTCCGGATATGCGTCGGAAATGGGTGTCAGACACGGTACTTCAAGAAAAATAAAGAGTTGGAGCAACATAGATTGGCAGGCTTTAGCTTCTTGGTTCTAAATAATTCTTAGACATGAAATACCAGTGTGCCTTTTAGAAAATATGATTTTGCCTCTCTCTAACTATAATATAATAACTTCAACCTATGTTGCTCCGACTCTTCATTTTTCTTAAAGTACCCGTGTCCGACACCCATGTCCGACCCATATTCGGACATGGGTATGGGGATATGATCCCCCAAGGACCCTCTAAATACATGGAAAAACTTAGAATAAATCAAACATACCCATGTCGGATACATACCCGTGTCCGACACTCACACCCGAGTCCGAGTAACATAGACTTCAACTTTTATCTGATGGAAATATTTCACTGTGTCTCTTCTGCACCAATCTTTCATCTTCGTATAAATAGGAACATGCATGATTGAAAATTTAAATGTTGTGCAGATATGGACCATTCTGGATATGCACCACTCTTATATTTGTAGCAGCATCTATTGGGACTTTTGTGACCTATATAGCACACAAGCTCAAGAAAAAAGAATGGGATTATGACATAAATCTGGTGACATGGTCTGCCGGTGTGTTCTACGGCTATGTCACTTTGGTTCCTCTTGCCTTGTATGTTATTCTCAAGTACTTTTCAGCACCATCAGGCCTTGTCCAGCTGTTTTGCCTGTATGGATACTCGTTATTTGTCTTTATTCCAGCACTGGTAAGTTCTTTAGTTTTTGAATTTTGTTCTCTGAAATGATAAGATTGTTTATCTGGCGTTTTCTCATTTTGTTTTTTGGACTTGAATAAACTTTCATTGGAAGTTTATTTCTAAAGTTCTAAGTTAACCCCCAGCCCCAGCCGCAACTCCTTTGCCCCCAATTTTTTAAAGAGATTCCAAACATTAAAAAAGCTGAGAAAACTATCTGAAGAAAAGTACCTTATCTTGAAATTTTCTTGTGGGAAATTTCTCTGTTAAAGCTAATGCATGGACATTTAGAGATTTCTTTAAAGTGAGGCTTATTATCTGAACATTCTTAACCCTTTAACAACATAACTTTTTGATTTAAAGTTTAGATGTGAGATATAACAACCTATGTTACTCGGACTCGGGTGTGAGTGTCGGATACGAATATGTGGCTGATACGGGTATGTTCAATCTTTTTTAAGTTTTCCATGTATTTAGAGGTTCATATCCCCATACCCATGTCCGAATGAATATGTGTCGGGCATGAATACTTCAAGAAAAATGAAGAGTCGGAGCAACATAGATAACAACTTTTCATCGATGTGCTATAACGTTGTTGTAGCTAAAATTGTTGCTTGTACGTACTCGGTTGCAGTGTCTATCCGTCGTCCCCTTGGAAATTTTCAGATGGGTGATTGCTGGTGTAGCTGGGTTCATGTCAGCAACTTTTGTGGCACTTAATCTCAAAGCTCATATTAATTCAGCTGGGGAAAGATGGTTCTTGATCGTTGTTAGCATATTTCTATTGCAGCTGGCTTTGGCTGTTGTGCTTAAACTCTATTTGTTCACTGTTACAGTATAAGATTTAAACTTTCTTTGATAAAGCAAAATCATTTAGTTGTAGATCAAAAAGAAAGAGAATTTTGGTCCTTGGCTTTTAATTCATACAATCATTGGTCGAAATATTATTCTTGATCAAGTAAAACATCATCTTGTATTCATTTATTTGTAATTCTATGGCAAATATAAGTACCAAGTGACTATTCCAGTGTAATTGCTTTTTGTTCACCATTTTCTCTTCAAATTTGATTTAGAGTTGTTCCTTTCAAAATGTATATTGTAAATAGCATGATCAAAGCTCTTACTCTCTAGTGCTAATTCGGATTCGGGTCATTGACTTTTTTAGATCAAATCGGGTTGGGTCGGGATTTGGTTTGGATGAGTTGATTGGGTTAATTGATACGGTTAGCATCAACCAAGTGTTTCTAAAATCTAAAAAATGACTTAACTAATCTCTGAAATCCAAAATAATCTGAATTTGAAATGATTCAAATTCAAAATACCCGAACTCGAACCCGTCCAAACTTACCGTTTGCCACCTCTAGTTAGAATGATGCTTAATGAATTTTGTTTACATGTATTGTCCACTCTTTGAGTCAAAACATGTGGGCTTCTTCTCTCTCCTATTGGGGGCCTTAAAGTTCTAATAATGTTATAATTAGCATGTTAGGGATGCTTGGATTTTGATTCAATAATCATGCCAAAAATGAAGATGAAAAGGTTAAAAGTAAAACAAAATCTCAACAACAAGATTATAGAAATCATTAGTTACATTGGGCAATAGCTTCCATAAGCAAGTCCATGAGAAGAAACAAACTATAGTAAAATATATTTGTTGAAACCTAAACCCTACAGCAGAAAAGATGAAGAAGATGCATTTTTATAAGAAAAATGTGTTTCTTTTTCTTCAAAAGGCAAAGACCCCAGTTTTTGAAACACACCAAAAAAAAAAAAAATAGTAAACAAATAAAAAGTACAATAAAGAAAACCTTGAAAACTGCATTAATATGGACATTAGCAATATCTAATCTTTAGAAGAGAAAGAAAGGAGAAAATAAATCTAAGTAAAGAGTCAAATGTAAGATCCTGAAAATGAGGTCCTTTAGGAGACAATATTTGGGTTAGGTTAGGTTTTTAAATTATTGTTTATCTGTTGGAAATTGAGTGTCATTGGCTGGAAATGGACCATGTCGGTGTAATGACTTAAACCATTCATCCACTCTTAAATGTTCTATAATGCCCTTCAATCTTAAATCACATAATAAATCATTAATACTAATCCATTTATACAACAAATGTTGTAGGCTTGATTGCACATTATACATATACGTTGTTTAGATTCTTTATTTTTCTTAAAGTATTCATATTCAACATATATTCGACGAATTTGAAAGTTCAACTTCTTAAATATATTGAAAAACTTAAAAATATATATATAACACATTCAAATACATATTTGCATACTCAGCTGAGTTTATATGAATTGCTCTTAATCAATATATTGGGGAAAACTTGGTTAGCTTCCCAAAAAAAGACTTATTTGGGAACATAGTTTGTAGTTTTTCTTCTTACAATGTTATCATTGGGGGCAACTTGGTAATCAAATTTATTAGACAAGTGATAGCTTCTTCAATGGACTCCTCTCATGGAAAGTTGCCCAAGCAAAAGTCTTCAGATCCCCTCTCTTTTGTCAATGCAAGAGAATTTGACCAAAAAATTTTCACTTTTACACACAAAAACACCATTTTAATATTTGGCTTTGCTTAATTGCTTCCCTATATATTAATTCTACCAACTTAAACTGCTACTCCAAACTCTCTCTCTCTCTCTCTCTATATATATATCCTTTATTCCCAGCTTTAGCTTGTTGTGGAAGAGAGACCATGTTGTTCTCAAGGGGTTTAGTAGGGTATCTTTTATTGATATTGCTGAGTATTTCAGCTCTAAACCATGGAGTCTTGGGAGCAAGATTTCTAACAGAGAAGAAGTTAAAGAAGCCTCAGAAAACTTGGAAGGAAAATCCTGACAGTAGAGGGAATCCTGATGACTTTTTTACAACCATTAACAGATTTCTAACAGAGAAGCTGGAAGAATATCAAGAGAAGAAGCAGCCTCAGAAAACTTGGAAGGAAAATCCTGACAGTAAAGGGAATCCTGATGACTTTTTACCAACCATTAATAGATTTCTAACAGAGAAGTTGGAAGATCAAGATCAGAAGAAGAAGCCTCAGAAAACTTGGAAGGAAAATCCTGACAGTATTGGGAATCCTGATGACTATTTTACAACCATTAACAGATTTCTAACAGAGAAGTTGGAAGATCAAGATCAGAAGAAGAAGCCTCAGAAAACTTGGAAGGAAAATCCTGACAGTATTGGGAATCCTGATGACTATTTTACAACCATTAACAGATTTCTAACAGAGAAGTTGGAAGATCAAGATCAGAAGAAGAAGCCTCAGAAAACTTGGAAGGAAAATCCTGATGACTTTTTTGCAACCATTAACAGACAAGTACCTTCTTCTCCTGATCCACTGCACAACAGGTAGCTATGCTATGCAAGCAACTGAAATATATACATATATTTCTATATCTTTGAGAAGCTGTATATATACAAAGTGGAAGCTGTTGATTATTATAGCTCTTACAAAACCTGAGACTATTGTTGTTTTTTTTTTCTCTTTTTTTTTTTTGGATTTATATATTCATTGTTGTTCTTTTTAGGATCTGACTTGCATGTGCAGCTGCAGAAACTGCAAAATAATAGGAATTTATATCATATATTGGCTACAACATATAGCCTTGTTTTCTTGATAAAAAATTTTCAGTGATAGGTAACCATTGTTTACAAATCAATACAAAGATCAATGTTTTTCTCTTTCTCTTTCTCATTCCCATGTTCATCTTTTATGGCCTTTGGTTCAACCTTATGAAAATAAACTCTTGAGGTCTATTTCAGCAAGAAATAGGAAGTGGAAGAATTCTATGTGATCTTTACAGTACTGATATTTCTTCATCCCTCTTTTGAGGGTGCTCAAGAAATGTAAGAAAACTCAATTTGCAGAGGGGTTATTATTATTGAATTAAAAAGAATGTTTATATTGGAACCAAAATAAGTACTACAGAAAATGATTAAGAAGGAAAAACATTTTTCTCAAAGAGCAGTACTTGATGCAATTTCTTGAGTAATTAATGGGTTGTTTTGTTTTTTCTTTCAAAGGTTTAACCTAAAACACAAAACGAAATTAAACAATTATAAACTTCAAATGCAATAACTCTAGGGTTTTCAACATCTTTAAATAAGTTAAGCAACACTTAATAATTTTGAACACGAAACAAAAACACAATAGAAACACGATACATATAATAAACACAAAAATCGTATATAAACGCAATACGTTTAAATACGATTAATACGATACGTTTAATATACATATCATATTCGTATTTAAAATTTTGATACATTTAATAATTTATGTCGTGTTCATGTTAAAAAAAAAAAACGCTAGACACCACACACATATGAGAGTAAGATCAGCAATGCGTCAGAATAACATCATTCTTATCGAGAGAGAGAGAGAGAGAGAGAGAGAGAGAGAGAGAGAGAGAGAGAGAGAGAGAGAGAGAGAGAGAGAGAGAGAGAGAGCTAACAAAATATGCCATACCATTAACATAAATTTTTTTGATGTGTTAAACTCTATGAAACTTTGTAGACTCTTGTTCCAAAAGGCTAGCAAAGCATAGCATACATTTTCTAACTAGATTAGATTCCTAGGTTTCAATTTAATCCAACACTTAGGGCCCTCACCCCCATTTTATATGCTTTACGAGTAGATTACAAGGCAAAGCAAAATACTTGACAGGTTCGTAATTGTTAAAAAGCATAAATATAAATTTAACTCTCGAAATATACAATTTAAATCATTTTGATCCTTATTTTTTTTATTTAGATTATTTTAATCCTCATGCTATTATTTTCAGTCAATTTAGCCTAAAATTAATGAAAACGTTAAATTTCTTATCAATTTTTTGTTTATTTATGATTTTTATCTTTTTTTTTTTTATCAATTTCTTATAAAATAGCTTAAATTTAACGAAATTATTAGTCTCATATTCGCACGTTATCAATTTTCGTTAAATTTATACGATATCGACAAAAATAATAGATTGAATGCCAAATTGGCTAAAAAAAATAATAAAGGTCAAAATAATTTAAATTGTATACTTCGAAAATCAAATTTGTATTTATGCCTTGTTAAAATTGCATTATCAAGCCCACAAGTGTCAAGCGACCGGATATAAAGAAGTAAACGTTAATCGAAAATAAGAGAATAAAAACATTGAAATCATTGATTATTCTTTGTTTCTTCTTCTTGTTTACTTGAAATTCCCTGAACATATATTGATTTAGGTATCAAAGTAAGCTCTAAAGATCAAAGTCCGATGCTCTCTGACCTTCAGAATCTCGCCAAGCTCCATTCAGAAAAACATAGTAATATATATGGGGTAATTATCAAATGCCTATCCAAAATTTCAAGGTTTCTAAACTACATTGTTTCTTTTGGGTTTTCATTAGTTTCTTAGGAATTTTTTTTGAACCAAGCAACTTGAACTATTGATATATGAATTGTAAGTTTTGGCAATGGTTTACAGCCAAAAGTTAATTAATAGAAAAAAAAATGTGAAGTTTAACAATATTGTTTATCTAGTTTTAGCTTTTAATGACTGTTACAATTGCATTGCAGACTAAAGCTAGGGTTGAGTCCTCCCTTAACCAGTTAGCCATGGTTTAAACTGTATTTGTACCCAAGGAGGGGCCTGAGTTCTGGTCTAACTATAAAATTAGGTATCTGGCAATTTTGGTACGACACGAACACGAAACACACGATACGAAAAAAGAAAAAAAATAACACGAACACGACATGAATACACATTAAAATCTATATAACATGAATTATTAATATGTCAATTTATATAAAAATATAACATCTTAATCACGATTATGATACAAAAAATAACACGAATATAATACTAATATACGGATTGCCAGCTCTAAATGTCTTCAAATATTGCTCACTGAATGTAAGCTAAGGGATAAACAATCCAGACCAAATTTTTTCTAGATAATGAATTACAGCAGCAGGCACAGACTGGCATTCAGTCTAACACATGACAGAAATTTCAACATTTGTTGCACAATGATCACTTACAACAAAATCATTTTATCATTTTAATCAATGATGTTGCCTATGTTACTCGGACTCGAATTTGAGAGTTGGACAAGGGTATGTTTGATTTATTCTAAGTTTTCCATATATTAGGAAAACCCTTGAAAGATCATATCCCCATATCCATATCCGGATATTTATCAGACACGGATACTCTAAGAAAAATGAAAAATCGGAACAACATAAGATGTTCCAGTACAACATGAGAAAAGAAAGACATTTAGAGCTATTTTGCCTCACAACTCTTTATCTCTAGATGTTTGGGGGTGGGGTGCTTATTTGATTCACCCAGTTTGCAGATGAATAATAAAATACAACTAAATCACAAAATACGACAACCTTTCTATATCAAATTGCTATGTTACAGCTCTCTCAAAAAGAATTGACAACCAATGACAGAAAAACAATTGAATTAGATACTCACCTTGATCAGATTGAGCACCTCGCATCTGATTGGATCTGGAAAACTCAGTTCTGCAATTTTCTTTTGCAGAGTGAAAATCCTTGTTACTTGGGCAATATTGGTTACAATACAGAAGCCTCTTCCCGAACAGCAAAATTACTCTGCCGCGAAACTTTTGGAAGCTATGTTACTCAGATTCGGGTGTGTAAAATTTTTTTTCAAGATTTTCATATATTTGGAGGTTCATTCCCCATACCCATGTCCGGATATGGGTCGGACACGGGTACTTCAAAAAAAATGAAAAGTCGAAGCAACATGGTTTGGAAGTACACCTTTATCTTTCCATGCCATCCTCATTTCCTAGCACATATGTGCGGTAAATTTGGTGGATCGCGACTTACTAGATTTGCCCACAAGTTGACAATGGTTAGAAAGTAATACCGCCCATCCCAAACCACCATTTTCATGCCTGATTCAAGATAAACAAGATAATGTTAAGAGACTGATTTGAGGGGACCTAAAAAAGATGGTCAAGATTCAGAACATGATTGCAGAATTTACAAATTGCTTTGTTTAGTTATATCCCCACGTTAAACTCAATCTTCTAGAATCAGTTATTACACTTCAAAAGATAATAATATTAATTAAGCATGCCTGTCATGTTGGTAGATCGGATTAATCTTTTAAGAGGGAAATAATGTGTTTATAAGATCACACTATCAATGATATCAACTCCCTGTTGGCCCTAAAAGAAACTTAAAAGCAAAGAACATTGACATCTCAATATTATACAAGTTCGAAGTTAAGGAACTTAGGTTCAAATTCATAAGGAGTAATCAGGGTTATCTGAGAGGGTTATGTGTCTCATCCATATATCTACATTCACAAAGACCCTATAGATCAAGCACTTTTTATCACCTACCTACATCCTATGTTACTCAGACTCGGGTGCGAGTGTCGGACACGGGTATGAGTCCGACACGGGTATGTTCAATTCTTTTCTAAGATTTTCATGTATTTGGAGGGTCCTTGGAGGATCATATCTCCATAACCATGTCTAGATATGCATCGGACATGGGTGTCAGACACGGTACTTCAAGAAAAATGAAGAGTCGAAGCAACATAGCCTACACCTACCAGATGACAACATGAAATAGCTTCTCTTTCTCTCCCTTTCATTTTTGTCCTAGATAAACATTTTATACCTATCCTCTTCTTGCTTACAAAACCAATATTTTCATACCTGGCACTGTTCCAGCACTTAAGCCTGAGAGGCAGCATGTAGGTTCTTGTTCGAAGAAGACTTGTTTGTAGACTTCAGATGCATCAAGATCACGAATACTCTGGATCGAACCAAGTAAAGCTTCAACATCATATTTTAAATCAGTTGGATCAGACAGATTTTGAAGGGCTTCTTCAAGTCCAGAACTTGACCACAAAACAGAACACTCCCTCACAAGATCAAGGAAGTTAGTGGGATATTCAGAACTAAACAATATCCAAGGCTTGTAGAGTTTGATGGACAAAGATCCAACAATCTTGACAACTCTGTAAATTTCTCCAAGTGCTAGAATGTACTGTCTGCCTGTAAATGCCCAAATTATTAACACAGTGAAGTTAATACAGCAAAGAGTACATAAAATTTTATATGCTAGCCTTTCAGATGAAGCACCTTGAGGTTTTGATAATAATTGACTGTGGATGTTTTTCTGTAACGACTGTTTCCAAATCGAAGCACCATGTTTCAGCTCTAGTGCACAAACAGACAAAATCCTTGACCACGTGGACACATAATTAGATTGATCCTCAACAGACCCCAATTTTAGAATCTTTAGTGTTGATGCAGCATGTTTCAAGAGTTCAGTTGCCGATCTCAAATTCTTCTCTGCCTATTCAATTGAACATACAAGCCAGTGTCATGTCATGGTCAAAGCGACTAATAAGCAAAATAATCATCAATTATATGGAAAGCAGGATATCTACATTCTACCCAGCATTGCATATTCTGAGAGGTTAGATCAGATATAGCCATTCATATTAAAAAACAGTAAATTTAAGTATATAAATATATGATGAACAGTGACATGGAGGGGAAGCTTATGGTATTGAATCAAGGGTATCAGCTAGCTATGTTGCTCCAACTTTTCAATTTTTTTGAAGTATCCGTGTCCAACATCCGTGTCCGACGCATATCCGGACATAAGTATGAGAATATGACATGAAAATCTTTTAAAAAATTGAACATACCCGTGTCGGACACATACCCGTGTCCGACACTCACATCCGAGTCCGAGTAACATAGTCAACTAGAATCCCACTTAATACCAGCCCGTAATGGAATGTAAATCAACTTGATGTTGGCAAGATTGTCTTCACCCCTGAAAAACAAAAAGGGTCATACCCAGATATAGTCCCACCAAAAGAGCATCCTAGAAGGAGTAACTGAAACAACTATACTTCTACATTTTTGTTAACATGTCTCTCAATATATGCATCAAATCAATTTCTTGAAATAAGAACGCATAGCTCCATGAATCAAAGCAAAAGACACACACCAGTGAGAATTTCTCCAATAAGTGATATTCTGATTCAAGAACTTGAAACTTTTTTTCCTGCAGAACCTTGCCAAATTCACCTAGGTAAATACTTCTTGACTGGAGATTCTCTGAGGCCACTTCCTTAAATATTATGCCATCTTTTTGCAGTTCATTGCATAGACTCTACAACCACAAGCAACAGACAACATCATGACATTATTTGTCCAGTACAATATTGAATGAACATGAACAGCTATACTCACATCTGAGGATAATACTATTTACTTGAATTTTGGCATGTTTAAATTACTCAATGTGAGAAAGAATTACTCAGCAAAATTTTAAAGGCTACTGTAAAACCAGAGAGAGAGAGAGAAAAAGAAGGTGCAATCACAAATCAAAGTAATGCTACAAAAAGTTGCTCAGCAACATTTCTAAGGCTAATGTATAACCAATCAAACATCACTAGGCATCCTTATACATTTTCTATAACATGGATAAATATAGCCATGCAAAGCAGTATCAAGAGGAAAAAAAAGCTCCAGATCCTAATTAAAAAAGATTCATCTTCCAAATTTATGTTTTTGATATGAAGTGAGCAAGTGCCACAAGTTCAAGCAAAATAACAGAAAGGGGATTTTTGAAGAAACTCTCCTGATCTTTTTGGTACATATCTTTTGAATAAGTGGGTCCACAAATAATAAAAAAAGGAAAGGAAAATTGCAAAAATGATCAGAAATAACAGCCAACCTGGATTTCCTTCTCAATAGCTTTTACTTGAGCATCTTCACCAGGATAAGCAATACTTCGATCTTTCTAGTGAAAAGCAAAAAACTTTTAAAACCTTACTATCAACAAAAAGGAGAAGGGCAAAAAGAAATTCAAGGACCCTACCAACCTTCATATTGTCAAGATGGCTAAGTGCGACAAAGCACAATTCAGCAGTCAATTTAGAATAGAAGTCCACAAAATCATTTAGCCCTGTTTGGTTAGCGTATTCTTCATATGAATCTCCAAAACCAAGCGGAGAATTCTGGTTTTCTCCTCTGGTTCCACAAACAACACCTTTAAATTCCCAGGAATCATCATCAAAATCATTAACACCATTTACTAAATTGGAGCCCACTTCCGTCTGAGAGGAAAGAAGTCCATTTTCACTTGGATTGCTTATGTGATTTAAAGAAGTATTTTTCTCTGCTTGACTATATAAACTTGATAAAAGATCATTGATAGATATATTTGAATGAGCATCCTTCATGCCAGCTCTTGGAGAGGTAGGTTTATGAATGGAAACATCTTCATATATAAATGAATCATCATTTTCAAGTTCTGCATCACCAAAGATGGACAGGGCCAAGGCTCCTTTGTGTTTCTCCAACGTTTCCTCATTCCCCTGAGCACATTAAAGGGAAGATGAATAGGGACTGAAAGAAGAAAATTTTCCAAAGAAACGTACTACCGGTAAACTGCACTTCTCTCTCAATGACAAAAATTACAATATCTTAGATGAAGAGTGAAGACGCGTATCTCATTCAACAGGCTTTTAATGCTTAACATGTAATCAATTTGTAGAAACTTAGTACAACATACTGGATTAAACAATGCCCCGTCAGTCAGAGTTTTTATGAATGACATTTTACTGAAGCAGTTTGCCTTCTAAATGAACCAATACCTGGTTATGACTGTCATATGAAAAGTCTTCCACTCCAGAAGGAGAAGCATCAGCAACTTTTGGCTCTTCCTATATATATATATATCAAAAAAGATTGAAGGCAGATTATTTGAGATATAAAGAGAGAAAAAAGAATGAATATCAAATCAACGAATTCATAAAGCATCAGCAACCTTTGGCTATTCCTACATATATATGTATAAAAAAGATTGAAATTTGATAAGGCAGATTGTTTGAGATATAAAGAGAGAAAAAAGAATGAATATCAAATCAATCAGTTCATCACCTTAATCTTCGATCCATTTCCAGAAATTTGGTCCTTAAAAGCCCAGGACATTTTGTCAGAGTCAATATTTTTATCAACTGGAGAAGAAATCACACCATTTTTGGTATCATTCTGCTTACTTTGAGATCCAAAACTAGGGGAGAAACTAAATCCTAAGTCCCATTCACCAGGTTTGTTAGAGATTCCACCTGTTGTGCCAAAAAACTCACTAGGACCATTCACACCATTCCCAAAGCCAAAGCCGAATTCAGGTCCCTTAGGATTTTCTTGCTCTCTGACCTCAACCTTCAAAGTAGTAAACATCAGCAGTTTTAAACAAAATGGAGTCCCTGAACAACTTGTAAATATGTGAAGAGATATATAATCAAATTAAAGAGCCAAAAATTTTATAATTGAAATAAAAAACAGGAGCCAAATGCAAATTTTACATTTTACACAATAGATAAAACACCAGTAAAAACAAATTATCACCAATAATAAAGTAACAGAACTATTTTGTGGTTACATTGTTGACAAGGATATTCCAGCCTATTGAAATGAAAGAGTAAGCTATGTTACTCGGACTCGGGTGTGAGTGTCGGATACTGATATGTGTCTGACACGGATATGTTCAATTTTTTTTTTTTAAAGTTTTTCCATGTATTTGAAAGGTCATTGGAGAGTCATATCCCCATGTCCATGTCCGAATATGCGTCGGACACGGGTGTCGGACATGAATACTCCAAGAAAAATGAAGAGTTGAAGCAACATAGAGAGTAACTTTTACCTTAGCACTGCCAGTTCCAGAGCCTGTCTCTGACTCTGCAGTTTTGAATTCCCATCCATCATCATCATCACCAAACTCCTCATTTTCGTCAACTAAACTAGAGTTCAACCTACTTGCATTTGAATTTACCCCATTAACATTTGAATTCAGCACATTGGCATTTCTACCCAACGGATCCCAACTCAAAGTGGACACAATGAAATTCGACATTGGCTCATTCTGATCACTCTGATGAAACAAAAAATCAAAATAATATCAATAATCACCCTTTATAAAAAATAATAATAATAATAATAAAAAAAAAATCTTTTAGCTTCTTACTTTCAGTAACAGTCATTCAATCTAGACAAGGATTAAGTATAAAAAATGCCATGCCTTTCTCATTTCTTTTTAAACAACCAAACATTGAACACTGGAAACAGCATTACCAATCAAAATCACTAAAGAGCTATAAACTTTACCTTCAAATTTTCAACTTCATCTTTTGCTTTTGACTCTGCACCTCTAAATTCCCACCCATCATCCTCCTCCTCCTCATCAACCATATCAGAATTCTCCCCATTTGAGTCCATTGTCGACCCGTTCTGACCCAAACCCGACCAATTTGAGCTCAAATCCAACCCACTAAACCCCAAATTCCCTTCTTTTCTATCCATCCCAAATACATCCCCATTTGAACCCAAATTCTCCTCTTTTTTATCCAAAGCAGGAGTATTTCCACTCAAATCCAATGCATCCACCTTCAAACCCGACCCGTTTAACCCCGAATTCAATCCATTCCAATTCCAAGTCTCCACCTTTGGATTCAAATCAACTCCCTTCGTAACATCCAAACCCGAGCCAAACCCATTCACCTCCTTTCCCTTCTCATTCTGTTTATACAAACCCGCTATCAAATCATTCAAATTCGATCCTTTCGCCATCGAATTCCCATCCTTTTTAGGAAATGAAAAGGAACCAGTTACACCTTTAAACCCTGCGTCCACCGCACCGGATCCCTCCTCCTCTCTTTCATCTTCTCCGAAAATCGATAACGGTAAAGCTCCAGTTAGCTTGGCCCATTGGTTTTTTGCCGACTTGACTCGACTCGGATCCGAGTCGGGCTGAGTTGGAGGGGACGAGTTGGGGAAAGCATCGAAATGAAAATGACTAACGGGAAGAGATTCGGTTCGGGAGAGTGCATTGTTGGAGTTGACGAAATCTCCCCAATCATCATCATCATCGTTGGCGGTGGTCTTTTGGACGGTGAAATCTGGACCGTTGATCGAATGTGACGGTGATGAAGATATGAATATGAAATCTCCGAAGCCTTCTTCATCGTCTTTTTCGGCCATAGTTTCAAAAAGCTTCGAAAGCTCTTTTCTTTTTCTCCTTTTTTTCGCGCGATCGATCGGTTGATCTGAAAACCTCACCGTTTTTTTATTTTTGGTGCGTTTTTTTTAGGAAGGATGCGCAGGTTTAGGTTGTGCGCACCACCACACTTAAAAAAAGAAATAAAAAGGATTGGGCACTATTTATATTTATACTTTAATATAATAAATAAATCATTTTTGTAATATTTTAAAAAAATCGTGTATTATAAATATGGATTAAAAATTATATTAAAAATAATGCATTTATTATGAATTAATATTTTCCTTCTTAATAAAAATTAAAGTTTTGATTTAGTATTTTTCTTCTCTTTATCATGATGATGTTAAATTTCATTGAATGAGTAACATGATTAATGTAATCATGATAGGACTAATTTGATGTATGGTTTAAATTGATTTAATTACTATTTTTATTTTCTCATCAAGGATACTACAAAAAAAAAAAAAAATCGAAACTTTAAAGTAATCTTGATAGGACCCACTTCCTTAATCTCAAATTCATTTCCAAATAAAAATAAAAATATCCAATATGTAAAGAATTATTATATTGTTCAAGATTATTGAAAATTGAATAACACTTTGAAAGTAAAGCATGATATATGATGAACAAAGTTTGCCAACAAGCTCTTGGCTGAGTGGCCAAGAGTCTTGGGGGCATGAAGTCTTGGCTTCAAAGACAAGCAACCTCTTCTCTTACCCAATTATAAAAAAAAAACAAAGTTTGAACACAAATGTAAAACAAAACAAATTACAAAGCAAAGTCTCCACAAATTTAAGTCCACAAACTCAAAGAAAAAAGAAAAAAAAAACCTAAGGAATTTAAACAATTCACTGCAATGGACAAAGAACCAAGCAAAACAAGAAAAATACCAAGTAATAGGCTAAGCCAACCTTTGCATTAACCAAAGAATAAGCTCCATTGGCAAGGCTCCCAGCTGGAGTATTTGAGGCAAGAACAACCACCATCCAATTATCATCTTCAGAACTCAGTCCGATCCCGGAAAAGCTCGAATCGTTTAAGAACTTAGCGTAATGCGTGCGTGTGAAGTTAGTAAGAACAAGAGTCGGCACCAATTTCGGAACGCAAACAGGCAATACAATTACATCATTTGTTGTGTTGGCATCGATTTTGCACTTTGATATAGCCTTTGGGTAGTTTGTTAATCTAGTTTCATTGCCTTTTGAATTGCTGGGGTTCATACATGGCTGCTCGTCATCGATGTCGTCGGCGATTTTCTCTGCCACGCAATGTGCATTTTCGTTCTTGGTGAATGCTGGGAGATTCACTGATGTCCTGAAACTGTTAAGTCCTTGAAGAAGATGGTCTTCCTCATCTGTAAAAGGTGAAAAACCAGTCAAATACTATATATATATATATATATATATATATATATATATATATACATCGATCGAGTTACGTATAACTCAAGTAACACAATGAAAAGATCTAAGTAACATTAATTTGATCACAGTTAGGTAGACATGACTGAAGAGATTCAAACTCAAGCCTAAATAGTAACTCTCAGTATCAAAAGAGTGAATAAATTACGTTACTCGAATTCGGATATGAATGTATATGTTCAACACGGGTACATGTGATTTATTTTAAGTTTTTTCATGTATTTGAAAGGTCATTGAATGATTATATCTTCATACCCATGTTCGGATATAAGACAAATATGGATGTCAAACACAAATATTAAAAAAAAAAAAAGTCGGAACAATATATTTGATAAGCCCTCCTCACTAAGGCTATGATGGACACTCTAATTGCATTGTTGGTGTTGACAAGGAAATGTTAGTCCATAATTGCTATGGTCAGTGGCCCCATGCATTAGCAATTAGTACAATGTGATGTCAAATAAAAACCACAGCTTAAAGAAACAAATTTGTATAGGGAAAGAAACAACAAAAAAGATCAAAAGTAAGATGCATGGAAAAAGACCCTCATATTACATATTGTTCATTCTAAAATTTATGTTCATTTATGTTACCCATATTCTTCTTCTTCTTTTCCTCAAAGTATTTTTGTCTGACCTCTGTTCGGATATAAATAAAAAAGTATAATTCTCAAAACACATGAAAAAACTTTAAAATATTAAAAATATCCTGGACATATATCAATATCCGACACTCATGACTGCAACGTTCTGTGCTAATTGATTTCCCTTTTCGTATTGCAAAAAAATGAAGAAAAATTAAATTTTAAAGAACAAAAAGGCTAGAAAAACATATATATATATATATATATATATATATATCACAGTTTTCATGCAAACCAAGAGAGAGAAAAGAGAAATAGAGTACCATCACTGTGAACTGGATGAGAAAGCAAGAAAATGGCAAGAACAACCACAAAGAAGAAGAAGTAGGAAGGTTTGAAAGAGGCCATGGCAATTGCTTCTTAATGAATTCCAAAGAGAGAAAAGCTGAGAACACACCACAGGAAGGCGAATTGCAGATAAAGGAAAAGAACTGCAAAACTTTTGTATGGAATAAAGCTTTATTTATTTGATGATTTGCCTTGGATGTCAAACAGAGGTTACAGGTGCCACTTTATGGATTCGTTACTCAAGATCAAAACGTGTGCCTTACTGACATGTAAGAGTTGAGGCTTCAAAAGAGTGTCCCACGTGGTCTACATGCAAAAGTATACTATAAATGGAGTTCTTTTTTGGGTTAAAGGTTTGAGTATAATCCAGCAACTCTTATTTTACAAAGACAGTAGTAAAGGCAAACTTGCAATGAAGTTTAAGAATACCATTTTTCTCATAAGTTAACCTTAATTATCATTATCATGGCCCGTTAAAGAATGGGTTGAAATTAAAAAGTTTGACATGAAACTTGAATCAAAGTTTCATTTTATTTTATCTGAAATGTTTTCCTTGATAAAGATTTTGTATCCTTTCTACACTTGTAAAATCTAGTTACTTCAATATAAAAATATTGTTGTTTATATTACTTCGATTTTTTATTTTTTAAGTATTTATATTCGACACATATTTGAACATGATTATAAAATATCAAATATATAAAAAAACTTTAAAAAAATTTAGTATACCCGTATTCAACATTCACCTTCGAATATGAATAACATAAATTATTATCTTTATGTAAATATATATATATTTATATACTTATTTATTTATACAACCCTCCACTTTTCCCCTCTCCTTTGTCTTTCTTTTCATTGAACCACAGTTCAAGTTTGTAGTAGAATCTAGCAATTTTCTGAAGAGCAAAATATTCTAAATTCGAGCCATATCATTTCCCTCCTAGCTACATGGAAAAAAGACAAAATAAATACATTTTCTGTCTGAAAAATCTATCTTTTTTTATGTTTCTTTTCTTATTCTAACAGTATAGTATCTTGCATTTTACTGATGAAATGAAGTGTCAATGTGTCATCCAGAAGAAAAATTCAGGGTCAAGTCCATTTCTCATAGTTCAGAAATTAAGATCAGATAACATATCAGTTCATTATATTTGACATCTTTGTCTGATATCTGAGCAGCAAGAATATGAGATATGATCTTCTAAAAATTTTTTAAATACATAAAAATTTTTAAAAAAAATTAAACACACTCATATAGAATATCCGACACTCATATTCGACACTCATTTTCAAAAAAAATTAAAAAAATTATCTATATCCGACACTCATATTCAAATCCGAAAAAATTGCACTGTTCTCTCAAATATCATGCTAGAACCTCCTCATTTCACATGGGTCCCCATGTCAACAAAAATGTCAGTTTCCAGTTTCCACACAACGTGTCACTGCATGCGGCTGACATGACACGTGGAAACCTCTGCTGCCACGTGACCCTACGTGTCTATCTGGAACTCATAATAATATTAGCCTTTGCAATTTGCATCAACTTTTTTCCATTCACTGCATAGATAAAATCCTACACTATATATATGTTTTCTCGTTCACTTAATTCCTTAAGAGCCTTTTCCACTGTAGTTTCTTGGTATCCAAGCAAAACCCAAACTTAGAGACCGATTAGATTGTTTGAGATCAGAATGGCTTCTGGTGGGCAGCAGCAGCAGTTTCCTCCTCAGAAACAAGATACACAGCCTGGAAAAGAACATGTCATGAATCCTACCCCTCAGTTCACCAACCCTGAGTACAAGCCTTCTAACAAGCTTCAAGTATTGTTTCCTAAACACAAAATCAATGGCACATTATATAAGTTGCCTTTCTTGCATTTCTTGAAAATTTGATTACAATCATTGTACAATGAGATAGTTTTTATGTTACTCGGGTGTGTCCGGGTATACTAAATTTTTTTAAAATTTTTTTCATATTTTGGAAGATTATATTTTCATACTTTTGTTGAATATGGATATCAGACATGAATACTTCAAGAAAAATGAAGAGTTTGAGTAACATAGGATAGTTCATCAGCTTTTCATTTTAATTACTGCAATGAGTTTGCTTCAGTGCTCTTTAAGTCTTATCAGTAACCTTTTGTTATTTTCTAAGCTTGAAAAATATTGGATCATCCTGTTTGAAAAAATTTTCTTTTCTTTTGCAGGGAAAGGTGGCTTTAGTTACTGGAGGTGATTCTGGGATCGGCCGAGCAGTTTGCCACTGCTTTGTCCAAGAAGGTGCAACCGTGGCCTTTACCTATGTTAAGTCTCAGGAGGAGAAGGATGCTCAGGACACTCTGGAGATTCTGAGAAAGAATAAGACGCCAGACGCGAAGGACCCTATGGCTATATCTGCTGATTTGGGGTTTGATAAGAACTGCAAACAGGTTGTTGATGAGGTTGTGAAGGCGTTTGGTCGGATTGATATTCTGGTCAACAATGTAGCTGAACAATACAAGGCAAGCAGTGTGGAGGAGATTGATGAAAAGAGGCTGGAAAGGGTGTTTAGGACTAACATCTTTTCTTACTTCTTTATGGTCAGGTAAATGCTTTAAGTTTTCCTAAAGAATTAAGGGCAATACTTGATTGAATTATGTTACTCGGATTCGGTTGTGAGTGTGGTTGTGAGTGTCGGATAGGGTATGTGTTCGACACGTGTTGAGTGTGAGTGTTGAATACGAGTATGTGTTCGACACTGGTATTTTTAATGTTTAATTTTTTTTTTTAATTTTTCATGTATTTGGAGGGTCATATTTTTATATTTATATCCGAATATTTGTTGGACACAGACTTTATAAAACCATATGCAATAAGTTTTACAAAATCAGTAAAATGTGATGGAATAACAATGGTAATTGATTATGTGATATTTATAGGCATGCTTTGAAGCACATGAAGGAAGGCAGTTCCATAATAAACACTACATCGATAAATGCATATCAAGGGAATGATAAGCTACTTGATTACACAGCAACCAAAGGTGCCATTGTGGCTTTCACTAGAGGCCTTTCACTACAGCTTGTAAACAAAGGCATACGTGTCAATGGTGTCGCACCTGGTCCAATATGGACTCCACTTATACCGTCATCATGTGATGAAGAGGAAACTGCCCAATTTGGATCCGAAGTGCCAATGAAAAGAGCTGGCCAGCCTATAGAGGTTGCACCTTGCTATGTGTTCCTTGCATGTAACCAATGCTCCTCCTATATAAGTGGCCAAGTCCTCCATCCAAACGGTGGTGTCATAGTGAATGCTTGATATATGGCCATATGGGATTGGGGTTTAAGCCTAGCTCTCTGCTTTTAATGTTATAAATATCACTTCTTGTATGTAAGAGTGGTAAGTAAACAGTACTAAACAGTCAAATCTGTGCTTAGAATGATGTTTGGGGTTGTTTGTTTGTGTCAAAATATGGTGTCCTTGGGGGTCTCTAAGAAATAATAATAATGGAAGAAAGCAGGAGCTGTTTTTATATGGTCAAATGTTTTATATCTGGTGAACATTTTTGTGGGTTGTCTGTTTTGGATTGAGATGAAAATTAACCAGCAATTAGTAGGGGTGAGTATTCAAAATTTTAAAAATCGATTAAACCGACTAAATTTAAAACCGATCGAACATATCAATAGAATCTACAAAAATTTTAAAATCGAAAAAACCGAAATAAAATCTACAAAAATTTTAAAATCGAAAAAATTTTAAAATCGAAAAAATCGAAAATTTTAAAATTGAAAAAACCGAAATTGATTTCGATTTAAGTCGATCGATTTAATCGGTTTTAACTATTTAAAAAATTATTTTTTTAATATATATTTATATATTATTATATAATATATCATATATCATTATAATATATAATATATCATATATAATTTTAAATTATTATATAATTATATTTTATTTATATTATATTTAATATAAAATTAAATGCGTCGGTTAGAGTCTATTCGGTTATGAATTTTAAAAACCGACAATCGATCGAACTAATTGACTAAATCGATTTTTATAATCGACTAATTTTAAAACCGAATAAATCGAATAAAGTTAATCAAATTTGATCGATTCGATCGATTTAATCGGTTCAAACCGATTAAAGCTCACCCTTAACAATTAGCAGCAGATTTGCATTTGATTTTCCACTCTGCCCTTGTAAGCCTGCCAAGTTGCAGCGTATGCTTTTTTTCGAGGTTTTGGTAAACACCATCTTTGATTTTCGAGCTCACTAAATATAGCAGATGAAAATTTCCTGCGTAGACAGGTTTCAATTTGAGAAAAATTTAAAGGGTTTTTCAACTTAATGATCATGTTTTTAGAGTCGAAATATACCAATGCATTGAAGTTTCATTAAAGGAATTGTGATGAAAAAGAGGCACATCTCAAGCATGAGGTTTACCATGAGTTTTTGTAAAATATGATGTTCGACTCAGGACAAACTATTACATCAATGGAATCACTTTGTCTCTCTCCCCACCCCTTCTTTTTTCCCATTCCCCTTCTTTGAGATTTCATGAAGAAATTTCATTTTAGAAACATGATCTGGAGTATAGAAGGGTTGGAAGCTAATGTTACTCGGATTTGCAGATTTGGGTGTGAGTGACAGAGGAGTATGTGTCTGATACGAATATGTTCAGATTTTTCTAAGTTTTTTCATACATTTGGAGGGTCTTTGAAGGATTATATCCCTATACCCATGTCTAAATATGCATCGGACACGGGTGTTGGACGCGAGTATTTCAAGAAAAATAAAGAGTCGGAACAACATAGGTTGGAAGAATGCTTGGTCTGATATGGATATGTTCAGATTTTTCCAAGTTTTTTCATGCATTTGGAGGATTTTTGGAGGATGATATCCCTATATCTATGTCCGAATATGCATCCGACACGGATGTTGGATACGGATATTTCAAAAAAAATGAAAAGTCGAAGCATCATATTTTGAAAGAATGCTTGGAGATGATTTGATTGATCTAATCCTTCTACTTAATACACAGTTTGATATAAAGACTAATCCTGTTGTGCCTTCCTCAGGTATCTTTTAAGGGACACTGCTGATACTAGGAGTGGCAGAATCTCTCTGTTTGTAACCCATCAGTCTGGAATTTCCCAGTCTTTTTTTAAAATCATAAATTGAATTTGATTTTGGTTTTGGTTTGGTACTGATCCATTAACCTGTTTGTTAGCTCATACAGAGTTAATAAAGACAACTAGTTCATTGTTTTCGTTTTATTGCATTTGCTGCTTATGGAGCCCTTCAGCAAGGTGGGTCCCTTATCATGTTTTTGTAAAACTACTTCTTTGGATTATTATTTCCATCAGAAACAGATGAACTTGCTGTTTCAAGCATGAACATTTTCGAAGGCTGTTTCAAGCAATCATAAGAACTTGCTCCATATGTTGTAAAAATTCAATCTATGTCTATATCTATTCCTTTTACAATAACAGTCGATTGTAAATAAAGCAAGTTTAAGGAGACGAATTCAAATCCTCTGTCGCCATTTCTCTGCCCCTATCTGTGTCTTATTCTCGTAATGAGCAACGTGTCTTTTTTTTTTTTTTTTTCGTACATGTTTGTTTTTAATGTTTGACCCGATTTTTTTATCTATTTGATACTAGATATGGAAGGAAATAGTGCTTCATAATAAATTTCCTACATATTTCCTTTTTTACATCTCTAGTTAATATTCCAACTAGAAACGAGATAGAAAAAAACAAGATTGAAAAAGGAAAGCATGAAAAGAAAGGAAAAGTAAAATGTTCAATCATTGATCAGTCATTTTTCCAGCATAGTATTTACAAAAAAGTCTGATCTTCAGCTAGAATCTTGACCAAGGCTTTTTTATCAGGAGAAGCCTTCTTATTCCGTTCCGTTGAACATTCTCAAGATGTCTCAAGGAACTAGTCTGTAATCAATTCAGAAGCAAAAATATGAATACAAGAAATGAAAGTTCTTCGAGGAATGAAACTTCAACTTGAGCAATTACACCACTGTAATTCTCCATCACATATCAATTTATCCTTCTACTTTCCAGGGTTCCAGTTTCCAATTCACATTAAAAGTATCAAATTACCTTCTTTTTTTTTTGGTACAAAGGAGACCGTAGTTTGGGAATAAAGGGACGGGTTGCAGATGTTAGGATTTGAACCCCGGATCTGCTAGATGCCATCTCTAAAGGGTGCTTACATGAACCAACTGAACTAAACCCCGGGTTATCAAATTACCTTCTTACCTTCTATGCTAGAGGCCTATGTTATTCCGACTCTTCATTTTCCCTTGAGTACCCGTGTCCGACACCCATATCCGACACATATTCGGACAAGGATATGGGGGTATAATCCTTCAAATATATGAAAAAACTTGGAAAAAAATTGAGCATATCCGTGTCGGACATGTATCCGTATCCGACACTCACCTCCGAGCCCGAGTAACATAAGCTAGAGCTGCTAATGATCAGAAGATGACTGCTGTTGCTCAGGACCTGGTGGCCACATCTGCTGAGCCATGTATGTGTGAGCCTGCTGGGCATACATAGCAGGGTCCATGACAGACTTCCCCATCATCATTCCTGGAGAAGTCCCAAGCTGAAGTTCATGCTGGGCAGGCATGTAATAAGACAGCGCATCGGCAGATCCTCCGACCGGCATTGTTCCTCGAGGAATCGATGCGAGAACTTCATCCTTCAAATCCTCCATCGGAACAATGTCGACTAAGAAATCGAATATGTCAGTCCTGGTAATTGCTGCTGCAATATCATTTTTCTGAAGTGTTCTCCTTTTGTTCTCTTCTGTATGATTCCATGAACGCAATGTCAATTCCAAGATGAACATTTCACACGCCCTGGCGAAAACGACAGGGGCCTCAGCTGATATCATCCTTACATCTTCATCGGCTTTCATGATCTTCTTGATCCTGGCTAAAGGAAGGCTATGGTTTTTGAAATCAGAAACTTTCTCAATTTCTTGATACTGATTTGCCCAAAATGCCTGGATTTGTTGCTGAAGTTGCTGCTGGTTGTGGATTTGCTGATAAGCAAGTTGAGCTCCGGTCGATTGAATGCCTCCAACCGATGTTACAACGGAGCCCAGATTTGGGGCTCCGATCACTTGGTTTTGATACAGATTAGTGCCATAAGGCACTTGAGCTCCGGTACCGATGATCCCCATTGCCGGGGGTGGTCCGTGCCCTTGCTGATCCATTTTAATCTGTGTGAACTAAAACTTAAATGTCTCTGCTTCAAACAAACAGAAAATGTAGGAAGAAACTTTAATCAGGCATTACATTTTTTATTTGCATTCCTCCTAGACAAGATCAATTGTTTTACAAGGAAAACCAAAAGAAAAGCAAACAAGTAGAAAAATCAATGGAATTCCAAAATTATTGATTTCTACTTAAATCCCTTAGATGCAAATTGTATTTGAACTTATAAATATCATACATCATTTTCCTTCTTTCTCTATTATTTTCTATGTTACTCCGACTCTTCATTTTCCTTAAAGTATCCGTGTCCGACACCCATGTTCGACACATATTCGGACAAGATTATGGGGTATGATCCTTCAAATATATGAAAAAACTTAGAAAAAAATTAAGCATACCCGTGTCAGACACATACCGTATCCGACACTCACTCCCCAGTCCGAGTAACATAGTTTATTTCCGACTAATATCTTGCTATGCAGGATCGAAGTTCCATTAGTGATTCAAACTTCAAAGAACACCTGTTTACACTTAAGCACAGAAATTAACAGCATTTCCAGGAGGAACCATGAAAACCAACATAATACAAAAATTGTAAAATAAAATCTGTTGTTTTCTATTTAAATAAAAGATAATTTCTGATAATTCTGTGTCATTTTTGCCACAAAAACGTGAATTTGATTACCTGACAAAATTCTCCATCCAAAATTAAAAAAAAAAAAAAAAAAAACACAAAAAAGAACCAAAAGATGGTAAGTGATCAACAAGCTTATTCAATCAAAGAAAGCCAATATATCTACAGCAATAAAACATAAAACAAAAACCAATTTATGCAAAGATCATTTCCATAACATCTCCTAAACAAATCCAGAGACTTATATGCTTTTATATTATATGTATAAAACAAGGTATACAAAAAACTTGTACCTTTAGGAGGGAAAATTGTACCTTGATTGGAAGATTGAGAAGAACCTGAGACCAAAAAAAAAAAAATGTTAAAAAGAAAAGAGAAGCTTCCAAGACCAAAAGGGTAAATTTGGGTAAAAGTCTTTCTAAGAGAATTTTATCTGTACGGTGAGAAAGATCCAATTTTGGAAAATTTTAGGATTGAGAGAGAATGAACATAACATTGAAGAAAAAAGGTTGTCATTTTTGGGCAATAATTATTATTATTATTATTTTTTAAATTTATTTTCTCGTACAAACTAACCTGAGATTGGGAACAACAAAAGCTGAAGTTGTTGTTTCTGTTGTTATTGTGAGTTTTTCTGTTCGGTTTTGACATATGATGTCAGAGCCCAGAGGCTACCTTTTCTACGGTCTTCCCCTTCTTTTCCTTTTTTGGTCTTCTTGCGAAATTACCCTTTTCATGAAATTACCTTCGTTTGTTTTTTTTTTTATTTTATATACTGAGGGTCTTAGATTTGAAAATATGTATTCGTATTATTTTTTATTATTATTATAATTATGTTTAAAATATTATATATTTATAAAAGTTTTGATATTGTTATTTTTATATTGGTATCGTATTTTTTATATCGTGTTTTAATTTTTTTTATATTATGTTCAAAATTACTAGCCTAGGATAAGAAAGGATTGTGATTAGATCTGCTCATGGATCGACCAGCACGTTTGGTTCGACCCGTATTAAATTGGGTTTGGACAAAAATATTTATGATCCGAGTCGATCTGGCTTGGATCATTGTTCATATATTAAAATAATATTATTTTTTTAAAATTTAATTATAAAAATTTATAAAAAATATTTTTTATTTTTTAAATAGAATGAACAGTAAATCCAGGTCGATGGCCAGTTCGACCTATGAACAAGTCTAATTGTAATTCGAAACTCGGATACATTGAATGCCAAATCAAATCAGCATATTTAGAGGTTGATTTGGGAGCTTCCATATCAAGATTAAAATGCTTTTCAATCATTCAAACTGTAAATTGTTTAAAAATTTTCAAACTAATTTTGATGTTTAAATCGGTAAATATTAGAGAATGTTTATTGCAATCAACTTAAATTGTAATTATATTTATTTTATATTTTAAAAGATATAGTAGTTATTTAGTAGTAATAATTATTTCTGAAAATATCACAAAATGAATTTAATAGAAAATATAATTTTACTTTTTTACTTTTAGAATAAAATAAAAAAATTAGGAAAATGCATTTAAATTTTAGAGCCTATTAATTATTAAATATTAATTCCAAATGGGCCATGGATAACAAAGGCTGATCAAAGCAGCCCAATCTTCTGTTCTTAAAAAAGGCTTCTGGCAACCCGGCCTGCCTTTAAAACGCAGCGTTTTAAGTTAACTTAACGCTTTCCTTTTTTTAGTTTTTCTTTTATCAGCGTGTCTGACCGACTGACCTTCTAATCCTAACAATCAATCGACATAGCAAACTCCGATTCCGATTCCGATTCCGATTATATAAAAGCGGAAGCCGGCCAGTTCGATTCCCATCAAATCGTTAACCTGATCGATCCAAGAGCTTTTCAAGTTATTTCTTTTCCTAGTAGGTCTGTATTTCTAGAAAGTGATTTTCTTTTTCTTTTTTTGTATTTATTCTGAGCTAATGGATTTGAAAATTGTGGGAAGTTGCTGCCCGATCCGATTCTATATGCACTTTCTTATTATGCTTCCAAACCTATGACTGAGTGCATTGGAATGATGTGATGCTGAAACCATGTTTTAAAGAAGCAAAAAATTCCAACTTCCAAGTTGAGTCTCATCAATTTATGACACCAAATTGCCTAAGTAATTTTTCTAAGCTGCCATGTTAACTCTTGCTCCAGGTACCATGTTTTAAAAAAGCAATTTATTGGTGTTGGAAATCTTGACTCAAAGCTGTTAAAGAACCACATTTTTACAAAGCTTCTGGAGCTTTCTTTTTGCCTAAGAGTTTTTTATCATCAACTATAGATGAGAATACTGTTTTCTGATATTGAATAGAATATAGCCGAATGCTCTGAGGTTTTTTGTGTATGGCAGAAGGCAGATATTTGATGGTATACAAGTATATGGATTCAGTTTGCTAAGTATTGTTGTATTGATTAATTAATTGAGACTTTTATTTTATTTTATTATTTGTTTAAAATTTTTGGATTAGATTGTGTATTTTCTTATAATATTATGATATAACTTGCTACCAGAGGACAAAGTTACATGTCTAAATTCGAGCTCAAGCTCGAGTACAAGTAATCGAGCTTGAGGTCGAGCATAATAATCAAACTCATTTTTTACTAGGCAAACGAGCCTAATCGAGCAAGTTCGAGTCTCTCGGTTTCTATCTCAAGTCGAGCTCAAGCTAGAAAAACAAAACTCGATCGAGCTCGAGTCGAGTCGAGTTTCAAGCCTCGAGTTTGGAGCCGGGTTCAAGCTCAAGCTTCTCACTGTTTCAACTTGACTCGGCTCAATTACACTTCAAGTATGATGTGGGTTAATCTCAGATTTTGTGTACATTTTTGAAAATGTAGGTGATTGAAAAGAGTGTTTATTGTTGATGTCTTGAAGAAAATTTTGGTTTTTTAGCTCTGAATATGGTTATATATGATGTGTGTTAATCACAATTTTTGCGTATTTTGTGTAAATTGTAGGTGATTACAGATGAGAGAGGCTGAGGATGGTGTGAAGCCAAAGATGGTGGTTTTTGTGACAGTGGGAACAACGAGTTTCGATGCGCTTGTTAAAGTGGTGGATTCTCAAGAAGTTAAGGATGAGTTGTTGGGAAGAGGATATACTCACCTTCTCATTCAAATGGGTCGAGGGTCGTATCTTCCTACAAAGGTATATCAGAACTTTGGATGACTAGTGAGTAGCTCTTTAATTAACTTGTATAAGGTAGTGATCAATAATTTTTAATGGGAAAAAAAAGAAAGAAGTGATTATTGTAATTGCTTTGATCATATTTGTGTTTTGGGTGAGATTTATGGGTATGACTTCAAAGAAGAGCAATAAATCTAGGGCAGTATCAAAATCTTCCAACAGGATTCTATTTTAAGGAATTCACACTTTTGTTGATAGGCTTGCTGGTAAATTTGAATGGTTCAAGAATGTAATGGTAAAGATGGAGTTTTACTTCACTAGATATCCAAATTAGTCAATCATACTACTTTTTATGAACTCAAGATTGCTTCCTCTTCTTCCACTTATCCTTATTCTTGTGATTTTGCTAAGGTTTATTTTTGAATGTAGTCTACTGGTGATGATGGATCTTTGGCTGTAGACTACTTCACATTTTCATCAAGCATTGCTGACCATCTGAGATCTGCATCTCTTGTGATCAGTCATGCAGGTCGCTCTCGATACATCGATTTTTTTTTTTCTTTCATCCTGTTATTATCTATTTTTCCTTGGTAAAAAGTTATATATCATTCTTATCTTCCCTTATTTCCTACTGAAAATGTAGAACATGCTTCTTGGGTGTTATCTAATTGGTCAGACATAATATGTAGCACTGTGTACTTTTTTTTTTCCTTCGGCAAAGAGAATATCGAACGGTCTTGGTATAATCCCAGGATCACATTGTCATGTTATGAATTGGCTATATCCACCAAATGTGGTTAATTTAGTTGGTGGACACATTTACAAGGATCTGAAAAGAGCCTAACTCCTTTGAGAGAATTCAAGTAACTCTGTAAATACACTACCATTGAACCTTTTTGTCTCTCTGCTTTGATCCAAAGATGCAACATATGATTGACATCTATGTTACTCGGACTCGGGTGTGAGTATCGGATACGGGTATGTGTCCGACACGGGTATGTTTAATTTTTTCTAAGTTTTTTCATATATTTGGAGGATTCTTGGAGGGTCATATCCCCATACCTATGTCCGGATATGCGTCGGACACGGGTGTCGGACAAGGATATTTAAAGAAAAATGAAGAGTCGGAGCAACATAGATTGACATGGCACAACTTTTTGAAGTCATTCGTAACCTAAAGATTTGTTCATTATTCATAAATTCCGATTTTTTTGGTTGTCATTGAGTAGTTCTACCATAGTCATACATATTTAATTTGGTACATTCTCAAAAAAAAAAATTGATGAGGAACTGTTTCCGACTGGTGTGCAGGTTCTGGGAGCATATTCGAGACCTTGCGGCTTGGCAAACCTCTAATTGTGGTGGTCAATGAAGATTTGATGGATAATCATCAGAGTGAGCTAGCAGAAGAACTAGCAGAGAGAAAACATTTATATTGTGCTCATCCTCAGACACTTCACCAAACTATAGCTGGTATGGATTTGAATTCTCTCCTTCCATACTCTCCAGGAGATGCCACACCAGTAGCCAAACTCATAAATAGGTTTCTAGGTTTTCCAGAAGATTGATGAGACTGAATATAGTATAAGAAAGTGAGCAGGCCTAGGGTAAACTCTTTGCTGTACTTTATGTTCCAATAATGCAGTTATGGGCTTTTTTATGTTCCATTGAATATACCCAATGAGCCTTACCTAAAGATTTATATTGCAATATTTCTTTTTCCTGGCTGAGTAGTGCCTTGAATTTGCATAGGTATCATATATTCATACAAATTGTTACCCATGTGGCAGATAGTCTAAAACATGTACTATTATATTCTATGTTGCTCCGACTCGTCATTTTTTTTGAAGTACCCGTGTCCGACACATATCCAGACATAGGTATGGGGATATGATCTTCCAAGGACTCTCCAAATACATTTTTTAAATTTAGAATAAAGCGAACATATCCGTGTCCGACACTCAGACCCGAATCCGAGTAATATAGATTATATTAACTGTTGAAAAATGGAAATCCACTGTCCTTTTCTGTTTAAGAGGTAGTGATTTTGGTTGATGTATAGCAGAGGGTAAATAGATGCAAAGTGCTATATATCTGCAAATGGTTGATTGTAATTAGTAAGTAATCAAGTATTGATTGTATTTATCACTAAAACAGTTGATGCAAAAATCAAGCTGAGTCACATGATTGACAGGGTTTGATATCATAGACTATGTTGCTCCGACTCTTTTTTTTTTTTTTTTTTAAGTACCCGTGTTCGACACCCGTATCTGACGCATACTCGGACATAAGCATGAGGATATGATCCCACAAAGACCCTCCAAATACATGAAAAAACTTAGAATAAATCAAACATATTCGTGTCAATCACATACTCGTGTCCGACACTTACACCCGAATCTGAATAATATAGATCATAGACATCTAAAAAGAGAGCTTTAGGTTGAGCTTGCAATGCAGTAGTATCTTGTTTTCATTAGTCTGGACTTGGTCCTACTTGAATTTGATTCTTTCCAGGCTCCAACTATTAGTACCAAAATGTAATGGTCACATGATTTTTGTTACTTATAGATGAGGATTACCATCTCTCTTGACTCTGCCTTAGAGATGAAGGGCTCAAACAGGGCCTACCCACCCTTGCCCATAGTGATATTCTTTTGTTTACAGGTTCATGAGGTACAAAAATTTGAGTTGTTTATTTTATTTTATGATTTTTGCATTTAACCGTATGTTACGAATTCGGGTGTGAATGTAGGACACAAGAATGTTCGATTTATTCTAAGTTTTTTCATGTATTTGGAGGGTCTTTGGGATCATATCCCCATATCTATGTCCGTATATGCGTCGCACACTGGTACTTCAAGAAAAATGAAGAGCAACATAGCTTGAACCATTACCGGTATCATCAAGGTTTCATTAATGGCTACAATTTTTTTTAGTTGGGGATTGAGAAATAAATGCGGATATTGAGATTCGAATTTCAGACTTGTTGAATGCTACTTTTCAAAAATGATTGCATGAGACTAAAACTTTACACATGAATCAAAGCAGATTGATGCTGGACTATTCTACAGGACAATTAATGCTCCATATGATTTCAATAATATACTCTCTTTTTTTCACTTGACCCGCTGATTTCGGAACTTATGTTGGAAAATTTACTGCTGTTTTTTTTGTCCTATGTGACAATAATTATGGGATTAAACAATGCTAACTGGATTCTTTTTATGTGATGGGTCTTCACTTCTGTGCCTATGGGAGAATCTACAGTCATTATCAGGATAATGCAGAAACCACGAAACAAGGAAATGAAAATTGGAACCTTATTAACAACATGGCAATTAAAATTGGCATTTGAGACTAGAAAATCAAGCAAGTAGATTAGCTGGATAATGGTAATCGTTACATTTCACATGCAAAACTGTTAAAAAGATTGAACTCAGGGTTTAATTCAGTTGATTCATACAGTTATTATTCAGAGGTTGTATCCAACAGATTTGAGTTCAATCTAAGTATTTAAAATTCTTTTTTTTTTTCTTCAAGAGTGTCTAGAATGTCATGATTATTCAATAACAACATCTGCTTCATGAGAAATATTCTTTTTATCAATTAATCTATAGTTACAAACGAATGTTGGATCGAGACTGGATTTGTCAACTACATCATACTTATAAGGAAGCAAATTTTTGTGCAAATTTTCTAGCTTCTTCAGGTCACAATATCGGTATTTAGGTTACTAAATTGAATAACTCACCTATTGCTTTTATAAAACATTTACAAAATAATTTGTTAATGTAACCCGACCTAAAATGTGTGTTATTTAGATAATTATTTTCGCTCATACGTATAAAAAAAATGCATGTAGAATTGAGATTGAAATCATGAATCTGTGACTTGATTTTTAACTTGGGGAAGCTAGAAAACTCTCGTGATTGAAACTGGCCCCTGATTGTTAAGTAATCTATCATTTCATGTCTATACGTAAAATATAGTTTGGATTCGATGATAGAATCCTGGTTTCCCCAAATTATATGCAAGCCATTGCTGATTTGATTTGATTTGATTTGATTTGGTGTTTTGGTTTGCTTTGAGGAGCAGCACATGTGAGTCTGTGACTCTTGGAAAAAACAATTGGGGAATTTGGTATTATCTTACGTGCTTTTCTAGCAATTTCCTTCCACAGTTCCCTAGGGAAAAATTAAAATCCTATGAGCAAGATAGGCAACTCTTCCATGGAAGTTTTAGGTAAATTCTTTTAGGGTGAATTTAAAATAGGTTTCATTATATGTAAATATGATAAAATTATATATAAACTTGATAAATTACATAAAATTATAATGTTTATATGTAAATTTTTTTTAACATATAAACATGACAAATTACATATATATATATATATGCCAAATTACACATAAACATGATATTTACATATAAACATAACAAATTTGTCATGTATTTATATAATTTTTTTTTACAAACATGAGATAAATTAAATATAAACATAACAAGTTACATATATAATGGAGCCTACGAAAAATTTATTTTAAAGAGTTTTTCTTACAATTTTTTCCATTTTAGATTCCTAGTAAGAAACTTTAGTTGAGCAATGTCCAATCTGACTGTGCCATTTTGGTAAAGAAACTCAGTTAATTTTTTCTACACATAGGTCAAGCTACAATTTGATTGGTGGTTGTTGACAAATTCCACCATAGCCTCTCCTTCTTGAGGTCCAACAAGTCATTTTCCAACTCATCATAAAAACCAACTAAGGATGAATTCGGCAATGATTTAAATTGCGGTCGCGGATGCATTTTCGATCGCGTCGTGTTTATCGCGATTGCGGACGTAATGAATATTATCATGATCAATTGCGGTAAATATCGACTGTGAATATCAGCGACAGAGTGAGTCAAAACCGTTAAATAGCGGTTGTAGTATCGTGTTGCGGCCGCTATTTAAATCCCTAGAATTTGGAACTTAACTTAGTTGATTCATGCAATCACTTTTAAGAAGTGATATTCAATAAATTTGAAATTCGAATCTCAATATCTGGAACTCTTTTTTTTTTCTTTTTTCGGACCATGACCTTCTATGTATTAAAAAAAAAAAATCAAGGATAAGAAGTGATTCACTTTCTAAACTATATAACCATGATATTTTTTCTTGTAGTTGGCTGCATTATAGTGTATTGTTTGGGCTTAGATTTAAGTGTTTGAAATGGATCCATTATTTTATGTAAGTTTTTTCTTATATTTGGAACTTGGGAAGGTTTAGCCAGGGAAGGAATGTCTAGGGTCCAAAGTTAAGGACATGGATGACCCAAATTTTGCAAAAGACAGGTCAATTATTAGCAAATGATTTGGATATAAGTAATTGATGTTAAATGGTAGCAAAAACATCCAAGCTTTTCTGATACAAAGACAATGACAATTCCTTAGAAAATAACAATGGAATGGACGAATGAAGTACATACTTGTTTTATCACGAGGGAGAGAGAGAAGAGAGCTGTTTTTTTTTTATTAACCTAATTAGACTTGATAATCTGTGTATTTGTATCGTATTTATATTATTTTTTTTATAATTAAGGTGTTATATATTTATATAAATTGACACATTAAATTAATTCGAATTATATAAATTTTGACACGTTCGTATATTAATATCATGTTCGTATTTAATGATTTTTATCGTATCGGATTCACATAGTGTAATCATATTGTATATAAAATCTAAATCTAACATAAATACCAACTGCAATGTCACCACCCTAACCCTAACCCTTCCCATTTCTCTCTCTTTTTCTTCCTCTTTCCTTTTTATAACTCATTTTCTTTCATGTTTGTTACTTTGCTTTTTCTATTCATGGAAGATAGCAACCCTACTGCTACTGCAATACCAGCTGCAATGTCACCACCAGGGCTGAGTTCTGCAAAAAACTATACTCATAATTTCCATTCTATGTCTCAAAAACATCAAAATAAAACCAACTTTTCGTTAAACTCCAATGTCATAATCATCCTATCCATCATCTCAATTGTAGTTGTTTTGGCAATATTTCTAATTATATTAATCCTTCGAAGACTTAAATCTGTCAGAAAACATGGCAGTTGCAAAGAAAATGGTAGCATCAATAACAATACTACTATAGACTTCAATTCTAGTCCAGGTAAGTATCCATTTTCAAAAGCTTATTTGATTTTAATATTTTACTAAAATTGATCATAATTCATTTTATGTCATTTTTTTAGAAAAAAAAATTGAACATGGGTTCTTTAGCTGTCATCTATGTTACTCCGACTCTTTATTTTCTTTGAAGTATTCGTGTCCGACACCTATATCCGACCCATATTCGGACATGGGTATGGGGGTACGATCCTCCAAATATATGAAAAAACTTTAAAAAAATTGAGCATATCCGTGTCGGACACATACCCGTATCCGACACTCACCCTTAAGTCCAAGTAAAATAGGCTGTCATTTCATTCTATGTTGCTCCGACTATTCATTTTTCTTGAAAAACCCGTGTTCAATACCCATGTCCTACGCATATCCGAAAATGAATATGGAGATATGACCTTCCAATGATCCTCCAAATACATGGAAAAACTTATAAAAAAAAATTGAACATACTCGTGTCGGACACATACCTATATCCGACACTTACACTCGAATCCAAATAACATAGATCACATTTTCAAATTTGAATCATCTGAATGCATTTTCAAATGAGTTTTCTGTTCTTCCTATGACTGAAAATAGATGAAAATGATTAATGTTTTCTATAACCAAACATACCCTTAAGGCAATTTAGTATATTGAAATGGCCTTTGGGCCTCAAACTTGGCATTTGAAACATCATTTTTTTGATCTTGGGGTGCTTGAAAATGGAGCAGATGTGAAGGCAAGGTGTGTATATGGAGGAAGTATGGGTACAGCTCCAAGTAGATATAAAGGGGTCCAAGTATTCACTTACAAGGAGCTGGAATTGGCAACTGATAACTTCAATGAGGTAAATGTGATAGGCAATGGAGGGTTTGGTGTGGTGTATAAAGGAGTTCTTGCTGATGGTACTTTGGCAGCCATTAAGAGGCTTCACAGAGATGGAAAGCAAGGGGAGCGTGCTTTCAGGATCGAGGTGAATCACTTCTTTTATTAGCCTAGTCCCCGACTTGTTCTATCTCATTCATCTTTCTTGTTTTCAGTTATATATATATATATATATATATATATATATATATATATATATATTACTAACTTTATGCCAGTTCTATAATAATATAATGCAGCTAGCCTTGAAAATTTTGTAGTTTTGTTCTTCTGGTTTTTAAATTAAAGTCAACACATTTTATTGTTAAGTTAAATTACTGATAATTAGGTTAAATTACTGATAATTAGGATGTAAACAAGATATTTGTGCTCGTAAATTGTTCGGGTTTTGATTAAAAAAAAAAAACTCGAATTCGACTCGGTTATTGTCGAGTTTAGTTCGAGTTTGAGTAGCTTGAGTTATCGAGCGAGTTGAGTTCGAATATCCTAAATCCTAATGCCCGGTTCGAGTAGCTTACGAGTGTAATCGAGCTTTTTTTATATTTTTAATTAGTATTGAAAAAACTCTATTCGAATTCTAACTCGATTTCGAGTACAAATAATCAAGTTTGAAGTCAAGCATGAGAATCAAACTCGTTTTTTACTAGATAAACGAGCCTAATTATCAAACGAACTCGAGTAGTTCAATTTTTATCTCAATTTAAGCTCGAATTTTAAAAATAAAATTCGATCGATTCCAACCGAATTTCAAATTACGAATTTCGAATCAAACTTGAAGTATTCAAGTTTCTTATTATTTGGACTCGGCTCGGCTCAATTACCCTACTGATAACTAACCATAAAGTCAGCACTACTATATTGTCATCTTTCAATTTTGAGTAATACACTCAAACTAATGAATTTCTATTCAATCTTATCACATGGAGTTGAAATTTAGTATCACATTATGTTCTGCAGGTGAATCTACTAAGCCACTTAAACTGTCCTTACTTAGTGGAGCTATTAGGTTACTGTGCTGACCAGCACCATAGGCTTCTAATATTTGAATTCATGCCCAATGGTACTCTCCAACACCATCTTCATCATCATCATCATCATCATCCTAGCAATCAACATAGGCCGTTGGATTGGGGAACCCGGTTAAGGATAGCCCTTGATTGTGCTAGAGCCCTTGAGTTCCTCCATGAGCATGCTTCCCCTACTGTTATCCACCGTGACTTTAAATGCAGCAATGTGTTGCTCGATCGAAACCTCCGAGCCAAGGTGTCTGATTTCGGATCGGCCAAAACGGGCTCAGACAAGATCAATGGTCAGATTTCAACACGCGTGTTGGGGACCACTGGATATCTAGCTCCAGAGTGAGTGCTCCATCATGTATCATCATGATATCATTCATCTCATATTTCATTATATATCAGATTATCAATTCCATGCCGATGAATATGCAGTATTATGCTATGTTATTCGGATTCAAGTGTGAATGTCGGATATTGATATATATCTATGTTTGATTTATTTTAAGTTTTTTTTCATGTACTTGGAGGGTCTTTGAGGGATCATATCCTCATACTCATGTCCGGATATGCATCGGACACGGATGCCGAACACGAATACTTAAAAAAAAATAAAAAATCGAAGCAACATAGATGCACAAACTTGCACATGGGGGCATCTACCAAGGTGTTTATTAGGCGGCTGTCATTTTATTATTTAATAAAGATTGTTTGGGAAGAGAAGAACCCATACCCTTAGACCATTTGGATTAGTGAAAAATGTATAGCAGTGGCAAGCTATATTATTCCGACTTTTTATTTTTTTTGAAGTATTCGTGTCCGACATTCATGTTTGATACATATTTGGACAAGGGTATGGGGTATGATCCTCCAAATATATGAAAAAATTTATAAAAAATTAAACATACCTGTGTCGGACACATATCCGTATCCGACACTCATCCCCGAATGCGAATAACATAATTGGCAAAAATGAGTAAGCTGTTTTGGGAAGAGAAGAACCCATACCCTTAGACCATTTGGATAGTGAAAAATGTATAGTAGTTGCCAGCTATGTTATTCCGACTCTTCATTTTCTTTAAAGTACTCGTGTCCGACACCCATATTTGATACATATTCGTACAAGGGTACATATGGGGTATGATCCTCCAAATATATGTAAAAACTTAGAAAAACTGAGCATATCCGTGTCGGATACATATCCGTATCCAACACTCATCCTCGAATCCGAGTAACATAGTTGTCAAAAATGAGTAAGCTGTTTTCTGAATTTTGCTGTCTATGAATTTTGGCACTGCAGATCTGCTTCAACAGGCAAACTTACCACAAAATCAGATGTTTACAGTTACGGTGTGGTGCTTTTACAGCTTTTAACAGGCCGTGTGCCAGTTGATATCAAGAGGCCTCCTGGAGAACATGTCCTTGTTTCATGGGTTAGTGCCCCCAAAACCATCATTCTCTTTCTTAGATGACAACATTAAGCTATACACAGTAATAAAGTTTTGATCATATTAATGTTTAAAACTAAACCTTCCTTTAAATAATGTTACTTTTTATCTACGTTATCTGGATTCGGGAATAAATATCAGATACGAATATGTATCCGAAACAAGTATACTCAATTCTTTTTTAAATTTTTTTATATATTTGAAGGATCGTACCACTATACATATCAATTTTATGATATTAAAATTAAAGAAGTGAATAAACTTGACTAGACCCCTCTAATATCAATGCCATGAATATCTTAAAAGATTGTTAAGTAATGTTCCAACATTTGATAATTTAACAGGCACTTCCAAGGTTAATTAACAGAGATAAAGTAGATGAAATGGTTGATCCAGCTATACAAGGACAGTATTCAAAGAAGGATCTAATTCAGGTAAAGTTTGCTTTCTATGAGTTTAATGTTGTGCTTGTCACATATCAATATATCATCAAATGAACACATGTTACTCGGACTCGGGTGCGAGTGTCGGAGACGGGTATGTTCAATTTTTTTCTAAGATTTTCATGTATTTGGAGGGTCCTTGGAGGATCATATCCCCCTATGTTGCTCCGACTCTTCATTGTTCTTGAAGTAACGGTCCGACATCCATGTCCGACGCATATCCGGACATGGGTATGGGGATATGATCCTCCAAAGACCCTCTAAATACATGGAAATCTTTAAAAAAAAATTGAACATACCCGTGTCCGACACTCACATCCGAGCCTGAGTAACATAGATATCCCCAATATCCATGTCTGGATATAAATATCGGACACGAGTACTTCAAGAAAAATAAAGAGTCGAAGCAACATAGACCAAAACTTATATTTATCATCACATATTTGTTCCACAGGTAGCTGCTATTGCTGCTATGTGTGTGCAACCAGAAGCCGATTATCGACCACTAATGGTGGATGTTGTACAGTCACTGATCCCTTTAGTTAAAAAATTCAATTCAATTTATTCCTCTAGTTCCTCTAGATTTCATTGTCAAACCTCCAGTTCCAAGTATTAGTAATACCTTTGAGAATTGCAGAGCCAGATAATTCTTTTCCTGTTCTTCTTGTTGCAAAAAAAGAAAAAAAAAAAATCTACATTGTCAGAATGTACAAAACAGCCTTAGCAACCTATGTTACCCGGATTCGAGAGTGAGTGTCGTATAGGAATATGTGTCCGATACGGGTATACTTAATTTTTTCTAAATTTTTTTCATATATTCAAAGACCCATATCTGAATGTATCGGATACGGGTGCTTTAAGGAAAATGAAGAGTTCGGCTGTGAAGGAAGTGATGGGCTAATATCTGGCATATAACTGTGATTTTCCATGAGCTACAAACAAGCTTCTTTAAATTCATATTCTTGTAAAAATTTGTTGTAAAAGGAATAATAAAGGCAATATTATTATTATTTTCTCTTTTCAGAAATCAAAAGTTTGTCTTGGAAATTAGTAATGCCTTTTCTTTTGTTATGTAAAACATTTGTTAATATAACAGTGTATAATTTCTTAAGAGGCAAGTAAATATGAAAGGAGAATTTGTTGTATTCAAAAGAGTATCAACATTCTGCAATGAAATAATGCATAGACTTCAGAATCTTCGGTTATTATCGATCCAAGCTGGAGCTCGAACAACTTGAGTTATTGAACGAGCTGAATTCGATTATCCTAACACGCGGATTTCTCACTAGTTTCTTTTTAAAGAAAGGAAACTGATCATCTTTAACATTTCATACATCATGTTGGTTTCTCCAAGGCTATACACTGTGATCTAGTCTTGGCTTGGAACTTGGAAGGATGAACATTAATGTCTGAGAGCAAAATGTGAAGAACAAAGAAAAATGGAGAAAGATATTTATCTAGTTGTCCCATTTCAAATCCAAACCTGATAAACATTTGGGATACTGAAAATTCATAGAATTCAGTAAAATTTTGAACAATTCTATAAGAATTTGTCAATTAATATATTTGCCTTTCTAGGAATTTGTCAATTAATCACAATGAAATTCCATAATGAGAATCTTTCACAAATATGAAATAAAAGAATTATGATTGGAGAAAGAAAAGAAGCAGGAAAATAATGTGCTTCACATTTGGTTTTCACATCAAACAGAGATCAACTTATAAAGAGTTTCTCTGTTTTCTTTTTTTTTTTTGGATAATAAGCTTCTCTGTTTTCTTTATCCTGGAAAAGCCATAAATTTGGCTTGTTGCATGCTGTTTCAAAGCGATACCAGGGAAATTATCACTTCATTTCATTCTGCAACTTTCTAAAATTCCTGGTTTACTTAGGGATGCAATGGATAGTGCGGATTCGGATAAAATGCAGATTCAAATATTATAATTATTATCCGTAGCAAATTTGAAACAGATGCAGATATGAAACCTCATATATCCATTATCCGAATCTGCATTACTTACACGGATAACGGATTCGGATATCCTAATCCATTATCCAAATCCGCTTATTTTTGCAAATTCAGATTTGGATATCCGAATCCATTATCCGTTTATTTGAATTTTAATTTTTTTTACTTATTAAATTCAGATATTTTGCGAATTCGAATATCCGACGAATAATATTATTTAATTCGAATTCAGATAGTAATATTCGAATTTAATATGAATAATAAACGGATTCGAATTTTAAACAGTTTTACTGATTTGGATATTTAAAAAAAAGCAAATATCCAATCCGATCCCCGTTTACTTGAGAACAAAGAGACAGATTTATAAAATTACATGCTGTTTCAAAGCAATATATACATGCTATAAAGTTCCACTCTTGAGCCTATAAATCTCTAACCTCTGTTAAAGATCACCAAAAAAATCAAAATTCCATAAGCAATTTAAAACTAAACTTCTTCAGATCCTGTGTGCATCTCCCATGGCTTGCATGTTGGAGATAGGTTGAAATAGCAAAAAGGAAATCAAGTTTCAACCCTTTTCTTACAATTCTTAGTTGCAGCACTGGTTCCTCCAACGTTAAAAAAACGGATTGAAAGTCGAACCAATCAGATCTCTGATTTTCGGTCCAATCGGTTCAACCGGTTAAACCGACCGATTCAATAAAGCTCATTTTTTAAATATTTAAACACTAAATATATGTTAAATATAGTTAATAATTAACAAAAAAAAAATGAATTTGACTTAATGATATGATCTTTAATCTAATACTAAAAGGTTAGAAGTTCAAATCTTATTAATTATAAATAAAATTTTGAGAAGAAATAAAAAAATACACATAAAACCGGTTTTTTACAGGTTCAATTCGATTTTTAACCGGTTGAACCGATTTTTTACCGGTTCAATAAAAATTCGGTTCTAATGTCCTCCGGACCGGATTGACCACCAATTCTCGATTCAACCGGTCCGATTTTTTAATCACTGGGTTCCTCCTCCTTTATTACCTTCTGATTTATTGTTCATTTTACTAATTTTACCAGCATACTTGGCAAAAGCAGCAGTTAGAGCTGATTTAACGTTTATTTCGGGTTCTTTTTTCCGACGTTTGCTAGTATCTCCGGTATCCTTGTCTGCTTCTACGACTTCACTTGCCGAGCATGGTTCAGCATCTTTGCAGACAGGAGTTTCGGGAACAGTAGGGTTACTCGAAACTACGCGCTTGAATGGTTCATGAAAAGTGTCATGCAAGCGTTTTACCTGATTCATCAAGATCCCGAAAACAATATTAAACTGAGATGTTAAGATGAAAGTAAAGGCTATAAGTCAAAGTATCTAGGAAGTCCCTGTAGTATAGGGCAGAGCATATCCCGGTTATAACCGAGATAACCGACCGACCGAACCCAATTCGGTTAAAATGAGTTGGTTAGGTCGGTTTAGGAGTTAAATCGGTTATTGAGGTCGGTTTTTTTGGTTAATTCGGTCGGTTTTCGATTAATGTTTTGAGTAACCGAACCGATCGAATTAACCGACTTTTAATATTATAATTAATAATATATTAAATATAATATATAATTTTTATCCGAAATAACAGACCGAATTAAATCGATTCGATTAAGTCGGTTCTACAGTTAAGTCGGTTATTTTTTAGTTGAAGAAGGTTAAGTCGGTTTTCGGTTTTTTTTTAACCGAACCAACCGACTGCTCTGCCCTACTGTAGTATACCATCTAGTGCAAACTAATCACTTTATTATAAAACTGAGTAATTTAATCACTGTACTTTTAAAATTGAAGCAAAAATGTAAAATCACTGACTAGTGTAACAGAAACTGTTAAAAAACTTGATGTGACATTTAACCTTGTTTTTATTTGATGATGTGGATGTCAAATGCTGATGTGGCACCAATGAAATATATTATTTTAAGCTGACGTGGACAAAATAACAAACTAAATTGGCAAAATTGCCACATCAAATTATTTTTTGTCAACTTAATTTGTTAATTTGTCCACGTCAACTTAAAATAATATATTTTGTTGGTGCCACATCATCAAATAAACACAAGGTTAAATGTCACGTCAGCTTTTTTAACAGTTTTTGTTACACTAGTTAGTGATTTTACCTTTTTGCTTCAATTTTAAAAGTACAGGACTAAATTACTCAGTTTTATAGTAAAATGACTAATTTGTATTAGATCGTATAGTACAAGGACTTCCCAAGTACTTTGGCCAAAGGCTATATAGTTTTATAGTCAATAACTTGGGTCAACAGAAAGTTATGTTGCTCCGACTCTTCATTTTTCTTGAAGTACCCGTGTCCGACGCATATTCGAATATGGGTATGGAGATATGATCCCCCAAGAATCCTCCAAAAACATGAAAAAACTTAGAATAAATCAAATATACCCGTGTCGGACACTCGTACCCGAATCTGAGTAACATAGACAGAAAGTACAACCACCCATAAAATGGCTTGTCCAAAAATATATATATATATAAAAAAAAAAAATTACCTTCCGCTCTCCTATTCCGGGACATCGAGCAAGATCTTCCATGGATGCATCCATAATACTAGACAAAGACTGCCAAAACATGATAATCAGGTCAGACCAACAAATAAAAATCCTGACATTTTAGATGTATAAAAAAACAGCAGACGAACCCCGAATGAAGAACCAAGAGTGACCACATCAGTCTTGTTAACATGTCGAACAGATGTAAGAGCATGATTTAGCTACAATTACAAGAAAACTAGTCTCAGATTAATCAAACCAGATAGAGTGGAAAAAAAAAAAAAAAAACAATTGCACATCACATTTGGATTTTGCAAATTAGTCTATAAAAAACCATAATGGTCTATGTGACACATAGGGGTGTAAACGAGACACCTATGCTCGCAAGCTACTCGGGTACGACTCGAAAAAAACTCGAATTTGGCTCGGTCATTGTCGAGTCAAGCTCGAGCAGCTTGAGCTATCGAGTATCTTAATACTTGACTCAAGTAGCTCGCAAGCCTAATCGAGCTTTTTTATTTTTAATATATATATATATATTTATTTTTAATTAATATTGAAAAAACTCAATTCGAACTCGAGTTAGAGCACAAATAATCGAGTTTGAAGTCGAGCATGAGAATCAAACTCATTTTTTACTAAGTAAACGAGCCTAATCGAACCTAATCCAGCGAGCTCGAACAGTTCGATCTTTATCTTGAGTCAATCTAGAGCTTTAAAAGTGAAACTTAATCGAGCTTGAGCCGAGCTTCGAATTTCGAGTCGAGCTTCTTACAGCTTGAGCTCGACTCGACTCGATTACACCCCTAGTGACACAGTAAGTACATTTATTCATAGATTGAAGCTTCAAAAGAAGAGACAAAAATCAAACTGATACCCTTGATAAGTAGTCTGTATCCATTTGGCCTTGAATGAGGTCCGCAGGTTTGTTTTCATATACTTTTATGGTCTCCAAGTAGCGACCACATTCCTCCAAACTACACCAAATAATAGCAAGAATTATCCATCTTTTCGAATAATTCATCTATAGAACTATTCCAACTCAATTGAATTTTTTTTTTTTTTTTGCATAACTAGAATGTAAAAAAGGGGTAAAGAAAGCACAACAACTTATCTTTTGACATAAACATTACAGAATATATATGATCTAACTAGGGTAAAACTTAATATGATTGGAAAATATTACTGTAACAAAGGGAAGCTGTCACAGATTGCCATATATTATGTTACTCGGACTCGGGTGTGAGTGTCGGATATGGGTATGTGTCCGACACGGGTATGCTCAACCTTTTTTTTAAGTTTTTCCATATATTTGCCCTTGTCAGAATATGTATCGGACATGGGTGTCGGAAACGAGTACTTCAGGGAAAATGATAAGTCAGAGTAACATAGGCCATATAGATTCATAAAGAATGTTTAGCATTTATTCTTAATGCATCAAAAAATCTTTACCATACCTCCAACAACATAATAGAGTGCAATCATGAAGCAGAGCTGTTTTAGTAACTTCAAGCAAAGGCTTAACAACATCCTCCTGCAATAAAGAGAGCTCTGAACAATGAGCAACCGGGTTTCGTTTTTTATTTGTTTGGGCGAAGATGTGAAGGGGCAAGTAACAATGAGTAATTGTTCCTTTCTCACACAAAGCCAGACAGGAATAAACTGCCATATTTATAATGTCAGAATGCACCAAATCTTTGTTTGAAATCTTAAATTATAGGAAACCATTAAAAAGGCATAAGAATATCATCAAAATGAAGGAAGGTTTACCACATCAACATGGCATAACACAACACGAAGCTTGAAGTTTTTTTGTAGTTCCCTGATACGGTAATATAGGTAATCTGGGTGCAGCAAATGATATCGAAGACTGCATCAAATAGTCAACTCAATGAGCTGGATGCATTAGAGCACATTTCAACAGAAGCACGAATATTAATAGATCTACCCTATGTTGCTCCGACTCTTCATTTTTCTTGAAGTACCCATGTCCGACACCTGTGTCCGACACATATCCGGACATGGGTATGGGGATATGATCCTCCAAGGACCCTCCAAATACATGAAAATCTTGAAAAAAATTGAACATACCCATGTCGAACACATACCCGTGTCTGACACTCACACCCGATTCCGAGTAACATAGGATCTACCAAAGAAAACATTGAACATAAAAGAATAGACCAAAATACCTTTCACTAGAAAACAAAATCACCTTTGTCCCTTAAAACCTATAGTTTCTTAAATAAACTAAGAACTTGGAAGAGCGTGTAATCTTATCTAAACCCTCAAACTGCTTTTCAGTAACTTTAATTTATTAAACTGCTCTTTCTTTGATCTTAGAAGGTTGTATAAATATAAAAATCTTAAGCAAGATACAAAAACTTACAATGTCAAATAAGACTTGTTCTATAACTTAAGAGGCACATAAATAAGCATGAACCATAATAAATTCAAACAAATAACCCATTTCTTGTTAAACTCACACAAACTGCTATATTGTGCTATTAAGCCACAAGGTAGTAGTTCTAACCTTAAATAGAGAGCACATGAGGTCGGACCGAGCAAGTAGTCACAAACAATATCTGCAAAAGCCCATCTCACATTCCTGATATGTTTGAGCAAGGGATTACCCTTCTGCATGAGATGAAAGTACATCTATATTTAGGCTACTTTAGTAAAGGTAGAAGAATCAAAGTTATATTTGTTAAAGACTCACTATCTAGGTCCCAATAACAGATTTTGGGTGAAGGTAGGTTCTTCCCCAGGAGGTTTAATATAAGTTTCTTTGCACTACAGTTCAGGAAAATCTTAAAAGTTCACATAATTTTAAAGATGACAATGAATTGAAAACTTTAAAAGATAACAAGAAGATCTATCAAATCTAAAATGAATCAAAGGAGCATGATAATAACAAAACCAAGTGCGAACAAATCGAAGAGATGATACATTACATCTAAAATTTCAAGACTACTTGCTACATTTTACATGTCCCAGAATCAGAGTAGGTTAAACTTCTGTAAAGTAAACTGTATCTATGTTACTAGGACTCGGGTGTGAGCGTCGGACAAGGGTATGTTCAATTTTTTCGAAGATTTCCATGTATTTGAAGGGTCTTTGGAGGATCATATCCCCATACTCATATCCTGATATGCTTCGAATACGGATACTTAAATAAAAAATGAAGAGTCGGAGTAACATAGAATTGTATTGCCTAGCAAAGGTTGTCACTTTAAAACAGGGATGGCTGATAATTAACTGACAATTTACTCATTAAAAACTTTTAAAAAATCTATTACTTAAAGCAAAACAAAGTTAAAGCATCACCTGCCTATGGCTGACAAGGATAGCATTGCGATTCTGAGCAGAATTCGATGATGATGAAGCAACAGCAGCAGCAGGAGAAGCTGAGGAAGAGGCAGCTGAAGAAGAAGAAGACACATTGGCTTCACCAATTGGCCTAAAATAAACCAAAAGTTACAAACAAAAAGTACAAGCTATTTCAATTGACAGAACAAACTTTTATGAATTCTAGTTTCCTGATCATATCAAACTCAACAAGCTAAACCAAAAGTGGAAAACATTAAGATTTGATCAAAAGGGTTCAACTAAAATTAAGAAACAGAAAATCACCTATAAACCATTTCAATTGAAAAAAAAAAAAAAACATTTACTCATGGGAGACTCGAATAAGTAAGACCAAAAAATGGAAAACATGAAACTTGACCAAATGGGTTCAGCCAAAATTAAAGAAAAAAATATACCCACAAAAAATACAGCCAATTTCAATAGAAAGAACAAAACTTTATGGTCAAATTCAACTAAACCAAAGAAAAAAAAATGAATTATGAAACTTGACAAAAGGGTTCAGTTAAATTCAAGAAAAAGAAACCACCTTGGGGTTGAAACAGTGGAGCTGGGGGCAGGAGGAGGAGGAGGAGGAGAGTAGAACTCAGAGGATTTAATGAAATTGAAGGCTTGAGAAAAAGATTGAGAAGGAGCGAAAAGAGAAGGTGGGGTTGATTTTATTTGTGAGCTTTCAACTACTTCTTTATATGATGGAATTCCTATTACAATTTGTGTTTTTTTCTTGTTTTGGTTTTGTTCTGTTTGATTTTCTCCATCTTTTTCCATCTTCTTCTTCCTCCTCTTTCCCCTGTTGAATTTTGATTCAACTAGGAAGTGAAAAACCAAAGTTCCTTTTGTTTTTCGAAAATGGGTTAAGGTTGTCGTTTGGAAACCCATTTATCAAACCCGTTTAAGGTTTCAAGGCCCAAGAAAAAAGGTCATCAACCAAACCAGTAACCAGAACATGGGTACTAGGCCTAAGTTTAATGCCTGAAAATTTTTTGACCCAAGATTTTATTGGGATGTTCTTGAAGAGAAGTCAACAAACACGACACAAAAAAATAATTCGAATAGAACATGAATATATAAATATATCAAAATTAATTTAATATAAATTATTAATATATCATAATTTATATAAATATATAATACTTTAAACATGATAAAATACACGAACACGACATAAATACACGAATCGTCAAAATTATTCTTTAAGGGGCTACTTTCTTTTGGTAATACATGTATTTATTGTTTTTAATGCCTTTAAAAATCTTAATTTGACTTTTATGGTTTGTTCAATTGAAAATTTTATTCTTAGATACAGCCATTAAATTTTCTAAGAATAATAATTCAATACCTTCAAGATTGGGAGAATTTGTAATTTTGTAATGCTAATGGTTGTTACAAAAATCAACTTAATTTTTACAAACAAAAGATGACAATAAGATTTCGTTTGATAAATGCTTTTTTTTTTGTTATTTATCTTTTATTTTTTTTCATTTACAAGCCTATGAAAATCCATTGTAAATGTAAATGGCGGTAATTATTGTTTTAAAACCAAAGAAAATTAAAACAATTGATGTAGAGTATTAGGCAAGGTGGCTACCTAAATATTCTTTCTCTCTATATATTGTCTCTTGTATTTTTTTTTTTTTTTTTTTGCAAAATATTAACCAAACTTTAAGATTTGGCAATGAACCTTCATAGTTTTAAACATGGATTTAAATTGTGATTGTGGAAGTATTTTCAATTGCGTTGCATTTATCGTGGTTGCGGACATAATGAATACTACCGCGATCAATTGCTGTAAATATTGATAATAAATATCAACGACAAAAGGAGCTGAAATTGTAAAATAACGACTGTAACATTGTATTACGATCGTTATTTAAATTTCTAACTTCAAGTACTATCAGTTTGCCTAAACCACAAGCATTAAATAAGCCTGCCAATTGCAAAATTTGCAATGCTGTTGCCTTAGCGCCTTGCCCTTGATCATTTTATAAATGCCCATTAATCAAAAGTGATTAGTCAAAGGAGGTTTAGAGACAAAATTAAATTAACTTGTGCCAAATTAATGTTAGGTTTCCTAACTAATTCCCCAGTTTATGAAGAAATGAAGTAGCAAGAATCTTAATTATTCTTTGATTTTAAAAAAAAAAAAAATCTTAACAAAATTCTGATGACTTTGTCATAGCTCTCAATCCATCGTTAAAGTGTAAATCAGACAGCTGTGCTAGCAAATTGTTTGTATTTGGTTTGAAAAATATTCGAATTTGGCTCGATAGCAATCGAGTCGGGTTCGAGTTATCATGTAAGACGAATTCAAATATCTTAATATCCCATTCAAATAGCTCACGAGCTTAATCGAATTTTTCTATTTTTTACTATTTTATTAGTAATTTAAGGTCTATCCTCATTATAAATTTACATGAACAAATAATCAAACTCGTTTTTTATTAAATAAACGAGCTTAATCGACTAAATTTTAGTAGCTCGATTTTTATTTCGAATCAAATTCGAACTAAAAAAATAAAATTCAATCGAGATCAAACTGAATTCCAAACCTCAAATTTAAAATCAAACTCGAGCTAAAAAAATAAAATTCAATCTCACTATTTCAATTTGACTTGACTCAATTACATTACACCCTACCCTCATTGCCTGTAAAGTTACTAAGGGCTCGTTTAGCAACGCTTTTGATTGCCAAAACGCTCGTTTTGGCAGTCAAGCAATGCTAAACAGGCGGCTTATTTTTTTGGAAACTGTTTTTGACAGTTGTTTTTGAACCAAAGCCAAAAGCTGGAATTTTGGTGCTTCTATGGTTCTCAAACCATTGGTTTGAAGGAAAATGACCAAATACCCAAAAAAATATTCATTATTAAAAAAAAGAAACTGTGATTGATCTATTTCCTTTCCATTGATGAACTGTAGTTTCTTTTTCATTTAAAGTATGAGTATTTTTTTTTATTGGTATATTTTTTTTCCCAGCATTTTCCTATAATTGATCTTTGTTTTTCAAGAAATGCCTAAAATCAAAATCAAACAAAATCATATTCTCAGTGTTGCTCCAAAAACCCACCTAATTTTTTTTTCTTAAAGTTCTTTTCGTAGTGTAAACACCGAGAAGGTCAAGATCATTCAATAGTTAAATACCATCGAAGTTTCACTTTAGAATTCCATATTTGAGTCGTCTCTCTAAGGTTTTTTTTGCCATTTTTGGATGAGCCTATGGTTATTATTTATTTTTTATGGATGTTGGTGTTGTGAGATTTGGTTTCTGCCTCATGGATTTACATTATGTTTTTAGGAAATTAATTTCTGCACTATAATGCTTAAGATTCATGGATTTACATTGTATTTTAAATCGCCTAATTGTTTCTCTTCATTACTTTGTTTATAGAAAAAAATAAATTATTTTGGGTGGTGTTCATCATGCTTCTTATATATCTAGAAAAAGAGTCAGCAATTAGCAACCCCTCTATTTCCAGCAAAACAAAAAAACCTGGACAAGTGTTGAAACCCAGAGAGTTTAGAGTTATTGATCAAAGGTTGCTTGATGAACTTGGACAATTTCCTAATTGTTTTACTAAAGTGACATGTAATTTTTTTGTTAATTATAGCATATATCTTCTAGTTGTATTGCATAGCTATATACATATAAACAAAAAGAAAAAAAAAAAAAAAAAAAAGAGGAATCATGGATAAGGCATTTCCTAAATTGAAGATATATATATATATTTATTTATTTATGGATTCATATGGCATTATAAATATTTATTTATTTTTTCATCAACTTTACTTGCACTTAAATTATTTATTGTCACCTCTCTAATATTGATTTTTTTGAAAAACAAAGGTTGATTGTTGTTGCTACAATGGCAATACACAATTTTATTCGAAAACATGCATGTCGAGATGATGAAGATTTCATGAAGGTTGAAAATAATGATGGGGCATATGAGAATATTATTGAGCCAGAAGATGTGCATAATGGAGAAAGTGATGATGATGGTGAATTAAATAATTCACTCAATTATGATATGGAAGTAACAAAGAATGTCATAACTTGCAGTTTAAGGAATTCACTTTAAATTGCAAACATTGAATATATATTTTTTGTAATATTTATATGAGGGTATAAAATTATTTTTCTTTTTGAATTTTATTTCAAATATATAGCATTATATATTTAAATTTGTAAAATGTTATGTTTGTATGTGATTTTAATATCTAAAATGTGTTTTTATATATTCAAATTAAATATCACAAAAAATTTATATTAATTACTTAAAAAGTATTTCAAATTTATATTTTGATATATCTTAATATTAAATTATTTGAATAGCATTGAAATTAACTTATTATTCTTTACTTTCCAACATCATGTCTAAAATAAACATTTTAATTTTTCACAATAATTTTTTACAACAATGCTAAACACTCAAAATTTTGAAACCATATTTTTTCACAATATTTTTCATACAAACTTTTTTTAAATTAAATTTTTTACAACTACAACAACAATGCTAAACTAAGCCTAATTGATAAAGGCTTGCAAAGTTAATCCAAACTCCTCTTATAACTGAATTATGAATGATTACTAATTCGTAATTTAATTTAGAACTTGTGAATAATTTTTTTTTATAAATAAAAAATTATAAAATATCATAAATTATTTTTAAAATTATTAGAAAATAATTATTATAATTATAATTAGTATGCTTTACAATAAATTGTAAAAACTGAAAAAATTTATGATCACGATGACGGAAATGATAACGATATAATCCATTACGTCTCAACCGCGATAAATACGACGTAATAAAAAACGCATCCGTAATTTTAATTTAAATCTCTGACTATGATTTATCGATAGAGTTTTCGATTTTTAATTTCAATAATCATAATTCACTTTTGACAACTGGAAAAAACTAAAAAAATAACAATAATAATAATAATAATTGCTTCCAAATGCCACCTTATTACCTTAAGTTCACCCACTCTCAAGCTGTATTTCAATAAGTTCTGAAATTTCATCCCAAGTTGTCAAAGCATGAGAATGATTTGGAAGTTTGGAATTGATTCCATTATACACACTTGCAAGTTTTATTACAATTAAAATTAATTGATTTTCAGGGAAAATCAGTTTTTCTCCAATTATGAAAGCAACCATATCAATTATCTTTGTCAGCCAGTCTTTAATTTATTCTAGAACTCAAAAATAAAAAATTGCCAGCAACAATTATTCTCCACCATTTTCATTTCTTCCGTAGCTCTATTTAGATTTGACAATTCTTATATTATTAGTATATTTTATCGTATCATAATCGTGTTTAAGATATTTTATATTTATATAAATTTTTATACATTAATAATTCGTATTATATAAATTTTAAGACATTCACGTATTCGTATTGTGTTCATGCTTCGTGTCGTGTTTTTAATTATTTTTTTCGTTTCATATAATCGTATCGTATCCAATATTATTAAGTCTAACTCTATTGATTCTTATTCAATTCTTGTCCCATCAAAAGTGCAATTCTATGGGAATTTTTTACTTGAAATCTCTTATCAGAATCTTACCCTGAAATTATATTTTGACTATTTCTGTCTCAGGCTGCAGCTTCCAGGAAAATATGTTTAAAGAAATTTCCAAAACACATTAAAAAAACAAGGTGACAATCAGAAACAGATGTGCTTGCAAGAATCTTTTCCTTTCATCATTCAAAATCAGATACATCTCCAAAGAAAAAAAAATCCATTGAAAGAAAATATTTAACTCAAACATCTTGCTTTGTTTTAATTTCTGTTCTTTTTAATTACAACAAATTTTTTATTAATTGACCTTTTGAAGACTTTGATTAGATTAAAAACAAAAGGTTCAAGTATAAAAATAAAAAAAAAATTGAACAAAAATTAAATAATCATTTAAGTATTTATCGTTTTATTGCAAGTAATTGAGTCTTCAAATATTTATTATAATCCATTTGAGCCTTCAAATATTTATTGTCATTCATTTGAGCTCTAAAACATATATTTTCATTCAATTGAGCTCTCGATTGGACGAAAATTGATGATGGTTTTTAATCTATTTTTATCCAATCCAAAGTTTAATTGAGTGAAAATAATGTTTGATGCGATAGAGGCTTGGATGATTATTTAATTTTATTTTATGGACTTTTTGAATATTAAGCCAAAACAAAATCATGAAATTCACTGTAATTTTATTGATATTCATGTGATTTATTGCTAGAATATTAAATTTTTAATTTCAATAATAAAAATTCAATCTTTAATATTATTTCCTTTGCAATATTTTCATTTCAAGCTAGCAATCAAGACTTCAATAATAAAACAAGAAAAAAACTTCACCCTTATGAATACAAACTTTGGAAACATCATTTTCCTATTGAATTGGTCAATTCCCTTATGAATACAAACTTTTTAAAGATCATTTTCCAATTGAATTGGTCTATCATGATTGTGATCTTACATACTTGAAATCAAATTAAAATTAATAAACCAAAAATGTTACAGAAAATGACAAAAAAAAAACAGTTTATAGATAATGTACATATTATTTAAATTGTTGGAAAAAATGAACCATTAAACCTGAGGACGGCTTGAGTTACCCGCCGGTCCAACCGGAAAACTTGAGGTTCCTTCGCCGCCATCATTAGCCGCCACCTTTGGTGATTTCATGGAAGATGCTCTACTAAAAAACGGTAGTGTCATACTAAACACCCACCGGTCTGACTTAACTTCCCGGTCCAACTTCTCGAGCCGCCTAAAAGTCTTCCCTCTAGTACTTCCACCATCTTCCCCGGCTCGATATCCTCGTCGCGAACTCCTTTCCCTAGGCAACACTAAGCTCGTTGCCCGGTTCAATTTCCGGTTTATTAACTGCTTTCGAACATCAACCGGTAACCGCAAAGTGAATCGGTCTGTGTTCTCACCCGGCTGGACCAAAGAGTGTCCGGTTGAGTGAGACCGCGGGAAAAAGAGTTTACGTGTACGACTAGATCTTGATCCACGTGTACGGTTCCTATTTAAAGTTCGGTTCAAATCAATTACTTCAACCTCCGGAGCAACTTGAGCGTCCACGTCACCGTTGACATTGTTATTGTTTCTTCTCCTTTCTTCTTCCGTTTCCGAACCACTGCCGTCTGTCGGAGCCTCGAGGTCTATCTCGATGGCGGTGTTATCCAACTCAGTGGGTTGACTCACTACAGTGTCACCTGGTTGAGGAGCGAGATTAGCTCTACAAACGGGGCAAGTAGTATGAGAAGCCAACCAAGCGTCGATACATTCAGGGTGAAAAACGTGATCGCATTTGGGTATTAAACGCAGCGTTTCGTCGTCTTCGAATTCATTCAAACAAACCGCGCACTCAAGAGCTCCTTTGCCAATCTTATGAACCTTAACTTCGGAGTAAACCATGGTGGGGAAAGTCTCGATCACCGACGCTTCAAGTCCACGCGTCCCACGCCGCGAACGGCCGGTTCCGCCGTTTACAGTACGGACTCTGCTTCCGATGACGTTGGATTCGGAGCAGTTCCTGATGTAAATCGAGAAAAGACCCATAATGAACAAAGCAGCAACTAAAACGACGACGATTATGGCCAAGGAAGGGCTGAAACTCGCGTAAGAGTAACGCCCGTCGTTCTGGTCGGTGGGTTGGGCGGTGGAAGGAGGTGGAGAGAGGAGGAGGAAGAAAAGAAGGAAAATGGTTCCATGTTTGGCGGTGTACGACATGGTGAGATGAGGAGCATTTGGAGAGGAATATGAGAGAGTGAGAAGAAAGAAGGGTGGGGTTTTAAACGAGGGAGGAAAGAAGGAAGGGAAAAAAGTGGGTCCAACTTTAGAGTTAGTTTTTTTGGAATTCGGAGTCAAATATGGTATAATTAATCATTTTAAACATGATATACAAATATTATTTAATATATATATATTATATTCGTATTTAAAATTTTGATAATTAATAATTTCTTTTAGTTGATTTAATGTATCATACATGGAGTTAATCTTTTGAAATTGAGGATCAAATATGGTATAATTAGTAATTGTGAACGTGATTTAAAAACATTATAGATATATTTAATAAATATAAAAATAATATAATAAATATGATACGATATATTTAAATATAATTAATAAAATATATTTAATAAACATATAATATTTGTATTTAAAATTTTGATAAATTTAATAATTTTGAAATTAGTTAAAGAAAATTAGATTCGATCCCAGGAAGCCTGAAAGAAATTGTGGAAGTTAGGTTACTCTAATACTATATATGAAGGCATGTGGGTAAGGTAATAGCAAGCAATTTGTTGTTCCTCGAAGCTTCTAGCTGCAATATAGTGATGGGACCCCAACTTTTTCAAGTGGCAATTAATTAATTTCTCACTATAATTATTGTGGAAATTAAAGAAAAGCCAAATAAAAAAAATGTTCTTTTTCTTTTTATATAATTGAGGTTACCAAAAACACTATCAAAAAATCAAAATTTCCATATTAGCTAGTAAAAATGTTTCCCCTCTTCATCCATAAAAAATAATTCGCAATCTAAAAGTTAGAAGGTTATATTTAGCCCGCAAGCTATGATTTGAGCCTTGATTAACTAATGAAATGGTTAGATTATGTACGAGGAAGAGATTATGTTCAAGTAAAACTTGAAGATATATACCTCAATCGTTTTATATATTAAAAAAAAAAAGCGTTAGATATCGGAAGGTATGTTCAGATTTGTTAATTTTGAACATAATACGATTATACGATATAAACACGATATGAGAAAAAAAAAATGAACAAAATATAAATATACGAATGTGTCAAATTTTATATAATTCGAATTATTAATATATCAAAATTTATTATATTAAACATAATACGAATATATGAATCGTCAAATGATCTACTACAGAACAAAAAAAAATGTGTGGAGAGTGGAGGTCGAAAGCTGAAGCTTTCTTCTTTGACTTTCTGTTCACATACAAGACTAGATCTATTCATGGGTTGGACAGCCCATCCGGCAGGCCCGGCTCGTACTGAACCGGATTTGGACAAAAATATTTGTGATCCGGTCCGGCCCGACCCGGCCCTGATAACTATTCACATATTAAAATAATATTATTTTTTTAATTTAATTATAAAAATATATAAAAATTATTTTTTATATATGATAAACAGTAATTCTCGACCCGTGGATCGACCCGGACCGATCCAAAATCGGACCTAAATAATAAAACAAAAAAAAATTGGATCGCGATCCGGCCCGACCTAGTTTATCAGCAGGATTAATCATGACTAGAAGAGTACAGCTTTGAAGCAAAGCAAACAAACAGCTCCCAATTAGAATGTGATGAGAAAACTACGCGTAATACCAAAGCAGTGGGACTTATTGACTAAGTCACCCAACAATTAATATTATTGACTATAAGCTAAAGACGATTATGTGTTTGATTAGTTTATAATTTAGTATTAATTAGTTCAAGTCTGCTATTTCTTCCTTTTAGCATAAAACTCCATATATATATATGGATGATACCATTTGAACGGCTTTGATACATTAATTTTTTGCTTTTTTTCTGCTTTGATACATTCTTCTGTTGGATATGGCAAAATTATAAATTTTTCCTTTAGGTATACGGCAAGGTTATATATATATATATATATATATATATATATATATATATATATATATATATATATATATCGATAACTATTAGAACCCTTTATTAATAATTAAAAGTTTGGACTGATGGTATAAATTCAATATTGGAGATGGTAGGCTATAGTAAGAGGTTTTGAAAAAAATTATATATTTTTATAATAAATTTAAATAATAAATGTTTTTTATTGATTAATAATTCGGACAGTAACAATTCAAATTAAAAATATCATATCTCAGACATGACATAAAATTAATCGATCATCTCGAACCCAATAGGTCCAAGATTCTTATAGAAGAATTAATAATAATTTATCTACTTTAAAATAATAAAATTACTATATCTAAACGAAGATTCAAGATGGGAGTTCTAAACTCAAATATTTTTCTATGGTAAACCATATAAATCCAAGGCATTATTGGTGAATATTGAAGTGAAAAAAATACTAAAATATATGTAGTTTTAGTTAAGATGCTAAAGTTTTTTGTAGCCTAATGTAAAGGGTACTACAGCTTCAACAAATTTTATACGTATATATGTTGAGAAGAGCATACATTTATAATTCTAATTTCCATATAAACGCACTTTGCTTGCAGAATTTAAATGTTGAATTCAAACTTTAAATGTTGCATGACAACGATTTTTTTTCATGGCCATTCTTCAAATTGTATGTCTAGAAGCAGCTGACTTTTGTTTTGGTTATAAAATCTCAAGATTTTGCATTCAAACTTTGAAAGTCTGTCGCCTTTACTCGACCCATATTTAATGATGATAAACATGTTATATTTTAGAATCCGAAGCTTAGTTCAGTTGATTTATACAGTCATCCTTAAAAAGTGACATTCAACAGGTCTAGAGTTCAAATCTCGATATCTGCAATCTTTTCTCTTATCTCTAGGATGCAGTATCTTTTGTACAAAAAAAAAATGGTATATTCTATGAATATTTCTTATATTTTTTCGTTTTATATAAATTTTGATACGTTTATGTATTTGTGTCATATTCGTATTATTTTTTGATATCGTATCGTATCGTATTTTATTTTATTTTATTTTTTTGTATATTATGTCCGTGTCATATAATCGTATCGTGTCTAAAATTGTCAAATCTATATATGATTATCGAAGAATGCAATTAAGATTAGAGATGGTAGTGATTTCCATAGAAAAGCTTTCAAAGAGTTGAATATTTGGTCATGATTTTTGGCATATAATCATGATTAGAGATGCATATAGTGGAGCTTTAAGCAATTAAAAGACTGGTTAAGCAGCCAAACCCACTCTTCAAATTCCACACTTTGAATAATCTTGAAAAATCACTCCATACATTTTCTTTTTCAATTTTCTATAAGTTGGTTCAAATTATAGTTGTTTCCTGATCAGGTAAGGCATATATAGTAAAATAATTTGCTTGTCCAAGATTGGTCCAATTCGATCTGTTGGATTCAAAAAATTCGTTTTATTCAAAGTGTTTACTATAAGTTGGTTCAAATTATAGTTGTTTACAAGGGTCAAGCATATATAGTAAAATAATTTGCTTGTCCAAGATTGATCCAATTCGATCTGTTGGATTCAAAAAATTCGTTTTATTATTTAAAATATAGTTTTTATATTAATGTTTATATATTTTTATAATTAAATTTAAATAATTTATTTATTAAATAATTATCTGGATTCTAGATCGAGTCAAGTCGATTTGAATTTAAAATATTCTATTTCAAATTCATTCTAATTTGAATCAGATGAATAATCTAACCTTTAGACAGATCTAATTGAAATTTATTTTGGAATTGGATTGTGCTTAGATTCGAAGGAAGGCTGCAAGAAATTGTTCAAGTTGGATGACAATATCATCTTCAATTTTTAGAAAGAAGAATTGGATTCTTTTAGTTGGACCCAAATAAATAAATAAATAAAAAATGTGAAGCTCTCTTGTTGACATTCTCTTCACTAATCGTGACTAAAATGATTTTGAATATTTTAAGCAAGTTTGGGGAGCAAGCAAATCTATAGCATACAAGAAAAATGTAACAAGACCCATAAAATAAGGTTTATATGCTTGACCAAGTCACCCAAGCAATTTTGACTGAAAAACCAAAGGTTTAAAAGATATATATGAGAAATTATTTTATCTATCGGCAGTCGAGTTTTTAAATTTTATAAGCGAAATTAAAAATGTAATATATATATTTTTGGAATATATTAAAAAAATAAGAAAAATAATTTAAAAATAAGACATATAACAACCTTGTAACGTCATTTATAAAATTAAAAAATTATACCGTCATATATATCAAAAAAGGAATATATATATATATATATATATATATATTCTTCCTTAATCGATCCTTAAAGCAAACGATACTCTAAACAATGGTTATAAATAGAATTCCATATGGATGGCATGGTACCAAAACAAGACAAATGATCATAGAAATGAACTTCCTAATCTTATAACTTATCCATATTTAATATAACATTAATAGCTCATTGATATTTTTAATTATTTGTAAATTAGTTATTACTATTTAGTTTTTTTTTTCTTTTATAGTTGTCGTTGTTGAGGGAAAACATTCCTATATATGAATATCATTCAAACTATAATATAAATAAGCATAATTAATTAGTAGTATAAATATATTGTATCAAATTTCACTATGAGGTAATTAGTAGTAGAATATTGAACATAAACAAATTATTAGTTAAATAAAGACACAGTGAAGATTAAGATTAAACTTGTGTACAGACGGAGTCTTAAATATAATTTTTTAGATTAGAATTAGATTGGTCCAGCTCGAATTATTATTTAATTAATAAAAATTATTTTTATTTAAATTTAATTTTAAAAATATATAAATATTAATATAAAATAATTTTAAATATTTTAAATAATAAAATAAGTTTTTCGATTCTAACGAGTTGGATCAAATCTTAAACAAAAAAATTAATGCTCAATCAGATCTGATTTGGTCGACCCCATAAACAAATTTAGTAGTTTGAAGCTATTCTTTGTTACATTAGTTAATGTAGATGAAGTATGTTAAATAATGTTTTCATTCTAATAAGTAATTTGTCATTTTTTCATGACTTTTGCTAGTATTTATTTTGATTTATAATCATCTACATTTTTCTAGGCAGCAAGGCCTATTTGACTTTAGAATATCAACAAAATGCACTTCAAACTTTGAGTCTATGGTCTCTCTTACGCAACAAAAAAGAATGATCTTCTTTTATTTTGACAATAATTTAAGTTGAATTTAACAAATTCAATGTTGTCGTCCACTTATTTGAAGTATTAACATTCAAAAGATACACCATTTTCTCCCTCCCAAAATCTAAAACTTATTTAAAAAGATAACAAAAAATAAATAAATAAATAAATTCAAGCAAGGAAAAGCAGGCTTCCATAATTTTCAGCTTGGTTCGTTTTCTTTTTCCTTATTCTACCTGCTCTTTGTTTTGATGGATTACTCCAAAAAGTTGAAACTTATATATATATATATATATATATATATATATATATATATATATATATATAGAGGTGGCAAAATGAACCCGAACTCGAAAATCCGCCCAGGAAAACCCAAACCCGAACCCGCCCAAACCCGATTTGACCAAAAAGTCAAAAACCCGAACCCGAAAAAGCCCGAACCCGAATGGGCCCGAACCCGAATGAGCCCGAACCCGAATGAGCCCGAACCCGAATGGACCCGAACCCGAGACCGGCCCGAACCCGAACCCGAATTTAATACTAAAAATAAAAATAAACAAATTGCAATTATTATTTTTTTACAAAGCAATAACTTTAATTATTAATTTTATTCTAATTTTTTTTAATAATTTAATTAAAATTTAATATATTATATATATATATGATGAAATAATAATTTTATCAAAAAGTAAATTATATTTTGTACTTATAAGTTATAACTTTAACGTCTCATATCATGATGAATTTACAATCTAAATATTTTAAATTCTTGAAAATTTTAAAGATGTGAAAAAAAATTTGACAATAATTCAATTAATCTATAAGGGTAAAAAAATTGACAATAATTCAATTATTTTGGCCTTTTGGGTTATACTTAGACCTGCTCACGGGCCGGGCCTGGGCAGGATATTTTGTGTTCCGGGCCGGCCCGGCCCGGAACAGTAATTTTTATTATAATATTATTTTATTTAATTTTAATTATAAAAAAATAAAAAAAATTATTTTTTTATTCCAATGAACAGTGTTTCGGGCCTAAACGGGCGGGCCGGGCCGACCCAGGGCCAGGCCTGGGCAGAGAAAAAAAAAAAAAACTGGGCCGCGGCCCGGCCCATAAGCAGCTCTAGTTATACTTATGCGGTTAGGTTAGGGTGGGTTTAATTGGATTATGGCTTTCATGTGATTTTATTTTAGCGGGTGGATTTAATGGGGTTTTGGGTTTTATGGCCTTTTGGTTTTGGGTATATTTATTATATATTAATAAATAATCATATTAATTATATATTTATTACGTATAATTTAAATATAAATTATATTTTTTAGTACTACTTTATAATTTATACTTTATACTGATGAAAAAAATATAAATACTCGATATATATATATATATATATATATCTTGACTATAAGCATAAATTTTTTGCATTTTATAACTATATAAACGAATAGATGATGGCCAGGATTTATTTTTAAAAGTTTTTTATTTTATAGTGAATATAAATTATAATGTATTTATATTTTGAAATTCGAGCTCATCAAATCAATTATTTTAAATATCAATATATTAATTTATAATATATCATATTTTTTATAATAAATTATTTCAAAATTTGATTTTATATAACAAATTAATTTCTTATTCTTTTGGTGCTAACAAATATTAATTTTAAAAAATAAATATAATTAAAAATATCATATAATAGCAAAAGTATAAAAATAAAAATAATAATAATAAATTAATAATTTGTTTTTAGATATAAATATTTAAATTACGTAAAAATGATTACATCTAATATAAAATAAAATAATGTAAAACATACCTGTACCCAGATCGAACCCGAACCCAGACCGAACCCGAACCCGAATGGGCCCGAACCCGAATGAGCCCGAACCCGAATGGGCCCGAACCCGAATGAGCCCGAACCCGAATGAGCCCGAACCCGAATGGACCCGAACCCGAATGAGCCCGAACCCGGATGGACCCGAACCCGAATGAGCCCGAACCCGAATGAACCCGACCCGAACCCGCCCGAACCCGCCCAATTGCCACCTCTCTATATATATATAGTTTAAAAATTATTTCATAACCATTAATGAAGTATTTAAATTTCACCGATGGGTTAAAGAATTGCGTCATATCTTTTCAGGATATATTGAAAAAGGAAAAAAGTCAGAACGGGGAGGGAGCCTAAACAAATAATTAGATATGATAATTTGAGGCTAAAAGTACTATAAGAATATGATATATTTAATAAAAGCGAAAATGGTGTAATATATGTATCGTATTTGTTTATAAGATTTTGACATATTTAATAATTTATATTATGTTTATTTTTACATAACTAATTAATACGAAAAAAATGAGACGTGACATGCATACATGAATTACCAGGTCTACAAATAATTCATCTAGATTTTACAGATATATATATATATATATGAAGAAGGATTCACTTGCACTAATGTAAAACTAAATTAGTTTTACACATTTTCATAACTTTTTATACAATTTATATTTTAACAAACTGACTGTTGGATTTAATAATAAAATTGTATTCATCGTTCACGTAAAATTTTGAATCGATTAGATATCTTTATCATATCGATAGAGAATATTGTCTTTTTCAATATATATTTAACGGTTGAAATTTTTTACATCGAACAAATGTTTAAATATTTTTAATTTACTCGAAACTCGACGTACATAATTTACGTGAATAGAATATGAAATACGACAGTTGGATTAAACAAATATAAATCGTATATGGATTTCATATATATATATATATATATATATTGCAACTAGGAAGGCCCAGAAGCTAGAACCATACAAACATAGGTCCATAATAGCCTGAGTTTTGAACTTTTGATCATATGGATTTGGGTCATCAGGCCGTCTGGGACAAAAAGGTTACAAATAGTAATTGGGCTTTTTCCCAATATTTGGGCCTGGTAACCTTAATTAATTCTTGTAAATGCAAATTTACAATTTTTTATGAGGAAAGAGGTAAATTTTTGCTGACGGAAAACAACTAGGAAATTGTATATAATTTTTTTTTATATAAAAAGGCCGCAGCCTAAGGATAGAAAAAGGATTTTATATATTGAGATTTGAACTCCAAACATTCTGAATGTCATCACTTAAACATAATTATATGAACCAACTCGACTAAACAACTCTTTTTATTTTCTCATTTTCTATACATCTTGGGAAAGGCTAGAGTCCAACTTAAAATCTTAATATACAAAAATACATTTATGGTGCACCCAAACGTGAGGCTCAATTAATGTTGGTGGCATCACAAATTCAAAACAAATGGAAATTAAATTTCTTTTTGGATTCTTTAGATGAAAATTATGACTGAAAAAATTAATGAATTACTACTACTACATTTCTTTTTGCAAATGTCAACTTCATTTTGGGGTCCATAATCTAACAAAAATTTGATCTCTCTAGCCCTTTGATATTTTGGAATTTTGTTAAGGTTCAAAGCAACCATTGTTATCACACAAATCATAATCATGATGAATAATTGGCAATTCAATTAGTGAATTTTATCCATGGCCCTCTTTGTCTTCCCTAAATTATTTTATCCATTTAAGAAATTTTACCATTTTATTTTCTTTTCTTCCTAAGTTAATTCATTTTTTTTGGTTTAAAAAAATAGAAGCCTAAAAATAAATAAAAAAGAGTTGCAAATGTTAAAATTTGAATTCAGACCTATTGAATACCACATTTTTAGAACGATTGCATGAACCAACTAAATTAAATCATAAATTCAATTTTATTAAAAGAACAACAGAACATTTCAACCTCCTTAATACATCAATTTACAACAATGACTGAATCAGATTCAATAATCAATTTCATCTTATTCTTTCACTCTTTCTGAGTAAAGATTTCCAAAGCCACTTTAATGGCCAACAACTCTGCAACATTAGAATCATGAATTCCCACAGAACCAGAAAACAATGCCAATTTTTCTTTCTTTCTTGGAAATTATATAATGATAGGAAAGAATTTCCCATATATGTTGAAATGGGCCCAAAAGTAATATAATTTTCCTGAATTTATAATGTTCTCCAAATGGTTTTTGCTGTTAGTTTAGTGTCAGCTTCATTAGTTAAAAGTATATCTTATCTAAATCAATTTCATAATTGAGTCAGTTTATTAGATTGGTCGGTCGCTTATGTTTTAGTTTTTCAATATATGTTGTTTACCTCAATAAAGAAAAGGGAAGATTAAAAAAATGAAAAAAAAAAGAGAGAAAGAAATAGTGTTGTAATTATGCAATTTTGGAAGGGTTTTGGAAAAAAATGTAATTCAGTGCTTCATATTCATGTTGCAAAGCCGAAGTTATTGAAAACTTTAACATATATTCGTGTCCATGGGTCGGGCTGAGTTCGACCCATATATGTTATCAACACTATATTTATTTGCTCAAGCCCAATCCAAAATATGAGTTTTAAATTTTGTCCAAATCCGTTCATATTTATAAATGGATAGCCCAAACCCGTTTAGATCCGCTCATATTATTATTTTTTAAAATTTTAAAAATATATATATTTTTATTATTTAAATTTTAATAATTTTATATTTTTTTCTTTTATTAAGTTATTAATCATGAGTCACATCTTCCGTTCCTAAAGCAAGCATCAAATGAAGACAATAAAGATAACTGGACACCTAAAAAACAATATAGGTTACTGTTTGGAGGTTCTAAATTTCTAATTGCAGTTCTCAGCTGTCAATTATACTTGCGGCTGGAGCAAGAAGAGGCCATGCAAGATGCAGCTGTTTTTCTTCCTCTTTGAATGGTCTAAATCAGTGTATGTTGCTTTCACAATCTATATGAAATGATTTTGTTGCTACTACATTGAATTTGAATTTGGTAATATAAAAAGTTAAAGAAAAAAATATTTACACTATAATATTATATATATATTTAATTTTTATATGATATAAATTACATAATATATATATAAATATAGATAATATATTATTTAATTAGAAAATGGGCCGGGCCGGACTCGGGTCTTGAATGTTGGAGCCAAGACCCGACCCATATTTTAAACGGGCCTATTTTTTTTTCCAAGCTCATTTTTCGGGCCTAATATTTTTGTCCAAACCTTCTCAAATATGGGCGGGCCTTCAGGCTTGGACGAGTAATCCGACCTTTGAATAGGTCTATTCAAGAGATCATGAGATGGAAAATTTTCCACTTTCCAACCCTAATTAATTTGCATTTTATGAAATTTAAGCATTACAAAAGGAGCCAGCTTCTTAATTTGAGTAATAATAATCATTGCTTGTAACATGGATCAATTAGTTGATCAAGTGTTTGAGATTTGAATTTGAGTAAAAATTTAAATAATTTGTTATACTTTTTTTTTGTCAAAGAAAACAAAAATACTACTATACATTCTTGCAAAGATTAAGGCATGTTAATACAAAATACAATAAAATTAACTTATATATTAGACAATATACACTTGTTCATAGATCGGGCCTGGTTCGACTTTGCTTGTCCAAAATCTAGCCTGGTCCATTGAATCCAAAAAAATCTGAATTAATGTTCAAATATATTAAAAAAAATTTAAAAATTTATATTAAAAATTATATATTTTTAATTTAAAATATATTTTTATTAAATAGTAATTCAGACTAGCTAAATTGGATCAGTCTGAATTTGAAATATCGTATCTCAAGTTCAATTCAACTTATTCGAACCCGACTTACCCATAAACAAGTCTACTACAATGTAGTGTAAGATTTGCTTAATTTATAAATTTTTTGGATTTAAATTGATTGAGTTATTAGAATTTTATATTATTAATTGCGTGTGCACGTGCACATCCGAGCCTAAGGCTGCACGTTTGCTCGGCTTAAGTCTTACGCACGTGACACACGCACACACATAAAATCATAAAGTCATGAATATTACCAATAAGGGGAAGTAGTTTAATTTAATATATATTACTAACAATTTAAAATTTTCATATAAAAATTTAAGAATTTTGTTAACGTCCAAAGATCATTTGTTAAGATTACTTAAATTGCTATTTATAATAATACTTTTATATTAAATGCAATAATTGATAATTAATTTGATGATTTTCAATACATTAAAAATTGTAACTTATCTAATATCAATATAATAATTTTAAAGAGTGCCTAAAGACACTCGTTAACAAAATTCATAATTTAAATTTCGACATAAAAATCGATGGAGTCCTTTTTGTCATTGAAACTGGTTCTTAAAATGTAAACACAAGCTGTCATCGCCAAAGAAATTGCAAGATGAAATAGAGAAAATGTTCACCAAATAATTTGCATAAACCAATTATTCTTCCTTCAATCTTTGTCAGTATTTCAGATTTTTTTTTGAGGGACTAGCAGCCATAGCAAAATATATCAACTGTCTCCTTAATTTTCCAAAGTACTGAAAATAAGAGCAAAATAGATATAAATCTCATTTATTTTTATTTTTCAGGTAAAATGTTGAAAAATTAATGTCAGAGCAATTAATTAATATCAAAAAAGAAAGGGCACTGTAATAACCAATTTTCGTCCGGGTCGGATCCGAATCCGACCCGGACCAAGTGCGAACCGGGCCTGCTATTCAGCAGGCCCAATCTATAGGCCCAAGCCCAACTCAGCCCAAACCAAAAAAAAAAAAACTAAACCTAGCCCAACCAAACCCAAGCCCAAGCCCAAACCAATATCCTTCCCCCCTAAGTAACCCTAGCCGCCTCTCCCTGTTGCAGCCGCCTCAACCCGCCGCCACCGAACCCACCAGCCTGACATCCAGAACCAGCCCCGAACCGACCTCCCCACCGCCACAACCCCCTATAAAAGGGGAGGTCCGAAACCTAAAAAAAAAAAGCACAAAGAGGAGGGAGGAGATCCAGATCGGAACCCCCCTTTTAGGAGACCACTCCTTTTTCAACAAAAACCCCAGATCTGGGGTCCGAAACCCAGATCTGGTTCTTTTCAGCAGATCCAAAAAAGCCCCCCTCCTTCACCAAAAAGGCCGGATCCGGGGTCCGAAAGCTAGCGGGAAAGAATTAAAATTGGAAGAAGAAGAAAAAAAACAATAGAGGGAAGCTAGCGGTTACAGGGAGGAGGTTCTAGCGAGAAGAAAAAATAAAAGAAAGCCATAGAGGGAGCTAGTAGCTTTACGGGGAAATAATTAAAATAGGAAGAAAAAGTAAGTAAAAAAATGGGAGAAAGCAAAGGTGAACATGATTTTTTGGGGGGGGGTCGGCCAACTAAACCATTAGGAAAGGAGAGGTTTTTTTTTATTATTTTATTTAAATAATGATAATAATAAATAAAAAGAAAGGAAAGTAAGAAAGTGGGGAGAGCTACAGAGAGGTATAGGAAAGATTTTATAAAAAAGGGAAAGAAGGAAGGTGGAGTGGAAGGAAGGTGATTTTGCGAAGATCAAGTACGGTATTTTAATTTTCGGATCCTCGATATTTTTCAGGTATGATTTTAATTTTTTTATTTATTTTTGTTTATTTATTTAAGTATTCAACATATTTTTATTACTCGGTTTCGGTTTTAAAAAATATAAAATAATAATCCTTGTAATACATGTCTTTTAAAATTATTTTCGGTAAATAAAATTTTCTCAAAACGGATCTCTTTCTCGGATGGTCAGAGTATCGATCGTTCTTCGAATTGGTCCGAGTAAGAATAATAATCGAAACATTATCAAGAGTATCGGAATGATTCGAGAATTATTCTTACATAGATAATTTTCTTTATTTCGAAATTAATCATTAAAAGCATTTTAATTTATTTTTTTTAAAAAAAAAAGAAAAAAAAGAGATTTTAATAAATGTGGATAGCCGACGACGGAATTCGAAAGATATCACGGTTGTGGTTCTTGAGATGTCTTGAGGTGAGAAGATCTCGTTAAATACCACCGAGAGTGTCGGGAATAATTAATGAGTATTTTCAATAATAAATTTATGTTCACTTTCGATTTTAAAAAATAAAAATAAAAAACAGTTCAAGAAAATTCAAAAAATAATAAACATGTTTTTTTTAAGAATAAAAAAATAAAAGATAATTATTTTTAAATACCGATGTTAAATCCATTAAATCGAGATTAAAGATAACACGTGATCAAGTGGTACCGTTTTCTAAACGGGCGTTGCGGGGGTGCTAATCCTTCCCCGCACGTAACCGACTCCCGAACCCAAATTTGTTTTTACTCTGGTTCAAAGCGCGGACTTCAAAATTGGTTTTAAAAAAATGTTTTAATTAATTTTAAAATATTTTACTAAAATCGGTTTTAATAGGTGGCCAATCACACCTAGCAAAAAAAAGATTGGTGGCGACTCCATTGTTTGTGTTTTCATAAAATTCGTCCTAGCGGTCCGAAAAACCGTTATGACAGCTTGGCGACTCCACTGGGGACGCTTTGAGAGTTGAGCCACAAATTGATATGTGTTATTTTAAAATCTCGATTGATGGATTTAATCGGTATGTAATTTTAATTCTCTTTATTTTCTTTCTTTCTTTATTTTTATTTTGCTTTCATTTACATCTTGATATTTGTTAATTCTTTATTCATATTTTTTGTGTCGTTTATTTATTTTTTTAATAATTATGGAATGTTTAGAATAAAGGGTCGTAGACAAATAGTCGAGGGTTTTGTTTGTTCCTTCTCACACACGAGTACGTGCATTTCATACATAAGCTCTATACCCGAGCTTTATCCCTTTAGGTGGAAGTAAAGTACATACGCTCTCGTGAGGTAATAACCTCCGCATGGGCTAGCGAAACACTTTCAGAGTAATAAAGTACCTACGCTTTCGTGAGGTAATAACCTCCGCATAAGCCTGGAAAATATACTCTAACAAATTGAACCCGCTTAAATCGGGATGCCTTACTAGCCTTCACGGGCGACAGTGAGGAGCAATTTGGAGCCTTTTAGATTCTGACTCAACCTCATGTAGTGAACTTGAGCAGAGCCATATCAAATTTCCGATCGGATATCCTCGAAATTAGGAAGGAACATTGTGATCTTTCGCTTTTTGTTTACACTCCAAACAAAAACTGTAAATCGGGTAATGATGAGCGTACATCGTGCTACTCGCAATAAGTTTCATTTTTCGCTCCGAAGGCACCGTGATGCTTAAATAAGTTGATACTGTCGGAGCAAATGTTCGTTAACTTTTTGAGTTTGTAAATATGAAAGTTTTTCTTTTCGTACATCTCGTACATTTCATGCACTAATGCACTTGTAAATAAAGCATATACATTTATAGTTGTATTTTTTATTTCACGGTGATAATAATCTCATTTGATAAACCGCATAGACACTTGTTGTTGATTAAATGAGAATTGCAAACCGGTAGTGTTGAATAAATACTCGGACATTTGTGCCATAATAAGACCCACTACCACAAAAGTTTTTGATAGAAATTGGTTTTTGAAAATAATATTTTGATTTTTACAACAAAAAAAAAAACATTTTTCAAAACAAAAAAAAAAACAATTTTTTTTTTTTTTTTTTTTTTTGCGGATTGAATTTGGAGGCAAAGTTTGTGCAATAAAATTGTTGAATGATCAAGTTCAGTCCAAATCATGAATAGTTTTCTGTATATATTCATGCATTAATTTGTTTATTCTTTAGACAAATCAAATTCGCATCATATTGCAATCATAACATGCATGGTCATTCATTGTAGAGTACATTAGTGACATACATGATCATTCTCCGTATATACCAGTATATCAATTTATTTATTCTTTACATGCATCATATCGACATCGTGATTGCATTCATAACAATAAGGTCATGCATTCGTGACATACATGGTCGCTCATTGTATATGTTCATGCATTAATTTGTTTATTCTTTACATGCATCATCGGCATTCATAGCTCATGCATCATGAAACACACTTGGAGAATAAAAAAAGAAGTCGGCTTAGTTTTGAAAACTGAAAGATGCAGACATGAAGCATGTAGACAACTGAAGAAAAAGATTGAAGGTTTTGTCCACGATGGCATTTTGACTCCAGAGCTAGTCGAACAGTGGAAATCCGCATTGCCATAAATCGGTTTCTTCGCCACGGATTTTGAGGATGAGAGTGGTTACCTTTAAAAGCATGTCGACAAGCATCGAGGAATATGCATGTAGTTCTATGCCTCATCATGAAAGCACTTGTCTTATGTTGGCATCCACATGAAATAAATAAATTTTGAATTTCAAAAGCTTTGTGTTTGTTGTGCTTTAATTTGAATTTGCAAAAATAAACATTAAAGAAATTCTTGATTTTTGAAGAGCGCGTTCTTAAAAAAAAAAAAAAAAATCTTTCTTCACGTTAGGAAATGATGAGGAGTCTTGAGATTATTGATGATCATTGTTAGAAATGACCCAACATCCCCCTCTCTTTCGGACTTGCCTATGCTTGAATCCTTTGATTTGAAACAGTCAATGCTTCCAGGAACATATTGTTGAATTTCAGAAACCATAGTCAGTGCAATAAGAAAAATGCAGATCCTAGTTTAGGTTATGAGCAATGGAACAAACTTTTTGAAAGAAAAAATTCGAGTTTTTTTTTGGTGTCTCAAACAAGTGAAACCTCTTTCAAGAATCTAGATCATGGTAAATTGATGTGTGTCAAGGTTATGCCAAAACCATTCACATCCCTTTTCGTAACCACAAAACAAGAGTTGCCCAGACATCACTTCATGATTAACGTCTCGGGTAACAATGATTAAACCTGATTTTCTCGTGTTCCTAGAAAAAGCTGTTTTCGAGCCATATTCTTTCTTGTCCCTTCGGAGAGCAAAAAGACTCGAGGTGTTCCTCGTTATGATACGAATTCTCATTTGTATGACCAATCAAATGGTGCATCATTTGTAGATACGAAAGACGCGTGGTGGATAAAGATGGAGTAATTTTCGGAGCATGCATCAACAAAAAAAATGAAAAAAATGAAAAAAAAGAAAACAAAAGAAGAAAAATGAAAAATGAGTGTGACATCATGCATTTATGAAATTCAAGATGGTTTCAAGAAGAAAAAAAACTTTTCATTATTTTCCTCTAAGGAATGACTCTTCGATTTACGTGCTTGTGTTCGAGATGAAAAATGGCCATCTTTCATCATCCTTTCACAAATTATAAAATATCCTTTTGCTACCCCTTTTGAGCCTAGTGAATACTTTTGTTCTTTCAACCCCGATCAAGGATCACCCTCCACACTGGGGGGCAAATGCGAGGAAGGATCTTTTCAAAGGTCACGAATAATGAAGTCTTGGTTCAAAAACGAAAAAAAAATGTCGTGAATCAAAGAGAAATCTGAGCTTCCAAACAACTACGGGCTCACCTTGTCAAAATAGAAATGCAAGAAAAAAAAAGGGAGATAAAAAGAAAAAGGAAAGCAAAAAATAGAAAAGAAAGAAAAGAACGGGTGAAAATCATCGGATAAAGAGAAAGCTCAGAAAAGACAAATATTTCAAAGAGAATCCTCCTCATGAAATGATCCTTGATTTGATCACCTTAAACACATGTTTGGGCCTATTTATCTTTTCTTTCAGAACCTCGAACCTTGGCCTACATTATGTACCTTGAAAAGACCATTTCGATCGAGCATGGTCATTTAAATTGATGGGTCTATTCTTAGAGAAATGCATGAGACTTCGGTCTCCTTTCTGGTTAAAAATCTTTTTTGGATAAGTCTTGATTTCTTGAATGCATGGTGAAACATTTAACAAAAAATGAAAAATGGAAAGAATGAGACTCTAGGGTGAAAACCCGACATGGGCAGTCTAGAATAAAATGGGAGAATTTCGGTGCTGCTTATGGTATTGTCGAGGCCATAACAAAAGGAGAGGTCATTTTGAAGAAGTTAAGGAACATCTGGGAATTCCAAAATATTCCAAAACTGTCAACTCTCGTTTGGAGGTTTGACTTTAAAAAAACTGAGACCGTTTTCCTTTCCAGAATTAATTTTCCAGTTTGAACATCCCAGCTAATATTGACATTTGTCAAAACGCCATAATTTGGAAACTAAAAGAAGGTTGAATTTGTTTGAGTCCAAAAAAAAAAAAAAAAAAACCATGTTCTATAAAATCTGTTCCATTTGTGAGTCTAGAAAGGATATGCATTTTTTCTGTTGCGAAGTCTCCTTGGATTAACCAAAGTCTTGTGGTACCAAGCCTTCCGACTCAATTTAAAAAAATCCGAATTGACACTCAGAAAAACTTCTAACAGTGATCATCAATCTTCAAGAGATCTAGATATCAGACGATGACATTTTCAGCTCAAGAGTTTTCAGTAAATAAGCAAACATTTTTCAAAAAAAGAAAGAAAGCAAGCAAAACAAATAAATGAAAATACTTTTGGAAGAAACCATTTCCGATGTTGGCATAAGACGAAGGTTCTTCTGGCCCAGAGGTATGGGACTATTAAGGTAGAAGAAATGAACACACTCCAGTTGATAAAATTTTGAAAAAAAACTATCGGGGCAAAAAGATAGTTCCAAAGTGAAGAAAAAGGTTGATCTCTTACGAGGCACGAGCATTTCAGGACACACTCTGTTTCGAAGAAGAAAAGCGATTTGGAAAAGCTAAACCGAAATCAAGAAAAGTATTTGGGGAACATTCACATCATTCATGAACATTCGCATATTTATTAAGCTTTGCATCTGCATCGTGTCGTAAAATGTGTACAGTATTCGAAGGTACTTGCACATGCATCATCAGGGGCATACGCATTGACATCGCATGACATTCACATTTCATGCATGACATTGACTATTTAAAATTTTGACATTTGAATACAAACATTTAGTGAGATTTTCTTCCAAGATATGATTGTGAAAGATCTTCAGGTATGATCACCAAGACCTCCGGGTACCTCTTTTAAAACCTCCGGGTAACATTTATTTTCAAAGTTGTAGAGCCTCTGATGAGAGGAGCAATTTATTTTCGAAGTTGTGGAGCCTCTGATGAGAGGAGCAATTTATTTTCAAAGTTGTGGAGCCTCTGAATAGAGGAGCAATTTATTTTTCAGAGTGATAGAAAATTAGAAAAAAGACCTCCGGGCACCTGTTCTAAGACCTCCGGGCACCACTTTTAAATCCTTCCGGCACAGCAAAAAAAAAAAGGAAAATTAGAAAGAAACCTCCGGGTTACGATCTTCAAGACCTCCGAGCACCTCAAAAATCACGGATAAGACCTCCGGGCACCATTCTCAAAGAAAAGTCATGTTTTCAAGACCTTCGGGCACTATTCTCAAAAATCCATGGATAAGACCTCCGGGCGCCATTTTCAATGAAAAGATATTTTTAAAGACCTCCGGGCACCTATTTCAAGACCTCCGAGCATTATCCTCAAAAATCATGTTTTCAAGACCTCCGGGCACCTTTCTAAAAATCATTGATAAAGACCGTTGGGCATCTTTCTAAAAAATCAAGAATATGACCTCCGGGCACCACTTTCAAAGAAGTAACATTTTTAGACCTCCAAATATCTGCTTTCAAAAACCTCCGGGTAACATCTTTCAAAATGACATTTTTCAAAACCTCCGGGTACCATTTTCAATTCTTGCAAAGTCAAACTCGTTACTTTAAGAAAGGTCGAGCCTCAGTATGATTAGTCAAGTGGCGATATCTGAAAAATCTGACAAGGAATTTCAAAACTGAACGAGAAAGAGATGGGATATCCAGAATTAGTCTTCACTTTCGTAAGACTAAGGTAGTAAGTGAGGTGATGATCTAAGTGGTGTTCAAGCTCATTGTCAAAAAAAATTCGAAGTTCATTTTTAAATTTTCAAAGTCGTGGAGCCTCTGATGAGAGGAGCAATTTAATTTTTCAAGTGATAGAGCCTCTGATGAGAGGAGCAATTTATTTTCAAGTGATAGAGCCTCTGATTAGAGGAGCAATTTATTTTTCAAAGTTGTGGAGCCTCTGATGAGAGGAGCAATTTAAATTTCAAAGTTGTCAAGCCTCTGATTAGAGGAGCAATTTATTTTCCAAGTCATGGAGCCTCTGATTAGAGGAGCAATTTATTTTCAAAGTTGTGGAGCCTCTGATTAGAGGAGCAATAGGAGTAATTTATTTTTCTAAGTGATAGAGCCTCTGATGAGAGGAGCAATTTAAATTTCAAAGTTGTAGAGCCTCTGATGAGAGGAGCAATTTATTTTTCAAAGTTGTAGAGCCTCTGATGAGAGGAGCAATTTAAATTTCAAAGTTGTCGAGCCTCTGATTAGAGGAGCAATTTATTTTCCAAGTCATGAAGCCTCTGATGAGAGGAGCAATTTAAATTTCAAAGTTGTGGAGCCTCTGATTAGAGGAGCAATTTATTTTCAAAGTTGTGGAGCCTCTGATTAGAGGAGCAATAGGAGTAATTTATTTTTCTAAGTGATAGAGCCTCTGATGAGAGGAGCAATTTAAATTTCAAAGTTGTAAAGCCTCTGATGAGAGGAGCAATTTATTTTTCAAAGTTGTAGAGCCTCTGATGAGAGAAGCAATTTATTTTTCAAAGTTGTAGAGCCTCTGATTAGAGGAGCAATTTATTTTCAAAGTTGTGGAGCCTCTGATGAGAGGAGCAATTTGTTTTCAAAGTCGTAGAGCCTCTGATTAGAGGAGCAGTTTATTTTTCCAAGTGATAGAGCCTCTGATTAGAGGAGCAATTTATTTTCCAAGTGATAGAGCCTCTGATTAGAGGAGCAGTTTATTTTTCCAAGTGATAGAGCCTCTGATTAGAGGAGCAATTTATTTTTCCAAGTGATAGAGCCTCTGATGAGAGGAGCAATTTATCTTTCCAACTGATAGAGCCTCTGATTAAAGGAGCCATTTATTTTCAAAGTTGTGGAGCCTCTGATTAGAGTAACAATTTATTTTTCCAAGTGATAGAGCCTCTGGTTAGAGGAGCAATTTATTTTTCCAAGTGATAGAGCCTCTGATGAGAGGAGCAATTTATCTTTCCAACTGATAGAGCCTCTGATTAAAGGAGCCATTTATTTTCAAAGTTGTGGAGCCTCTGATTAGAGTAACAATTTATTTTTCCAAGTGCTAGAGCCTCTGATTAGAGGAGCAATTTATTTTCCAAATCATAAGAGCATCGCTAAAAATAGATCTCTACAACCGGACAAAATTGGTTATATCGTCTTTGCCCTATTCCTGATTCTCAGCAATGTGCAAAGAGGGGCAGCTGTAATAACCAATTTTCGTCCGGGTCGGATCCGAATCCGACCCGGACCAAGTGCGAACCGGGCCTGCTATTCAGCAGGCCCAATCTATAGGCCCAAGCCCAACTCAGCCCAAACCAAAAAAAAAAAAAACTAAACCTAGCCCAACCAAACCCAAGCCCAAGCCCAAACCAATATCCTTCCCCCCTAAGTAACCCTAGCCGCCTCTCCCTGTTGCAGCCGCCTCAACCCGCCGCCACCGAACCCACCAGCCTGACATCCAGAACCAGCCCCGAACCGACCTCCCCACCGCCACAACCCCCTATAAAAGGGGAGGTCCGAAACCTAAAAAAAAAAAGGCACAAAGAGGAGGGAGGAGATCCAGATCGGAACCCCCCTTTTAGGAGACCACTCCTTTTTCAACAAAAACCCCAGATCTGGGGTCCGAAACCCAGATCTGGTTCTTTTCAGCAGATCCAAAAAAGCCCCCCTCCTTCACCAAAAAGGCCGGATCCGGGGTCCGAAAGCTAGCGGGAAAGAATTAAAATTGGAAGAAGAAGAAAAAAAACAATAGAGGGAAGCTAGCGGTTACAGGGAGGAGGTTCTAGCGAGAAGAAAAAATAAAAGAAAGCCATAGAGGGAGCTAGTAGCTTTACGGGGAAATAATTAAAATAGGAAGAAAAAGTAAGTAAAAAAATGGGAGAAAGCAAAGGTGAACATGATTTTTTGGGGGGGGGGGTCGGCCAACTAAACCATTAGGAAAGGAGAGGTTTTTTTTTTATTATTTTATTTAAATAATGATAATAATAAATAAAAAGAAAGGAAAGTAAGAAAGTGGGGAGAGCTACAGAGAGGTATAGGAAAGATTTTATAAAAAAGGGAAAGAAGGAAGGTGGAGTGGAAGGAAGGTGATTTTGCGAAGATCAAGTACGGTATTTTAATTTTCGGATCCTCGATATTTTTCAGGTATGATTTTAATTTTTTTATTTATTTTTGTTTATTTATTTAAGTATTCAACATATTTTTATTACTCGGTTTCGGTTTTAAAAAATATAAAATAATAATCCTTGTAATACATGTCTTTTAAAATTATTTTCGGTAAATAAAATTTTCTCAAAACGGATCTCTTTCTCGGATGGTCAGAGTATCGATCGTTCTTCGAATTGGTCCGAGTAAGAATAATAATCGAAACATTATCAAGAGTATCGGAATGATTCGAGAATTATTCTTACATAGATAATTTTCTTTATTTCGAAATTAATCATTAAAAGCATTTTAATTTATTTTTTTTAAAAAAAAAAAGAAAAAAAAGAGATTTTAATAAATGTGGATAGCCGACGACGGAATTCGAAAGATATCACGGTTGTGGTTCTTGAGATGTCTTGAGGTGAGAAGATCTCGTTAAATACCACCGAGAGTGTCGGGAATAATTAATGAGTATTTTCAATAATAAATTTATGTTCACTTTCGATTTTAAAAAATAAAAATAAAAAACAGTTCAAGAAAATTCAAAAAATAATAAACATGTTTTTTTTAAGAATAAAAAAATAAAAGATAATTATTTTTAAATACCGATGTTAAATCCATTAAATCGAGATTAAAGATAACACGTGATCAAGTGGTACCGTTTTCTAAACGGGCGTTGCGGGGGTGCTAATCCTTCCCCGCACGTAACCGACTCCCGAACCCAAATTTGTTATTACTCTGGTTCAAAGCGCGGACTTCAAAATTGGTTTTAAAAAATGTTTTAATTAATTTTAAAATATTTTACTAAAATCGGTTTTAATAGGTGGCCAATCACACCTAGCAAAAAAAAGATTGGTGGCGACTCCATTGTTTGTGTTTTCATAAAATTCGTCCTAGCGGTCCGAAAAACCGTTATGACAGGCACAAAGAAAGGAACAGATATCCCTTGTCTCACTTGATGTTTCTTCTTTATAATCCTGTGACGTATTAAATTAATTAATTGCTTAATGTTAAAATTAATCTATTATAAACACATATCAAAAATTATTGAAAAGCATTAATGAAGATACCAAAAAAAGCCGAAAGAAATTTGTTCCAAAGAAACCTCCCATTCCATATCCTTTGAATCCATAATGATAAATCTAAGTTTAAGTACCCATATAATTTATGTACTGTAATGAAAAGAGTAATTTAATTTTTGTACTATAAAAATGAGTAATTTAATCTCTGTACAATTAAAATAGGTGCAAATAAGTAAAAATGATAACGATTTTAATGAAAAACAATTAAAATGCTGACGTGAACTCGTAAAATCTAACAGATTTAGATATATTTCAAGTCATATTTTATTTTAAGTCATTAATTCTGTTAAATTTTACGAGTCCACATCAATATTTTAACGGTTTTTCAATAACATTGTTATCAATTTTACTTATTTACATCTATTTCAATTGTACAAAGAATAAATTACTCACTTTTATAGTATATAAACTAAATTATTTTTTTCACTATAATACAAAAATTATGTAGATACTTAAATCGATAAATTTATCACCATCCATGCATTACATGCTGTTAAAGCAAAATTCTAATTTGTGCTCTGAATTTTTAATTTCAGTGAGCATAACATATTTACAAAATCGAGCTCATGAAAATGAGATCAGAACTCATTTGATATAAAAGATGTCTTTGGAGTTAAAAGAAGCTGACATGACTTCAGCAATGATGAAGAAATAATACTTCATGATAGTACCTATATATATATATATAAAAGCAAAGCAGCTTTCTAGTATTACAGTTTCCTAGTATCAAAAACTTGGAGAATGAGCAAAGACTTGGATGGTAGATTTGAATATTTATAATTATTTAATTTATTTTTTGATGATTTGGATATTGAAGATTCGAATAAAATTTAGATTCAAATATTATAATTATTATCTATAACGAATTTAAAGCAGATGCGGATTTAAAACCTCGGATATTCATTATTGAAATCTATATTATTTATACGGATTCGGATATCTGCATCCGCTATCCGAATCCGCTTACTTTTGCGAATTCGGATTCAGATATCCGAATCCATTATTCATTTATTTGAATTTAAAATTATTTTTTTGTTTGATTTTATATTTTTATTTAAAATTTTTTAACTTACTAAATTCGAATATTTAACGAATTCGAAAATTCGATTAATAACATTATTTAATTCGAATTTAAATAATAATATTCTAATTTAATTTGAATAGTAAACGGATTCCACAATGCAGCAATGCAGCTCCAAGACTGAGGGACCCAAAAGGTTCATCAGCTAGCAGATTGATCAGAGACATGAAAAAAGGGCTAAAAATGTGTGCCAAAGAAGACCTGTTTAAGTTTAAACTGTTAATATTGCTTTACTGTGATCAGTCTCTTGCTTGCCTAGCTATCTACTGTCTACTGCCCCAACGCATGTCAACGTCCATCGCCTTCATAATAAGGCCAAAACAGATCCATGTGTTTTTTTTTTTTTCTTTTTTCCTTAGGTGTAACCCCAAACCCAAAGACCAATTAGCCATCGAAACCGCTCTGGTTTTGAGGGCTGCGCCGTTGTTTCTCCCAATTTTGGCTTTCAACTTCTGTCATAAAAAACGTTATTCGAACTTGAATGTCGGATATAAGTATATGTTCAATATTAGTATGTTCAATTTTTTTAAAGATTTTTTCATGTATTTGAAAGATCTTTGGAGGATCATATCTTTATATCCATGTCCAGATATACGTCGAACACGAATATAAAATATAAATACTTAAAAAAAAAATCGAAACAATATAATCAAAAACAAACTTAAACTTACATTACACCACTGCTACAGGTTCGAAAGAAAAAAAAAAGGTACATGAATAGTCCATCAAGGTGCCCTTTCCAAATGCATCATGACAAACTAATTATCTTTACGTCATTTCCATCCAACAGGTCGAAGGAGTCTTGTAAACGTTAATGATCAGGGCAAAGATTTTTGTTTTTTTTCTTGATTTTTTTTTCTGATTAAATTTTTACATTTTTCACTTTTCAACTCATTTAACCATAAGAGGGTTGAAAGTGGTTTTAATCACCCTTAACGATATGAATCTTCACATTTCACAGTTAATTACTTTATATAAGTTTTTTAACGTTAACACTACTGATCAAAAATCTTGAACTAATTAATTTTTAACACTAACAGTAATGATTTTGAGTAAAAAAAAATCATGCATTAATTAATCACTAAGTAAAATGCTTATATTATGAATTTCCTTATTTAAAGTTAATTAGAATATTGTGGAATAATTAGGTATGATGTGCTTGTAGACAAGCAATTAAGATACCAAGAATCATAGGTAGTACCAAAACAAAGATTAATCCAGGCAATTGGAGGAACAATAACTCAAACAAATATTTTCAATCTTCAAAAGGATAGATGATTATGTTTGGATTGAAACTTGAGATTTTGCAATAATAATGCCTTATCTGTTTGAAAGAAATATAAAGTTTAATAAATCATCTTATAGTATACTATCTAGACCTGCTAATGGACCGTACAATTCGTCCGACCGAACCTGGGTAAGCATTTTTGTGATATGGTAAAATATTATTTTTTTATTTAATTTTAATTATAAAAATATATAAATGTTAATATAAAAAATAATGTTTTAAAAATAATTCATGCCCGTCGAGGACCGGGCTTGGACAAGGGAATTGAAAATTTTCTAGGCCTTGGCCCGGCCCATGAGCAGGTGGTCTGGGGTTCGAATTCAAGGTTTAATCCAGTTGGTTCATATAATTACCTTTAAGAAGTGGCATCCAACTAGGTTTGAAATTCGAATCTTAATATCTGTAACATTTTTCCTTATCTTCAGACTGTGATCTCTTTTATTTATATATATATATATATATATATATATATATATATATATATATATATATATATATATATCACGGGAAGCTTGAGACAATTGACAAACTGTAGAGATTAATTATTATGCCATAGAATAAAGTGTTTTCTTTAGATACCCAAAGAGCCTTGAGAAGAATTTGATTGGAAATGAATGAACTTTTTGCTGCTAGATTAATTCAATTAATGAATCAAAGGTATATTTTTGTAGGGTAGATAGGTAAGGATTGTGGGTTGTGGATAGATTTGATTGAGCTTTTAGTCGACGATGATTTTGCCCGTTTCTTAGGATAAATCCAGAAATTAAAAAAGTTTCTGCCCTTTTGCAATTGATTTCTTTGTTGAAAAACATTTGGTTTTTCTCTAATCGTAACGGAGACGTATGTGGGTTTGGTTCAATGGAACTATGTTATTTAATACATAGATTTTTTAGAATGCTGGACTCGATTAATTTCAGTAGTCAGAATTTAATTTTTAACGATTTTAAATACTTAATAAAAAAAGAGAAATATATATATATATATATTTTTCAATTGTTATATTGTTGCTTTCTTTGTCTATAACAAGCTGCTCTAGCTAAGTTTACAGGGAGAGGACGAGAGAACAAGATTATATAAGATCATTGAGACCCCACAAATTGAATGGCGTTTTCACATGATGAAAGGATTAAAAGCAATAGAGTCTTTATCACTCTCCATCTTCCAAATTCTTCTGTTTTTTCACATGAAGTAAAGATAAAGCAATGCCTCCCCCTTCCTCTTCCCTAATTCCACTCCTTTCTATCTGTCCCCATTAGAGATTTAAATAACAGTCACAACATGATGTTATAATCATTATTTTACGGTTTCGACTTTTTCCGCCAGCGATATTCACAGTATATATTTATTACAATTGATCACGGTAACATTTATTACGTCCACAACTACAGTAAACATAATGCGATCCAAAACATATCCGCTATCGCAATTTAAATCTTGATCCTCACAAAACATATATAGATTACAAGACAGCTGGGGATATGCATTATGTAATTATAACTTCTGTTGGAAAATCATGTTCTGCACAGTATTTAAAGTGTAAAATGTTGTTCCTAGGCAGTGCCAAAGAGATCCAAAAAGGGAGAAAGAGGGAACCTTGGGCACGCAGCCGGGCAATGGAATTTTTTTTTTTCAAAGTGTGTTCTTTTGGAATTAATCAGACAGCTTTTTTCATGTTGAAAATTGCTTGCTATTTGATGATTTTGAATATCAATTCTTTTGTTAGGTATGCTCCCACTACTTCTCAAGTGCTTGAAAAAACCATATATTTCAATTAGGGAAGAACATTGTTTGGGAAAAGTCACCATGTGATGGGCTGAGGAGACAAATAAATTAATGTCAAAATAATTTATAAAATGAGACTAAATTTTATTTTAATTGCATACTTTTAAGGCTTTATTAGTGGAATCTATATATATATATATATATATATATATATTATATATAAAAATTTCTTGTTGTACACTTTCGAATTTTTGGTATAGAAATGTTGAAGCATGGCTTTACTCAATAATGGAAAAAAGGAGAATTGAAGAGCATATAATAGGATTTCTGTTTTCTTTTTTTTTTATATCAAATGAAGTCATCTCAAAGGGGGCAGCCAGCTGCTTAATCAAAATTTTATTTGACATAAAGTGCAATGGTGTTGGCCACTGCTAATGATGCAAAAAAGTGATAAACTTTTCTCATCAGCATATCAGTTTTGTTTGGTAGGAAAGTTAAATTAAAATAAAGAAGGAAAATTTATTAATTCAATGATTAAGATTTATAATCACTTTAATATTTTGTAATGTAACGATTAATAAGTTTTTCATTTTTATTTTTTTCCTATCAAACAAAGCTTATTTTCTTTTTCTTAATTATGTTTCAAAATCCAAACACCTATGGTTTCATTTAGACTTGCTCATTAGTCGGACAGTCCTCTCAGCTTGGTTCAGACCGTATTGGATAGAGCCCAGCCAGCCCGAATCACTGTTTACATATTAAAATAATAATATTTTTTAAAATTTAATTATAAAAATAAATAACAAAATAATAATAAAATATTTTTTAATATATAATGAATAGTAATTTCGAGCCTAGTAAGGAAAGATCATCTTCTATGCTTTTCTTCTACTCAAATTATATATTATATATAACACTGACATCTAATTGAATTCGTCTAAAAAATTAGATTAAGCTCTATTTGAGAATCCGATCAGAAACATTCACCTCATTTAATGCCAATAAAAATAACGCGTATGTTACATGCATGATTGATACTGAACAATAATCAATTTATCAGAATTCTCGTAAAAATTAATTTTTTTATAAAAAAAATAGCTACACACGTCAAGCCTAAGTGGATTATTTAATGTATAGACCTTATAGAATTATATATAATTTTTTGATCATTTTAGTTTTAATTGTTAGGTAAGATATTGGCGTAATATATTTACACTAATGTTTCAATTAAGCAAAGGGTGAGCTGTTATACATAAGGGACCCTCATGGTTTATGTTATTTGGATTCAGAGTGAGTGTCAGATACGGGTATGTCTTCAACATAGTTATATTATATATTTAAAGGATCATACTCTTATTCACATATCCGAGTATGTGTCAGACACAAATACTTTTTAAAAATGAAGAATCCGGAAAACATATAATAAGTTAATTTGGAAATGGACAAAGCCAGAAGAGGGGAGGTGGGTTAGTGTTTCCTCCAAGAATTTAAATTGAGGTCGCGGACGCGTTTTCAATCGCATTATATTTATTGCGGTTCCGGACGTAATTATGAATGTTACCGTGATAAATTGCAGTAAATATCGACCGTGAATATCGACGACGAAAAGAATCGAAATCGCTAATTAACAACCGTAACATCGCGTTACAATAGCTATTTAAATCCCTTATTTCAACCTCCGTCGGTAACAACAAAATCTAAATCCTTTGAAAGATCTGTTTATTTTCATCTATTACCTTGACCGGATACTGACAAAGTTGACGGTATCGATATATTCATCGAACCAAATCCATGGCATATGGCATTTCTTCAAACCCTATATATGACCAAAAAACTGGCTAAGTCTTCGTCATTGGGGTGCCAATGGCCCCCATCGATTTTAATGTCTCTTACCGACTCCCTGAGGAACGCGGCATAATATATATATATATATATATATATATATATATATATATATATATGCATGCATTTGATGAGCTTTCTCTCTCACACAAAAACCCTAACTCACATGGAAACTTAAACCCCATAAATGAATTACAAAGAAAAAAAAAAATGAAGCCGTCTGATCATAATTAATTCGATTAGTTGTTATATACCTTCTAGACATGCAGATATATATGATTTTTGACTTTGAATAAAAGATATAATCAGTTGAATATCATGTTCAGGATCCGGGAATATAATTTTTGATCAAGTCGTAATTATTGCGGTTGCGGACGTAATAAAATCCTATCGCAATCAAATACGATAATTATCAACAACGAAAAGAATCTAAATTGCAAAATAAGAACCATAACATCGCGTTACGATCATTATTTAAATCATTGTTCAGAGCCAGAATATATATATATATATATATATTCCTCAGACCAAGTCTTATTGTACTGATAACTCGTATAATTATATAGTTTTTAGTTATGTTTTATTATTGTTTTGTGTCAAATACGAGTTATTATTGTTTAGTCTAATTGTGTTTATGATCTTTTATATTTTTATGTAATTTGGTGTTTTTCACAAGTTTCTTTGAGTGATTTCAGATTACTAGAATTAAGGGCAAATCCAGTTCAGTTCCAGTTCCGACACTTTTTGCCATATCAGCTATATCTCGCGTTTCACTGAAGCAATAAGGCTGAACTTTGTATCCCTGCAAAGCTAAGAGGCATATCTATCTTTTTCATGTTTTACACTTCTTGAAACGGAGTCGTTTTCCCTAGCGAAATCGACCATCAAGTTGGCTGATGTGCAATGACGTCTGTTCTGCACCGTTTTGGTATTTTGACCATATCTTCCGATCCACGTGCGCAAAATGATCTGATTCCAACGGCTATGGATCCGTAACTGATAGGGGTATATTTTTCTAGAAGACCATTTTATCAGATCGAGCCTCCAACATTGACAAAATCGACCATCAAGCTGGCTGATCAGAATTGTCATACAATATGACGAAAATTGTTAGAAAAATGCACCCACCTATTATACCTACCTTTGAAATTTGTAAAGCTTGTCTCTTGTCATTTAGCCCTCCAAAATGTGTATAAATAGAGGGCCTTGGATGAGTATTGGGATACATTGATACATTGGTAGGATAGCCATTGTAATAAAATTCTCTAAGTTTTCTTTTTCTTTCCTTTCTCTAGTCTTCTTTTTCTTCTTACATTTCTTTTCATTTTATTCATATCTAGTATGTGTTTCTAATCATATTGTTGAGGTGATGAGGTGAAGCTCTTGGTAAATGCTAAGGTTAGTCTCTTAAACATGAGCTAAAATGAATCATCATTTATAAGCACTAGTATAGATAATATTTTCTTTTGGTTTAAAATCATACTTGCAAAGTAGAGATCTTGATTCATTATTGACAATGAAAATGGCACAGTAAATGCTTGGTTTCATAACCTTGATTTGTTGTAGACATATAACTTGGCATAAGGAATGCTTGGACTCTTTTTATGAGTTTTGAGGACACCAAATGAACATAATATCATATGCTATGGACGTTGGACAATTTGGACTGAATTGCTAAACCTTCCGATTGGAACCTCCCTTATGTGTGGATTTCAATTGTGTAATAAAACAAGATTAATCTTAGCATAACACCAAGAGTGGAGTCTCTAACCTCAACATCCTTTCTTATTGTTTTTTATATCTTGTTTAATTGTTTTTATATTATTTTGTTTATTTTGTTCTCTAATATCTTGTTTATCTTATTTTGTTGTTGATTCCCTAATATCTTGTTTACTTTCTTTGTCTTATATATTTATAAACTTATACTTATTAATACGCTTCCCTGTGGTTCGACCTCGGACACCCGAGAATTTATTACTTGAACATAACCTGCACTTGGGTTTACAACTCTTAATTGAGTCTCCATTAAGTTTTTGGCGCCGTTGCCGGGGAAGCAATACTAAGTATATAAGTTTATAAGTATATTTATTTTTTTTTGGCTGGTTATACCGCCTAATTTGTTTATATTTATTTTTATTGGCTGGTTATACCGCCTAATTTTGTATATTAACTTTGTTTTATGCTTGTTTGGCGACGTGATTTTAGATCTCGTCGTTTAGTTAGATTTTATTGTGAAACTTTTTCAGGTAATCTTTCTAATACAACTCCTACCATGGCTGACAATGAAAGTGTTCATGCTGAAGATGAGAACAGACAAGTACGCACCATGCGTGACTACTTGCAACCAACTCGAAGCTCATCACCCTCTTGTTTTATTTTTCCTCTCAATGCAAACAACTTTCGTTTTAAACTAGGTATGATAGCTTTGCTTCCAAATTTCTATGGGTTGGAATCGGAAAGTGCTTACTCGTTTCTAAAAGACTTCGAAGATGTATGTGTCACCTTTAATGACCAACAATGTACAAATGAAATTGTCAAGCTAAAATTATTTCCTTTTTCTTTAAAAGATAAAGCAAAAATTTGGCTTCATAATTTAAAACCAAGGTCAATTGGCACATGGCAAGAATTACAAACTGAGTTTCTAAAGAAATTTTTCCCAGCACATAAAACTACTGCTTTGAAAAGACAGATTCAAAATTTCAATCAAAATCAAAATGAAGCATTTTTTCAGTGCTGGGAGCGTTTTAAAGATTTGTTAAGTTCTTGTCCACATCATGGTTTTGAAAAATGGCGTCTTATTAGTTTCTTTTATGAAAGTTTAACTCCCGAAACTAAACAATTTGTTGAAACAATGTGTAACGGTGAGTTTCTAGAAAAAGAACCTGAAGAAGCCTTTGACTACCTAGACCATTTGGCAGATAACTCTCAAGCCTGGCACACAGATAATTCCTCTGAAAGTTCCAATAGATCTAATCTTGTTTCTAACAGAGGAAAATATCATTTTAGTCAAGAAGATGAGATAAAAGCTAAAGTAGCTAATTTGGCTAGAAAGATTGAAGCCATGGAACTTAGAGAAGTAAAAGAAGTCAAAACGGTTAAAAATGAAGAAAGTTGTGGAATTTGTGAAATCATGGGACACCCCACTTCTGAATGTCCAAACATTCCCATTCTTAAAGAAGCGTTGCATGATCAAGTAAATTCCATAAACACATTTAAAAAGCCTTTTCCTTCTCCTTACTCTGAAACGTATAACCCTGAATGGAGAAATCATCCCAACTTCAGTTGGCGGAATAATAATCATGTTCAGGTACCACAATCTCAAAAGCCGGGCAACACTTTTTCCTATCAACCTTCACGTGTACAAACCTTGGAAGAGACATTGCAAGCATTCATGCAAACACAAGCAAATGTGAATAACCGGACTTCACAGGACATCAATGAGATCAAAAACACCTTGTCCACATTGACAGCTTCATTACGCACTCAAGAAAAAGGTAAGTTTCCTGCTCAACCTCAGCCTAACCCTTCTACTCAATGTCTTGTTTCTTGCTCCAATGAAACTCAACAGGAAAATGCCAGTTCTATCACAACTCTTCGAAGTGGAAAGGCAATTGACAAAAACATTCCATCAAAAGACCAAGATCCTCTTTCCCCTCCGAAAAGTAATGGTAAGGATGATGGTAAGTCTGAACTTCTTGAAAATTTGGACAAAGAAAAAGGTATGCATCCTGCTCCTTTTCCTCAAAGGTTGCAAACAATAAAGAATTTGAATCAAAATGCAGAAATTTATGAACTTTTCAAACAAGTTAAGATTAACATTCCTTTATTGGATGCAATCAAACAAGTTCCATCTTATGCTAAATTTGTGAAGGACATGTGCACAGTTAAAAGGAAACATAATGTACAAAAGAAAGCATTTTTGACGGAAAGTGTGAGCTCAATCATTCAGCACCTTACTCCACCAAAATTCAAAGATCCTGGATGTCCAACAATCTCATGCATCATTGGAAACACTAGAATAGAACGTGCATTGCTTGATCTTGGTGCTAGTGTTAATCTTTTTCCTTTTTCTGTTTATCAACAGTTAGGTTTAGGTGAACTCAAGGAAACACCTGTTACACTTCAACTAGCTGATCGTTCTGTAAAAATTCCTCGAGGGATAGTTGAAGATGTTTTGGTTCAAATTGATAATTTTTACTTCCCTGTTGATTTTATTGTTTTGGACACACATCCTGTTTCAAATCCAAATGTTCAAATTCCTGTTATATTAGGCCGTCCATTTCTTGCAACTTCTAATGCTCTGATAAATTGCAGGAATGGTATGTTGAACATTTCTTTTGGAAATATGACTTTAGAATTAAATGTGTTCAACATTTGCAAGCAACCTGGTGATAATTCAGAAGTACATGAAGTGGATTTCATTGAAGAACTTGTTCATGAACATCTCACCACTACCACATTCCATGATCCTTTAGAAGCTTATTTAATTGAATATGAGTTTGATAATGCTTCAGAAATTTCACACACTGATTCTTTGTTAAAATCTTTTCAGGATAAGCATTGTTGGAAACAAAAGTTTGAGGAACTACCATCACTTACAAATGTCACTGTACCATCAACTATTGAACCACCCAAGCTGGAGTTAAAACCATTGCCATTCGAGCTAAAATATTCCTTTTTGGGTGAGAGTGAAACTTTTCCAGTCATAATTTCTTCACATCTTGATGAACTACAAGAAGGTAAGTTGTTACAACTTTTGAAGATGCACAAAAATGCATTAGGATGGACCTTAGCTGACATAAAGGGAATAAGCCCATTAATCTGCACACATAATATTTATTTAGAGGAAAATGCTAAACCCTCTAGACAAATGCAACGAAGGCTTAATCCTAATATGAAAGAAGTAGTGAGAAATGAAGTCATTAAACTTCTAGATAATGGAATCATTTATCCTATCTCTGATAGCAAATGGGTAAGTCCTACTCAAGTCGTACCTAAGAAATCTGGAGTTACTGTAGTTAAAAATGAAAACAATGAATTAATTCCAGCTAGGACTGTTACTGGTTGGCGCATGTGCATTGACTATAGGAAACTTAACTCAGTGACGAGGAAAGATCATTTCCCTTTGCCTTTCATGGATCAAATCTTAGAAAGAGTTGCAGGGCATGAGTTTTATTGTTTTCTAGATGGATATTCTGGGTATAATCAAATTGCCATTGCACTTGAGGACCAAGAGAAAACCACTTTTACATGTCCTTTTGGTACTTTTGCATATCGTAGAATGCCATTTGGATTATGTAACGCCCCTGCCACATTTCAAAGATGCATGCTTAGCATTTTTAGTGACATGATTGAACGTAATCTTGAGATTTTCATGGATGATTTTTCTGTTTCTGGTGATTCATTTGATGATTGCTTAGCCAATTTGAAAAATGTATTGATTAGGTGTGAAGAAAAAAATCTTGTTCTTAATTGGGAAAAATGTCATTTCATGGTCACTAAAGGTATTGTACTAGGTCACATTGTTTCTGCAAAAGGGATTGAGGTAGACAAGTCAAAACTTGAATTGATTGCTAATCTACCCACACCAAAGACAGTAAAGGACATTAGGTCATTCTTGGGACATGCAGGTTTTTATAGAAGATTCATAAAAGATTTTAGCACAATATCTAAACCTCTATGTAATCTTTTAATGAAAGACACTGCATTTGAATGGACTAAAGATTGTGAAGATGCTTTTGAAAAACTCAAAAATATGCTCACTACTGCTCCTATTATGAGATCTCCTGATTGGTCCTTACCATTTGAAATAATGTGTGATGCTAGTGACTATGCTGTTGGTGCTGTGTTAGGACAAAGGAAAGATAATAAACCACATGTAATTTACTATGCAAGTAAAACTTTAAATAGAGCCCAAATGAATTATTCCACTACAGAAAAGGAATTACTTGCAGTTGTTTTTGCATTGGATAAATTCAGATCTTACCTTGTTGGATCATCAATTGTTGTCTTTAGTGATCATGCAGCTTTAAAATATCTTCTCTCTAAGAAGGATGCAAAACCTAGGTTGCTGAGGTGGATCCTTTTGCTGCAAGAATTTGACATCACCATTCGAGATAAAAAAGGAGTAGAAAATGTGGTGGCTGATCATTTATCAAGACTTGTTTGTGATGAATCTTTTGGAACCTCACCAATAAATGATACTTTTCCTGATGAACAACTTCTAATTGTCTCCACGACACCTTGGTTTGCTGACATTGCTAATTTTCTTGCTACAGGAAAAATTCCTTCTCAATGGAGCACACAAGATAAAAGGAAGTTTCTGAATGAGGTAAAGAAGTTCTATTGGGATGACCCTTACTTGTTCAAATATTGTCCTGATCAGATTTTTCGAAGATGCATTCCCGACAATGAGGTAAGTAGTGTAATTAAGTTTTGTCATTCCGAGGCATGTGGTGGTCATTTTTCATCAAAGAAAACTGCTACAAAAATTTTACAGTGTGGATTTTACTGGCCAACTTTGTTCAAAGATGCACATAATTTTTGCAAGTCATGTGAAAGTTGTCAAAAATTAGGTTCCATTTCGAAAAGAAACATGATGCCTTTGAACCCAATTCTTGTAATTGAAATTTTTGACTGTTGGGGTATTGATTTCATGGGACCATTTCCACCATCTTTTGGTTTCTTATACATTTTAGTTGCAATAGATTATGTTTCAAAGTGGATAGAGGCAATTCCATGTCGAAATAATGATCACAAAACAGTGATTAAATTTTTAAAAGAAAATATTTTGAGTCGATTTGGAATTCCTCGATCTATCATAAGCGATGGGGGAACACATTTTTGCAACAAGGTTTTTGAAACATTAATGAAGAAATATGCCATTACACACAAAGTTGCAACCCCTTATCACCCGCAGACAAATGGACAGGTAGAATTAGCAAATAGGGAGATTAAACAAATTTTGGAAAAGACAGTTAATCCAAATCGCAAAGATTGGTCTCTTAGACTTAACGATGCATTATGGGCCTATCGAACAGCTTTTAAAACAGCATTGGGCATGTCTCCTTATAGGCTAGTTTATGGAAAACCTTGTCATTTACCTGTGGAACTTGAGCATAAAGCATATTGGGCCATTAAAATGTTCAACTCAAACCTTGATGACGCTTCTAATTTACGAAAATTACAAATAAATGAACTTGAGGAACTCAGAAATGATGCATATGAGAATTCTAAAATTCATAAAGAAAGAACTAAAGCCTTTCATGACAAGTTAATTTCAAGAAAAACATTTAATGTTGGGCAAAAAGTTCTACTTTATAATTCTAGACTTCACATATTTCCTGGTAAGTTGAGATCAAGATGGACTGGCCCATTTGTGGTTAAGCATGTGTATCATTATGGAGCAGTTGACATTGAGAATCCTCAAAATGGTAACGTATTCAAGGTAAATGGACAAAGACTCAAACTCTTTTTGGAAAATCATGTTACTCAAGAAGAGGTTGTTTTTCTTTCTGATCCTTGTTTTGAAAATAACTAGATGTAAATATAATTTTTTTTACCCCGGTTAAATGGCGGATAACGGTACTCCGTGATTATTTAAGTCGGTTCCATCAGCTACCCACAAAACTGATATTGTATATAAATTTCTCTTTCATTTTATTTTATTTCATTTTTTTTCAGGATGGATGATATTCTCAAAAGATTGCAGAAACGATTTCCTCCTTTTCCTCGGAATATTTTACTGAAGCTTTACCAAGTTCGATTAGAAAGATTAAGAATGCTTATGAACAAAGGGATTCCTGAAGACATACGTTGGATAATTGAAGCCAAGGTACGTGAAGATGAATATCTTCCTGTTTTGCATTTACCAGGTACAGGTAGAAGCACTTATGCAAAGAAGCGACGAGCAAAGCGCATGAGTTCAAATTGCCACAAGTGTGCACGATGGACGTGTAACGGTAAATGTCGTTCTATTGGGATTCCGTCCTCTAATCGAGATGATAAAATTGAATTCATTAAGGATGGACTGAGTAAGGAGAATTTGGGTAATATCCAACTTTCTCTTGAGACGCATCCTAGTGGAGACGTACAAAGAGAAATTCTTGATTTATGGCCGCAATTCCAAAGGGAATGGCAACATCTTGGGAATCTGATGTTAAAAGACCCTGTTTGCCAGCTTGTAAGAAAACTGGATGGGAAGCATATCCTCGACTCATAGAAGGCGTTTAAGCCGTTTCTGGACGTAAAACCAGAGGAAGATGTGAGCCACAATCACAACTACAATAAATGACTTCTCAGCTTTTGGTTTGATTTGCAATAATTTTATTTCGGTTTAGTTTACGTGTTGTTCGATTTGTGTAATTATTCTTTTTTTTTTGCATTAGTCTTTTACGGTTGATTTTTCTTCTCTTTTTGATTTTCTTCCTGAAATCACGCAAAAATCTTTTGTTAGGTTAACATTTTCTTCTGACAGGTCAAATACACTTTCGGCGACATTATTACTCTTGTCTGATTCACTACTCAGTCCTCTATATATTACACCATGTACTCATTCTCTTTCAGGCACTCGAAAAAGAAAAAAAATGGAAAGCACTTCGTCCCAGCGCATTAAAAAAATTTGTGTCTTTGGAGGTGCTTATCTAGGGAAAAATAACATATTCGCTGATGAAGCCATAAGAGTTGGAGTAATACTTGCCCAACAAAAGATCCACTTGATTTATGGAGGCGGTAGTACGGGTTTAATGGGAGCAGTCGCTACAGCAGCACACGCCGGAGGAAGTCCAGTTCTAGGAATCGTGCCAAAACTATTCATAGATTTTTGTGGACCTACCGTGGGTAAGGAAATACAAGTCTGGAGTATCCCTGAACGGATAACAATCATGTACCATTCTGCCGATGCATTCATCGCCTTACCAGGAGGTCTGGGTACATTGGAAGAAATAGCTTGCGTGGCTTCTTGGTCATCTTTGGTCACAAATAAGAAACCCATTGGTTTGCTTAATATTAATGGTTATTTTAGTAATTTACTTTCATATTTAGATAATGCTGTGGATAATGGATTCATGTTTTCAGAGGCAAGGAGAACCATAATTTCTGCTACAACCATTGAAGATTTACTCAAAAAGCTACAAGCTTATGAGTGTTTATCTGCTACGGTTGTTTCGCAAACGCTCGGAAAAAGAAAAAGAGATATGGACGAGCAAGGAGTGGATTGCACTTTGTCTTTGTGACATTATCTAACATTTTGTTTGTTGTGTCTCAGTTATAATAAGTGGTTAGCAACCTCTGCAGGTAATATCTCCTAAATTCTACCTTTAAAATTTGACATTGGGGACAATGTCATATTTTAGTAGGGGGTAAGGGACATATTTTGCTAAAAAAAAAAAAAAATTTGTTTTAAGACATTTAGAAGTATTCATTCTGAACAAGGTCTGAGTAAGGGAGACTTGAGACATACCTTGTCAGTTTGATTTAATCTTCTTCTTCAAAAAAAAAAAAACAAAAAAAAAAACAAAAAAAAAACAAAGAAAAAAGCATGTTTAGACTTAGTGTGTTTTTTTTAGTTACTTTCAATACAATGATGAGATATGAATTGCATAAGTCTAAAACAGATTTATTAGTGAGAAGATTTTCATGAGAATTGAGCTTGATGTCAACCTTTTTATGAGCCAATGTTAATATGATATGTTGATTGAGAAAGAAGCATGTTTAGACTTAATCTGACTTGTATAATCATCTTTGTGAGTTTTTGAGCCTATAATGATTGATGCATTATACAAATCAATCTAATTTCTTTCTTGAGTGCTCTTATGATTACATGATTCTCTAGAACTTGCTTTAAACCGTTTGAGACTATATTGATACATGTGACAACATGAATATGATAGAGGCATTAGGATTATAACCAGAGCCAAACAGCCATCCATTATTAATGTTCTACGAGAACATCCCCACTAGTGAGCCAATTTGAGCCTACATTAAATATGATGTTTTATTGGTAACCACAACTTACACCTAGCCTAAATATGCTTATATCCTTACCCTTGTTCTAAAGATGAATTTTATATTTTGAGACATATTGCAAAAAAAACAAGGGATATTTTTATTTGAAAATTTGGGTTAGAAACAAAAGATAAGTGTGGGGGAAGAAAAGAAAAGAAAAAGTCAAGAGAAAAAGAAAGGGATCATTGTCAAATACATTCCCATATAAAAAAAAAAAAAAAAAAAAAAAAAAAAAAAAAATCCTTCTCTTGAACTTCTAGAAAAAGATGTTACAAAGTTGGTTAGAATGATGCAAAGGCTCAACATGAATATTTAGCCTATGTTATTATGTGCTTTATAAGAGTTTTGAGAAGTTTTATTTGTATGATCTTATTATGTCTCTAAAATCTATGAACTCTTTGGAACCTTTGTGATATCTTTATCCTTTTGTTCTTTAACCACATTATAACCCTTTGGCCCCATTACAACCTTGAATAAAGACCTCTTGATTTATGAAGTTGTATGATCTAAATAGTGGAGAATAGGTGGACAAGCAAGCATATGGTAGAAGTGTTTTCATGAGATTGATTGAGTGTAAACACTTTACCACTACTTTAAAGAGTGAAAATCAAGAGAGTATCCCATGTGAGGAGTTGAGATTAAGTTTGAATATACACTATTTTGATTGAAATATGTTATGTTATTATTGGCTTAACTCAAACTATTTACATTCAAGCAAGATCTTTTGTGAATTTCTTTAAGCTATTGATTAGTTTTTAAGACTTGTCCAATGATTATCTCTAATTTATATTGGAAGGATTAGTTATAATTATTATTTTTAGTTTTTCTTATGTCTTCAATGTTTGTGGGTATCGTCCTAGTAAACCCTCACGAGACTAAACTCGTCCACTAGGGACACCTAGGGGTTTAAAGGCTTGTGTCACATGCTAAGTGCCACCGTGATTTCCTACGAAAATGGATTAGATTAGATTTTCTTATTTTATTATTATTTTTTTTTTATTGAGTCGTTGCTAGGGACTAGCAACAATCTAAGTATGGGGGTGTGATAACTCGTATAATTATATAGTTTTTAGTTATGTTTTATTATTGTTTTGTGTCAAATACGAGTTATTATTGTTTAGTCTAATTGTGTTTATGATCTTTTATATTTTTATGTAATTTGGTGTTTTTCACAAGTTTCTTTGAGTGATTTCAGATTACTAGAATTAAGGGCAAATCCAGTTCAGTTCCAGTTCCGACACTTTTTGCCATATCAGCTATATCTCGCGTTTCACTGAAGCAATAAGGCTGAACTTTGTATCCCTGCAAAGCTAAGAGGCATATCTATCTTTTTCATGTTTTACACTTCTTGAAACGGAGTCGTTTTCCCTAGCGAAATCGACCATCAAGTTGGCTGATGTGCAATGACGTCTGTTCTGCACCGTTTTGGTATTTTGACCATATCTTCCGATCCACGTGCGCAAAATGATCTGATTCCAACGGCTATGGATCCGTAACTGATAGGGGTATATTTTTCTAGAAGACCATTTTATCAGATCGAGCCTCCAACATTGACAAAATCGACCATCAAGCTGGCTGATCAGAATTGTCATACAATATGACGAAAATTGTTAGAAAAATGCACCCACCTATTATACCTACCTTTGAAATTTGTAAAGCTTGTCTCTTGTCATTTAGCCCTCCAAAATGTGTATAAATAGAGGGCCTTGGATGAGTATTGGGATACATTGATACATTGGTAGGATAGCCATTGTAATAAAATTCTCTAAGTTTTCTTTTTCTTTCCTTTCTCTAGTCTTCTTTTTCTTCTTACATTTCTTTTCATTTTATTCATATCTAGTATGTGTTTCTAATCATATTGTTGAGGTGATGAGGTGAAGCTCTTGGTAAATGCTAAGGTTAGTCTCTTAAACATGAGCTAAAATGAATCATCATTTATAAGCACTAGTATAGATAATATTTTCTTTTGGTTTAAAATCATACTTGCAAAGTAGAGATCTTGATTCATTATTGACAATGAAAATGGCACAGTAAATGCTTGGTTTCATAACCTTGATTTGTTGTAGACATATAACTTGGCATAAGGAATGCTTGGACTCTTTTTATGAGTTTTGAGGACACCAAATGAACATAATATCATATGCTATGGACGTTGGACAATTTGGACTGAATTGCTAAACCTTCCGATTGGAACCTCCCTTATGTGTGGATTTCAATTGTGTAATAAAACAAGATTAATCTTAGCATAACACCAAGAGTGGAGTCTCTAACCTCAACATCCTTTCTTATTGTTTTTTATATCTTGTTTAATTGTTTTTATATTATTTTGTTTATTTTGTTCTCTAATATCTTGTTTATCTTATTTTGTTGTTGATTCCCTAATATCTTGTTTACTTTCTTTGTCTTATATATTTATAAACTTATACTTATTAATACGCTTCCCTGTGGTTCGACCTCGGACACCCGAGAATTTATTACTTGAACATAACCTGCACTTGGGTTTACAACTCTTAATTGAGTTACCATCATGTACCATGCATGCATTTGCCTTTGCCTAAGGCCCTAAAATCCTAATGTGTAGCCTTAATAACTTTGGTCATTTATCATTATCAGAGCAGGCAGGATTTTAACTACTCAATATATAGTTGGGGTCCTTATTCTTTAGCTCCATCCTTGGATCCTCCACAAGCAGCAAAGTTTGCCCATTAAATTACTTTGCTAAACTAGCCCTATTTCGATTAGTTATTATCGTATATCAAGAACCATTATTCTATTCAATAACTCCACAAATCGGATTAAAATATCATTTTATTTATCATAATAATTTATTTATTTTTTTAAAAATATATTTAAAAATAATGTAATAACTCTAATTTCGTTCGTGGAATCTGTAATTGTCTTGTATATCAATATTGTAATTGAAAAATTAAAAATTTATTAAAGTTGGTTAATGAAATTATTTTTAAAAAGTGATATTTAATAAGTAAAAATTTAAATCTTAATACTTGTAATCTCTTTCCTTATTTTCAAGTTACGTTCTATCTTTCAATTTTTTTTCGTTATGGAAATGCTTTTTATATATTGTAGAGGTGATGAGTAATTATATATATATATATATATATATATATATATATATAACTAATGTTCCTTTCATATTGTTTCAATAATCATTTTAATTTTGGAAACTTGTCTCTGCATTGCCCTGTAATAAGGACAAAAAAATGATCTATAAATTAATAATTAACCAATTTAATTAATTAAACAGAAACCATACAACAAGTTGGATGAGTCTAGTAATAATATTAGCCCCATAATTTGATAAATCCAAAAAAAACTTGTTCTGATTCACAGGAAAAATAATTGTGTTAGTACAACATTGTCCTTTTGCAATGATAGATATATATATATATATATGATAAATTAAAAATTTTTTGGGGTTAACTACAAACTACAGTACATTTCGATTCTATCTTCAAGAAGGGGTGCATACTTCAAGTAATGTACTGATCACTCTGCAATTTTTCTACCCAAAGAATAAATTTATTGAATTTGTTTGTACAAAATATAATCAATCATTCATAGTAAATAAATTTATATATACATATATATAGTATTAACAGCTTCCCTGCAAGGAATAATAAGGCTTTTATAATTTTTTGGTTTCAGTATATATATATATATATATATATATATCTCGGTTAAAAAAAGTTATTGATAGAAAAAATAAAAAGGAAAAAAAGGTAAAATTCCTTGTAAATTAGAGTCTATATTATATTTCGAATCTGAGATTAGTTCAATTGATTCATTTAATCATTTTTAAGAGGTGACATCTACTAAATCTAGCATTCAAGTCCAACGGCTGTAATTCCTTTTCCTATCCTTAAGTTACGATTTTTTTTATAAAAAAAAAAAAAAACTATTACATAATTAATAATCAAACTAGCTTTTGAAGTGTTCTTAAGATTAAAAGGCTTTGATAAACTTTTAAAATTGTACCCTACAATATAATTTTCTTGGATCATCGTTATTTAGACATAGAAATTAATGAATAATAAAGAAAAGGAGGGAATTTAGGTTGGTTTTATGCAAAGAGCCAAATACAAGTCAGAGTGGTAGTAGCTAATGGAATCCATTAATTAAATAATAAATATATATAAATCGACTTCAAGTGTATACACCAAATTAAGCATAATCATGTCGTTAGCTACAGTAATCTTAATTTTTGTTGGCATCTAATCAGTAATTAATTTCTTTATTTAGTATTCACCACAAGATTTGCTTTTTGTTTTTTCTCACAAGATTTGAAACAAATTAATTAATTATAGTGTACGTTTTTTGATACACTGATAATTGAGTTTTTTAATTTCACACACGAGATTAAAAAATTATCATACATTTTATTTTTTAAAAATAATTTTTTAATATATTTTAATGGATATGTGTCATTCTGTTAATCCGGTTTGTAAAATCTAAAACTTTCGGTAGATGAGATAATTTCTATTAATTAAAACTAAAAAAGAAATTAAGGTTAATCCAAATTAGTAAGCTGTAATCTTCTTAAAGACTGAAATTGTCAAAGAATCTCTTAAACAACAATATTTTTGATACATTCAGACTAGTGCCAGTTGGGTCTAATATTTTTTATTGGGTTTTATATCAGTTGGTGAAAATTGAATGGTTTTTTTTAAATGAAATGATTAACCTCTAATTAAGATCATATATAGGACTTAGGTATAACATGAAGAAGAAAAAGCTGACAATTAGATTGGATTTGGATGAGAACCATTAGAGCTGACAATGTATTTATTAGCATTTAACTTTTATTAATATAATGATTACTAAATCTAGAGTTGCTAAAGTTGAAGACATCTTTCTTGTTTTTTTGATAACCTTATAAGTTATAACCCTTTTAATAATTTTGGTATACAAAATCAGTAATCTCAAAATACATTATTATTTTAGGTAACTTTTATTTAATTTTAATAACATTGGATATTTACTTGTTACTTTGTTAGTAACTTTTATGGATATTAAGTAATATAAGGTTATTAAAGTATTACATATTGAGTTATTGAAATTTAAGATACATTTATAGCTCTTTTTTTTTGTTGATAATTTTAGTATAACCTTCATTAATTTTTAGCAATATTGGACTTGACTGTAATTTCTATGGATATTCAGTAACATAAGGTTATTGAATGTTAAATATGAAATTATTGAATTTTCAAACACCTTTATAGCTTTTTGAATAATCCTTACCAAAAAAAAAAAAAAGCCTTATAGCATTTTTTATAATTTTGGTATGCCAAACCAGTAATTTCAAAATACTTAATTATTCTTTGGATTATTCTTTGTAATTTCAAAATACAATATTTTTTGGATTATTTTCTATTTTCCATTCATAATCTTTTGGATTATTCTTTCATAGCTGGCTTAAACTCAAACCATGCAAATTTTGGGTTTGGGGTTGACTTAAATATATATTTTTTAATTTCTAAACCTTTTTATTGCATTATATATATATATATTTTTTATTTTAATGGTGATTTGGTGTTTGGTCATCTTCACAATAGTAGGGAGTAAAGATCAACCCTTCAATCCCCAAAGAGATTGCCGATAATCTAACAAAACTCCAAATGCCAACAACTCGATTAGTTGTTATTGATTATTGAAACTATTATCACAATATCGAAAACAAATGATTTCGAATTAAGTTTTTTTTTTTTTTTTTTTTTTTATAAGCCATCGTAATGATATAAAACAAAAAATAGAGCACCTCGAACAACAAGTCGAGGGGGTAGCGGAAAGGTGCATAACAGAATTAAAAGAAACACAAAATATTAATTGTTAAATTTTAGATGGGCATCTAATTTAAAATCAATTAATAATAGATAAAAAGACACTTGTTATATTTATGTACCTAATACCCTTAATTTTTAATAGATATGCAATTATTTTTTTATTTCCAGTCTAAAATTAATTGTACTTGTCATAGATGATTGTTTGATTCTTGGTTATTCGACATGTATGAATTGAATTAGTTATGATACTTTCGATTGCTTTTAATTATGTCATCCTCTCTTATCAAAAAATAAATAAACAAATAAAGATAGAAAGCTTAAACAAACTTTATTAACATTGGAAAATAATAACAAGAGTTTAAACAAAGTGTAAATATATAGCATATATAATAAGTAGGAATATGATGTTTCATATATAGATTTGATAATTTTAAACACAACACAAATACGACTCGTTTAATAAATACAAAAATAATATAATAAATACGATATTACATATTTAATATACGTATTATATTCGTGTTTAAGATTTTGATATATTTAATATGCTATATTTATTTCATATAAAAAATAATACAAAATATAATACACATATACGAATTACCAAATCCATTCATAAAAGAAAAGTTAGCATTATTTACATAGATGTAGAAGCTTTTTCTACCCTATATATTCTTGGAGAAAGGTAGGTGAAACTTGAAAGCTTTTAGAATATATATATATATATATATATTTTATAACTTAAATAATTTATACATGGTACATCAATTACATGAGTAACATGCAGGATGTAGTTTTTTGTTTATGATTTTCACATGTCATCTATGACATCTAAAGCCATCTAACTTTCTAACTCTTTAACCAAAAAAGTTATAAAAAAAATAAAAAAAAATTGGGAATTTTCTTTCAATAATTATATTTTCTAAGTCTAAGCCTTTGTTTATTGTTGTTTTTCTAACCCTTTTTTTTTTTCTCTTGTATCAATGTGATTCGTATAGTCCGACGTATTATTACCAAATGAGGACGAGCCCTTTTCTCTTTTGTTTGGATTGTTCCAAGCCTCTCTACTTGCGTGTGCTCCACGCGCCACCTAATTTGGCCGACTTATGGCTCTTATTTGCTTGCCAACTTGGATGTAGATCTGCTCATGGGTCGGGCGGGTAGTCCGGCCCGTATTGGGCGGGACCTGGGTAGAGATTTTAGTGATCCGAGTCGGTTCGATAACTGTTCATTTAATAAAAAAATAATATTTTTTCAATTTAATTTTAAAAATATATAGAAATTTAAAAAAAAATATTTTTTTTTAATATAGTGAATAGTAAATATGGACCGGCGGGCCGGACCTAGGCAAAGAAATAAAAAAAATTCGAGCCGCGGCCCGATCCATGAGCACCTCTATTTGGATGCTTTATTGAAAAGTTTTATTAGCCTAGCATAAATTTTTTTTATATAAAGAAAGTCAATCTGAGATAAGAGAAGAAGTTATAAGTATCAGGATTCGAATCCTATATCTACACTTGTTCAAGGGCCGAGCTACTTGTCCGACCCTACAAGTTCAGCCCGTATTGGGTTGGGCCTGAATAGAGATTTTTCTAATTCGAACTGACTCCGCTCGGTCCGAATTACTATTCATTAATAAAAATATATTTTTATTTAAATTCAATTACAAATATTAATATAAAAATAATTTTTTAATTTTTTAATATTATTTAAATAATGATATGGGCTTTCTGACTAGTCTAGGCTCGGCTCAACTCGGGCCTGGATAAAAAAAAAAAAAAAAAAAATTAAGTCACGGCCGGATCCAGCCATGAACAAATCTATCCATACTTATTAAATATCGTGTGGGCTACATAAACAAATCTGACTAAGCTCCCGGTTCCTAATATAGTGCTGAATATTCTTAAAAGAAAGGAAAAAAAAGAAAGAAGCAAAGCATGACTTAGCCATAAAACATTCCTTAAAATGAGGAAGAAAATAAGGTTGAACATTTTTCTTTTGTTTGCTGAAAATAAGGTTCAACATGAAATTAAATAAATGTTGCATTATTAAGCTATATTCTTAGTTCAATGAGTAAAGAAAAATGTTCATGTTTAAGACCATTGTTTGAATTCAACAAACATTTTTGACAGTAAGTATATATATATATATATATATATATATATATATATATATATATATATATATATATATAAGTCTCTCTTTTAAATTTTGTTAGCCAAATCAAGTTAAGATTAAACTGTTAATATGATGCTGAATTTTTAATTTTAATGACCAGATTTTGATATCTGACAATCTCAAATATAAAAAATAATAATCATGTAAAGTTTATAAATGGTAAAGCAAATTCTTAATGTTAGACGATTTTCATTTTCTTAATAATTGGATTACATAACAAGAGTAATTTTTTTTTCCTTTTCACTCTTCAATTTGTGGAAACAAGATTCGATCCCAATTTTTTTTTTTTTTTTAATACAACCACATTATTTAGCATGAATCCTTATTCTTAATTAATTTATAAATGTATTCAAAAATCAAAATTTTGTTCTCATGTATTCGATTTAGACCTGCTCTTGGGCCGCGGCCCGATTTTTTTTTTTTAAATTTCTTTGCCCAGGCCTGGTCCTGGGTCGGGCTGGCACGATAGGCCCGAATTTACTGTTTATAGAATTAAAAAAATATTTTTTAATTTATATTTTTATAATTAAAATTAAATAAAATAATATTATTATAATAAAAAAACACTGTTCCGGGTCGGGCCGGCCCGAAACAAAAAAATCCTGTCCAGGTCCCGCCCAATACGAGCAGGGCCTGCCGAGCCGGGCGGGGTGCCCGGCCCATGAGCAGGTCTAATTCGATTCAATGAGAGTTACCATGTAATTTGACGTGATTTAATTAATATCACAAAATCTCAATTCATAATATATATATATTTTGTTTGAAATATTTCAATTAAATAAAATTAATTTTTTATTAATAAATTTAATTATAATTAAGATTTTATGATTGTAATTAGATCATGTTAAAATATGTGGTAACTCTCATAAGATTGAGTCCATGAAAGATCATTTTGTCTTCCAATATTAATTGTGAATAGTGTGATAAAAAAAATTATTATAGTTAATAGAATGTGGTTGTTGTGGAAAAAAAAATAAAAAAATCATTACCCATTATTTATAAATAAGATTAGACAACCTTTTATCCAAAATTAATTAAAGCTCCTAAATATCTTGCATCATTTTCATTATATCAATTTCAAAGTGTCTTTTCCATATTCTTGAAAAGGAATTTTCTTTTTTCTTTTTTACAAAAAAATAAATAATAATTTCATCACTTAAACCAATGAGAACACAAGATGTGGCTCACAAGAGACCTCTACCAAAACATGTTCAAAGGGAAATCATATTTTTTGTACCCTTTGGCCTTTGCTTTCTCTCTTTTTTCAATAAAATTCCATACTATTTCACGTGCAATTATGCTTTTACAATTTTATGTTTTTTTTTTTTGGTTCATCAATTCCCTTTAAAAAGCTCACTTCTCCATCCACAAATTTCAACCCCCTCAAGGCTAATACCCCAATATTCTTTCTTTTTTTTTTTGTTTGATTTGGTGTCTCTTATTTAAACAATTAAGTTTTCTTTAATTTTGAGCTGAAAGTGTAAAAGATCAATGGCAATGGAAGCTATGGTTTTTCAGCAAGACTGGTGTGGTTACAACAGCAATGATCTCTACAGCTTGTTAGGAGGGAATTTGAGCTATGGCTTTGGCTTTGGCTTGGAAAAACAAGAAGAGAAAGTCTCTTTTGAACATTTTCCTGGCAACCAAACATCACCAGATGCTAATAATTTTGTTCATGGAGATTGGGTTTCTTCTTCTTCTTCACCAACTTCAATGGCTCCTCCCTCTTCAGCTTTGGATACTTCAACAACTACTTCTAATCGTCCCAAAAGACGTCGATCCAAGATTCGAAAAAACAAGGAAGATATTGAGAATCAAAGAATGACTCACATTGCTGTGGAGCGAAATAGAAGAAAACAGATGAATCAATATCTTTCTGCTCTTCGATCTCTAATGCCTGAATCTTATGTTCAAAGGGTATATATTTTACTATTTTTCTCTTAATTTCCTTAGCTATAATATGAAGGAAAAAAAAAAATGCTAACAAAAGTATATATATATTTTTTTGGGTCAGGGTGATCAAGCATCAATTATAGGAGGAGCTATCAATTTTGTAAAGGAACTTGAGCTCAAGCTTCAATGGCTAAGTGCTCAGAAAGAGGTCAAAGAAAGATCAGATGGTGGTAATAATAGCAGCTGTTCATCACTTTTTGCTGAGTTCTTCACATTCCCACAGTACTCAACTGATTCAACTCGGGGTGATAATAATAATAATAATAACTCAATGAACTCCATGAATGAATCAATGGTTGATCTTCAGACTCAATCTGCAGCCATAGCTGACATAGAAGTTACTGTGGTTGAAAGCCATGCAAACCTCAAAATAAGATCGAAAAGGCAACCGGCTCAGCTCTTGAAGGTGGTTTCAGGGTTGAATAGTATGCGTCTAAGTATCCTTCATCTCAATGTCACAACAGTTGATCAAACTGTCCTCTATTCTCTCAGTGTCAAGGTAATTACCTAATTTATAATACAAAATTGTTGTTACAGTTTAACTTAATTTCCTTTTTTTAAGATCGTCCGAAGTGGGTTAGGATCCAGTTTATTACTTTTTTGTCTATTACTTTCCAATATATTCATCATTACCATTGACATGTGTAGGGTCCACTCATTAATTATAAAACTCTCACTTGTGAATGGTGATTAAGATGTATTGGAAAAAAATGGATTGAAAAAGTAATAGAGAGGAGCCGGATCCGTCAGGAGTAGGGGTGTAATCGAGCCGAGCTGAGCCAAGTTTCAAGCTATAAGAAGTTCGTGTAGGGTCCACTCATTAATTATAAAACTCTAACTTGTGAATGGTGATTAAGATGTATTGGAAAAAAATGGATTGAAAAAGTAATAGAGAGGAGCCGGACCCGTCAGGAGTAGGGGTGTAATCGAGCCGAGCTGAGCCAAGTTTCAAGCTGTAAGAAGTTCGAGCTTGAGCTCAACTGGAAATTCGAGGCTCGAACTCGATCGAGTTTCATTTTCAAATCTCGAGATAAAAATCGAGCTTACCTAGTAAAAAATGAGTTCGATTCTCATGTTCGACTTTAAACTCGATTATTTATGCTCGAGTTTAAGTTCGAATTGAGATTTTTCAATTCTAATTAAAATATATATATATATATTAAAAAAAAAGCTCGATTAGGTTCGCGAGCTACTCGAATCAAGCATTAGGATACTTGAATTTGGCTCATTCGAGCTACTCAAGCTCGAGCTCGACTTGACTAAGCGGAATTCGAATTTTTTTCAAGCCGAACCTGAATAGCTTGTGAACACAGATGTCTCTTTTACATCCTAGTCCGAAGAGGGGATTAGTTTAAGGAAGAATACCCTTAAACAGAAGAGAAATCCTCTTTAGATTTCTAGCTTTAATTATTGTTGGTTTCAAATGCAGGTAGAAGATGATTGTAAGCTGACTTCAGTGGATGACATTGCTTCAGCAGTGAATCAGTTGCTAGGTAGGATTCAAGAAGATGCTATGTTGAATTGAAAATTCCTATGATTTTCAGTTTTTTTTTTTTTCACCTCCCATTGTAATAATTTGTTTCTCTTTAATTTTCACCTTCATATACCTTATATGAAGGCCTTTCTTTAAGTTCCTTTTTATTTCTTAGGTTGTTTCTGAAATTGCCTATTTGCCATTGATGTTGATCCCTTTCCCTTTCCCATTTCATTTTTTTAGTGTAGTTTGTTTTAGGCCACTCTACCCTTCTTTAGGGATGAACTTTTTTAGGGAAAAAAAAACTTCTTTCTGTTTCTTTCCCCAGTATCATAGTTTTCAAATAAAGTAAAATTTTATTCTGTTTTTTTTTTTTTTTTGCTTTTAAGGGCATGCAATGTATCAGCCACACATAAAAAAGACAGGTCAATTCTAACCACCTTTATTTTAATACTAATGTTGTTGGGAAATTTAAGATTATATTATCTGAATTTTTTATTTTTATTTTTTAAAATATTCGTATTCGATCCGACACATTCGGATATTGATATAAATGTATGATCTTTCAAATATATATAAAAAAACTTAAAAATGAGTATATTCGTATTAAATATATATCCGTATTCGACACTTACCCTCAAATCCAGAAAACATATATTTAAGATCGACAATCTTGCCATCATACCCCAATGACAACATGATTCAAGTCTTTTATTCAACCCCTTTTTTTCTCTAAGTGATATAGGTAGGAACCAAAGGGAAATAGGGGGTTGAATCTTGAACCTAAAAACTCTAAAGTCTCAACCCCTTAAGTAGCAAGTAGTTTACTAATGCTTAACATTTCCTTATAGTCTTTCAAATTATTATTTTTTTTTTTTATAAAAAAGATCGTTGTCTAAGAATAAGAGAAGGGATTGTAAATACTGAATTTTCAATCGAATTTACTGGATGTTACATTTTAAGAATGATTACATGAATCAATTGAATTAAATCCTGAATTCTTATAATCTTTTAATATTGTTGCTAATGGTTCTTCTTTCTTAAAAATACTTTTTTGATTATGATTACTAATCCAAATTTTGGGAGCAAATCCATCCTAAATGAAGCCAAAATCATCAAAATTAGCAGCTGAGCTGAAGACAGCAGAAGAACAAGAAACATATATAGTATTAAAGTTTGATCATTTTTGTAATATCATTAAAAAGACAAATTAAAATTATGTGATGCCTTGGAGAATAGCTATATTTAGGCTAGATGACCCTTTATTTTAATTTGCTGCAAGTTTAATTTTACCCTTTTGCAGTGCTATATGTTTAAGCTGATAATAGTAAAATTTGGGCATCATTTGTCATTGAATAAATTCTTTCGGAAATGATATGTTCTTTTATAATGTATATACATATTTTGATATTCATTTGAAACAGTTGTAGTTCAAGTGATACGCACACATATTATATATATAAAAAAAAAACATTTATAAAAATTGCTGCCAAGGTTCGAACCTCTTTACAAAGATATAATTTGAACTCGGGATTTAACGTAATTGGTTCACGTAATCATCTTTAAAAGGTGTCTTTCAACAAGTAGCGTTTGGTATCACTTGCAAGATTACCATATTGATTTAATTACCATGGTGATAAGACTACCAAGGTGATTCGATCACTAGTGATTTTATATTACCATGTTTGGAATAACATTATAAATCACTAGTGATATTAAAATACAATATTTTGTATTACAAAAAAAAAAAAAATCATCGAGTACAAAAATATCCAAAATAATCTTTCCAAAAAAGAAAAAAAAATTCTTTTTTGTTTTTCTTATATGGAAATTTTTTCACTTATCTTTTTTTTTAATGTTCAGATTTTTGCTTTTAAAAAAATATTTTTGGAAAAAATACACAAAACTTATACAATAATAAGGATAAAATACAAAAAAATTAGGCAACAAAATTACTGCTATCATCACCTTAAAACAAAAAAGTCACAAATTTTTTGCCAAGTTTAGAGGTCAACATTAAATATTAGCTAGCAGTTTTTCACACGTGTTTTTTTTTTCGCTATTATCAGGGCAAATTAGTAATAAAATAACATAGATAATTACTTTTCCATGGTGATAGAACTTTCCCATCCTTTTGGATGGGAATTACATCACTCCTTAAGATAGTGATCTTATCACCCTAGTGATTTAAGATTACTGCCACGTAGGATTTTTAAATTGCTAACAAACATGGTAATGTAATTACTGAATGCAGATCACCCTCGTTTTTGGGATGATCACCCTATATCAAACACCCAAATTTCAAATCTCAACACCTACCTATCTCTTCCTTTATCCCTTCTTTTATAAAAAAAAAAAATTATAAAAATTGATTATTTATTTAGAAGAAAAAAATGAAATTAAAAGCGTAGGAAGGAAAGAAAACAAACATAATAAAATCAGGTGTGAATGCAAAAATGGTGGTTTGGAGTATAAATCAATGCTTTTGTAGTAATAGTTAGATCATTGTGATAAATATGAATAAATTACTGAAATAAAAAAATGGAAAATGAACTAAGGAGGATGTTGTGTTATTGTATAACTTTACACATTAAAAAAAGTGATTAAAAAAAGGATAATATATATGCCAACTATGCCTAGGGAGTTTTATGTTGGAGTTGGTTTTCACTTTTCACTTTTCACTTTTCTTTTGAATTTTTTATTTTTAAAATATTAATTTTATAATTAAATATGTGTCATTTTTCACATGCACCGTAGAAGAGTCAAAGTCCCCATAGATGAACAAAAAAAATCATATTTTTCTATTATCATCTAAGATTTATTTTATTTTAGAAATTTCTAACCCTATATATATATATTTTTTTTTTTCTCCCTTTCATCTGTTTTATCTTCTTGCTTTTAGTGAAGAAACATGGACTTCAAATGATTCCAAGTTTCCTAACCCCAATTCTATTTATCTCTCTTCTCTCAAATATTATTTTTATATTTTAATGGCAAAACAAAGAGTGTGAGAAAGCTTTATATTTTAAAAGTAAACAAACAAAGCATAAATGGGTAAGTTTGTGCATATCCTAAAATAAGAAAGAAAAATATAAAAAAGGAGATACAATATTAATGTACCGTGTTCATATTTATACAATATTAATGGGTAAGTGTAAATAAACATTGCCTTAAATGTGTGTAGTGTTTATATTTATATCATTGATATAAAAAAATATATGAAATACTATACGCATATATGAATTATCAAATCTCCCAAGATCAAATCGAATAAAGCAAAAGAGATACAAATTACCGAGAAATAGGAAATAATGAAAAGGAAACTTTAAATTATCCCCACACAAAAAAGGAAACTTTAAATAGCAATGATACAAATTACCGAGAAATAGGAAATAATGAAAAGGAAACTTTAAATTATCCACACAAAAAAAAAAAAGAAACTTTAAATAGCAATGATATTTGAATAAGGATGCATGGCCGAAAGATATAAAGAAGAAGATTTTGATTGGTCTTAACGGGGAAGAAAAACAATGATCAATGAGAATTTTTCACTGGGGAAAAAGTTGAATGATCATTTCTCGGTAGACATCAACATATTTGGTCAGAAAATGTAAAACACCATCTGTCGGTCTTGCATTATGTCCGAATTAAGGATTTAAATAGCCGTCGTAATATGATGTTGTGATCATTATCTTACAGTTTAGGTTTTCTTCGTCGTTGATATTGTCATAACGGTTTTTCCGACCGCTACGACGAATTTGATGAAAACACAAAAAATGGAGTCGCCACCAATCTTTTTTGCTAGGTGTGATTGGCCACCTATTAAAACCGATTTTAGTAAAATATTTCAAAATTAATTAAAGCATTTTTTTTAAAACCAATTTTGAAGTCCGCGCTTTGAACCAGAGTAAAAACAAATTTGGGTTCGGGAGTCAGTTACGTGCGGGGAAGGATTAGCACCCCCGCAACGCCCGTTTAGAAAACGGTACCACTTGATCACGTGTTATCTTTGATCTTGATTTAATGGATTTAACATCGGTATTTAAAAATAATTCTCTTTTATTTTTTTATTCTTAAAAAAAACATGTTTATTATTTTTTGGATTTTCTTGAATTATTTTTTTAAAAATCGAAAGTGAACATAAATTTATTATCGAAAATACTCATTAAATATTCCCGACACTCTCGGTGGTATTTAACGAGATCTTCTCACCTCAAGACATCTCAAGAACCACAACCGTGATATCTTTCGAATTCCGTCGTCGGCAATTTACATTCATTTTTATTCAGATGCGTATGATGCAAATATTTAAATATCGGATGCATACGGCTTAACATATAACTATAAAATTAAACATGCGAATCGTAATATTAAAAACACGAGCATGGCAAAATATCGAGCGCAATAAACATTCGCTCTTTATTCATTTTTTTATTTTGATTATTTCCACTTTTATTTTAAAACGAAAACGAAATTTTGTATCGAGCATGTCGCTAAACATTCCCACCACTCGTGGTGATATTTAACGAAATTCTCGCACCTCAAGATATCTTAGGAATCACTACCGTGACATCCTTCGAATTCCGTCGTCGGTTATTCGCATTTATTAAAATTTTTTTTTTTGAAAAGTAAATTAAAATGCTTTTAATAATTATTTCCGAAATAAAAGAAATTATCTATGTAAGAGTAATTCCCGAATCACTCCGATACTTTCGATAGTGTTTCGATTATTATTCTTACTCGGACCATTTCGAAGAACGATCGATACTCTGACCATCCGAGAAAAAAAATCCGTTTTTAGAGAATTTTATTTACCGACAATAAATTTAAAAGACATGTATTAATTAAAAATTATTATTTTAATATTTTAAAATCAAAACCAAATAACAAAAATATATCGAATGCTGAAAAAAAAAAAAATAATAAACAAAAATAGTAATGACAATAAATAAGAAAATTAAAATCATACTTGAAAAATGTCGAGAATTAAAACGCCGGACTTGATCTTCGCAAAGTTCTTTGCTCTTTCTCGACCACCTAAAAATGTCAATAAAAAATCAAAACTTCAAAAACGATTATTGTGAATTTTTCTTTAATTTTATTTTATTCCTTTTTTTTTTAATTTTTTTGATTTTTTTTTAATTTAATTTTTAATTTTTTGATTTTTTTTTATATTTTTATATTTTTATATTTTTTGATTTTTTGATTTTTTATTATTTTTATATTATTATTATTATTATTTTTTAATTTTAATTTTATTTTTAATTTTAATTTTATTTTCATTATTTTCTTTTTTCTTTCCTTTTTTTCTTTCCATTTCTTTCTCTTTTCTTTTTCTTCTTCTTTTTTTTTTTTTTTGGGCCCAGAATCAAGGTCTGGGCTGCCAGGATCAGGCCTGGCCTGCTGGGCCAGGTCCGATCCTGGCCCAATTCTTCTTTTTTATTTTTTGGGCCGAAACGGGTCGGGTGCGCGGACCCCGGGTCGACCCGCGGGTCCTGTGGACCCGCTTCCAGGGACCAAAACGACGTCGTTTTGCGCCCTTGCCTTTTTTTTTTTTTTTAAACAGACCCGGGTCGGGCGCGCGGACCCCGGGTCGACCCGCGGGTCCACGCGCGGACCCTGGGTCCGAACGGCGTCGTTTTGACGCCGGAGAGTTTTTTTTAAAAAAATGGAGCGGGTGACCTCGACCCGCCCCCCAGAAACGGTGCCGTTTTGGCACCGTATTTATACCCCAAACCCCTCTTTTTTTTTCATTTTCTTTTTTTTTTTTTTTCTTCTCTTCTCTCTCCTCTCTTTTCTCTCTCTCTTCATCAGAAACCCAGCCAGAACCCAGATTCCGGCGCTGGCCACCGCGCCGACCGCCGTCCACCGTCGCCGGCCGACGCTCGCCGGCGGCCGGCGAACTCCAAATCACCTCCTCTGCTACCGCGTCGGTCTCCTCTCTCCGATTCTGGGCTCCGTTTCGCCCGAATCGGAGTCCACCACCCTAGATCTAGGAAAAACTTTTCGACTTTCTTTGTTTTTTTTTTGTTGCTGGATGTTTTTTTTTTTGTATGGTTGCGTTTTTTTTTTTTGCAGGGTTGGTTTTCGGTGAAAGAAAAAAAAGGGAAGGGGAGGGGGCCGATCTGTTTTTTGCTTAGGGGAGGGAGTCCGAACCGGTGGGGGTCCGATCTGGGAGGTGTCTGAATCCGGGTGAGGGGCCTCCGAATCGGTGGATCTCCTCCTCTCTTTTTTTTCTGTTCGGATTTGGGGGGTTTTTTATTGGGGGTTGAGTGTGGGGGCTTGGGTTGCGTGGAGGTGGCTGTGGCAGGGCAAGGGTCGGTGGTCAGGGGTAGGTTTAGGCGTGTGGCAGGGGGCTGTCAGGGTGATGGTGGCTGGTGGCAGGTTAGGGTTAGGTTGGGGCTAGGGTTTCTGGTTGAGGGTTTCTGGTTAGGGTTAGGGTTTCTGGTTAGGGTTAGGGTTTCTGGTTAGGGTTAGGGGAAATGGGCCGGCTGGGCTGATGGGTTTGGGCCCGCTGGTGGCCCAATTTGGGGGTTGAGGGGTTGGGCCAGTTGGGCATTGGGCCTGGTGTTTACAGATTGGGCCTGCTGAATAGCAGGCCCGATTCGTACTTGGTCCGGGTCGGATTCGAACCCGACCCGGACGAAAATTGGTTATTACAGCTGCCCCTCTTTGCACATTGCTGAGAATCAGGAATAGGGCAAAGAAAGTATAACCAATTTTGTCCGGTTATTGAGATCTTTTTAGCGATGCTCTTATCATTTGGAAAATAAATTGCTCCTCTAATCAGAGGCTCTATCACTTGGAAAGATAAATTGCTCCTCTCATCAGAGGCTCCACAACTTTGAAAATAAATTGCTCCTCTAATCAGAGGCTCCATCACTTGAAAAATAAATTGCTCCTCTAATGAGAGGCTCCACAACTTTGAAAATAAATTGCTCCTCTAATCAGAGGCTCTATCACTTGGAAAGATAAATTGCTCCTCTAATTAGAGGCTCCACAACTTTGAAAATAAATTGCTCATCTAATCAGAGACTCTATCACTTGGAAAGATAAATTGCTTCTCTCATCAGAGGCTCCACAACTTTGAAAATAAATTGCTCCTCTAATCAGAGGCTCTATCACTTGGAAAGATAAATTGCTCCTCTAATCAGAGGCTCCACAACTTTGAAAATAAATTGCTCCTCTAATCAGAGGCTCTATCACTTGGAAAGATAAATTGCTCCTCTAATCAGAGGCTCCACAACTTTGAAAATAAATTGCTCCTCTAATCAGAGGCTCTATCACTTGGAAAGATAAATTGCTCCTCTCATCAGAGGCTCCACAACTTTGAAAATAAATTGCTCCTCTAATCAGAGGCTCTATCACTTGGAAAGATAAATTGCTCCTCTAATCAGAGGCTCCACAACTTTGAAAATAAATTGCTCCTCTAATCAGAGGCTCTATCACTTGAAAAATAAATTGCTCCTCTAATCAGAGGCTCTATCACTTTAAAAAATAAATTGCTCCTCTCATCAGAGGCTCTACAACTTTGAAAATAAATTGCTCCTCTCATCAGAGGCTCTACAACTTTGAAAATAAATGAACTTCGAAATTTTTTTTTTTTTTGACAATGAGCTTGAACACAACTTAGATCATCACCTCACTTACTACCTTAGTCTTACGAAAGTGAAGACTCATTCTGGATATCCCCATCTCTTTCTCATTTAGTCTTGAAATTCCTTGTCAGATTCTTCAGATATCGCCACTCGACTAATCCTACCGAGGCTCGACCTTTCTTAAAGTAACGAAATTGACTTTGCAAAAATTGAAAATGGTACCCGGAGGTTTTGAAAAATGTCATTTTGAAAGATGCTACCCGAAGGTTTTTGGATATAGATACTTGGAGGTCTGAAAATGTTACTTCTTTGAAAATGGTGCCCGGAGGTCTTATTCTAGACTTTGAGAATGATGCCCCGAGGTCTTGAAAACATGACTTTTCTTTGAAAATGGTGCCCGGAGGTCTTATCCGTGATTTTTGAGAATAGTGCCCGGAGGTCTTGAAACAGGTGCCCGGAGGTCTTTAAAAATGTCTTTTCTTTGAAAATGGTGCCCTGAGGTCTTATCTATGCTTTTCGAGAATAGTACCCGGAGGTCTTGAAAGAGGTGCCCGGAGGTCTTAGAATAGGTGCCCGAAGGTCTTCTTTCTTTCTAATTTTCCTTTTTTGTTGTGCCCGGAGGACTTAAAAGAGAAATGCCTGGAGGTCTTAGAACAGGTGCCCGGAGGTCTTTTTTCTAATTTTCTATCACTTCGAAAAATAAATCGCTCCTCTAATCAGAGGCTCTACAACTTTGAAAATAAATTGCTCCTCTCATCAGAGGCTCCACAACTTTGAAAATAAATTCTTTTCCTGTGCCCGGAGGACTTAAAAGAGATAACCCGGAGGTTTTTTTTTGAAAGAGGTGCACGAAGTTCTTTTTTTCTTTTCTATCACTTTGAAAATAAATTGCTCCTCTAATCAGAGGCTCCACAACTTTGAAAATAAATTGCTCCTCTACTCAGAGGCTCCACAACTTTGAAAATTAAATTGCTTTTCCTGTGCCCGGAGGACTTAAAAGAGGAAACCCGGAGGTTTTAAAAGAGGTGCCCGGAGGTCTTGGTAATCATACCTGAAGATCATATCTTGGAAGAAAATCTCACTGAATGTTCGAATTCAAATGTCAAAATTTCAAATAATCAATGCCATTCATGAAATGTGAATGTCATGTGATGTCAATGCGTATGCCCCTGATGATGCATGTGCAAGTACCTTCGGATACTGTACACATTTTACGACACGATGTAGATGCAAAACTTAATAAATATGCGAATGTTCATGAATGATGCGAATGCCCCCAATTATTTTTTTTTTCTGATCTTGGTTTAGCTTTCCAAATTGTTTTTCCTCTTCGAAACAGAGTGTATCCTAAAACGCTCGTGCCTCGTAAGAGATCAACATTTTTCTTCACTTTGGAACTATCCCTTTGCCCCGATAGTTTTTCAACATCAACTGGAATCCGAGTGTTCATTTCTTCTACCTCAATAGTTCCATGCCTCTGGGCCAAAAGAACCTTCGTCTTATGCCAACATCGAAAATGGTTTCTTCCAAGAATATTTTCATTTATCTGCTTTTGCTTGCTTCTTTTTTTTTGAAAAATGTTTGCTTATTTACTGAAAACTTTTGAGCTGAAAATGTCATCGTCTGATATTGTGATATCCACATCTCTTGAAAATTGATGATCATTGTTAGAAATTTTTCTCAGTGTCAATTCGGGTTTTTCAAATTGAGTCGGAAGGCTTGGTACCACAAGATTTTGGTTGATCCAAGGAGACTTCGCAACAGGAAAAAAAATGCATATCCTTTCTAGACTCACAAATGGAACATATTTTATAGAACATGATTTTTTGGACTCAAACAAATTCAACCTTCTTTTAGTTTTCAAATTATGGCGTTTTGACAAACGTCAAGATCAGCTGGGATGTTCAAACTGGAAAATTAATTCTGGAAAGGAAAACAGTCTCAGTTTTTAAAGTCAACCCTCCGAACGATAGTTGACAGTTTTGGGATATTTTGGAATTCACAGATGTTTCTTAACTTCTTGAAAATGACCTCTTCTTTTGTTATGGCCTCGACAATACCATAAGCAGCACCGAAATTCTCCCATTTTACTCTAGACTGCCCATGTCGGGTTTTCACCCTAGAGTCTCCTTCTTTCCATTTTTTTTCATTTTTTTTTTCATTAAATGTTTCACCATGCATTCAAGAAATCAAGACTTATCCAAAAAAGATTTTTAACCAGAAAGGAGACCGAAGTCTCATGCATTTCTCTAAGAATAGACTCATCAATTTAAATGACCATGCTCGATCGAAATGGTCTTTTCCAGGTACGTAATGTAGGCCGAGGTTCGAGGTACTGAAAGAAAGATAGATAGGCCCAAACATGTGTTTAAGGTGATCAAATCAAGGATCATTTCATGAGGAGGATTCTCTTCGAAACACTTGTCTTTTCTGAGCTTTTCTCTTTATTCGATGATTTTCATCCGTTCTTTTCTTCCTTTTCTGTTTTTGCTTTCATCTTTCTTTTTATCTTTTTTTTTTCTTTTGCATCTCTATTTTGACAAGGTGAGCCCGTAGTCATTTGGAAGCTCAGATTTCTCTTTGATTCACGATATTCTTTTTCGTTTTTGAACCAAGACTTCACTATCCGTGACCTTTGAAAAGATCCTTCCTCGAATTTGCCCCCTAGTGCTGAGGGTGATCCTTGATCGGGGTTGAAAGAACAAAAGTATTCACTAGGCTCAAAAGGGGTAGCAAAAGGATATTTTCTATTTTGTGAAAGGATGATGAAAGATGGCCATTTTTCATCTCGAACACAAGCACGTAAATCGAAGAGTCATTCCTTAGAGGAAAATAATGAAAAGGTTTTTTTCTTTCTTGAAACCGTCTTGAATTTCATAAATGCATGATGTCACACTCATTTTTCTTTTTTCTTTTTTGTTTTCTTTTTTTTTTCATTTTTTTCATTTTTTTGATGCATGCTCCGAAAATTACTCCATCTTTATCCACCACGCGTCTTCTGTATCTACAAATGATGCACCATTTGATTGGTCATACAAATGAGAATTCGTATCATAACGAGGAACACCTCGAGTCTTTTTGCTCTCCGAAGGGACAAGAAAGAATATGACTCGAAAACAGCTTTTTCTAGGAACACAAGAAAATCAGGTTTAATCATTGTTACCCGAGACGTTAATCATGAAGTGACGTCTGGGCAACTCTTGTTTTGTGGTTATGGAAAGGGATGTGAATGGTTTTGGCATAACCTTGACACACATCAATTTGCCATGATCTAGATTCTTGAAAGAGGTTTCACTTATTTGAGACACCAAAAAGCTCGGATTTTTAATCCAAAAAGTTTGTTCCATTGCTCATAATCTAAATTAGGATCTGCATTTTTCTTATTGCACTGACTATGGTTTCTGAAATTCAACAATATGTTCCTGGAAGCATTGGTTTTTCCAAACTCAAAAGATTCAAGCATGGGCAAGTCCGAAAGAGAGATGGAAGGATGTTGGGTCATTTCTAACATTGATCATCAAAAATCTCAAGATATCTCATCATTTCTTAACGTGAAGAAAGATTTTTCCTTTTAAGAACGCGCTCTTCAAAATCAAGAACTTCTTTAATGTTTATTTTTGCAAATTCAACTTAAAGCACAATAAACACAAAGCCTTTGAAATTCAAAATTTATTTATTTCATGTAGATGCCAACATAAGACAAGTGCTTTCATGATGAGGCATAGAACTACATGCATATTCCTCAACGCTTGCCGACATGCTTTTAAAGGTAACCATTCTCATCCTCCAAACTCGTGGCGAAGAAACCGATTTATGGCAATGCGGATTTCCATTGTTCGACTAGCTCTGGAGTCAAAATGCCATCGTGGACAAAACCTTCAATCTTTTCCTTCAGTCGTCTGCATTTTTCAGTTGAATGTCCAATTGCCCCCATGTGATACTCACACTTGCTATTCGGGTCATAACTCCTTGCTGATGGGTTTGGAGCTGTTTTCAAAGGCACAGGGGTGAGGTATCGGTTCCTCATTAGTAATTGCAACAGGTCGGAGATTGGGATCGAAAACTTCTCTCGGTTGCCCCTCGGTCGTTTCTGGGAAGCAGGCCTAGTTGCAAGGGCTGGCATAGGATGAGATGTTTGAATATCTGGAAAGTAAAGATAATGACCTGAAGAGACATTGGTAAAGTAACACGATTGATATGGAGAGACCCGGCGATACGGAGTGAATTCTCCCATAGCCTGGACATGCTCCTCTTTCCTTTCAAGTGTCTCATTTCCCTCGGCATTGGATGTCTCATCTCTTTCGAGTTTTCCGTTCTTAATAGCATTCTCAATCATCTCTCCTGAGGCCACCATATCTGCAAAATTCTTTGTGGCATTTCCAACGAGTCTATCATAGTACGGAGCATGCAGTGTACTCACAAAAAGGACAGTAATTTCCTTTTGAGTCAGAGCCGGTCGTACTTGGGTGGCCCTGTCCATCCACCTCTGAGCATATTCTTTGAAGCTCTCAGTGGCCTCTTTCTCCATATTTTGCAAGGTCAACCTATCTGGTGCCATGTCGATCATGTGCTTATACTGAGTCTTGAAAGCTTTTGCCAGATCTTTCCAAGAACGGATATGGTCCCGATCCAACTGATTATACCATCTTGCAGCTGGCCCTGTTAGACTGTCTTGGAAGCAGTGGATTAACAGCTTGTCATTGTTGGTGTTGCCAGCCATCCTCCGACAAAACATCATGATGTGGATTGATGGACATTTCGATCCGTCATACTTTTCAAATTCAGGGACCTTGAATTTTGGCGGAATCACCAAATCTGGGACCAAGCTGAGCTCATTCGGATCCATATTCCCGAAAACGTCTATTCTTTCTATGGCTTTGAGTCTCCTTTCAAACAAATCAAACTTCTGTTGCACCTCTATGTCTTCCACTTGCTTTGCCACACGTTTTTTCAGCTTTTCTTGTTCTAGTGAACCATCTCGGCTTGGAATAACAACTGAGTCTGAGGGGTGAAATTCCGAGTTCAATTGAAATTGTCCTTGGCCTTGTTGACTCGCTAGGTAAATCGGATCTTTGTTGTCATTTGCTCGAGGTCGAGGTTCTCCCCTTATGATAGATTCTTCAGCAACCCATTTTCCTCGGGTCAGTCTAGTCATCATTTCAATCATCTTGTCTATTTGCTCGCGTGACTCCTCTTGAAATTTTGTTATATGTTCTCGTGTTTCTTGCTGAGATCTGGCTAACTGTTCTTGTAATTCTCTCTGTGCTCTTTCCACTCTGTCCAGTCTATTTTGTTCATCCTCCATGGTTCCGCCCTGTGTCATAGAGGTACGCAGTGATTCTTATACCTCTGATTTGGAAGAGAAAATCTTTCAAAGCTAAACCGACTTCTTTTTTTTTATTCCTCCAATGTGCTTCACGATGCATGAACTATGAATGTCGTGAATGCAACACGATGCCCATATGATGCATGTAAAGAATAAACAAATTAATGCATGAGTATATACAATGAGTGACCATGTATGTCACGAATGCAAGACCTTATTGTAATGAATGCAATCACGATGTCGATATGATGCATGTGCAGAATAAATAAAATGATGTACTGGTATATACAGAGAACGATCATGGATGTCACTAACGTATTATACAATGAATGACCATGCATGTTATGAGTGCAATATGATGCTAATTTTGATTTGTCTAAAGAATAAACAAATTAATGCACGAATATATACAGAAAACTATTCATGATTCGGACTGAACTTGATTATTCAACAATTTTATTGCACAAACTTTACCCCCAAATTCAATCCGCAAAAAAATTTTTTTTTTTTTTTTTTTTTGAAACATTTTTTTTTTCGGAAAAATCAAAATATTATTTTCACAAATCAATTTCTATCAAAAAAAAACTTTTGTGGTAGTGGGTCTTATTATGGCACTGATGTCCAAATATTTATTCAACACTACCGGTTTGCAATTCTCATTTAATCAACAACAAGTGTCTATGCGGTTTATCAAATGAGATTATTATCACCGTGAAATCAAAAGTACAACTATAAATGTACATGCTTTATTTACAAGTGTATCAATGCATGAAATGTACGAGATGTACGAAAAGAAAATTTTTGTATTTACAGACTCAAAAAGTTAACGAACATTTGCTCCGACAATATCGACTTATTTAAGCATCACGATGCCTTCGGAGCGAAAAATGAAACTGAATTGCGGGTAGCACGATGTGCGTTCATCATTACCCGATTTACAGTTCTTGTTTGGAATGTAAACAAATAGCGAAAGATCACCATGTTCCTTCCAAATTTCGAGGATATCCGATCGGAAATTCGATATGGCTCTACTCAAGTTCACTACATGAGGTTGAGTTAGGTTCTACAAGGCTCCAAATTGCTCCTTACTGTCGCCCGTGAAGGCTAGTAAGGCATCCCGATTTAAGCGGGTTCAATTTGTTGGAGAGATTTTTCGCTAGCCCATGCGGAGGTTATTGCCTCACGAGAGCGTATGTACTTTTTCTCTCTAAAAGCGTTTCGCTAGCCCATGCGGAGGTTATTGCCTCACGAGAGCGTAGGTACTTTACTTTCACCTAAAGGGATAAAGCTCGGGGTATAGAGCTTATGTATGAAATGCACGTGCTCGTGTGTGAGAAGGAAAAAGCAAACCTTCGACTATTTGTCTACGACTCTTTATTCTAAACACTCCACGATTAAAAAAAATAAACGACATAAAAAAAATATGAATCAAGAATTAACAAATATCAAAGTGTAATTGCAGGTAAAATAAAAATAAAGAAAGAAAAAAAAAAAAAAAAATAAAGAGAATTAAAATTAAATATCGGTTAAATCCATTAATTCGAGATTTTAAAACAACATATGATCAATTTATGGCTCGACTCTCAAAAGGGTCCCCAGTGGAGTCGCCAAGCTGTCATAACGGTTTTTCCGACCGCTACGACGAATTTGATGAAAACACAAAAAATGGAGTCGCCACCAATCTTTTTTGCTAGGTGTGATTGGCCACCTATTAAAACCGATTTTAGTAAAATATTTCAAAATTAATTAAAGCATTTTTTTTAAAACCAATTTTGAAGTCCGCGCTTTGAACCAGAGTAAAAACAAATTTGGGTTCGGGAGTCGGTTACGTGCGGGGAAGGATTAGCACCCCCGCAACGCCCGTTTAGAAAACGGTACCACTTGATCACGTGTTATCTTTGATCTTGATTTAATGGATTTAACATCGGTATTTAAAAATAATTCTCTTTTATTTTTTTATTCTTAAAAAAAAACATGTTTATTATTTTTTGGATTTTCTTGAATTATTTTTTTAAAAATCGAAAGTGAACATAAATTTATTATCGAAAATACTCATTAAATATTCCCGACACTCTCGGTGGTATTTAACGAGATCTTCTCACCTCAAGACATCTCAAGAACCACAACCGTGATATCTTTCGAATTCCGTCGTCGGCAATTTACATTCATTTTTATTCAGATGCGTATGATGCAAATATTTAAATATCGGATGCATACGGCTTAACATATAACTATAAAATTAAACATGCGAATCGTAATATTAAAAACACGAGCATGGCAAAATATCGAGCGCAATAAACATTCGCTCTTTATTCATTTTTTTATTTTGATTATTTCCACTTTTATTTTAAAACGAAAACGAAATTTTGTATCGAGCATGTCGCTAAACATTCCCACCACTCGTGGTGATATTTAACGAAATTCTCGCACCTCAAGATATCTTAGGAATCACTACCGTGACATCCTTCGAATTCCGTCGTCGGTTATTCGCATTTATTAAAATCTTTTTTTTTGAAAAGTAAATTAAAATGCTTTTAATAATTATTTCCGAAATAAAAGAAATTATCTATGTAAGAGTAATTCCCGAATCACTCCGATACTTTCGATAGTGTTTCGATTATTATTCTTACTCGGACCATTTCGAAGAACGATCGATACTCTGACCATCCGAAAAAAAAATCCGTTTTTAGAGAATTTTATTTACCGACAATAAATTTAAAAGACATGTATTAATTAAAAATTATTATTTTAAAATATTAAAATCAAAACCAAATAACAAAAATATATCGAATGCTGAAAAAAAAAAATAATAATAAACAAAAATAGTAATGACAATAAATAAGAAAATTAAAATCATACTTGAAAAATGTCGAGAATTAAAACGCCGGACTTGATCTTCGCAAAGTTCTTTGCTCTTTCTCGACCACCTAAAAATGTCAATAAAAAATCAAAACTTCAAAAACGATTATTGTGAATTTTTCTTTAATTTTATTTTATTCCTTTTTTTTTTAATTTAATTTTTAACTTTTTGATTTTTTTTTTATATTTTTATATTTTTTGATTTTTTGATTTTTTATTATTTTTTAATTTTAATTTTATTTTTAATTTTAATTTTATTTTCATTATTTTCTTTTTTCTTTCCTTTTTTTCTTTCCATTTCTTTCTCTTTTCTTTTTCTTCTTCTTTTTTTTTTTTTTTGGGCCCAGAATCAAGGTCTGGGCTGCCAGGATCAGGCCTGGCCTGCTGGGCCAGGTCCGATCCTGGCCCAATTCTTCTTTTTTTTTTTTTGGGCCGAAACGGGTCGGGTGCGCGGACCCCGGGTCGACCCGCGGGTCCGCGCGCGGGTCCTGTGGACCCGCTTCCAGGGACCCAAACGACGTCGTTTTGCGCCCTTGCCTTTTTTTTTTTTTTTAAACAGACCCGGGTCGGGCGCGCGGACCCCGGGTCGACCCGCGGGTCCACGCGCGGACCCTGGGTCCGAACGGCGTCGTTTTGACGCCGGAGAGTTTTTTTTAAAAAAATGGAGCGGGTGACCCGCGCGGACCCCGGGTCGACCCGCGGGTCGACGCGCGGGTCACCTCGACCCGCCCCCCAGAAACGGTGCCGTTTTGGCACCGTATTTATACCCCAAACCCCTCTTTTTTTTTCATTTTCTTTCTTTTTTTTTTCTTCTCTTCTCTCTCCTCTCTTTTCTCTCTCTCTTCATCAGAAACCCAGCCAGAACCCAGATTCCGGGGCCGGCCACCGCGCCGACCGCCGTCCACCGTCGCCGGCCGACGCTCGCCGGCTGCCGGCGAACTCCAAATCACCTCCTCTGGAACCGCGTCGGTCTCCTCTCTCCGATTCTGGGCTCCGTTTCGCCCGAATCGGAGTCCACCACCCTAGATCTAGGAAAAACTTTTCGACTTTCTTTGTTTTTTTTTTGTTGCTGGATGTTTTTTTTTTGTATGGTTGCGTTTTTTTTTTTTTTGCAGGGTTGGTTTTCGGTGAAAGAAAAAAAAAGGGAAGGGGAGGGGGCCGATCTGTTTTTTGCTTAGGGGAGGGAGTCCGAACCGGTGGGGGTCCGATCTGGGAGGTGTCTGAATCCGGGTGAGGGGCCTCCGAATCGGTGGATCTCCTCCTCTCTTTTTTTTCTGTTCGGATTTGGGGGGTTTTTTATTGGGGGTTGAGTGTGGGGGCTTGGGTTGCGTGGAGGTGGCTGTGGCAGGGCAAGGGTCGGTGGTCAGGGGTAGGTTTAGGCGTGTGGCAGGGGGCTGTCAGGGTGATGGTGGCTGGTGGCAGGTTAGGGTTAGGTTGGGGCTAGGGTTTCTGGTTGAGGGTTTCTGGTTAGGGTTAGGGTTTCTGGTTAGGGTTAGGGTTTCTGGTTAGGGTTAGGGGAAATGGGCCGGCTGGGCTGATGGGTTTGGGCCCGCTGGTGGCCCAATTTGGGGGTTGAGGGGTTGGGCCAGTTGGGCATTGGGCCTGGTGTTTACAGATTGGGCCTGCTGAATAGCAGGCCCGATTCGTACTTGGTCCGGGTCGGATTCGAACCCGACCCGGACGAAAATTGGTTATTACAGATATTTATGGTCGATATTTACCGCAATTAATCGCGATAACATTCATTACGTCCACAACTACGATAAATACGATACGACCTAAAATATGTCCGCAACCGTAATTTAAATGCCGGATCTGGATTGTATAGAGTACAATAAGAAAATTTTCATTGGGACAAGTAATATGTTAGAAACTAGAGGTGATCATGGGCCGGGCAACAGCCCAGAACATTTTCATTTTTTTTGCCCAGACTGAGTCCGGATTGGCCCGTGGACCCGAATTACTGTTTATCTCTTAATAACAAATATTTTTTTTTTTTTATTTTTTATATATTTTTATAATTAAATTTTTAAAAAATATTATTAATTTAATATGTGAACAGTAATCCGGATCGGACCTAATCGCAAATATTCTTACTCAGGCCCGAACCAATACGGACCGAACTTACTGGACCAAGCGAGCTGGCTGGCCCTTGAGGAGGTCTATTAGAAACCATTGGAAATTAAGCTTAAAGGGCTTGAAATTCTGGCCTGAGTAATATGATAGATACAGGATGGTTTTATTTTAATTTTTAATCCCATTAGGGGTATCTTCAAGTTTTGTTTGAATTTAATCTCCTCTCGAACAATTTTAAGGACACTCATCGATATCGAGCAAATTTTATTCAAAGAAAAAGAGCTCATCTCCAACAAAAATCATACTAAAATAACTAATATGACTCTATTTGAACTATTATATAAACCAAAAAATTTAAAAATAACAAATTAGATACAAATACAATACATATTCAAGCTATAATAATCTTAATAAATATAGGGGAATTGCAACGACATGAATTTTAGCAGGATTTTAACAAATGATATGAGATCAGCCATATGTTTTATGAATTACTGTGAAAGCTCAATTTTGCAAAAATTTAATGCAAGGCTAATGTTTATGGCTTTTTATGCTGTTTCTAGGTTTATTTAAGAGGCAGAGAAATTACTGAGAAACAGTTCGGAAGACATAACTTTAAGCAGTTTATGGGAACTTTTCGAAACATTAATTTTACATATAATAAGCAACACAATCAGCGCACGCAGGAACATTTATGAAAAGAAAATCGTATGCTTGACCATAATTGTCTGATTTTTTGCCGATTGTTTCATTTTTTTTTTTACAATTTTTTACAATTGATTTAATTTCCTAGAAGTTTTGGCCCTCCAGGATTCAGAAATTTTCTGCCATTTGATGGCGCTTGTTGATTCACCTTTTCAAAATTAAAAAAAACACTCTAGGCATATGGTATTGAACTTTGAAAAAAATTAGAGTTTCCTCTCCAAATATGAATTATATTCTTGCCAAAAATAAAAATTCTGAAGCCAAAATTTTCCTAATGGAAGTTGGTATTTAATTGAATGAGCAGATTTTTCTCTGATACTTATTTTATTGCCTTTTTCTGGAACATTTTTCTTTGTTTCCAAGTAATTTCTCCCAACTACATATAAGTATATAAGTAGCAAATAGGGCTTATTATTGTTTTCTCATAGCACAACTTATTTGATTTTGAGAGATAGCCTGCTGCTTAATTATTCAGGTATCAGTTTTTAAATTTTAATTACTTTCTTAGATGTTAGTTTAATTTGCTGATCATAAAATTTTCTGCACTGATTTGTTCTGATTTTATTTGATTGGTCTAAGGAATCAGTCTGAGATTAGAATCCAGATTTGTATCTGTTTGAATGTGTGGGTTACTGCTTGCTTTGCAAGGCATATAGATCAACTATTAAAGAAGTGTTAATCATTGGATTTGGCTGAATAATTATGAAGGCATAATTTTGGTGATTTAGGGAATAAATTATAGTGTTTGTTACTTATCTGCTATATGTTAGTTTGTCTCCTATTTCAAGTTCAGAGTTAGATGTTTGTGGTTCAAAGATTCAAAGTCTAAGTACAGTCGAACCCGGGTTTAGCACTCTTAAGAAGTAGCATTTAGTAGGTCCGAGGTTCGAATCTCAATATCTGCAACCTTTTCTCTATTCCCAGATTACGGAATGGTATGTTTTGTCAAGGAAGAGGGAGTTGTGGAGAGCTAAGCTCCACTAAAGACTCTCTCTAAAGGTATGATTAATGGTATGTTTTGTCAAGAAGGGCTAACCTAATTATCATTGTGATTTTTAGGATCTCTGCAACATAGTTTATATAGATAAAGTTAAATATAGTGTAAATTAATACATATAGATAAAGTTAAATATAGTGTAAATTAATCAATAGGCTATGTAAGATCAATGAAAACAGGTTATACATAAACTATAGCAAATTTGTTATAGAATTCTTCCAATTAGAGGAAGCTAGCTTTAGCAAATCCTATGTTACTTGAACTCGGGTGTGAGTGTCAGACACCGGTATGTGTCCGACACGGATATGTTTGATTTATTCTAAGAATTTTCATTTATTTGGAGGGTTTTTGGGAGATCATATCTCCATACCCATATCTGGATATGCATCGGACACAGATACTTTAAAAAAATGAAAAACCGGAGCAACATAGAGCGAATCTAATCTTTCAAATTGTCTCAGTTAGTCAAAAGAGGAATAGAGGTATTACCAACATTTTGTTACACTGATTTCTCTCCCACTCTTTCCCTTCTTACTTAAATTGATTTAATTTTAATATATATCTAGGCTACAAATGAGCATTTACCTGCTTACTTAACAATAGTTTTTTTTTTATTATTATTTACTTCAGTACCTCATTACTTGAATTTTAGTTTATTTCTTAGAGATTATGGAAGAAGAGGTAATAAGTGTGATTTCAAGTGGTGAAGTGAATGCAAATCCAGAAGTTTCGGATTCAATTAGCACCACTCATCCTGCAAACAAACGTCAAAAGTGCATCAGAAATGGTAACTCCTCGCAATTCAAAGGCGTTATGCGACAGAAAAATGGACAATGGGGTGCTCAATTGTATGCTAATCATACCCGAATTTGGCTAGGGACTTTCAGATCTGAAATAGATGCAGCTATAGCCTATGACAGCGCTGCAATCAAGTTTCGTCCTGGAGACATTCATAGGAATTTCCCATGGACTGAAATCACTGTTTCGGAGCCGAATTTTCAGAGCCATTATAGGGCTGAAACTGTGCTGAGTATGATAAGAGATGGTTCTTACCAATACAAGTTTATGGATTTTGTCGAGGCTGTTCGTTCTAGAAATGCGAAAGTAGAAATTGATCTCAACTCGGTGGGGGGGACTTATAGCAATCAAGGGCTAACTTGCAACGAATTGTTTCGAAAGGAGCTAACACCGAGTGATGTTGGTAAGCTGAATAGGCTTGTTATTCCGAAAAAATATGCTGTCAAGTACTTTCCACCGATTTCCGGATCCGAAAAAGAGAAGGTTGAAGGTAGTGGTAGCAAAGGAAATGATGCTGAGTTGATTTTCTATGACAAGTTTATGAGATTATGGAAATTTCGTTATTGCTATTGGAATAGTAGCCAAAGCTTTGTTTTCACTAGGGGTTGGAACCGATTTTTGAAGGAAAAAAACTTGAAAGCAAATGATGTGATTTCTTTTTACGTATGCGAGTGTATAAAGGAGGAAGAGGTTCATAGATTCAGCATGATCGATGTGAACAAATTCGGAAATGATTTCGGAAATGATTGTGCGTTCATTGAGGCTGTCAATCTTCAGGTTGAAAGTGAAGTAGATTTGCAGCTTCGATTAGGACATTGTTATGGTTTTGATGGTGAAAAGCATGTTAAACAAGAGGAAGAATCAATGGCGGAAGCAAACCCGAAACAAGATGTTAAGAATGAGGGTTTCAAACTCTTTGGTATACAAATTAACTGAAGCAGAGATCGATCCATGCTTTTTAATGATTACAGCAATGATGGCTTAACTTTTTTATGAGCATTTTTTTGCTGGAAAATTTGGTTTTTATGTTGAACTTGTTTAGGATCCCAAAGTTTTTATGTTTCAAACTATCAATTGAAGTTCCATTAGTATTTCTTTTCAACATAATTCTCAACTTTTGAGCCCGATATTACAATAATTGTTGTCATACTGTGAGGAATAGTTTGAATTGCTGAAGTTTTCAAGTTTCTTTCGTACATGATTTTATGTGAAAATTTCTTGATCCTCAAAGGTGACATAAAGAGATGACAGAATTTTGCTAAAGATACTTTAGGAGACAAAATTTTCTTTGATTTCCACTAATTAACGGATCGATATAGGATAATCTTTGCACCAAATAGAAGCCGGAAAATCTGTAATCTTTAAAAAAAAAAAAAAAAAAACAAAAGAGCAAAATGTAAGATGAAGAAAATCCGACTTAAACAAATTGAATCAAACTATAACTATTAATTTACTTTGATAATACTAAATTTGTTTTGATCATTTAAATTATTGTTTTTTTTTTTTATGGATATGTTTTTGTTTTTGTTTCATAAGCAATTGTGAATTTATAAAAGAAATTGCATCCTATGTTACTTGAACTCGGGTGGGAGTGATGTATAGATATGTGTCCGACATGGATATGTTCAATTTTTATTTTATTTTTGTTTTTTAAATTGAATGTGGGAAAACAAAAGTCATTAATGGAACCTTAGTGACAGCCAAAGCATGCAATGATATAGTTCTTAATATGTTAATTGGGATGGAATTCATTATTGGGAGGCTGCAAATCAGTATGTTTCATTACAAATACTCACTGGACCCTTTTTCAGACAAAATTAATGCCATTTTTTATCAATCTCAAGTTCTGAAGGTCTAATTTACTCATTTCTGTGACTCTCTTTTTATTGAATTCTAGCAGTCATTGCAAGTGTTATTGATCAAAACTTACTGTAAAGAATTATAATTTGTGACTGGAAGTCAGTTCTCCAGAGATTGCACTCTACCATTTAATTACTCTATTGACCCAAAGTTAAACTATATATGTGCTTAGTGTGTGTTTATATGCTTTCTTACTCGGACTCGGGTGTGAGTGTCAGATACGGATATGTGTCCGACACGGGTATATTCAATTTTTTTTTTTTTTAAGTTTTTTCATGTATTTGGATGGTCATATCCCCATACTCATGTCCGAATATGCGTCGGACACGAGTGTCGAACACTGATACTTAAAAAAAAAAATGAAAAGTTGGAGCAAAATAGTTTATATGTGTGGCATAGGCAGCAAAACTTCCTGCCTATGAAATTGTAGCTACACTCTCAAACTATGGCTTGATTTTTCATTATCAAGTGTTCGATCAAGCAATACATATTGAATTCTTATGCTAAATGATAGGCAGTTCAAATCATTCATTCATTCATGAAAAGTATGACATCAAGGAGAAATACCGGCTTCTTTTCTGGATTTGTGGCCATAGAAGTAGATCATATGTTATAATACAGCTTTGTTTGTAGCCGGCAAGCATACAACATTAGATTCAGACATTATTCAGGTTCTGGTTTTCTGAATAGGAATCTAAAAATCTGTGCTACTGCACTATGTTGCTTCGACTCTTCATATTTTTCGAAGTATCTGTGTCCGACATCTGTATTCGATCCATATCTGGATATGGGTATGTGGATATGATCCCCAAGGATCTTCCAAATACATGGAAAAACTTAAAAAAAAATCGAACATACCTGTGTCCGACAATCACACCCGAGTCCGAGTAATGTTATTATCCCAAAGAGCTTATCTGAAACATATATTATTTTCAATCACACTAATTTATCATTTTAAATTTTTTATTATTATTAATAAAATTTAACTAATTTATAAGGAACAAATTTAATTTTATTAAAATACTTTCATTAAATAGATTAATTTGATAAAAAAATAAAAAATAAAGTTTATATGAAATTGTTTTTTAAAATTTTCACTAATCTTGAAAACTAAATCAATTTATTTAGTATGAATAAAAAATAATTAAAATTTACGTTAAATTTTTTATATTCATAATTAATTTTGCATTGATATTAAAAATAATAAATTTTATAATAATTTGATATAATTTACATATGAAACAAATTTTACCAATTTTTAATTAATATATATTTTATTAGTTTTATTTATTTTTAAAATATATAAGTATAGATTAAAAAATAGATAAAATAACGAATATTCACTTGCATACGCACGTGAGAGCAAATACTAGTTATAAGAAAGAAAATCAATAAAAAGTAATAAAAATCTTTCCATTAGTCAACAAATCCTTGAAGTGAAGGGATATTTAACCTTGTCCCTCAGCCTCCAATCGCTTCCTCTCACCTTCTTCTTTTATGCCTTTGGATTTACAAAAACCTCAAAACTTTAAACATTGTTATGTGCCCAATTGATATGACCTTTGGAGAACCACACCCCAAAAGCTAGCTATTGAGGTTTTGATTATTATGGGCTCAAGTCTTTATGAAGGACATATACAGGTTGCATGAAGTTCCAAATACAATTGTTTCTGACAGAGGCAACGCGTTTCTTAGTTCCTTCTGGCAAGATTTCTTTTAGTGTTTACCAAGTTGGCAATATTTCTTTTAGTGTTTACCAAGCTGAGAATGTCTACTTTTTACCATCCCCAGACTGATGGTCAGAGTGAGATTGTGAACCGGTGTCTAGAGACTTACTTAAGATGCATGGTGAGTGAGAGGCCAAGAGATTGGGCGTGGTAGGTTCCCTTAGTTGAGTACTGGTACAATACCAGCTTTCATTCTTCTATCAACTCTACCCCTTTCGAAGTAATGTATAGGCAACCTGCCCCAGTTCATATGCCCTACTTAATTGGGGGCTCCAGGGTGGTCACCATAGACAGAAGCTTACAGGCTCGAGAAGTTGCCATCAAGCTCTTAAAGTATTACCTTACAAGGGCACAAAATAGGATGAAGCAGCAAGCTGATAAAAAGAGATCGGACCGAGAGTTTATGATTGGTGATCTGGTTTACCTCAAACTACAACCTTATTGGCAAAAATTTGTTGCTAATAAATTATGCCTCAAGTTAGCAGCAAGGTTCTTTGGACCATATCAGGTGGTGGAGAGAATTGGCAAAGTGGCTTATCGACTGAAACTTCCAGATGGAGCTAAGATACATCCTGTATTCCATGTATCTCAGTTTAAAAAGGATGTGGGAGAACACCCTACGCAGTCTGACTTGCCTATGATGGATGAAGATGGACTTCTCGCCAAGGAACTGGATGGAATCTCAGATAGAAGAATGGTCAAAAGGAATAACATGGCTATTACTGAGGTATTAGTCCAATGGAGTATTTCGTTTCCTTAAGACTCAATATTGTCTGAGCTGCAACAAAAGTACCATCACTTTCATCTTTGAGGACAAGGATGATGTTGAAGGAGAGGGTAAATGTTAGGCATAATGACAAAATAAGCCCTCTATCTATACAAAAAGTGTCATTTAAGCCTCTAATCTTTTATTTAAACCAATTAAACCCTTCATCTAATATTTTTTATCAAATAAATCAAAACTTAACGGAAAACGTATAAGGTGCAGTCACTTGAGGTATTTTAACGTTTAAAGAAATAAAGAGTTTTGTTTTTCCAAATGTCACCTAATGTGGCATTTGAAATGCCAAAATAATAATAAAATAAAATAAAAAATACATGGGAATCTAACACTAACATATCTCTCACATAATAAAAAAAATATTTATATTTTTTCTTCTTTTTTTTTCATGCTTTCAATTATTCTTCCAGTTCTCTTTTCTTTTCTTTTTCTTTTTTCTTCCATTGTTTCTAGCCATGCCATAAAACCATCAAGATCAAGATGAAGGAGCCCCTTTCTTTTCCTTTCATTTTCTCTCATCTTTTCATTTTCTTTCCTTTTTTTTTAAAAAAAAAAAATTGTGTCTTCTTCTCCTTCTACCAGATATGATTTTTGTCAAAGTTATTGGTAAAATCCATATTTGGTCACCCTCACCCTTCCCTCATTAAATGTTTCTCCTTTCTTCCACTCAGATTCTCTCTCCTCAAGCCCCCTCTCTTTTCTTTTATCCTTTTTTTTTTCTTCCCGTTGTTGGTCTTCCTAGCATTGCCTTTCGTCTTACGATATTTCAAGCGCTTCAAGTAGGTTTTTTGATGATAAGTGGTTTGGGTTTTAACAGGTTAGTGGATAATTGCTTTCAATTGAAATCAATTTTGATTTTCATTAAAAGTAACAAAAAATTAATGAAAATTGGGTTTTACGGGTTTTATGGGGTTTTAAAATTTAAGATGAATATGGATTTTAGTAGGGATGTGAGATATGAATTTGGGTTTAATTGGGTTGAGATACAAAATCTTCAAAATCATCATTGCTTAAAATTTTGGATTCCTTTATACTTAATGGGTTTGTCTCATTATGTATTTTTTTATTCTTACATATGTTTGATTTCTGGAAAAAATTGATAGAAATGGCAAATGAATCTAATTACTTGTGTGTATGATTTATTTTTATTTTCTTTTTTTGTATTTGATTTGTTTTGTTTGCTAGTGAAAATGAGCTGTCATGATTTTTAGACAATGATAGAGTGATGTAAATGAGATGGGAAAAAGGGATGAAATGGGAGATAGAAAATCTGAAATTGATGGTGCAATGGAGATGTTGTTGGAGGTAAGAGAAACAAATCTAAATTTTTGAGTTTTTTTTTTTGGGGTTTTATTATTTAATTGTAATTAAATTTAATTTATTTGAGATTTATTTTATTCATAATTAAATATCATTAATATTATTTTTTTCCACATGTAATATTATTTTTTCCACATGTAAAGTTCATGTTAGCAACTTTTGTTCAAGTGTATGCCACCTAGATGACTTAACAAAGCCGCGACGTTTTCTGTTAAAATTTGATTTATTTGACAAAAAAATTAGATGGAGGACTTAATTGGTTCAAATAAAAGATTAGAAGCTTAAATGACACTTTTTATATAGATGAAGGGCTTATTTTGTCATTAGGCCTAAATATGTTACATATCTAAAGGTCTAATGGGCTATTTATCAGTTCAGTCGAGTCTTCTGTCAAGTTAATTTAATTGTTAGTTTCATTTTATTATTTTATTATGTAATTAGTTACAATTAGGGCTGTAATCGAGCCGAGCCGAGCTCGAATACTGAGAAGCTCGAGCTCGATTCGAAACTCGAGGCTCGAAGCTCGGTTCGAGCTCGACCGAGTATCATTTTTTAAGCTCGAGCTCGGCTCGATATAAAATCGAACTATTCGAGCTCGACTCGATTAGGCTCGTTTATATACTCGAGATCGAGCTCGAGCTCGAACTCGAATTAAGGGTTTTTAAGTATGTATATATATATTAAGGGTAAAATAGTAAATTAATAAAAAAAATATTATTAAAAAAAGCTCGATTAGGCTCGCGAGCTGCTCGAATCGGGTATTAAGATACTCGAACTCGGCTCGCTCGATAGCTCGAGTTGCTCGAGCTCGGCTCGATAATGACCGAATTGAATTCGAGTTTTTTTCGAGTCGAACTCGAGTAACTTGCGAGCACAAGTGTCTCGTTTACACCCCTAGTTACAATTACGTCAACTGTTAACCGTTAGTGGATTTAAGCAGGAAATTTGCTGAATAGAAGGCAAACAATATTATGAAATTCTTCATAATTGTTAGTTTAATTGTTAATTTAATTGTTAGTTTCATTTCATCTTCTCGCCCGTCACAGCCTCGTCACTATAACTCCAAGACCCAAGTTTGGTAATTTCTTTGGAGAATTATGAAATTCTAGGGTTTTAAAATTTTCTAGTCAAGTTTTTTTTTTTTCTTCAAGTATTTGGTCTTTTATTTTATAGAAAACTTTTGGTTAACCAAAATTTTGCTTTTTTTGTTTTCAGAAGAATAAAATTGCAGGTTCTCATCCCTAAAATTGCTGGTTAGTTTTCTTTTTCCTTTTCCTTTTCTTTTTTTCCCTTATAAATGAGCAAAGTAAGAAAGTTCCTTTGATTATTTATAAGCCATTGAGATCTAAAAAGGAAAAAAAATGTTTTTTTATAGTGAGCTTGTAAAAGAATTAATGAAAGAAGTTTCTTGGGTTTTCTTTTTTAGTTTAGTTAGATTTAGAAGTGCATTAAAGAAAGATACTTTTTTTTTTTTTGCAAGGATGAGAACTGATCTGGGAACTGAAATAATTTTCAGCTTTATTTGGTTTTCTTGTCAAAGTGCTTATTGTCTCTTCATTAGTTGATACTTGTTAGGATTGGCTACCTTTATTACTTTCAATTGTGGAGCTCTGTTTCTCAACATCTGATGCGTGCAAAAGCAATGGAAACCAGTGGTGACCGTTGGAGTTAGTTGGGAAACAGTTAGAGTCTATTAGGAAGTCAGTTTATTGTTGTAAAGCTGTTAGCAGATTGTTAGTCAGTTAGCAGTTAATGAATTCAGTTACTGAGCTAGTATAAAATCATGTAACCTTTGTATTGATCGGATATGAAAAGAATTATACATTTCTCTCAAACTCTTCCCTTCTCTCTTATTCTCTCATGTTCATTCTTCTTCTTCTTCAAGGACTCGACAGCTGCTCTTCATTTCAGCTTCCCTGTGCATTGAAGGTCTGGAAATAGGCACACACCAAGTGGTATCAGAGACTCTTTTCTGGCACCTGCGATGGCTGACAACAACCGCTCCCATGATGCTCGCAAATTTAAGGAAGCTATCAAGGAATCTTTGAAGGAACTGCTGAACAGAGTGCAGGGGCAAGAACATCAGCAAGAAAGGACATTTGCAGCACTTAAACAGGACATCACTGCTCTTACCTTGCAGCAGAATTTGTTAATGGATCAGTTGCATAATGTAGAGACCAGTGCTCAAACAGGACAACAAGGGAGGGGCCAATACTTTGCCACTCGACAGTCTAAGGTGGATTTCCCAAGGTTTAATGGGGATGACCTGGGAGGTTGGATTTTCAGATGCCAACAGTTTTTTGAGTTGGATGGCACACCAGAGGGGGCCAAGATCAAACTGGCTGTCATTAACTTAGAAGGCAGGGCGCTTCAATGGCATCAAAACTGGATTAAGTACAAAGGAGGCAATGCTGCAGCTTCTTGGGAAGAGTATGTCCAGGCTTTGGAAGCAAGATTTGGAGACAAGTTGTATGGGGACTACATGACCGAGCTCTTGAACTTCAAACAAACAGGTACAGTAGCTCAGTTTCATGATCATTTTGAGTTCTTGATTGGTAGGGTTGACATTACAGAGGAATATGCCATCAGCTTCTTCTTAAAAGGATTAAAAGAAGCTATCCAAAAACCAGTTCGAATGTTTATGCCAAAGACTCTTCCTCACGCCCTTGCTTTGGCACAATTACAAGAATCTACACTAGACACCCTACATCGAGAGCTAGCACCCAATATGACCAGAAAACAACCACTCTTTAACTCTACACCTGTCCCTAAACCATCAACTTTCAAACCAAACCTGGCCCTCATACCAAGGACCCAGTCTACACCACCAACATACCCCAAACCACTCTATAACTCCACCAAGAAACCTGATCGACCTCCCAATCTAAGAACCAGTGTTGATTTGGATGAGAAACGTGCAAAGGGCTTGTGTTTTTGGTGTGATGATAAATATGAACCGGGGCATCAGTGTAGACAAAGGCAATTATACTCCATTGAGCTCAGTGAGACTGAAGAAGATTCCCAGGCTGAGGTGAGTCAAGAACTAGAAGATTTCGAGGACGATAATCCTCAGATATCAGTGCATGCCATGAATGGCAACAGTGAGCAGGGCTACAGAACCATGAGGGTCACTGTGTATGTGAAAAAGAAACCTCTGCACATCCTGATTGACTCGGGTAGCACTCATAACTTCTTAGATGAAAATCTTGCAAAGAAAATGGGGAGCAAGATTGTGAGCATTGGACCATTGAAGGTGGGAGTGGCTGATGGCAACAGTGTCCTATGTCAAGCTATGTGTAAAGGGCTAGCTTGGACTCTACAAGGCACCACCTTCACCACAGATGTGTTACTCTTGCCATTGAGTAGTTGTGATATGGTGTTAGGGGTTCAATAGCTAGAAACATTAGGTGTGATACAGTGGGACTTCAAGCAGTTGAGGATGGAGTTCACTGTTAATGGGAAGAGACATGTGCTGAGGGGAAGTCAGCATCATCCAACAATCAAGGCAGTTTCTAGCAAACAAATGGCCAAGATACTACCCTAATCATCTCAGTGTTCATTGATTCAATTATGTTGTATTGATCTGGATAAGACACCTGAGTTTTCACTCAGCCCAACCAACCTCAGCCATGAAGAAGAAGCCCCACTTCCCACAGAAATTCAGCATCTACTAAACCAATACAAGGAACTGTTTGATGAACCTCAGGGACTACCTCCTCATCGAGGACATGATCACAAAATTGTGTTGAAAGAAGGAGTTTCCACAGTCAATGTGAGACCTTACAGGCATTCATAACTTCAGAAGGATGTGATTGAACAGATGAGCAAAGAAATGCTAGCCACAGGGCTCATTCAACACAGTAACAGTCCCTTCTCCTCGCCTGTAGTTCTTGTGAAGAAGAAAGATGTCACATGGAGGATGTGCATCGACTATAGGGAGCTCAATAAGGGTACAGTTAAGGACAAGTATCCCATCCCTATCATTGAGGAGTTGCTCGAGGAGTTACATGGCTCTGCTTGGTTTTCTAAATTGACTTGCGTTCTGGCTATCACCAAATCAGGATGCACTCTCCTGACATACCCAAAACAGCCTTCAGAACTCATGATGGCCACTACGAGTTCTTGGTCATGCCTTTTGGCCTCACGAATGCACCATCTACGTTCCAGAGTCTGATGAATGACATTTTCAGACCTTATTTGAGCAAATTTGCATTGGTGTTCTTCGATGACATATTAGTTTACAGCAGGCGTTTGGGAGACCATGTACAGCACTTGGGGACAGTGTTTAGAGTACTGCAGCAACACTCCCTGTTTGCCAAGCGCAGCAAATGTTACTTTGCTCAACACAAGGTGGAATATCTGGGCCATATCATTTCTGTTGATGGGGTCTCGACTGATCCTAAAAAGATTGAGGCAGTTCACAAATGGCCAACACCAAAGGCTGTGAAACAATTAAGAGGCTTCCTGGGTTTAACAGGTTACTACAGACGATTTGTGAGGAACTACGGTCTCATTTGTAGACCTCTTACAGAACTGTTGAAAAGAGATCAGTTCCACTGGAATGCACAAGCTGAGGTGGCATTTCATGAGCTTAAAACTGCAATGACATCTGCACCTGTGCTCGCATTGCCTGATTTCTCACAAAATTTTGTTATTGAGACTGATGCTTCAGGTAAGGGTATTGGTGCTGTACTGATGCAGGCAGGACACCCTATTGCTTATATCAGTAAAGTTCTCTCTGCCAGACATCAAGGGTTCTCGGTGTATGAAAAGGAATTGTTAGCCATAGTATATGCAGTCACCAAATGGCATCACTACTTAGTGGGCAGACATTTCAGCATCAGAACAGACCATCAAAGTTTAAAGCATCTACTGCAACAAAGAATTTCTCATCCGGGTCAACATGCGTGGCTCACTAAACTCATGGGTTATGACTATGATATTAGCTATAAAAAGGGGAAAGAGAATACTGTTGCAGATGCATTATCTAGGATGCCCTCATGTGAGTTGTTACTCATGGCTGTCACAGGGGTTTCAGCAGACTTATGGCCACAAATCCAGAACACCTGGATCTCGGATGCTTCCTTACAGGAACTTATTCATCAGCTCACGCTCCAACCAGATACAGACACCCTGTATACCTGGAAGGATGATCAGCTAAGAAGGAAGGGTCGGTTGGTAGTGGGGAATGATGCTTCCCTGCGTACCAGACTTATTCAACTGTACCACTGTGGAGGGTTAGGAGGACACTCAGGGTGCAGGCCACGACTAAAAGACTTATGATTATGTTTTACTGGAAGGGTCTGGCCAAACAGGTACGGCAATTCATACGTGAGTGTGATGTTTGCCAACGTTTTAAATATGACTCTAGTGCTTCACCAGGGCTTCTACAGCCACTGCCCATACCTGCTGAAGCTTGGTCTCAGGTGAGCCTTGATTTCATTGAAGGGCTACCTCACTCTTACGGTAAGTCAGTCATCCTTGTGGTGGTCGATCGATTGACAAAGTATGCTCACTTCATCAGCATGTCTCATCCCTACACAGCCATCACAGTGGCTCAATGTTACATGGACTGTGTGTTCAAACTTCATGGGTTGCCCAATGTCATTGTTAGTGACAGAGATCCCACTTTCCTTAGTCATTTTTGGCAAGAGCTGTTTAAAATTCAGGGTGTTGCATTGCACATGTCAACTGCGTACCATCCACAAACAGATGGACAAACGGAGGTTGTTAACCGTTGCCTCGAGACTTACTTGCGTTGTGTTACAGGGGACCAACCGACAGCTTGGAGCAAGTGGTTGTCTCTGGCTGAATGGTGGTATAACACCAATCATCATTCAGCTACGAATATCACCCCATTTGAGGCTCTATATGGATATCCTCCTCCCCTGCATGTTCCTTATTTTCCAGGGGATTCTCGTGTTCAAACAGTGGACACAAGCTTACAAGCTAGGGAAGCCATGATGCAGCTTCTCAAGCATCACCTGGGACGTGCTCAACAAAGGATGAAGGCTCATGCTGATAAGCATCGTAGTGACAGACAGTTTCAGATTCGAGATTGGGTGTATTTGAAATTACAACCCTATCGACAGAACTCATTGGCTAATAGGCAATGTCAGAAGCTAGCTCCAAGGTATTTTGGCCCATATCAGATTGTGGACAAGGTGGGGTCTGTGGCTTATAGATTGGCACTTTCTGCCAGTGCCAAACTTCATCCTGTCTTCCATGTGTCTCAATTAAAAAGGAAGGTAGGTAATGCCATACCAGTCCAATCACAATTGCCTCTACCAAACCAGTCACCAACGTTGGAGCCGGTGACTGTTTTGGACACGCGAATGGTTAAGAAGGGAAATAAACATGCCACGCAAGTTCTGGTTCATTGGTCAAATTCATTTCCTGAGGATGCAACATGGGAATATTTGTATGATTTACAACGGCAGTTTCCTGACTTTCAACCTTGAGGCCAAGGTTTTTGGATGGGGGAGGGATTGATGCGTGCAAAAGCAATGGAAACCAGTGGTGACCGTTGGTGACCATTGGAGTTAGTTGGGAAACAGTTAGAGTCTGTTAGGAAGTCAGTTTATTGTTGTAAAGCTGTTAGCAGATTATTAGTCAGTTAGCAGTTAATGAATTCAGTTACTGAGCTAGTATAAAATCATGTAACCTTTGTATTGATCGGATATGAAAAGAATTATACATTTCTCTCAAACTCTTCCCTTCTCTCTTATTCTCTCATGTTCATTCTTCTTCTTCTTCAAGGACTCGAAAGCTGCTCTTCATTTCAGCTTCCCTGTGCATTGAAGGTCTGGAAATAGGCACACACCAACATCTCATAGAGTTGAAAAAGTTGGGTTATATAGACTCACTAATTGACTTATTTACTCTGTCAGTGCAGGATTAAGTTAGCTATTTATTTTTTTCTTGTGTTTCTTATACTGCAATGTGCCTTAGAAACTTGATTATGACATGTTTTATATTTCTGGGAATTGGAATGGGATTTTAATTCTTATGGGTGTTTTGATCTTTGTTCTTGCAGGAGATGGATCCAACTATTAGCGGACGAGGTGCTGAACCTGTGTATCTTGATAAGACAACAGGTAAAGGGCAAGTCATTTTTAAGTTATATCTAGTTCAAAACACATGTATACGCATCTGGCTCACACTTCCCTCATGAATCCTTGCAGGGAAACGCATATCAAAAGAAGAGTACCTGAAGTCAAAACGAAAAGGGGAAGATAAGCCCAAGGTACAACATGGGAAAAGTTAAATGTAGAGTTCATAATTACCTTTCTTTTTTTCATCATGATTGTAGTATCCAATTCTAATGCTGTATTTCTAGTAAACTTGAACCTTATTAGAACTAATAGTCATCTATTTATGTTCTTTATCGGGATAAAGAGTTGGAATGGGGCAAAGGCTTAGCCCAAAAGCGGGAAGCTGAAGCTAGGTTGCAAGAGTTAGAACTCGAGAAGAATAAACCATTTGCTCGAACCAGGTAAGACAACAGATTCTAAACAATGTTTTGAGTTGTAGTTCTTTAGCTTGAATTGGGTGTCATGTTACGAAATGAGTGGTAGATTGGCACATTGCATATTTCTCCATTTAACCTTCATTATTATAAACTTTTAATAATTTGCTATTTTATATCTCCTATGCTTGAGGAGAAATAATTCAGTACCATGAGCATGCTTGCATCGCAGGGGAGTCGTGGTAGTGGCCTTACATGGGATACTTATAGGGTTTGGAATTTATTTATTTTTGTGTGAAAGAGACCATTCAGACATCTCACATGAAATATGCTTATGGGGAAATGCATTTGATGTACACAATAATAAAATTATTTTTTACCACTATTTTTGTTATCATTGTCACTCATTTTCTCTGTTGTTACTTTAATAAAATACTGTACAGTAGAGAAAGGTCATAGAGTTATTTTATTGTTCTATATTTACTTCCACAATGCAATTATTATGATAAACGGTTGTAGCAGCTAAAAAGAAGCCAGAAAACAAATAGAACTAGGTTTTGTGTCTCGGACCAGAAAAATGAATATTTTTTTGGCCAATTTCAAGATATTTTCATTCAATGAGTGAACCAGGTACAGCATTAAAAACCTTGTCCAATCTATCAATCTACTAATGTCTATAAATGAGATTACAGTCAGTTTGTATCTCCTAAACACTAGCAGCCACATTTAGTCACTCTCGCTAGGTGGTGCAGGAGGATCATCTCTGCTGATTATGAACACCAACGAAGATGGGGGTAATCTTACCCAGTTGATCATGCTCATTCTTCTTCTTGAATTGGGTTGCCACCCAGTCAGCAGCTTTATTTGCTGTTCTTCTTATCCAGGTCACTTTAAATTCCTCAAACTGATGTTGTTGACTGTAAATATCTTGCAGTATGGGTTCAATCCGCCAACATCTTTTTCTACCTGTCTTCTTCAAATAGTCATATACCAACTTGGAATCAGTTTGCATAACAATCCTTTTCACTTTCATTGAAGCTGCTAAGTCAACACCTTTCTTCAAGGCCATGGCTTCTGATTCTATGCATGAATTCACCTTTATCAGCAAACCAGTTCCACCTTCCAGCTTGCCTTCATTGTTCCTCACTACCACCCCTATCCCTGCTTCTTTTTCCTTTTTGTCAAATGCAGCATCACAATTAACTGCAAACCATCCTTCAGGAGGATTTTTCCAGTTGGCTTCATCTTCCTTTTTCTCTTCTGAATTTGCTTTTATGCTATCACAATCAACTCCAGTATCTCCCTTATACTGTTGTTTATTCTTTTGATCAGCTCTCCTGGTTCCGACTTTTTCTTCTGAAATACTGCAATACATCTCTCCTTCCAAAGCATCCAACAACTCACTGCAACCGTTACTTGCACTTTCCTCACTTGGTCTTTATTACTTTTTTCTACTTGCAAAACTCTCCATATCCATTCATCCAGGGTTGTTATTTGGGCTTTATTAACTTTATAACCCACATCTAACCCAAACCATACAGATTCAACCCATTCACACAACAACAGTATATGTTCAATTGTTTCCTCTGCTTTATGACAGATTTGACATAAAGGAATAGGTCTCAAGTCTCAACTTCTTCCTCCACAGATTATGCCCCGTAGCTACCATGTTTCCACATGCTTTCCAAATGAAGTTTTTTATTTTAGCTGGTATAGGTATTTTCCAAATAGTTTTCCAAGTGACATCATCAATCACCTTTGATGAAGAGGGGTCCCTGCATATAGTCCTTTCCTCACTATCTCTGAGCATATGGTACCCTACCTTAACAGTGTATCTCCATGTTCACTTGTAGGCCATACTAATCTATCCCTTCCCCATACCCTACTGATGGGAATAGCAGCTATTGCATTGATGGCTTTCTCAGGGACCTTATCTTTAATATCTTTTAGTCTCCATTCCTCCTTTTCTTTATCTAAGATATCTGCTACCTTATATGGCCATTCTATTTGCCCTTCATCGCTATTATGATTAGATCTGGATAGTGCAACTCCTGGCACCCAATTGTCTTTCCAAAAACTTGTGTTTTCACCATTTACTACCTGCCACAATACATTTTCCTTTAGGAACTTCCTACCCTCAAGAATGCTTGCCCATGCCCATGATGCTTTAGCCCCCTTCCTCGCCTCCAGGAAATTACACTGAGGAAAATATATCCCTTTGAATACCTTAGGCCAGTAAGCTTCTGGATTTGTCAATAATCTCCATCCCTGCTTTGCTAGTAGTGTTTTGTTAAACAAAGACAAATCCTTGAACCCCATTCCTCCTTTTTCCTTTCTAACTGTAAGCTTCCCCAGCTGATCCAATGTATCTTCCTCTTCTCTTGCTGTTGCCCCCACCAAAAGTTAGCCATGGCTGAATTTAATTCATGGCAAACTTTTTCTGGTAGTTTAAAACACTACATTACATAGGTAGGTATTGCACATGCCACAGCTTTTATTAGAACCTCTCTTCCTGCTTGTGACAACAAAGTTTGCTTCCAAGCTTGTATTTTATCAATCACTCTTTCTGTAAATACTTTCACTGCTTCACATTTTGTCTTACCCCAGAAGGATGGTACTCCTAAGACCGGGAAGACATTGGGATGGAGTGGATCGTAGTATTGGTAAATTCATTTCGCTATTATTTCAAGTTCATTTTCATTTCAAATTAAGTCTTTGTCAAAAAATGATGAAAAATGCTAATCAGCTGCTGCTATGCATCATCTTGTAGGTTTCGAGAAGAAGATCTTCAGCAAATCGAATGAGAAACGGGCCTCGGAAAGGGAAGCATACCTCTTGTCCGTATCGGACATGTGATTCAAGACATCCACTGCATCCTCCTATCGAGAATTTCGGAAGTTTCGAGATGTACACCTCAAATGGATTTCTGGAATATATAGCTAACAGCATTGCCTGCCTTGACAATTAACAGGTTTAATTTTAGTGCTGGATATGAAAATATACATGTATATCTGCTTCACCTATACCATTTCTATTGAACCTTACATGCCATGAGCCAGCTTTTACCATTGAATTTTGTTTTTTTTTTTTTTGCAAAAAAAGATATGGGAATCATAGATGCCAAAGTCAAGGGGGAAAAGGTTGCCATACTTGAACCATTTTTGTTGGGTTTTTTTTTCTTTGGTAAACACAATCATAGATGAGCATCATCATGCATGCTCTTTACTTTATGCATACATGTTGATGCATGACTAAACACATCTGTAAAAAATGTTTTACTGCACAAGAATAGAGAGAAAATAAGATTGGTTCACTCACAAGAATTTTGATGCTTGCCACTTTGCAGGTAAGCTACTAAAGGCTCTGTGTATGTCAGACATTGCAACTATGTTGCTCGGACTCTTTATTTTTCTTGAAGTACCCGTGTCCGACACCCGTATCGCATATCCAAACATAGGTATGGGGATATGACTTTTCAAATACATGAAAAAACTTAGAAAAAATTGAACATACCCGTATCGGACACATACCTGTATCCGACACTGACATCCAAGTTCGTGTAACATAGCATTGCAATACTGAATTAAGAAAACAAGTGTTTCCAAGATTCTCCAAACCAGCACCCTGTCAATTATTCATGCCAATTGCCATGCTATATAAAACTAAACTTAAGGAAATTACCTGAGAATAAGAGATTTAAGTTGTTGGAGCTTTGTATGTGAAGTAGGACCTGAGAATAAGGAATCTTTGAACTTGTTCATTCACATTTCTAACATCAGCTTGATTTCATTCTTTTGCCTTATGTCCAATGGGAAATGGACATTTTTGCTACAAACCCATGATAGCTAGCTAGAATATACTAGTAATTTATTTATTTTTTTGTTTTATTTTTTTGAAAAGCAAGGTAATTTTATTAGCAGAAAAAATAAGTACACACTCTCTTTAACCAATTACAATTGAACTCAATAACCTTCAAAATTGTCAGAACAGTCCACTTAAACTATTTGAAAACATAACAGAATATCATTGCCACAATACATCAAACAACTAGAAGACATGTTAAGAAGTACCCAATTTTGATAAGAGACCAAAACATGTGATCCCAGTTTCAAAGTACACACTCTTTATTGTTTTCATGTTGAATCCGTCTCAATAGTTTGATAGCCCAAATTTGCAAATAATTCCATTTTTCATAACAGAATTTCCCATTCCAAGGAAAATGAAACACAAATTCTAATAGACAAACAAATCATGCTTGTAGCAAATATACTAATATTACTTCTTTTTTTAGTGTGTACAATAAATTGAACCCCCCCCCCCCCCGCCCCTATGCCTAACAATACAAGTTGTCTTAATTAATACCTATGGATTAAGACATATCAAGTTGTCTTAATCTAAAGCTTTTCATAGAGGCTGCTAGTTGACTAAAACACACTAACATATAGGAAGTTTCCATGAAAGTGTGCTTGAAGATGATATAGTTGAATGGTCCATAAAACTGATAAAATCAGTGCTTGTATTGTATATGGAAATGGAAGCCATGGATAAAATCACAATAAGAGAGCACCATCCACATCTTATAGAGACTAGCAGTCATGCATGCACATGGGAAAACCAAAGACACATTTTTAGAATAATTTTGGCTGAATTCTCCCCCACATGATTATATTTGTCAGCTATTCCTGTATTTTTCTTATTCTACACTTGATCCAGTCATTGATGCTTGAATTTCTTCTAGTGTTCGACCCTTAGTCTCCGGCACCAGCTTTGCAATGAATATGATAGCTACCCCAGAAATGCTTGAAAATATGAAGAATGTTCCTGGAATAGTGTAATGATAAATGGTTTAGTATGATAACCCTAGTGGAAGACCTAACAATCCGTGTATTCGTGTCGTGTTCGTGTATTTTCACGTGTCATAATCGTATTTAAAGTATTATATTTATATAAATTTTGACACGTTCATGTATTTGTTACGTGTTCGTTTTATTTTTTTCGTGTCGTGTCGTGTTTTAGAAGAAGAAGAAGAAGAAGAAGAAGAAGAAGAATCAGGGAAAGAGAGGCATTAAACTTCACCAGCAGAGCTCCATTGAAGTAAAAAGTTGAAAGTATAAGAAACAACCCAAGAACAAAACCAGTTCACCAGGTTGCAAAGGCTTCCAGCTGAACCCTTTATATTCACAGGAAATATCTGGGAACAAAAAAAAAACCATTAGTTGATACCAATGTTGTTCTGACTCTTCATTTTTCTTAAAGTACCTGTGTCCGACACCCGTGTCCGACGCATATCCGGATATGGTTATGAGGATATGATCTCCTAAGGATCCTCCAAATACATGGAAAAACTTAGAATAAATCAAACATATCCGTGTCGGACACATATCCTTGTCCGACACTCACACCCAAGTCAGAATAACATAGGTTGATACTAGCTATGGATTAAATTATGAAGAAATGAAGACAAAAACTGTTGACTAACCTCTGACATTATAATCCATGGAATTCCTGACATGCCTAATGAATAAAATCCCATGTACATCTGATTGCAGAAATAAACAAATAAAAATAAAGCTTATGTTTCTGATAAGAAGCCAAAGGCAAAAATAAAAAAAATAAATAACTAATGAAGCCAGAAGAATAAACATGGTTGATAGATAGAAGACACGAGCATTTTTTTTATATGGCTTCGAACTTTTTTTTTTGTACAAAGGAGGTCGTAGTTCGAGGATAAGAAGAGGAATTATGGTGTTGGGATTTGAACCGAGACTTGCTTGATGTCATCTCTTAAAAGTAAGAGCATGAACCAACTGGGCTAAGTCCGGGTTAATGCTTAGAACTTATTGATCTAGAGTACATATAAGAACATGAGCCAGTGTTGGTTGCAAAGTAAATTTCGCATTGTTATCAGAAAGAAGAAACAAGACAGTTTCTCATTGAAGTTTTCACAACAATTTTCATGCTATAGTTAAAAGTATCTGTCGTTGTGCCTTTATTTTGCTTCTCAATTGGTCAATAAAAAGAAAATTGAAAATAATGTTCAATACCTATGTTGCTCCAACTCTTCATTTTTCTTAAAGTACCCGTGTCCGACGCATATCCGGACATGCGTATGGAGATATGATCCTCCAAGAACCCTTCAAATACATGGAAGTCTTGGAAAATTTTGAATATACTCGTGTCAGACACATACCCGTGTCTGATACACCCGAGTCCGAGTAACATAGTTTAATACAAATGTAATCAACAGGAAAATATTTTTAAGAAAAGAATACAGAAGTGTTAGCAGGTAGTTTATTTTACCAGGATGCCAATAAGTGCCATAATTGGAGTGGTTTCCTCCAACCAGTGAAGATCCTGCTCATGACATCTTATATCTTTCAGGAAATAGAAAATAAAGGAGAAATAAGATGCGGAAAATAAAATTTCTAGATGGTTTATTTAAAATTTTATGTTCAGTTTTTAAAGAACCTGCAAGAGGAATGACAGGCTGTAAGGAAGCAACCAAAGAATGTACCAACAATGGAAACCTGCAAGCATGTTTGGATTTCAGTTACTAGTTTTCTCAATTTAGTTGAAACAAAGGGCAATCGATTGTTTTATATTCTAACCATTAGCAGAGGCCGCCTCCCAGATGTATCGATTAAAAGTATGCCAAGAATGTTCATCACAATATGTATAAAGATATGAACATTATCAGGGGGCACAGCCTATGTTACTCGGACTCGGGTGTGAGTGTCAGATACGGATATATGTCCGATACGGATATGTTCACTTTTTTCTAAGTTTTTTCATGTATCTGGAGGTTCATGTCCATATACCCATGTCCGAATATGTATCGGACACGAATACTTCAAGAAAAATGAAGAGTCGGAGCAACATAAGGCACAGCAAGATGAGTTTTGAATCAATATGACAAATGAAAATAGATAAACACCTGTGTTACAGCAACTGCTATAATTCCTATAGTGCTTGGAAACCCTGTTAAACAAAATATTGTAAGTTCCTTCATAACCATGCATTTTTCAGGCTATTTGGAGCAATTTTTTTATAGTATCCCATATCTTACCAGCTAAATCAAAAATGCTATTAGCATAATATGCAAAGCCTTTGTAACCTCCCAGTTGTTGTAGCAGCATCAAGCCAACTCCAACCTATGCCAAAATCTTATTATACCTTTGGATCAAACATGACATTTACAGTTAATAGCTATGTTACTCAGACTTGTGAGTGTCGGACACAGGTATATGTCCGACATAGGTATATCTGATTTATTCTAAGTTTTTTCATGTATTTGGAGGGATTTTGGGGCATCATATCCCCATACCCATGTCCGAATAAGAATCGAACACGGGTACTTCAAGAAAAATGAAGAGTCGAAGCAACATAAGTCAATAGAGAAACTATGGATCAATTAATGCGACTCACAATGACCGCATAAGCATATTTTAAACCGAACAGATCCAGAATTTTATCTTCAGAGCTGCGTTGCAAGTTTTCGGTATAATCCTGCAAGATTTTTGAACAGATCAAAAAATTGCACTCATGTTGAAGGCCAAAAAAGTTCAGGCTTCCAGATATAGAATAAGGAATGAGTACTCTTGAACTATATTACTCGGACTCGGGTGTGAATGTCGGACATGAGTATATGTCCGACACGGGTATGTTCAATTTTTCCAAGATTTACATGCATTTGGAGGGTCTTTGGAGGATTATATCCCCATACCTATGTCCGGATATTCGTCGAACACGGGTGTTGGAGACGGATACATCAAGAAAAATGAAGAGTCGGAGCAACATAGCTCTTCAAAGGAATATGATGTTCAAAATTTACATGGATTTCAGCTGCTTCTTGAGAAATATCAGCATTATTTCCTCTGAGGCATTGCAGAGAAGCTTTGAACTCGTTGTCTCGACCATTTTTTGCCTGCAGAATGTACATCCCTAGTTAATTACTTGGGCGTATTATGCTGGCATGACTGTTGTTATTAAGCTGCATCAACTGTTTTAACCAATATTACTTGGACACGGATGTGAGTGTCGGACACGGGTATGTTCAATTTTTTCCAAGATTTCCATTTATTTGGAGGGTCCTTGGAGGGACACGAGTACTTCAAGAAAACTGAAGAGTCGGAACAACTTAGGTTTTAACTGTGTTTTGTTTCTACGACCAAAAAATGATCCAAAACTAGGCCATATGATCTCAACCTAAGGTGAGATTTCATGACAGCAAAAAATAGAGCAAACATGGTTTTGATATAACTCATGGAACTGAAGATTATGTTACTCGGACTCGAATGTGAGTGTCCGACACGGGTATGTTCAATTTTTTTTTTATGTATTTGGAGGGTCCTTGGAGAATCATATCCCCATACCTATATCCGGATATGCGTCGAACATAGGTACTTCAGAAGCAATGAAGAGTCAGAACAACATAGGAAGATTCTACTTACCAGCCATCTAGGAGATTCTGGAACAAAGAATAAACATAGGACCTGTATTATACAAGGAATGACACCTGCAAAAATGCAGTTGTCCGAAAATCATTAACGCTTTCCTTGTTTGTTATAAAAGTACATGCAGCATGGAAAGAAAGGACTGAAAGACTATGTTACTCGGATTCGGATGTGAGTGTCGGACTCGGGTATGTGTTCGACACGGGTATGTTCAATTTTTTAAAGGATTTCCATGTATTTGGAAGGTCCTTAGAAGATTATATCCCCATATCCATATCCGGATATGTGTCGGATACGGGTATTAGACACGGATACTTCAAGAACAGTGAAGAGTCGGAGCAACATAGCTGAAAGATGTTACCTATTAGAGCCAAGATGCGCCAATAGGCGATAGAACCAACAAAATACGCGAATGAAATGCTACAAATTGTCATTGCCTGTAGATTAAGTTCAATGGAAACTAAATCATCAACCATTTTTACTCCAGAATTACGAAATTCAAATGCCTATATATAATACTCAAATTTTTACCTGAACTAGTGATGAAAATCCTCCCCTAAGATTCTTTGGAGTTATATCTGCTACATAAACAGGTCCCTACTGGCCATTAAATCAAACATCGTTTACCGATCACATTAGCCAACTGAATCTAGTAGATAGATGAAGCCTTTATAGCAGTTACCACATAATTAAATACTGCAGTCCCAAATCCTAATGAAAACCTTCCAAGATACAATGACCAAGCTTCCTGTCAAAAATCATTGCAACATTCAGGATTATGGTGTGAGAGCGAGCTATGTTACTCTGACTCTTCAAATTTTTTTTTTTAAGTACTCGTGTCCGACATCCGTGTCTGACGCAGATTCAGACATGCGTATGGCGATATGGTCCTTCAAAGACCCTCCAAATACATGAAAATCTTAGAAAAATTGAACATACCTGTGTCGGATACATACTATGTTACTCGGACTCGGGTGTGAGTGTCGGACACGGGTATGTGTCCAACACGGGTATGTTTAATTTTTTCCAAGATTTCCATCATATTTGGAGGGTCCTTGGAGGATCATATCCCCATACCCATGTCCGGATATGCGTCGGACATGGGTGTTGGACACGGGTACTTCAAGAAAAATGAAGAGTCGAAGCAACATAAGATATATATCCGTGTCCGACACGCACATCCGAATCCGAGTAACATAGAGAGCGAGCAAGCCAATGAGGATAACTGAATGTTATAACTAATAAAAAGAAAGCCTTGTATCAAATGGAGTAAAAGGAAAGGAGAGGATATATACAAGGCCTTGGAAAACACTATAGCTAGCCATCCCATGATGTGGAATATGTTTAATATCCAGAATGTCTGCCTCATGAGAGCAACCAAAAAGCATTAACTGAGGACTTGATAAAGCTTTAATGAAGTAAAATAGATGCTAAGCTCATGTATTATTATTATTTTTATTCAAATAACTTACAATTTTATGACCAAAGAAATTTGATATTTTTCCACTAGCTATTGCACCTGCCATTCCTCCTATTGTCAATATTGAACCAAAGACTGAATACTTCACAAATGATGGGGAAAAAAAAAAAAAAAGAGGGAATGTTAGGTCAGGCAAATAATAGCAAGAAACTTAGAAAAACTGGCTTTAATCCCATCCCAAAACAGTGCATTCTTCTTTGACCAATGGAGACACTTTTTTCAAGCATCATCTATAACTCCCCAATAATCCCCACGAAAATGTCGTGAATTACACGCTATTTTACCCGGACTCGGGGTGAGCATCGGATACGGGTATGTATCCGATACGGATATGCTTAATTTTTTTCGAATTTTTTTCATATAAATACCTCATACCCATATCCGAATTTGTGTCGGACACGAGTGTTATAGGAAGAAAAAGAATCGGGTAACATAGATTACGCAACAAATGTTTGGGGGAGGGGAATATCCAATCATATGTTGCTCCGACTCTTTATTTTTCTTGAAGTATCCGTATCCGACACCTGTATCCGACGCATATCTGGACAGGGGTATGAAGATATGACCCTCCAAGAACCCTCTAGTACATGGAAAAACTTTTAAAAAATTGAACATAAGACACATATCCATATCCGACACTTACGCCCGAATTCGAGTAACATAGATCCAAACTATTAAGGCTAACAGTTGTTTTGTGTTTTGAATTTTGAGGACAAACCTTTGCAAGTTGAAACTCCTTTATGAGATATCAAGAATGTCTTAAATTGGTTTTTTTTTTAGCCTGGAACCTACCTCTGCCACAGAGAGACCCAACTCATCTATGATTCCAGACTCTGCAGGTGATGAATATCCACCATGCAAAGCAATTCATGTAAAACAAGTTTAGTCATTGATCATTAATGCCTTAAAAATAGAGATAAAACAGTAATGATTTTGCTCTTTCTCCAGTAAAAAATAAACAGTTATAAATTAACCACATAAGAAATGGTTTCAAGATGCAACATCTAAAACAGTGGATTAGAGTTATCTAGAACACAAATTGATTCAGTTCGTGGAACATAAGGTAGTCTTTTTTGTTCGCTTAGAAGAAACGAAATTCGATCTTTCGAAGCTTAGAAAGTTATTCATTAGTATGGGTTAATTAAAAAAATTAACTTTAATCTTTAGAAAAAAAATATCAATTAACTTTCTAAAAAGGATTTCAATAATCATACATAAAATGAAAAGGTTCCAATAATACTTAAATATAATATCTTAAAAGTTAAAATCAATAGTCATTAGTACGGATCACTTGATTTTGTGAACTAAATCGCTTTTGTACTTGTTTCAGATCATTTGATCCGATTCATAATTCGAAAGAGTTAATCGAATTAAGTAACTATGCAGTGACCCTAATCCTAATCCTACAGCTGATAATTTATGCTAGATTTACAGTGGAAGTTAACTAAGTAGAAAATTATTTGTTTGCCCTGGAAAAATCTGAAAGAAAATTTTGCATAAATTAAAATCCAAAGTTCATATTATATCATAGGAAGTAATCAAAATCTCAAACTGCTAAAGTCAAGACAAGGAATTAAAAAGTAGGAAAATTAAGACCAATGCATGACAAAATCAAAATAAAAATCTAAAACACATAAATTAACAGAAAATCCAGATGAAGGGTTCTTCAAGTTAGAAGCATAAAGTAGAGGTAAAAGGAAAAATAGAGGGAGAAAATGAATCATATTTTGGATCATATTCAATGGCTATACTTACAGAGTAGCCACAAGTAAAAGAAGCATTGGCAGCAACAGTGATTCCAAGAACAAGAGATGATGTTATGGCAATGGAGTTTCTTGATGTTAAACCGTCACCATTGTTGTAGCTATTAACAATCAATGGTTCAGTTTATGGTCCCCTCTCTATGCCTTCTTCCTCCATTTTCTTGTCTCTTTGAAGAAGCAGATTGAAGAAAAAACTGAAAAAAGTTAAGAGAGAAAAGTATAGAAAGAGAAGGAAACAATTTTTATTTTGCTATTATTAGAACATTCCAAATATAGCAGTTTTTTTTTTACATACTTAGCGCGAAAAAAAATGCTCTCAACTCATGATAACTCGGTTCTCTTGAGTTGAAGATTTCTTCCCATTTCTTCACCATTCTTCATCAATTTTCTTGCCGTTTCAATCATTGATCTTGAATTCACATGTGTTTGCTCTTATTGTTGACTTTGAATTGATTCTGTGTTCTGAATGGATTCGCAACGAACTCTTTCGAAACTCAGCTCTGATCGTGATGCGTCGAAAACTCTGAAAGGTTCAGATCTGAAAGGATCAGATCTTTCGAGAATGACCTTCAAGCAAGTCGTCAATGGAGATTCTTGCTTCTCCTCCGAAACGGTTTGCGTGAGCTCCATCGCCACTGGGAGTGAAGGGGGGAAAAGAAGAAAGCAGTTACAAACAACCTCAATGACGTGGCATCTGCTGACTGGAGGAAACTTTTTGCTGCAACTGAGGCCCAAACAATGCAATTTTTCCCTCCTCAGAATCTTGATGGGAAAATTACAGTAAGACCGCCTCATGATGTCTTTGATGAAGGCATTCAACAATGGCAAAATTCATTGGTTGCACAATTCATTGGCAGGCCACCCAATTTCAGTCTGTTCCAAAGGATGGTCAACCAGCTCTGGGGGAAGGAAGGAAAGATTGAGGTTAAACCAGCAGGCACAAATCTCTTTATCATTCAATTCTCTACAACAGAGACTATGGACTGGGTTCTTGAGCATGGACCATGGCATATCCAAAACATGCCTATCATTCTCAGAAAATGGGAGCCTGGGATGCAATCACTTGAATTTAATATGTGTAAGCTTCCCATTTGGGTTCATTTGGGAAACATTCCCCTTGAGCTGTACACAATGAAGGGATTGAGTTACATTGCAAGTGCTTGGGCACTCCTCTTTATATGGACAAGATAACGGCAAGTAGACAAAGACTCGCGTATGCCAAGATCTGTGTCGAGCTAGAAGCAAAGCTGGAAATGCCTCGGTTTATTGAGGTTGAGCTGCGTGATGGCTCACTGGTTCACATTTCAGTGGAAGCTCCTTGGTTTCCACCCAAATGCAATGTTTGCAGCATTTTTGGGCACTCTGAAAGGAATTGCCCACGCAATCCCACTAAGGTGGCAACCAAAATATGGGTTCCAAAGCAGGCTCATAAGGAATATACTCTGGAGCGGAGCACAGTTGGTGTAGTCCCTGATGGTCCAATCAGTGAGGCTGTAAGGCCAATTGTAAGCAAGCCATCTGTTGTTGCGGAAACTCTGTCCTCGGCTAACAGATTTGCATTGCTAGAGACTGTTTCTGAGAGTGAGGATGGTACTGCTACTAATGACATTGAGCCACAAGAGCATATTGAAGTGGTTAACTGTAACTCCCCAAGGAAGCCTAGGGCTGCGGCTGCTGGAGTTGCTAACTTGATGCGCCATCTAAAGAGCAAGAAGAAAGAGCCCTATGACAAGGGGAAACTCACAGTGAAGGCAAGCTCTACTGCTTTGAGTGGTCAGGTACCTGGACCCTCACACTCATGAACATTTTAGCTTGGAATGTTCGAGGAATCAACTGTCCTCTAAAGCAAAAGCAGGTTGTAAATAAGATTAAATGCCTGCATATTGATATAGCTTTTATAGTTGAAACTAGAATTAAATTCTCTAAGATGCAGTCCACTATGGATAAATTTTTTGGTGGTTGGAAGTTGCTTCACAATTATTCAGAAGCAATAAATGGCAGAATTTGGCTTCTTTACAAGGAGCATCTGATTGTTGACAAGGTGGTCCTCTTTGATCAGTCCATAACTTGCTATGTTACTCTAAACTCTCAATCGTTTTTCTTGACAACAGTTTATAGGTTGAATGATGGAGCAAGCAGGAGAAGATTATGGTCTCACTTGAGTCTTCTCAGTGGATCGATTAACTGGCAGGCCTGGATTCTTGCTGGTGACTATAATGTCATTGCTAACCATTCTGAAAGCTCACGTCCCAGTGGTTTTTCTCCAGATATAAAAGATTTTCAGCAGTTTCTTGAACAGAACTCGTTAGAGGATCATGCTTATGTTGGACTTCTATTTACCTGGTCAAACCATCAATCTGATCATCTGGCAATGAAGCTCGATAGAGTGTTTATCAATGAGCATTGGCTTCTTTCTTTCCCTCACTCTTATGTAGAGTTCATTGCACCTGAAGTATCTGATCATTGTGCTGCAGTGATCAAAACTGCTTTGATGATTCATTCTCCCCCCAAGCCTTTCAAGTTCTTTAATTTTTGGACAAGAAACAGTGAGTTCATGCATGTTGTTGAGAACTCATGGATTATGCCTGCAGCTGGAAGTCTCATGTCCATTCTACACTTGAAATTGAAAAGGCTCAAACAGTTCAACTTGGTGAAATTTAGAACTGTTTCTGTAAGGGTTCAGGAAAAGCGTAAGGAGCTTGAAGATGTGCAGCTTTCTCTTCTAAGGGATCCCAATGATGCAACCTTGATCACTACTCAAGCTTCATTGGCACAGGAATTTCATGAGCTGTTGAAAGCTGAGGAGAGCTTACTCAGGCAAAAGTCTAGAATTACTTGGTTGCAGGAAGGTGACCAAAACACGGGGTATTTCCATAGGATGGTAAGAGCAAAGCAAAGCAGAAATACCATCAAGGTGTTGTATGATGATGCAGGGAATAAGCTGGAATCATTCTCAAAAATCTCTACAGCAGCAGTATCCTACTTTCAGAAGCTTCTTGGCTTCCCTGATTCCAACCTTTTCCCTTGCCCTCAAGAGCTCCTTGTGAAGTTGCTTCAAACATCTGTACCGGGGGAGGCAACGACTGCTATGATCATGCCAGTCATAGGAGAGGAAATCAAAAATGCGATGTTTATGCAAAACAGTGACAAAGCTCCTGGTCTTGATGGCTACACAGCACATTTTTTCAAAACCACTTGGGCCATTGTTGGTAAGGATGTTATTGAGGCAGCTCAAGAATTCTTCATGACAGGAGTTATGCATCCAGCTTTTAACTCCACCAGTGTTGCTCTTGTTCCAAAATGTCAAAACCCTTCTACTCTTAAGGACTTCAGGCCTATTTCCTGCTGCACAGTTTTCTACAAATGTATCACCAGGGTCATTGTTAACAGGCTCAAAGGTTGTCTCCCAACTATTGTTAGTAGCAACCAGAGTGCTTTTGTTCCTGGTCGTTGCATTACTGACAATGTTCTGCTGGCTCAAAAATTGGTCAAGGGCTATGGAAGATCAACCATGTCACCTAGATGTGCTATCAAGATTGACTTGCAGAAGGCTTTTGATTCCCTGAGCTGGGACTTCATCTTGGCTATTCTTGCAGCCTTGGGTTTCCCTAGTCAAATCATCTCTTGGATTGAAGGGTGCCTCACCATTCCCAGGTTCTCAATAAGCATCAATGATGGCTTGATGGGTTTTTTTCAGGGGGGCTAGAGGTTTCAGGCAAGGGGACCCTCTCTCCCCATACCTCTTTGTTCTTGCCATGAATGTATTGTCCAAGCTGCTGGACACTGCAGCAAGGTCTGGAGTATTCCAGCACCACCCAAAATGTAAGAAGCTTAATCTTACGCATCTAAGTTTTGCAGATGATCTATTGATCTTTGCCAAAGGCAAAATCGATTCTGTCAATGGCATACAACTGGTTTTAAGCCAATTTTATTGCTGGTCTGGATTACAACTTAATAATGCCAAAAGTGAATTCTTCTCATCTGGTATGAGCAGTGAGGAGTTACAGGATGTTCGAGTGACAACTGGCTTTAAAATTGGCACACTTCCTGTTAGGTATTTGGGGGTGCCTCTGGTTACCAGAAGGCTGACTGAGAGGGATTGCGAGCCATTGATTGCCAAGGTTCGTGCTAGAGTGAATGGATGGGCTGCAAGGTTTCTGTCCTATGCTGTGAGACTTCAGCTGATCCAGTCTGTCCTTTTTAACTTGCAGAATTTCTGGTGCAGGCATTTTATACTTCCTAAGCATTGTCTTAGGAAGCTCACCCAGATTTGTTCGAGCTTCCTCTGGAAGGGGAAAGATGGGTCAGCTAGAGGTGCTAAAGTTAGCTGGAACCAAATCTGCCTTCCCAAGTCTGAGGGAGGGTTAGGCATCAAAGACATCCTCACTTGGAACCAAGCATGTATCCTCAAGAACCTATGGTCTGTGCTAATGAAAGCAGGTTCGTTTTGGATTGCATGGATTGAGGTTTATGTGTTAAAGGGAAGGGATATATGGCAGATTCCTATTCCCAGTGGTAGTAGCTGGAGCTGGAGGAAGCTTATGCAGTTAAGGCCAATAGCTTCTCGAGTTACTAGGCAGCATGGCAGTGGCATCACTTGGCCTTTTTCTGGTGTCAAATACTCTGTTGCAGCTGTTTGGAGTGAAATTAGGCCAAGACAGGAGAAGGTTTCATGGCACAGACTTCTCTGGTTCAAATTCCTCATACCCAAGCATACGTTGATAGCTTGGATGGCAATCCTTAACAGATTACCTACCAAGGATAGACTTGTGTCGTGGGGGATGCAAATTGAGGAGATATGTCTCCTTTGCCACCAAGAAAGGGAGACAAGGAACTATTTGTTCTTCTGCTGCAGATATTCCAAATCGATTTGGCAGCAAGTTTTGGGACTTTGCAGCATTCAGAGAAGGGTTGTAAGTTGGGAAGGGGAGCTGAGTTTGGTCAGTAAACTAAGAGGTTGATCCTTGCTTTCAGTCATCATTCGTATTGCTTGAAATGCTTTGATCTATTTAGTTTGGAGAGAAAGAAACAATAGATTGTATGGCCAAGCTGAAGCCACAGAGGACAGGCTCTTAGAATTCATTCGTGACACAGTTGTTCTACGCTTGCATGATCTCCACCAAGTTAAATTGGATTCTGTTAACATTGCACTCTGTAATACTTGGAAACTGAACATTTCTTGCTGAATTGCTAAGCTCTGTATTTATTTCTGTTTCATTGTAGCAGTTTCACTGCTTCTTGGATAAATGGAATTCATACTACTTATCCACAAAAAAAAAAATTATCTTGCTATTTTTAACTCTTTCTCTAATCCATATTTAATATATAACAACATTTTTGAAGTATTGCAAGATAAATAATATTTATATATGTGTTATATATATATATATAGTCGCAGTCTTATATTTTTAGTAGTATTTTTACATATGTATAATAATATTTATTAAAATGTTGTTATTTCTACTTTATAACAGTTTTTCATAACTTTTTTGCATGCATTTTTCATTTGCTGTAAAAGATCTCAATCATAACAATTATAAGTGCTATCAAAAGTATTTTTATATAATAAGATTTATAACAGCATATGTCAACTGCTTCTAAAATTTTTTAAAATACTGTAATTATCTACCATTATAATATATAACAGCAATATATAAAATGCTATCAAAGTGTTATTTTTTTATTTTTAATAATATTTAAAAAATACAAAAAAATTTATTATTTAAAATTAATTTTAACGTAATATATTTATTATTAATATTTATTGTAATTGATCGTCTAAACGCAACGTGATTTCACTGTCGAAATTTAGATCCTGTACATACTTGTTCATGGAATAATAGTGTCTGGATGTTCCACGTATAAGTTCTTCTCTGTGGCTATATATTTTTTAATTTTTATTTTTACAAAACAATTAACAATGTTGTCAGCCTTCAAACGTGATTCACCACATTAAGATTAGATTTTGTCTGAAAATCTAATGAGAAAGGAGATTCAATTACTTCTGTCTTGTCCTTTTTGCTAAAACAATGAAATGGGGCCACCTAGTTGGACAATTATTAATTAAGATTATAACTAGATATGGGCCACTTTACCTAAAACAAAAGAAAAAAAATAAAAAAGTGCAACAACCAACCACTCTGACCATGATTAAACAAAGATGAAAATAGGCAAACAAGCAAATAAAAAAAAAGAAATTGTTGAGGGATTTTGTGTAATCCTTAAAAATAAAAAATGTCTTATTTGTTTTCTCCATGAAATAAAAGAAAAAGATACATAAATAAACAGTTCAAGTAAATAAAAAGGAAAAAAAAGTAGACTGCTAACATTTTTTATTCCTTTACATTCAGAAAAGTTCTATGATGAACAAAGAGCTAAAGTGTTACTTTGAACTTTGAAGCAGTTGCTTCATGATATATATCAACTTTCTCTCCCCTGAGGCATTGCAGTGTAGTTTCAAACTCCTTTCCTCGGCCAACTTTTGCCCTACGTTATTCGAATTCGGATGTGAGTGTCGGACATAGATATATGTCCGACATAGATTTGTTCAATTTTTTTCAATTTTTTTTTCAAAATTTTTATATATTTGGAGAATACTTGGAAGATTATATCCTATACCCATGTTTTGATATGCGTAAGATACAGATGTCGAATATAAATATTTCAAAATAAATGAATAGTGGAAGCAACATAGTTTTTACCTAAAAAAAATTCTTGGTAGATGGCAATAAGAGTAAAGCAGCAATATTCCTGCAATAATGAGTGAAATACTTTCTGCATAGCTCCTATCAACAAAAAAATTGTTAAATTAGATGATTAATTATCTCAGAAGCTTAAGTTGATAGAAAATGATTCAATTATTATATTTAAGTTTCAACATGCAAGCCGGTTTCGGTATTGTGGGAAGGCAATTCCATTCCTAAATTCCAACAATAGTCTTCCACTATTTTGCTCTGATTTTTCATTGTTCTTGAAGTATCCGTATCCAACGCATATCCAGACATGCGTATGGAGATATGATCCTCCAAAGACTTTCCATGAAAATTTTAGGAAAAAAATGAACATACCCTTGTCCAACACTCACACCCGAATCCAAATAATATAAGTCTTCCAACGTCTAGCAACCAAGGAACCTTTGCAACACACATGAAAGTCCATTAGTCCAACAATGTAAATTGAAAGTAGTTGGATTAGATTATAGAAAACATGGGCACTGATTCAGTACAGAACTCCAATTCATAGTTCTTTGATGCTCTTTTTGCTAGGCATGCATACTGAACCATCTTATTCTAGGAAACTATGTTACTCGGATTCGGGTGTGAGTGTCTGACATGGATATATGTCCGACACGAGTATGTTCAATTTTTTTCCAAGATTTTCATGTATTTGAAGGGTCCTTAGAGTATCATATCCCCATACCCATGTCCGGATATGCGTCGGATACGAGTGTCAGACACGGATACTTTAAAAAAAAAAAGAGTCGGAGCAACATAGTTAGGAACCATTTTAGCTTTACTTCTAGGCACATGTGTTCTATTAAAATTCTAGTGTCTAGACATGCTGAATATAAAACCAAGTCAAACATATTGTAGTATTCTCCATTTCCATGCAGGAATCATAAGATATTTTTCCTATTTTGATTTCTAATCCATAGAAGCCTGAATTTCTTCCAAGCTACGGCCCTTTGTCTCAGATACCAACTTGAAGATGAACACAATAGCTACTGCACAGAATGTGGCGAACACCGAAAATGCACCTGAAAAAAAAAGAACAAGATTGATTAATACATCAATATTGTTTTCAGATGTTTTATTCAGAGGTTCATTATGTTTGCCTGATCTTTGGAAAGATATGAAAAAACAAAAAAGAAAGAATTTGATTTGAGGTTTAGAAACAGATAAGCAAGAAAGTCATTTGGAGCCATTGTAAAGTGTAAACCTATTCAGATTCGGGGTGAGTGTCGGATACAGATATATTCAACATTTTTTTTAAAGTTTTTCATATATTTGGAAGATCATATCCGATAACCATATCCGAATATTTTTCGGAAATAGATGTTAGATACGAATTCCTTTAAGAAAAAATGAAGAGTTCGGGTAATATAATTGTAAACTGTAAAAGAACAGAAATCCAGGTTCAAGTTTTACTATTATTCAGAGGTTTAGAAACAGATATGTAAATTTATCTGGATTCGAGGTGAGTGTTGTCTGATACCGATATGTGTATGATACAACATATTCAACATTTTTTAAGTTTTTCATATATTTGGAGGATCATATCCGAAAATCATATCCGAATATGTTTCAGACACAAGTGTCAGACACAAATACTTAAAAAAAAATAATAATAATAAAGAGTTCGGGTAACATAGTTCTAAACTGTGAAAGAACAGAAATCCAGGTTCAAGTTTTAACAGGTAGCAGCAATAAAGGAGGACTGAATTAATTACCATAAGAATTCCAGCTCATGAGAAATCTGAAACTGTAGGAAACAACCCATGAACCACCCCAACTAACCAATGTTACGAGGCTGCCTGCAATGCCTTTGATGTGGATAGGGAATATCTGGGATCAGAAACCACAACTTAATCAGGCAATCATCAATCAATCAATCTATATTTTCTCAGTTGTTGTGTCTGTTTTCACAATAAGTGAAAGCTAATTAATGAAAATCCAAAATTTACCTCAGACATTACAATCCAAGGAATTCCACCCAATCCAAGACAATAGGAGCCCATGTCTATCTGCAAATTTGGCAGTATAAAAAACCAGGTAAGCAAATTAAAACTTCAAATTTTTTTGGCACTATGCAGTGTTCTTCCGGATAGAACTTGATAATCTAGAGATGGTTTCAAATGAATTTAGTGTTATTTCTAAGATTCGGGTGTTTCTTAAAATAAATACCCAGATTCTTCATTTTTTTTTTAAATATTTGTGTCCGACACATATTCGAATATGGGTTTGAGGATATAATCCTCCAAGTATGCAGTGTTCTTCCAGATAGAACTTGATAATCTAGAGATGGTTTCATATGAATTTAGTGTTATTTCTAAGATTCGGGTGTTTCATAAAATAAATACCCGTATTCTTCATTTTTTTTTTTTAAGTATTTATGTCCGACACTTTTGTCCGGCACATATTCGAATATAGGTTTAAGGATATAATCCTCCAAGTATACAGTGTTCTTCCAGATTGAACTTGATAATCTAGAGATGGTTTCAAATGAATTTAGTGTTATTTCTATGATTCGGGTGCTTCTTAAAATATGAACTTTTTTCTCTTCTTCAGGTTGCAGCCAGAATAAGCTGTCTCAAAATATCAGACTAGTTTGGGAATTTTGTTAGGTTACCATGATGCCAGTTATTGTGAAGACTGGGCCCAGATCAGAAGCCAAGTCATGTTCCTGTTGAAGAAAATACAGTGTGTTAGGAGATGAAGAGCTCAAACAAATACCCGGACTCTTTATTTTTTTAAAAATATTTGTGTTCGACATTTGTGTCTGACACATATTCGAATATTGGGTTTGAAGATATAATTCTCCAAATATGTGAAAAAACTTAGAAAAACTTGAGCATACTCATATCAGGCACATATTTGTATCCAACACTCACTCGAGTCCAAGTAACATAGATTATAAGTTTGATAAACTATGTTACTCGAACTTAGGTGTGAACGTCGGACACGGATATGTGTCCGATACGGGTGTGTTTGATTTATGTTAAGTTTTTTCATGTATTTGGAAGATCTTTGGGGGGTAATATCCCCATACCCATGTCCGGATATGCGTCGGATACGGATATCGGACACAGATGCTTCAAAAAAAATGAAGAGTCGGAACAACATAGTTGATAAATACCTTCAAATAGAAGGAAGCTCCGGTAAGTAGACTGCCAAGGAGCATTCCACTTGCAGAAATCTAAAAGAGAAATAAATATTTTAACAATCTTGTAGTTTTATTTATCTTATGAAAATTTTGAAAATGGATGATCTTATTTGGTGCCTGCCTACCATCAAAAGAGGCCTTCTTCCAGCTTTATCAATTATGACAGCCACCAAGTGCAAGAACAATTATCTGAAGGGAAATCATAGCTTCATCTGTAAATGTTACTGATAATTGATCAAAAGAAGAAAAACCTGAGAGAATGAAAGAAAAATATTGAAACCTGCAAACAAGCATAGAGAATGCTTCCAACATTTGGAGGAACTCCTGAAATAAAAAATTAACATGTCATGCAGACAGAAACCAAAAAAAAAAAGGCTAAAATTTTTATGAATTTGATGCTTCTTTAAATGAAGCAGGTTACCTGCAGATGTAAAAATTTGGTCTGCATAGAAAATAATTCCATTGTATCCAGAAAACTGTTGGAACACCATTAATCCAACTCCAATCTGAATGCCATTTGTAGAAGGAAAAAAGCATTAACTGAAGTGAAAACAAGCAATTCTGAGCAGGGATTTAAATTGCTATAGCAGATCCATTTGTGATCGTGTTTATCGCGATTGCGGACGTAATGGATGTTATCACGGTTAATTACGATGACGGAAAGAGCCAAAATCACAAAATAACAGCCATAACGTAGCTATAAATCATTTCTGTGAGAGTATGATACTTACAATGACTAAATGTAAGTTTCTTTTGAGAAACAAATCCATCACAGTTGCTTTTGGAAGATGTTGAAGAATTGCCAAAGAATCCTATGAAATGAAAACAAAAAATTAATCCCGAAAAAAGGATGAAAAAAAAAAATGCAATGAAGTAAGTACTTGAATTTCAGCCTCTTCTCCTCAAACATCAGCATTATCTCCCCGAAGCTTCTGAAGTGCAGAATGGAGCTCATTCTAGCAGCCAACCATTGCCTGTTTGCACAGAATTCACTTACTTTACCTATTACTTATTGATCTTTCATAGCTTCATCTGGAACTCCAATTGATCTTCTAGTTTTTGATTTTATCACCCTTTAAGTAATTACAAAAGTTTCTTATGTCAGTTATTTCTGAAACTTGTAATATGAGGAGCTATGTTGCTCCGATTTTTCATTTTTTTTAAATATCTATGTTCGACGCTTATTCGGATATAAGTATTGGGGATATGATCCTCCAAATACATGTAAAAACTTTGAAAAAGCTGAACAAATCCGTATAAGACACTCACATTCGAGTCCGAGTAACATAGATGAGGAAAATATGTATTTGATGATTTTGAAGAAACGAACTTCTGAATAGAAAAGAATGTTCAGAATTTTGAAGTTGTAGCTTTTACACTAAGAAACTGATCTTACCAGCCATCTAGGGGACTCTGGGATGAAATAGAGCCCGAAAATCGTAACTGCACATGGGAGCATTCCTGCAACCAAGAACCAACTTCAAGTAAGCCAAATGAAATAATTAAGTTAATTTCTTGTTAATTTGAAAATTAAAATCTGCTTCTAATTTGTAACTTTTTCTTGCCATGAACACAATATTGAAGTAATTGCAAGACTAATACACTGAGTTACCAGTTAGAGCCAGTTTTCTCCAAGTAACCAATGCACCTATTGTATATGCCACCAGAAGACCAGTGGCAATGGAAACCTGTAAAATAGATTAATTGTAAGCTTATGTTGGTCTGACTCTTTATTTTTTTTGAAATATGCGTGTTCGACGCATATCCGGACATGGGTATGAGGATATGACCCTCCAAAGACTCCAAATACATGAAAAAACTTAGAAAAAAATTAAACATACCATATCGGACAAATACTCGTATCCGACACTCACACTCGAGTCCGAGTAACATGGGTGTAAGCAAAGAACTAATTAGCCAAGTTATAGGCTTTATAAATTGTAAAATCATCAAAGAAAAAATGGCTTCTCAAAAGGTAAATGGGCATAATTCTAGTAAAATGCCCCCCTAAGGTTTGTTGGGGTTATCTCAACAATGAATACCGGCACCTGCGAAATCAGGGAGTTCAAGAGGAAACAAAATCTCAATTAGCCTATCAAATTCACTAGTTATTAGAATGTTCATTATTCCGTTTTAATTGAATTAACAGATCGAAATCTAATTCGGTTCGATTAATCGGTTAACCAAATAAATATTGGTTTGATGAACGGTTAAGGGTTTTGATAAATTTCGATTTTCGATTACTTCGGTTCGGTTAAGCAAAATTAATCGAATTTTCATATTAACCGAAATATACTAAACCTATTTTTTTAATGCTTTCTTAGTTGTTTTAGTATGTTTGATATTTTGATTTTATTATAGCTTTATTATGCTTTGTTTTTGGATTTTGATTGGTTGGATATATTATTATGGATGTAAAATAAATTGGATATTTATATCGGTTAATCGAAAATCGACCAAATTGATCAAATAATTTCAGTTCGGTTAATTCATCACTTATACTATTCAGTTCGGTTAACGATTAAGGAAAAAAAAATTCAATTAATTGTAATTCGATTCAATTATTAATCGAAACGACTGTTTGAACATTCTTATTAGTTATCTGTTAATAAGCAGAAGATTTAAAATAAAATTGAAGGATTACCACATAGGAGTGTACACCAATGCCATATCCTGTTAAAAATCATCCAAAATCTAGAGATAGAGGCCCCTGCAAATGGAAGGACTTCACTCAGAACCTTAAAGAGGTAAGATTATATTAGAAATTGATTTGAGAATTGAACATAAAAGCAGAACAGAGCTAAATAGATTCTGAGCCATCCTGCAATGCAGATGACTGATGACATCCTCATAGTCTGCAAAGACAGAAAGAGAGCAAGTTTTAAGCAGAGAATTTAATGAGAAAAAGTTGCCAAATACTAAGTTGTTTAATGCATAGGATGACATATAATAACAGGATATCTTCATCCTCTGTTACTCGAATTCGGGTGTGAGTGTCAGACACGAGTATGTGTTTGAGATGAGTATGTTCAATTTTTTTCAATATTTTCATGTATTTAGAAGATCATATCCCTATACACATGTCTGGATATGCGTCAGACACGGGTGTCGGACACAAATACTTCAAGTAGAAGTGTCCGTGGGCCGGGCCTATATATGATATCAACACCATATTTGCTTGCCCAAGCCCGGTCCAACCCGAAATATGGGCTTCAAGTTCTGTCCAAACCCGTCCATATTTATAAATAGATAGTCCAAACCCGTTTAGGCCCATCCATATTATTTTTTTTCTAATTTTTCTTTTAAAAAATATTTTATTTTTATTTTCATTTAATTTTTAATAATTTTATATTTTTTTTTCTTTTATTAAGTTCTTAAACATAGACAATTTAATATATTTTTTAATGTTTACACTCTAATATTTTATATATTTAATTTTTATATTATATAAATTACATAATATATATATAAATAAAAATAATATGTTATATAATTGAAAAACAGGTCGGGCCAGGTTCGGTCTTGAATGTTGAAGCCAAGACCCGACCCATATTTTAAATGGATCTCAGTTTTTTGTCCAAACCTATTTTTCGGATCTAATATTTTTATCCAAACCTTTCTAAATATGAGAAAACCTTCGGGTTTGGACAAATAACCCGATCCTTTTATAGATAAAAATGAAAGTCAAAACAACATAATCTTCATATGTCTATACCCCTTTTCGGCCAATCAGATCAGCAGCACGCCCGCAAGTGATGGCACCAGCCATTGCACCAATAGTCATTATCGATCTGAAGACTGAAAACTGCAAATAGACAACAAAATTTCGAATTGTCAGTGCATCTGTTACTCGAATTGAGTGTAAGTGTCGAACACGTGTATGTTCAGTTTTCTCCAAGAATTTCATGTATTTGGAAAGTCCTTGAAGGATCATATTTCTATACCCATATCCGAATATATGTCGGATACGAAAATTTCAAAAATAATAAAAAATCGGATCAACATAGCAGTGCATAGCCGCATAACAACATAAATACAAAGTGATGTATGCATTAATTTTCTTGTTCAGGTACCTCTTGAGAGGACATTCCAAGTTCCTCCATTATAGCTTGCTGTGTAGGCGAAGAGTACCCAATCTGTAAAACCCAAACAATAATTGGAAATCCTGATGCTTTCACATACAGAAAACTATGTTATTCGGATTCGAATGTGAGTGTTCGATACGGATATGTATCTGACACGGGTATGTTTAATTTTTTTTAAGTTTTTTTATGTATTTGGAGGGTCATATCCTCATATCCATGTCCGAATATGTGTCGGACACGGGTGTCAAACACGAATACTTTAATAAAAATGAAGAGTCGGAACAACATAGATAGAAAATGAGATCAATATTAAGATAATAGAGAAACTTACACTTGAGCCAAACTCAAAAGAGCCCATAACTGCAATAAATGTGCTGAGAGAAGCCATAAACAGACTGCCATTATCGTGCGAGTTTTGTTGTTTTTCCTCTTTTTGAATAAATGGCTGCAACAAGCTGACACTTCCATTCTCAATATCCTTTGAGGCGGCCATTTTCATCTTCTTCTAATACTTTCACCCTGCAGCAAAACTTAACCTGCAAACAACAGAAGACAAAAACAAAGACATGAATTAAGCAAGAAGCTGAAATATGAAACCAAATTAAACGGTTTAAATTGCGGTCGCGGACGCGTTTTTGGTCGCGTCGCGTTTATCGTAGTTACGGACATAATGAATGTTATCGCGATCAATTGAGATAAATATCGACCGTAAATATTGTCGGCGGAAAAAATTAAAACCGCTAAATAACGACCGTAACGATCATATCATCAAGTTGCGACCTCTATTTAAATCCCTGAATTTAAATCCCCTTAGGCCCTGACCTTACAATTTTCTGCTCCTTTTCTTCTCTTCTTTCCTGGATTTTGTAACCCTTTCCTACCAGCTTATGGCCCCCCAAGATCAAATGTCAAAGCACTTAAACTTCAGGAATCAAGGAGATTATTAGTTAGTTAATTTATGCTCCTGTTTCTGCAATTAATCAAAAATTTTATAGCATTTGCATATACCATAAAGTAAGAAGATTAACATGGTCAGTCCATTTGCTTCAGCTTTGCATGCTTCATTATCCATGTCATATGCACTTATATAAAGTACAAAAAACTTAGAAATAAAATGATAACAAAGCTGTAAAATGATCATATCAGAAACCATATATGGGATACTGATAAAATCCAGCTAAAATATCTCTAGTCAGACTCAGATGCAGCTGTTTATTAGTTTCTATAAATATCAAAGGGAGATAGGTTTCCTGACATAGATATGATTATATTATATGTTTGTAAAAGGTCTATGGATGATAAGTTGATTGTGAAATAGGTCAAATTTGTCCTTAAATAGCAACAAGCAATGATTATAACAGATTTGTTTTGGAGAATTTGGAGCCACTAGAATTAGGGATAGATTTGATAATTCGTGTATTTTGTCGTATTATAATCGTATTTAAGATATTTTATATTTATATAAATTTTGAAACGTTAATAATTCGTATTATATAAAATTTGAGACATTCGTGTATTCGTGTCATGTTCGTGTTATTTTTTCGTATCGGGTCGTGTTTTTAGTTATTTTTTCTGTATCGTGTTCGTGTCATATAATCGTGTCATGTCCAATATTGCCAAGTCTAACTAGGGATGGCAATGGATAGTACGGATTCAGATATTTGCAATTATCCGATTCGTTTTTGTGGTTTCGGATAAAATGCAGATTCGGATATTATAATTACTACAGCGGATTCGGAGCGGATGCGGATATGAAATCTCGAATATCCATTATCCGAATCTGCATTACTTATACGGATAACATATTCGGATATCATAATCCGCTATCTGAATCTGCTTAATTTTGCTGATTCGAATACCGAATCCATTATCCATTTATTTGAATTTAAAATTAAATTTTGTTTGATTTTATATTTTTATTTTTTTTTAATTGACTTATTGAATTCGGATATTTAGCGAATTCGGATATTCGGCGGATAATTTATTTAATTCGGATTCGAATTTAGATAGTAATATGAAGATTTAATACTAATAATAAATGGATTTGGATTTTAAAGCAACTTTATAAATTCGAATTCAAATATTACAAAAAAATAGATATTCAATTCGCTGTCATCTCTAATTAAAACACTATAAGTGTCCAGGTGAACCTAGTTTTGGCAATGGCTTTGTTTTTTCTGCCAAGTTTAGACCCTTGCCCACAGATTTTATGCCACTTTCACAACCCATTATCTGTTATCAAATCAAATCAAAGCATCTAAATTTCATGTATTTGAGCAACCCCAAAAGATGAATTTTTTTTTATAACATAAACATAATTAGATTGATAATCACTCCCCTTATTTAAAAATGGCATCTAAAATTAATCCCTTAAATTGTCACTTTCATCCTAATATATGTAGGATGCAATTGTAAAGGCAACTTGGGCTCTATTTAGTATTGTTATTAGCATGATTTTTGAAGTTAAAAACTGTGTTTTAATACAACCGCAATATTAAATAAATAAAAAAAAAATTTGTTATTAAAATCATGATTTAGAAATTTAAACAAAAAATAAAAAATTTGTGACTTTCATGATTTAACCTCACTTTTTGAAAACAAAAAGAAGAGATGAGTTCACAAACCAATAATATATGAGGGTTCAAGAAATTTCTGCTTCCATCTACAAACAGAATGACCAATTTGATTTTTGTGAAAAAAAAAAACAAACTATATGTAAGAAAGATGGTTTAAGTTTAACCCTTTATATTTGTTGTTAGTCTGACCAAGTATTTCAAATTACTCTTGTACTAGAAGACTGAAATAGCTAATAAATCATTGTCAATTTAAATAAATAAATAAAAAAGAATAATAGTCAAACAAGGAACTTCATACATAAATGTAATAACCAGCCAAAAGGCTAGTGAAGATGTGGATAAATTGGGTAAAAGACTATATGCTTTTATTAATTTGGGGTTAAAAAATAATAGAAAAGAAAATATAGAATCTATCAACTTTGTATTGACAGTTTTCTTTTATATATATATATATATATATATATATATATATATGAGAGGTATATTTGGATGTATATATAATATATATTTATTAAAAATTTTGAAAATAGGTTATATATATAAAATTATATCGATACCGATACGTATTAGTATCAAAATAAAAACGATATATCCACCAATACGATACCGATTTTTTTTTATAAATGATAGTAAAATATTCTATATCCCTGCTGAAACCCTACAAATATAGCATCAAGAAGACCTAAATCACGAGCAACTATATATCTATATAAGCCTACAAACATTTAGGAATTAATACTACTTTTGCTCATGAAAGCTAAAATCACTTTCTGCTTCCCACAAGCAAGAAAAGCATCAAAGCAATGACTTTAACTCATGCTTTCTTTTTGTACCCGACTCTTTAATTTTTTTTTAAGTATTTTTGTCCGACACATATTCAGATATGAGTATTAAAATATAATATTTCAAATATAAAAAAAAAAAAAATAAGAATACTCGTATCCGACGCTCACCCGAATCTAAATAACATTGGTCTGTCCTTAAATTTATTAATGCCAATCATGTATTGGTTCTTATTTCCTTGAAAACCAATTCGAAATTCTTCCAAATTTCATGTGAAAAAAGTAAACCAAAAATGAAATTAATTATTTCCTTTGGTATTTATCCAGATTGCTTCTCTTGGTTTGTAATATATATATATATATATATATATATATATATATATATATATATATGCAAGAAACAATTTTCAACAAAATAGAATGTTCAATTTGGACCAATTTTAAGTTTAAGATGATCGAGGTTGTGCACACAAAAAAAAGAAATGAAGAGTTTCTTGTAAGCTATGTTATCCATATTCAGATTTTGAGTATGAATATGATCTTTCATACTTATATTTGACACTTATTTTAAATTTGAGTAAACATAACTCATTAAAAAAACGTTATATTACTTTTTAAGGTTGTCTTGACCAAGTTTAAAAATGGGATTGCTTTGGTTAATTAGTGTTTTGAGTAAATGAAGGATTATTCATGAAGTTTGGAGATATTTGGTAATTAAATGATAAGCAACTAAATTGAAGTGATAATAATCATAATCCTTATCTTTTTTTACCAACTAATTAAAAATAGTAATACTCTTCAAATTTATAAAGCACAAGCAACCAATGATTGAAATTTCCAAGATTATTCATGTAATTAATGTTCCATTATTATTTTTGTTATGTACTTTTTTATTTCAGAGAATTCTTAAAATTCATAATTTTATTATTAAAATAATTAAAATATTAAAACATTAATATAAAATAATTTTTTAAAAATAAACGAATCTAAATGGACAAACCAAATCGGACTTATATATATATTTTTTGAGTAAGTATTATTATTATTATATTTTAAAAAATATTACTATTTATCATATTATTTAATTTAATTATTATAATTTTTTTTATATAAAAAAAGGTTTGTTTACGGTTGACAACTGTACAAATCTACCCCCGGGTTTTGTGGTTCGGCAATCGGCATCTCCCTTTAAGATATTCTCGTCTCTTGTCGTAACGTAACCGATCTCCCCCTCTACTTTTCTTTATTTCCCCTCTTGCCCCCAAATTTTCTTTACTTTTTTCACTCTAGTCCTTGTAGTTTTCTGATTTTTCATTTGATTACTAATACAATGACTGTCATAATTTGCCCATGGTGTGCTCATTATGTCGATCAGTTGATGTCAACAAAATGGGGCTTGACTTTTACAATATTAATTACTTTAATTTTAAATTCCCTCCCTTAAAAAAAATTGATTTATATTTTTCTTATTTTTTATAAATAGTTGGTAAAACATTTAAATTAAGCAAACAATATTAAAATTTTATTATGTATATCTTTTTTTAGTTATATTAATTTTTTATTTTATAATTATGTAATATAAAAAGATGTTCTCAATGAAAAGAGATATATTTCTTTTAACTATAGGTTTAACTATTTGATAATTGGTAAGTGATTTTGGGTTTATATATTTCATTACAAAATGGAATTAACTTTAATATATATATATATCATAGAACTATTAAATTCTTCTAACATAAATAAAACCATATAATTAGTTGAAAAATCTAACAGTTAATTTTGATATAAAGACATAAGGGAATTAACTTAAATTTCATTAATTTATTATAATTATTTACTCAATGAATTTAGACCATATCTAAAACTGAGTAAATATGCAATGCATCTAAATAAGTTCATTTTTTGGTAAAAATCTAATTAAATTCATGAATGATTAAAGATATATTTTTCAATAGGATAAAAAAATCAGATAAATTTTACATATATAAAAGCTTCTCTTATCCAATTTTTTTTTTTTTTTTATAAAACCAAATATACAATTTTAAATACCTTCCAAAATTTAGGTTAACTACAAAAATGAATCAATAAATTTATACACAATTTTAGCCTTTTAGGTTAGATTTTTGTAGACTTAATAATTCATGTATACATATCGTATTTTGTATTTTTTGATATCAATCATATAAATATAAACATAACATAAATTATTAAATATAAAATTTTAAACAGATATGATATGTATATTAAACGTGATATATTATATTTATTATATTATTTTTGTATTTTTTAAAGGTGATGTCTTCAAAATTTAAGTTTTTAAATCTAAAACGATTTCTCATTATTATCCCATTGAAGGACAATAAAGTAATTTCATAATCTCAAACTCTCCAAAGTTCAAAAACAACTCAAATTAGCAGATAACCTGTCAACCAAATCCTTTTGACCAAAAAGGACCCTATTGAACACTTCCAAAAACTTAAAAGGACTTATCTGCAATTCCTCCCTTTTCTTGCTTACACTGCAATTAACATTTAACAAAGAAAGCAAAGAACCGTCTTTTCTCTTCCTCTCTATTCTTTCTCTCTATTAAAAAGGTCAAATCCAACCACCGCAAAAAAAGGAAAAACTTTTCATTTCCGGTGACCGTCAAACCGTGAAACACCGCCGTTTTGTTATTTTCCTCTTATGCTATTGCCGATCGTTTTTTCTTTCCCGGTAACGCCCCGGTGGCCGGCAAAAGAAATTAATTTTGTATTATTTCTTGACTATGAAGAGCAACGGCAACATCGGAAACAACAAAGGCTCCAATATTATTAGTAATAATAAAAATAATAGTCATAATAGTAATGGTTTTTTGCCGAATTCTTTGAAATTCATATCTTCCTGCTTAAAAACCGCCTCTTCCGGTGTCCGGTCAGCTAGTGCCTCCGTCGCCGCTTCTATTTCTGGAGACGGTCACGAACACCAAAAAGACCAGGTTTTCTATTTTAATTCTTTTAATTATTGATTATCTAATTATAACCTTAATTAATTTGGGTTTAAATTTTAAATTTTTGTTGATTTAGGGTTTTTTTTTTTTTTTTAAAAAAAAGCTCCTTCTTTAGTTTTATTTTTCTGTTTGATTGCTCAGAAAAAATAAAGAGAAAATTAGATGTAGAGAAATTTTTAGGTTTTTTCTTTTTTTCTTTAAATTAAAGTAAAAGTTACTTCTTCTAGTGAATCAGGGCTTAGTGAAGTAAATGTTGTAATGTACTGCTAAAAAGTTAATTTTTTTACAAATTTTTATTTTTGAACTTAATTTATTTGTGAATATTGGCTGAAATTTAAGTTTGATTGTTGAAAATGATCTTGTATTAAAAAGGAAAAGTTAAAAGATGCATAGAAATCTCTTCTTATATATATATATATATATAACTATTATCGTTTTAGTGGCCATTGAATGGACATTGCATTGTTTTTTTTTTTGTTTTTGAAAATGATGTTTTCTTTTTTGTGAGTTTTTATTAAAATAAATGAAGCTGTGAATAATTTATTTAATGAAGGCAAATGAAGGATAGTTGATTATACAATCAGCCGATTTAGTGGTTTAATTTCTATTGATTTTTTTTTTCCTAATCAAACCAATAATTAGATGATTTTTGTCAGAAATGATATCTTAGGGAGTTAAGAAAAGCGATGCTTATTTATAGAATTGATTATCTATCAATATATTGATGCTGTAATAATGTTAATCCGTTTTCATCGGCCGCATTTATGGATTGTTTTAGAGTTTTATAAGTCTTTATAATGCCTAAATTATGTTTTTAAGGTCAAAATTAGACCTGGCAATATTGGACACGACACGATTACACGACATGAACACGACATGGAGAAATAACTAAAAACACGACACAAAAAAATAACACGAACACGACACGGATACACGAATGTCTCAAAATCTATTTAATACGAATTATTAACGTATCAAAGGTTACATAAATATAAAATACCTTAAACACGATTATGACACGATAAAATACACGAACACGACACGGATACACGAATTGCCAGGTCTAGCCAAAATCATCATAGAAGGCAGAAGCTTCTGGACTTAGATGCCATTATTTTGCAAAAGAATAATTGATCATTTGCTTGGCCCATTTACCGTTGTAGCTTTGTGAAAAAGGAGGTTATAAATTTGGAAATGATGACTCTGGAGAGTTTAGTTATTTGTGTGAGAACTGTATTGATATTTGGATAGAGTAACAGAGTCAGTTTATTATAAGATTTGTTGTATGCCAACATTTTGATTCTTGTTTGCTCTTTCTGTTACTGGCAATTCTATTTTATTAACTTTAATAATGCTGTGATTTGAGTTCCTTTAAGGTCAAAATTGTCAAAATGGAATCTGAACTGCTGAATGCCATGTATTGTATGCAAGTTGTTTATCAGTTGCTCGTCATTTTAATGGCAATAGCTCCTTGTAAAGGATGAGGGCAATAGTTTACCCCTTATCCTAAGAAGGTGTGGATGAATGTGAGATGCAGATATATATTTATATGTGACTTTGTAGCTTGCCATGGTTTTTTTTTTTTTTTACCGCTTGCATAACTTGTATATGGATTTGCCTTGGAATTCTTGTGTTGCATAACTTGTTGATACTCTGTTTGCTATCTTTTTGGAATTCTTTTGTAAAACAGGTGCTCTGGACTTCCTTTGACAGACTAGAGCTTGGTCCATCATCTTTTAAACGTGTTTTCTTGCTTGGATACTCCAATGGCTTTCAAGTTCTTGATGTCGAAGATGCCTCTAATGTCAATGAACTTGTTTCAAGGCGTGATGATCCAGTTACATTTTTACAAATGCAGCCGCTTCCTGAAAAGTCTGAGGGTAATGAAGGATTTAGAGCATCACATCCTTTACTTCTGGTTGTTGCCTGTGATGAGTCAAAGGGCTCAGGTTTGATGCTTACTGGAAGAGATGGATTGACTAGAGATGGTTTTGATGAGCCTCAAACTGGAAATGTTCTTATCTCTCCTACTGCTGTTCGATTCTATTCGCTAAGGTCTCATAATTATGTTCATGTACTGAGATTCCGGTCAACTGTATATATGGTTAGATGCAGTCCTCGGATAATTGCTGTGGGCCTCGCAACACAAGTAAGAATTAGCTTATGTTGTTTTTGTTCTCTTTCCCTCAAACTTAGTTTACTACAACTAGCGTTTTAACATTTGTAATAAACAAGTCCAGACAGATTAAGCAATTTTTATCCTCTTTCCTTTCTATATTTGGAATGCTTTAGTTCAATGTACAACTCAAAATAAGCAGATTGGATGGTGCCAGGACTGCTTGTGTTTTATCAAGATGTTGATTGGAGGATGGTTTTTAGTTTAGATACATTTCGTATTTCTTTTTATTTGACCAATTATTTAGATGGAGCTAAACAATTTAAACCATGGTAATTTCTTTTATTGGTTGGCAGATATACTGCTTCGATGCTCTCACTCTTGAAAATAAATTTAGTGTCCTCACCTTTCCTGTCCCTCAAGCTGGCGGCCAAGGAATGGTTGGGATTAGTATTGGATATGGTCCCATGGCAGTGGGTCCCAGGTGGTTAGCTTATGCTTCAAACAATCCTTTGCAGTCAAATACAGGTCGCCTGAGTCCACAGAACCTTACTCCATCTCCTGGTGTTAGCCCATCAACTTCACCCAGCAGTGGGAGTCTTGTGGCTCGATATGCCATGGAATCTAGTAAGCAATTAGCTGCTGGGTTAATCAATCTGGGTGACATGGGATACAAAACTTTGTCAAAATACTATCAAGATCGTATTCCTGATGGTTCTGGTTCTCCTGTATCTTCAAATTCAGGCTGGAAAATTGGTCGGGCTGCATCACATTCTGCGGAGACTGACATTGCTGGGACGGTTAGTTCTTGATGTATTTGAGAAGCAAACTTTAATCTTATGTTAGAGTGCCTGATAGTAATATACATGATTAGTACACATTAATTCCACCTTGATGTGGAATGCTGTTTTTCTTATCTTAGCCTATATGCTTGGATTTTTTATGTGAGATCCATGCTTGAGGTCAAATTTCTCAGAGAGGTATCAGATGAGATAATATTTCTCATTAGTTCTTAGAAATACTTAATACAGAGGCTTGAAAATTTTGGCCTGTTAATTATCAACTACGAAGATTTAAGTGTAATATTAGGATTTTCTTTTTTATATGATTCGTTGCAGGTTGTTGTTAAAGATTTTGTTTCCAAAGCTGTTGTATCACAGTTCAGGGCCCATACTAGTCCAATTTCTGCTCTATGTTTTGATCCTAGTGGGACTCTTCTAGTTACAGCCTCAATACATGGGAACAATATAAATATTTTTCGAATTATGCCATCCTCCACAAAGAATGGATCTGGCACTCAAAACTATGATTGGAGCTCGTCACATGTGCATCTTTACAAGCTCCATCGCGGCATGACATCGGCTGTATGTTCCTGCACCTCCTACCTTTTAAAAAAACTGTAATGTTTTACCTATCTATAATTTTTTTTTTTTATGTATTTTGTTTTGTTTTACAGGTGATACAAGATATTTGTTTTAGTGCATACAGTCAGTGGATTGCCATTGTTTCATCTCGGGGTACTTGCCATATTTTTGTTCTTTCCCCATTTGGTGGTGAGAATGTTCTCCAAATTCAGAATTCTCATGTAGATGGGCCTATCTTATCACCAGCTGTATCTCTCCCTTGGTGGTCCACTCCTTCTTTCATGATAAACTCTCAAACATTTTCTTTGCCACCACCAGCTGTTACCCTCTCCGTTGTTAGCAGAATAAAAAATGGTAACTCCGGATGGCTTAATACGGTTACCAATGCCGCATCTTCTGCTGCTGGAAAGACCTCCTTCCCCTCTGGTGCTTTTTCTGCTGTTTTTCATAACTCTTTACCTAATGATTTGCGACGAGCTCAAGTAAAAGCTAATGTGTTGGAGCACCTATTAGTTTACACTCCTTCTGGTCATGTTGTTCAACATAAGCTATTGCCTTCATTTGGGGGAGAGGCAGGTGAAAGTGGTGCAAGAATTGGACCAGGTTCTGCTCTTCATGTACACGAAGAGGAGTTACGGGTGAAAGTTGAAGCTATGCAATTGCAAGCATGGGATGTATGCCGAAGAACGGATTGGCCAGAAAGAGAGGAATGTCTTTCTGGAATGACTCATGGAAGAAAAGAAGCATTAGAGATGATGATGGATGTTTCTGATTCTGAAGATAATGATGTTGGGCACAAGGACCTGTCAAAGCACCAAGACCGGTCTCACTTGTATCTTTCTAATGCAGAAGTTCAGATAAGCTCCGGAAGGATACCGATCTGGCAGAATTCTAAGGTAGATTTTTTTATTGGTTCATGAGATACTGTTGCTCATCACCAATTTCACTTACATCTCATATGTGTTTTCTTAGGTATCTTTCTATACAATGAGTCCTGTGGGGTTCGATGAGCATAAATTCACAGCAGATCAGTCTGGTGGAGAAATTGAAATAGAACAGATGCTTGCTCATGAGGTGGAAATTAAACAGAGGGATTTATTGCCTGTTTTTGAGCATTTTCACAGGCTTCAATCTGAATGGAATGACAGGTAATTTCTACGTTCTTTTACGTTATGCCCTTCTGGTTTTGACTATTCTCATCCCTTTTTCTTTTTTCTTTTTTATATTGAAAGTTACATAGGTAGTTATCTCGTAGGACAAGGTTTTGATTACGAAATAGATAGATATTTGGAAGTAAGCTTCTTCAAGAGTCATATGGTAGCAGTCTGTATTATCATGATTGTTCTGATTTCATCACTTTCTTTTTTAATTTCGCCTTTTTTTCTTTTTTTTTTGGGAATTTTTCTTCACACTGTTCCTTTTTCTTTCTGTGCAGGGGATTTGATGGAGAAAAATATCCAATGTCTTCTCAAGATGCCAAAGCAAGATTCTCTGAAGTCACTGTTATTTCTCACTCTAAGTTGATGTCACCTAGCTCAGTTGAAAACTCAGATAGTGGTATGACAATGTTTCGAATTTTAGATATCATCCGATACACTTCCGGATTCATGTAACTCGTTTGATGCTTTGTGTTTTTAACTTTTGACCAGGATCAATGAGGAATTCTTATCCTTCCAGCATTCAATCTGGAAAGGATAGTGGTGGGGTAAAAGGACGGAATTCTGTTTTTCCATCATCTATGCTTAACCAAAGCACTCTTAACAAAAATATTGGTTCAGTTTCTTTTAATCAATCTAAAGTGGGTGTTTGTCACATTGAAGATAGTAACTCTACTAATAGTCTTTCATCCTTAACAAGTGGCTCTCTATCTGGTGGAAGAACTGTTGCAAAGGAGGTTCGATTTCCGAATAGTGGCGGAAGTACCAGTGATGTTTCAAACACAAGTTCTAACCGATCTGATTCGAGTATGAACATGTTAGATGAGGGGCCGGTAAATGACTCACCGGATTTTGAGCAATTTTTTCAAGAAGAGTATTGTAAAGCATTGCCCTTAAGTGCATGTCCTGAACCGAAAAAGGTTGTTACTGATGTCAACTGCAGCAGCAATCCTTATGATAGAGAAAAATCTGAGGAAGAAGTTGACAATGATGATATGCTCGGGGGTGTTTTCGCCTTCTCTGAGGAAGGTAAGTATCTAAAACGTGTTATTTGATTGTTCTTATTTCATATATATGATGCATTATAGTCTAAAAACCTATGTTGCTCTGATTCTTCATTTTTCTTGAAGTACCCGTGTCCGACGCATATTGGGATATGCTATGTTACTCGGACTCGGATGTGAGTGTCGAATACGGGTATGTTTGATATATTCTAAGTTTTTCCATTATTTGGAGGGTTCTTGGGGGATCATATCCCCATACGCATGTCGGAATATGTGTGTACTTTAAGAAAAATGAAGAGTCTGAGCAACATAGGGGATAGGATCCTCCAATGACCCTTCAAATACATGAAAATCTTGGAAAATTTTGAACATACCCGTGTCCAACACTCACACCCGAATCTGAGTAACATAGCTAAAAACCCGAGCTTTTAAAATTTTTCTTCTTCCATGTAACATACGAACCGTCTTTAATCATCCACTGGGACTAAAACCTTATTGAAATCATCATTTCCTTTTGTGGCAGGTTGATTTGTATCTACTTGTGTTTTCATTCCTGATGAGTGCTTCTTGTTGCCTTCATGTACGTTTATATTTGTGAACTTTAGGTTCCTTTGGTTAAAAATTCAGCCTTGTGGGGGATTTCACATACTAATCAGAAGTTTGGTTGGCTGATTTTAAAAAGCTACTAACTGATTGATTCAGGTAATATAATGATTACTGGCTTATCGTGCCGCCGGGGCAAATTCTCTGGTTTCTTTTCCCTCCTTTATGTACATGTTGTAAATTGATATATTTGATAAATTCAAATGATTTGTGAGGACATGTACTTCTTTCTGTGCTGTGTAACATTATTCATTCTTCAAAGAAAAAGTAATAAAAAAAAAAAAAGGGAAAAATGAATTTCTGTACAGTGTGTTCTTTTTTATTTAAATTCTGTTTTCTATAAGCCAGCTGATGCCACTATATTTTCTTGAGATGTCTTGCTCTTGCATACTTTATATATATATATATATATATATATATATATATATATATATATATATATATATATATAAAGGAGACAGCAGCTTAGAGATAGATAAAGGGTTTGTCGATTCTGGAATTCGAATTTTAGATCTGTTGGATGTCACTTAAGGGTGTAAACGAGATACATGTGCTCACAAGTTACCTGGGTTCGGCTCGAAAAAAACTCGAATTCGGCTCGGTCATTGTTGAGTAGAGCTCAAGCTATTAAACGAGTCAAATTCGAGTATCTTAATACTTGACTCGAGTAGTTCGCGAGCCTAATCGAAATTTTTTACTTTTAATATATATATTTTTATTTTTTTTTAGTATTGAAAAATCTCAAATCAAACTCGAACTCGAGTTAAAGCTCGAGCACAAATAATCAAATTTGAAGTCGAGCATGGGAATCGAGTTCATTTTTTTATTAGGTAAACGAGCTTAATCGAGCGAGCTCGAACAATTCGATTTTTATCTCGAATTAAGCTCGAGCTTTAAAAGTGAAACTCGATCGAACTCGAGTCGAGCTTTGAGCCTCGAATTTCGAGTCAAGCTCGAGCTCGAGTTTCTTACAGCTTGAACTCGGTTCGGTTTGATTACATCTTTAAATTACCATTTTTTAAAAATGATTACATGAACTAAGTTAAATCTCGAGTTTTTGCTCTTGCATACTTGTGAAGGTTTAGATCAATCATCCATATTAGTATTAACTTTTACAGGGTAAATTAGGTTTCCTCTATGTTTAATGTTTGAAAGATAACTTGCTGCTTGTGCCATATGATATGAGCCTATTTTATTTTTATTTCAAGTATTTCAACTCTTGGGCCTTTTTGAAGATTTCCAAACACTTGATGCCAGACAAAACAAGAAACTAGTAGTAATTAGTAATACATGAAATTATATATATGCATTCTGCACTATTTATGAGTACTGTAGAGTAAATACACATCCAACTTTTCTCTTTGATGATAGCTTCTTTCTGTTCTGTTTATTTACAAAACTTTGGATACCCAAAAACATCCTGCAGCTTTGTATTCTTCTGGCCTGGCCTGCCATGGCAGCTACATTTATGTAGAATTGATAATTCGTGTACTTTTATCATGTTTCGAGTTTTATTTTTGTCAACCATTGGAGGTGTAATCGAGTTGAGTTCAAGCTCTAAGAAACTCGAGTTTGACTTGAAATTCGAAGCTCGAAGCTTAGCTCGAGCTCGATTTGAGATAAAAATCGGACTGTTCGAGCTCGCTCAATTAGGGTCGTTTACCTAGTAAAAACTGAGCTCGATGCTTATGCTTGATTTCAAACTCGATTATATGTGCTCGAGTTCAGATTTCTTAGTACTAATTAAAAATAAAAAAATATTTATATTAAAAATAAAATAAAAAAACTCGATTAGATTTGCGAGCTACTCGAGTCAAGTATTAGGATACTCGAATTCAACTTTTTTTCAAGCCAAACTTGAGTAGCCTGCGAGTATAGGTATCTCGTTTACATCCCTATGTTAAAATCTTAAACACGAATACGATAATGTATTAAACGTGTTAATCATATTTAAACGAATCATATCATATTTATTAAATATATCATGTCATTATATTATATCCAAAATTATCGAGTTTACAATAATGACATGAAATCTCCTATGGAACTTGACCCTCACCACCTAGATGCCCTTCCCATCAAAGTAGTTAGACAGGGAGTGGTCCCTTCAACTCTAACCAGTCACTAAGATACTCTTTTCATCATCCATATCTCAATTACAATTTCCTCATTGAGGGAAATCTCTCACTAAAATCTTTTTCCACTATGACATGCAAATGCATGCATTTCACTAGAGGAAAGAAAACTTTAAAAGGGAACACTTTGGCCCCCCCTTTGAGTATGGAAATTGGAGCCATTTTTTGGTGTCCAGTCCACCTTAAAGAGGGTCCAATTTGTTGTCGTTTTAAGGGCTTGAATTGTCTTAATCCAACATACTATTGATTGGGCTATTGAATAATATGCTATGGAGGGTCCCCAATATTTTGGCCTTAAACCAACCTATGACTTGTTCTTATTAACCTCTTTGCCAAGCAATGATTTATGGTTCTATTGGAAATGGAATACAAATTATTATTATTTTTATAAAAGAGGTCGTAGTTTAGGGATAAAAGAAGGGATTATAGATGTTAAAATTCAAATCTCGAACCTGCTGGATGCTATCTCTTAAGGGTGACTACATAAACCAACTGAACTAAACTCCGAATTCAATACAAATTATGTTATCAATTGTTCTTCAAATGCATTTGATTAGGAGGATTTTGGGGAAGTTGTGATCTTGAGAAGGGCAAAATAATTTCATTTGTAGCTAAGTGTGAAATGTTTAAAGCTAAGAGGACAAATTTCCACAATTTCATGACATCAAAATCATGAATCATTTGAATGTAAATGGATGCAAGAACCCAACAATGTAAAAATCATGTATATGTCCCTATAAAAAGCTTGATATCCCTCAAATTAAAAGGAAAAATAATTCATTTCTTCCCCTTTATTTTTCTTTTTTTTATTGGTTTCTCCCTTTACCTAGTATATAAATGTCAACATCACATAATAATTAAAAGAAACTAATTAAAGAGAGTATATTGGAAGATAACCTTGAGAAAATAAAAGCCAAAAAAGCAAAGATTTTAAAGCACAATATTCTTTGGCTCTATTGATTCACTCCTAACCAATTAATAATCTATGAAACATATTAACCAATCAGATACCAACAACATTACACTCAACAAATGTGGAATGAAGACCAACATTATGATAAGATTCTTGAAAAGATTGACAGCATATAGGGATAAAATGTAATAACAATTTAAAGAAGGGAAGGAGTAGGTAAGATATAAATGGATACGCTTATGTAATAACAATTTACCCAATTGATTTTTTAATATATGATGTTAAATTTACACTTTTATTACTAAAAAATAAAGGAAAATATTAATCGACGGTAATGATTAAGGTGATATCTATATAAAAAAAAAAAAATTTGTTAAGTAGTATTTTTTTTTGTATTTTTAAGATTAATTATAAATGATTTATAATAATAACATTATATTAAATATAATAATTGATAATTTTATTAATAATTTTTAATGTATTGAATTAAGATATTATTATATATAATAGTTTTACAAAATACTCTTATGACACTTATTAATAAAATTTATTAAATAATTTTTAATCGATATTTATAAATATTCGTTAATCGAATTCAAAAATAAATAATTGTGTTACCCTTTTAATATATATTTTTTTTTTCAGAAGAGACAAAATTTTACCTAAAATCAAAATATCTCTCATGCAAACATGTAAACATGGTTTTCACATCAATTTCATTTTCTTGGAAAATTGGCTTGAAAAAGTGGGTCTTTTTCATCCCATGTTGATAGTTCTTGCAAAATTGTCAAAAGAATTTATATGTGTCATAATTACCTTGAGGGACAGTCCTCATCCCAAAGATAAGCTTGCTCCAATAACAATGACCTAACCTTCTTCTGTCCGGTGGCACCAAATTCCCTCACTTATTAAGGTTATTATATATATATATATATATATATATAGTAATATCTCCATTCAATACATCGAAAATAATGAATAAAGTTGTCAACTTTTGTATTTAATACAATATTATTATTATAAATAATATATTAACTAACCTTAACAAGTACCCTAAGGGCACTCGTTAGCAAAACCCTTAATTTATTTACTGCTGAAAGTGGAATAAATTATCTAGAATTGAATGCCATATCCTTTAGGCTGGTTGGCACTGGGCACTTTACTGCTGAAAGTGGAATAAATTATCTAGAATTGAATGCCATATCCTTTAGGCTGGTTGGCACTGGGCACTTTGCATAGTAAAACAAAACAATAAACAATTGAAGAAAAAAAAAATTGTATGAAATGATTATTTTATGTCAGTATATATCTCTTTCATTTAAATTATATTACGTAATCAAATTTTTTTTTTTAAAATCAACAATTTATTACTATAATTATTAATGAATTGCTTAAATCATTTAATTATTACATATAATATGTAATAAATAGTTGATTTTTTTTAAAAATATGATTACGTAATATGATTTAAATAAAAAATATATATGCTGACGTGGAGTAATCGTATTATACATTATGGAAAGGTAAATGGTACATGGCATTGAGATCAAGTTTTGTATCTTGTGATGCTTTTATATATATATATATATATATATATATATATATATATATATAGGGTTTTGTTAACGAGTGTTCTTAGTGCATTTTTTAAGATTAGTTAATATGTTATTTATAGTAATAACATTGTATTAAATGTAAAAGTTGATAATTTTATTCATCATTTTCAATGCATTGATTGAAAATATTACTATATTTAGTAACCTTAAAAAGTGTCCTTAAGACATTTGTTAGCAAAATTCATATATATATATATATATATATATATATGTTTCAGTTTTCAACTTGCTCATAAATGATGAGAGGTTAAATAAATAAATAGAGGAGGCAAAGGAAACAGAAACACAAACCCAGAGGAGAAAAGGGCAAACAAAAGAGGGGGAGAGTTATTTATATATATCTACTTGCAAGGGGCAAGAATCTTTGGCTCATAACACTATAATATCCATTTCAAGGCAAGAACATGATATAGTTTCTGTAAGATCTGCAAGTGGGAAAATATAACTTAAAAGCAAGCAAACAAGCTGCAATGGATTTGGTTCAGTTGCAAAGGCAGTTGGTTGACTACAAAACCTCACTTTATCATGAGGTTAGTTTTGTTATACTATTAGCAAGCTTTGACATTCAAGAAAAGTTGGGTTTCTTTTCATTTTATTATCTCTTCTTTTATTATATTTAGTGACTATATATATAGTCATTGAAGGATGAGTTCTTTGTTTTATGAGTAGGGTTTTCTGGATGAGCAATTTACCCAACTTCAGGAACTTCAAGATGAGAATAACCCAGATTTTGTGGTGGAAGTTGTGTCTCTTTTCTTTGAAGATTCTGAGAGACTTCTTAATGAACTGACTAAAGCTCTGTGAGGATTAATTTTACTTAACAATTTTTAAACAATTTCCTTTTTGTTGTAAACTGAACTATCCAGAACCAGGAGGTTATATTACTCGGACTCAGGTGTGAATGTCAAACACGAGCATGTGTGTTCGATACAAATATGTTCAAATTTTTTTAAAGGGTTTTTTGAGATTCATATCCCTATATTCATGTCCGGATATGTGTCGGACACGAGTATTTCAAAAAAAAAAAAAAAGAGTCGGAGCAACGTAGCCCGAAGGACTCTATTTTCTGCTATGGTTTACTCTTGACATTTCTTAATGTCTTAATATAGAGAGCAGCAAAGCATAGAGTTCAAAAGGGTGGATGCTCATGTTCACCAATTGAAAGGTAGCAGCTCCAGGTATTTTCCTTGTTTTTCTCTATTTTTAACCTCCACTTTCTAATTTTAGTCTCAGATGAGATTTTTTTTCTTTCCATTTTGGGTAAAATCTTGTTTGCCACCACTTGTTTCCAGCATGAGAAACACCCATTATCCATACGCATTTTTGTAGTAAATATATATATTTTTTTCAATGGCTTAAAGCCAATTTTGTACCACCATGAGTTTTGCTGTTTCTCTATGGAAGAAATTTTTTTTTTCCTGATGGGATCTTAGTAATATTCATAAGTTTTTAATCAGCTAAAATCCATTCAAATGCCATTGACAGAATTATGAGTTAATGAGAAAGTTCTGTCACTGCAAAAATCAGTTTCAGGCTTCAAATTTCCTTTCTTAGAGTTCATATTGATGCACAACTGTAACATTTGTAATGTTGTAATCTATGTTACTCGGATTCGGATGTGATAGTCGGACACGGGTATATGTACAACACGGGTATGTTTGATTTATTCTAAATTTTTTCACGTATTTGGAGGGTTTTTGAGTGATCATATCCCCACCCATGTCTGAATATGCGTCAAAAACAGGTGTTGGATACGAATGTTGGACACTAATATTTTAAGAAAAATAAAAAATCGGAGCAACATAAGTTGCAATAATGAATATGTACTTCTCAAATATGTCCAAAATGAAAGAAGCATAATAATTGTATAGCTTAAACCTATATGTGGTCATACTACAAATTGTTTCTATGTTGCTCCGACTCTTCATTTTTCTTTTAGTACTCGTGTCTGACACTCGTGTCAGATGCATATCCGGACTTGAGTATGGGGATATGATTCTGCAAGGACCCTTCAAATATATGGAAATCTTGAAAAAAATTGAACATACTCATGTCCTACACTCACATCCGAATCCGAGTTACATAGAATTGTTCTTCATATTTCTATTTGCTTTTTTTTTCCATGGGTAAAATGTTCTCAAATTAACAGCATTGGTGCTCAGAGAGTTCAGAAAGCCTGCATAGCCTTCCGCAACTACTGCGAGGAGCAGAATGCCGAAGGGTGAGATTATTTTATGCCTTAGATCATTACATTTGATTTAATTTACTGTTAATAGTTATGAGAATTTTCAAATTTTGATGTCTTATTTATATATAGGTGTCTTAAATGTCTGCAACAAGTGAAACACGAGTATTCCCTTGTCAAAACCAAGCTTGAATCTATGTTTCAGGTAATGTTGAGAAATCCTATGTTACTCGGACTCGAATGTGAGTGTCGGATACGGGTATATGTCCGAAATGAGTATGTTCAATTTTTTTAAAGTTTTTTCATATATTTAGAGAGTCCTTGGAAGGTCATATTCCTGGAGAGTTCTAAGATAAGCACCTTAGGGTGAGCTTAAAATAGGCTTTATTACATATAAACATGATAAAATTACATATATACATGATAAATTACATATAAACATGACAAATATGTCATGTATTTATGTAATTTTTTACATGTATTTTTTTTTACATGTATTTTTTTTTTTTTTACATATAAACATGACACAAATTACATATAAACATGACAAATTACATATGTAATGGAGCTTACGGGAAGCTCATTTTAAGAAGCTTTCCTTAGAATTTTCTCATATCCCTATATCCATATCCGGATATGCGTCGGACACTAAGTACTTCAAGAAAAACGAAGATTCGGAGCAACATAGGAGAAATCTATCTACCTATGCCATACATGTTTTATCTCCAAGAATTGATTTTCCATTTGTTTGACTGCAGCTTGAACAACAGATCTTGACTGCTGGAGGCTCAATTCCTGTGTAATAGTTGCTTCAAAGTGAGACCTATAATCATCTGCAGACAAAAAAACAAGGGACCAAAATGGGATTTTGGCTATGTAGAAAACTTTTTTCTTGCAGTTTTAGTAGGGTTTTCTATCAACTTTTGAGCTTAAGTTTGTATCATATCCATGGTGTATGAGCAATGACAAAGAAAGTAAATAAACCCTTCCACCTCTTTCCTTTACATTGCTCTTTGTTTTTGATCATTGATATTTCTTGCTCCAATAATTATCAATCTATTTAGGAACAACATATGGAGAAATGAAACAAATCTGATCAGGAATCCTCCATCCTTTGGAGCAAAAATCGACCTCTGAGATCGGCGATGTATACTTATGTTGCTCTGACTCTTCATTTTTTTTGAAATATCTGTGTCTGACATCCGTGTTCGACGCATATTCGAACATAGGTATGGGAATATGATTTTCCAAGGACCCTCCAAATACATGAAAAAACTTAAAATAAATTAAACATATCTTTGTTGGATACATACTCGTATCCGACACTCACATCCAAATCCGAATAATATATAGATGTATACATCAAAGATACCAGAGTTGTTGAAAGTCTTATACCTGAAATGGGCGATTTACCAAACTAGTGTGCAATCATTGTCCATTAAAATGAGTTACATCTACAAATGAAACCAGGCCTCACCAAATCTTGACTTACCCCCCCCCCCCCACTGACCGTCGGCTTCTTGCGTTTCATGTTGCCATAGTTTAGACGAGAAAGGATTGTATCAAATCATGTCACGTAATCAAATTTAAAAAAAAAATTAATTATTTATTACAAAAATTATTAATGAATTGCTGACATAAATATTTATCATTTGATTATTACATGTAATGCAGGGATTTAAATAGCGACCGCAACGCGATGCTATGGCCGTTATTTAGCGGTTGCGGCTCCCTCCGCCGTCGATATTCGAGGTCGATATTTATCGCAATTGATCGCGTTAATATTCATTACGTCCGCAACTGCGATAAATACAACGCGACCGAAAACACATCCGCGATCGCAATTTAAATCCCTGATGTAATGTGTAAAAAATAGTTTTTTTTTTTTTTTTTTAAATCTGATTATGTGGCATGATTTGAATGAAAGTGATATATACTGACGTGACGTAACTGTTTCATACAATTCTTTCGACAGTTCAGACATGTCTAGGATCAATCATTTTAGCCAAAAAAAAGTTGAAAAAGTTGGAGGATTAATCTTTTTTTATATATTATGAGGATCATACCCAAATATTCATGTACAAATGTATCGAATATAAGTATCAAATACATATACTTTAAAAAAAAATAAAGAGTCCGGATAATCAAATCAGAAAAAGTTGACAAGCGGATATACTTTCGACATAACTAGCCTAGCTTTGCATCTTAAACTCACCAGGTTAGTTTAATCAGGGTCAAGGCAGCTCTTAACCATGGAAGTGGTAATTTTCATATTAAAACCCCCCCAAAAAAATAAAAATAAAAAATTAAAGAAATTTGAATGACAGCCTAATGGATATACATGCAACAATTTTGGTCAATGAGCTCAACCACCATGTATGTAGATGGAGATCTTCAAAGGACAAACAAATTCATTGGCCAAATAAAATATTAGCACCGACCATTAACTGTCTCATTGACGTACTTTAATGGTTATATTATAATTGTTATCTTTATTATTCGAATTTTTTATTTTTTTTAAATATTTATTTTTTATATATATTTGGATATAAATATAGAATTATGATCTTTCAAATATATGAAAAAAAAATTAAAAAAAAATAAGTACACTCTTATCAGACACATATTTATGTCCGATACTTATTTCAAGTCCGGATAACATTACTGTTGCATTTAAGGCATTGAAAATGAAAATGAAAATGAAATGAAAACCCTACGTTGTTGGGTGATTTCTAGGGATGGCAATGGAGCGAGACGGGGATTGTCTTATCCACTTCCGTCCCACTCTTGTATGAATGTTAGAAACATCCACCTTCATGGATGTCAGTTACATCCATAACAGCTCCACGGTGCTTCACTCCGCAACACTCCAATTTTTATTAATTATTTTAAACTTAATATTATACAAAATTATGTTATAATTTATTCAAAAACATAAATTTAATATATAAATTTTTTTAATATATGTAATATACATATAATATATATGTATATTATATGGGATCCTTCCTTTCTTCAAACGGAACTAACAGAGATAGAATCAGATCGATTTCCTAATTGTTTTTTTGGATATTTCTCAATGTCCCGGTTATTCACGGAACATGAGAAGCGAATGAATAATCATCTGCTTCCAGAAAAAATCGAAGAATTTCTTGAAAATCCTACAAGATTCATTTTATTTTTTTTTCTTTGATAAATGGTCAAAACTTCATTTGGGTTCGAATCCTACTGAGAGGTCCACTAAAAATTACAAATTGTTGAAGAAAGAACTAAATATTTCTTTTGTCCCTTCCAGGCCATCGGAAAATAAAAAAAATAATTAATATATTCAAGATAATTACGTATTTATAAAATACCGTCTCAATTCATCCTATTTCATCAGATCCGAAATATATATATATATATATATATATATATATATATATATATATATATGAGTGTATACCAGTAAGAGGTTGATTCAAACTTTGAGGTAAAAATCCACCAGCATGAACTGGTTAGCTCCTAGGATTCATCAAGCTTTACAGAATGATTCAAGAACTAAATGTAAAATCATGGGGAATTGCCAAATTTTAAATACTGAATGAGATCTCATTAATTGAAAAGTAATAACTTCTTACCCCCCCCCCCCCCAGCAAAGAAGAAAATAAAAAGAAATAAAAGCTTCCAGCTGGGGAGATTCCTACTTTATGTTGTATGAGGCTAATATTTTAAGTAATAAAAGGACAGAGGAATCAAATTTCAGGGGCTTATATGCATTGTTCATGCACTGCCATGGTGTCACAGTTATAAATTATACAACCACACTCAGACATTGAAAGACATGACTCAGTACATTTATGTTGAAAAACAAGGGAGCATGAATGCTACTAAAGGTTAGTACATGTGCTAAATGCATCACATGAGAGCATGATACTAAGTTATGTTATCCGGATTTTTTATTTTTTTTAAAATATTTGTATTTTACACATATTCGAATATGAATATTGAGATATATCCTTCAAATATATAGAATTTTTTTTTTAAATAATGAGCATACACGTATCAAACAAATTTTCGTATCTTATATTCATCCGAATCAGAGTAATATAGATGCTAAGTTCAAAGAGCTGAAATGTGCACAAATGTCAGTTAATATCTGATACTTGATGGGAAAGCTATGGTCCTATACATGCTGCACTATTAATCAAGACTTGAAGTTTGTTTGCTTAATAATAATTGGAAGAAAAAAAAAAGTATAAAAGACTGACCAATTCAGTTAAGTATCCTTTATCAGAATGATGAGTAATTTTTAGTCAGAGAAAATCATTGCTTAAATTAATCTATAATTACTGATATTCTGTATTTGAAGCATATCTGAAGGTTTTCTGAGGCAGCTTTCAATCAAAGAACATCTTTAAATCCTCCTCCAAGAACTTTCTCTTGATTGTCCCAATATATGGATTCTTAATAATTAGAAAATGACTAATTGCAATCTAATAATCTGAAGCTCTTTCAGGATTCTACTCATTTACATATAATTTGTATATAAAATGTCGCAGTCTGAAAATAGAAAGAAAAAAAAAATACAGATACTGAGATTCGAAATTCAGATTTATCGGATACCACTCTCGTAAAGGTAATTGCATGGACCAACCGGGCTAAACCCTGGGTTCGGTATATCAAGTTCTTTGAACTGCAGAATCTAATGATGAATTGCTGGAGCTAGTAGCTCAAGGAGAGGAAAAAGTAATAATCAACAAGAAAGAAAAGACATGTTTTTCCGACTTTTTATTTTTCTTGAAGTACCCATGTCCGACGCATATCCGGACATGGATATGGGGATATGATCCTCCAAGAACCCTTCAAATACATGAAAATTTTGGAAAAAATTGAACATACTCGTGTCGGACACATACCAATATCCGACACTCACACCTGAATCCAAGTAACATAGAGAATGACAAACTTCATGTAACTTTCTCTGTACTTCTTGCTAAGCTCATACACACTATGTAGAAACTGCTTCTTAAAGATTTTCAGTTGAATTAGAGATCAAAAGATGTAAAAACTGTTTAAAAGAATGGCTAAAAGTTATAACAAACATTTATTACAACTGCTGATTATTATGACCAAATGTTCATATTTTCTGGTTGTGAATTCCACATTCTTTCCTGCTCATGCAAGCTTCCTAGCACAGCAGATTGTCGACCTATGTTATTCCGATTCTTTATTTTTCTTGAAGTACCCGTGTCTGACACCCGTGCCCTACGCATATTCGGACATGGGTATGGGATATAATCCCCTAAGGACCCTCCAAATACATGGAAAAACTTAGAATGAATCAAACATACCCGTGTCCGATACTCACACCCGAGTCCGAGTAACATAGTTGTTGACTGTGACCACCTACGACCCTAAATGATCATAGAATGTCTCTGGATTAACATTTTCCAAAGCATTGATTCACTTGTTTTCCTTGTTCTTCATCAATAGTTATCTTTCCTATCATTGTTATTTCTCCATCTGCCAAGACCTTAATAGGCTTCTGACGTAAATGTCTGGTTCAAATGTGGATTTTCCAGCCAAGATTACTGCACCAAGGGCAAGGATCTCTCCCAAAAATATATCCGGCAAAGATACAAAATTGTTTCAATCTAATCTAAGTTCTTCAGCAGCCATAAGTTGAGAATAGAGTTGCATTGAAAGCATTCTAGGCTCCGAAAACTATGCCAGTCCTTGGCATAATTTAAGTGAATTCAGGAGATCTAGCTAGTTGCTTGATTCCTGACTCCTCATATCGATCTAAGGATAGGTTTTATCATCCACTAACTATAATTTCCATCAAATGCTATTATTGTTTTGGATAATCATATGGTAAGACAGATGAACTAAATCATCTAAATAAATCTATGTTACTCGAACTCAAGTGTGAGTGTCGGATACAGATATATGTCCGACATGGGTATTTTCAATTTTTTTAAAGTTTTTCCATGTATTTGAAGGGTCCTTGGAGAGTCATATCTCCATACCCATGTCCGGATATGCGTGGAAACGGATGTCGAATACGGATACTTCAAGAAAAATAAAGAGTTGAAACAACATAGAAATAAACTTGTTGCATCTGGGGAAAAATAAAATTAAGCATCAACTCTCATAATTTGGTTATTAATTATATTGGTTCTATAATTGAGCACCAGTAGAGTTTTTAGAATTTACAAACGGGATTAAGAAGGTGACACATATTCAACTTATATGCCTGAAAAAGACCAAATGCCCTCTCAAAGTGATCAGCGCAAAGAGAAAGATGCAGCAGCTAGTTTTAAGTGAAAATAAAACCTGTTATTTAGGTCGTTTTACAATGGCATTATATTTCAGAATCAATGCTTCTTGGATGAATCATGAACACTAAAAGAAGGGCTCCATTAGGTTTTAAAAAAGAAGACCAAATTTAAGATTTGCAGAGCAGATTGTAGCTGTTATTTTCCTTTATTGGCTATAACAAAGTTATGCAGACATACAGGACTGAGAACAGCTATTAAAAACAAGTCATGTATGGTATATAGTTTATAACTATGTTATTCGGAACTCGAGTGTGAGTGTCGGATACGGGTATGTGTCTGATACAGGTATGTTCAAATTCTTTTTAAGTTTTTTTTATGTATTTGAAGAATCCTTGAAAAATCATATCCTCGTACTTATGTCCAAATATGCATCGGATATGAGTGTCAAACACGGATACGATCACAAAATCTCAACATTCAGAGCTGAAAAGAAGATAGGCAAAGGCAATGACAAAACATGAAAATGAGCTGGCTATTGGCAAATGGTAGGTAAGTTTAGGTGGTGACATTGATATTTACACACAAACTGGTTTATAGATATCAGATTTTATCAAACACCCTTTTTGCATCAATCTCAGAAGATGCCATTTATATCTTGATAAGGAGAGAAAATGCAAGCTACCCTGCCAAACCATTGTCACAATGTCATCTAATTAATATGTTGTTTCGATTTTTTATTTTTTTTAAGTATTTGTATCTGATATCCGTGTTCGATGCATATTCGAATATGAGTATGAAGATATAATCCCCAAAAACCCTTTAAATACATGAAAAAACTTAGAATAAATCAAACATATTCATATCAAATACATACATATATCCGACATTCATACCCGAATTCGAGTAATATAGTTTCATTCACTTTCTTCAATGACCATCATAAAGCCATAATTCTGTAATAATTTAACTGCACATCATCTAGCAGTCAAATTTTTTTTTTTTTTTTCAGATTCAAGACCTCATTACCTTAAATCTCCCTAAGTAAATAGTGAAAATTCAAGAAATTTGGGAATTTGAGATGGGAGATCATTACCCTAAAGATTTGACTTTTTTATGTTCTAATACATAGTATCATCAGGTTGGAAAAAAGGGGTTGACTTTTGAAAAGTAGAGGAGGTGAAAAACTTTTGAATGTTAAGTTTTAAATTATTTTAAGTTAATAGTGTTGGATATCAATGATTAATTTAAGTGTATAAATACGAAATACATATATCAATACGTAGATTATTGTAAGTAGATAGACGGTTTATATACACAATTGATATCATGTTTGAATAAAAAATTAACTCAAAGATATCCATTTGAAGAGGAAAAAATCTGATCATTACGACAAATTTTATCCCAAAGGATGTGTCTGACCGAACCAAAATGTTCTGTTTGTTTTTCAACAATTGTGTCTGTCCGAACAGTCTTCAGATTTTCTATAAATACCCAAAAGCAGTGCTTGTAAAAAAAAAAACCTTAATTTTCTCTTCTGCTTTCGGTTTTCATACTGTCTTCTGAGAGAGACGCACACTGTCTTTTCTGGTTCGCTGTATTGTTTCGAGTGTGCTTTCGACTGCAACGTTATCGAGGAGGCCAGGGATACGAATTGCAACAAAATTTAAGCACGATAAGGACAGGCAATAATCGTCTTAAGGTCATAGGTCCAATCTTAACTCGATATTCTATTTTTTGGTTTTACCGAAACTATGAGTATATGTCTATTCGTATATTTGAATATTTAATATATACTGTTCTTCCCATTCTAATTTGTTCTTTTTATGTTCGTATATATGCAGTAATGAATACACTAGATTCTAACAAATAGTTTGTTCCAGACTCTTTAACTCTAAAACCCATCAATAATCAAGTTGGAAAATTTATCAGTTGAAACTTCACATGATTAGAAACAAAACCATATATCATTATCACATCGGATAAGAAAAAAAAAAGTTTTTCGAACATATAAATAAATGCGCTGCACATTTTACTAAATGCATCTTTTAAGAAGAGAGTAATAATCCGTAACAAATTACATCAAAATGAAATCAAATTTAATTTTTCTTCCAGCTGAGTAAATTATGCAAAGCTAATCCCATATTTTTAGTTGGTCCATTAAAAGTCAATTAGACAAAGGCTTGATGTCATTATCAAAAAGCTTAGCTGTTCTTTAACATTATGCTAATATATTCCTTTTAGCACTATGAAAGCAAATCATAACAGCTTGCAAAAAGGATGGTTTATGCTTCTCAAGTGGTCCCCTTTTTAATGCATCCAAATTGCAGCAACCACCATTATTATATAGGGTTTTTTTTTTTTTTTTCTTTTTCCCTTTCAAAATAAGCCAACTTCTGTATTTTATGCAAAGCTTCAAAGCCTCCAAATTATTCTTTCCATTACAAGCATTCAAGAAATGACAAGATTGAATCAAATCAAATCTCAAATCCATAGGCAAAAAAATAGAATACTAAAATTTTGCTTCCAATCATTTTATCGAAGTGTCCTTATAATACCCTTTTGTCCTGGCTGGGATTTAAGGGATGAAAATGGCTGCACGTTTTGATTCCTCATTCAGTTGTCTCACAAATAAAAAACCTATCTTCTGGGGATTGAAATTTGGCAGATATTGTTTTTTAGGTGTTCATTCAGCAAAAGGTTAATCCAGTTTTTTTAGGATTAAACAAGTAGATAAGCCAAAAGGCTATGAAGTCATTGTTTCTGTCTATATTGCTCAAAACTCTTTATTTTTTTTTGAAATACCCATTTCCGACGTCCGTGTTCGATGCATATTCGGACATGAGTATAAGAATATGACCATCCAAAAAACTTCTAAATACATGAATTTTTTTTTTTAAAAAAATTGAACATATCCATGTCGATACATATTCGTATCTGACACTCGTATTCGAGTCCAAATAACATAGGTTTCTGCAACTCTGAGTAGGTTACACATCCCTTAATAACAAGCTTGTAGCTCATCAACACATTCTGATCCAGTGATTATTCACCCCAACAAGCAAACATATATTCAATGTCATGGAATCTGCACTGCCCCCCTTGTTTTAGAAGCTCTAGCCTGTTTTAACTTGAAAGGAGTTTATTGTTGTTCTTTATGCTTAAAAACTACAAATACAAGAGGAAGAATTTTGCTATCAGAAGGTTCCAGGAACCCAATAACTTTAAAGTAATATAATGATCAAGAGTAAACCTGATCTATGTTACTCGGATTCGGGTGTGAATGTCAAATATTGGTATGTTCAATTTTTTTTCAAGATTTCCATGTATTTGGAGGGTTCTTGGAGGATAATATTCTCATATCCATGTCCAGATATGCATCGGACGTGAATGTCGGACACGGATACTTCAAAAAACATGAAAGGTCGGAGCAACATAAAACCCAATAATTTTATATTCGATACGGGAAAAATAACTAAAACACAACATAAAACATGACACAACATAAAAACACAAACACGAATGTACGAACGTGTCAAAACTTATATAAATATATAATACTTTAAACATGATACGACACGAGAAAATATCACGAACACGACATATACACACAGATTACCAGGTCTAATCAAGAGTTCAAGATTCTACCTACTTATGTTTGCTTGTTGTCTATGATAAAATATAAACAAGAGGGATCATTAGCCAAAAATCTATAATCCAAAATTTCTCAATCTTATAGAACATAGTTTGTATTTACACTTGCCCAGTAGAGTGTCAAACAATAAATTGAGCAAACAGAATACCAAAACTTAAACTGGAGGAAAAACAAAAACAAAAAACTGAAAGACAATGGAGGAGACAAATTTAAGCAACCATCTTTATATATATATACTAACACATATGTATAAACATACAGGATCACAAACAACACCATGGAACTTTTCTAATCCACGTTCTAAAATTAGCATAATATATAACATTAGCCAGGCACCGATCCCTTGATCGGATACCAAATGTTATCGATATATATTTCTGTCTTCTTCTCCTTTGTGGCAAGAAGCCAGAATTTGTAACTCTTAAACTTAGTAGTCTGCTAAACATAGTCAAAAGGCTCTAACCTCCACAAGAGCTTTCATCAAACTATAACACCCCAATTCCAGGGATCAGCTACATGCTGAAATACCTCTTCTTCACCATATAATCGAGCTCGGGAAGTCTATAAATCCGGAAAATGCAGAGCCTAATAACAGTTATACTACACAATCATAGACTGCAAACTTCTTAATTGCCACAAGTGGAATATCAGGCTCCTGTCATTTATGGCAGCCTGTAGGTAAAGTTAATTCTATTAACAGTCAGAAGTTACAAATTTACTTATCTCGCCCATAACTGTATGGAAGTGATTGTTATTCGGCAACAAGTAGAAACCGATTGTCGCCTGTTCCATATATAAAAGTTTAACCTCTTGGCCAGCCTTTTTGAGCCCTTCAACATAAGCCAATTGCCAATCCTGAATAAGGTCCAAGCCAGCAACCACAACAAGACTCTTTGGAAATTTGATTCCTTCAAGGCTTCTACCTTTAGGACCAAATGGATTACATGCATAATGGTCTCTGTCTTCGCCTTCCGGGAGAAAAGCTCTCCAGTACCAATCCCGGTCTCGTAGAGTAACAAAGTATTTCCCATCTAAACGCTTTTCAGATTCAGTTCTTTTTAATCCACCAAACATTGGATTGAGCAATATATTTCCCAATACATCGATTCCTGATTCTATGGCTCGCACGGCAACATGGTGTGCAATGTTACCACCAGAACTATCCCCAGCCAAATATATATGAACCTTTGAATCTTTCTGACTTTGAAGCCATGATCTAGAGTTAACCCAGTTAAGAGCAGTCCACCCATCATCATAAGCACATGGATATCTATTTTCAGGTGCACGTCGATAATTCACAGAGACCACAACAGCCTTACAAATACCTACCAATCGCCGACATAGAGTGTCATATATAGCACTATTTGCCGAGGAATGTGCAAAGCTTCCACCATGAAAGAAAATTATAACAGGGACAACCTCAGCTGTAACAGGGTTCTCAAGTTCAGCAATATTTGGCTGATGAGGCTCTTCATTGGTAGCTGGTCTATAAATCCGACTCAGGAGGCTCGTACCACGATCAATGAGGACATCAAATGAGAAAACCCCATCAACTGGGTTCGCATTAGCAGAGACTTTTCGATCAAGAAACTCTGCCAAGTGACGATTGAAAGTTCCATCAGGTCGACGAAGAAGATTGTAAGCCAACTTAAAATTCGAGATGAGGACCCATGTATTTAGGGGAACCACCATCTATTCAAAGACAAAGGTAAAAAAAATATCAAAAAATAGCTTAATCTTCCCAAGAAACAAAGTGCAGTAGATATACATACATCAAGTCAGCAACCAAGACCTCATGAAAACCAAATCTAAAACAAAGAAAGATTTTTTACCACCAATTTATATTGACTGTCTAAACTCATCAAATACATGAAACCAAATCTAAAACAAAGGACTTTTTACCACCAATTTTATATTGACTGTCTAAACTCATCAAATACATGAAACCAAATCTAAAACAAAGAAAGATTTTTTACCACCAATTTTATATTGACTGTCTAAATTCATCAAATACATGAAACCAAATCTAAAACAAAGAAGGATTTTTTACCACCAATTTTATATTGATTTGTCAAAACTCATCAAATACATGAACAGAAAACCCTAGAGACCCCAGAAATTAACTGTACTCACTTTGTCAATATACACAAAAATTAGTAAGAATGTATGGCTATGATGCTAATAACTCCATAATTTTCACAAATTATCCTCCAAAGCAAGGTGATCCAAACCAACAACATATAAGACTACTCCACTAACTTATATGATCTTCAAAATCCAATCAAACCTACTAAATAAAACTACTCCAAAGACTGAACTAAAATCAGAAAATTCTAACTTTCTTGGAGCAACAAAAACATTAGCCAAACCTAAATCACAAAAAACAAAAACAAAATAATCCGCAAACTCATATATGATGTTGAAGCTCAAAAGTCAAACTAAATTGCTTCATACCCCAAAAGCAGCAAAAGAATCAACTTTTAACAACCCAAACACCCCGCCCCCCAAATTTTTATATAAAAATATCTTCAATAAAATAGACTTGATAAGACTACCAGCTCTAACCAAAAACCAGCTAAAACTCGGTTTTATTTAACCAAAAAACCCCGAAAATATATTAAAATCCATTAAAAAAGCCCAACTCTGACAATCCAAATCCAGAAAGAAATTATACAAATTGACAAAAAAAGAAAAGAAGGAAAAAAAGATTGTACCTTGCACTCATTGAGGTTGACTTCATTACTTCTAGCCATTTCCCCCTTCTTTAAAAACTCAAAAACAAAACCCAAAAGCTTAAAACAGATCCTTTTGAAGAACAACCCAAAAAAACCCACAATTCATATCACAAACCAAATTAAAAAAAAAAAAAAAAAAATCAACAACAACAACAAAGATTTTAATCTGTTCTTCTTTTTTTCCACTGCAAAGATCCCTCCTTTTTCTCTTCTTTTTCCTTTTATTCAATGCTGTTCAACTCGTTATCAAGTTCATAAGAAAACAGAGAAAGAGAGAGCAAAACGATAAAATAATAAATCTCACTGCAATAAAACAGAGAGGTTGTATGTGTGTGCTGTGTGGAGTGGGTGAAGGATAAGGAAAAAGATGTGCGCAGGTTAGAAGATGTAAAGGGAGAAATGCTAAAGTAAACGTAAGGTGAATGTGGACATGAGAGACGACAAACTGAGCGGCCGAAAGATAACTGTTCTGTGGGTCCCATAGATGTGGATTTACTGAAATTATTTTTTTTATTTTAATTTATTTGACTCCTCGATAACTTTTAAAAGTTTTACTTTTTCATCTAAAAATAGGAAATAAAATTAAATATATAATATATTTTTTAAATGAGCTTTTAAAATTGTAAAAAGAATTTGACCTAATTTCAAGCAAAATTTAGATATTTTTGATTATTTTATCAAAAAATTATTATTTTCATACATATTCAAAATAAGGTTATATATTTTTATATGAAAAAAATTTTAAAAATATATAATGAGAATTTGATCGTTAAATTCAATTAATTTTTTAAATATATAAATTAAATTATATTTTTTATATGCATTTTATCGAATCAAACAGATAAATTTGATAATTTTAAATATGATATGATAATACTAATAACATAAAAATAATATAATAAATTCGATATATATGTTTAATGCACATATTATAATTATATTTATAATTTTAACATATTTAATAATTTAAATAAAAATAAATTTAAAAAATAAAACATTTGATAAATTTTTAATTCTGATTATAAAATTAAAATATTACATTATCAGTATAGCAAGTATCATACAATTCAAACCGAACTTTAATGAGTTTTGAATTTAATGTTTCATTTATTTGTGATTATCTTATTTTAATGTAAGAAAGAATTTGTACTATTTTTAAGATTACGTTTGTTTTACATAAATTGATTTTTTTATTTTTGTTTGGTAGAAATTTATTATCGGATAAAAAAAATAAGGTCAAAAACATTGAAATTGTCTTTTAGTTTTTTTAAAAGGATCATGATAATCGGTGATAGTATGTATTATTATTTTTTTTGAATTCAATAAAAATAATATATTAAATGTAAAAAAAAAAAATTAAAGTGATAAATAAATAATTTATAAATAATTTTTATATATATCAATTAAGCGAACCTTTTAAAAGAATAAGACAATTTTTGAAAAAAATATATATTTATGGGTTGAGCTACTCACTAAGACTCGTGAGTTTATTATCAACAATGTAAAGTGCAAATTTTCAACAATCATATAGTTAGTTTAGAGTACTAAACTCTTAATTTTAGTGATTAAGATTTAATCTTTGATCATCTCAAGTACAATATATATATATATATATAAAGTAAAAATTTAACGAAAAAGATAATGGTTCAATATAGGGAATATTAAATATAATAAAACTAAGTCATGCTGGTCCGATGTTAAATTATTGATCATGGAAAGTTTTAAATTTAAATTTTGAAATCTTATTACAATTTTTTTTGGTATAAAGGAATCAAAAGTTTGACGATAAGAAAAATAATTATATATGTTTGAGATTCGAACCTTAAATTTATTAAATATAATCTTTTAAAAATAACTGTATAAAACAATTAGATTAAATCCCGATTGATCTCATTACAAATTTCATTTTCAATATTCCATTAGTTAGGCTATAATAAGTGTTGTTGTTGGTTTCATACCAATTATATTTCTCAAAATTTAAAATTAGATTTACTATGGATCGAAATTTTTTTAACTTTTTTATCCTGACTCAATCCGGCCGCCGACTTGAATTTACTGTTTATTAATTAATAAAAAATAAAAAAATATTTTTTATTTCTCAAAATTTAGGACTAACAAAACTAGGTAAGCTCTCTTTTTCTTTTATCTAACTCATTCTCCATAGATCTCTCATCTTGTCCTTATCTCATAATTCATCCATTCTTTTGAAAATTATCGTACATTAATCATGTCAAACTCAAAATTTTACGAGTAAAAAAAAAGTGGTCTAGGATCGTTTAATCTTGAAAAACAATTTCAATGATTAAGATTCAATCAATTTCGATAATAAATGTTATTATACTTGAATCATATTGATTTTTTTTATTGGTGTTAATTTTTTAATACACCATACAATATTTTTTGTTCTTTCCTTTTTGCGAATAATTGAACAATATATTTATCTCGAATATTATAAATTATAAAAAAAAAAAAGATCACCATGAAAGACTATTAAGTGGATTGCCATGACTTTTTAGATGAATGATATGGAATATTGCCCATTGTCTTTGCAATTATCCTAAAAGAATATGCTGTGGTGGAAAAAAAAATAAAAAAATAAAAAAATTCTAGTATATCGTTAATTGAGTTTTTAAATTTTATAAATAAAATTAATTGAGTGATGTAATTATTTTAGGATATATTAAAAAGAAAAATTAGATATCAAATATGTGACAAAATTTTTAAATTATTTATAAAATAAAAAATATATATGTTCGTTATATGAAAAACGAACTCAAATAAAAATATTATATATATATATATATATATTATTGGAAAAATGACTGGTGAAGCAAAAACAAACAGGTAGCATCTCTCTATGCTGTCATTGTCTAAGAACTTCACTGTCAAAGGGGGCAGCTTTGGGTTTTTTTTTTTTTTTTTTTTTATTATTATTATTAGTAGGCATCTCTCAGCCCACAGTTCACAATGGTTTTGGAAGCATTGGTGTTGGGTCAACAACTAGAAATAGTTTTTGGATTTTTGTGGATGATTTAGACCTCATTTAGTATTGTTATTGATACAATTTTAAAATCAAAAATTATATTTTATTATAAATATAATATTAATTAGATAAAAAAATTTTAACTTTTGCTATTTAAATCATGATTTGATAATTCAAACCAAAAAATCAAAAAATATAGTCGAATTTTAAAAGTTGACTTTTGGATTAAATGACTTTATTATCTTCACATCTCTACACATTTATTATTTTATACATATATTTTTTTTTTATATTTCAATTTCTCACAATACTTTTTTACAATAATGCTAAACACCTAAAAAATTTTAAATCACACTTTTTTTAATTTAATTTTTTTTCAAAAACAATGCTAAACTAACCGTTAGCCTCTCTCCATAAAGACGGACATCCGAGAAATAAGAAAATATATATATTAAAAAAAAAGTTATAATCTCCTAAGCAAGGCCAGACCTAATAATTTTGAATGTGATATAAAATATGATATAAAAATGATACATTAAATAAACTTATTTAAAATTTTAACATATTCAATAATTATGTTTATATTTATATAATTGATACGAAAAAAATAAAACACGACTTGCATATATAAATTATCAGATCTACCTCTACCTTCAATTTTTTGATCTCTTTGTTTATGAATAGACCAAATTTCATGACATCATTCTTCCTACTTTTGCTTTAATATCTTTTGGCCTCTTTTGCATTTTTGGCCACCCCACTCCCTTTATCTTCTTTACCATCATATTTTCCTTTCTCTTTACATGTTTTTCATTTTAACCAATTGGAGTAGTGTCCATGAAGAAAAACATTAAATAACATTCAATTCACCCATTCTTCTATTGGAAAAAGAGATTCCTATATTTGCTATCCTATCTTTCATTACAATCATTACATTATGAGGTTTATATATGGAAAGTAAAAAGAATGAAAAATCTTAACATATTCTTAATGTATCAAAAAAATTTAAGCTACTAGCAAACAATGATATAGTAAATAAAGGATATGATTTTATGAAACGATTATTTCACGTCAGTATATGTTATTTTTATTCAAATCATGTCACGTGTTCACATTCTTGAAAAAAAGTAAACTATATATTACATATTATATGTAATAATTATGTGATAAATATTTATTTTAGCATCTCATTAATAATTTTTGTAATAAGTAGTTGTTTTTTTTTTTTTTTTTTAAATATGAATACATAACATGATTTGAGTGGAAGAAACATATAACGATATGAAATAACCGTTTCATATAATCTTTTATCTTGTACAAAAATGCTGAAATATAAATTGATGTAGTAATCTCTCTACTTATTGCCTTTATCTGTCAATGAGATGATCTCTCTCCCATCTCATAAATATCATGGCCTAATACCAAAATTTAAATTCAAGATAAAATCTTAAGATTTAACCGTTGAGATATCCATTTTAGGGTAGATTTATTGCCCTTACTTATGTCATAATAACTTTGAAGTAAGAAATTTAAACAATATAAGGTAGTGAAAGTACATAATATATATATATTTTACATCCCTCACATGTCAAAATGTGTAATATAGAAAAAGGAAGTGTTATTTTCATGCCCAAAATAGCTAGAGCAATGGTTCGTTCAATCAATGGCATCGTAGACAGACCTGATAATATTAGACACGATACGATTATACGACATTGAAAAAAACTAAAACACGACACGAAAAAGAAACACGTATACGACACGAATATACGAGCATGTTAAAATCTATATAACATAAATTAATAACACGTTAAAATTTATATAAAATAAAATATTTTAAAAATAATTATGACACAAATACACGAATTTCTAAATCTAATCATAGATGAGAAAATAGAAAGGCCATTGGTACATCCTATACCATTTGTCGATACTAGGACAAGTGAAGTAACCCATCTCTTATTTCTATTTTGGGCTTTGTTTGGCTTCTGGCCCAAAAACCATAAAGATTTGTGAATGATTAAGGCCCAAAAACCAAGATTTGGATTTGGGCTCCTTTTAAATGGCATCAATTGGGCCATTGGTACATCGTATACGACACCGTTTCTCTTACAGAAGTAAAAGGGCAACATTTTCCCGCGAAAACCCAAAAATCTTGTGCCACGTTGGCAATCCTCGTGAGCCCTCAATCCACCAATAAAACTCCCCCAACCTCTGCTATATAACCCACCGCACCTCGCTCTTCTTGACATTCCATTAAATTTAGTCCCTTTTTTTCCCATTTCCAATTCCATCTTTTCAACGAAATTTAGGGTTAGGGATTTTGAAGATGAGTTCTACAGGAGGATCAACGAAAGGAGGGAGAGGGAAGCCGAAGGCATCGAAGTCGGTGTCAAGGTCCCACAAGGCTGGGCTTCAGTTTCCCGTGGGGAGGATCGCTAGGTTCTTGAAAGCTGGGAAATATGCCGAGCGTGTCGGTGCTGGAGCTCCCGTCTATCTTTCTGCCGTGCTTGAGTACCTCGCTGCTGAGGTGGGTTTTTAAAGGATTCCCGTTTTTGGGGTTTTAATTATCTCTAGAAAAAAGGTTTTTTTTTTGGTTGGGCTGTTAGCGTAAATCGATTGGGTGATAGGTTTTTGAAAAAAAATTGTGATCTTTTATAAGCTTTTAAGGCTTTGATTATTAGTTATTAAATCAATTGTGGCCTTGTATCTTACGTTATTGAATCGAGCTCTTATTTTTCGTTAATGTCTATTCTCTTAGTTCTAAACCTAATTTCAATTGTTTTTACTTGTTTCAGGTTCTAGAGCTTGCTGGGAACGCAGCGAGAGACAATAAAAAGAATCGAATAGTTCCCAGACACATCCAATTAGCAGTGAGGAATGATGAGGAGTTAAGCAAGCTTTTGGGTTCAGTTACTATTGCAAATGGAGGTGTTTTACCCAACATCCATCAGACCCTTCTTCCCAAGAAAATGGGAAAGGGAAAGGGTGATATTGGATCTGCTTCTCAGGAGTTTTAGGCTTTGTTTTTTTGGGTTTTTTTTATTATATATTTTTTATTATATAAAAAAACAGTTGATTAATATATGTTGTTTAGTTTTAGCTTCTTTGTTTTTTTGATCTTGGGCTTTGAACCCTTCTGTTATCTTTTAAGCAAAGTATTATATATCAATCTTTTGAGCAAAGCTGGTTTTTTTTTTTTTTTTTTTCGTTCTTCTCTGTCATTGATTGGAGAATTCAATCTGGTTTTGTTTGCCAACAAGTTTTTTGTGGTACATGAATTGATTAATGTATGAGAAACCAAGATTTTTGTGTAAATTTACTCCATGGTTTAAGCAAAGAATGAATCAATATTGGATTTTGCAGACTAGATGTAATCTTCATGTATTGCTCATTGGATCCTGCTCAGATGTAAAGGCAAAACAAGCTAAGATTTCATGTTGAATTAAAGGTTCTAATCATAGGCAAGTTACCTGCCATTTGTACATTTAAGTACAGAAGGCAGCATCGTTTTATTTAGATTAAAATTCTAGTTACATCACCAAACCTCTATACAATTGTGTGGAGCAGTAGATTGAGGGAAGTGTTACATGTCCTTCACTTTAAACACAGCAAGTAGATGTGGCAATTTGTGTATTTAAAGACAGCAAGTAGATTTGGTAATTCATGTATTTGTATTGTTTAAGGTATATTATATACTTATAAGCATTCTTTTTTGCTGTGAATCACATGAAAAAATTAGTAGTTGATGCTTAGTTTCCCATGTTTGATATGTGAAAATAGCTCCGAGATTACTATTGGTGTTTCATTTCATATACATAAGATTGTTGCAAAGATAGGGGTTTTTTGCTTTTCAAGTTTAGCTGATGTAGGCTTCTCTTTAATGTCATATGGCAGCTGCATAGGATTTTTCCTGTAGAGTTTATTTAACGCTACTTGGGATGATATGCGGTCAGAATTGTCTATCTTGTGAATTGTGATGATTTACGTAGTCCAAGGTATAGGGTTTGCGGTCGGTTTGAGGAGTATAAATTTGCTTGCAGGTTCCCCAAAGACTCCACACCTTGGATGAATTGAGATTGAATGGGGATATAAACTACATCTCTTCTATCACCAGTGGATGCAACTCTGGGTTCAATAGAAAGAAACCTGCAGCTTGCTGCTATCTTAGGAGGGGTTACTGCATGGAATGCTTTTAGTTTCAGCCTGCAGCAAATCCTGTTTATTTCTTTGGGATTCTTGTTTCTGTGGACACTGGACTCGGTAATTTCCTCATGATGTTTCGACTCATTTCATTTCGGAACTGTCCGCTGTCCCCTTCTTGATATCGACTTTAGAAGTTTATTCTCATGAATGTGTTTCATTGGCTGACAAGAGATTTCTAGTTCAGAATTCATTACTTTAAAACATAGATCAATTGGTTGACGTGCAGATAGTAATGGGGCAAAAGCTACTGTTTTCTACAACATGCTAGAGCTTTGTATAGTTTTCATTCAATGGAGGAGTTGGTAGCTTAGTCCTTGATACAGTTGGTCACACTTTCAGTCGAAAAGTACCACAACTGGGTTATTCAAGTAGGAACTCTCTCGTTTATTTTCCATATATTTTGCTCTAGTTTTGGTCACATATGATAGTTCATGAAGACCATGTGTAAATCACTTCATATATATGTGTTAATGCTGATTAGTCTTTCATATTGCTGAAAGACTGAAACTGATTTATTGTATACAACTTCTGTGCAGCATGAAGCTGGACATTAACTAGTTTGGAAGCTTTAAAGAAAGAAGGATAACTCAATATTCAAGCAGGAACAGCTTTTGTTGATTTCGAGTTTCTCGAAGAAGTAGGTTGTTTTTTTCAATATGTTGTTCACTTATGTAGCTTTCTTTTATCTCTGCTGTATTCCACTAAGCTACTGCTGCTGCTGCTGCCTCCCCATTCTGTCTTCAGTTTGGGTGGAGATAAGGGTTGCCTTGTCCAAGATCCTAGATGCTGACCCTTAATCCTACTTTTTCGAAACTGGAACGATATCCAGCCGAGCAGAAGGCGGTACCATACTTCAGTTTATTGTACCATAACCATAGTCATAACCAACTCACAGATTTACAAGTGACCACTTTGCTAGTTTTAGGAATAATGTAGTTTTCAGATTATCCCTAATGCTAGCACTTTCTTTTCCAATTTTCATTTCATGCAGGTCAATGCAGGGAAAGTATCAGCTACAGTATGTAGTCTACTTCTCACTTTTTCATTTTTTTTTCCTGCTCTTAAGCATATTAGATTTCAGACAGCCTCAAAAAAAAAAAAAAATGACAAGAAATTCTTATGATGAGAATGTTTCTGAACCAAACACTGAACAGGTTCTCATGCATAAGCTGCAGGTGTGGCAACTGAATATCTCTTATGCGGATATGCTGAGGGAGGCCTTGCTGATGTAAACAAGGTACACAACACTTGATAATTCGTGTATTCGTGTTGTGTTCGTATTATTTTTTCGTGTTGTGTTCAAAACTATTATATCTCTACTCAACTTCTATCGCAAGCTGTAGGAGTTTCAGTACTGATTGAACTTTCTGGTTATGGAGCAGTTGGATGTATTGCTCAAAGGCTTGGGATTCACACAAAAGAAAGCAGATTCCCAAGTTAGATGGTGTGGAGATCCGCATCCAACCTATGAGATATTTGTCCGTTTTGATTCGAAAATTTCACGGTTTTGTTCCACAAAAGGCGTCTCACAAGTATAGAGGATAATATCAATGATGCTTGACATCAAGTTCCAACTGGCTTTACTGGCTAACTTCTTTTTCATATTTTTTCTGTTTCTTTTTCCTACTTTTTCTCTTGACTTTTTGAGTTACATGAGATTGGATTTTAATGATTCTGTCAATATGGTATATCACTATATCTGTTTGGATTGCAAATAAAAATACTGTAAATTAGCTGATTGAGCTCTGCAATTTCTTCATAAATTTCAGTTCCAATGACTGAATATTCAAGGTTGCCATGATAGCCTTTATATGATGCTTAATTCTGTAAGATAAGATGCAAATAAACTTAGTTTGTTACATTGTTCAAAGTAAATTTGGTAATCCGTGTCGTGTCTTATGTTTTTTTTTTTTTTTTTTTCGTGTTAGTCTTGTAAATATAAGCACAATATAAATTAATAAATGTGTCAAAATTTTAAATACGATAAGTGTATTAAATATATTATGATAATTGTATTTAAATGTGTCGAGTTGTGTTTATTAATAATTTTTCGTGTTTATTATCATATCTAAAATTAATAAGTCCAAATTCAAAGTTGAAGGTTAAACTTATTACTAAAGAAATAAAAAAACTTACTCCTGGTTTTTCAAGATTAATAAGTTTAATTTACATTTTTTATTTTTAATACTATGAATATTAAATAATTTTCTTAGCCTAATTATCATTGGTTTTTTCATAAGAAAGAAATCCCATAAGTCAAATATAAAATATTTTGGAAATACAAGTAATTAAATTATAGTAGCAATTTTTATTGGCGAAATTTTCTTCAAATCTTGATTATAATTTTGGTATCTTATCCCAATTCCCAAAAGACCAATCACAATTTCAGAATCGAAATGATCCAATGAATAATATTCAGAAATAAATTAAAAAAAAAAAAAGAGAAAAAAAATGGTTTCTGAACATTTGTCCCAGTTCAGTTTATGTACTAAACAGTTATACTATGAAGTCAGAACAACATCCGAAAAACCGAACCCGAACTAGGAACCTGCTACAACTACAAAAAAAAAAAAAAAAATCAAAAAGTCAAACCAAGCTTAGCCCCTTAAAATCTAACAAAGTTTTTTCCACATTTTCTCTCTCAAAATCCCCTCTTTTTACCCTGTTTCAAAGACCCAGAAAAAAGCTTTTCTTTTTTCACAAAAATGGCTGCGTATTGGTTACTGATATGCCATGGACTGATAACTCTTACAGTAGTTGTTTCCTTCCTTTGTGGGCAGTGGCCTATCTTCCAAGGAACACCCATTAGCTCTATCCACCGTTTCATCACTTTCGGAGCATATCAATACTTCTTGTACTTCCATTTTTGCACTTTTTCTTTTATGGGTTCTTATTATTATTTATTTTATTTTATTTTGGGTTGTTTTAATTTGTTTCAGGAAGTTTGTAGGGGCTGTGTTTGGAGATAAGGGAACAAATTTGATCCTTTCTGTTGAGTATTTTTGTTGTGATAGGCCTAATCCTATCTTGCAGGTATAATTCTAACCAATTGAAATTATTCAATTGAAGCTGATTTCCTTTTCTCTATGATTTCGTCTTCTTGTTTCATAGCATGTTAATGAGTGAGTTTGAATGAATTTTTGGGTATGCAGTGCGTTGTAATTTTGGAATTTTATTGTAGAATCAGAATTGGGATACATGAAAGTTATTTTCTTTGGAAACATTAGAAACCAATATAGCATAGGTAATGATGTTTAGTTTCACTTAATTTGATGCTAAAACATTGAAGTATAAGCTTCATTTAGTACATTTATATGAGGAAGTCCTAGGGTGGAGGGAGAACTTGAAACTTTTGCATTAGCCCTTGTAATCCTCCAAGGACCCTCCAAATACATGGAAATATTGAAAAAAAATTGAACATCCCTGTGTCCGACGCTCACATCCGAGTCCGAATAACATAGGGAGTAACAACTGCTACGCCAAGCCTGGGTTGTTACATTGTATTATAAGATGATTGGCAGAGTTCTGATTGCTCTTTGATATTTGATTCATGGCTTCAGTTGATTGGAAACATGTGCATTAAATTCGATGAATGAGGATAAACTGAATAGAGGTTCTGTTCTGTCAAATCCCTATGTAAACTCCATTTAAATGTCGAAACTCACTGCTATCATACATGTATCAAATGTAAGAAAAACCTTTGCAATATTATAGAAACAACTTGCTTTCTGATGCAATGGTAAGAATACATGATTTAGACTATGTTACCCGGATTCGGAGGTAAGTGTTCGGATTCGGGTATATTTACTTTTTTCGAAGTTTTTCATATATTTGGAGGATCATACCTCCGTAATCATGTTCGAATATGTGTTGGAAACGAGTGCTTTAGGGAAAACGAAGAGTCCGGCTAACAGAGGATTTAGATGCCCAAATATTCTACCTTAGCTTTAAAAGTGTCCTACATTAAAATCCACCGTTGAGAAAGATGATCTTGTACTAAAGGGTTGTTTTATACAAGGTGGGGATTTTTCATTCTTATTGTGGTCAACCTTTTCTCTGACTTTCTCTTTGTGACAGATTATATACTTGGCAATAATTGGAACAACTTATTACATTGTAGCAAAGACGTCCTTTAGTTATATTCCTGGATACTATCTAAGTGGAATGCATAGGTATGTGCTAAGAAATGAGTTCTCTGCTGTAACCCGATTCCTTCAAAATGACCGTCTTCTCTTTTTTCCTCGGATTTTGTTTATTTTTGCAGGTACACGAGTTTGTTGGCAGTTGGTATCGGAATTCTGCTCTTTATATTGACTAGCTTTTCTGATCCGGGAACTGTGAAGGCCGAGAATGTTTCGCAATATCTATCTGCTTATCCGTATGACAATATCATATATACAGAGAAAGAATGCTCTACTTGTAAACTTCCAAAGTAGGTTTCATTGCTTTTGTGTCATATTTATTGGCTATGTTACTCGGACTCGGGTGCGCATACCCGTGTCCGACACGGGTATGTTCAATTTTTTCCAAGATTCCCATGTTTTTGGAGGGTTCTTGGAGGATCATATCCCCATACCCATGTCCGGATATGTGTTGGACACGGGTACTTCAAAAAAAATGAAGAGTTGGAGCAACATAGTTTATTGGTGGCTTTTTTAATTCTGTAAGATTGTGATGGGATTTTGCTATTGATCCAGACCTGCTAGATCCAAGCACTGTAGCTTATGCAATCGATGTGTTGCACGCTTTGATCATCATTGTGGATGGATGGTTTGACATCTTGATCTATTCTTTTCTTCTTTATTTTATTGTGTTGCAAGTCTATGTTACTCGGACTCGGTTGTGAGTGTCTGACACGGGTATGTTCAATTTTTTCCCAAGATTTCCATGTATTTGGAGGATCCTTGTAGGATCATATCCCTATACCCATGTCCGGATATGCGTCGGACATGAGTGTCCGACATAGATATTTCAAGAAAAATGAAGAGTCGGAGCAACATAGTTGCGAGTTGTTCTATGTACAAGATGTTAAAAAAAACTGAATCTCATTTGATGTCTACTTAAGATGGTGTTACTTATTGCAGAATAACTGTATTGGAGAGAGAAATACTCGATACTTCTTGGCTTTTCTTTTATGGTGAGTTCTGCACTATTTATCAGCAGCTAGCAATGTATATTTTTCATTCTGTTTACTTAATTTCCTTTTACATTTTTGTTCACCCTTTTGCTGGATTAGATACTTAGGGTGGTAATATTCACTTGGAGAACATGAGCAGCCTCTAATTACTAGGTGGAAACCATCCATCACTACAGCCTTTTCTGTCAATTAGTTGGGTCATATTCAAGGTCTATGTTGTTCCGATTCTTCATTTTTCTTAAAATACCCGTTTCCAGCACCTGTGTCTGACGCATATTCGGACATGGGTATGGGGATATGATCTCCCAAGAACCCTCCAAATACATGGAAAAACTTAGAATAAATCAAACATATCCGTGTCAGACACATACCCGTGTCCTACAGTCACACTCGAATCCGAGTAATATAGGTCAAGGTTTTGTCATTAACTATGATTGGAGCTTTTGAACATCCAATTTCCATTACTACAGCCTTTTCTGTCAATTAGTTGGGTCATAGTCAAGGTCTATGATGCTCCGACTCTTCATTTTTCTTGAAGTACCCGTTTTCAGCACCCGTGTCTGACGCATATTCGGACATGGGTATGGGGATATGATCCCCCAAAGACCTTTCAAATACATGGGAAAACTTAGAATAAATCAAACATACCCGTGTCCGACAGTCACACCCGAATTCGAGTAACATAGGTCAAGGTTTTGTCGTTAACTATGACTGGAGCTTTTGAACATCCAATTTCCATTAATGTAAGCTTGTTGTAAGTATCAAGGTTGCAGTAATTTTGGATGGAGTGATGATCTAAATCTAGTAATTGAGCAGTGTCTGCTGTTTATCCTTTAATATAAAGCGCTTGTTCATTTGTGGCTTTGTTTGAGATTGAGAACACTGCTTACTTGTCCATGCACCTATATTGCTCCGACTTTTCATTTTTCTTGAAATACTCGTGTCCGACGTATATCCGGACATGGGTATAGGGATATAATCCTCCAAAAACTCCAAATACATGTAAAAACTTAGAAAAAATTGAACATACCCGTGTCAGACACATACCCATCCGACACTCACACACGAGTCCGAGTAATATAGCCATGCACAACTTGTCCTGGTATATGAGTTACAACATAAGCTGCTTTTCCATTTTAGTTTTCAAAATTCATGTTAGAATTCATATTTAGCATTCTGCAGGCATTTCCTTCTTTGCATGTACGGGACAATTGCTATTGTATTGATTCTTGCTGGACGATTGAAAGAATTGAGAGTTGTATATATTTTAACAGGTAAATCGATTCGGACTAAGGTTTTTCTAGTTTCTTAATGATCTACAGACTAAATGTTCCATGCCATTTTCTTCGTTTTTTCCAGTTTATTACGGTGTAGATAATTCTTTTGGCAGTTTAGCTCCTCATATCGTACAGGTGAGTGTCATATATATGCTATTATCTGAATTTTTGCTAAGAGTTATATGTTGCTATGACTTTTCATTGTTCTTGAAGTATCCGTATCCGACATCCATATCCGACGCATATCCGGACATGGGCATGGGGATATGATCCTCCAAGGACCCTCCAAATACATGGAAATCTTAAAAAAAAAATTGAACATACCCGTGTCGGACACTCACATCCGAGTCCGAATAACATAGATCCCTAGAGTTATTGCTTGATGTGAGGTTAACTTCCTATAATGTCTTCATTATTTCGAGATATTTTCTGCGTTAGGTTTTGGTTCTTGCAGTAGATCTTTCTGAGTTCAATAAATTGTCATTTTGGTTTTTTGCAGTGGCTGTTAGGCTCGTATAACACCCAAATACTTCTTATGGTGTTCATGGCTATAGTTTCTCTCTTGTTGGCGGGTTTCTTTGCATATCATGCTAATCTTTGTCTCACAAACACGACAACAAACGAGGTAAGATCTGTTTAGACCTTGTTCAGTTGTGTTGCTCCAACTCTTCATTTTTCTTGAAGTACCCGTGTTCGACACCCATGTCCGACGCATATCCAGAAATGGGTATGAGGATATGACCCTCCAAGAACCCTCCAAATACATGGAAAAACTTAGAAAAAATTGAACATACCCGTGTCGGACACATACCCGTATCCGATACACCCGATTCCGAGTAACATAGTTGTTCAGTAGTTTGTTACCTTAATTTGAGTTTGTGATCAATGGTTATTACCTTAATTTGCCGAACCAGCCTTGACCGAACATAAACCTCGAAATAATTGGCTCTGCTGATTAAGTTGTTAAAGAAACCATGATACTAGAAACCTATGTTGCTCTGACTCTTATATTTTTTGAAGCACCCGTGTCCGACGTCTATCCAGACATGGGTATGGGGATATGATCCTCCAAGAACCCTCCAAATACATGAAAATTTTGGAAAAACTTGAACATATCCCTGTCGGACACATACCCGTGTCCGACACTCACACTCAAGTCCGAGTAACATTGCTAGAATCGTATGTTCTAATGTGTCTGAAAATACAGACTTTCAAGTGGCAAGACTACATAAGCTGGCAGAAGAAACTGAGTGAAGCAAGAGCGAGTACTGCAGCACTGAAAGCAAACATCACTGGGATGAGTAGTAATGAAGGAAAGCCTCAAGAGAGAAAATGTAAATCCTTCTTCAGAAGGTCCCCTTTACCAGATACTGAATCCGTTGTAAAGAATAATGTATACGATAAAGGATTCTTTCGCAATTTCTACGAGGTCGTTTTTCCAGTTTCGACAAGATCATCGTTTTTGCAGACGAAATCAAAATCCGGCTAAGATTGTCGAATGTTAATGCGTATTCATTCACTCGGCTTCCACTCTGATCTTTGCTTTACTTCTGATCATCATGTTGTCTGCCAGAAGTTCAAGATTGGATGATCACTTTTAAATCTCAAGGTTTGCATTCGAAGCATTAGTCCATTATACAGCTTCTTGATGGCTTAGTATTATTGTTCTGGAAAAGGGAAACCCCATACATGTTATTTTGTAAGAACAGCATTGGAGACTAAAGAAATTAAATTTCTCTGGTTTTTTGACATTTTTACAGTCTTAACTCTTCAAGAAATATGCACCAATTGACGGAAAATGAACATGGGTTTAACTTAATTAGTTCATGTAATCACCTTTAAAAGATGACATTCAACAGGTTTGAAATTCGAATTTCGAATTTCGAGCATCTGCAATCTCTTCTTTTGTCTATTTTTTGGCTCTATTGTTTCCCTTCACTTTGATTCTCTGTTTGCAAACCAGTTCTACAGTTTTCCTCGTTGACTCTTCGATATCGAATAGAGTCGACAGTCCCATTTCCAAGCATCATACTTTATTTTGTTATTGTGGAGAAGCCCTTATTTTTATTTTGTTTTAGTACAGAGGCCGCAGTATAGAGATTGAAAAAGAAATTGTAGATGTTGGGATTCGAACTTCAAACTTGTTGAATGTTATCTCTTAAGAGTGACTGCATGAACCAATTGAGAAAACAATTCGGATTCGGAGATGCCTTATTTTCATTGCAGGATGAATTGCTCTACTTAGGTATATGATGCTGCTAAGTTAGCAGCAACATTCCTTGGATTAATCCAAAGGGTTATTTCACTTTCTAGTCTACAAATGTGCTTATAATTAAACAGTTGCATTTTCATTTGTAACTTAAATTGTCAGTCTTGAATATTCAGATGCATGGCACTCTAAAATTGCAAACATGTACGTCACCTCTTAAAGGTGATTGTATGAATCAACTAGATTAAATCCCGATTTAAAACCCCTCTTTTCTCAAATTAACGATCAAAATGCTTAAGATCCACACATTGCTAAGGTGTATTTGTTGAGGCTAACACATGCTGCTGACATACTTGCCTATTAACAGCTTTACCAATTCCCGTAGCTTAAAATCCACACAGCTCAGACCTGAATTCTGATGCACACATATGCTAGGATCTACCCTGAATGCACCACCAGTCAAGAGTACTTAGCTACCTTGTTTAAACCTATGTTACTCGGACTCGGGTGTGAATGTCGGATACGGATGTGTTTGACATGGGTATATTCAATTTTTTTAAAAAGTTTTTCCATGTATTTGGAAGGTCTTTGGAGAGTTATATCCTCATACCCATATCCGAATATATGTCGGACACAGGTGTCGGGCATGGGTACTTCAAGAAAAATATGTTAGGCTCAGACCTGAATTCTGATGGACACATATGTTAGGATCTACCCTGAAAGCACCACCAGTCAAAAGTACTTAGCTACCTTGTTTAAACCTATGTTACTCGGACTCGGGTGTGAATGTCGGATACGGATATGTGTTTGACATGAATACATTCATTTTTTTTAAGTTTTCCCACGTATTTGGAGGGTTATATCCTCATACCCATATCCGAATATGCGTCGGACACGGGTGTCGGGCACAAGTACTTCAAGAAAAAAAAAAGTCGGAGCAACATAGGTTTAAACCTTTCACCTGCAATGCAAAGGTGCACCAAATGCCTTCACAGAGTAGAATATCGAAATCATAGAAACTTCGAACCGAGGCACAGGTGGTGTTCATTAACTTATATCCAGAATACAAGCAACAAATATGATGACCTGAATCTGGAATTTCCAGTAAAACAATGGTTGCTAATAACCCTTTATGCCCACTAACTCTAAACTACTCAAAAATAACAACTACTTGGACAAAAGAATCTTCATTTCAAACTACTAGATGATTTAATTAAGCACCGACTAACCATACTTTGGGCAATTGGTGTTGCAGCAAGCAAATTGGATCCAACAAAGTAATATTTTAAAAAATGACCGCCTTTGAGGACGCTCGACGATGTCAATAGAGAGAGAGAGTTAGTTACTGGTCTTGCAAATATCCGTTGTCCTCCAAGTAAGAAACTACTTCCCCTGCCATAGCTCCTGGTGTGGGGCAAACTCCATCTTTCTGATTTATTTCTATCTGGAAAGGAGCTAAATGATTATCCATTTCATAATTTGTAGAAAAGATAGCACCATTTGGCTCATAAAGATAGCCTAACCTATGTTGCTCCGACTCTTCATTTTTTCTGAAGTATCCTTGTCCGACGCATATCGGGACATGGGTATGGGGCTATGTTACTTGGACTCGGGTGTGAGTGTCGGACACGGGTATGTTCAAATTTTTCCAAGATTTCCATGTATTTGGAGGGTTTTTGGAAGATCATATCTCCATACTCATGTCCGGATATGTGTCAAACATAGGTGTCGGACACGGATACTTCAAGAAAAATGAAGATTAGGAGCAACATAGGCATGGGGATATGATCCCCCAAGGACCCTCCAAATACATGGAAAAACTTAGAATAAATCGAACATACCCGTGTCCGATACTCACACCCGAGTCCGAGTAACATAGACCCTAACTATCATCTCAATGTCAATATTAATAGTTTACATAGTCAACTAAACACATACCTCACAGTTCAGTGGCGGTTCGTAAGGATCATCAATGCCAGTAAAACCTATAATAATAACACAATTAATTGTTAAGTCCTTAAGGATAAGGCCATTTACTTTATTAGCCAAAAGTAAAATGATTAAAGTATCATTATTCCTTAATTAAAAACTTAAATGTCTCAAAAGTCAAAACTCTTTTTGTGTATGGGGAAGTAGAGTAAAGATCTTGAATGCAAACATAACATATCCAATTAGAAAAAGAAAAATATAGAGGTTATCAGATCCAAAGTAAATTTTTGTCTCAAAAGATCTTCAATGCAACTATTCAAACATAGAGGTTATCTTTCTTCAGTTCATCCATTAAAAAGAAAAAAAAAAAAAAAAAACTTTCACAATGAATTTTTATGTGATAATATGGGGAGAGGAGAAAGGAAATAAGGCGGCAATTTCTGTCAACGAATGTCCGAAGGCAATTGGTCGAACCTTTAATCTTTCCAGCACGTGCAAGCTTGTAAAGACCTTTTGAATCTCTCTCTTCACACAATTTTAGAGGCATGTTCATGAAAACCTGAAGATGTACAAGGAAAGGTATTTTTCAACTTAAGTAAAAAGGATAAAAGGAATCAAGATGAGAACCAAGCAAAAGGGGTTTGCCTCTACAAAATTAGCATCCGGCAACATTGCACGGCATGCATCGCGGTCTTTCCTATATGGAGATATTAGACTGGCAATGCAGATTAAACCAGCATCTGCAAAGAGCTTTGCAACTTCACCTAAATAAGATGCAGAAAACATTAGAAACAACTCAAACAAAATGCATCAAAGAAGAATTATGCCATAACCAGACCTTGATCTCTACCAAAACAATATCTGAATTCCTGTAAGCCATCTAGTCATAAAAAAACATTCACATATGCAAATTTATCTATGTTATGTTTGGAAACATGAATTTGAAAATTTTGATTTGGATTTGGAATTCATTTGCTATATAAATTGTGAGAATGAAATGCATATATTATGTATAAATTAGTTGAGATTCAATATGATTATATATTTGAAAGGTATAAAAACATGAATTTCAAATTCACAAATAGCTATAGGTATTTCAAATTCACCGCTAAATAGGCATCCAACAAATCCATGGATTTGAAAAATGATAATCAATGTTATATTTACATGTGTTTTATTACACATTATACTATTTTTGAAATCCAAATCCATCTTTTGAAATCCAAGTTCCCAAACGCAACCCTAAGTAATAGTAATGGTACAGTGTTTAATAATTAGTATGTCCAAACTTCATGATGTCCATGTTTACTTGTTACAATTAAAAATATACGCATGAGTGATAAGTTCATAATGTTAACCAAACTTGAGCTAAGATTTGCTGCCATATATTACATATCTTGCTTGCCAAACAAAATTATTTACACACAACAAACTCTTAACTGTAGGAGACTTCTACTTCACAAGAGAGTACTTACCAACCCTGCGTATATTTTCTGTTCGATCTTCTGCTTTGAAACCAAGATCCTTGTTTAATCCATGCCGAAGGTTGTCCCCGTCAAGTACGTAAGATAGCTTTCCCCTTGTATACAGTTCCCTACTTAGTGAACATGCAAGTGTGCTTTTACCTGAACATGATAATCCAATCAAAGAAGAAATTTCTCAAATTCAAAGCCAAGAAGAAGCAAATCAAGCTGCTAAAAACATTTTACTTTTCCAGAAAGGATAATTATAATTCAGAAGAAAAAAAATTAGAAGCACATAGGAAAGTCCATTTGATTATAAACCTGATCCACTGAGACCTGTGATCCATACAACACAGCTCTTTTGGTTAAGGAGCTTCTGCCTTTCAAGCTTCCCAACTGGTGATTCTTGCCAAAATATATTGGTTGAATTTCCCACAGTAGACATCTTAAGTTCTGTAGTCTTTGATTCTCTATGTATACAAAGTAAATCCAGAATTGGTAACAGCAACCAGATAACTACATATTAAGCTACTTGAAATAGTATGAGAGATTGAGAGGTTTAAACTTCCCATTCTATATGTTGATTCCAGAGGCCTAAAATCCAAAGCAAAATACTCTAAGGTTGTGTTTGGGAACTTAGATTTCAAAAGGATAACTACATATTAAACAATATTAAGCTACTTGAAAATAGTATGAGAGACTGAGAGGTTTAAACTTCCCATTCTATATGTTGATTCCAGAGGCCTAAAATCCAAAGCGAAATACTCTAAGGTTGCGTTTGGGAACTTAGATTTCAAAAGATGGATTTGGATTTCAAAAATAGTATAATTGTGTAATAAAACACATGTAAGTGTTACATTCATGATTATTTTTCAAATTCATGGATTTGTTGGATGCTTATTTAATGGTGAATTTGAAATACCTATAGCTATTTGTGAATTTGAAGTTCATGTTTTTATATCCTTTCAAATATACAATCATATTGAATCTTAACTATTTATACATAATGTATATATTTCACTCTCACAATTTATATAATAAATGAAATCCAAATCCAAATTTCTAAATTCATGTTTCCAAACATAACATAAACAAATTCATAAAATTCCTCTCTTTTCTTTTTGGAAATCAAGGTGTTGAATGATATATAACAGCTGATTTTCCTTCTTTTTTTTCACTTTATTCACATTTTCCTAGTCGTATTTGGCAGCCACCAAAATATGTTTTAAATTGATAAAAACATGTTTATTTCTTCTTCATTCTTTCATCCTTTAAATAATAATGGGGACAGGAAATCTCCACCATTAAACAGCCAAAGAAACTTGCAAAAGAAAACCACATAAAATGCAATTTTTTTTATCTATGCAATGATCAAAGATGCCAACTTTTGTTATTTAAATAAAACTAACCATTTCAACCCTTAAATATTCCAAAGACTTTGGACAAATTAAAAACCCAAATAAACCCAGTAAAAGAGTTCCAATGATCCTAACACTGATGACTTCTATAACCAAAAAAAAGATGAAAAATTTGCAAAAGACCCAGAAAACAATGCTTCATCATATACATATAAACATACATGTAAACAAAAAAAAAAACACATTATTTATCATATTTCCATATTTTTTTTTTCTTGTAATTCAGAACTACCCATCACATGAAAGTAAGAGAGAAAGATATTGGCAGGTACCTGAGAAAGAAAGAAAGAAAAAAGCCTGTTGAAGTTGAAAGCTTTTCAAGTTTTCTGTTCTTTTTTTAAGGATTAAAGTTGAATGAAACAAAAGGGAGAGAAACTGTGTGTTTATTATGTGAATGGAAGATGAGATGGCAGGAGCTGAAGACGGCATAGACATAGGAAAGAAGAAAGGGAATCAGTTACTTTTATTGGAAAATTAATTTTCTTTTTTTTTTTTGGCATTTTATGTTTTTATTTCTAGTTGGAGAAAAAGATAATAGATAGAAGGATTTTGCTAACGAGTGTCTTTAATATTTAAGGTTAGTTAAAAATATTATTTATAGTAATATCATTGTATTAAATATAAAAGTTGATAATTTTATTTATCATTTTCAATGCATTAATTGAAGATATTATTATATTTAGTAACTTTAACAAGTTCCCTTAGAACACTCGTTAGCAAAATCCTACATGGAAATAAGCTTGTTTTTGTAATAGACCTTTTCAAGGGTCGGGCTACTTGTCCAAGTCCGAAAGTCTACCTATATTTTGAAGGGTTTGGATAAAAATATTAGGTCCGAAATATGGGTTTGGGCAAAAAATGAGGTCCATTTAGAAAATGGCTGGACCTTGGCTTCAACAATCAAGGTCCGAGTCCGGCCCGGCCTGTTTTCATTATATAATATATTATTTTTATATTTTATATTAAATAATTTATATCATATAAAAAATAAATATAAATAATATTATAATGTAAACATTTAAAAATATGTTAAGTTATTCATATTTTAGAACTTAATAAAAGAAGAAAAAAAAAAGATAAAATGGGCGGGCTTAAACGGATTTGGACTATCCATTTACAAATATGAACGAACTTGGGTAGAATTTGAAGTCCATATTTCGGGTCGGACTGGATTTGAGCAAGTATATATGGTATTGATACCATACCTAAACCCGACCCATGAACACATCTATTTTGTAAGGCTTAACAAATAAAATCTTTAAACTAAAATTAAATTTTCATTCAAGTTTTTATTGTTTTATAGTAATCAATTAAACTCTCAAACTTTTACTTTTTATCTAATTGAACTTTTAATTGAACCGAAGTTGATTAAGGGCTACACAATCACGTGGCCAATGTAACTAATTTTCCTCCAATCAATAGTTTAAGTAGGTAAAAATAGATGTTGGAGAGTTCAATTTGATTAAAATAAATATTAAAAAATTTAATTGATCGTAATAAAACGATAAATGATTAAATAATAATTTGATCTTAATTCAAAAGCTTTTTTATATTTAAGCTTTTTATAATTTTTGGATTTTTTTAAAGGACACATCCATATAATAATAATAATAATATAGTTATAGATACAATATATCTCAATTCTCAAAGTAACCAAAAGAATTAATAATAATAATAATATTATTACTATTTACTATTTATTAATTCAAAATTTTCAAATTTTTATTATTTCATTTATAAATAATTTTTTGTTATTGACATTTTCCATTAAATATTCAAAAATTTGAAAATTTATAAATATTCAAAAATATGTACTAAATATTATTGAATATTTATAAATTAAAATTTCACAACATAATAAAAGTAAAAATAAAAAAAGTTAAAACGAAAATACACTAATTTTGAAGAGAGATAATGGATTGGGCTAAGACCATATTATTGGGTCAAAATCTCACAGAACAGGATCCAAATAGGGCCCAAATTCAAATAAAATCCGAACGACATTCACCATATCCTCCGTTACCGCCAGTCAAATTACCATTCCTCCTTCACTGAACTTTCCCAACTCCAAAATGCTAAAAAACCTTAAAAAATAAAAGACATAGATTTCCTTGTTTCAAATCCATGAACCATAATGCAGTCGCACCTTTTGGTGGGACCCACTCCCATCCACGGCTTTTCCTCCAACTCCTCCATCTCCAACGGCGGCAACTCCTCCATTTCCGCTTCGCCGTTCAACGGCAACTGGAGCCACCCTTATAAACACCACCCGCGCAAACCCCGCAACCGTTGGGTCCCACCGCCGTCATCGTCGTTTACACCTGCGGCTGGAATTAACGGCGAGCAGAACCATTATTCCGTACTCGGCGTCGCACGGAGTTCTTCCTCCGCTGATATCAAGCGAGCTTATCGACTTCTCGCTCGAAAGGTAATTAACATTTTTTTTTTTCAATTATTTTAACCAAATTTATGGTTGAAAGGTTTTATACCTAAAATTGTTTTTAAGGTCTGGAAAATAAAAAAATTGAATCTTGTGAATTAACTGTCGAAAATTTTCATGTAAATTGATACTGCTTCCGAGTTTGTGAGCTGTAAATTGATTATTTGTAGAGGTAAAAGGCTCGAAAAATATCTCTTTTTTTAAATTTTTTCTATTTTTAGAGCTAGTACGAGGTTGAATTTGTTATATACCGATGATTTATATATTTGTGAAGTTATATGAATTACAGTGAACTTATTATGATTCGTGAAGGAAATTTATAGAAATGGGTTTTGAATTTAAGAACTTTTCATAATACTAGTAATTTTCTTGGATATGGAACTCGTTACTATTTCTGAAGAAAAATCTTGATATGCAATGGTTGAGTAACCTTTGGATGCATAAAAGATCAACATGAATCTTATCTTAATCTATAAAAAATTAATAACAAAAAGAGGTTTTTCTTTGAATCTTTGGATAGAGTTAGAGGACATGAGGCATAGGTCGAGGTCGTTGATTTCTTTACCAATTAGTTGATGATATTATGAAAGCTTGAATTTGTATTTCGATTTTTTTCCCTTTTTCCTAGTTAAGAAGTGTCTATGAAATTAATTTTGTTATGCTTCGTGTATTTTCATGTTTTGATGTTAGTATCATCCCGATGTTAGCAAGGATTCACGGGCTAGTGAGGTATTCAAGAGCATCCGTCATGCTTATGAAGTGAGAATTCTATATATCCTTGTTACCTCATGATTCATTTTATTTGCTGATTTTTAGTGTTACTATAAGCTTTAAATGACCTTTACTTTGATTTGAGAGGATCTCGTTTTGTACTCTGAACAAGCAAATCTTTGTAATTTTGGGGTAGATGCAGGAAGACATCGGGGCTTTGCAATTCTTTGGTGGGATGGGTGTAATAGTGTACAACTATGTTGCTCCGACTCTTCATTTTCTTGAAGTATCCGTGTCCGACGCATATCCGGACATGGGTACGGGGATATGATCATCCAAGAACCCTCCAAATACATGGAAATCTTGGAAAAAATTGAACATAATCGTGTCAGACACATACCCATGTCCGACACTCACACCCGAATCCGAGTAACATAGGTGTACAAAACTATGAATAATCGGAACTCTGTTACTTAGAATGGTAGAAATTTTGGGTTGACAAGCACAACAGTGTGTGTTTTTCAAGCATGAATGTGGCTACTCTATGCAAAATTGCTAAAGGGTAGGATTGTGTCCAGAGCTGCTTTCCCAGGATTCAGCTTTGGGTCACTAATCCTAATGCTTTCCTTTGAGTTCCTTAAGTATGACCAAAGAGTTACTTTTAACTTCTTATCATGAAAACTTGCATCTGCTTGGGCTGTTATGATGGATTTGTAGGCCATGGAAATACTTCCACTAAGATGTGAAATTCCTATACAGTAGTAGTTATTATCCGCCTTTTCCGAACTACTTCTGATCCACTAACTTCCTTCCTCTTCATTTTCACACTTCCTTTTTTTCTTTTGGGTTTATATCATGTTTTTGAAATCAATGACTGATATTCTTAAGCATTTTCCTTTCCGAACAGGTATTATCTAATGAAGTAACAAGGATTCGCTATGATCGTGCACTTACATTTCAAGAGGATGTTGGGAGGTCATATAAAGGAAAATGGAACTATAGTCCTGAGTTTGAAGATGGGGTTAGGATCTATAGGTGGGCTGAAGTCAAACGAAAAATGCAAGAAAGATTTCGAGAACGGTATAAGGTAAATGAGGAGTATTCAACCTTCTATGAAGAAACCGATGATGAGGACGAAGAAGAAAACCTGCAACAAGAGAGAGGCTCGTTTATTGAAGTTATAAAATCCGCTTTCATAACTCTGTTTTTACTGCAGACATTTGGGTCTCGTTTTTCTCTCACATTCAGTAGCCTAATGGCTCTACTTGATAAGAAGTTGGATGCTGGATATAAGATTGGTTATGTAATTGCATGGGTTTTAGGTGGGAGAGGCGGCGTTTTGCTAACTTTATGTCTTTCCTTTGCAAGTTGGGTTTGTGGGAAAACAAGCAGCAGTGTAGTTGTTTTGGTGGTTGTAGCCATGTGGGTTGGCTCCAATCTTGCAAGATATGCTCCACTCCCTCAAGGTGCCCTCCTCACTCTTTTGTACATGTCTATCAAGCTTCAAGTTGATTTAAACTAATGCTTTCATAACCTATGTTACTCGGACTCGGGTGTGAATGTCGGATAGGGGTATGTGTCCGACACGGGTATATTCAATTTTTCTAAAGTTTTTCCATGTATTTGGAGGGTATTTAGAGGGTTATATCCCCATATCCATGTCCGGATATGCGTCGGACGCATGTACTTAAAGAAAAATGAAGAGTCGGAATAACATAGTTCATAATATCATTTGCTACATGCACTATTTCTTTCTTTAACAGTTTGGTTTTGTACAAATGTTTGTTCTATTGAAATGTAATACAAAGGGCAATTTGTTGGAAGAAAGAAAATTTCAAGAATGTGGATACTAGTTTCTCTCTCCTTTTTCTATTTCCTTTCTGTTATTATAATTCCATGACTGGTAATATACTTATCTGTCTCCTCTTGCAAATTGAACTAAAACCTAATCCTGAATTTAGTGAAGATGAATTTCAATTTCCATTCATCAATTCAAGAAACAATTTTTGCTGGAAATTCAGTTATTCTAGCAAAGATTCTACTTGGATAAATTGCATTCATGACACGGTATAAATCTAGAAGAAGTGAAAATTTCATCTTTTTGGATTCCAATTTTCCTCCCTTTGAAAAGAACAAGAAAGAATTCTCATGTTCCTATAGTACAGTTATTGATTACAAAGGAAAAAAAAAAACCCTAAGTTTGACATACTTCTACACTATGTCAAAACTTTTAACATGTTCGTGATTTATACAGTCACTTTTAAAAGATGATATTTAACAGATTGAGTTTGAATTTCAATATCTACAATTACCACCTTTGTAAAAACGAACTTTTAACAGCTCTTAACTTTTTCATCATTCTTCAATTCCTTCAGATTCCTCCACAAATACCTCCCACTAGCCATGTCAACAAATACCCAGAATCCATTCTGAACCATCTGAAATTCAAGAATATGAAAGTTAGAAACCAAAAGGAAAAGAACCAAAAATCAAGAAAAAAAACAAAAACAGAAACCTAGAAAAAGGAAAAAGGAAAAAGGAAAAAGGAAAAAACATTTCTGGAAAAACAACTATTTCAACACATACCCTTTTGGAACTCAATTCTTGTTTATCTTTGGCAACTATCTTCTCAGAATCCTCAAAAACTAAGCCGCCGTCGGCGGCGGCGATATCAGATGACGAACGTACCGTCCTCCATGCAACATAGCCTGCTAAAACTGCTGAGAAAAACACCAACAAGAACCTCATAGGACACATTTCTCTTCTTTCTTTTTTTTTTCAAAACAAATGGAAGAAAAAAATCCTCTGCCTTGGTTTTTCTTCAATGAGATAAACAAAAAATAGAAGATTCTAACAATCCCAAACTTTTTTTTTAAAAATTTTCTTCTTTTGTTTCTTTTGTTTATCTGACGACAGATTGGATTTGTTAACAATGGAAAGAAATGGTAGGAATTTTGTTTTTTAAAGGCAGCCTTTATGTCAAAAACTATATGCTATATGGAAACCGTGTTGTTGGAGATTGAAGTTTTCTCCTCAAAAGCTGACCAACTACATTAACAACAATTGGTCAACATTTTACTTTTTCAGTTGTGTTTTGTAGGAAAATAAAATATTTCTAACTAATTGTTTGGAGTTTCTTTCTAGATTAACCCCAAAAATGAAAAAATAAAAACAAGAACAAGAACGAGAACGAAAACGAGCCCTAGTTTGTCAGATCCAACCACCCAAATCTCCTAAGAGAATTTTTTTTTTTTTTGTTAATATTGTTTGATCCCCACAATCCATATTTCTCTCTTTCATTTTATTTTTGGGTGTTTTTTGTCTTCTTTTAGGTTGAAATGGATAAATAAGTTAGATTGATCCAATTGTGCTTATTACTTGATTTAGTAATTTGTATATACTACATATACTTATTGTGTTATATATTTTTTTCGTGTCAAAATCATTAAATATATCAAAATCTTAAATACGAATATAATACATATATTAAATATATCGTATCATATTTATTATATTATTTTTGTATCTATTAAACGTGTCATATTTTTATTGTATTTTTATATCGTATCCGAATTTATCGAATCAATTTATCCCCTCAATTATGAATTTTTCTGCACGAGCAAAAGTTGACTTATTTGCCTTATTGGATAATACGAAGGGCTAGTTTAGCATTGCTGTTAGAAAAACCTTGGGTTGAAAAAAGCTCGAGTTGGAAAAAGTGTGTTTATAAAGTGTGGTGAAAAAATGTGGTTTAAAATTTTTTAAGTGTTTAGCATTGCTGTGAAAAAGTGTTGTAGGAAATTGAAATGTCAAAAAAAGATATGTTTAAAATAATAAAAGTGTAGAGACGTGAGGATAATAAAGTCATTTTATCAAAAAGTCGGCTTTTAAAGCCCAAAAGCTATATTTTTTGACTTTTTGGTTTGGCTTTTCAAACCATGGTTTTAACAGCAGAAGCCAATTTTTTTTATCTGTTTAGCATTGCGTTTGCGGTGAAAAATAGCTATTGACCTCAAAAGTTATGCCAGAAATAATGTTAAACGATGCCGAACCCAATTCTATTAGGTTGGGCTCATAAGTTAGGGCTAAGACCCTTCTTTTGGGGGCTTATATAGATGTCCAATGTAAAGGTTCCACAAAGTTGTCCAAAACTGCAAACTTTAGTTAATTACTTCACTTGCTCTTTGAATTTTTTTTCCCCTTTTAATACTTATTAACATAACCAGCTTGAGAATTCAACTTCAAAATATTAGGGCATCCAAAATGTTTGAATTTGAGTTTTATTTGAAAATTAAACTTTTTACTTACAATCGCATGATCTGTTAGTAAAGTGTTAATTTACTAGTTTCAGTAATCATAATTCAATCTTCGATAATTTCAATTATAAAAAAAATTAAGCTTTATTCATAAATAAATGGGGATTAAGCTTTTTACTAGTGAATATATTGAAAAGAAGCACACTCCCAAGTCTCTTTCCTAATTGTAAATATAAAATATCATTGTTCTTATCATAATGATATTTAATCAAAAAGCAATATTAAACTTTAAATAACTCCAATTTAATTTGATATTTAGGTGCAACAAAGTAAAAGATCATTATTTCTTATGAAGTGATGAATCACACTTAATTTTTTTTTTAATAATGTCAGTTTAATGTGATTTAGGGTTCATTTGAAAGTTAAGAGTTCAATCATAAAACGACATTTTCAATACGATAAGGGTGTCTCTCACTAAGTATTCAAATGGATCTTTAAAATGCATGAAATCTAGGAGTTCAATTATAAAACGACACTGCTAATGGGGTAGGGTATCTCCTACTGAAATCCAAATGAACCCTTAAAATGCATGAAATCTTAAGTGCTAATCTTAGTAAGAAGGAATCTATATATGGGGAAAGAGGAATATTTATAGATTCTGATTGGGATTTCCACCAAGATTCTTTTCTAGTGCTTCTCCTATTTTTGTTTCATTAATTTCTTACATCATCTTGCCCCCCATAAACCCCAATTGTTTTTACTTGTATATTGTTTCTTCTTGTTAAAGTTCCAAATAACTACAATAAAAATTTGATTTCCTCATTTGGATTTTAGTTGACATTATTGAAATTGAAAGTTAAAGAAAACCCAAAACATGGAAAAGAAAAAGAAAAAAAAGGCACCCCTAATTGAATTGTGGGTTTAGGACAACTTTATTCCATCTTCTTGTTTGAGTAGGACTCTTCTCTTGACTATATGTATATGTAGGTCCATGAAGAACAAATTAGGGAATAAAACACCACCCTGGATAATGGGAGCTCAAATTTCATATCAACATTTATCATTTGTGAAGTTTAAATACAAAATTATATATATAATTAGAAAAAAAAATGTAAAATTATTTAAAATCTAGAAAATTCTCTTTTAAGAGTTTGTATATTCATGCATTATGACACCTTAGAAATATTTTTTTTATAAAGAAGATCGTAACTTGAGATAAAGAAAGGGTTACAGATAGACTTGCTCATGGGCCGAGTAGAGTCGAGCCGCGACCCGATTTTTTTTTCATATTCTTTGCCCAGGCCCGGCCCGGTAGGTCCGAATTCATTGTTCATCGGATTAAAAAAATATTTTTTTTAATATATTTTTATAATTAAAATAAAATAATATTATTATAATAAAAAAATAATATTCCGAGTCGGGTCGGAACAAAAATATCTTGTCCAGGCCCGGCCCAATACGGCCCGGGCAGCAGGTCTAGTTACAGATGATAACCAAAGTTTTGAAGCAAATTATTAGGATATTATCATCAAAATCCTCCTATCCCTATATATATATATATATATATATATATATATATATATATATATATATATATATATCGTCACAATTTTATGCGTCATACTATTGAAATTAACCTAATTATATATGATTCTACACTGCACGTAAACATGAACTTTGAGTGGATGATAGGTAGGCCTTAGTGGGGAACCACTTTCTATGTTCCTTTTATCTCCTAATAATGCATTGAAAGAAACAACAACAATTCTCTTATATTGGTTTAGTGTACGTAGTGGAATTTATTCCTTTTGACCCTCTATCTTCATTGGTTCAATATTCTCTTTTTTTTTTTTTTTTTTTTTATAAAGTAAATTGTCGCATGGAATAAAAGAAAATGTTAGAGATGTTGAGATTCAAAACTTACCATTTTTTATATTCCTTTTATCTCCTAATAATGCTTTCAAGGAAACAACAACAATTCTCACATAGTGGAATCCATTCCTTTTGACCTTTTCTATCTTCAAATTGGTTCAATATTTTTTTTTTATAAAAGAAATCGTAATATGAGATAAGAAAAATTATTACGGATATTAAAACTCGAAGTTCGAACTTATTGAATATCATTTTTTTTTTTGGAAAAAAAGAAAAAGTTAGAGAAATCACAAATTAGCTTTGAAGGCTAAAGTTTTATTCTAGAGAACATTTTGTGGATGAGATCAACTTTAGTAATTGAAGAAAAAAAAAAAAAAGGAGAGATATATAACATGACATTATAGATATCTATATATAGTCTTGTCAAAGTCAAGATCATTTATAAGATTATAATGGTAAAGGTATAACTTTAATTAAGGTGGAATACATGCCTTTTGCTTAATTTTTCTCAATGATTGAATCAAAAAGATTTGTGGGTATTATTTATTGCATATATTTTGTTAACGAATATCCTCTATAGGTATTTTTTAAAATTATTATATATATAATAATATCTTTACATCATACATTATAAATGATAAAAAAAATTATCCATTATTATATTTAATATAATATTATTACTGTAAATAATATATTAACTAACTTTAAAAAATGTTCTTAAACCACTCGTCACTAAAACCATTATTGTATTTTTTTTCTTTGGATAAGTTAACATTTCATTTATGGCATTATTTGTATATTCAAGGAATATTGGGAGCATATAAACCTGAAATTTCAATGATGTTAATTACTTATAATTTGAATAGTTGACAATTATAGTCTTTATTCTTAATGAAGCAAGTGGATTCTTAACTCTATATGTCAAGCCATAAATAGAAGGGAAATTAGGTATATATATTTTTTGAATATTCTCCAAAGTTTCATCACAAAACAAAAATCAACAAGTATTCCAATCTTTCATTATAATATCATACTTGAGCTTAATTATATAAGAAATTATCTCATCCACATCTAATTAAAATTTTAGGTAAAAATTAAAATGTTAAAAATATGTAAATCTACATCGTATTTAGACCAGCTCAAGAGTCAGGTAGCTCGCCTGATCCTAATTATTGTTTATGTAATAAAAATTTATTTGTTATTTAAATTTAATTATAAAAATATATAAATATTAATAAAAATTAAAATTTTTAATATGTAGAAGTTTGCATGAAAAGTTGTAATTCCCTTGAATCCTGACTAAGGGGACAATTTAGATTTTGTTTCATTTATGTAATTCAACAATGTTTGCATATATATATATATATATAATATAAACAGTGAAAGTTTCCCTCTTCAATTTTTTTAGCAAGGTGGGGGATTACCATTACAGTTTTTAAAGCAGTTAGCTTTGCTTAATGGAAAATTAAAATAGAATTAAGGAGGAAAACAGTGAGGTGTGAATTGTGAATCTGTTGTTCTATGCTACGTTAGTCGGATTCTTTATTTTTTATTCTTGTTTGACACTTATGTTCGATACATATTTGGACATAGATATGGAATTGATCCTCCAAATATATAATTTAAAAAAAAAATAAATATATTCATATAAGACACGTACTCGTATCCGACTCTCACCCGAGTTCCGGGGTAAGATACAACGTATGCATATTTAAGAACTTTGATGTCAGCTTCACTAACTCTTTGCAACTTTTACAGCATATCCTAGTTGCAAGAGGATCAGCCATGCATGGACTAATGGTTCCTCAGTTCAAAGACAAAACTCTTTGATCACTAATTTGTCATGATCGAAAACTCTTTACCACTATGATTTTTTCTTTTCTTTTGATTGATCTCCACTCTCAGTTTCAGTCCTTTTAATTTGCTGACGATCAAAAAAAAGAAAAAGAAAGCAAAGATTTTAAAACCCTGAAAAAAAAAAAGAGCTTTTCCAGCTCTCAAATCCATGCCCATGGCCACTACTAATTAATTCATGTCATTTAGTGTTGAAAAAAACTTACATTTCTCTAAAAAGTTTTCCAAGAAATTATTAAAATCCAAATGGATTTCGCGTTGGATTCACGTACTTGATCGAAAAACAATTTGAGTTACCAACATTTTTGTGTCTATATCCACTTCAGATTATTCTCCTTTTTCCCTGTAAGCAAACAGATTTTTTTTTTTTTTTCATTTTCTTTAAAAATCACTTGATTGAATATGAGCTTTGTAAGGAAGATGGCTGTATCTGGTGTAAGGAATTTACGGATACGGGTATTTATCCGACACGGATATGCTCAGTTTTTTCCAAATTTTTTTTTATTTTTATTTATATATTTGGAGGATCACGGGTATGCTCAATTTGAGTTTCCAACATTTTTTTGTGTATCCTATCCACTTCAGATTATAATTCTCCTTTTTCCCTGTAAGCAAACAGAAAATTTTCTTTACTTGATTCAGGAAAATGGTTGTGTCTGGTGTAAGGAAAGCATCATATTCTTACTTGTAACATACTGAACTGTCGATTGACAGGCACATAAATATCCAATTGTCTTCAGAATTTTTCAGAATTTACAGTTTCTGCAAAGCAGAAATTTGGTGGATTTCTTGGCAGGAATATGAATCTGATTCTTTCTTTGGTTATTTATTCTTTGATTCAGAGTTAAACTTTGGCTTCACTTTCACTCCTTTGTTTGAAGAAGCTGATATCAAAATTTCAAGTATCCTGAATTTCAGTAACTCAGGTAAGAACTCTGATAGTTTCTGACATTTTCTTGTTTCTTAATCTTCTCTTTATGATATGTTATGTCCTGAAACATAAGATATTTCAGTTTCTGATACTGGGAAATGTTGGGTTTTTTTTCTTCTTTTTTTTTTTGGCAATTTCATTGTTTTTCTCTTTGTGTGGGGTGCTTAATATCTATATTGCTTCGACTTTTCATTTTTTTTTTTGAAGTATCCGTGTCCGATACCCGTGTCCGACGTATATCCGAACATGGGTATGAGGATATGACCCCTCAAGAACCCTTCAAATACATAGAAAAACTTAAAATAAATCAAACATATCCGTGTCCGACACATATCCGTATCCGACACTCACATTCGAATCCGAGTAACATAGCTTACTATAAATAGCAATGGAGCTAGGAGAATTGGGTTTTTAGGACAAAAATCCCATTTAAAGTCCTGCTTTATCTTCTAATAATTTCTATTTTTATCTTTGTTTTTTTGGAAAACAAAAATTGGGTGGTAACTAAGATGATATCAAGACCAACTATATTGTCTAATTAAGCAGAACAAAATGAATTGTTAGTACATTGTAAATCCTTTGAATTTATTAACTAATCTGTTCAATAATTCCTTGTTGAAGATATTCCCTCTCCTATTTCTTTGAAAATGAAAAAGGAAGTGAAAGTTCAAACCAAAAGGGTCTCAAAATTCAAAAGGAAAAAATTGCAAACATGTCACCTATATTACTCGGATTAAGAAGTAAGTATTGGATATTGGTATGTCTCAGCTACGATTATGGTCAAATTTTTTTTTTTTTATGTTTTCTCATATATTTGGAAAATCATATATTCATATCTGAATATGTATCGGATATAAATGTCGGATACGGATACTTTAAAAGAATGAAAAATTCGGATAATATAATGTCACTGCATTAGGTTTAGGTACCCTTTTACAAGTTTTCTCCTCATCAAAATGCATAGGTTCTTTATAAGGAAAATCTGTATTTTTTTAAGTAATCTTTTAGTATCATAATTTTTTTATTTTATTTTTGCTGTATGTAGATCTCAGAATATTTTTCTTTGATTTTAGTCACATGGATGTGTTAGTCTTTATCCATTTAATCTTATTTTTATATTTAAGATGTGAAGATATACTTGACAATTGACATAGATAGCTAATTTTTTTTATAAAAAAAAAATAGAAAAAATGAAAGAGTTGAATCATGCAGAAGCATATTCTTGGAATATTTATATTTGTTTACACATCAAGCTTGCACTAATTAAAATCTTAAGCATTTTCCTGTTAAGAAATTTGTTTCTTCATCCATATCCATCCTAGCTATCTAACTGGTGGCCAACTTGATAGCTTAGTTAAGCTTCTATCTTATTATTTAAGAACCCTAATTGAAAATACTTTATATAATCAATGTCCATGTCAATCTGAAAATTGCTTAGTAAGCCTTAGGATATTATCATGTTTTGTTCATGCATCTTACTTCCTTTTTTTTTTTATAAAAATTATTATAATTTTATGATACATGAATTTTCATTATTCACAAAATGATAGTCAATAAGAAACTGAGATTACAAAGATAGGATACCTTGTCTTTGTTCTTTATATTTATATTACCCAGACTCGTGAGTGTCGAATACGGATATGCGTCCAAAACAGATATGCTTAATTTTTTTTAAAGTTTTTTCATATATTTTGAGGAATATATTCCTATACCCGTATCCGAATATTATCGGACACATGTGTTGGACACGAATACTTAAAAAAAAATTAAAGAATCCATATAACATAACTTTTTATTATCCAAAAATGGAGAATGCTAGGCTAAATGCAATTGCTACCTGACTTAACAATTTTGCAGTCTCTTTGTAGTTTATCCAAAAGAGGATAGAAAAGTGAAATTGTTATCTTCTTGGAAGTTGGATTTGATTTGGTTAAGTTGGTTTAATGAAGGCTAAACCAGTTTGAAGACAAATTAAAAAAAATCAAATCAAATTCTTGAAGTTGTCTGCTTAAAACTTGGTCATTGCATTAAGTTAACAATGGAGTAATTTATAAACTACACAAAGCTCAATGAATGACAGCAATCAGAGGGACCACTAAATAACATTACATTAATCTTATTGAAATTCTGATCTAAATTCAAAAACGGAAGGATTTTGACTTAATGGACCTCCTCTACCCTTCAAAGGAGAGATAAAATTCATGTGTTTATTAATATTAAGCTAATAAAGAATTTTCCTGAGGCAATATAAAATATCAGATGTAGTAATCAAGATCACGGATTTAAATAACGATCACAAAACGACGTTATAATCGTTATTTTTGCGGCTTCGGTTTAAGATTTAGTATTAAATGCCAGAGCATATAAAAGCAGACACTAAAGATCAATTTGCATTTTAATAATGAAAGGTTAGGCAGCAAATCTTGCATGTCATAATAATTAGCTGTAAAATGCTGATATAATATGACAAGTTTTAGAGTTCTAATCTGTTTTCTTAAGGTCATGATTATCAAGTTTTGGTCATGTTTTTTCCATAAGGGAAATGGTTTAAATTGATTCAATAAGCAAGAAAATCTTAATCTTCTCATTATTATTATTTTTTTATTTTCTCTTCAGAAAGTGTTAACTGCTAAGAAGAACAATGAATGCATTAGTGGCAACAAACAGAAACTTTAAGCTGGCAGCCAGGCTTCTTGGTTTGGATTCTAAGCTTGAAAAGAGTTTGCTCATTCCTTTCAGGGAAATAAAGGTGATTAAATTTCTCTCTTGATTTGTTCTTCAATTTTCTCATTTTCTTGTGATTCTTTAGACATTCATTTGGAAACATTATTGAACATTGAAGTAAAAAAAAAATGTATCTGTGAAGGGTCAAGAGGACTTAAGAGATAATGTTCCGATAATATGCTATAGTTTGACGGACCTATGTTACCCGGATTCGGAGGTGAGTGTCGGATACGGATATATGCCCGACATGAATATGTGTCGAACACGTGTATCGGACACTGATATTTTAGAGAAAACGAAGAGTCCGAGTAACATAGAGTTTGACTAATTCTACTTATATGCAATCAACTACTCATTTAACCAGTAATGCTGGTCTCTGGTAGATTTACTTTCTTCCTATGTTGCTCCGACTCTTCATTTTTCTTGAAGTATCCGTGTCCGACACTCGTGTCCGACGCATATTCGGACATGGGTATAGAGATATGACCCTCCAAGGACCATCTAAGGACCTTCCAAATACATGGAAAAACTTAGAAAAACAGAACATACCCGTATCCGACACTCACACCCGAATCCGAGTAACATAGCTTTATTCTACTCTTCTTCTCTAATTGATTTTGAACCTATCTTGCAGGTTGAGTGCACCATACCTAAAGATGATGGCACTTTGGCATCTTTTGTTGGGTTTAGGGTTCAGCATGACAATGCAAGAGGCCCCATGAAAGGAGGAATCAGATATCACCCAGAGGTTGTTTATATTCATTCTGCTGTTTAAAAATCTTCTGAAATGTGACTGATTGTGTCATTTTCTCTTGTTGAAGTTTCTTTGACAAGTAAATTTAAATTGACAAGTGAAAGAAATGGTTGAAAAGTTAAGAGTAAATTACTGATTCAAGATTCTCTCTTCTTTATTACTACTTTTTATACAGTTTGCATCTATGTTGCTCCGACTTTTTATTTTTCTTGAAGTATTCATGTCCGACACCCGTGTCTGACGCATATCCGGACATGGGTATGGGAATATGATCCTCCAAGGACATTCCAAATATATGAAAATCTTAAGAAAAAATTGAAAATACCCGTATCGGACACATATCCGTGTCCGACACTCATACCCGAATCCGAGTAACATATGTTTAGATTCTGATCACCCTTTGAATAATGTAGGTGGACCCTGATGAAGTGAATGCTTTAGCACAACTAATGACATGGAAGACTGCAGTTGCCAATATCCCATATGGTGGGGCTAAAGGTGGGATAGGATGTAATCCAGGAGAGTTAAGCATAACTGAGTTAGAACGGCTTACTCGAGTTTTCACCCAGAAGATTCATGACCTTATTGGAATTCACACAGATGTTCCAGCACCTGATATGGGTACTGGTCCACAGGTACAATATGCCTCAAACTATGTTATTCGGATTCGAGGATGAGTGTTGAATACGGATATGTTTCCGATACGGGTATGCTCAAAATTTTCCAAGTTTTTCAATATATTTGGAGGATTATACCCCCATACTCATGTCCGAATATGCGTCGGACACAAATGTCGGATACGGATACTTTAAAGAAAATGAAAAGTCCGGGTAACATAGGCCTCAAATATCTCATTTCTATCAGTTTTCCTTCTACATTTGTATTGGACTCTTCATTTTCTTTAAAGTATCTGTATCCGACATCTGTGTCTGACACATATCTCAGTTATGTTAGTCCGACTCTTTATTTTCTCTGAAGTACCCGTGTCCGACATCCATAACCGACACATATTCGGACATGGGTATAGAGATATGATCCTCCAAATATATTAAAAAGTTTAGGAAAAATTGAGCATACCCGTGATGGACACATACCCGTATCCGACACTCACCCCCGAGTCCGAGTAACACAGTATTTCGGATATGGATATGGGATATAATCTTTCAAATATATGGAAGAACTTTTTAAAAAATTGAGTATACTCATGTCGGACACGAATTCATATCCGACATTCACTCCCGAATCCGGGTAACATAATTGGTTATAGTATTTGAAAAGTGAACTTTGGAACTGATAAATGGTATGTTCTGTTGGTTAAACAGACAATGGCATGGATTCTAGATGAGTACTCCAAATTCCATGGCTATTCACCTGCTGTAGTGACTGGCAAACCAACTGTAAGTATATTCAAAGAGAGAGAGCATTCAACTTCACATTGTATTTAATATTTATGCTAATTTTAAGCATAGATATTTATGCAAATTGACTTTCAGGATTTTTCTTTCTGAAATTGAGGATATTATTAACACTTAATAATATTACCCTTTTTTTGCTTTAGGATCTTGGAGGATCACTTGGCAGAGATGCAGCTACTGGTAGAGGAGTGCTCTTTGCTACAGAGGCCCTTCTTAATGAGCATGGAAAGTCCATCTCTGGACAAAAATTTGTAATACAGGTACACAAATGCACTTAAAATAATGACTTTTTTGCCCCTTAAAAGCTATGTTACTCGGACTCGGACGTGAGTATCGGACACGGATATGTTTGATTTATTCTAAGTTTTTTCATGTATTTGGAGGATTTTTGGGGATTATATCCCTCTAATACTTAAAAAAAAAAAAAGAGTCGAAAAAGTACCAGCAGCTATGTTGCTTCGACTCTTCATTTTCTTGAAGTACTCGTGTCCGACGCATATCCGAACATAGGTATGAGGATATAATCCTCCAACGATCCTCCAAATACATGAAAATCTTGAAAAAAAATTAAACATACCCGTGTCCGACACTCACACCCGAGTTCGAGTAATATAAAGTACCATGTCTTAAAATGGTGAATGTAATTCAATTTCAGGGTTTTGGAAATGTTGGTTCTTGGGCTGCTCAACTCATCCATGAAAAAGGTGGGAAAATTGTTGCTGTAAGTGATATCACAGGAGCCATAAAGAACAGCAAAGGAATTGATATTCCCAGCTTACTCAAACATGTCAAAGGAAACAAGGGTGTCAAAGGGTTTCATGGAGGGGATTTTATAGATCCCAAATCAATTCTGGTTGAAGACTGTGACATACTCATCCCAGCAGCACTTGGCGGCGTCATCAACAGGTTTCTTTTTCTGCAATAGACTTGTTCAAGGGCTGGACTATCCGTCTAAACCCGAAGATTCGTCCATATTTGAGAGGGCTTAGACAAAAATATTAGGTTTGAAATATGAGTTTGGGTAAAAAAAAAATAAGGCTGTTTAAAAAATGGTCGGGCCTTGGCTCCAACATTCAAGGCCCGAGCCCGTTTTCAAATTAAATAATATTTTATTTTTATTTTTATATATATTATATAATTTATGTCATATAAAGATTAAATATATAATATTAATTATTATAGTGTAAACATTAAAAAATATGTTAAATTGTTCATGTTTAAGAACTTAATAAAAGACTAAAGATTAAATAAAAAATAATATATATATTTTTAAAAATATGGGCTAGTCTAAATGGGTTTGGACTATCCATTTACAAATATGGACGGATTTGAACAAAATTTGAGACCCATATTTCGGGCCGGACCAGATTTGGACAAACAAATATAATGTTGATACCATACAATGGGCCTCTATAATTTGCAACAAGATTATTTTTTTTTTCTTCTTTTTAATGTTTCATTGATGCAAATGAGTTTGATTGAAACTAAATGTTTTTCCTTTTGATCTTAATTAAGGGAAAATGCAAATGATATTAAAGCCAAGTTCATTATTGAAGCTGCTAATCATCCAACTGATCCAGAGGCTGATGAGGTTATTGCTTTGAAGTTTGCAATTAGATAGTTATAATTAAGTAAAAAAGATGGCAAACAATTTTATATTATCTTCTTCTTTTACTTGCAGATCTTGTCAAAGAAAGGGGTTGTTATCCTTCCAGACATATATGCAAATTCAGGAGGAGTCACTGTTAGTTACTTCGAGTGGGTGCAGGTAGCATATTTTAAGCTCTTCTGCTTATATTACAAGCACATAAACATGTAAGATAATGGTCCGATATTAATATAAGTTAATGATCCGATATTTACGGGATAATGCCTGTTATCTCCCGTAAATATCGGACTATTATCTTACAAAACAGTATAGGTGTTTGTTCATATCTTGTTTACACTTTGTTTAGAAGAATTGAGTTAGCATTCTCTCTGGAAACTTGACTGCAAGAAATTTTTCAGAAGGGATTCATGTCCGTAGCTTGGGAATAGGGGAAATGGTTGTAGATTTTGGGATTCGAATCTCAGATCCGCTGGATGTGACTTCTTAAGGGTGACTGCACAAACCAATTGAACTAAGCTCTGGGTTTGGGATTCTTGTTTTTCACGTGTCCCAAGAATTTTTTTCAGACAGACAAAGATTTGTTTTCCAATGCTAGCAGATTTCTTCACATTTATATGTACGTAAGGAAATGATGGTGATGATTTTCTATGTTACTCGGATTCGGTTGTGAGTCCCTATGTTGCTCCGACTCTTCATTTTTTTAAAATACCCGTGTCCGACACTTATGTCCTAAGCATATTCGGACATGAGTATAAAGATATGATCCCTCAAGGATCCTTCAAATACATGGAAAAACTTAGAATAAATCAAACATACCCATGTCGGACATATACCCGTGTCCGACACTCACACCCTAGTCCGAGTAACATAGGTGAGTCCGGTATGTATCCGACACGGGTATGTTCAATTTTTTTCAAGATTTCCATGTATTTGGAGGGTTCTTGGAGGATCATATCCTCATACCTATGTCCGGATAATACATTGGACACGAGTGTCGGACACAAATACTTCAAGAAAAATAAAAAATCGGAACAACATAGATGATTTTGATAAGGAAACTTGCTAATCTGGCTTGAATACCGTCCTAGAGTAATGCTAATTGGGTCATTTCTCCATTGCAGAACATTCAAGGTTTCATGTGGGATGAAGAGAAGGTAAACAATGAGCTAAAGACATATATGACCAAAGGATTCAAAGATGTGAAAGAAATGTGCAAAACCCACAATTGTGACCTCCGTATGGGAGCCTTTACTCTTGGGGTTAACCGCGTTGCTCGGGCTACTGTTCTTAGAGGTTGGGAAGCATAAAGATGCTTATGCTTTGCTGGTTTTTGAATAAAGATATGGAGGCTATTATGAGGCCCTTGATTTCTTGTCCACCATTGTTGTAAAAACCTCATTCATGTGAGGGAGCTTCAAAAGAAGTTCTGCCTTTTTTATTTGTTGCCTTAATGTTGAATTTTCTGCCTGTTTGGTTCCCCAGAAAATGTTTCATTACTGAGCATATAATATATGATACTGATAAGGTTTATGGCAATAACCCAATGATAGTGGTCTTGAATTCTCAGCAGAACAAATCTAGGTTAAAGTAGATCTGTTCATTGGTCGGATCGCGACCCGAAACTTTTTTTGCTTGTCCAAGTTTAGGTTACTGTTTATTTGTTAATAAAAAAATTAAAAAATCATTTTTAATATTAATATATTTTTATAATTAAATTTAAATAAAAATATTATTTTTAATACACGAACAATAATTCGAGTCGAACCGGGTCAGCCCAAATCATCAAATTCCTATTTAAACCCGATTCAATACGTGTCAGACCAAGTGAGCTACCCGGCCATGAGCATGTTTAGGTTAAACATGCTAAACGCAATTTCCATGAACTGACCAGCCCTGGCTGAAACCTATCATGAAGGATATTCATTGCTTAACTTGGTTTAAGAAAATCTGTTGCCATCATCAAGCAATTTAGTTTACCACCAAGGAAATTCCTGGAAAATCTTGGAACTTTTGGTTTTTAATGACCAAAAAGCTGAACTTGAAGTCAATGGAACATAATCTCATCCTCTATTATTCGAATTCGTAAATGTAATGTCAAATATGAATATGTATCCGACACGGATATATTTAATTTTTTCTAATTTGTTCATATACGTAGAAGCTCATACATCCATATCCGAATATATAATGGAACACAAGATTTCCGACTAAGAAAAACATTGCAATTCAATTGCAGCCATTTATGATAATTAACAAACAACTGATGTACATACTATCTCAGGTTGGCTCAGGGCTTAGTTCCAACTCTCAAATTCTATTAATTCTTTTTTCTTTTCTTTCTTTTTTTTTTTTTCTTTTTTCTTTTCCCCTTTTTACATTCACATATGAGGAGATTTATAGCAGAAATAACCCCACTCATACTCAACTCAAGACCAAAAATACCTCAACAGCTTTCAAAATTTGAGCTTTAAATTATTTTTTCTTTTTTTTTTCTTTTTGGAGTATGTCACAATGTACAGTCCAGAATTAGCAAACTGTCCTCCCATAACAAATTGATGCAAGGTAAAGATTTTTGGCCCATTTTTCCTGCAACCATGAACAATCAATCACATAAGATAAAAACTCCATAAAACAAGAGGTAGAGCATATATAATAAAAGAGAATAGGGGCAAGCAAGCAACACTTATAACACACTGCTAATGGCTTAAAAGAAACAGGTAAACCTGATAATTCGTGTATCCGAATCGTGTTCGTGTATTTTATCGTGTCATAATCATGTTTAAGATATTTTATATTTATTTAACTTTGATACAATTAATAATTCGTATAAATAGATTTTGAGACATTCATATATTCGTGTCATGTCGTGTTCGTGTTATTTTATCGTGTCGTGTTTTTAGTTATTTTTTTCGTTTTGTATTCGTGTCGTGTAATCATGTCTGTCCAGTATTGCCAGGTCTAGAAACAAGGCTTAAAAGAGATAGAAAGGAGCGAAAATAGGGATATACCTACCTATGTTACTCGGACTCGGGTGTGAGTGTCGGATACGGGTATGTGTCCGACACAGGTATGTTCAATTTTTTCTAAGTTTTTCTATGTATTTAGAGGGTCGTTGGAGGGTCATATCCTCGTACACATGTTCGGATATGCGTCGAACATGAGTGTCGGACACGAGTACTTCAACAAAAATGAAGAGTCGGAACAACATAATACCTACCTTTACATGGGTGCTCGGAAAGGCGGATGTGCGCAGAGTTTCCTGAGTTTCCTCCATTTTTCGTTTTGGAATGCTCAATATGAAGGCAGCTTGATCTGCGGTCGCAGCCATAGATGTTATTCTGTAACCACTCTCCCATCGCCTATGTATTCCGTCGCTTGGATACAAAAAGTCAAGCTCCACAACCTTGAATCATTGAAATAAATATAAAAAGGAAGTATAATCAACTACTTTGGAAATCGAGGGCGGTGGAAAACCTATGTTACTCGGACTCAGGTGTGTCGGACACGGGTATGTGTCTGACACGGGTATGTTCAATTTTTTTCAAGATTTCCATGTATTTGAAGGGTCCTTAGAGGATCATATCCCCATACCCATGTTCGGATATGCATCGGACATAGGTGTCGGACACGGATACTTCTCAAGAAAAAATGAAGAGTCGGAGCAACATAGTAGAAAACTGAAGATGTACGAAAAGATGAAAAGAAAGGAATACCTGATCAGAGAATCCAGAGTTCCTTGACATTACCACACCCCAGCAACTCCCAGCAGTTGTCATTGATGTTACATGAAAGCCTTCTTTCCACTTCTTATTTATCCACTTGTAGGGAAAAGATTCGCTCAATTTGTACGACTGTTGGGTGTAAGGAGTTCCTACAAAGTCACAGAATTTCTTAGTAATTAGGGTGGTCAATATCTATGTTGACCCGACTCTTCATTTTTCTTGAAGTACCCATATCCGACATCCGTGTCCGACGCATATCCGGACATGAGTATGGGAACATGATTCCACAAAGATCCTCCAAATACATGAAAAAACTTAGAATAAATCGAACATACTCATGTCAGACACATACCCATGTCTGACACTCAGACCCGAGTCCAAGTAACATAGGTCAATATAATTTATGTGTTATAGATGTATAAGAATCTCAAGCATGCTCAAAACACATTGCTTTAGCCAATCTCAGCTTGCAACCTGAAAGCTTGATATTAAGTATAATTTCTTGCTAAAGGTTACAGAAAACAAGCCTTAATTCAACAGTTTTTTCGCATAATGCAACTCGAGGATACGAGCTCTAGGCAGACATGTAAACTTATCCATATTTTACCATGAACGAATATGATTAATCTCATGAAGCTCTAAATGTACATGAGTGCAGCATCATGGCAGCAATTTCGGTAAGCTGCACATTAATTGGAAGTGTCTTGACCCTCCAGGCTAAATTGTAATACTATGTTACTCGGACTCGGGTATGAGTGTCGGATACGGATATATGCTCGATACGGCATGTTCAGTTTTTCTAAGTTTTTTCATGTATTTGTAGGGTCATATCCTCATACTCATATCTGAATATGCGTCGGACATGGGTACTTTAAGAAAAATGAAAAGTCAGAACAACATAATTGTAATATATGAATTTAATCATGCATGACTACGGTCTCAGAAAACTCAATGGCACTACTGAAAAAGTCATTTTATCTAGTTTCAAAGTAATCAAAAAGGAAATATATTTACTAGGTAATTACCAACCTTTTGACATAACAACCAAGGAACTCCCATTATTTGCTCCAGCTATTGAACTAATATAATAGTTCTTTTCCCACTGCTCCATAATCCAATCCTGATGAAATAAAATTGATATTAAAGTAAGGAGCATGTCAAAAATGCATGTAACCCAAGCACAAAAACGACAGGAATTAATTGTTACTCGAAATCGAGTATGAGTGTCGGATACGGGTATCTGTCCGACACGGGTACGTTCAGTTTTTTCCAAGTTTTTCTATATATTTGGAGAGTCCTTGAAGGGTCATATCCTCATACCCATGTCCGAATATGCGTCGGACACGAGTACTTCAAGAAAAGTGAAGAGTCGGAGCAACATAGGGAATTAATGCTTTATAATAACCTTGTGCAGAAAGACCGTTGACAATTCATAAACCTGGGAAGAAAAACCTGTTCCCGCATCCATAATCAGGGCCCAGAGATTAGTCGATGAAGCCACACAACTAATAAATAATCCATCTTCATTACCCTTATCTACATGCTGACGCAACCTCGAATCTGCTACATTGTAGTGATATCTACAAGATCGATAAAAAGTTAACAGTTAGGATGAACACCATTCAAGAATTACCTGAAGATGAACAAATTCTATGCAAAACAAATTTCGTACCTCACGGCTTAGTATCTCATATTTCACACAAAGTATGCACCGCAAAACAAACATCAAAGAGTTGGCAATCTAATTTTAATGGACCACATTCAAGTTTGAACAACCAGTCACTATAAGGGTCTTTTGTCATTTACTTTTAACTATTGCCAATCACTATATATGTTTCATCATCACATATGAGAAGAATGGTGCCCCAGCTTTGCATGGTCACCTTTCTTTAAAAAAAAAAAAAAAATTAATTTAAAATTTAATAGTATGATAAATAATCCGTCCATTTAGGTTCATATAGGCCCGGTTAATCTTCAAAAAATATTGAAAAAATATTTTTATATTAATATTAATATTTTAAAATATATTTTAAAATTAAATTTAAATAAAAATATTTTTATTAATAAAATAATAATATGAATCAGGTTGGGCTGGGCTGGCTGGGACTGGACCTTAAGATCCTTATCCATGGCCCGACCCGTGACTCATGAGCCTTGTGGACAACTCGGTCCATGGACATGTTTATAAGCTAGTAACACACCATAAAACACTTCACATTTTCACAACAAAAAAAAAAATTAAAAATCACGTGTTAATCTCTCATGAATCACATGGCAAACAAAAAAAATAAGTGTATTGTAGTAAATTTACATGTATTTAGTTTTTATATATAGTTATAGATTTAACTATAACTATAGTTAAAATTTACTGTGAAGATTCTCCAAGGGGGCTTGCTTTTATATTATAGTTAATAGATTCTCCAAATATGCTATAATATTACTGTGAAGATGAAAACATGATAAAATGATGAGATTAACTCACTGCCAGAATAACTTATAGCAAATCTTGATCATTCATACCAAACTTACAAACAACATCCAGGAGTCGAGACTCGAGAAATAACCAAATGTTTGAGCAGTTCATGATACAAGCAAAAGTAGAAATGAACATTATATATAACAAGAAAATGCAACTTTACCTCTGCTTCATAGGACAACGTGCATTGTAAACAGAAATCCACTGAGTAGCAGGACTACCTAGTCGTACTTTTTTCTTAGGTTGCTCGTCTTCTTCCAAATTAATGACTGATCTTCCCCGCTTTTGCCCAACCTATACAAAAGGCAACAGAGAAAGGTTGTTTAATTCTATGTTGTTCTGACTCTTCATTTTTTTCAAAATACCCGTGTCCGACGCATATATTCGGATATGGGTATGGGGATATGATCCTTCAAGGACCTTCCAAATACATGGAAAAACTTAGAATAAATATAACATACCCGTGTCGGACACACATCCGTGTCCGACACTCACACCCGAGTCCGAGTAACATAGGTTTAATTGACAACCTATCCAATCCAATTTAATTGGAGGAAAAGAAATAAAAACCACCTTAAGAGCTCCATCAATTCTAATTGGTCTCAATGGAGTGCATGGTTCAATTAGGCTTTCAAAGAAGGATATGAGCTTGGCATAATTGGGCTCCTCATCAAACTTCATATTCGTAACAGCTTCGAGGAACTGCTTAAATGGGGGAGGACAAAAGCAACACATCAACTCGGGAGAAGTGGCCATCTTTTTCTTGCAAACAAGAAAACTCTTGTTATCCCCCTGTGAAGTTCCAGACAAAAGCCAAATAGTTGAGAGGAAAGAAGTAAATCAGATTAGGTAAATCCTTAATCAAAACAACAACACGAACCTGATAACCCTGCCACGGTAACCGTCCTTTTATTAGAAATATCAATGTGTATGCCAATGACTCAAGGTCATCCCTACGACTTCCAGTCCGACCTAAATGTGCATGTACACTAGCATACCTAATTGTTCCCCTGATAGAAGAAATATCCCAAGATATTAACACCAAGTATAAGAAGTAATCGGTGACATTTAAAAACAAGGTCTACACACCTGAAAACATCAGGCCTCTGATCATAATCAACGTGTTTACCAGAGTTTGCATCTTTCCATCTAGAAGCTGATCCAAGAACATAGGAGGCAGACACTAATTAGTAACAACTTGTGAATAGCATTTATTCCATCTCAGTTAAAAGACATGACAGAAAATTCGAATCTCATAGAGAGATCTTCGGTTGAAGAGGAAGAAAACACTAACAGTTAACCATAATGCTATGTTGCTCCGACTCTTCATTTTTCTTGAAGTAACCGTGTCCGACATCCGTGTCCGACGCATATCCGGACATGGGTATGGGGTTATGATCCTCCAAGGACCCTCCAAATACATAGAAATCTTAGAAAAAATTGAATATACCTGTGTCCGACACTCACACCCGAGTCCGAGTAACATAGCCATAATGTACTCTTGCTTGACACTTCAGAAAGAACAGACAGTTAACAGGGAAGAGAGAACAGAGAGAACATACCTAAACCAAGATCAATAAGATATAACTTCTTCTCGTCAGCTGATCCAGGTTGACCTAGTAAAAAATTCTCAGGCTTAACATCTCCATGCACAAACCTTTTTTCAAGAAGAAAATAAAAATTGACAATTAGTTGCAACCATGCAAAACAGGAGGGTGAATTCAATAAAGTGTAGAAAGTTACAATACGACCTACCCCTTTAAATGAAGCTTTTCAAGAATTGATATTGCCTCCACTGCAATGCACGCAGCCATATTTGGTGACATCCTGTGATAGTGCAACATATTATCAAAGCTGAAAGAGTATACGACAAAGAGAAAATAGGAAGAATCTATTTCTTACGATTGTCCTAGAGTATTCCAAACATCCCATAGGCTAGGACCAAGCATATCCATTACCTGAAATATTCAATAATGTTTTTTAAGATACATTAAGTAATTTGGGAGTTAAGACACTAAGGAGCATAAAATCAAAACTTACCAGAATGTAAAAGTCTCCCTGGCGACCCTTGTAGTGCACACAAGGAATCCCATAGCACCCATTTAGGGTACTTTTCATTTCATGAGGAGATTAAAAAGAAAAAAAGTGAGAATTTAAATACTGCAGGAAAATATGTAGAAACAAAAGCCTATAAAAATTTAGGATTAAAAATGCCATACTTGTACACTTGCCACTCATAAGGCGGACCATAATTGCAACCTTTACTTTTTCGATGCTCAAACTTCAAGGCTAGCTGTGATGAAAAAATATCACCACATTACATCCCAAGTGGTTTGATCTGGAAAACCCTTAAACATGGGCATGAGTTTGTCAGACATACCTCAATTGCATCTGGTCCAATTCTATCACTACCACCGCTTACCCTTCGGCCAACATAAACTTGGCCAAAACCACCCTTACCCAATTTCCTTTCTATCTTATATACAGGAGAATTTCCCAGTTGTACCTGCAAGGAGTAACAAAAGCGGTATTTAGTCAAGAGCTTCATTGAGGTGAACAACTAAATAACTAGGAATGTTTTAGTTGGTAAGAAACTGAGGGTTAAAAGACACACAACTGAAACACCCGTACTTGATGCTAAACATTCCTCACTTTCATGCAAAATCAAAACAGAAATAATTATCCGAATAGTAAGCAGATTTGAAATGCTGAAATGAATAAATTACTAATTTCGAAATTGTATTAGTAATACAGTAGTTAGCTCTTAGTTTAAGAACATACTGGAAAAAATTTGTATTCAGCCAGTTTTCTTGCCAAAAGTAAGGTGTAACAGGATAAGCAACTAAATATGGAAGATTTAAGTAACAAATAAATATATTCAACAATAAAGGAAAGATATAGTAAGTAATATGGAGCTACCCTTTCAGGAACAGGGGTTGTGCTAGCTTCTTCTTCAACTCCCACTATTTTGTCAGCATTCCCTCCTTCCATCGCAATATTTTTATCTGCCACTACCTCTACTCGGTTGAAAGCAGGTTCAGCAGCAGCCAAAGGTTCAGCCTCAGGATCTAAATCTATCAACCTAATGCCCCGGCCTCTACCAGCAGCTGTTGGCCTCGTGGGTACCGCCGGTGAGGGCCCTTTGGCTACACCTGCAGCATTACCCCTTCCTCTTCCACCAACTCTCCTCCTGGTTCTGTTTTCAGCAGGCAGTACCCAATTCTCTGCTTGATCAACCGGTTGAGGAGGAGGTTGAAGATCATCAAGGCGTTTTGATCTCCGGGCTCCACTTCGCAATTCTGGCATCGTCACCGCATGCAATTCACATGCCACTTAATTCCCTCAAATTCCCCTCCAAAATCTTCTGTAACCAAAAAAGTAACCAACTTTACCAATATAGAAACTAATAAACACATGTCATAAGCGAAACACCACACATTTGGAAAGCTCAAATAATCCATAACTAATTATTTAACTTTTTTTAACATACCCTTCCACAAATAACCAAGATTTGCATAAGCTTTGTCTATCATGACATTACGGATATCAAATTATAAACAATAATAACATAATCAGCGAGTAAATTATCAAAATGAGGAAACAACAATTGTTACTATAATCATCCACTAAGTAGCTATCTCAAAGAGGATAAACCAAAGAGACTATTTTTGCAAATAGTTAAATACCCTTGAAAAAGAAATATATTTTTGCCAAGTACCAAAAAGCTATAAAGCAAATGTAGCTAAAAACATACAAAAATCAACGCAAGTTCATTACATATTTGATCAAAAAAATTCACACTTCATAGATCATCGGAATCAGTCAATTCAGTATAAAAAATAATAATAATAAATATCAATAATTTACAATGAAAAAACAACAATCTGTAAGCTCATTAAATCAATCAAAAGGAAACAACAAAGCTCAATCAACAATATTCATATTCCATCACCCCCAAAAGATTATTTAAAATATATAAAATTTTAAAACTTTACATAAAAACTTTCCATTTTACAATCAGTTTAAATCAGATTCTCAGTAACCAAACAATTCTCCAATCTGATCATTCAACTTTTCATCAAAAAGATATAATCAAACTAAAACTGATCATCAAACAAGCTAAAAAAAAAGAACTCACAGATCAATTATCCTCAAAAAAACTTGATTGGTCAAGCTCAGATCCTTAATGAAATGTTCAGATATTACACTTTTTGGGCTTTATTTAAATAATAAAAAAAAAACCCAGAAATAAAAATAGACTTGCAAAAAAATAGGCGGTCTTGTTCTTTTGGATTATTGGGGGTAAAATGAAGATAGAAAGTATTCCAAAATTTAGGGTAATAAGAAGAGAAAAAAATTGAGAGATTGATTGAATTGAAATGTAAGAGAAGATAAAGAGAAAGAAAGTTTATTAGGTGGAGATTTGGGTGAGGGTCTTTTATGTGTCAAACAAAAATTTTAAAAAAATGTCTCTTCAAAATCATCTAAAAAAACAGTTTTTTTTCTTTTGGGGTTTTTTAAGAGGTAAGTTTCTAATTTTCTTATTTTTAATAAATAGGAATACATTTATTTTATATTTTGCATATATAAAATTAATCTTTTGAAAAATGTGTGGATGGAAAGAGAAAAATATGGATTTTTTTTTTTAAATAGTTATGTTTTAAATGAAAAAAGAATTATCTTCTATATATGCATAGTCATAAATTCTTTTTTATATTTATGAATAATTCTCAATTAGGTTTTTTTTTTTTTTGCCAATATTCTCAATAGGTTTAGAAATTGAATTTTGAGTAAAAATATTATAAAAGCTTTCCTTTTATGAAGGGAAAATAATTTTTAAATACTAATTAATGTGAGGGTTTTTTTCTTTTCTTTACATAAATTGTTTTAATTGTAAATAATGCTAAAGAACAAAATAATTTGTATATTTTTATTTTATGTGAATAATAAAACATGATGAGACATGCAAATGTGGAAATATAGTAGCCAAAAGGAATTTTGTATTGTGGACTTACAAAGACCTAGAACTAACTCACTTTACAATATTATATAACTATTTTTGCTTTATTTGTTTATTATTATTATTATTATTAATTATGGACCATGAGTTTAGGTTATGAGTTTTTGAATTGGCCACAATGCCAATGTGAATGATTCAAATTACATAGACTTCCCTACCTTTCAATTTATTTTTTCTTCTTTAGTTGCCATTTGAGACAACAATAATGCTAATAAATGTTAGAATATTCATTATGTGAGTGAAAAAATGCGATAATTTGAAGAAAAAAAAATTTGGAAAAGAATAATATTTTTTAAAAAGTTGATAATTTTTTTACAGTGAAAAAAAAATATATACTTATAATTTTATTTGATATGGAATCCGACACTCACCCAAATCTAAACAATATAAAATTTTGTGTGAATACGCCATTAATTTTCATTCATTTCTTGAGGTTCCAAGTTTTTAGAGCTAAATTGTTTTTAATTTGTTTGTATTCATCTTGACAGTATGAAGGAGTATTTTAATCAGACAAGGAAATTATGTAGTCTTTGTGAGGTTCAATCAAAGGATCTCTTGATTAATGAAACTTTCCATTTCATTTCAATTGCTCCATTTGCTGTTTCATTTCCTTTTGAGATATGGATAATTCCCAAAGATCATTCTTCTCATTTTGATGAAGTAGACAATGAAAAGGTAACACTTTTAATATATATTGTTTCGATTTTTCATTTTTTTTGAATTAGTCGTATCCGACGTATATCCGAATATGAATATAAGGATATGATCCTCCAAGTACTCTTCAAATACATGAAAATTTTGGGAAAAAATGAACATACCCGTATCAAACACATACTCATATCTGTCATTCAGAGACGAGTCCGAGTAGCATAGCTTCTAATGTGCTTCATTTTTTTTTTTTTGATAATTGGGTAAGGGAAGGGGTTGCTTGGGTTTGAACCCAAGACTTCATGCCCCCAAGACTCTTGGCCACTCAGCCAAGAGCTTGTTGGCAATGTGCTTCATGGTTGTATTCTTATATGATTTCATTCATTTATGTCTTTTTTAATTATTTTTCTCGTATCATATTTATGTCGTGTAATCGTAATATGTCAAAAATTAACGAATTTTTTACTTAAAGAAAATCTCTTGTGAATCTATTTGGGCCAGCAGACATTTCCCCTTTTTCTGATTACTTCAAGGAAAGGCTGAGAACTGTCTTTGAAGAATTGCACATGGGGAAGTTCCTCAATGTGTTTAAAGCTTTGTCAAATTTTTTTTTTCTTTTTTAATTCAGTCTAAATGCATGGAACTGTTCAATATTGTAAAATTATGCACAGATCTACCAAAAGCTAAGGAGGTTTATTTGTGTGATATAACAACAATTTATTTGGGTGTGCATAATTCAGTTTTAATCGAATTAATCGATCGAAATTGAATTTATTTTGATTAATTGGTTAATTAAGAAATATTTTTATTGGTTATAGGTATAAGATTTTTAAAAATTTCGGTTATCAGTTAATTAGGTTCAAAATTTGAAAATAATCGAAATAATTGAATTACTCGAAAAAGATATACAAAATATTGTATATTTTAATTTTTATTAGATGTTTTAAGTTTTATATTGTTAAAGTTTTTTTATTTATTATTGGATGTATCTTTTAATTATATTTGACATTTGAATATTTGTTGTATGATTATACTTATTTAAATTATGAAAAATTAGAAATTTAAGATTTTAAAATATAATTTTAATTTATTTATTATAGAACAATTGAAGTTTAATTAATTCGGACCGAACCGACAAATTGAAAAAAATTAAATCTTTGGTAATTCTGTTCAATTGATAATTAAAAAAATAAATTTTATGTTAATTCGATGAATGATTATTCGGTTCGATTATTAACCAAACCGACCGATCAAATGGATAGTCTTACAATTTACCATCTTTTACTGGTGTTTCATGTTTTATTGAAAAAATAAATAAAACACTGTTTGAATATAATAACTTGAAATCTAACAACAGTAGCTTGAAGGGATCCAATTAGGGCTGTAAATGAATCGAGCTTGAACGAACAAGCTTTTGTTCGTGTTCGTTTATTTATTTTTGAGATTGTTCGTGTTCGGTTCGTGTTCGTTAAGGATTTTCAAATTATGTTCAAGCTCTGTTCGTTTAAAATTGAGTGTGTTCGTGTTCGTTTATTTAATGTTCACGAACAAGTTCATTTAATGTTCACGAACTTGTTCGTGAACATTAAATGAACATGTTCATGAACATATAATTGAACATGTTCACGAACAATAAAAAAAATGTTCATGAACAATAAATAAACAAACAAATATAAAACAAGTCAATTTTATATTATTATTAAATATAAAATAATAAAATATAAACATAATTAAATTTATTACTAAATTATTAAATTTAAGTTATTAAATAATATTAATTATATTATAAATAAAATACAAATAATAATAATTAATTAATTATATTATATTATAAATGAACATAAACGAGCTTTAAACAAATTAATAAACGAGCTTGAAACGAACCATAAACGAGCTTGTTCGTGAACATAAACGAACCGAACATACATCTGTTCGAACTCGGTTCGTTTAATAAATGAACATTAAAATTGTGTTCATAATCGTTTATTTAGCTTAATAAACGAACATAAACAAACAGAAATCGAACGGTTCACGAACGGTTCGTCGAACGCTCTGTTCGTTTACAGCCCTACATCTGTTCGAACTCGGTTCGTTTAATAAACGAACATTAAAATTGTGTTCATAATCGTTTATTTAGCTTAATAAACGAACATAAACAAACAGAAATCGAACGGTTCACGAACGGTTCGTCGAACGCTCTGTTCGTTTACAGCCCTAGATCCAATACAGCTACCAATCCTTGCTTCTTTGACTTCAAAAGACTCCTTCATGGCATGGGCCTAAATTTGGTAGCATATTTATTTCTCTTAAACCTTGCATTATCCCTCAATCTTCATCAAACTGTTATCATTTTATAATTGATGAATGTAATGGTAAAACCCTCTTAACATTGGGGACTCCCAAGATTTGAACCTTGATTCTCATCTTGGGGTTGGGACTTGGGAGCCACTTTACCACTTGGGTTAATATACAAATTAGCCCATGTACTTTAGACGTTTTGTCTGTTTGGTACCTGAAGAATTTTTTTTGTCAGTTTGGTATTTCAACTTTCATTCCGTCAATCACATTAGTCCATTGACTAACACCGTTAGTCAATGGCTGACTAGGCAAAAAAAAACCAATCACAGGCTGACACGTGGCAAAAACTGTCACATCATTAGTGCCACGTCATCATTAAGAAAAAAATTCAAAAAAATATCCCAAAAATTTTATAAAAATAAAATAAAAAACTGATTTTTTTTTTAAATTTATAAATTATAAAATTATAAAAATTCAAAAGATAAATCTAAAAAATTCACAAAAAATAAAAAAAAAATCCAAAATTTTATTTGAAAAACACATTTTTTTTAAAAAAAATCAAAAAAAATTGTAAAAATCAAATTAAAAAAATAATTTTTTTTTAAAATCAAATTTTAATTTTTTTTTTTAAATTTAGAAAATAAAAAATTATAAAAATAATAAAAAACTTTATAAAATATCAAAAGATAAATCTAAAAAATTCAAAATTAAAAAGAAAAATAAAAAATAATTCTTTAAAATATAGAAATTTCAAATTAAAAAAAAAATATATGATAATTTGAAATTAAAAAAATAATAGAAATTTAAAATTTAAAAATAAAAACCTTTTTTTTTATTTTTTTTCATTTTTATTAAAAATATTCAGATTTTTTTCTTATTTTTTCATTTTAATTTTTATTTTTTTTTACAGATTTTTCAATATATATATATATAAAGTTTTCAATTTTTATAATTCATAATTTATAATTTATTTTCAATTTTGGTTTTTTATTTTTATTTTATAATTATTAAAAAAATGAAATTTTCAAAATTTTAATTTTTAATTTTTAATTTTGATTTTTTAAATTTTTTATTAATTTTTTTGAATTTTTTTCTTATATGATGACGTGGCAGTAATGATGTGGTAGTTTTGCCACGTGTCAGACTCTGATTGGGTGTTTTTTTGCCTAGTCAGCCATTAACTAACGGTGTTAGGGCAAAGGACCAATGTGATTGACGGAATGAAAGTTTGAGTACCAAAGTGACAAAAAAAATTCTTCATGTACCAAACAGACAAAAAGTCTAAAGTACAGGGGCTAATTTACATATTAACCCTTACCACTTCAACCAACTAAATAATTGTACTTATATGAGAGATTACCGACGCTTGAACCATGAACCTTAGTAAGGTTCCATGGTGTGTAACCAACAAAACTAGCAGGAGTTGGTTAAGACTAGACTTGTTCATGGGTTAAATCAGGTCACGGCCCGATTTTTTTATTTTTTATTTTTACTTTACTCAAGTCTGGCCTGGATTCTTCCTAGTTCCTACTAGGAGTGTAAATGAGACACTTGTACTCGTAAGCTACTCGAGTTCGGCTTGAAAAAAACTCGAATTCAATTCGGTCATTATCGAGCCGAGCTCGAGCTCGAGCAGCTCAAGCTATCGAGCGAGCCAAGTTCGAGTATCTTAATACTTGATTCGAGTAGCTCGCGAGCCTAATCGAGCTTTTTATTTATAATATATATTTTACTATTAATTTACTATTTTACCCTTATATATATACTTAAAACCCTAAACCAAAATTTTTTTCCCCTCTTTTCCTCTCAACCGTGCCTCACCTTCTCCCTCACGGTCTCACATTCTCTCCCAACTCAGCCACTCCCTCCCACTTATTTTAGTAGGCACCTGGATCAAAATCTTCTAGATCTTCTTCACCACTGGTTTTTCCTACAGCTTTCATGCACCAAGGGGAGTCATAGTCTCAAGAGAATCAGGGTCGCAGCCAGTGTTTGCACTTTCCTTTAATTTTCAGGTTTACCTTCTTTTAAAAAAATTAAATCTTTTCTCTTTTTCCCTCTTTATTATATATAATAAGCTCAATATGAAGATTTTTGACTTCAAGAACCCTGTCTTTCTTATTCCTTCAAAATATGATTTTGCACTCGTATCTTTCTTATTTTTTTCATCTTAAGGATTTTGTTTTCTTATTGCAGGAGTCTTCTCTGTTTGGGTATTTTGTAGAGATTCTATTATATATTTTCTGATTTACCTTTTTTGAGCGATTGTATCATTTTTCTTATCAATAAAATATTTGCTTAGAAAGAAAAAAAATGGCTGTTGACAGATACGAAATCGATGATAATAGTTGTGATTTCATACATGTTACTACCTGGATGCTTATCTGAACCTTTCAAATTTATTTTTAAGTTTAATAATTTGAACTGATTTATTGAGACTTTTTTTTTGTGTTTGGAAAATTTTAGATTTGATTGTTGTGTAATTTGTTTTTATATCATCTTAAAAAAATTTCATTATTTAAATAAAAAAAATTGTATATGAAACGAGCTCGAACTCGAGTATGTAAATCAAATAAACGAGCTTAATCGAGTCGAGCTCGAATAGTTTGATTTTATCTCGAGCCGAGCTAGAGCTTAGAAAATAGTATTCGGTCGAGCTCGAGCCGAGTTTCGAGTAGCTAATTTCAAATCGAGCTCGAGCTTCTCACTATTCGAGCTCGGCTCGACTCGGTTACAGCCTTAGTTCCCACTAACAGTATTCCTAATTCAGTAGGATTGAAATAGTTTGATACAACAGAATGAGTTGAGTAGTGAATTAATTTTAAAAACATAGAAGCTCTAAGAAGTGCAACTATAATTAAAAAGAGGGCAAAAAACATTTTAGAAGCTATCTTCTTCCGAGCTTTCTCATTGTGAAACTCTTGATCAGTTTTTATACTTGTTTGCGAGCTATGTTGTGAGAATAAGCACAAAACGTAAGTACTACCAATCAAATTGTTAATAGACTCATTGTGTCAAATGGATATCAAAATTTTGGGGAGCTTTCAAAACATCATGCATTTTACAGCATGTGTTTGTGCTACATATGCACACTACTCCAGAGTCCAAACCCACATTATTATTTGATTATATTTGTAAAGACACACTCTCATGTCAAATTATTGATGTTTATTTATTTATTTATTTATTTATTGTGATTGAGCAGAATAAGTTTTTGAATTTGTTAGATGGAGATTGGAAAGCGTTTGCAAACATAAAAAATGTTAGAGGATACTAGAGTTACATTTTTAGGGCGTGTTTCGATATTTGAGTCAATGGAAAATTAAAGTGTTTAAGGAACAAAATGAATAAGTAGGTAAATGTTAGTAGGTTTCAATATTTTTTTCTTATGTCGGATCAGTCTTTACTTCATCTATTTATACCTATTTGCGAGCTACGTTGGATGACTGAGAGCTTGACAAGTGTAAATCAAATGTCTATTATGTTTGAAGCTGCTGGACAACTGAGAGCTCCTAAATATCACACATGTAAACAGTGTATAAAAATCGGACCGGTTGAATCGGGAATCGGTGACTGACGGGTGTAATAAAATCAGATTTAATCGAACCGGTTCAACCGGTAAAAAATTTAAAAAAAAAAACCTTTTTTTTTTTTAAATTATTATTTAAAAAATATTTTTGTAAGTGATGAGATTTGAACCCATAACCCTTTGGAATTACACTAAAAACCATACCACTAAGCTATGTTTATTTATTATTTATTTCACATTAAAAATATTTTTTTTAAATATTTAAAAATTTTATTTAAAGTGTCCAACCGGTCCAACCCGATTCAACTTGTCCAACCCGATTCAACCTGTTGAATTGGGAATCAAAAGTCACACCAATTTGACATCCGATCCGATTTTTTCAACCTTGTATGTAAAGGTCCTTATTAGCTTGATGTATTTATGATTTTACTCTTTGCAACTTCTCACAATGATCAAAACCTAATTGATAAAAGAAGTTTATTTATTTTTAATCAATTGGACTACCCTTTGACGGGATAGAAACTTATAAATCTCATTCAAGTGTTAGTTTTTTTTTTTTAATTCATATATAATCGAAAAAAAAGAAGAAAAAAACTTGATTTTTTGTTCTGATTAAGACCTTGGCCCAATCTGAAACCAAACCCAACAAACTAAATGCACCATGTTTCACTCTACAGCCCAAAAGAAAGAGAAAAAAAAACCGACAATCAAACAAAGTTGACTTAAAATACAACAAAAAGAAAGATCCAGACATGGAAGTGGAAGAATGGAGGCACTTGAGGCCAAAACAAATCTATCTTTAAACAAAAACAATAAATTTAGTTGTTTTATCTAATCTACCATTGTTGACGTTTTTAAAATTCTACTTGCTTATAAAAAATTGAACTCTTATTTTTAATGCAATAATTGAAAAAGAAAAAAGCTTTTTAGTCTCTTCCTTGTGTGTATACTTAAAAGTTAAAACCCCACCCTCCCAAAGACAAAAACCCCTTTTTTCACCCTCCCAAGCCTCTTGGATTCTTGGCGGCTACTCCTTTACTGTTTCTAACTCTAGGGTTTTTTTTTTTTCCTTTCTATATCTCTTACTTTCTCTCTTTAAATCTGCACCGTAGATCTTTGATCATGGCCACTCCTGATCGTATCCTTGCTAACTTTACTTCTCTGGGTATGCTTTGTTTTTGTCGATAATTTTTTTATTGGTTTTTAGTATTTTCTTTTTAGTTCTTAAGGATTTTCTTGTTGTTTTGATGTGTTAACTCATTAATCTTTGATGGTTATTTGATTTTTTGGGCTGTACTGAGGTTTATTAAAAAACAAATTATTGGTTTATGCTAAATTTCATTCTTTTATGGATTTGGGTTTGATGGTTTTTGAAGTTTATGCTAAATTTCATTCTTTTATGGATTTGGGTTTGATGGTTTTTGAAGTTCATGAATTTGAATGTATTTTATATTTGGATCTTTGCTGTTGAAATTTTTATTTGATTTTTTAGATGGGTTTTACTAGTGTTTACTTTAAAGTATTCCTAATTTAAATAGTTTAGCTCAAAATTTTCATCTTTTATAGATTTGGGTATGATTGTCTTGGAAGCTTATGAATTTGAATGTGTTCTAATCTTTGGATCTTTGATTGTCTCTATTTGTATATAGAGATAAATTTATTGGCTGGTTTATGTGATATTGATAGCTTGAAGTTATGGTTTTGTTGGTTGCTTTAAGTGATATGCTTTGAACATATTTGAAACTTTGTAGAGTTTAATTTTTAAATTCTCAGTTTTGGTTTTATCCTTTATTTCTACAATCACAGAAGTTGCAGATTCACTGGAGAACTTGTCTCTGGATTCACAAGCCAAGCCTACAAAAGTTCCTGAGCCTGTCATTAAGGTAGTACTTAGGCTATGAGATGCTCATTTCTTATTCTTGAAATTGATAAAAGTTTAACTTTTTATTATTTAGAGTAGTTGGTTATTGATTTTATTAGATTCTGTGCAAAATCTTTGAGAGATAAATGGATATCTGTTGTAGTGATTGTCTATGTTACTTGGACTCTGTGAGTGTCGGACATGGGTATGTGTTCGACACGGGTATGTTCAATTTTTTTCAAGACTGTCATGTATTTGGAGGATCCTTGGAAGATCATATCCCCATAACCATGTCCGGATATGCGTCGGACATGGGTGTCGGACATTGGTACTTCAAGAAAAATGAAGAGTCGGAGTAACATAGGTGATTATATCTGTTGATTTAGGCAGAAGGCTAATGCTTTTTTGAAGTTTCTCTGAAACTTATCGTTGACAATTTGTTTTTTTGTAGAATGGTCTGACCAACATTTAGGTAATATGGAGTTTGAGTAACGGTTTTGCTAACATTTTCATTTTGATGGATTTTGGATTTGGAATTTTTTGTGGTGGTCTTGCTGTTGTTTGAAAGATGGAGACGTGATTGATTGTTAACCTGTCAATTTGCTTTGGGATCTGCAATGGTCGTACGATAGTGTTGTATTTGATAAGCTTAATGTCTATTGACAGGATATTTACAGTGATAATGGCGGTTACATGTACCAACAAACTTATAGTTATATGCCGTATGGGGCGTATTCTATGCCCAGTTCGCCACTTCCTGCTATGGGACATGATGGGCAGCTGCATGCATTGCAAGAATACTATTATCCGAGTCCTTATTACCAACCACCTTTGCAAACTAGTCAAGCCAATGGTTCTCAAGTGGAGGTTTCAACTTCCGATGTAGCCGATCAAGCTTCCTTATCCGTTGAAACAAATAAAGGAAATTCGGGCAGTATAGCAGGTGTTGGGGGTTTGAATGGTAATAATGGGTCAGGGTCATTAAAATCAACTTTCAAAAGCTCCTCTCTAAATCCCAATGCTTCCTATAAAAGAGAAGGCTTGCCAACGGGTAATTTATACCAAGGTTATCCGGATCCAAGATTTAGCTATGATAGGGTTCAGTCACCAATTCCTTGGGTAGATCCCAATGCTTCCTATAAAAGAGGAGGCTTACCAACAGGTAATCTATCCCAAAGTTATCAGGATCCAAGATTTAGTTATGACGGGATTCGGTCAACGATTCCTTGGGTAGATATGTCGATGTCTTCTAATGGGCAATCCGAACATACTGCAAATAGTGGGTTCTCTTCATGTACGACAAATCTTTCATCTGGCAGGAATCAGAACCTTCATCCCTTCCCTCATGTCATGGTATATTCAAACTGCTTTGTTTCTTTTGAATCCCTGCTTTATAGATATCTGAATTCTAACCCATGCACATGCACATCACGAACACAGATACAAGGTCGCATAAGTGCATCTATCAACTATGTTACTCGGACTCGGGTATGAGTGTCGGACACGGGTATGTGTAGGACACGAGTATATTTAATTTTTTCTAAGATTTTCATGTATTTGGAGGGTCCTTGGAGGATCATATTCCCATACCCATGTTCGAAAATGCGTCGACGGACATGGGTACTTCAAGAAAAATGAAGAGTCGGAGCAACATAGTCTATCAATCTACTGGGTAGATAGATATAGGATTTGCTTGTCTTACTTCTTTCATTGTTGGTTGACCTAATTATTCTAATGATCTAAACGCAGAATTTGCACAATGCAAGACCGTCATCAGGTGTAGCCCAAGCATTTGGATACATGAACCACATGTACCCTAACAACATGACCTACGGTCATTACGGAAACACCATTAGAGGTGGTTCTGGTTTTGGATCATATGGCAATGATGCCTGCAAGAAAGGACTAGGGTGGTATAGTGTCGATTACAACAACAAATCTAGGGTTCGTGGTTACGGAAAAGAGAATATGGATGGTTTAAGTGAGCTGAACAAAGGACCTAGAGGAAAAGGGTATAAGATTCAGGATGACTTTGGACCTTCAACATTATCCGTCAAAGATCAGAACCTTCCACCGACTGATAGCAATAAGGAGAAAGGTGTTTCTCTTGTTCCAGATATGGAGCAGTATAATAAAGAAGATTTTCCTAAGAGTTATTCAGATGCGAAGTTTTTTGTCATTAAATCCTATAGTGAAGAAGATGTCCACAAAAGCATCAAATACAATGTGTGGGCCTGTACATCTAATGGCAACAAGAAACTTGATGCAGCATTCCTTGAGGCCAAGGAGAAGCCTGATCGTTGTCCTGTATTTCTTTTGTTCTCGGTGAGTATGATTCTATGTTGCTCTGACTCTTCATTTTTTTTGAAGTATCCGTGTCCGCTATGTTACTCGGACTCGGATGTGAGTGTCGGATATGGGTATGTGTTCCGACACGGCTATGTTTAATTTTTTCCAAGTTTTTCCATGTATTTGGAGTGTTCTTGGAGGATCATATCCCCATATCCATGTCTAGATATGCATCGGACATGGGTGTCCGATACTGGTATTTCAAGAAAAATGAAGAGTCGGAGCAACATAGGTGTCCGAAACCCTCCAAATACATGAAAAAACTTAGAATAAATCAAACATACTCGTGTCGGACACATACCCATGTCCGATACTCACACCCGAGTCCGATTAACATAACTATCTACTATCTTGATTGACCGAGTAAATGGTTTGCTTGATTTTTACTAAGCGTGCGCCTTTTCCAGGTTAATACCAGTGGGCAATTTGTTGGATTAGCAGAAATGGTAGGCCAAGTTGATTTTAACAAAACTTTAGAATATTGGCTGCAAGACAAGTGGACTGGTTGCTTCCCTGTGAAGTGGCACATCATTAAGGATGTGCCAAACTCTTCACTGAGGCACATAACACTTGAGAACAATGAGAACAAGCCTGTCACTAATAGTAGGGATACCCAGGAGGTATTCTCTCTCTCTCTCTCTCTCTCTGTATGTTTGTGTAAGCTATGTTTACTCGGGCTCTGGTATGAGTGTTGGATACAGGTATGTGTCAGACACAAGTATGTTCAATTTTTTAAAAGTTTTTTCATGTATTTGGAAGGTGTCTTTGGAGGCTATGTTACTTGGATTCGGGTGTGATGTCGGACACGGGTATGTTTGATTTATTCTAAGTTTTTTCATATATTTGAAGGGTCCGTGGAGGATCATATCCTCATATCCATGTCCGAATATGCGTCGGACATGGGTATTGGACACGGGTACTTCAAGAAAAATGAAGAGTTGGAGCAACATAGCTTGGAGGGTCATATCCCTATACCTATGTCTTGATATGCATTGAATACGGGTGTCAGACACGGATACTTAAAAAAAATTGAAGAGTTGGACCAACATAGTGTGTAAGTGTGTTTTATTTCTCCTTTTTGTGATTTTCATCCTTCTCATTGTTAAATGGTTGGTGCCGCCGTAGGTTAATTTTGAGCAGGGGATTAAAATTCTCAAAATCTTCAAGGATCATTCCAGTGAGACATGCATTCTTGATGATTTTGAATTTTACGAGGCTCGCCAAAAGATAATCGAGGAAAAAAAGGCTAAGCATCATCAGTTGTTACAAGAACAGGTATGTCTGACTCTTAATTAAATCTTGTGTCTGAATTTTTTTCTCCCACTTATAAAAGATGTTTTTCATATCTTTTATTTGTACTTTGGAGGTCTTTGTATTATATTTTTTAGTGCAAATTAATCCTTTTATTATAAAATTAGATAATTTAATCTTTATTTTATTAAAATTGAAGCAAAAAAGGTAAAAGCATTAAATAAATCGTTTAAAGAGTTGACGTGACATTTAACCTGTGTTTAATTGATGAAGTGGATGTTAAATGCTGATGTGACACCAATAAAATATATTATTTATGATGACATAGACAAAATAAATAATATATTTTCAATAATTTGGTTATTTATTTTGTCCAAATCATCTTAAAATAATATATTTTATTAATGTCACGTTAGCATTTGACATCCACTCTATCAATTAAACACAGGTTAAAGTATTTTGATCACCTTTTTTATCACATAAAATCTTATAGATGGCTTGCATAAACTGTTTAAATATTAACAGGTTTCGAATGGGGAGCGTAAAGGTAATGTTGTTGTAACTGATAATAACAAAGAAAATGCTGCAATTTCAAAGGTGAGTTTGGAACAATCTGTAGAGGCAGCTTTGATAGAAGAAGAACCAAAGGTTGCATCATCAACAGCAGAGGTAGTAAAGTCGAATGGCGATCCGAAATCCGTAAAAGAAAACGGATCAGTTGCTGCTGCAACCGAAAATGGCCCTACGAAATCAGTTTTCGTCGCGAGTGCTTGCTAATTGCCTTATTAGATTTGGAGGAAATAAAATTGTAGTTTTGGTTTGGGTTTATTAACAAGGTAGCTAATTTATATTCAGAGCTATTTTGAGTCTATTTTATTAGCCCTATTTCCTAAGGAGGGTATTTCTGTTCTTTATAGCAATTAGCAGATCATGGTGAGCCAGAATGTGAATGCTCAATAGCCTCTTGAGTTTTTTTGTTTTGTTTTTGTTTTTGGGTCATTTTCATCTGTTTTCCATTGTTTTTTTCTTAATGAGAAAGAGTTGAAGAAGAAAAAGAAGAAAAAAAAAAGGATAAAAATGTTACTCCTATTTGCATCTTGCATTTGATGAAGACATGGCTTTTTGTTTTTTACTTAACATTTCTAGTATATATAATAATAATAATAATAATAATAATAATAATAAATTTGGTCTTCGAAGTATGCGGTTTGAATTATTTTGGTTTTTATATATATATATTTTTTAGTCAATTGGGTTCACAATTTATTATTTTTGTCAATATCGTGTAAATTTAACGAAAATTGATAACGTGATTAACAAATTTGTTAAATTTAGGTTAATTTTATAAGAAATAGATAAAAAAAATTAATAAAAAATAAACAAAAAAAAATGATCCAAAATTGATAAAAAAATAATGTTTTTCATTAAATTTAAGCTAAATTGATTGAAAATAATAATATGAGAGTTAAAGTGATTCATAAAAAAGGTTAGGGATCGAAATGATTCAATTGATATAGTTCGAAGGTTAAATTTATTATTATATATATATATATATATGGAAGTAAAAGAGCAGAGTATTGGATTACATCTGACATTGTGCTGTTCTTGTTCTCAATCTTTCAATATGGAGTGTGTAGTAAAATTCCTTTTTCTGTGAGAAATTGTGTAAATTTGTGGTCAGCTTCAAGGGATTGGAAAAGTAATGTGTAATTCAATTTGAAGTTCATCTTTGATACATTGTTAATTTTTAATGAATTTTTTTTAATTTTACAAATGAGATTAAGAGATTTTATTAGTAAAATTTTTTAATTTTATAAACGAGATTAAGATATTATTATATTTTTTATTTTTTAAAAATTAATTTTTAAAATTTTAAATATATTTTAAAGATAATGTGTCATTTATTGATTTATTTTTATTTTTTTTTTGAATTATTATTTTTAAATATATTTTAAGGGGTATATGTCATTTTTAATCTCGATTATAGAATTTAAAAAATTCATTGACGATGAATGAAATAATTTATCTTCGATTTATTCTAATCCATTTCGATTCGGTTCAATTCAAATTATAAGAGATTGTCTATTCGAATTCAGTTTTGATTTCATTATTTTATTTTTATATTTATTAAATTATCGTATTTTTATATCTTGTTTAAAATTAATAAATCTACTTACGAACTTTTGAAATTAAATTTTTATCAAAGTTAATAATGCACCAATTTTATCAAATATAAATAATTAATTTTTTTTTATATAATTAAAATTGTCCATTTCAGCTGAATCTTATGTGATAAAATCAAAGAAAATAGTATTTATTTATTTATCATAATTATTATTATTAGTATGAAATTCCATGAAAATTGTCATATAGATTTCTAGATTTTTAATTAAAAAAGAAGAAGCAAATTATCTCTCTCAAATGACGTAAAAGGGTTCTTCTAGGGCTTTCGGGGCTAAAACTCAATAGTCAATACTTTGCTCTTCCCTCTTCTTGAAAACCTAAGAAAGTTTCAATTTTTCTTCCCCATTTCTCTCCATTTCTTTGATTAAGGTTTGAGTAAAAAGGAAGAAGAAAAATGGGGTTCTCAATGCAACCGTATGGGATACAATCGATGCTTAAGGAAGGTCATAAACATCTCTCAGGTCTCGACGAAGCTGTTCTCAAAAACATCGATGCTTGTAAGCAACTCTCCGCCATCACTCGCACTTCCCTCGGCCCCGACGGTAACCTCCATTTTTCCCTCTTCGATTTTCCTTTTTTTTTTTTTTGAAATTGTTATTGTGATTTGAAATCTGGATCAACTGTTTTTTTTTTTCCCTAATGCCGTCATTTGCTTTAATTTTTATTGATCTATTCTGTTTCTTTAGGTATGAATAAAATGGTTATTAATCATTTAGACAAGCTCTTTGTTACCAATGATGCTGCTACTATTGTTAATGAGCTTGAAGTTCAACATCCGGCCGCTAAGATTTTAGTTCTAGCGGGTAAAGCTCAGCAAGAGGAAATTGGTGATGGGGCTAATTTGACAATTTCGTTTGCTGGAGAGCTTCTTCAAAATGCTGAGGAACTTATTAGGACTGGGTTGCACCCGAGTGAGATCATAAGTGGATATACTAAAGCAAGTAGCAAGGTTTGCACTATATGCTTTTTTCGGAATAACTTAAATGACCCGATGTTTTGTTCATTATCTATGATAAAGTGTTGTGATTTGTGGTTCTGTTTTTTATCATTTGATATTTGTGTAGGCAATTGAGATTTTGGAAGAATTGATGGAGATAGGTTCTGAAAATATGGATGTTCGGAATAAAGAGCAAGTTGTTACTCGAATGAAAGCTGCTGTTGCTAGCAAACAACACGGACAGGAAGAGATATTATGTTCCCTTATAGCTGATGTAATTTGCAACTTCATCTTGTGTATCACTAATCAATTGTTCTATTAACTGATCCCTTTTTAAGGATATCATGACATCTTATTTATTTATTTTTGCATCATAGGCATGCATCCAAGTCTGCCCCAAGAACCCTGCGAACTTTGATGTTGATAATGTCCGTGTTGCAAAACTTGTTGGAGGAGGTTTGCATAATTGTACAATAGTTCGGGGGATGGTTTTAAAAGGTGATGCTGTGGGAAGTATAAAACATGTGGAGAAGGCAAAGGTACAAATTTATTTTTCTCTCTTTCCATTTCTCATTGATTTGTCAATTGGCAAAGTTAAAAAATTCTTGTTACTTTCTTACTTGTACCGTTCTGTTCACTTTGTGTTAGGTGGCTGTGTTCGTCAGTGGTGTTGATACATCTGCTACTGAAACAAAAGGAACTGTATTAATTCACTCTGCTGAGCAGGTAAATTCTGAGAATTTTCTTATCTTGTTATTTTTAAAATCTGATCTTTTCAGGCAGAATCTATAAATCTTTCACTTCTGCTCATTATGGTGATTATTTATCTTATTATGATTGTCTAGCATCTCTCTGTTGATAAGTAAATTGGCATTGGGGGCTTTAGTTGGTCAAATATTTCTAAATGTGGAAGGTTTTCGATATGGTGTTCTCTTGCAGCTAGAGAATTATTCAAAAACTGAAGAAGCTAAGGTTGAGGAGCTCATCAAAGCAGTTGCCGAATCCGGTGCCAAAGTTATCGTCAGTGGGGGAGCTGTTGGTGAAATGGCAATGCATTTCTGTGAACGTTACAAGTATATTAAGCTTCCTTTCCATATTTCTAATTCTACACTTTGTTCTTTCTTGTCTTGATTAAGGTTGGATATATGCATATTTTCGGTATTTGATTGATACTTAAGCTATGATGTTGGATATGAAGTGTTGATAGATTGGCCAATTTTCGGATTCGTAAATATTTGGCTTTGGAGCTTTTTCAGTCTTCTTCATCATTTCTGATTTGGAAGCTTTTTCTTGCAGGTTAATGGTCTTGAAAATCAGCTCAAAATTTGAACTAAGACGTTTTTGCCGCACAACAGGCACTGCTGCTCTTGTAAGCATTCTATCTAGATTATTGTTAAAAGAAAAAAGATCATATCTTTTGGTTTGTAATCTAATGAGCCTTTAATTCTTCCCACAGATGAAACTCAGCCAACCAAAGGCAGATGATTTGGGATTTATTGATTCAATTTCAGTTGAGGAAATTGGTGGTTCTCGGGTATGTTTGAAGATTTTGCTTTTGTCATATTTGGTCCTTGTCTTTTTCTCACTTTATTTTGCCTTGCCTTCTGAATATAGGTCACTGTTGTGAGAAGTGAAGAAGGTGGTAACAGGGTTTCCACTGTGGTTTTGCGAGGAAGTACTGATAGTATATTGGATGATCTTGAAAGAGCTGTTGATGATGGAGTGAACACATATAAGGTGATTTTTCCCAATCTTTTCTTTTTTGTTTCTATGCTATGTTGCTCCGACTCTTCATTTTTCTTGAAGTACCCGTGTCCGACATATATCCAGACATAGTATGGGGATATGGTCCTCCACGGACCCGCCTGTGTTGGACACATACCTGTGTCCGACACTCACACCCAAGTCCGAGTAACATAGTTTCTATGTATTCTTCCAAGTGTTGTAGTATTTCTCCTGTATAAACCTTACTGAGTTTTGTTCTTCTCACCTGCTGAGACAATCTTTTCCGTTTGTTTTTGGATGTAAATGCCAAGTGAAGTATCATTATCACATTCTTAATGCCCATTTTTTCGGCCAGGCAATGTGCAGGGACAGCCGTATTGTACCTGGAGCTGCAGCTACTGAAATCGAGTTGGCTAGAAGATTGAAAGAGTTCTCCTTTAAGGAAACAGGGTAATCTATTATTTCCCTCTGCTCTTACTTCCTTATTGCAAAGTATTATTATGCATGATTATGTGTTACACTTGCATGAATGGCATATGAGAATATTTGTGCCTTGATGGCAGTTTTTATGTTGCTCCGACTCTTCATTTTTCTTGAAGTACCCGTGTCCGATACATAACCGGACATAGGTATATGGGGATATGATCCTCCGAGGACCCTTCAAATACATGGAAATCTTGGAAAAAATTGAACATACCCGTGTTGGACATATACCCGTGTCCGACACACCCGAGTCCGAGTAACATAGGGCAGTTTACCTGCCTAACCACATTGTCTTTTGGGTATATTAACACATTTTAATCTTATACATGGGCTGTGCTGGATATGTGTCGATTAAAGCGACTTTTGCATTTTTGACAGTCAAGATTATTTTACATTACATCTTTATATCTTGTATTTGTCGTGTATGTTTTGATCTCTCCGTTCGGAATCTCCTATACATTTCGAAATTTAAAGTAGATTTCCATGAAGTAAAAGAAGAGGGTATTAATATTAGCATGGGATATTTTCGCAGATTGGATCAGTATGCCATTGCTAAATTTGCTGAAAGTTTTGAAATGGTACCAAGAACCCTGGCAGAGAATGCTGGACTCAATGCAATGGATATAATATCTAAACTGTATGAAAAACATGCATCTGGAAATACCAAAGTGGGCATCGACTTGGAGGGAAGTGACTTTGAGGATGGTATTTGCAAGGATGTCTCAACCTTGAACATTTGGGATCTTTATGTTACTAAGTAAGTTGCTATTTACATCTTCTGCAAATTGACCTTCTTGCTCGTGAGTATATATTACTCTTGTGTGGAAAATTAACCTTTAATTCTTAAATCATAAACTTCTCACAAAAAGTACAATCGTTCTATGTTACTTGGACTCGGGGGTGAGTGTCGGATACGGGTATGTGTCTGACACGGGTATGCTCAATTTTTTCTACCTTTTTTTATATATTTGGAGGATCGTACTCCCATACCCATGTCCAAATATGTGTCGGACACGGGTACTTCAGAGAAAATGAAGAGTCGGAGTTACATAGCAATCGTGTTTGACACGTGTATGCTCAATTTTTTCTATGTTTTTTCATATATTTGAAGGATCGTACTCCCGTACCTATGTCCGAATATGTGTCGGACACGCGTGTTGGACACGGGTACTTTAGAGAAAATGAAGAGTTGGAGTTACATAGCAATCGTTGACGTCTTTCCTTGTGATTTTTTCTTTGGGCAGGTTTTTTGCTCTCAAATATGCTGCCGATGCAGCCTGCATCGTGCTACGAGTAGATCAGGTAATTAACTTGAAACCGAAAGCTTGAAAATGGAAATAACACCTATGTTGCTCCAAATCTTCATTTTTCTTGAAGTACCTTTGTCTTTGTCCGACGCATATCTGGACATAAGTATGGAGATATGATCCTCCAAGGAACCCTCCAAATACATGAAAATTTTGGAAAAAAATTGAACATATTCGTGCGCACTCATATCCGAGTCCAAGTAACATAGAATAACACTATATTTGTTGCTTAGAATCACACATTTATATTTCATTTTGAAAATTTGTCTTTCACCAAGCTTCACTATGCCATTCATTCAATGTTGTAGATTATAATGGCAAAACCAGCTGGAGGTCCAGCAAGGAGAGATCAGCCTGCAGGAATGGATGAGGACTAAGTTTTGATCGATTACCCTTCTCTTGTATCGATTACCCTTCTCTTGAGACGTTTGGTTCTGGAAATCTTACATTATTTTTGGTAATAGGATTTTCTCTTAAAAGATTATCAAGCACGTTTCCAGTAATATATCGTGCATGTGTTTGATTCACCTCTTTGGCACTGAATAGGCACTGAATAAGGGGAGAAAGAGCATGTGTATGGATGATCGTAGTTTCGGAATAAAAAAAAATTTATTATAGATATTTTTAAGAGTAATTGTATTAATTAATTGAGTTAAATTTCGATTTTAAACACACCTTTCTTTTGCTTTTTGATTTGTGATTTCAAAGAGCATGTGTATGGCTGTATGGTGCATTTAACTTGCCCAGCTAAGACATGAGATTGTGTGATTTGTTTAATACTATATATATTTTTTCCTTTTTGTTGAAATAATATAATATAGATTTAGAATTTATATTTAATGTATTGACAGTGTATAAGATAGTGAATTATAATAAAATATTTCATTAATGAACAAAAAAAAACTTAATAAGTAAATATAAAAAAAAAATTCTCATTAATATTTATTTATAATTTTTTTTTTAATTCATTAATGAGGTATTCTATTGTTATTCATTGATCATGTATGAATTTTATACATTATCACTGTATCAAATACAAACTCATAAATACAAACTCATAAATTTAATCTTCAAAAAGTTTCATCAAACGTGGCAACTGACTTTGGTTATAGTAATTTTGTTATCTGGTGCAAAGCTGAGTCATATCAAGATTAAGTTTCATATTAATAAATAGAGATTGATTTCTCTAAAATTTATATTAATAATAATAAAATAAATTGGATCGAATTATATTTAAATAAAAAATATCATATTCAAAGTTCCATCTTTCTTATTTTTTTTTTTTCAATTTCATTTTTTAGATTCAATATTTTTATTATGTCTTCTCAAATTTGATGGAATAACTCTCATTGATCATGTGTAAAGATGATTAATGCTTCAAATTCGGTTAAAATACTTAAATGGTCATTGTACTACGGTTAAAAATATATTTTAGCTTTTATATTATAAAAATAAATAATTTAATTTTGTATGTGTTAACGAAAAATCGTTTAAATATTGATATGAACACGTGAAACTAACAAAAAAATGACTTGAAAAAAATATGATAACGTGTAAATTTTTTTTATTCAAGTGAAATTTAAAAAAACAAAATTTTTTTAATCCAAACCACTCCTTTACCCGTAAAAATATGTCATCATTTTTTTTCGAAATCATTTATTCTGTTAGTTTTTAAATTTCACCTAAGCAAAAAAAATTTGATCCGTCATCATTTTTTTTTTGAGTCATCTATTCTGTCAGTTTCACATGTTCACATCAGCATTTAAACGATTTTTCATTAATATAGTTATTAATTTTATTTTTTTACACCAATTTTAAACATATAAAAATTAAATTATTCATTTTTATAATACAAAAATTAAAATACATGCATAAAGATTATCCAATACAATAGTTTAACCTTTCAAATTCCCATTCCCTTTTTTTAAAACTTTTTTGCCACTTTGACGCACTCAGAGACTTCATCAAACAGATAATGTTTTTGGGTTCCAAAGATTTGTTGTCGACACTTGACGTGTCACATCTAGGTACACACTATCTAAAGACTCCTACTTTGTTCCATTTTGATCTTCTCACTGTACAACTTGTTCTACGCCGGCCATGGCTAATCTCCCTCTTCAAGACCGAGTAGCCATAGTCACCGGAGCTTCTCGCGGCATCGGCCGAGCCATAGCTCTTCATCTGGCCTCTCTCGGAGCAAAACTAGTCATCAATTACACCTCTAACAAGGTTCAAGCAGATCTTGTGGCGACAGAGATTAATTCTTCTTTCTCTGGTGGCGGCGGCGGCGCCCCTCGAGCCTTGACAGTCCAAGCCGATGTCTCCGATCCTAGCCAGGTCAAGTCCCTTTTCGACGTAGCTGAACAATTCTTTAATTCACAGCCTTACATTTTGGTCAACTCAGCTGGTGTTAGCATCGCTGAGAGTACTCCCATAGCCAACACTTCGGTTGAGGATTTTGATAGAATTATGAGGTAATTCTATGCTAACATGTCTTAAGATTAATAATCTAAGATTAAGAATGAGCATTTTCAATCTATGTTGTTCCGATTCGTATATATATATATATATATATTTTTTAAGTATTCGTGTTCGATATATAGGTAAAGGATTTTGATAGAGTTACGAGGTAATTCTATGCTAACATGTCCAAGATTTAATAATCTAAGATTAAGAATGGGTATTTTCAATCTATGTTGTTTCGATTCGTCATTTTTTTTTTGTTGATAAAATTATAAGGTAATTCTATGCTAACATGTCTAAGATTAAGAATGAGAATTTTCAATATACGTTGCTATGATTCTTTATTTTTTTTTGAAATATTCGTATTCGATACGTATATTTAAACATAGGTATGAGATATGATTTTTCAAAAATCTTTCAAATATATGAAAAAACTTAGAATAAATCAAACATACCAATATTGGATGCATATCCGGTACTCGTACATCCGATTGAATTGACGAAGATTTGTATCATTTAATTTAGTTTTAACATTATATGTTATTCAGCGTAAATACGAGAGGTGCTTTCTTGTGCGCCAAGGAAGCAACAAATAGATTAAAACGCGGCGGTGGAGGTCGGATTATATTGATATCATCATCAATCGTGGCTTCATTGAGACCCGGAAATGCAACATATGCAGCATCAAAAGCAGCCATAGATGCAATGGTGAAGATTTTAGCAAAGGAACTCAAAGGAACTGGTATTACTGCAAACTGTGTCTCACCAGGGCCAATTGCAACCGATATGTACTTTGCAGGTAAGACCGAGGAAATGGTGCAGAAATCAAATTCTTTTTTTGATTTTGAAAAAGAGAATTTGAATCCCATTCTTTTAGCACAAGATTTATAATACTAATTAGTTTCATATACTTTAAAATAATCTAATCAATTAGATTTTGGATTGAGTTTGTGCAAATTACTTGTGAGGTGATCAAAACCTATTTTGACAAACTCAAGTGAGGCAAAATTGTTTTTCAGCCCATTAACCCAAGTCCAAAACAGAGAAAAGACAATTTACTAAAGTCGACTTGTTCATGGATCAGATTGTGATTTGAATTTTTTTCTTCTTCTTTTATTTAAATTCGGCTTTGGATAAGCTTGAATCAATCCGTAAACTCGTTGCACTGTTTAAATAATATTAAATTTTTTTTTTTTTTTTTTTATATTTTTATAAATAAATTTAAATAAAAAATTATTTTTTATTACATAAACAGTAATTCGAGTCGGGTCAGATTGATCCGAAATGAAAAAATCTCTACCCATGTCTTGCCTAATACGAATCGGATTTATCGAACCGAATGGATTGTTCGATCCTTGAGCAGGTCTACATTAAAGTATAGTAAATCAGTCTGTTTTATAAAATCTCAACCAAACTCCCAAATTTATCCTTTCACAACCATTGTATGCAAGTATGAAACATGAAGAGTGTTCTTGTTAGAGTGGGAAAAAAAAATATGGATAGAAGAAAAATGTTAAAAAAAATAAAAAATTTGAGTGTGTTTTGTAGAAAAAAGAGTAAGAAAAAAAAAATTTATATTTTTTTTACTGCAAATTGTGCGACGGATATGTACTTTGCAGGTAAAACTGAGGAAATGGTGCAAAGAGCAATCGATGAGTGCCCACATGGTCGACTTGGTCAGAGCGAAGATGTTGCTCCCATTGTTGGATTCTTGGCCAGTGATGCTAGTGAGTGGATTAATGGTCAAGTCATTCGTGTTAATGGTGGTTATATTTGATGATTATTAATGTAAGTTGTGTTAATGTATGTTAATTTCAAAGTAGATTATGGGTATTTGAACACAATTTTGGACAATAAACATTTTAATGTTTCATCCAATATTTCAATTTCTTTTTTGATTTTGGAAAAGAAAATTTGAATCCGATTCTTTTAGCCCAAGATTCATACACTTTTATTTAACCTCCCTTTTATTCGAAAGGGAATCTCATTTCGATGCGGTTGGGGCATTTTTTTGTTCCAACTATACCATAATTACCGTTTGGGTAACAAGGGGCCATCGTGCTGGCTTCTAGTGGGAGGACTTTTTATAATTTTAGTCTTTTTATAATTTTTTTATTTTTTATATAATAAATATATAATAAATTTTATTATTATATAATAAATATATATTTTATTATTATAAAATTAATAAGAATTAAATGAAAATAAATAATAAAAAAATATTATTTGATATATTCTGTATTTTTTATTAATAAAATTATTATTTGATATAAATATAATTTTAATTATTTATTAATTTTATAAATATTAATTAAACTAAAAATTTTATTATATATATATACATATTTTTATATATAGTGTGTCATGTATGTTAGTTTCAAAGTAGATTATGATATTTGAACACAAATTTGGACAATGAATATTTTAATGTTTCATCCATTTTTCTTTTTTGATTTTGAAAAAGAGAATTTGAATCCCATTGTTTTTAGCACAAGATTTATAATACTAATTAGTTTCATATACATTAAAAAAAATCTAATCAATTAGATTTTGGATTGAGTTTGTGCAAATTACTTGTGAGGTGATCAAAACCTACTTTGACAAACTCAAGTGAGGCAAAATTGTCTTTCAGCCCACTAACCCAAGTCCAAAAAAGAGAAAAGACAATTTACTAAAGTAGATTTGTTTATGGGTTAGGTTACGATTCGATTTTTTTTTTATTCAAGTTCGGTTTTGGACAAGCTTGAATTAGCTCGTAAACTCGTTTCATTGTTTAAATAATATTAAAAATTATTTTATATTTTTATAAATAAATTTAAATTAATATTTATTTTTTATTACATAAACAGTATTTCGAGTCGGGTCGGATTGATCCGAAATGAAAAAATCCTTACCCATGTCTTGACTAATACGAATCAGGTTTATCGGGTCGGGTGGATTGTCCGATTATTGAGCATATCTACATTAAAGGAAGGTAAATCAATCTTTTTGTAAAATCTTAACCAAACTCCCAAATTTATCCTTTCACAACCTCTGTATGCAAGTATGAAACATGAAGAGTGTTCTTGTTAGAGTGGGGAAAAAAATATGGACTGAAAAAAAAATGTAAAAAGTAAAAAAAAAAATGAGTGTGTTTTGTAGAAAAAAGAGTAAGAAAAAAAATTATATTTTTCTTACTGCAAATTGTGTCTCACCCGGACCAATTGCAACGGATATGTACTTGATTATGTAAGAAAAAAAATTATATTTTTCTCAAATTATTGGATTCTTGGCTAGAGGGTTAATGGTGGTTATATTTGATGATTATGTAAGTATGTCATGTATGTTAATTTCAAAGTAGATTATGGTATTTGAACACAAATTTGAACAATGAACATTTTAATGTTTCATCCATTTTCTTTTTTTGATTTTGTTAATTAGTTTCATATACATTAAAAAATGAAATCAATTAGAATTTGAAGGTTAAAGTACTTAAACAATTCTTGTACTATAGTCAAAAAAATGCATGTTAGTTTATGTATTATAAAAGTGAGTAATTTAATCTTTATACGTTTGAAATTGGTGTAAAAAAGTAAAATTGATAACAATATTAATGGAAAATTGTTTAAATGCTGACATGAATATGTGAAACTGACATAAAAGATGACTTAAAAAAATGATGATATTTTAAATTTTTTTACTCAAGTGGAATTTAAAAAATATATAATGTTTTTTTAATCCAAATATCTCATTTACATATAAAAACATGTTATCATTTTTTTTTCGAAGTTATCTATTCTGTCCGTTTTAAAATTTCATCTGAGCAAAAAATTTGACACGTCATTATTTTTTTCTTTCTAAGTCATCTATTTTTTCAGTTTCAATGTCCACGTCAGCATTTAGACGATTTTTCATTAAAGTAGTTTTCAATTTTATTTTTTTCACAAATTTTAAACATATAAGGATTAAAATACTCATTTTTATAATATAAGAATTAAAATACACTTTTGATTATAATATATGGACTATCTAAATACTTTAACCGATTTTGGATTGAGTTTATGCAAATTACTTGGAACTTGTGAGGTGACCAAAACCTACTTTCACAAACTCAAGTGAGGCAAACATGAAGAGTGTGCTTATTAGGATGAAAAAAAAATGAAATGATGGATAGAAAATGAATTTTGAGTATGTTTTATAAAAAAAAAAAATTGAGATAAAAATATATATATTTCACATTTATTTACAAATACAAATTATTTTAATTAAAAATATAACAGGAGGAAAAAAAATGAAGAAAAGAATTGTAAGTGTTGTATATTTCTAAAATTATCCATCATATTTATATTTCTTTTCATCTTAATTTATAAAAGATTATAATGATAAAATCATATAATTTTTATTATTTTATTTTTTAATTTTACTAATGAGAAAATTATAAAAAAAAATTTCAAAATTTTCAACTTTCTAACTAAACACAGTTATAAAAATTATTTTTTTTAATTTTCCATTTTTTTTTTTCAAATTTTATTTTTTCTATCCACCTAAGTCCTAACAATTAACAAAGCAAATCAGAAAAGAAAAAATTAGATTATAGCTTATGTCAGCTCTTTCCCCAACATAACCGGTAAAAACCGGTAACTGTCACGGCTTAACCGGGTAATGGAGTCAACGATTATAAATAGGGAGATCTAGGGTACAAAAGGCCAACTCTTTCTCTTATAAACCAAATTCTCACAAATCTCATCATCTAAACGAGACCCTCTCAATATCCACATCTTTTTTTAACCCTCTTTCTCTCTTATATATATATATATATATATATATATATATATATATATATATATAAACTCAAACAAGAACCTATAAAAGACTTTGTTTTCGAACATCCTCCCGCTTTTTCCCCTCAATTTCCCCTCCAATTTTTGTAAATTTACCCTTTTTTGTTGTTGAAAAGTTGTTGAATTTGCTCAGATTCGGATAAAACCCGATCTGTTTTTTGTTTTGGGTATTCCAATAATTTCCTCCAAATATCGTAGATTTACCCTTAAAAGCTCTAATTTTTTATGAACGGGTTGAATTTGATTAGATTTGGGTGAATTTTGATCTGAGTTTTTTCGGTTTTGGATCTTTAGAGGAAAATCTAGAATCTTTAGGGGGGGAAATTTGGGTGAGGAACAAAAAAGAGAATGGCAGAACAAGGTGGCTCGGAAGGGAGCCAACCAGTGGATCTTTCCAAGCATCCATCTGGCATTGTTCCCACTCTTCAGTAAGTCTCCGTTTTGCCTCTCTTGTCTTAGATTCTGAAACGTGTACATTTTGTGTGTGTGATAAAGTTATATATGCGTAAGATTTGGTTGAACAGAGTTTGTCGATGGGAAGATCTTTTAGGTGTTATTGGACATGTGTTTTCAATTAAATCATTGGAAAAAAGGTGTTTTAGGGGTGTTTGAGATTTTGGTGATTTTCTAAGTTGAATGGGATGCTATTTGGCTGACCAGAGTTTCTGGATAGGTTTGATCTTTTGGTTATTGGAGACATGTAGTCAATTAAATCATTGGAAATGGGTGTTATTTGGGAGCATATATCTCTAATTCGTGCTTTGAGATGATGAGAAGTTTGTAGATAGATATTTCTTGTGTTAGCTTGTGTAAGGGAATTGATTTTGGGAGATGAGTTTTGATTGTATTGTGGGAAGAGGAAGGGGGAATTTAGGGGGTATGCTATGTGAGCTTGTTGTGTTTGTCTATGTTGAAAAGAATCTAGAGAAGTGGATTCTGTTTGTATGTGGCTTGAGTATGCTCCTGTTGAAAGTTTTAAGGACAATTAATTTTGATTTTGCAATGTAATAGTGGAAAGCTTTAATTAGATATCTTTGGATTAATATTGTTTTATGTTTCATTTGGATGTGCTTGATATAGTAATAGAGTGTCTTAGATATGGATGGTGGGTAATTTTGATATGATAAATAATAAATAAATGACATCAAATATGATTAAACAAGCTTGGTCCACTAGCCTGCAATTGAAATTATATGCTAGTTTAGCATTGCTGTTGGAAAAAGCTTGGGTTGGAAAAAGCTCGAGTTGGAAAAAGTGTGTTTATAAAGTGTGGTTTAAAAACTTTTAAGTGTTTAGCATTGCTGTGAAAAAGTGTTGTAGGAAATTGAAATGTCAAAAAAAGATATGTTTAAAATAATAAAAATGTAGAGATGTGAGGATAATAAAGTCATTTTATCCAAAAGCCAACTTTTAAAGCCCAAAAGCTATATTTTTTGGCTTTTTGGTTTGGCTTTTCAAACCATGGTTTCAACAGCAGAAGCCAATTTTTTTTTATCTGTTTAGCATTGCGTTTGCGGTGAAAAGCAACTTTTGACCTCAAAAGCTGTGCCAGAAGCAATGCTAAACGAGGCCTTAAGCTTATCTGGTTTAACCACGAATTACACTGGAGTCTTGTTCTTAGTGGAATCAGCTAGCCGAATAAATTGCATGGGGCTTGACTTGTTTTTGGCCCGATTACTAATCACTAACCACTAACTAATCTTAACAGGAAGTTGAAAACTGTTGCATTTGGAAAAATCTCTTTATTTACAATTCATTCTTGACAGAAGTTCTGCATCGGAGCATATATCTTTTATATGCTTGTAAAGTTGTAATGATTCAGCAACTAAGTGTGAATCTGTATTCAACTTTCAACAAAGACAAAAAATGGAAAATTTCTTCTGTTAAAACGGTGCTCTTAATCCTTTATGGATTGGGGTTTGACCACAGTTGATATATGGAAATCTTAGTATTAGTCTTACTGTGTTTCTAGAAACATTGTATCAACTGTGAACTTAGAGTGCAAGTTGGATCTTAAGCAAATTGCACTGCAAGCTCGAAATGCAGAATACAATCCCAAGGTATGCCTGGGATGGTTAAATTATAGTTATTATTTATTGTTAGTTTGTGCAGCTTCTCATTCTGCTGCTGTTATTTGGTTAAATGTTAACCTTTTTATTTATAAAATAATCCTACAGCGTTTTGCTGCTGTCATTATGAGAATCAGGGAGCCAAAAACTACAGCTTTGATTTTTGCCTCTGGAAAGATGGTAATTCCTTTCTTATTGGAAATTAAAATCATATGCATTGCATTTAATTGGTTGTTGTGTTCAGTGTCAAAATCTTTAGTAAATAACTAGTGCTTGCACCAAGTGCTTGGACCCAGGCATGTTATGATTGTTCAATTATTGATTTACTAAGTTTTCCTTGCTTCTTCAGGTCTGCACCGGTGCTAAAAGTGAACAGCAATCTAAACTGGCTGCAAGGAAGGTAGATGTTTTTCTTTGAGATGCTTGTGCCTTTAATTCTGTTTGTGAACTATGTTAGAGATGAATTAGCTCTGTAATATATATATATATATATATATATATATATATATATATATATATATATATATATATATATATATGGATTATTATCCTGTACACTGGCAGTGGACTTTTTTAACTCCACAAGCGGTGCTTACACTCTAACATAATTTTTTTCATACGATTTATATTTGTACAAACCGACCGTTGGATTTAACAATATAATCGTACTCGTCGTGCACGTAAAGTTTCGAATCGATCCGATATCCCTATCATATTAATCGAGAATATTGTCTTTTTCAATATATATATAACGGTTGAAAGTTTTTTACGTCGGAACTAATAGTTAAACATTTTTTATTTACTCAAAACTCGATGTGCATGATCTACGCGAATAGAACATAAAATACGACGATCGGATTAAAAAAATATAAATCGTATGAAAGGTTACGGAAGTGTGTAAACCCCGCTTGTGGAGTTAAAAATGTCCACTGCCAATATACATGATAATAATCCTATATATATCATTAGGATAGGTGGATGCAAGGATGAAGTTGGCTATAACTGACATTATTTTTGTGCTTTCAGTATGCCAGAATTATCCAAAAGCTTGGGTTTCCTGCTAAGTTTAAGGTACTTCCACTATTTCTTTTTCTCTTATGCAAATCATGCTCATAAAATTGCATGTATAGATTAATATCTCCTCCTTCAATAGTGTTTTCCCCTGCTTGTTTGTTTACCTTTTTTGCTGTAATCGGCAGGACTTCAAAATTCAGAACATTGTCGGGTCATGTGACGTCAAATTTCCTATCAGACTTGAAGGTCTTGCATACTCCCATGGTGCCTTTTCAAGTGTAAGAGACGTTCATTGTTCATTTAGTTTTTTTGTTTTATATAAGAACATTGGATATGCATGTTTCCTTTTCAGGTATAACCCCTTCAATTTCACTTACTGGCCCTGTTAATCTCAGGTGATGGAGGTCAAAGTTTTCAGTCCAATGATTTTGAAACATTATTTGCAATAAAGTTGAGACTGAGTTTTCATTTGGTTAGTAAACAGCCTTGAAAACATGAAAATAGGTTTCGGCTTATAAGATACATACTTAGATTTAGTTCTGTGTTTTGGATGAGTTCTAGATAATTAGGTGTGTGTTTATTTGATGTCAAGACTTGTTTGTTTGGTATAAGGATTGTGACTTTATCTTTAATGTTGTTTTAATTCAGTACGAACCCGAACTCTTTCCGGGCCTGATCTATCGTATGAAACAACCAAAGATTGTCCTTCTCATTTTTGTGTCAGGGAAGATTGTGATCACTGGAGCTAAGGTGATTGCGTTCGGCATCTGTTCATCCATTCGCATTCTACGTTCAGCATCTGTTCATCCATTCTGCATTCTATGTTCGATGGAATTACTAATTCTCTTTGTTTGAGTGTCTCAGGTGAGAGACGAGACATACACCGCCTTCGAGAATATATATCCTGTTCTTTCAGAGTTCAGGAAGAACCAACAATGGTAAGAAGCTATACCCTTCTCCCCTCTCTCTGAAGTAATTGACTAGTGTCGTATTTTTTTTTTCGTGTCGCTTCCGACTGGTCGTTAATTTGCTGGCAGATATAATACCTTTGAATGGGACTTAGACTTGGTTGTGGATAGTAAGTTTTCCTCTGCCATGGTGTTTGGAGTTGGATTTGAAGTGTGAATATATGAAGAATGGGGATTGGCACCCTGGCTTTTTGGCTATGGTTGTCATTTATGTTATCGGACTCAAGTGTGAGTGTCGGATACGGATATGTGTTTGATACGGGTATATTCATTTTTTAAAGTTTTTTATGTATTTGGAGGGTCCTTAGAGGGTCATATCCTCGATTCTCATGTTCGGATATGCATCGGACATGGGTATTTCAAGAAAAATGAAAAGTCCGAGCGTCATAAGTTGTCATATGGGGGTGGTCTTCTTTTCCTTAAAGCCAGTGAGGTGCTTAAATGGATGATGGTATATCCTTCCTGTAATTAGTAATTTAAAAGGGAAAAGCAAACTGAAAAAACATCTTCAGGGTTACCTCACCTTTGTTGTAGACATTTTGCTTTCACTTAAAATAATTGTAACTTCATTAAAATTTTGACACTTGATCTTAGTATTTATTGTTCTACTGTTTTGTCATCTTTGAAATGAGGAAACTTTGGGTTCCTTGTCATGTATGCTAAAAACTATAAATTTGTAATTTTTATGCAAGAAAATTGCTGAAAACTTGTAATTAGATCTTTCTTTTTTAAAAAAAAAAATTCCTCTTTTTCATGTATAACTGTTACTCGTAAGTAGATTTTATAATTTTGAACATGTTTGAACATGGTTAATAGTATATGTTTAATATATGTATAAATTTTTATTTAAGATTTTGATATATTTAATTATTTGTATGCTGAATTTGAAAGATCTCACGACCAAATTTTTTGATTGATTCTCAACCTGACATTCTATTTTTTGCAAGCTCATGAGCTCTAACATATAAAAAGAAAACACTATTATAATCATGAATTAAATACCAAATATAAAAAATAATGCTATCCCACTCTCAAAAAGATCATGAAAAGAAGCCACAAAATCAACTTTTAGACTAGCAGATGCACAAGCTGTATATGTGTTCGATATTTATGTCCGTAATTTTTTAAATATATGAAAAAAATTAAACATATTATTTGTTTCAAACATACTCTCGTATTTGACATTTATCTTCAAATTTAAATCCAAATAACATAAATTAAATTCCCAAACCAGCTAACTGTTATGAACTGTAGTGAAGAACAGGAAGTTAAGCTTTCAATTAAAAATCTAACAGGTTATATACTGTAGGAAGTTCATACTGTTAATATTATTACTTCTCTTCCTGGTCCCATTAGCCCCATTATAGCCCCCTTTTTCATTATTTATTTATTTATTTGATAAAGCCTTCTTTCATTATTTTTCTTTATCTTTTTTATTTTTTTATTTATTTTTTTAACCAGAGCAAGCTTCAGTTTCCAAGCAGGCCATGGATTTCTGGCCCCACAAATCAAAACCTTCCTCCATAGCTGTACTGTACTCAAAATTTTTCTCCTCCCCCTCCTTGGCCTCATCCACCCAAATTCAAAAATCAAAACCAATACAATAATTCAAAACTAAAGAAGAAAAAATTTCAAAAATTGTCACCTGAGGAATGAAAAACTGACAATATATATATATATATATATATATATATATATAAACACTAAGCAGTAAGAAAGAGAAGGATATGGGCAACTTTTTTTTCTCTTTTTCTTTCCCTTGTGATTCAATAAGCTTTGAGCTTTATCTGCCGACAGAAGACTAGGCCATAAAGTGTTTCATTTCAAGTTTCCATCTTTTCACCTTCTTTCTTGAAGAGTAACAACAAAATTCAAATCTTTATTTTTATTTTTTTTCCTTTTGTTTTTGGTTTTTTTGAGGCAATGGTTTTCTGCCAGAATGTGTCAATCTCCAATGAGTTTCAACAAGAGCAAATCTTCTCTTTGCTCTAAACTTGGTGCTACCTTTGCTGCTGCTACTGGCTCTGTTGATGATCTTTTTCCTGCTCAAAATACTGTCAGTTTTATTTCTTCTCTTTTTTCTTACTTGTTTACAGCATTTGTATAACTGTATTGAAACAGAAGAGAAGATTTTGTTAAAGTTTTACTCTTTTTTTATATATATGTAAAGTCTTGAACTTTTTCTTTTGCTTTTGTGGGTTAAAAAAATTGCAGGAAGTTGATGTAAGCTTGGAATGGCTGTCTATATTTGTAGAAGATTGTTTATCCAGCACTGGAAACTGCATCCCAGTTGCAGCAGCAGCTACAAATGTTCAAAACAAAAGTAAAACTGCAACAAAGCCTACAAAATCTTTGCAGCTGAAACCCTAACAAATCACCCCACTTTCCTTGCAGAAATTTGTAGTTCCAGGCAAGGTTAGGAGCAAAAGAAAAAGAGTTTTCACAACATTATCAAAAACCAAAATTAACCCATTTTCCAGTTGGTCTTGCCACTTAAATTCACATAATAAAAACCTCCAATTGGCTAGCTCAGATCCCCCTTTGCTTCAACAAGCATATTGGTTAGCTGACAGTGAACTCATTGTGCCCAAAAAAGAAGATGTCAGCAACAATAGTAGCAGTAATTTGATGGGAAATAGTGAGGTGGAAGAATCAAAGAAAGAGGTAATGGAAGAAGAAAAAGTGGTGGTGCTAGACAGTAATAGTGTGCAGCAGCAGCCTATATTTTGATGTGAATGTCAGATATGAATATGTGTTCGACACGAGTATATTCAATTTTATCTAAGATTTTTATATATTTAGAGTGTTTTTGAAGAATATTTTTTTAATATTTATATTTAAATATGCATCGAATATGAATATTGGACACGAATACTTTAAAAAAAATAAAAAAGTCGGAACAATATAAACCGCGGCAGCAGCAGCAAGAGGTGCAGCCATTGCTTAGCACAAAGGACCCCACAGTGGAGAACTGGACCATTGGGCCCAAAGACTCTATGCAATGCATGTGGGGTAAGGTATAAGTCAGGGAGGTTGTTGCCAGAGTATAGGCCAGCAAAAAGCCCTACTTTTGTTACCTATTTGCACTCCAATTCTCACAAGAAAGTTATGGAGATGAGGATGTCTTTATTGTCTTCAATTCCTAGTGAGCAGTGATGACCTTTTTTTTTTCCCCCTTTTTTCAAACTCCCCATTCCCCCCAATGTAAATCAAAGTTACGATAAATTTGAAGAAATTCTTCATTACTAATGTAGTAGTAAGGGTTTTGCTAACGAGTTCGCATTTTTTAAAGTTAGTTAATATATTACTTATAGTAAAAGTATTGTATTAAATACAAAAGTTATAATTTTATTTATTATTTTTAATGTATTGAATAAAAATATTACTATATATAGTAACTTTAAAAAGTGTCCTTAGATCACTTAGCAAAATTCATGTAGTAATTCTTTTATTTGTTGAGGCATTTTAGTGGCATGATTGAGATATATATATATATATATATATATATATATATATAATGAGCTTTGTTCCTCTGAATTTTTTACAATTTTTGCCTTTTTTTTAAGTTTTAAAATATTTCTTTCTCAAAAAAAGAATTTGAATTACTTATGAAATGAATTGAATACTTTATTCATACTTCACTTTGTCTTCATTTGTCCCATATTGCATTTAAATATTAAAACATTGGCTTCTTTGTAGTTACATTAAACCATACTAGAACCCTAAGAAAAATTATAGTAGTAAAAACTAAAGAACAGGTAAGAGTAATAACTTCTACTTTGTAAACGAGTCAATATGTAATTTTTTAATTTTACAAACAAATTAAGATATTAATACATGTCTCATTTTTTTTAATTAAAAAATTATTTGATCCACTGCGAACGGATTTTTTGAATTTTACAAGTAGGATTAACAGGATGACATATACTTTTAGAATATATTTAAAAAATTAAGAAAAAATGTGATATGTGACAGATTCTTAACCTATTTGTGAAATTAAAAAAATTTCCACCGTCAATGTATTATATACGAACTCTTTTTAATTATATATTTTTATTTAAACATGTATCATCTTACTAATAGTATTTATAAATGTATGAAACCATTTCTCTTTTTTAAAAATGGGCAATGATACAAAACACGATACAACACACAAAAAATAATACGAATACATAAATTGTCAAATGTGCGTCTTGTTTCTAACTTATATTTAGTCTTGGAAATAGTCAATCTTAATGAAACAAATCTGCCCCTTAAGACATGGAAACTATATTACGTTGGTTAGGAGTTAGGACATAAAAATAACATGATTAAATGCGTTTAGTATCAAAATTGGATTGTTGGATTTTCTTTAATTTTAGACAAATAGAAAATTAAGAAAAAAATAAAATTCTTGGCTACTTAACGACAAATTTAAACCAAAAAAATGTTTAAATTGTTTTACCAAAAAAATTATATATTATATATTCGTACATACATAAGAACTGTTTTACCAAAAAAATTTGTTTCATCACTTATAACACAATATATTATGATAGCCGACATACTAATGTATGGATACATGAAAATGAGTAGGGGATGTTAATTGTCAATATAAAAAAAAAAAGAAAAAAAAAAAAAAAGAAACACAAGTGGCTTTGTTGTGTTGGTAGGGAGTTTGAGGGTGCATGATTGAGAGAAATTCCCATTGAGATTGAGATTTATTGTAGGTTTCGCTTAATCAGTGTTTATACGCATCAATTAAGGATTATTTAATTACCAATTTAAGAAATTTTTTTTGCATTTAATATATTACTTTAACTAAATTCAAGAAAAAATAAGCCATTAAATTATAACTTTTTTTTTTATATATATATATCACGTTAACTAGTGACTATAGGCACCGGTTAATATTTTCCTTTATTGTATATTGTGTTTTGTCAACCCTAGTGAAAATGAAAAATTGGCCTTGGGGTCCCATCCAAAGCACTCTATCAAAAGAGAAAGATCATGGATTTTAGTGTGTTCGTGTGAAGTCTTCAATGTAAAATCAATTGAAAATTGAAACAAACAAAAAAGAATTTGTTTCTTTTCTTATAAAAAAAAAGATTTTTTAGGAAATAATTTGTGTATAATTATGTTGATATTAGAAAATATGATAGATATTTTGAATCCCAATTTTTGTGTCTCAAATTACTTTGAGAATTTTTTTTTTTCTTTCTAACAAATAGGGATAGGAGACAGCACTCTTTGAGCATTGAAAATTATTCATTTTAATGGGTTTGGCTCAAATGATAAAAATCTTAAAAGTTTGTATTGTAATACTTTCCTCTTGGTGGAAAAAAAAGGGGTCAAAAGTGATTTAATTCATGCCATCATAATGATTAGTAGGTAAGCAGGGTGTTAAATAGCCACTACCTAATAGTTTGACAAATAAATTTGATAGAAGTTTGGACTATCCAACCATCAAATTAGACCTGATAATCTTTGTATTAATATTATGTTTATATTATTTTTTCGTGTTATAATTATATTTAAAGTGTTATATACTTATATAAATTTTATCACGTTAATAATTAATATTATATAAATTCTGACATGTTTGTGTATTCTTATTGTATTCGTATTATTTTTTTTATCGTATCATATTTTAATTATTTTTAATGTCATATCCAAAGTTATCAGTCTACCTCAAATTGTAATCTATCAAAAGAAATGGAATTTTTGAATGGAATGAACTAGAGCCTAGGTTGAAACTGGGGTAGCTAGTAATTGGAAATTTTCTGTGGTTGTAGTGTATTTAATTCATTATTCTTAGCTAATTACTATTGTCAAATGATCATTATTCTCTTCCCGCAAAATCGATTTATTAAGATGTACAACGCTTACGCTTATATACTCAAAGATCTTTCATTTTCTTTATGATGTAAGATTAAAACATCTTTCCTACAAAATCGATTTATTGAGATGTGCAGCGCTTACACTTATATACTCAAAGATCTTCCATTTTCTTTTTGATGTAGGATTGAAACATCTTGCCTACTCTATTTCGGAGCACTTGGCGTGATATTCTCCCCACCTTATCTTTTGAAACCCTCATCACGGGCTTTTTCATCTTGCCTCCCTCCCAGGACACTTGATGTTGAGTTACGACTGGTCCACCTTGCCTACCCCTATTGGAGGGCTCGGCGTGGAGTCGACAGTTAAAGATTGACTCTGATACAAAACCAACTTACTAGGATGTATAGTATTTACGCTTATATGCCCAAAGACTTTTTTTTTTTTTTTTTTAATGTAGGACTGAAATACCTTATCTACTCTCTCTTGAAGTGCTTGACATGCAAAAATTTTAGTCACAAATTTGATTCACCAACCTATTTTTAGGAAAAAAATAGATGAATCCAAAAGATTCATAATTTTCTTGGTTTGTTTCATCAGTTATTATAAACTGCTTCCTCCTATGATTAGATTGTTATAATCCATGAAAAGCATAGTCCTAATATATATATATATATATATATATATATATATATATATATGCTAAATCTTTAAATACCGAAGAACAGTAAGAAACTAGTAAGTACCATTCTCCGACTAGAATTTGAAGTCTAAAAACTTTCAGTATAGTATCCTACTAGAAAAATAGTTTCTTGACAACCAGCTAGGCCTGGGAAAACTTGGAGACCGGCAGAATTTAAATGTTGCATAACTATAAATATCACTTGGTCAGCCAAAAAGAAATGAAATTCACCTAAATATAGATTTATAGTTCACAGCATTCTGAAGTCTGTCATGAGCTATGTTAGTCAGTCAGACTCGGGTGTGAGTGTCGGACACGGGTATGTGTCCGATATAGGTATGTTCAATTTTTTCAAGATTTCCATGTATTTGGAGGATACTCGGAGGATCATATCCCCATACCCATGTCCCGATATGCGTCGGACACGAATGTCGGACACGGGTACTTCAAGAAAAAAGAAAAGTCGAAACAACATAGGTCATGAGACGTCCTAACTCAGGAGAAACCCCAACCAATTTGACCATAGACAAGCATGACATTGATATGATCAAGGTAGTGTTCCTAGTTAGAGAGCAATAATAAATAACCCAAGAATCTGTAACATACAAAAGAAGCTAGGAGAAATAAGCTGTCGAGTTATCTACAGATTTATAGTAATAGATATGTTGTTAATACTGTAAAAAATGCTATACCTACCAGTGAGGTACCTATAGAAGAAGAAGAAGAAGAAGCAAACTGAATGATAAAATTGCAACTCCCTTGTGAAAGATTCTGTGTAGTAACAGTGCCCAGACCATCAAAATTGCAGGCCATGTCATTCTGATTTTGAACCTGGTAGTACATATTAAACGCATAGGAAGCGTTCCCATTAGCATCGAGGTTGTTACAAGAAGATCCGTATCCGAGTGCCGTGCAATCTGAGTAGGTGCAAGCATAGTTTATGTTGTCTACAAGTTTGCTGAGATCCTTAGCATTTGGATTAAACATACACCATTTTTTAGGAAGATATTCAACATTCTGAGCACCAATAAGAAACCTATTCTGATTCTGGCCAGAAAGATCTAATGGGAATTTAGGCTGCCCATCATACCTATAGATTCCCCAATGACGCTCAAAATTTCCTGGAGCAATGCTCTTGGCATCCTCATCTATAAGGGCAAACAAGTAAACTTCGATATATCCCGACCGCAGAGGCGTGCCTGTGTTGGCTGCAAGTCTCTGCATGAGCCCGTTATAAAATCTCCGAGCATTAGCCAGATTGGCGTTCTTGTCTCCATCTGTAGGCCAACCAACCTCCCCAACAATAATGGTCATGTCCCCATGGCCTACTGCTTTCAGAGCTGACACCAATGTGTCAAAGTTGGCATCGAAAACATTAGTGTACTGAATCCCGTTATCGACTATAGGGTTTCCTCCGTCAAAGAAAGCGTAATTAAAGGGGAAGTCGTCGTTTCCATAAAGACTGAGGAAAGGGTAGATGTTTACGGTGAAAGGTGCACTGTTCTTGCCTAGAAAATCAACAATTTGCTTCATGAGTCCGCTGATATCAGTTCGGAACTGGCCAGCAGATGGAACAGGGTTGCTATCTGGTGAGTTGTAGACATCAGCATTTAAGGGCACAGTAGCCTTTATGAAGTCTCCAAACCCAGCATCATTAAGTGCATTTTGAATGTTTTGAAGAGCAGGGAATGTGATGTTTACAAATGAGCCATTGTATGTTGTGAGGAATGGCTCATTCCCAACAGCTACATATCTGTGCAAAGACAGTAAAGTGGTTCCACAGATTAATTGTAGGATAGCATTCTTAACAAATCCACCCATCTAAAACAATTAGAGTTTATCTAAGTAGATAAGAACTATGTTGCTCCAAATCTTCATTTTTCTTGAAGTACCGTGTCCGATGCATATTCGGACATGGATATGGGGTTATGACCCTCCAAATACATGGAAAAACTTAGAAAAACTGACCATACCCGTGTCAGACACATATCCGTATCTGACACTTACACCCGAGTCCGAGTAACATAGCATAAGAAATGTCTAAACTGGATTATGGATGCAGCTTTGTTAATAAATTAAAAAAAAAAATGGTTGCATTGCAACTTCAGTCAAACATATTCCTTACTTCACCATTAACAGAAAGTAACATCATTAGCATCTTTCAATCAGCTTCTTGTGAAGACACTTGGAATCTTGTTCCTACTCCAAATGTTAATCACATTGACAAAATAAGAGTAACAGTCTGTTCCTATGTTGCTCCGACTTTTCATTTTTTTTAAGTACTCGTGTCCAACATCCGTGTCCGACGCATATCTAGACATGGGTATGGGGATATGATCCTCCAAGGACCCTCCAAATACATGGAAATCTTGGAAAAAATTGAACATGGGGTGTCCGACACTCACACCCGAGTCCGAGTAATATAGGTCTGTTCAATTAGTTACTCTTCTATCCCTAAAGAACTTCTAGGAAACCTTCATGATTCCCTTTGATGAAGATTGTATTATAAGAAATTATGGATCAGGCCTAAGGAGGTTTCTCCTAATTATCACAAGGAAAAGAAATGCTGACAGACCTATCAGTTTCAGGTACTCTTAACTGTGGCACTCCACTAAATTAATGTGAAAAGCTCATTAAGTCCACATGGCCAATATTGAAAGCTTAAACCATGCAGTCATGAAATCTCTCATAATTTTTTTATGACTTATATTTCTCTTCAGAAATAGTGCACATAGCAGATTCTGAAAAGGTCCTTCCAATGTCTATCCTTTGATGCTAAGAATAAAGCAAAGCTGCCAAAGGAAAGCACAAAATGAAGGAATCTAATGCCATCTGAGTCTGTACAAAGGAAAATAAAAGTTGGTACCCATAAAAAGTTGAAATTCTGTGGCAAGATTCCTAGCAAACTTTTCCAAGAAGTTCACATCATGTGCCATTTGCTCATATTCTCAAATAACAGAAAGTAAGAACTTAACTAAAATTAGAATTAAAAGAAGAAAATAGAAGCTATGTTACTCGGACTCGGAGGTGAGTGTCGGATACAGGTATGTATCCGACACGGTTATGCTCAATTTTTTCTTAGTTTTTCCATATATTAGGAGAATCATAGCCCCATATCCATGTCTGAATATGTGTGACACAGATACTTTAAGAAAAATAAAGAGTCCGGGTAACATAGAATCTATGTTACTCGGATTCGGGTGTGACTGTCGGACACGGGTATGTTTGATTTATTCTAAGTTTTTTCATGTATTTGGAGGGTCCTTGGAGGATCATATCCCCATACTCATGTCCGAATATGCGTCGGACGCGGATACTTCAAGAAAAATGAAGAGTCGGAGCAACATAGCATAGAATAGAAGTACTAGAATAAGTTCATTCACAATCAAAGCTCATTAAATGCATATAATTGAGTAAACAAAAATTAGTTTTACCAAATAAACAAATTCAACTGGCATCTAATTCAAGATTCAAGAATTAAGTGAACTAATAAACAAATTCCTACTTACTAACAAAAAGTAAAGCTTATTAATTTTCCTAGTGTGGATTATAAGCAAAAGAAGCTGAGTTTCAAGACAAAAAAGGGAACTCATTGAAGAGTTAAATAAAAGTAACTTCTCTTATTAACATCTAGAACCATCAGAACTTACAATAATATGAGCAGCACCTATAACTGGATGGTTTCTGGAAACCAAAAAAAACCAATAAAAAGGCCATAAAGAACAAAGCTGTACTTCTATAGAGCAAGAGAAATCATCTTGCAAAAATCTATAGCCCCAATTATCAAATTCAAGCATAATAAAAATCAAAATACAAATTAAACTAACACTAAATACTTAAACATTCAATGCCAAGACTAGATTTGGAAAAAAAATTCCTTAATGCCAACTCTAACAAAGTCCAAATTAAGCATTAAATTTATCAAAATCCTCAATAGAAGAAGCAACAATATTTTATCAGCAGCTAAACAAATCTTGAAAATTGTCTCAAGTCTCAACACCAATCAAAACCTCAAAAACCCAACATCAGAAAAATTAAAAAAAAAAACTCTTACTTACTTAATGTTAACACCTCCATTGAAGTTATATCTTGTGACATTCCTCCTAACCCATTGTTTAGCACGAGCATAGCTATTCATAGCAAGAAGCTGATCATTAGGAATAGCAACCATGACTTCAAGATCACTCCCTACAAGAGCATCCATAGTATTTGAATCTGCATCAAAAAGCTTCACTTTCTTTATCCCATTGTCTTTTAACATCTGAACCACTGTTTTAGGAGGCAGTTTATGTATTGCCATGGTGCCCCAATTCACACCAAGACCATCAACAAAACCACCAAAGAAATAAAGACAAAAAAATATTGGTAATAATATTCCTAGAAACCAAGAATTACCCATGCTTTTGTCTGGATTTTTAATGAAAAATTTGCAAGCTTTTGAAAGGAAAAACAAAAAATAAGGGGGATGAAGCTTAAGGCTAAAGGATATTGCTAAGATAAAGGGAGAAAGTTAGCAAAACAAATAAAAGCAAGGTTTTTGTTATGAAGTTTTAACTGTTATTTATTTATTGATTAATGTAACTTTGATATAAAGAAAAGGAAATGCGGTTATTCGCAGGATCAACCGAAAATCAAGCAATTTTTGTGATCATGGGAGAGAGAGAAACACAAAAAGAATCCATAAATGAAAATGAAAATAAAAAAATTCCTGAAAAAAGAGAAAATTTATATCTTTTTTCTTTTGTATATTTCACTACAAGAAACCGCCAAGGAATTTTTTTTTTTTTTTTGAACAACAAATAAGAGAAACAAAACAAAAAACAGAGCAAAAAGAAAACCCAGAAAGGAAAAGGCAGAATTGGTTTTGTTTGGGGAATCAAAGGGGAAAATTGAAATTTTACTGAATATAAAATATGGGTTTTGAAGGAAATATTGAAAAAACAAAGGGAGCTTCGAGAAAAGAGGAGTAGAAGAACCGAGAAGAAACAGGTAAAAGGAATAACAGAGGAAGAAAAAAAAAAAAATATATATATATATATATATATATATATATATGGGAATTTTTCAAAAAGATTACCAGGAAAAGTTGACAAACTAAAAAGGTTGAGAGAGAATAAATAAATGAATAAAATTAGTTAATTTGATTAAACCATTAAAAATACAAAATCTAATCACCACAGAAAAAATCAATTTGGATTTTTTTTTTATGATGGAAATGTGAAAAAAAGATTAAAGTTTTTTCTTTGCTTTTCTGGAAGGAAGTGAAAAGGCTATAAGCCAGAGCTTTGTGCTTTGAAAAAGAATTTGCCGACTTAGTTTTTATGAAAAAAATGTTTTTTATTTTTAAAAAAGAAAAAGTTTAAAAAGTAATAGATTATTTTTAAAAGAAGTGAGTAGTATTTTAAATCTGTTTTTTTTTTTTTTTTTAAAAGTGTAAAATGATAAATATATAATCAATGTTATTTTTGTTATAATTATTATTATTATTTTTTTTTTATCAATTTTTAATTGATCATTTGACTCATGAGTCATGATATCAATATTAGTTAATTTTTTTACATAGAATGTAAATAATAGTACCAATTATCGTGAAATTTTTATTTATTCATTTATAAATTGATTTAAACAATTTCAAAGAAATTAGAGGAGAGAGAGGTTTTGAAAAGTTCCTTTCTTTGTGTTGATTTCAATGGTTTTTTTTTTTTTTATTCTTTTCTTTCTTGGTTTAATAATAGTATGTAAGAAGAATAGAGATTTTCTTTTTCTATTTTTTTTTTTTTGTTTTTGGTTTTGTTCGTTGGGTTTATATATAAAATTTTAATTAAGTCAAGTTACATCAATTCATTTGAAGAATTATAAAAAAAATTAAAACTAAAAAATACATGTACTACCCACTCAAACAAAATTACCCATCATTTTTCACATATATTTTTTTAAAACACAAATTTTTAAAAAATATTATTTTTTTCATGATGTGTAAATTTTAATTGTATTTAAAACTCCAAAATCTTTCTAAAAAACCAAAAAAAATTATCAAATGATAGTAAATTTTAATTAACAAAAATTTATGGTTTAGCAGTTATTTACTTATTTATAAGATAATTTTAATTCTTACATATGATTTTTGAAAAATATTTGAAGGTTGAATTACTACACAATTTCTAATATTACATAAAATAAAATAAAAAAATCATAATACCATTGAAAATACACTACTGAAATAATTTTTTTTATCTTGTAATCTTGTTGTCCAATAAAAAATAAAATTTATAATTAATGTAATACATTTTCTATTCTTTAAATTTAATAATAAAAAATTCTTAAAATAAAATTTTAATTAACCTTAACTGAACTGAACTTTATATTAAGGAAAGGATCATCTGATTCATGTTTCATTGTTTTTAACAATTTTTTTTTTAATATAATTTATTGGAAAAAGGTTTTTTATTGGGATTTTAATTTTATTTGAGGATTTTTATTTTTGGTAAAGTAGCTTTTTTTTTTTTTTTTTTTTAAGGTGGTCGGTTACCGACAGGGTAACATGTAAGGGGGGCGTATCGTCTCTTCTGGAGATTGAGAAAAGATTATGGAAAGTTTTTTCAAAGTTCTTTTTGGATAACAAGTTATTCGTTTTGTTACTTTGGGAGATTTAGTATATTTAATAATTTTAGATATAATATAAAAATATTGATTCGTTTAATAAATATGATCAATATAATTAACATGATAAATTTAATATACGTATTATATTTATGTTTAAAATTTTAATATATTTAATAATTTATATTGTATTTATATGCATAATTAATATGAAAAAAAAAACATGAAACACGATACTAGATTATCTTAGATTTAAATTTAAAAAGTAAAGTTTATGTCTTCTTGTTTCATGATCATTTTCACTTTTGATTTTTCTTTTCAAGATTATTGGATTGGGTCATTAATTTGCAATGCTAATTCTAGACATTGTGACAAATTTAAGCTTGAAGTAAAATTAGACGAATTTTTCGAATTTGAATTTAGTTTTTTTTGTTGTGTTTTTGTTCGCAATTAGATAATAATAATAAACTTTAAGCTAAATTAAGTTTTTTTATATTTTTTTTTATCAAATCTATCAATGAGATTGATCCTTTGTAAATATAATCATTCTCTTAACTAACTTCTAAGAAGTTTTTTTTCTTAAGCTTGATTAGTACTTCTAATATGAATACAACTATATTATAAGAAAAGCTAATGAGAGAAATTAGATCAAATATATGAACATTTTGCTCAATGATTCATATATGCATCATTTTACTTAAATACCAGATATGAAACTTGGATTTAATTCAAATGGTTCACTTATCTTTTTTAGGAGATAGATTCTGGTAATGCTCGTAGAGATGGCAATAGATAGTGCGGATTCAGATATTTACAATTACTTGATCTGCTTTTTGCAGATTCTGATATTGTGGATTCAAATAAAATTCAGATTCGGATATTATAATTACTATCCGCAGCGGATTCGGAGCGGATGCGGATATAAAACCTCGAATATCAATTATCCGAATTCGTATTACTTATGTGAATAACAGATTTGGATATCCGAATTCGCTTATTTTGTGGATTCGAATTCAGATATCCAAATCCATTATCTGTTTATTTGAATTTAAAATTAATTTTTGTTTGATTTTATATTTTATTTAATTTTTTTACTTATTGAATTCGGATATTTAGCGAATTCGGATGTCCGACGGATAATGTTATTTAATTCGGATTCGGATAGTAATATTCGGATTTAATGTGGATAATAAACGGATTCGAATTTTAAAGCAGATTTACGGATTCTTATTCGAATATTACAAAAAAAAAAAAAAAAAACATATATCCAATCCACTGTCATCCCTAAATGCTAAGGTTCAATAACCATCACGTAAATTTTTTTTAGCACAAAGGAGGTCACAGTCTCGGGATAAAAAAAGAGGTTGCAGATGCTAAAATTTGAACCCTAGACTTATTAGATGTTACTTCTTAAGGATACCTACATGAACTAACTGAGTTAAATCCCGATTCAAAATTTCTTTTTCTTTATCTTTAGACTTCGACCTCCCTTTGTAAAAAAATGAAATTTGATCCTACAAGTTAACTATGACTACATTTTCTTTTCACCAAATGGCATGCATTTTGTGCCAATGTCCCAAAAGAGTAAGCAAGAAATTAATTAGATTTGGAAAGGTATAAATTAATGCAAACTAAAGATACATAGTGGCTTCATGTGTTTGCTTTGATACATTGCTGTCATACAGTTATTATATTCATACAAAATATCAAACTGATAGCTTATAAAATTTATGAGATTCTCAACATTAATTGTGACATTGTTATAAACATCTATATTCCACTTGTTTTTTTATAATTTTTTTATATAATATATATTTGAAAAATAATTACCAATGAATAAATTTTTCTTATCTTTTAAAACATTTTTTTTTATAAATTTCTTCTTCGTCCACAACGTGGGTGTACAAATTTTTAGTTTTAGATAATGGCACCAAACTAAAAGCTAATTAGGTATTGGAAATCTAGTTCCCCAACTATAGGAAAATATAAAGCATTAAAAAAAAAAAAACATGTCATTTTCTTGAGAAAATTAATGGAGGGGTTTGCCTTCTTGCCTGACCTGATATTTCCTTATGGAAAACAAAGGCTTGTGACTTCCTCTTAGAGGTGTTCATGGCCCGGGCCACGACCCGGAATATTTTCTTTGTCAGGTCCGACCCGCGGATCCGAATTATTATTCATCTCTTAATAAAAAATAAAAATATATTTTTAATTATTTTTATAATTAAATATTAAAAAATAATATTATTTTAATATGTAAACAGTGATCCGAACCAGATCGATCCGGATCACAAATATTCTTGATCAAACTCGACCTAATACTGGCCGAGTCTGCCGATTGAGCAGGTCTACTTCCTCTCCTCTATTGTCCAAACCACCCAAAATTATGAAGATAAGGTCCATCACCCACCATTATCATCTACTCATCTTTATATCTCATTCAACCTTTTTCGTTTCTCATTTTTTGGGGTTTTTGATAATATTAGATACGACATGAATATGATACGAAAAAAAAAAAATTAAAACACCACACTATATGAAAAAATAACATGAACACAATAGAAATACACGAATGTGTCCAAATCTAAATAACATGAATTATTAATGTGACAAACTTTATATAAATATATAACACCTTAAACACGATTATAATATGAAAAAATACACGAACACGATACGGATACATGAATTATCAAGTCTCTTATGGTTAAGGTTGTAAATAAAACTATTAATTTAATTAGAATGATTTTTTTTTCTTCCATATTTGAAAGGATTAGATTTTGAGGAAAAAAAAAAAAAGAAAGGTGTAAATCCAATAATTTTCTTCCACTCTTTCTATTTTTCTCCAATCAAATAAAGGAAATGATGGAAAAAAAAAAGTAGTTTTTCCTTTCACCCTCTTTCCGTCCTTTCTATTTCTCTCCTATCAAACACAGTATTAGCATGTTTTGTGATTATAAATTTATTGATAAGATAGAAAACAAGAAGATGCAAAAAAAAAAAAAAAACATTGTAAACAAATTAAATAAGATTTGGGTTTCAAAAAAGAAAAAAAAATGGTACAAAAGAGATCACAATCTATAGATAAGATAAAAGATTGCAGATACTGAAATTCGAATTTTAAATCAGTTAAATGTCACTTTTTAAAAATAGCTGCTAGAATCAATTAGACTAAACTTTAATTCAAAATGAAATATATATATATATATATATATATTGAATTCTTGATAGGTTTGTCAAAGTGTTGATTATGGGGTTCCACATCATTTTCCATGTTCAAGTTTTTCTTTCAACAAGGTCCACAAGCTTTTTTTTTTTTTTTTGGGATAATTAGGTCCACAAGCTTAGTTTCCATTGAAATATCCAAATTCCATTAATCTTTCATATAATAATTTTGTTCAATAATTTTAACCTAATATGGTTCAATAGTTTGAGATAACAAATTGCTTTCACTTTAATAATACTCCTAGTTTAAAGCCTAAACAACCAATTAGAAGACAAACACACCAAATTAATTAATTTGATTAAATTAGGGCAACTACAATAATTTAAGATTATGTATTAAAAAATCTTTGATCAAATGCTCATATTTAATGAAAAAGCTTATCCTTCTTTGAATAAATCAATGTTTAACTAAATTAAATTAAACATGCACAACTTAATTCTCATTTTTAAAAAAAATTATCCGATATACTATAAGTGAAGTTTAAAAATTTCATCAGCAAATTTAGTAAAGTGATACATGTTCGGTATAATAAAAAAATATTTTAAAAATTAATATAACAAAAAAGTATTTGTCAATTTTTTAACCCGCTCGTAAAATTTAAAAACTTCATCAACGGTGTATAAAAAACAAACTTTTAATATATTTTTTTTAATATACCAATTGACATGTTGAAATCTATAAGTGGAAAATCCGATTAAACTCGAAAATTTATCCAATTTAAAATTGAATACAAAAACATTTGAATTCTAAATAAAAATTTAAACTCAAAGTGATCCAAATTCAATCAGACTCGTTCAATTATCATTTCCGTTGAAGTCTCTTTATATAAAATCGAGAGCGATATATATAAATTACTCAATTACTTACATTAAAAGAAAATAGAATACGAAATGAAAATTAACATTAAAAAAAAAATCTTGTTAAGGTTCGAACTCATATCACTCATTATTAAAATAAAAGATTTTGCTAACATTAAACATTTTCTAATAGTTGAGGGCTATACTATACATACATCATCCCAAAATAAAAATTTGTATGATTAAACTAAGTTTTTATTTATTTATTTATTGTCCAATGAACATAAAAAAAAAATGTGGAAAAGATATTTAATGAAAGAGGTGTTGTAGCATATAAGGGTTGCTTTCAAATGAAGATCTATGCACCTCAAATCTAGAGTTTATGATTTTTTTATTTTTTTAACATTGCTTCAAACTCCATCTTTCTTTTCTTTTATTTTCTTTTGGAAAGGGAAACTATAGGGAGAGTAAATCAATAGGAAAGAAAAAAGGGTACATAAAAAAATTGTAATTGAAGGGAAAAAAAGGTTGGAAGGTACCTAACTACTTATCAATTCTAGGAAGGATATGCGTTGAGGGGCCAAAATTTTGATGAAATTAAATCCGATAATTTTAGATAGGATATAAAATATGAAACGAATACGATATTTTTAAACACATGATATTTTTGTTTAAAATTTTAATACATTTAATAATTCGTGTTATGTTTATGTTTACAATACTAACACACAAAAAAAAATCATGAAATACAACACACATTTAGTTGTCTCTCCAAGGATCATGTTATCCGTCCAAACTCGAAAACTCTTTCATTTGAGAAAGCTTGAGAAAAATATTAAACTCAAAAAACAAATTTAGGTAAAAAATACGATCAGACCCAAACTTAATTCGATTCGATCCAAACTATAAACAGGTTATACATACACAAATTATCTAGAGATTGGATAAAATGAACTTTCTGATGGAAAGAGTTCAGCTAGTAAAGATGCACCAAAGACAGTAATTAAGTAATTAACCTGATTTAGAGATTTCTATTTAAGAAAAGGACATTTCAATTATAGCTGTCCCGAGAATTTGTTGCCCCTAATGAGGTCATGCTGTCCTGGCTACGAAGCCATCCCATTCATAAATGTGTTTTGAGTGCCTTTAAAATATTTTTAAAGATTAATTAATATATTATTTATAATAATAATATTATATTAAATACAGTAATTAATAATTTTATTTATCATTTTCAATATATTGAATGAAAATATTAATATATATAATAATCGTAAAGAATGTCTTTAGGATATTTGTTAACAAAATCATTGATAAATTAAGTCACCTTCTTAATCTTCATCCAAAGAGAAAGTTCTTGAATTAAACCCTTTGCATTTACCATTTTTAGCATAAATGCACTTGGATTTTCACTTGTGGAAAGCAACGTTTTAACAAACAATTGTCAGTCTCACGATTGTCATGATACCCCTCTCAACCCGGGTTCGGTTTTCCTTTTATATTTTTTGCCCATTATTTTTAATAATTTCATATATTTAAATTTTTAATGAATTACGAGTTTTAGACATTTTAATGATGATTAAAATGTGAAAATTTAACGTATATGAACTCACAGAAGTTGGTTTAATTGATAAAAAAAAAAATTTTATCAATTAAAATTTGATTTTTGTGAAAAATATTTTAAAAGTAAAATTCTGAATACATCAAATTTTTACCCATTATCTGCCAACATGTACCACACTGACTAACCAAAAAATTGAAAAAACCAACAATCGATTCAAATGATTCGATTTTTATTAAGTTCGATTTTAATTTGGTAATAATAAGCTTATTCAATTTCGATTCAATTTTTGATTCACAATAACAAGTTAAAAACCACAATTATTCGAAATGAATTATATTTATCAATTAATATTTTAAATTATTTTTTATTTTTCATAATATAAAAATAAATATTTATTTTCAAATTAGTAAAAAAAAAAAAAAAACTATAAAACACTATAAAAGTTTTTTTTTTTAGAATTTTAAATCAAAAAATTGTACCAATCAAAAACGATAAAATTTCATTAAAATCAAAATACTACATATAAACATTTTTGTCTGTTCAAAACCGAACCGCCTACACTACACAAGTTTAAAGTTGGGCCAATCAAGGTGTTTACAGATTGGGTTTGTCGATTTTGGGGGTTGAGTTGATTGATTAATTGGGCTGCTTTTTTTTCTTTTTGTTTTTGTTTTGGGCTTTGTTCATTCATCTTGTTATCTACCATATGTCAAAAAAGCTTGGAATAGAGACACCTTGAATATATGATTATTTATTCATCTTGTTATCAGGCCTGAATAATATGAGGCTTTTCAAAAGTTCTAAATGAAATTCAGTGGGTGACAGTTAACAGACAACTAGAATTTACATAATAGCAAGATTCAGCAGATTACCAGTTATATTATTGCCTTCTCCTCCAACCTCTCTTACTCTTTTATACCATAAGTTCATCTTCAAGATAGTTATACTCAAAGCTGAACTCTGTCTTGATTCTCTGACACCTGAAATATCAACATCACACATCATTTTTTTTATTGAAAAAATAAAATTAAATATAGTGAAAATGTGTGACAGAATTTTATGGTTTTTTTTTTTTGGATAAATAAAATAGGAAAGAGATTGTAGATGCTGGAATTCGAGTTCCAAAACTGCTGCTGGATGTCACTTTTTAAAGGTGTATGTATGAACCAACTGGGCTAAAGCCCCGGGTTCTAGAATTTTATGTTGCGACAAAAACAAATTAAACTTGCAGGCATCTATGTTATCCGAACTCTTCATTTTTTCCTGAAGTACTCGTGTCCGACACATATCGAACATGGATATGAAAGTATGATCCTCCAAATATATGAAAAAACTAAAAAAAAAAAAATCATCATACCCTTGTCCGACACATATTCGGACATGGGTATGAGGGTATGATCCTCCAAATATATAAAAAAACTTTTTTAAAAAATTCATCACACCCGTGTCAGACACATCCGTATCCGATACTTATCCCCGAGTCCGGGTAACATAGGAAGGCATATGCTTTTAAATAATTGAAAAGACAGTGTAATTCCAAGCCAACTTACCATCCATGTTGGTGATCATCATTTGCTATGTGAAAATCAAAGTAAACATAGGTTCCTTGTTCAAATTCATCGGTGGCAATTTTTGGTTCCTCGTGCCTCTGAAACCATGTGTTGTATTTCCTGTGGTATCTCCAAGATTGCTTCTTCAGCTCCTTTGCAGCCAGATATTGTTGATAAGTGTTCTGCAAAAAAATTCGACATGTGGGAGAGCTCACTGAGCAATTGTTTGCAAGAAAAAAGAGAGAGAGAGAGAGAGAGAGAGAGAGAGAGAGAGAGAGAGAGAGAGGGAGCAACCCTATGTGGCTATGTTGCTCCGATTTTTCATTTTTCTTGAAGTACCCATGTCGGACACCCATATCCAACACATTCGAATATGGGTATGAAGATATGATCCTCCAAGGACCTTCCAAATACATAGAAAAACTTAGAATAAATCAAACATACCCGTGTCCGACACTCACACCCGAGTCCAAGTAACATAGGAGCAACCTATTTACCTGTTGATAATAAAATGAAAAGAACAGTGTATCAGTGCCAGTGCCATATCCATCGATGCTTAAGCGTTCCCAGAAGGCAGGATTATTCACTATGGGTGCCTGAACTTGAGGGTAGCTAGCCGGTGTCGTCGCAGGGTGCTTCTGCAGAATACAAGCAAATCACAATTATTTGAATGTTGCTCCGACTCTTCATTTTTCTTGAAGTACCCATGTCGGACACTCGTGTCCGACACATATTCGGACATGAGTATGGAGATATGATCCGCCAAAGACCCTCCAAATACATGAAAAAACTTATAATAAATCAAACATACCCATGTTGGACACGTACCCGTGTCCGATACTCACACCCGAGTCCGAGTAACATAGTGTCTTACACACTTGTTGTCATTTTTTTTTGGGGAAGAAAAAAGAAGATTATTGGAAACCCCATACCGGAGTGTAGCTCCTTGCACGTTCCGAGTCTTTAGGTTGGGGAATTTTGTAATATGCGGCCTCAAGCATCTGCAAATTGTATATTTGATCATGCATTCCTCCAGAACTCGTTGACCCACCAAGGTTGTCACCAATGGGACCAAGATCAGAAACACTTCTCCGGCCAATAACACCGAGACCACTAGAAGACTGGTTAGATTGTAAGGGTTGACCAAGAGACAGATCAATGTCCCTAATAACTTGAGCAGGTTCTGTCAAAGAGCCTGATACAGCAGCCTGCAGCAAAGAACCATTTACAAACCACTTACGTCATCTTGATCCTTCACAATTTCGGCAACATTAACCTAAAACCACACTCTATCTAGTAAACTAACATTTTTTAAACCAAAGAAAATGAAACTGATACTTTAGATTATTAAGCGCACACATCTTTTTACTATCTAGTCAAGCCCATGAACATGTAGTTTTACACTATATTGCTCCGACTCTTCATTTTTCTTGAAGTACCCGTGTCCGACGCATAATCGGACATGGGTATGGAGATATGATCTCCCAAGGATCCTCCAAATACAATGGAAAACTTAGAATAAATCAAACATACCTGTGTCGGACACATACCCGCGTCCGACACTCACACCCGAGTCCGAGTAACATAGGTTTTACAAACCAGGGACTTATATATAGGAAACACTTAGACGACTAACTGGATCACCTACGGATTACCAAATTAAAGCGACAAAAGTTAATGATGATTTTAACTGAAGATGGAACATGTTCACAGAAACAGTACCAAACCAGTTATAATACTTATAGTAAAGTATACAAGATTAAGAAATATTCAACATACGGGATAATCAATTGCATAGGGAGCATTCATGTCATCCTCATTCATGAGATTCTTGGCAAGCCCAGAAGTTGGAACAGCTTCAGAACTTGAATCATCAGGTAAATTCTGCGGTTGTTGTTCCTCAGCTTTTGCATTGCCAACATCTGCATATATATTAAGCTCTTAATCAGAACATAGAAGTATTATGAGAGACTAAATTAAGTCTTTGGTCAAAACATAGAAGTATTATGAGAGACTAAACAAGGTACACTCTGCATGATACATTAAAGCAATATTCCATTTTTTTTCCATGACTACTCAAATAACAGCCACACCCACTGTGCATAAACCACTCCAATAATTGGTTTTCTAATGAAAGCTTTTTCAATTCCAATATGTTTGAAGAAATATTCCACCAATTGCTCTAGAAAACATTTTCTTGTAGGAAAAATAAAAGTTATTCTCCTTGAAAAAGCTTCCCTTTGAAATTGTTTTCTGAAATGAACTAGATTTACTGTGAAACAAAACGTGCTGTAGCAAAAGACCAAAAAAACAAAAGAGAGCGAAATATGGGTGGAGGAAGGGGTTCATAATTGTGCAACCCCCTACTTTACATAGAATGATTTAGTGTTTGATGAGCCTCCTTCATGGCATGCACTCATAAAATTAGATGATATGACACAAATCCCTCAAAGACCTCACCCTCAGAAAGAATTAAGGTCCAAAAAGAAAATCAAGCAGACTGAATGTTACCAGCATCCTTTGGAACACTTGTTGCCAATGCCTGCTGATTAGACTGCTGGTGGATGGAATTTGGTTGCTGCTGTAAGCTGGCAGATGTAACACTATTAAGACCAGGTGCTTGGCCAACAAGTCCCAGACCGGGTTGGATAGAGAGAGATGAGCTTTGAGAATTGAACTGCCAACATAAGATCATAAAACGTTATTTACTAGTTTCTTTCATGAAAGAAAGCTAATCCGAGTTCCCATCAATTTGCAGCGTAGAAATAAATCATACATATGTAAGAAATTTGACAACTTGGATCAGGGGGAAGGAGAGAAGGTGAATTCATCTAAGAAAGAACACCTGCTGCATGAGTGGGTTTTGTTGTTGTGCAGAAAACTGCTTATGATTTCCTCCAGCAAGAGGAGGCATGCTAAGCAGGTTGCTATGGCCTTGTTGCTGCACTTGCTGGAGCCGTTGCAAAAATTTCTCCCTTATATCGGGTGCTATCTCAGTTCTTCCACGAAACTGCCCCTGAAAATACAAAAATATTAGCTACCATATCAAACATAAGACATGTAGAGCATGGATACAGATCCATGACAAACTAGCATACCAGCTCATTTTGATTCTGAAAGGGACTTCCAGGCCTCCATTGCATACCAGAAACCATTGAAGGGGAAAAAGCTCTGCCAGGTAGTCCAGCAGACTCACTAGGATTATTAGAATCAACAGATACACTTCCATCATTAGCCTTGGCTGCCTGAGGCAAGATCATTCTGTTACTAAGAGGGGATACCAAAGATTGCCCCATGCTACTATTCCCAAGCCTTTCATCAGCCCCCAAAATATTTCTTTTTGCCATGTCAGACGCTGAAGGAACAACACCAAGGGCTCCATTGCCAGAAGCCACACTTCCAGAAACAAGGGGGATACTAGATGAAGGCTGACTGGAGAGGCCTCCTCTACCAATGCCTCGTACTCCAGTATCGGCAAGAGATGGAGATGGCCTAAGGCCAGGGAAGCTATTGATATCTTCTTCTTTTGTAGCATTTGGCAAATTTACAGGAGATGAAGGATTGGTAGTGCCTGTGTTTTCCAAGACACCTCGAGCAGAATTTGAACCTGGAAGAACAACTGAAGGAGTTGAAGCACCAGACAAACTATGAGGTGGAAGATTCACTGAAGCAGGGGTTGCATGGCTCCCAGTTGGTGTTGCTGCAGCAGAAGAATTAATTGCACTACTTTTTGAAGGTGGAGTCCTTGCTATATCAGAATTACTATCCTGGGAAGCTGTATCTTCAACATGCTCCTGGGAGGAACTGCCCTGCTGATTAGATCAAAACATGATCCATTATACATCAAAGCGAGCATCAAACCATCAACTAATAATGAAGCAACTTATATTGGACAATTCAGCACATTTTTATACATGTGATTGCATCATTAAATATCCAAAAGACAGAGATAGAAAGAGAACACCTACAGGCCCTTGAGATGCTGATGATGCCAAAGATGTCTTCAAGCCAAGAATTGGTGGAGCCTGCCAAACATTAAGATTTCCTTTCCAAGTTATTTTCCATGAAAGAAGCCAATTCATGCACTATTCTATTAAAGGATCATTTAAATCTAAGAACCCAATTCATACATTAAAATCTGTGAATACCATATACAAGATAAAAGGCCTTGTTTTTATTGGCCAGATAAAAGGCCTTGTTCAAGTACAACTTTTTATAAACAATATGCAAGCATGTCCTAGTAAGTTGCAATGTCACAAGAGAAAACTGATTTGAGTTGCGTTTTCTAAGGTATGGTACTAGAATCTTCAAACAGAACCAACATGGCAAAAAAGAGTTTACCTTGGAAAGAGGGCCAATTGCAACTAGATCTTCAAGAGAATCCACCATGTCTAAAGGTAATGAGTTGTAGAGCTCATCAACATCGCTAAATTCATCAAAGCCCTCCTACAAAAAATGATTAGAAAAAATATATATAACAAGAAAACCCATGCAAATTACCAAAAGAGAGCTTATAGATGATGCTCTTCTTATAAAAATAGATGATTTCGAATAAAATGGCAGATCCTTTTAACACCCCAAAAACTGCTGCTTGTGATAAAACAAAAAAAAATCATAAAACAAAACCTGATTACGTTCCACATAATCATCCAAGAAGTCTTTCACATCATTGACCTGCTCTGGACTCAATTCATCATTGTCCAATAGCCTCAAAATCAATTCTAACTTCATTATATGAGCTTTGTGCCGTGTAATTGACGTCTCCAAGTGTGTCTGAAGGGGAGAAAACAACAAAAGGAAACAAAGTTATATCAAAACAAAGTATGTAGTCTCAAAATGTATTCTCTATTTCAGTTCTACCAGTCTAGGTGGTTTTGTCTTTCCTTTCTTCACGGACAGCCCCTCAATCTCAGCTTCAAAACTATCAATCTGGGATTCTAACTCTCCAACCTACTCAGGGAGAGAGTGTATTGTTACTTAATAGTTTCAAGATATCGATAAGCTTAAGCAAATATTTAAAAATTACTCCGAAACACCATTCTAAACAGGGAAAAGTTCAAAAGTAGTGGAGGTTAAAAAAGTATGTTTTTTAGATAAAATGGACATAATGGAAAAGATATCATGAGAACAACTAAACTTGCAGCATAGAGGGATTGCAGCCATTTTAGACACAGACAAGAAAAAGGGGCAGGAAGGGTAGATTTCATACCACATTGTTCAACCAATCCCTTGTCTCTGATTTAGCCTTTTCCTTCGGATCCTACAATGAAATTGACGCATCACAGTTCACAGATAATCAAATAAAATGGACAATTTCAAGACTTCATGCTTCCAATCAATACTAATTTCATACAGTGAGGTAGAAGGTTCCAATATTTAAAGACTTAGTAATAAGCATGAGGCAAAGGAGAGTTTGGAAAAAAAAAAAAGGAAAAGAAAAAGAATCGGTCTTGTCTATCTTTACTGCCAACACAAGTCCACAACTTGATGTTTGACTAAGATGGTTGAATATCATCAAACAAAAAACAAGGTCAAGCATTCAATTACACCAAGTAGAGGTCTGTTGTCCACTTAAACCTAGAATTTACCACTTGATTTCTATGTTTAGTTCATTAACAGTTAATAATCTTGATATGAGTGCAAAGGCACAATATAAACCCATAAAGCAGAATCCATGTAGTGGCAAAAGGCTTAGTTTGCTGTTTGCTGTTGTTGTTATTTTTATTGTTATCATAGAAACAATGAAGAGCAATGCATAATGCTTACGGTTTTGGGATGTTGGCCCAAGCCTTCTTTAGAGAATGCTTTTGTCTTAGTCTCCTTCTCACAGATCTTAAATCTTTCCATTTCACGCTCAATTTGTTTCCGAGCATCCACCAGGGCCTGCTCATACGAGGCACTAATCTATGTTTACAAACAACACAAGCAAAAACGAACAATCATCAGTTTCAAATCAATAAATACAAGTATACAATTAATAATAAAATTGTTAAGCATCAGTAACGACAAAGGCGATTCAACGACACCACATAAAGACTATGAGATAACCATAAGAAATGCAATCACATTTACAAGGATTACTTAATGAAGCATAATAAATCAAATTAACAACGCAAACAATCATTTAAAAAGAGGAAGAAAACAAGTAACTAACTTTCTTATCCTTGATCTCGCTCGATTGAATCCATGTCTTGATCTGGTCCCTGTACCTTTGTAGCTTCTTGATTTCCTTCTTCAAGTCTGCCTCAAACTTTTCCTTCTGATTCGCGTTATCAGTATCGTAAACCTAAAACAACAATACAAATCCAAAAAAAACTAGCAATCAACAACGCACAGTTCATTTTGCACTACAGATAAACTAATTATTTGAACAAAAAAAATCTTAAGAAAATTTAACACCTTCCCTTTATTCCTTTTATATTAAGGCAAATCTTAAAACAAATTTAAAATATTTCCAAAAACACTTCAAAAAGGAGTGAGAGTGCGAGACTACAGTTACAGCGATGTTTGCTTCAATTCCATGGGAATTAAAATTCGATTATCATTAGTGTCTACTTTCTTTCCAGAATTTTTCTCGGGATCCAAACAGAGAGAAAAATAAAAAAGAAAGACATATTTGCATTGATGAAAATTTAAGGGTAACCTTGTTCCAGATGCTATCGAAGATATCGACGCCTTCTTGGACCTTCTTCAGAACACGATCGATCTCTCCTTGAAGCTTGCGACTCGCTCCCATTGTTGAATCGGAATATTTCGTAGGCGAATTACAGAGAATTTATCATCCAAATTATAGAAATCAAAATCCGTAGCAGAGATTGATCTTTCAAATTCTGTAGTTTTCGAAGTGTCGAGTGGACTTTTGCGTAACTCAGTGAGCTTTGACTTTTGAGATCATTTCGCTCTTTTAGGGCTTTTATATTTGCTGTAAAATAAATGGATAGAGAAGACGACGGTATATCGGGAGGTGGACTCCACTTCCACAGTCCTATACGCCATCGTTTTGCTGGATAAAAGAAAAAAAAATTACATGCTAATTTGTAAATATGGACCGGGCTAGAAAAGATAATATGGGCTGGATCGGGTCATTACTTAAGCCCAACAGTTTTATTTTATTCTTTCATTTGAGGAGTATAAAATTCAGTGAAATTATATTATCTGGATTTGAGATGAATGTCGAAATACGTGATATACTCAAAAAAAAAATTTTGAATTTTAAAGGATCATACTCTATGTATGCCCGAATATACAGCTGACACAAATATCGAAAACAAATGACAAACATAAATATTTTTTAAAAAAATAAAAAATTCGAATAACATAACCGTGAACCTAAAATTCATTGTTTAGCTGAAGTAGAAGTAATTATTTGTGTATTATATGCATGATCTTTCAACAAATGGAGTAATGTGACTGTTTTTAGAATTTCTTTACATGATCTCTCTCTCTTTTCTCTAATATAAAGCTGAAGTAGCAGTAATTATTTGGGTTCTTCTACAATTCTTTTGTCCAACAATGAGGCAATTGAAGAGTTGTATCAATCTTCCATCCAACTATCTCCAAATCTGCCAAGATGATCTAACTTTCCAGCACATGTGGCTACATTCATAGGCTTAAGACAAGCTAACTTTAAACAAAATAATATCATATTGCAAATATTGATTATGTTATCCGGATTTTTCATTTTTCCTTTTAAGTATTTGTGCCTGACACATGTGTCCAACATATATTCGGACATGATTATTAAACTATGATCCTTCAAATATATAGAAGAACTTAAAAAAAAAATTGGGTATACCCGTATCGAACACATATCTGTATCCGACACTTACCTAAATCCGGATCGAATCCGAATAACATAGAAGATTGTCACCACCAGTTTGATTTTAAAATCAGCCAAAGAGATGGAAGAAATATTAGGACAATAAAAAATGGTGAGAGAATCATAAGGGTAATGCTATTTAATTCTACTTGAGACCATAACCTTTGTTAAATACCAAAAACAAAAGGCTTAATTAAAAAATCCCCCCCTAAACTATACCCTCTTTCTCATTTTGGTACTTAAAGAATTTTTGGTCTCAATCGGGTACCTATATTATAATTCCGTCAAACAAATTGATACCTAACACTAACACCGTTAAATAAATACTGACATGACAAATAACAACCAATGAGAGCGTGACACGTGGCAAAAATGCCATATCAACACTACCTTCATGATGCCACGTCACCAATAACAAAAAAAATGTTAAAAATTGAAAGAAAAAAATTCGAAAAAATTATAAATAATTAAAAATTCACAATAATTTTTTAAATTTAAAAAATTCGAAAAAAATTATAAAAATTTAAAAAAAGGAACAAATTAAAAAAAAATCACATTTTTAAAAAAATATATATAAAATTTTTTTTTAAAAAAAGGAAAAATTATAAAAATAAAATTTAAAAAATTCACATTTAAAAAAAATCATAAAGTTCAAAAAAAAAAATCAAATTATGAAAATTAAAAATATAATTCAATTTTTTTAAAATTCACATTTTTTTATATAAAAAAATCAAAAAAAATAAAAAAATGAAAAAATGAAAAATATATTAAAAAAATTGAATATTTATATATTTTAAAAATTTTGTAAAAAAGAAAAAGAAAACTGGAAAGAAAAAAAAAAAGGAAGAGAAATAGAAAGGAAAAGAAAGGAAGAAGGGTAAGGAAGAAGAGAGAGGAAAAGGAGGGGCGGCGGCGGGGTCGACGGGCATCCAATCGGTCTCAAGCAGACGAGAGAGAAGGGGGAGAGAGGGCGAATCGGGAGAGGGAGAGAGGGGGAAGAGAGGGAAAGAGAAAGAAAAAAGCAGGGGGAGGCCGGCCGACCGCAGCCTGGCCGGCCCGAGGCAGATCCGACGCCAATCTACCCCGCGCCGGCCAGGCTGTGACCAACCGACACCTCCCTCTTTCCCTCTCCCTCTTCCCTCTCTCTTTCTCTTTCCCTTTCCCTCTCCCTCTCCATATTTTTTTTAAAAAATTTCCAGATTATTAAAAAAGTAAAAATTAATTTTTTTTTGAATTTTCTTAAACTTTTAAAAAATTATTTTAAATATTTTATTTTGAATTTTTAAATTTTTTTAGATTTTTTTTTTATTTTTTTTCTATTTTTTGTGAATTTTTTATGTTAAAAATCTGAAAATTTTAGAATTTTTTTAATTTTTTCCATTTTTTATAATTTTTTATTTTTAAAATTAAAATTGTGATTTTTTTTATTTTTTATACTTTTTTCCTATTTTTAATTTTTTTATAAAAAATATATGATTTTTTTAATTTTTTTTTATTTTTCTCTAATTTTCTGAATTAAAAAAATATGATTTTTTTTTTTTAATATTATTTTTATTCAATGATGATGTGGCATTATAAAAATTAAGACTAACATGACATTTGTGCCACATGTCACGCTCTTATTGGTTGCTATTTGCCATGTCAGCATTTATTTAATGATGTTAGTGTCAGATACCAATCTGTTTGATGGAAATTATAGTATAAGTACCTAATTAAGACTAAAAATTCTTTAGATACCAAAATGAGAAAAGTTGTATAGTTCAAAGGGCAATTTTTGCATTAAGCCAAAACAAAAATAGAAAAAAAGCTTTCATCTACCTCATTGTTTTACTGTGCAAAGGTGTTTCTTTATCTTTTTCCTGGTTAAACTTTCTTACGTTGCTTTAACTCTTCATTTTTCTTGAAGTACCCGTATTCAACACCCGTGTCCGACGTATATTCGAACATGGGTATGAAATTATGATCCTCCAGGGATCCTCCAAATTAAAAGTGTCCATGAACCGAACTGAGCCCATATACGATATCAACACTACATTTGCTTGCCCAAACCTGACCCGACCCGAAATATGGACCTCAAATTTTATCTAAACCTACCCATATTTGTAAATGGATAACCCAATCCCATTTAGACCCGCCCATTTTTCTAATTTTTTTAATATATATACATTTTTATTATTTAATCTTTAGTAATTTTATATATATTTTTTTCTTTTATTAAGTTCTTAAACATGAACAACTTAACATAATTTTTAATGTTTACACTAATATTATATATATTTAATTTTTATGACATAAATTACATAATACATATAAATATAAATCATATATTATTTAACTAAAAAACGAGCCGAGCTCGAGCTTTGAATGTGGGAGCCAACGCCCGACCCATATTTTAAAAGGACCTAATTTTTTTGCCCAAATCCATTTTTCGTGCTTAATATTTTTGTCCAAGCCCTCCCAAATATGGGCGGGCCTTCGAGCTTGGACGGGTAACCCGGCCCTTGGGCAGATTTACTTCAAATACATGGAAATCTTTAAAAAAAATTGAACATACCCATGTCAGACCCATACCTATGTTCAACACTTAGGTCCGAGTCCGATTAACATAAAAACTTTCTGTACAACACCAAATCCGAAAATCCATCACAGAATAGCTGCCAAGCCCACACTGTCCCCCTCCCCGATTCTAGTTTCTGGAGCATTGACCGAACCGCGTGGCTTCGCTGAAAGGGAGAGCATAATAAACTAGTAAGCACATGTCCATAGAACTTAACAAAGAAAATAATTTAAGGTATCCAAGATTTACAACCACAAGAGATTCCTCCTCCTCATCCAAGTTAAACAAAGAAGAAAAAACTTAAAACCTATGTTACTCGGCTGTGAGTGTCGGACACGGCGTTATGTGTCTGATACGGGTATGTTTGATTTATTCTAAGTTTTTCCATGTATTTGAAGGGGTGTCAATAGGGGATCATATCCCCATACCCATGTCCGTATATGCATCGGACACGGGTGTCGCACACGGATACTTCAAGAAAAATGAAGAGCCGGAGCAACATAGCTTAAAACAACTCTTACTGGGAGTAGAACGGAAAATGAAGGCAATTAAATGAAACTCTGGAGTGCTTACCTGTAACATTTGTTATAATGTTTACATTTTTCTGAGCAGAAAGAGCTTTTAAGTTGTTCCCAGTAGCTAATAAAAGCAAGCTCCTCATATGCTGCTTTTGTTCTTTAGGACTAGCTGTCTTTGTCAAGGCTTCTTCAAAGGCATGTAAATCATTGGAGCTAATACAAGGAAGGGAGAGTAAAATCTGGAATAATTCCATAAAGACATCCTTCGATTAGCATTTCGGGGCACTTGAATGATCAGAGAGTGTATCCACTTAATATCAATGAAGAGATTAGTTCCAAAACTCTATGTTACTAGGACTCGGGTGTGAGTGTCGGACACGGATATGTGTCCGACACGGGTATGTGTCCGACACGGGTATGTTTGATTTATTCTAAGTTTTTCCATGTATTTGAAGGGCCCTTGGGGGATTATATCTCCATACCCATGTCCGAATATGGGTTGGACACGGATATTTCAAAAAAAATGAAGAGTCGGAGCAACATAGCCAAAACTAACCTGCCTGGGAGCTGGATCTCTGTCACAGAGATATATGAAAATTTCGCGACAGAGATTAACCAGATCAGCGCTGATAACAGCATTTGACTCGAGGGCCAGACCTCGGATGACTGCAGAAAATAGATCTCTTGAAACAAATTCCTGGAGATCCACATTGTTTGTAAATATAGCTAGAAGAACCACAGCAGCAGAGAAAGAACAAAGTTTGGTTACAGCTTCACTGTCTGTCCAAGTAAATGCTTCTAATGAAATCTGCAATACTGGAATTGCCAGGCTTTTGTGCTTCAAAAGGAAACTGTAAACAAATGTGGGAATGTTGAGAAACTAGAATTTACAGCTATGTTACTCGGATTCGGGTGTGAGTGTCGGACACGGGTATGTTCAGTTTTTTTCAAGATTTCCATGTATTTTGAGGGTCTTTGGAGGATCATATTCCCATACCCATGTCCGGATATGCGTCGGACACGGCATCACATACGGATACTTCAAGAAAAATGAAGAGTCGGAGCAACATAGATTTACAGAACAAAATAAAATATCATAGATGTAAAAGTACAGCCAGATGTCAATACTAAAAGAAATAAGTGCAGTTTCATACCCAACCATAGAGCTTGATGCAAATGCATCCAAATCTTTTAAAGAAGACATGTCCACACGACCAACTTGCCCGGATTGTTCTAAAGAAGGAAGGCTAGTGTTTAATCCAGGCGATGCTATAGTCGAGAGGAGCAAACATATCTCGCGAGTTAAATCTCGAAGTAATTTCTCCTCCATCACTTCGACTTTCAAGTCTGACCCAGTGAGAATACCATGATTATCGGGAACCTTTGCCCGACCTTCGTGCAAAAGACTGAACCATGAACAGCTTAGAGCTTGCTGACAATGGACAAATAATGGGTGCAGTAGCTTTTCCAGCCATACCTCCCACATATCTGGAGGACATGACTTAACTAGAGGAATTAAAACAGAATGAACAAGCTGCCTTGTATGTCTGAACTTCATTGACTGTATATTCTCAATTTGAGCTAAAGCAACAGAATCAATGTCCATGCAGTTGAAAAATGGATCTCCAATGGTTGTAGATAGGCCCAATACATTGTACCTATGAATGCGGAAGATGCATTAACAACAATTAGAAAAGACTTCATGAGCAGATGATGATTGAAGTAGGGCCTTTCAAAATATTAGTTCAATTTTCAGTCGAGTAGCGGGGCTACAAAACGGAGAAGGCCTCCCCAATCCTTGGTGAAGGTGGGATATGACCCGTAGGCCGTAGTCCTTTCTTTAATCTACCAACTAAGTTATTTAGCGCCTATAAAACAATTTTCAGTTTTCGGTTTTCAAAATGATATATGCATCTGTGTTCAACTCTAGACCTATGTAGCTCTGACTCTTCATTTTTCTTGAAGTATCCGTGTCCGACACCCGTGTCCGACATATATCCGGACATGAGTATAGGGATATGATCCTCCAAGATCCTTCCAAATACATGGAAAACTAAGAAAAAATTGAACATACCCATGTCGGACACATACCCATATCCGACACTCACACCCGAGTCCGAGTAACATAGCTCTAGACAGCTCATAATCACATAGCTAAGCACTTTGTACCAAATATACACCAGACAAAAATGGAGTTTCTTTTGGGGCATAAACAAAAACATCATTTAGGGATCCTTCAGTTTATGTGCCATCCATTTTGTTGTCAGAATTAATGCTGCAGTCTTTATCTGGAATACTACTCTTTTTGTTATTAATTCTAATAAATCTGAAATTTTCACTCATTAAGAGAAAATACAAAACTTCAGAAAGAGCACAAATATATTAATACTGGAAAATTAATTTCCTAAGTTAGAAATGTACAAATGCCATACTTACCCACTGTCTCTGATACCCTTTAACCAATTCCGTATGTCAGCTTCATTTGATTCTGTATATCCTTCCTTATTCACATCAAACTGAGATCCATCTATGAAAGTTAATGCACCCTTTGACAATTTGGGGTTCCCAACGCCAAGAAGACTGGATCGCTCCGCATCACTCATGCTCATTGCCGCTTTAATTTCTCCCGGTAATACTTGGAATATGGATGGTGACCAAAGAGAATGTATAGCACGAAGCAGCTGCAGATGAACAACAAAGTTGTAACAGCCTGTTTCTGTATTCTCTTCTAGATAAGAAGTCAATACCACACGGTCCTCATTTAAGGAAGTAATACTATTAAGGAATATATATATATATGAACAATAACATACTTTTAAGAGGGGAGGAAGCATCCAAGACAGATGAGAAGCCATTGGATGTGGGGTAGAACTTGCTGTTGAGCTGTTTTGTATGTTCAAACTGCCTTTCCTCATTCCACTCCTCTTAAGAGCTTTCTCAAAGAATGTGACAGTGTGGAAAAGTGACCACATAAATGCTGTCTCGGAGCATAAACGAACTAGACCCTGAGGTTCAGACAAGTAATTGTTTTGCCACTCTATCTGTATCCACTTTTGGCTCAAGGGTTCAAGTAACCATGCCAAAACTTCTTGCTGCTGTTGAACCCTGCTCCATTTCAAGAAATTTGTCATAATAAGCAAAAAAAATCCGGCTTTACATGGCAATTGAAACACTTTAAGCAAGTAATTACCCTGCAGCAGAAGCCATAACAAGAAATGCTTCACCTAGAAGATTATGTTCACCACGAAGCAAACGACCTTCTCTTTGCAAATATGCCATGGTATCAGCAATACCCTGCATAAGAAACATCATGAAGTAAATATAATGTTATGCTAAAACTCAAGTTTCCTTGACTCTTAAAACAGGCACGGATATGATAGCTATAAATGTTAATTATCTAAACCTTTGTGACAGATTCTAATGAATTTCCTTATGGAGCACATAAGTCGGTATTTGCTTAAGGATTACGTGGACTTTTTCTACTCAAATTTAACAGCTAAACAAGCAGTGTACATTTAGAATTTCAGAATGCCTTCGTACTGCAAACAAAATTGAAGCTCACTTTTGGCATATGAAGAAATGTTCAGGAGATCCTTAAAAAATAAGAAAAAAGGTTAAAAAGATTAGTTTTTAAGGCATGCATTTCTCCTTATTTATCTATTACTTTAGGATTGAGGGAATGGGAGGTCATGTTTAACAGGTTTAGCAGCACTCACTATTCCCACCTATGAGTGCTTCAACCCATGTGATAGGCAGGATTGGATGTAACATTTGGAAAAGACACTTCAGGTTTGTAACCAACACTTGACAAACTAGAATATCGTAGTAATATACGGAAAGGTGTTGTATGGAGTTTTCCAAAGACAGAAAAATGGCAATCTAAGGCCTTTGCAGTTTGCATATGGATCTTTCATTTGTAAAAGTTCCTGTATATCCATTCCTTTTACATGTACACTAAAAATAGAAGAGAGAACAAGGTTACAAGTATCTCGTAATTGAAATTACTCGGCTGCTTGCATGACAAGTGACCTTTAAATTAGCTATTGACCTAATTATAGTCCCAGGAGAAAACAATAAAGTGCAGTCAGACACATGGCAATTGTCAAGTAAGTAGCTTCATTTTAGTTTGAGCATAAAAGATTATGCTGTTTAAATAGAAGGCAGTCAATATCTACTCCTCTAATTGAAATTATCTAAGTCAGCATTTCAGAAACTTCAAAGCTTCAATTAACAATTTTATCATTTTGCTCAACAGATGTGTTACCTTCATGTGAGGCAGAATACTTTTGTCAGCGGCTTTGGCTATTCGAATAAATGAGGTACAAATCTGCAACCTTGCATGTCGTGCGCTGCTTGTTGAAGGATCCTGTCAAACAAAATTTTGGGTAAAAAAGACATAATTCTTGGTCCTTACTCCTTAGTCCTTATAGCAAGTAATAGGGTGAAACGCGAAACAAAGATAAAAAATAGGAAGAGAACCTTAACAACAAAAGGAAGTGAATTTAGGAGCTCAAAAAGCTTATTGATGACGCTGCCAACTGCATCTGGGAAATACTTGAGGAAGGGACCCATTGCATCTAGATAGTGCCCAAGTACTACCACAAGGGCAGGCTCAGTCCAATTCAAAGAAAGAAGTTCCCGAAGTAAACCTTCAATTCACAGTAAACATAGTTTTTCAGTAGGTATGGTATCATAAACCTAGAGCCTATAATAAAATATGAAAAAGTTGTTAGCAAACCTTCAAATATTCCACACAAAGCCAGGTGAACTTCTGAACTACCCCCGGCAAACTCATTTGATCCATCAAAAATAGAGCTAACAACACTTTCCAGAGCTACTTGCATGCTTTCCATCACCGCTAAGTCCTGAAAGTTGGAAAAGATAATAACAATGAAGCGTCTAAGCCTGAAAACCTACAGACAAGGTATATAGAGAGGAATGAGATGAAAAGGGTTGGCAACCAAACCTGAGCAGGCATTGGAGAACTCAAGAGGTTCTTAATGATCATAATAATTCTTTCAGAAACTTTAGCACCAGCCACAAGGGGCTTGTTCGAAGCAATAAACTTGATTAACTCAAACTGCAATGGAAAAAAAATGTATGTTTATGCTTGAATTTCCAAATTGAAAGAAGCTAAATCTAAGATCTAGATATAAACTATGTTGCTCCGACTCTTCATTTTTCTTGAAGTACCCATGTCCGACATATATCCGAACATGGGTATGGGGATATGACCCTCCAAGGACCCTTCAAATACATGCAAAACTTAGAAAAAATTGAACATACCCGTGTCGGACACATACCCGTATCCGACACTCACACCCGAGTCCGAGTAACATAGGATATAAATGCATCTGAGGTGGTAGAGCCTACCAGCCTAGAACGGTACTGGCCGAAATCACCCTTGCCTTCAAAATCATCGCTCCACAACTCCAAAACCCCTAGAGGACGGGCTGTTCCAGTGATAAGCTTTTCTTTCTTAAGCATGCGTTGGAAAGATATATCCAGAATTGCACTACAAATATCATCATTGAGAAAAATTAAAATCTTTCTCTTTTCATTATCAACCTGAGCTGAAGTAGAGTCCACATTGATAGCAGCTGACCCATCTCCAGATGAATGCACTGAAAGCTTAGGCTTTGACATCAAATCCCTCATTAGTGCCTAGAAAAAACAAACCAACATGGAACTTATTTGAAGTTAGCTATTTGTTATTCATGCTTTGTTATCACAATAATTTACAAAAACTTCCACATACCAACCAAAATTGCAGCGATTGATAATGAAGAGCTAGCTTAAAATGTTGAAAGAACCCAAGCATCTGAAAAAGATAAAATTAGGTCATAATCAGAAGATTTTTTATTACTCATCAATAGCCAAAAGTAGCCAAAAAAAATGCTTCAGAATCTTGGCATATAGACTAAAATATATTCATGTTAGGAAACCTGTTTGTAAACATACAACTTCAGTTGAATTAAAGATCAAAAAAGTAGTAATTGTAAAAAACTTGCCACAATCTTTTGACAGTCATTACCTGCTGTAAATAGAGAGAGAATGTAGTGCCATCTCCGACAATAGATTGCAAGTTTGAGGAACCCAAAGACACCATACTTTCACATACATATTCTGCAAACTCAAAATCACTTTCATCTATAGCTCCACCTGCTGAGCTAGATCTGATCAAAAATTCTCTGGATACATTCATCAAGATTTGAAAGATGCTACTCATTGCAGAATCAAATTCAGAAGCAGAGTCATCAGCAGGTCTCTTTCTGCATGTCAGAATTGAGAGTTTGCAATGTCATGCAGTAGTCTTCCAGGAGAGAAAATCCGTATCTTAATCATGTAAACCATAAGGCATACCTTGGAGAGACAAGTTTGAAAAACTCACAAGCATGAAGACGAAAATCAGGAGAAGAAAGTAGGAAACCACACCTGTCAAAATAGGGAGATAGCGTGTAAGGGATCATACCAATGATTAAAAACATCGTCGTTCGAGAAGTGAAAAGAAGAATGTCATACCCATGAATGATGCCATATTTAGCAAGATCAGACAAAGGTGCCCATTCGGCATACGCATTTACAGCATTTAAAGTAGCTGTTACAGCAGCTGCATGCTGTTTTGCAAAGCCAAGTTGTTGTCTACCCACCTCACTCAATGCATCTCCAAAATGCCTTTCCAATAACTGTACCAAGAGTTAAGGATCTAAAATAATGCTAAAAGAAGCAACTTATGTTCTAGGAAAAGATGGAGGCATACTGTGTATAGTAGTGACAAAATTTCTGGCAAAGATTGAGTAAGCCCACGTAACAGTAATCTACGCCGATCACCTGAATGATATATTTAATTTCAGTGGGAGAAGCAAACAGCAGTACAAAAACAAATATATATATATATATATATATATATATATATATATCGCTCCCTCAAAATAAAAAGTTATGAAAGAAAAGGAAGAGAAAAGAAATATGCATTCTACTTCTGAGGTTTGAATAAAAGCAGCATCTTGATATCTTGGGTGCCGAAAAAATGAAATTATTCAATTTTGATACAAAAACAAATTCAAACTCAAGGTAGATAAAAACCTTCCAAATCTTCATTGTGGACTGTAATATCTTCAGGAAGCCATCTCAGCATCATTGAGACCAACTCAGCCTAAAATGGAAAAAATCAGAGGAATCATCCAATGCATGATTCAAGAATAGAAAAAGATCATGACTACATGTAGATTACAAAGAGCTTTACTTGTACAGGGCCCTTGCTGGATAGGGAAACTAGAGATGGAAGCAGCTCTTGCCAAAGATTTAGTCCTTCTCTTCTAACTACCTGTAATAAAGCAAAAAGGAAACATAACTGAAAAAATGATAATCAGAGACAGCAAATAAGACAAAAGCCAGGGCAATGTGGTGAAAACCTCAGCAACGAGGGCAGCTGTTTGACTTTTCAAAGCCCATTCCTCACAAGGATCTGCAATTTCAGACATTAACTCAACAGCAACATTTGCAAAGTTCCTACGTTCTAAAGGACCGAATTCCTCCCACCGCAACCGAACCAAGTGCTGCATAGAGATTAAGATGATAAGTATCTTATTGTCAAGACTCAAGACACACATTTATCATCATAATTAACATAATAGTAACCAAGTAATGAATCTCTTTTAGATTAAACACAATTATTTACATCAACTCTAAGATTAAGTCTCAAACAGGAACAGTTTCATCAAAGTGGGCATGCAGCATGAACAGAAAGGAAATAATAGTGAATGAGCTTGAACCTGTAGCATTTTAAATGCATGTAACCGTATTTCTGAAGACCAATCTTTTTTGACTAAAAGGAATGATGTGTTTGCCAAAACCCGTATATCTCTTGCTTTGATCTGCAAATATTTAAGAGATAAGTCACTAAGGTACTATAGAAGTAAAACATGTAAGTATCTTGGGTCATGATATGAAAGTAAATACTGCATTAAATTATGATCTTGCAGTCTTTTGTAGACTAAAGTAAACTAATTCACAGAGGATCCAGACAGGTTTTCATAAGCTCTTTACACAGGAAGCCTTTAGCTGTCATAATAGGGTTTCTCTCCTTAATATTTTTTAGTGTTCAGTTTTACTAATCAAATAACAAAATTTGACCAATTAAACTCTATCTTAAAGATACATGAAAACATAAACCCTGACAAAACTGATTGCTTTTTGAATCATGGTGACAAATTTCAGCACAATACCTAATTATTCATCCTAGCTTGCTGAAGTCCTAAATTCCCAATAATATTACTAATAAACCATCAAAATGTCAAAGATAGGAACCATTTTTAAACAGTTAAAATCATTCTAAGGAGTCAAAGTTCGATCAAATATCAAATTAGGGTTCACTCTTGAAATTTCAATAGCACAAACTTATAGAAATAACACAACCCAATCACAGATATCCAATATTCAAGCCAATCTTCAAATAAACATTGAACATTTACCAATCATAAGCGGCTGAAAACCACATAATAGAAGAGAAATGTATGTAGAAACTGCAAAATGCAGATTTTGAAACCTCTATAGAGACCAAAAGTTAATCAATGCCAAAAACCCATTTTAAAAATGCAAAGAGAAAGAAATACAAAGAACAGACACATTCTTGTCAAAATGCAAAGCTAAGAGAGAACTATAAGGTCCATACAATGACCCTTTAGATTAAACCCTTAAACTCAATTGAACCACTAATCAACCTTCGAAAAAATAGTTCATAAATTTCCCAATTTTACACAAATTCAAAACAATTATACTGAATCAAAGTTCAAAACTTGCACCAAATGACATAACTTTAAATAAGTATTTTTTACAACCAAAGTTGATTAATTTACAAACAAAAACAAGAATATACAAAGAGAAACAAAAAGAAAGAGAGCCTAAAACCCAAAAACCCCATTTTTAAAAAAGCAGAGGCAAAGAAATATAAGAAAAAAACCATTCTTCTCAAAATGCAAAGCTAAGAGGGACTATCAGGTCCATAAAAGCAAATTATAATGACCCTTTAGCTTAATTGAACCACTAATCAGTCTTCCAAAAAAAGTCCACAAATTTTCCAACTTTACAAAAATTCAAAACCAGTCTACTGAATCAAAGTTGGAAACTTTCACCAAATGACATAAACTTTAAAGAAGTAATCTTTACAACCCAAAGTTGATTAATTTACAAACAAAAACAATAATATACAAAGAGAAAGAGAGAGAGTACGGATTCAAGGTAAGAAACGGCAGCTTTGCGAGCATCAGGAGTAGAGTTCCAATCAAGGGCTGCAACAATGGCTCTAGCTACATTGTTTACTATGTTGTTGTTACTGTTACTTTCTTCCATTTTTGCTCTGCCTTTAATTTTTCTGAAACTATAACCTTTCTGGGTTTTTCTCTTCAAATGATATTCTTTTGGGGTTTTATCAAAGTCTCTGCCTTTGTTGTTTGAAGAATTCAAAGAAAATAGAAAGAAAGTTTGAAAGGTGTTTGTTTAAAAGGGGTCAGGGGGAGGTTTAACAGCTTTCAGCCTTCCATCCACATGATCTTTTGCAGTGATGCTTAAGTTATTATAATCAATTTATATTTATAAAAAAAAAAAAAAAAAAAAGTTGGCAAATAATTTATTTTTATTTACTTTTTTTTTTTCTTTACTTGGATATTGGTTATTTCAGACAACTTAGCAAAGAAGTTTTTCTTAGCTCAGTTCTTACTCTAAGGCTGATTCTTTTTTATTTGTCATTTTCTTAATCTTCTTTTTACTGCTTTTTGAAGAAAATGTGAGTATTTTTTCTGTGATTTTTTTTAAATCCAAGTTACATTTTAAGAAAAACTGAAAGATTAAAACTCAATTTTTTATTCAAAATATTTACCATCTAATCAATAATCCCAATAGTATATTTTTCTATCAGCTAAAAGAATATTTTTATAATATATTGTTAGAAAAATGTTCTAATAGGTTAAGGTTTGTTAATAATTTGAGTTAATGGTTCTTAGTCTCTTATGTGGTCCAAAGACTATTTTTATTTTTATTTTGACTTATGGTTTATGGACATTGGGAAAAAGTATATTTGCAATCTTTTAATTTTTAAATTTTATTTATAAAATTTTAAATTTTCATTGACAACCTATAATAATAAAACTCTTAAAAGAAGTAATTAATATCATTGATAATCTTAGCAATAAAATAGCGATATTTTGTATAAATTTAACCAAACCCCATAGAATAACAGGCAGCTCAGTGTCCCGTTAAACTTATTAATTTTGAATATAATATAAAAAAACGAAATAAATACGACAAGATTAATATAATATATTTTATATATATATCGTATTTATATTTAAAATTTTAATATATTTAATAATTTATATTATTTTTATATTTATATGACTGACAGTCTGAAACAAAACACGACATGTATATAAAATATATGTCCAGTGCCATTACATCAGTAAGTTCTGAAAATTATTCGAAAAACAAAAAGGAAATCTCAAATTATCTTTACAGGAACAAAATGAATGTAAAATCATTCAATTATCCCCTCCCCCCAAAAAAAAAATGTAAAATCATTGTCCACTAGTTTGAACAAGACAATCACTTGTGGTGGGAAAAATGTTTTTAAGTTATAGGAGGAAAGAAACAGCAATATCCTGTAAGAAATATACAGTTTTGGAAACTAACAAGGAACTGTCTTTAAACATAAATCTCAACAAAAAAAGAAAGGGATTTGGAAGCATTTAGTATAGTTTTTTTTTTTCCCATTAATTCTAAACAGTGTACAGTTTGGAACACAGAACTTTAAGAACTGAGAAATAAAAATATACATAACAGTGGAAACTTATCCTGAAGGTCCCAACAAATCAGAGAGCTTCTTTGGGGGTAAAAAGAATCAAAAAGGTAAAAGGAAAAATTGATTTCAAGCTATGTTGCTTCGACTCTTCATTTTTTTTGAAGTACCTGTATCCGACACCCGTGTCCGACACATATCCGGACATAAGTATGGGGATGTGATCTTCCAAAAACCCTCCAAATACATGAATATCTTGAAAAAAATTGAACATACCCGTGTTTGGACAGTCACATCCGAATCTGAGTAACATATATTTCAACCCTTGGAATACATTTTTAACAAGACAAATGCATGGTTCTATGGAAAAACAAACAAGAACCTATTAAATATACTTGCATTGAGTAAAGAGTATGACTCCGGTGACACTGTCAGCGAATGCAATATCCGATTGCTTTCATAAATCTCTTTCTTATGTATGCATCGAGAGGTTAAAGTACGGTTTTCTTGCCTTTAACTCGGGTGTCACTATTTCTTTCTTTTCGGGATCCGGTTGGAGGTTTAGATTGTTCGTGTGAATCGACTGCAACATGCTTCTTTCGCCTTGGAGCATCCATGCTAGCAGAATCAACCAATGGACCTGACCAAGTTTGAATTGGTTCTTTTGAATAAGTGAATGTAGAGCTGAAAGGGACATCAGGAGGAACAAATGCAGGATCAATGTGATGTGATGCTCCTAAAGGAAAGCCAAGTGCTCCATCTTGGTGTGGTGGGGGGAATTTTTCACTTTTGCTCTTTGCATTTGCATGGGTTATTAGGCGCCTTCTCTGCTCCACAAAGAAAACCCCAAATTAGGTTTAAAATTTTATACTGTGCTCAACTATGTTGCTCCGACTCTTCATTTTTCTTGAAGTACCCGACACCCGTGTCAAACGCATATCCGGACATGAGTACGGAGATATGATCCTCTAAGGACCCTCCAAATACATGGAAATCTTGAAAAAAATTGAACATACCCATGTCCACATTCACACCCAAGTTCGAGTAACATAGGTGCTCAATGTCAGTCACAGCTAAATCTAGAATCTGTTGGAATAGACATCTTACTGATATGCCTTAATATTTGCATATACTCTAAATCCGATGTTACTTAAAGCTGCACTATCAAATATATTCAGTTGGCAGACTGAAACTTAAGCCCGGTTGAAACGGGACAACATATCCTACTAGGAAGAGATAAGATACAAATTTTCAATGCCGAATCTCCGTATGAGTAATTGTGCATTCACTGCATATCTAACTTCCTATTTACCAATAGAACAAATTGCAAACAAACAAGTTCCCCTTTCGAAATTCTAGCTCATTCACTTAGGGGAAGCAGGGAAAAAAATCTAACAATAAAAGATGAGAAAAAAAGCATGTCTGCCCTTAGAGAAAATATACTTTTTCAAAGTAAATATGCAAACAAAAGAATTTGGACCGACAAGATAGTGGTTGTTGACAAAAGTGAATTATCACACTTACATCAAGATTCGACTGAAGCTCAGCATTGGCTTCTGGAGCAGGAACTGCCCTTGCACGATCACGTGTCCGTGTCTTCCTTGCACCATCACCCTGGGCTTTACTAGCAGCTCTGAGTCTGCACAATTATACCAGAAACAGAAAGGGTTCAGTGTTGATCATAGTTGAAATATATACAGGAGAGATGCATGTCGTTGCTTTCAAATGTGGATTTTCTTGTGCGCGTGTAATCAGGAGCAGGACAGAAGTTAAGTATGAACCTATGTTGCTCCGACTCTTCATTTTTCTTTAAGTACCCGTATCCGATGCATATTCAGACATGGGTAAGAGGATATGACCCTCCAAATACATGGAAAAACATGAAAAGAATTGAACATACCCGTGTCGGACACATAACCGTATCTGACACTCACACTCGAGTCCGAGTAACATAGGTATGAACTGCAATAGTTGTAACAAAATAGCCTAGATTGAATTTTTTTGAAGCAAATAACCATGGGTAGAATACTAATTACCACACAATTCACAGTGTAGTTAAACTCAAATGGAAACATCGTCGAACATAGAATGATGACTAAACTTTGATGCCATGGGAGTAGCTCCATATTGAATAATTCAAAATCATTGCACATTTTTACACTAGAGTATCTAACCGACCAGAAAAATTCAAAGTTCCTCGGGTCATAACAAGCTTTATCATCTACATATAGGGAAGAATCATTTAACACATTCCAGAACAAGCAAATAAGATCCAGAAAGCCCTGAATTATCTCTGCATGCAAACAACATTAGTTTATACCTCTCTCTCTCTATCTTTGAGAACACATGTATGTGCGTAAGGGGTTTCCGACAAAGTATGTTTTTAAGGGTCTGTAACGTTCTTATGCATATGCATACAGTACAAGTGAACATACCATCTCTTTTGGTCATGACAATCCATCAAATTGAAACAATTTTCAACCTTAATCAGCTAGTACAGTTTTGTAAAGCAGCCCTATGTCACTCGGACTCGGATGTGAGTGTCGGATACGGGTATATTCAATTTTTTTCTAAGATTTTTATGTATTTGGAGGGTCCTTGGAGGATCATATCCCCATACCCATGTCTGAATATGCGTCGGACACGGGTACTTCAAGAACAATGAAGAGTCGAAGAAACATAGAAGCAGCCAGTGACTATAGTCAATAGAGAGAAAAAGTAAAAGAATCGACCTCCGTGCTTCATCATCTCGTCGTTTTGCATCCATCTCTTTACTGGGTGGATATTTTGGGAGGCTAGAAGGTTCACAAGGGTAAGGTTCTGTTGTGAAAAACTGCACAAGAAGAATAAAATGGAGAAAAAGACACTTTTCAAAAGGGTATCTTCAAACCGATTTTTATAAATAAAAGTCAAAAGATGCCATTAATAGAAAGAACCAAAGAGTGTTCATCGAAATCAAAGAAATTACTTCACTTCTTAATGCAGCAGTGGCAGTCAGACGTTCTGCTGGATCAATTGCAAGTAAAGTGTCAATAAGGGGTAGTGATAATGGTGGAAAATCTTTAAATGTCTCTTCTATGCATCTTTTATAAGGCTCTCGAGGCTTAAATAAGGTTGCATTCGGCAACTTTGACTTTTTCCAGTATTCATCTGATGGTGAACCACATAACTTGTATATTTTATGTAGTTGTTCTACCTAATTGATCGAAAAAAGAAATAGTTAGTAGCAATAAAGTGGTAGTACAACTACATAGAATATCACATATTCATGTTCAATATGTAGTGAACAGCTATGTTACTCGAACTCGGGTGTGAGTGTCGAATACGGGTATGTGTCCAACACGGGTATGTTCAATTTTTAAAAGTTTTTCCATATATTTGGAGGGTCCTTGGAAGGTCATATCCCCATATCCATGTCTGGATATGCGTCGGATACGGGTGTCGGACACGGATACTTCAAGAAAAATGAAGAGTCGGAGCAACATATGTGAACAGCAGAGAGAGAATATCAAAGCATTTCAATATATGATATTGTAATTTATTGGTTGCAAGATGTCACCCTCCAGTCTCGATGCGCTAAACATGGAATATAGCAATTTTTCAATTAACTTGAACCAACAAGTAGAATGAACTAACTTCCTAAATATAATAACGATCCCAAAATACCTTCCACCTAAATCTTGCACAGCCATACGGACAATAATGCAAAGCATGTTAAACTGAATAAACAGCAAATGAAGCAAAAACCTACCTCCGTTCGACCAGGCATAATGGGCTTCCCGGCTAAGAGCTCAGCTAAAATGCATCCTGCACTCCAAAGGTCCACACCAACACCATAATCTGTAGCCCCAAGAAGAAGCTCAGGGGCTCGATACCAAAGAGTAACCACCCGACTAGTCATGGGATGCTTGCGATTCGGATCAAAGAATGTAGCCAGTCCAAAATCAGCAATCTTGAGTACTCCTCCATCATCAATAAGAAGATTTGACCCCTTAATATCGCGGTGAAGCACTCCACGGTAGTGACAATGCTCAAGGCCAGAGAGTAGTTGATGCATGTAACATTTAACCTACAATGTAACATACATTTTAAGCATACTTCTAGAATAAATACCTTGCTAAGGATGTAAACCATGGATTTTACTATAATTTAAATCACAAGACAAGTTGGAGCTAACCTGTGGCTCTGTAAACTTTACTATAGGGCTTGCTGCAAGCCCAGCCAAATCATGCTCCATGTACTGAAATACCAAATACAAACTACAAGACATCCTTGAAGTAACTAAACCTTCCAATTTTACAACATTGGGATGATCCAACCTCCGCAATATGAGAATCTCTCTAGCCATGAATTTCACACTCTCAGGTTCAAGATTATCAAACCGAACCTTCTTTAGTGCAACAATTTTACCCGTTACCGAATCTTTAGCTTTGTACACATTGCTATATGTTCCTGAGCCAATCTACAATCAGTAAGGATAGGTAAGTATCTGATTCAAAATATCAATTTCAAAAATATCAACAAATGAAGAACAAGACCGAGAATTTAACCGCATCCCAGATGATGCAACAAATGACAACTGCTTCAATTTAAAGACAAAATTGATCATCATATGCCAAAATTAAACAAAGAACACAACTAAAATGGCAGAAACAACCAATTTTATTTACTATCATTTCAAAACAAACTACCATTCTGACATTATCATTCAATAAGGATCAACAAAAAAAGCACAAATATTGAACAAAAACAAAACAGCCCACCTTATCAATCTTCTCAAATGTGTCAGCCCTCCGTGGAATCCACCCATTAAGCGCCTCCCCACAGGCATCCGACAGCCACGTAGGCCATCCAGCTGCCACCTGCTCTCCACGCAAATGCTTTGGTATGTTATTCAAACTGGGGTTTGGCTTTGACCTTCTCCTTTCCCCCCTTTGTTTTCTTTCCTCATCAGCTTTTCCCTCCTTTTTGGTACCCTCATTTTCCAGCTCTACAACACTAGCATCAGTCTTTGAAACTGTAACATCTTCTACTTTCCTATTTGATTCAAAGCTACCATTTTTACTCTCTCTAGACTCTGAAACAATCCCTGAAGATACCTCTCTTCCAAAAACACACCCCATTTCTTAAATCTAAACCTCATTTCCCAACATATTCTAATCCGGGTCTTGCTCTAAATCAACAACTAATCAATTTATAAGTAACTACCCACAAAACAAGCAACTTTAACAAGCATGATCAAGCTGATAAATCTGCAAAAAAGTTGACTATTACATGAAATTACCAAAAACCCAACTTAACTAATAATTCAAACTTTAAGATAAGCTAGAATTCACTGTGGAAAAAAATTATAAAATCCTAGCCCTTTTACTGCTTTGATTTGAGAGCTTCCAAGATTCAGAAAGAAATCAAAAAGAGAATGAAAAAGAAATGATCTTGGAGCTAAATAAAAGTCTAAAAGAGTGAAATTTTAGAGGTTTTATGAAGAAATTTGGGGAAGCCAAACCAAAAAATGATCTGGAAGTAGGGGAAAAAAAAAAGAATTTTTAGAGATAGAAAGTGGGAGAGTTAGATAAAAGACATTGTTTTTAAGGAGTTTGGAAGTGTAGTTCAGTTCTGTGTTTTGTCAGATAAAGAGAGCATAAAATTGATACTTTGGTTGAATCTGAAAGAGAGAGAAGAAAGAGAACATAGATTTCCCATTTCTTTCTGTTTTCTATTGGTTAAAACTTAAAAAGGTTTCTTGGTCTCTTTGTTCTTTGCTGTTTTGGACTTTTCTCTCTCTCTTTTTTTATTTTTCTTTTTTATATAAAAAATTGAAAATAAAAATAAATAAGAGCAAGTGTAGACCTATTTTCACCAAAGTAATTTCTTTTTTTAGTCTTTACTTCTTGGTTAAAAGCACCCATTAGTTACACCATGAGTCAATTTTTTTACCCTTTTTCTTATCAATTTTTTTTTTTTTCCTTTCGTTTTGTCTTTAAAATTGGCCCACATTTGTCAAGGTGCAAAAATATATTAAAGAAATGCCTTATTAACATCTAGAACAAATGGAAATCTACCAAGGTTGCTTGAAAAAAAAAAAAGAAAGAAAGATAGTAATATATATCTTTTCATGGATTTCGGATCAAATTTAAATAATAAAAAAATAAAATTTATTTAAAATTTAATTTAATTTGACAGATTTAAAAAAATTATTATATGATTTTAAATTAATTAAAATTTTATTTTTATAATTAAATTTAAATAAAAAATATTTTATTAATTAAATAATAATTTAAATTAAATCAAACCTGAATTAAGAATCTTCTATCCCAAACCCGATAGATATACTAGTATAATTCATGCACTCAAAAAGCTTGTACTATAAATTGTTAGTACTAGTAATTTTTCCTTTTGGATTATCAAAAGATTTGAAATGAAAGTATTAATTTTTTTTTTTTATAAGCAATATCTATGAATTAGTGACCTATTCTTTTAAGGCAAGTGCTAAACTTTATATGGAATTTAAAATTTTATTTATGTAAATCACTTTTGTATTATTATAAAAATAAAAAAAAAAAAAAGGAGAAGTAGAGGATGAGAAAAAAAAAAAAGAGAGAAACTCTCTTTCTTTTGTATAAATGTATGCTGACCTTTAATACTTTTGTCTATATCAGCACTTTTCTAAGTATATATATATATATATATATATATATATATATATATATTAAGGGTTGGATTTAAATTATTAAAATTAAAATGGTTACCTTACTTTTACTTTATTTTCCCCCTCTTGTAATAGAAATTTAAAAGTGCTTTATGCAAATTGAGAAGATAAAAATCAAAATATTAACTTGATGGTATATATATATATATATATATATATATATATATATTGTTTTTTTGAACAAAATTTGTTGTTTTCAAATGAGAAAATCATGTTTAACTGACAACTAAACTAGTATATTTAGTTAAGCAAGATCCTCTTAAGTTTAGTCAAAATCACAAGAAAAAAGATATATTCACCTAATTTAATGGACAATCCAAATGATAACATATGTTATTTGGATTTTTTATTTTATTTTAACATATTCGTGTTCGGCACATATTTAAATATAAATATAAGTATGATTTTTTAAATATATAAAAAATATTAAATATATTTATTTAAACATATATTCATATCCGACATTTACTCGAATCCGGATTCATAGGTGACAACAGCTCAATCTTTGTCTCTTCATTAAGATTAGTTAAACATACACCAATTTCCTTAATACTCAATTTAAAGAATGTTCATGCTTAACCAAACCCATTAATTTTCAACTTTTTCTTTTCTTTTCTTTTCTTTATTCTTAATTTCTCCTCCATTTTTCTAAACCTAGGAGCCAACAAATTCCACATCTATTTGCTGATTCTCTGCAGCAGATTGTTTATTTCCACCAACTGTCAAAAACCTGACACTTTGTTAATCAGCTTTCTTCTTTTTCACCAGTAAAAGGACATATAGAAGGTTCTGAGCCAGACCTTTTTTTTCTTTCTTATGTGATTTTCTATTTTTTTTTAAATATTCGTGTTTAACATTCGTATCCGACACGTATTCGGATATGGGTATGAGAATATAACTCTCAAAGAATCCTCCAAATACATTAAAAAACTTAAAAAAACTGAACGTACCCATATCGGACATATATCCGAAACTCACACTTAAATCTGAGTAACATAGTTTTTTTTCTGTTCTTTGAGACCATTTTTTGTTCACCCTGATAAGCAATGGAATATGCTGTTTGCCTATAGAACAGATTCTGCTGAAGGATTATATAAGTTTGCAATGAATTGCAAACTTTTTCAGCACTCATCAATCTGAATCTCCTCCTTCCAGCACCCTTCTTTTGACCATTGTCAGACAAAGCAGAATATATAATATATATATATATATCTTCTTTTTCAAGACTCCTTAACAATGTTCAAAGCTAAAATATTTTTGAACTTAACAGGTAAGATGTTTCTTCTCATTATTCTAATGTCCCACAGAGTTATTCCTTTGACTTATGTTGTTTCGACTCTTTATTTTTTTTAAAATACTCGTATCTGAAATTCGTATCCGACACCCGTGTCTGATACATATTGAACATGAGTATGAAGATATGATCCTCCGTAGATCCTTCAAATACATAAAAATCTTTAAAAAAATTGAACATATCTGTCTCCGACACTCACACCCGAATTCGAGTAATAGAAGTGCTGCCTGAGAAACCATAGATGCTTGCTTGGTAGATGAGCATTTGAAAAGGAATAGCCTGCTTTGTCTTAACTCTTAAGAGCTCTGAAATTGGCATTTTCTGCTCTAAGTATCTGAATGCTGCTTCCAGGCTAGCTGGTTTTTAAGATTGACCAAGTTGCTATCGAGGGCACTGAGGCAAAGCAACCATCTGGCTGATCCCTGAGACAAATATTAGTGCAACAATTTTCAGCTGATATATTTGCTAGAGACAGAATCCAATGCATCACAGTGAACCTTCATCAGATCAAATTCTCACTAACTTCAGTCCCCATGACAATATATGTGAAAAGTTTAAAAAATATATATATAATTAAAACAAGAAGATGAAGAAGTCATATGTAGGCTGAGCAAAAAAATCGAGAAAGCCAAAAATCGATTCGAACCGTAGGATTCGGTTCGGATAATAATTAAGGTTATTCGGTTCGGGTTCGGTTTCGGTTTATAAGTTAAAAAACCGTAATTATTAAAACCGAACCGAATTCTATTTTTTAATTGGTTTTTAAATTACTTTTTATTTTTTATAATATAAAAAATATATATATTATTTTTAAATTAGTGAAAAAAATTAAAAATACTGTAGATTTTTTTTTTTATTTTTTAAAAATCGATGAATTGAACCGATCCGAACCGGTGTAATTCAATTCAAGTCGATTCGGTTTTTGATGCTATTCGATTTTTAAAAAACTAAAATACTGCACATTAACTGTAATTTGTTTTCAAAACCGAACCATTATCACCTGTAATCATAAGCATTAACATCATTGTTGTCTTCACATGAGAGAATAAGAGAGAATATTGCTATTGCCACTCTGCTATACACAGGCATTCATTTTATTAGTTTGGCTAATGCTTCCAGTGTGTTTAAACTTTGGGAAAAAAAACTCTTCAGGTTTCAACTCACTAGCTGAAATTCTCAGTACAAAAATAATACTTACTAATAATAACTAGGTTGGTAATTAGAAGGAAAAATAGTGGTAAGCTAAACATCCCATTGCTTGAAGAGTAACCAATGAAGGCTATTGGTTACCATTTCCATATCATTGCAAAAGAAAATAAACTCAAATTAAAATGAAAAAAAAAATGTTTCTGATATTTCATTGCAATTGCATCCATAAGGAAGTTGAAAATACATCAAAAATAGGTTTAAAGAACACTACCAGATAATTAACAACTCAACAAAATACCACATTTTAGAAGCAAAAGTGCCTAAACCCTATATTACCCAAAAAATTGTTTGGCAGCCAATCACCAAAGAAGTTCTTGATTTTTTCTCAATCCTCACTCTTCTTCTTCTTCTTCTTTTTCTCTTTCTTGGTCTGCACTTCAGATTCTTCTTCTTGTTCTGCATGCTTTCTCTTCTTCTTTTTCTTCTCTCCTACTTCAACATTCTCCCCATCATTCTCAGCCTGATGTTTCTTCTTTTTCTTCTTTTCCTTTTCCTTAGCCGCAGGTTCTTCGCTTTCGGGTTCATTTCCATTAGTTGGCAAACCTGCCTCCTGATCAGCTTTCTTCTTCTTTTTCTTCTTCTCCTTCTTATCTTCAATGGCAGGTGCCTCTGCCTGAGGAGGTTCTGCCTCAACCTTTTTCTTCTTCTTTGGGACTTGCTCATCGAGAGCTGCGGAGACGGTTGTTTGCCCAAGAAGAGAATCTGCTGCAGGATTGTAGGTCTGTGTATACAAGAAAAATGTCACTAACCACCTAAAGAAGGACAAAAAAACATTAATGTAAACAAAAATTATGAATTCAGATGCACAGACCTTAGCAGGAGTTATTGACGCAGCCCCCTTCTTCCTATCCTTGTCATAGACTTCTATCTTAGGCTTGCCTTTAGCTGACCCAGCAGAACGTCCCAATTCTTTGCCTTCGAGAGCCCTTAATCTTGCTTCGAGCTACAAAATATAATATGTAAGAAATACCTTATATTTTTCCTTGTCTGTTTTTCAGGAAGAGGTGTATATGTGTGTGCACAGGTGTGGGCGCGGGAGTGGGGGTGTAAACGAGACACCTGTGCTCGCAAGCTACTCGGGTCTGGCTCGAAAAAAAACTCGAATTCGGCTCGATCATGGTCAAGTCAAGCTCGAGCAGCTCGAGCTATCTAGCAAGCCGAATTCGAGTATCTTAATGCTTGACTCGAGTAGCTCACAAGCATAATCGAGCTTTTTTTATTTTTAATATATATTGTTTAATTTTTAATTAATATTGAAAAATCTCAACTCGAACACGAACTCGATTCCGAGCTCGAGCACAAATAATCGAGTTTGATGTCGTGTAAGGAATCGAGCTCATTTTTTACTAGGTAATCGAGCCTAATCGATCGAGCTCAAATAGTTCAATTTTTATCTCGAATCGAGCTCGAACTTTAAAAGTGAAACTCGATCGAGCTCGAGTCGAGCTTCGAATTTCGAGTCGAGCTTCTTACAGCTTGAGCTCGACTTGACTCGATTACACTCCTAGGTGGGGGGGGGGGGGGGGAGGAGAAAGAAATAAGTCAAACACAAGTTTATGATTCACCTTGGCTCGGTTCTCAAGTCCCATAGAGTTATCTTGGTCATCTCCAAGAGCATCACAACGAATTGCCAATGCAGCCTTTGCAGCAAGTGACCTGGAAATCTTCCCCTTGTGTTTTGGTGCGGCCTGACCAACCAAGGATGCATGGTAGATAAGCCCATATTTGGGAGTTGAATGCTTTGTCTTGAGAGCTCTGAAGAGAGCTTTCTCTGCACCAAGAATCTGAACAGTACTACCAGGCTGTTTCGCAAGATTCAACAAGCTACCACCATGAGCGATGAGGCGAGCACCAACGAGTTCACCAACAAGAGCGGTCAAGTTCGGTGCAACAGTGTTCATCCTGCTCTTTAAATAATCATATAGCTGAGCTCTGTATTCAGAAAGGTTGAGAACCTGATCACATAGGTCTTTGATATTCGTAAGATCAAGGTCATTAATTTCAGTTCCCATGGATATGACTGCTGCCTCCTTTAATTCTGTCTCAACCTCTTCTGGTAATATCTGTGAAAATTTAAGCAAGCAAATTCTTTAGAAATAACGATATCGTTTCCTTCAAGCACTTTATGTCAATCCTGAGAGTGAGGGAAATATGATAGTTCGCAAGCCAATAGTAAGCTTCATATTGAAATAATGGAACACTTGGTAAACAAGCTTGGGGTATTAGTTTTCTGATTCGTGAATCAGAACTCTTACCTCTGAGAAGTCGAGCTTAGCAGCGTTAGCACGGTCACCCATTAGCTTCACCGTCTTGGCATAAAGGATATTGTCCTGTACAATCTTAGTAAGCTCTGGAAAATGCCAACCATACCATTCACGAATCCTCATTGCATATGTGTTGAGCTCTTTATCAAGATCATCAAGCAAACCAATGGCTTGAACAATCATTGTATCAACCTAAAACAATACAAGTATATTATAAAGTATATTATAGCTCCAGAAATCACATGTCTTGACCTATGTTGCTCCGACTCTTCATTTTCTTGAAGTACCCCGTGTCCGACACATATCCGAACATGGGTATGGGGATATAATCCCCCAAGGACCCTCCAAATACATGGAAAAACTTAGAATAAATCAAACATACCCGTGTCGGACATACACCCGAGTCCGAGTAACATAGGTCTTAACATTCACAAGTTCTTTAAAACAGAACAAATATTAGATAGCATACAAGATCCACCTTATATTGGCACAGCACCTACTCATATCAATGCCTCTACCAGATAACTTCAATCCCAAATAAAAGAGATGCAACCAGTTTCATAGCGATTAATGCTTTTAAGCACTTTTGAGCGAATGAAACTACAAATATGAACAGCAATTCATTTTTAATGAGCATTCTCAATCAGCATCTTACTCTAACACCATATTGATTACAATTGAAAGGATTAACTTTATGAGAATGCTTAACTAATTTTACATTTTTTATTGCTTTCATCCAGTGGTCAACAAGGTCATTGTTGTCAAACCAAACAATTGCAATGATCTAATGCAGTAATGCTTACACCGTAAACTAATAATTTATCTTACTAAACTTACTATAATCTTATACCGACTTCTTTATATATTTCTACAATTGGGCATTTTCCCTACAAAACCCTACTCATTTCAAAGGAAATAGATAATGCTCAATCAAGTTCACAAGAAATTGTTATAATTTATAAGTACCTTATCAGCACTGAACTTCAGCTTGTATCTAGAAAGGCTATGAGACAAACCCAAACTCATTGGAGCTAAATCTTGAGCACCTAGACCAGATATGAGTTCTGTCAACTGAGTTCTCACACCTCTCAGCAACTCCATAACAGCGGTATTGTGAACACAATCAATTTTCTGCAAACAAGTAATTAATTCCACTTAATTAAGATTCAACCGCTATGTTACTCGGACTCGGGTGTGAGTGTCGGACACGGGTATTGTCTGACACGGGTATGTTCAATTTTTTCCAAGACTTCCATGTATTTGGAGAGTCCTTGGAGGATCATATCCCCATACCCATGTCCGGATATGGGTTGGACACGGGTACTTCAACAAAAATGAAGAGTCAAAGCAACATAGTTCAACCGAATGGAACAGACGAATAACACCATAGAATCCGCATATGAAGAGTATTAACAAACCAGTTTTTCCTTAATTGCATTTCCAAGCTTTGAATCAGCCACTCCTAACATTTCACCATCGCAATGAGCACGCAAGAATTTACGCAGACCTTTGCTGGGTGTGCTTTCAAGTAGTTTGGTTGCGGCTTCTAAAGCTTCTGCTGTATTTTCAAACTTGGAAAACGCTTTCAACGACACAACCTAATAATATTATAAATAAAAAATCGATCAGCTCCTTAGTTAAAGGAGATCCAAAAGACATGATACTAACATGAAGGACAACAAATGTGCTCAAAATCCTAAAGGTAATAACCTTTCTTGCTGAGTCAGGAGCCAAGAATTCCTTTGACAAGTCCTAAAACAACAAAACAACAAGTTTTAATCGAAACTTCGAACCGAAAAGTTTTATAAATAAAACATAAAGTCATTAACTTCATAACCTTCATTCAATCAAGGTACTTTTTTCACAGTTAATAACTACATTAAAAATGTAATTTCCTCTTAATTCTCACAAGATATAAAGATAAAATTACCTCAACTTTATTTAGCTTCCCTTCATCTAATACTTTGAAAAGGGCAAAGCCCGCCGGAGTCTCGAACAACACAAGCATTTCTCAATAGTACAGGAAAAAAAACGGACCTAAAATATCATCACCATAACTTACTGTTAACAAAATAATCAAAACTTCAAACCAATAAACTTAAAGGCCCCAAACATGATTTAAAAAAAAAAAAAAAACTACTTCCTTTCAAATGCCCAGTTCATAAAATTACCTCTTCAATTCATAATCATAAACAAAACTTCTAAAAAAATTAACATTTAGGCGTTTTTAAAGGAATCCATTAGAGTTTAAGTTACAGTAAACAAAACCAAGAATCCATATTAGCACCCCCCAAAGAAAAAATAGCAAGCCAAAATCAAACAATAGCTAATGAACAGAGAGGAAAAATGTAAACATGTTAAAGAAAAAAAAAACCTAATTTCCTATTACCTAAGTTATGCTTTGATCTGCTGAGTTGCTGAAAAAGAGAAAGAGAGAGAGAGAGGTGGAGTGGGTTTAGGGTTTTAAGTCACCACTTGTTTGCCGTATTATTGGTGGGTACTTTGGTAATTATTTAGTCTTTTGCAGTAGGGTTTTTTGTTGGCTTTTTGATATAGACCTGTCTACAGTGAGGTGGACGGCGGATAAGCCGGAATCCGGTCGTCTTTGAATAATATATTTTATGATCGGTCATTATTATTAATTAATTAAAAAATTATTTAAATTTATAAATATTAAATTAAAAATAATTTAGGATCGGATTATTCGCGTGCTAAATTAAAACCAGACCGAGGTTTGAAAAAATTAAACACGATTTGAGTCAAGTTTCAATTAAATCTGTTGATGAATCGAATCATTCGCGTGATCCAACAAATTTGACCCAAATCGAATTGGATATGAAATAAATTTGTTGTAATTCAAATTGATCCAATTTGACTCAAATTATTATTTAAATAATAAAAAAAATTTATTTTAAAAAATATATAAATATTAATAAAAAATAATTTTTAATATTTTAATATATTTTAAATAATAAAACAAACTTTCCAACTGAACCAAACTCTAGACAAGCGATTTTTTTATTAGGATCCGGCCTGGTCGACTCGAGCACGAACACCTCAAGTTTCAACCATTCACAAATAATAATAAATAATAATGAATATTTATTTATTTTCGAGATAAAAAAATGTTATTTTTAATGGTAAGTTAAATAATTCATTTTATATATACTGTATATAAATTCCAGCATAACCAGAAGTCTTTTGAGGGCAAAAAAAGATGATTTAATTATATAATAATAATTGAAGTATTCAGAACCAATCTTAACTAAGCTTAAAAAATATGAATTTCAGTTTTATACAGATTTTGAAAAGCTATTTATTTATTCTAACTATACTAAAAGAAAAGCATGAAACAGCTCTTCAAGGCTGGTGATGAACCGATGCTTTCCATAGTAAAGAAAAAAAAAAAACACAAAGATGTCACAGCTAAAACTAAAACACATCCTGTGCTATTATCCTATGTTACTCGGACTCAGATGTGAGTGTCGGATACGAGTATGTATCCAACACGAATATGTTCAATTTTTTTCTAAATTTTTTCATGTATTTGGAAGATCCTTGTAGGATCATATCCTCATACCTTTGTCCGGATATTCGTCGGATACGGATATTTCATGAAAAATGAAGGGTCGAGCAACATAGGTATTATCTATGGACTACTATACTCCATCTACATACTAAGCTTATTAAGTTCTGAAGTTGCAGTTGACACATCCTTAGGTACTGTATCTTTCTTCTCTTTGTTGGGCAACAAGCTCTCCTGGTTGAAGCTTGGTGTTTTTCTTGGTGGTGCAGCTGAACAGACTGGTACAACCGATCTTATTCTAACAGCCGGTGCCATTGAACTAGGATGCATACCGCCAAGGTTCATTCTTTCAAACCTCGGTCTGGTCGAAAATGGCGGAGCTCCGGTTCTCATTCTTGGCGGTGCAGGCACCTGAGTTGTTGTCGGCTTTTGCTTGTTCGGTCTCATGGAAGAAACTGGATTGACTGTTCTGATCATCAGAGGAGCTGCTGCAGAAGATGGTGGTCTAGAATTTCTATAATAACTTGCTCTTGGAGGATACTCAAAAGCATGTGGATTTTCACCTTTGCTTTCCAATTCAACATTCTTCTGTTTGTGATCTTCCGGTTTCGATGCCTCGATACCTGTTTCAGCATTAGTTCGACCAGGAACATGGGGATCGATAACTACAGCCGGAGGGTATTTGGATGATTCTTCTTTTATCTCTTCATGAATCTCTTGAATAGTTACTGTAGATCTCCCCATGGTTGGTTGAGAAGCTGAATTATTAGAGAAGTAAAGAGAAGGGCATGAGGTAGAAATTTCAAGCCTGGGAGCCGTAAAGATCGGTTCTTGGTCCCTAGCTCGAAACGACAGATGATGATCTGGGTGTACAATAGACTGCATATAAGGAAGAATCCGAGGGCCAGGTGGAGGAACCGGAGATACGGGAAACGAAAACAGGTGGTTTTGCAGCTGCAATAATTGTTCTTGCTGCCATATTTGGTATATAGGCATGGACATTTCAGGGGAAAAACTAGGGTAAGGCCAACTTTGACCCTGCATAGAATATAAGCTTGGGGTTGGTTGGGTTAAGTCTCTACATACAGGAATTGATCCCTGGTTTTCATACTGACAATCATTTTGCATCGACTGCCTCGCTTCTGATGGTCGTAATGATGAAAGGAAACGAGCAACGACGACTTGCTCTTGTTCTTGTTTTCCGTTAGACTCCGATGAAGGTGATGAAGACGAAGATGAACCATCCCGAGACACTACAGACATGAGATACTATATTAGAATATTCATACTAAAGTTATATTAGGTTGTGGTACATGGAAAACATGAACATAAAAACATCTAGAGGAAGATTAAGTGATTAAGGAAAACTTCAACAACAACTAATCACAAAATGATTTTTTTTAAGCTTTGATTGAAATATTTTTGTTGTGAATGAATATAAAGAAACATATATCTAATGAAATACAATGGTATTATGTAGTAATACATAAATTGTTTTATGGCAGGCTAAGATTCTATGTTTTCTTCATCATCTAAAACCCCCAAAAGCCCCCCTTAGGAGAAAGGAATAAACCATGCACTTGTTTGATTCTAAATGAAGTGGAGCCTTTAATAAGGAAGACAGGAATCTATGTTACTCGGACTCGGGTGTGAGTGTCGGATACAAGTATGTGTCCGACACGGGTATGTTTAATTTTTTCCAAGATTTCCATTTACTTGGAGGGTGCTTGGAGGATCATATCCCCATACCCATATCCGGATATGTGTTGGACATGCGGGTACTTCAAGAAAATTGAAGAGTCGGAGCAACATAGACAGGAAACATACATTTTCTCAGGGCTGACCATGCAGCCATTGCTGCATTTTTCTGCGCTTGTTTCTTAGTCCGAGCTGGTTCCCCTGTAAAGCTTATCCCTCCAAGGTCAACCATGCATGAAAAGTTAGGAACATGGCCTGGTCCAGATCGAACAGTGGTGTAGACTGGAAGATTTAAGACAGCTCTATGAGCAGTCTCTTGAAGCAAGTTCTTATAAACACCAGTTTCATCCTGTGCAGTAGACACAAACTCAAAAGATTTTATTTTATTAATTTTTTTTTCCTAGAACAAGCTGAAGGAGTGAACAGCAATACAAGGCTATGTTACTCGGACTCGGGTGTGTCGGATATAGGTATGTGTCCGACATGGGTATGTTCAATTTTTTCTAAGTTTTCCATGTATTTGGAGGGTCATATGCCCGTATCCATGTCCGGATATGTGTCGGGCACGGGTGTCGGACACGGATACTTCAAGAAGAATGAAGAGTCGGAACAACATAGATACAAGGACACAAGTTGGCTGCAGTGTCCAGCTCAAAGAGAGAGAGGGAAAAACACTTAACATCCGGATTTTTTCTAGCATCCCCACTGCTTATATAGAACTATAATTGGTAATGTTAATGGATTCAAAAACTTCCTACAATAGCTCAGCAATTTCAAATAAGTTGCCAAAAATCAAACCCAGAAAACATCATGTTAAAAGGAAAGTTTAAATGTGATGAATATGCTATGCAAACATGCAGATATTTGAACTAAAAGGTGTTTTAAACCACAGATACCATATCAAGACATAATGCATGGCTGCAACTAGAATTTTTCCAACTGAGAGACTGCCAAATCTCATTGATTTCAAGGATACAGCAGATGATTACCTCAACTTCTAATTAAACCTTATGTGATGCCATTTTCCAATGTTAAAAACATGTTAAGTCATTGCTTACTTAAATTTAAGTTTAAGATATGGCATTGGCATCTCTAAGGTTGACAATAAGTTACTAATAGAGATAAACTGTTACTCGGACTCGGGTGTGAGTGTCGGATACGGGTATGTGTCCAACACGATATTCAATTTTTTCCTAGTTTTTCCATGTATTTGGAGGGTCATAACCCCATACTCATGTCCGAATATGCGTCGGACATGGATATCAAACACGGATACTTCAAGAAAAATGAAGAGTCGGAGCAACATAGGAGATAAAAAATGCCAACACACAGAAGATGTTCTTCATGGGTCACAATCAATCTGAGAAATACTTAAAACAAGAGTAGGTTTTGGTAGATAAGGTCAGTTAGCTGTTACTGAAGCTTAGTTGAAGATGAATCAACTTGAAGAGTTAGATCTCCAAGAAGGATGCTGGTATAGATCAAAAACATCATCCAGTAAGAGGAACTAAAAGTTACCGTTTTGTCTTTGACAACGATCAAAGCAGTACTCAAGACTAGGAAAGAGAATGACAATGAAACTATGATGCTCCGACTTTTTATTTTTCTTGAATTACCCGTGTCCAACGCATATCCGGACATGGGTATGGCGATATGATCCTCCAAGAACCCTCCAAATACATGAAAATCTTGGAAAAAAATTGAATATACCCGTGTCCGACACTCAAATCCGAGTCCGAGTAACATAGCAATAAAATGATTACTAATTGCAAATTTCAGTAGGAAAATAGCGTTTAAGCAACTATAACTGGAAAGAGGATAAAACTTCAGTCGAATGCTTACCAAAACTCTTGCAGCCAATGCTTTGGAAGGGCCTCTGTTGGCAAGTGTACTTAGAGCTACTTCGGCTGCAGCATGTTCCGTTTGTCTCAAAGTTGAGCAAAACATAGGGCTTTCAAAAGTCTCTCCATTAAAGTTGACAGTAGCTTTAAACCGAGGAGCGTGATCTGGTCCTTCCCGGATGCATGAATAAGACGGCAGATTAAAGCAACTTCTTTGAGCCAACTCTTGCAATTGGTTCTTGTACATACCTACACACATAAGACTTATATTCTATGTTACTCGGACTCGGGTGTAAGTGTCGGACACGGGTATGTTCAATTTTTTTTAAGATTTCTATGTATTTGGAGGGTCCTTGGAGGATCATATCTTCATACCCATGTCCGATATACGTCAGACACGGATGTCGGACACGGGTATTTCAAGAACGATAAAAAGTCGGAGGAACATAGATTTTATTTATTTACAAAAAAAAAAAAACTCTAAGAACCATACTGGAATTTGCCACCCTAAAAATTGAAATGAAAAATCAATGATTTAACTTCTCTTTCATATTAAACATTTAGAAACCAAAAAACACAATAGGAAGATAAAAAATTAAAAAAAAAAAAAAAAAAAAAAAACTAATACTTTTATTCTCAAAATCTTCACTTTTCTTCCAGGTAATGTAAGATTTGATCAAATTCTCAAGTGTCCCTCTCAAACCTTGAAGAAAAAAGATAAATTCTTGTATTAATCACAAAACAGCTAAAGAACACCCAAAAGACCAAATTCTACATTCATCAATCGCACAGTAGAATCCAAATAAATAAGACTCATAAGAAACCTAAAATCTCCATTGGGTAGCTAAAAAACTGTTCAAAGAGGTTCCCTTTTACTGTAGTTCAAATGATCAAAAACACCAAGCTCGAAAAGACCTTACATTTTCTTACACTTTCTAACCAACCAAACAGATACCAAAGTTTCAATAAAATCCGCCAGAAAACAATAAAAAAGGCACCTTGATCACATGATCCAAATACCCAAAATCGTAAATAAAACAATATAACAATTCAAAGCTAAGCAGAGCAAAGCAAAGAAAAAAAATTAAATATAAACCGATCTGACCAAAACTTAAATATGAAAAAGAAAAGAAAGAAAGGGTAACTGACCTTCTGAGTATCTAGGCTTTCTGGGTATTTCTGTATTGTTGAGTACTTGAAAATTGTCGGGAAAATGCTAGGAAAAAATTATGGATTTTATTGAGAAAGTAATGCTACTAGTAAAGTAATTAATTAAGTAGCATTTTCTTTGCACACTAATCGAAAAAATAGGATTTTCCACTCCATTCCAAAATATAAAAGTTTTTTTTTTTTCCTGTTGAATTTAATTTCACTCCAATTTTTTAATATTTATGTTAGATTTTATAATTTTCAATATGATACAAAAACACTTTGATACTGTTAATGTATTAATTTTGATAACTTAATTACAGTTGATTATCGTATATATTTAATAATTTATATTATTTTATATTTATACAGTTGATATGAAAAAATATAAGATTCGATACGCATACACGTATTGTCGAATCTAATTTATATTTGTATAAAATGGAAGGTAATATCAAGTTTATTTTCTGGATTTGCTTTTTAAATAGGTTTAAATGTAGATAGAAGGTGATATTGCAAATTTAATGATAAAGTTCATTAATAGTTTAAGTAGTTGAAAATGAACAAATTTTAGGTTAAACTTTTAAATCAATAGTATAATAATAAAGCATCTCTAATTGTAATTAATGTTAACCAAATTTTTTTCATGGGGATTTTTTTAGTAAGCATTAAGCATTAACTGTCAAAGAACAAATTTATGGTGTTTTCTTTTGTTTCTTCTTTCCTTAGTAAAGAGAGAATTTCAGTACAAAATAGTAAGCCATGGAAAAAAAGAAAAGTATAATATATATTTGTCCTATTCTTATTTTTTTTATTAAAAAAAAAAATCGTAGTTTAGAGATAAAAAAAAAAAGTGATTTTAGATGTCGAAATTCGAACTTAGATTTATTAGATACTACCTCTTAAAGATAATTGTATGAATCAACTAGATTAAACTCGAGTTTATTTGTTCTATTCCCATTTGTGTTAATGGAAAAGTCCTTTCTTAATTTGGTAATGTATAAATTCATTTGGATAATTTTATGTGGAAAAAAATTTAGAGGTAATTAAGGTTGTAAATCCAACATGGAAATGGCCAATGGGGACACTATATTTTCCTTCTTTGGCTTTCTAGTCCTTAATTGAGAGAACATTGCTTTACAAAAATTTCTTAGATTTCATAGTATGGTGTTACATATGCACTTTGAGAACAAAATGGTTGAAGTTGGAGACCAAGAGTTATTGAAACAATGTGGAGGGAAATGAAGAGAAAACAATGTGAGAAGACCTTCTTCACTCATAATTAGAGTGTAATAGAAGCCGAACCGAATTCAATCAATAAGAAGCTCTCATTCGAGCTCACTCAATTAGGATCGTTTGCTTAATAAAAATGAGTTTGATTTTCGTGCTCGACTTCAAACTCAATTATTTATGTTTGAGTTTGAGTTGGAATTGAGATTGAGATTTTTTTCAATACTAATTAAAAATAAAAAAGTTCGATTAGGTTCGCAAGCTACTTGAGTCGAGTATTAAGATATTCGAATCCGACTCGCTCGATAGCTCGAGCTCGATCCGACAATTACCGAACCAAATTCAAATTTTTTCGAGTCGAGTCCAAAAACTTATGAACACATGTATCTCGTTCGTTTACACCCCTACTCATAATTCTATCTTTTTTTCACCAATAACCATTAAAGGAACATTCTCCATCAATAAAGTGATGGAAACGATTAGCATCTCTTACTATAATCTCCCTTTTCACTACATTTGACATATATTTAGTAACGGTATGGCAATCGATACATACATGGAGATTCTTAGTGATCCTAATCAAGCTTCCTGCAGGCCAAAGCCAAAGCAATAGCTAATCTCTCACTGTGCCTCCACAGCAATTTGATCTTCATTGCCTCATCAGCATCACGAAGAACACAACCTGAAGCTTCAAGTTCTAATCTCAAATTATAACATGCCTAGATATAGCTAGCCCGATCACATGAAGGTAATGTTTGCCTTGCAATAAGTACTACTACAATCAAACCAATCCCATTTTTTATCTCTAAAAGGTTTTTTTTCTTGGTATTTGAGGCTATCAAATAGTGAACTTGATCAGAATTAAGAGTCCGATACTCTACTAACAGACCACAAGTTTTTGGCTTTGATCTCTTAAGATGCATGAAAAGTATAAGGAATTTAAAAAGGATTCATGGCTAAAGTGACAAACATCTATAAATTTATTTCATTAGCTTAACAGGAAACTTATTATATTACATAACAGAGGCAATCTTTTGACACAACTTCCTATATTAAGTTGGTGAAAAACAGGTATGAAACTGACACAGATGACAGTTGGATTAAAACCCATATTTTATTTCCTAGGAAACACTTAAAAATCATCCAATAGTTGCTTTTCACACTGCTGAGCCACCATATTTTCTCGCAGCCTCTCTGCTATCAATGGTTCTGGTATAATTGTTGACTGGACGAGATGCTACATTCAAGCTGCCATATTTTCTTGCAGCTTCCCTGCTGTCAATGGTGTCATGGTAGGTATCTCTCTTTAGCCCTGAAGGAGGTTTGGCAGCTTCCTTTAAGTACTCCATAGCTGTGTTGATATCACTTGTTGGTTGGCTAAGGTTAGCTCCTTGTCCTGTAGACCATGCCCCATGACTTGGCTTAGCCGCCCATGCACCACCGTTGGTGGTGGTTGTCATGGGTGGCTCTAGATATGTAGCACTTGGTTTCTGCCATTCCTTTTTGCTGATCAACTCACTTTGATCACCATAACCAGTGTTGGAATTAGGTGTCTGGCGCCGATATGTAGCACTCAGAGGACCAAACTTGTTTGGTCGACTAGCTTGTGTTTGGATTTTGGTAATGAAATCCTCAACTTGTTGTGGGCGTTCATGAACAGGACTTGAAGGCCGCCGATTCCATTTCTCTTCGGCATTATATCGAACAGGACTGGGAGGCCTATTCCATTTCTCTGCGCCATTATATCGAACAGGACTGGGAGGCCTATTCCATTTCTCTGCGCCATTATATCGAACAGGACTGGGAGGCCTATTCCATTTCTCTGCGTCATTATATCGAACAGGACTGGAAGGCCTATTCCATTTCTCTGCGGCATTATATCGAACAGGAGGACTGGGAGGCCTATTCCATTTCTCTTGGCCGCCATGATAACGAACAGGACTCGAAGAATGACGCCATTTCTCTGGACTTAAGTGCCTATTCCGCTTACCTTCAACATCGCCGTAGTCGCTCAGTACCTCAACTGATCTTACGGGCGTGCTTTGTTTGTATTCAGTGACATAATTAGGTACCTCAACGATCTCGGTTGTCGTAACGTAATACTCAATGCTGCCGTCGGGAGCAGTGTAAGACATGATTGGCTTCCTCCTTCCATCTGCATCAATGAACACTGGCCGGCACACATGATCTGATGAGCTATAGCTTGTTTTGCGCCACCCTTCGGTTGGCGGAGCTACGCCATTGTTGGTTGTGTAGCCACCACTCCTATATGTATAACCACAACCAGCCATTGTCCTAACTTTTAAGGTTAGAAATTAATTTCCTTCTGCCTCAGTTATCAAACATGTTTGAAGCTCTTCCTTATATAGACAAAAAAAATTGTTCTCTTTAGCTTAAATTTGAATGACGAAAGATTCAATAACATCGTCGGTGTGAGGATCTTATGCTAGTTTTCACTTTACACTTTGAGATTCCCAAGTTTTGTCATTGAGAAAACTGTTTAAAAGAATCATATTCTTATTCATTTTTTGACAATGATTTCCATTAGCTGCCTGAAATATGCAAATCTCATACTAATCTGATAAGAATTGGTCCTTCACTCTGCAGAATATAGTGTCCAAATCTTATGAGAATAAGAAGAAAAGGAAAGAATCACTTTAACTTTATGTGAATGTCTGATACTCTCTTAGCAAGCAAAGAATAGCTGTAGTCCAATGAAGATTCAAAATGAGCGTCGGATACAAGTATGTGAGATACATGAATATATTTAATTTTTTTAAAATTTTTTCATATATTGAAAGCATTATATACCTATATTTATATTGGACACAAGTGTTGGATTTGAGTATTTTAGAGAAAATGAAAGTCCGGATAACATAGTTGACAGGTTTTCTACATATTCATAGCTTCAGGATGGAGAATCTATTTATCCTCATGTTTTCCAAAATTTACAAACTTCAAATGTTTTATTATGATTTATGTTATTCGGACTCTTCATTTTTTTTCAAATATCAGTGTTCGACACATATTCGGATATAGGTATAGAGATATGATCCTCCAAATATCTCTAAATACATGAAAAAACTTAAAATAAATCAAATATACTCGTATCTTACGCATATTCATGTCCGATATTCATATCCAAATCCGAGTAACATAGATTATGACAAATAACTTTAATGGTTGCCACTGGCCGAAACTGTTTCAGTATGCTTAGGAAAACATGATGTTGTCAGATTATTAGCTGTGTCCCAAAATTGGAATAAATAGCCAAGTTGGCTTTTTCTCCATCTTTTCTTCCTCCATGAAAAATCATAAAGCTTTATATTCTACTGTCATTTCCCTTTACATCTTTAGATTCCTTCTTCACTCAACCGTTAAAACTTGAAATTTAAAGAAACAAAAGCTAAAAAAGAAAGGTCAATGATTATGAACTCCATATATGTTCTGTTCCTGAAATACAAGATTGTCTTACTCACTTCCTTCAATTTGTTAATTATTCCCAAAATGCAAGAAAGATCTATGTTACCCAAATTTTTTTATTTTTTTTAAAGTATTCTTATCTAAAATATATGTCCGGCACATATCCAGATATAAATAAAAAGTATGATCTTTTTAATATATGAAAAATTTTAAATGAATATACTCATATCAAATCCTTACCCGTATTCAACACTTATCTCGAATTCGGGTAACATAAGATACTTCATGGTGCAGTCCTGCTAATTCTGTCTTTTTATTTCCACTGAAAAAATGCCCCAGAAAGCATTAAGAGAAATTTTCTAGAAATATAAGATTGACGCAAATTGTCTTTTTATTTCCAGGAAAAAAAAAAAAAAAAAATTTCTTAACAACAGTTTCTATGCCTAATTTTTTGTTCCCAGAAAGTACCCAATTTTCTTTCAGCTAATTATCCCCCCGGAGTTGCCAACTGTTCTGCCGCTTGCATTTCCACCCTACAGCTTTTTTCTGATGTATGGCAAAAGCATGCATGTCTAGACTTAGACAAAGACCAAAAATTTACGATAGCATCTACCCATTTTTGAAAACGTTAACCATGGTTCTCTTTACGAAGTCCGGAGAATCCCCCCGATCAAAAACCAACCGTCTTTCCAAATGTACAAGGATCACACAGATACTTCTGATCATGATAGGCAACCTCAGATGAACAATACAATTCCCAACACTTGACACCGTCCCAATATCCCAAGACGAACCTGAAGTTCAACAGATAAAGAGAGGATACAGTTCAAACACTATTTAAGTTGATTGCTTGTTATGGATATCCAATGCTATGTTACTCCGACTCTTCATTTTTTCTGAAGTATTCGTGTCCGACACACATTCGGACAAGGGTATGGGTTATGATCCTCCAAATATATGAAAAAAATTGAGCATATCCGTGTCGGACAAGTACCCGTATCCGACACTCACCCCCCGAGTTCGAGTAACATAGATCCAATGTGCAGACTGAAAGAGAAAGTGAGAAACTATACGATGTTTATTCACTGATCAAATGAAGCCAACCCTCCCACCCTCCCCCCCCCCCTTCTTTCTAAAACCACAAAACAAATAAACACAAAAGCAAATCCAAGTGAACACAAGTTTCCGGCTTTATCATGACAGATAATGTTCCGCAAAGAATTTACCTTCACATATGTGTTATTATGTTAAAATTAATATAGGTAACTTAACTAACATGAATAAGTTGCCACTTACCTGCTCCCAGAAGTCAATAAAATCACCTGCCTTGAGTCACTCTATAATTAAGTACCAAGTCCTCAGGTTTCTTCCATATGTAAGCCCGCACAGTAGCTAAGCTCATTTCTGGAGATACGACCTGAAACATATAGTAGCATATCAAATAAGTGACCAGCATAGTATGATTTTACTTGAACTAAACAAGTTGGTCTAAAACTATTTTACTATGTTGATTTCAAACTATGTTGCTCCGACTCTTCATTTTTCTTGAAGTACTCGTGTCCGACATATATCCAAACATGGGTATAGGGATATGATCCCCTAAGGATCCTCCAAATACATGTAAAAATTTAGAATAAATCAAACATACCCGTGTCGGACACATACCCGTATCCGACACTCACACCCGAGTCCGAGTAACATAGATTTCAAACACCACATAGTAAGATTTACTATTGGTACCAGAAAATGAGGAAAAAAACCACACAGCTTTGACGAAGAGATCATAGGCTCTTAGCCAATGGCATTATAACATCCAATATGTGATCGACTTGCCTGATTATTGCATAAAATCTCAATAGAAGGCCGAAGCTTTGGCCAAGGCTTCAATCCAGACCGAAAAGATCCATCTCCAATGGCTGAATGCTGCGATTGTCCTCCAAGTCCAGGAGCAAATGTCCCATCGGTATTTACACTATCAATTGGTCTGTCAAGCACCATCTTTTCTATGACATAATTCACAACCTAAATGACCATAACGGAGTGAACGTACATTATTATACCAGAAAAAAAACATAAATTATTGATACAAAAATACAATCTAGAACAAACTGTTCTGCATTAATATCAAGTTGGTGTCCTGAAAAATACAACATACATCATCTTCCAATATGCCACCTATCAGCATCTCATATCCAAAATTTGAAAACCAGAGAAGAAAAGAAAATCTAACAAACCACAAAGGCATCTTGCTCTTATATACGAGTAAATGAGCACTCAACAAAGCTAATTCAGAGGATTATTTTATTCTAATTCGTTTCTATCTTGTTTCGGCTACAACAAAGTTAAAGGTCCTATCTATGTATATGTATCCTAAAATAACATTTTCGGTAACCTAACATTGCTCCTTTTGGCCCTTATGTTGTCCATGCTCCAAAGCATGAAATAGATTATAGTGTATTATCCCAAGTGATCTAAATTTGTATACAAGCAACATTTGCTACTTTGTACAATCGCATGCCATGCAAAAGAAATTGGCTTTTGCAAGTACTACAGAAAACCAAACAGGCATACCTTATGTATTCTCAATATGCGAGGTGCACTTAACTTCCCTTGTGTGAGGATCTGAACAGCTGAACCTTCACAGGGATGAAGGTAGAAGCTGCACCTGAAAAAATAAAAAGTAAAACTTCATCAAGAGAGAGAGGGAGAAAGGATGAAAGGACACCCTACTTAACACCAAATAAGTAAAATACATAATTATCCATGGTTCTGAATGTATGCAAAAGAAGTTCATTTTTCTCTAAATAAAGAGAAATGCAGAAGTTCACAAGAAAAATATCAAAGAATAAGGACTAAAGGCACAACAAAACAAAAAGCATAGCAAACTACTGGACTTAATGACACTCTTCTTTAAGTTCATCCCTGTGTAGGAAGCATATTGACAAAGAGGTCAACCGATAAGCAGTTCAATGTATGCAGTTGCTCGCAAACTTGTTACTTGAGATTAAATTAAGCAAAGGAAAGTTTATTGAGGTCACAGAAGTTACTTGGTGTCTCGTTGTGGTAGCCGATTATTTAATACACAATCCAAAACCCACCAAGGGAAGTCCTTCTCATGCTCAGTTCCATCCAATTCCGTAATTTTCTTTCTCCAAGGACCTCCTTGGGAACCCTCAGTGATAATTGAGGGAGGGGAAACTGTAGAAAACTCAAAAGGAGGATAGACCATGGAGTCATTTTCAGCATTTCCATCTACCTCAATTCTTGAATGAGCAAGACTTCTGGCAGTAATATCTTTTCCTGATAAAACATTTCCATTAGCTGACGCCTGGGAGCCAAGTCTTTGCCTTCTTTTGGTCATCCAATGAGCCAACAGACCTTTAAGGGTTTCACGAGCTAGATTAACCTGCCAAAGACAAGTCAACACCAGATGCATATAATAATCACAGAGATTTCTCAAAGACTTCTCGCAGATATCTGTGTCTTAAGATTGCCATAATCAATGAAAAAATCTAGAACCTTATCATCCTCAGGCTTGCCATTTATGTTTAGATCAGCAGAATACATCTCGGCAGAAAAGCATTGGGGTGTGTCCAAGTGAACAGACAAGCTTCCAAGCCGGGTATCCACAGTAAACCATGCCGGAATGCTTAGCTAGAATGGTTTTAAACAAAAATAAAAGTAAATTCATTTAAAAAAAAAGATGCATTATGTTCAACTCATATAATTTGAAATAAATAGCTATCGCACCATCTCAAACAACTGCTCCTTTTTCTCGTCAAATGAAACCTGGACATCGAAATTGAAGGAATGGATAAATGCATACAACTAAAAACATAATCGTGCTTATACAAGTGTCTATGTGTACCAAACCTGTAAGTGAAAAGCAAAGTGCAAGCCATTTCTACTCAAGAAACAAAGAAAGACAGAAAATGGGGAAAAAATCTAGTTCACCTGTCCATAGTCCTTGATCACAACACCCCTGGTTATCTCCCAGAGCTTTACCGAACCAGCAGTATCCTGTTAAGGAAGCATAAATATCATTTATGCAAAAAAAAAAAAAAAACAATTTCCAAAAACAAAAATCTTTGAACCAAAAACCAATAAATATAAGTACTACCATATTTACCTTAGTCAATACACGCCTTCTGTTATTTAAAATTTCATGCTGAACTATTGCTGGAGTTCCAGGAATGGTAAAGATTGGTTCTTTATAAACAGCAGCCTGAATAACCGACAATGTCAGCACATCAGTGAAGGGAAAGGGATGGAAGAAAATGTTAAAACAAATTCCAGACACAGCCAAACTTCAAAGAGATATCCATAACAAACAAAGCATATCATGATTAATAAAAAGAAAATCTAATATTTGTTCTTTTTTCTTGGGGTTGGGTGAGCAAAGTACAAATGAAACAGAACCATTAATAACTAAATGAGCAACGCCAAATTCACTACAATTCAAGTATATTAAGAAAAGAAATGTTACCACAATGCAGAGTGTGTGTATTTAATAATACTTGACACAAATTAATAAAAACGAGGAAAGAAGGATTTATGAGACAAAAATTCTCGTGATAAACAAGGTGATTTGCTGTAAGAAAAAACATGTATAAACGTAAATATATACACACACACACACACTATACTTACAGGGGTAGACCCTTCTAAGGAAATTCTTGCCCTTGAAAAAGACAGGTTTCCAGCCAAGAACGAACCACCTCTTTGAAAGACCTTCTGAGGATTTCGTCCTTCAGCAGGCCATCTACGAACTGAAGAATCTGTCGTTGCAGCCCATATACTATCATCATGCAATGCCAACTGCAAAATTGGGTGTTCCTTTGTGCAAAGCAAAAGACTCTCTCTTGTTGTCAAGTCCGTCAAATATAACTGATGTATGTACAAAAGTAAGCACAAAGTTGTCAGTTAAAGCTAAATATTGAAAGTAACATACAAGGATGTCAAGAATTGTCAAGATTACATAGTAAAAAAATTTGGAAGTATGGTCTTTATTTGCTGTCAGAAAAATTCAGAATCTTATTTAAGCTAGAATAGACATTATCATTTATCAAGTCTTAACACTAAGTTTCTTTGAGTTTAAGTTGCAAGGTTTTATTTTGTTTTCTGTTTCCTTCGTTTTAGAATGTCAAACATATTCTGGTAGTTTCAAAATTTACTGGAAGTTGAAGAATTTGATGCTAGGAATCATATTTAATTGAGTTTGTCTTATGTTATTAAGTTTTTCTTCATTGCTTAGGAGTTGTTTTAAGTCAATTTTGAAGTTTCCTACTTTGGATCCCACGTCTTTGTAGGAAAATTATTACTAGAACTCTATAAATGAGCATGATCTTATTTCAATTACTAGACAACACCTTATGAGAACTTCAGCAAATGTTGTGCCAACCCTTGCCCTAGTGCCAAAGTTTAAGGAATTCAGAATTCTAGGTGTGAAGCCTAGATCACTTATTCTTCTTCCTTATCTCTAATTTCGGGCATTGGTTTCAATCTCAAGCCAACCTTGAATACTTCCAACAAACCCCAACCCCACTCACATAAATTCATTATCAAATTAAATCCTTAACCCTTAATTCACCATTCACGAGTACTGTCAACACTACCAGCACGGCACAGGATGGCTTTCTAAATCCTTTATTAATTCCATCCAATCTCAATCTATACCAAAAATTAAAAACCCTAATTAGTCTCGTAATTTCCCATCTTTTAATCTCAATCAAGCCCAAAATACTATAAGCTAATTGTCCTACATCAGCATAGGTTTCTTGTCAAATTCTACATCAAAACATTGGGAAAAATGACAAAGATGTCTGTTAAAACGGTTTGGCATGAATGTGTACTTACAGAAAGATCTCTACCACCACTATAAACATGACTAAATGTTGGGGTGCTCGCAAGTGCCCAAACAGAATCTGTATGCACAGCATATGAATGCACACAACGCTGCTGACCAAGGTCCCATAGCCTACAAAATAAAATTATGACCATTTAAAAGGCGAGGTCTTAGATTCTTTATCGCTGAAAATGACATGTGGTTATACAATAGCGAAACAATGCACAAATTATGTACCTGATCATAGAATCAGAGGACCCTGATAAACAATATCTGAGAGAATACAAAATGTCTGTCAAAATTTTCACTAATAAAATAAATACAGCACAGAAGAACATACAATCAAATAAAAGAACTCACTAGCAGTCAATCAAGGGAAGAACCCATCAGACAACAATAAACTCCCAGATATGTTCAAAGAAAAAGAATTCATCCCAATTTTACTTGAAAACAATGTTGCAGTTATAAAACAAATGTGAACATGTATACATAAAGCCATAACATGGTTTAGTCTCCACACTGCAACCAGCCCCGTTGTTCTCAAAATATTTTGCATCATAGGACCATTGACAATATACCAAAATTTTCTTTTTCCAAATTTCCAAAATTTTCCATCCAACCAGTTTATCCCACTGCTACTGTGCTACATAAGAGTTCAGCAGGTGCAAGAGAAAAGAATCAGATGAAAAATATGTATCTTTTAACGCATATTAAAGCTCCATAATTGTAAGGTCTCCAACTAACATCAAGCTAATACTATTTTTAACTCAGAACTAAGGACTACGGAGCTGAATTCATTGTAGCAACCTGCCAGTAGAATCCAGAAGCAGAGCCCTAACATTATCTGTATGCCCTCTTAACTTCATAGTCTTCGAACCAGTTCTTGGGTCCCAAACACGCACAACCTAAATGAAATTGAGGCCGGAAATTAAGAATGCTACTGAAATTGTTACATAAAACAAATGACCAACAAAAGAAAAGATGGGACCATCTCTGGCAAAATGTCATAGGTGGAGAGAAACATGTTATTTTCATAAAAATTGAATTCAGTAAGAAGCAAAAATTACCTTCTCAGTACCACCAGAGACAAGAAGGGATCCACTAGCATTCATTGCCAATGCGTAGACTGACTCTTTATGGCCTTTGGCAGCGATGGGGGCATATCCATGAAACTGAGTTGTGTGAGCAGTAATACTGTTACTGGAGCTAATTGATCGCAAACTTGATATGGGTAATGAATTTGCAGAACCATTGATACCATTGGAACAATCATCTTCCATTACATCACTGGACTTTGAGAGTGGAGTAACCGCAGCTTCAATATCCCATACGAAAACCTCCCCACCAAGACCCCCAGAGGCAACCACATTGGTCTAAAATGTATGACACTAAAAAAGAATCAGAAAGTGACTTCTAGAATATTAAAAACATACCTTGATGCACAACTTCTGCTGCCAAATTAAAAATGAAACTTAAATAGCAATATTGCACTGACATGAACCTTTTATCCATGCAGCTAATAAAATCCACAGAAAATTTGACATTGGAATTACATTTTTTTCAGCTGCAGCTAGACACGTAACATAGTCAGAGTGTTGACGGAGAGTGCTGGTACAAGTTCCATCAGACAAGCAATTCCATGTCTGGTATATCACAAGGAAAGAGCACATGTCAATACTTAACAAAATTAGTCAAAAAGAGAACAGCCAAAGATAATACATTAATTAACAACAAACCTTTAATGTGGTGTCTGACGAGCAGGAAACAAGTGTATTGTCACCAGCAATTACAGTATCATTTACCTGCACAAGGAAATTGCTTTATTCTCAATAATAACTTACACAGTTACAGAGATATTATATATGTAAAGATAATTGTATGGTGAATTCCACAAACTGAAGAAAATGAAGATAAAATAGCTCAACATTCAAATTGACTATTGATGTAATTGAAGTGCAAAGTGAATACTTGCTCTAGATTTTCCTTTTGGTGAGCTGATTGGTTAAAAAGCTACCATTCATATTTGATAATACATCAAGATATGGCATTCTAGTAGACCAAAAACAAATTAATTAATTAGATTTTCACACCCTCTCAACCACAAATTAGCAATAAAAAGATATTGGCTAAAGTATGATGGTCATGCTCATAGCCAAAAGTAAACTGTCATGAGCAAAAAAGAAGGTACCCAATCAACATGTGACTCAAATGTAGCAGAGCAAGTGGCAGTGTCTTCACCCAGTGCCCATCTCTTAAGCGTGCCATCACGGCTTCCAGTGAAGATATAGTTGTACCCATCAGAGACAGATGACTTTAGCACAGCCAAACAATTTATGCCAGCAGAATGCTGCAAAACAACATACCAAATTAGAGAAACATCAGTGTCTAATGCCTATACCCAAAATAAAGTGATAAAACGATCGACTACAATCCAAGATAATGACTTTTATTTGAGAATATAAAGCAAAGAATCAGCAAAATTATCCAAGTTGATTGTGAACATGGTCCTGAATTAATGATGGATGCATGGTAATATAAAGAATTAGTAACTGAGAACACAGGCCATCATTTTCATTTAATTTAGTATAACATAAATTTTAGAAAGAAGATCTTTTGTCTCATGGTTGCCTGCTCCAGTCCCCTTAGGAAACTTTCGTTATTGGGTTAGCCATACACTTCACATGTTTCTAGCCATTCACATGGCATCATCAAATGATACACTTCTTGGATAAGAATCTACAACACACTAGAACGCCCTTGTTGACAATCCTTTACTCCGACAGTATCTAGGGTTCCTCAAACAATGTGATATCTCACACCGGGTAAATCCTTAACCCTTCCCCCTCTTACTAAGATACGGAATGTTCTTGTGAATTATGGCCAATCTTAAGGATAAAAAGTATCCAATAATGAGATTGGCAAAGCTGTACCTTGGAGAAGGAAGTTCGCGAGTTCCAACCCCAAATAGATTTCAAATACGCCAAGTTTATCATCATAGCAAATATAAAATAAGCATTTTTTACTCAATTTGATGAAAAGCAAATATAGCATGGTATTATAAATCTACACAAGGATTCAAGCAAAAATGCACACATACTCAAATGGTTATTCTATGGATCATTATAAGTTTGACAGCCCCCACAAAAGAAATACATATAAAAACAAACACAAGCTTCTTGAATTTATATTTTAGCTGCAATATGATTGCATAAAAAGAAAGGCATATAAATCTAAAATTGCAGAAACACCAACTATCTAAAATGCGGCATTACAGTGAAAAACATAGATAAACAAATTAGAATCCTAATAAAATATGAATATGCAAATTCCTCGAGATTGCCAAATACATATCAAGGAAGACAACTTGCTCGCTTTTGTTATCTAGCGCTAAGGCACAAGGCGTAGGCGCGCCTAGGCACACGCCTTGACAACACTGAAAAAAACATAAAAACCACTTCACCTTTGTGTCATCAGAGTCATTCAATACATATGTCAGCCTCTTTTCTTTACGTGGGCGGTTAGAATTGGCATTGTTCCCAGCACTGCCCACTCGATGCATTGCAGTTACCCCTAGATAATCAGTCAAATGAAAATTAAAAACTTTAGCACCCCTATAGTTAATATAACCTATATTCTGCAATCAAAATTAAAAAAGAACAGATAAAAGTTAAAACTACTGAAATGTACCAAAGTAGACCAAAATTATCTACCTATAACAGATTATTAATATTTTAAAAAATAAAAGTAGAAAACTTTCCAGATGATTCTGCAGAAACTGATTCAACCAATACACAATTAAACTCTCATTAAAGCCAAATTTCCACGCAAAATCGCAACAATTGCAACTAAAATTTGATTTCTTATCTTAATTAAACACGTTTGTAAAAATGCGATGAACTCATTGAAAATTCAGACAAAATTTGACCAAAATTATCAAACTAGATAATTCATGTTAAAAACAATCAAATAATTAATACATATTCAACAATATTTCCGGGAAAAAAATCTAAATAAAGTCTACTAGAGAAACACACAGATAAGCAAACTAAAAATAATCGCCGATAACGCGCGAAGTCGACGATCGGAGAAAAAAAACAAAATGAGAAAAGAAGTGTGGAGAGTGAAGCTTAATTACCGGGACAGTCGTCGAAGAAGAAATCGAGCGGCAATGGAAATGAATCGGTGAAAAGAGAGGGCTGAATTAAACCCTAAAAAATTTTAGTGCGTCGAAATTTGACATTTTTTTTTTCTTTGCTGTTAAAAAGAGCGATGAAAGGAAGAGAGAGAGAGACTTGGGTGTAGAAAGGATCATAAACCAAAAAAAATAAATAAAGAAAAGGGTTTGCTTAACCGGTGGAAACCGGTTAAGGATTATTTTTTATTATTTTAAAAAAATATTTTGTATTTAATACATTATTTATATTAAATTAAAAATATATATTAATTATATTTTTATTTTTATTTTTATATATATTATCTTAATTAGTGTCATTGGGCACTGATTAATATTTTCCTTAAAAAAAAATGAACTGAAAAGTGAAAAGGGGAGTGAGAATAGACATGTCCAAAGACTGGGCTATTCGTTCAAGTTTGAAGGCCCATTCAGTATTTGGGAGGGTTTGGATAAAAATATTTGACCTTAAAAATGGATTTGGGCAAAAAATTAGGTCCGTTTAAAAAATAGGTCGGGCCTTGGCTCCAAAGTTTAAGGTCCGAGCCCGGCTTATTTTCTAATTAAATAATATTTTATTTTTATATATATTATGTAATGTATGTCATAAAAGATTAAATATATATAATATTATAGTGTAAACATTAAAATATATGTTAAATTGTCCATGTTTAACAACTTAATAAAAGAAAAAATAAAAAAAATTAAAGATTAAATAAAAATAGAAAAAAAATATAATATGGACAGGTTTAAACGGGTTTGGACTATTCATTTACAAATATATGGGAGTTTGAATAAAATTTGAAACATTTATAATGTTGATACCATATATAAACCCGACCAGCCCAACCCATGAACATCTCTAAGTTGGGAGTGGCTTATCGGTGTTGTAATAAAAGTATAAAACCAGTCCAAACGACGTCGTCTGAAAAATAACAAAACAATCAGGAGGATAATACCAAATACCAAAAAACTTAAGTGTATTCGGACGAGTGTATTTAATTTTCTTATATATTTGAAAAATTATATTTTTATATTTATGTTTAAATAGGTTCAATATAAATACTTTTAAAAAATTCAAAGTATTTGTGAGAGTAAAATTTTATATTTCTATACTTTATGTTATTCGAATTTTTCATTTTTTTTTAAATATTATATTCGATATATGTGTTCGACACATATTCAAATATGAGTATAATATATAATCATTCAAATATATAAAAAAAATTTAAAATTTAAAAATATGAGATAATATAATCTATGCTACTATCTATTAAAAGAATATAAGGGTCTAAGAAGTTAACAACTGTCGAGTTTTTTTAGTTGAAATCAAAGCTTGAAGAGAACATGAGGGAAGCTGAAGAAAAATATAAAAAAAATTACGAATCAAATAAAGAAAGCTGAGTTTTTATTCAGTGAAAACAAAAGGCTTTATTCAAGTGCTTATGGGATTCCTGATGAGAATGAGGAAAAGAATCCTGAAACCCTCGAAAAAGATGCAAAAAGGAAATTGTTAAAAGGAGCAAGAAGCTTGAGATCAGGAGCCAGAAATTCAGTGCAGTTCTCAGGTTCTCATACCCTCGTTTTAGAGCATTTTTACATGAATTGCTATCGCGAATGCGTTTTTTTATCATGTCGTATTTATTGTGATTGCGGACGGAAAAAATTTTATCTTAATCAATTATGATAAATATTGGTCAAATTATGGTATTAGTCCATGTATTATAGTCAAAATGTGGATTTAGTCCCTCTACTTTAATTCGAAAAAATTTGGTATCTCTACTTTCAATATTTTGAATTTCAGTCCAATTTTAAACGGAGTCAAATTTTCACCGTTAAGTATGCTGACGTGGTGTTGACCATGCTGACGTGGCGAGCTTAGTCAACAAAAAAAATTGGAAACTGATGACGTGGATTTTTTTTTCCACGTCGCTTATTAACTTGGATGATCAAATGATGTAATTAGTCCCTGTACTTATATCAAAATACGAATTTAGTCCCTCTACAATGATTTAAAAAAATCTTGATATCTGTATTTTTGGAATTTCAAATTTTGGTCCAATCTTCAAAATATTAAAAAATAATTAAAAATATTCACATTATTAAAATTTTAAAATATATTGTTTTTGTTAATATTAATATTTATTATTAAAATATAAAACTATTTATGTTTAGTTTAATAATATTAAAGATATAAGTATTTAAAATTAAAATATTATAAGATTTTTTATTTAAACATTTTAATTTTTTTTAATTAAAATTAAATAAAATTGTTTTTATTAATATAATATTTAATTGTGTCGAATCAAACATAAAAATAGATAAAAACGAAAAGTATTCTCGAACAATAAGAGAGAATAAAAGGAGTGATGAGCTTCAAATAGAAGCTTGTCATAGATAGTCTGGTCAAATAACACCATGTTTTTCACCATTTCTTTTTGCTTTTTTTTTTCTCCACCTCTGTTATTACAACAAAGAAGAAAAAAAAACCAAAAACTCACTTCTTATCTAACTCTAAAAAGCAGAAAATAACTCCCATTAAAAATATAGTTATGGAAACATATAGTAAAGAAAATGACCTTCTTTTTTTGCTTGTCATCTCCAGACTTTGCTGGCTTGGAGGAATGAGGAGGGGCTGTCTTTCTTCGGAGCCTGCAAAAGCAAACCAAAAAAACAAAACTAAGTTAGATACAATCTAAAGCAAAGTTGATTTTAAGTTTTATTGGTATAAAAATGACTGATAAATCTAGGAAGATGAACATACAATGATATTTGCTGTAAGTGAAGAAAAAGTGAGAAATAAATGAGGCACAATTTTTGGGTGCCACGAGATAAAAAAAAAATGGGGAGGTGAGATGAGAGCTTTTTCTAACCTTAAGGTTTGGTTGTTTGCTTCCCGAGACTTCCAAAGTCTCCTTACAATTTTTGTGTTATTTTTGTCTTTGAAATTATTATCTCTTTTAATATTTGAGGTTTTATTGATTTTTTTATTTGTTGATATTATTTGAGCATAACTTATAAGCCAAATAAATATTACTGTTTTAACTTTTAATAGTATAAATATTTTTAATATATTTCGAATAAATATTACTATTTTTAATATTTATATTAATAAAATAATATTTTAACATTATTTAAAATATTATTATTTTTTCAAAAATTATTTTTCATAATTGATTTTTGCAAAATAAATGAATCTTAAGATTAGACCAAAATTTGAAATCCTGAAAAATTCAGGTACCAAAATTTTTTCAAATCATTGTAGAGGAATTAAATTCGTATTTTGATATAAGTACAGGGACTAATTACATCATTTGATCATCCAAATTAGTAAGTCACATGGAAAAAAATCCACGTCATCAATTTTCAAGATTTTTTGCTGACTAAGCTTGCCACATCAGCATGGTCAACATCACATCAGCATACTTAACGGTGAAAATTTGACATAGTTTAAAATTAAACTGAAATTCAAAATATTGAAAGTAGAGGTATCAAATTTTTTCGAATTAAAGTAAAAGAACTAAATCTACATTTTAACTATAGTAATACCATAATTTGACCATAAATATTTACTATGAAAAAAATCTTGGTTCGTGGTTTAAAGACACAAATGCCTCTAGCCATAGAGAGTCCGAAATACAGTGACTCAGATCAGCTGCCTTGAAGACAACCTCTTTGCCAAAAAGCAAAATGGTCACTTCATCGCATCCTATTATGATCCCACCTTTTCATATTATAAGTATTATCCGTTTTGGTTTCGCAAAATTTCACTATTTTATTAAAAAAAAAATGACTCACTGATTTGGAATTTACCTAACTCAGTCGACTTGAGGTTTACTTTACAACTGTATAAGATATTATCTGTTTTAATTCCTCAAGATCTCACGGTTTTGTCCTTGAACGGGGCCATGATAGATCCAAACTTTTAAGAATTAAACTTAGTCATCAGAGAAGAAGAAGAAGAAGAAGAAGAAGGATGTTTGATTTTATCTAACAATAAAGACTAACTCTTTTGATTAACTTTTTACAGCATATATGTCAAAATTTAAATGTGTGTGGGTGCTAATTTTCATTTTTGCTTAGTCTTTTTCTCTCTGATTTTTCTTTTCCTGTTTCTATTGAGTGAGCTTTGTCATCTTAGTCATCTTATGTTATCTAGATTCGAAAATAAATATCATATATGAGTATATTTAATACAAGTATATTTAATTTTTTTTTAAAAAATTTCATAAATTTGTAAGATCATATCTTTATATTCATATTCGAATATGTGTTGAACACAAATATATATTTAATACAAGTATATTTAATTTTTTTTTAAAATTTTCATAAATTTGTAAGGATCATATCTTTATACTCATATTCGAATATGTGTTGAACACAAATATCTAATACAAATATTTTTTTTAAAATGAAAATTCCAAATTGTAAACATTTAATTTTGTCGAGAGCATTTAAATCGTTTGATTAATTGTAGGTTTTGAGGTAATTGGGCTTTACGTTCAATTAATCGTTTGATTAATTGTAAACAATTAATTTTTGTCGAGAGCATTTAAATCGTTTGATTAATTGGGCTTTACGTTCAATTATTACCTAAAAATCCAATTGGTGAATTTTAGGTCCAATTTGGGTCAAGTCATTCCCAATTCATAGATTTTATTTATTTAATTATTTTCTTTAATTTTTTATTTATATTATTTCTTTTAATCTTGTTATTTTTTCCAGATAAAACCATAAAAAAAAAAGATAAGAGACTTTTAATCTCGGATAAACAATAGCTTTCTTTGACTTAAAAATTTGGATTTGTACAGAACATAAATATTAACTTGAACTTGAACTAAATGATGAGATCTATAGTTTCGATAGCATATGTGAAATTAATACATATTCATGAATATTGGTATAAAAATTCGATTTTTTAAATAAATAGAAAATTTTATTAAATATACAGATATATGATATATTCGTATCTAATATAGAATAAATTAAAAATATGAGTAAACTGAAAAGGATAAGATTGTAATTTTATACATATTATTGCACATCCCATATCCTAGTACTCCTCCCAGATCCAATCTCTTGATCTCCACGGACGCGACAACAGTTTTTATTTATTTATTTAGATATGTTTAATTAGTATTTATAGATATCAATTAAAAATTATTTAATTATTAATTTAATTTTTTTATATTTAATATAATATTTTTATTAAATTAAAAAAATAATCTTTAATTATATATATATACCTATTATTTTTTTTTTATATTAAAAAATAAAATACTAGTATCAGAAGGAAAATAAAATAAAATAGAAAACGACGTCACTCTCTTCCTCCATTCTTCAACCTCGACGACAACCGTCTCTCACTTTAAATATAAAAGTAGTAAGTAAACGACATCGTTTGGCCCTTCTCCAATCCAATCTCCAAAAACTAGAAAGAAGAGAGAGAGACGATCGTAGCAGTAAAGGAGAATCACAAATGGCGTCATCATCACAAAAGGGATTAGTGATAACGATTCCAGTTTTAGTTCTCTCAGTCTCCGCCGCCGCAATCTTCTTATTCTTCCTCTTATCTTCCCTCTCTTCTTCTTCTTCTTCCCCTTGCACTTGCCCTCCTTCGACCCCCACCTCCACCGTCACCACCTCTGCCTCCGCCGTATCCGGTGGTTCAGTGGAAGAAGAAGTTGGGAGGATTTCGACGAGCAGAGAGGATATAGAATGGGTAAAAGCTCAGATCCGAGCTAATGGATTACATATGCAAGATAATGTGCTTCGTAAAGGGATCAATCCTCGAACTCGTGCTCAACAATTAGAGGATCTCAACAAGTAAATCTCAAACTAATTCCTCTTTCTTTCTTTTTTCAAGCTTTCAATTGCTGTGTTTTTATTTATTTATTTATTTATTCGTTTCAAAATAAGCTGAAATGGAGAAAAGAGAAGTATTAATGAAGGATTAAGCTGAAATAAGAGTAGTGAAGAAAATTTTATTTGAAGTGAAATTCAATTTATTCTTTCAGTTGCTTAGATTGTAAAGAAATAATTAGAAGAGAAATGGGGAAAATGTGATGATTTTACAGTAATGAAAATTTTGATTCCTGTTTATTTATTAAGGCATTGTTTGTTTGTTGCTTTTGTTACTTAATGTTTACTTTTGGAAGTAAAAAGCAGAAATTGCTTTTGAATATAAAAGCAAATAATATTTTAGAATACTTCAAAATTTAATGTTAGGGTTTTGCTTTGTGAGTAAAAAAATGCATGATTTTACTCTAATATCAAACAATTATATTTGGATTTGTGTATTTTTCTCAAATTAGTAATCAATTTTTCAAAATTTAATGTTAGGGATTTGCTTTATGAGTAAAAAATGCATGATTTTTACTCTAATATCAAACAATTATATTTGGATTTGTGTATTTTTCTCAAATTAGTAATAAATTTTTCTGCAATGTTTCAGCTTTAAGGGCATTTCACACTATGAAGGATTTGAAGCAAACAACCACACAGCTCTTCCATGCCCAGGTGAGCTTCTTGTTGAAGAGCACCATAGTAATTATGGGGAACCATGGGCTGGAGGCCGAGATGTCTTTGAGTTCCTTGCTGAATCTAGTCACCTAACAGCTAATTCCCGAGTGCTTGAGATTGGGTGTGGAACACTTCGTGTAGGATTGCATTTTATTCGGTATCTTAAACCGGAGCATTTCCATTGTCTTGAAAGGGATGAGCTTTCCTTAATGGCTGCAATTAGGTATGAGCTTCCTTCGCAAGGGCTTTTACATAAGCGACCTATAATTGTGCGTGGTGAGGATATGGATTTCGCAAAGTTTGGATTTGATGTTGTGTATGATTTGATATATGCTAGTGCTGTTTTCCTTCATATGCCGGATAAGCTTGTGTGGGTTGGACTTGAGAGGTTAGTGAATAGGTTGAAGCCTTTCGATGGGCGCATATTTGTTTCTCATAACATAAAGTTTTGTTCGCGATTGGGAGGGGAAGAATGCACGAAGAGGCTTGAGAGTTTAGGGCTTGAGTATCTTGGAAAGCATACACATGACAGTTTACTATTTAATCACTATGAGATTTGGTTCGAGTTTAGGCGGTCTAAAGCTTAGATGTTCTTATTTAGTCTTGTAATCTTGTTGGGATTTGTTATTTGCAATTCAGAAAGCCAGAAGTGAAGATTCGGATAACGTCTATGGGCTCATTTTGTTGCCTTTTGGTTAATTCCACCATTCTCTTGGAAGGTTCACTCTGTTGACTGTTGTACCATTGATCAATGGACTCAAACAGAAGGTGCTGTAATCTCAGAGATTTTTGTTTTAATGGATCATCTGCTTGTGCAGTACATCGACCACATTTATAGCTTTTTCAAGGAAAAGGTAGCTTGTGTAATCTTATTGTAGGTCTATGTTACTCGGACTCGGGTGTGCGTATCGTACACGAGTATGTGTTTGACATGGGTATGTTCAAAATTTTCCAAAATTTTCATGTATTTGGAGGGTCTTTGGAAGATCATATCCTCATACCCATGTCCGGATATGCGTCGGACATAGGTACTTCGAGAAAATGAAGAGTTGGAGCAACATAGTTGTAGGTAATGGGAGATCATATCCTCATACCCATGTCCGAATATGTCTTGGACACAGGTATTTCGAGAAAAATGAAGAGTCGGAGCAACATAATTGTAGGTAATGGGAGCTGAATACAACAATTGGAAAGCTAAAGCTTCATGTTTCTTTTTGTGGCTGCCAAGTGATGTATTATTAGCTACTTGGAACTTGAAGATTAATTGCAAAGCAATTTGCTGTTAGTTGATGAATAGTTTCTTCCTCCTTCCCAAACTTGAATTTTTCTATTCATTAATCACTGCACAATCTGGCCTTTGCCTATGGTAATTATTAGTTGAACCATTTCATCCGTTCTTTTTGTTCATTCTCATCTACAAACCTGCAGGTGGTCTTACTTATTATTCTGGTGTTATTATTATTTCCTTTTATTTTTTTAGTTCGGGAAGGGGAGATTCGAACTTTGTTCTTTTGACCTATGTTACATGGACTCGGGTTCGGGTTCGGGTATCCGATACGAGTATGTATCCAAGTGTCAGACTCGTCATTTGCTTAAAATTTTGGACACGCGGAATCGTCTAAAAAGTATCCGGAAATAGGATACGAGTACGGGGATACGTTATTTAATATTACCACAAAAATATATTAATACAATATCTTGTGTAAATAATTCTTTTATCTATTTATCTTTCCAGAAATCATTAAAAAACAATTTAAATACTTAAATTCAATTTTTTATAATTAATGTTAAATTAATGTTAAATTTAAATATTATATATTTTTATTTTAGTAACCTTAAATCTTAAAATTTTGTATATTAAATTTTATATGATCAAATACAAGTCGAAAATATAAAAAAGCTTAAGACTATTTTTTGGGTCAGAACAATATTTTTCTTTCCTTTCTCTTTCTTTTGAGTCTATGACTTTTTTTTGGCCATCTTTTTTCTTTATTTTCTTTTCTTCTCCTGCCTTCTAAACTCATCGTATTTCTTTTTTCTTCATCTTTCTCCTCTCTTTCACTCTACAAAATCCAGAAAACCAGAACCCATGGCCACCTTTTTTTGGGCCATCTTTTTTTCTTTTCTTCTCCTGTCCCCCTAAACTCACCGTATTTCTTTTTTCCTCATCTTTCTCCTCTCTTTCACTCTCGCTTCTCTCTTTCACTCAACAAAATCCAGAAAACCAGAACCCAATGGTGGCCTCCTCGCTTGTCGCCGATCACCGCCTCTCACAGCCCAGGCGAGTCGGAATGCGCAACACCGAATCCGACACATTCCGTGTCCGTACCCGTGTCGTGTCGACATGGGTACGGCACCCTAAATTGCCGAGTCCATGTAACTGAGCTTTTGACTGTGGAGATTGTGCATCAATCATTAAGATCAGAACAGCTTTTGAGGTTAAAAGTTGCTTTTCACCGCAAACGCAATGCTAAACAGATAAAAAAAAATTGACTTTTACTGTTGAAATCATTGTTTGAAAAGCCCAACCAAAAAGCCAACAAATATAGCTTTGGGGTTTTAAAAGCTGGCTTTTGGATAAAATGATTTTATTATCTTCACATCTTTACACTTTTATTATTTTAAACATATATATTTTTTTTTTACATTTCAATTTCCTACAACACTTTTTCACAGCAAATGCTATACACTTAAAAAATTTTAAACCACAGTTTTTCATCACATTTTTTTAACATATTTTTTTCAACTCAAGCTTTTTTCAATCCAAATTTTTTCCAACAGCAATGCTAAACTAGTCTTAAGTTAAATGTTCGGGTGCATAATCTTTTGAATGTGAAAATTGTGCATCAATTGCTCAATCATTAAGCCTAATGCTCGGGTGGATTCTAATTGATATTCTCTTTGGTAGTAGTACTAGTAGTCCAATCTCTATACCAAATTTTAAAATGTAGTCAGAATTATTATCTTGCTTGCACTATCAAGAAAGAATGAAAAACAATGTGGACATTAATTAGGTTTGCCTAATCATGTTTTATTTGTCAATACATGCAGGAGAAGCAGTCTTCTTAAAAATAAATAAATAAATAAATAAAAAAGAGAAATCAGAATCGTCAAAATGATAAATAAATAAAAAATAGAGAAATCAGAACCGTCAAAATGATATGGATCAATCCTTCTTCTTGCGCCAAAGATCTTACCATTTCCGAATTTCCCAAAAAAAAAATAGATTTCCAATTATTGCAAAGATTATATATCTTGCATCAATTAAACTAGATATGTCAAGTTAATACAGTATCTAGATGCTTAATTATCTGCTAAGTCTCAGATTCGATTTGATTTGCATATATAAATAACTTATTATTATAAGACTTCACCAAACACCAACGGCCTTTTGAAAAATTGCAAAGCTCTTAAAATGAGCAAAATGAAATAACAAGTAAAAAAAGAGTTATAATAATTTGTTTAAATCCATGTTCTCATGGCTTGCCTCTTCTTCTGGTGGCTATGGCAGAAGCAAAGGAATACCACAAAGATTGGAATTGCAATGGAAATGATCTTTGTCAAGTAGATTGCAGAAACAATTAAGTACAATGGAGTAGGATATAGACATGCTCACGGGTCGGGCAGCCCGCCCGGCCCGACACGTATTGGATAGGGTCTAGGTAAAAATATTTGTGATTCGGGCTGCCCCGATCCGGATCACTGTTTACATATTAAAAAAATATTAATTTTTTAAAAATTTAATTATAAAAATATATTAATTTTTTTATTAAGAGATAAACAGTAATTCGGGCTCGCGAGCCGAGCTGGGCAAGGAAAATAGAAATGTTCCGGGCCGGCCTATAAGCACCTCTAAGTAGGAATTTGTGGGCTTTAATGATTTTGTGTTTATCAGTGTTAACATGTCTCAAAATTACTTTCCATACGAATTAACTTGAGACTTAAATAAAATGAAATGTTCTGTCTTTAAAGAATAAATTTTGTTAGAATTTAAATATAATAGTTGAGTCATTTCCTATCAGTTTAAACTCAATTTAAGATAATTGGTCACCTAATTTAACATAGTATCAGAGTTTTCGAATTCAAATCTTGACGACCGCATTTCTCTTTAATATTTCCTCACTCGATGTATTATGCCCATCAAGTTGTGTGTCCTTTTTCAGCTTGCACGTTTCTTTTACACTTAAGTTTACATGCAAGCTTATTAATCATTCACCCGGTTTGCATGTGAGAGGACATATTGAAACTTAAATATAATAGTTGAATCATTTCCTATCAACTTAAACTTTTAAGATAATTACTCGCTCAATTTAACAAAATTAATATTCAAGCTTCACTTTCAATTGACATTATTTTTTGTATTTTTTTTCTTTAGTATTTAAAGATTCTTTCCAAATGCAAAAATGGGGTTTCACTTAGACATTTTCAAAAGGTCAAGCTACCTCCTCGAACCGTCAAGTCTGGTCCGTATTAAATTGAGCTTAGATATAGATTTTTTTAATTCAGATCGGTCCGACCCAAATTATTGTTTATTAATATATATATTTTTTTAATTATAAAATATAAAATATTAATATTTTTTTAATATTTTAAAATAATAAAATGAATTTTCGGACTAACTCGAATCGAATTTGAGTAAGACATCTCAAAAAAATCGATCTGCAACCAACCCAACCCATGATCACCTATAATTCACCTAAAGCCATGGGATAATAAATTAATAATGGAGGCTTTCTATCATATGACCAATTTGGAATTATGATTCCCTCTCCCAACTTACTTTTCCTTTGAATCTATGAACTCATCAAATGTTTCTAATTCTATCTAGGGCTGTAAACGAACATAGTGTTTGATGAATCGTTCGTGAACAGTTCGATTTTTGTTCGTTTATGTTCGTTTATTAAGCTAAATAAACGATTATGAACACAATTTTAATATTCGTTTATTAATCGAACCGAGTTCGAACAGATGTGTGTTCGGTTCGTTTATGTTCACGAACAAGCTTGTTTATGATTCGTTTAAAGCTCGTTTATTAATTTGTTTAAAGCTCGTTTATGTTCGTTTATTGTTCATTTATAATTTAATAATAATATTATTATTTTGTCTTTTATTTATATAATTAATAATTTTATTATTTTAAAAAATAAACATTTGTCTTGTGTCAAGTAAAGTTAACCTTTTTTTTTTAGAAGTTAGAAGCAAAGATTTTATAACTCTGAGATGCGAATTGTAGAATGTACCATAAAATAATAATTTTATTTACTTATAATATAATTAATATTATTTAATAACTTAAATTTAATAATTTAATAATAAATTTATTTTTATTTCGTTTGTATTTTATTATTTTATATTTAATAATAATAATTTAAAATTGATTTATTTTTTATTTGTTTGTTTGTTAAAATTAATTAGATTTGTTTGTTTATTGTTCATAACATAATTTTAATTGTTCGCAAACATGTTCAATTATATGTTTACAAACATGTTCATTTAATGTTCACGAACAAGTTTATTTAATTTAAATGAACTTGTTCGTGAACATTAAATAAACGAATACGAACACACTCAATTTTAAACGAAGAGAGCTTGAACACAATTTTAAAATCCTTAACAAACACAAACTGAACACGAACAAGCTCAAAAATAAATAAACAAATACGAATATAAATATGTTTGTTCAAGCCCGACTCATTTACCGCTCTAATTTTATCAATATAATGGTTTTTATTTAATTGTTGTTAGTGGGAGACTTCACCAACTACTTATCAAAGTCTTTCTTTAAAATTATTCAATAGTCAATACTTACCCATTCAAGTGAATTTTGTTATTTTTTTGTTGAAAAAAGTTATGAGAAAACTGATTTGATTTTATTTGATTCCTTAACTTTTGAAGAACTTCCATATATATATATATATATATATATATGTATATAATTTTATCTTGAGGAATTTTAATTTACCCACTTGATCTAAGTTATAAATTATTTATGTTATCCCGATTTTCTATTTTTTTTAAATATTTATATTTGACATTTATGTTTAATATATATTCGAATATGGGTATAAACTATAAAATATAATTCTTCAAATGTATGAATTTAAAAAAAAAAAAATTAAATATACTCAAATCCAACACTCATTTAAAATCGAATAACATAGTAAATTAAAAATGTATTTTTTGAAATTCTCATTTCTAGAAGATTAAAAGAAGTAATGCAAATCCAACTCACTACTACACTAAGGCAAAACTTTGTTAAATTTTTATTATTTAACCTCCTTATTGGACAGTGTAAAAAAAGTAAATGAAAATCAATAGTATTTTAAAAACAAAAACTGAATGAATTATGAATGTTTACATCATACCATGACCTCTGCATCATCTTTATCTTTGCTTGAAAATTAAAAAAAAAAAATATTAAAATCCCTCAAAGCTTTATAAATATGCATTCATGGCTTAGCTTTCCAAATGCCAAACTTAAGCTTAATAAAATTGAGCTGCATTAATTCTAGAAATGGTGAAGTTTTCTGCATTCTTGTTCTTGCTATTCCTCTTTGTCTTCATCTCTGGTAAAACTTTCTACACCACTTCTGCATGGTTCATCTTGCATGATCCTTTTACAATTTTTTTTTTTTAAAAAAAAGAAAATTTTACTGTTCTATTTGTTAATTTCAGAGGGAAATTAATGGCTCAAAAAAAGAATTTTTGTGAGATAAAGGTAGACCCACAAATTCGTGTATTTTTTCGTGTTATAATCGTGTTTAATGTGTTTTTATATTTGTATAGATTTTGACGTATTAATAATTTTTGTTATATAAATTTTAACATATTATTGTATTCGTATCGTGTCCGTCTTTTTTTTCGTGTCGTCTCCAATAATACCAAATCTAAATAAAGGTTTGAATTCAAATACTGCTATGGTTATCATGTCATTTGTGGTTAAAATTATCAGGGGTGCATTTGAATCCAATGCAGAGTTCCCACCGTGCTAGAGTGTCAAAAACGACATTTCGACACGGTGGATTTCTAAATACACCCTAATTCTATAACATGCTTAATCAAAGTTTGATTTTGTTTTCCATAGATTATATATTGGACATTTTGAATGATGATCTAAGTTAATTTCTTTATTTTTCATAATTCTATAAATGCCTTTATTTTTCATGCATATATATATATATATATATATATATATATGACTATTGGAATACATATCCAATAACTCAATATATATATTTTATGCGAAATAAATTTGGATTAGACCTGTCCAAGGATCGGATTATCAATTCAGCTTGACTTGGACCTGTCTAAGATAAGATATTTTTTTGGTGAAGTAAGTTTGGATTATGTCTGTTTAAAGATCGGATTTGGGGTAGGATATTTTAGAATTGGACTGATCCGATCCACCCTTGATTATTATTTAATATATAAAAATCATTTTTATTTAAATTTAATTATGAAAATATATAAATATAAATATAATATATTTTAAATAATGAAATGGGGTTTTCAAATCCGACGGATCGAATCGGGCCAGTTTTGGACAAACAATTTTTTTATTATCCGAATCTAAATCCGGTCCGAAGAGATTGTTTAAATTGAGCTGTATTTTTTTTGAACTTCACAGATGAAAAAACTATGCCAAAGGTAGAAGCAAAAGACTGCCACAAAGTGTGGAACTGCAAAGGGGAAAACCGTTGCTCGGAAGACTGTCGAAATAGATACAATGGGATGGGAGTTTGTGATTTATACACTGTTCCTTCTGTTCCAAAGCAGTGTTTTTGTGCATATAAATGTTGATCTTACCATTTGATTTTCTCAAAATAAACATATATACTTTAATAGTTTACCTTTCCAAAAAAAAAAAAAAAAAAAATAAATTTGACTCTTTAAGCAGGAAATACATACAATAATTATTAAATTAAATTAAATATTTTAATTTTAATGTTAAAATATCTTAATTCTTTTTCAAAAAATAACAATTTCTACTTACTCGTTGCAATATATATATATATATAATAGGTAGTAATTAGACCTGTTCAAGGGTCGAGTTATTCGTCCAAACTTGAAAGTCCGCTTGATATTTGGAAAGGTTTGAACAAAAATATTTAAGTCTGAAATATGAGTTTGGTAAAAAAAATGAGAACCGTTTAAAAAAAAAATGGACCAGGCTTTGACTCCAATAATCAAGGTCTGAGCTCAGCCCGCTCTAGTCCATTTTTTCATTTATATATATTATATAAAAAATATTATAGTGTAAACATTTAAAAATATGTTAAGTTATCCATGTTTTAAAACTTAATAAAAGAAAAAAATTACTAAAAATTAAAAAAAAATAACATATTTGTTTAATTTTTTTATTTTTATTTTAAATATGGGTGGGTCTAAACGGACTTTGATTACCCATTTATAAATATGGACGGACTTGGGTAGAATGAGGCTCATATTTCAGGCCGAATTTAGGCAAGTATATGCGGTGTTGATATCATACTTAGGTCCGACCAATGAACACATCTAGTCGTATATGGGATAAGGAGGGGATTGTAGATATTAAAATTTAAATCTCAAACCCGTTAAATGTCAGCTCTTAATAATCATTGCATAAACTAATTAGACTAAATTTCTATTTCTTCTCACTGCAATTTTACCCACTAACATTTCTTTATCAAATCAATTTGTCATGAAAACATGAAAAATGTGACAATCAACTTAAAAATCAAATTATGTGAACATCCAAAGCAAAGCAATTGTGCATGATTCAACCACTATAACACATCTCTCACACATTTTTACAATATATATCCCTATATGATAATTAACAATTGATTAATTATCAATATTTGCCTACTAAATTTTTGATATAGATGCATAATTAAAAATAAGAAATTTTTTTCAATATGTTTGATTAAATACTTTCATAAATTTTAATGAGATATCGGAGAAAATATTTAAATTATATAGTAAAACCCTTTGTTTTATGTTGCAATAAATCAGATGAAACAACCAACTTTATTTTATAGTATATTTTTCGAATTCTATAATGTGGTAAGGCATGAAGTTTTATTGATGTATACCTTCAGATTTTTCGATTTGGATTAAGGTTTGGTATTCGAGTCCAAAGTGAAATAACTTGTTTTGAGGAAAATCAATCACCAACTAGATCGATTGGTACGTAACCTCATTAACTCGACTTGAAATATCTTATTTTCGCTCATTTAAATTTTCCCGATTCTTTTTTAGATTTATAATAAAAATAAATAAATAAGAAAGGTATAAGTTTTGTTTTTTCTTTGTTTCATTTTAGAATAAAATTAGTTTTGAGCTGGTATAAATAGGTTTTGGATGATGTGAACTAGGAAAGGAATACTATTTAGAATAGACTTTTATGAAAGTTAAGAATGAAAAGATATAAAGTTTACAAACATCAAAAAAGATTATATTATAAACTTTGAGACATAAAAAGCAAGATGTCAAAGCAAAATTCTAATAATTATAATTTTAAACCCATATTTTAGAGATTTCATATTTAATTTTTGAAAATTTAAACTTTATGAGATAAGAACATATTTTTATTTTATTTTATTATAAAAATAAGTTTATATATTGAGTTTTTAAATGTGCAAAACACAAAAAACAATTAGCAAAATCAACCATTGCATTTGCATAGGGAATTTATAGAGCATTAGAATTTGTTTGCTCTATAGTTTTTCTTTTATTTAGCACAATTAATTAAAATGATTGAATAACAATATATATATATGATTTATGAGTTCATAGTGTTCACTTTATCTGTTTCTGCATAGATATCAAGCTTTACAAATTACAACCCAATTGCCAATAATCTCAATCATCCAACTCTGTATTCATATCAACAGTTACTTTCTTTTTCCTAACTTTGACTACATTAATTTTTTAGCAGTGTTTATATATATATATATATATATATATATATATATGATTTTTTATCTTGTATGTGATAGTTTTTTAATCCGGTTTAAAAAACTACATTTCTTTATATATATATATATATATATATATATATATTTAGAGTTCATTATTGGGAAATTTGGTTTACTTTTATGACATGCATTGCATGGTGTTATTTTATTGATTGCAGAGGGCTATTATTATTGGTGCCAATAACATAAGAAATGGGTATCAAAATGTATTGAACAATCAAATGGTTATGCAATCCGCAACTGCTGCCTTTCCAAACTGTAATCCCTTTGGCTTTTAACAGAAGGATGAAAATAATTACCAAGAAAACTCAATTACTTTTCGGAAATAAACTAATCAAAGATAAGTGAAAAAGGAAATTAGGTTTGTTTGAATGTCATAGAAAACAAGACACAACATTTTTCTTTTAAATGCAAACAACTATTAATAGAATATATATAGGAATTAATTAACATTTGTAATATTTGTTCCTAATAATGAATTATACTTCTTTTTTATATGGTATTCATTATTGTGTTGAGAAAATATTAACATATTTTTTCTCGTATTTATATTTAGATTCGATAATCCGTATCGGACACTTAACTCCGTACTTAGATCCGGTAATCCGTATCAGACACTTAACTCCGACTCCGAGTAACATAGAATATATATAGGAATTAATTAACATTTGTATTATTTGTTTCTGATAGTGAATTATACTTTTTTTTTTATATGGTATTCAATATTGTGTTGAGAAAATATTAACATATTTTTTCTCGTATTTATACTTAGATCCGATAATTGTATCGGACACTTAACTCCGACTTCGAGTAACATAAAACACAAGCTAGAAAAAAAAAATGAAATGAAACCAGAACTAATTCATAATAGAATGCAAACTACAAAGATTTCTGAGTCAGGAAATAACAATTTTGTGAACTGGATAATGGATCAATCAATGGGCATGTTTTCTGCTTCATGCCTTAAGGATTCAAACAATGCAGACGACAAGTAACGCTCACCGGCGCTGGGGAAAATAACCTGCACAAGAAAGAAAGAAAAAAAAAGCTCAAGAATCAGGAAAATTAACAAACAAGAGATTTCAGCAGTACAAGGCTTTCTACTTGTTGAATAGTTCTAAAATGCGGACGTAATGGAAATTAAAATCTTCGTATTGTATTTTATCCGTTACGTAACGCTCGCGATATTATTAATATCCTTGAAACATTATCAAATTCACGTCCGCGACAATCGCGACGCGTTACGTAATACCCACGACACCCGCAATACCGCAACCACTTCCACGTTGAAATTCGTGACCGCGATTTAGAATTATATTGATCAGTGATGCAAAACCAGTTAAGTAAAGCAAAAACATAAGGACAGAACTTCAAGATTTTGGGTTCTCAACCTAACTAGGGCTTGCTCTTTCATGCATTCTGGTTCAAGTATCAAGTTTTATGCTCGAGACTATGTTATTTGAATTTTTCATTTTTTTTTAAAGTATGCGCGTCCCATACATATATGTCCAGCATATATTCGGACATAGATATAGGGTATGATCTTCAAAATATATGGAAAAACTTAAAAAAGATTAAGATTATCGTGTCGGACATATACCCGTATATGACACTCATCCAGAATCCGGATAACATAGACTCAAGATGAAGTAAAATTTAGCATTTTAAATTCTTCCTTTATTTGTCTCTCCTTAATCATGTAACCACTTTTTTACCCTGCAATTCAAATACGAAAAAGTTTTGCACCAGACACCCTTTTGCAGATTAATTGTAATCTTTAATTTGAATGATTGATATAATCCCAAACGTAAAGATCCTCTTTTAAGTGACGATGAAATGTCATTTGAGTTCTGCCTGCCGGAAACAAGTGTTTAGAAACACTGGATTGCTGTGAATAACTTTTGAATATCATGGAATCTCAAAGAAGCTTTCTAAGATCAGAAATGAGAAAAAGACAAATCAAGAACTGCAGAAACTGTCACTAGCATTGGTATATATTAGCTATATTACCCGGACTCGGAGTTGAGTATCAGATACGAGTATGCTCAATGTTTTTAAGTTTTTTCATATATTTGCAGGATCATACCTTCATACCTATGTCCGAATATGTGTCGGACACGGATATTTTAGGAAAAATGAAGAATTCGGATAACATAGTATATTAGAACTCATCTGAGCCACCAGGTAAAATAAGTTTTCACATAGCTAATCAACTTATATCTAGCTATGTTACTCGGATTCGGGTGTGAGTGTCGGACACATGAATGTTTGATTTATTCTAAGTTTTTCTATGTATTTGGAGGGTCCTTGGGGGATCATATCCCCATACCCACGTCTGAATATGCGTCGGACACGGGTACTTCAAGAAAAATGAAGAGTCGGAGCAACATAGATATCTAATATCATTATAGGATATACAATTTGAAGAAGGAAATGCAACTCACAACTATGAGTTTGCCGGTATTTTCTGGCCTCTTTGCCAACTTAATTGCAGCCGCTGCTGCAGCACCAGATGATATACCTACCTGTCAAGATTGATTTAGTTGAGAAAACAAATAACTTATGTAATAACAAAGGAGAAGAAGAAAAGTACAAGTGTTCTAGAAGGTCATAAGAATCCTATGTTACTCGGATTCAGATATACGTCCGACACAGGTATATTCAATTTTTTCCAAGATTTTCATGTATTTGGAGGGTCCTTGAAGGATCATATCCCCATACCCATGTCTGGATATGCGTCGGACACGGGTACTTCAAGAAAAATGAAGAGTCGGAGTAACATAGTAAGCTATGTTACTCGGACTTGGATGTGAGTGTCGGACACGGGTATCTTCAATTTTTTTCTAAGATTTTTATATATTTGGAGGGTCCTTGGAGGATCATATCCCATACCCATGTCCGGATATACGTCGGACATGGATGTCGGACATGGGTACATCAAGAAAAATGAAGAGTCGGAATAATATAGATAGTAAGAATCCATTAATGATTATGAACATACCAGCAAACCTTCTTTCAAGGCTAGTAGTTTAGCAGATTCAATAGCTTCTTCACCAGATACCTAAGAATTTATAACAGCAGCATAAATAAATGGAATAGGAAACTACAAGGCATCATACAGAATAAACAATGGATGGCAAATGAAAATAAATAATGGGAGAGAATCAGTTCTTATAAGGAAAACGAATACTATCATCCGTGACAGAAACAAAAATTCGTTCATTTTTTCAGAAATCAAACCAATGGCAAATTTTCCTAAAGCTGTTTCTAGGCTTGGAAGAAATGAAAGGTAACACAAATTTAATACTGCTTTCCAGAATAAGAAAGGTTTAAATATAAAATTGTCCATGTACTATACTTCTTTTTTCATTTTGGTACCTAAAGAATTTTTGGCTCTAATCGAGTACCTATAGTATAATTTTTGGTCCTAATCGGGGTACAAAATTATACTATAGGTATCCGATTATGACCAAAAATTTTTTAGGTACCAAAGTGAGAAAAGAGGTATAGTACAGGGGCAATTTTATATTTAAGTCAACAAAGGCTTAAATCAAGGGACTAAAGCACATTCAGATAATTTGATAAACAAATTCTTCAGGGATGCTGTTGAGACCTACGTTACTTGGATTCGGGTGTAAGTGTTGGACAAGGGCATGTTTCCGACACGGATATGTTCAAAAATTTTCAAGATTTCTATGTATTTGGAAGGTTCTTGGAGGATCATATCCCCATACCCATGTCCAGATATGTGTCGGACACGGGTGTCGGATACGAATACTTTAAAAAAATTAAGATTCGGAGCAACATAGTTTGAGACTTACCTTAACAATTTCATCAAGGAGGCCAACATCCAAAACATCAGGGATGATACCAGCACCAATTCCTTGGATCAGATGAGGGCCTTTGACATGCATAGCAGGCAATGTCATAAAGGAATTAGTTAAAGTACCGGATTTTGCTCCGATCATAGAACGGAATAACTCACCGGATTTTGAGCTTTATAGTTTTGAAAACAACATTGAATCCAATAATTTTAAAAGAAGTTGAAAAATGTCAGTTAAAGGAAAAGAAGAATATGAAGGGTGAAAGAAACTTGAAACTTACCAGGTTTTTCACCATTCAAGACTGCACTTTCAGCTGGTTCTATGCCATATACCTATATATCAACAAAAGAAGAAAAATGCTCTTATTAACATAACAATCAGCTATGTTGCTTCAACTCTTCATTTTTGTTGAAGTACCCGTTTTTGACATCCATATTCGTTGCATATTCGGACATGGGTATGGGGATATGATCCCCCAAGGACCCTCCAGATACATGGAAAAACTTATAAGAAATCAAACGTACCTGTGTCGGACACATACTCGTGTTCGACACTCACACCCGAGTCCGAGTAACATAGACAAACAGTTTCAGTCTCAAATGGGGACATCATCTTTCAATGAAAATACAAGGAGGAAAACCTTGATCTCTGAGTTTTTCTCTTTGAGGAATTTCCCTGCACCTGTTATTGTACCACCAGTCCCTATGCCTGCAACCAGTACATCAACTTTCCCTTCCGAGTCTTTCCATATCTCCGGACCAGTGGTTTCGTAATGAATCTAAACAAAGAATTCATTAGTTCTTTTAAGGCATAAATACAAATTTAATCCTCGAATTATGCAACTTAAGTCATTTTGGCCCTTACTCTTTTATTTGAGTCAATTTGACCTTTATTTTATTATTTTTGTTAATATCGTATGAATTTCACGAAAGTTGGTAACATGCGAGCATATGACTAATAACATAGGTAAAGATAGTACCTGTGGATTGGAAGGGTTTTCAAATTGCCTTAGCATGTGACCATTAGGTGTGTTTTTTAGTATCTCCTCAGCCTTGTCAAAAACCCCTTTAATGCCCTTGGCTGGGTTAGTGAGGCATACTTCGGCTCCAAAAGCTCGAAGAACGATTCTCCTCTCAAGGCTCACAGATGCCGGCATTGTAACAATAACTTTATAACCTCTGGCTGCCCCAATGAAAGCCATTCCAATGCCGGTATTACCACTGGTAGGCTCGATGAGGACACTCTTTTAGCCAATATTATTTGAACATATGCAGAAACAATGAGAAGTTTGTTAGCTTAAATGTTCCATATTTGAACCATTCCATGTGGAAAATAGCAAGGTAGTCAGTACCGTACCGGTGGGCGTACTGTTTTTGTTTTAATACTGGTACGTACCAGTACCGTTGTGTTTCGGCGTACCGTTTCGGGTTTGCCGGTATTTTTCAAATATTTTTTCATATATCTATATGTATAACTTATTTTCAAGTTTTTTAATAAAATATATATTATATATACACATGCAAATATACATCAATTACATGTATATATATTTGTTTTTATACAAATATAAATTTTAAATATTTAATATCTAAATTTTTAAGCATCAAATAGGTAAAATAAATGTTAAAAAATATAGTAAATTATTATTAATTATGTTCAATAGCCTAATTTAATAAACATATTTTATTTTTAAATGTAATTATGAAAAAAATAAAAATGATCATGACACAAAAAATATTGAAACTGGTTTAAAAAATCAAATAAGTGAATTTTTGTAAAAAAAATTAAAAAATCAAAATCTTGTATCAACCGGTATTGACCGGGTACAGGCCGGTACGACCAGTACGAGCCGGTACCAAAACCGGAACAGAATTAAAGGTTATTTGTACCGATTTAGTTAAAAATTAAGACGTACCAACCGATACCACCGATACCAACCACCATAAAAAATAATCCTCATTTGATCAAAAGTGATCAATTGAAGCAAAATATATTAGTTTAAGCCTCACAACATCAAAATAGACCTTACCATATTAGGTCATAGGCATATCTGATAATGTCTTACAATGACAAACAACAATCTAAATTTTTAAGTGTTCTTGGATCTATATATTTCTTCCTAGTTAGATTATCAAACAATTATTGCATATGCATTAATACGAAAGCTACGCCGAGTAAAGCATCTTCGAATATGGAAATGTCCACCTATATTGGTCTGACTCTTTATTTTTTTTGAAGTATCCGTGTCCGATACTCGTGTCTTACGCATATCAGGACATGGGTATGGGGATATGACCCTCCAAGGACCTTTCAAATACATGAAAAAACTTAAAAAAAATTGAACATAACCGTGTCAGACACATACCCATATCCGACACTCACATCCGAATCCGAATAACATAGATGTCCACTATACCTTCCCTGGTGTGATCAAGCCCTTATCTTCTGCATCTTTGATCATACTATACGCAATCCTGCATATCGATAAAGAATGACCAAAGGTGTTAATTTGCAGGTAAAATTTTCCAAGGTGTTGGTGAAGAAAATATAATCAAATGTATATAAGCCTATGCCTGTCTTTAACACTGGAGGCTGGTTCCATTAGCTCTAGCTTTGCAGCAATGCGTGCTACACAACCATCCACGATATTGTTCAGATATACCATACGCGTATTACCTATTAACTGCATACGCCACAAGGAGATTAAAGGGAAATTTTGAAAAAGAAGTAGCAGAAGATTAAAGACCTATGTTGTTCCGACTTTTTTTTTTTGAAATATCCGTGTTCGACGTATATCCAAACATGGATATGAGGATATAATCAATGTGGTCGATACCGTATCGGTACCAGTCGGTACGTACCATTTTTAAGGTAAACCGAAAAGATACAAGTCTCGTACCGTTTCGGTTTTTGTATCGACCCGTACCGGTCGTACCGACCTGTACCGGTCAGTATCGATACGTACCGGCTCGAACCGGTTGGGACAAGATTTTGATTTTTAACTTTTTTTTAATAAAAAAAATCACTTATTTGATTTTTTAAACTAATTTCAATATTTTTTGTGTCATGATCATTTTTATTTTTTTCATAATTATATTTAAAAATTAAACTATTGGACATAATTAATCATAATTTACTATATTTTTTAATATTTTTTTACTTATTTAATGTTTAAAAATTTCAGATATTAAATATTTAAAATTTATATTTACATAAAAACATACATATGCATGTAATGGATGTATATTTGCATGTGTATATGATATATATTTTATTAAAAAACTTGAAAATAGGCTATATATATATATATATATATGTATATATATATATATGAAAAAAGATTGAAAAATGCCGATAAATCTGAAACGGTACGTCGAAACACACCGGTACCGGTACGTACCAGTATCAAAACAAAAATGGTACACCCATCGGTATGGTACTGACTACCTTGGATATAATCCTCCAAGGACCCTTCAAATACATGAAAATCTTGAAGAAAAAATGAACATGATCATATCGAACACATACCCGTGTCCGACACTCAAATCCGAGTATGAGTAACTAAAGGCAACATGAAAACTTAAATGATTTAGAATAAACATTACTTCAGTAACATCTTTCTTGATTGCACATTTCTCCTCCATGTCAAATTCTCAGAAATTCTGCAACCTGATAGTAAAAAGAACTGCAATTTAGCAAAGGAAACATCAAAATCAAAAGTCAAAGTTTACTTAATCAATAATCAACTATGATTTACAGAGAAGAGAATAGAGGTAGACATGAAAACCCAAAGTCAAAAGACTACTATATTTAACAATAAACTGAGATGAACAGAGAAGAGAATAAAGGAAAACTTGATTGCTTTCAAGTACCCAATATTTGTTTAAATAAGAATTTGAGTTCTGAACTGTTTATAAAGGGCATAAACAGCTCAAATAACAGAGGAATAGGCAAGAAATACTTATTTCCCAGCTGTGGAAACTGAAAAACAGTAAAAAAAAAATTGGAAATTTTACCAAAATTTCATAGAAAAAGGAAATAAAACATACCCAAGAATGTCAAAGAAAACAAGAACAAATCAATAGTAGGTGGAATAGTCCTTTGCTACAGATATCTCTAAGGGGTTTCTTTGGATATTCCAACAATAAACAAGAAGACAAAAAATAAAAAAAGATAGTATATAAAAACAAGAAGGCCAGTTGTGCATTGGTAACTCCTAAATTGTACCAACTCTCATCACACTTGGCCTTGAAATAGTAAAGCATTCTTTTTTTTCCCCTCCTACTTTCAATTAAATACTATAAATAATCAATTTTTCCTTATATTCTTGTTTTACTAAGGTCCAATTCTAAAAGATAAGCTTAGCAGACTGTATCTGGATAACTATACCCCATACATATATTAAATTTTGTTATTTTAAATTCTTTTCATTGACTAGATTACAAATACTAGTTTCATTGAGATGGTTGCATGCAATAGCTGGATTGTTGTGGTCCTTCCAGTCCTTGTCATCCTTATCAATCCCTTTTTCTAGTCAATAGAGTAAGCCACTTGCCTTCTGAATGTGGAAAATATGTTCTTTTATCTTATTTTACTCGGACTCGGGTGAGTGTCTGATACAGGTATGTGTTCAACACAAGTATGTTCAATTTTTTTTAGGTTTTTTTTATATATTTGAAAGATCGTACTCCATACTTATGTCCGAATATGTGTCGGACATGAATGTTGGATGTTGCTAATGAGTATGTAAAGGATTTGCATAAATTAATTTTGGTTTATTATGCTTAGTGATTGCAGGAGAGATTTTACATATGATCATTTTTTATCAGACAAAAAAACCATGAAATTTCTATCAAAATGGTTCAAAGTTCAACCAAAGGGTTGTCATTCGAATTTCCTCTCAAATCTCAATCTGAGTAAATTCGACAGTTTCCTTTACACTTACTTTGATTCCCATAAATATCAAAGTACTATTCACAAACATTGCCCCTTATCCCAAAACCTATAATAAATAGCTTAAACCTTCATCTGAACAACACAAGGAAGAGTTCATTATACAGCTGTTCTGCTGCAACTTCACTGCTTAATGTAGAACTGTGTTACTCGGACTTGGGGTGAGTGTCGGATACGATTATGTATCCGATACGGATTTGTTCAATTTTTCTAGATTTTTTCATATATTTGAAGGATCATACCCATACTTGGACACAAATACTTTAAGAAAAATAAGAGTTCGGGTAACATAGATGCGGAAAAATAGAACTGAAACTAGTTCTCATCTAAATTTCTACAATATCTAAGTATATAAATTGGAATGTAGACCAATTAAGTTTGAAGCTGAAACAGGCCAAGAAAAAAAGCGTCTCTGGCATAACCATAATCCAAATTTCCGAACAAATTCATCTTGTTTCACAACATAAATGATTGAAACTTCATGAATTTACATAAACCAGTAAATTTGGTTAGTTCACTTTGCAAGCCCCAACTTCCCAACAAAGCCAGCCAGCTATGGAGTTACTGGTTTGAGGAAATCCATATTTGCTAGAATCCCATATTGGAAAAGGAAGCAAGATCGGTGGAGATTGGTGCTTTAAAAAGGAGTAAAATGAGAGAATTTAGCCATACATACCTGGACGGGGTCGATGGGCGATCATGATGGCCTATGGCCTAGGTTGGCGGCCTCCATTGCACAATTGGGAGGTTCATCAGCCTAACATCTCCCTAGAGCGGAGATTGTACGTCAAAATTTGTGGTAGTTGGGGGCCTGTGTTCGCGCGGCTCCCGCACACAACTAAGCAAATTAAAATATAAATTTTCAGCTACTGATGAAATCCTGCTAATGAGCCAAGCCTGTGGTATGGGGCTTAGAAATTTTTTCTAACTTCTTTGCCTAGTCTGATTATAAATAATTTTTTATTACTTCTTTATTTAGGTCCGGCCTGGGTGGGTCTGAGTCGGTTCGTGGGTGGATCCGAGTCAGTTCGCGGATTCGAATTTATTATTCATTAATTAATAAAAAATTTATTTTATTTATTTTATTTAATTTTTTTGTTTAGGCCCGGCTTTGGATGGGCTTGAGTCGGTTCGCGAATACGAAAAAAAATTTACTGTTCACTAATTAATAAAAAATTATTTTTATATATTTTTTCTAACTTCTTTGTCTAGACCCGGCCTTGGGTGGGTCCCAATTGGTTCGCGGATCCAAATTTATTGTTTATTAATAAATAAAAAAATAATTTTATAATTAAATTTAAATTAAAAAATATTTTTTTATTTTTTAAATTGTAATCTGGGCCGAGTTGAATTCAATAAACATCTGTCCAGGCCCAATCCATTATGGGTCGAGCCGAACGGGTTGTACGACCTATGAGCAGGTCTATGATGAATATGTTTGGATTTTGCTAATTAAATCAAAATATAAATTATCACCCACTGATGAATTTTTTGAAAATTAAGGTGATGGAAAACGTCCTCAAAGAAATCATTTCAAGGCTTGGTGCCAATTCATGGTAAGTGATAACCTGCTCCGAGGAAATGAAGATTGAAGATTGGAAGAACAAAAAAACTGTGAAATCATGTTGTATCTAACAGATGGGAAACTTTGTTCAACAGATTTGCACAGAAATAATGGTTAGCTTCAAAGATGTGGCCTGTTGTTATATGTTACCGGACTCCTCATTTTTTTCTAAAATATTTATTTTCGAGATATATTCGAATATAGGTATAGGATATAATCTTCCAAATATATGAAATTTTTTTAAAAAATTGAGCATATCCGTTCCGGACATATACCTATATCCCACACTCACCTTTGATCATCGGTAACATATAAGTCCTGTTCAAACGCAAGTAAATTGCCCAAAGTCAAAATATATGTTACTAGACTATTCATTTTTTCTAAAATTTTTATTTTTGACATATATTCGGACATGGATTTGGGATATGATCTTTTAAATATATGAAAAAATTAAAAAAAAATAAAAATATCCGTGCCGGACATATACCTATATCTCATACTAACCTTTGAGTCTGGGTAACATATAGGTCTTGTTCAAACGCAAGTAAAATTGCCCAAAGTCTTAAACTTAAATGTTCAATCCAGCTAGCTTGGCTGCCATGGTTATTGAACAGGCTTTCAGTATAAAAGCAAGAAGGGAGGATTGAAATTCTCTTCCTAGTAAGCCATGGGGGGAAATTAAACATTCAGCATAGATGTTAAAGATGAGGCTAAAGTTTTTGCACAAGTGAAATCGTGGGCACTTTGTGTCAAAAGCTACAAAAACCCCACTTCCATGGAGAAAGCAAAGCTGCTTCAGAACTCATTGATTATCTTGGCTAAGTTTATGATAGGGCTGTAATCGAGTCGAGTCGAGCTCGAATAGTGAGCTGCTCGAGCTCGAGCTCGACTCAAAACTCGCTGCTCGAAACTCGGCTCGAGCTCGATCGAATACCATTTTTTAAGCTCGAGCTCGGCTCGAAATATAATCGAACTATTCGAGCTCGGCTCGATAAAGCTCGTTTACTCAATTTATGTACTCGAGCTCGAGCTCGTTTCATATACAATTTTTTCACATTTACATAATAAATTTTTTCTAAAATGGCGAACCCAAGCCTGCCTTATTCAAAACAAAGCTATCAAAAAAACCAACAACCAAACAATGTCAAGAACCAGTAGTATACGCCAGAAATCAGCTTAGGCTCTTTGAATCGCATTAACTTAGTAGGATATGCCATATCATTATAATTTAAAAGAGATTTGAAGTTTAAGTCTAAAAGACAAAGAATTAATTTAAATTCATCAAACTAAAGCCAATCAACGAAATAGCAAAACATGAAATCCTAAATGATGAATAGCGAAAGATACTGCAATTATCCACCCTAAACAGCTAGCTTCTGACTTAAAACTCAGATTCAATCCTTCATGGATCTATATTAAAAAAAAAAAATCTGTTTCTTACCAAAACTTAAGAACTAAACAGCTAGTCAACAATTTTCACACGCTATAAAGCCTGGCTTTTGAAGAAACACCTGGCTTTTGAAGAAATCCTTGTCGAAGTTTGCTTTCTAACCACTGTTAATTACTGAGATCTGAAAGAAAAAAAATAGATTGAAGGAAACGGCAGCAGAAGGAAAGAAAAATTAGGGTTATGGGTTTTAAGGGGTATATATATATATATATATTAAGGGTAGAATTGTAAATTAATATTAAAATATTAAAAATATATATTATAAAATAAAAAGCTCGATTAGGCTCGCGAGCCACTCGAATCGAGTATTGGGATACTCGAATTCGGCTCGCTCGATAGCTCGAGCTGCTCGAGCTCGAGCTCGGCTCGATAATGACCGAATCGAATTCGAGTTTTTTTCGAACCGAACTCGAGTAGCTTGCGAGCACATGTGTCTCATTTACACCCCTAGTTTATGACAGTTCAAAGATAGTGTTTCCTCTTCTTAAATATATGTATGATATAGATATATTCAAAATTTTTAAATTTTTTTACATATTTGAAAGATCATACTCGATACCCATATCCGAATATATATTAGTATCGAATACGGGTGTTTTATGAAAAAATAAAAAGTCCGAATAACATAATAGTCATATATTAAAAATTCGAATTAAAGGAGATGCTTCATGCTGACTGCTGATGCACTATATACACTTAGGAGCTGTTTGAAAATAAAATCTAATATTGGATGAACAGCCATTTGTTGCTTAACTTATTCAGAAGCATACAAATTTATTTGTAAATTACAAATAAATTATACTTTCTTTTTGGTTTGACTTGGTAGGCCTGTTTTTGAATTGGGTCCAATTGCCCATTTCAATTTTATTTAGTAAATAATGACTTATGTTTTCAACCAAATTTTTTCACTTTCTTAGATCATTTAATGTTTTTCGTATTCGGAGTGTGTCGGATCCGATTAGAAATTGTCTCAAATATGCGTATATTTAATTTTTTTTATATATTTAAAAATCATATATCATATCTGAATATATATTGGATACGAATATTAAAAAATAAAAATAAAAATAAAAAACTCGAATAACATAGATCATATCATATTTGAAAAGAAAAAAAATATATAATAGATAAAACTAGCCAAAATGTTTTTTTTGTTTGTTTGTTTGTTTTTCTTTTCTCACAATGTTGTAGCATAATTTAAGCTATGAGACTAAAAATTTATATATTTTGATACGTTTATTTATTTGTGTTATTTTTATATTATGTTGTGTTTAATTATTTTATTTTTATATCGTGTAATTATATAGTTTTCAAAATTATCAAGTTTATCGTAAAGAGCTTATAGTAGAAGCTCCATTATTTTACTAAAAATATCCAAATAAAAAAAAAACTAAAAAAAAAATCATATTATATAGATTTTGATACGTTTATGTATTTACACTGTATTCGTGTTATTTTTTTTATTTAATATTATGTTTAATTATTTTTTTCATATCGTGTAATTCTGTAATGTTCAAAATTATCAAATCTACCTTAAAAAGCTTATAGAAGAAGCTCCATTATTTTACTAAAAAATCCAAAAGTAAATAATAGAAAAGCTAAAAAAGAGACAACGTGACGTGGACATGAGATTGCCTAAATCCTTACGTGGCAAAATACAAATGGCTCGAACACCTCCTCTTTCAAGGATGACGTGGCACGATGCCTATATATATATTTATATCCGTACGGACACAGTCCGATCAATCTTGAGAAAGAAAAAAACGCGCCCTTCCCTGAAATGTTTCTAAAACATTTCGCCATTGAAATTTTTATCCCAAATCCTAATCCATTTTCCCATTTTTTTAAACCCTAATCAACATTAATCCAGATCTAAACTCTTAATCATCACAGATTAGTAGTCTCTTTGATCCTCTTTAATCCCAGGTTTTATTCTACATTTTTTCCTTTTTAATCTTTTATCCTTTTCATTTGTATGTATTTTGGATTAAAAAAAATAAAATCACTTAAAACAATGTGCGTTTTAAATTAATAATTGCACGTATTAAATTTGATAATAAAAAAATTGATTCGATAGAGCATGTTCTTTTTTTTAATATTCTAGGAAGTTATATGAAAGTGATTTTGTTTCTTGGGAGTGACGTAAGTATTCAGGTTTGATTATATCTAGTTTATAATAATTACAGAAAAAAAGTTTGTTATATATATATTTTTTAATTATGACTGATGTAAGTTGTGAATTCAGGTTTATTTTGAGTTTGTAGTAATTATAAATAAAAAATGTTAAATGAATAAAGGAATTGATCATTGTTTTTATTTAATTTTTTGTTGATGCTTAGATTTGAATTCTTTTTATATTGAAAAAAAGATTGGAAAAGAGAGACAAAAAGGGTGGGAATGGCAACTCCTATGCCACAAGGGGCAGAAAGGCAACCCCCACCCCAGACTCACAATCCAAATTTCCCGCAAAAACTGGATTCTTTATCAGATAATTTACAGAAGTTGAATCTGAATAAGCCATCTTCATTGCCCAATTCAGCCCCTACTCTTCCCCCGTTTATAAGATCACCACCAACCTCCTCCATCTCAGCTTCTTCACAGCCAATTTCCCACCCTGGTGCACCACCTCCAGGGGTGGTTCCTGGACCCAATGTGCCTCCAAATGTGGGTTCAGTTATGCCCTTTGGGCCACCAGGTGGAAAGCCATTTCCTTTTGGGACTAGAACACCTCCAGGGTCTTTTCCTTCTTCAATGGGTGGTGGTCCGGTCATCAGTCCTGGAGGTTCAAGTGCACCCAGACTGGGTGCTCGACCAAGTGCTTTTGGTGGTTCGAATAGAAGTGATCCACCTGTTGGGGTGCCTCCACCAATGATGGTGACAGTTAGGTCTCCTGGTCAGGCTCCTAGCATGGGGTCTTTTATTGGGAGTCCTCAGGTTAGTCATAAGCCAGGTCCTCCTATGCAATTGGCTTCGCCATTTTCAGCACCATTGGTTGCTCCTTTTGGGACACAGACATGGGCACTTGGTCAGGTGAGCATTTTTTCATGGTTTATATCTGTAAATTGCTAAGAGAATTGGAATTAACTTTTCTCTTATTCTTGCTCTGTTGGATAACTTAAAAGATAGTACATTAGGAAGTAGAACTGTTTGCCAAGAAGGTGTGTGTCTATGTGGTATATTCGTAAACGGATGTAAAATAAAGGAAATATATAAAGTAGGAAAATGAGGACATCTAACTTTCCATTTTTAACAGATAGTTCATCTTTGTAATTGTGATAGATTTGAGGTTTGTTGGTGCAATAATACAATGTAGAAAACACAAGGATGTAGTTGCAGAATTACTCTTTAGTATAGAATATTATGGTATGGAGTAGTTTTACGGTTCGATGAACATAAAATATACCCTAGGTAAATGGCAGTTAACTTGCATAATCTTGGACGGATATTTATATTTTTCTGTCATATTATGGCATCACTAGAGTTAATATCTATAATTGAATTGGCAGTTAGTGTTTTTGTAATTGCATAGCTGGTTATTGTGAAAGATAATGAAATGGTATTTTACACATTCTAACATAAAAATTTACCAACGTTGAACTCGGCTAAAAGCTCATAAGAGGTGTATATCATTTGTATGTAAGGTAAGATATAGAAAATGAGCTCTTCTCAACTATTTGGTTCTTGTTATTATCTTTTTAATAGATTTATACTTTCGGCTATCAATGAGTAGCTACTACATTGATTATTCTTTTAACCTCAAGAATTTGAAGATTTCTTCTGGTGGAAATATTTGCTGTAAATAAAAGTGACACTTCTTTCTTTGAGCAAAATTCTTCTTTTCATCCTCTCAATTGCTTTAGGTGGCTCCACCTACAGCAGCACCTGATGCTGTTCAACTACCTAGAATGCTCGGAATGCCACCACCACAGCCAAACCAATTATTACCTGCCATTGATCAAACTGGTGCTAGTCTGGAAGACGCATGGAAGACTAATTCAAATCAAGTTCCAAGGCCCACTCCAAGTTCCTCTATAATTCAGTATGACACTCGTCAAGGCTATCAGTCCAATCTCCCTCCGGTATTGCACTGACCCTGAACTCCCAAAAAACACTAAGGTTTTATTATTATATTTGTTACTTCTTTGGTTGAGTATTGTTTTTATTTCTAGGTCTTATTAGCTTCCTCGCCTCCCCTCCCCTCCCCTCCCTTTTTCTTATTCTTGTTTCTTTAATTTAAATTCTATTGATGTTGTTCCGTTATGGATAATTTGTTTTCTTGAAAAGCCTGCTACTAGTGATTACATTGTCAAAGACACTGGAAACTGCAGTCCACGCTATATGAGATGCACAATCCATCAGGTTACAGTCAAACTTATGATATTCATATATTGGCAATTAATATCTTCTTTTAAGATAATTTAGTAAGAATGTTGTATGCCACTATTTTTGTCACTAACTTGATCTCCTTCCTTATGTTGACAGATTCCTTGTACTGCTGACCTTCTAACAAATTGTGGCATGGAATTAGCCTTATTGGTTCAGCCTTTGGCCCTTCCTCACCCATCTGAAGAACCCATTCCGGTATTTCATTATTTCTTCTGAAATTTTTATGTGCTATATCTGGTATTTTCTGTAGCTCAGGTTTCTTTTTCATTCATTCCTCAGAGGATTAAAGAGAAAACAATTATTCTGGTTTCTCTTATGAAAAGTTTCATGGCACAAATGCCATCCACAAAATTTCTGTCGGTGAACAACCAGGGACTGTTGAATTAAGTTAAAAGACTTCCCCACCCTCATCAATTATTGGCATTTTCTTGATGCAGTGAACTTTGATATATGTATATGAGAGATCTCGTTCACCTTGTTCTCTGGAAGGACTTCCTGCCTTTTAGGCTCTTTGCTGTTCATCTATACTTGCATGTTGGTTGTTGGCTTGTTTCATGGGTGACTATCTCCACCTTTCTTGTTCGCCATGAAAGCTTTTATCCTAAAATTTGACATAACACTAAAATCCTGCAATTAAACCCTCTTCCACCCAACAGGGGTTGCAGATTCATCCATATTTTTGAAATATGTTATGTTCTTGTACCTAGGGAACTGATTAAATTAATGAAAGTGAAAACTATGAGGTTTACTCTAGAGGAAGCAATCTGTCATTGAGTTTTTTTTTTTTTTTTTTTTTAATTTTTTTTTTTTTTTATGGGAAATAGAGCACTCAAAATACTTTTATATTCTTTGATAATAAAAGGTTTCCTAGAAACTGATTTAAGTTGTAGCAAAAGTTACATTGTCAGATACGGTTGCCTGAATGAGAATGTTATTCTGCAATAGGATACACCTGGTACCAAGATGCAAAGTTCCAGTGCACAATTTCAAATCAACATAATATTTGTTAGAAACTTAAAAAGAAAAAGAGTTTATGACTCATAACGTTGGGAACAGGTTTGGATCACCTCCAACTTTAATTTGGAGAAACACCTATTAAAAATTGTAAAGTTTTGAATGACTTAACAGCTGAAAACATGCATATATTTTTGTTATATAAACTTTCTTTATTCTAGGTCGTGGATTTTGGAGAAAATGGTCCTATTCGATGCTCTCGTTGCAAAGGCTATATCAACCCTTTCATGAAGTTCACTGATCATGGCAGGCGGTTCATCTGCAACTTTTGTGGTCAGTATGGAATGTTGCTGCTGTTTTGTTCTTTGGTCAATATTTTGTGATTCTTGGGACATGTTGCTTTTCTAAAGTTATGAAATTTAACGTATCTTTTGATGTTATTGGCAATGGGGAGATTGATTTTTGTAAAAGAACCTGGGGTATCAATAATGCACTAAAAAACCTTTATTATTATATTTTAGGATTACTACTTTTTCGATTTTGCTGTTTTATCCCTGCTGCGCTTGTTTTTAGTAGTTTGAGAAATGGAACTTCAGAATTTTGCTTTTAACTTTCCCCTATTTTATTCCAGGGTTTATTGGTTACACTCCCCATGAGTATCAATGCAATCTAGGTCCAGATGGTAGGCGTAGAGATGCTGATGAGAGGCCTGAGCTATGTAGGGGAACTGTTGAATTTGTTGCTACAAAGGAATATATGGTTAGTTAATTAATTAAACCTGTTGGCTCTATAGTAACATGACTTTTGTTTCCACTTTTTTTTTGAAAAGTTTAGTTATTGTATATGTCTGGCATCTCTCAGCTGTTAAAGAGTAGAATAATAGATCAATTCCCTGCGGGCTTTATATGGGGCTTAACATGCACAAATGTCAACATGAATTTTTTGACTCCATGAGATATCTGTTTTATTTTGTCACTCATGTGATTTGATCCCAGCGATGGTGTCCCTAACCCCTCAATATGCTTATATGGTTTTCAAAATCCTTTATTTTTTACTTAAGCTTTTGATTTTGCGGATAGCCTCTGCATGGTTGTGACATTTGCTACTTAATTTGTGCTTATAATAAAATCGCCTTCTTGTTTCTCATACTTTTTCTCCTATTCATATCTCTGGGTCTTCAATTATGTAATTCTCTATTGCATTTATCTTAATTTTCAGATGCGAGATCCGATGCCTGCCGTGTATTTCTTCCTCATTGATGTTTCCATGAATGCAATACAGACTGGTGCAACTGCTGCAGCATGTGCTGCAATCAGCCAAGTCATTGCTGATCTTCCAGTGAGTTTTTAGTTGTGTTTATTTTTGTGACTATATTTGTTTCTGGCATCTATTTAGCATTCATAAACTCGCATAAGGTTATATGAACTGTGCTATACAATCTGAAAATTGTGGAGTTGAATCTGAGTCGACAGACAAAATGGCAGGGGAGTAATTTCTGCCAAGTTCAAGGGCAAAAAAGTTACATGAAATTCAGACAAAATTCAGTCTCTTGTTTGGACCAAATAGCATTTCTGAAATTAGATATAACCTTGTCATTTCAGCTCCTGCAATCAAAATTCGTTTTCTTTTTCTAATCTCGTTGATTGTTTGAGGAAGAATTTGGTGAAAGTAACCACACATAGAAGGCATATGGTCCTGTCCTGTAATTGTCATAATTCATAACTTTGCATTCTTGTGTAGAGATGAAGTTCAACTTTCTTTCTCTATACATGATCTGATAACATCTTCCCAAGTTATATCTGTATTAAAAAAAATAAAATATAATAGAGCATATTTAGAGTTAGTGAAAGGATTCAATGAAAGTAACAAGCTTTATCTTGTAGGATAAGAACTGTTGGACTTGCTGTTGCAGCTCCTAATGTTGAATAAAATATGATGTATTCTGGAAGTTACCATCTTCAATGACTAACTCTAATAATGGGAGTTATTGTCCATTATTGGAATTTTATTTCTAACGTGTCCAGTGATGTCTCATTTTGCTGCATCCCTGCTGCATAATGGCAACTAGAACTGACATGGTGATGTAGGACAAGTAGCTCAATACTCAAATTTTCAGAAATCTCAATTATCTAATAATCAAAAGTCTCATGAAACTATTACAACTTAGGTATATATAACTGAACTAAACCCAAATAAAACATAAAGTACCAATTATAACCTTAAAAACCCTAATTTCTAGAGTATTAGTAAAATACTAATAAATATAAAATAATGTAAATAACCTAAATAAACATCAATATTATCATCAAACTCATAAAATATAAAATAAAGTCCTAGATAACTTAATCTCCCAACTAGGATATCTCTGTTCTCCATCACATGGGAATACTATACTGGGGTAATTCCCCTTTTTGTATTCTCTGTCTTGTCTCTTGATCTTTTAAATAATACACATTCTAATTATACACGTAGTCATGATAGGACCCTAACATGGACAACTAATTAAGTCTGCATTTTTCGCATAACTGGATAATTTTTCCAAATCCACTCTCTACTAAGGAGAAGAACTTCTCTTGGATGTGTGTTGGACTCTTTTATAGTTTAAACTGATACATGCATTTTGTAGCTGGTAATGTTCATGAGCTAATTTAAATCTAAATTGCAAATGCAATATATGTTTTTGCTTATATTTGGATTCTTCATCTTCCACTGACTTTGTTTTGTTAGTTATTTAGTATTTATAGTATCTATCCTTGTTTATTTAGTGTGAAGGCTGGATACCTACTGTCTTGGTGTTTCTATTATTGCAGGAAGGTCCTCGGACAATGTTGGGAATTGCAACATTTGACTCAACTATCCATTTTTATAATTTGAAACGTGTACTACAGCAGGTAACATAGTTGCAATAAGTTTGCCTTCTTTCAATCTACAATTAGTGTTTTTTCTTCCTATTTTTTAAATTATATGGAATTGACAATTGCTTTCAAGTTTCAACGTCTCAAATTCTATTTGTTTTTGTTTTCTTTTTTTTTCCCCTAAATTTTAAATGAGATACTTCTGCACTTTCCTGCTGAATGTAATTTAAAATACGGATAAATTTATATTTAATATTTCTAGATGGATGGTAACATATGGAAGATATAGATAGGACTATGTGGTTATAGTATTTTCTTTGTGTTGTGATTTGCATAATTTCAGCCTGGTAGAGTATGTAGCAAAATTTCTTTACTTTCTTTGGATTTGGTTTACATCTCTTCACCTCGGATTGTTATGCTTTGTTGCTTTGACAAGTATTTTAACTATACACTCTTTTAAAAAAGTTTCAGACTAATTTAACTTTTAACTTACACTGCAGCCATTGATGCTGATTGTTCCAGATGTGCATGATGTTTATATTCCTCTCGAAACTGATGTCGTTGTTCAGCTTTCGGAGGTTGGTTTTTCATATTTTATGTTTCTGACACACAACACACGCACGCACAGAGGCTGTGATGCTTTTTATGGCTTTGTTGGTGCTTTTAAAGTGTGAGACAAAAAATGAACTACTTATAAGTTGATTGATTTTTCGTCTAGACTTGCTAAGAAAAATGTCTTTCAGTAACATTTTACTGTTGGATATTTGTGTTTAGTGCCGTCACCATATAGAGCAACTGCTGGAAAGCATTCCAACCATGTTTCAGGACAACAGAACTGCTGAATCAGCCTTTGTTGCAGCAATCAAGGTATTCCCTTCTTGGCAAAGCAGGTTTTTTTATCCTTGGTGAATTTTATATGTTACAAATATTGTATGCCAAAAACTCAAATCAGTTTGAGAGCATTGCAGAAGTTTTCTTTCTTTCTAAGACATATTTCTTTAAGCATTTCTAGAGCATCCCAAAGATGCCATATATCTTTTATTCCCTAAGGGGTTTTCTGCTTTCTTATTATGATATATTAAGTTTTCTGCTTTTATATTATGAATTTATGATATTCTAATCGCAGTCGACTTGATAATTTGACTCATTACACTCTGTTTAACTTTGCTGTTGCTTTGCTTGTAAATATCAGCCAACTGTTGGAAATGCAAGTATTCGCTGATTTCAGTTTGTTTAAGTTTAGACATTTTATACTGTTCCATTCCTAATTCAGGCTGCTTTCTTGGCAATTAAGAGTTCTGGAGGGAAACTTTTGGTATTTCAATCAGGCAAGTATATATGTTTTTACTGTTGTATAATAAGCCTATTTGAATACATATTTTAACTGTTTAAATCAACGGCTTACAGTGACAGATAAGTATACTGAAAAGAAACACTTGAATCAGAAATAGCAACATAAATTTTTTAAAGATTAACCCGAAGCTTCTTTCACTAAATATTCTTTTCTTCAATCCTCTTTCCTTCTTCTTAGATGAGTGGTCTGTTCTGTGTCTTCTTTTACAAGTTTGAAGTGGGTTGATTGAATTTTTTTTTTTTTTTTTTTTAACTTGGTCTATTTTGGAATAAAAATAATTTGGAATTTAAGGGTATTCAAGTGCAAAAATTGCTTTATTTCTTTTATTGATTTGGTCAGCCCTTTGTAATTAATGTGAGAGGCTCTTCATTTTATTGTCCTTTACATTCTCAACCTTTGCATATACTATAAGATTTCTTCTTAATTTAGCTTCACCGTATTTTTAAATTTCATTTTTGAAGTTATGTACTTTAATTATTAATTTGAAACTTGAAAGTGCTCCTGGGTACTTGAGTTATTACTTATGTGTATTCTTTGCATCTATGTGTCCGACTTAGGTATGTTCATTTTTTTTTTCAAGATTTCCATGTATTTGGAGGGTCCTTGGAGGATCATATCCCCATACCCATGTCCGGATATGTGTCGGACATGGGTACTTCAAAAAAAATGAAGAGTAGGAGCACATAGGTTTGCATAGTTAGATATTGAAAAGCTGATACAATATTTTAAAATTGTTTGTTGCATTTGACTTCGAGGGATTCTGATGATTGTACCATGTGCAGTCCTACCATCAGTTGGCATGGTTGCACTTTCTACACGAGATGCTGAAGGAAGAAGTAATATCTCTGCAGGAGAAAAGGTAATTATCTCATAGATTGTTTTCTCCCACAATCCGTGTACTGTTTTCATTCTTGTGTTGCATGCTTGCTGAGAATGTATATATGTGCTTTGAAGAAGTTGGCTCCACGATTTGCTTTATCATGTTTAAGTTTTCCGGTCTAACATCCTGACATTAGGGCATAATGGACTTATGGAGAACATTTCAAACAAATTGCACAAGAAGATGAGTTATTAGGCCCTACCAGGTCATTTATTGTAGGGTTGCTTCAAATATGCTAAACTGAGTATTCAGATATTTTCATCTTAATCCTATTAACCACGGATACTGTTGAGACTTCATAGCTGCAAATCTTTTTTTGCTTTTCAACTGATAGCTTGAACTTCTTTGCTTTTCTAAGTGGCAAGTTCAAATGTGGCCTCATTTTCAGTAGTTGCAATTGCCTGGCGATTTGGGTTTAATTATTCGTAACAACTAGCATATATATGTAGTGTCTTTATGTTAGAAATAAGAAATAAAAGAAAAAAGGAACAATTGGTAGGATACGTATGTGTAAGTTAAGAATGTAAGATTTTATATTCCTCTGTTTTTTTTGGCCTGGCTTGTAGTCCTCTATTGTTTAATTTTATTTACTATAACTGTCAATCTGACTTCCTTTCGCCCTACCAACTTTTTATTTACTTGATTCTGACTTTGTTTACTTATATATCATGTCTCGTGACTTATGAGTCTAGTGGTTTTAAATGAAGTGTTCTGCTATTTGATGGATTTTAGGAGGCTCATAAACTACTCCAACCTGCAGACAAAACTTTAAAGACAATGGCAATTGAATTTGCAGAGTGCCAGGTGAACTTCTCAGTAATTTCTTTTCTATTAGTTCACCATGATTCACATATAATTAAAAATTCTGCCTGTGTTGTTCTGGGCATTTAGTTGTTGGTACAAAGAACTTCTATGAGCAAATTGTTTGTATTTCAACATGTACCAGGTCTGCGTGGATGTATTTATCACTACCCAGACTTACGTAGACATTGCTTCCATCTCTGTCATCCCAAGAACTACAGGAGGACAGGTATTGTTGAATGTCTGATTCTTATATTCTGTTGTCTAGTAATATGCTGCAAACTATTAGCTCTTGTATTGGAGCTTGCAAGATCTTCTGCATCTCAAATAAAACATGTGATATGCATTGATAAGATAGTTTTAAATTGAAAATCGAGACTGAGAAGTGTGATAATTAACTTTTATGTTGCTTGGTTTTCTTTGGGCTTTTGGTTCCTTTTATTATATATACATCTATTTGTTTAGGTGATCCCTTTTCTGTTCTTTGATATTGTTGATGATTTATTATTTCAACTAGTATGGATATACCACTCAACTTCACTCCATTCCAGATTACTAGCTATTGGTGGCTTTCAATTTGGTATTCTTGCTGAAGAACATGATAGCTATGTTGCTCTTTATTTTTCTTGAAATACCCATGTCCGACATCCGTGTCCGACACATATTCAGACATGGGTATGGGATATGATCCCCCAAGGACCCTTCAAATACATGAAAAAACTTAGAATAAATCAAACATACCCGTGTCGGACACATACCCGTGTCCGACACTCACACCCGAGTTTGAGTAACATGAGTCTGAGTAACATAGCATGATAGTGTAAATCAAAGTGCCAATACTTTTTAATAGCAATGTAGACACTTCAAATTTTCCCTGCCTTTGCTTAGGGTGTTCCCTTCATGTTGACTTTGAGAAAGTGCTTGCGAGACCTCATGCTTGCATCTTCTTCTTGAATTGGGATCTAGTCTTCTTCTCTGTTGTGTATAGAACTGCAAGTCATACCTATCTATGGTTGGCGTTGTGTTAACTGTTAACTGATATAGTTTTCAATTCTAGCATCAAACTGGAAGATTTTCCCATAAGATTAGCTTGCTAAGTGTGTAACAGTAGACAGTTGTTTAGTTTGCTGGAGGACAAGTTGGAATCTTTATGATAGCTTTCAGATATTTCTGTTTTTTTTCTTTCTTTTTTTTTTTTTCCTGATGAGAATCTGCATAGATCAGAAGTCACAGACACATGCAATGAGGTCTTTACAAGATTTCCTCTGCCCCCTCTCACTCTTATTTTCTCGTTTTCCTTGCCTTTTTTTTTTTTTTTTTTTTTTAACTTCTTTTTTCATTCGCTTTGCAAGATTACATGTTTTTCACTCTTTTTCAGGTTTATTACTATTACCCTTTCTCATCCATTTCTGATCCGGCAAAACTTTACAATGATCTTAGATGGAATATTACAAGGCCCCAAGGTTTTGAAGCGGTAATGCGTGTGAGATGCAGCCAGGTATCATTCTGAGAAACCAAAATCTTAGTTATGATATAATCCATTCTATGTTTCAGAAGATGCTTTACGCTGGGAAGTTAATTTTGTTTTCATTTCTGTAGGGCATTGATGTGAAAGAATACCATGGGAACTTTTGCAAACGCATTCCAACAGATGTTGACCTACCAGTGGTCTGTGTACTTTTCAAATGATTTTTGTTGATCTGTTATCCTCCATGAGGATTGGCCTTGTTTGACTAACTGATTTACAGATCACCAGAGAGTTACCAAATGACTTTAATTTGTTTACTAATTATTAGAAAGTTAATAGCTACATCTGAACTTTTTTAGAGAGATCTTTATGCATTCCTTTAATTTTTGGTTGGGGGGAACGAGGGTAATGTTAAGCATCTTAAAGTCATTAATGAGGTAGCTTATTTATCCCTTTAATTTTTTTACCTTTGGTATTTATTCTGCTTCCTGATCTACTATGTTACTCAAACTCGGATGTGAGTATTGGATACGGATATGTGTCCGACACGGGTATGTTCAATTTTTTTAAAATTTTTTTCATGTATTTGGAAAGTCCTTGGAGGATCATATCTCTATACTATGTCTGAATATGAGTTTAACACAAAAATCGAACACTGATATTTTAAAAAAAATAAAAAATCGAAGCAACATAACTGTCTATACTAGTTTATTTTTCTATAGCTAGTCCTATTTCTAGTTTTCTCTCTCTAACTGAGGTGGCTTTTAAAAAAATATATAATTCCTGATCCATACTCTGATCTTAATGTCGATTGGTTTCTTCTTGGTTTAACGTTTTTTCTGATCCATACTCTGCTTGTTTATTATGCAGATAGACTCTGACAAAACTATAATGGTAACGTTAAAACATGATGATAAACTGCAGGATGGATCAGAGTGTGCCTTTCAGGTACCATCTACTTTCCTTTTAAGTATCTAAATAATCCTTATACTATAATCAAAAATATATTTTAATCCATGTACTATAAAAGTGAGTAATTTAATTCTTGTACGTTTGAAATTGATGCAAAGAAGTAAAATTGATAACTGTGTTAATGAAAAACCGTCTAAATGCTACATGTGAAATTGACATAATAGATGACTTGGAAAATAAAATATGACGTGTCAAATTTATTTGCTCAGGTGAAATTTAAAAATTGACAGAATAAATGACTTCGAAAAAAAATAATGACATGTTTTTACGGATAAGGGAGGGATTTGGGTAAAAAAATTTATTTTTTTAAAATTTCACTTGAGTAAAAAAATTTGACACATCATCAGTTTTTTTCCAAGTCATCTTTTTTGTCAGTTTCATATGTTCATGTCAGCATTTAGACGGTTTTCCATTAACATTGTTATCAATTTTACTTCTTTGCATCAATTTCAAACGTACAAGGATTAAATTACTCATTTCTATAATACAAAGACTAAAATACACTTTTGACTATAGTACAAGAACTGTTTAAGTACTTTAACCCAATTTATATATAATGTCTTCAATTTGCACTATCTTTTATTATTGAATGATGATTTTCTTATGCTTTAATTCTACTGTTGTTTCATTATCTAGTGTGCTCTTCTTTATACCACTGTGTACGGCCAAAGAAGAATCCGGGTTTCAACTTTGTCTTTGCAATGCACAAGAAACTTAACTAACTTGTTCCGAGCAACTGACTTAGATACACAATTTGTATGTTCTTTGAAGCAAGGTAAATTACACCATCTTGCATGCTTTGACTTAGTTTATTCAGTAGTGCTTTATGGCCCCTCCACAATAGTTTTTCATTAAGATCTGAGGCTTTAATATGCAACATTATGCCCTTAAGCTATGTTACTCGGACTCGAGTATGAGTGTCGGACACGGGTGTGTGTTTGACATGGGTATGTTCAATTTTTTCCAAGATTTCTATGTATTTTAAGGGTCCTTGGAGAATTATATCCCCATATCCATGTCCGCATATGCGTCGGACAAGGGTACTTCAAACAAAATGAAGAGTCGGAGCAACATAGCTTTGAAGCAATTCACTCCAATATGGCTTTTTTATTTTTTGTTTATTCTACCAAAAGTTGTATATTCCCTGGTATCTGATATTAAATTTCATCAGAAAGAAGACGACTTTATGAACTTATTTTTTATTTTGCTTTGCCTTCAGTGGCAAACGAAATACCTTCTACTCCACTCTTGCAAGTACGGGAACAAGTGACAAATATCTGCATCAATAAATTGCTTGCATACCGTAAATTTTGCACCACAGCAACGACATCTGGGCAGTTTATTCTTCCTGAAGCACTAAAGCTGTTGCCTCTATACACCCTTGGTAAATTCCAATCTACATACTAAAATTTTCTGATCTATACTGTTCAGTAACTTTCATTATGTCTAGTTGAACCTCTTTTGACTTTTAGATTTTTTATCCTGCAAAATGCTTGTATGAGAGTGGTGGGTTTTAGAACTAAAACCTATGTTTGCTCCGACTCTTTACTGTTCTTGAAGTAACAGTGTCCAACATTCGTATCCGACGCATATCCGGACTTGGGTATGAGGATATAATCCTCCAAATACATGGAAATCTTAGAAAAAATTAAACATACCCGTGTCGGACACATACCCGTGTTCGACACTCACACCCGAGTCCGATTAACATAGGCCAAAACATGTCTTGGGCTCACAACACTTTCAGTTGGATTACCTCTTAAGGCTGGGGATTGATAATTTTTTTTCTTCTTTTACTAATACTTTTCAGCACTAACTAAAAGTACTGGATTGCAAATTGATGGGAGAATAGATGATCGGTCTTTTTGGATCAATTATGTTTCCCACATTTCTACTCCTTCAGCGATTTGCCTAGTGCTCCCACGGATGATTGCTGTTCATAACCTTGATCTCTATAAACTGGTTTGCCTTTTTGTATTCTTTTTTTCTTTTTTGGGTGGGAGTAGACCTGACAATATTGGACACGACATGAACACGACACAGAAAAAATAACTAAAAACACGAAAAAATAACACGAATATCTCAAATTCTATATAATACGAATTATTAACGTATTAAATTTTACATAAATATAAAATACCTTAATTACGATTATGACAAAATAAAAGACACGAACACGACACGAATTGTCCGAGTCTAGGTGGGAGGGTGGGGTGGAGTGGGTATATCATTTAGTCCTTTTTGCAAAAATATAATTGACATCATTTCTAACTTTTTGCTTGTTGACAGGAGGAGAATGGATCTGTTATTCGCCCAATACTTCCTCTTTCAAGTGAATATGTGAGTGAAGAAGGCATTTATCTTCTTGAAAATGGTGTTAATGGTTTAATATACATTGGGAGCTTGGTGGATTCAGATATATTGCAACAACTATTTGGCATTTCTTCAGTTGAAGAAACACCTACCCAGGTATGATGTTTTAATGATATAAAGTATATGATGATATTATCAAGATTGAAAAAAAAGTTGCATTTTACTAATTTTTAAACAAAATTATAAAGTTGGACATAGAGTTTGAAATTTTCTCTTCCTGTAATTTAATCCTTTAACCTTTATCCACTTCTCCTTCTCTTCAAAATGGAGGTTAGAAAATTGTACCAAAATGGATACTCTTTGTTAATTTCTTTACACTCATTTTTTATTTATTTAAGTGTTAAGGTTTAAACAATGGCTTTAGGTTTAGTATGCTTATTAGGATTGTAAAGTAAGAGGTCTTTTTTTCAAAAATGTGTTAGAAAGATGCATTGCTACTTTATAACTAATAATTTCTTTGCTCAGTTTGTATTGCAGCAATATGATAACCCATTATCCAAGAAGCTAAATCTTGTGGTAAATGATATAAGGCGCCAATGGTGCTCCTACCTCCGGTATGATTGAGTTGTTTTTGACAGTTTTTCTTATTTGAGAAATTATCTTATTCACCCGTCAATGAAATTTTTAGATTTCATAAACGGAATTAACAAGAATATGTGACAGTTTCTTAATTTTGCTTGTTAAATTAAAAAACTCCACTCTTAGTGTATCGAAGACGAATGCTTCTTACCAACATTTAGTTGGTTGGAATGGTAAAGTAACTTCAACTTTCAAGAAGAGAACTAAGGTTTGAATCTTGGAAGTCACTAATGTTGGGAGAACTTTACCATTACCTCTCGGCCCGAGAGGAATTAATCTTTCATCAACCATAAAATGAAGATAGAGGGAACACCCTGAGTTTAGACACACAAAAAAAAAAGACGAACCTTTCATATTTTTATAAGCTGAGATAATTTTAGGTATAAATTTTTGTGATATCAGTTTCTTGTTTTCCTTGCTTGTGCAGATGGACTTTGTGCAAAAAAGGAGATCCATCAGGTATGTTAGTTAATGCAAACCCTAAATTACAAAAGGGAAACAAAAAAAAAAGGGCATTGAAATTTCTCCATTTTAAACTGAACTTTCTTCATTATCACATAGTTTTTCCTCTCTTTTTCTAATGCCTAGACCTTTCTCACCATAGCTTAGTTTGAAATTCCATGACTTATAGACCTTTGATTCTCTATTAATGGATGATTTTACTTGAGAGATCTTAATGCTACATGCTGCTGCAAAACATTAAATGATTGTTTCAAGAGAAAATCAAATTCTAACTTGTTTTGTTTGCTCAAATTCCTTCTTCCCAGGAACGTTATTCTTCTCATATTTGGTTGAAGACCCGAATTCGAAAGGCAGTCAATCTTATTCTGAGTTTTTGGTACATCTTCATAGGAGCATTCAATCAAAAATGTCTTGATGGTGCAAGGCCAAGATTCAACTCAAAATGACCAAGGTCAACAACAAAAAAAAAAAAAGATTTTTTCTTTAAATATGTGTTCTAGAATCAACACTACTGATATAAACTGAAAGAAATGTGGGTCTGGTTTTTATGAGGAAAGGGATTTTACCAGGAAAGGGTTAATGGTTTAATGGCAGAAACCATTTAATTCATTTTCTTTTCATTTTTTCATCTTTTCTTATTTATCTTTTCCTCAAAATTTATTTTCTTTCACTTTTTTATTTTCTAATTTCTACTTTACCAAATACAACCAAAATTCATTTTCTTCCCATTTTTTTCATTCTCTTCTATCAATCTTTTTTATTAAAATTCGTTTTCTTTCCATTTTTTCCTCCTATACATCTTTTTGTTTTACAAGCACTACCAAACTCAAGCACTGCCTTAAAAGGTTAGAAGGTTTAAGGTGATAATAGAAAAAGAACCAAATAATAGAACACGATCTTACCCGAATTTTTTATTTTTCTTGAAATATTCACATTTAACACTTATGTCTAACACATATTCAGACATGAATATAAAAATATGATCTTCCAAAAATATAAAAAAACAAAATATTAAGCATGTGTTAGATACATATACGTATTCGATACTCACCTTGAGTCTATGTAACATATTTAAGATATACTATGTAACAACTAGCTAATGGTATTCTTTTCGCCTTTCTCTCTCTTTAGACTTTTTTTAGATTTTACCAAGGACAACTTGAAAGCCCATCGTTCACTTACTATAAATAGTTCAAAAAAGGGTAAAATTAATTGAACTTTGATTTCTTTTTCCCACTTAATTGTCATTCATTTAATAAAATCAAGTTGGGAAAGTGAGGTTCAGATGTTTAAAGCTAATTCATAAATAGTTATAAATTATTTCCTATTATGGGAAATAAGAAAAAATGTATTATACTAAATATTTCAAAATTTTGCTCTGGAATAATGATACTCAAAATAGGACAATCAGATAATATAACTAAACATCATATAACAGCAAAATCCAGTTTCCGAAAAACAGATTCAAGAACACCTAAATACTTCAGACTAGTAAAGAAACACTGTTGAAAAACATCGGTTCTAAGATACGCACAATGCTCACCTTTTTCTTTTTCCACCCTTTTAGCTCTCACTTCTTCTTTGATGCTTCACTGGCCTTGGTCTATCGAACAAGCAAAACGGTCGGAAAATTCAGCCCTCATCGGATCATCAAGTGTTTAAAAACTGAAAGCAGTTCGAGTAAGCTATCGTAAAAAAAAAAAAAACAATTAATCTTACCTTCTTTACTCCACGGATCTTCTTAGCCCGGTTTTTCCTTTCCTTCATTTGCTTCCTTGATTTCTCCACCTTGGTATCAAGTCCATTCTGAAATAGCAACATAAATAATTAGCGTCTTGCATAATATCCGAACCCTTCAAAGACCTATGTTGCTCCGACTTTTCATTTTTCTTGAAGTAGCCGTGTCCGACGCATATCCGGACATGGGTATGGGGATATGATCCTCCAAAGACCCTCAAAATACATGGAAATCTAGGAAAAAATTAAACATACCCGTGTTGGACACATACCCATGTCCGACACTCACACGAGTCCGAGTAACATAGTCAAAGACTAACAATGGAAAGGCAAAAAAGTATGCAATGGGGAACCTAAAGAAAAGGAAATGCAAGAGAACCCAGAAGGTTAAGTAACATGCTTTTCCGAGTTAATAAAACGTATATTAGATATCAAACAACTTAAATTGGCAGAAAGTTAAAAACTCCGGTTCAATGCCTTGCATGCTACCTCATGTTTTCTTCATAATCAGGCAGTTGTCTAGCACAAATTACAACAAATGCTCTAAGTTCCAAATCCAACTTGTTATTTTTTAAGGGCAAAGTTGATCCAAGCTCTATAGTGTCATCATTAGAAGAAGTTGTTTAAGTCTATGTTACTCGGACTCGGATGTGAGTGTCGGACATGGATATGTGTCCGAGACAGATATGTTCAATTTTTTGCAAGATTTCTATCTATTTGGAGGGTCCTTGGAGGATCATATCCCCATATCCATGTCCAAATATGCGTCGGACACGAGTACTTCAAGAAAAATGAAGAGTCGGAGTAACATAGGTTTTAAGTAAATAGAAGGAACTGAGCAGTGCTTAAAATTTGAAAAGAGAATTCCACAAACAAAACTAAGTCGAGAAACTTAGACTTCGACATACTACTAATGAAACAATCACACCACATCAAGCAAATGCAGCTTAAACTACTAGCAAAATCGAGAGAAAAATGTATAGGAAACACATAGGAAATTACCCTGATCAGCCTGTACTTGGGCTCGTATTTCTTTGCATTCTCGACAGAATCATAAACCAAACCAAACCCAGTAGATTTACCACCTCCAAAATGAGTCCTGAACTTGAACACAAATATTGAATTTGGGTCCTTCACCTCATACATTCTAGAAAGCTTCTCCTTCAGCTCTGCCTAACAACCCCACATAAACCCAAATAAAAAACAACCAGTCCAAATTTACCAGCAGTTAAGACCTATGTTATCCGGATTTTTCATTTTTCATAAAGTACCCGTGTCTGTCCGACACATATTCGGACAGGGATATAGAGTATGATCTTTTAAATATAAGAAAATAATTTTAAAATGAATTGAACATACTCGTGTCGGATACATATCCGTATCCGAGTCCGGGTAATGTAGGTTAAGACAAGACAGACAATAATATTGAGGAACATTAAATTTACCTTGGAAACATTGGGCCTCCCCGGATGCAAAACATCAATGATCTACAAAAAACCAAGTAAATAACGAGTTTAAGCTGCCAAGTTAACAATTAAATCAAACAAATATAAGCTCATATTTGATTTTCAGTTTCCCGAAAGAAAAAAAAAAAAAAAACCATCTTCACCTATATTAAAGACTTCATATTTCTTAAACAAAAAAGTCTAAGATTTTCAAACAACAAATGAAGGAAAGCCCTAAATTAAGCATCTTACAAGCAAACTAACAAAAACCCAACACTTATTTATCTTATTTTCTGCTATTTCCTTTCTTTAATCAGATTTACAACTCAAACTAAACCCTACCTAAGACTTAAAATAAAAAAATGACCCATGTCTGATTACCAAGAAAATTAATGGAAAATGAGCGAAAAAGGAAAGAGAACTTACAAATTGTTTCCTGGAAAGGAGCCTGTTGGTCATGAACTTCCTTGTCCTAATAGTCACTGCCTTGTCCGCCATGGAAAAGCAATAATCTTCCTTTCTCTTTCTTTTTTTGGTTTTGGAAGAAGCACCAAAGGCTTTGAAATTGCAGCAGCAGCAACAGCTCAGAAAGAGAATGAAAGTGGCCTTTTAATCGCATTAGAGTTTCAATGGGTTGGGATTAGGGTTTGTTTAGTTTTGGGCTAGTCTGGTTGTTATAGGCCTTTATTTGGGCTGAAAATTTTGCAATTTTATTTTTTGAACTTGCTATATGAAGCCCGCCATACCAATAAACGCAGCGTTGGCCTTTTGCCTCTTATTTCCCTTGTCTTTTTCTAAGGAAAATCAAGCAGGAAAATCCGATCCAAAACCCTAGCTCTGGAAAACAAAATCTGATAAGGAAAAGTAAAAAAAGGAATGGCTTTATGGAGAGGTCGCACAGCTTCACTGAATCTCTTCAACAGGCTTCTCCATCAACCATTTCGCGTTCCCCATCGCAATCTCTCCTCTGGTACTTCTCTCTCTATCTTTTTCCCCCAAATTTTTTAATATATTTTTATTGCAAAATGGCGTCTGATCTTATTCCCCGTTTGGATTCTGAGAAATCATTTCTCTTGTAAGTTTAAAATTTAAAGCAAAATGACAGAATAAGGAATTAGAATGAATGAAAAATCGTTCTTTAATTTTTAGGGTTTATTACAATTTAGAGTTTACGGTTTAACGCAATTGTAAATATCGTTTGCTTAAAATAAATAAATAAAAAATTGAATTTCTCTGTTTTTGCAGTTGCAGCTGATTTTCCTAATCAATCAATGATTGAGAATATGAAGAGAGATTTACTTAATCTTGACATTAATTCACAAATTGGGAGTTGTATGCCACTTGCTTCTATGAGAATTGGAACCTTTATCCACAACATTGAGATGAACCCCGGTCAAGGTGGAAAGCTAGTCCGGGCGGCCGGAACTTCAGCTAAGATCCTCAAAGAGCCGAAATCGAGATACTGTTTGATTAGACTGCCGTCGGGTGTTGAAAAGTTGATTGATTCTCGGTGTAGGGCAACTGTTGGTACGGTGTCAAACCCTAGCCATGGAGCTAAGAAGCTTAGGAATGCCGGACATAGTCGGTGGTTGGGAAGGAGGCCAACAGTTAGGGGAGTGGCGATGAATCCGGTTGATCATCCTCATGGCGGTGGTGAGGGTCGGAGTAAAAGCAGTGGGAGTTTCGGATCGACTTCGCGCACACCTTGGGGTAAGCCTTGTAAGTGTGGGTATAAGACGGCTAAAATCAAGCGCAGAAAGTAGTGTTTGATCCATTTGGCATCTAGTTTTTTAATGCATTTTCAACACTCTGATGTTCATGTTTTTGATGAATTTTGTTTAGAACTCCTTCTATGGATTGATTTGGCATCTAGTTTTTTTATGCATTTTCAACACTCTGATGTTCATGTTTTTGAGGAATTTTGTTTAGTTAAAAGAACTCCTTCTATGGATTGAGCTGTTGAAGTTATATGGAGGTGTATCTTTGTTCTTCTATAGGTTCTAAAATTGGTGTTTTATGTCAAATAATTAGATTAGCTTCAGGGTACATGTTTCATTTAATCGAGATCTCAGCTGATCAAATAGTCTAATTGGAGTTTCTCTCTCTCGCTGCACCTTTTTTTTTTGTTTTGAAGTTTTACATATAATCATGTTATGCAGCTTCAACTTTGTATGCAATTATCTAAATTATTTGCAACCTATGTTGTTCCGACCCTTCATTTTATTTTTTTTTAAATACTGGTGTCCGACGCATATTCGGATATAGGTATGAGGATATCATCCTCCAAGAATCCTCCAAATACATGGAAAAACTTAGAAAAACTGAATATAGACATTCATATCCGAATTCGAGTAACACAGTTTGCAACAGTGCATCTTTGATGTTGATTTGTTCTTTTCTTTTTTTTTCCACCCTGTTTTTGATTGATCTCTCAAAAAAAAAAAAAATCGTGGAAGTTATCTTAGCATGAATAAACAACATATAATGTGTTTCAGAAATCAGTGGCTAACCATTTAACACTTTGGATTCTAAATGAATTCTTTGTTAAAATTTATGTAATTTCTTTAGATGCTTTTCTACTAATCTACTATAAACATTCATTAGGTTGCAATTTTTTTTAGCACTTTTATCAATCAGTGACAATCTTGGTGGCCACAAAAGGAGAACTTACATTGGCTAGTATAAAAAAAGTGGCATTGTTAAAGAGAAGATAGTATATACTCAGATAAACCTAGACTTGTCCATGAGTCAGGCCGGACTCAGATAGGGTACTAAGACCTTTCATGTCTACCAGGCCCGGCCGGCCTGGCCTGAAATATGGGTAACATTATGTGACCAGGCCATATTGTCTCTGCCTCTATTTTTATGGGAAAACCAACAGCTGTATTTTTACAGTGATGAAACAAAAAAGAGTTGCAGGAACAACAAAATAACTGCGTATTCATTGATATCTCTAAACATATTAATCTCACATATTATAATAATTATAATTATTTACTTGTTGCATCATACCAATATATGACTTTGCTTAAACTTGATTCTTCTTTTCCCACTTAAGACAAATGAATGATGATGAGTTCTGAAATAAAGTTTACTTTTATTTCAAACAATGCTTTTGTGAGACCATATGCTAACAAAACTACATTCCTCGTCAAATGAATATCATCATAACTGTCATGCTCACTTTGCATACTATTCGGGCCGGGCCGGGCCAGGCTTGGGCTTGAAATTCTTTGTCCAGGGCCCGATCCGTTTAAAAAATGGGCTTTTCATTTTGTCCAGATTTATTTTTCGGGCCTAATATTTTTGTCCAAACTTTATCAAATATCGGGCGAGCCTTCAGATTTAGGCGGATAGCCTAGCCCTTGGACAGATCTAGATAAAACTGAAACTGTTTTTCTTTCTTCTTATAACATCCCAGAAACCCTTTTCATCATCCATGGCTGCATAGTCCATGGAATGTATCACCTTACCATGAAATGCTTCCAGACCCTTGTTTGGGGGGAATTCTGGGATGTTTGGCAGACCTTGAACCTCCCAGATTACAGGGTTGACAAACCCTAGCTCTCTCATTTTACCTTTTTGGATCCCTCCTTGAAACCCCATAAAAATTCCTGTTATTAGGTACCACAATTGGTAAAAAAAAAAATTGGTCTAAACTCAGGGTTCCACGTCCCCACTTTTTTTATTGATGGAAGATTAATCCCTGTCGAATCAGGAGTGTAATGGTAAAGTTTTCCCAACATGATGACTCCTAAAATTCGAATCTTAGTTCTAGGGATGGTAACGAGTCGGATATTTACTTTTTTTTTTGTAATATCCGAATCCATAAAACTGTTTTAAAATCCAAATCCGTTTATTATTCGCATTAAATCCAAATATTATTATCCGAATTCGAATTAAATAACATTATCTGTCGGAGATTCGAATCCGTTAAATATCTAAATTCAATAAGTAAAAAAATCAAATAAAAATTAATTTTAAATTCAAATAAAAGGATAATGGATTCGGATAACCGAATCTGAATCTGAATCTGAATCCGCAAAAGTAAGTGGATTCGGATATCCGAATTCGTTATCCGTAAAAGTAATGCGGATTTAGATAATGGATATTCGAGGTTTCATATCCGCATCCGTTCCGAATCCGCTGCAGATAGTAATTACAATATCCGAATTCGAATTTTATCTGAATACGCAAAAAGCAGATCAGATAATTGCAAATATCCGAATTCGCACTATCCATTGTCATTCCTACTTATTTTTCATCTTGATGGTTGGAGTGACTTTATCACACTAAATGTTGGTACCACAATTGCACAATTGGTAACTTTGTTGCATTTGCATACCCGTAACAATTTGAATCCCTGATATTACCGTTGGTGTCACAATCGGCGAACTGAAAAACTTGGATTTTTGGAAATTCACCTTTGTTATTTCTCTTTTAATAAACTTGACGTTTAAGGCCTCGTTTAGCATTGCTTATGGCACAGTTTTTGAGGTCAAAAGCTGCTTTTCACTGCAAACGCAATGCTAAACAGATAAAAAAAATTGGCTTATGCTGTTGAAACCGTGGTTTTAAAAAGCCAAACCAAAAAGCCAAAAATATAGCTTTTGGGCTTTAAAAGCTGGTTTTTGGATAAAATGACTTTATTATCCTCACATCTCTACACTTTTCTTATTTTAAACATATCTTTTTTTGACATTTCAATTTCCTACAACACTTTTTCACAGCAATACTAAACACTTAAAAGTTTTTAAACCACATTTGTTCACCACACTTTATAAACACACTTTTTTCAACTCAAGCTTTTTCCAACCCAAGCTTTTTCCAACAGCAATGCTAAACTAGGCCTAAGGCTCAAATCTCGTCTTTTTTCGATCTTTCCTTAAAAAAATTTATATGTATGCAACTTTATGTTTGCTTTAAATTAAACTAATTTCATATTTTGAGTTAATTCTAAGTCAAATTTATTTTTGTTAGTACTGATTTTTTTTTTCTATTCAGAAGATTTGCTGAGATAGTTTGTGTAAAGTCAAAACAAAGGGAAAAGATTACTTAATTAAATGTTTTCACTAAAAACCCAATAATTAATTCACACATTAGAAATCATCATACTAATAAAAACAACAAAATCCGTCAAATTCTTTGCCTTCATTAAGACGCATAGGTACGTTAGTAAAATAAATATTTTGGGTTTAGTTCAGTCGGTTCATATAGTTATTTTTAAAAAGTGTATTCAACAGATTTTGGGTTCGAATCTCAACATCTGTTATCCTTCCATTATCCTTAAGTTACAGTCTCCTTCGTAAAAAAAAAACTAAAAAATGAGGACAAGACAACCTTAATCCTAAAGTTTTAGAGGAAAAAAAATTATTAGATGCACCATTGATTTAATAATGTAAATTAGTGTTAGGATTAAATTTTTTTCATAAACCTTTTGGTCCGATGATTTTGCCTATGTTGGTCCAATTATTAATCATGGCATATGTAATAAACTAAGGTTTGTATAAATTAAAAATTCATATAAAGATCATGGTGTCCCATGCTTGATAATAATATTATTGCCCATAAGGCTAACCAAGTTATGGGACTAGCCTATTGTTCATAAATGCTATATTTCATACGATAACCATGTCATGCTCTTTCTTAATTAAATTTTTTAGCTATTATATAGATATATATACAATATTATTTATACTTTCCAATACCTTATAATTTAAATGCAAATTATTTTTTATTTTCTTATGGAAAATACATTTTAAAATTTCTAATAAGGAATGTTTAAGTTTAATCACAATAACTCTTTGATTATGAATATAAGTATTAGACTTGTAAATCTTGTATTACAATTTTGAGCATATACTTTACTATCATCAAAATTATAAAAATCAAGTGTTACATGAGATAAAGTTTTATACTCATGAAAATATTATAAAAATTCAGAAAATATAAATAAACTTCAATTCATAAAAATAAGGAAAATAAATAATCATATTTAATTAAGAAAAATTATCTCATTTATTGTCAGTATAAATTTTATACTTCACAAGCGAGATTAATAGGATAACACATATCTTTAAGGTATATTAAATTTTTTAAAAAAGAACTAATTAAAATAAGAAATTAGGCATATGATAATTTCATATCGCTTGAGAAATTAAAATTTTTTAGGGCAAATTTGAAAAACATGCTGTTAATAATCAATTTATTGTTAAATGGTATATTGGATAAAAATTATTTGAAAAAGAGAAATGAACAATTTAAAATTATTATAAAAGATATTGTAAAGACAAAATTACCCTTAATGAAAAAATCTATTTTTTCTTTCTCCTCCATTAAAAAAAATATTATTTTTTAAAAATTTTAATTAAAAATAAATTTTAAAAATAAAATATTTAAATATTTATATTTTTTAAAATTTTAAAAAATAAAGAAAAAATAATGTTATTTTTTAAAAAAATTTAATTAAAAAATGTAAATAAAAAATTTTAAAAAAATATTTTTTTAAATTAAAAAATATATATTTTTCAGAAAACTTTATTTTTTAATTAAAAAATAAATTAAAAAAAGAGAAAAATGAAAGAGAGGTTTTTTTATCAAGGGTAATTTTGTCTTTACAATATCCTTTATAATAATTTCTAATTGTTCATTTCTCTTTTTTAAATAATTTTTATTCATTATACCATTTAACAATAAATTAGTTGTTGACAGCATATTTTTCAAATTTACCCAATTTTTTATCGCCCATGTATAAAAGCAGATTCTTTAATTAATTAATTTAATAAAAAGAAAAAAGAAAAAGAAAGAAAGGAAATGGGCTTTTTGGAGGCCCAATAAGGAAGAAGAGAACAAAAAGTTGGCCCCGTTTGGGATGTAACGCATGCCAAATTGCCAACTAAACATGGACAACTACACGTGAATTTAAAATTATAATTTTTAAACAAAAAATCTTAACCCACCGGCCACCCCTTACTATATCTCACACGCTATAATTACGCGTGGGCCACACTTTCCTATTTTATTCACTATTAATAAAAAATCTTCCAACGAAAATATCTCTCAACAATAAACAAATAATTATGACAAGGAAAGCCAAAGTAATATATTAAATATATTATAAGAAAATGTGTTTTTAAGATCATTTAGAAAAGAATTAAACTATTCGAGTAAAATTCGAAAGTAATTCTGATTGTATTATTAAAAAATATATAAAAAATAAAAAAGCCATATGTTTTTTAATAGTGTGTTTAATATAAGATTATAATCTATGCACCATAGAATAAAATTGTGAAACAAAAATAAAGCAAAAAAAATCTTTGACCAATATTTTTATGGGTTAAAAACTCATTGGAATCAAAATCCAACCTACCAAAAAACACCAACTCATTTAGATTCCACAAAAAAAAAAAAAACCCTACATATTTTAGGCAAAAGAAAAGCCTAGAGATATGATGATGAGGTTGGCAATGAGTGAGTCTTTGTTGGTATCTAAAAAAATAATTTTTTTTTAATTTGAAATTTAATTTAATTGATTCATATAGTTATCTTTAAAAAATGATATCTCGCAAGTATGAATTTTAAATCCCAACATTTGTAATCTTTTCTCATCCTCCTATTACAACCTTATTTGTACTAAAAAATAGAGTTTTTTTATTGTTTTGTTTTATAAGTCCATTCATAGCCTCAAGCTTTGCTAAATGTGTTTACAAAGTTTAGATTACAAATTCTTCTTTGCAATTATGTTGATTTTATGTCATGATTTATGAATAAAATGTTAGAATATGGTTTTAGCAATGAGGATTAAAATAAATCCCTTGGCAATCCCAATTATATATATATATATAAAATATTATGTTGATTTTACAAGAAAATATCATATTATTTCTCATAAAATAATTTAAATCCAAAAATAATTTAAATCCAAAACTATTCATCTTTAATTTAGCATGTATAATAAATATAATTTATACATTCTAAACTAATAAATTAAACATATGAGAATAATTTTAACATAATAAAAATTATAAAACATCATATTGCATGTATAATAAGCATAATTTATACATACAAATAATCTTGACATAAGAGAATAACCAAAATTATTTACCATAATATTATATAATACAACAAATTTAAACAATTTAAAAATTATTCACACAAAAAATGCATGTATAATAAAACCATAGATTATACATATTAAATAAGTTGTTGATTTTATAAAATAAGGATCATAGTATTATACCTTTATTTTTTTTCTTTACAATAATTTATTATTATAGAGCTATCTATATATACAAAAAATTCAATAATTGGTTAATTTTTTATATAAAAAAAATTAAGAATTAAAGTATATTTCCTATTTATAACCTTAAAAAAAGAGAAAAACATTAACATAGTAATCATCAATCATGAAACTATACCACCCCAACATGCTCACCATGTCTTCATGTTAAAGTATCAAAACCATATTTTTATTTATTAATTTATTTACAAAATCTTGCTTGCAATTTTCATGTTTCCTTGGACCCACTTGATGAAACACTCTCTTTATTTGTTTTCTCTCAAAATTCAATTTATTTATAGTCTCAACTCTCAATATATATTCTCTACAATCCAATGAAACTTGAAAAAACCTCAAAGCAAGCTCCTCGCTTAAATTTTGGCTTCACTATATAACATGTGAGCATGTCAGCAAAAGGAAAACTTATAAGAGAAAGAAAGAGAGGGTTAAGAGAGATTCTTTTTATTTATTTTTTTTGGCTTTACTTTCTGTTCTTAGTGAAGAGTAATCTTCAAAAACCAGCCTTTTCCAACAATACCCAGTTCCTAAAATCCTTCACATTTTCCTTTTCTTAAAAAAAAAAAAAAAAAGAATATTTTTCTCAAGCTGTCATTGTCTAGAGGTACATTTTATTTCTTTTAAAAAAAAAAGTTTTGTAATTTTATATTTGTATCATTGATAATGATAGCAGAGAATTTACAGTGAAAGAACTCTGCTTTTTTGTCTTGCTTCTTCTCTCTTTGTTGAAGTTTTTACTTTACTTGAACTTTGACCCCCCACATTCTCTCATTTTGTCTTTAAATTTTGAAACTTTGGAAAATTTTAATTGATGGGTGTTTTCAGTTTCTTGCAGAAAAAAGATGCACCACCCCAGATCAAAATCAAGCCTTGACAAGCAGTCTTTTAGGCAGTTTTGAGAATTTTTTTTTTTTTAACTGATCAGTTTAAGGTAAGGTTCTATCTCTCACTTCTTTACTCTTTGTTTCTGTTACTTTTGTCTGCTTTATTTTTGTCTTACAGAGTCTAAGTCAGTTTTAATTGTGTAGCTTTTGGTTGCAAAAGGTATGCAGAAAAGAGTTTGTGGAAAGAGTTAAAGAGAAAAAGAATTGAATTTTAAGGAATTGAAGTTAGTCTGTTAGAAAAAATGAAAGATTTTCCATCTTGTTTTGGTGAAAATGGGGTGCAAGTGGCTGATTCTTCATCATCAAATACTAGTAAAAATGCACAGAATTTAGTTACTTGTGTTTATCAATGTCGAATTCGCGGTAAGCCTTGTTTAATCACTGTTACTTGGAGCAAGAATTTGATGGGGCAAGGCATAAGTGTAGGGATTGATGATTCTGCAAATCATTTTCTTTGTAAGGTAGATATAAAGCCATGGTTGTTCTCTAAAAGAAAAGGGTCTAAGAGTTTAGATTTAGAACCATATTCTTGTAAAATAGACATATATTGGGACCTTTCTAAGGCCAAATTTGGATCTGGGATTGAACCTTTGGAAGGGTTTTATGTTTGTGTTATTGCTAATAAGCAAATAGTTTTGCTTCTTGGGGACATGAGGAAAGAAGCTTATAAGAAAACTGGTGCAACTCATGTTCCTTCAACTGCCATTGTTGTGGCCAAGAAGGAGCATGTTTTTGGCAAAAGGGTATTTGGTAGTAAGGCACAGTTTTGTGATAATGGTCAAATTCATGATCTGATAATCGAATGTGACACGATTGATTTGAACGCGAACGATCCGTGCCTTATAATTCGTGTTGATGGAAAGGCTTTGATGCAAGTGAAGAAGCTAAGGTGGAAGTTTAGAGGAAATTGTACCATTTTGGTTGATGGGATGAGTGTAGAAGTTTACTGGGATTTGCATAATTGGTTATTTGGAACATCACTTGGAAATGCTGTTTTTATGTTCAAGACATTCCTTGTAGCAGAAGAGAAGTTGTGGGGGATTAGCCATAGCCAACCCATTCAAGATTCCAAGTCACAAAACCTTGGCTTTTCACTGGTTTTGTATGCTTGGAAGAATGAGTAAGAGAGATTGTGAAATTCTTCTCAACTCTCAAGCTATGTTACTTGGATTCAGATGTGAGTGTCGGACACGGATATGTTTGATTTATTCTAAGTTTTTTTTTTATGTATTTGGAAGGTTATTGGGGGATCATATCCCCATATCCATGTCTGAATATGCGTCGAACATGAGTACTTCAAGAAAAATGAAGAGTCGGAGGAACATAGTTCTTAAGGGTTAAAGTATATAGATAGTCCTGTATTATAGTCAATAGTGCATTTTAATCTCTGTACTATAGAAGTGAGTAATTTAATCCTTGTACATTTGAAATTGGTGCAAATAAGTAATATTGATAATTGTGTTAAATGAAAAACAATCTAAATACTTATATGGATATGTGAAACTGATAAAATAGATGACTTCGAAAAAAAATTATGACATGTTTTTACGATTTAGGTAGGAATTTGGGTAAAAAAATTTATGTTTTTCTAAATTCCACTTGAGTAAAAAAATTTGACACGTCATCAATTTTTTTCCAAGTCATTTTTTCTGTCAGTTTCACATGTCCATGTTAGCATTTAGACGGTTTTCCATTAACACTGTTACCAATTTTACTTCTTTACACCAATTTCAAACGTACAAAGATTAAATTACTCACTTTTATAGTACAAAGATTTAAATGCACTTTTAACTATTTTTTTTTTGGACCATCAATACACTTTTAAATACAATACAAGAATTGTTTAAGCACTTTAACCTAGCTCTCAAGTGCTAACAAAAACTTTTAGTTAGTGGTGATTTTTATCTTCTCTGATTAATTACACATAATTTGATTAAAAATGGGTCCATTTGTTTTTGTTTTTTTTTTTCACCTTCAGTTTTTTCTTCCTTGAGTGAGTTATTAATGGATCAAAGACAATTTTTTTTGTTCTTAGTCGGCTGTATATCCTTGATACATAAGTTTAACTCTCAATGTTTGTATATATATATATATATATATATATATATATATATATATATATATATATATATATATATATATATATATATATATATATATAATTCTTCAATGGAATCTTCTTTCAGCTGCAGTTTGAGTTGGTTTAGCAGGTGATGTGTTATTGACTAAGCTGAACTGAAATCTCCTCTAAGCATTACCATGTAATAATTTAACCATTTCTTAAAATGGAGAAGTGATATCTAACTTTGAATTCCTAATTGGTTAAGAGTTGTTTGTAGAAAATACATTTAACAAAAAATGTGTAAAATTTGTTTGCAAATCATGGTTTACCCTTTTGGTTATGGTGAAAAAGAAAGCCTTTTGCTTTGAGAGATAGGGTGATGTACTAAAATGAAGCGGAGAAAAACTATGTTATTCGTGTCTGACATCCGTGTCTGACGCATATTCAGACATGGATATGAAAATATAATCTCAAGAATTCTTCAAATACATGAAAAAACTTAGAATAAATCAAACATATCCGTGTTCGACACTCACATCCGACGAGTAAAATAGGAGAAAAGGAAATAGGATGCAGGTAACAATCAATATCTAACATTATGCAGGAGGATGGAAAATTTATCTCATACAAATTTATAGTTTTCATGGCAGTATCCGAATAATACATCAAGACCTCAGATAGAGGACTATAATGGACAAAAACAAGGGGAAACACAAGAATGACAAAACCTAACTTAAATTTAGCAAAGACCCAAACATTTTGAAAGTTTATAGTTTTCTGAAAATCATCTTTGATCCCTTTTCAGTTTCAGATTATGGGGCAATAACCAAAAACCTGATTCGATCGAATGTCATCGGTTTTAGACTATATCTTCAAACTTCTTAAAGCAGAAGTAAGCAGGCCGAGTTTGTCAGAAGCTCTCAGCTTGTAGTCTTTCTCCAAGGCTTTGTTTGCCAAAGACTGGAGCTCTGGACTCTCCTTGTCTTCCTTGTTTCTTCCTTTTGAAAGCTGTGCTATGGCAGAGTGGCACTGAACAAGAGGATTAAACTTTAGGTCGGAAAGATATAAATCCGAGGACATGGAGAAGAATGAGTGCGAAACTATTTTTCGATAAGATTTCAGTTAGTACAAGGATAAAAGCTGATGCATGTTTCTGATAAATAGTAATGCACTTTGTTGCTCCGACGCTTTATTTTTCTTGAAATACTCATATCCGACGCATATCCGGACAAGGGTATGAGGATATGACCCTCCAAATACATGAAAAAACTTTAAAATTGAACATACCCGTGTCGGACATATATCCGTATCCGACACTCACACCTGAGTCTGAGTAACATAGGTAATGCATCTTAATTCTTAAAAGAAAGAGAAGGAGCTTACCAAGCAAATTCCAAGAAGTGCTCTGGTATTCTTACCCCTAGTCAAATCTATAGTCGATGCATAGTATTTCTTGGCGGTCTGAAGGTTTTCTAGTCCGCCGAGTGTGTAAAGCACCTGTCGATGTAAAGCATAATAAACCTATATTACTTTTGACTCTTCATTTTCTTTAAAATACCCGTGTTTGACACATATTCGGACATGGGTATAGGAATATGATCCTCCAAATATATGAAAAAAATTGAACATACCCGTTTCGGACACATACTCGTATCCGACACTCACCTCCGAGTCCGAATAACATAGTAATAAACAATCATTGAAACAAGAATTCAGAGGAGAATCACAAGAGTTCCAGCTAGAAGTCTTTTTGTTAAACCAATGCAAGATAGAAAGTATTATCTTGCATAGAATGAGACCCATTAACACCCATCCAGTAGTTACCTTCTTGGTTGGTCAGGAACCATTGTTGTTCTACAGTGAATTCATGGTCCTTACATTCTTGCATAACAAAAATCATCTATATTACTCGGACTTGGGTGTGAGTGTCGAACACGGATATGCGTCGGACACGGGTACTTCAAGAAAAATGAATACTCGGAACAACATAGAAAATCACTATGGAAGCAGGTTCTTTGTTTTATGGTCTTTATATTTTTGCATATCAAACCAGTTCTCCATTAGGTGGATTAATTATGAAAGAGAAAAGAAAAAAAAAAACAAAAGAAGAGCATTTGCAAGGAGACGTAGAATGTTATTTTCCAGAAAACTAGGAATTCGGGAAACAGCTAATAAAATTGCATCCAAGTTTCTAAATATAATAAAGAAAACACTTACATCAGCATAGGCCAAATGATATAATGGAACCGTAGGTTGAGATAAAATAAGCTCCTCATAGCAGAATGCTGCTTGCTTGTACCTGATTTATCAACCAAAATACAAAAAAGCTTAAGCTACTGCTGTGTTATGAACTATGTTACTCGGACTCGGGTGTGAGTGTCGGATACGAGTATGTATCCGACACGGGTCTGTTCATTTTTCTAAGTTTTTCTATATATTTGGAATGTCTTTGGAGGGTCATATCCTCATACTCATGTCTGAATATGTGTCCGACACGAATACTTCAAGAAAAATGAAGAGTTGGAGAAACATAGGTTATGAATTGGCAACATAAAAGAAGATAATTTCAAGCCATATAAATTAACACTCACATTTGTAGGGAGACATATATTTCCGCAAGTTCTCTCCAAGCATCATGATCCGCCATAAATCTAAAAAAAGAAAAAAGGAAATTGAGAAAGATTTGATCTTCTGTATTTTACCGAATTAGGAAAAGGCTTAAGTATAAAAAAAAGCCCCTAAACTAAAATTAAATAATCATCTAAGCCCCTATCATTTTATTGCTATCAATTGAGCCCTCAAACATCTATTTTCATCCAATTGAACCCTCGATTGGACGGAAATTGATGATGGCTTTTAACCCATTTTTGTCCAATCAAGGGCTCAATTTGGTAAAATTAGATGTTTGAGAGCTTAATTGATTGCAATAAAACGATAGGAGTTTGGATGATTATTTAGTTTTAGTTCAGTGGCTTTTTATTTTTTTTATTTTTATATTTAAGCCTTAGGAAAAATAACCATAAAGGACAGACAGAAATATGTGTGACTTTGGAAAGGGAGGGATGGAGAGAAAGTTTTCTGAGATATCTCACATTTCAAGATATTTATTAAGCCATTCAATAGCCCCTGAAACATTTCCTTCAGCCTTTGCCATGGCTACTCTCCTCTTATGTATTACCTGCACAACAACAGGATATGTTATCATTGATCCTTTTTTATGTTTATAAGAGCTATGTTGCTCCGACTCTTCATTTTTTTTGAAGTACCTGTGTCCGACGCATATCCGGACATGGGTATAGAGATATGATCCTCCAAGGACCCTCTAAATACATGGAAATCTTAAAAAAATTGAACATACCCGTGTCGGACACATACCCGTATCTGACACTCACACCCGAGTCCGAGTAACATAGTATAAAAGAAATAGCCCATAATATTTCTCAATAAAAAAGAACACCATTAAGATTGACTATTTTGGGAGAGGAAAGAGAAGAAAGGGGGGGAGTGATTGCAGAATTTACTTGATCAAGTGGATTGTCTTCTAAAAGGCTTGAGTAAGCTTTTTCTGCCTCAGCCCATGATCCCTTTGCTTCAAGCAACATGCCCTCCAGCCTGCCTGTTTGACCACGAGAAAACAAAATCACTAGGCCATCAAATGTTAAGAGCAAATGAATGCAATCATCAGCAACACATCGTTTGGAACCCAAAAGAATCCAAACTAATTTAAGAACAAATTCATCCATCCTCATTCATGCCATGAATACCACTAATTGTAAGCCAAATACGGTTTTCGGGTAGAATATTGGCCAAAACTATGTTGCTCCGATTCTTCATTTTTCTTGCAGTACCCTGGGTATGGGGATATGACCCTCCAAGGACCCTCCAAATACATGGAAAAACTTAGAATAAAATGAACATACCCGTGTTGAACACATACCCGTACCCGACACTCACACCCGAGTCCGAGTAACATAGGGCCAAAATGTTCAGAAGAAGCTTAATTCAGGTGTCAACTATCAAAAGGTATAGGCCATGAATGTATGATTCACAAATCACTGAACAACAGCATAAATTAGCCGCAACATATATATATATATATATATATATATATATATATATATATATATATATATATATACTTTTTTAGTCATACAAACTGAAAACATAGAACATATGTTTAATTGTCATATATACTTACCAACCCTTTTGCTCTCCGAAAATTTCTTTTGTAAAACTTTTATGCAATCCTGCAATATTAAATTTCACCAATTTAAGATAGGTAACCTCATAAGCCTACTATCAACAGGTAATCAGAAACATTTAAGCTAGAAAGCATTGCAGTTCAAGAAACAATGCAAGAAACTAACAGATAAGCATGAGAATTGATGTCATTGAAGCCTACACCAACAATATTGAACAGTAGTTGCACCATTCTCAACATGCAACAGTCTAAAGCCAGATCTTTCTAATTAATGTCTTCACAAAGCATTAGAAAACTGTAAAAACAAGCACCACCTTAAAGAACTCTTAACATGATTGAAAGAGAAACCAGGTCAACAATAAGATAGATAAAATAATAGAATTAGTTTTATACATAAATGCAAAGTCTCAATCTCAAAAATGAATTTTTTAATGTGAAAATTACCTTAATAGAATATAGAAACAAAAAGCTTAAAAGCAATCCAAAATGGAAAAACTTCATGGACAAGATTTGTACCTTTGCAACATCAAGACATTGGCAATCCATAGCAGCAATTGCTACCTGCTCATATAGAGTCCATTCTGTATCAAGATACAAGTAGTTGTTAGTAACTATTACTGTTCATAAGAAGTGTGCTATAAATTAACATAAGTAACAAGTAACATAAGGTGACAGCAAGTCATATTATAGACAACAATTTGGTTTGAACCCACCACTTATAATCTCATTTTGACATATCGAAAGGTACTGGCTCGCAAATGCATATTGCCCTTAATGGCTATGAAATTCAATAACAACGGAAGTCCCGTACATTGTCATAGCACACATGAAAAATGTATAAAACTAACATAAAGTTATGTTGCTCCGGCTTTTAATTTTTCTTGAAGTACTCGTATCCAACACCCATGTCCAACGCATATCCAGACATGGGTATGGGGATATGATCCTCCAAGAACCCTCTAAATACATGGAAATCTTTAAAAAAATTGAACATACCCGTGTCCGACACTCACACCCGAGTCTGAGTAACATAGACATAAAGTCTCATATCTAAATGAGGGTATAAAATTAATGAAATGTCTCAAAAGTATAAACTATAACGTGCTAGCTTCACCAAGTTTACCTAACTATTTCTGATTGCTTATCAAAACCTCAGCTGAGAAATCAATGTAATGAAAACTCAGCCTGACTTCTTAACTAGCTAATTCTTATTTTAATACATACCAATTCAAATCAAGCTTGAAACTTTCAAATTTAAATAAAAGCCATTTACACCACCTCAAAGTTGTAATTACACCCAATTTAAATCAAATCTTCAATCTTTTTAAAAAAAACACATAAAGCTTCAAGTTTAAAATTCAAGCAAATTAATAACAGGGGCAGCAATCCATAAAGCTTCAAGTTGTTAAATTCAAGCAAAACACAAGTGAGCAAATCAACAAAAAGAACTAAAAGTCGAAACTCTAAAACCAAAACAAACCCAATTACAAAAACCAATACAAAAAATCAAAATTCAAATCAAACACTTTGAAATCATCGAATTCAAGCAAAACCCAATTTCACAAATCAACCAAACAAGCTAGAAAGAGAAAAAAAAAGTAAAACCTTCAGGGCCAAGAGCAGATCTTTTTTTGGGGTCATTTAAGATCGATAAGCCATGCTTCAAGACTTTCTCTGAACGCCTAATTTTGAGCTTCCTGACAAGGCAAAGATACTCCCAAGCACCCCCTCCTCCATTGTCAACCTGGTTTTCAAGACTGTTCAATTGGGTCTCCTCTGTTTTGCTCACCATCTCTCTCTCTTTCTCTCAATGTAGACGTTTTTGCTTTTTTTTGGTATTTTAATTTGCTCTGTTTTTGGTTTCTCTCAGGCCAGTGGCCGGTGTTTTGGATCTGGAGGATGGGTTAATTATTCACTTTATGGAGCACTTTCCTTCTTTGTTTTGTTGTGTTCGGTTCCAACTCCCAATCGTTGAAAGGCAATGGGCTCAGCTATCTCTGATTTTTTCTTCATTTTTTTTTTCATCAAATCTATTTCTTGGTCTAATACACAATGGCCCCAAAGGCCCAAAATAAGAGAGCTTCTCAAGATATCAACTTCAGAATGCACTTCGGCTAATTTTTCTTTTGTTTGTTGATTCTGAATATGCCCATACAAGTCATAGGATTGAGAAATTATTTCCAAACTCATCTCAAATTATAGCTCAACATCACCTTACTTTGTTCTTTGCTGCATTTGCAGATTGCATTCCACAAGTCACTTATACGCTATGTTGCTTCGACTTTTCATTTTTCTTGAAGTACTTGTGTTCGACATCTGTGTCCGATATATATCCGGACATGGGCATGGGATATGATCACTCAAGGACCGTCCAAATACATAGAAAAACTTAGAATATATAAATCAAATATACCCGTGTCCGACATTCACACCCGAATTCGAGTAACATAGCTTAAACGAATAAGCATGTTGCTGCTCACATAGTTTACGACACTAGGATCAGCTTGCTGTGTCTTTCAGCAGGCATCAAGAATTAAGAATGAGAAAACAAGGTTTTTACTCCCATATGCCGGGATTCATTTTTGTTTACAAACGAGACAAAAAAATTTCCCTCTCTGCCAAGTAGCACATTGCTCGACATTAACCAAAGTCAGACATGCATTTTCGTTTCCGAGTAGTAAATTTTTCTTACTTAAATCGCCCACTGATTCCTTTAGGATGTGTTTGGATGAGGGATTTCAAGGAGGAAATTAAAAACTTTCAAAATTTTAAAATAGAATTACCTTCTTGTTTGGCAAAATAAAAAATAGAATTTTTAAAATTCTTGGAATTTGAAAAAGGATTTTTATAGGCTCAAATTCCACCTCTAGAGGTGAAATTTGTAAAAATTTTTGATTTTTTACTAAGATATTAATATTTATAATGTTTTCTTTTTTTTTTTTTTGCGTAATTTTTATTTTTTTCAATTTTAACTACGAAAACTCATTTTAAATTTTATCTTTTTTTATTTTTCATGTTATTAGTAATATTTATATATTTTTACAAATCTAATGATATCTATATGGCATATTTTTTCAATTTTTTTATTTTTTTATTTTTATTATTTTACCTCATAAAATTCCAATATTCAAATTTTTTTTCTAAATCCAAACAATACAATTACAAATGCTAGTATTTCGGATTGATGCATTTTAAAATACTAATATTTTAAAATCCTTCAAAATTTTAAAATCCTTCGTCCAAACAGACCCTTAGGATATGCATGGAATTGGTAAGTTCATCCATGTTGTGGTTTTATGCACTGCATCATCAGCTCAATGTTTTGACTTCACAAAACTAGTCATATGTTTAAAAACCTTGCCAGATTAGAGTAGGTTGAGTAGTCAATCCCTATGTTACCCGGATTCGGGTGAGTGCCGGATACATATCCGATACGAGTATGCTCATTTTTTAATATAAAAAAAAACTCATATATTTGGAGGATCGTACCTTCATACCCATGTCTAAATATATGTTAGACGCATATATCGGACACAAATACTTAAAAAAAATAAAAGGTCCGGTTAATATACGTTATCCGAACCTTCTTGCAGGTGAAAAGTTTTGGGAAACAGCAGTCATTCGGTTGGCAAAAGAAAAAGAGAATGAGAAAATCAATCTTGTTTCTCTATAATACCCCAATATAATGTATCTCCAAGTTTTAAGTAGTTTCATTTTTTTTCTACGTAAGAAAAAAAAAAAAAAAAAGGAAATTACTATTAGTAGACTTTGTTGTCAAAGAATTCATTTGATTCAATTTATAAAGCCAAGTTTCAGTAAAAACTAGTTTCCTACGAGGCAGAAATACCTTACCTTCTTCTCCCCATCTAATCATCTGCTGGCCATGCCATTGGCCTTAATCTCTTGTCAAGGCAAGTTTTGAAGGTTCTCGAGAAATTCCGTTTATTATGTTGCTCCGACTCTTTATTTTTGTGTACCGTATTCGAAACCCATATTCGACGCATATCTAGATATTGGTATGGAGATATGATCCTCCAAAAACCCTCCAAATGCATGAAAATCTTGAAAAAATTGAACATACCCGTATCAGACACATATTCGTGTCCGACCCTCACACCCGAAACCGAATAACATAGTCCACCAATATCTTCAGTGTGCAAAGAAACTTATTCATCCATTCAATTTTATTTTATAAAAAACAAATTATAAATGAGTAATTTTTGTGTATGTTTACTTAAATCACACAATTGAAAGAAATTGTTGGTATACTTTTTCAGAATCCACATTAAATCATTCTGTTCCTATAAAAATTTTGCATAATCAAGCTTTGATACCTATGTTGCTTCGACTCTTCATTTTTCTTGAAATACCCGTATTAGACACCTGTGTCCGACGCATATTCGGACATTGGTACGGGGATATGACCCTCTAAATACATGGAAAAACTTAGAAAAAATTGAACATACCCGTATCGGACACATACTCGTATCCGACACATCCAAATCCGAGTAACTTAGGAATCAACTATCTTGGACATCACTTCTCTACTAAGTGTTGAGACTTCTTAAATCTTCAGTTAGAACAAAGTTGCATGAGGCTGCAGTTAAATGAATCAGGAAAAAAAAAAAGTTAAACAATATTACTTTGAAGAAAAGAAAAAGAAAGAACTTGAAACCTACTGCATTGAACTCTTGACTTACCTCATTTGTAACAAAAGATTCCCCATATTCAGAATAATTGGTTAGGAAACTGATATCAGTACCCTCATTCTCCTTTGGTGTAACTGTTGATTGATAAAGTTTGACAAACAATGGTTCTTGATTCTCATCTGAAACGCCTTTCGACTGTGAAGCTGTTATCTTGCCCTTTGCTTTGAAGTTCATTAATGGAGGTCGTTGTTTTGGTTCACTTTGTGACCTGAATTTGGCCCTTGAAGATTGTGTCTTGGCCATGTAATTTGGCATGTAATGATTCTCTTGAGAACTGAAAGAGGTTCTTTTTGGTGTTGGCTTCGACATTAATGGAGGAGAATTTCTGGGGCTGTTGTGTGTGGTGTTGAAGGAAAACTCCTCATGTTTTTGTTCTTTCTTTGAGATTGAAAGCTCTTCAGAGTAATATCTTGTGATTCCTTCCTCAATCCTCTCAATTTGTGAATGATTCATAAAACCATTTTGGCTCTTCACAATTCCATGTTTTTCATAAAGATTTATATTAACAGCTTCCTATATAAGCACATAACATTGATCTATTAGTTTGTTGAATTTAGAGCACTGTATTTTACTTGTTTTTCTTGCAAGGCAGTAGGTGATTTGAGTTTATTGCACCAATAGTTCATGTTTGGTTGGTTAGAAAATGATGGAAACTAAAAAGAAAACCAACCAGGTTATCTGATCCCTTGAGGGTATGGATCTTAATGCATTCATGGAAAGAAATTGTAATTCGAAGCTATGTTACTCGGACTCGGGTGTGTGTAGTTCATGTTTGGTTGGTTAGAAAATGATGGAAACTGAAAAGAAAACCAACCAGTCCCTTGAGGGTATGGATCTTAATGCATTCATGGAAAGAAATTGTAATTCGAAGCTATGTTATTCGGACTCGGGTGTGAGTGTCGGACACGGGTATGTGTCCGACAAAGATATGTTTGATTTATTTTAAGTTTTTTCATGTATTTGGAAGGTCCTTGGGGGTTCAGATCTCCATACCCATGTCCGGATATGTGTCGGACACGAGTACTTCAAGAAAAATGAAGAGTCGGAGCAACAAAGATTCGAAGAATGTTGAGTTCTATGTTGCTCCGACTCTTCATTTTTCTTGAAATATCCGTGTCCGACACCCGTATCCGACACATATCCGGACATGGGTAGGAGGACATGATCTTCCAAGATATCTCCAAATACATGGAAAACTTGGAAAAAATTGAACATACCCGTGCCGGACACATACCCGTATCCGACACATCCGAATCCGAGTAACATAGATTGAGTTATAAGAAGAAAGACTTACTCTTTGTGCTCTTTTGAACCCAATCTCCTGGGGAAACCTGCCATATCTTGATGAATGGCTTTTTACAGCAAGTTGTGATTCCTCAGCCATTTGGATTCTTTGAAACCGAGCTCTAACTTGTATTGCCATTAAAGCATGCATACTTCGGAGAATAGAAGTTGTTTGTTTTCTCACCAAGTGACCCCTAAACAGTGCTTGCAACTTGACTAGTCCCCTTAAAGCATGCAATGCTTTCTTTGCCTGCAATATTATTGATATTGATCAATATGATCATTTAATTTGCCTCTGCAAACCATGGAATTCAAAACTTAAGCTATGATTAGTGGAAAATTATTTTACTCGAACTCTTAGAAAGTACGGACATAGACACGTAATACGGGTACGATACGAGATGAATACGACGATACGGGAATTTTTAAAAAATTAAGACACGAATACGGTAGGACACGGCAATAAAAAATATTTTTTATATAATAATAAACAATATATTTATAAAATTGATACTTTTTAATTAAATATTAACATATAAATAGTTTTTTTCAATTTTTTAAAATTATTTTTGAATTTAAAAATTTGAACTTTAAAAAAATCCATTAGAATCAATTTATTCATTGTTGATTTCAGATTTGGTAAAAAAAAAAAAAATTTCATCGTGTGTTCGGGAGTGTCCAGTCGTGTCCGCACGTGTTTTGACCGTGTCTAATTTTATTTTTATTTTTTTGATGTGCCTGACACGTATTCTGCTGTATCAAAGCCGTGTCCGTGTCCGACACTTGGAACACTCTCCTAACGTGTCCGTGCTTCATAGTCGAACTCAGATGTGAATGTCGGATACGGGTATGTATCCGACATGGGTATGTTAAATTTTTTTTCCAAGTTTTTCATGTATTTGTAGAGATCTTGGAGGATCATGTCCAGATATGTGTCAGATACGGATATCGAACATAAATATTTTAAGAAAAATAAAAAGTCTGAACAATATATGTGGAAAAGAAAGACAAGGATTATTACCAAATAAGAACGAAAGGAAGCTTGAATCCTGGTGGCAGCCGAATCTTCTACTGCTTTGCTTATTAAACAAGCTGCTGCCGCTGCATATGTTGCTTTTGTTTTTCTTTTTGTAGAACTTGCCATTGCCATTGCCATAGCCAAAACCTTCGAGTTTTCATGCCGATTCTCCAGTTTCAAAACAGCTTGATTTACAAGTGGAGTTGCAGTCATTGAATTAAGGGACTTAGAACTCTTATAAACTCTATCTTTACTCGACAACTTCCCGAAACTCCATCTCCTTTTAAAAGGAGTTGCAGATGGAGATGCACATGGGATTGTCATTAAACTCCCTTCTTCAAAAGATATGGAAATGTTTTTCCTTTTTCCTTTATCATCTTTTCTCCCTAACAAGAAGTTTAATAACCATCTGCTTGCCTTTCCCATGTCTATCACACCAGGAAAGATCAATGATCAAAGATCCTACTAAAGTCTCTTTGGAGCTGAAAGGAGAAGAAAATCAATAACTAAACCACTTTTTCTTTGTCCAAATACTTGTGTATAAGACTTTGGCTACCTTCTAATTTATGCAATAATTCAATGTTGAAAAAATCGGATCGGAGGTCAAACCGGTGAGACGTTCTGTTACCGGTTCAATTAGTCCAACCAGTTGAATCGGCCGGTTATATTAAAAAAGAAATTTAAATATTAAATAAGTAATCTTAATATTAAATAAGTATTAAATATAGTAAATATTTAATAAAAATATGTATTTGACTAACTAGTATGATTTTTAATATAGATTCAAATGGTTAAAAATTCAAATCTCATCACATACAATAATTTTTTTTTTTAAATTAAAAAAACTGTAAAACCTATTTTTTCGGGTTTTTTTTGGGTTTGTTATCAGTTCAACTGGTTTTATAACATGTCCCAGACCGAACAAGCCATCGATTCCCGATCTGACCGATCGGTCCAGTCCGATTTTAATAACACTTCAATAACTTGTTAATGTTGTTGACTGGTATTTTTTAATTCATGTATGTTGGTATGGCTTTTCTTGCCATTAAATTTATGTCTTTCCAATCATTTTATATTAACCAAGGCCTGCAATGGAAAAACTCATCCTGATTAAGCCATTTGCCACTCCCTTGAAGGGTTTCTAACAAAGATTCATTTTCACTTGATGGAGCTTTCTTAACTGCTAAACTTTTGTTTCTTTTAAAGTAAGGGGGCCCTCAAATGGAGACTAAATCTGGCCCCATTTGATGTAAATTGTAACTTTGAGTGAAATACTTTCTAACAGAAAGCTTTGTCAATACAAGATTATCTCATAGACCCCCAAAGTTTGACTTAAATTAAGAGCAATTCTAGATTAAAAAAAGTTTATTATCTTTCAATGTTTTGAGTTCCAATCAAACAAATTTTGTAGAAGTTCATTTTTCCTCACTGTTGTTGTGCAGTAGCCTTCTCTTCTTGAGTCTACTCCTCCAAACCCTCTTCCCATGTTGCTCCAACTCTTCATTTTTTTTTAAATATCCGTGTCTGATACCCGTATTCAACGCATATTTGGACATGGATATAAGGATATAATCCTCCAAAAACCCTCCAAATACATGAAAAAACTTAGAATAAATCAAATATACCCGTGTCAGATACATACCCGTGATACTCACAGCCGAATCCGAGTAACATAGCCCCCCCTTCTGCCGAGCCTCTTGAATGGAATAGCTTAGTGCTTATTTTCAGATATAAAAGCTGTAAAGGAGCAGGATAATCAACTACAACCTAGAAATAACAATTTAACATTTGTTTGAAAACCAAAATGGCTAACTGGTAAGGTACTCTCAACAAGAATCATTGCCTAAAATCTGATAAGCCTGGACTCTAAAAATTTGATACAGGTTACAGCTACAGATATAATACAAACGGCAGTGGTTCATCCGTATTAATCCTCCTGCTTGGCAGCTATGTTACCCGGACTCTTCATTTTTCTTAAAGTACCTGTGTCCGACACATATTCGGACATGGATATTAGAGTATGATCTTCCACATACGGAAAACTTTAAAGAAATAGAGTATACCCGTGACGGACACATACCCATATGCGATACTCACCCCGAGTCCGGGTGACATAGCTTGGCAGTAGTCTCCTTAATGCTCTTAGTCAACCAGATAGCAGTTTCCCTGGGGGAGACCTTCCCTGGTCCAAATGGCTTTAGTAGCACATCAAGCTCATCATACCTCTCTTGCTGCAGCAACCTTGCACTGAATTCAAGCAACCCTTCCAATGCCTCGGCACGTTGCTGGAATGATGAGGTGTCAAACCTTCGCCTCCGTGTGTCTGATGAGGTACGGCTTGATGCCCCAGCAGTTGCATTCTGATCAGAGGAATCAGTTGCATCCTCTCCATCTGCCTGAAACATGCTGCGTCGAATTCCCTGCCATGCATCAGTGAAATGGGGCTTGATCGAAGCTCGATCAGATATTTGAACTGTACATTTGTCTTTTGTGATTGAACGGTCAACAAATTGTGGTGAGCCAGACGAGCCTTGTGCAGATATTGATGAAGTTTTGTGGATGGGGAAGAATGCATCTTCATATGAGGCTAATGGAAATTCAGCTATCTTATCAATTCGAGGAGCATTAACCGAGATATCCGGTGATTGTAGGCGGTGAAGAATACCAGCATTAGATATAGAAGCTGAATCTCGGACTGTAGTTCGTGTTGGCAGTGGCAAGGATGCCCTTCGAGTTGCAGGGAGAGATTTTTTACTTGGAGTGCATGAACCAGGAAACTGTCAGCACAAGGAAACAAACAGTAAAAACACAGCTTTCGAAACTAGAAAAAAGCTATTATTAGCTATGTTACTCCGACTCTTCATCATTCTTAAAGTACCCGTGTCCGACGCATATTCGGACATGGGTATAGGGATATGACCCTCCAAGAACCTTCCAAATACATGAAAAAACTGAACATACCTGTGTCGGACACATATCCGTATCCGACACTCACACCCGAGTCTGAGTAACATAGATTATTAGCAATATCTAAGAATGTGCTGCACAAGAGTCTGAGAAAATGCAGGGAAAGGGGAAGAAGGAGAGGAGCTCTAATGAATTTACCGAATCACGATTTTTCAAGGGCTCCGTCTTTCTCTTGGAAGTTGCAGAAGCTTTTGCCAAAGAACGTCTCGGAGTCTTGGTGTTACTAGAAACTTTGGAAGTAATTGGCTTGCAAAGGACTGTTCCTTCATGGCTGCTATCAATAGACAAGTCTTCTAATCTTTGATTTAAATAACCTGGTACACCATAATCTTGCTCAGCTCCAGAAATGCTTGGATTCAGAGTCCTATCATTACCGAACGTCCGACGCCTCTCCCTGTAACCAGAGAAGCGGACATCTACTCGATCTGAAAATCTAGTTTTCTTTATATTGGTTTCAGGCCAATGCACAGGTAAAGTATTCCTTCTAGGATTATTGATTTTAAGTTGAACTTTAAGAACATAAGGTTGAAGGTGTGGATGTCTGAGCAGTTCCTCAGCCTGTCACAATGGATATATACATCAGATGAGAGGAAAGATCATAATTTGCAGAAATGTGCATATGCAGATGAATGAATGCACACAATAGTTCCTTTCAAACTGATCTAATGGGCATGGTGCAGACTATGTTACTCGGACTCGGATGTGAGTGTCGGATACGGATATGTATCCGACATAGGTATGTTCAATTTTTTTTTTTTTAAGTTCTTCCATGTATTTGGAAGGTCTTGGAGGGTCATATTCTCATACCCATGTCCAGATATGCGTCGGACACGGATGTCAGACACGGATACTTCAAGAAAAATGAAGAGTCGGAGCAACTTAGGTTGCATAAGTGTGCTAGTAATTGTGAACATATTGAGAAAATGCAAAACTTTGGCTTTCAAAAGCAAATGTAGAAAATACTTTTTTCAGAGTTTGCTATAGAAAAATACTGTCAAAGCTCATCGGAGAACTTTCTAATATTTGCGGCCCGACTTTTGGATACTTCCAAAACATGCTAATCAAACATAAATGTTGCCTTAGTAGTGTCAAGGTTCCTCCTAGAAACCAAGAAAATTGACAGTTGTAAGAGCATATTACTTCAGGCAAAAGTGTGAAGAAGGAATCCCCTTTCAAACCAAGAAAACTTATTTGGTGTCTATAGAGTAAATAGGAAGCTATTTTACTCGGACTAGGGTGTGAGTGTCGGATACGGGTATGTGTCTGATATGGACGGGTATGTTCAATTTTTCTAAGTTTTTCCATGTATTTGGAGAGTCCTTGGAGGGTCATATCCCCATACCCATCCGGATATGCGTCGGACATGAGTACTTCAAGAAAAATGAAGAGTCAGAGCAACATAGATTGGAAGTGTTCTCTAGCTCCGAAGGCAGATGCTGGGGCACCAACATGAGGTGCAGTATGGCAATAAAAACAACTGCAGTTTCATTCTATCCAATTCTAAAAACATTTATGTATCAACTTACATTTGAGCCCATTATTATAGACTTATCACAAAGATGCTCTGCATATGTTATAAGACATAGACTAGAGGAGAGCTATACATACACTTGGCCTAAGTTTGGGATTTTTGCGCAGCATGCTTTTAACAAGACCACGACTGAAAAGAAAATCAAGCAATAATTAGACCAACATAATTCATCATTTTAAAATGAACTTTTCAGTTTTCACATTTTGAATAAGCTACTCTTTAACAAGCAGAAGTATAATGATTCCTATCATGGAAGGAAAACGAAGCTTACAAGGCACCCGAATATTTTGTCGGAAGTGGAGCAACTATTGATTTATTAATCTTGTTTATCAGTGCCTGAATATCCTGCTCAAGAGATTTAAGATTATTAGAAAAGGAAAACAAAACATGAAATGCGAAAAATGATTGCTAAACATTAAATGAAATTTCCCAACAGAGAAATGCATCCTAATGCAAAGCATTAATTATACCTACAAAGTAACCTCATGAGAGGGATGCGGTGGCAATCTATGTTGCTCCGACTCTTTATTATACTTGAAGTACCTGTATCTGACACCCGTGTCCGACGCATATTGGGACATGGGTTTAAGGATATGACCCTCCAAATACATGGAAAAACTTTTTTAAAAAATTGAAAATACCCGTGTCGGACACATACCCGTATCCGACACTCACACCCGAATCCGAGTAACATAGGCGGCAATTTTGTATTCACCAATAGTAATGAGTTATAAGGACACACTGCCAGATATCTGTAACTACGAATCGAATATAATTTTTTGCTACACTGAAATACCACAAGAAACAAATATGAATGATGCCTAATTGCAATCTATCTCGACTGGCCCAGATGTCCTTCTGAAGCACTAAAAATGACAAGCGAGATGTAGGTCATTCACGAGGACCAAATAAATAAATCGATTCTGAGTTACTACTCAAGATCCGGACGAATTACAGCTCGAAAAATGACAAATGGTATGCTTGCCAACAAAACAGACTATCTAATAAGGAGGCCCCGTAAACATTTGGAAATTAATACGAGATGTTTTATATGCTAACAGAACCTCTCATTTCACCATCTAAAACAACATGTATACATTGAAATTTGTAAAGACTATATACAATAATCAAACCTGTATATGTTAGGAATCATTGTCTAAGACTATGTTGCTCCGATTCTTCATTTTTCTTGAAGTACCAGTGTCTGACGCATATCTGGACATTGGTATGGGGATATGATCCTCCAAGGACTCTCCAAATACATGGAAATCTTAGAAGAAATTGAACATACCCGTGTCGGATACATATCCATGTCCGACACTCACACCTGAGTCTGAGTAACATAGGTCTAAGAAGTCCTAAGCAGAGACTAATCTAAAACATGTATATGCAACAAGCTGCAAATGGCTACAAAGTAAAAAAGATAGGGTAAAAGAACTCACAAATGCTTTAAATGCAGGCTTGTGAGAAGTCATTTCATATATACAGCACCCTGGACAACATATATTCAAGTCATATAAACACATATAGAGATAAAAATCTTGAAATTCTATCAAGACTGACTGACAAACACGAGCACCCTCTGTTCGTGCGAGCATGTTTACCTAATGACCAGATATCTGACTTAGAACCATACGGTATGTCAGCCAGAAGCTCAGGACACATATAGCTGGGAGTTCCAACAACCTGAAAAAAAAAATAATAATAGTATTCTCCCCAATTATGATTAATAAAATCAAGTGATGCATTAAATTCTCGAAGGATAGTTAAGTCGTATATTACTTACAGAGGATGCGAGATCATCTGAAGTCAAAATTTTGGCAAGTCCAAAATCACCTGCACCAGTGTTTATCACATCTTCGTTAGCAGAAATTCTAACCCTTTCAAAGGAATTATGTGAAAAACAGTAAAATCACTCGCCAAGACGTATGTCTTGATCTTTTGTCAAGAAGATGTTTGAACACTGAAAAACACATGAAACAAAATATTATCAGTAGAAAGCAACTTGGGGCATTTTGGAAGATAGTAACAGCCTATGTTACTCGGACTCGGGTGTGATGTCGGACACGGTATGTGTCCGACACGGGTATGTTCAATTTTTTCCTAGATTTCCATGTATGTAGAGGGTCCTTGGAGGATCATATCCCCATACCCATGTCCGGAAATGCGTCAGACACGAGTGTCGGACACAAGTACTTCAAGAAAAATGAAGAGTCGAAGCAACATAGGTAACACCTTCAGTAAGAGCATAACATCATGCCACTAACCTTGACATCACGATGAAGAATATGATTCAAGTGTAAATAGTCAAGAGCCATCAGGAGTTGAACAAGCCACTTGCACAGTTTCTGAACATGCTCAGATGAAATAAATTTCAAGACTTATGATTGTTCAATGAATAAAAGTTGCCTAAGAGATTAAAATAAAAATAAAAGAATGGAATAAACAAAACCTCTTCTGAGAAAAGCATTCCATTTGCTTTCTTTATGGCTTCAGCCCTGTTTTATAAGGAAAATCTTATTATGATTTGCTAAGGTCTCGCAAGGCTCTTCAAGTTGCAGAAATAAATCTCAATATCAGCAAGAAAGGAAACTTACATGTCTCCTCCTTCACAATAACCTATAATAATGCATACATAGCAACCCTGAAAACAAAGACGTATGTTAACCCCGTGTTAGGCCATAGATCACCAAGAATATTCTGATAATTAGGACATACGGTCAAGAGCTATATAAAAACTACATTTATACCATAAGAGACAATAAAAACAAGTGTAAACAGACAAGCATAGAGGCTCATCCAGCAGAGCAGCTATTAATGGAAATAGTAGATATCAACTCTTCATATTTCTTGAAGTATCCGTGTCCGACACATATCCGAACATGGGTATGGGGACATGATCCTCCAAGATCTCTCCAAATACATGGAAAACTTGGAAAAAATTAAACATACCCATGCCGGACACATACTCGTATCCGACACTCACACCCGAGTCCGAGAAACATAGGATATAAGCATACCTTTTCTACCCAGGAATCTTTGTACTCCACAATGAATGGGTTTCGAATTTTAGATATGAGCTCCATCTACATGAACCACTTGAAATGTTAGTGTATATAAACTAAGTTCATACCATAGAAACAAGCAGTAGGCCAGCAACCTTGGACAACATTTTAGTCCAGTCAAAGTTCAATACATTCCAGGTCCAGAAACCTATGTTGCTCCGACTCTTCATTTTTCTTGAAGTACCCACGTCCGACACCCGTGTCCGATACATATTCGGACATGGGTATGGGGATATGATATCAAACATACCCGTGTCCGACACTCATACCCGAGTCCGAGTAACATAGCCAAAAACTGCTATAGCTAACATATTTGGGATTCAAATCTCCTATTTCCTTCAACATGTTAATTAAATATAAAGCAACCCCAATCCATCTTTTCTTTCTTTGTCTCTTCTCCTCTTTTTTCTCCCTAATGTTTGCCTCAATAAAATACATTAGGAAATGATTCTGGCAGAATTCCAGTTGAATAGAGTGATGTTGAAGATCATAAATGGAGCAGAAAGAATATAAGGAACAAAAAAGACCTGTCAGTAAATTATACAAACCTCCTGATGAGCAGATCTTCGTGACCTGTCAGTCTGGCGGGCGAGACGAATTTTTTTCAGCACATACCTTATCATTCCCAAAGAAAAGAGAAAGGATAAATCAATTGTCAAAAGATGAATCAATCAAGCATGTCTAATTGTTCATCTCATATATTTCATATGTAAAGTAAATATAAATAGAGGAAGACAGTGTGTCTTATTTGCAATCTTACTTCTTCTTTTCATGATTATGCCTCACTAGAAGAGCTGAACCAAAAGCTCCCTTCCCAATTTGCTCTAATACCTCATACTGCTCCATGTGACAGAATGTATTTGACTTCCTTTTCCGCATTAGATCGAAAAAAAAGAGTCAGTGCATTAGATATCCATGAATCATTCAGAAAAGGTAGAGATGCAAAGGAATATGCAGCACTATCTGTCCAGTTCTCTGTTACTCAGACTCAGGTGTGAGCGTCGGACATGGGTATGTATCCGACACGGGTATGTTCAATTTTTTTTAAGATTTCCATGTATTTGGAGAGTCCTTGGAGGATCATATCCCCATACCAATGTCCAGATATGCGTTGGACACGGGTATCGAACACGGGAATTTCAAAAAAAATGAAGAGTCGGAGCAACATAGGTCCAATTACTTAAGGACTGCATACTCTTAGAAGTAAATGATAACAACAAAACATAGATGAAACATAAACTAAAGAGAAGTAGAGAACCTTGAATGTCAAGAAAGAAACAAAGTAAGAATTTGTGCCGTGAAAGAGAAAAAAAATTTCCAGCTATTAAAATTGAAAACACAGTATTCTGTAAATCATAAAAATAAAGACCATTGAAAGAACCAAACTTCACCATACCATATTGCATGATTTAACAAAAATGGAAATCAAGATTCAACATATGATAGGCAGAAGAGCTGGAGTACCCTTAGCACAGGAATACAGGATTAAAAAGGGTTAATCTAAACAATGGTTCAAAAATATTTCAGACAACAATGTTAAAAAGCTTTAAATACATCAATTTCATGGTAATTTAAAAACTAAAAAAAAGTTAGCATCTTGCATTTAAGAAACTTTGTTTTCCACAACCCATCAAGCTAAATTGTTTTGTTTAGTCCAATCTTGAATTCATAACTCAGCACAGAAGCCATTTTCACTTTACTAAGCTTAATTGAGTGATATAAGCGTTCTATGTAAAGACCAAATATACAGCAAAACATCAAAAAAGTAGCTGTTATAATTTATACACCACATAGTTAATCCTTGTCAGCTTAAAATCAACATTTTATTTACTTACAAAAAAAAGCCCAATCTTCAGATATAATAACAAATAAAAAAACCAAAAAACAGTTACAAAGAAAGAGATAATGCACATTATAAGTGATCTTCCTCTCAGGTTAAAAACACCCAGAAAAGAAAAAACAATTACAATTACAATGCATCATCAAGAAACCAACTTTCTTGATCAAAAATCAAGAAAGCAAAGAACTTGGAAAAGGGGGGGAAATGCAGCTTTCATGAAGAAAATGAGGAAAGAAAAAAAAAAAAAAAAAACAAAGAACAGTAAAAGAGAGAGAAGAAGAAAAGGGAATCTACAGATTCAGACGAAAAGAAGGAATGTTCAATGTACCTGAGTGTAATAGTAGTAAAGGGTATATAAATTGTTGATCCAAAGAGATCACAAGGAAAAGAACAATGTGGACTTAGACGTTTTAGCAGAAGCTAAAGAAAATACACTGTTTACAATACAAAGAAAGATGAGAAGACCAAGAAGAAGCAAAGGAAGCTGCTGCTTGTTGCAGCTGTTTCTCCATTGGGTTGTTTTTTGTTTCAAGGGAGAAAATGACAAAACTTTGTCAGAGAGAGATTAAAGAGTAGATTGGACCACAATAATATTTAGTAATATAAAATTCTGAATTTTTTTATTTATTTATGGAAAACAAGTTAGTGTTGGAAACTAAAAGATTAATGAGAATAGTTTATGGAGATTTTAGTAAGGGTTTTTGCACAAGTGCAATTAATATATTATTTATAATAAAAAATATTATATTAAATATAAAAATTGATAATTTTATTAATTATTTTTAATATATTGAATGAAAATATTATTATATATAATAAATTAAAATAATATCCTTTAGCAAATTCCTTTTAGTAAATGGTAGACAAATATTGTTTGTGACTTGTGGGGAGGGGGAGTTCAGAGTTGTGTTTAACTTTGAAAGGAGGTACTTTATATAAGTGCTAGAGAAATATAAACAAAGTAGAAATAAAGTGTAGTGTTTAAGACTGTTTTGGAAAGAAATAGAGAAATTCTAATCCTTTCATGAATGAGTTGTCACTTGCCATATAAGGAAACTTTAACAGTGTTTTGGTGAAACTCAATTAAGATGATATTTATAAAAAGATGAAAAATGTTAACTAATGATAATATTGATTAAAATGATATTAAAAATATATATAATTAATGAATTATTAAAAAAAATACTAATTGATATTTAATGGCACTAATTAAGATAAAATATATAATTAATGCATATGTTTTCTTAAATTCATAAAAATAATATATTAAATGCAAAATATTTTTCTAAAATGGTAAATAAATAAAAAAAATTCTAACGAGTGCTCATTTGTTAAAGTTAGTTAAGTTGTTATTTATAGTAATATTCTTATATTAAATGCAATTATTGATAGTTAATTTGATGATTTCTAATGTACTGAAAATTGTAATTTACTTAATATAGTAACTTTAAAGAGTGTCATAAGGGCACTCGTTAGTAAAATTCATAAATAATTTTTAATTAGTATCTATAAGCATCAGTTAAATGGATCATTTCTTAAATTCAATAAAAGTAACGCAATAAATGTAAAAAAATTTCTACAAATAGTAATTAAATAATCTCTAATAAGTGGAGTGAACTAAGAAGTAAGAGCCGAATCAGAGTTTAGCTCTATTAATTCATTTAAATATTTTTTTAAAGTAGTATTTAGAAGATTTGAAATTTGAATCTTAATTTTTGTAATCTCTTTTTTTAACCTTAAACTATGACTTCTTTAAAAATATATATATATATATATATATATGAAAAAAGTCTTAAAAAAATTGGAAAAAGTGGGGTTTTTTGTCAATTAATTTGTCAGCTTTTGTGAAATTTTTTATAATTTTTTAAATTTAATAATTTGTATATGTGTTTTATTTTATATTTTTCATATTAATCATGTTAATATGAAAATAATATAAATTATTAGATATTTTAAATACGAATATAATACATATATTATTTTTATATTTATTAAACATGTCATATTTATATTTTATTTTTATGTCGAATCTAAAATTAATGATCTAAACTTTTAGCTTTTTTCACTTTCATTAAAATTCTAGTAAAAATATAATTTTAGTATTTCACTATTTATTTATTGCATCTATTTATTTATTTTTAAGTCATTGAACGGAAGAAGACCGAGAAAAGGGGACAAAGTTGGGGCACCCAACACCTGTTTCGCTTGATCTGCAATCATGAAGCTTATTATCCGGCGCCTGTTTTTTTTTTTTTATATATTACTAAAATACCCTTAACTGTTTATTGAAATTACTAAAAATGGGACTATGGGGTAGGGGTGAGCGTTCGATCGAGTCGAGTCGAGTGAAAAAAATTCGGATTAGTCGAGTTGACGAGTCCTATTTTGTCAACCAAACTCAATTTGAAATTTTAGCGAATCGAGTCGAGTTAAAACAAATTCGAGTCGAGTCGAGTCGAATAATTTATTCGAGTTAAAATGTTATCTTGTAAATGTTAATTGACTAGATCATGTTACTGTTATCTTGTAAATGCATGTATATCTATAATTTTAAAATTTAGTTCTATGAAATTACAAATATTTTTTTTGTGTGTTCTATCTTTTCTTATAAATATAACTATCAAAGACTTGTCATACTAAATAAATAGCCTACTATTGACCTTTAAAAAAAGAGAATTTATTATCTTTTGAATTTCATCATTTGGTTAGCTTGGTAATGCGCATGATATCAACCAAAAGCTTCAATCTTTAACTGAATGAAGCATTGAATGATAGCCTTCCCTTTTTGAAACTCAAAAAATTCAATGTAAACTTTCAATCTAGACTTGTCAATTTCAAAGGGGAAAAAAAATGAATGATAAAACATTAAGACAATAAGTATGCAGTCAACAGCTTATGTGAATTTATTTTTCTACTAAATGGTGACAAACAACAAAAATAAATGATCCAACAAAAATGGGCTAAAGAGTAAAAAGGGAAGACGAAATAAGGAAAACGCAAAACTCAAGCTTAGTATCAAACTCAAATGAGTAAAACGACGTCGTATAGAAATATCTTATTCGGATTTTCGAGTTATTCGAGTTGTATAAATCAAATCCTAGCTAAACTATATAACTCAAATTACTTAGTCGAGTTGATCCGAAAATCCGAATAACTCTAATAAACCGAACTATTTAATTCGAAATTTGAAATTTTTTTCGGTTTTTTCGAGTCGAGTCGGATTTTGCTCATCCCTACTCTTGGGGACTTTGAAGTGTGGGCTTGGCCTGTCGTTTTATATTATGTGGGCCCCACGGGTATGGTTTGTTGGGCAAGTGGGTCAGTTTGCCCCATTGATATCTGACTTGATTTCTCTTTCATATTTTTTTCCATCAATAATTCTCCATGAATTTGATAATATTATAAAATAAAAAAAATTATTCATGAATTGTCTATTTCTAGCATGTATCTAAACAAAAAAATTCAATAAATACATTGAATTTTTTCGGTCGAAAAATTATTATACCAATAAAATATATAACAGATCTTAGTAAATTGTTAAGACTTTTTAATCCTTACAACATGCATGTATATTGATGAAAATTCAATGAAATTGAAATATTTTTTGCTTTAAAGACTCGAAATTAATTTTTATGTGTTACTAGAAATGTAGGCTTACAAAGTTAAGGATAATTGTTTTAAGAAACTATTGCTTAGATTTGACTCACAAATGATCTTAAGTATAACAATAACCTATCTTTGAATTTATTCTTAAGGCTAAAATATTTATAAAAAAAAAAACTCACTGAACTATTTTTCTTTTATTAAGTAAGTTTTTATCTTTTTATTATATCTAAATTAGACCTGCTCACTAATCGAGCAGTCCGTTCGGTCCGGCAACCAGATCCGTATTGGGTCAGACCTGGGCATGTCTTTTAGTGATTCAAGCCGACCCAGCTCGGATCACTGTTCACTCAATAAAAAATATTATTTTTTAAATTTAATTATAAAAAATATATATTTTAATATACATGAATAGTAAATATGGATCGATGAGCTGGGCTTGGGTAAAAAAAACCAAAAAAAATCGAGCCGCGGCCCGGCCTATGAGCAGCTCTAATTTAAATAAGCTGTTATCCTTTAATTTATATTCAAATAAGCCATTATTTCAAATGAATGATTTATTTTAATGTCTTATTTAGGTATAAATTAAAGATTAAGGATTTATTTTGATACAAATTAAAAGTCAATAATTTATTTGGATGCAAATTAAAAGTTAATAGCTTATTTGGATACAATAAAAATATAAAAATATATCTAAATAAAGTGAAAAAATTTAGAGTTTATTTATTTATTTTAATCTATCCTTAATCAACTAATGTGATTTTGTATCCTTTTACCTAACAATTCTCTTCCATCTTGAATCTTTCATTCTTTTTTCCTTTCTATTTTTTATTAACAATTCCAAGTTAATTTATAACTTTAGTAATTGTTACTCCTCCAAGACAACAATAAATTTAGAGTCCAACTCTTCCTTAATGTTGGTTATGTTAATCCAAAGAAAACCCAAGATTGGATAAGTTTTAACTTTGAAAACTACTTTGTATAATACCCTCAAAAAAAAAAAAAAAAAAAAACAGGTTCCACTTTTATTAATGTTTTACCCTAAGATTATAAATAGTTACATGAAATATAGTAAAAAAATTCTAGCAAAATAAATACGTAACATTTTTTTGGCGAGTATTGATGAAATGAGTCTAGATAAGAAGGCTGCAAGAAACTTATTTTCCTCGTGAAGCAAGGATAATGGGTTGGACTCTCTTCCATTATTTTTTTGTTCATTACTCTTCAATACATTTATCATTACCCGTCATATATATAAGATTGATCCACTCATAAATTATAAAAACCATATACGTAAATAGTAATGATTATGTATTAAAAAAACAATGGAGTAATCCAAACCTAGGACAACCTCCCTAATCAAAATTGGCAAAGAAATTAAGACAAAAGAGAAACTTTACATTTAAATAGTTGAAATATAATGAAAAAATGAACTTCCAATATACAATATAGTTAAAAAGATATTAATGGGCAACATCTTCAACTAGAAAAAGAAGTGAAACATGCCAACTTTTTTAATGGAGATGTGTTACCCAAGAAGTGTGTGATAAAGAGCTTAATGGGTGGTGTTATCTCAACTACTTTGGCCATATGATAATGTGTTGCTCTTTTAAGGCAGCCATGAATGAAGCAAATGAGATGGGCATGCATTTTCACAAAGAATAAAAAATTGGACAGTGGCATTTTCCTAAACCTGCTCATAGGTCGGTCGAGTCGCAACTCGGATTTTTTGTTTCATCTTATCCAAGTCTGGTCTTGGACGAGTTCGGATCGACCCGTATTATTTGTTCAAATAATATTAAAAAAGTATTTTTATAATTAAATTGAAATAAAAAATTAATTTTTTATTTTTAAATAATGATCAGGACTGAGTCGATTTGAATCACGAAATTTTTTATCCAGATCCATCCAATACGGACCGAACCTACTTGGCCGGGCGAGTTACCCGACCCTTGAGCAGGATGATTTTCCTCTTGTATAAGAAATTTTCCTAATTTTTTTGAGTTGGAACATAGAGAGCTTGGTTGACGGGATTTTTTTTTTTTTTTAATATTGATTTTGTCGTTTTATGGTAGATAGATTTATGTGCACAAGCAAATGATATTATATAATAGGTAAGATTAATTAGATTTGTTCATGAGTCTAGTTTAGACAAAGTATTAAGAAGATTTGAGATTGTTAAAACTCAATTCAATTTGAAATATAAACAAAATTTTATGTTCAAATTCGGGCCAATCCAATCTTATAAGAATACTATCCAGACTTGCATAAATCCATCAGATTAGAATAATATTTTGAAAAAAATTATATAATGTACTGAATTCAAGAGAAGATAAAGAATAGCACCATTTTAGGCTTCTCTATATTATATATATATATATATATATATAGACAGATTTGAATTTTTCTAAAGTAAATCAATCATAATGGTTGTAATTTATGCTGAAAAAGCATGAATGGGAATATACTATCGCTTGTCTTATTTTTTTCTATTATTTAAAAAAAAAAGCTATAAATTAATTTATTTTTTGAATATTAGAATTAAAAAAGAAGTGAGGGATTTTATTTTTTTTTATGAAAAAAGTGAGGGAGTTGGGCACATAATATATACATGTAAAAAAATAATTCTTTTGTGATGATGTAGGTGGCCACTAAGCATTAATGGAAAGGAAAAGAAAGAAAAAAAATAAAAAAGAAAAAAAAGGAAGAAGTCAAACAAAAGAGAAGTCACAATCAAAGGGTCAAAAAGACAAGAGAAAGGGATTTGTATAATTTAAAAGAATTTTGGTTAGAACTTAGAAGTAGTCCCCTAATGCCATTAGACATGACTTGGTCTTAATCATTGCCATAATGATTTCCTCCTTTAGTTTTTTAAATCATCATCCTTCCCCTTGTTGTTTGGTGTAAAATAAAATATATATGTGATAAAATTTAGTGCATTATTTTTATTTGTTAATATATTCATTATATTATTATTTATATGTATAAATTCACTCGTTAATTATAAAAATTATATTTGTGAATGATGATTAAAAATATATTAAAAAATAATAAACTGAAAAATAATGGAGGAGAATCGAACTCATATATATATATATATATATATGAATTTTGTTAATGAGTATCTTTACGCATTCTTTAAGCTTAGTTAATATATTATTTATAATAATAATATTATATTAAATACAATAATTGATAATTTTATTCATATTTTTAATGTATTAAGTAAATACATTACTATATATAATAATCTTAAAAAATATCTTTAATAAATTATATATATACACGGATAAGCCTGAGTGGTATCCAACAAAGTTTAAAAGATCATATAATAATAAAATAAAGAAAATGAAAGGGGGGAAGCAAGAAATGCTAACCACAATTAGATGTGTGTCAATACATAGATAAGTCAGCTTTAATTGGCTATTTTAGATTAGATCTTTGCAGTTTGCTCTACCTAGTAAGCCTTTGTTCGCTGAAAAATAATGTTACAATGTTCAACTACTTAATAGAAAATAGATAATATTTATAATAAATTATCATGTTATTTGGATTTGACTTTTCTCCGTTACTTATAAATTTATAATACATTTTTAATTATCATTTACAAGTATGATTTTCGTAATTAATAAATGAATCTTTCACATATAAATGATAATAATGAATATATTAAAAAATAATAAATTAAATCTTAATCCATTTATTAACCGGACAATCAAAAGTGGCACGAAATAGTGTATTAACAATATGATCACGAAGAAAAAGATGTAAAAATTGAGGAAGTTGGACATGTTTAGCATTGAATCCTAGTAGCTGGGCATGTTGGGCTATGATTTGAAGGGAGAATTGGTATTTATATCAAGATAGTCAGTATCGTATCGGTGGGCATACCGTTTTTGTTTTGGTACTGATACATACCGGTATCTGTACCGGTGTGTTTTGGTGTACCGTTTCGGGTTTATCAGTATTTTTCAAATATTTTTTCATATATCTATATGTATAACCTATTTTCAAGTTTCTTAATAAAATATATATTATATACACATGCAAATATATATCCATTACATGCATATATATGTTTTTATGCAAATATAAATTTTAAATATTTAATATCTAAAAATTTAAACATCAAATAGATAAAATAAATATTAGAATGTTAAAAAATATAGTAAATTATTATTAATTATGTTCAATAGCCTAATTTAATGAACATATTTTATTTTTAAATATAATTATGAAAAAAATAAAAATGATCATGACACAAAAAAATTGAAAAATGGTTTAAAAAATCAAATAAGTGAATTTAAAAAAAATAAATAAAAAAATCAAAATCTTGTATCAACCGGTACGTACCGGTACTGATCGGTACGGGTCGATACCAAGATCGAAACGGAATTAAAAATTGCCTGTACCAGTTTAGTTAAAAACTGAGACGTACCGACCGATACCGACCACCATGATTTATATAGTTACAATGTCAGTACCACACACTAGTAGCTGTTGATAATGGATGCCAATTCATATTATCTATCCACAAGCACTTGTCATTTAGTTTTAAAAATAATCCAAATCATATTTTTTGGTATAAAAGAGATCGTAATTTAGAGATAGGAAAAGAAGTTGCACATTCCATATCGAAAATAAAAGGGAAGGTCTTTGGACATATAAACGTGAGTGTTGCAAATTCTCAATAAATCTATTTGAAGGGAAGAGAGTAATGATCACGTGACAAGGTGTATCAGAGCCAATCATTAATTGCTTGATTCCATGCTGGATGTCCTAGCAAGCCGGGTAGACAGGGCGGGAGTAAGCAATGCTTGAAATTCTATTACAAATCTGTTAAATGACACTTCTTAAAAATAATTATAATAAACTTAATAATCTAAATATGTTTGTTACCTTTTAAAATGTTCCTAAAGTCTAGAAATTTCCTTTCACTTCTTAATTATTCATTTATTTGGGTTTGGACTTTGGACTTTGGACATAATTGATTTTGGGCCTAATTGAAAGAGAAAATTGAATGGAAAATTTGAGTTTGGGTATCAAATCTTTGGCCCTTCCTCAGTTAAAGGTAAGGTTGAAAACAGCCCAAAGGCCCAAAAGTTAACAGGCACAACACAACTCGCTTTTGCAAAGGACAGGGAGGTAGCCTTAGCCCCTAGCCCTACCGCTTGAGGTATCCCAAACCTAATATCCTTTTATAGGCTGAGGATTAGGTCCTTGAGTCAACCTAATCCTTTGGCCCTATATTCTCAAACCTACCATAAAAAGCAATAATTAGATTTATCAATTCACGTGTATATTTTGTATTTTTTATATCAATACTATAAATATAAATATAATTTAAATTATTATATCATTTAGTATAAATTAATCTTTCTACTATAAAACTGAGTAATTTAGTTCTTATATTTTTAAAATTGAAGCAAAAATATAAAATTACTGATTAGTGTAACAGAAACTGTTAAAAAAACTGACGTGACATTTAATCTTGTGTTTATTTGATGATGTGGATGTCAAATGTTGTCGCGGCACCAATAAAATATATTATTTTAAGTTGACATGGACAAAATAACAAATTAAATCGACAAAAATGTCACATCAAATTATTTTTTGCCCACGTCAGCTTAAAATAATATATTTTATTGGTGCCACATCATCAAATAAACACAAGGTTAAATGTCACGTCAATTTTTTTAACAGTTTTTGTTACACTAGTTAGTGATTTATCTTTTTGCTTCAATTTTAAAAGTACAAGGACTAAATTACTCAATTTTATAATAGAGAGACTAATTTGCATTAGATGATATAGTATAAAGACTTTCCAGATATTTTGACTTGATATATGTATTAAATGTGTCATATTAATTATATTTAAATGTATCATATTATATTTATTCATATCAGTTTTTTATATCGTGTTCAAAAATACAAAACTTAACAACCACCTCCTTTAGTTTTTTCTTTGTTCATCTTCATTTTTTTTTAATGAAGGACTAAATAAGCTAATTTTCCTTCTTCATTTGGTTAATCACTTCAATGATTCAAGCTTAATTTTTTTTAAACTGTCATTTTAATGTCTTTCTTGGTTACAACCCACGTTATTAACCTCAGCTTCAACCTTAAATTCTTAATATAACTATCAAATACCTTATCTCACATGCATAAAATATTGTGTTCATATTAATACAATTTAAATACATACTTCCAATGGAAAGAGACGAAAATAGTTTCTTTTCCCCTTATTTGTAAAAAATTCTCAATTTTGGTCCCCTCTTAACATAGTTATGATTTGTGAAACAAAATTTGAGAATATAATGGTACCTACCTTTTATGAAACACAAAATTCATGTATCAATTCATATTGTTAGATTTAATAATTTTAAACATAAAATAAAACACGATACAATATAAAAATATAATACGAATATTATATGAATATTTGAAATGATGATTTTATCTACAATTTGAATTGTATCTCTACAATTTATCTCCTTTTTATTCTCCTATTCAAGCATTTAAATAGTAATTTTAAGGACGATAGTTATTTTGCAATTTTAATTTTTTATATAATAAATAATCGTTGTTGATATTCATTATAATTAATTAAGATAAAATTTATTACTTTTGTAACTACAATAAATCTGATATAAACAAAAATACATCTATAATCACAATTTAAATCCTACTCCAATTTCTTTACTTTTAAATTGGATTTCCTCTTTAAAAACCCTTCTTCACATTTTTAGCGATTTTCTTTTTAATTTTACTCTTCTTTTGATTTGATCAGCAAAGATCTGAAAATCCGTTTTTAGTATTCCGACCAAAGATCTTTGTATTTAAACGACACCGTATCAGAAACTTCTAGTTTTGTCTTTTCTTAGGATTAACCCATAATAGTGTCACTTATTTTGTCTTAACATCTCTCTCATCGTCTTTAACTTTCTCTTCAATTATTCTCTCTCTGAACCTTCTTTTCCTCCTCAAAACAAAATTTCTATCTCAGCAATCTCATTAACCTCTTAAACCATGTCTGCTGCTGAATCAGCTTCCGCAATTCAAAGAAACCTAGTGAGTCTTCCCATATTCAAAGTTTCTTCCTTTATGGATACCCTTTGTTTGGTTTCTGAGAAAACATGAGAAATTTGGTTGGAAAACAAGGAATCTGGAAATTGGGTGTCTTTTGAGTGTTATTTTTTACTTGAAAAGATTCGTTTTTTATTCTTTTCCAATAAGTTTTTTTGTTTTGTTTTTGGTAATTGAAACGATTCGCCTTTTGTTTCATAATTTTTTCAACACAGTATTTTGGGGGTAATTGAAAGGTGGATTCTTTAAAATTTTATTAACTTGATTGGGAACCCTTTTTTATTTTTATTTTTATGATTAGGTAGATCTCTTGGACTTTATTGATTGGTCTGCGGTTGAATGCCTTAATCAAAGCTCCAGTCACTCTCTGCCCAATGCTCTCAAGCAGGTAACTCTCTTCAAGCTATTCTTGTTTCTCCATTTTCCTTTTTTTTTTCCCCTGAATAATAGCTGATTGTTATTTGTTATTGAATTATTTAGGCAGATATGTTTACTTTATTTTGTGGAAAAATAATGGTTTTAGTGGAAGTTCTTTTTAAACATTGACTTTAGGGGTTACTTGATTCTCCAATGTAAAGATCATGTATTTATCTTGCCAATTAAGTTGCTTTTGTGGGAATTGTATCATTGTGAAATAATTCATTTTATGCTCATGAATTAGGGTTACAGAGAAGATGAAGGCATGAACCTTGAGAGTGATGCAGATGAACAACTTCTGATTTATATCCCTTTCAACCAAGTCATTAAACTACATTCCATTGTCATCAAGGGATCTGAAGAGGAAGGTAAAGTTTTGTATATGTTTACCTTCCCATAAATCTTTATTAATTCTGCCTATATGTATCTTTATTAATATATACATTTATGCATCTGACTTGAATTCAATCACATAGAAGCCAAGTCCCTATGTTACTCGGACTCGGGTGTGAGTGTTGGATACGGGTATGTGTCCGACACTGGTATGTTCAATTTTTTCTAAGTTTTCCATGTATTTGGAGGGTCATCCCCATACCCATGTCCGGATATGTGTCGGACACGAGTGTCGGACACGGGTACTTCAAGAAAAATAAAGAGTCGGAGCAACATAGCCAAGTCCTATTGACTTATTCCGTTGACGAATGCCTGTTTCAAATTGTACTCTACTAGAATTACCTTTGAGATTGTTGATTGTTGTAGTATTTTTAACATGAAGATTGTCTTTTCAGGTCCAAAGACGGTGAAACTTTTTACAAACAAGGAACATATGGGGTTTAGGTAATGTCGAAGGAATTATTACATTCTCGCAATTTGTCTATTAAAGCACTTAACGTTTCACTGAGGATGTTTCATTTTACTTAATGCAGTGATGTCAGTGACTTCCCTCCAAGTGACACTGCTGTTTTTTCCCCTGATAATCTAAAGGTAGCTCTTTTTTGTCTGTCTTTCCATATGTCGGGAAACTACTCTGTAATAAGGGTATTTTGAGAAACCATTTTGAACTGATAAATCTCATAACATTCACTCTCTCTCTTCCTTTTTGCAGGGGAAACCAGTAGTCTTGAAGTATGTCAAGTTTCAGAATGTTCGTAGGTACGTTTATAGTTTGTGTACTGATGTGCTCCGTCTAGTCTTTATCATAACATTAAGTAAAATAATGTTAATTTTACTTCATGTTTACCAGCTTGACAATATTTATTGAAGACAATCAGTCGGGTTCTGAAATCACAAAAGTTCAGAAGATTGCTTTATATGGATCAACGTACGTTTTTAATAATTATAATTCCTAGTTCTCTACATTATTTTATGTCATTTGCTACACTTTCAATATATCCAGACTTCACCGATAAATTTTAATTTCCTAGTTCCTTCTTACCATACAGGAGATATGTTTATGATTTACATGTTGTTCAAGGCATGAACTTATGATTTAGTCATTTGTGAACTCATTTTCGAAGTCCTGTGATGCTTAATACTTATTAGTAGTAAGGAAAAAGAGTAATTCTTGTGTACCAAATTGCCTTTCTCATACCCAAGTTTTCAAAACTCTGAAACTACTTGAACCAAGAGCTTGTTTGCATTACCTAAAACTAGCAAGCAAAGCGGAGCATAGCATAATTTGTTATAGCATATACTGTCTCTTTTGCTTATTAGCAACTAGCTTTGGTTTTTTTTTTGTCCATATGTAACTACGAGTTTCTAGATCACTTAGAAGCAAGGAATCTACCTCCGTGAGGATTTGTTCGCTTCATTGCTTTTGTTGGCTATTACTATTATACTCGGACTCGGGTGTGAGTGTCGGATACGGGTATATGTCCGACACGGGTATGTTCAATTTTTTCTAAGATTTCCATGTATTTGGAAGGTCCTTGGAGGGTCATATCCTCATACCCATGTCCGGATATGCATCGGACACGGGTATTTCAAGAAAAGTGAAGAGTTTGAGCAACATAGGGCTATTATGTTAGTTAATTGGGTTTATACATCTTTCCAGTTAGTTCTTGGTCTAGGCTTTGGGTTCTAATTCTTAAAAGACTTTACCGTGTTCTCATCTTTAACGCAATTTTATGAATGACATACTTTACCTTCAGCATTAAGAATACTATGTGGCTGGAGTAGGCTTAACATAAAATGTTGAATCCCCATTTGAACACAAGTTTGTTGCAAGTGGATGCCATGTCAAGGTTATTTGTTAACTTTTAATATATATTTCCATGCATTTCCTGCATGAAGAAACAATAAGGGTTTATATTTGATACACTGTCAGTGTATAGTTATATGCACTGACAGTAAATCCTACGGTGACACCTCATTAAAAAATAAATCCTAAACCCTAAACCTAAATTTTAAACCTTAAACCTAATTTTTAACAGGTGGCATCATGTGATGCACACTGTCAGTGTATAGCTATGTTACTCGGACTCGGGTGTGCGTGTCGGGCACGGGTATGTGTCCGACACGGGTATGTTTGAATTTATTCTAAGTTTTTTCATGTATTTGGAGGGTTCTTGGAGGATCATATCCTCATACCCATGTCTGAATATGTGTCGGACACGGGTACTTCAAGAAAAATGAAGAGTCGGAGCAACACTGGTGTATAGATTTATACACTGACAGTGCATCAAATATAAATCCATATTATTTATACCTACCAAGTTCATTTCATCATGCCAACTTTTAGCCCTAAAGGAGTATCACTAGTTGTGTAATTTTCAATCCTTGCTAGTTTCCCCGATATTTTATTGCTGGTTAACGATATAAATTTATCATCAATGCACAACATAATGATTGGCATAGGGATTAGATTATAGAACAAAACAACAAGTGTAATGAACTGTTTTCCCCTTATATGATTGTAATGCAGGGTAGAAACGACGGACATGAAGGGATTGAAGAAGATTGAGGATCATTGACCCTAAAAGGAAGCTGAAGGAAAAGCAAGAACATGGATGAACCCTTATTTTCCTTTTCTTCTTTTAGTTTTGATCACTAAATTACTTTGATAACAAAAAATAGAGCACCTGAATTCTGGAAAAAATGTTCTATTTATGTGACAGCATCATCGGCTGTTACATCGAATTGTTGTTGAACTCGTCCGGTTCATCCGATTGTTTTTTCATTGCGACAGCATCATCGGCTGTTACATCGAATTGTTGTTGAACTCGTCCGGTTCATCCGATTGTTTTTTCATAGGATTTTTTTTTGGAATTGTACATGTTGGTCATTGCATGCAACTTAGGAGTGAAGTTCACTATGTTGCTGTTGAGATAGCTGGAGTTTATATCTATGTTGCTTTGACTCTTCATTTTTCTTGAAATACTCGTGTCCGACGCATATTTAGACATGGGTATGAGGATATGACCTTTCAAATATATGAAAATCTTGGAAAATATTGAACATATCCATGTCCGACAGTTACACCTGAGTCCGATTAACATAGGTTTATATGAGGATAATGGTGTTAATTTCTTACAGTACTTCTCTTTTTCTTTCAATGCTAGAAATTTATAGCACCACAAGGCGCTGGGAATTATGCAATTTCTCCTTTGTTTCTCTTGAATTTTTTTTGCTACTGTTGCAGTCAAAATTGACTAAATCAGTAACTTTCTACATGCTTAATTAAGCACTTTCTTGTATCACACGATCCATTGCAAAATCAACTAAAAGAGTCATCTTCTCTTAAAGCTAGCGAATTCTAAATAAAACTTATGTTTTTTTTTTTTTTTTTTTTTTTTTTTTTTTTTAAGTTTTTTCATATATTTGAAAAATTATAATCTATATTCATGTCCGAATGTGTCGGATACAAGTGACGGATATGGAACGGATATTTTAAAAAAAAAATGAAAAAATAAAATTTTTAATTATACTTTCCTTGTGAGCTATAATTTACATGTTCCTAAAAAGGAGGACATTTTCATGCATTTTGCAATTAAGTATGAAAGCATTTAAAGTCACCCCAAAATTCTTGTAGAAAATTTACGTTCATATATAACCAAAAGATGTTATAACTAGGAGCTACATATATGCAAGACATGGCAGAAATGTTCTATAAAAACAAATTGTTCTAGAACGAATTCTATGACTATTGATGAATCTAAAAATTACTTAGTCAATGTAACAAAAAGAAAAAATGCTATGTATTTCATGAAGCAGAAGCCCTTTGCTTTCGAAGCTGCTTGCGTAACGGTTTTAATGTAACCGAAATTAAGATACTCGCATCACATTTTATCCGTTACGTAATATCCGCGATATTATCAAATTCATGTCTGCGACAACTGTGACGCGTTACGTAACATTCGCGACACCAAGACTGGAACCTGCTTGTCAACATGAATACACTTAACAATCCAACCAATCGGCCAAGATAGAGCAGCAATGCCAATGCAAGCCTCCCATTGTTCCCAATCCAACCTCTCAGTGTTTGCAAACCTCTGAAGAAACTCCACCATTACTGCTTGTAGAATCAAGGTAACTCCAATAATTGCCAAAAACAACTTGTTCTTATATATCCCCTTGAATATGTTCTTCTTTTCCAGATTTCTTGCATTAAACTCGTTAAAGATTTGACAGTGAGCAAATGTATTGAATATCAGGGTTTCTTTAACCTTCTCAGACACACCGAAAATGGGTTTAGCTTTACATCAGTAGGATAGCTATCTGATAGAGGGCTTGAGCAATGAGGTTCCTCCACATAACTTTGGTTATAATTAGTTATGTTGCTTCGACTCTTCGTTTTTTTTGAAGCATTCGTGTCCGACAGCAGTATCCGACGCATATAAGGACATAGGTATGGGGATTTGATCTTCCAAGGACTCTCAAAATACATGAAAATCTTGGAAAAAATTGAACATACCCGTATCGGATACGTACCCGTGCCCGATACTCACAACCGAGTCCAAGTAACATAAGTTATAAGTGGCTCAGTTCTACCCACAGGTGGCTTGTCCATGAGATCGTTGGTAGGTTTCTTAGTAGCCAATGCTAGTGCCCCCAAAGTGTCTATTATGAGGTTCACCCACAATCTATGTTACTCGGATTTGGGTGTGAGTGTCGGGCATGGGTATGTTCAATTTTTTCCAAGATTTTCATGTATTTTGAGGGTTCTTGGAAGATCATATCCCATGTCTAGATATGCATCGAAAATAGGTGTCGGACACGGATACTTCAAAAAAAATGAAGAATCGGAGCTAACATAGCCCACAATAGCTGGACTGCAGTTAGTGGGACTTCTCCAGAAGATACAGTTGCAATAAAGTTGATCACCATGGCAGCAACATTCATTGTGAGCTGAAATTGAATAAACTTTTGGATGTTGTTGTAGACACATCGACCCCACCTCAAAACTGTTGCCACAGAGGTGAAGTTATCTACGTTGCTCCGAATTTTTATTTTTCTTGAAATATCCATTTCCGACGCATATCCGAACATGGATATGGAGATATAACCCTCCAAAAACTCTCCAAATACATGAAAAAACTTTAAAAAAATTGAACATACCTGTGTCGACACATACCTGTATCCGACACTCACACCCAAATCCGAGTAACATAAGAAGTTATGGTCCAGAATGACAATATCTGAGCTTTCCTTTGCTACTTCAGTTCTTTGAAAGCCCAATATCTGCTTCTTTTAAAGCAGAAGCATCATTTGTACCATCTCCAGTAACTACTACTACATGGCCCTTCTGCTTCAAGCTCTTTACCATTAAAAATTTGTCAAAAGGTGATGATCTTGCCATTACTCGGATAATTTCAATCTTTTGCAGTCTTTCTTCAAGTGAGTAATTTCTAAATTGTATCAGAATCGAGAATTCCACATTCAAAAGCTATGGCCCTTGCGGTATGAATGTTGTCTCCAGTGATCATTTTGATGCTTACTTCTGCTTTTTTGCAAGATTCTATGTACTGCTTCTCTGATACCTGGCCGACATGGATCGATCCTTCAGGCCAACAAGGCTCAACCAGGTCAGTCCTGGTTCTTCAAGCTTCGTATGAATTTGTTCATTTCCAACTGTTACATTTGCATGTGCGAGGGAAATACATCTCAGGCTTCTAGCTGCCATACTCTCAATAATCTTTCCAATGTGAGCTCTTTCGTCGTCATCTACGTTGCATGGATACGGGTACCGTACCGATACCCGATACGGATACGGGTACGAGATACGATAATTTTTAAAAAATTAGGGTACGAGTACGTTAATATTATATAAATATTTTTATAAGAAACTGAAATTTTACATGATAAAATATGACACAACATAATATAAAAGATAAAACACACAAATTTCAACATGACAACATCTCAAAATAAGAAACTACAATACTTAAATTGTTCAACATGACAACATCTAAACATGACTATAAAAATCAAACTCTAACTGTGTTTATCTCATTATTTCCTTACCCATCTTCAGTGAAAAGAACAGCCTCCAAATATGTCTTAGAGCATGATAATGCTATCGATAATGAAAAGAGGGGAAGGAAAATATGCTTTAGGACATTAAAATGCTGAATTTTAGTGTAAATTTTAGCCAAGCCGTACCCATTCTTAAATTTTAAAAAAAAAATTGGTATGTACCCGGTACGCACCCAGCTATACCCGATGCAAATCCGTACCCGGTACGTACCAGGTACGGGTACTCTTGTAAGTGAGCCGTACCCATGCTTCAGAGGTCGTCATTCATGGCCTTTGATATCCCTTTTTTGTCATAATAATATGAACACATGGCTAGTATCATTTCAGCCTATGTTGCTCATACTCTTCATTTTTCTTGAAGTATCCGTGTTCGACACCCTTGTCCGAAGCATATCCGGACATGGGTATGAGGATATGATTCTCAAAAAACCCTCCAAATACATGGAAAAACTTAGAAAAAATTGAACATATCCGTGTCGGACACATACCCGTATCCGACACTCACACCCGAGTCTGATTAACATAGATCATTTCAGCTTATGTTGCTCCGACTCTTCATTTTTCTTGAAATATTCGTGTCCGACGCATATCCAGACATGGGTACGAGGATATGACCTTCTAAGGACTCTCCAAATATATGAAAAACTTAGAAAAAATTGAATATATTCGTGTCAGGCACATACTCGTATCTGACACTCGCATCCGAATCCGAATAACATAGATTTCAGCAACTCCCCTCTAGTGAGTTGCTAGCAGCACTCTCGTTGCTTCTCCTTATCAGAACTCTGCTTCTCTTTTACTCTGAATTGAAGGCCTAAACATGGATTATTTCACAACTTTGTTTTGGTTCATCAATTTTCAATCCCAAATCATGTATAAAATTAGTTCACTGTTATGCCTCATATGGCTCTAGCCCAATTAGGATTAAATGGACTTATCTTCTTGGGTTGCTACTTGCTTGCCTTTTTTTAACTCTATTCCAATTGCTTATAAAAATAGATTTCGTTTTTTACACATTAACAATAATTTTTTTTAATTTTACAAATAGAGTTAAGAATCTGTCACATATTTTAATTTTTTAATATATCATATGGGATATGTATCACGCTATTAATCCTGCTTGTAAAATCTAAAAACTCGTCCACTAATGATAGATGAGATAATTTTTCACAAATATTTATTCTGATGATTTGGAAATTTGTATGATCCATTTAGTCTAAAATCATTAATCACTTTCTTTTTCAAAGGGATAGTGCTAGAGGCACTAAAGTTTTGCATTATTTATTCATATGTTGTTCTATTTTTTTTTTTTTTTAATTTAAGTGAACAATTTTAATGAGTATATTAGGTAAGTACATATAATTTTTTGCTTTTAGAACTAAATTCATATGGATGGGCGAAAAAAAAGAGAGCTAAATTCATATGAATCATGATTATTAAGAAATTATTCAAGACTCTTGAATGGAAAAAAGAACCTTTTACAAAATGGTTTCTTTTGTCATAAAATTAATTATAAAATATCACTGAAAACAAATAATCTATTCTCAAGTTTGATTTCTACATAATCTTACTAGCTAATTGGCCTCGAATTATATATTATTATTATTCTATAATTATATCAAAATTACATCATTGAATTTCCATTTCCTTTATCATATTCTCTGGTAATAATCAAATTTTATGGATTCATTACTATATATATTAAGTTTTTTTTTGGCAGGAGAAATTATAACTTGATTATCAAGCAGCTGCCAACATCATCCTCACGAATTCCTCATAATTAACTTGACCATCTCCATCCAAATCAGCCTCTCTAATCATCTGCTCTAACTCTTCATCTGTCACCTTCTCTCCTATGTTGATCATCACGAGCCTCAGCTGCAATTACATAATTATTCCAAACAAATTAGCATATAAGAAAAAATAAATTTCTTACACCTGTCAATTTTGAACACGATATGAAAGCATGACACATTTAATAAACATGATACGACAAGTTTAAAACACGTATCATATCTGTGTTTAGGATTTTAACACATTTAATAATTTGTGTTGTGTTTATATTAATATGGTTGACAAAAAAAAAAAAAAAAAAACACGAGAGATACGACACACATATATAAATTACCAAATTTAAGAAAAATTCAATACAATGATATATATCTATTTTCAAGGTTATACGCTCATGGGCCGAGCCGATCTATGGTCTAGAATTTTTTTTTACTTATCCAAGCTCATTTCGGGCTGAGCAGAAAGCTCATTTCATTGTTCAAAAAAATTAAAAAATTATTTTTATATTAATATATATATTATAATTAAATTTAAATAAAAAATATTTTTTATTAATGAATAGTAATTCGGACCTGACCGGCCCGAATTACCAAAATCTTTACCTAGACCTAACTCAACTCGAATCGGACAAGTAGCCTAACCCATGAGCAGGTCTAGGTTATAGTACTTAATTAGAAGAATTGATCAACCTCATTAGGTGATATGTAGCCATCTTGATCCTTGTCAAATACCCTGAAAGCTTCTTTGAGTTCATCTTCTGCTTCTGCTTCCTGTTAGCAAATTAGTGCAATGGAAAAATTCACATAATAGTCAGTCTTTTCTTGCTGATAAAAAAATGGAGTATATATATATATATTATAAAGCTGGTAACCCACAAATACATTACCTTCATTTTTCTTGCCATGAGATTCAAGAATTCCCCAAATTCTATAGTTCCATTACCATCAGTATCAACTTCATTGATCATGTTTTGCAGCTCTTCTTCTGTTGGATTCTGATCCAATGACTTGATTGCAATAGCTAGTTCTTCCATGGTTATGCACCCTATAAAATAATTAATTAACAATGATCAGTCTATAACCATAAGTAAACAAATTAGCTTAAGGGTGCTATTTTCATTGTCTAATTATTGGTTTAAGTTTCTATTTCAAAAACATGGTGGAATATTAACAGTTGTAGCTAAAGTTCGATTGGGAAAATATCTGTAGAGTAATAAAAATAATAAAGAAGAAACAACGAGAAAAAAAATCAAAACACAAGAATTTATGTGGTTTAAAAAATTGTGTTTATGTTCACAGAACTGCAAAGATTTTCTCGAAGAGAAATATTATATGTGGCAATTGTTACAGGGTTTTTTCAAAACCCTAAATTATCCCCTAAAACCGGGCAAAAAAACAAAGCTATCGGTCCTCACCACCACTCCATGGAGTAAGTCTCCTAAAAAAACTCATCTCAAATTCATAACAATCTTTATCGGATTAAATCATCAATCCGGATTACTTACATAAACAAAAAAAACCAGACTTCATATAGAAAACCGAACAATATCATGTTAGAATCAGATAAAGAAGAAATAACGAAAAAAAAATCAAGAATTTATGTGGTTCGATCGGCAAATTGTGCTTATGTCGGTCCTCACCTCCACTCCACGGAGTAAGTGTTTTAAAAAACTCATTTCAAATTCATAACAATCTTTATTGGATCAAATCATCAATCCGAATTACTCACATAAAAAAAAAAAAAACAGATTTCATATAGAAAACCCAATAATATCACGTTATATATTTAAGAAAGATAGAGAAGAAACTTTACCATCACCATCTTTGTCAAAGAGACAAAAGGCTTCTTGAAACTCAGCAATCTGTTCTTCAGACATGACTTCTCCCATGTTTGCTGATTTAATGTGAAAAAATCCAGCAGAAATATTTAAGAGAAATTAAGGAAGAGAAAAAAAAAAAAAACAGTGAAGAATGCTGGGATAGCACTCTCAATCTTCAAAAGCTAGTACTTATATTGAATCTCAAGACTTTTTGGTAAAAGTTGTCCTTTGTTTAAGTTAAGAAAAAAAAAAAAAAAAAGCATTTTATAGTCAAAAAATGGTGATGATCAGAAGAATTGTAATAAGTGAACTTTCTGGTAAGTTGTGTTTTGGCTTTTAATTTCAAAGTCCATTTCTTCAAAAGTCTTGTTATTGATTTTTGGGTTGAATTCAATGCCATTTTCCATGAGAATTTTCTAAAGGATTTTGGTCTTCTAGTCTATATTACTCGGATTTTTCATTTTTTTAAAATTATTCGTGTTCGATATTTATATTTGACACATATTCGAACATGAATATAGAATGATATGAAAATATGATCTTCCAAATATATGAAATTTTTTTAAATAAATTAAATATACACATATCAAACACATATTTATATCTGACATTTATTTCCGAATTCGAAGAACATAGTTTGCAGCTGCCTAGCTGATAATGACTTTGTAAATATTTTTCCATTAATAATATTTGACTATAGACTTTGGACATTATAAATTAATTTTCCATGCATGCATAGATATTTTAGCTGGACTGAGTTGCAAGTCAGACCAGCTTTCAAACTTGTTAGACGAAAGTTAAATCAAATTGCCTTTTATGAAATATTCTTCCAGCATTTAATGTAAAAGTACTAGCTTTAATTTTCTAATTTTGAATTCATTGAATCAGTGGCGGGGCTTGGTGGGAGCAGGGGGGCCTTGGCCCCTCAAGAATTTTGAATTTTTTTTAGTATATATGTATTTATATATTAAATTAAATTAAATTAATCCTCTCAAAATAAATTTTATATTTATTTAGTTTTTAATTTTTGTTTACAACTTAATTTTATGTATTATAATTTTAAAAAGTTAAAATTACGTTGTTATTTATTTTTTTATTTTATCCACAAATTATTATTCAAAACTCTTCAAATTAATTGAGTTGTTATAAATATTAAGTCACAATCATGCGAACTTAAATTAACTTTCTAAATGTTAATTTTCTCACCAAAATTTCAATAAAATATTGTAAACTGTAAAGTCGAATTTTTCCTTATATTGTAAACTATAAAATCAGATTTTTTCTTTTTACTCCATGTTGCCGTTACCTCCTATAGCTTTTCTTCTTGTATTCTTCAGCTCCAAATTCAATTAATTTTGTTTGTAACTTGGTACTTGTCATTTGAGTCATCAAGTTTAAAAATTAAGATCATACTACAACTCCCAAAAATCTCATTCTATTAGTTAGTAGTTGTGCTAACTTTTATCTTTATTTTTTTTTTAATTTTTATTATAAATCTATTTGTTTTTTCTGTCACTGTCAACTTCCTTACAAAGCAAAAATAACAAGATTCTTGTTAAGATTGTTATTTTATTTTTTAAAATATACGTTTATATAATCTTGTTTTTATATGCATGGATAATGTTAAAACTTTTGTGATTAGTCAAAAATTTGATATATATTTTTGTTAATTTTTATTATAGTACAATATTTTATTGATTTACTTTACCTATTTATGGTATACCTCAAATAAAATATATATAAATTTAGTCTTTTAATTGGCTCTCCCAAAATCAAATGTCAAGATCCGTCACTGTATTAAATTCAAAAATTTTAATTCTGAAAAACTAAAGTATAGTATAATAATTAAGTATATTCACTAAACCAAATTGTCTTTATTAGCATTTGACCAATTCCTAATGTATCATTATTAATTATGGGTAAGAGTAATTTAAGGTACATTCATGCTATGCATGTGTTAAAATTTTAAAATGAATGTAACTCCATTTTGATTCAATTGAATTTCTAATTTTTAATTTAAGATCATTATAACAATTATATATATTTGTCATTATTTTTTTAGAAAATTTTATTATGAAATTTAATTTAGTGTTACTTAAATAATTGCAATGAAGCGCGGCTGTAATTAGACATGTTCAAAAGTCATCATGCTATTCGTTTGGTCTGAAAGGTTCGGCTTAAACTGGATTGAGTTTGGAATAAACTATTTTAAATTCGGGTCGACCCGATTTGACATGAATTATTATTTAATAAATAAAAATAATTTTTATTTAAATTTAATTACAAAAAATATAATTTTTTAATATAATTTTTTTAATATTTTAATTTATTTTAAACAAGAAAACGGATTTTTCGATTCCGCCAAGTCGGGCCGGACCTTAGAAAAGTAAATTTTTTGCTATCTAAGTCTGATCCGATTCGGTTCATAGACAATTCTAATTATAATAGAAGTATATAAAAAATGGAGGATTTTAACTCTGAGAATTTACCTAAATCAAATTATAGAATTTTTTCTTTTTCTTTTTTGGCTTAATGAGATGAATTGAATTCATACTAATTACATTCAGCCAAACCCTCTTAGTACCCAATTGGGCAAGTGGCAGATATAGACATGAAATATAGGCTCATTACTTCTCAATTCTCCCCATATATACATGTTGTGAATTTGCCCTTAATTTTTTTTTACTTTTGATAATCAGCCAACTCCAAATTAAAGTTCTTAATTATGTCAACATTTTTTCAAAAATAGTGTTATACTAATATTTATAGTTGAAGAGGAATTTTTTTTTTTAAAAAATCCATGCATAACCCCAGGGGATATTAACCAGCTAGCTTCGTGTAACAAGTAAAGAAAAATACTGATAAAGTAAATGGTGAATTTGAAGTCTAAAATCAAATAAAATATAAGAGATTAGTGTTAATTAAAAAATTTTGCATGAAAAGTTATTCCATTTGAATCGTTACACATATTTTTATTTATTATTTTGATGTCTTTTTCAACACTTTATTGAATCTTTCATGGGAAAATTAATATATAAAGATTATCTGATAAATTCATCGACAAATTTAATAAAATGAAAATCCCTAAACATTTATCAATTTTTTAATCCATTTGTGAAATTTAAAAAATCGACTGATGATATATAAAAAACCTACTCAAAATATATTAATATCAAAACAGACCGCCACACGAATGGGTTAGAAACATTATGAATGGAGTTATAATTTTGGCTTAATTAATTAGAATTGTCATTTTCTTGAGATTTATTCAACTTTTTTTTTTTTTATGCTTTTGATTTGATCATTGGTTTGTTCTTGTAAGAAACTTCAACATGTTGATTGAATTGAAGGGGCAGTGGTTGAGGAACTGACTAATTAAAACAGAAGGCTGGATTGGATGGAACTTTGTAATCCAATGACAAATAATTATGGATTTATTTATTTTTTTGACCAATATGTATTCATTTGCTTACATCAATTAATTTTTCAAACTTCTGAAATAATTCAAGTTCATTGCAATCTTTTTATGGAGTTAAAACTTTTATATCTTGACTATTTTTTTCAAAGGATTCAAATTTATTTATATATTTGAGATTATTAGATTTCAGATGTTGACAAAGATTTAAATTTATTTATAATATATTATATATCATTTGACTATATATATATATATATATAAAACATGTTCAAAAATCAGATTATTCGTTCGATCGGATGGAACCAGTTGATTCGAGCCGGACTTTGGATAAAGTTTTAATATATATTACCATTAATTATGTTATAATATAATTATTAGATTAGATGTGATCTTAAAAGTAATTTGGACTGAGACTATGGACCAAGCCGTACAATTTCAGAAGAGAATAGGTGGACTTCATTTAATTCATAACTGTATATAGGTTGTCTGCTTAGTTATAAACTTTGCATTTTATTTTTCAAACTTGTGATGAACACGGCATCTCGAGACAAATTTTTCTGTTCATAAACCATCAATTTTAACATTTTTATACTTTTGATATTTTAAATGCAAGTAAATCTAACAAATATTTTGACGATTCATGCCAAAACACTTATTCGGATTTGAAAATAAGTGTCGGTTATAGGTATATATCTGATACAAGTATGTTTGATTTTTTTAATTTTTTTATATATATTTAGATAATTATATCTCATATTATGTTCGAATATATGTGAATACAAATATCTAATACGAATATTTAATTTAAGAAAAATGAAGAATTTTTCTATACCACATTTGATGAGATTGGCTAAAGTTTTAGTTTTACAATTCTAAAGCTTTCTAGAAACTATTCCCATGAGCTTGGACTTGATTGAAGGCTTGTTTGACATTTCTCTTAATTTTTGGTTATTCTTTATACAAGTTCTTTTTCCAGGAAAATTAAACAAAATACTAGAATTAATGATGAATTATAAAAAGTCTAAACATTCTTATACAGAGAAAAAGTTTTCATGAAATCTTGGTTGAAAGTAGATCTGTTAATGGGTAAGACTGCGGTTCGTATTTTTTTATTTTTCTTTACCCAGACCTGGTTTTGGGTTGGTTCGGACCGGTTTATCGGCTCATATTTATTGTTCACATATATTAAAAAATTATTTTTTATTTATTTTTATATATTTTATAATTAAATTTAAAAAATAATATTTTTTATTATGTGAACAGTGATCAGGGTTGAACCGGATCAATCCGAATCACTAAAATACATATTCAAATCCAATTTAATACTGACCAAGCTTGTCGGGCCGGACAGACTGTCCGATCCTCGAACAGTTCTAGTTAAAAGCAATTGCATCTTAAATTAGATATTGGTGGGTTGCCAAGAAATTTGAATGGTAGCCATGCCTTGCCAATTGCCATCTTGATGCCAAGCCGGTACTTAAAAGAAAGAGGAACAAAAGGGTCACATCAATTTCCTACATAATTTAAAGCAGAAATCATGAAATCTAAATTTTCATAATCTGACCCTTGTCCAGAAATGAAAACAAGCTTCTATGTTAGTCAAGACAAATGAAAGGCGATGAATCAATATAAGAAAACAGGGAAATGCCTGCTACAGAAAAGAGATACAATATTTTTCAATGTATTGAACGAAGAGATTTTAGTTATAATTTCGATCAAAAATTCTTTAGGTTTTTTTCGAGTTTAATCTTTTTTTTTTTTTTTAAAGACGTATTCTCTCAGATGAGATTCCATCATGAGAATAGGAGAAAGAGTTTCAAATATTAAGATTTGAATTTTAGACATGCCAAATATATTTTTTAAAGATAATTTCATGAATCCAGCGAATTAAACTCTTGGTTCAATTAATTCGATGCTTTTTAGGTCAAATATTTTGATGGCTTTTCATGATTGGCTGTTTCCAGAATTTTGGCAATTTGGATATTCCCTAATCAATGTCAAATTTCAACAAGTTTTGAAGAAAATTCAAAGATCAAGCCAACTTGCCTGCATGGCCGGCCTCAGGGCCTAATATCAATACAAGTAAATAAACAACAAATCCAGACAAAAGCATACAAAAAAAGGCTATAAACTCACTAAATTTCTTCTCAATTTAGACTTCATATTAATAACTTTATACTTGATATTCCACACCCAAAATTGATATCAAGAAATTAACATCAATTCCTCTTTTGTTCAATCAATGGAGTTGCCTTCCAACCTTTTACCTGATGAAGCCAGCCCTGAGTGGATGAACAAAGGAGACAATGCATGGCAGCTAACGGCGGCAACTTTGGTCGGCCTTCAGACAATCCCTGGCCTTGTGATCCTCTATGGAAGCATGGTGAAAAAGAAATGGGCTATAAACTCGGCTTTCATGGCCTTTTATGCCTTCGCAATGGTTCTTATATGTTGGGTTGGGTGGGGTTTCCGCATGTCATTTGGTGAAAAACTTGTGTTTTTCTTAGGCAAACCGGGTGTTGCATTAGACGAGAAATTCTTGCTTGGGAAGGCATTTCTGGGTTATTTTCCTACGGCCACAATGGTGTTTTTTCAATCAGTTTTCGCAGCAATCACATTGGTTTTGATTGCCGGATCACTTTTAGGGAGAATGAATTTTCGTGCATGGATATTGTTTGTACCGTTGTGGTTTACATTTTCTTATACGATTTCAGCTTTTAGCATTTGGTGTCCATCAGGATGGTTGGCAAAGCTAGGTGTTATAGATTTCGCCGGCGGATTTGTTATTCACCTTTCAGCTGGAGTTGCTGGTTTCACTGCAGCATTTTGGGTAAGCACTAAGTATCAGGATTTAAATTACGGTCCTAGATGTGTTTTTGATCGCGTTATATTTATTACGGTTGTGGATATAGTGGATGTTATCACGGTAAATATCGACAGCGAAAAGAGTTCAAATTACAAAATAATGAACCTAACTAGAGGTGTCCATGGGCCGGGCCAAGCCTTTGTATGGTAGCAACACTATATATACTTGTCCAAGCTCGGCCTGACCTGAAATATGAGCCGTAAATTTTTTTCAAATCCGTCCATATTTATAAATAGATAGTACAAGCCCGTTTAGATCTGCCAAAAAATTTTTTTCTAAATTTTTATTTATTTATTTAATCTTTAATAGTTTTTTATTTTTTTATTAGGTTTTTAAACATGAATAACTTAACATATTTTTTAATGTTTACAATATAATATTATATATATTTAATCTTTATATGACATAAATTATATAATATATATATATAAATAAAATATTATTTAATTCAAAAATAGGTCGGGCCGGGCTCGGGTTTTGAATGTTAGAGCCAAGGCTTATTTTTTTGTCCAAACCTATTTTTCAAGCCTAATATTTTTATCCTAACACTCTCAAATACCAGGCGAACCTTCGATTTTGGACAAATAACTCGATCTTTGGACAAATTTAAACGTAACGTAACGTTGCGACCGCTATTAAATACCTGGTAAGCACCAATGTAACAATCTGTAAAAAGTTGGCTTCTAAAAGTCCATTAAATCCAATATCGGTTAAGGAGAAATTTGGCTCAAAATAACATATTCAATGTAAAGTTATACTTAAATTTTAGCTTATGATTTTCTTTCAGGTTGGCCCTAGGGCAGAGAAAGACAGGCACAATTTCCCTCCAAACAATGTAATTTTGATGCTTGCAGGAGCAGGATTGCTGTGGATGGGATGGAGTGGGTTCAATGGTGGAGCTCCATTTGCAGCCAGCACTATTTCAGCTTTAGCCATCCTTAACACTCACGTTTGCACAGCTACAAGCCTGTTGACTTGGCTCCTCCTTGACAGCTTTTTCTTTGGGAAGCCCTCAGTACTTGGTGCCATTCAAGGAATGATTACTGGTTTGGTTTGCATCACTCCGGCTGCAGGTATCAAAATCACCTAATTAGTTTCTTTGCTTTAGGGAGATAAAAAAATGAGTTTGTAAATTGATCTCTGAATTATATATTTTTTAATGATTTGGTGTTTAAAGGAAAAAAATCACAATCAGGTACGTGAATTTATATTTCTTCAGTATATTACTCCTAATAGATTAATGTTGTTACATAAAATACTAACGTAGTATGGTTGACCAATACCTATGAAGCACAGACACTTCTGTCAGGGAGTGTCCAAGTGTCAGACACGGCTTTGATACTGCAGAATACGTGTTGGACACATCAAAAAAATAAAAATAAAAATAAAATCAGACACGATCAAAACATGGTCAAGACACAGCTGGAAACGTCCGGACACGCGAAAAAAGTTTTTTTTTTTTGTATTTTTCTCTCAAATATGGAATCAGCAATAAGGAATTTGGTTCTAATGGATTTTTAAAGTTCAAAATTTTAAATTTAAAAATAATTTTAAAAAAGCTATTTTTCCGGTAATATCTAATTGAAAAATATCAATTTCATATTTTTATTGTATATTATTATATAAAAATATTTTTTATTGTCATGTTCTGCTGTACTCGTGTCCTAATTTTTTATAAATTCTTGTGTCGCCATTTTCGTATCATACCCGTATTGCGTGTCTGTATCCGTGCTTCCTAGACCAATACTAAGCCGCCAAGTCAACTTGGCTTACATATTAACCCATTAACCCAATTGTGATTTTTTTTAGATACCAAATCGTTAAAAAGTATATAGCTCGAAAGCCAATTTACATACAAACCCTAAAAAAATAGTAATAACAATAAAATAATTTATACTTACAAAACTATATGACATTTTTATCAGGTGTAGTCCAGTGCTGGGCAGCTATCCTAATGGGAATAATCTCAGGAAGTATTCCATGGTACACAATGATGGTTCTCCATAACAAGGTTAAGCTACTGAATTTTGTTGATGACCCCATGGCCATCTTCCACACCCACGCCATCGCCGGCGGCCTTGGCGGCGTTCTTACCGGCTTCTTCGCCGTCCCAAAACTCTGCCGTCTTTTCTACTTGGTGCCGGACTGGGAAAAATACATCGGCCACCCCAAGGTAACTTTTTTTTTTTTAATAAATAATAAAATTTAAATAAAAATTATATAATTTAAAATTTTAAAAAATAAAGGTTTAATAATTTTACCATATAATTTTTATCCCATGGTGGTAGAAGTGTTCATGGGCCGAGCCAGGCCTATGTATGGTATCAACACCACATTTGCTTGCCCAAGTCACGGTGGCAATTTTTCAATCTTTATTTATTATTACTTTTTTAAATTTATAAAATAATAAAAATTATATAATTTTTAATTTTAAAAAATAAAAATAAAAATATAACAATTTACCAAAAATTAAAAAATTATATTCGTAATTAGACCTGTTCATGGATCGGGCCGCGACCTGAAATTTTTTCCCTTGCCCGAGCCCATTTCGAATCGTGCGGACCCGAAAGCCCATTTCACTATTAAAAATATATTTTTATATATTTTATAATTTTTTGAATTTTGTTATTTAATTTGTTTTAAATTAAAAATTATATAATTTTTATTTAAAATTTATTATTTAATAAAATTACAAAAACACTTGTCCAAGCCCGGACTAATACGACACTCTGGTTGACCTTTCTTCCGGAGGTCCATTTATTACGAATACAAGTTGAAAGAATTCGATTGACATTACGGATAGACCTACTCATGGGCTGGGCAGCCCGTCTGGCCAGGCCTGGATCACTATTTATATATTAAAATAATTAAATTCAGGCCCGCGAGTCGGGCCTTAGCAAGAAAATTGAAAAATTTCAAGGTCGGGGCCCGACACATGAGCAGGCCTAATTACGAATATAATTTTTTAATTTTTGGTAAATTTTTAAATTTTTATTTTTTATTTTTTAAAATTAAAAATTATATAATTTTTATAATTTTATAAAATTAAAAAATTAAAAAATAAATAAATAAAGGTTGAAAAATTACCACCGTGGCTTGGGCAAGCAAATGTGGTGTTGATACCATACATGAGCCCAGCCCAGCCCAGCCCATGGACACTTTTACCACCATGGATAAAAATTATATATTAAAATTATTAAATCTTTATTTTTTAAAATTTAAAATTATATAATTTTTATTTAAATTTTATTATTTATTAAAAGAATTAAAAAAAAAAAGAAAGTTACCTTCGGAAATCGCCACCGTGGGTGGCGATTTTCCAATGGAAAAAATGCAAAATTTGAAAATTTTAGTTGAAAAATCGCCATGGTCCATGACGATTTCCCAACTGGTATTTAAAAAAAAATTAAAAATTTCAGTTGGGAAATCGCCATGGGCCATGGCGATTTCCCAACTGATTTAAAAAAAGTTGATTTTGAGAATTAATCTGAAAAGAATGGTATTTTGATAAATAATTTTTTTTAGCTATATTTTGATTAAAAAAACCGTGAATTTGAAGTCTAAAATCAAATAAAAATATAAGAGATTAGTGTTAATTAAAAATTTTGCATGAAAAGTTAGTTCCCATTTGAATCGTTACACATATTTTTATTTATTATTTTGATGTCTTTTTCAACACTTTATTGAATCTTTCATGGGAAAATTAATATATAAAAAATTATCTGATAAATTCATCTACAAATAAGATGAAAAACCCTAAACATTTATCAATTTTTTAATCCATTTGTGAAATTTAAAAAATCGACTGATGATATATAAAAAACCTACTCAAAATATATTAATATCAAAACAGACCGCCACACGAATGGGTTAGAAACATTGTGAATGGAGTTATATTTTTGGCTTAATTAATTAGAATCGTCATTTTCTTGAGATTTATTCAACTTTTTTTTTTTTTTTTTTTATACTTTTGATTTGATCATTTGTTTGTTCTTGTAAGAAACTTCAACATGTTGATTGAATTGAAGGGGCAGTGGTTGAGGAACTGACTAATTAAAACAGAAGGCTGGATTGGATGGAACTTTGTAATCCAATGACAAATAATTATGGATTTATTTATTTGACCAATATGTATTCATTTGCTTACATCAATTAATTTTTCAAACTTCTGAAATAATTCAATTTCATTGCAATCTTTTTATGGAGTTAAACTTTTATATCTTAACTATTTTTTTCAAAGGATTCAAATTTATTTATATATTTGAGATTGTTAGATTTGACAAAGATTTAAATTTATTTATAATATATGATATATCATTTGATAATATATATATATATATAAAACATGTTCAAAAATCAGATTATTCGTTCGATCGGATGAATCCGGTTGATTCGAGCTGGACTTTGGATAAAGTTTTAATATATATTACCATTAATTATGTTATAATATAATTATTAGATTAGATGTGATCTTAAAGGTAATTTGGACTGAGACTATGGAGCAAGCCGTACAATTTCAGAAGAGAGTAGGTGGACTTCATTTAATTCATAACTATATATTGGTTGTCTGCTTAGTTATAAACTTGCATTTTATTTTTCAAACTTGTGATGAACACGGCATCTCGAGACAAAATTTTCTGTTCATAAACCATCAATTTTAACATTTTTATACTTTTTGATATTTTAAATGCAAGAAAATCTAACAAATATTTTGACGATTCATGCCAAAACACTTATTCGGATTTGAAAATGAATATCGGTTATGGATATATACCGGATATGAATATGTTTGATTTTTTTAATTTTTTTCATATATTTAAAAAATCATATCTCATACTATATTCGAATATATATGAATACAAATATCAAATACTAATACTTAATTTAAGAAAAATGAAGAATGAATTTTTCTATACCACATTTGATGAGATTGGCTAAGTTTTAGTTTTACAATTCTAAAGCTTTATAGAAACTACTCCCATGAGTTTGGACTTGATTGAAGGCTTGTTTGACATTTCTCTTAATTTTTGGTCATTCTTTATACAAGTTCTTTTTCCAGGAAAATTAAACAAAATACTAGAATTAATGATGAATTATAAAAAGTCTAAACATTCTTATACAGAGAAGAAGTTTTCATGAAATCTTTATTGAAAGTAGATCTGTTAATGGGTCAGACTGCGGTTCGTATTTTTTAATTTTTCTTTACCCAAACCTGATTTTGGGTTGGGTTGGGCCAGTTTATTGGCTCATATTTACTGTTCACATATATTAAAAAATTATTTTTTATTTATTTTTACATATTTTATAATTAAATTTAAAAAATAATATTTTTTATTGTGTGAACAGTGATTAGGGTTGAACCGGATAAATCCTAATTACTAAAATACCTATTCAAATCCGATCTAATACTGACCAAGCTTGTCGGACCGGATAAACTACCCGATCCTCGAACAGGTATAGTTAAAAGCAATTGCATCTTAAATTAGATACTGGTGGGTTGCCAAGAAATTTGAATGGTAGCCATGCCTTGCCAATTGCCATCTTGATGCCAAGCCGGCACTTAAAAGAAAGAGGAACAAAAGGGTCACATCAATTTCTTACATAATTTAAAGCAGAAATCATGAAATCTAAATTGTGATTTTTTTTAGATACCAAATCGTTAAAAAGTATATAGCTCGAAAGCCAATTTACATACAAACCCTAAAAAAATAGTAATAACAATAAAATAATTTATACTTACAAAACTATATGACATTTTTATCAGGTGTAGTCCAGTGCTGGGCAGCTATCCTAATGGGAATAATCTCAGGAAGTATTCCATGGTACACAATGATGGTTCTCCATAACAAGGTTAAGCTACTGAAGTTTGTTGATGACCCCATGGCCATCTTCCACACCCACGCCATCGCCGGCGGCCTTGGCGGCGTTCTTACCGGCTTCTTCGCCGTCCCAAAACTCTGCCGTCTTTTCTACTTGGTGCCGGACTGGGAAAAATACATCGGCCTAGGCTATGGTTTACAAAATGGTCGAACTTCTGCTGGGTTTAAACAAATGGGAATTCAAGTAGCAGCCATGGCGTTCGTTATTATCTTAAATATTGTTATGACTAGCATTATTTGTTGGTTCATTGGGTTAATCGTTCCATTGAGATTGTCGGATGAAGAATTGGAAATTGGTGATGATGTTGTTCATGGCGAGCAAGCTTTTGCTTTATGGCATGATGGAGAGAGGTTTGTCACTTCTAAGCATAATAAAGTGTATGATACAGATGAGTTTTCACATGTAGTATCTAAATCTATAGGTGAACTTCAAATGGTGTGATAGTTTATGTTATCCGGACTTTTTTTTTTGATTTTTTTTTAAATAGTCGTGTTTGACATTTATGTTAAACACATATTCGGATATGGGTATTTGAAAAAAAATTAAGCAAATCAATATCAAATACGTATCCGTCTCCAATACTCACCCGAATTCGAGTAACATAGGTGATAGTTATATAAAGAATTTAAACAGATGAGTTTTCACATGTAGCATCTAAATCTATAGGTGAAGTTCAAAAGGTGTGATAGTCTATGTTATCGAGACTTTTTATTTTTCTTAAAAATATTTGTGTTTGATATTTATGTCGGACACATATTCGAATATGGGTATGATCGTCCAAATATATGAAAAAATTAAAAAAAAAAAAGCATATCAATATCAAATACATATCAGTATCCAATACTCACCCGAATTCGGATAACATAGGTGATAGTTATATAAGGAAGTTAAACAGATATAGCAAGAGGGATTATTGCAGAATTTTGAGGAATTGCTATTTGAATTCGGCTTTTTTTTTTTTTTTTTTTTTTATTATTATTATTATTATTATTTCTAATGTTGTGGGGGGGAGTGGAGGGTGTTTATTGTTGTTTGCCTCAAAATGGGAAGAACCAATATAACATTTCCCAAGCAACGTCTGTTTAATTTCTTCAATGTTACAATGAAATCTTGGTCTAAATTTCGTAATATACTAGCTAGGAAAATGTTATAAATTAAATGAATCACCTTTAAATTCAATTGGTTACCAATCGAAGGAGAATTGTTCTTCCCCTTGCTTGGCGTGTGGCAAGCATTATATATATATATATATATATATATATATATATATATATATTAAAAAAAGAAAGGAAAGAAGAAAGAAAGAAACAGAATTTTTTTTTATTCGTGTTGTATTAGCGTTTTTGTGTGTTTCATAATCGTATTCAATTTATTATATATTTATATAAATTTTAACACGTTGATAATTCATTTTTTATATATTTTGACATATTTGTATATTCGTATGGTATTTGTGTTTTTTTTTTTGGTAGCGTTTTAGTTATTTTTCATGTGTCATGTAATCGTGTCGTGTTTGAAATTACCATGTCAAGTTGGCTTTATACAAATAACTCTCACTTTTGTGTCACATGTCGAATAATGATTGATATTTTATCTTTTAATTTTTGAAAAATAAGATTATATTAATTTTTTTATTTTTATATTATTATATTAAAAATTACTGTATTGATAAATGATCGATAAAAATATTGAATAATAGTATAAGATGGTTGATGTAAGTGGAATTTTTTTAAAACTTTAAGTATTGAATAAAAAAAATATTGTGATGATTAAATGGAAAACAAAACTATATTAAATGATATTATATAAGTTATGAGTTGTTGTATGATAATTGTTGAGTATATATTTTACCATTTTTTATAACTATATTAATATGAATTATAGATATTAATATAATCTAAATTAATTCAATTTTGATATCTATCATATTTTTTTTTACATATATGGTACATATTTTTTGTACATATTAAAATATAAAATATATTTAAATCTCAAATATCGATAATAATCACGTATATTTAATTTGCAACAAAGTTTTATGATCTCTATTTTCTTGCAAAAAAACACAAGATCTGATAATTCGTGTATTTGTGTCGTGTTCGTAATAAATTTAACGTATTAATAATTTGTGTTATATAAATTTTGATATGTTCGTGTATTCGTGTCATGTCTGTATTTTTTTCGTATCGTGTTTTAGTTTTTTTTTTTTATGTTGTGTTCGAGTCGCGTAATCATATCGTGTCCAATATTGTCAGTAGAGGTGTCCATAGGTCGGGCCAGGCCAAGTTCGGGCTAGGCCTATGTATGGTATCAACACTATAATTGCTTGCCAAGCCATGTCCGGCCCGAAATATGGGTTTCAAATTTTGTCCAAGCTCGCCCATATTTGTAAATGGATAGCCCAAACCCGTTTAGACCTGCCTATATTATTTTTTTCTAATTTTTTTTATAAAAAAATAGATATATTTTTATTATTTAATCTTTAGTAATTTATATATTTTTTCTTTTATTAAGTTCTTAAAATTAAACAACTTAACATATTTTTTTAATGTTAACACTATATTAATATTATATATATATTTAATATATTATATAATATATATAAAAATAATATATTATTTAATTAAAAAACTGGCCGGGCCAGGCCGGGCTCGAGCTTTGTATGTTGGAGCCAAATGCCCGATTCATTTTTTAAATAGGCATTTTTTTGTCCAAATTTATTTTTCAGACCTAATATTTTTATCTAAATCCTTTTAAATATAAACAAGTTTTCGAATTTGAACGGATATCTCAATATTTTGAAAGGTCTACTTGTCAAGTCTATCAAATATTGGGTGTCAATTGTCAAAGTGTTTGACTATCTAATATCCATTTTTGGTATTTTGTAGAGAGAGTGAAGATCACGTCTAAGCAGAATGCGAGGGAAATATGGGGAAAAAAAAATAGATGAATGAAATGAAGGGGAGGAAAGAGATGCGCGTTTTTCTAAAGCATTTTCTATTTTTAAAACAAGTTTAGTTTGACAATCGGCCACAACCCAATTAGAGCTGCTCATGGCCAGGCCGGGTCGCGATTCGGTTTTTTTTTTTATTTTCTCTGTTCAGATCCGTTCATTTAGGTCAGAAATACTGTTCATTGAAATAAAAAAAATATTTTTTTTATTTTTTTATTAAATAAAATAATATTATTATAATAAAAATTACTGTTCCGGGCCGGGCCGGCCCGGAACACAAAATATCCTGTCCAGGCCCGGCCCAATACAGATCGGGCCGGGCAGCAGGTCTAAACCCAACAAATACCGCCGCGAAATAGAAGGGAAACTCAGAAATCGTTTTCTTTTTAAGCAAAGATGCCCATAATTTTACTCTCGCTGCTCTCTCTCCATACGTAAACGTTTCCTCATTTGTTCATCTCTCATGGAGTTCCCTTCCAACCTTTTACCCGATGAGGGAAGTCCTGAGTGGATGAACAAAGGAGACAATGCATGGCAGCTAACGGCGGCAACCCTAGTGGGCCTCCAAACAATCCCTGGCCTTGTGATCCTTTATGGAAGCATGGTAAAGAAGAAATGGGCTATAAACTCGGCTTTCATGGCGTTTTATGCCTTCGCAATGGTTCTTATATGTTGGGTAGGGTGGGGTTACCGCATGTCATTTGGTGAAAAACTTGTGTTTTTCTTAGGCAAACCGGGTGTTGCATTAGACGAGAAATTCTTGCTTGGGAAGGCATTTCTGGGTTATTTTCCTACGGCCACAATGGTGTTTTTTCAATCAGTTTTCGCAGCAATCACATTGGTTTTGATTGCCGGATCACTTTTAGGGAGAATGAATTTTCGTGCATGGATATTGTTTGTACCGTTGTGGTTTACATTTTCTTATACGATTTCAGCTTTTAGCATTTGGTGTCCATCAGGATGGTTGGCAAAGCTAGGTGTTATAGATTTCGCCGGCGGATTTGTCATTCACCTTTCAGCTGGAGTTGCTGGTTTCACTGCAGCATTTTGGGTAAGCACTAAAATACCCGGATTTAAAAATTACGGATGTGTTTTCGATCGCGTCGTGTTTATTACGGTTGCGAACGTAATAACATTGCGTTACGATAGCTATTTACACTACGTCAAAACTAGTTTTAAACAATATTTTTTTTATAGCGTTTCTTAAATGTTGTTAAAAATAGTAAATGCAATATTTTGACAACATTTCGCATATTGCTATTATATATTATAATGATTAATAATTATAGCATTTTTAAAATTTTTAGAAACATTTGACATGTGCTATTATATATGTTATCATATAAAAATGCTTTTAGTAACACTTATAATTGTTATCATTGAGATATTTTGCAACAATTGAAAAATATATGCAAAAGATCTTGAAAAACTGTTATAATAAAATAGAAATAAAAATATTTTGATAAGTGTTATTATACATATATAAAAATGCTACTAAAAATATAAGGTTGCGGCCATATATACAATACATGAAAAAATGCAATCTTATCTTACAGCTGTATTTTTTTGAATTTTCACAATACTTTACAGATACTGTTATAGGTCAAATTTGACGCAACGTAACAATTTGTGAAAAGTTGGCTTCTAAAAGTCCATTAAATCTAAGATATCGATTAAGGAAAAATTTTCCCGAAAAATAAAAGATTCAATGTAAAGTTGTACTAAATTTTTAGCTTATGATTTCTTTTTCAGGTTGGCCCCAGGGCAGAGAAAGACAGACACAATTTCCCTCCAAACAATGTAATTCTAACGCTTGCAGGAGCAGGATTGCTTTGGATGGGATGGAGTGGGTTCAATGGTGGAGCTCCATTTACAGCCAGCACTATTTCAGCTTTAGCAATCCTTAACACTCATGTTTGCACAGCTACAAGCCTTTTGACATGGCTTCTCCTTGACAGCATTTTCTTTGGGAAACCTTCTGTAATTGGTGCCGTTCAAGGGATGATCACTGGCCTGGTTTGCATCACTCCAGCTGCAGGTATATCAATAAATCACCTAATTAATCAATTTCTTTGCTTAAGGGAGAATAAAAAATAGTGGGTTAATATGTAAATTGACCCCAAACTATATATATTTTTTAACGATTTTTGGTATCTAAAAAAAATTCACAATCAGATATCTGAATGGACAAACGTTATTGCATAAAATACTGACGTGATGACTTAGATCTTGTTTAGCATTGCTTCTAGTACAGCTTTTGAGGTTAAAAGCTGCTTTTCACTGCAAAAGCAATGCTAAACAGATAAAAAAAAAATAGTTTTTGCTGTTGAAACAAAGTCAAACCAAAAAGCCAAAAGATATAGTTTTTGGACTTTAAAAACTGGCTTTCGGATAAAATAACTTTATTATCCTCACATCTCTACACTTTTATTATTTTAAATATATATATTTTTTTACATTTCAATTTCTTACAACACTTTTTCACAGTAATGCTAAACAAAGTTTTTAAATCACATTTTTTTCAACACAAACTTTTTCTAGCCCATGCTTTTTCCAACAACAATGCTAAACTAGCCCTTAGTATTGATCAATTAAGCCACATTAGCATTTTATAGAAACGTTGTTAGTCCAATAGGTTAACTTGCTTGACAGAAATAAAATTTAGGTACCCAAATGTGATTTTTTTTTCTTGTACCAAATCATTAAAAAAGTGTACAATTCGAGAACCAATTTACATATTAACCCTAAAAACATTAGCATAGTATTAAAATATAGCCGTTACACATGCAACGTAACGGAAATTAAGATACCCGCATCGCATTTTATCCATTACGAACGTCAACGACATTATTAAATTCCTTGAAACACTATATCAAATTCACGTCCACAACAATTACGTCGCGTTACGTAAGGCTCGCGTCGCGTGCTATTTAGAACTATGAAACATAGTATAATAATAATAATAATTCTATACTTACATAGCTATATGACATTTATAACAGGTGTAGTCCAGTGTTGGGCAGCTATCTTAATGGGAATAATCTCAGGAAGTATTCCATGGTACACATTAATGGTGCTCAATAACAAGGTTAAGCTATTTAAGTTGGTTGATGATCCCATGGCCGTCTTCCACACCCATGCCATCGCCGGAGGCCTTGGTGGCCTTCTTACCGGCTTCTTCGCCGTCCCGAAACTGTGTCGTCTTTTCTACTTGGTGCCGGATTGGGATAAATACCTTGGCCTAGCATATGGTCTACAAACTGGTCGAACATCTGCTGGATTTAAACAAATGGGAGTTCAACTAGCAGCCATGGTGTTCGTTATCGTGTTAAACATTGTTATGACTAGCATTATTTGTTGGTTCATAGGGTTAATTGTTCCATTAAGATTGTCGGATGAAGAACTTGAAATTGGTGATGAAGCTGTTCATGGCGAACAAGGTTTTGCTTTATGGCATGATGGAGAGAGGTTTGCCACTTCTAAGCAAAATAATGTGTATGATACAGATGAGTTATCGTTTGTAACATCTAAATCTATAGGTGAAGTTCAAATGGTGTGATAGTTATACAAAGGAATTTAAACAGCAAAAGGGATTATTGCAGGATTTTGGAGGAATTATTTTTCTTCTAATTTGGGGGAATGGAGGGTTTTTTTTTTTTGTTTATCTCGAAATTCGAACAATCTGTATAAACATTTTCCAAGCAACATATGTTTCTTCAATGTTACGATCTTTTTTTTTATTTTTATTTTTTAATATTACAAAAGAGGAATCCAAATCCTCTATCCTATTTTCCTACTTCTATACGTGTCTTTACTCTTGTAAGGAGTCGCGAGTTTTTTTTTTAGGGTTTGTATTTGATGCATTGACAGTGTATAACTTCATATACTGTCAGTGAATAAGATGATGCCACCTCATTAAAAAATTTAAAAAATAAATACAAATTATTTTATTTTTAATGAGTTGTCATCATCTCATTCACTGACTGTGTATGAAGTTATACACTGTCAGTGTATCAAAATTAAATCATTTTTTTTTATTCTCTTCGTATCTGTTCGTTTTTAATGTTTGATCCGATTCTGTATCTAATAAAAAAACTGATTTCGCTTGAAAAAAAAATATGAAAACAAAGACGATGCAAATAAAAGAGATGGTGTTGTCGAATTCGCCTATTCGATCACCGGTAAAATACTGATCGGTCTTATTTGTATTCTGTAGCCCCCTTAAATAGTTGAAAACAAACGAGAAAGAAAGCGACATCGAAAAAACGGATTTGCGGCTCGTTACGAGAGTGAGGGCACGGGTAGGGGCAGGGAAATGGGGGCAAAGGATTTCTATTGACAAAAGAGTTGCAATTTGGGATACGAAAAGAGATTGTAAATATTAAGATTTGAATTTTAAATCTGTTAGATATCATCTTTTAAGAATAGTTATATAAACTAACCGAGTTAAATCTCCTGTTCTACAATGAAATCTTGGTCTAAACTTCGTAATGATAACTTGGAAAAGGTTATGAAATGGTATTAAATTTTAAAATTTACCTGCAATCACAAAAAAGAAAAAAAAAATGCCAATGCAACCAAACTACTTGATGGAATGACTTAAATAGAGATAAAACTTATCTTTGATTGTCTATTTACCATGAAGTTTCAATGCTCGACCAATTAAGATTTATCCAAACTTAAAAATTTTGTCCAACTCGTCTAAACCCGAACTTAATCGAATACGATTTGATTATAAAAAGACAACAATTTCATATTTTTTTCCTTTGCTAAAACACTTTCTTTTATATATATATTCACATCATTTTTTCTCTCCAACATGGTATACATATTTCTTGTTGAATTGAATGCGGAAAAACAGAAAGGAAGAAACAAACTTTAAGTGCTCGACCAGTCAATTGTTATCCGAACTTTAAAAATTTGTCCAATTCGTCTAAATCCGAATCAGATTAAATTGAATTGAATACGGAGAGTTATTAGATGAATCTTAAAATAAAATTACAAAACCTAATATGAAAAATAAAATTACTACTACTTATTAGCTGCCACCGACCGCATGTACAAAACCTAATATCTATGTCTACATTAAAACATATAGTTAAAATTAAATCCGACAATTTATATATTTATATTATGGTCATATTATTTTTTATCATAATTATATTTAAAATGTTATATATTTATATAAATTTTAAAATTTTAATAATTAGTGTTATATAAATTTTAACATATTCGAATATTCGTGTTATATTTATATTATTTTTTATACTTATATCATATTTTATATTATATTTTAATTATTTTTTTAATTATATTTTGTGTTCAAAATTATCGAAAAAAAAGCACAAAACGTTTAGCCCGCAAGTTTCCAACCCTTACCCGTTCTGTTATCTTTTCATCTTGCTACTATCTTTGCTCAAAAGTCCTCAGCTTCACATATAAAACTCTCAAACTTGAAATCAGATCAAAACCCTTTGATCTCAAAGATCTTGACTGACTTTAAAATACCATGGAGATTACTTCTATAAATCTCTCTCTCTCAAGACCCCCAACACCTTCACTTTCGTTTTCTTCTTCTCAGTCCAATTTTATCACCAACAATAACACCATTTCTTTGTTGAACAAAACCAAATCTCAGAACAAATCTGTTTTTGTTGTTGATCAACCAAGAAGGAAGACAAGAGTTGAACCTTCTAAAAAGGGTTTTACTTGCAATGCTTTGTTTGGTCTTGGTGTGCCTGAACTTGTTGTTATTGCTGGAGTGGTTGCTCTTGTATTTGGACCAAAGAAATTGCCTGAAGTTGGGAAGAGTATTGGGAAAACTGTCAAGAGTTTTCAACAGGTTTGTTGATTTCCTTATCTGGGTTTTGCTTGATATGTCAAAAAAACTGAAGGAAAATGATCCAGAATTTGAATTCTTTTTGTTCAAAAATGTTTTCTTTTGTTATTGGATTGTTGTAAAATGGAGGCCTTTGGCGTTGTCACTGAGAAACCTTAGGAGAAAAATGAAAAGGAAAGAATTTTTTTACTTTGTTGTGCTGTTTAATTAGGTGACCAATTAAAACATTTAGATGACTTTGTTATGCTGTCTTGATTGAGATTCAAATTTGAAAGATAATTGAGTTAAGATAGGATAAATTTAATTGTAGTTTTTTCTTTGTGAATTGTTCTATTGGGTTTTCAAATCCCTGATTGTATCTTAAATGTCCTATGTTTTGAGAGTTACTAAATTAATTGGATTGATTTGATGCTTTTCATTGCTAGTTATTTGGCATTTCTTGAATCATTACTAAATGTTGCTCTACAAGCTTTGTTTCCTTGGAATCTAGAAGGGGGAAGCAGATTACTCAAAATACATTACTAACTGAAATTTCATTAAGCTGAAAGTTAGTACATATCTTGGTTACTCCGAACCTGTAGACCAATAGTAATGATTCTTGAATTAATTTTAGATTCTTGGCAGAAAAATTCATTAATTATAATCACTTTGAATACATTGGGGAACTTCTGCCCTTGGATACTAAGAGTTTTCTAGAAAATTTCATATTTCTATTCCTAACATGTTTGATAAATGAATGCAATGGTATTAACCTTTTAACTATGTTGCTCCGACTCTTCATTTTTCTTGAAGTACCTGTGTCTGACACATATTCGGACATGGGTATGGGGATATGATCCCCCTAGGACCCTTCAAATACATGGAAAAACTTAGAATAAATCAAACATACCCGTGTCCGACACTCATACCCGACTCCGAGTAACATAGCCTTTGAATGTGTCCATCATGGTGCACACCTTGTGTTTGGGGAACTTTATCCAAATAAGTAGGGTTGGTGGGTTAGTTTTACTGGTTTTCATGGATGATAATTGGAGTAGTTTCTTATTGTTGAAAACTAGGATTGACTATAGTCAAACTTAAGTGGTTGCTAGTTTTACTACTTATCAGTCCCCAGTACTGTGTCGCCTCCCCTCTAGTGCAGCCCTCTCTTCTACCAGAAGTGTTCGAGTTGGATCAAAGTACTTAAGAGGTCCATTTACTATACTATCTAGTGTAAATTAGTCCCTCTACTACAAAACTGGGTGATTTAATCTTTATTCTTTTAAAATTGAAGCAAAAAAAGTAAAATCACTAACTGGTGTAACGTGAACCGTTAAAAAAGGTGACGTGGCATTTAACCTATGTTTAGTTGATGACATGGATGTCAAATGCTGACGTGATACCAATAAAATATATTATTTTAAGATGACGTGGATAAAATAAGTAATCAAGTTGTTGAAAATGCCACATCAAATCCTTTACTTGGTTACTTATTTTGTCCATATCATCTTAAAATAATATATTTATTGGTGCCACAGGTTAAATCCCACATTAGCTTTTTTAACGGTTCACGTTACATTAGTTAGTGATTTTATCTTTTTGCTTCAATTTTAAAAGAACAAGAACTAAATTATCTATTTTTATAGTAGAGGGACTAATTTGCACTAGATGGTATAATATAGGTACCTCTCATATACTTTGACCGTTTGAGTTGCTACCAAAAGTTCTTAGCATAGTGGGTTTGCACATTATCAGTGGATTCTTTATTTCAAACCCACAGGAATCACATAGCAAGAATGAAATAAACAATAACACTAGAAGACATTTGTTTTACTAAATCAAAGTATAATACCAATGAAACAAAAATAGAATAATTATGCATCCTTCTTTTTTGTGTTTTTCAAAAAATGTAGGAAAACCAAGTGGAAAATAAAATCTCAATCTGAGTTTATTTTACATGACATGATGACCTAATAAAAGAACCTGCCACTAAGTTGACCACAAAGATTAAATTTAATCTATGTTACTCCGATTCTTACCTCCGAGTCCAAGTAACATAGAATTTGATAGTCTGTAAATTTTGCAGGCTGCAAAGGAGTTTGAGACTGAGCTGAAAAAGGAACCCGAGTCTCTAACAGAGCAATCTGAGGAGAATTCTAAAGCAGTTAGTGAAGAGAAGAAACCTGGTGTTGAGATCTCCAGCTCTAAGGAAAGTGTTTGAGTTTGTAAAACCATCAATCATCTAGTTGGTAAAATTTCTCAATTCATATCTGCTTTGTCAATGAGTTTAGACGAATAATTTTGAACGTAGATCAGTTATGTTATCGATTATTTATCAAATGGTAAGACAATCTTTTGATACATTGTTTCCGGTGCATGTTTAAGAAACTGAGATTTTAGTATTCATCTATGTTACTTAGACTCGGATGTGAGTGTCAGACAAGGGTATGTGTCCGACACGGATATGTTCAATTTTTTCTAAGATTTCCATGTATTTGGAGAGTTTTTGGAGGATCATATCCCCATATCCATGTCCGGATATGCGTCAGACACGGATGTCAGACATGGGTCTTCAAGAACAATGAAGTGTTAGAGCAACATAGGTATTCATCGACTGGACTATCAAGTTCAAGTGCTCCGAATTTTCGTCCTGCATGAGAGTTTTAACAGAGATGGTTGAGACATTGGAAGTAGGGTTTGAGATCATAGATTCTAGTTGTAATGCTATCTTCTTGCACAAGGAAAAAAAGAGGAAAAAGAAATAATAATCTCTAAAATATTTGTTTTAGCTGAAGGTGGCCAGAGGAAGTGCTGCTTGTTGAGTCGCTCATATAAATTGTCGAAGAGCAAGAATCATAGCTAGCTGTTGTTATTTTTTGGTACAAAGAAAAACGCAGTCTGGAGAGATCGCAATTTGGAGATAAGAAAAAGTTTGTAAATACTGAAATTCGAATGGATGAGTTATTGGAGAGAGAAAGAGGCAAAGAAGCTTGATTTTTGTAATTTATTTTATACATCTACTAAAAGCGAGTAAAGCTAATGACCATTTTCTTTTATCTAGATTCTAGAATAATACAAAAAAAATTAGATCTTGTAATCCGTGTATTCGTATTGTATTCGTGTTATTTTCACGTGTCATAATCATGTTTAAAGTATTATATATTTATATAAATTTTGACACGTTCATGTATTAATATCGTGTTTGTGTTATTTTTTCGTTTCGTATTGTGTTTTATGTTGTGTTTTAGTTATTTTTCACGTGTCTTATTCAAAATTATCAAATCTATTTGAAAAAAAAAATAAATAAATAAATAAAGAGGAATAGTTAGCCTAATATTGGTAGTTAACAGTGAAAGAAATAGTAAGCCCAAAATAAAAGTATTAGCCTAGATGAAAAACTACCCAAGTTCTGCTATATTGATAAGTTTGACTCTTGGATTTCTTTATATGGAGAAAATATAAAAGGAAACATATTCTTGAGACTGGCATTTTAGTTGGGCTGAAATGGGCTTAACAAGTTTCAAAGTCTAGGTTAATAGTATGATATACCTGACAAAAATGGAGTTTATTGGAGCCTATACCAAGAGGATGAAATTGCTAAAATTTGCTGTTTCTTTTTTCATTTTTTTTTTTCCTTCTAGATATGTTTGTAAAAGTATAGTAGAAGAATATATCGGAGGACTTATCCAAAAAAAAAGAATAAATGGGAGGAATTAGAGAAAATAAAATGTGATTTTCTCTCCAAAATTATGAAATATAGATATTAAGGTTTGCTCAAATTTGATGAGAAAAATGGTACTAAATTGTCATAGCATGAATCAAGCTAAAGATGTTATGTACATTAAGAAAAAATTATATGAAGCGGTTATTCCAAATTAACATATGTTTCTTTTATCATTCAAATTATACCACATAATTTCATTTTAGAAAAATTTTTTTTGACTATTTTATTACACATATGCACCTTTTACTAGATCTGTCTAAGGACCAGACTACCTACCTAGCTCGAATGGACCGGGCCTGGACAAGGGTTTTTTTCTATTCAGGCTAGCTCGGCCCAACTCGAATTACTGTTCATCTAATAAAATATTATTTTTTTATCTAAATTTAATTATAAAATATAAAAATATTAATATAAAAATATATTTTTTAATATTTTAATATTTATAATTAGTAAATCGGGTCTACAAGTCGATTCGGGCTTGGATAAGAGAAAAAAATCGAATTGCAGCCCGGTCCAATCCAATCCATGAACATGTCTACCTTTTACCTTTGACAGACAAGGAACCAACATTAATTTGACTTTGTTGAGCAAATTATCAATTGGTTCACATTTTCATGTGATATATCTTAGAACTATTGAAATTTAAGACTTGAGTTTAGTCCCTTTCTTCCTTTTCCTAACTTTTCTCTTTTTCAAAACCTCTTATATGGTTATATTACATGAACTTTGAAATCCAAAGTTTCCATCTCTTTTCTCTTTCAAAATTGATAGATAATATGGATAAAGACCAAAGGAAAAGAAGAATTACAAAGGAGGATTTGATTTATCATATACATGGAAAAAAAAAAGAAGAGGAAAACCTTGTTATGAACTTCATATGTTTTCCTTTGTACAAATTCCATAAGGAAAGAACATGCCAAACTATACATGAAAATGTTTTTTTTTGGTATGCCTCAGACAAAATCCTAGTATTAAACTTCTTTGTTGCTAAATCAACAAAGGAGAAACAAAAATTGGATCTTAATTTCTTCTTGGATATCCCAAGTTGAAGGGTTTGATCTTCTCTCTTCATGAGAGCAATAGATTTCATTCTCCATCATTTGTAAAGTGGCTTTGAGTCTGTCAATTTATGGGCTATTTTTTTTTCCATACAAAACAGCCCAAGCCTCTTGCTTCTGATCCTTTCATGATCCATAGCCTTTGGCAGGAATTGGTGAACATTCTGCATTGAGAAAACAACAATTTGTAAGCATTTCTTCTTCTTAATTTATTTTTTTTTTCAGTTGAAAATTTAAAGAATTCTAATTTCAGTATGTAGATTGTAGATGGTTTTTTTGGTAGGGAGAGAAAGTGTCGCAACAAATGAAAGGAGATATGTCGAGAGAAGACGTAACAATATTGAACACGACATGAAAAAAATAATTACAAGACACACCAAGAAAAAGAAACACGGACACGACTCGAATATACAAACATGTCAAAATCTATATAACACAAATTATTAATACGTCAAAATTTATATAAATATAAAACACTTTAAATACGATTATGACATGAAAAAAAATACACGAATATGACACGGATACACGAATTGCCAAGTCTAGTCGGGAGACGACGGAAAAAAAGATTGGAACAGACTCTGAAATACTGAGTGCAACAGCAGGTAGTGATAAACGGTGGAGCAAGGTTGAATAAGAAGGAAAATAAGATTAAGCAGAGAATTAGAGAAAGAATAAAGAAAAGAACTTACTCCCAAGGTACATCTCCAACCAACATCTAATCACCATCTTTATCTTCATAAGTAAGCACAAATTCTGATCCATTATATCCTTCCCTCTCTGAATATTCACCTGATAATTAAAAACAAACAAAAGCTAATTAAATATTAAATTCATTTAATTACCAAGAATGATTTATATAATTAAAAAAAAAAAAATTGATCCTTATACCAGCTTTGAATTTGAACATGTCTTCCAAGGCCTTAAGCAATTCTTGGTACCCCTTAAACACCTTCAAATCTTTCTTAGATAAGGAGCTCCATCCATGCTAACTTTGACATAAATCCCAGCAATTTCAGCCTCAGTTTTCTTAGGTTGGAGGCAGTTTTTTTCTGTAAGATTTGATTGGTGGCCACCCTACAACTTGTGCCCTGCAATATTACATGTTCACCAGCCAGATTAGTAACCATTAATCAATAAATCGAAACTAAAAATTGAAAATTTCCATTTCTGATAGTAAAAAAAATAAGGATGGCAACGGATCGGATATCTTTTTTTTTTTTTTGGTAATATCTGAATCCGCAAAATTGATTTAAAATTCGAATCTATTTATTATCCGCATTAAATCCAAATATTACTATCCGAATCCAAATTCGAATTAAATAACATTATCCGTCGAATATTTGAATCCGCTAAATATCCTAATTCAATAAGTAAAAAAATTTAAATAAAAATATAAAAAAAAATGAATTTCAAATTCAAATAAACGAATAATGGATTTGGATATCCGAATCCGTTATCTGCATAAGTAATGCGGATTCGGATAATGGATATCCGAAGTTTCATATCCGTATATGCTGCGGATAGTAATTATAATATCCGAATACAGAATTTTATCCAAATCCACAATATCCAAATTCGCAAAAAAAAACGGATCGAATAATTACAAATATCCGAATCCACATTATCCATTACCATCCCTAAAAAAGATTGCTTACTTGATAAGGAGCTCCATCCATGCTAACTTTGACATAAATCCCAGCAATTTCAGCCTCAGTTTTCTTAGGTTGGAGGCAGTTTTTTCTGTAAGATTTGATCGGTGGCCACCCTACAATTTGTGCCCTGCAATATTACATGTTTCATCAGCCAGATTACACTACAAACAAATTGCCATATACTGACGCTTACTTATACTGACGGTAGAAATCCGTAGATAAAAAGGATCTATTGCGACGGATTTTTGTTACCGTCAGAATATACATAACATATACCGAGGCTTCATTTATCTGTCGCTATCGATATACCTATACCGACGGTTAATGAGAAACCGTCGGTATAGGTACATAATATATACTGATACTTTAATTATCTGTTGCTGTAGATACTCCTATACCGACGGTTAATAAAAAACCGTCAGTATAAGTACATAGTATATACCGATGCTTTAATTATCCGATGGTATATATACACCTATACCGACGGTTAATAAAAACCCGTCGGTATAGGATTATACCCAAAAATTATTTTTGCTTAAATAAATTTATAGTTTTTATAAAACTCCAGAACTCCCATTTTAGAAATTTCATTCATTTTTCATTTCTAATTCTAATCATTTAATGAAAAAACAAAACCCCCAAATCCAATCGTGTATTCCATCTTCGTCAACGGACTCCATTCTGCCACGTAATAACCTCATTTTTTTTTATTTCCCCTGTATAATTTATACAACGTAAAAAAATAAAAATAAAAATTAAACTGAAAGTGAAAGTGAAAAAGCCCTTTTCTTTACTTTCTTTGTGGAAGGAACATATATCCCAATTTTCACAATCATCGAAGCTCTGATTTTTCTTTCTTTCTTCGATTTTTCTCCGAATCTCCGTTCGGGTGCAGGGGGTCAATGAGAAGTTAAGTGTCACGGAGGATGGGGAAGTGATAGTTAGGGAGGAGGAGAATAATAATAAAAATAGGGTTTTAGAGGTAGGGGAGAAAGTGGAGAAAAAGGAAGTTGGGGAGAAGTCGATGGACGAGTTTGATAGCAGAGGGAGGCGGAGCAATGATAAGGGTAATGCTGGTGAGGATGAAGGCAGCACCGCACCGTCCTGAAAAGGTTTGAGATTTCCTTACAAAACTTGGGCTTTTCTGGCTTCGTATTCTGAAATTAGCTTATATTATATTGTTTTAAAAGCTGTTAGGTTAATTGATTATTTTTTGCGGAATTAGTTTGATTTTAGGATTTTTTTAACATCCTAGATAAACTTGATTTTGTTTTGGTTGTAGTCTAGACCTATATGGAATAGTTCCAGCTTCAATTTCGTTTATCAACATTTTCAGTGATTGTTTTACGATGGCCCTATTCGCGGCGTCCATTTCCACATGTCTCAACCTTTGTTTGTCTCTGGAGGTTAAGATTTCATTTCTTTTCACCTCAATTTTATGTAGCTTGCCTAGAAGTTTCAGTTCTATGTCACTTCCATATTGTTATGAATTTATCTCAATGTGTCTTCTTGTTTATATATATCAGCTTGCATTTTCTTTAGAGAACATTGCAAATGCAATATCATGTGTTATACACATGCTTGTGCAAATCTTATCCTTCTAATTAGCTTTATTTTCCATCATTTGCAAATTTTGATTCTTGATTGCAATTTTTAGTATTTTACAACAAAACCTTATGCCTGGATCCATCAAGCTTGCCAGTATATCCATCTAGCAAAGAGATTGATGCAAAACATCGTGAAGAGGCAAAGAGGTGAGAACTTTGTTAAAATATGTGTGTGTGTGGAGACAATAATTTAGGTAGCTTTCTGGAACTTGGAACCATGTTGTTCCTTTTCTTTCATATCCAGTTTATGTCCTTCAACATTGAAATTTAATAACATTGGCATATGATGTCCATTCGATATTTTCCCAAATTTTCCATATTTTTTTCCTTTCAGCAAGATGTCCGATCAAAATTAAGTTATTCTATGTGTTTTGGAAGCTATCATATCATTTAAATGCACAAGCTGGAACCTAGTACTCACCTGAATGCTCATATTCTGTGATAAAGTCTCTAACAGAAAGTCTCTATCATATTAATTGTACTTTTAACAGAAAGTATCCTTTGTTTTATTTTAGTTATTTGCAGTTCATAGATTGCTTATTTCCTTTTTCTTGATGTTGGGTAGAATTTAGCCAATAAGCAAAAGCCTGGATATGGAAAAGGAACAGGTGTAGACCGGTCGAAGACGGCAACAACTTGAATGCTCGTCTGATGTTATTTTATCTTATCTTGGGCAGCCAGGTTGGTTCTTGCTTTGGAAAACATTGCTATTAACGTTGAAATCACAATCTGTCCAACTGCCCCAACTGGAAATAGGAAATCTGCCTTAAAAGTAAGAGTACTAACTTTTGGAAAACATGTGAAATCTTGGCCATGTAGCAGAATTATTATCAGTTCCTTTTAATACACATAATTAAGCATTTCACAGGCTTGAAAGTGTGACCCATAGAGTTTGTGAATGAAGGCACACAAAGGATCCTCACAGAGTTTAGTAGCTCTTTGACTGTCAGTACTACATCACTTGGAATCTTTTTTGATTATATTTGCCTAACTCAGGTTATTTACTTATGTATTTTGATTGAACCTAATTCATGTTATTGACAATTTATTTGTAATTTTAATTTTAATATTATTAAATATTTTGTATTTTCTTATGATGGTTTTTCTATATGAAATATGTTGGATTAAATTATTAATATATCAATATTAATAATTAAAATATGATAATTTTTTTTTTACCGACGCTTTATCCTCTATATTGACAGTTCATAGAACAACAAAAAAATACTGATGGAGTAAACTGTCAGTAAAATTACGAAAAACCGTCGCTATAGGTAAATTATATATTTTACAATTTCATCTATACCGACGGACGCGAAAAAATCCGTCGGTATAAGTATACCAACAGACAAAATGACCGTTGGTATATGTATATTTATGGTATCTATACCGACGGAAATTAAATCCGTTGGTATATCTATACCGACGGAAATTAAATCCGTTGGTATATCTATACCGACGGATGGTAGAGCCGTCAGTATAGGTAAAAACAAAAGGGACTAACCCAACATAGGCTATACCGACAGTAGTAACATTAGTGACGCCTAAAACCGTCGGTATAGGTTATACATCATATTCCGACGGTCGCTTTTTCTGTCGGTATAGGTCTATACCGACGAAGGTTTTATCGTCTCTTAATTTTTTGTCGGAATAGCCATTTTGACCGTCGGTAAAGGGTTTTAGGACTTTTAGTAACGGATTTTTGGGTTTTACCAACGCTTTTTGGACCGTCACTATATGGCAATTTGTTTGTAGTGTTAGTAACCATTAATCAATAAATCGAAACTATAAAAAAAATAAAATGAAAATTTCCATTTCTGATAGAAAAAAGAATAGAAATGACAGCGGGTTGGATATCTGTTTTTTTTTTTTTTGTAATATCCGAATCCAAATCCGTAAAGTTGCTTTAAAATCTTAATCCAATTATTATCCGCATTAAATCCGAATATTACTATCCGAATCCAAATTCGAATTAAATAAGATTATTGATTGGATATACGAATCCGTTAAATATCTTAATTCAGTAAGTAAAAAAAAAATAAAAAAAAATATAAAATCAAACAAAAATTAATTTTAAATTCAAATAAACGGATAATGGATTCGGATAACTGAATCCGTAAAAGTAAGCGAATTTGGATAGCAGATTCGGGTATCCGAATCCGTTATCTGCATAAGTAATTCGGATAACGGATATCCGAGATTTCATATCCGCATCCATTTCGAATCCGCTGCGGATAGTAATTATAATATTCGAATCTGAATTTTATCCGAATCCACAATATTCAAATCCGCAAAATCGGATCGAATAATTGCAAATATCTGATTCCGCATTATCCATTGCCGTCCCTAAAAAAGATTGCTTTCTTGGTGGGAGTAGTAGTTTCTTCGGAGATGCCCGGTAGGCCTAATAGGAGCTTGGTAGCTTCAAGGTTAAGATCTTTCTCAAATGCCATACTTTAATTCCCCTATGTTTTTCAATATAAAACTCTTGCAAGCTTGCATTATCAAATGATCTTTCTCAAAACAAAGATTTGAAAGGGATTAACTGTAAGGATGATTATCTGGAAATGTTGCTATGAATTCTTCTATATATAATTCAACGAAGGCTAGCTGGTAGAAGGAACATATGCTTGTTTTAAGGCCTTAGAAAAATTCAATGGTATCTTTATAGATGGGAATATATGGTGATAAAGTTAGAAGGACATTGTCTAGAAAATTAAGGGTTAAAATAATAATAAAAAGTCTTTGAATTTTACTATTTTATCTAGATAAATTTATGTATTTTTATTGCCCGTTAATTTTTAATTTGCATTTAGATAAACCATTAATCTTTAATTTGTACTCAAATAAACTTTTAATCTCTAATTTATACTTAATAACCTAAATCAATCTTTTATTTGAAATAACAATTTATTTGGGTATAAATAAAAAAATAAAAGTTTATTGGTATAATAAAAATATAAGAACTTACTTAAATAAAGTATAATAGTTCAGAAGCCTTTCTAATATTTTAAGCAAAATTAAAATCAATGAAAAAAATAGCACGCGTTTATAATGATTAATGTTTCTTATAATTTCGAATCAAGATTAAATTAAGATCATTAGATGGCATTTACAAATTTTAATCAATATATTAACTAGAAAATTATAAATTTTTTTAAGGGCAAAGGTATCTTTAGCACATGAAATTGGACATGGGGGCAGCTAAGGTGTTTGTAATATGAACAGCATAATTGAGGCAATTGTCTTAAAATTATGGGGACAAGGTTGGGACAATGCTTAGTCAGAAAAGATATCAAACGGTTTCAGTTCAAAGGGAAGAAATCTTGAGCGTTGGATGTGATGATCATGTGGAAACACGACACGACACGAAAAAAATAACTAAAACAAGATACGAAGCACGACACGAAAAAAATACGAATATATGAATGTATCAAAATTTAACTAACATAAATTATTAACACGTCATAATTTATATTAATATAAAATATTTTAAACACGATTATGGCACAAAAATATACATAAATATAACATATAAATACAAAAATTGTCAGGTCTAATTTAGAGGTGACTTGGGTTGGACACATGGGTTATTGTTGATGGACAAGACATGGTCTAATTTAGGGCTTTAATTCGATCCCATATATAGTTATGGGTGTCTTACATGTGCCTATGAATGAAACCATTGCCTCATGTTGGGGATATTTGTCAACATGATCGTCTAAGAAGAAATTCTTACATCGATGTTAGAGTGTATCTTTAAAATCGTTCAGAAAAAAAAAATAAAAAAAAATTAGAAATACTCTTAATCATGTTGCAAAAAGATATATACAACAATGATAAAATCTTTTATAGATATATTTTACCGTTAATGTATAAGATAATAATTTTTAAACCCATTTTTATGACGGCAAAAAAAAAAAAAATTGGTTAAAAAAAAATCTTTAAACTTTATCATTTTAATTAAATAAATCTTTATACTTTTATTGTATTTAAATAAGTTTTTAACTTGCACCCTTCATCTTTAATTTGTATCTATATAAATTCTTAATCTTTAATTTATAACTAAATAAGCCATTACTATAAATCAATCTTTCATTTGAAATAAAATCTTATCAAAAGATAAAAACTTATTCGGATACAATAAAAATATAAAGACTCATTTAAAAAAGTAAAATAATTCATTTTTTTTTAATAATATTTTAGCCAAAATCTTTCTCAAATCTCATATAAAAAGGTTGCTAGTCTCAAAATTAAACTATAGAACTAAAAGGACCCTAGCACTTCCATTTGAAGTAATATCCATGGCCCTCCAATTTTATTCTTTTTCTTGATTTAAAAAGAGATGGGAAAGAAATATGGCTCTCCAAGGGGTGAAAATGTGGAAATATTTATGTTTCTAATCTCCAAATAATTATGATAAGACATATATGATTTATATGATATAACTAACGATTAAGAATTTTGTTTGTGTTGATGAGAAATTGACAAACAATCAAAAAGTTATAATTATGATATAAATATACTTTTGGTAAAGTCAATAACAGATGAATTCAATAGTTGCTATTGATTCATTTGGTTTAACAAAGGGGAACTCTAAAGGATAAACTTTTCTTGTTTTTGGATGACTTAAAGAATAAGCTTTGAGTATGCTATCTTTAAACTAGCTAGGTATTGCATGGAATATTCATCAGAAAGGAGGAAACATCATTTTTTTTTACATTCTTTGTCCAAATCCGACCCTATCCGTAAGCCTAATCACTATTTAAAAAATATTAACAAACTATTTTTATATTAATATTTATATATTTTTATAATTAAATTTAAATAAAAAATATAAATAATAGTAATTCGGCCAATCCAAATTAAAAATTTTTTTATTTAGGCTCGACCCAATACGAGTCGAGTCTACTTCTCAATTACTCTTTTTTTGCTTCCTCTCTAGATATGGTCGAAGAAAACTAGTAGAGAATGATAGAAAAAAAAAATACCTAATCAACCACCGAAAACAAATAATCAAACATAAAGAACATAAAAATTCTTTTTTGGATAAATTCCACAAATTTCACTAATAATTTTCATTAACAAACTTTTAAATATAATCTCCGATTCTTTTGTATTTTGCTCTCGCAATTTCATAACCCAAAATCCGTTACATCCAATTCTCTCTCTCACACTCTCAAATGTCTTACAACTCTTTAAATAACACACTCTTCATCCTAAACATAATCATATATTTATAAGCATCAAAAAGACCCTAAACTAATTACCAAAAGTAAAATATATATATATATAATTACCAAAAAAACTTATCAAAAAATAAAATTAAATAAAAAACTAGCAAAGAACACTAGACTAGACCTGCTCATGGGCTGGTTAGCCCGCCCGACAGCCTGCAGGTCTGGCCCGTATAAGGCCGGGATTGGGCAGGGTTTTGAGTGATCTGGGTCGAATCATTATTCATTCATTAAAAAAATAAAATTTTATTTAAATTTAATTATAAAAATATATATTTTACTATTAAATGAATAGTAATCCGAGCCGAACCTTGATAAGGTGAAAAAATCCCGGACCACGGTCCAACCCATAAACAGGTCTACACTAGACAAACATAAAAAATCTATTTGATTTTTGTCTATAACTATGAAAGTGAAACAATAAATATTAAGAAGCAAAACAAAGAAGACTATAATCGAATCGGGACTTAGTTCAACTGTTTTATGCAATTACCCTTAAAAGATGATATTCGACGATTCTGATATTCGAATCCCAAAATCTGTATCCCCTTCTTTTATATTTAAGTTACGAGTTACGACCTCTTTTATTTTATACTAAAAAAAAGTCTATAACCAACACATTAGACATTTTACCCTAGGATAGATCCATGCATGCAACTTTATATTTTTGAATCGTGGTAATTAAGGATGTGGACGACACCGACAACCAATCTCAATTGAATTGGTTGTAATTGTTCAATCTGAATCATATACATATGATACATAGGCGTTGCTTTCATGCACGCCCACGAGTGTGTATGTGCAAGGCATTAGACTTTGAGCAGTCACGATTAAGGATTTAAATAGCGGTCACAACACGATGTTACAGCCGTTATTTAGCGGTTTCGGTTTCCTTCGTTGTCGATATTTATCGTAGTTGATCGCGGTAACATTCATTATGTCCGCAATCACAATAAATGTGAAGCGATTGAAAACGCGTCCGCGACCACAATTTAAATCTAAAATCACAACCGTCAACATTAGCAAGTATTTTTCTCTACAACTTAGAACTTTCAAAGCTAGAAAAAAGAAAAATGGTTTGCTAAAGCTCATCCTTTTGGAAGGACCAGAGGTAGGCACAAAGGGTCCACAATTCTTAGTGATTTTTGACATTACATTATGAGCTTTTCTCTCATACTGTCTGGCTGGGGTCTCTCGATCCAGTTATTGCCAGCCAATCAAGTCCCTATTGACCAATTTGGGTCCCCATGAAAACCATCCGCAGCTAATTTTCATTATCATTTGCCTAATGAAAAATTATCACATCTGTGGACAATGAAATTATTAGATTTTACATGTAGAATTAACATAATAGTACATACTTCCTAAGATATAATAAAAAAAAAGTTAGTACGGAAATTAATATTCGAACTATACATGTTTTAACAATTGGGTACCTAAACTTTATTTTCGTCATGTAAGTTAATCCAATGGACTAACGTCATTACATAAGATGCTGACGTGGCTTAATTGATCAATATCAGGTCATCATGTGTCAGGTCAATGCCACGTCAATATTTAGTAAAATATTTGACCTGACACATTATAACTTAGTATTGATCAACCATTCTACGACAATATTTTATGTATGTGTTAGTCCATTGATGTAATATGTTGATGGAATACGAGTTTAAGTACCTGGTATTATGAATTTTTTCTTTAAGTATCAAATTGTTAAAAGGTGTATAGTTTGGGACCAATTTACATATTAATTCTAGTCAAAAAAAAATTTATTAAAAAAGGAAATAAGACATATAATAACCTCTTAATCTGCTTTTAAAATTAAAAAAATTAATCGTCAATATATAAAAACGAACTATTTGATTAATTGCCTTATCTATTTTTTTTATTAATATTCTCTTTTGCAACATCTCTATATTTTTCTTGTTTAATTTCCTTTGTTCCCCAACAAGTAAACATTACTTAATTAATTATGCTTCTATTTATCAAATTCACCATAAATTAAGATTGAAGCATCTTCTTAATATTTTATATTTCCATTGATTTTCCTAATATGATTGCCCCTAGAATATTCTACTTTATTGTAAATTTATGATAGACATCCTAACCATAATGGAAATGAATGAAAGAAACTATCTATGATTCATTGAACCAAAATTTTTCAATCCCTTTCTCAATAAAATCTTTTTTTTTTGGGGGCTAAATTTCTTAATAAAATTTTGTTAGGGTACGAGGGCGACAATTCACTCGTGAGCTTTATATTGCTACGTTTGGGTCTTAAATTGCCAAGATTTGAGTTGGATTTGATGATAGGAACATGATGAGAGATCTAACTAAAGTTCTTGGAAAGTGATTTTGAGAAATGTTTTAATCATGAATTTAATATTGATTTACATTGTTGGCATATGCTTAATCAAATTATAATATGTGGGTTTTTTCCCAATAAGAAGTAGGACTAGAATTGTTTTTGATTGTCTAAAAAGAGGAAAAAGAAAATTCGATTTTGCTCCCCTTCAAACCCTTCTAAAAAAATACAACTAATTGCCAAAAGATTAATTGTCGATGAGTTCTTGATTATTTCAATGATAATAAGAAAATATTATAACTTTTAGATCACAAATTTCGAGTTATATGTTACGCTTATGCATGTTGAAAATTATTTTTTGATATAAGAGAGATTACAGTTTGAGAATATTGAAATTCGAACTTCAGACTAGTTGATATCATTTCTTTTAAGACAGGTGATTAAATGAATTAATTAGGTTATATCTCGGATTTCACGTTGAAAATTATTTTATTATGAATGTACGTACTTTTTACTTGTACATGTAATATTAATCCTTTCAAACAATTTAATCCAAAAAATTTGATATTTAAAATATGAATAAATTAAACCACTCATTTGAGTAAAGATTTCATTATTCAACTCAAATTAGTTTGAGTTAAACTTGCTCAAGGGTCGGGTTATCCATCCAAACTCGAAAGCCTGTCCATATTTTGTAGAGCTTGGACAAAAATATTTTGCCTAAAATATGGGTTTGGATAAAAAAAATAATGCCCATTTAGAAAATGGGTCGGGCCTTGACTCCAATAATCAAGGCCCGAGCCCGACCTCGGCCCAGCCTGTTTTTTATTTATATAATATATTATTTTTATACTTTATAATATAATTTATATCATATAAAAAATATATAATATTATAGTGTAAACATTTAAAAATATGCTAAGTTATCTATGTTTTAGAATTTAATAAAATAAAAAAGAAATAAAATTACTAAAAATTAAATAATAATAAAAAATTGTTTAAATTTTTTTAGAAAAAAAAAATAATATGGGCGGACCTAAACGGGTTTGGACTACCTATTTATAAATATGAGCAGGTTTAGGCAAAATTTAAAGTTCATATTTCGGGTCGGACCGAACTTAAACAAATATATATGATATTGATACCATACTTAAACCCGCCCAACCATGAACACCTCTATTTTGAGTTGAAAGCTTGTTTTCTTTTCTATTTTGAAAAACCTTTTGGCATCTTAAAGTCTCCATAAGTGAATTATAGAGAGAAGAAGTACTTAAAGTCTAATAATTACTTGAAGGGTTAATAGCATCAATGGTCCCCAAATTATAGGGCATATTTTATATTGGTCCATAAACTTCAAATCGTATCAAATTGGTCCTTGATTTCAAGTATCATAACAAATTGGTCCCTACCGTTAGCTTTTCCGTTACCATTACTGTAGCAATCAGCTTAGTGACACGTGTCACCAGCTGATTGCTCCAGCAGTTGCCTTCATTTTTTTTCCTTTTTCTTTATTTTTTTATTATTTTTTCTTTGATATTTTTTAATAAATAAATATAAATAAATATTTTTTACAAAATTAATGTAAATAAATATTTATATTTTATAAATTATTTAATTATTAAAAAATTAATTTAAATTATTATTTATCTTTTGTATTTATTTATAAAGAATAATAAAGAAAAAGGAAAAATAAAAACATTAATAAATACAAAAGATAAATAATAATTTAAATTAATTTTTTAATAATTAAATAATTTATAAAATATAAATATTTATTTACATTAATTTTATAAAAAAAAATTATTTTCTTTTACTTTTACGTTTTCTTCTTTCTTTTTTTCCTTTTATAAATAAATTAATTTCTTAAAAATTAAATAATTTATAATTTATAAAATATAAAATATTTATTTACATTCATTTATTAAAAATATATTTTTTACTTTTTTATTTTCCTTTTCTTTCTTTTTTCTTTCCTTTTTTTCCTCATTTCTTATAAAATTAATGTAAATAAAATATTTTATATTTTAAAAATTAATTTAAATTATAATATGAATTTTTTATTTATTTATTTACAAACAAGAAAAAAAGGGAAAAGATAAGAAAGGAAAAAATAAAAAAACTTATAAATATAAAATAAATATTTTATATTTATAAATTATTTAATTTTTAGAAAGTTAATTTAATTTAATTTAAAATATAATATAATATACTTATATATATATTTTGTATTTGTTTATAAAGAAGAGAAAAAAGAAGAAAGAGAAGAAACAAATATATATATATTTTAAATTAATGTAAATAAATAGTTTTATATATTTTTCAATTATTTGATTATTACAATATTAATTTAAATTAGAATGTAATTTATTAGTTAGTTTTTAATTTTCATTTATAAAGAAGAGAAAAGCAACAACAACAAAAAGGAAGAAACGAAGAAATTAAAAATATTTTTTATAAAATTAAAGTAAATAAATATTTCATACTTTTAAAATTAATTATATTTTTTAAAAAATTATTTTAATTTATAATATGAATTATTTTTTCTTTATATTTATTTATAAAAAAAATCAAAGAAAAAATATAAAAGAAATAAAGAAAAAAGAAAAAAAATGAAGGCAACTGCTGGAGCAATCAGCTGGTGACACGTGTCACTAAGCTGATTGCTATAGTAATGGTAACGGAAAAACTAACGGGAGGGACCAATTTGTTATGATACTTGTAATCAATGACCAATTTGATATGTTTTGAAGTTTAAGGACCAATGTAAAATATGCCTTATAGTTTGGGGACCATTAGTGCTATCAACCCTTATTTTAATATTTTGTTTGGTTATGCAATTCCTTATCCTTTGAGTCCCCCACGCCCCCATTCCAATTATATACCTGACTCGAATTTCAAAGCTTTTGGAAGTGAAGTCGCCATCCTCTTTCCCCTATCACAAAGCCAAAGTTTTGAAAAAGATCAAATTTCTTGTTGGTATTCTTGGTTAGAAGGACAAATTAAAGCTAAGAGGGAAGCATGCATGGGATGGCCACAATACTTGATAAACATCTAAAAAAAAAAGTTATGTAAAAGCTAAGCTCCAAAATAGATTTATGAGTTTTGGGTTTTTGCCAATAGTCAAGCATAATCTTACATTTAAATTAAACATTTGATAGAGATGTTTTTTTTTTAGGAACAACCCCGATTTGATTCAACTATCGTTATCTCTTTCTAAGAATGTTGAAATTAAAAAAATTAAACCTGTTTTTTCCCTTGTAAGCAAAAGTTTATCTCGTGATTAAATCCGTTCATGACTCGAACTAAATCGCGATCCAAATTTTTCTTTTTAAATCTATTTTAAATCGAATTCGAATCGATCCGTAAATTCGTTTTATGTTTACCAGAAAAAATAAAGGATACTCAAAGCTTCTTCCCGAAAAGGACAGTACGGAAAAAGGGCAAAACTTTTGGTACCCATCGGAAATATAAGAATCTATGTGAAATGTACAATAGATTGAAGAGAAGGGAAAAGAAAAATATTGAGTGAAATTGACCTTAAAAAAATTATATCAAATTGCCAAACGTGTGGTGTCTGAGAGATATTGACAGTGTTTACTGATGTGGTTTTATATAATCCTTATGATTTTGAACACGATATATTTAATAAAAACGTGTATAATAAATATAATATAATATATTTAAATATGATTACCACAAAATATTTAATATATATTGTATTTTTATTTAAAATTTTGATAAATTTAATTATTTATATTATATTATATTTTTACGATTGATACGAAAAAAATACGAAAATATTTAGATAAGAATGCACACGTGTGGGTTAAGGGGATTATGACGGTGGGCTTTGTGGGGGCAGAAAGCCCACACGAGGGGACATTTCTGACTGTAGATGGCTGGCAATGGTCCTTTTTTTCTTTTCTTTTTTTTTTTTGTAACTTTTTGTTTTGGAGCTAAAGGCAAATCCTTATCATGCTTGCTTTCTGTATTTTGTAAGCTTTTTGGGTGATTAAATTCGGATCTTGCTTCATGTTGGCCATGCCATGTACATATCTTGGCCATAACATCAAAAAAAAAAAAATTTGTTTTCCTTTAATTATAAATATTTTCTTTTTTTATTTGAAATTTGATAAGAAATGTTAACCAACAATTAGATCTAATAATTTTGGATACGATATAATTATATGACACTTAAAAAATAATTAAAATATGATAGGATATGAAAAAACAATACGAATATACGAACATGTTAAAATCTATATAACATGAATTATTAACGTATCAAAATTTATATAAATATATAATACTTTAAACATGATTATAACACGTAAAAATATATAAATATGATACGAATACACGAATTATCAGTTCTAAAAAAAACAAATGCATTTATCTTCTCTTGAATTTGATGAAAACTATATATCAATTGAACCTAAGGATTATGCAATTAATGTTAAAAAGTGACATTTAATAAATTTGGGATTTGAATTTTAGTATACGTTGTGACTTCTTTTATACAAAAAATTATTATTATATATAAATTGCAAAAAAAAAAATTATTTGTCCAGATTCGTTTCTGAACTGGCACGGCTCAAAAGCCGATTTATTTTTTAAAATATTAAAAAAAATCTTTTATATTAATTTATTAATATTTTTATAATCAAATTTAAATAATTTTTTATTATTATTTAAATAATAATTCAGGTTAGACAAAACCAACCTAAATTATCAAAAACTTTTTCTAAATCCAATCTAATTCAGATCGGATCAACCTTACTCGTGAACATGTCTTCGTATACATAAATATATATTTTATATTATATATATATATATATATTATTTGGTTGTCATATATACTTGCTTGGTTGAAACAAGGCACATGGGTGGGAGGAGAAGAAGCTAAAGTGAAGAAATGCAAGAAAAAAAACAAGTTGGGAGAAAATGGGCCCCAATGGAAGCACATGCCACATGGATTTTTAAATGCTTCTTGGGCCCCAACTGTCCACCTGTCTTTTGTTGATTCCTTGAAAGTTCACAGCCTTAAAATATAAATAAATAAAAAAGTCAATTTTTGGGCTAAAATGATTCCATTTGGTATTTCAAAAGTAATAAAATGTGGTTCACAATACTATTGATTTTTTTAAAAATGTGTGTTTAATAATATTAGTTAAGATAATATTAAAAAATATATATATAATTAATGAATAATTTTTTTTGAAGTCCGTAAAAATGATATACTAAATATAAAAAAAAATTAATTAATAATTAAATAATTTTTAATCAATGCTTATATAGATCAATTAAGAGATTTTTTTTTTTTAAAAAAAAAAGGTCCTAAGCATTTGTTAAGAAAATCAATGCAAATCATTAATCAATAATCATGCTTAAAATGATTAACTTGAGTTAGTTTTATGTTCAAATTGTATACCAATGTAAGAGTATAACTCTTTTGATAATCATCCCTAATTGATTAGTCTAAGTTGACAACAAGAGACAAATTTTAGCTTTTTTTACGAATTATCGTTAATAATCATTTGGAATAGTTTGTTGAACTTTTTATTTAATTGATTAAATTTAATTTTTGAAAATTTTAAATAGAAAAAAAAATAAAATAAAAAACGACATGAACATGTGCTACTTAATCATGACATACCTAATTATCTTTATATTTTTATAAAAATATACTTGAAAGGAAATCAATATACCCTCAAAAATAGATCAAAACCATTTATGTAGGTATTAGTATATATAACAATTAGCCTAGTTAAGACTTCTCTCTAAAGCAAGTGCAAATTAAAAAAACTTTTTGAATTAATTAATAATTTTATTGAAAGGATTATGTTTATTGTTTTCTTTTGCTTTTACCATTTTGTCAATATAGTGGCACCCAAATGGGCCATGATGTGTGAGCTTTTAATGGTTACCACAAGAAGTGGAGAGAGTGTGGATAAGTATGTAAAGGATGAAAAGATTTTATATATATATATATATATATATATATATATATATATATATAAACAATTCTAACATGTTTTATATTGGTTATTGTAACTTAGTAATAATAAGATACAAGATAAGAAAAAATTTATTGTTTGCCAAATGAATAATAATTATGCTCTAAAGATCAAATTTGGTTTGATCCATCGATTTGAAAATCTCATTTTATTATTTAAAATATATTAAAATATTAAAAATTATTTTATATTAATATTAATATTTTTAATTAAATTTAAATAAAAATATTTTTTATTAATTAAATAATAATCTGAATTGAGTCAAATCAATTCGAATCAAAAATATTTTATCACAAACTCGATTTAAATATCGAATCGAACTAATAATCTTTATCTTTAAAAAATATATATCCACCCACCTCATCACAATCATTCTAAATATGAAATCATCCATGACATCACCTTCCACGTGGCATCATCCTTGCCATCGAAAATCCCCTTACATAACATTCCAAAACCATATATTATCTTTCCACAAAACCATTCTTTGGTCTTCTTCCCAACATTTTCACATATTCCCCTCCCCTCCCACTTTACTTGCCCTTCTTCTAGCAACTACAATATAAAGAGAAACAAAGAAAAAAAAAAAAAAAAAGAAGAAAGCAAAGAGAAAATAAAAGAGATATTTTGTGAGAAAAAAAGAGAGGATAAAAGTTGGATCGTCGTCGGGTTTTTCGCTTAAATTTGGTGTATTAATTATCATAATGACTAGCATTATGGGCGCGGAGCGTGACAAGTATACCATGATTAATTTTGAAGAGACGGAGTTACGTTTAGGGTTGCCCGGAGGCAAAGGAAATGATGGCGAAACGACTAAAAATAATGGAAAAAGAGGGTTTTCGGAGACCGTTTATTTGAAGCTTAATCTTTCAACAACAAAGGAGGCCGCAGCCGAAGAAACCGAGAAGATGAAGGAAAAGAGCTATGTTGCTCCTCCCTCTACTGACCCTGCAAAGCCCCCTGCAAAGTAAGCTATCCATATATTGTCTTGGTTACCTTGTTTCTCAATCTTTGCTTTGTTAGTTTTTTTCATTTAATTTAATTTTCATTTAAAAAAAAAATTAGTAACATAGAAAGAAGTTCATTGGATGAAGAATGAAATTAAGAAGTGAGCATGCAGATGCATGAGTTTATTTTTTCAGTGAAATTAATTTCTTGTTTTTAGGGTTTTTTTTTTTTTTTTCCTTCTTTCAATCTTCATTGAATCTTGGCCTTGTAAAGTGAAAAAACAGTTTAATTTTGATATTTGATGACTTGGGTTGTTTGTCGGGAGAAAGAGGGAAAAAAACAAAACATGTGGAATCTCTAGTACTTTTCCCAACAACCAAACAATAATTCAAAGGTTTAACAGGAAAGTGGCTAAGATTGTCCACAGCTAAGCTACCAAACTTTGGTAAATGTCAATAGTAAAGTTCTACCACATTCACATTTTCAATAGTTGGTAATAATTTTTCTTTATTATAAAAGCCAAACAAAAAAGTAAAATCAGAATGGAATTTCAATAATTTTATGTTTTTTTTAGTACAAAAGAGATCTTTAATATGATAATAAAGGAAAGAATTGCAGATACCAAAATTCGAACTTTAGATCTACTGGACCCAATTCTTAAGGGTAGCTACTTGAACAAGTGAATTAAGTCTTTTACGTTATTTTCTTGTTATGTCTAGACTTGCTAATGGGCTAGGTCGCAGTTCGAATTTTTTTCGTCCTTACCCAGGCCTGGCTCGCCGGTCCGATTCACCTTTAAAAAGAATAATAAAAAATTAAAAATAATTTTTTATATTAATATTTATAATTAAATTTAAATTAAAAATTAATTTTTTAATAGGTGAACAATTATTCTGGTCGGGTCGAACCGATCCGAAACACAAAAACTCCTACCTAAACCTGACCCAATACGGGCCAGACGGGTTGTTCAGTCCATGAGCAGGTTTAGTTATAACCAATATGATTAGTGTTTCATGGTAAATTTGAAATGATCTAGTTACTTAAAATTGAGGGCACATTTGATTTCAGGGCACAAGTTGTGGGATGGCCACCAGTCCGGTCCTTCCGGAAGAACATCATGGCCGTCCAGAAGAACAGTTCCGAGGAGGAGGGCGGCGGTGGCAAGAAGGCCAGCAGCAGTATCACTGCCACGACCACCACCACCAATGCGGCGGCGTTTGTTAAGGTCAGCATGGATGGTGCACCCTATCTACGCAAGGTAGACTTGAAACTATACAAGAGTTACCAAGAACTCTCTGATGCCTTAGGCAAAATGTTCAGCTCCTTCACTATTGGTAATTAATATAAACCCACAAATCCTCAATATTGATTTAGGTAAATTAATTAATTTGAAGAAGTGAATTAAAATTATTTTTGATTTGGGTTAATGTTTTAGGTAACTGTGGGTCACAAGGAATGAAAGATTTCATGAATGAGAGCAAATTGATAGACCTTTTGAATGGTTCTGAGTATGTTCCTACTTATGAAGACAAAGATGGAGATTGGATGCTTGTTGGTGATGTACCATGGGAGTAAGTTTTCAACTTCAATTTTTACATTTTGTAATTAATTTTCTTATTATTATTATTTTTTTTTTATTAAAACTCACTAATTAATTCTTTACAAAATTTATAGGATGTTTGTCGATTCATGCAAACGCTTGCGAATCATGAAAGGATCTGAGGCGATTGGACTTGGTGAGTAACTATTAATTTTATAAATTAAATGTCATGATTAGAAGTGTAAATAAGATATCTATGCTCCTAAGCTATTCAAGCTCGGCTCAAAAAATTTAAAATTTTACTTGATCTTTTTCGTGTCAAGTTCGAGCAGCTCGAATTATCGAGTGAGCCGAGTTTGAGTATCTTAATGCCCGACTCGAGTGGCTCGTAAATTTAATCAAGTTATTTTATTTTTAAATATATATATTTAATAATTTTAATTAGTAACAAAAAAATCTCAATTCGAGTTCGAGCATAAATAATCGAGTTTGAAGTTAAATATGATAATCGGGCTTGTCTTTTATTAGGTAAACGAATCTAATTAAGCGAGTTCGAGTAGTTCGATTTTTATCTCGAATCGAGCTCGAGCTGTAAAAATAAAACTTGATCGAGTTTAAATCAAGTTTCGAGTCGTGTTCGAGTTTCTGACTGTTTGAGCTTAGCTCAGCTCGATTACACCCTAATAATGATTATTCAATCTTAATTGTTTAAATTTACAGCAATGAAATATATATATATATATATATGTATATATATGCAAAAATTTATCAGATAATTAATTATTGTTATAATTTTCATGGTATTGCAGCTCCAAGAGCGGTAGAGAAGTGCAAGAACAGAAGCTGAAGTAGGTTTAAAAACAACAATCTCAGTTGAAATCAAAAACAGACCGGCAAACCGGCTCAATAGGGATCGAGCAGGGAGTTTGAAAGTGTTCATCATCATGAAAAGAAAAAAAAGTTATGAGGAATATATTTGGAGATTTATTAGGGGACAAGAAATCAAATAATAGAAAATTAAAATGTTTATTGTCAATGGTTTGTTTAATAATATCTTAAAATATTAATGTTTTTATTTGTCTGAGTGTTTTTTTTTTTCACTCCATTTTGTAATATTTTGCATCTACTTTTTTTTAATTGTAATGTATGAAAAGATTCTCTGCATTATTATATAATTTTATTATTATTTTGATGAATTTTATAATGTTTTTGTAATTGGTTGAGGAGACAAATAAACAAGATCCATGAACAAGGTGATAAGGTAGAGCAAAGGCCATGTGCAATTTGCTGGAAAACATTTAAGAAAACCAATTAATTTTCATTGCTGGTCTTGTATATTTTTATTGCAAGTTGTAGACAAGTGTGGACCCTAAAATTATTTTGTAATTATTTTCCCTAACAGAAAATACTTATTTTCTTAAGAAAAAAAACAAAATTAAATAATTCTAGTTCTTTTTAGATTTTAGATAGACCTAATAATTTTAAATATAATATATAAAAAATTAAAATACATCATCATTATGATAAAAATACACCAATACATTAAAAAATATATAACATAAATTATTAAAAAAAAACAGGTTTCTTAATTTAAAAAATGTTTACTAACCAAATAGCTATGAAATTATTGGCTTTAGTTAACTGAAATGGAGGATTTGGTTGGAAAAAGCATCTTTCTTTAAGATCTCCCCCAACATGAAACTGGGGATTTATGAAATTTGTTTTAGTCCTTTCCATTTTTCAAAGATTCTTTCTTTTTCCAAGTAAGTGAAATGAATATTTTTATCTTTGATGCTTGGCATAAATTAAATTTGATAATATTGGACATGATACGATTATATGATACAAATATGTTACAGAAAAAATAATTAAAATATGACATGATATGAAAAAATAACATGAACACGATACGAATACATGAACGTGTCAAAATCTATATAAAACAACCTATTACATATCAAAATTTATATAAATATATAACACCTTAAATACGATTATAATATAAAAAAATATATAAATACAATACTAATACACAAATTCTCAAGTCTAGCATAAATGTTGGGATTTGTAAAATTTGCCTCTTTTTAGCTCTTTTCAAAGATTCTTCATCACAATGTAAATTAACTTCCTTAATTCTTTAAGTACAAAAAATTAAAAATTAAATAAAACACTTCTTGCTTATTTTCCTACTCATTTGTTTAACTAGGCTGTCTTAGATCTTTTCAGATTATAAATAAAAAAAAATATTGATAATAATGGTTGTCTTAGATCTAACATCAAATTTTTTTGCTTAGATATATTATACTTCAATCATTGTTGTGATAATTTGATTTCTTATTGAAGGGATAGAAAAGAAGGAAAAAAAAAACATACAAAATAGGAAATGGAAACTTAAGTTTGCTTGCAAGTTGCAATGAGCTCATAAAATTTTCTATCATGTAAATTGTAACTTAGTAATTAAATTTTTTTAAAACATCTGAACATTTGATTCGGTATTTGGTGCATGATTTTTTTTTTAACTTACAATAGGATTTTGATCTCTCCTTCCCAAAAAAAAAACTCACTTTACTTTTCTTTAGTATTAATTAGAGGAAGCAATTAGAAATGAAAATACATATATATATATATATTTATGAAATATTCATTGGAATTCTTTGAAATGGATATAAAAAATCACAATTATTTGATGCCAACTTGCTTGCAAGTTTATGTTTGCTGCAATTATGCTTTTATGTTAATTTTTCTTTTCAAATTGGGATAAGTCAAAATGATTATTCATAAGATCATGATTACAAGGAAAATCCTTGTTCTAAAATTAATGAAATTAGAATCCCTCCATGTTAGCATGAGAAGTATTGCATCATTAAGTCAAAAGGTGAGTTTTAGGGCTCATATAGGATAATCCAAACATAAATTCGGGTCCAATAAAATATATGATTGGGCTGGACAATTAGATTTTTTGGAACAAAAATTGCTGAATTGGATCAACTATATGTTAGTAGAGACGGCAGCGAATTGAATATCTATAATTTTTTAAATATTTAAATTTAAATATATTTAATTTATTCAAAATTTGAATTTGTTAATTATTCATTTACTATCCAAATTCACATTTGATTTAAAGAACAATATTCGTCAGATATTCGAATCTACTAAATTTTTGAATTATTAAATTATTTATTTAAAAAAATAAGAATAAAAAATCAAATAAAAACTAAATATGTCAATTTGGATATTCAATACTATTCGAATCAAAACCAAAACGGATTCGGATAACGAATATACAAGAGTTTATTCAAATCCATTCGAATCTGATGTGAATAATAAATCTAATATCAAAATTCGAGAAAAACAAATTGGATAATGTCAAATATTCAATTTGTTTACTATTACCATCCCTAGATGTTAGTTGCCTCCAATCAATGTTGTCTTCGATCTCAAACAAAATAAAAAGCTTGTGGTTTGGTTTATTTTTCAATGATTGCCCCAATCCAATTATCTTTAATTTTTTATTTTTTAATAAGAATTCATTTTTTATACATATCATTGTGAAGATTTTAAATTTTATAACAAAATAAAAAATTAAAAAAATTAAAGAATGAGATCAGTTAAAATTGTTGTAATATTAACAAGCGGTGTATTAAAAAAACCATTAGCTTATTAGCTAATGAAGTTAAATTTGAGTAATAATTCTATGCCTTGTAATGTAAAAAATAAAAGTAAAATATTGGCCGACCGAAAGCATCAATTAGTCAGTTCCCAGCAAAGTAGACCCTCAATTATATGAGACCAAAAGACTGGCATAAGTCATGAAAAATAAAAAATGAAGACTTTTTTTTTAAAAAAATAATTAAGAAAATTAAATTTTATATATCATAAATTAATTAAAATATGTATTGTCTCATAAAATATTTTTAAAATTCTTAGTATAAACTAAATATGGGATTTAAAATTTTAGTATTTTCATGTATTATCACTTTACATGTGAATCTATTTTTTAAAAAAATTGATTTTTAATATTTGCTGATACATATGAATTTAGTTATAATTTACTAAAGATGTATAGAATTATATATTAAATAATATATCAAATATAATTAACAGCCGTATGATTTGTAAATAAAATATTTAATTATATATATATATAATTGATGTGAAATGAAGAGTTTGGTTTATATAGTGATAATAAATGAAATTATTATTCACAAATAATTTACCAAATTCATATATATTTTTATTTATAATAGTTTGGAGATATTTTGGCAGAGTTGTTTAAGGATTGGGCTATCCGTCCAGTTCGACAAGCTCAATCCGTATCGGGTCGAGCTTGGATAAGCATTTTTTTAATTTGAGTCAGTTCAGTTAGGCTCGAATTATTAGTTATTAATAAAAATTTTATTTAAATTTAATTATAAAATATATAATATTAATATAAAAATTATTTTTTAAATATTTTAATATTTTTGAATAGTAATTCAGACTTACGGGCCAGTCCGGACTCGATCCGAGCCAAACTTGGATAAAGAGTTGGCCGTAACTTGACCTGACCCAGCCCATGAACACCTCTATATTTTGGGATATGGTTAAGTTTTTTTTCTTTTTTTAAGTATAAAGGAGGTTGCAGTCTTAAGATAAAAGAAGTATTGCAAATGTTGAGATTCGAATTCGAATTTATTGAATGTCACTTTTTAAAATTAACCACATGAACCAACTGAATTAATTTAAAGTTCGTGATAGGGTTAAGTAATTCATTATTTATGCCTTTCTAGCTAGCTTTTCATCTTTCTACACCAAATTTCCTTTGAGATGGAGATCAAACCTTACCTTCAGTAAGCCAGCCTCTCCACCCTCAACATTGCCTTGATCTATTTTCTCATGTTTTGGACCATTTTATATGTGATCAATGTTTTTGCACAGCTCGAGGTTTCAAATACAGCTGCAAAGATTGCTCCTTCAATCTTGATCTGATATGTGAAGCCTATGTTATTTGGAATCGGATATTAGTGTCGGACACGGCTTCTTCAATCATTTTGAGTTGAAAAAAAAAATTGAATTGTTTCAAGTTCAGATCATTTCGAGTCCATATCATCGAGTTTGGTTGTTTCGAGTACAAATTATTGAATTTTAAAATCAAATCAATTTAATTTCAAGCCATTTTGGATTATACTTTTGGATTATTTCAGATTTGAATTAATTCGGGTTTAAATCATTTTGATTTTGAGTTGAATGGGTTCGAATTATTAACTTTTTTTAATCAAATTGAATTGGATCAGATTTAAATTCTAATAAATTGACAAATTTTTCAAGTTAGGATTAACTTAAACAATTACAAATGTGAGAAATTATTTGGAGGAAAATTTAAACCTAGACAAAGTTTGAAAAACACTACTGGGATATATATATATATATATATATATATATATATATATATATATATATATCAGTAATTTGACAGAGTAGGATGACTCACAAAAAATAAATCTTTATTATTATAAAGGAAATGACTGAGTTGATATTATTGAATTAAATGACACAAACTTAGTTGGTAAAAATATAAAAAATATATACATATTAAAAATAAAAAAATAAATAAGAGTAATTACGTATTTTAATATTTATATAATAATTTTTTAAAAATAAAATTATCTATTTACTATTAAAAATTATTTTTTAAAAAATTATTAATTTATAAAAATTACTCACTAACAAAAATTACCTATTTTTTATATTTAATTTTTTAAAAATTTATTTTTAAAAAAATATATTCACTGAGTGTGTTGGAATTCTAGTGTTTATAGTTTCTTTTGTAAATAGATGACTCGACTAATTGTCCAACAAAAATTAAATAATAACGTTTCCCAAACCATTAGTGGGGAAGAAAGTTATTGTAGTAGCTATCATTATAGTCACCTATAGTTTCTTCTGTTGTCATTCAACTTCGTTCAGAAAAATCAATCGACCCAACCATGCAACAGGTATTCTCCAAAAAACCCTTATTAAACCCTTTCTTCTTTGATACATCTTTTATTTATTTACTTTTATTCAATTGTCTTTATGGTTCTATAAATAACAAATGATTTGAAGGGTACTGGAGGATCTGAGACGGAGGTTACTTGGGAAGATCAACAGAATATTAACAAATTTGGAAGATTAAACAATCGTTTTCATGAGCTTGAAGATGAAATCAAGATTGCCAAGGTATTGTTTTGGTTTGGGTTTTCATTAGTTTCTGTTAGTTTCTAATTTTTATAGTTCTTTTTTGGTTTTGGATTTTGAGGATTTTACTTTAATTTTTTTGTTGGGTTTTTAGAATGAGAGAAAACCCTTTTTTTTTTGTGTGCCTATTTTGATGTTTTAAGGTCGTTTCTTTATGCATAATTTGTGAGTTTTAAGAGTTTGGTCACTTTTTCTTAGGGAAAAAATTGCTTGTTTACTATTAGTTTTTCTTTCCTTTATTATTATTGTGGATATGTGAGTTGCAGAATTTGCTTTGCTGAATTTTATGGATGTTGAGAATTGAAAGAAATAGCATTTGCTTCTGTGATTGCATTGAGATTGGGAAGAAAATACAAAATTTTCTAAATTATAGAGTAGTTCTATTAAGTTAATTTGGCTAGAAATATAGTGAGTAATGTGATATGTGGTAATAGGTGTTACTCGGACTCTTATCTTTTTTTAAATATCCGTATCCGACACATATGACGATATAACCTTCTAAATATATGAAAAAACTTAATAAAAAAAAAAAAAAAATTGAACATATTAGTGTCAAACATATACTCACATCCGACACTCATCCTAGTCCGGTAATATAGCTGGTAACAACTTAAGTCTTAGAAAAAAGAAAAACTGAAACTAATGTTCTGGCTTCTCTTCTTATTGATTATCCCACTTTGTCTCTAGAGTGTCTAAAAACTAGTTGTCTATATCCTGCAGAAGAGGTTATCTTCATTTTCCCATTTTAGAAACTGTTGAGACTCCCCATTCTACCATTAAATTGCTGTTTTTACCCCATTGTCATTGAAATGTGGATACAACAATAGGTTTTTTTTTTCCCAGGAAACAAATGATAACCTGGAGGATGCAAGTACTAAGTTTTTGTTACATCTGACCAAATTGCAATTGTTATCTTCATTTTCCCATTTTAGAAACTGTTCAGACTCCCCATTCTACCATTAAATTGCTGTTTTTACCCCCATTGAAATGTGGATACAATCTTATAGGATTACATTTCCTGATAATAGGTTTTGTTTTCCCCAGGAAACAAATGATAACCTGGAGGATGCAAGTAACGAGTTGATTCTAACCGATGAGGAAATAATCCGGTTTCAAATAGGAGAAGTCTTTGCTCATGTGCCCAAAGAGGAAGTGGAGACCAGGATAGAAGAGATGAAGGAAGTGACCAACAAGAACTTGGAAAAACTCGAGGAGGAGAAAGAATCCGTGGTGGCACAAATGGCGGAGTTGAAGAAGATTTTGTATGGGAAGTTTAAGGAATCCATCAATCTAGAAGAGGATTAATAATAGCCTTGGATTGTTTTCTTTCCTGTAGGTTTTGATTACTACTTGTTTGTGTTTGATATTATCTTTCCTTTTGTTGCCATCCAGCATGTTTTTCTTAAGAGCTTTGTTCATCTATTTAGGTATTTCACCTTTAAACTTCTTCCTGGATATCTTCTTTGACTTAAACCTCTGAGTATAGACTATAAACTGATTGATGAATGAAATGAATTTGAATTGATATCTTTCTTCACTTTTCAAATTGTTTTTTTACTATCCTTACCCTTGAAATTTTCTGGGTTTTTTTTTGTTTTTTTGTTTCAAGGAAGAAAGATTGGATCTTGAAAGAATTGAGGAAAAGGGGAAAAGAGTAAAAGAGAGAGAAAATACCCTAAAAAGATGGGGGAAAAAATCTAGGGATGGGGATTCAAGGGTTTCTTTTTCTTCTGTTTGAAATAAATTTTTAAAAAAAAAGAAAAGTGCAAGGTTTTATTGAAAATGGAAGTAATCTCTAGCAGCTTTAATTACCAAGGGCATGATTTTATTTTTTTAATTTATAATTTTTAAGTTTTGGTTTATATTTGTTAAAAAATAAAAAGATGATCTTGCTTTATTGAATTTGTATTTTTCTTTTTTTCCCCTAAATTCAGACCAGTGTTCTTTTTCTTGAAGACATTATCCTTCTTTGAAAACAAGAGAATGGAAAGAAATACAAGATATTTGCATGTCTATAACACTCAAAAAACAATTTTTTTTTAAAAAACCTCACAAATGAGAAGAAAATGAAAGAAAATTCCAAATCATTGATATTAACTATTTGGCTACTCAATTTATAAATTTTGGCTGAGCAATTTAAGGCCTAATTCATGGCATACTCATTCATGGCAGGACAAGGTGGAGTGAGAGTTAGCCATCTTAGGAACATATTGTAAAGCTGACAATCCATATATTTATGTCGTGTTCGTTTATTTTTACATGTCATAATCGTTCTTAAAATATTATATATTTTATATAAATTTTAACAAATTAATATTATATAAATTTTAACACGTACTTGTATTAATATCGTGTTCATGTTATTTTTTCGTATCATATCGTATTTTAGTTAATTTTTCTCGTGTCATGCTCGTGTCCAAAATTGCCTGACCTAAGAACCTGAGAGGAAAAAGAAAGATGGATTTTAGAAAACTAAAGCATGTCAAACCTATGTTACTCGAATTCGGATGTGTCGGATATAGATATGTGTCCAACACAGATATGTTCAATTTTTTCTAAGTTTTTCATGTATTTGAAAGGTTCTTGAAGGATCGTATCTTCATACCCACATCCAGATATGTATCGAATACGAATATTTCAAAAAAAATAAAAAAATATAGAGTCGGAGCACATATTATCAAACCTCACATTGAACTAAAATCTTGCAAAGAGTACAAAGAAAGTCAACAATATTCAGTTCACTCAAGAAAACATGATGAATGAAAGAAGCATGCAATTCTCATGGAGAATACCTAACACAAATTTGCTCCTTAAACATGCTTCTAAGTACATTCTCATGATCATAACTTTATATTGTGTTGCTTCGCCAATAATACATTCTACTAATAAAACAAACATCCCCTTCAAACATAATCTTCACCCGAAAAAAGGTCAGCAGGGTGGCATTCATCTTCTCAAATCTTTGATGTATCAGCTCAGAAACTAATTCGATTTTTCCTGATCTGAGCCGTGAAACTTCCTCCCTGCTTCAACAGCTTCCCTGTAAAATTTGCGAATTAATCGAAGGTAATATATATCTTACAGCCAATGCGGAAACAAAACTAGAATTTTCGAGTCGCTATGAAATAGATACTGCAAGAATATAATAGCCTTTATCCAGATAATTTAGATGGTCATTGGCATATAGTATTTCATATCCTTAATAGTGGAAAATATCAGTATAATCATGAAACACGAAATCGAATGTCAAAATGTTGTAACTAGAATGTATAGCACTTGTGTACTTGGAAAAAAACTCGTTTTTTATCCGCTATAGGTCCTTCACATCCTGCGTATCTATATCCCTATGTTACCCGGACTCTTCATTTTTTCTAAAGTACTCGTGTTCGACACTTGTGTCTGACACATATTTGGACATGGGTATGGGAGTATGATCCTCTAAATATATGGAAAAACTTAAAAAAATTTGAGAATACCCGAGTCGGATATATACTCGTATCAGACACTCCCGAGTCCGGGTAACATAGCTATATCCCATTGAAAAACACTAAAATTTTATTTTTCAGTTAGCAATAGGCAAATCAAGTTTACAGACAACAAAAAAGGATGAGCTAAGCAGAGAAGATAAAGAGTGAGATTACAAACCTAAAAGCATTTACAAGCTCTTTATTTTCAGGGTCAAGCTTCACACCCTCATAAAAGGCATTGGCTGCTTCATCATATTTCTGCAATAGAAGGAGCAACTAAAAATGGTCAAATAACAAAAATAAAAACCAGTATGAAACTTTGACAACGATGGTAAAAGATTGTAACATGCCTGCAACAAACGCAACGCAGCACCTTCTCTATAGCAAGCTTTCGACCAGTCTGGTCTTAATGCTCTGCAAGCCTTTGCATCAGTTAAAGCATGCTCAGCTTGTCCGAGACGGATCCAACAAAGGCTTCTATTTGAATGCAATGTAGCGTCAGTTGGATCTAAATCAATTGCCTGTAAGTGCATCAGCAGATGAGATTAAATTCAACAGGATTGTGTTCTTAAAATTTATGTTACTCGGACACGGGTATGTGTCCGACAAGGATATGTGTCCGACATGGATATGTTCAATTTTTTCTAAGATTTCCATATATTTGGAGGGTCCTTAGAGGATCATATCCCCATACCCATATCCGGATGTGCGTCCGGACACGGATGTCGGACATGGATACTTCAAGAAAAATGAAGAGTCGGAACAACATAGCTTAAAATTAGTTATCCACTTCTAAGGCACATAGAAACTCAATTCACCAAATGGCAGAAAACACATTTGCCTTCTTGTGATGTGCAAGGTTTAGCAATCAAGTGAAGGGAAATACGGTTTTGCAGGTCATTCCACCAGTTGATAGGAAAAGAAACAGTAAAAAGAGCTAAAAAGTAGGGTGTAGCTTCGAATTCAGAAAATGAATTTCTAGTCTCGGAACAAGAGATTTCAACCTTGTATTAGAATAGGTGGAATACTGTTAATGTAATTTCACAAATGAGATTAATATTCTTACTTGTGTATATGCATCTACAGCCATATGAAAATCTTTTCTTTTGAAAGCCTCGTCTCCTCTTGATTTGGCTTCTGCAGCTTTCTTCTTTGCTTCGGGTGCCACCTAGATAAATTACTTAAGATATATAAGGAAGAGAATATATATTTTTCTTTCATTACTTCAAACTCTTCGTTATTGCATCAAATACAGATTCCAGCCATGAAAATTTACAAGCAACAGTTAACCACAAAGAAAAACCATGGGAATCACATCATTTAAAGCCCATTGCTCAAAAAAAGTAAGCTAACAAGCAAAACCTATAATGACAAAATCAACAAGAAAAATCACTAAATAGAGTAAAGGGGACACCTCAGGGAGATCGTTTGTTGGCAATGCGGAGTCGCTTGTTGCTTTAGCTTCCTTCAGATTTTTCATTTCATCCTGCAAAATTCACCTCGGAAATAAATAAAGATAACCAGTGTATGTTGAGATTTGCATTCCAAGCAAAATAACGAAGCTGAGCAAAGGAGTAAAGCTCACAGTCTGCTTAAATTTGATTCTAGTAAAATTGAAAAGTAACTCTAAGCAATAGTAATCAGGTTTTTTTTTTTTTCTTTAGTAAGGGGATTTCCTCATCCCTCTGATAAGATATGTAATCAATTTCTTAGCACATGTAGATATAAGCTAAAAAAAATTCTTAAGTTGAACATACAAAGACGCAATCATTTTTAATTTTCTATGCTATCCACATGAGACTTGAGAAAGGGACACGAAAAGAACAGAGTACAAACAATTCACCACAACTTTAAACAAACAAACGGGAAACAGACATTGTCAAAATTCAAGATGATATGATCTCCGTGAATTTCCAGCACTAAAAAAACCTATGTTACTCGGACACGGATATGTGTCGGACACGGGTATATTTGATTTATTCTAAGTTTTTCCATGTATTTGGAGGATCCTTGGGGGCTCATATCCCCATACCATGTCCGGATATGCGTCGGACACGGGTACTTCAAGAAAAGTGAAGAGTCAGAGCAACACAGAAAAAACAATACCAAATGAAAATAGGAGTAAAAAGTAAAGAACTAAATTTGACAACTAGTACCAGTTGTTTGTCAGCTTCAGACTGCATATATTCAAGAATCCCATCTACAGTCCAATCTCGAATGGCATCAATTCTTGCTGTCAAAGGAAAAAGGATCTCAACTGCCCCACGTTGCCCTCTGGCTGCTGCAACCTGAACGGGCTTCTGGCCATCCTGTGATGAGATGAACAAAGAAACAAATGGTGGATGAAGTCAACTAATAAATCTCTAAAACCATCATTTTATACATATGTTGCTCCGACTCTTCATTTTTCTTGAAGTACCCGTGTCCGACGCATATCCGGGCATGGATATGGAGATATGACCCACCAAGGACCTTCCAAATACATGGAAAAACTTTAAAAAATTTGAACATACCCGTGTGGACACATACCCGTATCCGACACTCACACCTGAGTCCTAGTAACATAGTTTTATACTTTGGTGGAGTTATACTTTACTTTCCTTAAAATTGAGAGAGAAAAGCTAAAATCCTTGGGGAAAAGCAGTGAGCTTGACTAATGTTTTTTTTTTTATCCAACTCCTGTCCAAGGGTCCATTTCAAGATAGCAAATATCCATTGTCAAGTACACTTCTTTAAAGATTAGATCACAGCTCAAGAGTAATGTAAGCCCATTCAGAAGGCAGCGGTGGCTCCAATACAAGCGAGAAAACCCATCATTTGGCATAAAATGTATTAATAGAAACAACTGGCACCCCCATTTCATGGACGCCAGGCTTCGTAACTTCGAAGTCCCAAATGCACATTGACGAAGACAATAGAAACATTGCTTTAAGTAACAGTTTGGTACTTCACCATCTGAGAGGTAACTGCAATAAACTTCCTAGGGATTTAAATTGCGGTAGCGGACGCGTTTTCGGTCGCATCACGTTTTTCGCGGATGTAAGGAATGCTAACGCAATCAATTGCGGTAAATATCGGCCGTGAACATCGGTGGCGGAAGGAGCCAGCCAAAAACGCTAAATAACAGCCGTAGCTTCGCATTGCGGCCGCTATTTAAATCTGTACTACCCTACTAATAAATGCATACAGATCACTAAAAAAAACTTTAAAGCAAAACATGATTATTTTCTGAAAAATGAATGCATTAGTGACCTCACCTCATCGGTGACATTAGGATCGGCTCCAGCTTTCAGTAAGCTGTTTATTAATTCTGGGCTTCCATTATCAGCTGCAATATGCAATGGAGTTGCTCCACCAGCTGTAACATTCACTTTAGCACCTGCCTGCATATGATAAAATGCAAAACTCAGTGACAACAATGAAATGGCATAAAGTCGAATACAAAATTTAAACGTAATAAATGCTCTAGCATCAAATCAAATGATAGTATCTATTAGCAATCCATCTTCTTAGCGGGAAAAAGAAACAAAGATCATAAATGGAAAAAGAGGAAACTTTGGAATTGTTGACAAAGCTAACAAACTTCCTATTTAAAAGTCACTCGTCAAGCAAAGCTACTAAAATATAACAAAAGATTTCGTAATTTCTAGGGATGGCAATTTAAAATGCGGATTCGGATATCCGTGGATATCCGATCCGTTTTTTGCGGTTTCGAATTTGCGGATTCGGATAAAAGTCGGATTCGGATGTTATAATTACTATCTGCAACGGATTTGGAGCGGATGCGGATATGAAACCTCGAATATCCATTATCCGAATCCGCATTACTTCTGCGGATTGGGAAAGTGGATTCGGATATCCGAATCCGCTTATTTGTAAAACACATAAATTTTGTTTGATTTTATATTTTTATATTTAAAAAAATTGATTTATTGAATTCGGATTTTTAGCGGATTTGGGTATCCGGCGGATAACGTTATTTAATTCGGATTCGGATAGTAATATGCGGATTAAATGCGGATAATTTGAGGATTCGGATTTTAGAAAAGTTTTGCGGATTCGGATAGTACAAAAAATGCAAATATCCGACCAGCTGCCATCCCTAGTAATTTCTCTTCTAAAATTTTCATCTTGCTATCATTTTATTGTAAGTGAAAAAAGTGTCCAACATAGTGGAGAACTAAGAAGATACAGAACCTGAATCAATAAGTCCAAGCATGCAAGTGAACCTGCTGCCACAGATGACAACAATGGAGTGATATTATCCTCAGTTTCAGCATTTGGCTGCAAAAGTAATCATCATAAGCAGTAAAAGACAAACTCATATAAAGAAACTATTAAAAACTGGAGTCCCTAAAGAAAACACAAAAATTTAGTCCCTCGAATCTATGTTGCTCCGACTCTTCATTTTTCTTTAAGTACCCGTGTCCGACTCATATCGGAAATGAGTATGAGGATATGACCCTCTAAATACATGGAAAAACTTTAAAAAATTGAACATACCCATGTCAGACACATACCCTATCCGACACTCACACCCGAGTACAAGTAACATAGCCTAGAATTATTCTATTTTCATATTAAAGTATTATAACATGAAAAGAAAACGTACATTAGCATGATGCTCTAATAAAACTTTTACAGCATCATGTTGACCATGACCAGCAGCCCAAACTAAAGGGGTGCCAGAATCACTTTGTGAATCAACCTCAACACCTTTGGCCAGTATATACTTCAGCAACTCGATATTCCCTGCAAGCAAGAAGTAGTAAATTGGAGGTAAGAATCCACAAAAGAGTGGTTAAGAAAAGAAAATAATTAAGGGAGGTCAAATGGCCATGTACAATAGCAACTAAAACAATCGTTCTCTAGTAAACTACGACCGTAGTAACATCATATTGAACTCAGATTAGTGCACTACCACATCAGAATTGAAGAAATAATAGAAACCACCCCCATCTTCAGAAAAGAAACAAACTAACTAAAGAGAACGCACCTATTCCGGCTGCATGATGTAAAGCAGTGGCACCTAAGTCACTGGGTATAGCAGGATTGGCACCATGCTCTAGAAGGTATTTCGCAGTGAGAGTATGACCTTGCCGGGCAGCATGAAGCAGAGGAGTCTCACCTGCATTTTTAAGTAATTTAAGAAGATAACATAAAGAACAAAGTACTAAGAAAATTTTTGCTATGAAAGACGAAAAAATCAAATGCATACCATCTTCATCTTTCGTGTCCACATCAAGCTTCAATTCTTCCAACAAGTATTTACACACCTCAGTCTTGCCCTCTCTAGCTGCAAAATGAATTGCCCCTCGTTTGTTCGCATCCTTAATATCTGCCACTGTTTTCGCCAGTCCCTTCCCCTCATCAAGTTGAGCAGCAATCTCTACTCGAAACAAACATCGAAAAGTCCCAAAATCACAAAAGCATTTGAAATTAAACATTTAACTCTTGGAATAATAAAATAAAAACAAAACATGAGTTGCCTTACTCTTGAGAAGATCAAGATTCCCAATACAAGCAGCATTCAAAAAGTTTTGAACTTTCTGCCTCACTGCAATCAAAATATCAACAAGTTTCCAAATTTCAAATCTTCAAGCTATTGAATTTTGGCATTCAGAGTACAAAAAACAAAAATGTTTCTTCAGCTAAACTACATATAACCCAAAAATTCGTAAACTTCCTTCTGTATTACACACCAACAGAAATACAAAATCCCAATTAAAGTATTCAACATTTTTGGCTCCAAAGAAATCAAATTTCTAACTTAAATGAATCTAAACATAAAAGATGAAAAACCCAATAAACAACAATGCAAAACTATATGCATAAATATAAATAGTTGAAGAAAGTGGGAACCTGCAAGGGCAGCTGAAGCATCAGGAGCCATGGTTACTGTTGCCTTTATAAAACCCTAAACAGAATTCTTTTCTCCTTTTTTTTTTTTTTGGGTTTGTTCTGAAAGTAAAGAAATTTACTGACTTGACTTGAAATACTAGGCTCTGCCCTAGTTGATGTTATGTAAAAGAAGTTTCTGGGGTTTTAGTTTTACAACAGAGGAGAAAGTTAGGCTAAATAAGAATTGGAAAAAAAATAAAGAGATTGATTTTTTTTTTCTTTTAATCTTATTTGGGATAATATCATATTTAGTCCTTAATTATAGTAAATTACGTAATGTGACATGTACTTTAAAAATATGCAATTTGATACTTGTAGTATCATTTTGTCTACCGATTTTAACACCGTTAACTATCAACGATGATATGAATAATTTATTTACGTGGCATTGCCATGTGTCATATTTTTTAATTTAAATAAATTTTATTTTTCAAAAAAAAAATTAAGTTATTTTTTCTTCCTTTCTCTCATCTTCCCTCTTTTATCTCCCTTCGTCCCAATTGTTTTAGGTCGAATCTGGCCAGTCACCTATTGCATTGGCCTAACGAGGTTGGACTTGACACTGATAGGCTGAAAACGGCTTAACCAGGTCAGAATGAGCCTGAATCGGCAAGAAACGTTGAGCCGTTTTATGTCGATTCTAGCCTGGTTCAAGCCGTTTCAACATACTAGCACCAGGTTCGACCTCGTCAGCCCAAATCCAGCCGATAATTGACCAAATTTGACTTGAAATAATTGAGGTGATGGGAGATAGGGAAGGAAGAGGAGAGAAGTGAAGAAAGAATAAAGGAATGGATGGGATAAAAAAAAAACTTTTAAAAGTAATTTTTTATATTTAAAAAATAAAAAATAACACGTGACATTGTCACGTAACCAAATTTGATGGTTTAGTAAATTATGTCACTTTTTGTCCAGTGTCATACTAGAATTAGGGATGACAATGTATAGTAAAAAATCGGATATTCGACATTATTCAATCCATTTTTTTGCGAATTCAAATACTGTGGATTCAGATAATTTTTGAATTCCGATATTGTTTACTACTTGCACCAGATTCGGAGCGAATTTGGATATAAACTCTTAGATATCCGTTATCTGAATCATCTTTGGTTTTGGTGTGAATAGTGTAGGATATCTGAATCCGCTTTATTTATACAGATAACAGATTCAAATATCCGAATCCGATATCCCTTTACATATTTAATTATTGTTTAATTTTATATTTTTATCTTTAAAAAAATTGATTTAATAAATTCGGATATTTAGCGGATTCGGATATCCGACGAATATTGTTATTTAAATCGGATTCGGATTGGGATATTTCAAAATTTCTTGATATCCGATCCGTTATCATCTCTAACTAGGATTAGCAAACTATCACTTCAGCGTACATATCTAACAGTGTTAGAGAATTTGTGTATATTGATAGACGCATTGAAACTTCAAGCACCACATATATTATATATTTTCAAAATACAAGTAACATATTGCATAATTTACTATAATTCAGGACTAAATATGATATTATCCAATCTTTTTTTTTTATATAAATATATATATATATATATATATATAGAGAGAGAGAGAGAGAGAGAGAGAGAGAGAGAGACTAACGTGTACATCTTATATTAGTATTGTTTCACATGTGAAAATATGGTAGTACATATTTTTTCTATTATCTATGTTGCAAAATTTTTCTTTTTTATAAATAATTAATATATTTTCATTTTATTATGAAATAGTATCAACAACATTTCATGTCAAAATAGTTTTGTTGTTTTTGTGCCGTCCAAAAACCCACTAGAAAAATCTCCCCTTCTTCGGTCTAAAAAACAAATGAAATCATAAAACAAACTAAACCCAAAATCTCAAAAAAGAATTCCCCATTGCTAAATTTTTTCATGCAATTTTGTTGTTTTTATTATTGGTTTTTTTTCGATATAGGGATTTGCTTGCAGGAAGTTTCTCTGGTTTATTGGAGAGATCGGAGACAAATCCAATTTTTTTTTTCTTGTGTTAATTAGGTTTTTGAACTTAAATTTTGTGCTCTTAGTTTTTGACTCAAACTTCATGTTTTAACCAAACAAATAACAATTTTGATCTTTTTATTTTGGAATTTTCTTGTTTCTGATTTTTTTGATTTCTTCAAATTTTATTAAAATAAAATATTAAAAGAAAAATAAAAAAAAGAGAGTAAAGGAAATAAAGTAATGGAAAAATCAGCAATTATTGGGCTCAAGACCCAATCCAAAAAAATGAAAAACTTAATTAACAAATTTAAAAATCAATTAACAATTTAAAGGTCCAAAATTAAATCTTAAAGTTTAATTAAAAAATCTCAAAGTCCAATTAACAATTTAAAAGTTCAAAAGCAATTTAAAAACTCAATTAATAAATCAAAAGCCCAAAACTTAAATTTTATACCGACTTAGGCCCTATTTAGCATTGTTGTTGGCACAGCTTTTGAGGTCAAAAGTTGCGTTTCATTGTAAGTACAATGCTAAACGGGTAAAAAAAAAAGTTGGCTTTTGCGATTGAAATCATGATTTGGCAACCCAAAACAAAAAGTCAAGAAAATAGAGTTTCTGTACTTTAGAAGCTGCCTTTTAAATAAAATAACTTTATTATCCTCACATTTCTGAACTTTTATTATTTTAAACATATATTTTTTTGATATTTCAATTTCTCACAGCAATACCAAACATTTAAAAGTTCTTAAACTATATTTTTTTACTATACTTTTTAAACAAATTTTTTTCAACCCAAATTTTTTTCAACATCAGTGCTAAACTAACCCTTAATAAAATGTGAATAAACTCAACAAAAAAATAAATAAAAAATAGGCTTAATTTAAATTGAATCCTCTAAGTGAATCCGAACAAAATTGGATGTGTATAATACATTTTTCTGTTTTATTTATTTTGTTTATTATTATTATTGTTTAATCAAAGAAATAAGCTAAACCCTCCCTCCCTCACTCTCTTCTTTTCTGACTCTATTTTTTTTTTTTTTCTGCCTTTGTACTTACACTTCAATATGACTGCATCAGAGAACATGCCACAGCCTGCGCCCAATGCCTTAGCTTAGTCTTCACTTGCTGAGGATTATCTCCTGGGAAATGGAAATATATAGCAGCTTAATCAATATTGCAAGATACCAACCAACCTGATTTTGTTAATAAATAAGATTTTTACCCTTATATTTTATGTTTATTTCATAGTCTAATAATTTAAATAACGATCGCAACGCAATGTTACGTTGTTATTTTGAGGTTTCGGATCTCTCCGTCGTCGATATTCATCGTAATTGATCACGATAATATTTATTTACGTTCGCAATCACGATAAACACGACGTGACAAAAAACGCATCCGTAATCACAATTTAAATGTTTGACTGTGACCATATATATACTTTTTTTTCTCTTTATTGGTTAAGGTGTTTTTGGCGGTCAAAGTACTTGGGAGATCAATGTACAATATCATTTAGTGCAAATTAATCACTCTACTATAAAACTGAGTAATTTAATTCTTATTCTTTTTAAATTGAAGCAAAAAGGTAAAGTCACTAAATAAATCGTTAAAAAACTGACTTGGTATTTAACCTGTGTTTAATTGATGATATGAATATCAAATGCTGACATGGCACCAATAAAATATATTATTTTAAGATGACATGGACAAAATAAATAACCAAGTTGTTGAAAATGCCACATCAAATGTTGAAAATATATTATTTATTTTGTCCATGTCATCATAAATAATATATTTTATTGATGCCATGTCAGTATTTGACATTCACATCATCAATTAAACACAGGTTAAATGCCACGTCAGCTTTTTAAATGGTTCACGTTACATCAGTCAGTGATTTTACCTTTTTTGCTTCAATTTTAAAAGAATAAGGACTAAGAAATTACCCAATTTTATAATAAAGGGACTAATTTGCATTAAATGATATAGTACAACGACCTCCCAAATACTTTGACCGTCAAAAACACCTTAACCAATAAAGAGAAAAAAAAGTATATATATGGTCACAGTCAAACATTTAAATTGTGATCACGGACGCATTTTTTGGTCACATCGTGTTTATCATGATTGCGAACGTAAATGAATATTATCGCGATCAATTACGATAATATCGACGACGAAAATAGCCGAAACTGCAAAATAACGACTATTACGTAAATCTCTGATCACATACTATGAAATAGAATAAAATACTTTGACAGTTTGACCTGTTTTTGGCATTGAAACTTCACCTGGGCTGCAAATTTTCCAATCTGGCTCACTTCTAGGACTTTCAAAACAAGATGATCTGCAACCAAGTGATGATGTTCTTGAGGATGAACAACCTCGGCTTTGAGGGGTTGAAACTGGAGTACTAGGAGAAACCTGACGATTTACAGCAAAATAAAGGTCTAAAGCAGGCAATGTATTGCACAGTTTTTGACCTTCTTCCTCATTGAATCCGAACCCAAGCTCGATACACCCTTTAAGTTCATGCAGATCTTCATCAGTCAAGCCATTATTGGTTACAATAATCCCTTTCTTTCCTCTCTCCTGACGAAGAATCTGGCGACGCCTTCTCTCCCAAGCAATGTCCCTGGATGAGGTCTCAAACATTGATAATTGCCTAGATAAACATCTCTTGTTTTTCATCAATGGTGATGGGATCAATGACATACGTTGTAAATCTTCTGTTTCTGAGTCACATAATGATGAAGACGATGAAGATGTAATAATGACCTTTGTTATTGCCTCTCTTTCCTTCGCCATTTTCTTTAAACACGTTTAGTTCAAAAACAAGACAAATTTTTTATCTGTATCTAAGGACAAATACCTTCAAAAGTTAAAAGCAATAAGCTTCTCCTTGTTTCTTGTTTGTAATTAATGGAACACAAAGAGAAGCTTATTGCTTTCTTACCTGCCGCGATAGCAACTGAAGCTGACGCGGCCAAGCAATGGTAAAAAAGAAAAAATGAGGAATGGGGGTTGGGGCTTTGTTGGAATTAGCTATTTATTGCAAAACTAGCCCAACCAGGTTAAGCCGAAGATGATTTGGAGGGCTTTAATATTGGAGAAAAAAAGGGTTGGCATCCATTAGAGGGATTTGGCTTTTTATTCAACCATCCATTTGCAACTGTTAGTTACTACGTAGAGGGATGGCTCAGCTACATTCTTGTAATAAGATTGAATTTGCTAAAAGAATATTGACCTATTTAGACACTACGCTAAATTTGACATATAACAGTATTTTGAAATAACATTTATCATAACACTTATCAAAATGCTGCTATTTCTATTTTATAACAGTTTTTCATGACTTTTTACATGCATTTTTCATTTGCTGCAAAAGATCTCAATGATAGCAATTATAAGTGCTACCAAAAGTATTTTTATATGATAAGATTTATAACAACATATTTCAAATGCTTCTAAAAATTTTTAAAATGCTGTAATTATTGACCATTATAATATATAACAGCAATATGCAAAATACTGTTAAAATGTTACCTTTACTATTTTTAACAACATTTGAGAAATGCTATAAAAAAAATTCTGTCTAAAACTAATTTTGGCGAAGTGAGGGATGAATAAGAAAACAAGAAAATCATTTGAAATTAGGACAAATATGACATGCATCATCTTCTTTAACCTTTGCAACAGAATATTTTTGCAAATTTTATTTCAAGAAAGCTTTCACTTGCTGTCTGTTGTGTTGTGTAAAGTGGCTAGTATTGTGATTAACAACTTCTATTAATATATAAAAAAAAAAACAGCAAATATTTATTTTCGTAGTGATGTTAATATATAGTTGTAAGCCTAGAGAACACCTCATATTGAATTATTGGTGCATATGTCAACCAAGATTAAAAAATCGGAACGAATGTCAAATCAGTTAAACTTTCGATTTTTTATTTGATTGGTTAGATCGATAGATTCAACTAAAAGTAATTTAAATATTAAAATATATCATGTTAATGCTAAATAAATAATAAATGTAATAAACAATTAAAATATATATATTTGGTTTAGTGATATGATTTTTAATATAAAATTAAAAGTTTAAGAATTCAAATCTCATCATTTATAAAATAATAAAAAAAGTTAAAATATACATATAAAATTATTTTTCTACTTGATTGAACTGGTTTTTTATTGAGGTAAAAATTCAATTTTAATAGACCTATCGAATCAGATAATTTTTCAATTCTCGATTAAATCGATCTGACCGATCCAATTCAATTTTTTAACTATGGTGTCGACAAATATAGCACTCTCTTAATTAAATGAAAAAAAAAAAAAAAAGCATGGGATTGTTAGATAACTTTCTTACAGGATAATGTTTGGCATGTGAAATGACTTATGGGGAGTTTGTCCACTTAGTTTTGATGTATTATTTAAAGAAAAGAAAAAAGAGAGAGAATAAAATATGAAAGTGTTTCTCAAGAAAGTCAATTGTAGCTAAAAGCATGTTTCTTTCAAGTGATTTTAATAAAGGACGTGATGGAATTCTTTGAATTTTTTTAACTAAAAAAGTGGGTTTATCATAATCTTCTTTGTCTTTTGCTTGTTTGGGGGATATTATTAGATGCTGTATAGGTTTCCATATAAGTGAAATTTAATTGGAGAAATATGATGTCAATCCACAGAAATATTTGACAAAAGATCAATATTTTGAGGAATTGTTGATTGGGTCACCTGTCTGTCATGTCCATTTTTCTTCTTTCTTTTATGCTATAATATTCAAGATTTTATGATAAAACAAAATGAAAAAAATTCCCCCAATTATAAAATATTTTCCTCAATTCTAGCATTATGTTTGCTTATCCAGAGAAATTTAAAACCATGATTATGATAATAGCATATTGAATATTTATAATTTTTGAAATATTTAAATTTTAATATGATTAATTTACATGATATCTTAATTCGTTTATTATTCGAATACAAATTCGAATTAAAATAACAATATTCGTCGAATATACAAATCCGTTAAATATATGAATTCTTGGTAATAAGGGTTTGCATGTCAAGATTTGAATCTCCACACAAGCATAATTTTTTTTATATTTTATAATATATGAACGGATATTGGATATCCGATAATATCCGTATAAGTAAAGCATATTCGGGTATCCGATACTATTTGAACTAAAATCAATACGAATTCGGATTTTAGATATTTAAGGGTTTCTATCCAAATTTGTTCAGAATCCGTCACAGATAGTAAATCCAATATCCGAATATGAAAATTATCTGAATCAGCAAAAATAAAATTATATAGTGTCAGATATCCAATTTTTACCACCATCTTATATTTGATAGGAGAAAGAGAAAATGAGAGAAAAAGAATTATTGGGTTTTATTTTAGTAACTTGATACCAAAAGAAAAGAAAAAAAAAACTACAAAAATATAGATTACATAATAAAATTTTGATAGTTTTCTTCTGTTTTCTCAATTTTTGTAGAAGATTGTACATTTTTTTTTATTTTTTACAAATGAAAATTCTTAGATTTGAACTTAAAATAGTCTCTACTCAGACTCTACCATATGTAAAAAGGTGAAAATCCTTGACTTTTATTTCCCCCCTCTTTCTACGATATTAAAGAAAAAGATTATTTTCATCATTTTTTTTCATATAAATAATTAAATTTGAGGCAATAATCACTAAACTATATGTATATGTTGTTGGCTATTTGTCATTCTTGATTTTGGAATCCTTATCAAATTACATGCTACTTGCCACAAGAGAGAAGATGTGACATGTCTTAAAACTTTAATCTTAATATAGAACTTATTCTTTTAACTTTATATTGGATGAGAATTCAAATCCAACTTTTTAAATACAAAAAGCAAACATACATCAATTATTGAATTAAATGTTTGTGCGAATATTAAAATTTATAAAAGTTGTATATGTATGTATTATTAAAAGATTTTTTGTACTATATTATTTTCCAATGTCAACAATTCATCCATAGGGTAAAAAATTGCAAGATTAAACATGTTTTTCGAGAAGTAAATTTTTGTACAGACTTCTAGATAAGTTGAATTTTTAATAGTGATGCAAGTAGACCTGACAATTCGTGTACCCGTATTATGTTCGTGTATTTTATCATGTCATAATCGTGTTTAAAATATTTTATATTTATATAAACTTTGATACGTTAATAATTCGTATTATATAGATTTTGAGACATTCGTGTACTCGTATCGTGTTCGTGTTATTTTTTCGTGTCGTATAATCATGTTTTATCCAATATTATTATGTCTAGATACAAGTTATGTTGATCCACCATCACATTTACTTAATTTTATACAGAAAGATCTCTTAAAAATCTCTAGACCAAAAACATATAATTTGTAAACGACTTGTCTGCTCATTCGGGGCAAAAAAAAAGCCTTAGACATTGTTAAAGCTAAAGCATTAATAATAATAAATAAATAAAGGAAGTGGGAAAAATAATTAAAGTAACATATGAATCAAATAATAAACAAAATAAAAGATAAGTGTGCTTATCCCTACTCATAAAACTCAATCCACATCAATGTATTATTATATATATATGCTAATCTTAGCGATCCTTAAGATCATTACGATTAATCTTGATTTTGCATTCTTAAAGCAAATTTGATAATATATATATATTATTTTTACGTGTTATAATTATATTAAGACATTATATATATTTATATAAATTTTAATATATTAATAATTTATATTAAATAAAATTTAATAAGTTTACTTATTTATGTCATATTTTTATTGTGTTAAATTTCGTATTGTATTTTTTTTATTATATAATGAAAAGTATGACAAAGAGAATCTCTGTCAGTCAACTAGGTGTTTGTAGTGGAGCACACATTAAGCACTAGCTGACAAAAATAGCTCTGCCTAGTAAACATTCCTTAGAACACGTGGCAGAATCTTTACCGTCCGTGGTCCATCTCATAATTGTATTACATGATAAAAGATTGCTCCACATCAACATATACTTTTTTTTTATTTAAAATATTTCAAATAATTAAAATTTTTAAAAAAATCAATGATTTATTACACATTATATATAATAATTAAATGATAAATATTTATTTCAATAATTTATTAATGATTATTGTAATAAATCATTAAATTTTTTTTAAAGAAATCTAATTACGATTTGAATAAAAAAAATATATTGATGTAAAATAATTATTTCATATAATCATTTCTCTGCATTAGTTGGGATGACTCTCCACTCCAAAGTGGACTCATTGGACCCCACTTTTGATAGGTAAATTTTTTAATTTATTTTAATAATATAATTAAAAATATTCTCAAATTTGATTTGAATTTAATTTAAATCTCTTTTTATTTTAAAGGTTTATTTTTCATGTTGTTTCATATATTTTAAAGTTTATATTTTTTAGAATGGTCCTCAAAATATTGAATTTATAATTTTATTATTCTATTACTCAAAAAAAAAAAAAAACTAGTGTATTATTAATGAGTAGTTTAAGTTTTTTAATTACTACAAAAATTACAATTTTTGTTCTCAAAACATTGAGATTGAATAATTTATTTATTTTAGATTTTATTAAACTTGATAATTTTAGATAAGATATAAATATGATACATATAATAAATACAAAAATAATATAATAAATATGATATAAAACTTTTAAACATGATTAATACAAAATATTTAATACTACATCATATTCATATTTAAAATTTTAAAATATTTAATAATTTAAATTATATTTATATTTATACAATTAATAAAAAAAATTAAACACAGTATGCAAACAAGGATTATTAATTTACTAATAATAATAAAGATAAAGTTAAAAATATTGAAAAAGAAAAAGAAAAATGGGCCTCTATTGGGACCCACATCAGGATCTTTGACAGAGACTTGTTTTTTATTTTTTGGCCAATTCTTTGACAGAGACTTGAGTTCTTTTACTTTCCGTTTTGCCACTGCAAATCAATGAACAGAACACACTTTGTTTTTTCTAAATTTTTTTCGAATAGTTTTTTAATCTTTAGCTAAAGAGAAAAGAGGGACTTTGTTTTCTTTTGGGTGATTTTAGCAAGAAGTGCCAGAAACAAAGCAAAAGTCTCCTTTCACGCCTTTCAATTATTAATGGGATAAAATCTAGGACTTTCTCTCTATGTTCAAATTTTAACAAGGGCTTTTGTTATTTGAGCTTCTTCTTTTCTTTTTTTTTGTTAAGTTGCTGTTTGTTCACTTTAACTTTTGTTTCACTTCATATTTTTTTTGTCATTGAAAATGACCGATTTTTCATATGTGTCGTCTTAAATTTCAATCTTCTCTTCTTTTGTTTCAAAAGTTTTCAATTTTGAGTAATACCCAATTTCAAAGCCCTAGTATTGGTTCAAGTTTTGGTGTTTTCATAGTTTTTGGCAAAGCCTTAGTCTTTAATTTTGGGGTACTAATGGGCTTGAGTAAAGGTCTGGTTTTTGGGGTTTAAAGGGTTACTGATAAATTTTGTTATCATTGAAATGTTTTGTTCATCTGGTTTTTAAGTTTTTTTTTAGGAATTTGGGTTTGGTTTTCTGAGGTTTTAAGTGAGTATGGAGGAGGTTGAACAAGCTAACAAAGTAGCTATTGAGAGTTGTCATAGAGTTCTTAGTCTCTTGTCTTTACCAAAGGATCAAATTCAGTATAGCAACTTAATGATTGAAACTGGGAAAGCTGTGTTTAAGTTCAAAAAAGTTGTGTCTCTTCTCAGCAATGACTTAAGTCATACAAGAGTAAGAAAGTTGAAGAAGTTTAGATCAAGTTTGCCTCAAAAAATCTTCCTAGAAAATCCCAATTCCAAAACAATTTTATCACCAAAACCCCTTCAAATATACCCATCTAATCTGCTTCACAAACCACCCTTTGAAGTTGGTTCTATTTCTAGAGCTAGAAATCAGTTGCAGCTGACACAAAAAGTGTTCTTTAATCAGAACCCTTCATCAGTTAAGCCATCACAAGATTTCCACTTTGTTCATCATAATCAACAGGTGCAAAGGCTGCAATTTCAGCAACAAGAAATGAAATATCATGCTGATATAGTGTTTTCCAAGAGTAATATTAGTGGTATAAACCTTAAATTTGATGGATCTAATTGTAAACCAATCATGTCATCAACCAGATCATTTGTCTCATCTCTGACCGTTGATGGTATGCCACACCATTTTGATCAAATCTCAAAGCAATCAAGAAGGAGGTGTTCAGGTAAAGGAGAAGATGGCAGTATGAAATGTGGTATTACTGGTAAATGCCATTGTTCAAAGAGGAGGTTAGAAATTTGATGTCTAGTTCATGTTTTTAAGGTTGGTGTTATTGTTTAAATCTAAATTTATCATCATTTCTGTTTCTTGTTTACAGGAAACTGAGGATTAAGAGCTCTATTAAAGTGCCTGCTATTAGTAACAAAGTTGCAGATATTCCTCCTGATGAATATTCATGGAGGAAATATGGGCAAAAGCCTATTAAGGGTTCTCCACATCCTAGGTAAGAACCCCCCCTTATTAGATAATCCTATGTTACCTTAACTCAGGTGAATGTCGGATACGGATATATACCGGCAAAAATAAACCAGAAAATGGTTCTTCCATGATCAATACCTCTATTATTTTAGCCGACAGTAATGCCTTATGTATCGGCTGTAGCTATGTTATTCAGATTCGGGTATGTGTCCGATACGTATATGTTTGATTTATTCTAAGTTTTTTCATGTATTTGGAGGGTCCTTGGGGATTATATCTCCATACCCATGTCCGGGTATGCGTCGGACACGAGTACTTCAGGAAAAACGAAGAGTCGGAGCAACATAAGGCTGTAGAATAACTTGATTTGATCAAGTTTTGAAAATTGAATCAATTTAAAACATGTAAAACTTTTAGGTAAAATTTTTAACTCATTGCAACATTCAAGCAATCTCAAGATATCACCATGACCAATTTAAAACCTTGCCAGGATATTTAGGCAAGATTCAATCGTTTTTATCGTAACATATTAAGCATTTCACTTGTAGAAAGACATGATTCTCATTCTGTATAATCCTTAGCTGATTACACAATCTAATGTTCTTATTGCAAGTTTAGTGTTAGATTGATTACACCTATATTACTCCGACTCTCCATTTTTCTTGAAGTACCCGTGTTCCATACCCGTGTCAGATATATATTCGGACATAGGTATGGGGATACGATCCTCCAAATATATGAAAAAAATTGAGCATACCCGTATCCGACACTCACCCCCCGAGTAACATAGGATTATACTATTCTAAATTTGTTGCTGAAACCTATGTTGCTCCGATTCTTCATTTTTCTTGAAGTACCCGTATCCGACATCCGTATCCGACCCATATTTGGATATGGGTATGGGGATATGATCTCCCATGGACCCTCCAAATACATGAAAAAACTTAGAATAAATCAAACATACCCGTGTCCGACATTCACATCCGTGTCCAACATTCACACCTTAGTCCGAGTAACATAGGCTGAAACCATTCCATTAACAGAGAAGCTTTTACGACGCAGGGGATACTATAAGTGTAGCAGTGTGAGAGGTTGCCCAGCAAGGAAGCATGTCGAGAGATGCCAGGAGGAACCTTCGATGCTGATCGTCACGTATGAAGGCAAGCATAATCATTCAAGGTTACTTTCAACACAGTCTGCCCCATACATGAAAATGCATTCTTTTGACTTTAAAAACTCAACCTGAGCATTTCTAGATGTGAATAGCAATTGTACATAATCTGGGGTTTCAAACTGAGCAATTTCTATATGATTTAGCTTGAACAACTGAACTAGATCAACAAGGTTCTTATATAGAATAGGAATTTTGAATTATTTTAATATGTGTAACCTACGTTTCTTCTTCTTCTTTGTTTTTTTCTCAATTTGTAAGCTTGGATTGTATATGTATGCTTGACAATCTGTAAAAGAAAACTACAATGTTAACTAAAATCATGTAATTTGAGCAGTGCCAAGAAAACTATACTGCTATGAACTGATTTCCTAATAGTTTTGAGCTATGTTGTTCCGACTCTTCATTTTTCTTGAAGTACCTGTGTCCGATGTATATCCGGACATGAGTATGAGGATATGGTCCTCTAAGAACCCTCCAAATATATGAAAATTTTGCAAAACAATTGAACATGCCTGTATCGGACACATACCCGTGTCCGGCACTCACACCCGAATCCAAATAACATAGGTTTTGAGTTATTTCTTAAAGTGAGAACTTAGAACCAAGGTAGTCATACTGGTGGGCGTACCGTTTTTGTTCTGGTACTGGTACGTACCGGTATCCATGTGTTTCGGCGTATCGTTTCGGGTTTACCGACAATTTTTAAATATTTTTTCATATATCTATATGTATAGTTTATTTTCAAGTTTTTTAATAAAATATATATTATATACACATGCAAATATAAATCTATTACATGCATATATATGTTTTTATACAAATATAAATTTTAAATATTTAATATCTAAAATTTTTAAACATCAAATAGGTAAAATAAATATTAAAATGTTAAAAAATATAGTAAATTATGTCCAATAACCTAATTTAATGAACATATATATATATTTTAAAAATATAATTATGAAAAAAATAAAAATATCATGACACAAAAAATATTGAAATTAGTTTAAAAATTCAAATAAGTGAATTTTTAAATAAAAAAAATTTTAAAAAATCAAAATCTTGTACCAACCGATATTGACCGATACATGCCGATACGACCGGTACGGGCCAGTACCAAAATCGGAACGGAATGACACTGGTACCGTTTCGGTTTACCTTAAAAATGGTATATATCGACCGGTACGGCCGGTATCGGTACGGTACCGATAACTCTGCTTAGAACCCCTTCATTCTATCATCATTGATCTAATTGCTACTAAGATTTTATATTTTTATAATTTACTCAGTTCTTTGTTTTTTTCATTTGAAGGTGACCTTCAAACGTTCCCAACAAATAGTAGTTTATTGGATTTAGTGCTAACACTATATCTCTAATTTGGTTGGTAACTAAAGAGTTTAAAATTGAAGGGAAAAGAAACTGATAAAGGGGGATCTAACATTATATCTCTAATTTTGGTTGGTAAAAGAAGAGTTTAAAATTTAAGGAAAAGAAAAAAAAGTTAAAGGTAAAAGGGGAATAGGATTCCAATTTAAACCTTTTGGAGGCTATTAGTGATGGTGATAATGGTTCGGTTTGATTTTGAATAAAAATTATAGTTAATATGTAATATTTTGATTTTGAAAACATCTTTAATCGAATTGACTCGAATCGAATTTAATTGGTTTACAAAAAAATTTAAAAAATGAATCGATTTAATTGCCTAAAAATGGAGACCTTTCAATTTTAAATTATCTTGGATCATATAAATCAACGATTCCAGATTGAACCGGTCCGATCGATCTGTGATTCCAATTTTGATAATCTTGGATTAGACAAATCATCGATTTATAATTGAACTAGTATGATCTGTCTGTTTCAGTTTTGACAACATTGTTTTATTGTGTAACTTAAAAAAATATTTTTGTTATTTCAAATAAATATATATAATTTTAAAAATGCATAATACAAATAATATTTATTATATATATGAAACTATATAAAAGATATCAAAGGCGGAACGGGGCGGGCAGAGCAGGGCTATGGATATGTTCTCCATCCCCGATGGGGATTATATATTCTTCCTCGTTTTTGTCCCATCCCTGAACCCATCCTCCTCGAGGAGGGAATCGAATTTTCCGTCGAATTCTGATAAAATTGACAAATTTTAAACTCTGATATCACTTGTTATCGTCCCGAGCCTAAACTCAAGGTCTAATCCCATGACAGAAGTAAGAACCTCACTAGTTGGTCACTATGTTGGGCAATATGCACCATATTTTCTCCTCCTTAGGCCCATCAAGATCAAAGATAAATCAAGCTCTAAAACATTGGTTTTGGTCATCAAATGACAAAGAGTCAAAATATCATTCTCTTTATTTATATATATATATATATATATATATTTGGTTACAAAGAGACCGCAATTAGAGATAAGAGAAAATATTGTAGATGTTGTGATTCGAACCGCAAACTTGTTGAATGTCATCTCTTAAGTGTAACTGAATAAACCAACTAAGCTAAGTTTCGAGTTCATTCTCTTTACACTTTAGCTTGAGTATTTGGCTTTTAATAATAGGTACGTGTATTTTCCATTTAAAGAATAAAGTTCAACCTTCTTTCCCTCAAAATAATAATAACTAAAAAAATTTTATCCTCATTGGCATCTTTAAACATTGCGTTGCTATCCATTTGATTTTCGACTTCTCACTTTTTTCACAATGTGGTAGAAAGGGAGAGAATGAAAGTTCCAAAAAAAAGTTCCCATAATTCTCTTCTTAGTTCTTACCTTACATTGAAACAACAAAATCTTAGAAGTTTCGTTTTATTTTAGGTTTTTCATGAACCATATAGCTAGTCTAGGAAACAATGAGATAAAGGATCTGTTATTAGTTTATAATGTTGATGCGTAACCAATTTCATATTATCTAAAGATATAAAATAATTAATTTTTTATTATAATTTTAATTTCAAAAATAATTAAAATTTGGAAATTATATTTATTATTCTTAAAAATTATAATTATTCTTAATTAATTATCTCGTAAAGACACAATTTTTGTATTGAGTATAAAAGGGTATTTTATTGAAAGATTTGTTTGTTCGTCACCTATGTAAGGACTTTTCTGTTCAATCATTTTTACTGATTCTGTTTGAAGTGTTGAAAACTTTATTATATTTTGAAGACATATCAAAGTATTAAAAAAAGTGTTCTAAACACCACAAAAACATCTTACTTTCTTAACATTATTTTCTTTTTCTTGTTTCATTCTCTAATTTTTTCTAATAGGCGCTATTTGGTGAAACTTCCAATACGGTAGGGATTTCATTTCCTCCCCTACTAGAACTCCAATTTGAGCCAAAACGCCATTGGATAATAAAGTGCCAACAACATTTTAACCCAAATCGAGACTCTAGTGCGGGGAGAATGGAATCCCCACCGCATTAAAGATCTCATCAAATGGGGTCGGACAGATAGATCTGAATCTTGAATCTCTAATTTTGTTTTTTAAAGATGGATCTTATGGTATTTTTAATAAGATGAAAAAGTGAAATGATGGATATGAGAGGGTGAAAAAGTAGAAACAAAATGAATTTTGAATGTGTTTGATAGAAAAGAAAAGTGAAAAGAATGAAAATAAAAAAAGATGATTATTTTTCACCCTTATGGATAATAACAGATCATTTTAAATTGGAATGATAAGAGAAGAGAAAATAAAAAAGATGTAAGGCCTCGTTTAGCATTGCTTTTGACACAGCTTTTGAGGTCAAAAGCTGCTTTTCACCGCAAACGCAATGCTAAACAGATAAAAAAAATTTGGCTTTTGCTGTTGAAACCATGGTTTGAAAAGCCAAACCAAAAAGCCAAAAAATATAGCTTTTGGGCTTTAAAAGCTGGCTTTTGAATAAAATGACTTTATTATCCTCATATCTCTACACTTTTATTATTTTAAACATATCTTTTTTGACATTTCAATTTCCGACAACACTTTTTCACAGCAATGCTAAACATTTACAAGTTTTTAAACCACACTTTTTCACCACACTTTATAAACACACTTTTTTCAACTCGAGCTTTTTTCAACCCAAGCTTTTTCTAACAGCAATGCTAAACTAACCCTAAATCAAGTATGTATATTTAAAAGATTATCTATTATTTTTTAAAATTTATCTTTTTATCTTAACTTGCAAAAGATACAATAGTAAAATAATATAATTTTCATTTTTTTTCTCTCATTTTTCAATTCTACATGGAAAAAAAAATATTTTTTCTTACCAAGCATGTTATGAAAAAATATATTTATTATTTTTTCATATTTTTCTCATTCCAATTTTTTATTTTTATTTTTCTATCCACTCAACCAAGTAAAATATCTAAATCGCAATATAAAGCACGAGTCTCTCACTATATTGTCACTACAATTTGTTTTTCACTCATGGATGGAGGAAATTAAAGGTAAATTATCTTTTTTATAATTAGGCAGCCTTCCTTCCTAGGAAGAAATTTTAGCTCATATCCTTGGTTATATTAGAATCATCCATACAAATTAGTTAAAGCCTCCTATCAGCTCGATTTTAACTTAATGAAAAAGGAGTTTATGTAGTTAAAGTATATATATAAATAGATTTTAGACATCTCAAACTTGACTTCTTATCCAAATAATCAAAAATGAAGATTGATATTTTACATTTTACATGACATCATGAAATTGTTGGAAGAAGGAGAGCTCTTCTACATGTACCATGGCATGCAAAGTTCACCGTTATGTTATCTGAATTCTTTATTTTCTTTAAAATATCCATGTTTGACATATATATATATATATATATATATATATGTCCGACACATATTCAGACATAAGTATGAGGATATGATCATTCTAATTATATTTAAAAAAATTAAATATAATCAAATCGAACATATACCCGTATATTCGATACTCATTTTTAATCCGGGTAAAATAGGTTTACCAAATTACCATGAATTAGGATCTCGTTATTATATCATCAATCAAATAACTTCATCATCAGGAACAGACCATGCACTTTCTTTATTCATAAGAAGAGCTTGATATGATATTGAAAGACAACCCAACTTTGCGGCTATACCAATTCATCCAAATAGGCAGGCTATGAGGTGGAGTAAACATGAATTCTGGCCTTTGGTTCAGCCAAACTCTTTTACTAAAATGACTTAAAAGTTATTTAAATTATAAGCAATCTTCATATTATTAATAATTGCAAACCAAATTCTCATTACTTCTGCTACATTCATTGGATTAAACACTGCTAATGGTTTTGAACATCCACTTTGTAGTCTTGGCAGCATCACATATTTCAACCAGATAATAGGTAACCATACTCTAAAAACTTTCTCAATCGTCTTTGTTTAATTATCTAAATCAGTAAAAAGAAAAGTTATGATTTGTAGTATTGATACCTTTTGATCTAAAGATCATAATGTCTTGGTAGCAAGTTGAGGCAATTTGATTGGTTTTCTCTTTTATTATTCAGATTTTTTATTTTTCGTAAAATATTTGTGTCTAACACATATTTAAAAATAGATACGAAGGTATGATCTTTCGAACATAGGAAAAAAAATTTTAAAAATTGAACATACCCAAATCAGATACATATCTATATCTGAGACTTACCCGAGTCCGGGTTGTTAAGCCTGTCAAGCCCGCCAGGTCCACTAGCCAAACTCAGCAGGGTTTGGGTCCAATCCATCAGGCCTAGCAACCTAGACTAGCATCCAGGAGGACATGTGGGCGCCCCTCAGTCCTTCAGAGATCACATTGCCTAGCACCTCAAAAACCACGTGGGACTCCAACTGCTATAACCACTATAGCGACGCCGCCCATACAGTTGACCACTAAACCCCAGCTAGAGGTAGACATTTGGTACCGGATAGGTCGACCAAATAGGTATAAATAGCCTTCATAGGGGCTAACCAATAGTATGCACTCTAAACACTCGTACTACTGGTATCCTGCCTTCCATCTCTCTCCTCCAGATACTGACTTAAGTATCGGAGCGCACCATGAAGGTTAAACTCTGATGCCCTCTAACCTTCCTCCTACTCTACAGGATTTTAAACCACCAAGACAACTAATTCGTCGCCAAAAGACCTTTTCTCCTCATTCATCTTGCCCAATACTATTTTCAATTACTACATGCTAAAGCAGTAAATCAGAACTTCTAAAGCTACTTAAATTCTAGTCTCATAGTTTTCAATCTCAAATATATGAGCCTTTGAACCATATAAGCTTGCATCATTGGATAGTTTCTCATCCAAGTTTTAGTTATTTTCATGACCATTTTGACAGGAATACATGATAAAAAAGACAATAAATGATTTGCTTTGTTAAGTTCTAGCTAAGGCAAATTGTTGTCTTTCTTGGTTCATGCCAAACCCAAATTTTTACTTAATCCTTGATGTATATTCTGAAAATTTAATGGTTTTGACTAGAGATTCAATGATTGTAAGCTGTCTAAAGAAAAAAATGGACACATTCAAACAAAGTGTTTTTTTTTTTGGTAATGGATACATTTGAGTTCCATTCATATAGTGTGATTGTTGTTTTAGTTTAATACTCACATTGTAGTACATCTAAATAACAATTTAAAGTATTAAAATTTTGTTTACATCTAATCGAAATCACTAAGACAGATCATTCGTTCAAAATGATAACACTAATTTAATTTCATGTTACAAACTATCATCTTCGTATCAGATATCTTCAACTTAAATAATATTTTGATCATAATCTAAAACCTCATTTGTTATGGGATTTTTATAAATTTTGAACCAAATAAACCCACTTCAATCCTACAATCACATATGATTCACAAATCCCAATTCATTAAACAAAATTCTCTTAAATCGACCAAAATCTCATCAAATTCTAAAAAAAACTCTAATTTCGACCATTTCGTATTCAAACTCAAATTTCTCTCAATTATCTTAATTAAATTTCCCAATTAATATCTCATTAGAAACCTTAGATCCTAACCTAGAAATAGAATCAATCCTCATAAAAATTCATTAAATAAAACTCAATTTATATGCATTTCAAATCGACTCAAAAACACAGTCTCAAACTCCCATTTGAACCTCAAACTTCAACCTCACACCCCCTTTCTCTTTCACCCTTCACGATCCGCACCTTATCCAAACTCTGAATCTCAACCGTCAATAGCATTCCAATCGAACGGCCAAAGTTTAAAATTTCCAAGAACTAAATCAATCCGCGTCATTTCCTTTTCCACCAATCAGCTTTCACCTTTTCCGTTATAAACATTCCTTAGAACACGTGGCAGAATCTTTACCGTCCGTGGTCCATCTCATAATTGTATTACATGATAAAAGATTGAATGAAACGATTACTTCACATCAACATATATATTTTTTATTTTATCAAAAAAAAAAGCATATATATTTTTTATTTAAAATATGTCACGTAATTAAATTTTTTTAAAAAAGTCAATAATTTATTATACATTATATATAATAATTAAATAATAAATATTTATTTCAGTAATTCATTAATGATTATTGTAATAAATTATTGATTTTTTTAAATCTAATTATGTGATATGTTTTAAATAAAAAATATATATATTAATGTAGAGTAATTATTTCATATAATCATTCTTTTGCATCAGTTGGGATGCCTCTCCACTCCAAAGTGGACTCATTGGACCCCACTTTTGATAGGTAAAATTTTTAATTTATTTTAATAATATAATTAAATATATTCTCAAATTTTATTTTATTTGAATTTAATTTAAATCTTTTTTTTTATTTTAAAGGTTTATTTTTTTCATGTTGTTTCATATATTTTAAAGTTTATATTTTTTAGAATGGTCCTCAAAATATTGAATTTATAATTTTATTATTCTATTACTCAAAAAAATTAGTGTATTATTAATGAGTAGTTTAAGTTTTTTAATTACTACAAAAAATTACAATTTTTGTTCTCAAAACATTGAGATTGAATAATTTATTTATTTTAGATTTTGTTAAACTTGATAATTTTAGATAAGATATAAATATGATACATATAATAAATACAAAAATAGTATAATAAATATAACATAAAACGTTTAAACATGATTAATACAAAATATTTAATACTAACATCATATTCATTCATATTTAAAATTTTAAAATATTTAATAATTTATATTATATCTATATTTATACAATTAATAAAAAAAAATTAAACACAGTACGCAAACAAGGATTATGAATTTACTAATAATAATAAAGATAAAGTTAGAAATATTGAAAAAAAGAAAAAGAAAAATGGGCCTCTATTGGGACCCACATCAGGATCTTTGACAGAGACTTGTTTTTTTTTTTTGGCCAATTCTTTGACAGAGACTTGAGTTCTTTTACTTTTCGTTTTGCCACTGCAAATCGATGAACAGAACACACTTTGTTTTTTCTAAATTTTTTTCGAATAGTTTTTTAATCTTTATTTAAAGAGAAAAGAGGGACTTTGTTTTCTTTTGGGTGATTTTAGCAAGAAGTGCCAGAAACAAAGGTTTATATGAAAAACATGTCTCCAAACAAAGTATTTGTTAAATAATATAATGAATAAAAGTTATTTGAAAAGAGAAATGAATAATTAAAAATTATTATAAAAGATATTGTAAAGATAAAATTATCTTTAATGAAAAAATTTATTTTTCCTTTCTCTTTCATTAAGAAAATATTATTTTTTAAAAATTTTAATTGAAAATAAATTTAAAAAATAAAATATTTAAATATATATTTTTTAAAATTTAAAAAAAAATTAAAAAATAAAGAAAAATTAATTTTAGACATATTATTTTTATTTTTTTAAATTTTTTAATTAAAAAAGTAAATAAAAAATAAAAAATTTATTTTTTAAAATTAAAAAAATTTATTTTCAGAAAATTTATTTTTTAATTAAAAAGTAAATTAAAAAAAAAGAATAGAAGATTTTTTATTAAGAATAATTTTATCTTTACAATATCTTTTATAACAATTTTTAATTTTTAATTATCCATTTTTCTTTTTCAAATAACTTAACAAAGCAAAAGTCTCGGAAAATTCTAAGAAACGTTTTTTAGTATACGCTTCTGATAAACTTCAATAAATTGTAACCCTTGGATTCATATTGATTCATATTGATTTATCTGAGCCATTGAAAAAAAAAAAAAAAAGAAATAACCGGTTAACCTGGTAAGATAAAACCTAAAATCACTCTCCCTTTATTTTCTTCTCTGTTTCTTCTCTCCTATCTTATAATCTTGCCGTCGCTTATTCATCTTCCTCCATTTTTTTTTTTGCCAAGATCTTCCTAATTTCAAAGCAAGGTTTTTGTTTAGGGGAGAAATTAGTTCAGAAAAACAAAGAGATGGCGCAGTCAAGCAAAGAGCCTCGCAAGAAAGAGGCTGCGATATCCAAGCTTGTCTTTCCAAGAACAATTTCCTTATTCAAAGGTAAGAAAGATGTTTTTTTTTTCTTCTTTCTATCATGTGATTTTGCCAAGTAATTTAGAAAATTTGATTAATATTGGGTATGATTGGGTTTGCACCATCACAATGTTTTCTAATTTAGAACTTGATTTGAGGTTATAACAGTCAAACGTTTTCTGGATCTTGAAAAATATAGCTAGTTAAAGCCTTTTGTTGAGGTATATTATGATCTATTGTCTCGGACTTCAAGCTGTCAGATGGCGGCTTTCCAGGCTGAAGTTATGAAAGATGGAGGAGAAGATTTGATTTTGGAGAAAATGGAGTCCACCAATGGCAGAGAGAGCTTTAACAAGAGAAAAGCAAAGGTTTGTTACTATGTATTCACTCTAAATTTATGAACTTTTGAACAAAATTAATCATTTTGAGACAACGTTTTTTCTTTGAATATTAAAGAAATAAACCACGTATGAATTTTTTAATTTATTCAGTTGACTCCAGCACAAAGGGGATAAAAATAAATAAAGTCTACAGAATTACTAGATCAAAAACAGTTATATACAGTAGTCAATAAGGCATCTGACTTTTGTTGTACAGGCTATTGCAGACGATAAATTCAAAAGTAAGAGGATTAAAGGAGAAGGGGAATCTGAGGTCAAAACGAAAAGCAGTAAAGAAGTTTCCAGAAATTCTTCAATGGAGAATTCCAAGGTTTCAGAGGTTCAGAAGCCAGATTACATTCATGTAAGGGCACGTCGTGGCCAGGCTACCGATAGTCACAGCTTGGCAGAAAGAGTAAGTAGAATTTTTTGAATTTTGAGTTTCAATTCATAAGTAAAAGTACTAGTAATCTTAACCTATGTTTGCTATGACTCTTTGTTTCGTATCTGTGTTCGACGCATATCCGTACATAAGTATGGGGATATGATCCTCCAAATGCATGGAAATCTTGGAAAAAAATTGAACATATCCGTGTCGGACACATACCCGTGTCGGGCACTCACATCCAACATAGATCTTAACTGATATGGCCTTTATCTGTCTGTAATGTACAGGCAAGAAGGGAAAAGATTAGTAAGAAGATGAAATGCTTGCAAGATTTAGTCCCTAGTTGCAACAAAATCACAGGAAAAGCTGGAATGCTTGATGAAATAATCAACTATGTTCAATCTCTCCAAAGACAAGTTGAGATAATAAGATAGACAATATCAATCTTGTTAGCCTTTGAATATTTTAGCACATCATCTTTCTGTTAACTTATCAGGTCGTAATTTGATATAAATGCAGTTCTTATCTATGAAACTTGCTGCTCTAAATCCAACCGTAGAATTCAATGTTAACAACCTACCTATGAAAGAGGTAAGCAAACAGCCTCCCGAATTCTCCTTTTCTCACTAATTCTTCTATGAGTGACTTTGTGCTTTAAATAATCCTGCAATGAAGATTCCTCCTTATGTCGCCAATTTTTCAGCAGCCGTTAAGTCACCAGCATTGGCCACTTTGGCGGCCTGCCTTCAGTTGAATCCATTGCAAAAAGTGGAAGAACGTAATTTTGATTCATTTTTTATTCATTTTTGAAGAGGGAAGTGTAATGGGAAGATTAATATCAGAGCACTGTGTCTTGTGTCAAGAGATATATAGTTCTTGAAAGCAAAATTTCCAGCTTGAAGATGGTAAAGCTTATTCAATTAAAACAGATTCTCCTTTGGCAAAAAACTGCAGGGTATGAAATTGCAAGAGCCTCCTAGTTAAGTGTCAAAATTTTGTACAGTTTGTTGCTTGAAAAGCCCCAATTCAAGGGCTGTGATTTTTCTTTCTTTCCGAGACTTCCATTGGTTGTTTGATTCCATTGTTTCTTCCTGTAATTCTTCTTCCAGATGTAAATTAAATGTGAATTAGATACAGATAAAAAAAGAGAGAAAAATAGTACTGAAGTTTTCCTTAATGCAAATGTAATTTATCTGCAAATGATTGCTTAGTTTGAAAGCTTTTCAAAATTAGATTGCAAAAGCAATGGAGTAAAATCAGAACAATCTACAACAAATCATAATCCTAATCCTTCTCAATCTCAATCTGAATCTATATCCTGTACATCTCCAAAGACCAAATCCTGGCAGCCTCCTAAATGACTTTTTCCTGGTCAATCTACGTTGTAATCCTGAAAATGGGTTCATTCTTAACATGATCATTTTCTTCATGCTTTATCAGCCAACTAAATTGCACAAAGCTACATAACATAGTAGATATATATATGATCAATAGTAGTTGAAACTTAAATATAATAATTATGTATTTTTATGAGTTTAAAATTTTGAGATAATTGATCACCCAATTTAAGATAGTATCAGAGTTCGAATCTTAACAATCATTTTTCTCTTCAAACGGTTTCACCCCTTAATTAATATTTTTCACCAAATATTTTATTACTCATCGGACTGTGCTATTTTATATTTATTCAACTTGCACATTTCTATACTTTCATGCACCCGACTTACACTTGAAAAGTATGTTGGAACTTAAATATAATAAACGAGTCTTTTCTATAAATTTAAAACTTTTGGATAATTATTCAACCCTAGTAATTTGATTGTAAATATTAATAATTTTTTGGCAGGTTAATGGATCATGCAGCATTATTTATGAACCAAACCATTTAAGGAAACTGACTAGAATTTTAAAGTAACAAATATTTTATCACGCACTTGTCTTGCCATATATATAGCTGCATTTATAGAACAGAAAAAACATGTCACATAATAATAATAATAATAATAATAATAATAGTTATGATCAGAAGACCTAATTGCTAAAACATAAGACTACCTAGATCCTAAACACGGGATTGTAAAGGAAAAAGACTAGGAACTTTCCTAAGTCACCGAATGCTACTGCAATTTACATCCTCGAGAATATCAATCAAATTATTCAAATGATAAATGATAAATCCTAATACTCAAAGGATCAAGCTTATCTATTAAAAGGGCCATTAGGATCTAGTTGCTTGCAAAGACCAAGATACGTCAGGTAAAGATTCGTCAAGTTCATATGTAATTTGTCATTTTCATATGTAATTCGTGAATTTGTCAAGTTGATATGTAATTTTTCAAGTTGATATGTAATTCGTCAATTTCATATGTAATTTGTCATGTTCATATCTAATTCGTGAATTTGTCAAGTTCATATGTAATTTGTCAAGTTGATATGTAATTCGTCAAGTTCATATGTAATTTCTCATGTTCATATGTAATTGGGGAATTTGTCAAGTTCATATGTAATTCGTCAAGTTGATATGTAATTACTCATGTCCATATGTAATTCGGGAATTTCTAAAGTTCATATGTAATTTATCAAATCCATATGTAATTCTCCAAGTTCATATGTAATTTTCCATGTCCATATGTAATTCGGGAATTTCTCAAGTTCATATGTAATTTATCAAGTCCATATGTAATTCTCCAAGTTCATATGTAATTTTCCATGTCCATATGTAATTCGGGAATTTCTCAAGTTCATATGTAATTTATCAAGTTCATATGTAATTCTCCAAGTTCATATGTAATTTTTCATGTCCATATGTAATTCCGGAATTTCTCAAGTTCATATGTAATTTATCAAGTCCATATGTAATTCTCCAAGTTCATATGTAATTTTCCATGACCATATGTAATTCGAGAATTTTTCAAGTTCATATGTAATTTATCAAGTCCATATGTAATTCTCCAAGTTCATATGTAATTTTCCATGTCCATATGTAATTCGGGAATTTCTCAAGTTCATATGTAATTTATCAAGTCCATATGTAATTCTCCAAGTTCATATGTAATTGTCCATGTCCATATGTAATTCCGGAATTTCTCAAGTTCATATGTAATTTATCAAGTCCATATGTAATTCTCCAAGTTCATATGTAATTTTCCATGTCCATATGTAATTCGGGAATTGTCCAAGTTCATATGTAATTTATCAAGTCCATATGTAATTCTCCAAGTTCATATGTAATTTTCCATGTCCATATGTAATTCGGGAATTTTCCAAGTTCATATGTAATTTATCAAGTCCATATGTAATTCTCCAAGTTCATATGTAATTTTCCATGTCCATATGAAATTCGGGAATTGTCCAAGTTCATATGTAATTTATCAAGTCCATATGTAATTCTCCAAGTTCATATGTAATTTTTCATGTCCATATGTAATTCCGGAATTTCTCAAGTTCATATGTAATTTATCAAGTCCATATGTAATTCTCCAAGTTCATATGTAATTTTCCATGACCATATGTAATTCGAGAATTTTTCAAGTTCATATGTAATTTATCAAGTCCATATGTAATTCTCCAAGTTCATATGTAATTTTCCATGTCCATATGTAATTCAGGAATTTCTCAAGTTCATATGTAATTTATCAAGTCCATATGTAATTCTCCAAGTTCATATGTAATTGTCCATGTCCATATGTAATTCTTTATATGTAATTTTTCAAGTTCATATGTAATTTATCAAGTTCATATGTAATTTTTCAACTTCTCAAGTTGATATGTAATTTTTCATGTTTGATATGTAATTCGTCCAAGTTGATATGTAATTTATCAAGTGCATATGTAAAAATTTGTGACCTGGTAACCTGCTACACAGATTTCCCAATTTGAAGCTTACCACAACCTTACCGTAAGAAACTTACGGTAGAACTCCCCAAAAGTCTCCTTTCACGCCTTTCAATTATTAATGGGATAAAATCTAGGACTTTCTCTCTATGTTCAAATTTTAACAAGGGCTTTTGTTATTTGAGCTTCTTCTTCTTCTTCTTTTTTTTTTTTTTTTTTTTTGTTAAGTTGCTGTTTGTTCAATTTAACTTTTGTTTCATTTCATTTTTTTTTTTTTGTCATTGAAAATGACCAATTTTTCATATGTGTTGTCTTAAATTTCAATCTTCTCTTCTTTTGTTTCAAAAGTTTTCAATTTTGAGTAATACCCAATTTCAAAGCCCTAGTCTTGGTTCAAGTTTTGGTGTTTTCATAGTTTTTGGCAAAGCCTTGGTCTTTAATTTTGGGGTACTAATGGGCTTGAGTAAAGGTCTGGTTTTTGGGGTTTAAAGGGTTACTGATAAATTTTGTTATCATTGAAATGTTTTGTTCATCTGGTTTTTAAGTTTTTTTTTTAGGAATTTGGGTTTGGTTTTCTGAGCTTTTAAGTATGGAGGAAGTTGAACAAGCTAACAAAGTAGCTATTGAGAGTTGTCATAGAGTTCTTAGTCTCTTGTATTTACCAAAGGATCAAATTCAGTATAGCAACTTAATGATTGAAACTGGGAAAGCTGTGTTTAAGTTCAAAAAAGTTGTGTCTCTTCTCAGCAATGACTTAAGTCATACAAGAGTAAGAAAGTTGAAGAAGTTTAGATCAAGTTTGCCTCAAAAAATCTTCCTAGAAAATCGCAATTCCAAAACAATTTTATCACCAAAACCCCTTCAAATATACCCATCTAATCTGCTTCACAAACCACCCTTTGAAGTTGGTTCTATTTCTAGAGCTAGAAATCAGTTGCAGCTGACACAAAAAGTGTTCTTTAATCAGAACCCTTCATCAGTTAAGCCATCACAAGATTTCCACTTTGTTCATCATAATCAACAGGTGCAAAGGCTGCAATTTCAGCAACAAGAAATGAAATATCATGCTGATATAGTGTTTTCCAAGAGTAATATTAGTGGTATAAACCTTAAATTTGATGGATCTAATTGTAAACCAATCATGTCATCAACCAGATCATTTGTCTCATCTCTGACCGTTGATGGTATGCCACACCATTTTGATCAAATCTCAAAGCAATCAAGAAGGAGGTGTTCAGGTAAAGGAGAAGATGGCAGTATGAAATGTGGTATTACTGGTAAATGCCATTGTTCAAAGAGGAGGTTAGAAATTTGATGTCTAGTTCATGTTTTTAAGGTTGGTGTTATTGTTTAAATCTAAATTTATCATCATTTCTGTTTGTTGTTTACAGGAAACTGAGGATTAAGAGCTCTATTAAAGTGCCTGCTATTAGTAACAAAGTTGCAGATATTCCTCCTGATGAATATTCATGGAGGAAATATGGGCAAAAGCCTATTAAGGGTTCTCCACATCCTAGGTAAGAACCCCCCCTTATTAGATAATCCTATGTTACCTGAACTCAGGTGAATGTCGGATACGGATATATACCGGCAAAAATAAACCAGAAAATGGTTCTTCCATGATCAATACCTCTATTATTTTAGCCGACAGTAATGCCTTATGTATCGGCTGTAGCTATGTTATTCAGATTCGGGTATGTGTCCGATACGTATATGTTTGATTTATTCTAAGTTTTTTCATGTATTTGGAGGGTCCTTGGGGATTATATCTCCATACCCATGTCCGGATATGCGTCGGACACGAGTACTTCAGGAAAAACGAAGAGTCGGAGCAACATAAGGCTGTAGAATAACTTGATTTGATCAAGTTTTGAAAATTGAATCAATTTAAAACATGTAAAACTTTTAGGTAAATTTTTTAACTCATTGCAACATTCAAGCAATCTCAAGATATCACCATGACCAATTTAAAACCTTGCCAGGATATTTAGGCAAGATTCAATCGTTTTTATCGTAACATATTAAGCATTTCACTTGTAGAAAGACATGATTCTCATTCTGTATAATCCTTAGCTGATTACACAATCTAATGTTCTTATTGCAAGTTTAGTGTTAGATTGATTACACCTATATTACTCCGACTCTCCATTTTTCTTGAAGTACCCGTGTTCCATACCCGTGTCAGATATATATTCGGATATAGGTATGGGGATACGATCCTCCAAATATATGAAAAAAATTGAGCATACCCGTATCCGACACTCACCCCCCGAGTAACATAGGATTATACTATTCTAAATTTGTTGCTGAAACCTATGTTGCTCCGACTCTTCATTTTTCTTGAAGTACCCGTATCCGACATCCGTATCCGACGCATATTTGGATATGGGTATGGGGATATGATCTCCCATGGACCCTCCAAATACATGAAAAAACTTAGAATAAATCAAACATACCCGTGTCCGACATTCACATCCGTGTCCAACATTCACACCTTAGTCCGAGTAACATAGGCTGAAACCATTCCATTAACAGAGAAGCTTTTACGACGCAGGGGATACTATAAGTGTAGCAGTGTGAGAGGTTGCCCAGCAAGGAAGCATGTCGAGAGATGCCAGGAGGAACCTTCGATGCTGATCGTCACGTATGAAGGCAAGCATAATCATTCAAGGTTACTTTCAACACAGTCTGCCCCATACATGAAAATGCATTCTTTTGACTTTAAAAACTCAACCTGAGCATTTCTAGATGTGAATAGCAATTGTACATAATCTGGGGTTTCAAACTGAGCAATTTCTATATGATTTAGCTTGAACAACTGAACTAGATCAACAAGGTTCTTATATAGAATAGGAATTTTGAATTATTTTAATATGTGTAACCTATGTTTCTTCTTCTTCTTTGTTTTTTTCTCAATTTGTAAGCTTTGATTGTATGTGTTGGAATATGGCTCAATATGGCTCAAAGTCACATTTGGTGGCTTAGCACCATTAATGGAGCTACCACTTGCACCACCAATAATGGAAGCTACCACTTGCAAATGGATGGTGGCTATGGTGGCTACCACTTGCAATGTGTTCACACCAAGATAGGTGGTGGAAGGTGGCTATGGTGGCTGCCACTTGCTTAGTGTTCACACCTTGATATTATGGCTATAAATAGCCATGTAGAGATGAGAGAGTGAGTAGAGTAGAGTTGAGTATGTGTTAGAGCTAAATTGTTGAAGCAAATACTCTGTGTTTATAGAGTAATTCGGTATTGTGTTGAGTTGTGAGTTCAGTGCTTGTGTAGCACTTTGAATTCTGTATATGTTTATACTCTAAACTCCATTAATACAAAGCTTCAAGCTCCTCCTCCCGTGGATGTAGGCACAGTTGCCGAACCACGTAAAATATCGGTGTTTTTTCAGTGTGTTTAAATCGGTTTTAGTAATATCAATTCGCTTCCGCACAACAAATTGGTATCAGAGCCAATTTTTACGTAAAACCGAGTTTGTTCGATTCTGTCCGTTTTTCAAAAGTGCTCCAATTTGTGTTTTGAAAATACCAGGTTGAAGAGGTCGTCGAGAGGAGTGCAGCAGAAGCAACCGGAGCGCCAGAAGCCGCCGCACGCGCCGCCAGAAGAGGAGCTCACGCGCCCCACGCGCCCACGCGCCGCACGCGCCTCTGGAGGTTGAAGACGCGTGAAACCCACGCGCCACACGCGCCGCACGCGCCAGCCAGAGGTTGAAGACGAGTGGGCCTCACGCGCCCCACGCGCCGGTGAGCCAGCAGCCTTCACGCGCCCACGCGCCGCCGCACGCGCCGCCCTAGCTCCGACCAACTTTTTCGGGCTATTTTTTGAGCCGTTTCAGAACACTATTCCGAGACTTTTCCGAGCCGGTTGAGCTAAACCGAGTCCATTTCGAGCCACTTGTAGCAGAATATTCGCAGAATATTCACCGTGTGTCCAAAATTTACACAGTTGGACCCGTTCCTGGCTATTTCGACTATTCCGGACTCAACCGCGGCATCCGTTTTTTCCATACAGGTACCGGAAAAACACTTTGCTGGTAATTTTGTTTTATTACCATGGCAGAATCATTAGAGACACATGAAACAACCAGCAGCGCACGATCAAGTTCTTATATCAGAAAGAACTCGATGACCACTGCAAAATTCGAGGTGGAGAAATTTGATGGCACCACCAACTTTGGCATGTGGCAGTGCGAAGTACTGGACCTGTGAGTCCGCGAAGGACCAGTAGACAGTGGAGATCCCGTCCAGTAGGAGGTGAAGACCCCGTCCAGACCAGTAAACGGTGGAGATCCCGTCCAGTAGGAGGTGAAGATCCTGTCCAGTAGACGGTGAAGATCATGTCCAGATCCCGTCCAGTAGGCGGTGGATATCCTATCTAGGAGAAGAATCCTGTTAATCCGCGAAGGACCGATAGATGAATGAAGATCACGTCTAAGAAAAGTATCATCGACAATCTGCAAGGGACGAGTGTGCCCAGTGTTGGACACTGGAAGAAAGACTGTCCAGACAGAGAGGTCGATTGAGATCCCGCTCAAAGAGGGGATCATCGAGAACACGACTCTCGAGGGACGAGTGTGCCTTTTGCCATGAGAAAGGGCATTGGAGGAATAACTGTCCCAACATGGAGAGGTCGATTGTGAGTGTAGCTCAAGAATCTGAGGGAGAGGAAGACTCTGCATTTACGATTTCCACAACAACACACTCTTCAGATCAATGGATTCTGGATTCCGGATGTTCCTACCATATGTGTCCGAACCGGAAGTGGTTCTCAAACTTCAAAGAGTTTGATGGAGGGATTGTCCATATGGGAAATGACAATACTTGTCACACTAGAGGCATCGGAACAATCCGACTGAAAATGCATGACGGTACAATCAGACAACTTACAGACGTAAGGTATGTCCCTGATCTCAAGAAGAACCTCATATCACTGGGGGTCTTAGACTCAAATGGTTACAAGGTGACCATTCAGAATGGAGTCCTGAGAGTTGTACGTGGAGCATTCTTAGCAATGAAGGGTTATATGAAGGGAAATCTGTATCTCCTTGACAGAGAAACCGTGACAGGCAGAACAGCAGCCTCTCACAGAATGATGGGATAATCCGACACTTCAATGTTCCTAGCACTCCCCAGCAGAATGGAGTTGCAGAAAGGATGAACCGAACTTTGGTTGATAAAGTTCGCTGCATGTTATCCCAGTCGAGCTTGAGCAAAGCATTTTGGGTGGAGGCTTTATTGTTCGCCTCCCACATTATCAACAGACTAACCTCCACCGCAATTGATGGGAAGACTCCCATAGAGGTGTAGTCCGGATATTCTGCCATTGAATATGATCGGCTTCGTAGTTACGGATGCAAAACTGGATCCTAGAGCCAAGAAAGCTGTCTTCATGGGCTTTAGTGAAGGAGTAAAAGCAGTCCGATTGTGGAACCTTGAGTCAAAGAAAGTCATCGTAAGCCGAGATGTTGCCTTTGACGAATCTGTAATGCTGAAAATGTCAACTCCAGAGAATGTGAACCAAGATTCTCTAAAGCAGGTGGAGTTTGAATCAGAAGATGCTGGTCAAAATTCAGATGAATCTGAACCAGAATCTGATGACACCTTAACTGAAGTGGAGGAGTCATCACCGGAAATCTTTCAGCAACTTGAATCAGTTGTCACCAGTAGACCGAATAGACATATTCGGAAACCTGCTCAATACACAGACGTGGTGGCATACGCCCTTCCAGTAATTGATGATGATGTTCTGATCAATTACAAAGAAGCTGTAAACAGCCCTGTGCATGCCCAGTGGAAGGAGGCGATGGATGAAGAGATGATATCACTTCATCAGAATCAGATTTGGAAGTTGGTTCCACTTCCAACACTCAAGATATCAATTGAGTGCAAATGGGTCTTTGCCAAAAAGGAGAGTGCTACCGGCAAAGACAGCATCAGATACAAAGCCAGATTGGTAGCCAAAGGTTAGGCTCAAAAAGAAAGGAATAGACTACAATGAGGTATTTTCACCTGTTGTTAAGCATGCATCTATTCGGATCTTATTGGCTTTAGTAGCACTGTATAACCTAGAGATAGTTCAACTTGATGTAAAAACTGCATTCCTCCATGGTTCCGTAGAGGAGGAAATTTGTATGACTCAACCAGATGGTTCTGGAGTCCCCGGTCGCAGAGATTACAAAAGCAAGTTGAACCGATCACTGTATGGTCTGAAACAATCCCGTGACAGCTGTACAAACGGTTGGACTGTTTCATGACAGGATGAAAAGTACACACACAGTCAATTTGATCACTGTGTTTATTTCCGGAAACTTCAAGATGGATCATTTGTCTATCTGCTGAAAAAGGCAAGGTGGAGATCGACAGGCTGAAGGCTCAACTGAGCTCAGAGTTCGAGATGATCTTGGAGAAGCTAAGAAAATTCCTGGGAAGTAGACAGAAAAATTGACTCAGGCTCAGTGCATTGATGAATCATGCCAATGCAGTAGGTGCCCTGATATGTGAGTAATGGTGTGTACATTTGAAGGAGAAAGGAGGAAGCTCTGATCTGTGAATTCTCTCTGTGGATTCTCGCCAAGGTGGAGATTGTTGGAATATGGCTCAATATGGCTCAAAGTCACATTTGGTGGCTTAGCACCATTAATGGAGCTACCACTTGCACCACCAATAATGGAAGCTACCACTTGCAAATGGATGGTGGCTATGGTGGCTACCACTTGCAATGTGTTCACACCAAGATAGGTGGTGGAAGGTGGCTATGGTGGCTGCCACTTGCTTAGTGTTCACACCTTGATATTATGGCTATAAATAGCCATGTAGAGATGAGAGAGTGAGTAGAGTAGAGTTGAGTATGTGTTAGAGCTAAATTGTTGAAGCAAATACTCTGTGTTTATAGAGTAATTCGGTATTGTGTTGAGTTGTGAGTTCAGTGCTTGTGTAGCACTTTGAATTCTGTATATGTTTATACTCTAAACTCCATTAATACAAAGCTTCAAGCTCCTCCTCCCGTGGATGTAGGCACAGTTGCCGAACCACGTAAAATATCGGTGTTTTTTCAGTGTGTTTAAATCGGTTTTAGTAATATCAATTCGCTTCCGCACAACAGTATGTATGCTTGACAATCTGTAAAAGAAAACTACAATGTTAACTAAAATCATGTAATTTGAGCAGTGCCAAGAAAACTATACTGCTGTGAACTGATTTCCTAATAGTTTTGAGCTATGTTGTTCGGACTCTTCATTTTTTTTTAAGTACCTGTGTCCGACGTATATCCGGACATGAGTATTAGGATATGATCCTCTAAGAATCCTCCAAATATATGAAAATCTTGTAAAAAAATTGAACATGCCTGTATCAGACACATACCCGTGTCCGGCACTCACACCCGAATCCAAATAACATAGGTTTTGAGTTATTTCTTAAAGTGAGAACTTAGAACCAAGGTAGTCAGTACCGTACCGGTGGTCGTACCGTTTTTGTTCTGATACTGGTACGTACCGGTACCCGTGTGTTTCAGCATACCGTTTGGGGTTTACTGACAATTTTTAAATATTTGTTCATATATCTATATGTATAGTTTATTTTCAAGTTTTTTAATAAAATATATATTATATACACATGCAAATATAAATTCATTACATGCATATATATGTTTTTATACAAATATAAATTTTAAATATTTAATATCTAAAATTTTTATACATCAAATAGGTAAAATAAATATTAAAATGTTAAAAAAAAAGTAAATTATGTCTAATAACCTAATTTAATGAACATATATATATGTATTGTAAATATAATTATGAAAAAAAATAAAAATATCATGACACAAAAAATATTGAAATTGGTTTAAAAATTCAAATAAGTGAATTTTTAAATAAAAAAATTAAAAAAAAAATCAAAATCTTGTACTAACCGGTACGGATCGGTCTGGTCCGTATCGTTACTGACCGGTATTGACCGGTACAGATCGGCATAGGCCGGTACGATCGGTACAGGCCAATATCAAAACCGGAAAAGAACGACACTGGTACCGTTTCGATTTACTTTAAAAACGGTATGTATCGGCTGGTACGACTAGTACGATACTGATAACTCTACATAGAACCCCTTCATTCTATCATCATTGATCTAATTGCTACTAAGATTTTATATTTTTATAATTTACTCGACTCTTCTTTGTTTTTTTCATTTGAAGGTGACCTTCAAATGTTCCCAACAAATAGTAGTTTATTGGATTTAGTGCTAACACTATATATCTAATTTGGTTGGTAACTAAAGAGTTTAAAATTGAAGGGAAAAAGAAATTGATAAAGTAAAGTAAAGGGGGGATCTAACATTATATCTCTAATTTTGGTCGGTAAGAAAAGAGTTTAAAATTTAAGGGAAAGAAAAAAAAAGTTAAAGTTAAAAGGGGAATAGGATTCCAATTTAAACCTTTTGGAGGCTATTAGTGACGATGATAATGGTTCGGTTTGATTTTGAATAAAAAGTATAGTTAATATGTAATATTTTGATTTTTTTTTAAAACATCTTTAATAGAATTGACTCGAATCGAATTTAATTGGTTTACAAAAAAGTTAAAAAATGAATCGATTCAATTGCCTAAAAATGGTCTTAATCGAAGAGTTGACCTTTCAATTTTAAAATATCTTGGATCATATAGATCAACGATTCCATATTGAACCGGTTCGATCGATCTGTGATTCCAATTTTGATAATCTTGGATTAGACAAATCATCGATTTATGATTGAACTGGTATGATCTGTCTGTTTCAATTTTGACAACATTGTTTTATTGTATAACTTAAAAATATATATTTTTGTTATTTCAAATAAATGTATATAATTTTAAAAATGCATAATACAAATAATATTTATTATATATATATAAAACTATATATGAAACTATATAAAATATATCAAAGACGAAACGGGGCAGGGCTATGGATATGGATATGTTCTCCATCCCTGATGGGGATTATATATTCTTCCTCGTTTTTGTCCCATCCCTGAACCCATCCTCCTCGAGGAGGGAATCGAATTTTTCGTCAAATTCTGATAAAATTGACAAATTTTAAACTCTGATATCACTTGTCATCGTCCCGAGCCTAAACTCAAGGTCTAAGCCCATGACAGAAGTAAGAACCTCACTAGTTGGTCACTATGTTGGGCAATATGCACCATATTTTCTCCTCCTTAGGCCCATCAAGATCAAAGATAAATCAAGCTCTAAAACATTGGTTTTGGTCATCAAATGACAAAGAGTCAAAATATCATTCTCTCTATTTATATATATATATATATATATATATTTGGTTACAAAGAGACCGCAATTAGAGATAAGAGAAAATATTGTAGATGTTGTGATTCGAACCGCAAACTTGTTGAATGTCATCTCTTAAGTGTAACTGAATAAACCAACTAAGCTAAGTTTCGAGTTCATTCTCTTTACACTTTAGCTTGAGTATTTGGCTTTTAATAATAGGTACGTGTATTTTCCATTTAAAGAATAAAGTTCAACCTTCTTTCCCTCAAAATAATAATAACTAAAAAAAATTTATCCTCATTGGCATCTTTAAACATTGCGTTGCTATCCATTTGATTTTCGACTTCTCACTTTTTTCACAATGTGGTAGAAAGGGAGAGAATGAAAGTTCCAAAAAAAAGTTCCCATAATTCTCTTCTTAGTTCTTACCTTACATTGAAACAACAAAATCTTAGAAGTTTCGTTTTATTTTAGGTTTTTCATGAACCATATAGCTAGTCTAGGAAACAATGAGATAAAGGATCTGTTATTAGTTTATAATGTTGATGCGTAACCAATTTCATATTATCTAAAGATATAAAATAATTAATTTTTTATTATAATTTTAATTTCAAAAATAATTAAAATTTGGAAATTATATTTATTATTCTTAAAAATTATAATTATTCTTAATTAATTATCTCGTAAAGACACAATTTTTGTATTGAGTATAAAAGGGTATTTTATTGAAAGATTTGTTTGTTCGTCACCTATGTAAGGACTTTTCTGTTTAGTCATTTTTACTGATTCTGTTTGAAGTGTTGAAAACTTTATTATATTTTGAAGACATATCAAAGTATTAAAAAAAAGTGTTCTAAACACCACAAAAACATCTTACTTTCTTAACATTATTTTCTTTTTCTTGTTTCATTCTCTAATTTTTTCTAATAGGCGCTATTTGGTGAAACTTCCAATACGGTAGGGATTTCATTTCCTCCCCTACTAGAACTCCAATTTGAGCCAAAACGCCATTGGATAATAAAGTGCCAACAACATTTTAACCCAAATCGAGACTCTAGTGCGGGGAGAATGGAATCCCCACCGCATTAAAGATCTCATCAAATGGGGTCGGAGAGATAGATCTGAATCTTGAATCTCTAATTTTTTATTTTTTATTTTTTTTAAAGATGGATCTTATGGTATTTGGTATTTTTAATAGGATGAAAAAGTGAAAGGATGGATATGAGAGGGTGAAAAAGTAGAAACAAAATGAATTTTGAATGTGTTTGATAGAAAAGAAAAATGAAAAGAATGAAAATAAAAAAAGATGATTATTTTTCACCCTTATGGATAATAACAGATCATTTTAAATTGGAATGATAAGAGGAGAGAAAATAAAAAAGATGTAAATCAAATATGTATATTTAAAAGATTATCTATTATTTTTTAAAATTTATCTTTTTATCTTAACTTGCAAAAGATACAATAGTAAAATAATATAATTTTCATTTTTTTTCTCTCATTTTTCAATTCTACATGGAAAAAATATATTTTTTCTTACCAAGCATGTTATGAAAAAATATATTTTTTCATATTTTTTCATATTTTTCTCATTCCAATTTTTTATTTTTATTTTTCTATCCACTCAACCAAGTAAAATATCTAAATCGCAATATAAAGCACGAGTCTCTCACTATATTGTCACTACAATTTGTTTTTCACTCATGGATGGAGGAAATTAAAGGTAAATTATCTTTTTTATAATTAGGCAGCCTTCCTTCCTAGGAAGAAATTTTAGCTCATATCCTTGGTTATATTAGAATCATCCATACAAATTAGTTAAAGCCTCCTATCAGCTCGATTTTAACTTAATGAAAAAGGAGTTTATGTAGTTAAAGTATATATATAAATAGATTTTAGACATCTCAAACTTGACTTCTTATCCAAATAATCAAAAATGAAGATTGATATTTTACATTTTACATGACATCATGAAATTGTTGGAAGAAGGAGAGCTCTTCTACATGTACCATGGCATGCAAAGTTCACCGTTATGTTATCTGAATTTTTTATTTTCTTTAAAATATCCATGTTTGACATATATATATATATATATATGTCCGACACATATTCAGACATAAGTATGAGGATATGATCATTCTAATTATATTTAAAAAAATTAAATATAATCAAATCGAACATATACCCGTATATTCGATACTCATTTTTAATCCGGGTAAAATAGGTTTACCAAATTACCATGAATTAGGATCTCGTTATTATATCATCAATCAAATAACTTCATCATCAGGAACAGACCATGCACTTTCTTTATTCATAAGAAGAGCTTGATATGATATTGAAAGACAACCCAACTTTGCGGCTATACCAATTCATCCAAATAGGCAGGCTATGAGGTGGAGTAAACATGAATTCTGGCCTTTGGTTCAGCCAAACTCTTTTACTAAAATGACTTAAAAGTTATTTAAATTATAAGCAATCTTCATATTATTAATAATTGCAAACCAAATTCTCATTACTTCTGCTACATTCATTGGATTAAACACTGCTAATGGTTTTGAACATCCACTTTGTAGTCTTGGCAGCATCACATATTTCAACCAGATAATAGGTAACCATACTCTAAAAACTTTCTCAATCGTCTTTGTTTAATTATCTAAATCAGTAAAAAGAAAAGTTATGATTTGTAGTATTGATACCTTTTGATCTAAAGATCATAATGTCTTGGTAGCAAGTTGAGGCAATTTGATTGGTTTTCTCTTTTATTATTCAGATTTTTTATTTTTCGTAAAATATTTGTGTCTAACACATATTTAAAAATAGATACGAAGGTATGATCTTTCGAACATAGGAAAAAAAATTTTAAAAATTGAACATACCCAAATCAGATACATATCTATATCTGAGACTTACCCGAGTCCGGGTTGTTAAGCCTGTCAAGCCCGCCAGGTCCACTAGCCAAACTCAGCAGGGTTTGGGTCCAATCCATCAGGCCTAGCAACCTAGACTAGCATCCAGGAGGACATTTGGGCGCCCCTCAGTCCTTCAGAGATCACATTGCCTAGCACCTCAAAAACCACGTGGGACTCCAACTGCTATAACCACTATAGCGACGCCGCCCATACAGTTGACCACTAAACCCCAGCTAGAGGCAGACATTTGGTACCGGATAGGTTGACCAAATAGGTATAAATAGCCTTCATAGGGGCTAACCAATAGTATGCACTCTTAACACTCGTACTACTGGTATCCTGCCTTCCATCTCTCTCCTCCAGATACTGACTTAAGTATCGGAGCGCACCATGAAGGTTAAACTCTGATGCCCTCTAACCTTCCTCCTACTCTACAGGATTTTAAACCACCAAGACAACTAATTCGTCGCCAAAAGACCTTTTCTCCTCATTCATCTTGCCCAATACTATTTTCAATTACTACATGCTAAAGCAGTAAATCAGAACTTCTAAAGCTACTTAAATTCTAGTCTCATAGTTTTCAATCTCAAATATATGAGCTTTGAACCATATAAGCTTGCATCATTGGATAGTTTCTCATCCAAGTTTTAGTTATTTTCATGACCATTTTGACAGGAATACATGATAAAAAAGACAATAAATGATTTGCTTTGTTAAGTTCTAGCTAAGGCAAATTGTTGTCTTTCTTGGTTCATGCCAAACCCAATTTTTTACTTAATCCTTGATGTATATTCTGAAAATTTAATGGTTTTGACTAGAGATTCAATGATTGTAAGCTGTCTAAAGAAAAAAAATGGACACATTCAAACAAATGTTTTTTTGGTAATGGATACATTTGAGTTCCATTCATATAGTGTGATTGTTGTTTTAGTTTAATACTCACATTATAGTACATCTAAATAACAATTTGAAGTATTAAAATTTTGTTTACATCTAATCGAAATCACTAAGACAGATCATTCGTTCAAAATGATAACACTAATTTAATTTCATGTTACAAACTATCGTCTTCGTATCAGGTATCTTCAACTTAAATAATATTTTGATCATAATCTAAAACCTCATTTGTTATGGGATTTTTATAATTTTTGAACCAAATAAACCCACTTCAATCCTACAATCACATATGATTCACAAATCCCAATTCATTAAACAAAATTCTCTTAAATCGACCAAAATCTCATCAAATTCTAAAAAAAACTCTAATTTCGACCATTTCGTATTCAAACTCAAATTTCTCTCAATTATCTTAATTAAATTTCCCAATTAATATCTCATTAGAAACCTTAGATCCTAACCTAGAAATAGAATCAATCCTCATAAAAATTCATTAAATAAAACTCAATTTATATGCATTTCAAATCGACTCAAAAACACAGTCTCAAACTCCCATTTGAACCTCAAACTTCAACCTCACACCCCCTTTCTCTTTCACCCTTCACGATCCGCACCTTATCCAAACTCTGAATCTCAACCGTCAATAACATTCCAATCGAACGGCCAAAGTTTAAAATTTCCAAGAACCAAATCAATCCGCGTCATTTCCTTTTCCACCAATTAGCTTTTACCTTTTCCCTTATAAAATCTCCCTCTCTTAACTGTTCTTTAACATAAACTAAAAACAAAAGAGAAAATCTCAAATCTTTTCCAACTCGTAAACTAGTTGATTTGACTCATGGCCTCCGCCGTTGCTTCCGTCGCGAAGAAGAAAACTACTGGCGCTAAGAAGTCGAAACTGGTTTCTTCACATCCTCCATTTCTTGAGGTGATTTTCTCTCTCTAGAAACCCTAGGTTATTCTTTCTTGAGATGTTTTTATTGATTTTTAATTCATTTTTTTGTGATTAATTTTTGCAGATGATTTCAGATGCAATCGTTACGTTGAAAGAGAGGACAGGATCGAGCCAATATGCGATCACGAAATTCATCGAAGAAAAGCATAAGCATTTACCGTCGAATTTTCGAAAGCTTTTACTTGTTCAGGTGAAGAAGTTTGTTGCTTCTGGAAAGCTCGTCAAAGTCAAAGCCTCTTTCAAGCTACCTCCGGCTTCCGCTGCTGCCGCTGCTGCCGCGAAGCCTGCCGCCGCGAAGCCTAAAGCTGCTTCCTCTGCTGCCGTGAAATCCAAGCCGAAGACATCTAAAACCGCGGCAAAACCGAAAGCGAAAACAAAAGTAGCAACGCCTGTGAAGGCAAAGGCTAAAATTGCGTTGAAACCGAAGGTTACAACTAAGACTAAAGCTAAGCCAGCGGCGAAGCCAACTAAGGCGGCGAAGACGACCAAGAAGAGTACGCCGGGGAAGAAAGTAAAAGCTCCAGCAAAGAAGAAGGCGGTTGTGACGAAGAAGCCGAGGAGTGTAAAATCACCGGCTAAGAAAGCGGCGCCGAAGAAGGCGAAAAAATGAAGAGAATATAATGTTCGTTTGTTGGTGGTTCTTTTTTGCGGAGGGTGTAAATTTGACGGTTAAATAGGGGTAGTTCTGGGATTTCGATCAATATAATGTAATTTTTATTACTAGTAAAACAGGTTATGGGTAATTTTTTTTCCAGGTTTTCCTTTTTTTTTCTTACTTTTTTTTTTTTTTTTGTAATTTGAGCTTTTGCTTTGATAGTTAAATAAATGAAAAATTAGCTGTGGGTCTTAAATTTTTTTTTTTTTTAAATTTCGGTGTGGAAAGTCTGCCCAAATTGAATTTATTAAATAACACGAAACAATTTACTTTTTCAATTTCTTTAACATGACACGACATTAACATAATATAAAGATAAAGATCGTCAAATTTAGTGATTAATGAATTTGACGATATTTAGTAATTTTAGTGATTAATGAATATAATATAAAGATCGTCAAATTTAGTGATTAATGAATTTAGATCAGTCAAATTTGGGATACAACATTAACATGACACGACATTAACATTTATATACGTTTAATAAATATAAAAATAATATTTATATAAATATAGTATAATACAATTAAATATAATCAACATGATATATTTAAAATATATATATCATATTTGTATTTAATAATTTTTTTCGTTCTTATATCTACTATAAGATTGATATGAAAAAAATATGAAACATGACACTAATATACGGATGGTGTCCATGGATCGAGTCGGGTCCATATATGGAATCAACATTATATTTACTTGTCAAAGCTCGGTCTGGCCTGAAATATGGGTCTGAAATTTTGTTCAAGCTCGCTCATATTTATAAATGGATAGTCCAAGTCAGTTCAGGCCAATCCATATTATTTTTTTCTATTTTTTTTTAAAAATATATATTTTTTTATTTAATCTTTAGTAATTTTATATTTTTTCTTTTATTAAGTTATTAAACATGTATAACTTAACATATTTTTTTATGTTTACATTATAATATTATATATATTTAATTTTTATATGACATAAATTACATAATATATATAAAAATAAAATAATATATTATTTAATTAGAAACCGGGTCAGATCGGGCTCAGACCTTGAATGTTAGACCCAAGGTCCGACCTATTTTTTAAACGATCATTTTTCGAACTAATATTTTTGTTCTAGTCCTCTTAAATATAAATGAATTTTCAAACTTAAACGGATAGCCGGATTAAAAAATATTAGTCAAAAGATAATTAAATGCTTGATATCAATTGTTAGACCCACGTAGACCTCGACACTTGGCACGTCCACAATTGACAAGTACCTTCTAACATAGTAAATACCTGTACCTATCAAATTTAAAAACACTCCGCGATCAAATATAAATAAATAAAGTAAAAATTAACCGAGTTAAAAGAAAATATAAATACTAATTTAATCATAAGAACACGTCTCAAAAATCAGACATTTCTTATCTTTACAAATGATGTCTCAATTAGATTTGATAATTCGTGTATTCGTATCGTATTTTATATATTTTATTATATCATAATCATATTTTAAGTATTTTATATCTATATAAATTTTGATACATTGATAATTCATAATATATAAATTTTGAAACATTCATATATTTATAACGTATTTTAATTATTTTTTATATTATATTTATAATCATATCTTGTTTAATATTACCAGATCATGCTTAAGAGATGTTGCACCAATCTTTCAAGCTTCAACATTGAGTTTAAGTGGCAAAAGTTGATATGCTGGCATTTCATTATCTTGTTTTAGGGATTCCAACCCATGTCCTTGAATCGGAGAGTTTTAGGGTAAGTTTTTTAGGGTGAGCTTAAAATAGGTTTCATTATATATAAACATAATAAAATTACATATAAACATAACAAATTACATAAAATTATCATGTTTATATGTATTTTTTTTACATATAAATATGACAAATTACATATAAACATGACAAATTATGTCATGTATTTATATAATTTTTTACATATGTAATTTTTTTTTTACATTTAAATTTTTTTTACATATAAACATGACACAAATTATATATAAACATGACAAATTACATATATAATGAAACATACAGAAAGCTTATTTTAAGAAGCTTTCTTTAAAATTTTTCCTTGAATTGGCTAAAATTCTTTTTCCAAACCAACAGCAAACTCCTCGGGACAAGCTCCACCACTTTTACATCTATGTTATCCAAATTTAAATGAGTATCGGATATGGATATGTGTCCGACACGGTATGTTTAATGTTTTTTTTTAATTTTTTTTTATATATTTAAAGGATTATATCATGATTGAAAAAATCGGACCGGAGGTCAAACTGGTTTGACCTCCGATTCTCGGTTCAACCGGTTGGACACTTTAAATAAGATTTTTAAATATTTTTAAAATAATTTTAATGTTAAATAAATATTAAATATAGTAAATAATTAATAAAAATAAGTATTTAGCTTAGTGCTATAGTCTTTAGTCTAATTCTAAAAGATTATGGGTTCAAATCTCATCACTTACAAAAAAAAAAATTGAAAAAAAATAATTAAAAAAATAAAAAACGATTTTTTCCCCGTTTTTGACCGGTTCGATTAAATCCGGTTTTATTACACCCGCCTGACCGGATATGCCACCGATTCCCGCTTCAACCGGTCCGATGGACCGGTTCGGTCCGATTTTCTATTCACTAAATTATACGTTATGTTCATATTCAAATATGTGTCGGATACAAATATTAAATATGAATATTTAAAAAAAAAAAAATGGAGAGTCTGATAACATAGATTTACATCATGAAATGCAGAACATTTATTCATGAATAATCGAGGTAATTTGGTGTGCTTTTTTTTTAGTTATTTTTATTTTGCCAAGCATACTTCTGGTGTGCTTTTGGAAGTTCAAAATTTGTGACTTTGGGGGAGAACTTTATAGTTTATAGAATAATCTTAATGGATCCAATGATTTATGGTTAGGGATGGCAATGGAGCGGGGCGGGGGCGGATATTACCTTATCCACCTCCACCCCACTCTTGCATGGATGTTGGAAACATCCACATCCATGGATGTCGGTTACATCCATAATCGCTCCACGGTGCTCCACTCCGCTACACCCCAATTTATATTAATTATTTTTAACTTAATATTGTAAAAATTATATTATAATTTATTCATGAACATAATTTTAGTATATAAAAATCTTTAATATAATATATATAATACATATATACTAAAAGTATAGATATAAAATATTAGTATATATATGATTTTAGTATATATATCTAATATATATTAAAAATATAAGAAAAATATTTTAAAGGATAAAATAGTAATTTCAAAAGTCGGGGCGGAGTGGAGCAAGCATTTACCAAAACCGCTCCGCTCCAAAAAAAAACCTCTCCATTCGGAGCGGATCGGTGCGAAATCCATCGATTGGATCGGGTTTTGCCATCCCTATTTATGGTATTGCAGAAACAAGTTCAGTTAACTTAAAGCTTGCTCACCTTCTAGGGGTAAAGAGATTTCTACTATGTTATGTATCTCCTCCATACACTGTGATTCCTAGTCCAGCTTGGCCATCAATATAGAAGATCAAAAAGTTTCAGAAGTATGCTTGGAAAAACCCTGATTTTCACTTGCTGCTTTTTCAGAAGTTTCCTTCCTTACAGAACCCTGATTTTCCTTTCCCTTGCTGTTTTTTCATAAGTTTCCTTCCTTGACAAAAAAAAGCAGTTTCCTTCCTTGCAAAAAATTGATTTTCCCTTTCTGCTAAATGCTTTTATTCTGCTCCTAAAATTAAAATTCTCTCAGTGATTTTCCCTTGCTGCTAAATGCTTTTATTCATATTCAGGGGCACACTTTCCTGTTCATAATACTCTCTGAATGATTTCATGACAAAACCCTGATTTTTCCCTTGCTGCTAAATGCTTTTATTCATGTTCAGGGACACACTTTCCTGCTCATAATACTCAGAGATTGTTATGGTTAACAAACCTATTATATATTTAGGGGAAAAAAGAACCAAGAACAGTCCATTATAAAGAATAATATCAGGTGAAAACAAGTCATTTGGTCCACATTAGAATCAATAGCTCTTATATATATAACAAGATAATGCAACAATATAACTTACAAAACATATAGAATTCACATCAATACAAACCACTGAGAAAACAATGTCATTGGCGCTAAAAAGAAACATATGGCACTGGCGGAAATTCAAGACCATTTTCCCCGCTTAAGAGTTAGTAAAATCCTAGATGTTCATGACTGAACAATGATGTTAGCATTACTCTGCTCGGTTATTTTAGTAGGAGCAGGCAGCTTTTGTCATCTCTTTTACCTGTTTTGCTTGAGCTTTCATTTTGCCAGCTCCATTACTGCTCTGTCCAGTGACCTGACCCTTACTTTTGAACTCATTTGAAGTAGTGGATCGATCCCTATGGTTACCTAAACTGTGTCGGTGAGTCCGGCAGCTAGCTTTCGACTTTTCATCCGGAGATGAGTGGACTGCATCACCGCAGCTCTTTCTCCGGGTAAAATTTGGTGACTTTGGCCGAGTCAATGGCAGCTGAAATGAAATAAAAGTAAGAATGAAATGCTTCATTACCCACCAAAGCTGCATGAAACATATAAAGCTTTTGTTCAAAGGGAGGGGTATTTGTCAGATATGTATTTTTATCATTAAATATTTTTGTACAGAAATTGATATGTCTCGGCTGAAGGCCTTCTTCAATTGGTAATGGTGTCTCCTGGTTTAGCCTGTATTGGCAACTTTAGAAGCACTAATTTTAAGCAATTCTAAGCCTATGTTGCTCCGACTCTTCATTTTTCTTGAAGTACCCGTGTTGGACACATATCCGGATATGAGTATGGAGATATGATCCCTCAAGGACTCTCCAAATACATGAAAAAACTTAAAATAAATCAAATATAATCGTGTCAAGCACATACCCGTGTCCGACACTCACTCCCGAGTCCGAGTAACATAGTTCTAGGCTTTCTGGTGGTTTACACAGCACACATTAATTCCTTTTCACCAACATGTAAAGCCCAAATCATTGACATCTCAACTTCTCAAGCATGTTCATGTTTTGTCCCTTCTATGTTTTTTATTTTCGTCCTGTCAATTAGTCCCAACAGGGAAATATTTTCCCAGCTTGCAACTTCAAGGACTCAAGAAAAACAAGGAGAAAAGATTCAACAGAATACCTTCTTCAGTTCGACCTTCGGTGGAGGCCCTTCATAGTAGAAACCAGGTATTGGATTTGCTTTGACAACCATGCTCTTTCTAAGCTGCTTAAGGGCTGCTTCTTGCTCTTCCTGCAAGAAAGCAAGGAGGAACCATTTTGTTAATTATCAAAATGTCCAAGCAAACTGACTCTAGCTATGTTACTCGGACTCGGGTGTAAGTGTCATATACGGGTATGTGTCCGACACAGGTATGTTCAATTTTTTCTAAATTTTTCCATGTATTTGGGGGGTCATTAGAGGGTCATATCCCCGTACCCATATCCGGATATGGGTCGGACACGGGTACTTTCAGAAAAATGAAGAGTCGGAGCAACATAGGACTCTAGCACAAATATAAAGAAGATATATTTTTAAATGCCATGAACCTTGGTCCTGGCCTCACACTGGCTTCTCTCTGCCTCCAGAGCTTGGTGTTTTTCCTCTAACTTCTGGTAAAACTGGATTGAAAAAAAGAATATCAAATTAGGATACCTTGAAAATGAAATGGGAAAAAAAAAAATCAATGACTGAAAAAAGTATCAAATAGAATTCAAATACCAACTGTGTGGACTAAGAATGTACCTCCCTTCGTTTCTCGGCACGTTCAGAACTTCTAAAAGTTGGAGCAGTTCCAATAGTTACCCTCGATCTAGCAGTTCGAACAGATGCAGCAGTACTAGATACAGCTAAGGAAAACTCAACTAAAGCAATAAAAGACAATTACACTACCAAAAACCCTTCCATTAAAGAGTTAACAAATAAAAGAGAGAAATATGGTAAGGGAAGTTCCTCAATAATAATTTAAAAAAAAACTGCGAACGACAAGCTCATAGCATCATGTCTTAACTTCTTAACACCAAAGAGAGGATACGAGGAAGTGACGGACCAATTATCTTCTTCATCAGGATGCTTCCTGTAATAAGGTTGCAATGGCTTCCTTGACATCATAAGAGTCATTGGAGAGTTTGGCTGAAAGAAATGGCAAAATCTAAAAGATCAGCTGTGCACGTATATCAACCTATGTTACTCGGACTTGGGTGTGAGTGTCGGACAAGGGTATGTTCAATTTTTTCCAAGATTTCCATGTATTTGGAGGGTCCTTGGAGGATCATTATCCCCATACCCATGTCCAGATATGCGTCGGATACGGGTGTCAGACACGGGTACTTCAAAAAAAATGAAGAGTCGGAGCAACATAGATATCAACAACTAAGTGAAATCAATGATCTTAAACCAAACAATTAGAATAGTTTAGACAAATAATAAAAACTGGCAGTGGAGCATGCTTTAAAAGCAAAGCAAGAAAAATATCACCTTTTGTATATCCACAATATCATTTCAGCATGCATGTCAAAATGACTGTAAACCACAGATAAGAATTTCCTTTTCAAAGAAAATTCCACATTATTGCTAAATTTCCTTTCAGAAAATTCCCTAATGCCATATTTGGAAATCTCCTACTGCAGATAAAAAAGTGAAAGGCCCTCTTTAAGTGCATATCATTTTTCTTACAGGTCAGGCCTCTTATATAGAACGTTGCCAATCTGAGTGTCTTAACCTATGTTACTCGGACTCGGGTGTGAGTGTCGGACATGGGTATGTGTCCGACACGGGTATGTTTGATTTAATCTAAGTTTTTCCATGTATTTGGAGGGTCCTTCGGAGATTATATCCCCATACCCCATGTCCGGATATGCATCGGACACGGGTGTCGGACACGGATACTTCAAGAAAAATGAAGAGTCGGAGCAATATAGGTCTTAACCGAACTAAATCTCAAATAAATTGGATCAGGTTCAAGTCAACCAAAGGTCCATATTGTATTCACTGGATCAGAAATTTCACCCTTACTCAAGAATTGGAGTTACCTCTGAATCCTTTGTAGCAGTAGGGGAGAGTGTAGAGTTAACATTTGCTGTGCCATTTGCACCAGCTTTGGAGGTAGTGTGGTCGGCACGAGTACTTCCAGCACCAATGGGTTTTGAGGCCATGGTGTTGAACTTCTTATTGTCAGCGGACTTCTGATCTTCAGCCTTTTCATTATTCCCTTCAGGGATGTCAGCACCAAAATTTGTGCTTTTAAAACCCAGCACATCTTGCTTCTCATGACCATTCTCGACGACTGAGTTTTTTGCGGTGCATTCCTTGACCTCATAGTTATTTAACTCAGTGCCTTCCGAAACTCTCGGATTACCATTTGAATTCACCATACCATTTGATTTCACCACACCATTGGGCTTATTGTACATTTGCACATCTGCGAGTTCCCTCCCCATTACACTGCATTAGAAATAAGTAGAGTATCTAAAACATATAAATAAACTACAAGAAAAGGGAAAAAAAAAAAAAGCAAAAAAAAAGTAAACAGATAATTCATTTCCATATTGTGTCAATATGCATCAGAGGTTTCAATTTCATGCACTTAAATCTCAAACAAAGTGACTACTGCTGAACATATTAAGCTTAACAAGATACATGACACTCGAAAACCAAACGTAGCAGGCAGTTTCAAGCTGCCAAAACAAGAACTGAACTGAGAATGACAAGTACTACATGATTATAAGAGATTTGAAACAAGTTTCATATATAATCCATGGACTGAAAACCCGCATATCAAATAAAACTTATTTTTCATGTAGATCCGCACATGATCTGCAGTATGAATTCCACATCTAAGCTAAAACATGCAATCCTAGCTCAGATTGAATAGTAATTACCTATGTTGCTCCGACTCTTCATTTTTCTTGAAGTACCCGTGTCCGACGCATATCCGGACATGAGTATGGGATATGATCCCCAAAGACCCTTCAAATACATGGAAAACTTAGAATAAATCAAACATACCTGTGTCAGGCACATACTCGTGTCCCACACTTACACCCGAGTCCGAGTAACATAGGTAATTACTTCACATTCAGTGTTATCTAATTTTGTCTCCTATTAATGGGAAGCTTTCTAACAGCCACAACATGCACATCAAGTGATTAAAATTTTTTATTCTCAATCCAAAGAATCCCTTTTTCTTTTCCAAACCTTGCAATACTTTCACTTTGTTTCAACCTTGGGATACAAAAAAGTGACCAGGGTATTCTCCAAAGAAGAATCTAGAAGAGGATTTATGGAAGCATTTGGAAGTTCCCATGAAATGGAACCTTCAAATACAAATTATAGGGAATTTAAGACTCTACTTTAGTATGCAAAGATGTTTCCTTCACATATAATTGTAACAAGTAAACCACAAAAAGGAAAAGATATATAAGAAAAAGAAACAAAAGCTCTTTCTTTTGAATGAAATGAGAAAATGAAGATGTATGAAGCCAAAAGCAGGAAAAAGGGAAAAAAGCATAATCTTTCAGGTTAGCTTATAAATCAAAATAATATTAAGGAAACAAAACACTCAAGTTCATTCAAAGATAGGACAAACAGAGAAGAAAAATTAACCCCAAAAAATTGTTTATTTAATTTAGCAACCACAAATCAAAGAACCCAGAAATTAAAGAGCAAAAACAGGAGAAAGCCAACAAAAAAACTTCAACAAAACCAAAACTTTTAGACCAAAATAAGAAAACTCAGAAATCAAAAACCAAGAGAAAGAAGAAAGCTTTAGAAAGACTCCTCATTTCTTGGCAAACATTAACATAAAACAACATAACAAAGAAAAAAAAACTTTACATTTAACTTAAGAGAGAAAAAAGATTTCCACAAATCCAACACTTTTAGACCAAACTGAGAAAACCCAGAATTGATAAACCCCAGATGGATAAAGAGAAAGGGAGAAATTTACCAAAACTCTTCATTTCTTAGCAAACATTCACATAAAACAAACAGAAAACCTTAAAAAAGACAGAAACAAGAAAAATCAGTTAAACAGATGAAACCACATTGCTTATGTAAGAACCAAAAACCCAAAACAAAAAAGATAAGAACTTTGATACAATAATATATATATATAGTCTCTTACTGTTTTTTCTAGCTTGATCTGACCAGATCTTGAAACCCTTTTCTGCTCTTCTTCTTCTTCTTTTCTTTCTTTACAGTTCCTCTCTCTCTCTCTCTCTCTCTCTCTCTCTCTCTCTCTTATATTTTAGTGTGTCTTAATAGCAGACGAAGTGTTTTCTGTGAATTTCTTTTTATTTAGCTCTCAGGCTTTCAAAGCTGTGTTTTTTTTTTCTTTGTTATGTTGAGTTGTTGGGTATTTATAGGGGACAGTTTTTCCAGATTTTTAACTTTAACGCTGTCTTTTTGTTCTTTCACGGCGTTACATCCTAGCAATTTTTCTCAGTATTAATTCTTCCTTTTTCTTCACTTATTAATGGTTTTTTTTTTCTTTCTTTCTTTATCCACTCGTTACTAATTTTTTAAAATTAATATATTGGCTGTAAAATTTTTAACTTCACGATTAAAAATTTATTACATTTTTTTTAATTAATTTTTTAAATATATTTTAAAAAATATGTGTCATTTTATTAATCTAATTTGTAAAATTTAAAAATTTCACTGATGATGAACTAAATAATTTATCTTAATATAATACTTGTATGATTTAAAAAAATTTATCGAACGTATATAAAATAATAACCCAAAGCTTATTTCACGATAAAAATTATAGATTCATTTTTATCGGTCAAAATTTTATTTTTCTTAATAGCATTCTTATAATTTAAATTTAAATTCAAACATATCGATGTTAAAGAATGAATCCTTAAATTCAAAAAGAAAAAAAAAAAAGAAAAAAAAAGACATAAGTTAAACTTGAAATTCCTTTACTGTATTATCAAAATTCCGTTTGTAAAATTATTATCCCAAACTAGCTGTATTAAAAACTTGACACAGGTAAGTTATTTTATATTTATAAAAAAAAAATTATTAACGAGTGTCTTAAGAATAATTTTTTAAAGTTATTATATATAGTAATTTTTTAAAGTTATTATATATAGTAATAATTTTACTTAATGTATTGAAAATGATGAATAAAATTATCAATTATTACATTTAATATTATTATGATAAATAATATACTAACTAATTTTAAAAAGTATCTTAAAGATATTTATTAACAAAACCTTAAAGAAATTAATAAATTAATATAATAACTAAATAAACATGTTTGAAACATCGTAACTATATGCTTATAAAATTTAAGAACATTACTAGTAATATATAGAATAATAATTATTGTACCCATTAATTCCAAACTAGTGGACAAATACTACAACAATTCTCTATGAAAATAGAATAATAAGTAAGATAGTGGTACATTATTAATTTAAATGCATACAAAATTAATGTACGTACGTTGTTGCTATTTCAATTTGTTAATCTTAATTAGGTCTAATACATCTTTTAAATAACTCAAAAACCAAAAAAAAAAAAAAATTACACCAATTGATCATGCTTTTAATATGGAAAGAGAAAAATTGTAAAATAACAATTGATCATTCTTCATCAATGCTTGAACATGTAATTTTGTAACTCAACTACTTAATACTAGGAATTTTTTTTTATAGTTTTTTGTATGTTCCAATAAAAAAATTTGCACACATCAAAAGGATAATAATATTATCTTCAATTATTATTTAGAGTTCGTTTTTAATATATTGATAATAAAAATTTTTAATTTTATAAATTAAATTAAAAAACTATCACACGTCTTATTTTTTAAAATTTTTAACATACCCTACGGTGTATGTATCATTCTGCTAACCCCGTTTGTAGAGTTTAAGACTTCGCTAACAATAGATGAGATAGTTTCTCTTATTATTTAATACATGATTAATATATTTTTTTTTGTATAAAGGAGATCGTAGCCTGAGGATAGAGAATAAATTAAAAATGTTAAAATTCGAATTTCAAATTTGTTAGATATCATCTTTTAAAGATAATTATATAAATCAATTAAAATAACCAAGATTCCAATAAATTTTTTTAATTTTACAAAGAAAAGTTAAATATATCATATTTTTATTTATTACATATTTTTTTGGATATACTCTAATAAATACGTGACAACCCTTTATCTTCATTGGTAGAAATTTTTAAATAAATTTTCAAATATAATATACAATTTTTTTAATAGGACAAAACATAACAATAATATCCTGTTTTTTAGCCCAATCTTATCTAGCAAAATTTATTTAAAACTTTTTTTTTTCTATTGTCTTTTCATAGTAGTATTTTCTTTTATGTGAGATAACTTTAACGGCGTTATTTAACGGGTCAATTTTTTTATGACAATAGTAACATAGAACTGACATGGGGTTAACGGTGGTTGACACGGTAATGGAAAATGTCCAAAATCTTCAGTTCAAACTTCAAATCTTAGAATATATATATATATATATATATGTTTTAATTTTTTTTCTATTTTATTTTTTCTGTTCAGTGAACCTCATCTTCTTTAAAGACTATTTGTCGGAGACTCCTAAAAGGTTACATATTCATTATCTGACCATATTGCCATCTATTACCATAATTACCTTTATTTTTTTTATTTCAAATAAATTTGATAATTTTGAATAAAATATAATATAAAAAATAATTAAAATACGATATAAATATGATATTATATGATAAAATAATTAAAATATGACACAAAATATGATATTTTAAAAAAAAAAATATGAACATGACACAAATAAATTTAACGTGTCAAAAATTATATAATATAAATTATTAATGTGTCAAAATTTATATAAATATATAATATTTTAAACATAATTATAATACATACAAATAATATAAAAACGATACATGTAATTTCAAATCTACTTTCAAATTTTTTTAATGAAATTTATTTGGGATTTATGATGTTTATGTTTGTTTGTAAAGAGTTTTTATAAATTTTGGTCTTAAACGTTATAGGAGATAGACTTAACTATAATATAAAGTTAACTAAATTAATTTAATTATGGAAAGGAACTTTGGTAGGAATTTGGGTTTGAACATATTAAGAAATTGGGACCCATTGACTCAATTTAATTGGGTTTTTTTTTTCTTTAAATATTGAAATTTGTTGTGTTGATACCATGATGCAAATGTGCACATAAAACAGTACTTTCATGGCAGATTTTGAGAGCTTTTTTATTTATTATTTTTGTGTCTTGAAAACAATTTTGACAGTAAAAGGAAGTGTTTGGAAGGAGGGAAAAAGTAGTAAAGTGGTAGATTTTGAATTCAAGATGAGAAAGTGGGAGGGAATTATGGAGGCTGGTTTGCTAGTAAAAGAGGGAAGGTGGACAGTGAAATCAATTACCATTTCATAAAGAATATTGTCCTTTTTAGATCAATTTACAATTTTAGAGAAAAAAAAAAAGAGATTTCGAATTTTTAATTATTTGGATTTGACGAATAAATGCATTTACTATCAAACCAAATATTCATAAGTGGCATAAAGAAAATTGTTTGGAATTGTATTTCTTTTATTTCTTATCAAATGAAGGAAGGATATGAGGAGAAATTTAAGTCCAATTTTTTAAATCCATGAGTTTTTATTAATTATGAGAAATGTTAGAGTCCTATAATTGGACTAATATTCATAAAAAATAAATGTTTATAATTTATTATTTTCGTGGTTAATTACTTAAATTAAAATAAAATTTTCATCAATTGAGTGAATTAATATCAAACTTTTTATTTGAATCTAATAAGTATTAAAATTTTGCTATTTGTAACAATTAAAGATTTTTTGTAACTGATATATGGATGCGACGTTGTAAGCAAACATGATATAAAAATAATTTAAAATGTCAAAGTTAATAAATTCTCTTATGTTATGTTTAGTAACAAGAATTTGAGAATTTGAATTTTATTTTATTTTATAAATTGTGATAATAAAATGCATACATTATTTATGATTGTATATTTGAAAGATATAAAAACATGAATTTTAAATTCACAATACCTATAGGTATTTCAAATTCACCATTACATAGGTATCCAACAAATCCATGAATTTGAAAAATAGTCAAGAATGTTACATTTACATGTGTTTTACTATACAATTACATTATTTTTGAAATCCAAATCTATTGATTGAAATCCAAGTTTTCAAACGCAACCTTATGCTATGTTTGAAAACATGAATTTGAAAATTTGGATTTGAATTTCATTTGCTATATAAATTGTGAGAATGAAATGCATACATTATATATAAATTAGTTAAGACTCAATATGATCATATATTTGAAAGGCATGAAAAACATGAATTTCAAATTCACAAATAGCTATAGGTATTTCAAATTCACCACTAAATAAATATCCAACAAATCCATAAATTTAAAATATAATCATCAATGTTATTTTTACATGTGTTTTATTCACAATTTATACTATTTTTAAAATTCAAATCCATCTTTTGAAATCCAAGTCCCAGACGCAACCTTAAATAAAAGGTATAAGATTTAGAGTTCGTTTATGATGCACTGTCAGTATATAGACTCCATACATTGACAGTGAATACTATACTGACACTTCATTAAAAAGCTAACTGCTAACCCTAACCCTAACTCTTAACTCCTAACCCCTAACTACTAACCCCTAACCCGACAGGTGGCATCGTAGGATGCATTGTCAATGTATAGCCCTATACACTTATAGTGTATCAAATATTAATACTAAGATTTAACCCTAAATTTAAAACAATTTAGCGAACATGATATAAGATTTAACTCTTATTAAATTTAAATAAAAAGTTTGATCTCGATTCAGAAAAATTTAATCTTAATTTGAACAAGTAGCCTTATCTCCATATTTAACAAAGTTTTGTAATTACATAACTATTTCTTCATAATTGTTGTTCAACTTTCTTTTCTTTTGATAGGTATTAAATACACAATTTAATTGGGAATTAATTTTATTGATATGAATAAATGCTTAACCCACATTAGATTTTGCTTAAATTAAGAGCAAATCCTATAATGTCTTAAAAATAAATAAAGTTCCAATTGAATTTGGTCTTAACTCTCAACTTTGAAAGAATTTATTACGATAATGAAATGTCCATGAATTCTTCATCTTTTATATTTTTTTTTTTTTGTAATTTTAATTAATAATAAATTCTTTATATAATATTGTTGCGATAAAAAATACGATTAAAGGTATTTTAAAATTTGTTTGAGTCTAATCTCTTTCATAGACATTTTAATGGTATATTTTTTCATATCAATTTGATGCATTCAACAGTTATTTTTTAATTGCTTCTCATAAAGATCAAATCTTGATTAATAAATTTTTTTTTTTTTTGAACTACTAATTTTATTTGGCAAAGATAGAACCAATAGTTGACTTTTTTTAAGGTGAATTTTTTTAGTCAAATTTTTCATATCTAAAATGATCCGTGAAAATCTTTATTATTATTAAGTGTTTTATTGAGTTTGATGTTATTGAATATTATGTTTTAATTATTTTTTTATATTGTATTCATATAGTATAACATACAGTATCCAAAATTAACAAATTTCTATCCCAAAAAATTACAAAAATATAAATTCCCAAGCATTAAAAGACGAGATAGATCTCTTTTATTAGTCTTTTTGATTGTGAAACAAACCAGTAAATATATAATGCTATTTAATTCTCATTGTTGGGGCTCAAAGCCAAGGATGTAAAAACAGACCAGACATCATTTATTTTTGTAAGCCCTTTTTTAATGTTTCCTTTTTAGGTGTTGTTAATAAGTTTACCAATAGTATTTATTAAGGTTTTTATTTCAACTTTATGCATAAATTTTCTTACCAAAAGCATTATATATTTAAATCAATTTCTAAAATTTAATGTCAAAATATATACTAGTTCTTCAAATTACATAAATTTTTACACAGTTTAAACCATTAGGCCAGAAGATGACAAACTTCTAGCAAGAAGATTTGGAACTAAAAAAGAAGAAAAGAAAAGCAAGGGGAAAGTTTGATATTTGATCATTCAAAATCATGGTCAAAATTTCTGGTCATCATATCTTTTTCATATAATCTCTGAAATTATCTCTAAAATTTTCAAGAGGATATTTCTTTTTTTGAATTAAATTGGATCAGGTTATTGATAAATTTTTGATAATTCAGATTAAATCGATTCAGTTCGACTTATTATTTAAATAATACAAAATATATTTTTATAAAATTTAATTATAAAAATATAAAAATATTAATATATTTTAAATAATAAAATAAAAATTTAAATCGAATCGGATCGAATCAAATTTGAACAAGATTATTCAAATCCAATTCAAACTGACTCAACACGTGAACATCAATACTATGAAATTACTTGTTTGGCTTTTGTGTAAAAGGAAAGGGAAAAAAATCTTCTTTCTCTCCTCAAAGTAATATCTTAAACAATAAATATATAGTAGTCAGCTATGTGCTTTTTGTACAATTCTAAGCTTTCTAGCTATAAATTATGAAATTCATGAGCAATTTAATTTGCTGGTATCAATTTCGTGAGTATTAAATTTTTTTTTTCTCTTATGTTTGAAATGAAAGGTAACCAAGAGAGAGGCTGTGAATGTGTGTGAAAAGCATCTAATTTATGAGTCAAAATCTAGTCTTGTCTCAACTAGCTAGCTAGAGTTGGTCAATCAAATCATTATTCAAATAAAAATTTTGTTAATTAATGCTTTAAAGATATTTTTTAAGATTATTATATATAACGATATTTTTCAATATATTAAAAATGATAAATAAAGTTATTAATTTTTATACTTAATATAATATTTTTATTATAAATAATATATTAACTAACTTTAAAAAATATCTTAAAGGCATTGATTAGTAAAACCTAACAAGGAAAAGATTTGAAATTGATTTTTTTTTTTTTTTTTGAAAGTGAGTCATCAATGTCATTTAAACATTGAAATTGAAGTTGAGAGATAGATAGGAATTGCAATTCTCTAATAAAATTAAAAATGTTTCTTTCCTAAAAAAGAATATTGATCTTAAGATTTGGATTTTAGTACATTCATTTATTTATTTATATTTATAATTTTCTCTACTCGATAAAAATTTATGTGAAAAGAGATTACATTATTTCAGATTAGATTACATCATATACCTCAACGAGGATATATATTAGATTGAATTAACCCAATAAATCATAAATAAATAAAAAAATTGTTGATAATGAGAATTGAACTTAAATTTTATAAACAAAATATTCGATTTTTACTAACTAAATCAATTCTTATTGCCTATTTATTTAAAAGTTTAATAATAGAAAGGTAACACTTATTATAATAATTCAAACACTTACTCAATTCATTACTTATTTTTTTATGACAATTGAGATGAAGTTTTGTTTATTCATACTATAGAGATGTAAAAACTATGTTGAAAAAGTTGTTTTATGTTTTTGGCAAAGACAAAAGAGTAGGTGTGAAATAGTGCACCCATTTTATGTATGAATTGTTGTTTGCATAGATTTGGTTACCATGTGGTTCACACGTTAAGAGAAAAATCCAAGGGCTATCTATCTGTCAATTTTTATTATTTTTTTTAACATACGAGTAATTGTTTGGAAGATTCTTTATCATAGTTTAGGTTGGTTGGAGGAAAAAAAATTCAATAGTTTTGAGCTGAGTTCTCACTTGAAACTCTGATTTTGGAAAGTAGAAAAGAAGGGAATTTTTGTCTGTTCTAAACCTGTTTAAAAATTAAGTTATTCGTTCGATTTTACAAATTGATTTGTCAAGTTTGAGATAAATTTTTTCAGTATGAGTCGACCCAATTCAATCTACATTATTATTTAATAAATAAAAATATTTTTATTTAAATATAATTATAAAAAATATTTTAATATTAATATAAAATAATATTTTAATATTTTAAATAATAAATTTTGAAGTTGTCGGGTTGGGTCGAACAAAATCTTGAACAAATAAATTTCTTTACTAACCGAAACTTATTCGGCCTAGTTCGATCCATAAATATGTATAATTTTTTTTATTTTATTTTAAATATTCTCACTTTTCAAGGTTTCATAAAAAAGTAATAACAAAAAAAAAAAAATTCAAGCAGTTTTTTTTACACAATTTTCGGCTGCCTCCCACCACCTATTTTTGAATTTGGATCTTCTTAATAATGGGATACAAACAACTTAGACTTGATAATTTTGAACACGATATAAAAAAATAATTAAAATATGATAGAAAACATGATAAAAAAATAATATGAACACGACATGAAGATACAAATGTCTCAAAATCTATATAACACGAATTATTAATATGTCAAAATTTATATAAAATATATAATACCTTAAACACAACTATAACACAAAAAATAATACGAACATAACACATATACACGAATTGCCAGATCTAAATACAACCATAAAAATCACTGCTAATTAGATTTTTCATAATTAATTAAAAAATTCATTTGTTAAGTAGGAGTTAATAAAAATTAGGGACCATTCTTGGTGAAATTTAAAATTGTATATATATTGTTATAACTTAAAACCTAATTAGTTGAGGAGGTCAGCACTTAGGACCTAATTAGAACTTTTACATGTATATATAACTTTAATTTAGGAAGGTAATGACTAATGACCCAATATAACCTTTTCAAAACAAAAAGTGTAGCTTTACTTGCATAATGATATTTACATAAAGATTTATATTTTTCTCAGATATATAATTAATTATAATTAAAAGTAATAAATTCAATTAAACATATCAATCGATGTATTAAATGATAATCCATACATAGGTCATTTTGAAGTGCGTGTTAGATACGGCACAAAGACCTAATACTCATTTGACTTTAATAGTTTCATTCCTCGATGGCTAGTGCTCATGTCATGACTCATGTAAAGGGATTTTTTTTTGGGTTCAAATGTAAAGGGATTTAAGTAGAGGTTTTCATGGGCCGGGTTGGGTTGAGGTCATTTTTTTTGGATTTTCTTATCCAGACTCGGTCCGTCGGTTTATATTTACTATTCATATATATTAAAAAAGATATTTTTAATATTTTTTATAATTAAATTTAAAAAATATTTTTTTATTAGGTGAACAGTGATTCGGGTCGAGCCGAGACGGCCCGGATCACTAACATACCTGCCTAGGTCTTGCCCAATAAGGGTCGAACATGCCGGACGAGCTGTCCGACTCGTGAGCAGGTCTAGATTTAAGCATACAAATTTTGAAAATTTGAGGCACCTTTCTAAAGAGTATATGATGGTTGGGGAAGGGGGACCAAGTCTAGTTTTACAACATTTGGTTCAACCTTCTAAAAAAAGCCAATGGGTTAAGAAACATATTGAGTTTGATGGAGTTAATTAGATTTGATAATTTATGTATGCATATTATATTTTTTTTCGTATCAGTTGTGTAAACATAAATACAATAAAAAATATTAAATGTGTCGAAATTTTAAACACAAATATGATACGTATATTAAACATGTCGTGTTATGTTTATTACATTATTTTTGTTTTTATTAATTATGTCATATTCGTATCGTGTTTTCGTATTGTGTCCAAAATTATCAGATACAAAATTAATTTAGTTGAGACGTGGAAGGAGCAATTGGTGGAAAATTTTTATGAAAGTGAGAAACAAAATGGAGCTTTTTTGGGTAGACATGGAGGGATTAGTATCCCTACATTATTTTTATGTTTATTATTATCTAATACAATTTTAATCATCATTTATAATTTTTTTTTATTTATAATTAGATGGATTTATACGTATAAATGATGCTGATAAATATATTAAAAAAATAATAGAGAGGAGCTCAACCTCACATGGAGGGATCCAATTGCCCATTTCTTTTTCCTTCCTTGTGCCAGGTGAAAGAAGTGAAAGTGTGGTTCATTTTAGATGTATAGGCAATTGCATGGACCAAATTGAAACCAAGATTTAGGGTCTATATATAGTTGATTTGGAATTTTGTTTATTTCTATGTAGGGATGGCAATGGAGCGGGGCGGGGGCGGATTTTGCAGTATCCGCCCCCGCCCCGCCATTGTACTGCTCCGCGCCCCGCCCCGCCCCGCTCCGCCATGGATGTTGAAATTTCAATACCACTACCACCTCCATGGATGTCGGTTACATCCATAACCGCCCCGCCCCGCTCCGCCCCATTTGATATTTATTAATTATTTTTATTTTTTTCAAATAATAAAGCATTTTAAAAATAAATTAAATATAAACATAAAAATAATAAGTTTAATTATATTATTTTATTATTCATTTAAAAGCTAAATATGTAAGGGTAAAATTGTAATTTCACTATTCGGGGCGGGGCGGTGCGGAGCAGGCAATTACCACAACTGCTCCATCCCCGCCTTTCAGACAAAAAAAACCGCACCGCCCCGCCCCGCCTCCATTGTTCAAAAAAAAAAAAACCTCTCCATTCGGATCGGATCAGTTCGAAATCCATCGGTCGGATCGGGTTTTGCCATCCCTATTTCTATGAGTGATAAGGATCTAATTAAAGCCAAAACCATTGTTTTTTTTTTTTACTTATAAAAGGGGAAGACTAATGAAGTTGGGTTAATAATAAGGTGGGTTCCATAAAAGGAAAAAGAAGATAAAATTAGGTGACAATTTTTTAGGTTAAGATAATAAAACTTTGTATTGATTTTTGATAAATGATACTAAAACAATTATATATAAATTTAATAAATTGATAAAGATTCATTTATTAATAAATTATATAGTAATATAAAAAATGATTGAATTGAAATTCCATTATTTTAAATAATATTTTCAATCATCAAAAGTTCTAATGGTTTCTCATGCAAGGAAAATAATTAGAATTATATTAATAGCTTATTAAGAAATAAAATTGTGTATGAAAGTATAGCATGTTTAAATAACTTTTTTTAATATCTTTCAGGCACCAAATTAGACTTTTTTTCCTTCCATAGAAAAGCAAAAGGGCTTGATGGAAATTATGTACGGAAGTATAGCATGTTTAGATCATTTTTTTCTTGGAAGCTAAGGTCGATCCCAAATCTTAATTAATTAATTATTTGCTATCAATGATCTTTGAAACTCTAATCCAAGTCTATTAATTAATTACTGCCTGCCCTTCCAAATGAAACTCTTATTAAGGTATAATTGAATTTTGTAAATTAAAAAAAGTTTAAATACTTTATGCAATTTAGACCTGTCTAGGGCTGGATTATTCACCCGATTGATCCGATTCATATCAAGCCTTGAATATAATATTTTAGGTTCAGGTCTAGCCAACTTAATTCGGATTATAATTTAATTAATAAATAATATTTTTATTTAAATTTAATTATAAAAATATAAAAATATTAATATAAAAGTTTTTTTTTTTAATTAAATTTATTTTGAACAATGAAACGAGCTTTTCGGGCCCAATGAGTAAGGAAGGACTTTGGACAAATAAATTTTTTGCTATCCGAGTGAAACCCAACTTAATCCACGAACAACTCTAATGCAATTGAGATTCTTATGTTTAAGTTTGATCACATTAATCGTGGTCTTTAGAGATTTAAGGTTTTAATTTTGAAATGTTCATATATATATATATATATATTTTGTTTGCTAAACAAACAATTTTTAAATAATAGTTAGGATAATCCTTTCAATTTGTTAAGATTAAAACCTAAAAATAAATTTGTTGTTTTTTGCTTGAGCTCTCAAAAAGAAGGCACTTAAAAAGTTAATTATTAATTAGAATTTTAAAACTAACTTAAAACATTAATTTATGGCGATAATCACGTCACATTAACATGTTTCATCATCATGTTACAAAAGAAATTAAAGAACTAAACTTAAAACCAAAGCATAATTATACCATATATGGGACACAAATCAAAGCATAGATACCTCTTTTTTAAGTTCTAACACATAATTAATTATAATTAGCAGTAAGATAATCTAATTACCGAATGATTATTCTAATCCAAGCTGCCTTATATCTTGACTAAATTTGCAAAGCTCCAAAGCTAGCCTCCAAGTAGATGGGAGCCAAGATTAAAAGTTTAAATAAAAACTATTGAAAAAAAAAGAGAAAAAAAAAGGAGTAATGATTAGGTTCAAAGAGAAAAGATAATTAAAGGATTAGCTGTCAATTAAGCCTAATTTAGAGGAATTTGACATTGCTTAAAGTAAAATTTTCTTTTGCTAATGACATTCTTTGTTTAGGGGAAATTATTTTATTTATCTTCAGGAGTGTTTAGATTACACAAGTGGGATTTGCATGTAACAGTCTCTTAATTTTATTTGTGAAATTAAAAAACTTCACTGTCAGTATATCAAACACGATCTCTTTTGAAAAAAAGAAGAAGTTATTATTGGACCTTGTTTAATCTTAATCACGAATTAATTAATTTTGGACCAAATAATATATAGTATGGTCCATTAATATTTAATGGGGAAGATGCTTGTTGTTTTTGGTGATAACAAATTAATTAATTAAGATAGGTAAACTTAATATCTGTCATAATCGAGTAGATCACATGAAGCTTTTATGAAGTTTAATAAATTGACCTCTCATAGGATGATATGTTATTTCTTAGCTAATTTTGATTTGATCAAATAGAAGGCACAACAATTGCACTTGGCTAGGAAGCTTCATCAAATTTTGTCATAAGCATTTGAGATGATATATCCAAATAAAAGGTCATAAGGTAGTACAATGTTGTATCCATTTCACCAATTACATAAAAAAGAGATTCCTCTTTAGTCATGTCAAGTAAAAAATCTAAAAAATATTGTCATATCATATATAAATCTATTCATAAATTGGGTTATTCGTTCAAACTTTAAGATCTGTTTGATATTTGAAAGGGTTTAAACAAAAATATTAGACTCGAAAAATGGGTTGGACAAATAAAAAAAGGCATGTTTAGAATACGGGTTGTGCCTTGACTCCAACATTTAATACTCGAGCCCCAAATGGCTCGTTTTTAAATTATATAATATAATATATTATATAATTTATATCATATAAAGAATAATATATATAATATTATAGTGTAAACGTTAGAAAATATGTTAAGTTATTCATGTTTTAAATTTTAATAAAAAATTAAATTACTAAAGGTTAAATAAAAAATAACGTTTATTTTTTTTATTTTTTTAAAAAAAATGTGGACGGATTTAGATTACCTATTTACGAATATGGACAGATCAAAATAGAATTTATAGCTTAAATTATCGGATCGAACCGAGCTTGGACAAACATATATGGTATTGATACTATATATGAACTCGATCCGACTCATGAATACCTCTAATCATATATTATATATATATATATATTTATATATATTGTTCAAACATATACTATATTTATTACTAAATAAAATATATTTTTTTTACATAAAATTCGAGATACATAAATTGCAGTTTTCAAATTAAGACATGCATTTAAGATTTGGCTAATGAACGGTCGAAAATGAAACTCATTTACTGTGGAGACTCATTGATAAGAAACAAAAGAAAAGAGATAATATATGTAAGGATTGTATGCTTCCAATTAAGTTCCAATTAATTGATTTTGTGATTAGAAATTAACAACAAGCTAATTATTGCTAAATAATTAATACTAGGAATTCTTAATTTGTAATAAATTCATCATGCAAATGAAATTTGAGGGAAAAGGACATTGATCCGAATTGAAACTAATAATACAATATTGAGCTGTCTTGAAAAAACATTTTACCTAAGTACAACAAGCATTTCTCAAAGCTATTGCAAGAAAAGAGACAAAGAAGAATCTGCCTAATCGTTGGCAATATCCATGACTTGGGATTATAGAGGAAAAATTAAGTTCCTAATTTTCGGCTACAAGTCAAATTTGATATTTATTTGTAAGTAGGCTTGATGTATGTTGTGTTTTGTGTTTTTATTCGTATCAGTGTAAACACAACATAAATTATAATATGTCAAAATCTTAAACACGAATACGATATATGTTAATCGTGTTTAAACGCATTGTGTCATGTTCGTATTGTATTTTCGTATCATGTCAAAAATTATTAAATCTACTTGCAAATGATATAGGTTTTCATTAGTAATACAATGGATCCTAATTTTGTATACATTAAATCGGTCTAGAAATAATAATAGGATTTATAGTTGATGTATTATGAGTGAACATGATATCACTTATTAATAAGTAAATTTATATCACTTATTAATAAGTTAAATTTTATATTTGCTTATTAAATAAGCAAGAAGACTCAAATTTACTCCTACAACAACAGGTGAATCTTGGAGCAGAAGCACAGGCACAGCCATGGCAGATTTTTCTAGCTTTGTAGTATTCATTGTAATATATATATATATATATATATATATATATATATATATCTCCATTCTCCAACGCCAAAATAATTATGAATCTGAAACTTGTAAAGTTGAAATTGTTAAATTGAATAATCAATTATCTTAAAAGTTTAAGCTGATAGAAAACGATTCAATTATTATATTTAAGTTCCAATACGTCTTTCACGTGTAAATCGGATGAATGATTAATTTATATTTATATTGCAAAAAAAAAGTCAAAATTCAAACTCGAAAACTCTGATATGATCAATTATCCCAAATCTTAATCTAATAAAAAATGATTCAATAATTATATTTAAATTCAACCAAAATTCATTTTTACTTGAAAGCTACTTTACAGTTAGAAAAGTAAATCAATCTTCAAAATCCTTACACCAAAAAGAGTTCAAGCTGACTTATACCAAGCTGGAAAACCTGGAATTAAATGCTATAGGTTTCAATATATGTGCTTCTCAAATCAGATATTCGTTTAGCACTTCTTGGTTAAGGTTTCACATTGTCGTGAAAATGTTTGAAATGATTATTAAAATCAGAATTTTGCCAGTAATCATTGCAATGGTTGGGAAAATTTAGTTGAGTAGTCAAGTTCCTAATATAATTAATGACATGTTAGTTTGAACAGAAAATCTACAGTTCTGAATCACTAGATTATCTCAGTATTAAATGGGAACTGAGTTCACGCTATGTACGAGTCAGATACGAGTTGTGCTTAAAGTAAGGTATTAAATAATTTTGTGATTGTTCAAACCCGACATATCTAAACTATGAGTAAAATTTTATGTTTTGGTCGACCCGATTTTATAAGAAAAGTGTTCAGGTTCGTATAGGTTTATTCAATTTTTTATATAAAAAAATCGATTTTTCTTAAAAAGGATTTATCTTTCTTAAAAATGACTAATCCCTTTAAGAAATTTATATAATTGGATCGGGCCGGGCTTGGACAAAAAATATTATGTCCAAAGATCGACCCGTTTTTAAAATAGATCTCATTGTTTAATCAAGTCCGCTTTTCGAGTCTAATATTTTTTTTTTAAATTATTTCAAATATTGAACGGACGTTCGGATTTAGACGAATAATCCAATCCATGAACGAGTAACCTGATCCATGAAGAGATCTACTTAATGTCAACAAATATTTTAATATTTTGAACCCAAAAAAAAACCTTGTATTAAGAGATCACTCGTTATCCCCAACATGTTTTTTATGCTTCTAAAGAAGAAAGTTTTTTTTCTTCTTTTCCATGGTGGCTGATGGGAAAATTGACTATTCATAAAGATACGGCTAGTCCCGATTCTTTTGCTTTAGATTCATGCTACCGAACCATAGATTATATTCTTAAGCAATGTCAATTTCAAAATCACCGACAAATTTTCGAAACTGAATTTGTAATCTTTTGTGGGGAAAGAGAAAGCCAATTTCAAGTTAACTTGATCACTTCCCTCCCTCAATTTTGTTTAGTGGACCTCAATTGAATGTTTTGTAATAATATAGAAGCACTATGATTGAGACTTTACATACATTTTTACTTGGAGATTTGATATTCTCATGTTTGGTTTTAATGTTTTTTTCACCAATTATTGCTTTGTTTAATTAAAAAAAAGATATTGTTCCATGTCAATATTCCAGTGATATTTGTTTTGGCTCGAGTTCGAGTCCGGCTCAACCTGAAATACTATTTAACTGATAAAAAAATATTTTTTATTTAAATATAATTATAAAAAGATATAAATATTAACACAAAATAATTATATATATTTTAATATATTATGAATAATGAAACGGATTTTTTGAATCCAACAAGTCGGGACGGATCTTGACCAAGTAATTTTTTTACTATTCGGACCTAGCCCGGTTTAACTCATGGCAGTTCTAGTATGGAATAATAATTCATAAATAGGCCCAAAATTTAGATTACCAAATATAAATGATAAATTCCTTTATTAGAATCTCATTGGTAGGACATGACCCATATTTTAAAGGCCATTTTTTTTTGAAACATGACATGGCCCATAAATCAAACCCAAATTTATGGGCTTGAAGCCCATTTTTATAGAACTGTAGATTTGAGACATATAACAGTCATTTTCATGCAAGAATATTATGTTAACATATTCTCAAGAAGAAGAATGCCTTGTTTGAGATGTTCATTGTAGTGATACTTATTCAACTTGTCACTTAAACTTTACTGAGTTTATTTGAATCAATGTACACTTATGCTACCTGAACTCGGGTGAGTATTGGATATGGATATGTGCCGATACAAGTATGCTCAATTTTTTCTAAGTTCTTACATATATTTGGAGGATCATACTTTCTTACTCATGTCTGAATATGTGTCGGACACAAGTACTTTAAGAAAAATGATGAAAAATCCGGGTAACATAGATGTACACTATTATATGCAAAATTTCATGATACCAGGAAAATGAGAGGAACCAAAAACTTGATATGGCTTGTGAAACCAGGCCTGGCTTTTGTCCATAATTTTCTTATATGGTTGTAACAATGAATTTGGTAAGCTGAATCCTAATCTCTAAATGTTTATCATTCTCTCCTCATTACAATTCCGAAAGGCACTTGATCTTACTGAGGTTAAAATAAGGTACTGACTGGATTTAGTCTTCAGAATTGTTTGTCGCCATTGGCAACCTCTTCTGTCAATCTAAAAACTTGCAAACAAGAGATTAAGTACTAAAATAAGGTACTGAGTTAAAAAGGCACGTATCGCAAACAAGTAATAAAATAGAAGTAAAGTGTCAAACCCACAAGGAATTACTATTAAATTCGTTAAGTACTAAAATTAATACAGCTTAATTTTATGTAAACAATTAATTAAAGATGATAATTAAAAACTAAATTAAAATAAACTAATACTGAAAGCAAGTAAATTAGAAAAGATGAATTCAATTAATTATAAAATCTTAGGATTACAACTTCTCTCAACACTTCGCTTGAATCTCTCTCTACCTCTTCACTTGATTAATGATCCTGAGTTGTTAACCTAGAGTTCTATCTTATTTATAAGTATCTGTCGACGGTATTATAAAAATATCCCTCCTAACCAATTAACTATATGTCTATGATAATTGAATTAAAGAAGAACACATTAAGCTTAGACTCTAACAATGGTTACACATGGCAAGTAAGTATATTTTTACCCTACCTATAGATCAACTCATCCTAATAAATGAGTATGAAACATGTGTCATTCAATCCATGTCTAACACTAAACTCCCTATGTCTAGTTGTATTTAGGTTAACAACTCAATCTAATTGGTGATCAAGCAATTAGAAGCATTAAGAACAAGATTGAACAAACAACTCAACAAACCATTAAATCAAGCTAGAGAGAGAAGGTAAATTCAAACTATGTGTTGAGTTTCATTGAAATCCTAGTAAAAAAAATTTAGTTCATACTAATTAATAAAAATATAAAACAAAGGAGTTTCACAATGATAAATATTACAAGAAATATAAAGAAAATAAGAGATAAGAGAAAACTAAAAGGTTGTCAGATCTTCAGTCTTCAATCCTTCAAAATCTCTATTGCTCCTTGCAAATCTTTGGTGGCTGTTTTAGGTTATTTACAAACTTTCGATTTGACAACTAAGGAGAGTCTATTCATAAATCTTAAAAGGTTCCTATTTATAAAACTCCAAAAGTCTGAAAAAATAAAACTTTGTGGGCAAGCAACGCCCTCCAACTTGGACTTTCCATAAATGAACTGATATTTTTCTTATTGTTTTAGGACTCTACAAAAATACAAAAGATATTAAATTAATAACTAATTAAAACATAAAATAAATAAAATAAAATAAAAAAATAATTTATTAATACTTTAAACTACAAGGACTTAGCTATATAAAATATGGTAAAATAACTCTATTTTATAGAGTTATCACCAGCGTACTCTAATCAATGGACTTTGAGGAGTTCGTTTCTATGTTGTTCCGACTCTTCATTTTTCTTGAAGTATTCGTGTCCGACATCCGTGTCCAACGCATATTCGGACATGGGTATGGGGATATGATTCTCCAAGGACCCTCCACCGTGTCCAACACTCACATCCAAATTCGAGTAGGATAGGTTCGTTTGGTATGCTGCATCATAATTTCAAGTTACCTTATGCCATTTTTAATCATGCTATGTTGCATATATATCTATACCTATATACTAAAACTATCCCTTAGGGATACTGTAGCAGCTGTTGCTTTAGTTGTTTTTTTTTTTTTCGTTCTTAAAAAAAAATAATTATAAAACAGGCTAAACAATTAAAACTATTTATAATTTAAAGTTATTATAAAAAGTAATTTCTAATAAGGAAATATAATTTTTCTTAAATTTTGTGATTTGATCCGTTCTTTTCGGATTCGGATATTATGGATTCGAATAATTTGTGGATTCGAATATTTAATTTACTATCCACATCGGATTCGTATGAACTCTTGGATATCCGTTATCCGAATCCGCTTAAGTTTTGGTTCGGATATGAAAATTGCAAAATGGGTTGATCAATTAAAAATATTTATAAGTTTTTTTTTTTACTTTTGTGATTCGATCCGTTTTTTCGGATTCAAATATTACGGATTCGAATAATTTACGGATTCGGATATTTAATTTACTATCCACAGCGAATTCGTATGAATCATTGGATATCCGTTATCCGAATCCGTTTAAGTTTTGATTAGGATAATATTGGATATCCGAATTTGTTATTCGCTCCATTTAACGAACATCATCATCATCATAAGAGCATCGGATGGACGCTTTTCATGGTGCTCTCAATCGTTTCAGAGCATATTATTTATTCAATCAAACATTCTTAACAATGACCCTTATAAACCATAATCTGACTTTTTAAAAAAACGAAAAACCAATTTTAATTAATTACGAAACAACTCATACTTAAAAAATTGCATTTTATTTACATGAGTTTGACTAACGAGCGTCTTTAGATATTTTTTAAAATTAATATATTATTTATAATAATATTATATTATATTAAATATAATAATTAATAATATTATTTATTATTTTTAATATATTAAATAAAAATATTATTATATATATATATAATAATTTTAAAATACTTGTTAATAAAATCTTATTTGCATATGCAAACATTCATACATCACATTTAATGCGTCACATCCACCAGCTAATTAATATTCAGTCAAATGATTCTTGAAAATAATTTGTCTTGAGAGAAAAAAAAGCTTCCGAAAAAGAGTGGGAATTTTGATGAAAAAAAAAAAAGAAACTCTCTTCCCCACTTGTTTCGCATCCAATCCAATAATAGTGAAAGATAATTGGGTAAAGGTGTTCCATATTATGCTTCTACGTAGAACTTAAAAAAATTGATAAGAATTTTTTTATTATTAGAAACTAAACACAACGCTCGAAATTATTTAATTCTTTTGACGAGTTATATTTATAACTCGAAATTACAACATAATTAAACAATTAATTCTCAACAAATAACATTATTATTACATTCAATATAAAAAATTAATTAATAAATTAAATGAATTAACAAATCAATATAAAATTAAATCAAACACACATGTATAACGTTACTCAAATCTCATGATTTCAAAACCTCCTTTTTGAAACAAATCTCATAGTCTTTATTCTCCCATTTTAAGCCGTAGATCCATTTTTATGATTGTCTGTCTCTCTTGCAAATTGCAATAATCTTTTCATCTATATATATTTTGCTGTGTTTATCACAACGTAGAGACAACTTAAACTTAAAGATAGAAGAACTGAAAAAGAAGAAAGATGAAAACTGTGAGACCAGACTCGCTCAAACCAGCTGATCACATCTATACTGATAGCACTAGCTTCTACTATCACCACGGTACATATATATATTATATATATATATATATATATATTTTCTTCTTATATTTTTGTTCTTTGAGAAACTTGAATGCTTTATTATCCCGATTTTTCATTTTCTTAAAAGCATTAGTGTCTGACATCTGTGTCCAACACATTCAGATATGGATATGAATGTATGATCTTCCAAATATATGAAAAAACTTTAAAAAATTTAAGTATACTCAGTATTCGACACTCATCCCAAATTCGGATAACATAAGTTGAATATTGTGCAACTCTCAATTTTGAAGAGTAACAACTGTTAAATTACACCATAGACTTAGATTTTTGGGAAACTATAAAATTAATTCTACTGCCCCAATTTCATTTTTTCATCTTTTTATATTTATATTTTCTTTTTATGTTTTTGTTTTTTGAGAAACTTGAACGGATGGTTTGTTATCCGGATTTTTCATTTTGTTTAAAAGTATTCGTGTTTGACACTTGTGCTCAACACATATTCGAATATGAGTACGAGTGCATGATCCTCCAAATATATAAAAAAACACTTTAAAAAAATTGAGTATACTCAGTATTCGACACTCGTCTCGAGTTGAATGTTGTGCGACTCCCAATTTTGAAGAGTTACAATTGTTAAATTACACCATAGACTTAGATTTTTGGGAAACTATAAATTTTAATTCTACTTTCTTAACTTTTCCTTTGCTTAATTGGATGCCTGCAGGTATTTATGTGGGCAAAGCCAAGGTAACTAACCCGAAAAATGGAGAACAAAAAGAGATAGACGATGCAGTAATTCATTTCTTTGGACCAACCAAGAACAGTTCAAAAACTCAATGCAAAAGATGTTTTCATCAGCCTCAAAATGCTGGAGTTTCCATAACTTGTCTCGATTGCTTCCTTGAAGGTCACTCACTCTATGTCTATAAATACGATGTTTCTTACTTGAAATTGCGTTTTAGAAGGAGTGGAACTTGCAGTACTTGGTCTTGCAAACCAGCTGATGAGGTTATTCAAACAGCTTTTAATGTCCTTGAAAAAAACTCCTTCGGGACTTACAATTTTTTGTTTCATAACTGCGAGGATTTTGCAACATACTGCAAAACGGGTCAGGCTATGAGCAATCAGGCAGCTGGGGTGTTATTTGGATTTAGTTTGCCTGGTGTTTTGGGTTATAATGTTTTAAAAGAAATGTATTTTAGGGATTGAGAAAGAAGAAGAAACTGATGAAAGATCACTTGAAGAACAAGTGAGGGAATAAGTGCCCAAATTATTGCTAGTTTGTTGGCTACTGATCAACTTAATGGAAATGCTTTATTTTAGTCTTTGCAATGTCAATAAGTGCTTGGTCACTTGGCTCTAGACATGTTGGGTCGCGATTCGATTTTTTTTTTATTCAAACTCATTTCATGCCGGTTCGTAAATCTTTTTTACTATTTATAAATTATTAAAATATTAATTTTATATTAATATTTATATATATTATAATTAAATTTAAATAAAATTTTTATTTAATTAATAGTAATTCAGATCGAACCAAATTATAAAAAATATTATCCAAGTTCGACGCAATACAAACCAAACAAATTACTCGAAATTTGGATAAGTCTACTTAATTCTGGTGGAAACCGCCCACTGTCTCTCTTCCCTCTTCTCCATGTCTTATCCCACTTTTGGCAGCACCAGCCAACCAATCCTAAGGACTCTTTGTCAATACAAACAACAAAATGTTTGGAATTTGATCCAGATTATCTGTAATTATATTATCCAAATTTTTTATTTTTTAAAAATATTTATATCAGACACATGTATTAAATACATATTCGGATATAGATATAAAAATATGATATTTCTAATATATGAAAAAAATTAACTATACTAATGTCAAATATATACCTATATCTGACACTCGGGGTAGAGACGAATCTAGAGGCTCTTGCCTCTTGAAAATTTTCTTAAGCACATTAGCTTTCTCAAGAAAAAAAGGAAAATTTTGATTTTGGCCCCTCCAAAATTCTATAGTATGGCCCCTCCTTTGTCAAATTATATGTTCAAATGATAAAATTTATAATTATTTGCTACATTTTTAGTTTGATCTTAATACTACTTGATTCTTAACTCCTTAATTCATGAATATGCCTTTCCAATCAACCACAGAAAATGTTGACACTAATTAATACATCAAAGACTAATTAATGAAAAAAAAAATAGTTAAAAAACTTTAGTTGCTATAATTTGAATACAAAAAATTATACATGAAACTTCCATTTTACTTTTCTTTCAAGTTTCAACCTTTGAATTAGTTTTTAAAAACTTTGCAACTTCTACAATAATTTTTAAGGAAAACCATTCTTTAGATTTTAATTTGTATTCAATTTTTCATTTTATATGTATAAGTGAGTAAAAAATTCTGATGAAAATTTTCAAGCAGTTTAAGCGATAATTTTTTAGAAACTCTCTAAGTGAGAGCTTTTCGGAAGAATATATTTGTTCTTTAATAATTTGATTATTTTATTATATTTCAGCTTCAATTCACCATGGCTTTTTCCTCAACCAAGTGAACAATTACTATGATTTTTTTTGTTATTGTGTTGTAGTGTAATTTGACAAATTTAATTACTTGATCGGAATTCAGAATAGATAATATATAATTATCTAATTTAACAATTTAGATAATTACTTGTGTTTCTACTATGCTTGGGCCATGCATGCATATGATTTATTTCCTCTTGGACCCAAAATAATAACATTCTCTGAATTTTACTTTTCTTTTCTTTTTTTCTTTCAATCCAAACAAAACCGATAGTCCAATATTTTCCCATTAATTAACACTAACCAATGTGCATGTGAAAGTGATTATACATACGATGATTTGGCTTGTTTATTCTTTTTTTGCAAAGCCAAAGAAAACTTCATTAAGAAGTTAAGCAAAACATTATTACTGCTTTTTTTTTTTTTAATTTATATTCCTCTTTTAAATATGTATAGAATATTTTTTTATGTAAAAAATGAATAGATGAGAATTTTGGCAATCCATATTTTACTTTTTTTTTTTTTTACTTTCATATTCTTATTCGTTCTTACCTTTGGATTCTTCATCCCTCCTTTTTTGGTTTCCAAACATCTTTCTCCCACTATAAACTCGTGGTGTTTATTACAAGAGTTTGATTTTTATATTTTGGCCATAAATTTTTTTAATTTTACAAACAATGTTAAGAATATGTTACATATCATATTTTTTAATTAATTTTTTTAGTATACTTGAAGTATATATGTTACCTTGCTAATTCCGCTTGTGTAGTCTAAAAACTCTACTGATGGTGTATGAGATAATTTTTGTAATTAAGATATGTTAACTAATGACTAGTGACACTAATTAAGGTATATTTAAGGATAGAAAAATGTCATTAATGAATTGTTTTTTCTTAAATTCAATAATACATTAAATACAATTTTTTAAAAATAATAATTAAAGAATCATTAATCAGTGCCTTTAATCCTTAACATTTCATCTAAATAGCATCAATGCTTTTCTTGATGCTCAATCATTTCAGAGAAAATTTATTCAGTCACGAATAACACTATGATTAGGAATAATAACTGTTGATTAAAACCAAATTTGGATTATTGAAAAAAATTAAAAACAAATTCTACTTAATTAACAGGCAGCTCATACATATGCTTGCATTTTATTTAGATGCAAACATTCATACCTCATATTTAATGCCTCATATATACTACTAGCTAATTAATATTCAGTCAAGTGATTCTTGAGAATTTTTTTTTTTTTTTTTACTTTTTTTTTTCTAGCTTTATTTGATTCTCCATTCAGTTTTTGAATTCCCTATAAATTCTCAAAAATAAAAAATAAAAAAAATCCTGGGCAGGGTTGAAATTTGATTAAAAAAATAAATTAATCTCTCAACTCCAACTGTTTCTCAACCGAATTCATATAATAGTGCATTCCACTACAACGGATTCATATTCGACATAGGGATTATTCCCATTAGCTTGTAGCACTTTCTTTTCAAAAAAATAATAAAAAAATCCGATAAGAAAAATTTATGTATCGTTCGATTTTACTTTATCGAGCAATCTTCTATCTATATATTTGCTGTGTTTATTACGAAGTAGACACAACTTAAACTTATAGTCGATCGAAGAACTGACGAAGACAGATGGGAACTGTTCGACGAGATGCGCTCGATCGTGGTGATCACATCTTTACTGATTGTTCTGGAGGTCTTTACTATCATCATGGTAAATATCATACTAATCAGTGTCATATATATACGGATTTAAATAACGATCATAACGTTACTTTACGATCGTTATTTTGTGGTTTCGATTTTTGTCGTCGTTGATTTTGATTGTAATTGACAACGATAACATTCATTACATCCGCAATTGCGATAAACATGACGCGACTGAAAACGTGTCCCTGACTACAAATTAAATCACTTACGTCATGGATTAATCATTGCCTACTTTTAAAGAAGAGTAACAACTGTTAGCAGAGATTAATTGTGGTCGCGGACGCGTTTTCGATCGCATCGTATTTATTGCAGTGACAGACGTAATGAACATTACCGATGTCAATTGCGGTAAATATCGGCCGTGAATATCGATGGTGGATGGAGCCAAAACCGCTAAATAACGGTCGTAGTGTCGCATTGCAACCGTTATTTAAATCCCTGATTGTTAGACAAGAGTTAGATTTGGAAAACTATAAATATAAATATATAATTCTACTACCCTTTCATTCAATTTCCTTTATTTTATTTTTTTTCCCTTATTACTTTCTCAATTTTCCTTGCTTGATTTGAGTCCAGGCATATATGTGGGCAAAGCCAAGGTCACTAACCCGAACAACAATGGAGAACAAAAACAAATAGAAGATGCAGTCATTCATTTCCTTGTATTTAACAAAAAAAGCAGTGGCTGTCCTCGATGCAAGAAATGTTATTACATGTCCCATCATTTTGGAGTTATAACAACCTGCCTTGATTGCTTCCTTGGAGGTAACTCACTCTATGTCTACGAATACGATGTCTCCTACATAAGATTTACGTTTAAAAGTAGTGGCACTTGCAGTTATTGGCCTTCTTATGAACCTGATAAGGTTATTCAGACAGCATTTGATTTCCTCGACAAGAAATCTTTCGGACAATACAACTTGTTTTTTAACAATTGCGAGAGCTTTGCAACCTACTGCAAAACGGGTAAGGCTATGTGCAATCAGGCCTTGTTCCGATTAGGCGTGCCTGGTGCTGTCGTTTATAATATTGCAAGAGATATACTTTGGTAGAATTGAGAAAGAGAAAGATGAAATTAATTTACTGATGAAAGGTTCAAGAAAGTGAGGGAATATATATATGTGTTTCAATTTGCTGCTATCTGGAAATGCTTTATTTTAGGCTTTGCAATGTCAAATAGAGTGGTTCCAAGGTGTGTAATAATTTACTCTTCTCTTTATCTTTGTACCGAAAATTAATATATGTATCAATAAATAAATTGTTGTTATTTAAAGCATTAATTGATCATTAAGCAATGTTTAAAAAATCGCATCGGAGATTAAACTGGTGAGATCTTTGGTCACCGGTTGAATTGGTCGGACAGGTTGAACCAATCGATTTAAAAAAAATTAAATATTAAATATAGTAAATTGATGCTATCAAAAGAGTATATCTTATTTAATCTTGCACTAAAAAGATCAGCTATAAAGTATAGTAGTTAGCAAGGGTCGAGTCTTCAGGGATTGAGTTTCAATTTATAAGTTATTAATTTATCACTTAAGTTCAAAAGCAAGAAAAGAAAAGGGGGTTTTGAAATAATTTAAAGTAAAGAAAACAATAAAAGTAAGATGCAAATAAGTAAGAGAAAATCAAATATAACAGAAATATGATTAAGGTTTCATTCTCCACCACTAGACATCATTGAGAATCAATTTCAGATCTATTAACATCAATTAACTATCAAAATTATCAACTGTAGATAACAATAAGCTCTACTGCCCCAATCTTTTATTAGTTTGTCGTTAAATAGAATAAGTTCTCTATTTAATCTCTAATTATCAAACAACTTAGAATAAGCTCTCTAAATTCAATTTGATAACAGCTTTATGATGAATAGGAAATCAAGACAATTACGAATCTAAGCAAAAAACATGAAAGCTCGGATTGTTCAAATTATGATATGTTCCACATTGCAATTCCCGAAAACCCAACATAATCATGAATTACAAATTGCTACTATTGAATAGGAAATCAAGACAATTACATGGATCAAGACTCCTAAACTAGCATTAGAAAATTATCAAGATCTATCTAGTTGCGCACCAAAACAAATCAAGACAACATCATAAACAATTCTTATAGAAGAACACAATCAACTTTGATAGAAAACTAATGATAGATAAATCTAAAAATCAATTACAAAACTTGTCTAGGGCTTTGAAATCACCCTTAACCAAAGAGATGTTTAGCCTTGCATAGGCATAGTTAATAGACATAAAAGAAACTAAGAAGAAAAACTAAAAGAAAACTAAGAGAATAGAGAAGAAGAATGATAATCCTTGAGTCTCCTCAAAAGATAGATAGTTTATGGCTCAAAAGATGGTATTTATAGAGTTTTAAAATCCTGGGAACAAGTCCTTTCCGCACAAGTAAGGTTAGGGGCTGAAAAATCATGTTTTTGGCAAGTTTTTGAGGTTTTTCCTGAATTATTGGAGCCTAGGCGCCGAGCATACTATCTTGTATTTTTCTGCTGCATCGTCTCGCACTTTTTCGGCTGATTTAGATGACCATTTCTTGTCCAATTTGGGCATATAAACTATCGTTAGAAAGGTATTCAAGTCATATTCTAAAGTCAAGAAGAAAGTTTCTTCAAATAAAAACTTTAACATAATGTTTTCCTTGCAACAAACTCCGGAGGTCAAATTTTCCTTCTTGCTTTGCAACCAGAAATTGATCTTTTTGACTCCCGAGTCTTCTTCCATCTTGTGATTATGATTTTGTAAGCTCTTTACCATCATTATTGACATATTTTGACTTCATTCTCCTTATTGTACCTAAAATTCAAAAACATAATATAAGTAAATAAGATAAAGATCGAAAATATAATAAAAACTAAAGGTAGAAAGGCATAAAATGTGTATTTTCTGAACTTATCAAATACCCCACACTTAGCTTTTTGCTAGTCATCGAGCAAAAAAAAAAAATTTAAGAAAATCTAATCTAATCCACTTCCGTAGGAAATCACGGTGGCACTTAGCATGTGACACAAGCCTTTAAACCCCTAGGTGTCCCTAGTGGACGAGTTTAGTCTCGTGAGGGTTTACTAGAACGATACCCACAAACAGTGAAAAACTAAAATAAAAATAAACTAACATATACTAAAAATAGTTACTCCTAATCCTTTCAATATAAATTAGAGACAAGTTTTGAACAAATCTTATAAACTAATCAATAGCTTAAAAAATTTCACAAAAAATCATGCTTGAATGTAAATAGTTTGAGTTAAGCCAATATTAACATAACATATTTCAATCAAAATAGTGCATATTCAAACTTAATCTCAACTTCTCACATGGGATACTCTCATGATTTTCACTCTTTAAAGTGGTGGTAAAGTGTTTACACTCAATCAATCTCATGAAAACAGTTCTACCTTATACTTGTTTGTCCACTTATTCTCCACTATTTAGATCATGCAACTTCATAAATCAAGAGTTCTTTATTCAAGGTTGTAATGGGGCCAAGGGTTTGTAATGTGATTAAAAAATAAAGGATAAAGATGTCACAAAAGTTCCAAATATTTCGTAGAGTTTAAAAACATAATAAGATCATACAAATAAAACCTCTCAAAACTCTTATAAAGCATATAATAACATAGGCTAAATATTCATGTTGAGCCTTTGCTTTATTATAACCGACTTTGTAACATCTTTTCTTTAACCAAAAGTTCAAGAGATGATTTTTTATTTTATTTTATGGGAATGTATTTTTTTTCTTTTGTTCAATGTTCCATTTTTTTTTCTCTTGACTTTTGCCATTCCCCCCCTACACTTATTTCTTGTTCTAACCCAAAATTTCAAAAAGTATCCCTTGTTTTTGTTATATGTCTCAAACATTCTAGTCCATCTTTAGAACAAGGGTAAAGATATAAATGTGTTTAGGCTAGGTGTAAGATATGATTACCAATAAAATAGCTTAATCAATATAGGCTCAAATTGGCTCACTAGTGGGGATGTTCTCTTGAAACATCAATAATGGAATTGGTTTATTTGGCCTTGGATATAATCCTAATGCCTCTATCATATCCATGTCGTCACATACATCAATATAGTCTCGAAAAGGTTTAGAACAAGTTCTAGAGAATCATGTAATCATAAGAGCACTCAAGAAAGAAATTAGATTGATACGTATAATGCATCAATCATATAGGCTCAAAACTCACAAGGATGATTATACAAGTCAATTTTAAGTCTAAACATGCTTCTTTCTCAATCAACATATCATATTAACATTGGCTCCATGAAAAATGATATCAAGCTTAATTCTCATGAAAAATTTTCTCAGTACTAAACTAGTTTTAGACCTATGCAATTCATGTCTCATCATTGTATTGAAAGGAACTAAAACACACTAAAAAAAAATGACTCAAAACAAAACAAACAAAATAACCTAAAAATAAAAGAAATCTTAAATTCTTCCTCGCACACTTAATTCTTACATTGTCCTCAATGTAATGCTATTACCCACATGAAAAAATTATGTGTAAGAGAGAAGAAAAAATATATATATATATTAACAACTCCAAACAAACTAATAAAACCTAAAAAAAATAAAAACCTAAAACACTACATAAAAAATAAAAACAATAAAAATAATAAAAGGAAAAGAAAGCAAATCTGAATATGGCAGGTTGGCAATTTCTTCATTAATTGGGCTGCCTTCCCAATTAGCACTTGAGTTAGTGTTTTGAACCTAACCAACACCATTTCTTGGCTTTTTAGAATTTTCAAGCTCATACAAGAAACTTCTCGGATTTATGCGTTTTGTAAGGCGGTTTCTTTGCACAATAATGGATGCATTCTCCATTACAAGTATTATTCCATCATCCTTTGTGGTGCATAGCTCATCAAGAAATGGCGCATCTTTTGGTACTTGTTGAATGGTATCCACAAAAGCATGTCTTGTTCATGTTCCTCCTCCTTGAACTTTGCAAATCTACTAGGAAAAGGTGGAGAAGAAACATTAGTAAAAATTGGAACCTTAAAGGTTACCTCAGGTGCCGATTTGGATTTGTGACTTCATTATCCTCAAGAATAGAATCCATCTCTAATTTTCTCTCATCCTCATCTTGTTCCTTTCCTCGAGGTCACAATAGTAGCATTCTTCTTTGGGTTAATCATCGTTTAGGCAGGAAGTTCTTCAGATCTTTGTGCTACCCATCCCACTATACTACTAGCCAATTGGCTCATTTGCTTTTCCAAACTCTTAATACTTGCCCTTGTTTCCTGTTGAAATTGCAAAGTATCAGTAACAAGAGAATAGACAAGATTTTATAAAGAAGTACTTGAGATTTGAGTCATATGTGGTGGCTGAAAAAAATATGGTTCTTGAGACCATGATTGATTGAAGCTAGATGAATGAGTGTAATTGGCATAAGGCTCTACTTCTTGGTAATTTTTCGAGTAGCCATAATTAGTATGATCCCACCATCCCTCACGGTAAGTGTTTGAGTAATGATCATACTGTTAGTCTTGGAACCCTTGAAGGCCTTGACATCCTCCCATGGCCAATTGTTGTACTGGGGAGGTGAGATTGGCTTGTTGGTTCTCCATGTTCATGTATGTCACCAACTCTTCTAGTGTTAGATTGCTCAATTCCATCGTTTTTATTTTTTCAAAATTTGAAAAGAAAAACCTGTATGTACAAGAAAATAAAACTAATTAGAACTGGAAATAAGAATAAACCAAGTAACAAATAAACTAAAGAAAGCAATCCCCGGCAACGAGGCCAAAAATTTGATGCTCTCAAAAGAGTATATCTTATTTAACCTTGCACTAAAAAGATCAGTTATAAAGTATAGTAGTTAGCAATGGTCGAGTCCTCAGGGATTGAGTTTCAATTTATAAGTTATTAGTTTATCACTTAAGTTCAAAGACAAGAAAAAAAGGGGGGGTTTTAAAATAATTAAAAGTAAAGAAAACAATAAAAGTAAGAGGAAATCAAATATAAAAGAAATATGGTTAAGGTTTCATTCTCCACCACTAGACATCATTGAGAATCAATTTCAGATCTACCAACATCAATTAACTATCAAAATTATCAACCGTAGATAACAATAAGCTCTGCTACCCCAATCTTTTCTTAGTTTGTCGTTAAATAGAATAAGCTCTCTATTTAATCTGTAATTATCAAACAATTTAGAATAAGCTCTCTAAATTCAATTTGATAACAGCTTTATGATTAGAAAGATAGGTTGATCTAAGCAACAAACACGTAAGGTCGGATTGTTCAACTTATGTTATGTTCCATATTGCAATTCCCGAAAACCCAACATAATCATGAATTACAAATTGCTACTATTGAATAGGAAATCAAGACAATTACACAGATCAAGACTCCTAAACTAGCATTAGAAAATTATCAAGATCTATCTAGTTGCGCACCTAAACAAATCAAGACAACATCATGAACAATTCTTATAGAAGAACACAATCAACTTTGATAGAAAACTAATGATAGATAAATCTGAAAATCAATTACAAAACTTGTCTAGAGATTTGAAATCACCCTTAACCAAAGAGAAGTTTAGCCTTGCATAGGCATAATTAACATAGACATAAAAGAAACTAAGAAGAAAAACTGAAAGAAAACTAAGAGAATGGAAAAGAAGAAGAAAAATAATGATGATCCTTGAGTCTCTTAAAAAAATAGATAATTTATGACTTAAAAGATAGTATTTATAGAGTTTTAAAACCCTGGGAACAAGTTTTTGCCGCACAAGTAAGGTTAGTGGCTGAAAAATCATGTTTTTGACAAGTTTTTGCGGGTTTTCCTGAGTTATTGGTGCCTAGGCGCCTTAGCATACTGCCTTGTATTTTTCTGCTGCATCGTCTTGCACTTTTTTGGCTGATTTGGATGATCATTTCTTGTTCGATTTTGGCGTATAAACTATCGTTGGAAAGGTATTCAAGTCAGATTCAAAAGTCAAGAAGAAAGTTTCTTCAAATAAAAATTTAACATAATGTTTTCCTTACAACAAACTTCGGAGATCAAATCTGTCCTTTTGCTTTGCAACTAGAAATTGATCTTTTTGACTCTCGAGTCTTCTTCCATCTTGTGATTATGATTTTGTAAGCTCTTTACCATAATTATTGACATCTTTTGACTTCATTCTCCTTATTGTACATAAAATTCAAAAACATAATATAAGTAAACAAGATAAAGATCGAAAACATAACAAAAACTAAAGGTAGAAAGGCATAAAATGTGTATTTTATGAACTTATCATAAATGCTTAATAAAAGTATGCATTTGACGTAATTATATGATTTTTAATATAAATCTAAGAGGTTAAAAGTTCAAATCTCATCACATAAAATAATTAAAAAAAAAATTAAAACATAAGATTAAAACCGATTTTTTTATTTTTATTTTTTTTTCAATTTTTACCGGTTTGCAAAAGCTCCAGTTCTATGATATATATCGGACCGAATATATTTGCCATCAAGATCTATGTTCTATGTTCTGAGAGACTCCAATACTGGTGTGTTTGATCTAGATGGTTGTGCTTGTGATTTGGTGGTGTTTTTGTAGTTTGTTGGTAGCACATTTGATAGTTGAAAGTTGAAAAATGACAGGTAACTTGTTAATTTACTTAAAAAATTAGTACTTATAAGGCCTTGGCTTAATTAGGAAGAATGGAACCCTTAAAGTCCTTCAATTTATTCACTTTGACACAATTGATCTCAATAGCATTAAAGATATTAATTCCATGCTGAGATGCCATTTGTTCTCTACAATAATAAGAATGCCTTAATCTATCTACAATCCTTTTAACAAAAAATTATTTAGCAAAGTAGCCTTGAAAGAAAAAAAAATTACTCGGACTCGGGTGTGAGTGTCGGATACGGATATATATCCGACACAGGTATATTCAATTTTTTTTTTTATTTTTTCATGTATTTGGAGGGTACTTAGAGGATCATATCCCTATACTCATATCAGAATATACGTCGGACACGGGTGTCAGACAAAAATACCAGAGAGCAACATAGATATGCAATCTTGAAACTGATTGCCATGATCTCCTCTTGATTATGCAGCTAGCACATTTTGGTAAAAGGGCCACTCTCCATTATCCATCTGCCTTTGACATATAAGAACAATGATCAAGCAAAAGCATATATACCCTTCCATTTGCTGTCAAAAAATGTTGAAAATGCTATCAGAAATTTGTCCAGATATTTGAGATTTGCAGGGATAAAAAGCAGAGCAGCTCTTCAAAATGCTGTTCAAAATGGAATGTTTGTTGCAATGCAAGACTGGCCAGTGAAATAGTAGGGGACAATTGGACTAATGTTTCAAACCATTAAACTTCCTAATTATTTGTGCATGATTTAAAGATTTTTTGTTAAAACGTAATATCCAACAGGTCTGGGATTCGAATTTCAGCATTTGTTCCCTTCTGTTATTCGATCTCAGACTGCGACCTATTTTGTCAACAAAAAAAAAATTGCTAAGAAGATAAGATCTACACTAAGATACTAAAAGCTACCATTCCTCCTTTCATGGAGAAAAAAGAACTTTTTGTTACATAACCAAAAGTCCAGGGTGCAATCTCTCCACTGTTTCCAACAAAGAATCAAAGATCTTAGCTAATATTCCCTTCCCCACTTCAAAGCTTCAATCAATCCACCCTTTCCCCTTCATTCACCTAACCCACTCCCAGTTCATGCACATCCAAAGCCTGACAGACACTCCAAAAGAATTTCCCTTTTATCTGCCACTCTTTGCCAGATTTATTTAGCAACAAATTATTTCCATTCATTGGATCTGTTTCCAAAGAAATATACTTGTCAGCATTAACTTATTATTAAATCAAAATCCATTACAATTTAAAACAGTCTTATAGTTGTGTAAAGTTCCTCAAAAGCAACATATTTACACTCTCAAATGGCTTGAACATCAAGTTATTTTAATCTTACAAAACCTACAGTGATCATTAATCCACCAAATGGGGATCACTAAAAGATTTATGCTCAAGTTGATTCTATCAATTCTTTTGATCTTACAACTCTATAGTGATCATATCCATCAATACTTATCGTTTATGTTACTCGGACTCGGATGTGAGTGTCGGATACGGGTATGTTCAATTTTTTCTAAGTTTTTTCATGTATTTGGAGGGTCTTTGGAGGGTCATATCCTTATATCCATGTCCGGATATACGTCGGAAACGAGTGTTGAACACAATTACTTTAAGAAAAATGAAAAGTCGGAACAACATAGTTTATCGTGATGAAGCACTGACTATTCTACAAAGAAATATTGCTGCCATTATTATGTATAATGCATATGATTCATGTAAATCTCACCAGCTAGCTAGCCCCAAAGCAGGGTTTCAGGAATTGGTGGGGACCCAGCATATAAAACCAGCCAAAAGTCCTCCCATGGCGTGCTCTTGGGTTGTTGTTGTTGAATGTTGGCTTTGTTGCAAATGAGTTCTGGGGTAAACAGGGACCAACATCCAACTCTCTCTGGCAATTTTAACCAATCTTTTTCCATTGCATTTCTCCACTATTTCCAAATGCACCATCAAAAAAATTTTAAGTGCACCAACCAACAAAACCACCTTCTCAACCATATATGCTTCTAGTAAGTCCTGATTGTGATCGATATAATTGCAACAATTCTTTGAAATGAAACGATGAAGATTGAAGATCAAATATGTAATTTTGCCAACCCAAAGGATAAGAGATGAAGGAGATAGAGAAGAAGGCAAAAAGAGCCCTTTGTCAAAATAAAAATCATGAGAAAAAAAGGAAATAACCCAAGAAATATTTGTGATGGATATAATACAATGGTGGGGGCACACCATTTCCCCCATATTCTTTCAAAGTTCTTCCCGTTGCCAAGTATGAAGTCGACAACTGTCCCCAACATAAAGACTCGCGTGCAAATTTTCCTCCTAGTTGGAAAAAGGAATGCTTGAATAGGGAAGTAAATAAGACATCGGGATCCAAAGCTATTCGAATTCGAATTGATCATTATCGAATTGAGTTCAAGTTCGAGCAGTTTGAGTTACTGAACGAACCGAATTTGAATATCTTAATTTTTGACTCAAGTAGCTCGCGAGTCTAATCGAATTTTTTTATTTTTAATTAGTATTGTATAAAATCTCAATTCGAACTTGAATTCGAGCTCGAGTATAAATAATTGAGTTTGAAGTTGAGTATAAGAATCGAACTCGTCTTTTTACTTGGTATAAAAGAACCTAATTGAGTGAGCTCAAATAGTTTGATTTTTATTTCGAATAGAACTCGAACTAAGTTTCGAGTTGATCTCGAGCTTCTTACTGCTTGAGCTCGATGCGGCTCGATTACACCCTTATATGCTATATAAGGACACAATAAAAGAATTAAGGATGTCCATTCAAAGCATTTGATTTTCAATTATTTGATTTAATAATTGATACATATTTTTCGCTTAAAAAAATAAGATTCTAATTCATTTTCCTTAAATTAAAAAAAGAAAAAAAAAAGAAAAAGAATAATAGGTATGTAGTAATTGTAGACTAGACCTGCTCATGGGCTGGATTTTTTTCAACATCTTTGCCCGGCCCGACCCTGGGCGGGCCCGAAACACTGTTAATCATATAGATAAAAAATAAATTTTTTATTAAAATTTAGATATTTTTATAATTAAAATTTAAAAAATAATATTATTATAATACATAAAACTGTTCCGAGCCGGGTCGGTCTGAATCAAGAAATGGCTTCCCAGCTCGTGAGCAGGTCTAATGTAGACACTTTATTTTGTTTGAATTTTTTGAATTGATTTTAGCAAATTGGACTAAATTACCGATTTTTTTTTAGGCTTTTCGAATTTAATTTGAACTTTATTTTAAAGTTCAATTTTTGAATTCAATTTTAAAATCCATTTCTGAGGTCCAAATTAAAAAACCCGATTTAATTAAAAATCCAATTCATGATTCATTCTTTTTGAGTTTCATTATATATATGTTGTTATTGGATTTTTTAAATTCTGAGTTTTGTTCTGGTTTCTGTCTTGGAATCCAAAGATTGGACCGGCTATTCTGATTCATGGATCGGGTAATTCGTTCGGCCTGACAGATTCGACTCGTATTAGGCTTAGTCTGGACAAAAATTTTAGTGATTCGGCCCGGATCATTAATATAAAAAAAATTTATTATTATTTTGAACAGTGAATCGGGTCGGCTCGAATCCACCTAAGACCGGGCCTAGATAAAAAAAAAAATTGGACCATAACTCGACCCATGAGCAGGTCTAATTCTGACCCATTGGATCAATATTGAATTTTTGGACCATCCTTTTTCATTTTCATTTTTGTTTTTATTTTTTTATTCAAAATTTAGAAATCCAAAAAAATAAAAATAAAATGTAAAAACGAAAATACGTTTTAAAAAAAAAAATCAAAAATCAATTTTTTGTTTAAAAAGTATTGGAGCTAAAGAAATTCAAAAATCAATTTGCAACATTATGATTATTATTTCGTGGTTTTAGTTTTCGTAGTTCTAATATTATCACAATTGATCGCGATAATATTTTTTATACTCATAATCATAATAAACACAATACGACCGAAAATATGTTCACAACCGTAATTCAAATCCTTGAACCTAATCACGAATGGCTCATCATCACCCCCAACATAAATCCTATCTCCCATTCAATAGATTCCTCAACCAACCCCGAAGCACTTTTTCTCAATATTAAATTAAGAGACACGTTGCAAACAGCTAGCACTCTCTCCTAAGCTAAGAAGCTGATAGAAAAATGGATCCTAAACTATACAAAGCTGTTATGTCTGGTGATCAGAATTCCTTCAATGAATCAACAAAATTGGATCCAAGTAATCTTCTTAAGGTAACAATATCTCAACAAGACACGATTCTTCATGTTGCAGCCAAATTCGAACGAAAAGAAATGGCTGAAGAGATCCTCAAATTGCAGCCATCACTTGTTTATCAAAGGAATTCAAAAGGTGACACTCCATTGCACATTGCAGCAAGGTTAGGCAGTGTAGAGACGGTTGAATTCTTCATAGATTTTTCGAATAAGACGTCGGCGGCAGCGGCGACGGCGAGTCGAGAAGTTGTTGACGTCGGAGAATTATCGGAGGAAAAGCTACTGAGAATGGTGAATTTGGAGAAGGAAACAGCACTCCACGAAGCTGTGAAAAATGATCATTATAGAGTTGTGGAGATACTAATCAAAGAAGACCCAGAATTAAGTGAGTTTACAAATAATTCTGGGGAATCCCCACTGTTTCTGGCTGTGGATAGAAAATTTGTGAAAATTGCTAAACTAATTTTACAAGCTGATCGATGCTCTTCTGATGGAAGGAATAACATGAATGCTTTGCATGCAGCTGTTGTTCGATCAAAAAATGAAGGTAATCTGTGTCTACATATAAATACAATTCCTTCTAACATATAGTCAGTATTACCAACAAATTTCTTAAATTGTTTGATAAAAACAAACTAGATAGTTCTTTATATTATCTGGATTCGGAGATGAATATTGAATACGAGTATATATTCACCGATACGGGTATACTCAATTTTTAAAATTTTTTTCATATATTTGGAAGAACATATCTTCATACTTATGTCCAAATATGTGTCGAATACAAGTGTCATACGCGAATATTTGAAAAAAATTAAAAAATTCGGATAACATACATCTTCGTGTATATCATAAAGCTTATATATATATATATATATATATATATATATTGATTAATTCTTGACGAGCTTACTTTTGTTACTTGTTTTTTGCTTTGTAGTTGGAAAATTGTTTCCCTATTTGACAATGCTTATTTTGGAACATCCTCCCAAAGCAATAGCCGATTTGAAAGCTTATGCCGATATGAACTGTTTCAAGAATATCTTCAATATCCCTTTTATCTTGATAAATTTGGTCTTACCTAGCCGCATAAATACAGGTACGTAAATGCTTCTCTAATTAATCCTTTCGATTTTACGAAACACTAGTATAGACCTAGCAATCCGTGTATGTATCTCATGTTTCATTTTTTTTCTTGTTGTCGTATAAAAATAAATACAATACAAATCCTAAACACGAATACAATATTTGTATTAAACGTGTTGTGTTAATCATGTTAGTTATGTTTAAATGTGTCGTTTCGTGTAGACCTGCTCAAGGGTCAGATTACCCGTCCAAGATCGAAGACCCGTCCATATTTTGGAGGGTTTAGACAAAAATATTAGGCTCAAAATATGGGCTTGGATAAAAAAGTGAGGTCCGTTTAAAAAATGGATCGGTTCTTGGCTCCAACTATCAAGGTCCGAGTCCGACCCGCCCATTTTTCATTTATATAATATATTATTTTTATATTTATATATATTATGTAATTTATATCATATAAAAAATAAATATATATAATATTATAGTTTAAACATTTAAAAATATGCTAAGTTATCCATGTTTTAAAACTTAATAAAGGAAATAAAATTACTAAAATTAAATAATAATAAAAATATTTGTTTAAATTTGGCCTAAACGGACTTATATTACCCATTTACAAATATGGACGGGCTTGGACAGAATTTGAGGCCCATATTTCGGACCGGGTCGAGCTTGGGCAAGTATATATGATGTTGATACCATACTTAAGTCCGGCTCGGCCCATAAACACCACTAATGTCATGTTTATTATATTATTGTCGTGTTAATTAAATGTGTCGTATTCTACACTATCATTTGCACATAACATGTACTATATTGTTGAGAAAAACTTAGAGCAGATAACTCTAATTTTACCACTCAAAGAAGAAAGTTTAGATTTTAGGAAAACTCACAAATGCTCACACTTCACTCTAGACTACACTCTTTAGAGAAGAACTCCTTAGGAAAACTTAGAACTTTTATTGCTTATTGAAGCTTACTACTTGATGATTTACAAATGCAAGGGAGGGGGGGTATTTATACAATACCAAGACAAACACAAGCCACACAAATATAAAATCTAAATAAATTACAACCACTCATTGTTGTTTAATAACAACCACACATTTAAATCACACAACTACAACCACACATTAAACCACACAACTACAACCACACATTAAACCACACAACTACAACCACATATTAAACCACACAATTACAACCACATATTAAACCACACAATTACAACCACACATTAAACCACACAATTGCAACCACACATTGTTAGGCTTTTATTTTTCCTTGGGCTGGTATTGGACAATTTAACACTCCCCCTCAATACCAGCTCTTCCTCTTTGCACCATGTTGAGTTGACGACGAAACATTTCAAATTTGTTGATACTCAAACCTTTTGTGAATAAGTCTGCCATTTGATCATCTGTCTTGATCTGCTTCATCTCAATTTCTTCTTGTAGAACCTTTTCTCTGATAAAGTGATAATGCACTTCTATATGTTTGGTTCTTGCGTGAAAGACTGGATTTTCTGCCAAACGAATTGCTGACTGGTTGTCGCAATACAACGGAACTGCATAATCTACTGGTTGATGTAGATCACTCATTAGTTGTATCAGCCACGTACACTCTTGAGCTGCCATTGCTGCTGCTCGATACTCAGCTTCGGTAGTTGACAATGATACCGTTGGTTGTCTCTTACTGCACCAAGAAATTGTTCCAGAACCAAGTTTAAACATGTACCCAGTTGTTGATCTCCTGGTGTCATGATCTCCTGCATAGTCAGCATCACAATAACCAACTAACTTACAGTTTTCACCTTTCTTGTACAAAAGACCATAATCTATTGTACTTTTCACATATCTCAGTATTCGTCGAACTGCTTCTAAATGAGGCTTCTTCGGATTTTGCATATACCGACTCATCACACCAACTGTATAAGAAATGTCAGGTCGAGTCAAGGTTAAGTAGATCAGGCTACCTACCAATTGTCGATACATAGTTGCATCTTCCAAGTCTTTGCCTTCAAGTGCACACATCTTGCCATTTGGTTCCATCGGTGTTGAAATTGGCTTGCTCTCGAGCATTCCAAACCTTTTTAGCAAATCTTTAGAATATTTTTGTTGACAGAGAAATATTCCTTCTTGTATGTGATCAACCTCTAGACCAAGAAAGTGCTTGAGTTGTCCAAGTTCTTTCATTTGGAAACGAACTGATAAATTCTCCTTGGTTTGAAGAATTTCTGCCTCATAATCACCAGTTATGATTAAATCATCCACATATATCAATACGATAGCTAGCTTTCCTCCATTAGCTTTGACAAACAAGCTGGAATCTGCAGGTGTCACTGAATAACCACTATGAGTTAAAAATTCAGCAATCTTACCATACCATGCTCTAGGTGCTTGTTTCAATCCGTAAAGTGCCTTTCGCAGCTTACACACATGCTCAGGATGATTTTGGTTTTGAAATCCCAATGGTTGAATCATGTAGATTTCCCGATCTAGCTCTCCATGAAGGAATGCATTCTTCACATCCATCTGCCACAAGTTCCAGTCTTTGTTGGCTGCAAGGGCAAGTAGGACTCGTACGGTTGTAAGTCTTGCCACCGGACTAAATGTTTCATCATAGTCTAGCTCATACTTCTGAGAGAAACCACGAGCCACCAACCGTGCCTTGTACCTTTCAATCGACCCATCTGGACGATGTTTTATCTTGTAAACCCACTTGCAGGATATGGGTTTCACATCTCTTGGTTTTGGCACTAGATCCCAAGTCTGATTCTGCTCAAGCGCAGTGATCTCTTCTTTCATAGCCATAATCCACTCAGAACTCTGTGATGCTTCTTCAAACGTCTCAGGTTCTGTTGCAATTGGTTCTTCCACTATGGCTGCATTAGCATATTTGGGATTTGGCTTCCGTGCTCTTGTTGTCCTTCGGATTTGTGATTGTGGAGATGGTTCTTCCACTTCACTCGATCTAACATCTGGTTGATACACACCAGTTTGCCAAGGACTCTGGACTAACACTTGCTCATCATCGTTATCATCACATAGGTCTTCTACTTCATCTGAAGTTGATTGAAGTTGGACAATATACTCTCCCATTTTCTGTTGTAACATGTCTTCAAATTCTTTTGAATCTGACAACACCTCCTTTTCTGAGGACCACCAAGAAGATGCTTCATCGAATACCACATTGCGTGAAGTGTAACATCTTCCACTCGTAGGATCACAACATTTCCATCCTTTCCTTTGGTTGTCGTATCCCACAAAGATACACCTAGTTGCTTTCTTATCAAACTTGCTACGTAAATGATCAGGAACAAATACATAACATACACAACCAAATACTCGAAAGTAGCTGACTGAAGGTTTCATTTTCCACAATTTCTCAAAGGGGGAAACAAACTCTAACCTTGGTTGAGGAAGTTTGTTGATCACATGGGCTGCGGTTCTCATAGCTTCGGCCCAAAATCTTCCGGGTACATTCTTTGCATGCAGCATACTCCGACAAATTTCTGCAAGATGCCGATTCTTTCTCTCTGCTACACCATTCTGTTGTGGTGTATTGACACAAGTATACTGATGACGTATGTTGCATTCTCGTAGGTATTGAGAGAATTCGCCTGAGCTATACTCTCCTCAATTGTCTGTGCGCAAGCAACATATTTTCTTTCCCACTTCTCCTTCAACTATCTCTTTGAACTCTTTAAACTTTGAGAAAGTGTCAGACTTTTCTTTCATAAAGAAAACCCACACATACCTGGAGAAATCATCAATAAACGTCACCATGTACCGCATTCCACTAATTGATGGTTGCTTAACGGGTCCAAATACATCAGAGTGAACTAACTCTAATGGTTCTTTTGCTTTAAACTTTGACTCCTCGTATGGCAATTGGTGTGCTTTACCATATTGGCATCCTGCACAAACTGTGTCTGTTCTTATGTCAAGCTGAGGAAGTCCCTTAAGCATCGACTTCTTCATCATCATACTTAGCTTGGAATAACTAACATGACCTAACCGCATGTGCCATAAATCTGCTGTATCGCTCCTTCTTGTCTTGTCTACATATGCTGACTCTGCTGACATCACGTAGACTGACTCCAGACGTCGTCCTTCCATCATCGGCTGTCCTGAGATTTTGAGATCACGATATACCTTCACATCCCTTGGACCAAACAGAATATGGTGACCTGACGATGTTAATTGTGCCACTGAAAGCAAATTTTTCTTCATGCCTTGGACATGGTAAACATCTTGTAGTGGTACCTGATTATGACTATATCGAGGTGCTATTACCGTCTTACCGATGTGAGTAATCGGTAATCTTGAATTATCAGCTGTCACAACAATGCGATTTCCCTTGTATTCTGACAGGTTCTGCAACTTCTGTTTATCGCCTGTCATGTGATTTGAGCAACCTGAATCGACAATCCAGTCATTCTCATAGTCAATTCGGTCAGCCGTTGTTACTGTGAGAGCTAACTCTTCCTCTTCCATAGCAAAAAATGCTTCAGCGTCCCAATCATCTTCGCTTTTCTCCTTTGTACTAGAAGTAGCAGCATTGCTCTCAGCGGGCCTTTTGTTAAACCAACAATCTTTTGCCATGTGACCTTTCTTGTCACAGTTGTAACAGTTACCTTCAAATCTTTTATTGTTGCTACGATTCTTTGAAGCTCCCCCTGGACGAGAGCTCCCTTCTCCTTGATGACTTTTTGTCTTGTCACCATACTTTTTAGATCCACCACCGACGTGCTGTTTGAATTTGCCTTTGCTTTTGTTGGTGTAGAGTGCTTCCTCTTCACTTTTCAACGAGACCCCTCCCATTTGCTTGGCCATAGATTCTTGACCAACAAGCAAATTTTCAAACTCTACAAGTGATGGTTGAGTTGGCCATCCTTGTATAGCGGCAACGAAGCTGCGATATTCGGGCCTCAAACCATGGATAATTATTCTTTTTACCCTGGTATCTCCAATAGCGGCTGTAGGATCTAAATCAGAAATTTCACGGCATAACGTTTTTACCTTGTGAAAGTATTGAGCAATCGGTATATCTCGTTGTGCAACTGATAACAATTCATTCTCAAGAAGTTGAAGTCTTGTGTCATTCTTTCTCGAAAAGAGTGCATCTAAAGTATCTCACGCTTCTTTTGGCGTTTCTAGCTTTTGTATGTGTTCCAACATTTCTTCTTCAACTGTGGTCTTAAGGGCAAACATGGCTTTACCCACTTTAATCTTCCATTTGCGCAAGGTTCCTTGAGCATCTTCTTGCTCGGGCTTCGTAACTTCACTACCACCAACGACTTCCCAAAGGTCTTGACCTTGTAGGTAAGACATCATACACGTCTTCCACGTGTTGTAATTTTTGTGATTGAGCTTCTTGATTCCTCCAACTACTTGAAGATCACCCATCGTGTCGGCAAGACTAACAATACCGAACAAGCTTGATTTTGAGACACAAACTTGTAGAGTACAAACTCCTCACAACTCAAGAACGCTCAAACCAAAAATAGTACCTGAATAACTATTTCACCGTGAATAGTACCGTATACGTGAACAGTATTGTACATATGTCGTACACTAGAACAAATCCAGTATACGTTAACAATTACTGCAAAAGTATACAACCACACGTATGAATAGTAACCGTATCTGTGTATACTGGAACAGTGACCGTAGCCCGTGAATAGTGCACCAGGTAGGTTCCCAGGAAAGAGAGGTGGGTCACTGATAGACACACTTAAATACCAAGTCTTTCCTAGCCAGAACTTCCCTAGACACTTTCACACTACCACACTTTATTTCCAGCAACAAGAATAATTCTTTTCTGATGTGGAAGATCAGACAATACTGCAACCACAGAGCATACTAAGAACCAACACTTTCACTGCAGCGGAATAAGGACCACGAACCAATGGCTCTGATACCAATTGTTGAGAAAAGCTTAGAGCAGATAACTCTAATTTTACCACTCAAAGAAGAAAGTTTAGATTTTAGGAAAACTCACAAATGCTCACACTTCACTCTAGACTACACTCTTTAGAGAAGAACTCCTTAGGAAAACTTAGAACTTTTATTGCTTATTGAAGCTTACTACTTGATGATTTACAAATGCAAGGGAGGGGGGGTATTTATACAATACCAAGACAAACACAAGCCACACAAATATAAAATCTAAATAAATTACAACCACTCATTGTTGTTTAATAACAACCACACATTTAAATCACACAACTACAACCACACATTAAACCACACAACTACAACCACACATTAAACCACACAACTACAACCACATATTAAACCACACAATTACAACCACATATTAAACCACACAATTACAACCACACATTAAACCACACAATTGCAACCACACATTGTTAGGCTTTTATTTTTCCTTGGGCTGGTATTGGACAATTTAACATATATATGATATTTTTTTAATCATTTTTCTTGCTTGTAGCCTTCATCAAAGCCTTGCTGGAAAAACACCCGTCAGGAATCCTGAAAGTCGATGACTTCGGATGGACTCCTCCTCTTCATTACGCAGCATTCTTAGGCAAATCCAACATTCTCAAACTGTTTCTGACATGTGAATTCGATGTCGTCGAGAAACCAATATCCTCCCATGCAGCTGATTCAATTGCTAGCATTAGAGACAAACAAGGCTTGACCATACTTCATGTCGCTGCCAAACAAGGGAAGGTTAAAATACTGAAAATATTAGCAAAATTATGCCCCGACATTTGGGACATCCAAGACAACAATGGCCGGACGGCCCTTCACTTGGCTGTTGAAAATGAAGAGCGTCGAGCAGTGAAGTACATTTTAAAGACAAAGCTTTCGGATGGTCTTGTAAATGTGCAAGATTATGAAGGAAATACCCCCATGCATGTAGCTGCAATCCAAGGATATCAATCAATATTTGAGTTATTTAAAAGGTATTAAAGGGTTGATAAGGCAATTGCCAACAAGAAAGGCCTTGGGGTTTTGGATATGATTCGGTTGAATGAAGATCTTACCCTTAATGAAAAGGTTCGACTCATAAGCTTCAATACTCTCTGTCTCTGTCTGTCTTAAATTGTTAGTTTTAAACATGAAATTAATAGACATTGTTGAAAGTTATATATAATAATTGGGTTTTTTTTTTTTTTTATTGGTTTAAATTTTTGAAATAATTAATCATCGAACTTAACATGGTATTAAAGCTCTCGAGTTCAAATTTTGACAACTGTTTTTCTCTTTTATATTTCTTCACCTAATGTATTGTTGTCTTTCGGATTGTGCATTTTTACTCAAATCCTTCTTAAGCTTACATATTTCTTTTACACTTAGGTTCACGTGTAAGCTCATTAATCATTTATCCAACTTGCACGTGAGATATTGTTGTCCTTCGGGCTATATATTGCTGCTCAAATCCTTCTTCAACTTGTATTTATCTTTTACACTTGAATTCATGTGCAAACTCATCACATGTTACAATTTAAATATAATAATTAAGTTATTTTCTATCAATTTAAACTTTTAAGATAATTGATTATTTAATTTAACAGACATCTTATTACTCATGCTTAAATTCGATCAAATTGACACTTTAATATGAAAAATTGCAGTGTTGGATGGGATTCAGTGCTGCAAGGAGAGGCAGCTTAGCAAGTTTGGAATGTACCATCGAAAGAGAAGGTCGAGACATATACGTGTTTAAAACAAGAAAGCCAAAACATCCTCAGAAAATTATATCAGATAGAAATCAACATCTACGAAGGGAAAAAGAGTACGAGAACGAAGAAAACGAGGACGAGGATGAGGATGAGGATGAGAACGAGGAGCTTCAAAACGTGATTGAGAACCTGTTCAAATGAAATGCCTGGCAGAATATATACATATATATAACCTGCAGCATCTCCTAAATTGGTGGTAGACACCATGGTTAAAAATTATCTTATAAGTAGATCTGGTTATCCGTATTTCGTGTCATGTTCGTGTTATCTTTTGTGTCATAATCGTGTTTAAAGTATTATATGTTTATATAATTTTTAATATGTTAATAATCTGTGTTATATAAACTTTGATATATTCGTATATTTGTATCGTGTTTGTATATATATATTTATTTTTTTGTTGTCGTATTTTATGTACGTGTTTATAAAACTCTTATAAGTTACGTTAATGGAATAAAACTTGAAAATAAATAAGTGAACGCATTGTTTAAATGCATGTAGCATTATACAAGAAAATATATCCCAAAGTGAGAAGCTTGGAAATGACTAAAAATGGCCAAAAGCCTATTTGATTTTAGTAAATATAAAATTGTGTTTAATTTCATTTTTTATTTTTTGAAGAATAAAATTTCAATCAAATATAATTATTCTTAATTCTTCTTCAATAAGGTAAAGATTTAAATCCTCCATTTCTTTTTGAACCTTTTCCAATGTATCAAACTAAATATGAAAAACAATCCAAAAGAAAAAACATCAAGATTTTAAACCCTCTCTTAATTGAATAAAATTCCAAATTTATTCATAAATTTCCCTGTCTTTCCATTTTTACTTAGGTAAATTTCTAAATTCACTAATAAGAAAAAAGAAAAAGAAGAAATAAGTAAGAATTTTTGTTGCAAACATAAACTCAAATGAACAAGTAGTAAAATAGATCATAATATAATAGATACAAAAAAGAAAAGTTATAGTAATGTAAATTCAAATTTTATTAAATTTATAGGAAGAACCCTAAAGTAGATTTGATAATTTGTATATTTTTATAATATTTATATTATTTTTTCGTATCATAATTTAAAATATTATTTTATATAAATTTTGATACGTTAATAATTTATATTATATAAATTTTGATACGTTTATATATTCGTGTCGTATTCATGTTATTTTTTATGTCATGTCATATTTTAATTAATTTTCTTGTTTCTTATTCATATTATATAATCATATCATATTCAAAAGTATCAAATCTATTCAAAAATTTCGAAATAATAGTTAGGAAAAAAAAAAACAATTCCAAACCTCCCAAATAAAAAGAACATACCAAAGTCTATTTTGACCTAAATACCCTCAACCTCTTTTTGAAAAAACCCAAAAATCTAAACTTTTTCTTTCTCATATACCCTTCACCCACTCTCCCTCTTCTGCCCCTGTAATTCCCCAATCTCCTCTTTGCCCTTCTCTCAGACCCTTTCTCCTTAATTCCCGATTTTCTCCCGGAACAAACACCCACCCTTACCCTTCACAATTTTACCCGCCAAAACCCATAAATTCCCCACCTTTTCAAATTTTCCTTCCTCTTCTGTTCTTTGCAAGCTCCAAACCAATTTGGTTTACCCACGAAAACCCTAGTTTCTTCCTCAATTCTGGGGTGTTTTCTGGCTTCAACGCTTCGTTTCTTGTGTTTTTGGGCAATACCCACTTTGTTTCTTGGCTTGATTGAAGCTTTCTTTATTGTGTTTTTTTTGTCATTTGGGTTTTGAGCTAGGGTTTCAAGTTCCGGTTTTTTCCCTTAATCCAGGTATTTTGACCTTCATTTTTGTGGGTTTTTTTTTGTTTTTGAATGTTTCCAATTGATGGATATTCTTTAGTTTTGTCAATTTGGTGATTTTTAATTTAGTTAGTTTGTTGAAGTGTTTTAAAGTTATTAACTCTGAAGATTTTCAGGCAAGCTGCTTAAAGCTTTTTTTTTTTCTCTCTTTGCGGGTTTCTGTTTTAGGAATTTTTTAGTGATTTTTATGGTGTTTTGATTAATGGGTGTTTTCTTATTTTGTGTTAAATTTGGCACCTTACTCAGTTAGCTTAGTTTCAGAGTGTTAAACTTAATATCTTTGATGAGTTTACAAGTAGTAGATGCGTAGATTTTCTCGTTGATGGTTTTTCCCCATATTCTGGAAAGGATGTATGAAATGGGAACTTTATTTGGTTACTTGGAAACTGAGGAAGAAGGAAAGTGAAATATTAGCTATTTGTGTGGATTTATAGCAAGTTGCTGTTTGGTTTAGAAATACTTGCACAAAGTTTAATTGGTTTGTGTTGGATCTTATATAGAAATCTAATTGGTGTTAAGTTTATTTGTTTATTTTGTTGTTCTTTTCCTTAATATTTGGCTTTTGCTGTTCCTTATGTATATCATTTTGTCTCCTATGTTGGTTGACGTAGCTCGAGTTGCCAAAACTAAATGTTTTCTTGAGGAACATGGATGTTTCCTGCTTGGTTGCGCTGTTCGCCATTCAAGAAGTGAAAGGTTAGCTGCTTAGAGTGGATTATTCCAGTATGTTATGAGCTTATGTTTTTCATGGTTGTTATATTTTCGTTCTTTGATTATTGAGATGAAAGTGTTGACAAAACAAAACTGACCTTTTGGTTTACATTTGCAATTTGCAAAATAAGGCTTGTCGGATGCATTTCTTCATGTATTATCACCTTATTTTAATCACTTGTCAGAGATTAGCCTTTTTTGTTATGATCATGTTCATATGCATCATCCCTTTTTCTTGTATTGTAATGGCGGTATTTCATTTGGCAGGTATGTGTTGACATCGATGAAAAATCTGTCTGCCTGACTATCAGTTTGTATATTAGTGTTGTGTTGTTCCTATACTGTAATTGATTTATTCAATGGCTAACCATGATCTGATACTTGGACAAAGCCACAATTTAGCATTAGGGCAGAATCAGCCACTGGTGCTATGTCATAATCATAATATGGGCCTCACCCAGAACCATGATTTGGAATTAGGACAAACCCATGAGCATCATTTAGGCTTGGGACAGGCCCATGATCATGACCTAGGTTTAGGGCATTCTCATGATCATGAGTTGGATTTAGGACAGGGCCATGACCAAGAAGGGGATGTTGGTCACAGTTATGGGCACAATAATGAGTTGGCTACTGATCGAAAACCTGACAAGGGTGACCATGAGTTGGCTTTATCAGAGAATAACGAATTGGCTGTTTCAGAAAACCAAGAGCTTGATGATAATCTGGCATTGTCTGTGGATGACAGCCAGGAGATGGGAATTGATCCTGCCAGAGATTTGCTGCACTCCCAGATTGTAGTTGGTCTCCCTCCTTTCCTTCAGACGCGGAATTCAAATCCGAGTTATGAATTGGCAGTTGGGCAAGAGTTCCCAGATGTCAAAAGCTGCCGTAGGGCATTGAGGGATACAGCTATTGCCCTTCACTTTGAAATACAGACTGTAAAATCTGACAAGACTCGTTTCACTGCCAAATGTGCGACTGAAGGATGTCCCTGGCGTATACATGCAGCAAAGCTCCCTGGCGTTCCAACATTCACAATCAGAACCATCCATGAGACCCATACATGTGGAGGGATTGCTCATCTTGGCCATCAACAAGCCTCTGTGCAGTGGGTGGCTAACTCTGTGGAGCAGCGATTAAAGGAGAACCCTAACTGCAAGCCAAAGGAGATATTGGAAGAGATTCACCGGGTTCATGGAATCACCTTATCTTACAAGCAAGCCTGGCGAGGCAAGGAGCGTATAATGGCTGCTATGCGTGGATCTTTCGAGGAAGGGTATCGCTTACTCCCTCAATATTGTGAACAGGTTAACCGGACAAATCCCGGGAGTATTGCATCTGTTTATGGAAACCCGACAGATAACAGTTTCCAGCGTCTCTTCATATCATTTCAGGCCTCAATTTATGGTTTTCTGAATGCTTGTCGACCACTCCTTGGGTTAGATAGGACATTTTTGAAAAGTAAGTATCTTGGAACGTTGCTTCTTGCTACTGGTTTTGATGGTGATGGTGCTTTGTTTCCTCTGGCATTTGGTGTTGTTGATGAGGAGAACGATGACAACTGGATGTGGTTTCTCTCCGAACTTCATAACCTGCTTGAAATTAATACGGAAAACATGCCAAGGCTTACAATTTTGTCTGATAGACAGAAGGGCATTGTAGATGGTGTTGAAGCAAATTTTCCTACTGCTTTTCACGGATTTTGCATGCGTCACTTGAGTGAAAGTTTTCGAAAGGAGTTCAATAATACTATGCTTGTCAACCTTCTATGGGATGCTGCTCATGCCCTGACTGTAATTGAATTTGAAGCAAAGATTCTTGAGATTGAAGAGTTATCACAAGATGCTGCATATTGGATCCAACGAATCCCACCTCGTTTGTGGGCAACAGCTTATTTTGAAGGCACGCGATTTGGGCATCTAACAGCAAACATAGTTGAATCACTGAATTCTTGGATTTTAGAAGCTTCAGGGCTTCCAATAATTCAGATGATGGAATGCATTAGGAGACAGCTTATGACTTGGTTCAATGAACGGCGAGAGACAAGTATGCAGTGGACATCGATTCTTGTGCCTTCCGCTGAAAGGTGTGTCGTGGAGGCCCTTGAACGTGCACGTACATATCAAGTGCTTCGTGCTAACGAAGCTGAATTCGAAGTTATATCTCATGAAGGGACAAATATTGTGGACATTCGCAATCGCTGTTGCCTTTGTCGCGGCTGGCAGTTGTACGGTTTGCCCTGTGCACACGCTGTGGCAGCACTTCTTTCTTGCAGGCAGAATGTTCATCGATTTACTGAGAGTTGTTTCACTGTAGCAACATATAGGAAGACATATTCTCAAACCATTCATCCGATTCCAGATAAAAGTCTATGGAAAGAGTTGTCTGAAGGGGATCCTAATGCCAACAAAGCTGTTATAGTTTTCATCCATCCACCCAAATCGCTTAAGCCACCTGGTCGACCTCGGAAAAAACGAGTTCGAGCTGAAGATCGTGGCCGCCTGAAGCGGGTTGTGCATTGTAGCCGTTGCAATCAGACAGGCCATTTTAGAACAACATGTGCAGCACCAATTTAAGTTCTGATTTTCTACAAAGTTGATTTGCTGCTATACAACTTGGATATGTCCAAAAGGATTCTTGCTTTCTTTTTTTTTTTTTTACTTCTTAATGTAGTATTTATTAGGTATTATATTTGCAAGTAAATGCCTTGTTCTGTTTCTGTCATATATTTGAATTAGGCCCCAGAAAGGCAGAAACAGCTATCCACTTGCCCTATATGAATGTTCCCTTCAATAATATATAATATATAATTATTGAGGATTTATCTTATGATTTTAGCTCTTTATACTATTTTCTCTGCTTAATCCCATTTGCTTATTTGTATTTTCTCTGCTTATTGATAGCCCCAAACATATTATTTTCTGAGAAAAAAAAACATATTTCAAGTTCAGATCTATAAAATATTCATAAAAAAAATCTGATTCTGTCAAATACCATATTTCAAGTATTAAAGCTAAACCCAAAAATCTGATTCTGTCAAATATCATATTTCAAGATTTTAGATATTGAGATTTGATTTTTAAATTTATTGAATGTCATTTTTTAAAGGTGGCTTGAATAAATATCAAATTTTGTTATCTAAAATATATATAAGACTGACTAAACGAGTTGTTTGCATGACATGTCCTCTTAGGATATGGTTGGAATTTTTTTAATTGTTCAAGATGTTTATGATAAATCAACAATTGATTACCTTGATTGTTTGTATGACATGTGTCCTCTTTAGGATATGGTTGGAATTTTTTAAATTGTTCAAGATATTTTTGATAAATCATCAAAAAAATATTTTTGACAAATAAAAGAAACAAAATAAATATTTCAATTCAACAAAAAAATTTAGGGGTTTTCCAAATTTTTCACACATCGGCTCGCGGTCTGCATGCTCGATGCTCGACTGTTTTTTATTTTTATTTTTTAATTATTTTAATATTTTAGGGTTTTTGATCTTTTATAACATTTTAGAAAATAATAAATTGATAAAATACAAACCAAAATTTTATTTTGTTATGGTTCATTTATTATTTTTATATTTAAAAAATTAAATAGGCAAAATAAAAATACATAAAAATGGGTTAGTAGCTCATTAATCTAAAATATATATAAGACTGATTACATGGATTCTTTGTATGAAACGTGTCTTTTTTAGAACATTATTAGAAGTTTTTAAATTGTTCAAAATATTTATAATAAATCAACAAAAAAAAGTATTTTTGACAAATAAAAAAAAATAAAACAAATGTTTCAATTTAACAAGAAAAAAAATAGGGATTTCCTAGATTTCTCACATACCAACCCTCGATAGTTTTTTATTTATTTTTCAAAATTTTAATTATTTTAATATTTTGGGATTTTTAATCTTTTATAGTATTTTAAAAAATAATAAATTGATAAAATATAAACCAAAATTTTATTTTGTTATTGTTCATTTATTATTTTTATATTTAAAAAATTAAATAGGCAGAATAAAAATATAAAAAATGGGTTAGTAGCTCATTAACTTAACAAGAAAGGAAAATATTTCAATAATTTTTCAACATAAATAAAATTTTATGAAATTAAATTTATTAATAATAATAAAAGTAATTTATTTTGAGATTATATTTTAAATGATCATTTTATTTTACACTTACATTGTTATCGTTAAAAGAATTTTATAACATGAAAATTAATATATTTTTATATCATAAATAAAATATATATATATATATATACAATAAGATGTAAATATTTTTAGAAATAAATAACACTTACAAATTCATTTGTATTATATATTTTTTTATAAATAAATATTTTTCACATATTTAATTTTTATAATTAATAAATATAATTATATTGATATTAATATATAGAAAAAAATATAGAAAAATTATTTAAATAAATAATAACTTATTAATATAATTCAACTTAAATTTATTTATAATCATTAATTTAGTTTAAAAAATTTAAGTATTAAAAAAAATTCCCTAACGAAGCGGAGAAAAAAATTCTAATTCTAGTTATACTTTCAATTTGATTGATTTTTTACCAAAAAAAATACAGAAATGAAAATTTTATCCTTTTGCTTCCACTTAAACCCAAACCCAAACCCAAACCCAAACATGCATTGACACGTAAAATTAGAATAGAACCATGGCAATAATAAAGCGTATCATGACTCGAACCCTCGACATCGAAATCACAAAGTGAATGGAAGGAACGAGGGCTTTCTTGCTAACCATGCAACTTCCTTATTAGAGACTAGTATGAATTGCTATGAGTCTAAAAAACGTTGCAAAATCACATGAAATAGACTAATTCAACTTTGATTCACAAAATTAAATAAAAAGTTTATATGGACTTAGTTTTTTTTTTTTTTTTTGGCGTTCAATGTCCGTGTATTTGATTTTGACTTCCTCTTTATTCAAACTCCAAGTCTTCCCCCGCGGTTTTTTAACAGTCAAACAAAGCTTATATAAATCTATAAACCCCTAACTCAAAATTCTTCAAACCAAACTTATAATTTTCTTTTCATAATCCCAAACTATGGCTTCTTTTAAAGTTACCAAGTTTACTGTTACATTCATTTTCGCCATTGTTTTGTTACTTAGCTTTCAACATGTTTTGGCCACGAGGCCTTTGGATGATGAAGATCAAGTACCATCATTCAATGAAAATCTTATAGTTCAATCACTTCAAAGAGGTCCGGTGCCACCATCAGCCGGAAATCCATGTACGAATATACCCGGACGTAGCCGCGGCCGGTGCACGTTGACTGAAATGAACGCCGCCGTAGGTGGCGGAAGTGGCGGTGGCCGCGTTGCTTATCATGCACCACCGGCTTTTCCTGAGTTCGTTGTGAAATTTGCTGCAGCATCAGCTGGTAGTAATGAAACTGATCAGAAATGAGATTTTCAAACAGCTTGATTTGTATTTTAATGTATTATAACATACGATTCCACCCACAACCAACAGTAATTAGATAATTTTCTATAGTGGTAAACATTTTTTTATTTTTTTTTATTTTTGTTGCAGGTGCAACCATTCAAAGGCAGAAAAACTGTATTGGTTGTGAAAACCCATCAAAACTAATGCTAAACAATTCATTAATTGATATTTTAGTGTTATTCTAGTTTTTATTACCAATATATGGAACAATACAATTAGACTTATCCATAGGCCAAATTACTTGCTCGTTTTCGATAGATCGGGTTTAAATTGGATTAGATTTAAGATAAAAAATGTATAATTTGAATCGGTCTAGATTATTTTTTAATTTATAAAAATATTTTTATTTTAGTTTAATTATGAAAATATATTAATATTTTAATATATTTTAAAAGGTAAAACAAATCAGACCAAATTCGGGCTGGATCTGGACAAACAAATATTTTTACTATTCGGACTCGGTCCATAGACACCTTTAAATACAACACTTTTGTTATTTAACTGGATGAGTTCTATAAACATTTTAATTAGTTCCATTTTCCTTTACATCTCTAAAGATGAAAACATCACGAATTCAAATTATAATATATGATATAATATGCAAAAATATTTATCTAATACATTGTCGAATAAAATATTTAAACTCCTCCAATATAAAAAGAGTTATCACATAACTGATTAAAGTATATTTAAAAAATAATAATAAAAGCACAAAATAATCTTTTAATTCCATTTGGTTTAAACATACCAATGATGTATGAAATAATAATTTATACATGCAGATTATAGAATGAAAACTATTGTGAAAGAAAAACATTGTGCAAAAGGATAACTTTCAATGTTTTTTTTTATTATTATTTTCGTTAAATTTCCAACGGAACTAGTTTCATTGACCCAATCAAATCAACACCCACCTAATTTTGTCAATACTCAAAGTATCCTTTTACAGCAAATCATGTCTGAAGTTTTAAAACTCAAATTTGTTACTTGCATAATTCATGTCAAAGACTCAACAAGGGGAAATCTTGACAAATTTTCTTGAATGGTTTTTTTTTTTGGGGGGGTAAGAGTATGGTTCTTTAGTTGAGAAATCATCTCAATAATTAATTGAAGATGCAATTATTTCCACTATAAATCTCATTTTTCTTCCTTTTTTTTACTTACATAATAAATAGATCTGATAATTCATGTATTTGTTTGGTATTCATATTATTTTTATGTGTCATAATCGTATTTAATGTATTGTGTATTTATATAAATTTTAACACGTTAATAATTCGTGTTATATAAATTTTTAGCACGTTTGTGTATTCGTTTCTTGTTCGTATTATTTTTTTATATTATGTTGTGTTTTAATTATTTTTCTCATATGACGTAATTGTGCCATGTCTAAAATTATCAAGTCTAGACAAACAAGTAATTAGCTTATGATAAAATTGCTAAGTTATTTAAGTATCAAAATCGATCAAATTGAAAAATTAATTACTCTACATATTACTTTAGTGAAAATATTAAGGAGCATATTTCATGAATCTAAAGATGGTTGAAATTGAATTCAAAACTACTTTAATTAAGTGGAAATTTCAAATAATACTAACATTTATAAAATTAAAAGATATTTGTAAAGAAAACAAAAGGATGAAAAAACATTTATAAAATTATTATCACCCTATCTCCATGAAATCGTTTAAAGCTGCATGACCATTTTTCCTTAAGTTAAAGTAATATAAATATTCATGTTTGACATTTTCATTAGAAAATAATATTCAATGTCAATATTTATAATAAACATTATAATGTAGTTGATTATTTATGATTATTATTAAACCATTTCTACCATCAAATTTACATTCATGGCCAGCAAATTTTTGGGCCTTGCCCATTTGTATCTAATTAGATTTGCAGGCCACTGATTGCAAGTACATATTCATAAATTTTGCAAATACGTAATTTGGGTTTACATGGAACAATTGGATGGGGAAATTCAAAATGATCTAAAATCGAAGCTATTCAGAACCCAAAATTGAATCAAATTTTTTAAGATTTGAATTAATTCGATTCAAATCCAATTTGATCCACTCGACTGACACGTCTAAATGAAAAAGAATTTTTTACTTTTATAAGTCCAACATAATAATCTCTATGTTAGATTTAACTCAAGTGCAATAGTTTGGGATAGTCTATCTTGAACTAGAATATAAGATCATAAGATCAAATTATTAGGTTAATCATACAAGTTCAACTTGAATTCTGCATGTAGAACAAGAAGTTTATGTGTTATCACGAATTGATATGAATAGTTTGGCTCAATTAATAAATTCGAAGGGTTCGAAAAGTTTAAATTATTATTAAAAAATATTAAAAAATTATATTTATATGTTTTATAATTAAATGTAAATAATATTTTTTATTAAATAATAATGCGGATCGGATTGGATCGATTCAAATTTGAAAAAACCTATCTTAAGTCCAATCTTATTCGAATTGATCTTATCAAGTCGGACAAATAATTCAATTTGTAAATATATTTAATCAAGTAATAACTCAACTTGAGAATAAAACAGCAAACAAAAATAGAAAAGAAAAAAAAAGCAAAGACAAAAAAAAAAAAAAAAAAAAAAACAAATGTTGCCAACTTTGAAATATGAAGCAGTAGAAAATTAAGCATGTCTATAACCGACAAATTAGAGTTAGTTCAATCAATAAATAAGTTTGGACGTAATTTAAGTGATTTTGGATTCAAATTTTACCGATAATTTTTATGGATGTTAATCTCAAATGCATAATCTTCATAAAATAGAAACATATTTTTACCTCTATATATAAAAATTAAGCAATCTAAATCTATCTGAAATTGCTGGAGCCAACAATAAAATGAATGAAAAATAAGTGCGTGGGACTTGGAAGGGAAGCAGATATATGGAAAGAGCCAAGAGGGATAGGCAGGCAGGGAGAAGATTAGATAATCCGTGTATTTGTATTGCATTTATATATTTTTATATATTATAATCGTGTTTAATGTATTATATATTTATATAAATTTTGATACATTAATAATTCATGTTATATAAATTTTGATATATTTATATATTCGTGTTGTATTTATATTTTTTTATATTGTATTTTGTATTATAATTTAATTATTTTTTTATATTATATTTATATCGTGTAATTATATAACGTCTAAAATTGTATTCTACGCAAAGATAGCAAAAGCAATGAAAAAAGAGAGAAAAATGAATAAAAAAATTGGAATTTGGAGTACACAAATCAAAGAGACACCTTAACTGGTAACTACCCATCATGTTAGGGTAGCTGGGAGCATCACCTAATTTCCATTATTTTTGTTGACTTGATCCTCATATTTATTTATAATTAAAAAAAAATTTAGAATTAGATTTAATAATTTATGTATTTATATTATATTCATTGTATTTTTTACATTATAATAATATTTATAATGTATATATTTATATAATTTTTGATAATGTTAAAGTGGTGTAATCCTACATCTGTTAAATCCTGGATTGCCTGTGGTCTTATATTCAAGTTGGGTCTCTCCACCTCTTACCAATTGATTTTAGATTGGATGCTTAACATAGTATCAGAGCTAAGGTTTGTTATGATCTTTTGCATGTGTTCTCCTACTACGTGTTTCGTCATGTTTTCTGCTGCACGTTCCGCCACGTTAGATTTTCCTGCTGCGTGTTCCGCCACATCTTCCTGTACGTGTTGCGTGTTTCCCCACGTCTTTCTATTCATTCTGTGTGTTACGCCACGTCAGATTTTCTTGAAACATGTTATGTCACGTTTTCTGTACCTGCTGCGTGTTATGCCACGCCAGATTTTTCTGCAACGTGTTATGTCACGTTTTCCTGCAACGTGTTATGCCACTTTTTCTGTACCTGCTGTGTGTTACGCCACGAAAAGATTTTCCTGTAACGTGTTACGCCACGTCTTCCTGTTCCTGCTGCGTGTTACATCACGTCAGATTTTTGTGTCATGTGTTCCACCACATGTTCTCTTATTGGTTAACAAACTCAAGTTAGTATTTATAATACCACCTTGAGTTTGAGAGGGGATGTTAAAGTAATAAATGTAATTAGAGCAATTTTAGGGATTCTGATTTAATTCTGATTCAGATTACGATTCAGATTACGATTTCAATATTATTGTAATTATTACTGTGGTGATTCTTTCCTTAGATGGCGAGAACCCTCATGTATAAATAGGACACTTTTGTATAGACTTCTATACAATTCAATAATATCAGCAATGTAACCATTTGGATCTTTTTTCATGGATATAGGCCACCATGGTCGAACCACGTATTCCTTTGTGTTCTTGTAATCTTGCTTTCTCTCTTCTTCTTTTCTTCTATCATGGTATCAGACCTAGGTTCTGTTATGTGTTTCTGCCTTATGCCCCTTCTGAGTTTGTCACATAGTAGGCTCCTCGGTATCCTTCTATACGTGATATAGGCCTGTTAAAGTGGTGTAATCTCACTTCTGTTAAATCCTGGATTATCTGTGGTCTTATATTAAGTTGGGTCTCTCCACCTATCACCAATTGGTTTTAAATTGGATGCTTAACAGATACGTTAATAATTTATGTTATATAAATTTTGACATATTTATATATTTGTATTATTTTTTTATACCGTATCTTATTTTATTTTATATCAAAATTTAATTTTTTTTATTTTATATTTATTTCATCGCATCGTAAATCTATATGAAATCTCTCAGAAGACCCCTCCCAAAAAAGCTGAAGACGTCCATCCCAGAAACAAAGGTGAGTTATAATTTTTAAAATTATATATAGGGATAGCAATAGATAGTATAGATTCAAATATTTACAGATTTGGATATTACGGATTCAGATAAAATTCGGATATTATAATTATTATTCACAGCGGATTCGGATTCGGAGCGTATGAGGATATAAAACCTCAGATATTTATTATCCGAATCCGCATTACTTATGCGGATAATAGATTTGGATATCCGAATCCTCTATCCTAATCCGCTTACTTTTACGGATTCGGATTCGGATATCCTAATCCATTATCTGTTTATTTGAATTTAAAATTAATTTTTGTTTGATTTTATATTTTTATTTAATTTTTTTACTTATTGAATTCGAATATTTAGCAGATTCGAATATTCGATGGATATGTTATTTAATTTGGATTCGGATAATAATATTTAGATTTAATACGGATAATAAACGAATTTAAATTTTTAAATAGATTTACGAATTCAAATTCAAATATTAAAAAAAAAAAATATTCGATCCGTTATCATTTCTAATTAGATATATCGAGCCATGGCTCAATGATTTGGTGAACCACATGGACAAGTTCACAGGGGTAACAGGTTTGAAAACTGAACTGCTATGGTCACCCCACCACAGAAAATTCTACAGTACAAGGAAGGGTGGTTTGATGATAAGATTGGGGGTCACTTTGACCTTATAATAAATAATGGACATAAAAGGTCCGATTTAGGCCAGTTGGAAATCGACTGGACAACACTAGCAGAAGGCATGTGAAAAATCTAACATCCGATATTATTTGATTCATTTTTTTTTTATCAATTTAGATATTATATTTATTATTTGTAATAAATTTGAATATCAATTATTAGATATCATTATTCAAATTTGTTTTGATTTTGATGCAGATACTGTCAGATATCTAAATTTATTATTCAAATTCGGTTTATTTATACGGATAACGAATTTAGATCTCCAAATTCGATATCCGTTTACATATTTAATTCTTGTTTAATTATATATATATTTTAAAAAATTGATTTAATAAATTTGGATATTTAACGAATTCAGATATCCGATTGATATTATTATCTTAATTGAATGCGGATTCGAGTAATAAACGGATAATAAATGTATTCGGATATCAAATATATTAAGCGGATTCAGATATTTTAAAATTTATATATATCCGATCCGCAACTATCCTTATTCGAGTCCCACTTCCACTATTCTGATTTCAAATTATAATAATAAAATAAAATTAATCAGCCAATTAGGATTTTCCTACTTGGTAGTTTCGTTTGTCTCCATAGTAAGATAATTTATGGACGATTTTTTATTCAAAATATAAATCTTTCGTGAAGATGTTATGTGTATAGTATAGGGATTGAATCAATAAATCTTCCAAAATTTTAAAAAAAAAAAAAAAAAATTTGATAAGCATGCCACAAAGTTAAACAATTGTTCAACACTGTTCGATTCTTAATTTGAATAAAAAAAGTTTAATGAGTGTATAATTAATGATTTTGCAAAGGGTTGAAAAAATATAAAAATGTCATTGTTTTAGAAATTAAAAGTTCCTTCTTAAAAGTTAGAATGTATGTTATTTGGAGTTTTTATTTTGGAAAATGCTGAATGACCCGTCCCTGTCATCCCGCCTATTTAACATGGTAAAGGGATAAACAATATAAAAGTATGTATTTTATAAAAATTAAAATAAAACAATTTTTTGATGAAATGAAACATCAGACTAAAATAAAATAAAATAAATTATAATATATAAACGTTATTTTTCAACAACAAAAAAATTCAGACGAGACAAAAATACGAGTCAAATGGGACGGGTCGTGCAGCATTACTTTTTTATTATTATTTTTTAAAGTATTCGATTATTCGTGTTCAACATATATTTGGATATGGATATAAAAGTATGATCCTCTAAATATATAAAAAAAAAATTTAAAATTAAATATATATGTAACAGACACATACTCATATCTAATACTCATCCACGAACCAGAGTAACATAAGAATGAATTCAATTTCTAAATTTAAATTCTATCATAGATTTTTTCCCTATCACTTTAGCTTTCAAGTTCTTCTAGACTTTGTGGTTTTTTTTTTTTTCATCCAAATGGAAAATCTATTATTACTAATTTGCTTTAACATGGAGACCCTGCAAAAATAATATTAATAATGGAGTAGTAACCAATGTGGTCGGTATCGGTCGGTATGTATCGTTTTTAAGGTAAACCAAAATAGTACCAGTCTCGTACAATTTTGATTTTTGTATCGGCCTGTACCAGTCGTACCGGCCTGTACCGATCAATACCGATACGTATCGGCCAGTACAAGATCTTAAATTTTTGGTTCAAGGGATGAGAGTTGCTGCCAAGAGATAATTGGGACTTTGACTCAAGGGATGATTTGTTGAGTATGTTGAATCCAAATCCCATATTGAATAGGAGTCCAAGTCCCACATTGAGTAGGAGTGCTCATCCTACATAAAGTAACTTGGTTAAGTCAAAAGAAGTCCTAATCTCACATTGAGTAGTATTGATGAGCCAAAAAGAGTGCTCACCTATAAATAGGAATCTTGGCGTTTGGGGAAAAACCACCACTCGTGAGAGAGAGTCTATATACTTGAGAGAAGATGTATTGAGATTCTTTGGTTGGTGAGTCATAATATTGGGAGGATGGTTTGTAGCTTTATCCGTGTAAAAGTTACAATATTTGTAAGAAGGTTTGTAGCTTTATCCGTGCAAAAGTTACAAATTGGAATATTTTCTAGTGAAGTATGTTATCCTTCTGAGATCGTGAGTGCTTGTTGTGGGTTGCTATGCTATTCCCAACACGGTACATGCCAATACCAGAATAAAAACGGTACGCTTACCGGTACGGTACATGTCAATATCATGTAACATGTTCATTTAATTAAATTTTGTATTTAATAATTATTAATTTACTTTATTAAAATAAATTACAATTAATGTGCGTTCTTAAAATATTTGCAGAAAAATTAAGGCTAAAATGCTAAAAAAGTTATTGAATTATGTCGCTTTTCTTAAATAAATCTTTATACTTTTATTATATCCAAATAATTTATCATTTTTTTATTTTTATCTAAATAAATCCTTATTTCAAATAAAAATTTAATTTATATTAAGGGTTTATTAGGTATAAATTAAAGATTATAAATTAAAAGTTAAGAGCTTATTAGAACACAAATTAAAGATTAAAAACTTATTTGGATGTAATAAAGTACAAAGACTTATCTAAATTAAATGATAAAATTTAAAATTTTATTATTATTTTAGTCAAAAATTAAGCTCATAAAATCTAAAAATACCCTAATCTCATTATAGAAAAAAACTTACATATAATAAAGCCGGTAATGTTATTATTTATGTATAAAATAATGTACTCTAATATATTGGTAAATGCACGCGCAGGGAAATGGAAAAGAGGCGAGTGGTGGTGTAGAGAAGTGAGAAACATGGAATCTCTTACAACTTCCAAACGTCACAGAAAATATATTGGTAATAAATAAAAAAAGGAAAAGAGTTTGGGTTTTGAACTTAGGAGTTTGAACCAAAGTGGTCTAAAAGACCAACAGACAGAGTCATGTCGAAATGTAATAATAATGTAATAAAAACATCTCTCTTTTTTTCTTTTTCCTTTGTTACTCCAAATTTACTGCCTGCTGCAAGTGCAAGGACCTTCTCTCTCAACTCTCCGTATCATCCATCACGTGACCCTCTCTCTCTCTCTCAATTCTCTCTTACAGACAGAGAAAGAGAAAGGTAGCAAGCAACTACAAAAACCCAAAAAGGCAAATCCTTTTTTAGAGAAAGAGAGCTTTCAAAGAGCTGAGTGGGAGAAGCTCATCCTTCAACTTCATTAGTTGTATCTATCTCTTCTGAGTTCTGTCTTTGTTTTCTCTCCTTGTGTCATTGTAACAAAGGGAAGAACAAAAAAAACTGAGAAAAAAAGCAAAAGGGTATCTCTATTTGTCTCTCTTTTTCTTTGCATTTTTTGCTGTGATTCTACTCTTTCAGCTCAGTGTGTTTTGGAGTGAGATAGTTTTTTTTTTTTGGCATAGAAAAAGAGAAAGAGAGAGACAAATTTATTGAGAGAGAGTGTTTGTGGATATAATAATAATAATAATCATATAAAGAAAGAAAATGCAGCAGCAGCTGATGCAGATGCAGCCCATGGTTGCAGCTTATTATCCTAACAATGTCACTACTGATCATATTCAACAGGTCCTCCATTCCCTTACCCTTCCCCTTTCTCTTTCTCTTATCTGTTTATGATCAGTATGTATGTCGTAGAGTATTTTTATTTTCTTAATAGTCATTCTTTCTGCTTTTTTTCTTCTTTGATTAGTGAAAGATTAAAGAAAGCTGTAATCTTCTTTTTTTTGCTTGTAAAAGCTACTATTATCTTTCTCCTTTTGTTTTATGACTGTTGGTAAGGTTTTAAAATTATATATATATTAGTTTCTCATGCTGCTAAGGAGAAGTTTTTAATGGCAAGTAGGTTATTATGTATAGTTTTGATGTGTTTTTTTTTTTTTGTTGAAATTTACAGGCCTCTGGTAGATGGGTTTGGGTATTTGTCATTTTGAGATTTACTAATTATCTTTAATGGGTTTGGTTTTGGGACTTGTCTTCAATTTCCAGTTATTAGGGTTCAAATATGTCTTAAAAGACAGTGGTTCCTGATCAGCAATTTAGCAGCATGTGGTGTTTCATCCTTTAGTTTACTTGTTAATCTGTTTATTGTTTTTGCTGGTATTATTTATTGTTTATTGATTAACTTCATCATTTTTTATTCCCTTTTGCCCTTTCTCTTTTTGTTCTTTCCTGAGTTTTGATTGGATAGCATTATTGGTGTGCCTATCATTTTCTGGTATAGCTATCTCCCATGGAAGAGTAGGTTTTTTCTCCTACGTTACTCGGACTCGGGTGTGCGTGTCGGATACGGGTATGTGTCCGACACTCACACCTAAGTCCGAGGAACATAGTCGGTGGCCTTTTCTATATGTTTTCATGTTGTCCTAATGTGTTTCCTTGATATGCTACACCCTTTATCACCTAAATCTGTTTTCCTGAAATTAACATGGCATCCTACTAGTAGTTTGGATGAAGTATGTGAGAGGGAATCTTATTAATGTACACAAATATGTTCTTATTTAAGTTGTGACATTTGAAATCTGGCTTTTGGATTAAGGTAAATTCTATGATACTTAGATTTGGTTACCCTTTTGAGAAAATCCTTGGTTCCTTTGTTTGTTTTTGTTGGATTCCTGGTTACTGTTACTGATGACTATATTGCTCCAACTCTTCATTTTTCTTGAAGTATTCGTGTCCGACGCATATTCGGATATGGGTATGGGGATATGATCCTCCAAGGAGCCTCGAAATACATGGAAATCTTAGAGAGAAAAAATGAACATACCCGTGTCGGACACATACCTGTGTCCGACACTCACACCCGAATCCGATTAACATAGACTGATGATCTTAGTACTCTCCCCCTTCGCCTAATTGTCATGCTGGTGATGCTGTTTGAATTACTAAGATTGGTTATGAATCAAAATGGTGGTTGGCTTGATTGATGTCAGAAGGAACTTCCACTAGAATTCTAAAAAGGCATTTACCACGTCTTCTTTCCGATTTATTGTTACATCTTTCTTAATTTGTTCAATGCCTTCATTTTGGTGCATGCAGTATCTCGATGAGAACAAGTCATTGATCTTAAAGATTGTTGAGAACCAGAATTCCGGGAAATTGGGTGAATGTGCTGAGTAAGTGCTAATTTTCAGTCTCTAATCTATCAAATTTGGCTTTTCGGTACTCTTTGTTCCCTTGGCTTGCAACATCTGATGCTCAATGGCTTGTTATAATTTATAACTGCATCACTAAGTTGTTTCCGAATTTCTACTCTTCTAGCAAGAGGTTTGGCGAATAAGTGTTATTTGATAAATAGGAAGTCTTACTGAAATATCTATTAATTTCAACCTGAATGTTTATAGCTATATTACTTGGATTCAGGTGTGAGTGTCGGACATGGATAATTCGATTTATTTTAAGTTTTTTTATGTATTTGGAGGGTCTTTGGGGATCATATCTCCTTACCTATGTCTAGATATGCATCGGACACTAGTGTCAAATATGAATATTTTAAAAAAAATTAAAGAGTCGGAGCAACATAGGTTTACAGAGAGATTCAAGTTTTTTTTGTCCTCCTACAGTGCGTCAAACTGTCATTTACTAGGAAAATAGTCATAAAGTCTTCATTTTTGTCTCATGCTTACAACTGAATTACTATTCTGCTTTAATTGCTGTATATTGGGAGTTATGGCCATTATTTCTGCTTTCCGGATATGAGTTTAGTTAGTTTGTGAATTAGTTTGTTCTATTTGTTTTGGTGTCTAGTCTCTCTTTATGGTTATAAAGTTAATTTGTTACTCCATTTTGGGGGTTTGTCAAGCCCATCATGTTAACTTCCATTAGTTTTTAGCTATGTTAGTCGTAGTCGGAGGTGAGTGTCGGATACGGATATGTGTCCGACACAGGTATGTTTAATTTTTTTAAAAGTTTTTTCATATATTTGAAGGATCATATCTGTATATCCATATCCGAATATGTGTTGGACATAGATGTCGGACGCGAGTATTTTAGGAAAAATGAATAGTAAGAGTAACATAGGTTTTCAGATTTTATTTTTATATTTGGCTGATAAAGAAAAGGTTGTTAAAGTCTGGAAACTTAGGACCAGGCAGTGGATGGATGTGGCTTTGGACAATGAGATTTTTTGAAAATTCTGTTTCTTGCTAAGTTTAGCAGTGCCGAGTGAGTGTCTCGGATCTCGAAGTTCCCAAATTGCTAGATAAGATTCATTTAAATGGATCAGGCTGGCAATAATGCAAATATCAACTGTGTCTAAGGAAAGCTTCTTGTTTATGCTAATTTCTTTCCATTCTTGCATCTTTATATTAGAACTAAAATTATTTATGAAGTAACTGCGGCCTATGTTGTTCCAATTCTTCATTTTTTTTTTTGAAATATCTGTGTCTGACGTATATCTGGACATAGGTATGAGGATATGATCTTTCAAATACCCTCCAAATATATGAAAATCTTGGAAAAAAATTGAATATACTCATGTCGGACGCATATCCGTGTCCGACATTCACACCCGAATCCGAGTAATATAGACTGGGGCTACATTGACACCGGATGAATTGAGCAATTATGGTTTTGAATCCACCAGAATTTGCATAATAACTTGTGCATATTAAGATTCTGCATGACCTTTCAACTCAACTCTTCTATTTGGTGCAATGCAGATAATCGTTAAGAATCAGTGCATATCTAATATAAGCCAACCATAAATTACTTGTAAAGATATTTGGTGGTTGTGGTCTTAGAAAGGTCACTAACTAGCTCCGATTGTTGCAGGAACCAAGCAAGGCTGCAGCGAAATCTCATGTACTTGGCTGCAATTGCAGATTCTCAACCCCAACCACCCGCCGTGCATGCCCAGGTACAAATGCCATTTCTAGATCCCTCCTACTTATGTTACTCGGACTCGGATGTGAGTGTCGGACACGGGTATATTCAATTTTTTCCAAGATTTTCATGTATTTGGAGAGTCCTTGGAGGATCATATCCCCATACCCATGTCCAGATATGCGTAGGACACGAGTGTCGGACACGGGTACTTCAAGAAAAATGAAGAGTCGGAGCAACATAGCCTCCTATAGCTTTCTTCGTTTTATTGGATTCAAGAGACCATTGCTTAGGTGGCTGGAAACTGTAAATTAGTTGATACCAAGGCCATTCAGGCTCGACTGTTTTTCCGATCAGATGTACGAAAACCAAAATTTTGAGGGGTTGCTGAGGGGTGGGGAAGCAAAGAGAGAGAGAGGTGGTTCTTATTAGAGGTGTAAACAAGATATCTGTGCTCGATCGCAACCTATTCGGGTTCGGTTCGAAAAAAAACTCGGATTCAGCTCGGTCATTGTCGAGTCGAGCTCGAGCGAGCTGAATTCGAGTATCCTAATGTTTGATTCGAGTAGCTCGCGAGCCTAATCAAATTTTTTATTTATATATATATATATATTTAATTAGTATTGAAAAATCTCAATTCGAACTCGAACTCGAGCACAGATAATTGAGTTTGAAGTCGAGCATGAGAATCGAGTTCATTTTTTATTAGATAAACGAGCCTAATCGAGCGAGTTCGAGTAGTTCGATTTTTATCTCGAATTGAGCTTGAGCTTTAAAAATGAAACTCGATCAAGCTCAAATCGAGTTTCGAATCTCGAATTTCGAGTCGAGCTCAAACTCGAGCTTCTTACATCTTGAGCTTGGCTCGGCTCAATTACACTTCTAATTCCTACTTCACCATGATTAATTGTGATCTGGGTTAACTAAGCCAAGCTCCACTACTTCAGTTATGCTGTTAGAAAGTCTTCCTTTAAAACATCATGCGTTCCCGAAGGGGCTCAACATCAAAACAGAGATAAGCAAGCATTTCTAAGTTCTTCAAGATTTTTTATTTGTATTTTTGTTGGCTTCTTTATTATTTCTTGCAATATTTATCCCAGTCTAGTTGAATCTTGAAGGACCTTATATCTCTTCTGCTATAGAAGGGATTGCTTTTCCAATTTCCACCACTTTAATACATTTTAGCTATGTTGCTCTGACTTTTTATTTTTCTTGAAGTACCCGTGTCCAACGCATATCCGGACATGGATATGGGAATATGATCCTTCAAGGACCTTCCAAATATATGAAAATCTAAGAAAAAATTGAACGGCAAGCATATATCCGTGTCCGATACTTACACCCGTGTCCGAGTAACATTGCATTTTAGGGCTTTGGTTTCCCCAAAATCAAGTAATGCCTTTTAACTTCTATCTGCTAGATATTATAATGTAAACTTGCTAGGAAAATTCATGATTTTGAACATCTTTTACATTAAAATTTAATCGGAACTCTTTCAAGTAGTAGTTTTCTTGATTGTCTTTATCAATTGCTTGTAGTTTCCTTCGAGCGGTATTATGCAACCAGGAGCTGGACATTACATGCAGCACCAACAAGCTCAACAGATGACTCCGCAATCACTTATGGCCGCTCGGTCCTCCATGTTGTATGCTCAACAACCATTTTCAGTGCTGCAACAACAACAAGAAGCTTTGCACAGTCAGCTTGGCCTGAGCTCCGGTGGAAGCACGGGCCTTAACATGCTGCAAAGTGAAGCTAGCAATGCAGGTGGCAGTGGAGCACTTGGTACCGGAGGGTTTCCTGATTTCGGGCGTGGCTCTTCCGGAGAAGGCGTGCATGGTGGCAGGGCAATGGCAGGTGGAAGCAAGCAAGATATTCGGAGTGTTGGGTCAGCTGAAGGTCGCAGAGGGAGCTCTGAAGGTCAAGGTGGTGATGGGGGTGAAACCCTTTACTTAAAAGCAGCTGATGATGGGAATTGAGAGGTAAGAATCTATGTTACTCGGATTCGGGTGTGAGTGTCGGACATGGGTATGTTCAATTTTTTCCAAGATTTTCATGTATTTGGAGGGTTTTTGGAGGATCATATCCTCATATCCATGTTCAGATATGCGTCGGACACGAATGTTGGACACGAGTACTTCAAAAAAATAAAGAGTCGAAAGAATCTAGTTTAGAACAGTGGTCCTAAGGGTCTGTTTTACCATCCGGGTTTAGGAGAGTTAGTTAGAAGATCAATTTAGGGAGAAAAAAAAAAAAAAAAAAGACGAAAACCGGAGAAATTTTTTTGCTTAAGGAACTTGTTCCTGATGCAAAAAACAATGTTGGGACTTAGCCTTAGACCTTTTGGCTTTGTGTTTTCTAGCTTGGAACAGTGCATCTTATGGTAAGTTAACATGTAAATTTGAAGGGTTTCATGGTTCTACTTGCCTTATTTTGTGGTTTACATTAATGTGGTATGGTTCAGTTTTTTATTATGACTGTTTGGACCATGTTTCAGTAGATGAATTTTGATGGTCATTTACATAGATTTGGAAAAGAAAAATGTCAACTGCTTGCTTTCACTTTTGCAGCCAACTGTAATGATATTTTTACTTGCATTTGCATTGAGGTATGCAGATTGAGGTTGTTAGCATCATAATAGTAATTTGGCTTTGTTTTCATCTCTTTTTGGTAGCCAAAGTCTGGGAATTGGGAGAAAGTTTGCTGATATTGGGATTCGAATCCAGATTTATTGGATGTCAAATCTAAAAGTGACATGAATCAATTGGATTAAGTTTCGGGTTCATTTTGTTTTCATCTGTATTCAAGGGCGGATCTAAGGGGAGACACACAGGGGCCTTGGCCTCCCCTTACCTCCTCCAAATTCTCTAGATTTTTAATAATTGTCTAATTCAAAAAATGATAAAAATTTATTTTGGTCTTTTTAAAAATTTATAATTTGATCATTTTTTTTCTCGATCTCTCAACATAAAATTCTTGGATTCGTCTTTGTCTGTATTAGTGAGAATTTCGTATTTACAATCAACTTGATGTTAATATATATATATATATATATATATATTCTCTATAACACTATCTTCATGCATAAATTCTAGTTATAGCAACAATTTATGATAAAAAATATTGTTTATTTAGCTGACCAATGAGTATGACCATGCATTAGTTTTTGCTTAAACTAAATGTATCTATAAGTGTGTTAAAAATCCTGAAAACAAAGCCCTTGAGATATAACATTGGATGGACAAACCTGAAATTTGCTCATATAAGGACAAACCTAAAAAATGAAGTATGTTTAAAAAACAGGTCGGATTTTGGACGTGACATTTTTTTCTTAGACCTAACCTGTTTTGTTTTATTATTATTGATATAGATTTTAGGAGTATCGATCTTTTTTACATAGTGGTCGATTTTTTTATGTATAAATTTGGGCGAATCTATTCGAGTTTGGATAGTGATTTTACATTACAGGATCGGATTTGAACAAAAATTTTTGTAGATATTTCGAATCAGGTCAAACATGTGCAGAAAAAATATTTGTTAATATAAGATCTAGGCCTTCTCCATTAGAGTGAAGCTTTCTTTTTTAGTTTGTGACAGGGAATTTGAAGTTTTTTTGGACCATCACTCGAATTCATTCATGAACATCAACATGAGATAGCTATTTTATACTGATATAAAACTGAAAATCATAATCATACAAAAATGGAAGGAGTTTGAAACCAGGGTTATCGGTGCCTACCGTACCGATCGGTACATACTGTTTTTAAGGTAAATCGAAACGGTATCAGTCTCGTATCGTTTTGGTTTTTGTACCGGTCCATACCGATTAGTACTGGTACGTATCGGTTGGTACAAGATTTTAATTTTTTTTTATTTTGATTTTTTAAAAATTCACTTATTTGATTTTTTAAACCAATTTTAATATTTTTTATATCAAGATTATTTGTATTTTTTCATAATTACATTTAAAAACAAAATATGTTCATTAAATTATGCTATTGAACATTATTAATAATAATTTACTATATATTTTTTTAACATTTATTTTACCTATTTGATGTTTAAAAATTTTAGATAGTAAATATTTGAAATTTATATATATATATATATATATATATATATGCATGTAATGGATGTATATTTGCATTTGCATATGTATATAATATATATTTTATTAAGAAACTTGAAAATAAGCTATATATATAGATATATGAAAAAATATTTGAAAAATATCGGTAAGTTCGAAAAGGTACGCTGAAACACACCGATATCAATATTATCAGTACCAGAACAAAAACGATACGTCTACTGATACGGTACTAACTACCTTGATTGAAACCCAAACAAATTCTCTGAAACACCTCTCCAAAGAAAGCCTTCATCAAACTCTAATGAAGATATGTCATCCGAAAATAATGTATCCAACAAATTTTTATCATCGATCTTTGCAGCTGATGAATCGATTTGAAAAGGAAAATGATCTTGATTTGCTTCCTTAGCAGTGATTGTTGAAGGAACATTGCTAGGCTCTCTTATATCAGAATTTTGGCCTGTAAGTTCTTGAACAATTGTACGAAACTCTGCAGCATTGCTAGCTTTAACCATCATTGGACTCGAAATATATCTGATTTTGATGGGATTTTTGTTAATTTTTGTGGGATTTTTGCTCTTTTTTTGACAATGAAAATTCCTAAGCTTCCCCATGTTTTTGCATGAAAAAGAGGAGATTGCTGGTTTGGTTTGGTTTTTTTTTTTGGTTACTTCTAAATGCTTCCTTTTTATAGGCTGTTAAGGACTAATTAGGAAGTGACAAAATTGACAAAAAACAAAAACATGACAATAGAAAATTGGTTCAAAGACTCCGAAAAAGACTGTTTGGTAGTAGGGAAAATATTTTTGTTTTTCCAAATTGTCTGCTCAATTAGTCTAGCAAACTCTAGTGAGCCAGAAAGCTTTCCTGGCTATGAAAAGAAGGTTTACAACAACAAAAACTTAAAAGAAACAAATTAATAGACCTTTCAAGCACAATACGATTACAATATATGAATATGATACAAAAAAATAAAATAAAATATAATATAACAAAAAAAAATACGAATCTCGGCACGGATATACAAATGTGTCAAAATTTATATAACACTAATTATTAACATTTTAAATTTTATATAAATATATAGTACCTTAAACATAAATATAATATAAAAAATAATACAAATACAGCCATGTCTACAAATTAAGCAATTCGTTTGTTTGACTAGAAGTAAAAGATATCGTGCTTAATTTGTATTTTATACGTTTGTTTCATGTTCAAACTTCAAACAAAGAAAATAAAAGTAGTTTTTTATTTGTACTACTACTAGTTATTTTTGTCATTGTTGACCAAATATTGTATATTCAAATCTTAATTGCTACGTAAATGGATATATAGTAATTATTTATTCGGTTCATATCCTTCAATTATACTATAATAATAATAAAAATAATTCCCTTCTCTCTTTTCTTTTTTATTTTAATAGTTTAGAGTAGTGAAGGTAGCTACTGGTAATTATTTAATCAATTATAATTTTTATTTTTGATGGAAATCAAATATTAGTAATCAATTATTCCCAAACGTTACTTTTAAGAATTAAGAGATTTGAGTTATTGAAATCAATTGTCGTAAAATTTTTTAATTATTTTTTGATACATATAATAGATACAAAGAAAGTTGCGATTGGATATTTCTTCTTGTAAATTATTTGAGTTCAGTTAGAAAAAACTCAAATTATTGTCGAATCGAAATCGAATAATTCGAGTTATTGAACGAATCGAATTTGAGTATCCTAATGTCCGGTTCAAGTGACTTGCGAGCCTAATGAATATTTTTTATTTTTAATATATATTTTTATTATTTTAATTAGTAATAAAAAAACTCAATTCGAGATTATTTCAAGCACAAATAATCAAATTTGAAATCAAGTATGAAAATCGAGTTCATTTTTACTAAATAAATGGACTTAATCGAGCGAATTTTAGTAGTTCGATTTTTATTTCAAATCAAGTTCGAATTTAAAAAATAAAACTCAATCGAACTCTATTCAAATTTCAAACCATAAATTTTGAATCAAACTCAACTTTGTTATTTTTTGAAATCGACTCGATTACACTTTAATCGTAAATTGGAGCTGAATCAAGTCAAAGTTATTAACACTTTCATAAGTCTTTATTGCACAAGGAAAATGAAAAAAAGTGCATTTTGGTATCTTTATTATCAAGTCATCAAGGCCTCTAATTCCAGTCAAAGAACAACAATTTATTTTTTCTTTCAAATGTCATTTTAAAGTGGTTAAATGGTAGCATTTGATCTCATTCACAAATTAGCTAGAGTCAATGTCAATGATTTTCTCGTTAGACTGATATAATTTATTTAAATATCAATTAAGTCAAGGTCTATCCATGCAATCTGATAATTTATATGTGCATGTCATATTTCATATTTTTTATATCAGTTATGTAAATAAAAGTATAAATAAATTATTAAATTTATTAAAATCTTAAATACGAATATGATACGTGTATTAAATATATTATATTTATTAAATTTCTCATGTTTGTATCGTATTTTCGTACCATATTTATAAATTTATAATCTCATCAGTCATTTTCAAAATCACTATCCATTCTAGAAATTAAGGACTCAAGCTTAAGAACACGTTGCATAAATTGCACTCTAATTTTTCCACACAAAAGATTGACTAAATTAGCTCGTTGAAGCTTCCTGGAATCTAACTTGAGCTTGAAAAGTAATGCAAAAAGAAGAAACAAGGTGAAGAAAAATCATGTGGGTTTTATGATCTAAGTATTCTTCACTCCAATGAGCAACTAATAACATTTTTTTCTGACACAATAATCCCTCTGTTGATTTTGTTGAGAGAGAAAGAGTATTATCTCAAGAGTTTGCTGAGCTACAGTTAGCTGAGGAGAGTTACTTGAAGCAAAAGTCCAGAGTGCAGTGGATCCAAGAAGGGGATCAAAACACCAGTTTTTTCCACAAAATGGTTATTGCCAAGCAATCTAGGAATACAATCAAACTGCTATATGATGAGGAGGGCAATAGACTTGAATCCTTCTCACAGATAGCTAGCAAATCAGTTTCATACTTCAGTAGCCTCCTAGGATCAGTTGACCTTAGTGTCACAGGATGTACCAAATAGTTCCTTGAGGAGCTTCTGCAGATTTCCCTCTCTGTAGATGAGCAGTAGAGCCTCACTCATGATGTAACATTTGAGGAAGTCCAACATGCCATGTTTGCCATCAAGGGGGGTAAGGCCCCTGGGCCTCATGGCTACACATCTCAGTTTTTCAAATCTGCCTGGACCATAGTGGGAGGGGATTTGATTGCAGCAATGCTTCACTTCTTTCGAACTAATGAACTTCATCCAGCTTTCAACTCTACCATCATAGCCCTTGTACCTAAATGCCAAAACTCTGGTAATATGAAGGACTATCGACCAATATCTTGCTGCTCAGTTGTCTACATGTGCATCACCTCAATCTTGGCTAGCAGACTTAAGAAGTGCCTACCCTCTCTCATCTACCCTAACCAAAGTGCCTTTATAAAAGGCAGGAGCATCACTGATAATATATTAATGGCACAGGAGCTTGTTAGAGGATATAGCAGAACCTCTCTTTCCCTAAGGTGTGCCATTAAGGTAGACCTCCAAAAGGCCTTTGATTCCCTAGACTGGAAGTTTATCACTATTGTTCTTGATGTACTGGGATTTCCTTATATCTACATAAAATGGATTAGTTGCTGCCTCACCACTCCCAGATTCTCCTTATCAATCAATGGAAGACTTGTTGGATATTTTCAGGGGGCAAGGGGTGTCAGGCAATGGGAACCCCATTTCCCCTTACTTGTTTGTCATCTCCATGAATGTCCTCTCCAAACTTCTAGACACTGCTGCCAAATTTGGAGTCTTTGTATTTCATCCAAGCTGCAAAAAGCTTGGCCTCACTCATCTGAGTTTTGCAGATGATCTACTCATCTTCACAAAAGGAAACATTGACTCTATTATTGGAGTTCAAAATGTCCTGCAAACTTTCTACTCAATGTCTGAATTGCAGTTGAATTGTGCTAAAAGTGAGTTGTCTTCTTTAGGTATTAGTCCTGAAAATTTGCAGTTGATCCATCAATCTTTTGGATTCAAATTAGGCTCCCTACCTGTAAGGTACTTGGGGGTTCCCTTGCTTACAAGGAAGTTAACAGAGAGAGATTGTGGCCCTCTGTTTGAGAAAGTGACAACTAGGATTGAGAGTTGGACAACCAAATTCCTTTCTTATGCAGGTAGACTGCAACTCATTAAATCTATCTTGTTCAACATTCAAAACTATTGGTGCAGGCAGGCTCAACCAGCTTTGCTCTCGAGTTTTATGGAATGGTAAAGACACCCTAATGAAGGGGGCAAAAGTGAGCTAGCAGGAAATCTGCTATCCAAAGTCTGAAGGAGGCCTTGGTCTCAAAAACCTCTCCACCTGGAACCAAGCGTGTGTTTTGTAGCATATCTGGTCTCTGTTCTTCAAGGCAGGCTCTCTGTGGATAGCTTAGATTCAAGCTTATGTACTTAAGGGACGGTCATTCTGGCAAATTGCAGAAGCTCAAAGAAACAGCTGGAGCTAGAAAAAGTTGCTGAAATTGAGGTAGATTGCAAGCCAGCTCATGGGACACCAGAATGGGAGACTAATATGGAAATTCCCTGGACCATCTTATTCCACTGCAAAGGTCTGGAGTGAAATTAGGCAGAAGAAGCAGAAAGTTGGTTAGGATAGGTTACTCTGGTTTTCTCACCATATACCAAAGCACTCATTGATCTCTTGGATAACAGTCCTAAATAGACTTCCTACCAAGAATAGGCTCCTTCATTGGGGGATCGCAGTCGATACAACTTGTATTCTCTGTCACCATGAGCAAGAATCTGGAGACCATTTATTCTTTGGTTGCAATTTCTCAAAGACAATATGGCTAAAGGTCTTGCAATTGATGAGGTTGTAGGTGGGATATTGTTTTTGCTTGGGCAGTCTCGGAGCTCAAGGGGAAATCGCTGCTCACTACCACTCTGAAGTTAGCATGGAATGCAACAATCTATCATGTCTGGAAAAAAAAGAACAACAGGATTCATGGCAATCCTCAACAGACTCCTATGCAAGTTTTTGGTGTAATCAAGGAAGAGATTAGGCTCAAGTTGGCAGAACTTAAAAATCTAGAATCAGATGATGTAAATAGTACAGCTTGGGGCTTTAACAGCTCTATTTTCTTCATTTGATTCTTTTATTGATGTTATTGCTAGTTACTTGCTAGCTCAGTTATGATGTAGCAGTTTTTACTGCTTCCTGGATAAATGAAAATGATTATTCAAAAAATAACATTTTTTCTAGGGGGTTTCTGGAAGATGCAAAAAAATCTAGATTCATACAACAATTCTTGGGTTATTTGTTTAGTGATTTTATTTTTAGTTCAGATGGTTATAAAAAGTCATGTCATTTTTATTGCAATTCAAAATTAATGTTGAAAAAAATATCAAATTGGCTTTTTTTGGCAAGAAATGGCCCGTTCAATTAGGGGTGTAAATGAGACATTTGTGTTAGCAAGCTACTCGAGTTCGGTTCGAAAAAAATTCGAATTTAGCTCGGTCATTGTGAGCTATTGAGCGAGCAAAATTTGAGTATTCTAATGCTTGACTCAAATAGCTCGCGAGCCTAATCAAACTTTTTATTTTTAATATATATATATATATTATTTTTAATTAGTATTAAAAAATTTTAATTCAAACTCGAGTTCGAGTTTCTTACAACTGGAGCTCGACTCGGCTCGATTACACCCCTACATCCAATACATTAGTATGAAATGTGGCATAATAAAATATATGTCAACGTCATTTTGTCAGCACATTTGAAGGAAAAAATTTGACAAAATTATCCATTGAACTGAAGATTTAATTTTTATGAATTATACTGAAAAAACTAAATCTTAAATTTTAAATGTGACAAAACTAATTACACCCTTAAAAATTCACCATCTTTATTCCACTTAAAGCAAACTTCACACTTCTCTTATGAATCTCTCTCTTCCCACCTGACATAACCGCCCTATAGGTATTTGTGAAAATGCTCCATAAAAGTATAAACTACAACTTGGAAATTTCTGTTAGTTTTTGTATGCTTTTAGGGTTTGTTGGCTGCTTCTTTGTGGTGATTTGATTCATGTTTTGGCAACTGTTTTAAAGAATTTTAGGTATCAATTTGGATCATATTCATACCTATATATGGATTTTAAGTCTTGTGATGAAAAATAATTTATTCTATTTCTGAGTTTCTTTTTATTTTAATCTTTGTGCTTAATTTTATTAATCAAGTTTCTTCTTACATTTCAAAATTAAGAGAGAGAGAATTATACAGAGAAATCTAGAAATCCAACCAAATACTTGATAAGATAATAAAGGAAACTTTAGTTTGAGGAGAAAAAGAAAGTTTTGATGTTCACTAAGCTTACTTAACTTTAAAAAAAAAAAAAATCATAGTTTGAGATAAAGAAAGAAGTTGCAAATGTTGAAATTTGAATCCAAACTTGCTAAATATCGCTTCTTAAAGGTGACAATATGAACTAACTGAACTGAACCCTTGATTCACTAAGTTTACTTATTTAAACTTATAAAATTTTCAATAAATAACTCTCTAAGTTTATACATGAAAGACAACTATTTTTTATGGTTCAAATGAAATTATGGTTCAAATCTTACTAATAACAGTGTGGTCTGTTGATAGAGTGTTAGATTCTTAATTTTAATGTTCAAAAATCAAATCCTAACAATCTTAAATATATATATATATATATATATAAAGAAATTATGGTTCAAATCTAAAATATTTACTCAAATGCTAAGCAAAACAATTTTTTTTTCTTTCTAAATTTGGTTATGATCGTCAGTCATAAGAACACATGTAGACTGCAAATGGGCTGAGCCCAACAATCTTAATTAAGAAGCATTGGAATTTGGAACCATGTCCAAACTGTAGTGCACCCATGGTTGAATACATGTATTTTCGAGTTTGGACTGAACTTGGAAACCTTAACCAACACAACTGGCAACCGAACAAGCCATGAAAAACCCATCATGTCCTTAACATTTACTTAAATCTTAGATGCTCTAGACAGAACACCAACCAAAAACAGCTCCAGGCAAAGAAGGAAAGGCATCTTCTGAAGATAATGATGAGATATAAAGAGGTACAATTTGTTTATTTTAATTTCAGCTATGAAATACTAGATTTCTAGTTTAGTAGTTATAGATTCGGGTATGAGTGTCGGACATGATATATTTGATATTTTTTAAGATCGAAAGGTTTTTAGAAGATCATGTCTTTATATTTATATCCGAATATACGGACATGGATATTAAACACGAGTACTTCAAGAACAAACATAGTTTGCATGTCATATCTGTTTTTCACATGGGATGCATTTATTTGACAATTTTTATTACAAATATTAACTACCCAGTTTTTGGATTTAGGAAAAAGAAGCTAAGAAAGAAGCATTTAGGAAGTATCTTGAGTCCAGTGGAGTTGTTGATGCTCTCACCAAAGGTTTTTTTCTCTTCCCTTGTTTTAACATGAATGATTCTTCATTTCTTGATTTGGGTATTTGAATCTTTTTTATTTCATTTCTTTATTTGTAGTTTTGGTTGCATTGTATGAACAGAATGAGAAGCCATCCTCAGCCCTTGAGTAAGTTTTCAGAATTCAATCTTCAAAATTGAATTTTGTATGTCTTTTGTTCAAGTCTATATATTCAGATCTGTAGTCCAAATTCACCTAATTCAGTTTCAGAAACATGGCAGAAATGACATTTTTTGTGCTTTCTTTTCCAATCTTCTATTTCTTAGATGTTAGTTTTAGCAGAAAAAAAGAGTTATCTAGTTGGATATGGACTCTATTTGTGTGAATCAGATCTTATAATATTGCCATTTGGGATTTCACAATTTTGTTTTCCTTGCAAGATCTGATATCCAGTTTTTCCTTATTGTTTAATGTTAGTCCCGAATTCATTAAAAGTTGAAATGAAATCTAAGCCTCTCTAATTCTATTTTATGCCAAATTACAATCAACTTCTTGGAGCCATGCCACATTGTATCATATTTCTCAATCCTTACCCGGACTTGGAGGTGAGTGTCGGATACGGACATATGTCCGACACGTGTATAATTATTTGTTTTCAAGGAATGTTGAGATATAATTATTTTTGTTACATGATAGGTTCGTCCAACAAAAGTTAGGGGGTCCAACTGCATCTGAATATGAAAAGCTACAATCTGAGATATCAGATTTGCAAACAAAGTATAATGAGTTATTGAGCAAGCATGAGGATGCCTGCAAAGAGGTATGGTTTGATTTAATTGGGTAAAGTAGCATTTTGCATTGCACCAGACTTACTTGGAACACGGATCGATTCGGTCCGTGGAATGTAAATCGAAACATAATACGTTATTTATCAAAAAGGTGGTACGATAAGAGTAATCTTTTTCGGTTCACTTAAAAATAATGAAATTCGATCCTTCAGAACATAGAATGTCGTAATTATTTTTTATATATTCATCATTATGTGTTAAATAAAATAATTCTTTAATCTTTAGAGAAAATTATCAATTAACTTTTTAAAATTACTTTCAATAACATGCATAAAAAGAAAAGATTCTAATGTTTGAAATTCAACTTCATTCTCTAGCAAATGGATCGTTTGATTTTGCGAACTAAATTGCTTTCTTCCGTGTTATGTTTCGGATCATTCAATCCAATTTGTAAGCTACTGTCATTCCTTGTGTTATAGTGCCCGTACTTCAAATTCCATCGGAAGCTACTGTTATTCTATTATGTTGCTGACTCTTCATTTTTCTTGAAATATTCGTGTTCGACACGCGTGTCCAATGCATATCCGGACATGAATATAGGGATATGACCCTCCAAATACATGGAAAAACTTAGAAAAAGTTAAACATATCCTTGTGGGACACATGCTCGTATTTCACACTCGCACCCGAGTCCAAGTAACATAAGACATATATACTTGGAAATTAGTACATCTTGAAGCAATTTTTTGCATTCATCTCACTCCTGCAAACTTCCATGCCGGTCAAGCAGTTTTTTACTGATTAATTAGATTGATATGTTTAGCATAGCATTGTTACTTGTTACCCTTAAAGCTTATAAATTTAAGCATTACAAGTTTGTCCTGATGATCAGGCTTTCTTACTGTTCTTTTATCAGTTTAATTTGCAAACCCTAATTTTCTCCGAATCAAATTCTTTATCGCGAGTTACCCGAATTCTTTCTACGGTGCAGTTAGAGGAACTTAAGAATCTGCATTCTTCGCCATCTACAAAAGAAACTATTGATGGAGAGGCACTGAAAGATGAGGTCTAAGCATATTGAGAAGAATTCATGTTCTATTACAAGGATGTTTGACTATTGTTGATATGAACCAGTTCTTCAAGGTTTAATGACTCATTGACTCTGTTTCCCCATTTATTTTGTTAATGTCTCTTTTGCTATATATTTTGGGTGAGAGTTTTGGGCAAGGGATGAGGACATTTATAGAAAGACCTACTCGTTGGATGGATCTATCTCCGGTTAACTTTGGTACCAAAGCTGCCAAGGCCGATGCCTACCTGCTACTTATGTTATCCGGACTTGGAATGTGTGTCGGATATGGATATGTGTCTTATATGGGTATGCTCAAATTTTTTTAAAAGTTTTTTCATATATTTGGAGGATCGTACCCATACAATATTCGATTATGTGTCAGATACAAGTGTCGGACACGAATACTTTAAGGAAAATTAAAAGTCCGGGTAACATAGCCGGCTACTGTTAGTAGTGACCAGTGTGAAGGAAGGAAGCTCTAGGAGAAGGAGAAGAGAAAAAAAATGAAGGGAAGATAAAAAAAAGTTTTGGCATTCTAGGTTTTTTTTTTTTTTTCATTTCATTCATGCCACAAGGCAAAAAGAGACCATGCTGGCAATGGTATCAATTTAATGGTCAAACTACCTAAAAAGTTTTTGTATTATATAATCTAGTGTAAATTAGTTTTTTTATTATAAAATTAAGTAATTTAGTCTTTGTATTTTTAAAATTGAAGCAAAAAGATAAAATCACTGACTAGTGTAACAGAAAATATTAAAAAAGTTGGCGTGACATTTAACTATGTATTTATTTGATAACGTAGATGTCAAATGCTGACGTGGCACCAATAAAATATATTATTTTAAGCTGACGTGGACAAAATAACAAATTAAGTTGGTAAAAATACCACATCAAATTATTTTTTGTCAACTTAGTTTGTTATTTTGTCTACGTCAGTTTAAAATAATATATTTTATTGGTGTCACATCATCAAAATAAACACAAGGTTAAATGTCATGTTAATTTTTTTAACAGTTTTTTTTACACTAGTTAGTGATTTTACCTTTTTGTTTCAATTTTAAAAATACAGGGACTAAATTATTTAATTTTGTAGTAAAGAGACTAATTTGCATTAGGTGGTATAGTACAGGGACTTCCCAAATACTTTTAACCAATTTAATAGGTATTTCAGTTATCTAACTAATTTCGTTAAAATAAGAGTTCAATTTAATCCAAATAATTGATTAGGGACTCAATTGAATGCTAGAACAAGATAAGTGCTTGATTAAATTTTTAGAATAGTACCATTTTTTAACATTTTTAATTGTCATATTGTTTCGACTTTTTTTTTTTTTAAATGTTTGTATTTGACATCCGTATCCAACGCATATTCAGTCATGAATATAAGGATATGATCTTTCAAAAATTCTCCAAATATATGAAAAAACTTGAAAGAAAATTGAATAAATCTCTGTCAAACACATGCCCGTATATAATATTCATATCCGAATCCAAATAACATAACTCATATCAAATACTAATTCATCTATTTATTAACATTCATTTTCATCATATCTCTATCCCTCTCTATGGGCTTAATTGTATCAATGAGGATTAAAATGTATGAAAATAAAAATTCCCTTATTTAACTAAAAGTCTAAAAGTGTACAATTCTTTAGGAATTTAAAAATATTTTAGTATTTTGATTTTCTTGTATAATAAAATAATTTAATAAATTAAAATAAAAGATATATAATACTACTTTAATTTTATTTTTATTTGTAAAATCTAAAAAATTTAATAATAATGGTGTATAAGTATAACCAAATCCAAACACCCAAATAAACAAACAAAAAATTATTCCCAATTAGAAAAAAAAAATCTAAAACCCTAAAAACAAAATAAACTAATCCGTTTATCGAGATATATTTCAACAGTCAAACATCAAAAGTCAATCATATCAACTCCCAAACCGTCATCCGACGGCTCAAATTCCACGACCTCAAAATTAAAAATCCCTAAAAAAAACCCCAAAACCAAAAAAGAAATTATAAATTAAAGTTTTAAAAAATAAAAATAAAATATGCAAAAGGTTTTTTTTTTTTTTTTCCTCGGATTTCTGTCTCTAAAACCTCAAAAAAACAGAAATACCAATGGAACCCAATGAAACCCATCAACACTACTTCACCACCAACACCTCCACCACTGTCACCACCACTCCGTCACCGACCAATGGGCTTCTGCCACCTAATGAAAGTGGAGGGTCCCACCTCATGCTGTACCATCACTCCGTGCCTTCGGCGGTGACGTCGCCGTTGGAGGCTGCTAGGAGGAAGAGAGGGAGGCCTAGGAAGTATGGAACCCCGGAACAGGCCATGGCCGCTAAGAAAACGGCGTCGTTGAGCTCGAAGGAACGGCGAGAACAGCAACAGCTGCAGCAGTTTGCTCTTGGTGGCGCCGGTGGTTCGCTTTCTGGGTCTTCTAAGAAGTCTCAGTTGGTTGCTTTAGGTGGGTGTTTATTGATAAAAGTTGATTACTTTTGGATACTCTTTTTGTGAATTTGATGGTTTGGGGGGGGGGGGGTTGTTGTTGTTGCAAATTTATTGAAAAGTGAGGGTTTTTGGTGCATTGTTTGGTAAACCATTGTCTTTTTTTGCTCTGTGGGGGTCTTTGAAGAAAGGATTCTACTTTTAGTACCTTTTTTTGTGAAAATTGAGAGGCTTTTGTTGCAAATTTGTTGGAATTGAGAGGGTTTGGTGCATTGCATGTGAAACTATTGCCTTTTTTGCTCTGGTTGGATTTCTGATAAAAGATTCTTTCTTTTTGTTCCCTATTCGTGAATTTGATGGTTTTTGGAGGGCCTTGTTGCAATTTTTTTTTGGAAATTGAGAGCGTTCTTCTGGGTGTATTGGGTATGAACCATTGCGTTTGTTTGCTCCATGTGGGTGTTTTTAAAATAGTTTCCTACCTTTTGTTATCCTTTTGTGAATTGATGATTTCTGGGGAGCTTGTTGCAAATTTGTTCAAATTGAGAAGGTTTTTGATGCTTTTGTATCATGATCCATTGCCTTTGTTTGGTTGTTTTGAATGACCCCCGTCCCCTCATACGGTGTTGTTTTGTGTAGTCTAATCGTAATTTTATGGAAAATTTAGTTTATGGTTTACCTTTAGGTCTTCAATGAATGTGTGGTCTTGTGCATATATTTCATTTGGCCAATTTATTTATTCCTGCTTTTGTTGTCAAATTTTGGAATTTGTGAAGTTTTTAATTTATTTTTATATTCATGAAGGTCTTTGATTTCAGAGGCTTAGGTTGTATAATTGTTGAATTTATGATGGTTTTGCTGCACTTCTTGTAAAACCTTCATTTGCATTATGTGCAAACCTGTTCTTAAATTTCTACTAATTTGTCTTAGTTCATTCCTCACTATTCCTTTTTCTGTTCCTGTTCAAAGAGCTTTTATGGTTTTAAGTGCAAATCCCTTACGTAGTTGCATTGATTCGTTTTCAAAGTTCAACTGGTTTGCTTTTAGCTGAAGATGGTATATCTACATGGTTCTGTGTATCTCTTATTTCATAACTAAAATCCTAGCCAAACACATGGTTCTGTGTGTTGTACATGTTTGTTGACTGCTATTTAGTAGCAGCGGATAATGCTGTAGACTGAGCAGACCGGTGATAAAAGAAAATATCAAACATATGCTCAAATTCTTTGAGTCACATGAATAATAGAGAAAAAGAAATTTTCTTTTTCCTTTTTCCAGTAGGAAACTGGGAATAGGCTTTTTCTTTTGTTTTTGAATTTAATTGGTGGCCTTGTTTTAGTTAATTATTATATCATATTCATCAATACATCAAATAAAGGAGTGCTGGAGTAGTCGTTTTCAAGCATAGTACAATGTTTAGATAAGGACAGATGGATGCATATGTTTAGTTCACCTTCTTACTATTGGTTGATTCAGAATATCATGTATATGAATCATCTATTTATTTCATTTATGAATGCCCTTTTTCCCCTGCTCACATTGCATGTTTCATGCGGTTGCATTTGCATGCTGTTTGGTTCTCAAGTAGGTCAAGTTATTGTTTGCTTCTATTTCTATATCTTTTGCTCTCTCAGTTAGATACTTAATTCTTGCTCTTGCTTCCCTCTAATTGATACAGGCAATGCAGGTCAAGGTTTTACTCCACATGTTATCAATGTAGTTGCAGGAGAGGTATGGTGATTATTACTTTGAAAGCTTTTATTAATATTTCAGATATGTGTTGATATCAGTTATACATGTCCTTGGGGAGATATTCATGCATACCAACTTTCTTGTAAATTCTATATAATTTGTTAATATGTGATTTCTGCATAGTCCAGTAGTTCCAAAAAGCTGTGTTCTCCGTTTTGTTAAAGAAAAATTGCATAGTTTGACTTTTTGTCACATTCTAAAGTAAGGTTTTTAGGCATGGTTCAGTTATATAGGATGTCCTATTGATTATGCCTTATTTCTAGATAATAATATATTTTAAAATCAGAATAGCAGACAGAATTGTTAATAGAAGAGGAGTTGGAAAATCATCAATGGCAAAAAAAAATGTAAATGAGAGTTTTTTAGTGTGTAACTTTGTGTTTCTGATATAAAATCCTTATATTTTTTAAAGTTATGATGTTTCCATTACAAACAATTTGAGGCCATGATAGCCATTGTGGAAAGTTTCATGAGAATATTTTTGATATTTCCAGTTGGTTTTCTTTTTCTTTTTGATTTTCCTGTTTGAGATGAGAGTGGTTATAAGGATGGGACTTACGGCATTTAGCATATGCAATAGATTGACACCGTTATGTTTCCCCCTTTGTAATAATTTTCTGAATATTTACCCTTTAGAAAAGGATGCATGAATCCTTTTACATTTCTGGGGAAAATTCTCAATTTCTGAAAAGATACTAACCTTTTTATTTAGCATGCCTTCATTAAACTGGATTTAATAATTGGTTATCTCAACAAGAGTGGAAAGAAGGGAAAGGAATTCAGTCCTTTAAGCTCTCTCTCTCTCTTGGGAATGATTGGACACAAAGCATGTATAGGTGTCTTTGCTCATCTGATACAATGGAGAAGAGACAATTATTGTGGTTTCATTCAGTTCTCAGCTGTTAGTTTTTGGCAAGTTAAATTATGCCATATTTGTTTTCTTTTCCTTGACCTTTTTTGTGGATAGTGGGAGGTTGTTGTACATTCCATCATCCATTTGTGCCTTCTTGGCTATTATAGGTGTCAAATTAGTGCTTTGTGCCTGATAAACAATGTCATGAGAGTAGTTTATTTATGTTAATAATTATGAATTTCATTCAGAACTGTCTTGAGTCTTGTAGTGTTTGATTAAGATGCAGTATTGTTTCTATATGTATGCAAGTTGTTTTCTTGCCTTCTTGACATGATACATTGATCCAAATAGGATGTTGGCCAAAAAATAATGATGTTCATGCAACAAAGCAAGCGTGAAATATGTATTTTGTCTGCATCTGGTACGATCTCTAATGCATCTCTCCGTCAGCCAGCAACATCAGGCGGTAACATTGCATATGAGGTAACCACTTCTTTTTCCCCATTTGTTATAATTGTTTTATATCAACAAGATTAACTCCTTGTTTATATGTTGTGTGATCTTTAAATTGCAACTGCATTTTGAAAGGAATAAAAAATACATATAAAAATATGAATAAAGTTTTGTTAGAAAAACCCGCATTACTTCTAAGAGCTGAGAAGAGGATTTGGTGTTATCTAAAAAAAGGTTTAGAAAAATTGTTGTTTCACTTTCTTGTAAATAAATAAAGTTTGCAAGGAAAACAAGGATGGCTGAGTTTGTTACTTAATACAAAGTAAATAAAGGGTCTAAAGAAAGGTAAATATTCAAGCACAATCGGAAGCTTATTCCTGTTCGGGTAATGTTTGGTTGCTCATAACATAGTAATACTCCCAATTGCAGAAAAGATAAATTTGCCAAGTGGTTAGAATCTGTTGTTTACATCAGCTGATTCTAAGCATGTTTACTATTTCAATTGTGGGACATACCTTAGCTATGCCATGACCTTTGATTTATGAAAAACAGAGAGGCAGCTATCCATATCTATGTTGCTCTGACTCTTCATTTTTCTTGAAGTACCCATGTCCGATACTCGTGTTCGACGCATATTTGGACATAGGTATGAGGATATGACCCTCCAAATACATGGGAAAACTTAGAAAAAATTGAACATACCCGTGTCGGGTACATACCCATATCTGACACTCACACCCGAGTCCAAGTAACATAGATCTATATTATGTTACACTTAGTATCAGGTAAATATTTCCTGGTATGAGATATGAAAACAATTTATTATGATGCCATTGGCATGCCCATATGCTTAAAAGGCTCATATCGTTGCCTCGATATTAGTTTCCTTTCCCACTTTGTTAATTTTCTAACCTCTGAGAGAACTTGATGAAACTTGCAACTTATTTGCCTAGAATATACTTATTTTTGATACTGTCAAAATATAATTTCTTTCATGGTTGATATGATATTAGGGCCGGTTTGAGATCATTTCACTCTCTGGATCTTATGTTCGGACTGAAATTGGAGGGAGGACTGGTGGGCTCAGTGCATGTCTATCAAGTGCAGATGGCCAGATTATTGGAGGAGGAGTTGGTGGACCTCTAAAGGCTGCCGGCCCGGTTCAGGTATTAGTATTATTTATTATTTGATTTGAGGAAGAAGGGGGGATTGAACCCAGTTCTTTGAGCCGGGGATACTTTGTATTTACCATTGAGCCAAATGCTCAGGTGCATTATTATTTAAAATATACAACTGATATAAGGTAAAATCTGGTTAATACCTATGTTGTTCCGACTATTCATTTTTTTTGAAGTACTCGTGTCCAACACTTTTGTCCGACGTATATCCGGATATGGGTATGGGGATATGATCCTCCAAGGACCCTCCAAATACATGGAAATCTTAGAAACAATTGAACATACCCGTGTCGGACACATATCCGAGTCCGACACTCACACCCGAGTCCTAGTAACATAGGTTAATACACCATATATGACTTGGGATTTATCATTTATGTTGGCATGAGAGCAAACAAGAAAGAGAGTCAGCAGATTCTTTTCTTTAAGAAGGTTTAATTCTCAGTTACTTTATGTTGAAGTCACAACAGTTTATTGCATCTACAGGTTATTGTTGGTACATTTATGATTGACAACAAGAAGGATGTTAGTGCTGGTGCAAAAGCTGATGCCTCTGGCGGCAAGTTGCCGTCTTCGGTTGGTGGGACTTCCGTATCTAATGTCGGCTTTCTCTCAGCTTTCGAAACTTCGGGAAGAAATACAATCGGGGGAAATGATGATCATCAAAGTTTTGGAGGAAGTCATTTCATGATGCAATCGCGGGGCATGCATGTGGCACCTCGGACCACAGATTGGAGGACTGGTCTAGATGAAAGAACTGGTTTCGAGTTTACAGGTTAGAGTCTTGCACATGCATATATGCATGCATGCTCACAGAGCAAGAAATTCTGAAACTAAATGTCTATTGCAGGAAAAACAGGTCATGGAGCTCATCAATCTCCAGAAAACGGGGACTATGATCATATCGCAGATTAGATATTTGTTTTCTCGTAGGTATTTATCAAAACTTTTTTTTACAAAAGAGCGAATAGATGTACAACATCCTTAGCCCTTGCACTTTGAAACCTTTCCCGGAGTGTAATAGGATATAGCTGTACAGGTCGGCCCGTTACTCTTTTGTTAGTTGATACTGATTACTCATTAGATTATGCACCATAAAGTAAGGAGATTGCCTTTGAAAATCCTAGTCCTTTGCTTAATAGTTGAAATGCATTCTACCTATTATTGCTGATAATTTTCTTACTTTGAGTTGCATAAATCCTGACCGGTTTAGAGGAGTGGGGAGGCTATTCATACACCTATATTACTCAGATTCGGATGTGAGTGTCGGTCATGGGTATGTATCCGACATGGGTATGTTTGATTTATTCTAAGTTTTTCCATGTATTTGAAGGGTTTTTGAGGGATCATATTCTCATACCCATGTTTGGATATGCGTCGGACATGGTTGTTGGACATGAGTATTTCAAGAAAAATGAAGAATCGGAGCAATATAGTCATACACAACTTGAGTGATAACACATAATAGCTGTGCATTTAGTCTTGAAATTACTGATTGTTCAAAACCTTTTAATTAAGTTGTGGTTCACATGTCTAGGAGATAAAAAAGACATTTTTGATTTGAAAATTAACTTGTAAGTGTGGTATATTTGGCATCTTCATGCATACAAGTCAATTGATGTTGAAGGAGTAATTATGTTTACATCCTTTTCTCCTTTCTTAATACATTGTGGGTTAGATAATGGGCTTTTGTTGGAAAAACTTAAAAAATTGAGTATAACTGCGTCGGACATATATTCATATTCAACACTCATTCCGAATTTGGGTAACATAGATAGAATATATGTATATGTCGAGCTTGTTATGCGCATGAATCATCATAAGATGCAAGTGTGAATAAACTTCTTGCTAAATGGTGGAAATCACTGCTGAAAACTTGGTAATGCTGTCTTTTAATCTATGGTGCTTCGATTCTTATTTTTTTTTGAAATATTCATGTCCGACGCATATTCGAACATAGGTATGGGGATATGATCCTCTAAGAAGCCTTAAAGTACATGAAAATTTTGGAAAAAATTAAACATACTTGTGTTAGACATATATCCGTGTTCGACACTTACATCCAAATCCGAGTAACATAGCTTTTAATCATGGTTTCTCTCTCGGTCTAGCCTTCTTTGGTGTCTTTTCTGTAGCATTTTGCTCCTTCTATCATACTTTTAGTTATTGTTTCTGTAACCATAAGAACTAGGAAGTGACTTACATTATAATATACTTTTATCAGTTAATGCTTTTAATGTTTAGGTTGACATTATACTATTCTATCATCTATGATCAAAATTGCTGATGTTTTAATCCAGAAAACAAGATGAAAATGAAGAAAATATTAAATGCTTCCAACAAACAAGACTATTTTGTCTCCCTTTCTTTATAGCAATCTACTCATATTAAAAACTTCAATTCAATTACTAACATGTCAAGACTCAAGATGCATGCATAGGATTTGGACTCGGGGTGAGTGTCGGATACATGTATATATTCGATATAGATATATTTAATTAAAAAAAAAAATTCATTTATTTTAGGATCATTTTTTCATACTCATGTTCAAATATGTGTTAAACATAGGTATTGAATAGAAGTGTTCATGGGTCGGGTTGGGTTCAGGTATAGTATCAACACTATATATATTTGTCCAAGTTCGGCTCGAAATATGGGTCTCGAATTTTATCTAAGCCCGACTATATTTGTAAATGGATAGTTCAAATCCCCGTTTAGGCCCGTACATATTATTTTTTTTCTAAAAAAATTTAAACAAATATTTTATTTATTATTTATTAAGTTTTAAAACATGAATAACTTAACATATTTTTAAAATTTAAAATTATAATATTATATATATTTATTTTTTATATGATATAAATTACATAATATATAAAATATAAAAATAATATATTATATAAATGAAAAACGGATCGGGTCGAGTCGGGTCTTAATTGTTGGAGTCAAGGACCGGCGTATTTTTTAAATGGATCTCATTTTTTGCTTAAGCTCATATTTCGGACTTAATATTTTTGTCCAAACCCTCCAAAATATTGGTGGGCTTTCGGATTTGGACGGGTAGTTCGACTTTTAAACAGGTATAATATCGAATATAGATATTTTAAAAAAAATAAAGAGTCCGTATAATATAGCATGCACGTAGAGAATGTGACAAGTTGACCTTAGTTTCATGCATAAAACAAGAAATGAATGCCCTAACTCCCCTCTTCCCCGCCAAGAAAGAACCCATATTTTGTTTTTTCTTGAAGAAGAAAGTTGACAATTACCATAGTCTTAACACAATGCATTCATTATTGTGTTGTATGCATAACGTTTTTTCTCAAGTTTTGACCATTGATGGCATGCTTTTCCATATGTTTGTTTAAACTTGAAAGAGAAACGCATGAAACACACCAATGACTGCAATCAAATACTAAGTTCAGAAATGTAGATGGCAAACTGCATGAAGCATTGAATAGTGTGTTTGAGGCAAACAAAATCCAGGCGGAATTTTAGGGATTTTAAGTAGATCCGATAATTTTGAAGACAATTATGGTAGTCACTATCGTACTGATGGACGTATCATTTTTATTTTAATATTAGTACGTATCGGTATCAGTGTATTTCGACGTATCGTTTCTGGTTTACTGGCATTTTTCAAATATTTTTTCATATATCTATATGTATAGCTTATTTTCAAGTTTTTTTTAATAAAATATATATATTATATACACATGCAAATATACATCTATTACATGCATATATATGTTTTTATATAAATATAAAATTTAAATATTTAATATCTATAATTTTTAAACATCAAATAGGTAAAATAAATATTAATATATTAAAAAAATATAGTAAATTATTATTAATTATGTTTAATAGCCTAATTTAATGAACATATTTTATTTTTAAATGTAATTATGAAAAAATAAAAATGATAATAACACAAAATATTGAAAATTGGTCTAAAAAATCAAATAAATTAATTTTAAAAAAAATTAAATTCTTGTACCAACTGGTACGGACCGGTACGTACCGGTATTGACCGGTATAGGCTGGTACAACCGGTACGTGCCGATACAAAAACCGAAACTGTACGAGACTGGTACCGTTTCGATTTATCTTAAAAACGGTACGTATCGACCGGTACGGTACCGATAACATTGATACAAATACGATACGAAAAAAATAATTAAAATATAACACACAAAATAACGCGAACACGATATGAATACGTTAAAATTTATATAATATGAATTATTAATATGTCAAAATTTAAATAAATATATAATATGTATTTTAAATATAATTATATATAATTCATAATAGAAAATATATGAATTATGAAATTTAGTTCTAAGAACTTAGATGCTTGCCATCATGCTACATGTGGGGGTAAAATTCTTAATCAGTCAAATTGTCAACTAGATCTGGTTTTTTTTTAGTAGGACCCTTTTCCTTGAAATTGGTAATCGACAGCCCATCTTTTGTCATCTCCTACATTTGTCCATTTCTGCAGTGTATTGTAAATTGTACTCACAATGGGGAAAAATATCACTGTGCCCCCAATATTTTTTGATATATATCAATGGTACCCCTCCTCCCTGAACCTGCTTAGGGATAGAGTAGCTCGCTCGACCAGTATTAAATCGGATTTGAATAGTGTATTTTATGATTCGGGTCGACTTGGCCTACCCGTCTCAAATTACTGTTCACCTAATAAAAAATATTTTTATTTAAATTTAATTATAAAAATATATAAATTAATAAAAAATATATTTTTTAAATTTTTTTATTATTATATAAATAGTAAACCGAGCAACGAATTGACCCGAGCTTGGATAAAAGAATTGAAAATTTTTCGGGTAGCAGCCTGGCCCTCAATTTTTTCCAGCATACTTTATGGATAATAATAATATGGTCAGTTGTACTCTTTTTTCTTTAAAAAAAAAAAAAAACTTTTTTTAGGTAGAGGCTAGAGCTCCACGATTCCAGCTTATTTTGCATAATTTGAAGAATGAAAAAGATCAAAAGATTGAAATACCATCCTTCATTTATTTGTCCCAATATGATGGTTTTGATTCAGCTCTATAGAAGTTCCAATATAAAAATATTTCTTAAAAGATAGCTGTTAATTAAGATAATAGTTATTAGCTTTTGTTTGTTATTTGTTTTTGTTTTTTTTAAAGTGAAATGTTACTTAAATGAAGATTGTAATTTTTGTTTGATGTTATTCAGATTTGAGGTGAGTGTCAGATATGAGTATGCGTCTAATAAAAGGTATACTCAATATTTTAACTTTTTTTTTTTTTCATATATTTGAAAGATCATATTGTCATATCCATATCTAAATATGTGTCGGATATAGATTTCAGGAAAAAAAGAGGCATTTACTTATTACAGAGATGGTGCGATTTGATTATTATTATTATTTTTTTTTTTTTTTACTTTATTTATTTTACCGCTCTCAGTCTTAGGAAAAAGACACATGATTCAAAATAGAAAAAAAAAGAAGACTATTGAAAACAAAAAAGAAATCTACGCTTGTTGAAGGTGAAGTTTATAAATAAAGCAATTCCTTCTGTCGTGTATCTCCGATTAATGCAACCTCAGATGCTTCAATTGTTGATTCTGAGTATTGAGCGAAAGGTTACACCTATGGGTCTCTATTGTGGGTGTTAAATGAATTCAATATATGATTTGGACTATATATACAGATATATAATACATTGATGGAAAGAAAGAATTTTCTAAGAAGTAAATTTGAAAGTACCTTCACATCACATAATTACCCAACATGATTTGGTCCCAGCCTTGACATTCTTACAAATATATATATATATATATATATGGGTCCTATCAAAGTAGTATTTTGATTTTCCATTTAACCCTAATTAGAACTTTTCGAGAGAAACCTTAATGACTAAAGGTATTTTAATTATATAGTCATGAACTTATAGAGAATGCTAGTAATTACAAAAAAACTATAGCTGTCCCCTTCTTTTGTTACATTAATTAAGACCTCAGGATAAAATCTCCTTTCATTTTCTATTTTTGTTGAGCAGCAACTTTAGTCTTTATACATGAGAGTTGATGAAATATTTATGGATCCGGTTAACCGGTAGTTACAGATATCGATTAAAGATTTTTTAATTGATAATTTAGAATATATTTTTTCATTTAATGCATTATTTTTATTAAATTTTTTAAAAAATAATATATTAATTATATATATATATTTTTTAAAATAGAAAAATATTATCCAGTGCTTAGTGGTACTGGTTAAGGTGATATATATATAAATAAAAGTGTAATTAATGTATTATTTTTTTTAATTCAGTAAAAATAATATATTAAATGCAAAATACTTTCCTAAAATAGTAAAAAAAGTAATTCTTAATCAATGCCTATAGACACGGGTTAAGCGAATCCTTTAAAATATCATCTTAACCAATATCATTAAACATTGATTAACATTTTTCTTCATATATTATAGGTTTTTTTTTATCGACAGTTAAAGAAAATTTGACTGAGCATCATTTAGTTTTAGAAACACAAAATTGTCGTCAAACCAGCTTCCTTTCTTTTATTGTGTTGGAGAAAATTCTAAAATGAGAAGCATAGCCTTAGCAATAGCATGAAAAATACCTTGTTTGCACACTTTAATATCCTAGTAGTAGTTATCCTACATATTTAATTAATCTACGATCTGAAACTAATTTAACTACTATAAACTTGATATAAAGCCAAAAGGAACTTGTCAAAACGACAAAAAAAAAAAAGAAAAAAAAAAGAAAAAGAGAACAATACACACATAGGCTACTTGGAAAAACCTTGTGCTTTGACTTTAAAGTACAAAATGACATAGATGAACCAAAATTATGAAGAAAGATTGAGTTGTCAATGGGAATGCTAAGGATAATATCTTAAATACTTAAATAATTTTTAATAGCGAACAACCAGAATTATTATTCACTATATATAAAAAATTCATTAATGAAAGATGTAAATCAATTGAAAAATAAAAAAAGTGCATATCGGATAAAATGATTATTGCTATCTGCTCCAATAACAAATTATTAATTTAATTGAATAATTAAATAAAATAGATAGACATTTTTCTTCATTTCAAGTATATGAATCTTCTCAATTGGAGTCCCCTATATGGATAATACGCATTCCAATTTACAGAACCTAATTTTAATTGTTTTGTTCCGAAATAAAGATATATAAGGGATGATTCACCTTATTAAGATATTCATGATCAAGAAATCCTGATTTTTCTTTCGAAAAAGTCCGAAAAAGAAAAGGAAAAATTTTCACTAACTTTATGATCTTTGAAGTATGCTTAATGTTCGGACAAGAAAGAAAGTCACTTTAGTCCTTAGTATTATCTTTATTTACATCTAAGCAAAGTGGTTAATCCTTATCCAAGCTCGTTGTTCAACAACTAGCATGAAATAGATGTTGTAAAAAACAAGATAGTTGAATTCATTAGCACACTGAATAAACAAGAAAACTTGTAGCTAGTGGCAGGTTTTGTGCAGTGATTAAAAAATTGGATCGGATCGGTTGATTGAATCGATTGAATCGAAAATTGGTGATTAGTCCGGTCCTGAGGACATATTAGAATCAGATTTTTATTGAACCAGTAAAGAATCGGTTCAACCGGTTAAAAACCGGATTGAACCGGTAAAAAACCGATTTTATATGTATTTTTATTTTCAAAATTTTATTTATAATTAATAAGATTTGAACCTCTAATCTCTTAATATTAGATTAAAGACCATACCATTAAGCCAAATTCATTTTTTGTTAATTATTTACTATATTTACTATATATTTAATGTTTATTTAGTGTTTAAATATTAAAAAAAAAAAAAAATCTTTATTGAACCGGCCGATCCAACCGATTGAATCGGTTGGATCGGGAATCGGAGGTTTGACCGGTTCGACCTCTGATCCTATTTTTTTAACATTGGTTTTGTCAATTTAACTCTTTCTTTGAGTACTCTTCTCTTATTTTACTCGGATTTTTTTTTTTTTAATATTTGTATCCAACACCTATGTTCTACACATATTTGAATATAGGTATATGAGAATATAATCCTTCAAATATAGAAAAAAAAAAAAATTAAGCAAACTTGTGTTGAAGTTGAAGTCTAGACCTGTCCAAGGATCGTGTTATTCATCTGACCTGACTTGAATTACTATTTATTAAATAAAATAGTATTTTTATTTAAATTTAATTATAAAATATATAAATATTAATATAAAAATAATATTTTAATGAATAGTAAAATGGACTTTCAGACTGGCCCAACCCCAACTCAACTCGGGTCTTGATATGAAAATAAAAAAATTTCAAGCCGCGGTCCGACCCGACGTATGAACTAGTTTATGTTAAATACATAACCGTATCCAATAATACTTACCCAAATCCGGATAATATATAGCTCCTCTCTAGCTTAACATGTTTATCTAGTTTAAACGTCCTCTTCAATGAGATGAATGTCCAGGGGCGGCTCCTTATAGGAGCCTAAGGGGGCCTTGGCCCCCCCAATTTTTTATAGTATTTATATGTATTAATATAAAATATATTTAAATTGATTTTCTTAAATTTAAGATAATTGGTTTTATTTTTATTTTTCTTAATATATATATATATGATTGAACAAATCTAATATAAAGTATAATATTAATTGGCCTCTCTAAAATTAAATATCAAAATCCGAGTGAATGTCGGTAGCTGGTGACCAGTTTTATAATTTAATCAAGGATTATTGCATCACAAATAGTTAATCAGGAATGCAAACAAGAGTGAGTGCGTTGAAGTACTACTCCTGCTTTACTAGACAATGAAATTAAATGCCATCAATGAGACGAAATGTGGTGTTCTTTTATTGGAAACTCAAACTAATTTGAGATTACCTAATCGGAGAGGAGGTGCAATTAGCACTGCTCATAAGTCAGATCAGATCAGATAACAATCTGATTTTTTTTTCTTTCAATCTTATCCATCCAGCTTGTTAGCCAATTTTATTATTTATTTAATATTAAAAATTTTAAAAAAATTTATATATTTTTATAATTAAATTTAAATAAAAAATAATTTTTATTATTTAAATAATAATTCAAATCAAATCGAATACACAATTTTTTTATTCAAACACGCTGCCTGACCATGAATAGGTCTAAGTGCAATCTTTGGAAAAGTAGGTCAAAATGGCACCTAATTCGTTGAGGACAACGTGTACCCCACGGCAGGTACATGAAGCAAATAAAAAAATAAAAAAAATTCAGCATTTTAGAATTGGAAAGCGAAATGCTCTAAAAATTCAATTGCTGATGCATGATTCTCCATTATCAATGTTTAATAAATTAATGGTTTGCTTTTCATTATACAACTTAAGCTTTATTTAGGTGGTCCACATTCCTTAATGCCTATTTTCCGGATTCCCTCTTCAAATTATTATAATTAATTAGGCTCTGTTCAACTTTTAAGGAGAGCTAGGGCTACAGATATTGGTAAAATTACACTCAGAAAGACAATTAATGTGGGAAAAGGATAAACTATTTGTTGTTTGGCTGTAGTTGAAAGGTTATTTTAATAAAAAAGGTTTGATTAAATTCGAAGTGGGTTCCATCGCCACCCCTACTTTCTCATTATAATTACATTTTTTAATTAATGTATTTATGTCATATTCGTATTATTTTTTTATATTATAATCGTGTTTAAAGTATTATATATTTATATAAATTTTGACATGTTAATGTATTCGTATCGTGTTCGTGTTATGTTTTTATGCCGTTTCATGTTCTTTATCGTGTTTTAATTATTTTTTTTTGTCACGTAATTGTGCCATATTCAAAATTATCAGATTTAATGCAATGTTATATGCAAATAACGAGGTGAAAATACCATCATGTGAATCCATGTGAAGAGGGTCCTTGCTGTTTGCTAGAACTCTAGAGAAGCCTTTGAGTGTTAAGAAAACACCCCTTAATTTTAGGGACATGATACTGATCTTTTGCCATTTAAGTTCTGTTAATCACCTTTATTTAGCTTAACAAATTGTAATAGGACCCTTCTAAATTACATTAGCCAAAGCTTTAAGATTCTTGTAGCTATAGGACAAATTCAAAAACCTGACTTCAAGAAAACCAGATTCTAATTTCATTTTGTTGCAGATATATCATTCTAATACTATGCTAACATCTTTTGTGGTGTCCCATCTAGATTTGTTCATTAGTCGGGTCGCGATCCGAATTTTTTTTTTTTCTTTTACTCATCTAAGGTCAGCCCTTCAACATGTTTCATTGTTTAAAAAATTTTAAAAATCATTTTTTATATTAATATTTAAAATAATATTAAAAAATTATTTTTTATATTAATATTTATATATTTTTATAATTAAATTTAAATATTTTTTTTATTATATAAATAGTAATTTGAATTGGACACCCGAAAAAAAAATTCTACCTAGACCTAGCCCTAGCCCAATCCCATCATAGTGAAATCATTCACATTGAACGTTCATATACTGTTTAAGATTTATCTTAATGCAACTGTTAAGGCTTTATCATTGCTTTTGACATATTAATTCTTGTTGAGATGATAGAATTATATCTGTGTGTTTGGTAAACTAGAAAAATGAGAGGATGAATAGAAGTTGGTGTGGAAATAGAAAAACAATGATTTTTACTAGTGTTTGATTGGCAAGAAAAAAAAAATTGTGAGGAAAAAATAGAAAAACCTTTTCTACCAACTGTTAGACAATGATTTATTATTGAATTGAATAAATTTGAGTCCAAAATTTAGGGTTTCTTAAGATCTTGGGAGTTTTAAAAATCTTGGAAATTAGTTTTGAGGATTTTAGAATTTGTCTTGGAAATTTTGGAAATTGATTCAAATTTAGGGTCCTTGGAATTTGATTCCAAATTTAAGGATTTTTGGAATTTGGTTTCAATTTAGAAATTTTTGGAATCTAGTCTCAAATTTAGAGATTATTGGATTTTCAAACTTTGATCTTCATATCTTCCTTCTTTGATTTGTGGAAATTTTAGATTTTGATTATTCAGATCTTTTTTATTCCCAATTATCTTCTTAATATTCTTTCCACAAATTATTTTTAGATTTTCTTTCTCCAAATTATCTTTAAGTCTTTTTTTTTCTTTTTCAAATTATATTTTAAGTCTTCTTTTTCAAAATTTTAGGTCAAAAGAGCTCTCTAGTGTTAGGTGATGCTAGGTGAGAGAGTTCTAAAAGAACTTAACATCTTTAATTTTATCTCTAAATTATTTTAATTTAATTAGAAATAAAAGATGATGACTCAAGAGTGAAATTTAATTGGATGATTCATGAAATTTTGAGAATTTGATTAGTTAAATTTTGATTTGATTTTTAAATTATTTAATTTATTTAGAGATAAAAGCAGGAGAATTTTGATTGGTTGAGTTATGAGTCTTTGAAATTTTGATTGGTAAATCATGTGTCTCATCTTGATTAGCCAAGTGACTTAATAAAGTTTCAATTAATTTATTTAACAACAAAAAAAATTAATTAATTACTAAATATAATTAAAAGAAAATTTTCATGTAATTGATCAAAAAATTTCTTTTTAGAGATAATCTCATGCTTTTAAAGAGCTCAAAATTGGAGGAGAATGCACAAAAAAAAAAAAAAATGGTTGTTATTGTTACCTTCACCACCAGGTTATAGACCTGTTCAAGAGGACCGATTTGTATTGGGTCGGGTTTAGATTTAAATTTTTTTAATTTGGGTCGATCCAGTCTAAATTACTGTTTATTAATAATTTTTTTTAATTATAAAAATATATAAATATTAATATAAAAATTATTTTTTAATATTTTAAAGAGTGAAACGAGTTTTCAAGTCGAATTTGAATAGGAGATCTAAAAAAAATCAAACCGTAACTTGACTCGTGAATAAATCTACACCAAAGCCACATTGGCTGCAAAGAAGAAGAAATGCATTCATTTCTCATAATATATTTCTTTCTATTTCATTTCACCACTGATCTCTTGCTTTCTCTCTTTTTAATAATTTGCATAGCAAATGCCATGAACCATTCTTGCTTTCCCACTTAATTTCCAACTGAAAAGCACCCCTTTTCATTGCATTTTATATAATATTGAGCGTTGAAAGAGGTGGAAATGGAGGAAAAGATGCAGAAGAAAGAGAAGAAGAGGGATTTCTTTAAATATATTATTTTAGAATACTATTTTATCTACGGATGAGTTAGGAAAATCATGAAAAAAAAAAAAAATAGCTTATCTCATTAATTAGTTTGAGCCATAAAGTTTCATGCTTTTTCTTTCTATAAATTTTGTAAATATTAATTATAATTGAAAATAAAATTTATGCTAAAATAACCCAAAAAAATGTCTTTGACCTTTATCATTAGACCTGTTTAAGGTCCAGACTATCTGGCCGGCTCGACCCGTATTGGGTCAGATTTGGATAGAGATTTTTTTAATTTGACTCGGCCTTACTCAACTTGGATTATTGTTCATCAATAAAAAAAAAGTAATTTTTATTTAAATTTAATTATGAATATTAATATAAAAATGATATTTTAATATTATTTTGAATAATGATATGAGATTTCGGTCCGGCCCATGAACATGTCTATTTATCACTTTACTTGGATAAATTCTTATACTTTTATTACATTCAAATAAGCTATTAACTTTTAATTTGCACTCAACTAAGTCATTGATCTTTAATTTCTACTCAAATAAGCACTTAACCTTTAACTTATACCTAAATAAACTTTAGCATAAGTCAATATTTTATTTGAAATAAGAGTTTATATGAATTTATTTGAATATAATAAAAATATAAAAATTTATTTAAAAAAATAAAAATAGTTTAGGACTTATTTTTAATATTTTAGCCAACTTATAATAACTAGCAACAAAATAAGTTGACCTATATTATAACAATAGTTTGCTTTATACATTATAATTTTTTTACAGATAAGGAGAATTAATAAAGTCATATCAAGTATCAACCAATGTGATTTAAAAAAATAAATATATGCATAATTAGAGGTGCTCATGGATCGGGTTAGGTCGGGTTCGGGCTGAGCTTAGGTATGATATCAACATCATATTTATTTGTCCAAGCCTGGCCCAAAATATGGGTATCAAATTCTGTCCAAGCCCGCCCATATTTGTAAATAGGCAGTCCGAACCCGTTTAGGCCATCATATTATTTTTTTTCTAAAAAAAAATTTTAACAAATTTTTTATTATTATTTAATTTTAGTATTTTTATCTTTTTTTTTCTTTTATTAAGTTCTAAAACATGGATAATTTAGCATATTTTTAAATGTTTACACTATAATATTATATATATATATATATTTTTATATGATCTAAATTACATTATATATAAAATATAAAAATAGCATATTATATAAATGAAAAAGCTCGGGCCTTGATTGTTGGAGCCAAGACCCGACCCATTTTCTAAATGGGCCTCAATTTTTTGCCAAACCCATATTTCGGGGCTAATATTTTTGTTCAAACCCTCCAAAATATGGACGGGCTTTCGGGCTTGAACGAGTAGCCCGGCTCTTGAGCAGGTCTATGCATAATCTCGTAAAACATAAATATTGTTTGAATTTGATTTTTTTATTTAAATTCGAACTTCAGATATATATAATAAATTTGTTTTTCACCTGAAGTCAATCATTGTATGTACAATCCGGCTAAACCAATGCATTTGATTACCAATTCAAAACTTGCTCGTTGAATTAGAATTAGATATTTAATCTCTTTAATTTTGTGAGCAATGAACTAGCTGGTTATTTAATTACTTTGCTATAGCATGATATTAATAAACAGCTTTAGAAATTAGTTAATTAGTATATTTGCAGTCAAATCTTTGCTTGAAACAGGAAATTATGATATGATATATAATATAACTAATTAATCAGTATTATTTCAGCAATTTTTGTATCCTAAAGTTGACTCAATCCCTCCTGTATGTGATATATTATATTGTTCGAAATTTGGATGAATGTCGAATATGAATATGTATTTAATATGAGTATACTCAATTTTTTAAAAGTTTTTTCTTATATTTGGAATATCATACTTTTATACTCATATCTGAATACGTGTAGAACACAAATGTCGAACACGAATACTTTAAAACAAAATTAAGAGTCTGAATAACATAAGAAATATATATATATATATATATATATATATATATATATATATATGAAATGAAATGAAAGCAACATATAATTCGGGGGAAGCATACAAAAATGTCATTATAGCTAAGAGAGATCACTGATTTCCCTCTTTATCTGCATCATATAGTTGTAAATTTTTTGAATTCAAGCCATTAATTTTAAATGATGAAAAAAGAAAGAAAAAAACTCTGAAATATATATAGACTATAGTTTAATTAAAAAATTTCAAGACTAGCTTCTTTCCTAACGGTAATTAAAGCTCGATAAACAAATTAAATAACCTTTTACATTTTTCTAGAAGAATGTTAATGAAATTAAATAATATTATTATGAAGAAGAAGATGGAGATCATGAAAGCTAGTGAATTGCAGTGAAGGAGAAAGCAAATACAAAGACAACTGTTGGTGACAATGAATAAAAAACTAAATCGAAAGTTAAATTAATGTGATCTTCGAATTACTGATTCAACAAGTCCAATATTAATACGTGATTGCCAGAAATTAAAAGTTGCAGAAGAATCAGCTACAAAACTATATAATCCATTTTCAATTTTTTTTTTTCATTGGAGGAAAATTAGATGAAACAACTACTCATGGAAGTTTCTTAATAAAAAAATGATAACAATATCTACTAAGTCTTTGATATAACTCTGGGATGATTCTCTTTTTCTACCTTTGGATTTATCAAATGCTAAAAATAAGCTATCAATTTTAAAATTAGATGATGAAAAAGAATTTTTTGTTCTCTAGAATATATCAAATATTAATCCAAAGCCATCACATTTTCTCAAAGATCAAGGCACTAAATATTACATGCTATATTAATCTTACTATATCCTATGTTATTTGGATTCGGATGAGTTACTGATAAAGTTAGGTATTATCCGACATGAGTATACTCAATTTTTTTTTTTTTTTAAGTTTTTCATATATTTTATTGGATCATATCACATACCTATATTTGAATATGTGTCAAATACAAATAATTTAGAAAAAAAAATGAAGAATCTAAATAATATAACTTTAGCCCCAAACTTCACTACCATCATCAGCTAAAAAAAATGGGATAAAAAAAACAGAACAAAAGGAAAGGAAGTGTAAGAAACTAAACATTATGGAAATGCAAGTGAAAGCATATGCATATATATATATATATATATATATATATATATATATATATATATATATATGGTTTGTTGTAGTAAAATTTACAAAATATTGGCCTAGAGTTTCTTTCTTTAACATATAAATATAGTTTCTCTCTCATTAGAACGACTCAATTATAAATTAAATACCTGATGAATATACAATCCCTTTCCTCTGACAATCATTTTCTATATTTCCTTTCTCTTCTTCTCTTTACTGATACGGTGGCCTTCCACCATGTCCCCAAGCATAAGCCTCATGGTTTAACTGTCCACCATTAGGAACCAAATTTGGTGGCAAATTATTATAAACTGGCAATCCTGAACCATCCCCACCACCTCCACCACCACCTATTCCCGGCGGCGACCCACCACTCCCAGCGCCGCCGCCACCACTACTACCACCGCCAAGCTGCCCTTGAGCTCCACCAGCTCCTCCCTCTTCTTCCTCCTCCAAAGGCAACCTCTCATAAGTAGCATTAGAAAAAGTTGCTGCTATTACCATAACAGGCCCTGATGCCACCAATGGCCCTACTACACTTCCACCAACAACCTGCCCTTGACCACCGGCTAGGTATATTGTTAGCCCGGTTGACCCTGGAGGAGCTTGTCCAGGCAAAAAAGCACCAGCTAAAGACAAAATCTCAAACCTACCATGAAGAGCCATGACTGCACCAGGAGCTGAAGGTTGCCTGAGTGTCACGTTTGTGACAGTACCGCTTCCACTAAGAACACAAACCCCTCTTTGTCTTCTTCTAGCAAACTGAGCTAGGGTTTCAGCTACATCAGAACCTGTAGCTATTTCCATAACGTGACTTCTTAGTGCATTAGGGCTATCTCTAGTGACGAAAATAGGTGGTTTGGGCTTGTTTTTGGAGCCTGGTGGACGACCTCTCGGACGACGATTATTGGAGACTTCAATAGCTCCTTCTCTAGGCTCATTGCTATGCTCTTTTTCTTCATCTTCTTCTTCTTCTTCTTCTCCAGTTCCTCCACTTCCTGTTTCTCCATTGTTTGTCATGAATATACCCAGATCTGGTTTCTTCATTGGAGATGATGAAGTAGCTGATGTTTCCATTCCTTGTAGTCCTACTTGCCCTGCCCACCATCGATTAGCCATGGCTTTGAAGTTTTTGAACTAAAAAAATAAGATTATAATTAAAGCAATAGAAAACTGGGTTTGGATCTTGTTTTGGCTAATGATCTTGATTATGGATGATCAAAGGTGGAATAACAAGAGATCAGATAGAAGAAGCAAAGAAAATTTCAACTCTCTAGAAAAGTTAGCTGATAGGGAGAGAGAGAGAGAAAGAGAAAGAGAATCTAGTGGAAAGAAGTGAAACTCAAACTGATCAAAGCTAAAGAATTGAAAAGGGCAAAGAGCTAAGAGAGAGAGATCCAACAAATGAAAACCAAAAAAAAAAGTTGGAGATTGATATTGTTTTCTTAGAGAGTAGTATATAGAAAATTTCTTTTCTATTTCCAAGAATTTGTTGGATTTCTTTTTCTTATTTAAAGGGTGTATTTGCCTTGGTTTTGGATGTGTCAAGATCTTAGGGAGTTGTGGGTTCTTTGTATTTTCAATACAAAATCTCTCTCTCTCTCTCTCTCTTTTTGTATTTCTTTGGTTAATTAACGAGAAAAAATTAATTTAATGGTGGGAGTGATGGGAAATATTAGGGTTTTCTTTTATATGTTGTTGGAGAGTGAGGTCATTTCATGTGCGCGTGAGAAAGTGGATGCACGTCTTACTTCTTGCTAGACCTGCTCATAGGTTGGGTCTGGTTGAGGGTTGTTTTTTTTTTAAAAATTTTTTGCCTAGGCCCGGCCCCTGGCCGGCTCGATAGGCTCGAATTCACTGTTCATCAGATTTAAAAAATATTTTTTTATTATATTTTATTATATTTTTATAATTAAAATTAAATAAAATAATATTATTATAATAAAAAATACTATTCCGGGCCAGGCCGGCCCGGAACAAAAATATCCTGCCCAGGCCCGGTCCAATACGGGCCGGACTTGACGGATTGCCCGGCCCATGAGCAAGTCTACTTCTTTGCTCTTGTCCCAACAGATAAGTACTGTAGCTGATGCAAAGATATATGTAATCTTTCTATTTGAAATCTTAATTTGGCATTGCTATTGCCATTTCATGTTGGAAATGATATCATATATATATATATATATATATATATATATTGTATTTTTTTTTGGATTTATATTTGATGCATTGTCAGTGTATAGGTTTATAAATTGACAGTGCATCCTACGATACCACATGTCGGGTTAAGGTTAGCAGTTAGGGTTAGGGTTAAGAGTTAGTGGTTAGAGTTAGTAATTAGTTTTTTAATTAGGTGTGTCAGTGTATAGGTCTATACACTGACAGTGCATCAAATACAAACTCTATTTTTTTATAAAGAAAGTTACAGTTCGAAAATAAGAGAAGAGGTTACAGATGCTGAGATTCGAATTTCAAATTTACTGGATATCACATTTTAAAAATAACTATATGAAGCAACTGGTCTAATTTTCGAATTCATATATATATATATATATATATATATTGTATTCATTTGTAGGCTTTAGATATTGAATTTTGTCCTCTATGTTATTGACATCTTTTTTTGAAATAATCAAGCAATTACTTAAATGAACTTCATCAAGTCTTCAACTTAATTATTCGCTAGCAGAAAATGTAGAGATTATACACAAAACAAGAGATTAGTACATTAAACTAGCATATTTGAGAAGTTTTTGAATTGCAAAAGATGTACTTGTATTGCTATAATTAGCATTTCCATTATAATTGTAGCTTATTTTAAAAGAAAATTAAAATGGGTAGTTGCTAAAGAGAGGAGATTCATATCCTCCTCAACAAGAATTCAATCTTTGGGAGTGAGTTATTTCTATTGTTAAAAACAAACAAAAAGGCATTGAATTCGATGTTTAGTCCAATAAGTTCATGCAATCACCCTTAAGAAATGACATTCAGTAAATCTGGTGTTCGAATTTTAATATCTGCAATTATTCTCCTATTCTTAAGTTACGGCCTTTTTTATACCAAATAATAAAAAAAAGGTGTTCCCAACAATATTTAACAATTCTTTACTTAATAGGAACATGAGTTCTCATGCCAATATAAATATTTACTACAACCCAAGATAAATCTTAATTTTTGGACTAAAAAAGAAGAATAACTATTGTTAGAGATAGTGCAAAGAATTAACTAGGTATAGCCAGGAAATATATAGAACTTTGTCATTAAAAAAAGTAAACAAATTGCAGAATTTTTAATTAAAATGTTTAACATACGATTGAAAAAGAAATGTATATACTTTAGTAGTTATAGCAAAATAAGTAGTTGCCAAACCCTCTTTGCATGACCATCCATTTTACCAGCCCATTCAAAGGTTACTCTACAAGTATTCAACACAACAAATGTTGACTACCAATTTTGCATGAGAGAAAGGAAAATACCAATTTTATTTTTTTTTAGATGATGCTAAGTTCTAACCTATTTGAAGAAACAATGCATATCCTTCAAGCTTAGTTTCTCTAATTTTCTTACTTGGCATCATAATTGGAAGGGAGGTGAGAACTAAATGAGTTCAATGCCCTTTAAGAATGCAATAAGTACTCACAATTTGTATAGATTTAAATCTTACAAAATACGTATCAAAAGAACTTGAGGCTTAGTCATGTTGGTTCATACAATTATCCTTAAAAATGTGGCATTTAACAGGTTTAAAATTCGAATCTTAGCATATGCATTTTCTTCTTCTATTTTTAGGTTGCGGTCTTCTTTGTACACAAACATACTTGTCAAAAAAAAAAAAAATCTTACAAAATAGAGACTGATAAGTTGAGTGCCACTGCCAAAGCAGTGAGAACGAAATATATAAGCTTAGTGGGCTATGACAATCTTAAGAATCAACAATAAAGCTCAAAATCCAAATGGGCTAAAACTATGGTAAAGGAAGGGTTTTTTTATATTAATATAGCAAAAAAAAAAATTATTTATCAAAATACCGTTTTTTTCAGATTAATTCCCAAAATCCGCTTTTTTTTTATCAGTTGGGAACCAGTTGGGAAATCGCCATGGCCCATGGCGATTTGCCAACTAAAATTTGCAAATTTTTTTTTTATATTTTTTATATTTTTTTTCAAATTTTTGGGAAAATATGAAAAACATGATTCAATAGTGAACTTATTGTGAAATGGTATAATGAATAAAAGTTATTTGAAAAAGAGAAATGAATAATTAGAAATTATTATAAAGGATTAGACCTGCTCACGAGTCGGGCAACCCGCCCGGCCCGGCCCGTATTGGGCCGGGCCTGGACAGGATAATTTATGTTCCAGGCCGGCCCGGCCCGGAACAGTGATTTTTATTATAATAATATTATTTTATTTAATTTTACTTAAAAAAATAAAAAAAATTATTTTTTATTCCAATGAACAGTGATTCGGGCCGAAACAGGAGGGCCTGTGCAGAAAAGAAAAAAAAAAGGGCCGCGGCCCGGCCCGGCCCATGAGCACCTCTATAAAGGATATTGTAATGACAAAATTATCCTTGATAAAAAAAGTTCTCTTCCCTTTTTCTTTTTATTTTTTAATTTAATTTTTAATTAAAAAATAAATATTCTGAAAATAAAATTTTTTTAATTTTTAAAAAAAAAAATTAATTTTTTATTTACTTTTTTTAATTAAAAAATTTTAAAAAATAAAAATAATATGCCTAAAATTAATTTTTATTTCTCTTTTTCAAATAACTTTTATTCATTATACCATTTCACAATAAGTTCACTGTTGGTACATGTTTTTCATATTTTTCCAAGAATTAAAAAAAAAATATACATGAAGGGAAATCGCCACCCCCATGGCGATTTCCCTTGGTATTTTTAGCCAAAATATGTTTTTTGACGCTGGGAAATCGTCATGGGGGTGGCGATTTCCCAGCTAGTATTAAAACTAGCGTATTTTGGGAAATAATCTAAAAGCAACTGTATTTTGGGAATTTTTTTTTTTTTTAGCTATATTAAAATAAAAAAAACCTAAAGGAAGAGTATTGCCCAATTTGTATATCAAAACCCAAAGCCCATAAAATCCACAATCTCTATATATTTTTTAATTAGAATCTAATTTTTCATTTTTCATTATCCAACACTAAAAAAAATATATAAAAAGTCTTTTATTCTTTAAAAAAGAAATAAAAGAACAAAGAAAGAAGGAGAGCAAAAGTGAGGGAGGAGGAAGAAGAAAAATGAAAATGAAATCTAATGACTTAAGATTCTAGTTATATTCATTTCAAGTCATAATAATAATAGTATCTGTAAAGCACCTAAAATTTTAAGTCAATATCATTATAAAAAATAGTATCTTTTTAAATATATCAACAGTTGAATTTTTTACTGTTATCAAATAATTAGTTAGACATTTCAATCAATTTAAAATTTAATATGCATGATCTATTCAATAATTAAATTAATAAAATATAAATTGTTTAAAAAAAAATCCCTTCTATCTTAATTTTTTGTATTATTTAACATGACATATAATTATTGATTTGAACGTAATATTTTATTTACGAATTAGTTGACTTAAGCATTAATTAGTAAATATCATATTTAAATTTATCCAATAATTATATATCACGTCAAATAATACAAAAATTGAAAACAAAATTAATAAGGCAAGTGTAGGACTCAAATTGCAATTTTAACAACTAAAGTGGGGGAGAAAAAAAAATATATGGAAAGAAAGAGTAACAATGCAAAAAACTAAAATCTCAACTAAAACCTAAAAATCTCCCATCCTCTTCCCCTATATAACTTCACTTAAAACCCCAATTTCTTCAATCTTCGTTATCTCGCGTCTCGAAGCCCCAAATTTCAACCAAGGGTACACCATTTTTCTATTCAACCTTAGTCTTTTAACTTGATTTTTATGTTCATAAAGCACACATCGAAGGCTTGCTGGTGATTGTTATTGAAAACCCTGTGAGCTCAAAAGCTGTGCAATATCATAAGTATCATCCCCTTAAAAAATTATCCTTTTGATAAATACCCATTATTTTTCTTGAGGTTTAATGGTGGATGATTACATTTTCTTAATACCCATTTGCTAATCTGTAGTTATTAGAACGACCAATGGATTTCTTTTGTTAATCTGTTATTGGGGATGCAAAGATTTAAGTTTTTGTTGTTTTGTGATGGTGAAATATATGGTAATTGAGGTTTTATGGTTAAAAGTTGTATCTTTCAGAGTAATGGGCTTTTTCAGTTTGATGCAAATGTTTTTTTTGATTGGTTTCTTTTTGGTATGTATTTTCGTTTAGCAAATTCTTTTGCTATGTAATTCATGATGGATTCTGGTTAAGAATATGGCAAAATGGAAGGAATGATAAAAAAAATGGAGTTCAACTTCTTTGTAGATTTTATTTTATTGGAAATTTTGCTTTAGTTATGTAGGAAGTATAGATTATATAGATATGGTAGGTAGCACTAAGCTATGTTGCTCCAATTTTTCATTTTTTTTTGAAGTATTTTTGTTCGACATTTATGTCCGACAAATATCCGGATATGGGTATGAAGATATAATCTTCCAAGAACTTTCCAAATACATGGAAATCTTGCAAAAAATTGAACATACTCATATCGAACACATATCTGGGTCCGACATTTATACCCGACTTCGAGTAACATAGGCACTAAGTAAATATTTGTTGATATTATAGAATGTGTTTTCTAAGTAACTAGAAGGATTTTATTGCTGCTTCTAGTTCTTTTGTTTGTATACAATGTTTGAATTTGAACAGAACCCTCAACATTTTATTTATTCTTGTCTGCAGGTTTTTAACTAGGTTAACAGAATGTCAAGCCCCAAAGTTTTCTTTGATATTTTGATTGGAAAAGCGAAAGCTGGTCGAATTGTAATGGATCTATTTGCAAATGTTGTACCAAAAACTTATGTTACTCAGATTCGGGTGTGACTGTTGATATTTAATTTTTTTTAAGATTTTCATGTATTTAGAGAGTTTTTGAAAGATTATACTCCCATACGCATATCCGGATATGAATCGGACAGGGTGTAGGACAGAATCAAATCCATGGCATGAAATTTGCAGATGAGAACTTGAAGCTCAAACATACGGGATCTGGGTGGTTGTCAAATGGCAAATGCTGGAACAAACTCCAATGATTCTCAATTCTTTATATGCACTGAGAAGACTCCATTGGCTTTGATGGAAAACATGTTGTCTTTGGTAAAGTAGTGGATGGTTTAAAACATTGTCAAGGAGATGGAAAAAACAGGCACAGATAGTGGGAGGACTTTGCAACCAATTGTGATCTTAGAATGATTATATAGTTAATGGACAAACATAATTTAAAAAAGTTTTGATGAGGCCATTATAATCACAATGGGCTATTGATAGGGAAAGGTATATTTTAGTGGGACTTTCATTAATAGGTTCAAAATAAATCTCCAACAGACAGTCATGAGTCCTTTGATATGCAAAATATATACTAAATTTTGATGGGCTAGATAGAAAGCCCAATTTTATGCATACCAAAAATGAACAATAACGGGATGATAAATTATTTGATTTATCAAAGTTTTTAGATTTTATAATCAAGCTAATAGGTGGCATATATTTTTTAAAATATATTTTAAAAATAAAAAAATAATTTAAAATAGAAATGAGAAATGTGAAAATAGACTTGCTCATGGGTTAAGTCGTTGGTCAATTTTTTTTTTCCTTACTTAGATTCGGCTCGTCTGCTCGATTTATTGTTTAAAATAATAATAATAATAATTAAAATTAAAAAATTATTTTATATTATTAATATTTAAAAATTTTATAATTAAATTTAAATAAATTTTTTTTTTCAATAGGTGAAAAATGACTCGTGTCAAACTAGCCCGAATCAGTAAAATTTCTATTCAAACTCGGCCTATGAGTAGATCTATGAGACAATCTTTTAACCTCTCTTGTAGAATTAAAAAATTCAAATGTTAATGTATCAAAAACAAATTCTAACAAAATTATAGAATAAAAGGTTCAAATTAGACACTAATTTTTTTTTTGTTCAACAATTAGACACTAAATTGAGTGAAAAGGATAGCATTTGATTAAATTTGAAGATTTAAGAACTCTCACTTAAAACTTTTAACCAATTTTTTTTTCGGTGAAGTTTGAACTTCCAAAGACTTTCGAAATCAAATTTGGAAGTTTTAATTGAATCCTCCAAAATGCTAGATTGATCAACTCTCTAAGGGAACATCACAATCACATTTTTTTTTTTTGGCTTTTTATTCACACCCAACTTTAAAGCCCTATTATATTACTCATTTCTTGACCAGCTTTTTTTAAAACAGAAATTATAGAAATAGAAGATTCACTAATTAATTGTTTGCTTACTTATCTGACAAGTGATGGCTTGAAACTTTAAACTCTGCTATAATTTTCCAAGACCTAATGCAGAAAATAGTAAATCTACACCAATTAAGCCATCAAACTATAGAGTATAGACTTACTGTTGCAAAATTCTCAGGCTTGGAAAATAATAATTTTTCATACACATCAATGATTTCATATTAAAAAATAGAAAGCACTGAATCAGCCCTACTTTTGTTAATTAATTTATTTTTTTTCCCCATTACCAATCATGCCACTTTTATTGTTTTTTAATGATAAATCATTTTTTGTTTGACAAATCGTCATTTCGATCCAGAATATATACTAATATTTACATATTTAATCAAATTCATATATAAAGATTGTTTCTCGTCAAAGATAAAGGCTTCAGTTTCTGGAAACTCGAAGATGGAGGCAAAAGGAATAATTGATAAGAAAGGGTTGTTTTAATAAAGAATTGGAAAATGTATTCACATTGGAAAACCCTTTGCTCACAATATGTGATTTTCTTGAGAAATCACGGATACACTATCGTCACCAATTTTTTAAGATAAAACTGATTAACTTTTTTATCTAAATAAAACACTTAATAGTTGATTAAAATTTTAATTTGTAAGTCATTCCAAAGGAGAGTGACGGACCGTTACCTAAGTAAGGTCGATTCACATTCTATAGGGAAAAGCTAAGACCATGCATTAGCATAAACGTTATTTAGGAACCCAAGGCTTAGTCTAATTGGTTCATGTAGTCACTTTTGACATCCAACAAGTATGAGATTCAAATATCAGTATTTAGTACAACTCATTCCCATCCTCAAATTACGGTCTTTTTTATATAAAAAAAATGCTATTTAATTCAAACCAAATAATCCAAAATTGGTTGGAACACTAACATAGCAAATTTATCCTTGAAAACCTTTACAAATTAAATGATCACCCAGTTGAGATAATATTTGGTGACACTCAATCAATTTGAAGATTTAATTAAATTGATATATACATTTTTAGTTTCAATGATCAAAGTTCCATTCTTGACAATCTCAAATACAAAAAAAAAAAAAAAAAAACTATCATTTGGTTTTTTTTTTGGATGACTGCATAAAACGACATCATTTTATGTTTTAATTTAGCTAAAATTACCTCTTACTATTGTGTTTGTTGACACAAAATTTCAAAATTGAACCATTGCTTCATAAATTGTTAAAGTTGCATTGCATATAGTCTTCCATTTTCTCTGATTGCTTATGCATGGGGGATGAATCAAAATTGAACTATTACAAACTTTGGTTGGGTTCCATTTGCCTAATCAATTTTTGACTTTGGCAAAAAAAAAATATAGTAATTTCAATAAATTGCACAACAACAATGCCAACTTGCAGGGTATCTATAAAGCAAGAAGAATCCACTCACATGAATGAAATCAACGTGACAAATTTTAAGTAGTTATTATTATTATTGAAGGCTGTTATATGAAAAGAAGCCTAAACCTCTTTTTTTTTTTTTTTTTTTTTTGTATTATGCAATATTTAGATTCATGCACATTTCAAGAGAGTTAAAAAGAGACATGGCCCCTATCCAATAATTAATTTTCTGTTTCCGAATGATTTAGTTAAAATTGAGATGTACGTACATTAATACACTTAAATTTCCTACCCACATGTTAATTGTTTTAGATTAAAATATGATTATTGAAAATGCTTACAGATTTTCTTGTCAAAAAAGGGAAGAGGCTGCATAATTTTTTCTCTCCAAAAGTTTATATATATATATATATATATATATATATATCTATCTCACCAAATGAAAAGTTTAGTTTAGCCCTAGTGCAAATTAACAAGTTTTGATTAATTATTTTATTAGTTAATAAAGTGGATAATAGTACTCGGGATTTAATTCAGTTAGTTCATACAACCAATTTTAAAAGATAAAATTTAACAGATTTGAAGTTCGAATATCAATATTTACAATATCTTTCTCTATCCCCAAACTACAGCTTCTTTTGTACTAAAAAAAAAAAAAAAAAAACCCCTAAAATCACATCTTGATTTTGATGTTATATATATATATAGAGAGAGATATTATATTTTCTTAATTAGCGAAAAATTTTATTATTTTTTCTCAATAAATTTAAATTCTATAATCAAAAAAAAAAAAACTCTCTTTTTTGCCAGCTAAGTTTCTTAAAATATCATTCAAGAGGGGATAAGATGAAACTAGACCTGCTCATGGGTCGGGCTATCCGTCCAAGCTCGAAGCCCACCCAATATTTGAGAGGGTTTGGACAAAAAATATTAGGCTCGAAAAATGGGTCTGGGCATAATTTTAGGCCCATTTTCTAAACGGACCGATCTTTGAGCAAGAATTTTTAGGCTCGGACCCGGTCCGACCCGTTTACTATTATATAAATAATAAATATATTTAATAATAATAAATAATTTCATTTATACAATTACTTTTTTACACTTAACCCAAAAAAACCCAACACCCAACTCACCTTTACTCAACTTTCACCTTGCACAAACACCGCCGCTACTGCCATCAACCTCTAAAACCCTAAATCTCACCTCTCTCTCTCCCTCCCTCTTGGCTCTCAAAAATAAAAGCCAACCAATCCCATCAAGAAGAGAAAGCAGAGAAGCAATTAAAAGAAAGAATATTCGAAAGCAAGAATCAACCAAAAAATTAAGATTTTTTATATTCTTTCTCTTTCGTCTTTTTCTTCCTTTTCAATTCACAATTTCAAGGAAACCATATTCTATAATAAATTTAACCATATATATAACGTAATATATATATATATATATATATATAAACTTTGTTAAAAATGGTTTCTTTGTTATGCAGTTTGTCAACACACAGTGGCTTTGTTTTGGATTGAAGACAACGCTGTCTTCTTCTTTATCAAATACAAATTTTGGGATAACCAAAAAAAAAAAATTTGGACAGGCCGAGCCTGGACATTGATTTAATAATATGGGTCGGCCTGGTCAAAAAAACTAACCCATATTTCGAGTTGGGCCAGGTCTGGGCAGACACAAAGAATTTTAGCATTTTGTCTGAACCCGACCCGACCCATGAACACCTCTAGAGGAAACCATTAACAAATAATAAATGAATAAATAAATAAAGAAAAGTTATCTCTCATAGATTACAAGTAAGATTATAAAGATGACATATGTTTTTATGGTATAATAAAAAAATGATTAAAAAAAAAAGAAATGGGATAAGTGATAATTTTTTAATCCCGCTTATGAAATTAAATTTTTTTCCTACTCGTGTATAAAAAACGAACTCACACTATAAGAGGACGGATTTTTACCGATAGAATAATCCGTCGGTAAAAGTCTAATTTTCGTCTGTAAAACGTTTTACCGACGAAAAAATTCCGTCGGTGATACTTAAATCGCTGATACTAATTCGGCCGATAAAGAAAAATCCGTCGGTAAAGAAACTTTACGGACGGACTTTTACCGACGGAATATTTTGACGGTATTGTTTTGATTTAATGACGGACTTGTACCGACGAAAATTTCCGTCGGTATTCTTTTATCACCGACGGAAATTTCCATCGGTATCTTTTATCACCGACAGAACATTATAACGGAATATTTCGTCGGTGATAGGTTTACTGATGGATATATTTCGTCGGTAATTGATTTAGCGATGGACAGATTTGGTCGGTAATAGTTTATTATCGACGGAATATTCCGTCAGTAAATGTCCTTTTTCGACGGATTATTCCGTCGGTAATTATTGTTTTTTGAACAAAAAAAGTAAATATTTAAAAAATAAATTATTAAAAAAGTTTAAAAATAAAATGAAAATTTTATATAATTACACCATAAAAAATAAAATGAAATTCGTAAAAATATAATAAAATAATATTAAATGTGTCTCTCGAATAAAAAAATAACTCATCACGAGGTACTGTTGTCATCGGCTTCACTGTCTACCTCGGCATCACCTCCGGCGGCACTTAATCCTCCGACAGTACATATGCCTCCGACTCCGGCATCACCTCCGACAGCACCAACTCCGGCATCACCTCCGACACCGGCAACACTCAATCCTAGTCCAGCAGCACCGACTCCGGCAACACTCAATCCAGCACCGACTCCGACAGCACTCGATCCAACACCGATGCCTAATGCAGCACTGAGTCCGGCAACCTGAGTTTCGATCCCGCCTAATGCAGTTGCTATCTGTGATTGCAGTAAAGGTGTGATTATCGTATTCCAACTCGTCACGATATTCTCAAGTCTCACGATTGAGGTCTGAATTTGCGAGACATCGGACATCAATGCATGATAGTCCTTAGACGGCACTGCTGTCGGCTGCTGTGTAGTACTAGGACCACATGGAGCGTAACTGGCTGCATCTGAACTTTGGTGACTACTGGGTGGATTGAAAATTTGTCCTCTCTTCGATCTCGTTCCAAACCCATAAACATGCGTCCGCGTAGTCTCAATGCCCCCAATAACATTAGACCAGGACTGAGGGTCGAAATCGGGATATGAAGACGTATCGTCCCCTTATTTTTGCTGGAACGAAGCAATATAATTTTCCTACAATCACAAATATTTAAATATATAAACAATTAATATGTGTCATTGTAATGAACACGTACATAAACACAAATATCTGGTATAATCAATTAATGTAATATATAAAGTATTGATAAAGTTAAATACTTATAGTTACAGCTTTAGACTTGTTGTCTACGTAATCACCCTGAACATTTGCACGTTTATGAGTTTTCTTAAACAGCTACAGGAAAGTCACGTTGCACTGCAACTCTTGTGACTACAAATTAAAAGAAGAGAAAAAATTATGTTAAACCAATAAAAATTCACATAGTTTATATAATAAAACTTTTAAACAATAAATTGCAAAATAAAAATAAATCTTACCATTCTTTCACCGGTAACTAGAAAAGAAACTGATCCACCAGTGTGCTTTCTAATGTTGCCATCTTTCTTTGTGTTCTTATTACCCTTGGCCTTTTGGGACCTATTTTTCCAAGCATCGGTACTCCAGACGCTATCAATCAATTCATCCCAAATATCGACTGCTATCCAAGCACACTTGTAACCCTTGCAGTCTTCTATTCGATTCGTTTGAAATAAGGAAATAGCATTGTCACTCTCAAAATTCATCATGTCCTTGAATCGATCCTTGCATGTGGCCTCCTATAATTTCCTAACCAATGGTGTCTACTCGGGAGGCCACTGACATTTTCTCTACAATAAGACATTATGAATTAATATATAGTATTAAACATAATTAAATTATAATTTGACTTTTAACCAAATCATACCTCAAAAATAGTCCACATAGACAGTTTCACATCAACAGGTATCTTCGACCAAGTAGGCCACGGTCTGTTATAGTGTTGTCTGATGATAGAGGCAATGATTGATTTTACACAACTCTCCGTGAAAGTCCTAAAATCAAGGATACGTGTTAGTGGACAATAGTTTATTTTACTCAAATAATGAAATTATGGAAATATTATTAACTTACGTGTTTTGAAGAATTCAAAGTCGAAACCTGTCATTCGGATTACTCGGTGTCGGTAATCCTTTCGTCCGACCTTTACCTCATTTTCTCTGTTCAGTGGCAGTATCGGTAGACGGCGTAGGATGTGATGCAAGTACCTCTGTTTGCTGCCCTGTGCCATCATCCGCGAAATACGTCGGTGCTTTCTCATTAAGTAAAAACTGTTCAATTTCATCCAGCGGTGAGGTAGACGCTTGTAACGTAGGATCTGCCTGAGTCGTCGGAGTAAGTGTCGGCCGTAGCAGTGGAGCCGGAGTCGATGTGGACGGTGCCACTGTAAAGGGAGGCAATCTGGACGGATCCACGATAGAGGGAGGCATGCAGAGGGATGCAGGGGCGATGGATGTACTGCAGATGGAGTATGTGGCAATGGAGCCGAATAAGGCGACAACTATCTCGGTGGAGGCCGTAAGGAGGGAGAAGACGCAGGTGGCAACTTTGGTGTAGCATGTCCCGAGGACAATCCTCCAAATGGTCAAAAAGCATCCCACATAAATCTCTGTTTCTTCTTTCCAGTAGTTTTACGCCTTGTTCCTCTCATTTTGTCTGTAAAATAAAAAATATTAAATTTATTAATAAATATATATTAAATTTAGTAATAAATAAACAAATAACACAATAAAATAACAATCACTATTAACAATAACGATAAATAATCACAATAACACATTATACAATTTCATAACTAACAATCATAAAAAAAAAATAATAAGAATTTTTTTTCCACAAAATAAATTTAATTCTGCCTTTATTTTAGGCATTTGTAAGAATACTAAATTAATATTTGTAAATATTAACATAATGTTTACAAATAATTAATTAAATTTTTATGTTTATTACTATATATTATAAATAATTTTTTTTTACTATCATAAAATAATTAAATAAATCTTACATATTATAGATTCGGTTTACTTAATTGAATTATTTCGAGGATTGGGATACTTAACACATTTAGTTATTTTAAAATTCAAATTATTATGAGTTAAGATTATTTAAATTTTGAGAAATTTAAGATTGGCACTTTCCTTTTATTTTCTAATATGTTTAAATTCAAATTATTATTAGTTATATCAATCTCACTTTTGAAGAAATATTATATTAAATTATTTAAAGTATATTAATTTTATGGAGTTAAAATATTGTATTAATTAGATAAGATTTCATATATTTCTTAAAATTAAAACCTTAAAACCTTAAAATTTCATATCAACAATTAAGCACATTCCTACATATATTTTTGGATTAAAAAGAAATTTCGGAATAAAAATCACCTCGAAAGTTAAACTTTGAACCAAGCGCGGTGGTCGGACGCCTCAGCGATGGGAGGGACGGTCAGACAGCTGGTGGCGCGCGGACGATCGAATGGCGGGGGACAGTTGAACGAACGGCAGGGGACGATCGGACGGCAAGATAGAAACAGAGAATGAGAGAAAGAAAAAAAATGGGGAAGAATAAGTCTCAGGCTTTATTTATGCCCGAGACTATCACCGACGGAATAGGATTATCACTGACGAAAATTCCGTCGGTAAAACTTTAGGCGAGAATTCAAATTTCATCTGTTGGTGATAATGTATTACCGACGGAATTTCCGTGGGTAAATTCCTCATCCGTCGGTGACTTATCACAAACTGAAAAAGCTTTCACCTACGGAATCTAACTATTACCGACGGATTTTTTGTTGGTATAATTTTTGAATGTTCAGATTTGAAATTTGCATTTACTGCACATAAGATTCCGTGAAATATTATTACCGACGGAGATTCCGTCGGTGATATAAATGTTCCGTCGGTAATGTATTACCGACTCAAAAGTATCACTGACGGAAGAGTCATATTACCGATGGATATTCTGTCGGTAATAGTTTTTGACCGTTCATTTATTTTTCAATTAATTTGATAATAAATAAAAATTTATTACCAAATATAAAAATCCGTGCTCTTTTATTACCGATGAAAATTTCGTCGGTGATATTTCGACGAGAATCTAGGCCGTTCGCGCCAAAGTTTTACCGACGGTAATTACCGACGAAATTAGTCGGTCGCTACTATTTCGTCGGTAATATAATATTTCCATCGGTAATACAAAAAATATTACCCACAAAATTTCGTCGATAATGTTTTAATTTTCGTCGCTGAAAATTTGATTTATCGACGGAATATGTCCGTCGATAATGATTCCGTCGTTAATTTAACTTCCTCTTGTAGTGTCATAAATAAATGGTAAATTATGAGAAGAACATGCTGAAATTGCATTGATTGGACGAAAATCTCCTTACAAGATCCAACAAACACCCACTCGTGCAATATAATGGTCAAACTAAAAGATAAAATTTTAATTTATATGATTTTCTATTTGGAGAAAAAGTTACAAACATGTTTCAAATTTCAATCATAAGGTATAAATATATATAATTTAATGACAAGTGTATATATGAACAATCAAAGATTTGGTCAAAATAATATTATAGAGACTAAAAGGCGTATGGAGATTGTGAATTTGAAAATTTTGACAAGGTAGTACTTGAGTGGAGAGGTATAAAACCAAACTAGAAATACTTTTACATGCATTATTTTGAATTGGAAAAGTTATACTATAATGTAGTCATATAGATGATTCTTGAATTTATTTATTGTGTATTACTTATCTTCTTCGGAATAATATATATATATATATATATATTTCATTTTAAAATCATATTACTTGCATGATAATGTTTTTGAAAAAAAAAAAAAAAACTAACTATTTAATTTACTTAAGTACATGTAGTCATTACTCATTAGACTTGTCAAGAGTCGAACTATTCGTTCAGTCCAACAAGTCCGACCTAAATGAATCGATTTTGGGATAGGGCTTTTTTCAATTTGGGCCGACCCAACCCAATTAGTATTTAATCAATAAAAATAATTTTATTTAAATTTAATTATGAAAATATGTAAATAGTAATATAAATATATTTTTTTAATATTTAAAAAAGTAAAACGGGCTTTTTTAACCCGATGGATCGGGCCAGCCTTGGACAAGTAAAACTTTTTGCTATCCAGATTTAGCCTAGTCCGATCCATAAACAGCTTTAACATTCATTAAATGGGTAATTATATCAACAATGGTATTTGGAAAAAGAAGAAAAATTAACTTTTGTAAATAAAGGGATTCTGTGATAATTTTAATGGAAGTGATATATATTAATATAAAGTAACCGTTTATAAAACTCTTTTACACTCAATTTGATTAAAAAAACAAAATAAGAAAAAAAATAACATTAAAGTACAAAATAATACATGTTGTTATGAATTTTAATTATTAAAATAAAAATATTCATTATTCTTCTTTTCTATACTCTTTACAAAACATAGCATCGTATATAAAGGCTAACTATATCCTAACTATATTAATTCGTGACCATCAATCTAAGGTATTACCTAGGTAATTATCACTCTTATATCTGTTCAAGGGCCAAGTAGTCTGTCCGACTAGTATAGGGCCGGATTTGGGTAGTTTTTTTTTTCATTTTGTCCAAATTACTGTGTATATAATAAAAAAATATTTTAAATTTAAATTTAATTATAAAAATATAAAATATTAATATAAAAATAAAATTTTAAATTATTAAATTATTAAAATTTTTAAATATTATTTAAACAATAAAATAAGCAGACGTGACAGGCCGGGTTCACCCAAAATGGGACTTGAATAAGGGAAAACGAAAATTTTCGGACCACATGAGAAGGTCTAAATTCACTCTAAGCATTGTGATTTACAGAAGCTTATTTAGCTAATAGCTAGGCTTATATAGGCAAGACATAAAAGTGAAGTCATGAAAGCTGATGTTAGATTAAGTTTTAAACTGACATGGCCGCCATGCCCCACGACTAGTCCCTTTGACTCACGTGTATTAACGTCCATTTGGGTTCCATTAACGACCAAAAATAATGATGTTTGACGCTTATAATTTCTTCATGTAACTGTAACTATAAATAGCCCTAACCTTCAAATTACATTTCCTATGACCAAAGAGAATAATTAAGATTGAAGAAATCATTTCCATAACTCGAATTTACTTTATTTTCATACATGGATTCTTCATTCTTTCAATACCCAAATCTCCAATTCTCTCCTGATCAATCATCTTCTTCCTATGTTTCTCAAGAAAACTTCTCACCAGATCAGTCAATATTCAATTATCTCCATAACCAAGCCCTTCCTTTCAATGAAAACGACTCCCAAGAAATGCTTCTTTTGGGAGTTTTAAATCAAGCAGCCCCTGCAAACTCCTTTGATACCACATCTGTCAATAGTTTTAGAGATGATAACGAAGTGAACTCGAAAGCTAATGAAGAAGAAGAGAAAGGAAAAGAGATTTCTTACAGAGGAGTTAGGAAGAGGCCATGGGGAAAATATGCAGCTGAGATAAGGGATTCAACAAGGAATGGTGTTAGGGTTTGGCTTGGAACCTTTGATACAGCTGAGGCTGCAGCTTTAGCCTATGATCAAGCTGCATTGGCAATGCGAGGTCCAATGGCTATACTCAATTTCCCAATGGATAAAGTTTATGAATCACTTCAAGAAATGAACTATGGGTTTGAAGAAGGTTGTTCACCTGTTTTGACAATGAAGAAAAGGTACTCCATGAAGAGCAAACGAGCAGGGAAAAAGAAGATCAAGAAAGAGAAGGAAATGGGGATGGAAAATATCCTTGTGTTTGAGGATTTAGGAGCTGATTATTTGGAAGAACTTCTAAGTATATCTGAGACTGCAACTCCTTATTGGTGAATAGTTGAGATAGTGAAGAAGAATCAATTTTGCTGTGTAATTTGTCTGTAGAATGTTAGACTCTTAATTTTAATGACCAGGTATCAAATATAAAAAAATGAAGAAGGGGCCAACTTTTTTTGTTGGATTTGAATTTGCAAATCTTTTAAGATGATGTAGAATCAAAGTTTTGTGTTATGCATAATTTTAGTCAACATTAAACACTTGTTGAATTTTCAATAAATTGTCTAAATACACTCTATAAACTTGTCTACAAATTTTCATTCTTCTATATATTTGATAAACCTTTTCAATTATCTTGTTTTCTTTTTAGCAAGGATACTTGAAAATGAAAGGTCATTGCTCCAATTAATTTGTATTATTTTCACCCTTTTGGTATAAAATAAAATACTGTCTCGAATGTAAGATCTCTGTCCACATAAATCCCATCCCATCATGTTATAGGTTGAGTTAGGTCGGGTTCTCAATCAAAATATTAACAAATTTTATGATTATTTAGGTCCAGTTTAGTCCAAAATATAGGAAAAATTTTTTGTTCAGGTTTGACCCATATATACAGAAACACTATTCAAGTTCGTCAAATTTTTTACATAGAAAGATTGATATTTTAAAAAAAAATCGATTCTTGGTAAAAAAAGAATGGATCCCTTTAAATATTTATATTACTAATATTAAAACGAGTCGGGCCAGGTCTGGACAAAAAATGTTATATCCAATGCTCGATCCGTTTTTTAAATGAGCTTATTTTTTTTTTTCCAAACTCATTTTTAGGTTTAATATTTCTTTCCAAATCTTATTAAATATCGCACGAATTTTTGAGTTTGAATGAATAATCTTACCCATATACATGTATAGGTATATATAGAACTAGCTAGGGACAAGAAAGAGGCAGCGCGATATTATTTCCTCACTTTTGTTATTTGATGTTTAATTTAAAAGGACGGTTGGGTCATGGGTGTTGCCAATGCTGAATATATATTCTATGATTATTTCCTATATCTGTCTTAATTGGAAGGATTCAATATTTAATTTAGATAAAGACATAAGGTTGTCTAAGATGTTACATTTTTATTTTGGCACAGCTTTTGTCCTGAAAGAAAATGACATTAATTGTTTATTATAAAATGGAGCAAATTATATATATATATATATATATATATATATATTATTCAGTGGTTGGGTGACTTTACTGCCCCCATCTTCTTGTTCTTTTCATTTGTTCATCATTTCATTCATATTTCAATTTTGATTTTGCTAGCTACTAACTCTTATTTCCTTGTATGTTGGATCAGGTTATCCGTCCAGTCCGTATTGGATCAGGCTTGGGTATGTATTTTTTAATTCAAGCCGGTCCGACTCAGGCCGGTCCAAATTACTATTTATTAATAAAAAATATTTTTTATTTAAATTTAATCATAAAAAATATTAATATTAATATAATTTTTTTAATATTTTAATATTTTTAAATAATAATATGGACTTACGGACCGGCTCAAGCCGAGCTTTGATAAAGAGTTTGAAAAAATTCGGGCTAGACTTTGATAAAGAATTTGAAATAAATTCGAACCACGACCCGATCTTGCCAAACATCTCTAATCACGTGTTTGGACCAAAGGGCAATTGTTTATCAAAGAAAAAAACTTAAAACATATCAAAGTCGAAATCTAATTTCTTCTTTGAGTGATCCTTGAAAAACATAGGAAAAAAAAAGATTATAAATAGATCTACGTGACATTCATGATAAGTTTCTCCAATTATCATCAGCTTTTATTTTTTAACATGAAATTTGTGCCTAATTGTTAATTAATTACTATACAATATTAACATAAGTTAACAGTCTGTTTAATTAACAAGGTAAGAAAGAATGATTATGGTTGTAAAATTGCGAACAGTTTGGTTTTTGACCAAGAAAAACCTTGCTAATTATCCATCCAAATATTTATGAATTTAATTTGTAGATGAGTTGAGAATTAAAAACCAATTTATCCAAATTTTATTTCAACAAAATTAACTTCTAACAAAAGACAAATAAAAATTAGTGTTGAATCATGAATGTAGAAAATTAAATTATGCCAAGAAATCTATCCAAACAAAGATTAGGAAAGGAGTCTTGGGCTACAATTGTATTAATTAATACAGTAATGTTGTGAAAAATATAACTATTTTTGTAGTAGTTTTACTAGCTCCTTTCAATTATGTTGACAGTCATTTTCTCATCTTAATTTTAATTTTTGGAAAGCTTGTTAAAATATATGGCCCTTGTTTTGCAATTTGCTGGCAACTAATGGTATTGTCGTTTGAATTAATTCGTGGATGAGGTTTTTTTTTTTTTTTTTTTCTTCATAATCATTAATTCAATTGGATTTCTTTATGTAATTTTCAATTTTCCGTTCAACCCATTAAAAACAACCAAATGCTTTATCTATGTTACCCGAATATTTTTATTTTTTTAAAAATACTCGTATTTAGATATAGGTAATAGATATGATTTTTCAAATATATATATATTTTTTATAAATTAAGTATATCTGTATTCAATGCTCGCCCTAATTTGAGTAAAAATTTAAACATTGTTCTTTTTTTAATTTGTTTCGGTTTTCAACAGAAAAAAAGAAAAGAAAGAAAAACACAGTAGTTGATAATCAAATTCATGCAAGAACTAATAGCAGAATTGGACAGGTGTCTTTATGATCTGGCCGGGCTAGGTCGGATCACTTTTTATAGAATAAAAAATATTTTTTATTTAAATTTAATTATAAAAAATAAAAAAATATTTTTTTTATTAAGGATAAACAGTAAATTCGAACTCACAGTCGGTCTGGACCCCTCCAAATATGAGTCTGAGCAAGCAACAAAAAAAAATTCAGATCATGACCAGGCCCATGAGCAGGTCTACTGCCGGCTCTTGATTTCGGATTCTTCCATAAAGATCAAGCATGCATGTAGACGATGTAGTTTGTTCTTGCCCTTAAAACATTTGGTCTTGAAGCCCAACATCAATGAGAAATTCAGTCAAGGAAGACAGCCGTAGCCTTCTTCTATCAAAGACAAAAGACATGCCCTTATCACTTTAACATCATTCTCACAAAAAAGATTTTACTCTTATAACAAAATTTTCTTTGCTTTGCTTTTTTTTTTTTTTTTTTTTAATAAAACGATCAGAGATTTTCACGATTTTTATTCTTTCACATTGATTTGATATATTTAAGATTTTATTTTCGGATTGCTTCTCACAAAAGATCAAACCCATATATTTACAACCAAAAAAAAAAAAAAATACTCTGATCAAAATTTTATTTGATTGTTACTTTTGAATTTTGATATATACTTGCTTTTTCACATAAATAAATAAAATTTTCATTTAATTGTTACTCTTTTAAATGTTAGAGAATATTGATTCAAATTCAACTTTTTGAATAAAAAAAAATCATACACTAACCAATTAAATTAAATGCTCAAACACTTTAATTTTTATTATAAATATTTGCTTTTTACAAGGGAAAAAAAAAACCCACATGTACATCATAATAAGTAATTTTTTAAAATAACTACAAATTGTGACTGGAAAAAAAGAAAAAAAAAAACCACGTGTAAATACACATTTTAGAAGAACCCATTTAATTCATGAAAAAATATTTTCGAAAAATAATTTCACCTTATTTTCTCTATTGAAAAGTAATCATTAAATCAAACAAATTTTCATCTTCCTTTCTTAATATGTTTAATCATATAACCTAATTATTTATATTCTTCTGCTTCAAAATAAAATTCATATTCTTCTTAATGATTGATATGGATCACTAGGACTGAAAGTAATTAAGACAATGTTTGATTAAATCCTCAAAGAAAATTAAAAATTGAAGCTCCCAATTAACTCAATCTCTTACACCACTCACTCTACCCTTGGAAAACTTTGACCAAATTATTTTTGTGAAAATTTCCAACTTCCAAAGACTTTCAAATATTTCGAGATGTTTGATTGAAATCGCCAAAGTGTTTATTGACCACCTCAAGGCGACAGCATCATCACATCTTCCTATTATTTTATTCCTTAAAAACATCCCCCACCTTAATGGTTCAACATTATAAAATTTATTTCTTGACCAGCTTTTGGAAAACATGACCTTAAGCACTCACTCACTTGCTTATTACTTCATGGTAAGTATTAGCATGTTTATGATCGGATTGGATCGGATTGGGTCTAGATAGTAAAAAAATTATTTGTTTAAGGTTCGGTTTGACTTTACCTGTCGAGTTCATTTTATTGTTTAAAATGTTAAAATATTTATTTTTATATTAATATTTATATATTTTCATAATTAATTTTAAATAAAAATATTTTTTATTGATTAAATAGTAATCCAAATTGAACTTGCCTGCATGGATTGAAAATAACTTATCTTTAAACCCGATTCAATTTAAACCGAACTAATAATCTGATCGTTGGACAGATCTATTAAGTGTCATCAACCTCGGCAATTGGTAATTATATCATAGAAAAATTTCATGCAATTTGATAATTTTGAAACTATATATCTTCATTTTAACATTAGATAACTTAATTTGAAATTATAAATCATGTTAATAATAATTTAAGAGAATATATTACTTGTCAATTTGATTGAGTACTAAACCTTAATTAATTTTCGAGTGTTAATCCTTATTCTCTAGTCAAAACTTTACATGCTTGAATTATTTCTAATTAAATTTAATATCTATACATATGGATTGATACTACTTTATTTTTTATAATTTTTTCATTCTCCAAAATTTTTTTATTTGTAATTGCTCTTCAATGATAATTAATCATATAATATATAGTGTTTGACAGCTTGACATTTTCGACGTTGTTTGAATTTTTTTTTTTTTTTTCTTTCAAACATCTCTCATTGTGGATTAGATTTAGAATAGATTGCATGATATACTAACAATCATACAAATGATTCGAAGAAATTATTTTCGTTAAAATGGTGTAGTTTAACCTTTTTCGTTGAAAATTATACTGAAATTATGTATCATCAAACTTTAATTGATCATACGATTAAATGATTATAAATATTAAAAAAAAAAAAAACTTTAAATTTAGACCAGAATTAATTCATCTTTTTTGTTGAATATAAGACCAATTGCATGCATTCAAAGTTTTGGTCACTTTGTGAATGAAAAATTAGAATTGAGAACAATTATTTTTATAAAATGTGATAATTTTAGATACGATATAAAAACGATATGATATGATATATTTAATAAAAATAAAAATAATATAATAAACACGACACGTTCAAACACAAGTAAGACGACATGTTTAAATATATCTATCATATTCTTATTTAAGATTTTGATATATTTAATAATTTATATTATATTTATTTTTATATAATTGATATAAAAATATAAAATACAACATACATATGGAATTTAATTTTTAGGTAAAAGTTAATAAAAATATAAAAACTGCCAACATCTTTGACCACAACAGAGGGCAACTTGCTACTTGCTAGTATCAATGTCAAGCAACAATCTGTCAGTTTTCGTAATAAAGACCACTTATTTCGCATCAACAGAAAAAAGACTGTTTGTATGAAAATTTCGGCTAATTGTGACTTATGAGAAGGTCCATTTTTGACAACAAGCTAAAATCTCCTCAAATTTCAATGTAAAAATTGGAGGTTCATGCACATTCCCAAATATTTAAGAAGGATGGGCCATTCTATCGAATAAAATATGTATTTCTTTTTTTTTTCTTTTCTTTCTTAACCTTTTACATTATTTTTTTTTCTTATAATTCATTTATTTATATCGTATTTATATATTTTTTATGTGTATTTAAAATTTTATAAATTTATATAAGTTTTGATACTTTAATAATTGATTTTATATAGATTTTGACACATTTTTATATTCGTATTGTATTCGCATTATTTTTTATATATTATGTTTTAGTTATTTTTTTATATCATATTTGAATCGTGTTTAAAATTATCAAATCTTAAACTTGTTCAAACTTTTGAAATAATAACTAGGTCACTTCATTATTTAGATGTACGTTACACGTTAGAATTTCATGCCCACTTGTTCTTTTAACTATAAGAAGAGGAACATGGACATTCTTGTTTGTTATATGGTTAGAAAATTTTACCAAATTTGATGTAAAATGCTTGAAAAAAAAATTGAGTTATAAAGGAAGAAATTAATTAAGAAACTAATTGTTTGGTCTAAAAAAAATGAAAAAAGAAATTGAAATTAAGAGAAGTGTGGCATTCTCAATGCTTTAATCAAAATTGGTGAGGAGATGATAAGATGAATTGCAAATTTCCATCAATGTCTCTTCAAGTTTTGATTCCCAAATTTTTTTAAGAAAAAAAATGATAACCCATGTCCTCGCATCATGCCAAAAACAAAGCAAAATGTTGTATGGAAATGAATTTGACCGAAGAACAATTTTCTTGTAAGGACCACTTTCTTTTAGTTTTGTATGACTGTCGAAATCACCCCACTCGTGCAATATAGTGGAGCAAAATATTAAAAAAATTATAAAATACTAACTTGCTTTTTGGAAGAAAGAAATATATTTCAGTTTTTATATATATATATATATAAATAAGATCGTAACTTGAGATAAAAAAAAAGTTGTAACTGCTGTGATTTAAATTTTAAATCTGTTGGATGTCAATTTTTAAAATTGACTACATGAATTAATTAAATTAAATCTCGAATTCATATGTTTCAATTTTTCAATATCATGTGTATTATTAAAAAGATAAAATCTTATTGCCCATGGATAATCCTGCACTTTCTACCCAAAAATCATGTTTTAGAGACCACTAGAAGAAGCAAATCCTCCAAGTCCAAGGACTAGATCTGTGCAAGTTTATGATGAAGCATAATTCCAGACTAGAGGTTGTTATGGGTCGGGTTGGGTTCGGGTCAAGTTTAGATATGATACTAATATCATATATATTTGTCCAAGTTCGGTACGGTCGAAAATATGGGCCTTAAATTCTGCCCAAACCCGCCCATATTTATAAATGGATAGTCCAAGTCCGTTTAGGCTCGTCCATATTTTTTTTTCCAAAAGAATTTAAACAAATATTTTTGTTTATTATTTAATTTTAATAATTTTTTTCTTTTATTAAGTTTTAAAACATGGATAACTTAGCATATTTTTAAATGTTTACACTGTAATATTATATATATATATTATTTTTTATATGATATAAATTATATGATATATATATAAATATAATATATTATATTATGTAAATGAAAAATGGGCGAACCAGGCTCGAACCTTGATAAATTGAGCCAAGACCCGGTCTTTTTTCTAAATGGGTTCATTTTTTTGCCCAAGCCCATATTTCGGGTCTAATATTTTTGTCCAAACCTTCCAACATATGAGCGAATCTTCGTGTTTGAACGGATAACTCGATCCTTGAGTAAGTCTGTTTCAGACTCTATTAACTTATTCTTTTAGATGAATAAATTACATTTATAAAATAAAAAAATTGAAAAAACCAAACTTAAATTCTCACATTTTCAAATTGATTTGACATTATTCAGATTTTCTACAATATTCAGATTCATTATCTGTATCTTCTAAAGCACTAGTTTAACACTGGACTATAGGCACTTGGATGTGGAACCATTGCTAGCTGCTAGTGTCAAGTGGGCAAAAGCCCTTAGCTACTGATGAAAGACTCGATAATATTGGATATGATAATAATACATGACACAAATACGATAAAGAATAATTAAAATACGACATAATAAAAAAAATACAAACACGATACGAATATATGAACATGTCAAAATCTATATAACATAAATTATTAACATTATAAATTTATATAAATATAAAATACTTTAATTATGATTATAACAAAAAAAATACATAAACACGATATAAATACACAAATCGTCACCATGTATTGAAAACTTTCTTCTAACCTGGCCGCCATGGCATGGCCCATCTGCTCCTTTAACGTCCAATTAACGACCCAATAATGTTGTTTGAAACCCTTGCATTCATCTAATTTTACCACTTTTCCATCCCCTTGTGACCTTGTCATGATCTCTGTCGATATTAATTTTTTTTTTTTTGTTGCTTTTCCCTTCTCCTCTGCCTATATATATATATATATATATATATATATATATATATATATATATATATATATATATATATATATATATATATCCCCTAAGCTTTGAAATGTTTCTCCTATGACCAATGACCACTCAACAGTCGAGAAATTCAAATTAATAAAGCCTGAATTTTACTCAATTTTCATACATGGATTCTTCATATTTCCAATACCCATATTCTCAATTCTCTCCTGAATCATCTTCTTCCTATGTTTCTCAACAAAATTTGTCACTAGAATCATTCAATTATCCCCATAATGAAGCCCTTCCCTTCAATGAAAATGACTCCCAGGAGATGCTTCTCCTAGGAATCCTAAACCAAGCCCCGGCAAGCTCCTTTGACACAAACTCAGTTAATAATAACTCTAGAGATGATATTGAAGTAAGCTCAAAAGCTAATGAAGGGGAGTCTACCATGGAGATTCCATACAGAGGAGTTAGGAGAAGGCCATGGGGAAAATATGCAGCTGAAATAAGGGATTCTACAAGGAATGGTGTTAGAGTTTGGCTTGGAACTTTTGATACAGCTGAGGCTGCAGCTTTAGCCTATGATCAAGCTGCATTTGCAATGCGAGGTTCAATGGCTATACTTAATTTTTCAATGGAGAAAGTCTACCAATCACTTGTAGAAATGAATTATAGATTTGAAGAAGGGTGTTCACCTGTTTTAGCAATGAAGAAAAGGCACTCCTTGAAGAGCAAAAGAGGGGTGGTGAAGAAGGTGATGAAGAAAGAGAAGGAAATTATAAGGATGGAAGATTTGGTAGTGTTGGAGGATTTAGGAACAGATTACTTGGAGGAACTTCTTAGCATATCCGAGAGTTCTACTCTTTGGTAGTTTTTTTTTTTTTTTTATATATATGTGAGGTCAAGTCAAAAATTAAATTTTGATCGTTGAAATTAAGAGTTTAGTATTCTATCAAGTATCAACCGATCACAAAATTATTAACTATTATTTGATAAATTACTTCCACTAATTAATCATCCTTGGCCTAAACTAAAATTAAATAATCATTCAAACTCTATCATTTTGTTACAATCAATTGAATCCTCGAACATCTATTTTCATCCAATTGAATCCTCAAACATTTACTTTCACTCAATAAACCCTAGATTGGATGGGATGTAGTGACGGTCGTTAACCAATTTAAATCCAATTAAGGACTCAATTAGATAAAAATAGATGTTTGAGGGTTGAATTGATTGCAACAACAATAAAAATTTGAATGATTATTCGATTTTAATTCATTAGTTTTTTATATATTTAAGCCGTAGTCCCTTTTTTTTTCTTCTCCTTACTAAGGAATATGATTTTTTTTTTCCTCACTACACCAAATTTGACATATAACAATATTTGTGAAGTGTTGTGAAAACTAAAAAAACTGCTGTTGTAAGATAAGACAACATTTTTTCATGTGTTGTATATGTGGCCGCAACTTTATGTCTTTAGTAGCATTTTTACATGTGTATAATAACACTTATCAAAATGCTGCTATTTCTATTTTATAACAGTTTTTCAAGACCTTTTGCATGCATTTTTCAATTATTACAAAAGGTCCCAATGATAGCAATTATAAGTGCTACCAAAAGCAGTTTTTATATGATAACATATATAACAGCACATGTCAAATGCTTTTAAAATTTTAAAAATGCTGTAATTATTGGCCATTATAATATATAACAGCAATATGCAAAATGCTATCAAAATGTTGTCTTTGTTATTTTTAACAATATTTGAGAAATGCTATAAAAAAATACTGTAATTATTGGCCATTATAATATATAATAGCAATATGCAAAATGCTATCAAAATATTATCTTTATTATTTTTAACAACGTTTGAGAAATGTTATAAAAAAATGCTGTCTAAGATTAATTTTGGCGTAGTGCCTCTTGGATAATTGTCTTTTGTAAATGTTGAATACGATTGATGAAGGATTAAAGTTTGTGGGACATAGAATTTTATATGTCAACTTGGGCAAGTGGACAATATATTTATTTGCTTGTTTTTTTTTTTTTTTTTTTTTTTTCACGTTCCATTAAGATGGAACTTGATACTGACAATATTGTCTCAGTTATTGATTCATTGTGATTAAAAACTGTGACTACATTTGATGTATTTTGTAACTGATTTGATTTGTCTAGCTAATGTTTGAAACACAACATTAATTATATATCATTGTCATTTTATTTTCTCCATTGCAAAATTAAACCAACAATATAGGCACCAACATGCCCTGAAATTTAGTCGAGATGATGTTCTTTTATGGCAAAATGATGCTCATGCATCACATTTTTATACATTCAAAGAAATCTATGAAAATATTAAGATTCAAATATGAAACTTCAAATTTTTTTAAGAAAGGATACAATTAGAACAAATCTAAATTGTTAAACATATATAGCTATCTATCTTACCCTCCTAACAATTTTTTTTTTTAATGGTATACAAAGGATGTCTAAACATAAGTTGAAATTGAGTAAGATAAAATTTGCAAGCGTTAAAGATAGAACTAAATCTGCTTATGGGTCGGTCCGAGCTGCGATTCGAAATTTTTTTTCTTTACCTAAGCCCGTTTCAGGCCCGGCCAGCTCGAAAGCCTATTTTACTTTTAAAAAATATTAAAATATTTAAAAAAATTATATTAATATTTATATATATTAATTAAATTTAACAAAATAATTTTTATTTAATAAATAGTAATTCGAACCTTACCAGACTAGTTCGAATTATCAAAATATTTATCCAAGCTCGACTCAATTCGAGCTGGGCTTGTAAGGTCGGACGAGTAGCCCGGCCATGAGGAGGTTTAGATAGAACCCATTCTTACAAAAATACACCTCTTCAAGAAGGTGGTTGAACTATTTGAATCAAATCTAAATTCATGCTCACTAAATTCTAAAGTACTCTTATTTAATGTGACGCATATTAGTAGTTTCCATCACAAACTAATGTTTTCCATCTCAAAGTAAAAGACTTACAAACAGCATATATATATATATATATATATATATATATATATATATATATATATATATATATATTGGCCAAAACACAGCTATGTTTTGGTTTTGTTAGATTTGGTTTTGTTTCAAGTGCAAAACGAGTGATTACAAGGTTGAACGGGACATGGTTGCTGGATCATAGGATTCGACTAAATTTTGCTAGGTTCAATAGAAGAGCTCAATATTGGAGGAAAGTAAACAGATTTCAGTCAGAAGTTCTTCCTTCTAAGGATTCGGGCAAGAGTGGGAATTTGCCGAGGGGAAAAAATATGGAAACTGATGCCAATGGCGGTCAGAGAACTTTTCTTCAAGTATTGATGGGACAGAAAAAAGATGATACATCCAAGCTGGAGCATGGCACTCAATGTTCAAATGATGAAAGGCCATTGCTGAAGGTTTGCAGAGGGGAAATCGAGGAGGAAGCGCTGAGTAAGATAAAAAAATGTGTTGCAAGAGTTTCAGTTCTCAATGCTTTCACAAAACGGTAGCTCCGTTCGATCAAGCTAAGTCCGGTGATCATGGCGTCAGTGACTACGACTCCAGGCAGGAAGATGAAACGATCAATTCAAGCAGTTGGAGGTACGAAGTAGTGGAAGAGACATCAGATTATTTGGTCTGCATGGGTATTGGAAATTGTGCAACCATTATAAAAGAAGCAGGCACTGTTGATAATTTATTGTGTGGTCTGGAAAAAGAAAAAGATGGTATTCATGTCGAAAATTCGGCTCCCAATGAAGATTGTTTGGATGGCAGATTGGAGAAGTCTATGGACTGCACTTTGGGCTTTGATGATAAAGATGGACAGTCTCAATTATCTCAAGCCCAAAGTATTGAAAAATCAATGCACCAACTGAATCCAGCTCAAAGTAAAACACACTTTGGGGAGGGAAGCAACAGTAAAGATTTTGAAGAAGATTCTGGAGATGACGAGGAACCCATTGTTGAGGAACTGCAGCAAAAAGAATCTCCAGCGGTCAGAAGATTTCAGAAGTCTAATAAGTTGAAAAAATTAATAAGTATCCTTGACATCGAAGACCAGTTGCTCGACAAAATTTCCAAGAGAAGGAAGAATGTAAAAGGGAAGCATGGGAAGAAAAGTTAAAGTAGGATTGGAGAGAATTCTAAGCAGAAAGCGGTCAACGACTCTCTCTCAGATGGTGATTTTGTTAATGGCAACAAACTTTATCTCAGGAATGAAGCAATTGAGACGTGGAATCTGGGGAAGCAGCTCGGCCTGGTTGCTAACTGTGATGAGGAATTAATCATCAGCAAAATTGAAGCTTTGGTAGACAGAGACAGAAATCACAACACCTGATTTATCAGGTGAGTTTGATAAGAGCTGTCAATAATTTCATTTGTTGAAAGGTGTTCTTTTTAGGAATAAAATTAGGTTTTGGTTAAGCATCCAACTGGTAGAATGAAAATACTTTGCTGGAACACTAGGGGGATTGGGGGAGTGGCTAAACAGAGAATAATTAAAAAAAAAAAAATTTGAGAGTCACTACAAAGTGGATATTTTTCTCATACAAGAAACTAAGTCAGAAGTATTGAGGTCACAAGGTCACAATTGATTGGGAGATTGTGGTATGATTTCATTGGGCATTCTCTCCTTCTATTGGGAAATCTGGAGGCTTACTATCAATATGGAATACGGCTGGATTTTTTGCAGCCAGAAGATGTGCTCGGAGAGGGTGATTTTTGTGGGGGGAAATGGAACAAAACTCAATTTCAGTGTGTAATTGCGAATGTGTATGCTCCTTCTGACAAAGATGGAAAAAAAAAATTGTGGGAAGAAATTGTGGGTTGTAAAAATCAAATCCAAGGGAATTGGTGCATTGCAGGTGATTTCAACACAGTGAGAGATCGATCTGAAATGAACGGGTGTGTTTTTGGTGGAATGTGTGTATGGTTTTGCCATTTTCTCTTCAATCCTTTCTTCTTCAATGCCTAGAGTCGCCCTCTGTGGGACAGAATATATCTTGGTGGTTTGCTTCGGTGGCCGCTGTTCTTTGGTCAATATGGCTTGCAAGGAACGAGTGTGTATTTGATAGCAAAAAATGGGAGCATGAAGACATTTTTTCCTTATAAAATTAAGGTCTTTACATTGGATTAATGCTGTTGGATGTTCTGAGTCTATTTCTGATTTATTGTGGTGGCAAAACCCATGGGATTGCTTAGCTTGTATCTCCAAGAGTTCAACTAGGCCGGTTGTATCATGGTCAGCTCCTGCTACTGGGAATCTAAAATTTAATGTCAACGGTGCAGCAAAAGGAATGCCTGGGCCAGCTGGATGTGGAGGGGTTCTTAGGGATCATATTGGTGCTATTCTTGCCATGTTTTCAGGACCTCTTGGTAGTCAAGACTCAAACACCGCTGAGTTACTTGCCATTAAATATGCAATGGAGAGCTTCTTAAAATATGATTGGCAGGGGAAAGCATTTCTGATTATTCAGTCTGATTCAACTACTGCAGTTAAGTGGATTAAAGACTATGATTCTCGACCATGGAAGCTGTGGCCTCTGTTTAATGAGATTGATTTTCTTCTCTCTCAAATTGGGAGTGTCGAGTTTGAAAATTTTCTAAGAGAAGCTAATGGCATTGCGGATTCTTTAGCAAAAGATGGAGTTCAAAGGTGTGACATTTTCTGTGCTTGGTGGTAATCATGGAGGGATCCCAGTTTTTTATTCGAATGGTTGTCCATGGTCTTGGCTAGGTGTAAGACTGTGAGTCCTTGTGACTCTGTTTTGTAACTCTGTTTTAATATGCAGTCAGCTTGAGTCTTTAATAAAATCTGCATGGCTTAGCAAAAAAAAAAAAAAACACAGCTATGTTTAGTTAGCCTCCAGATGTAGGGATGTCAAAACCCGATCCGATCTATGGATTTCGCACCGATCCGCTCCGAATGGAGAGGTTTTTTTATGGAGCGGGGTGGAGCGGAGCGGTTTTGGTAAATGCTTGCTCCACTCTGCCTCGCTCCGACTTTTGAAATTACTATTTTATCCTTTAAAATATTTTATATTTTTTCTTATATTTTTAATATATATTAGATATATATATACTAAAATGATATATATACTAATATTTTATATCTATACTTTAAGTATATATGTATTATATATATTATATTAAAGATTTTTATATACTAAAATTATGTTTATGAATAAATTATAATATAATTTTTTACAATATTGAGTTAAAAATAATTAATATAAATTGGGGTGTAGCGGAGTGGAGCACCATGGAGCGGTTATGGATGTAACCGACATCCATGGATGTGGATGTTTCCAACATCCATGCAAGAGTGGGATGGAGGTGGATAAGGCAATATCCGCCCTCGCCCCGTTCCATTGCCATCCCTATCCAGATGAGATCAAATTGTAAGATGCAAATAAATTGCCCAATTAAGGATGTAATTTTATAATTCATTTAAAATTTCAGAAGAGATATTGTATCATAACAGTTACACAGTCGAAATTAAAAAGTGCACTATTTTATGTGCTCCAAAAAACAATACTCAAAATAAAAGTTTCACAACATGAATTAATATACGTCGACTGGCAAACAATTACATGTTCCTTATTGGTGGGCATCGACAAAAAGGATACAGCCTAAGTTGAAATGGGTGGTGGTAATGGTGGTGTTGGTGGAGGAGGCCGTCTTCTTGGCGAAATAGTAGGACCCCGTCTAGGCGGCGGAGGCCGCGGTTGGCTGGGTCTCAGCAGCTTTTTGGACACAACTCTAAACTTATATGGAAAGTCATGGGAAGGAATTCCATCAAAGGAAGAACCAGAAACACCTTTAGCTGCCACAATCATGAGATTATCATGTGAAAATAGGATGCCAACGATCAAAATGAAAATTAGTAGGCAAGAATTGGCATTCATTTCTTAATGGCTAAGAGACAACACGGGTTCTCCAATATGATATGGAAACTAATAATTTATGCTTTTTCTTTGTATGGAAACTACCCATTATATAGGAAACGCCATTGGTTACTCATTGGTTACGATGCCAACAAAAGTAGTCAGTCAAATTAACATTGGTCTACCTGAGGACATTTTCCAACATGAAATTTCTTTGGTTAGACTTAGATCAATCCGATGAAAATGATAGAAGTATTTGTGACGAAAGAATTAGGTGAGAAACAAAGAAATAAGTTTTATATTTTTCTTCAAATTATTTAATATATTGTCAATAAAGTTTAAAAACTCAACCAGCAAATTTAATTGAGTGATACATGTTGTAGGGTATAGTAAAAAAATATTTAAAAATATATATTTGTCAAAATTTTCAACGTTGTTTGTAAAATTTAAAAACTCTAGCGATAATGTGTAGAAAACGAACCCTAATATCAATAATAACCTTTTTTGTCTTTATTGTAAATTATAAATGCTTTCTGAATTTTGGGCAAGGATTTTTATTTCTCTCTTATTATAAATTTCAGCTCTTATTTTACAAGATTTAATTATAAAACTTGTAAATTGAAAGTTTAATTATAACCATTAGAGTGTCGTTCTGGACCTACAGCAAAAACACCTTCTCCAACACAGCTTATTCATATCTAATATTTCTTAAGAGTTATAATGTGAATTTTGGATTTCCATTCAATTTACTCAGTTAAAGATAATAATAGTCAAACTTAATTATATCGTGATTGATTTGCATATTTGGAGTTGGATCATTTAACATTTAGATAATTGATTTACAAGACAATTCAAACGGTTGAGCAAGTCATATGAGTTTGATTCATCTTTTCCTACCTCTCTAGTCACAAGTTCAAACACACGTTATTCAAGATCTTCAGATTTTTTTGAAGAAAACATTAATCCAGGTTCAGATTTTGATTATTTCATCAATTCGAGTCATTGATTTTCAAATCAACTTATATGCTTCAATGAAGCAAGTCATTGAACTTCAGTCACCCTTCCCTACCTCTAGAGCATATGTTTTAATTAATCATTTGGGTAAGTTTAATATTACACTCGAGCTATTTAGATCAACGTTAAAAAAATCGGATCAGAGGTCGAACCGGTCAGACCTTCGATTTTCGATCTAATCGGTTCAACCGATTGGACCGACCGGTTTGATTAAACTTTTTTTTTTAATATTTAAATACTAAATTACATTAAATAAATATTAAATATAGTTAATAATTAACAAAAAGAATGAATTTGGTTCAATGGTATGATCTTTAATATAATACTAAGAGTTTAGAAGTTCAAATCTTATTAATTACAAATAAAATTTTGAAGAAAAAAAATACATTGAAAATCAGTTTTTTATCGGTTGAACCAGTTCTTTACCAGTTTGATGGAAATATGGTTCTAGTAATCCTCCGGACCAGACAAGCCACCGGTTCTCGGTTCAATCGGTTCGACTGACTGGTCCTATTTTTTAATCACTGATTTAGATGAATGACTGACAAATATAAAACCTATTTAACTATCTTGCCTTTTTAAAACGAAGAAAAATGCATGATACACAAAAACACTAACTTTTTCTCCATGCAATAATCATCAAATCAAGTTTAACCTTTTAAGCAAGTTTAATATCATATTCGAACTATTTAGATGCATAACTGACAAATATAAAACTTGTTTGACTTTTGTGCCCTTTAAAGGGTCAAAATGTGCTTAATACACAAAAACACTAAAATTTTCTCTATGCAAAAATTATCATGTCATACCGATTTTTCGACCGCTAAGACGATTTTGAAAACACAAATGGAGTCGCCACCAATCTTTTTTTTGCTATGTGTGATTGGCCACCTATTAAAACCGGTTTTAGTAAAATATTTTAAAATTAATTAAAATATTTCGTAAAACCAATTTCGAAGTCCGCGCTTTGAACCAGAGTGAAAAACATGATTGGGTTTGGGAGTCGGTTACGTGCGGGGAAGGATTAGCACCCCCGCAACGCCTGTTTAGAAAATGGTACCATTTAATCACGTGTTATCTTAAATCTCGATTTAATGGACTTGACATCACTATTTAAAAATAATTCTCTTTTATTTTATTTTTTATTTTATTTTATTTTAAAAAAAAAAAAACATGTTTATTATTTTTTTTGAATTTTTTGAACTGTTATTATTTTTTCAAAAAAACGAAAGTGAACATAAATTTGTTATCGAAAATACTCATTAAATATTCCCAACACTCTTGGTGATATTTAACGAGATCTTCTCACCTCGAGATATCTTAGGAATCACAACCGTGATATTCTTCGAATTCCGTCGTCGGCAATTTACATCCATTTTTTATTTAGATGCGTATGATGCAAATATTTAAATTTCGGATGCACACGACTTAGCATATAAGACATGTGATTAAATACAGAATTATAAGATTAAACATGCAAATCGTAATATTAAAAACACGAGCATAGCGAAATATCGAGCGCGTAAACATTCGCTATTTATTCATTTCTATTATTTCCATTTTAAACGAATTTTGTATTGAGCATATCGCTAAATACTCCCACCACTCGTGGTGATATTTAACGAGATTCTCTCACCTCAAGATATCTTAAGAATCACTACCGTGACGTCCTTCGAATTTTGTCGTCGGTAATTCGCATTTATTAAAAATCTTTTTTTTTTGAAAGTGTAAATTAAAATGCTTTTAATAATTATTTCTGAAATAAAAGAAATTATCTATGTAAGAATAATTCTCGAATCACTCCGATATTTCGATAATGTTTCGATTATTATTCTTACTCGAACCATTTCAAAGAACGATTGATGCTCCGACCATCCCGAGAAAGAAATCCGTTTTTAGAAAATTTTATTTACCGAAAATAATTTTAAAAGACATGTATTAATAAAAAATTATTTTTATAATTTTAAAACCGAAACCGAATAATAAAAATATGTCGAATGCTAGACGAAAATAAATAAATAAAAAGTAATATAATGAAAATAATAAAGGAAATTAAAATCATACCTGACAAATGTCGAGAATCCGAAAATTAAAATGCCGGACTTGATCTCCGTAAAATTCTTTGTTCTTTCTCGACCACCTGAAAAAAAATCAAAACGTCAAAATTGATAATCGTGAATTTTTCTTTTTTTAAATTTTTTTTAAATTCTTTTTCCTCCTTTTTTTTTATTATTCTTGTTATTTATTTATTTTATTTATTTATTTTTCAATTTTACTTACTTTCCCTTTTTTTTATATTTCTTTCTTATTTATTTATTTTTTTCTATTCATTTTTTTCTTTTTTTTTTAATTTTAAAATTTTCTCTTTTTTTTATTTTAAATTTTCTCTTTTTTTATTTTTATATTTTAAATTTTTTCTTTTTTTTCTTTCTTTTTTGGGTGGTCTAAAGGGCTGCTGGGCCCTGGGCAGGAAGCCTGCTGCATGGCCAGGCCCTTTGGGCCTGGTTGGGGTCCGGTTCGGCGTGGGAGGGACCCCCAATTTTTCCCTTTTTTTTTGCGAAACGGGTCGGGTGCGTGGGCCCGGGTCGACCCGCTGGTCGACGCGCGGACCCTCCCTTGGGCCAAAACGGCGCCGTTTTGGACCCATTTTTTTTTTGAACCCGGGTCGGGCGCGCGGACCCCGGGTCGGATCCGGGTCCACGCGCGGACCCTCCCTTGGCGAAACGGTGCCGTTTTGGCGTCATTTTTAAAATAAAAAAAAAGGGCGGGTTACCCGCGCGGACCCCGGGTCGACTCGCGGGTCGACGCGCGGGTCTTGTTGACCCGCCTCACCCAAAACGGTGTCGTTTTGGCACCGTATAAATCCCCCCTAAACCCTTTTTTTATTTTTTTCTTTCCTCTCTCTCTTTTCCCTCTTTTTTCTCTCCCTTCTCTCTAAACCCTCCCCAGACTCCGGCGACCGGCCACCGCGCTGGCCGCCGTCGGCCGCCGTTCGTCGGCGGTCGATGAGTTCCAAACTTCGCACCTGGGGGATTCTGACCTCCTCTTCTCGGATTCGGGCACCGTTTTGCCCGAATCTTGGCGAAGCCCCCTAGATCTAAGAAAGCTTTTTCGACTTCCCTTTTCTTTTTTTTTTTGGTGTTGTTGCTGGCTGTTTTTTTGTTTTGCAAGTTGGGGTGGTGGTGTGTTGGTGTTTTTTTTGGGGGGGTTGTGCAAGGGCTGCGGATAGAGGGGGGTCTCGGTGGTGACGGTTCGGGGTCGGGGTTGAGAGGTTTTCTTTTTTCGGTGGGAAAAGCCTGAGAGGGGGGGTCCGATCTCGTGGATCTGGGGTTTTTTGTAGGTTCGGATTGGGGGGTTTTTATGGAGGATGGCGTGTGGGCAGAGGGCTAGGGGTTGGGCAGTGCAGGTGGGTGGCGTGTGCAGGGGAGGTGGCAGTGGGTTGCTGTTGGGGTTGGTGGTGGCGTGTGGGGGAGGGTGGCGAGTGGCAGGGGAGGGTTTGGTTTTGGCAGCTAGGGTTTCTGGTTAGGGTTAGGTTGGGGTAGGGTTGGGCCGGTTGAGTTGGGGTTTGGGCTTGGCTCTGGGATTGGGCCTGGTAGGCTTGGGTTTGTAGATTGGGCCTGCTAAATAGCATGTTACATATCACATCAAGTTTGACCCTTTGAGCAAGTTTAAAATTACACACACGAGCTATTTAGATGTGTAATGACAAATAAAAAAGTTATTTGACTATTTTTCCTTTTAACGGGATGAAAATTGCTTAATTAACAAAAACGCAAACTTTTTCTCCATGCAACAATCGTCAAATTAAGTTTAACCATTTGAGCAGGATTAATATCACACACTCGATCTATTTAGATTCATAGCAGACAAATAAAAAAACTTATTTGACCATTCTACCCTTTAATGGATTGAAAAGTGCTTTATACACAAAAACACCAACATTTTCTGCATGCAACAATCATCACATCAAGTTCAACAATTTGAACAAGTTTAATATCACACATTCGAGCTATTTAGATGCATAACGGACAAATAAAAAATTTGTTTAACCATTTGGCACTTCGGGACGAAAAGTGCTTAATACACACAAAAAAAACATTTACTTTTTTTCATGCAACAACTATCAAATCAAGTTTAAACATTTGAACAAGTTTAATGTCACACACTCGAGATATTTAAATACATAACTGAGAAATATAAAATTTGTTTTATTATTTTGCCATTACCGGAAGCTTTAGACTAGCATGAGAAGTTTGCAACACCAAGCCATGGATAAGAATGAGGAGTAGTAGCAAGCAAGAAGGAGAAATATCCATGAAAAAATGCTTGCTTCTTCAGAATTCCTTTGATTTAAAGCAAAATTATAAGCTAACATTTTTCTTATAATAGCTTAGGTTTTTGTTGACTAGCTGTTGTCAACATGATCATATCTTGATTGAAGAGTTTGCTACCAAAATTGCATTTCCTTGACGAAATGCGTAAATTGTTGAAATCAGAGGCTGTTAGACTGAGCTGTATGTCATAAAAGCTAAGAAAAATGGGAAAAAGTGTAGGAAATTGTGTAGCCACAATCATATGAATTGGATTTTTATAATCACCTGTTTCAAATTCTATAATATAACTCGTATATAACTTGAAAGCATCAAAATAATGCATTTTTGATTTTTTTTTTTTTCAATTTATTGTGGATTGAGGCTGTAATTGTAGTTTGAATCTTCTTCAACTAAAATTTTGAAGGCCCATTGCAAAATGTGAAGGATCTTTAATTAAATTTCATCTCAATTAATTAGCACTTTAAATTTTGTAGCTTTGCTAAGAGCAGGATCTTGATTATTGACCAGAACGAAGCTCTATTTGATTGCTTCTTCTGGGATTAGGCACAAAATGACTAATTATTGGAACAATGTTCAACAAAAGCACCTGATTTCAAGCGCTCAACTGTAACCTTGGGGCCAAGTATCTGATCAAATCTTCTTGATTAACGTCTAGAAGGTAGCATGTTAAATCATATAGGTGGCTGTCACAGAGATGGTGGTGGTCACGGTGGTGGTGGTGATGGTGGGGATGGTGGTGGAGGAGAAGTTTTTAAGTGATAAAAAACACGCATAGTTTTAAAATGCCGTCGTTATGTAACATAACAAAAATTGAAATTTCCACACCGCATTTTACTTGTTACTTAATGTCCGTAACACTATCAAATTCCTTGAAACACACTATCAAATTCATGTCCGCGACAATCGCGATGCGTTACGTAACATCCGTGACACCTGCAATTGTATCCGCGATAAAATTCGCGACTGCGATTTAGAACTATGAGCACGAACCATAGGCGATTGTGGAGGTGGTCGCAAGATCCTCCTGGACACAACTTTTCTACTTATTCTAAAAATCATGTGAAGGAATTGGATCCGAGGGTGAGCCAGAAATAGATTCAGCAGCCTAGACTGTGAGATTACTTTGTGAAAATAGAAGGGCATTTATCAGAAGGAAAGCAAGCAGGCAAGAATTGACATCCATTTCTGATGCCCCTGGTTTTAACAATTTTTAACATTAGCAAAGCCTGGTTTTTTATAAAGTTTATAGAGTGAAGCTTTATGGATGGATAGAGAGTTGATTCCTGGCAATAATTAGAAATCTCTTAAATTCGGATTTAACCGAATTATTCATGCAATCATCTTTAAGAAATGATTTCCAGTAAGCCTAAAATTTCAATTTCAGGATATGCAAATCCTTTTCCATCTCAAGCTGAAACATTCTTTGTATAAAAAATAATTCAAAACCTCTTAATTGCAATTCATCTTATTTTAATAGTTTACTACTTTCAATTTTGGTGGGCTTTTAGAGGGTAGTTGAGATTTAATTAATGTACCTAACATCTTCAAGTCAAGAGCTCAAGATTTTTGCTCCCATAACATTATTTGTTCACTTGATGTTCAATTATTTATATTATTGTTCCATAATTATTATATGATTCATATTTTTATATTTTGAATAGTTTTTTTATTGAAAAAATGTTAACCGTATTTAGTAGCACTGATTAAGGTAATATTTATAAGAAAAATGTAGGTAATATATATTTTTTTTTTTGAATTCAATCAAAATAATGTATTACGTACAAAAAAAATAATTTAAAATAATCATTAAACAATCTTTATCTGATGTCTATAAACACCTATTAACCTGATCCTTTTTATTGACATAAAAAATTACAACAATTTCATAGTACTATAGAGATGCTCAATAATCTAAAATCTTACACAAGGGTGCATAAGAAAGAAAGAAATTGAACAGTTATTAAATGTAGCTTTGAACCTTACTTTTTGGCATATATTAGAGATCAAACTCTATGATCATGGTGGTCGCGGTTTTGGATTTTTCAAATGGTTGTGGGGGGTGTCTAGCTGCAGCCGTGAAAAATTAAAGGAGAAATATAAAAGGATGGGACCCAAAGTAATAAATAAATAATTTTTAATTAATATCTATAGATATCGATTAAACGGATCTATTATTTTTTTCAATTCATTGTGGATTGAGGCTGTAATTATAGTTTGAATCTTCTTCAACTAAAATTTTGAAGGCCCATTGCAAAATGTGAAGGATCTTTAATTAAATTTCATCTCAAATTAATTAGCACTTTAAATTTTGTAGCTTTGCTAAGAGCAGGATCTCGATTGTTGACCAGAACGAAGCTCTATAAAAATTGCTTCTTCTGGGATTAGGCACAAAATGACTAATTATTGGAACAATGTTCAACAAAAGCACCTGATTTCAAGTGCTCAACTGTAACCTTGGGGCCAAGTATCTGATCAAATCCTATGTTACTCGTAGACCTGACAATTCGTGTATCCGTGTCATATTCGTATATTTTGTCGTGTCATAATCGTGTTTAAGGTATTTTATATTTATATAAACTTTGATACGTTAATAATTCGTATTATATAAATTTTGAGACTTTCATGTATTCCTATCGTGTTCATGTTATTTTTTCTTGTCGTGTCCAATATTGTCAAGTTTAGTTACTCGGACTCGGGTGTGAGCGTCGGACATTGGTATATGTCCGACACGGGTATGTTCAATTTTTTCTAAAATTTCCATATATTTGGAGGGTCATTGGAGGATCATATCCCCATACCCATGTCTAGATATGCGTCGGACACAGATGTCGGACACAGGTACTTCAAGAACAATGAAGAGTCCGAGCAACATAGATCAAATTTTCTTGATTAAAGTCTAGAAGGTAGCATGCTAAAATCATATAGGTGGCTGCCACAGAGATGGAGGTGGTCACGGTGGTGATGATGGTGGGGATGGTGGTGGAGGAGAAGTTTTTAAGTGATAAAGAGCACGCATAGTTTTAACAAAAATTGAAACTTCCGCACCGCATTTTACTTGTTATTTAATGCCCGCGACACTATCAAATTCCTTGAAACATTACCAAATTCATGTCCGCGACAATCGCGACGCGTTACATAACGTCCGTGACACCCATAACCGCATCCGTGACAAAATTCGCGATCGCGATTTAGAACTATGAGCACGAACCATAGGTGATTGTTGAGGTGGTCGCAGGATCCTCTCCTGGAGGCAACTTTCTACTTATTCGAAAAATCATGTGAAGGAATTGGATCCGAGGGTGAGCCAGAAACAGGTGCAGTAGCCTGGACTGTGAGATTACTTTGTGAAAATAGAAGGGCATTTATCAGAAGGAAAGCAAGCAGGCAAGAATTGACATCCATTTCTGATGCCCCTGGTTTTAAGACTAGCAAAGCCTGGTCTTTTATAAAGTCTATAGAGTGAAGCTTCATGGATGGATAGAGAGTTGATTCCTGGCAATAATTAGAAATCTCTTGAACCGGATTTAACTCAGTTGGTTCATGTAATCATTCTTAATAAGTGGTATACAGAAAGTCTGAGGTTCTAATTTCAATATCTACAACTCTTTTTTTCATCTCAAACTGCGAACTTTTTTGTATAAAAAAATAATAGTTAGAAGCATCTTAATTGCAATTCATCTAATTTTATTAATTTACTACTTTCAATTTTGGTGGGCTTTGAGAGGGTAGTTGAGATTTAATTAATGTACCTAACATCTTCAAGTCAAGAGCTCAAGATTTTTGCTCCCATAGCATTACTTGATGTTCAATTATTTATAATATTGCTCCATAACTATTATATGATTCATATTTTTATATTTTGAATAGTTTTTTTATTGAAAAAAATGTTAACCGTATCTAATGATATTGATTAATGTGATATTTATAAATATATATATATAATATTAATGTATGACTTCTTTTTTTTTTTTAATTCAAATTTTTATTTTTTGGCTAAATCATTGAATTTATTAAATCTGAAATGAAACAGAGTTCATTACAAGTACCCCAGCATATAGCCGGTAAACACCTTACACACACCCATCCAAGTTCTGAGATGGACTTTACAACCTCACCTAACATTAAATGCAAATAATATATTAAATGCAATTTTTTTTTTTTTTGATAATTAAACAATCCTGTTTATAAACACTTATTAATCGGATTTTTTTATTGGCATAAAAAAGCACAACAATTTCATAGTACTATAGAGTTGCCCAATAATCTAAAATCTTACAGAAGTGTGCATAAGAAAGAAAGAAAGAAATTGAACAGTTATTGAATGTAGCTTTGAACCATATTTTTTTGCATTTATTAGAGATCATCAAACGCTATGATCATGGTGGTGGCCCTTTTGGATTCTGCACATAGCCGTAGCGGGGGTGGTGGCGGCGCAGTGGCGGCGGTGGTGGTGGCGGTGGTGGTGGCGGTGGTGGAGGCGGTGGAGGTGGTGGAGGAGGAGGAGGTAGGGGTGACTTAATAGGAGGGGGAGGGCTTTGATGCCTAATATAATTAACTGTAGGAGGTGGAGGTGGTGTTCTTCGAGGACGGAACACCCTAGCAGACACCACATGAAACTTTTGAGAAAAATAATGGGAAGAAATGTCATCCAAAGAGGAGCTAGGAACAGCTTCAGTCTCCTTATCCATGGCGGCTGATTGTGAAATTACAAGTAGTCCAAAAGTGAAGAAGAAAATGAGCCAATTACATGAAATTGCATTCATGGTTGCAGTGCCTAGAGGGCTAAAACTAGTGGGATATATGGTAAATTATTACTCTTTAAAATGGTGAGAGACTGAAAATTTGAGAAGAAATTTATACAAGTAACTTGTGACCCAGCTGGTGCTAGGTGTCTTCATTCTTCAAGGTCAATGGATGGGAACTTCAGCGAAAAAGGCATAGGTAATTCGCATAACGCGTTTTATCCAATTTCTTGTTCCCTAATAAGTTATTTTTTCTTTATCAGCATTTTAAAGTCAATGGAAAGGAGATTTCCAAATTAAGAGAGTTTTAGGTTAAAAAATAATCATGTAAAGAAGAATAATTAATAGCATTTCATACCGGAAATTTAAATAGCAGTCGCGATATAATATAATGTGTTTAATTTTGTAGTTTCGATTTTTTTTTTATCATTGATATCCATCACAATTAGATATGATTATAATTATAAAAAAAATTATGACGCGATCGAAAATGCATCTGCGATTTCAATTCAAAATTTTGTTTCGTACTATAAACTAAAGCAAATGACAATTATACGAATAATTTGATTGTAATTTGAATTTCTTTTCTTTTAATAAAATAAGCTCATTGATCAATTAAAAAAAGATATATCAGCAAACTAGCTTATTCGTTTCACATTATAGCATTTTGTGTTATAAACTCATTTAAACTGCAAATGTAATACAATTTGTTTCTTGAGTCACAAACGTAATATAAGATGCTTTCTGATTGTGCTTCAAATTTAAAATACCCTTATTGATTAAGTGATTTAGAGTCTATTTAATTTTTTTAATTGCTTCATTAATCAAGTTTTAATTAAAATTAAATATTGTATAATATAAGTGTGAATTTAGAAGTTTACCCCTTAAAATATTCTTAAAAACTCACCCAACTGTTTAAACTTTTAAGTCCAATGATTCTTGAGAATATCCTTGTATATTGATCATACAAATAGATGGAATTAAGATTTTTCTTGGTAGAATGGATAAAAAATTGGAGTGATGAAAAATTAGAGAAGGAGAAATGTAGAAAGATGGAAAACATATATATTTTTTTATTGGTGGTATGTTTGGTAAAAAATATGGAATAGTTGAGAGAAAATATCATTTTTTTCCATCCATTGCTTGGTTATATTATTTTATTATTATACCCTTTGCAAGTTAAAGTAAAAAGATAAAATCTAAACAATGATGGATAATTTTGTAAAAAATTAGGAATATACAATTAACACTAGACCTGCTCATGGGCTGAGCTGCGACCCGAATTTTTTTTTTCTCTTACCTAGGCTTGACCCGCCGACCCGGATCTTTTAAAAAAGTATATATTCGTAATTTTTATAATTAAATTTAAAAAAAATATAGATAAACAGTGATTCGGACCAGGCCGGACTGATCAGAATCACAAAATTTCCTATTCAGATCCAGCCCAATATGAATCGGACCTATCGAATCGAGCGGACTATCCGATCCATGAGCACGTCTAATTAACACTCAACTCTTAAACAAAAGAATTCTAATCTCAATCCAAACAAATATACGAGCATGCTCGATTGATTTCTAACAATCTCAATCCCATCCAAATAAATCTATGTGCAAATTTGCTTGGTTTCTAACAATATCAAATCAAACATTCACACATTTTTTTAATACTCTCCCTTAACCCCGTGAGATATCTACACATCCAATTTTATAAAACCCTTACAATTTTTCTTATATCTTTCTCTCGTAGCTCACACTGTAAAGACTCTTTCTATTTCTAAACCAATTAATTTGTCACCAAATAAAACTTATCAGCAAACAGTATTTAATGAATTAAAAAACAATCTCAAAAAATCTTTTACCGAATTTTTTTCGATTTGAGTGAATTAATGTTCAACTATTTCGATCCTCCATAATGATTATGGACATTTTTATATTTTTAATATTATTTTTATCGGTGCCAAAAAAAAGATAATAATTGTTTTCAATATAAAGTGTAAATAAAAAAAAAAAAAAAAAACAAGAACAACATCAATCTTATACAAGGGTGCATAAGAAAAAGAAAGAAAGAAATTAAACAGTGACTAGATGCAGCTTGAACTATAATTTTCTGGCATTTACAAGAGATCAAACGCAATATATGATGATAATGACGGTGGCCAATAAATCTAGATTATGCACATGGCGGCGGCGGCGGAGGTGGAGGATGCGTAGGAGGAGGAGCGACTTGATGAATAATAAGATTGCCTCTAGGTGGTGGTGGTGGCGTTCGACGTCGTCGACGGATCACCCTAGCAGACACCACATGAAACTTATAAGAAAAATAACGGGAAGAGATGTCATCCAAAGAGGAGCTAGGAACAGCTTTAGTCTCCTTGTCTATGGCGCTAGAATTTGAAACTAATAGTCCAAAAATGAAGAAGAAAATGAACCAGTATGAAATTGCATTCATGGTGCCTATAAAGGGCAATAATTACTAGTGGGATTTCTTGTTGCTCTCTTTAAAGAAGTGAACTGAAGGAAATGAGACTGAAATTTTGAGAGCAAATTTATATGCACTAACTTGTGAGCCAGCTGGTATTAGGTCATAGGTGTCTTAAAGTCAATGATGGAAACTGAACTCGGAGTTTAAATTTGGATTAAAATCTGCAAAAAAAAAAAAAAAAAATTATCCATAAACTGCCATTTTTAAAAAAAAAAGAAAAGTCAATGCATGGGAAACTTCACAGAAAACTACAGAGGGAACCAAATATACAACTTGTTTTATCCAATTTTTTCTTCCTTCAGTGATGTTATTATATTTGTCAGAATCTTAAAGTCAATGAAAATAAGATTTTCAAATTAAGAGAGTTTTAGATTAAAAATATAATTATGTAAAGACGAATAGGCGTTCATACTAAGTACTAAAGTAAATGAAAGTTTTCTCTTTGTGAAAGCATAAAAGATTGCAACTTGTATTTTTTTTTCTTTTAATAAAACAAGTTCATTAATGAATTGTAGTATTATTACTCGAATTCGGATGTTAGTGTTGGATATAGGTATGTGTCCGACATGAATGTGCTCAATTTTTTCTAAGTTTTTTTTATGTATTTGGAAGGTTCTTGAAAGGTCAGATCCCCATACCCGTATCTGAATATGCATCGGACACGAGTGTTGAGTACGTATACTTTAAGAAAAATAAAGAGTTAGAGCGCTATAGATTTTGAGACCAGTTTACTCCTTTCCTTGTAAATCAAGAGGTTTGGTTCTTGTGAGAAGAAGAGTAAAATTTTGAATGCACCAAATTGATGTGTAAAGGAGTGCATTTTTAAGATCATTTGAGAAGAAGATTAGGAATTATGTGATTTGGACTCTTCATTTCTTTTAAAATATTCGTTTTCGACATTTGTGTCTGACATATATTCAGACATGAGTATAAGGATATGATTATCCAAATATATATATAAAAAAAAAATTTAAAAAATTTAAGTATAGCCATATCAAATACGTACTCGTATCTGACACTCAATTCCAATCCTAAATAACATAGATTAGGACCAGGAAAAACCTAAAGAATGTGTTTACCATTTCAAAAATGTTTCTATAAAGAAAAAAAAAAAGATACATAAACAAACTAGACCTGCTCATGGGCCGAGCCGGGCCGCGGCCCGTCTGCCCATATTTACTGTTCATATATATTAAAAAAATTATTTTTTTAATATATTTTTATAATTAAATTTAAAAAATAATATTTTCTTATTGTGTGAACAGTGATCCGGGTCAGACCGAGCAGGCCCGGATCACTAAAATATCTTTCCAGATCCGGCCCTTGAGCAGGTCTAAAACAAACTAGCTAATTAGTTTTGACTTTATAGCGTTTATCATATAAACATAAGCGTGAATGTTGGTATTTAAACTTTCACTTAATTGTTTAATTTAACCTTTTAAGTCAATGATTCTTGAGAATATCCTTGTATATGGATCATACAAATCATTGAAATTAAAGGAAAAACAAATCAATGATATACAGCCACACAAATTGAACTTCTAATAAAATTGGGATTGTATAGATTTATACTACCAGTAAAGCAATATGATCATACTACCTTACTCGAATTCGGGTGTGAGTATCGGATACGGGTATGTGTCCCATATAGATATATTCAAATTTTTTTCAAGATTTTCATATATTTGGAGGGTCTTTAAAAGATCATACTCATGTTCGGATATGCGCCAGACATAGACGTCGTCAAGTACGAGTACTTCAAGAAAAATGAATAATCGAAGCTACATAGTGATCATATGATAGGGATTTAAATAGCGGCCGCAACGCGACGCTACGACCGCTATTTAACGGTTTGGGCCCTCTCCGTCGTCGATATTCACGGCCGATATTTACCGCAATTGACCTCAATAGCATTCATTACGTCTGCAACCGCAATAAATACGACTCGACCGAAAACGTGTTAGCGACTGTAATTTATATTCTTGATCATATCATTCAACGAAAAGTCGAAAACCAAAATCAAACATTTATTTCAGTGATACCTACATGGCTACATCCAATGATCATAGATAAATTAATACATAGCATGCTATGGAAATGGTACTTCTTCTGCCCCTGATGATGGCGATGGAACCGGAGCCAGCATCGTTATATAGCCACGAGGTGTAGGTGGTGGTGGTGGCGATATTTCTACGACCCTGTTGGGCTGCACTACCTGCAGCTGCGTTAACAAACCATGGCTAAACAGAGTGTGAGGCGAAGAAGAAGAAGAACCAGAAGGAACCCTGCGTGCTGCTACGGCCTTACCGGTTAAACCAAAATGTGAAAGAAGTAATCCATGGATCAAAATGAAAGCAAACAAGCGTGGAATGTTACAAATTTTCTGATTATTCTTCATCTTGTTGAAAGCATTTGTTATAAATCAAGTTTTTTTGCAGGGTTATATGCTCTTTTATATACGGTATTAGCTGGTGACGAATTTTCTTTATAATTCATCAGATTGTAGAACTTGTCAATCCGATTGGTGTTTTTTTGCCTTAGCAGAGAAGAAACAGTTGCTATTGGAAACCTTTAATTTGTTTTCTATTTTATTCCTTATCATTCTTAATTTTCTATATATTTCTTGGGAAGAATATAAAATATAGGAAGGAGAAATGTGAGAGAAACAGGAATATGTACTTTGACATGTTCCAAATCCATCTTAGAGGTTGATAGTCTTCTTTATCGAGAATGAATTGTATGAAATAGTTATTTTATGTTAGTATATTTTTTTTTTAATTTAAATTATTAATGAATTATGTGACATAATTTAAATAAAAAAATATATGTTGATATAAAATAATCGTTTCATACAATTTAATCTAAATATTTGAGACAAAACTAGTGGGATAAATAACAGGACTCTTTCAAGTCTTGGCTTTAATTAATATATCACTTTTTTTTCTTTTTTTGACAATGAATTTAATTAATATACCACTTAATTTCCTTGGATCATCTCTAACTTTTCTTTTAATGAAATTACAAATATAAGAAAGTTACAATCATAATCAAAATATTATATTCATATAAAAAAAATTCCTGAATTAAGCCAAGACCTCATCGACCAAACCATCTCTAACCTGGGTTTCTTTTTTTTTTATCATTGACTTGGGACATAGTAAATTCTAAGAAGTAAGAAGTGGCAAAGATATCTTTATTTATCAATTATATGTAAATTTCAACAATACATAATAAACTTCATGCATTATTGAGGTTTTCAGGTTTGCTCATTATATATATATATATATAAAATTCGTTTACACTAGTGTAAAACTAAAATAACTTTATATACTTTCGTAACTTTTTATACAATTTATATTTGTTTAATCCGACCGTCCTATTTCATGTTTTATTCACGTAAATCATGCACGTCAAGTTTCGAGTGAATTAAAAATGTTTAACTATTTGTTCTATATAAAAAACTTTCAACCGTTAAATATATATTGAAAAAGACATTATTCTCGATCGACATGATAGAGATATCGAACAGATTCGAAACTTTACGTGCGTGACGAATACAATTATATTGTTAAATCCGACGATCGGTTTGTTAAAATATAAATCGTATAAAAAGTAACGAAAGTGTGTAAAACTACTTTAGTTTTACACTAGTATATATATATATATATATATATATATATATATATATATATATATATGACAAAAGATCCACTTACACTATTTAATTTTACACACTTTCATAATTTTTTAAATGATTTATATTTTAACAAACCGACCTTTGAATTTAATAATATAATTGTATTCATCGTGCACGTAAAATTTCAAATCAATCCGATATCTCTATTATATCGATCGAGAATACTGTCTTTTTCAATATATATTTGATGGTTAAAATTTTTTTACATTGAACAAATAATTAAACATTTTTAATTTACTCAAAATTCAATGTGCATGATCTACGTGAATAGAACATGAAATACGACGGTCGGATTAAACAAATATAAATCGTATAAAAAATTGTAAAAATGTATAAAACTAATCGAAATATATATATATATATATATATATATATATATAACTGGAGCTCACGTTTTATGGTGTGAATTTTACGATATCTTGAGTCTCAGCATCAAATAACTGGTGTGTTGAACACCAGATTAGTTGTTATCATTTTATTTAAAATGATGCAGGCAGGGGCATTAAATCAAGAGATGTGAATTTCAGTTTCAACAAGGGCTAGTCCCAACATAAAGAGCTGTATCCATGGCATCCCCTTCAAATCATCAGTAAAGTGTTTCCACATCTCTAGGAAAATGACAACAGTAAATCCCTAAGAACCAGACATCCAGAGAGAATTGAATTATACATACAAAAGGAAAAGAATAATGAAGTAAAAGCAATCCAGTTTTGATATGCCTGCTGAAATCCTTATGCCACACACTTCTAGTTAAAATATACAAGCTCCTTGCCCTAAGAATTAGTTGATATTCATGATGGCTTCAGCCCCCTTAATGCTGCAGCAAAAATCTAAATATACAAAGATGGAGCAATCAACAAAGACATTGGGGGAAAAAAAAAACTAAAACAGTCCAGAAATTAGAGGGTGCAATCTGAAGTTAAAATTGTTCCATTTGTTTGAATACACAGGGTTAAAACGCCAGAAATCATATTAAAGTATATAACTGCTTACCTTAGTAGGGGCACCACGATCCTGTTTAAGACGTGCAGGTGGTTGACTGCGAGTGCGACGACTGCTTCCCTCTTCCTCAACATAGTTGCTTTGCCCTAAGGTGGAATTTGCCTCTATAGATCCTTCCTTTAAGTTACTATCAGGTATTCTATCGTCTTCTATAAATATCGTCCGCGTTTCACTTGATGTTGAATCGAGTGTACTATTCTGGATGATATTTGTACGAAAAATTTGGTCCTTCGAGAACTGTGTAGCTGCTGCTCGTGCACCGGCTATTGCTGCACTGAGACTAGATGATTTCTCAATAGCAGATGTTTTTGAATCCGGGAAGGATGCAGAAACGGATCCTGGCTTCAAGGAGAAAGGATCTCTCGGATTTGGTAACGGAAATTTTACCGGTGCTGGACTATCAACTGGGACAAGACCTCTAATAGCAGCCTCATATATCTGTTACAAATATTTCAACCAATATCAATTCAAAGCAAATTGAGAAGAGAGTGGCATAACTTCTTGTACACAGTTACCTTCTTTTCCAAATTATAAACACGTTGGAAGCCTCGCATCTCAAATGGGACTAACAATTTCTACACCGAACCGAAAAAAAATTCAATCACAATATAATATTTAATTAAAAGAATGGAATTAAAGAATAAATAGAATAGCAATCTATCCAGCATGAAAGTAACACCTTTGGTTGTTCACAAAGCCAGCAAAAATCAGTTTGTCCTTCTAGCCTAACCTGGATACACCAAGAAGAAAAAGAATAAGTGGATTGGAATTGTTGCATATAATGTTGAGCTATGTTGCTCCGACTCTTTATTTTTCATGAATTACCCGTGTCCGATACATATCCGAACATGAGTATGGAGATATGATCCCTCAAGGACCCTCCAAATACATGGAAAAATTTAGAATAAATCAAACATACCCGTATCGGACACATACCCGTGTCCGACACTCACACCCGAGTCCGAGTAACATTTGAGTATCAAGGAAGATAAGGTGAGAAAAGCTAAGTTGCCAACCCCTTCAGGTAGCATCTCCCATTGAACTAATTCTTCACATCTCAAACAGCCAACCACTTCAACACACCCTATGCCATACAATAGTTAATCTAGATTAGAAAGAAATAAGATATAATGGATAGAAATTTTAAAACAATGCCATTCAGAAATCAGGTGAAACCTTTCCACATTCTAAAACCTGACCCCACAATTATTTTATCAATTTGCAATGAACTAATTTCAGGGGAAAAAAAGCAATAAACCAGCAGAAATATCAAAAGAGATGAAATGAATAAAGAAAGGACTAACCTAGCAGTCTTGAAACAGGGTAATGTTCTGGAAACTTAATATCAGTAATTCCATTCACTGCGTAAACTTCTCTATAGAAATCCTCCATTGCTTTGATTGTAGCTTCATCTGGGACTTTACTGGCAGCATGTATCCAAAGACGGCCTGGAAAGAAAATATAATATACTCAGAGGCAGCTTCATTTTGTAGTATGGGGAAGAAAAGAAATACTAGCTAAAAATGCATCAAAACTGTAAAAGAGAAAAATGGATAATCATAACCTCATCATTTCTCTAAAACAATATTGCCATTCCCACTTCAGGGCTAATTCAAAGAATTGAAGCACAAAATATCTTGCTGGAGTCTTCTAAAAACACTTTTCCATTCGGGAATAGTGCGTTTCAACTGGATGTGAAAAAACTATTGCTTACTAAAGCTTTAATGTCTAATTAATATAATAAACTAAAGTAGCATCTAAAATCAGCACATATTTATGCTTCTATTACCTCAATATACTTACTTAAGCTTGTTTAGTCATAGATGCATTCGCTCACATAAAACTCAGTCATCAATCAATAAGTCATACATAAGCTAGAGCCAAATTGAGCCCCTAAATTCTAGTGAATTGATCATATCCTCTTTAATTCAAACTGTCTCACCCCAATTTTCTTATTTTGGAGCCAATTTATGAACTTTAATTAGAAGTGCCCCAAACATTAATCATATAAATAGGTCACAACCATCAAGTCAAATTGAAAATCAGTAATTCTTTCTCACTCCACAGTCATAATTGTAAGATTGAAAACATTCAAAAACTTAGACAAGACCAAATTTTGAACTTTTTTGCTCCTAACAACAAGCATAGTTTCTACAAAAAGCAACACAAAACAAAGATAAGAACTCCAAATTAATTTACAATACAAAGCAGCTAAAACAGTCAACAATACCTGACCTTTTTCTTCATTATTATCGAGTAAAAATTAGATATTCCTATATTGTTGGAAAGGGAAAACAAAGTCCTTTTCTCATTCCAATTTCACAACAACAACAAAAAAAAAACCTGAAAGCCCCAAAGCTCCTAACTTTGATCAAAAATCAATCAACCCCATAATTTAAAATCCTATAAGAACACACTATGGAGAAAAACATAAATTTGGTGTTTTTTCCAAAAAATTCCAAACATATTTTAGCTTTTTTTCTCAAAAACAAAAGAACCCCATGAAATATAACCCACAAAAAAAAAAGGGTATTTGGTTTTATGCATAAATTTGAAAGCTTTATTTAAAAAACCAAAAAAGAGCGGCTACCTCTGATTGGAGCAGGCCAAGACCTGCCTTCAATACGTTTGATCCCATGAACCAACAATGAAGCCCATGGCTGATGCATCGTTAAACATGGATTTGTGTAGTTCCCTTCCTTTCTAGGCCCTCCTTTTCTCATTTTTTTCTTTTCTTTTTTTCTTCTTAGCACCGTTTGGTCGGTGAGAACAGTGACAAAATCTGTATTTCAGCAAGAGGTTGAAGAAAGAAGAAATTTTGGGGCTGTTTCTTATATATGTCACGTGACATTAGGGATTGCTCGTGCAATGTTAGGAGAAAACTTTTCTTTCTTTCTTTTTTTAAAAAAAAGTATTTTATTTAAGACAAAATATGGTCACTTGACATTTTTGCTAGACAGATAAAATATTTGTTAACTTTGATTTAAATAGCAATCATAATATTATGTCATGATTATTTTGTAATTTTAATTTTTTTATCATAATTAATTACGATAATATTTATTATATTTATAATCGATATAAATTTAAGAATATGCATTTATGATCGTAATTTAAATCTTATTTGTTAAATAATTTGATTATTTCATTATTTATTAGGGTCAAAAATGCCAAAAATATATTCATAATTGATTTTAAAACAACACATTCATTCATAAATTTTACAGCCCTATATTATATATCTGAATTTAGTAAAAAAAATAGTATATTTTTAGCCTTAAGATATTTCTTTCTATTATTTTTAATATAATTTTAATTTTAATTATAATTTATAAATTAATTTTATACATAAATGATAAGTGCATGAAAAAGAAATTTCTTCACTTTTTTCTTCTTTTCTTTTCGCCTTTACCTCTCAAACCAAAAGCCTACACATGCACAAAAGCTCAATTTCTCTAAAACGACATCCCCTCTCCTGTTCGAAACGACACCGCCAGTTCGCTCTTTGCTCTTCACCGACGGCATGCACATCTTCGTCCCTCTTCCTCCTTTGCATCCCATAGAAAAAAAGCCGTTTACTTTTCTTCTTTTTTTTCTTGACTAAACTCAAAGACCCCAATTTGTTTAGAGAGAGAGGGTTGAAAAATGGAGCAAGGGATACTTGATGATATTATAAACCGGCTTTTGGAAGTTAGGGGTCGACCAGGGAAACAAGTTCAGCTATCTGAATCAGAGATCCGACAACTTTGTGTGGTTTCTAGAGAGATTTTCTTACAACAACCTAATTTGTTGGAACTTGAAGCACCCATCAAGATTTGTGGTATTTTCACTTCTTTTTTAAATACCCAATGCTTATTTTTTGGTTTTTTTTTTTTTTTTGACCCATCTGTTTATTTTGATGATTTGAAGTTTAATTTTGTGACTTTAAGGTCTATTTTGTGGGGACTGCACTTCTCATTTATAGCTTGATTACAACTTATTATGAAACCTTTCTTACCTTCCTGGGTTTGCAGTTTATTTTATGCTTATTTATTCATTTTGTTTTTATTTTTTTGGTTATTAGCTTGGGGTTTTAATTGCTTTGACTTGGAATGTAGTAAGTTAATCTTGCAGAGTTGTAAAGCATGAATTCCTTTACAACATCTTGCAGAGTTGTAAGTGTGGTTTACATGTGTATGTTGGATGATTTTTTGGGTTATTATGTAAAGCCATGGTTGCTTCTAATGGACTCATCAAGTGATGTTTTAATTTTTTGGTTTGTTGATGGCTGCGTGGCTTCACCTCTTATTGTGGAGTTTATTGTGTTCGTTTCATTAAATAGCCTTTTTATTTAGATGAATGACCTGTTTTTGCTGTGGTTTTGTTGCTTGCTTAAGTTTGGAGAAGATTCTGTTCATCTTTTAACAAGTTAGTGGGAAATGTTAGGTTAAAGTATCTAAGAAGTCCTTGTATTATAGTTAAAAGTGTATTTTAGTCCCTATACTATAGAAGTGAGTAATTTAATCCTTGTACGTTTGAAATTTGTGCAAAAAAATAAAATTGGTAATAATGTTAATGGAAAATCATCCAAATGCTGACGTAGACATGTGAAACTGACATAATAGATGACTTAAGAAAAAAAATTATAACGTGTCACATTTTTTTGCTCAGGTGAAATTTAGAAACTGACAGAATAGATGACTTCGAAAAAAAATGATGACATGTTTTTACGTGTAAGGGAGAAATTTGGGTTAAAAAAATTATGTTTTTCTAAATTTCACTTGAGTAAAAAAATTTGGCGCATCATCATTTTTTTTTTAAAGTCATTTTTTCTGTCAGTTTCAAATGTCCATGTCAGCATTTAGACGATTTTCCCATTAACACTGTTACCAATTTTACTTCTTTGCACAAATGTCAAACGTACAAAGATTAAATTACTCACTTCTATAATATAAGGACTAAAATGCAACTTTGACTATAGTACAAGGACTATTTAAGTATTTTAACCGAAATGTTATGGTGATTGGTAACCTCGCATGTTTTTGTTGCATTGAACGAATTTGCAATATGTGTGTAGATCAAAGTGGTCAATTCGAAATAAGGCTTGTTTATGCTTTGGATTTCACAGTTGTTTTCTGTTGAATATGTGGTCTTTGAATGAAGCACATGACTCGCTGTATTTTATTATGCACCTAGACATGCATTTTTTTTTTTAAAACAACTCTCTTTGTTAAACCTATGACTTGAATTGCTTAATTTTTTTCTGCTTTCTGTGAATTTCACATCGTTGGATATTGATCTAGTCAGGGTTCACGTTTCTGCTATATTATCCTTGCAACCACATTGTTCGTCTTATTTCTTTAATTACTTGTGACATTACACGTGTGGCATGCTAGTTATTCCTCTCTCTTCAATTGCCTATCTATTTGCCCCCATTTCCCCTTCTGTTTTGGTGGAGGAATTGTGATTTTGAGTGTCCTGAGCGTATGAATTTCTTTTTTTTTTGGAAATTCTAAACTGTTTTGTCCTATACTGGATCTTTTGGAGAATTTGCGTGAGTGTTTCCTTGATGATCTAGTGTTTTATCATGGTTGTTGTTTACTAAAAATTTGTGATGTGGTTTAGCTGACCAACTTGCAAGGACTTCAGTTCTTAATGTTTTTTGTGTCAAGAGCTCTAACTAGAAGTCTAGAATGTTTTGCTGCATGTTTACTTGATGAATTTGATGCATAAATAACTTGGCTAGTCATTTATGTTTGAATTTTGGATCTTCTGCACTAAAAATGCTACTGATTTGGTTCTCGATATGTGATAATTTTCCCTTGGTGTAGCATGAAATTTTCACAGGACTACTGATTGGAGATGATACAATGGATTGAATATCTACATTACATATATTCCTCTCTCACTCCCACATTATAAACAGAACTTTTTGCTACATCTCAATATTTCAAACGTTTAGAGTGCTTCATTATTTTTGGTACACACTCATACATATTCAATAGGTGCAAGTCTTGAAATTTTAAGCCAAGACAACATGACAACATTATCCAGAGTAGGGCTGCATATTCATGAAACGATAAATTCTCTTAACAAAATTACTTCAAATTGACTCATTTGCAGCAGTCATGCTACTAGTGTTATTATTCATTTTATGAGGTAGCATTTTGGGGAAATCGTTTTCATCATATTAGTCCTAATTTTCACTTCTATTTTTCCAAATAGTTATTTTCCTTTGAGTAGGAAACACTTCTGAATTTCTTTCCTCTCTGAAATCTGTTTGTGACATTCAGGTGATATTCATGGTCAATATTCGGATCTCTTAAGGCTTTTTGAATACGGTGGATTGCCTCCAAATGGCAACTACTTATTTTTGGGGGACTATGTTGATCGAGGCAAGCAAAGTCTGGAGACAATATGTCTTCTTCTTGCTTACAAGATAAAATACCCTGAAAATTTTTTCCTCTTGAGGGGTAACCATGAATGTGCTTCTATAAACCGCATATATGGGTTCTATGATGAGTGTAAGAGAAGATTTAATGTTAGGCTATGGAAGACATTCACAGAATGTTTTAACTGCCTACCAGTGGCAGCACTAATTGATGAGAAGATTCTGTGCATGCATGGCGGCCTTTCTCCCGATCTGAATAATTTGGATCAGATTAGAAATATACAACGCCCAACTGATGTACCAGACACAGGTTTGCTCTGTGATCTTCTCTGGTCAGATCCCAGTAAAGATGTTCAAGGTTGGGGAATGAACGACAGAGGTGTTTCATTTACTTTTGGTCCTGACAATGTGTCAGAGTTTCTACAGAAACATGACCTAGATATCATTTGCCGTGCCCACCAGGTTTTACTTGCTCTAGCAGCTTACTTTATGCTTCACATTTACTAGGAATTCATATCCTCTGCTGTTAATAAGGTTCTAGAAGAATGTTTCAGCAGGAGCAAATGCACATCTCATTTGGTTTCAGTGTTGTCAAGGCGTGCACCTAGACATGCCTACACCTTGTGCCTTAGCGTTAGATAACAAAAGCGCCTCAGACCCTTTTGGACGAAGCGTATTTGATCAGGCGCACGCTGGTGCGCTTAGGTGCGCATTTTTGTAAGGCAATAGGCGTAAAAATAAACCCGCCTGATTGAAGTCTTTGTAATTTCTTTTATTTTAACTTTTTTCATTAGATGTACCTTTCCTGGGGATAGTATCAAACTTCCTACTTCTCAATGTTTGAGTATTCAACAACAGACATGGGACCATAAAGAACATATTGGCCAACAAAGAAAATTGCATATTTTGTAGATAAACTGGACCACTCTTTAGAGTTTATTATCATAATTATATATCTTAAGCTTATATATATATATATATATATATATATATACGCACACAGAGACACATACAAAAATACACAAATATACATATTGCGCTTTACTTCACTTAGGCGAGCGCTTTTTTTGCGCCATGCGCCTTAGGCAATATAAAGGTTCCAGCGCCTAGAGTGCGCCTTACACCCTTGACAACACTGGTTTAATTGGTTATTTTCTGGCAATTATACGCTGTTGTGCAATTACTTTTACCCTTTACAGCAGTTGTTGAACTTTGGACATTGCCTTCTTGGAATGTCATACTTTTTCACTGTGTTCAGACAACAGTTTCATCTCTAATTGGTTTTTTCTCCTGCTTCTACATTCTGCAAAGTCCTTATTACTAATCACAGAGGACATGATCGTCAGCATAACTAGTTATGCTCTTAAATAGGGATTTTCTTATATATCATTTGCAGGTTGTGGAAGATGGATATGAGTTCTTTGCCAACCGACAACTTGTAACTATATTTTCAGCACCCAATTATTGTGGGGAGTTTGATAATGCTGGAGCCATGATGAGTGTGGACAAGACTTTGATGTGCTCCTTTCAAATACTGAAGCCTGCTGATAAAAAGTCAAAGTTTAACTTTGGGAGCACAACCACAGCAAAGCCTGGAAACTTTCCAGCAGGAGTCAAGGTAAATGCTCTGAGTAAATCTTCAACTATGTAAGTTAACCAATGGAATATAAACACTCGTGGCTATGAGTAAGTTAACTATGTAAGGTAAATGCTATGAGTAAATATGCCGGTGTTTTGGCGTCAACCATGGTTCTCACATTGTAGCTTCCATTTGTTTTAGGGACTATAAGTTATTACTTTCTTATCTTTGTATTAGAGTCGTTAGATATATGCCGAAGTCAATATCTCTAGTTGTTAAAGTTAATTTAACTGTCATTTTAAGTGTCTGCTTTTGTATTTTTGTTTTTTTTTTTTTTTTTTTTTTCAATTTTGATATCGTCATCATTCATTAAATTACTTCAGTATTTCTTAGTAAAAGAGACTGAAAAATGTTTTAACTTGCATGGAATTAGATTTTTAAGCAAGATTTTAAAAGGTAGAACATTGCTAGTAGACAGCAACAAAGACTATAATTTAAGCACTAGTTTTTCTGTTAAACTTTTCCTAGTAAGAATGCCTATCCCTATTCCCGTCCTTTCCTGCTACAATCTGGTTTCCTCTTATTTTGGAACTTTAAATAGGAAACTGGAAAGAAGTGTCCTTGAAAGGTGCTAGCTTTGAATCATCTGCTTGTATGTTATACACAAAGAAGTATTAAAAAAGTTCTGATCTTACTACTTTGAATCATCTGCTTGTATGTCTTATACACAAAGTACTAAATAAGTTCTCATCTTCCCCTAGTATTTCTGCCGTTGGCATTTACTACGTGCATTAATTTTTTTCTACCTCCCCTAATTGTTTTCTATTTCATTGCAGTCCTTCCTTGGTACAAAGGTATGAGAGCAGCATTTGCAGGGTAGAAGCCGGAGCCCAGTTATGTCATGAACACACCAGAATTGCAGTAAAGAAAACTTGAGGTCCTTTTGATTTCAATATAACATGCTCAAATTGTAAAAATTGAAAGAGAAAAATCATTAGAAACTAATGCAAATGATTGTTTCTCTGATATAAATTCGGGTTTAAAGATAGACAGACGGCCGTAATTTTCCTTCTCTTCCTCCTTGTACACTAATATCTGCTACAGTTGCTGCTATGAATTTATTAGCGTGTTGCGGTTAAGGTTTCACTCGTTCTGCTCTGAGACCATGAAGAGTGTCAGGACAGTGATTGGCCTTATTCTTGGCGATTCAGGGACGGCGAATTGAATTCGGTACAATTCTCATGCTTCATCTCTCTGAATTTTTTTCTATTTCATGCAATATTGTAATTTAAGATGTTTGTACTGATGAACTTGAAAAACTGCATATCAGAATTACCAAAGTTAGCATTTCTTTAGATTGTTCCATGCTGCAACAGTAAAATACTTGCACACATAGGTTTACTTGTGTATAGTGATTATGCACCCAAAAGAGTGTATCTTTATTAAACCTTACAATTAATATGATCAATTATAGTAAAATAGCATGCAAGGGTCGAATCCACATAGATTGATTTTTAGTTTATAAATTACTAATTTATCACTTAAGTTTAAAGACAAGAAAAGAAAATGGGGTTTTGAAATAATTAAAAGTAAAGAAAACAAGATAAGTAAAAAGCAAATAAATAAGAGAAAATCAAATATAAGAGAAATATGATTAAAGGTTCATTCTCCACCACTAGACATCATTAAGAATCAAATTCAGATCTCTCAACATCAATTAGCTATCAAAATTAACAACCGTAGATAACATCCCGTGTTACCTAATCCTTCCTTAATTCGTCGTTAAGAAGGACGAAAGCCACTACTTAATTTCTAACTATCAAATAACCTAAGATAAACATCTGAAGATTCAAAGTGATAGCAGCCTTAAGATGAGAAAGATAGGTTGATCTAAGCAATAAACACACAAACATGGATTTATTCAACTTATGTTATGTTCCACTTCATAATTTTTGAAAATCCAACATAATCATGAATTACAAATTGCTACTATTGAATAAGAAATCAAGACAATTACACGGATCAAGATTCCTAAACTAGCATTAGATAATTATCAAGATCTATCTAGTTGATCACCCTAAACACATCAAGACAATATCATGAGCAGTTCTTGTAGAAGAATATAAACAATTTTGATAAAAAAAACTAATATATGATAGAATCTGAAAATTAATTACATAACATGTCTAGGGCTTTAAAATCACTCTTAACCAAAGAGAAATTTACATAAACATGAATATTAAAGAAAATTAATAAGAAAACTAAAATAAAACTAAGAGATTTTAAGAATAAGAAGAAGAATACTGATAAATAATCAAAGGCATCTTTTAGTTGGTGGCTCAAAAGATGGTATTTATAGAGTTTTTTTACCTTAAAAACCCTTTCTTGTTGATCAAGGAAGTTAGGAGGCAAAATAAGGCAATTTTGGGCAATTTTGGGCAATTTCCCGTTTTTTTCCGTATTTTGCGGTTTTGGGGAGTTTTGGCTGGCGCTGCAACGCCAAGTTTCTGTCCATGGGGCGCCGTGGCGCCAAGCTCCCTGTCTTGGCCCGTCTGGTTGCTGCACTGTCTCGCACTTCTGCGGTTGAGTTGGATGACCATTTCTTGTCCGGTTTGAACGTGTAAACTATTGTTGGAAAGGTATTCAAGTCAACTTCAAAAGTCAAGAAAGAAGTTTCTTCAAATAAAGTTTTTAACATAATGATTTCTTAGTAACAAGCTTCGGAGGTCAAATCTGTCTGATCACTTAGGATTAAGAATTTTATTTTTTTTACTCCCAAGTCTTCTTTCATCTTATGATTGTGACTTTATAAGCTCTTTAACATCATATTTGACATGTTTTGACTTTATCTCATCCAAAATACCTATAATTCACAAAAATATAGTAAAATGTCAAGGAACTTAAGAATTAAAGCATAAAGTATAAGGAAATAATATATGAAAATATATGAAATTAAACATTTATCAAGTGAATTGAGGTTTTTTTTTTTTTTTTTTTTTTTTTTGATAATTGGGTAAGGGAAGGGGTTGCTTGGGTTTGAACCCAAGACTTCATGCCCCCAAGACTCTTGGCCACTCAGCCAAGAGCTTGTTGGCGTGAATTGAGGTTTTTACTCATTCCATTTATGTAATTTTTGTGCTTAAAATTTGATCTCAAGACCTTTATGTTGAAAGTTTTAAGATTGAATCATAGACATTGGAAAATGATTATATTGACTGAATGAAAACATTAGCTACTGAAAGTATTGCAAAATTGAAGAATAGTCTTAGACTCTAGAGGAAAATATTGAAAACCATGCTTTTTGCTTCTTGTATGTTCCCGAATGGACTGTTTTTGTTGAATAGACTAGACTAGAGGTGTAATTGAGCCAAGCCGGGCTCAAACAATAAGAAGTTCGAGCTCGACTTGAAACTCGTGGTTGAAACTAAAGCTCGAACTTGGTCCGAGATAAAAATCGAATTACTCGAGCTCACTCGATTAAGCTTGTTTACCTAGTAAAAAAAGAACATGATTCTCATTATCGATTTCAAACTCGATTATTTGTGCTCGAGTTTGAATCCGAATTGGGATTTTTTTTTTCAATACTAATTAAAAATAATAAATATATATATTAAAAATAAAAAAGGTTGAGAACCATGCTTTTTGCTTCTTGTATGTTCTCGAATGGACTGTTTTTGTTGTCAATCTTTCATCATTTTCTTGTAGGGTTTTTCTAACGAGTGCTCTTAGGGCATTCTTTAAGGTTAGTTACTGTACTATTTATAGTAATAATATTGTATTAAATGCAAAAGTTGATAACTTTATTCATCATTTTTAATACATTGATTGAAAATATTACTATTTTTAGTAACCTTAAAGAGTGCTCTTAGAGCACTCGTTAGCAAAATTCTTTCTTTTATTAGGTCTATGGCTGAATGGAATCTTCAGAACAATGGTTGCTTATAAAAAATAAAATAAAATAAAAAAAAAAAAAAAACAGATAATTGAGAATAATAGAAATTCCATATCCAAAGAGAGAATCTAACGGGGTTCAAATTTTGAGCTGTTAAAACTTGAGGTTTCATGGTTTCATCTTGGAGATATAGGGTTCAAATTTGAGAGTTATATCTCAAAATCTTCATATTGTCAAAAACAATATTGCACATTAATGGAACAAATGAGGGACCTTGATAGTGAGTGCTTCCATAAAAATGGGCAATGTTAGACACAAGGAAATAGGTCTAGACTTGGCAATTCATGTCTCGTGTTTTTTTATGTTATTAATCGTGTAAATATAAATATAGTATAAATTATTAAATGTGTTAAAAAATTTAACATGAATATGATACGCATATTAAATATGTTTTGTCTTATTTATTATATTATTTTCATATTTATTGAATGTGTTTGTGTTTATATCTTGTCTAAAATTGATAGATCTAACAATAACCAAATAGATATTTTAATAAGTCAAATCCAATTTAAAAGAAAATCCAAATTGATCCAAAAAAGAAAAAAGAAGTCAAACCCAATGGGCTCTTGGGGGCTTCACCAGATGGCTTAAGCCCTTGAAGTATGTTTTCAAGTTCAACTTTGATCATTGGGTCCAATTAGATCTATTCATGGATCGGATTGTGATTCGAATTTTTTTTATTTTTTTATCCAGGCTCGGATTGAGTCATGTTCGAATCGATTCGGAAGCTCATATCACTATTCAAAATAATATAAAAATTTTAAATATATTTATATATTTTATAATTAAATTTAAATAAAAAAATAATAATTCGGATTGATCCGAATTATAAAAAAAAAAAATTGTCTAGATTCGATTCAATACGAGTCAGGCTTGTTGAGTCAAATTGTTAACCCAATATTTGAAAAGTCTAGATCCAATAAAAATGCATTTCTTTCACATGATGTTTTAATTGTTTTTTTTTATGGCTAGCTGTCTTTTTTTTTATGATTCTTCATGTAGGAATTTGGTCCAAAAGTGAAAAGAAAAATGGGACAAAAATTAAAAGAAAAAAAAAAATCAAATCTCTTAGGTTTTTCTTTTCTAATTGATAAATACAGAACCTAATTATTTAAAGACTTTTTCTTCTTTATTATTAACGTTCATGGCTTATTCACTACTAATGATTTTTTACTTATGAGAAATAAAAATATCTTGCTTTAATATTGTATGACTTAATATATATCATTGTTTTATGACATGAATTTTCTTTATTCTAGTACAATAATTGATGTATCTATCTCTCAATAATTATCATTATTATTATTGAGCCGCCACAAGTTATTTCAAACCTGCCTACCTAAAATGGATGTGATATGGCTAAGGCCTAAGAGATTGTAGCTATTTTTTAAATATAAATATTAAATGATATTAGACATGACAATATTGGATATGATACAAAAAAAATAATTAAAATAAAATACAACACAAAAAAAAGACACGATATATATACTAACATGTTAAAATCTATATAAGATAAATTATTAATACGTCAAAATTTATATAAATATAAAACATCTTAAACAATATTATGATACGAGAACGTATATGAATACGATATGGATACACGAATTATCATGTCTAAGTGATATTAAAATTATACTTCAAGGTGCACATGCCCAACATATAATTTATCTATGGTGGTGTAACAAAATTTTGGACACAAAATTGAGTGATCACAACCCAAAAAGAATGGACCTTGAAGATTTTTGAGCCATTTTATCACTTTTTTTTCTCTCTTTTTGGAGTCATAAATATTTTTTATATTAATTCAACACAATGATTTTTCGATCCCCGTTAATTGGTGTTTATAGACACTGATTAAAGATTATTAAATTACTATTTTAAAAAAAAAATTACATTTAATGCATTATTTTTACTGAATTCAAAAAAAAAAAGAATTCATTAATTGCACTTTTCTTTCCTTGAATGTCATTTTAACCAGTATCACTAGACATTCGTTAATATTTTCGATTATTTTAGGTCTAAGTGACTTTTTGAGCTTTTAGTATTTACATGTGTAAATTGTACCAATTTTGATAAAAAATAAAACCCAAAAGTATTCATTTGAGGCTGCATTAATCTAGAATTGCTTAACAAAATCAGCTAGTTTTTGTAAAGTGGTGTATTCTTTCTCTGATTAAAAAAAAATCTAGATTCATTATGATCTAAACAAGAGTGAAACTAGAAAAATCATAAACGGAGCCGAAAAAAGGTCGAACTCGAATTCTAAAATGGTGGGGCCAAAGTAAAAATTTTACATTATAACTTAATAACTTAATAATACATTCTAAAATAACTTAATAAAATTTTTGGGAGAGCCAAGACTTTGGATGCCCCTTAAATTTAGATTTGATAATTCGTGTATTCGTTTTGTGTTAGTGTATTTTACTGTGTCATAATCACGTTTAAGATATTTTATATTTATATAAATTTTGATATGTTAATAATTCGTATTATATAAATTTTGTAACATTCGTCTATTCATGTAATATTCATATTAATTTTTTGTATTATGTCATATTTTATATTATATTTTAATTATTTTTTATATATCATATAATCGTATCGTATTTAATATTATTACATCTACTTAAATTCACCTTTGGTCCTAAGTCTATACATTATATTACCTAATAAATTGTACTTTTTGTTTTTTCCTCTAGAAGCTTTTGTATATGTTGAAGCTCTTCATTTAAACATAAACGTGAATTTCAGCTACTTTACATGAGCAGCAATATTGAAGCAGCTTAATGTAACAATAAGTCAAAGATGCTTCAAATATAACAAAGGCATATTCCAAATGGGTCCCATAAATTAAATAGAAAATTGACTTGACTTATACAAGAATTAATCTAACCTTTTAGGTATAAGCACAAGCAATTTTCTTTCAAGTCCTTATCTTTCCTAACCCCAAGGCAACGTTTTTGTTTAATTTTCTCGAAAATTTTCCCGAGAAATTTGGGTTATTCTAGAATCACTGTATATATTTCAAACCCATAATCTAGGATTGAATCTCAATCAGATAGAAATTTTCTTTTGCCTTTTCTTTTGGGGTAAAAATTGTCAAACTAGTGAAACAAGCCTTAATTGAGCTTCGTAGTCAATAAGTTACTAGGCAAATTCATGGTTCATAAAATGACAATATTTTTAAGAAATGTATTTATTAAGCTAATTACGTTTTTCTTATTATTGTTGGCTAATTTTTTATTTTGTTTTTAAGAAATATATTTGATAAATTTTTTGTCTCTTGTAAAAACAAAAACAAGTCCCTCCTTTTTTTTTAGGATTATTTGCTCTTTGTGCAATTTAATTGTTATTTTAAAAAACAAAAAACTTTGAGCCCATACCCAAACCCAATTTAAGAACAGTGAATTTAGAGGGGTTAATGAATCGGGTTAGGTCAATCTCAAAATTTTATTTTATTATTTAAAATATTTTTTAAAATATTTTAAATTTATATTTTTATATTTTTATAAATAAATTTAAATAAAAAAAATTATTATTTAAACAATAATTTGTGTCGGACCTATTAAATCGAGCAATCTATCTGATCCATAAACAGGTTTAACAGTCATAAGATAGTATTTGGTTCGGTATCTGACCAAATTTCAACATATTAGACTAGGCTATGATGACTTGCTTGAACTGGAATTCCAAATTTCGACCTATCAACCTTAATCACCCCAAACACGTGAGATCTGCTGGATTTGTTGTGTCCCGATCAAATCGAAAACATTACTATATGAATAATTGAGTGTTCTTTAGGTAAAGGAAGATAATATTTATGCTTTTTTTTTTTTTTTGCCATTAATTAAGTTAATGTTGAAACTTGAAACATAGAAAGAAAAAAAAAAAAAGTGAATAAGTACAAAGAACAGCATCCAATGCAAAATTCTTGGGGACTGAATTACTAAGGACTGAAGAGATAAGATAGCTTATCAATGGTCAAAGAAAATGGCTTTTACATATAAATATTTTTTTTCCTTTACGAGTTCTAGAAAGAACAGCAATTCAGCATATGAATGCAAGCCAGCAGAACAGTTAAAATTGGAGGAAGATACTGCAGTTGAGATCAATCGCACTTCAGTTTATAGTGCAGCAAGATGGCCAACCAGTTTGGAGACTCTCAGGTGCAAAGTTTAATGTAGCAAAGGTTTGGAGAGAGCTCAGGCCTAAGCAAGTTAAGGTAGGGTGGGATAAACTTATTTGGTACCCATTTCACATCCTTAAGCATGCAATGATTTTACGGATGACCATACATAAGAGGCTGCCAACAAATGATCGACTTCAAGCTTGGGAGATTGAAACCATTGGTGAGTGTGTGCTTTGTCACTCAATGTCAGAATCAAGAAACCATATGTTTTTTTAATGCACTTTCTCTAAGGCCATTTGGAGAAGTGTTCTTGACTTGTGCCAGCTACACAGAGGTATCCATAATTGGGAGGAAGAGTTGATTTGGGCAGTGAAACACCTTAAGGGAAAATCCCTGATCTCACTTGTTTTGCGAACTGCATTGAGTGCTTTTGTTTATCAAGTTTGGAGAGAAAGAAATAGCAGAGTATATGAGGGCGCACATCATACAACAACACAGATGGTTGTTAGACTAAGGGTAACAAAACTAAGGAAAGTAGAGCCAGACGTTGTAAATACTAATCTTTGTACAGCTTGGAGTCTAACAGGCCAAATTTTGCTGCCTAATTTTTTGTTTGAACACAGTTTGATGTAGCAGCATATTGCTGCTTTCTTGGATAATAAAAATCAATACTTATCCAAAAAAAAAAAAAACAACAATTCAATTTCAATATTGAGAAATTCTGAATCTGCAATCAGGGCAGCCCAAAAGATATGTCGACATCTCTAAGAAACGTAAGCAAGCTCCTCAAAAACAGCATTTACATTGACAGATCCTTGAAAATTATCAATGAAGTACACATAATGTTTCCAGTAGACTATAAATCCTATGTTACACGGATTCGGGTGTGATTGTCGGATACGGGTATGTGTCCGATACGTGTATATTTGATTTATTTTAAGTTTTTTCATGTATTTTGAGGGTCCTTAGGTGATCATATCCCCATACCCATGTCCGAATATGCGTCGGACATGGATATCGAATACGAATACTTTAAAAAATATGAATAGTCAAAACAACATAGTATAAACCTAACCTTCCTTGCCTCAACTACTTCATGTATATGATAACAAAATCAATTGTCAAGACAAAAGAAGTCGTGAATATTGACAATGACAATGCTTGAGCCCTTGAATCACAAATAATTTGATTTATCCATAAGATTTAAGAAAATATTTGAAGAAAAAAACTATAGCATCACATGGGTAGGACCTAACTTTTGCAGGTGGCACATGGAGTTAGGGGTTAGATTTGTTGGATTTATTGTCTTTAAATAGTTAATGGGTACTACTCTTTTATTGAGGAAGGTATAAGAATATGGATATTGCAAAAGTCTATTTAGTTGCCAAGAAAGTTGTTCTCAAAAAATAATGAAAAGGAACTGTTAAGTGTTAATGTCTCATCATCTTCTTTTTGTTTTGGTCCCTAAGAAATTAACTAATCTTTTACTATATGGTTGTTATAATCCAAACTGTTTAAAAATGAATAGGTCTTAGCAATTATTGGATAAAATTATTGTGTAAGGCTCAATATCTTTGTATGGGAGAAAGGATTGTATGAAACGGTTACTCCGCGTCAGTATATATCATTTCCATTCTAATCATGCCATGTAATCAGAATTTTAAAGAAAGTCAACTATTTATTACAAGAATCATTGCTAAAATAAATATTTATCATTTAATTATTACATGTAATGTATAATAAATAGTTGACTTTCTTTAAAAATCTGATTACGTGATATGATTTGAATGGAAGGGATATATACTGACGTGGAGTAACCGTTTCATATAATCCTCTCTCATTTGTATGGAAGTCTTATTGTGTATGCAGATCATATAGTAAACATGTCTATGGATTGGACCAGATCCAGATAACAAAAAAGTTGTTTGTTCAAGTTCAGTCTAGCCCGGACATAAGTCCAAAAGTTTTATTTTACTCTTTAAAAAATATTAAAATATTAAAAATAATTTATATATTTCTATAATTAAATTTAAATTATTTTTTTATTGATTAAATACTAATTCTGATCAAACCAAACCAAATTAAAAACATCCTATTTCAGACTCGATCAACTCAGACCGAGCCTGTTATCTAACTCTTGTATAAGTCTATCATTATAACCTTAGTATTATATTTATATATATAAGTCCCCGCTTTGTCGGGGTTCTTTTTAAAATTTTTTAAAATAATTAATAATAATAAATTAATTTTAAATTAAAATTTATTAAATAATAATTATTTATTTAAATTATTTATTTATAAATTGTAATAATATTAATATTATTTTATTTTATTAATTATAAAAATTAAATTTATGATAATTATTTATTTATAAATTACGTAATACAATTATATTTTCAAGTGTTATTTATATGTGCTTTTAAAAAATATTTAGACCTTATTGTATAATGTATATTTTTATTTATAGGAGATAAAAAATAATAAATGAAAAACAACAAAATAAAATTATGATTTGTATTTTATTCTCTTGTTAGATCAACTTTTTCACATAGATTAGCAGCAAGTTCGTTTTTTTTCTTTTTTTTATTAAATAATGAACTACTAACTCATTTTTATATTTTATTTTGAATATTTAATTATTCAAATAATAAATAATAAATAAAAATAACTACAATAAAATTATGGTTTATATTTAATTCTCTCGTTAGATTGGCTTTCTCACATTGGCTAGCAGCAAGTTCGTTTTCTTTTTTATTACTTTTTTCCTTACAGAATCGTGTACGGATCCTAAATAGATCCGTGAGTTAACGTGCGAACCAAACCCTTTAAATAAATCTTTAACATAAATTAATATAAACTAAAAAAACTAAAACTAAAAAAAAAAAAAAAAAACTCGTCGTCAAGCAAAAGAGCTTGACACGTGTGTCACACTAGTTAGTAGCAAGTTCGTTTTTTTTAAAACTTTTTACCCGAGCGGTTGGGTACGAATTCTAAACCGACTTGCGAGTCAACGTGCGGACCAGCCCCTTTAAATACATCATTTAAAAATAAAATAAAATAATTTTCTTTTTTTAATTTTTTTCTCGAACAAGTCGGGTACGGATCCTAAATCGATCCGCGAGTCAATGTGCAGACCAACCTCTTTAAATACATCATTTAAAAAAAAAACTTAAAAGAAAAAAAAACTAAAAAATAATTAATAAAATAATTTTTTTCTCGAGCAGATCGAGTATTGATCTTAAATCCACCTGAGAATTAACGTGTGAATCAATTTCTTTAAATACATCATTTAAAAATAAATAAAAAAACCTATAAGAAAAAAAAAACTCAACACATGTCAAGCAACTAAGCTTGACATGTGTTAAGCTAGAACCCCGTTAAGGGATTCTTTTTATTAGTAAGGTATAAATATATATATATATATATATATAATTGAATATTATGAAGTATAAATATCCACAAAAATTCTCTCACTATAAAACAGTCATAACTTATCAAAGATGTTCCCCCTATGCATGTGAGCCTTTATATATTATATTAATATTATTATTATATTATATCAACTATATGATATGTTACTGTACTGATCTACAGACTACAAATACTTTTCTTTCTTCTATATTTTTATAATGGAATCTTTCAGCACTGTTTCATGCCTAAAAAACAGCATGTAAGCGCTCTTTTCAGGGAAGTTCTAGAGTAAATTTTTTAAGATGAACTTAAAATAGATTTAATTACATAAAAATATAATAAAATTATATATAAATATGATAAATTATATAAGTAACTGAAAGTTGTCATATATTTATGTATATTTTTTTACATATAAATATGATAAATTACATATATACATGACAAATTACATATAAAATATGATAAATTACATATTAAATAATATATCATGTATTTATGTAAATTAAAAATTATCATATATTTATATAAAAAAAATTTACATATAAACATAATATAAATTACATATAATATATAAATTTTTAAAGTTCACGGAAAGCTTATTTTAAGAGGGATTTTCTTAAAATTTTCCTCTTTTCATACCCAAACATTAATTTCATCGACCTGCCATCTTACTTACGCTTTAAATTTTGTATAAACTTTAATGCGTTTAGATTTTCTTTTTTGGCCATAAATGCCAGATTTCAATGAACACTTTTTTTTTGGGTACATAGATCTTAAATTTTAATTGGTTCTATTAATCTGATGTTTATAGATATGGATTAAATATTTTTTAATTTTTTATATTTAATATATTCTTTTTATTAAATTTTAAAAAAAAGTGATGTATTAATTGTGTTTTTTTAAAGGATTCACTTAACCGATATTTATAGACACCAATTAAACATTATTTAATTATCAAGTTTTTATATTTAATACATTACTTTCACTAAATTTTAAAAAAAATAAGTCATTAATTATATTTTTCTGTTTATATATATCACCTTGACTATATCTAATGACACTGATTAATATTTTTCTTTCTTAAAATATCACCTTAATAAATATCACTAATATCATCTATTAACATTTTTCATTTTAATTACCTTATTTCATTAGTTTAGGGGAAATGGAGTCTCAAACTGAAAGTTTGACCCTTTTTCATTAGTGTCACTGCATACCTCAGTGTAAAGAGTTGCTTCCATCACAAGGTTGAAAAATAAGAGTTTCAATTTGAAATTTAAGCATTTGTAATTAGTGTAAGTGCAAACCTCAATGCAAATAATTCTTTCCAATTATCAATTTGAAATTTTAGAGTTTCAAAGTGAATTTTTCTCTGTGTCACTGCAAACCTCAGTGCAAAAATTCTTCCATTACTACAAGGTAAAATGTAGATTTGATAATTCGTGTATTTGTGTCGTGTTTGTGTATTTTTTCGTGTCATTATCGTGTTTAAAGTGTTTTATATTTGTATAAATTCTGACGTGTTAATAATTTGTGTTATATAGATTTTGACATGTTCGTGTATTCATCGTGTCATTGTTTCTTTTTCATGTCGTGTCGTGTTTTAGTTATTTTTTTCGTATCGTGTTCGTGTAATGTCTAATATTGTCAGGCCTAGTAAAATGCTATTCTAAATCAGTGTTTTGTGATATATATTGATTTTGAATCAATGTGATTAACAAGAATTTTTAACTAAGAATAAAAAGGGATAAACCAAGCATATGCTAACATGCAAAGCTTGCACCCCCAAATGTTTTGATTCTCTAGTATAGCAAGTTGAGTGGAAAAAGATATCCAATTAAGCCTTTAATTTCATTTCACATTACATTTGTCAAATGTCAATATGGACAGAATAGCCAGCTGCCAGTTCACAATTCCTTATTAAAATTTTGTAAATATGATATTTGTGTATTCATATCGTGTTGATATTATTTTGTATTATAATCATATTTAAAATATTACATATTTATATAAATTTTGACATGTTAATAATTCTTTTATATAAATTTTGACACATTCGTATCGTATTCATTTTTTTGGGTATCATATCATATTTTAATTATTTTTCTCATATTATATTTGTGTCGTTTCTAAAATTACCAAATTTACAATTTTGCAGATTATTTGAAAACCCCCATAGCCAATTTTCTTCCAAGTATATGCCTAAGTACATGCCTCCATCCAAAGAAAGATCAAGATTTAGATTCCATATAAGAAACAGATAAAATGGCAACGGCCATCAAAAGATACAAAATCAGATTCCAAAATTAAATAAAAATTCATGTTTTGGGGATTGCATTGCATTTCTCTATTATTCAAGGATTCATTTTCTCATAGAAAAAATAAAAAAAACCAAATTAGATTTCAATTTATGTGATCTAAATTTTTTATTTTTTTTAAATATTCATATTCTACATTTGTGTCCAAAATATAAAAAATAAAAAAAAATTAATTCCAAAATTAAATAAAAATTCATGTTTTGGGGATTGCATTGCATTTCTCTATTATTCAAGGATTCATTTTCTCATAGAAAAAATAAAAAACCAAATTAGATTTCAATTTATGTGATCTAAATTTTTTATTTTTTTTAAATATTCATATTCTACACTTGTGTCCAAAATATATAAAAAAAAAAATTAATTTTAAAATTTTTATAAGTATTCATATCCGATACCTATACCAAACACATATTCAAATATGTGGTAAATCCTTCAATTATATGAAAAATTTTAATTTTTTGTAATATATTCACATTCACTCGAATTCTGATAACATAAATTTCTATATATAAAAAGCAAAAAAGAACAGCAATAACAATTTGTTTTCATCACTTTCTTACTTCCTTTATACTTTCATTAACAAAAACAAAAAGTACAGGAGGATTCTCAACCTACTATTCATCTATTTACACTCTCTTGCTTCCTTCTTAAAACATTAACAAAAAAAAAACAAACAAAAAAGGTACTAAATAAAAGACTGGTAGGTTCTTGGTGGTTGAGCCCCATGTGAAGAAACTCTGTTCTCTATGTAACTTCCATGGCATTGGAAAACTGGATTCTGTTGAAAGCATCCATCTTGGTCATGGAGTTTTTTGGTTTGACTTTTGCTTCGTAGAGAAGAAAGCTGGGGGAGTGAGGGACCCTTGTTAGGGGATTTTGATAGGCAGGCTTAATATTTACATTGATAAGCTCTATTATGCTTTGCTTTTGACTCATAATTTCCAGCTCCTTTCAAAAGTTATAAATCAGTCAGATTTAAGTTGTTTCCCCTCCATTCAAGATCCAGGGGTGCCCTGCATTTCAGAACAAGAAAAAAAAAATTAACAATTTATTCTTTGATGATGAAATTGTTAGATTAGAAAAACATAATCAAAATTTGAGTATTTGGATTTTTAGTTCTATCTGTCCTAAAACAAGAAGAAAAATTCAACTTAGAAAACCTACTCTCCTTTGTCCAAATCATCCCAATTTTTCAATTAAACTCAAAATCAAAACCCCAAACAAATAAAAATAAACAAAAAAACGTAAGGATTCATGAATATCGACGATAAAAAAAAGTTGAAATCGTAAAATAACGATCATATAATATCGTAAAGTAAAAAGAAATAAGAACTTACTCAAAACTTGTTCCGCAGACCATCTCCTGGAAACATCTCTGCAAATCATCTTCCTCAACAAGTCCTTAGCCTCAGCTGAAACTGACCTGAAAATCCTTATAGGGAACCTTAAATTTCCTCTCAAAACAGCCTCAAAGATCTCCTCAGCTGTCTCACCATAAAACGGTGGAACACCAGCCAACATAACATACAAAACGACACCAGCACTCCAAACATCAACCTTCTCATTATAAGCTCTTCCCATCACAACTTCAGGAGCAACATAATAAGGCGTCCCGACCAACCCATCGACCGAGCCAAGTTCCCCTAACCACGTGGCAGAGCCAAAATCCCCAATCTTTAACTTACCTCTAAAGTCAAAAAATATATTATCAGGTTTAATATCTCTATGAACAATCCCAAACCTGTGACAATGAGCTAAACCAGACATAATCTGTTGCATGTAAGAAGCAGCTTTGGATTCAGACAAGTTATCTGGATGTAAAATCTGGTCGTGAAGGGTGTAAGGTTGGCAAAGCTCGAGGATGAGTTGAAGGGTGTTTTCAGATTCTAACATGTCGTGGATTTGTAAGATGTTGGAGTTTGGAGACAAAAGGGTCATGATTTTGGGCTCGTTTTCTAGACATTCTCGATCAGTGGGATCTGTAAGAAGGCGTTTGTCAATGGATTTACAGGCGAATGAGGATTCGGTTATAGGACAAAACACTCGAGATATTGTTCCAAACCGACCTCTTCCGATCTCTTCACATACTTGGTACTTGTTCTTCAATGTTTCACTCATTTTTGGGGGGGTTCTTGAGGTTTTTCTTGATCTGGGTTTTTTTTTTTTTTTGTCGATTTTTTCTGGGTTTTTGGTGGTTTTTTTGTTTGGGTTTGGGAAGTTTTTTAACTTATTTTTAGTTTTGTGGGGTTTTATAAAGAGGGAAGAAAGGAATTGTTAGAGGAATATTCGGTGGATAAAGGGCAAGGGAGGGAGGATTCAGGAGGAAACCAGTTAAGATACAACACGTTTGTTTGTTTGGGACAGTGGAAAAACTAGAACCAAAAACAGAGGGTTTTAGAAAAACTTATTTATTTATTTCTAATTAAAGTGTTTTTAATTAATTAAGTGTTAAATTTTTAATTTTAATTAACAGAATTTAATTTTTGACAATTTCAAGTAAAAAAAAAAAGGTTTTAATATAAGGTTCAAATCATTCTCATAATTTCTCTCTTAAATTTTTATTTTTAACTTTTAGGACCCATGCATGAAGGGTGAATGGTCATATATATTAAAATAACTTTTTTGGCTTTTGTACAACTAAACATAAACTTTGATGGAGGCATATCAAATCAAGTATCAAAGAAACATAGGATTTATTAAGAATTATATATGAGAAATTATTTTATTTATTATTAATAAAAATTTTAAATTTTATAAGTAAAATTAATAAGAAGATATATATTTTAAAAATATTAAAAAAATAAAACATATTACAAACCTTTTAAACCGTTTATAAAATGTTTATCGGTATTATATAAAAAATGAACTATATATATACAATCTTTCATGGGTTATCCATAAATGAGATTTTGATTATAATTATAATTAATACATGAAACCTACTTTCCTACATCCTCCTCTAGCTAAGCTCCAAGGTTTTGGCAGCTGCCTCAAACCTGTTACTTTCAGCCATCTAATTTGTTTGATTGAATTATATCTAGGTGAATTTATTACTATAATGCCTTTTGTATTTGCTTTGTAGGATTGTCATGAAAATATGAAGGAAAAAAGTTGAGCTAAGAGGAGGAAAAAAAAAGAATATAAAAGAAACGGAAACCTTGGAAACTTAATTTGTTTCATGACACTGATTTTTCAATGTCAATTTCACTCCATTTAATGTATATATAAGAGTAATTTTATTAACGAATGTCTTAAAAATATTATTTAAAATGATTATATATAATATTTTTTTATTCAATACATTAGAAATAATTAATAAAGTTATTAATTATTATATTTGATATAATATTATTATAAATAATATAATAATTAATTTAAAAAAATATTTTAAAAGCATTCGATAACAAAAACACATAAAAGAGAAAGAAAATAACTAATCAAATCCAATTAATTCTTTCCCTCCATTATTGTCCCCTCTCATTCAACTTTCGGTGGGACATAATGTAGTATGATTTTAATGAGATTAATCAAGTAAGTATCCCCTTTTGTCTTCAAAAAGTGTTAAGAAAGATGATTTGCTTGGTATTAAATCTTTGATTTATGCACCATAAGATGATATATGATGATTCTTATTTCATATTAAGATGAAAGTGGGAAACTTTTTGACTACATATAGTATTCTTTCCATCTAATATTGTCCTTAATTTTATATTCATCAAAAAAAATTAAAATAAAAATTGATTTTCATTTGTTTTAAATTAAAATTTAATTTTTTTGTAGCTTTGTGATTTTCAATGTCAAAAAAAAAAATTATGAAACATAAAGATAAGAGTATTAATTGTTTAAAATAAACATATTTTTAAAACATCCAAAAGTGACAACAAAAAATATAAAAAGTTTGTTTTTAATACATCAGTTTTTTAATTTCACAAACGAAGTTTTTAAAAAATTACCACATGTTTCATTTTTTTTTTATATAAGTTAATATTTTATTTTATAAAATATATCTTAAGAGGTTTATATGTTACTCTGCTAACTTCGTTTATAGAATCTAAAAATTTCATTAACGATGAATGAAATTATAAAATCTAAAAGCTTTATTAATAATAAATGAGATAATTTCTCATAAATAAAAAAAACTAATATCTAAAGAAAAAAAATGAAAATAAGAAACAACTATTCCATCATATATATAATTTATTACAACTTATCATTATCTTTTGTCAAAAACTATAGCTGATCTAATCTTAACATGGGTGCTTTTTTATAGAGTATGTCCCCAAAGTGTCATGTCTCCATGAAGGTGGAGGATGCTTTTTTTGGATCATCATTAATTTGTATATAATTCATTCAAAAAGATAGAAACAAAGTCCTCTCACATCTTCAATGCACTTTATTTTCTTTTTGTAATTAAAACATCCAATGGCTACAATTACCTTTTCATTGCTTCACTCCTACAATGAAAACTTGTCACATTTTTAATCCCTTTGATAGAGAAAGTTAGTGACACTTCAAAAGATTAAAGGTGAGCATTGTGTTGTACACATCTTTGTGGAGCAATTGGCAAAAGCATAAATTTGATTGCCTTTTTAATTTTGAGTCCGATTAATTCATACATATAAATATTGATTAAAAATTATTTAAGAGTTTATATTTGATACATTGATAATGTATAAATTTTATACACAGTCAATATACCATAATAAGACACCTCATTAATGAGTAAAACGAAAAAAATAATGAAGGACTTATAAATAAATATAAAAATAAAAATAAACAAGATACATCATTAATATTTATTTATAAGTCATTCTTTATTTTTTGCTTTACTCATTAATGAGTTATTTTATTATGGTTCACTGATGGTGTATGAGACTCATACATCGTCAGTGTATCAAATATAAACTCATTATTTAATTATTATTATAAAAATATTATATTTGATGCATTACTTTTAATGAATTTAAAAAAAAAAAACCATTAATTTCACATGGGCAAGGCATTAGTATATATATATATATATATATATATTTTTTTTTCTTTTTTAGGACAAAGTTTGAGATAAAAATCCCTTGGTATGGATAAGATCCTTAAGTTTGCTCTCAAAACTTGCATAGTCCTTCCCCTCTGTCCCATGGAGACTAGAAAAAACAAGTATAGAGAATATCTTACACTATTAATTATCAAATATATAATAGAAAAAATATTTGATAAAATATTTATAATTTGATAAAATTTTAATACTACATATAATACAAATTATTCAATATATTTTGTGTTTAAATGATTTAAAAATATGTAATTTTGAAAAAAAATATTAAGTTGCATCTTTGTCCAAGGGCAGTTAGCTTGATATGTGAACATGTCTAGTCCGTACATAGGATATGTGATAAGAAAATTATATAATTTTACTTTACATATTTTCTTTTTGAATTACATATTCTTCTTATCAGATGTTAAATTTCTTAAATACTTTGTTAACATATTTTATAATTTCGTTTACCTTTTGAATATGTGATAAGAAAATAATATAATTTTCATTTTACATCTTTTTTTTTTTTTGAATTACATATTATTCTTGCCGGATTACTAAATTTCTTAAATGCTTTGATAACATATTTTATGATTTTATTTACCTTTTGAATATGTGATAAAAAAAATTATATAATTTTCATTTTACATCTTCTCTTTTTGAATGACATATTATTCTTACCAGATTACTAAATTTCTTAAATGCTTTGATAACATATTTTATAATTTTATTTACCTTTTGAATATGTGATAAGAAAATTATATAATTTTCATTTTAAATCTTCTCTTTCTGAATTACATATTATTTTTACCAGATTACTAAATTTCTTAAATATTTTGATAACATATTTTGTAATTATCTTTATATTTTGAATATGTGATAAAAAATTATTTAATTTTTATTTTACATCTATTTTTTCTGAATTAAATATTATTATTACAAGATTGCTAAATTACTTAAATGCTTTTATATAATTTATCTTGTAATTTTGTTTACATTTTAAATAGGTGATAAGAAAATTATATAATTTTACATTTTACATTTTTTCTTTTTGAATTACATATTATTCTTACCAAATTACTAAATTTTTAAATGCTTTGATAACATATCTTGTAATTTCACTTACATTTTGAATAGGTGATAAAAAAAATTATGTAATTTTCATTTTACAGTTTTTCTTTTCGAATTACATATTATTCTTACTAAATTACTAAATTTCTTTAATACTTTGATAACATATATTGTAATTTCGTTTATCTTTTAAATAAGTGATAAGAAAAACAATATTACTACTTTTATTATCATTTATATATATTTTTTACTTTATCTTATACATAGTAGTAATATTATAGTACAATTGGGAAAGATATATAGTACAATAGTTTTTCCCAATTTTCTAGTAAGGATCATGCATTTGCTTTAATTGGTTGCAATAAATTAAGCTTTACCAGTGGAATAACACCAAATGTGCCATGCCATCACCACTAATCTCTTGTTTGCATTATATATATATATATATATGTTAGATATCATAGTATATATATTAAGTATGTATATATACGAAATACGTATTCTAATACGTAGGTTATCGTACACAAATTATATCAAAGTGAATGAGAAATTAGTCTCATTATTTACCCATTTGAAGAGGAATGAAAGTTGGTTGAAGGTATGTGTGGTAGTCAATCCCACATAGGACTAAGAATGACTTTAGCTTATAGTTTATATAAGCTAGAGTGTCATGATGGGTTGGGCTCCAAGGGGCACCCAAGTTTTTGTGGAGGGTGAGGACCTACACAACTTGGGCTAGACCACACGCGCGCGCCGCCGAGCCGAGCCGGGCTGGGTTGGGTCGGGTTTGGGTTTGGGTCAGTAAATAATTTTTTACTGCTCAACCGGATTATTTTTTGTCCAAACCGAACAAGCTCAACACCAAGCAGCCGAACCAGCTCAAATCCAACCAGCTTTATGTCCGAATAATTCTTCTTCTAGAATGTGTCTGTTCGGTTCTTTGCCTTTTTCTGTTGAGTCTTGTCTGTTGGATTGAACCGGTTCATTGGAAGAGTCTTGTCTTTTGACCGAACCGGTTCCTGTCCAACAGATATGTCTGACCGAACAGACTTCTCTGTATCTATAAATAGGACTGCTTGTATCTGTTTTAAATCACTCAATTTTCACCTAAAATATTCTTCCTTTCTGAGAGAGAGATTTCAACATTCTTCAGTTCGCTGTGTTGCATCCGGGTGTGCTCTCATTTGCAACGTATATCGAGGAAACCTGGGAGACGATTTGCATCGATACTGTAAGCACCTTAGACAGGCAAAAAACGTCTTAAGGTTAAAAGGTCCAACCTTGACTCGATATTGATTTTTTCAAATCAATTACTGTAAGTGTCCTTGTTCATATTTGTTGTAATCTGCTTCTATATATATATATCAAGTTCTTCTGTTATTTTCTATTTTTATATTCACAGTATATTGCATTATATTTCGAACAACAATCTTAAGACGTTTTTTCGTATTTGCTGTTTTATTTGTTATATACTGTGTTTAGATATTCGAATATATTCTTACAGTATATGTTTTCATTTTGTCTTTCATATACTGTAGCTTTTTCTTTACGTACTGTCTTTGTTATTGTTGTTATCGCACAGATTGCATAACTTTCTTTGTTTATTGATATATATATATATTTAGTCTTTTTTATATACTATTGCTCGTATATGTATTGCTACTGTTTGTGTTTTTCATAATTTGTTTTAACTTATTTGTATACAGCATCTTCTATATTGTTCACGTGTTATATATATATATATTTCTATTATATATTTTTTATAATATTCATTTTGTTTGGCAGTATATATATTTAGTTTTGGTATATTGCTTATATTTGTTAAGTATCAGTTTTCTCTGTAGTTTCTAACCTTGTAATGTTTCGGTAATTGTGCATCTTTGGTTTTATCATATTTGTTAAGCATTTTTTATATTCTGTTTGTTGAATATATATTCTGATTGGTGCTTTTATTGTTACTGTTTGCTTTTATAATATATATATATTATTTGCCATTGTTCACGTGATTGTTATATATATATTTATATAATATTCATTCTGTTTATTGCTTATATTATATATTGTTTATATATATATTGTTTGAATATATATAGTATATTTTTTTTTTATATTTATTGTTTCGGTGATAATATATATTGTTTATATATATTTTTAATATTTAGTTTTTGTGATTTTTTTTTATACTACAAGTGTTTATTCTTAGTTACATTATTTTTGTAGTATAATTATATACAAGTTGATCCTATTATTTTTGAATAATAGATGGCCGAAACATCTACCGGTATTGCTAGAGCGCCCGTAGCGCCACAACCTCTACATGTAACACATGGTGAGAAGCCCGAGAAGTTCAATGGTCAGGACTTCAAACGATGGCAGCAAAAGATGCTGTTCTATTTGACCACCCTCAATCTAGCCAAGTTCTTACGGGAGGAGGCCCCGACTTTGAACGAGGTAGAGACCGATACTACAGTGGTAGCCTCGGTAGATGCATGGAAGCATTCTGACTTCCTATGCAAGAACTACATCCTCAATGGTTTGGACAACACGTTATACAAAGTGTATAGTCCGATAAAGACAGCGAAAGAGCTGTGGGAGTCCTTGGAAAGGAAATATAGAACCGAGGATGCCGGCACAAAGAAATTTGTGGTTGGCCGATTTCTAGATTTTAAAATGGTGGACTCGAAAACCATTATCAGTCAAGTTCAAGAGTTTCAATTGATTCTCCATGAGATCTTTGCCGAGGGAATGACTCTTAGTGAATCATTCGAAACGGCAACTTTGATAGAGAAACTCCCTCCTTCGTGGAAGGATTTCAAGAACTATCTAAAGCACAAACGTAAGGAGATATCTTTAGAGGACTTGATTGTTCGATTGAGAATCGAGGAGGATAATCGTAGTTCAGAGAAGAGAGTCATGGTCCAGACCATGGAAGCCAAAGCGAATGTTGTTGAACATTCGAAAAAGACCAACAAGAGGAAATTCGTTGGTTCAAGTTCTTCCCAAGCAAAGAAGGGAACGGATTTTAGAAAGTTCACGGGAAATTGTTTCAACTGCAACAAGCCCGGACACCGTGCAAAGGAATGCCGACAGAACAAGAGGAAGAAAGCTCAAGCCAACCTAGTTGATGATTTTGAGCTTGCTGCTGTTGTTTCACAAGTGAACTTGGTGGAAAACCCTAAGACATGGTGGGTTGATACCGGGGCCACTTGTCACGTATGTTCTGAAAGGAAGAGTTTTTCCGAATATAAAGAAGCTGCTAATGATGAGCAACTATATATGGGAAACTCTACGGCTTGCAAGGTACGAGGCCATGGAAAGGTGGTACTCAAGATGACCTCCGGGAAGCAACTCACATTGAACAATGTTGTTCATGCTCCCGAAATCCGAAAGAATTTGGTTTCCGGCTCTTTATTGAGCAAGAATGGGTTTAGGCTCGTATTCGAGTCTGATAAATTTGTACTCACCAAGAGTGGGATATTTGTGGGAAGGGGATATCTTTGTGATGGGCTTTTTAAGCTCAATGTTATGACAATTGTACCCAAGAATAAGATTATTAATAATAATATTTCTTCTGTTTACTTGGTTGAGTCCCCTACTTTATGGCATGGTAGATTAGGTCATGTAAATTACAAAACCTTGCAGAAAATCAGCAATTTGGATTTGCTTTCGAAATTTGTCATTGGCAAGAATCACAAATGTGAAATTTGTGTAGAATCCAAATTAGCTAAGGCTCCTTTCTATTCAATAGAAAGAAGTAGTGAACCTCTAGAGTTAATTCACACTGATATTTGTGATTTAAAATTTGTGCAAACTAGAGGTGGTAAAAAGTATTTTATTACTTTTATAGATGATAGCACACGATATTGTTACGTCTATTTGCTAAAAAGCAAAGACGAGGCCTTGGAAGCATTTAAGCTCTTTAAGAATGAGGTTGAAAATCAACTAAGCAAGAAAATAAAGAAAATAAGGAGTGATAGAGGTGGTGAATATGATTCATTTTTTAATGAATTCTGTTCGGAAAATGGAATCATCCATCAAACCACTGCTCCTTATTCACCTCAACAAAATGGTATTGCAGAACGCAAGAACCGAACGTTGAAAGAAATGATGAACGCTTTGTTGATAAGTTCAGGGTTACCTCAGAACTTGTGGGGGGAAGCTATCTTATCAGCTAATTATATTTTAAATAAAATACCCCATAAGAAATTAGACAAGACACTGTATGAATTGTGGAAGGGTCTAAGACCAAACTACAATTACATGAAAGTGTGGGGGTGTCTTGCGAAGGTAGCCGTTCCTCCACCTAAAAAGGTCAAGATAGGACCTAAAACTATTGATTGCGTATTCATTGGATATGCAAACAATAGTGCTGCTTACCGTTTTCTTGTATTTAAGTCGGACATTCCCGATATTCATATCAATACGATAATGGAATCAAGGAATGCTTCGTTCTTTGAAGATGTTCTTCCTTATAAGGAAAAACAAGAAAACAAGACTGCAAAGAGAACTCATGAGTCCTCGAGTAGTAATCCACATATGGATGAAGAGGAACAAGAGGAACCTAGAAGGAGCAAACGGGCTAAAGTACCGACTACTTATGGTCCAGATTTTCTAACATATTTGTTAGAAAATGAACCTCAAACTTTTAGCGAGGCTATGTCATCTCCAGAAACACAATTCTGGAAAGAGGCCGTTAACAATGAAATAGAATCCATCATGCAAAATCATACATGGGAACTGGTGGATCTTCCTCAAGGGCATAAGCCTTTAGGATCCAAATGGATATTTAAGAGGAAGATGAAAGCAGATGGAACGATTGATAAATATAAAGCCCGGCTTGTAATAAAAGGATACAGACAAAAGGAAGGGCTCGATTATTTTGATACGTATTCACCAGTTACGAGAATAACATCTATTCGAATGTTAATAGCTATAGCAGCTCTTAACAATCTCGTTATACACCAAATGGATGTTAAGACAGCTTTCCTAAATGGAGATTTAGACGAAGAAATCTATATGGAACAACCCGAAGGGTTCAAAGTTCCGGGACAGGAATGGAAGGTCTGTAGACTTGTTAAATCATTATATGGTTTAAAACAAGCTCCTAAACAATGGCATCAAAATTTTGACAATACAATGTTGTCAAATGGTTTTCGTATTAATGAATGTGATAAGTGCGTTTACGTAAAAGATACGAATAAGGGATATGTCATTGTTTGTCTATACGTAGACGATATGTTGATCTTAGGCAGTAACAATGAGATCATAAAAGCTACCAAAACTTGGTTGACCAGTAAGTTTGATATGAAAGATATGGGTGTAGCTGATGTGGTTTTAGGAATTAAAATTTTTAAAACACAAGATGGCTTGGTAATATCTCAAGATCATTATGTAAATAATATTCTTGAGAAATTCAGTAAGAACGATACCAATATAGCCAAAACACCCGTAGATGTTCATTTACATCTAAAGAAAAATACTGGTGACGCAATATCTCAATTAGAATATTCGCGAATAATTGGTAGTCTTATGTATCTTATGAACTGCACAAGACCAGATTTAGCTTACTCAGTTAGCAAACTGAGTAGATTTACTAGTAATCCTGGAGAGGATCACTGGAAGGCCATTGTGAGGGTACTTAGATATTTGAGATACACCTCAAGTTATGGACTGCACTATACAAGATATCCAGCTGTACTTGAAGGGTACACTGATGCAAACTGGATATCCGATACTAAAGATTCTAAATCTACTAGCGGATTTATCTTTACTATTGGAGGAGCTGCAGTGTCATGGAAATCTTCTAAACAAACATGTATTGCCAGATCCACTATGGAATCTGAGTTTATAGCTTTAGATAAAGCTGGAGAAGAAGCAGAATGGCTTCGAAATTTTTTAGAAGATATTCCATGTTGGCCGAAACCTGTGCCGGCAATAAGTATACATTGCGATAGCCAATCTGCAATTGGTAGGGCACAGAGTAGTTTATATAACGGTAAATCTCGACACATTCGTCGAAGACACAATACCGTTAGACAGTTGCTCTCAAATGGAATTATCTCTATTGATTATGTAAAATCAAAGGATAATATTGCGGATCCGCTTACTAAAGGTTTAACGAGAGGGCAAGTAAATACATCATCGAGGGGAATGGGTCTTAAGCCTATAAATTAAAGTTACATAGTGGAAACCCAACCTAGCTGACTGGAGATCCCCAGATCTAGGTTCAAAAGGGACAACTAAATTATGTAACTGTGTGTAAGCACTAAAAGAGTTAAACACTCTTATCCATTCATATGATGATTTAGTGCTGCCTGCAAGGTAGGATAAGCTATGCTTTTAATGATTCTTATAGCTTGATAAATGATCAAGTGGGGTATTGCAGGATACTCTTAATGAGCAATCACCTATTATGAGTAAGAAACGTGGCCACTTCTATGAGAATTGATCAGGCTAAATCCTCTAGAGTACTCATAAGAAACCAGGAAGTGTCCGAGGCCAAAATGGACACAACCGTGAGAACCGAAGATGTTCGAAGGGGAATTGTGTGATAATTATTGTCTTGGTTTACACTAAAGGCTGAATAGTTCAAGACATCATGTTCACTAGTTAGCCGAGTAAATCCGATAGTTATTCACTATGGAAGGTTCAAAGCCAAAAGCTACCTATCTTGATGCAATTACTCTTCAAAGAAAGTCTCTCTCGTACTCCGAGTCAATTTGTCGTTTTATTCAGACAATTTCCATTCATGTGGGGGATTGTTAGATATCATAGTATATATATTAAGTATGTGTATATATACGAAATACGTATTCTAATACATAGGTTATCGTACACAAATTATATCAAAGTGAATGAGAAATTAGTCTCATTATTTACCCATTTGAAGAGGAAGGAAAGTTGGTTGAAGGTATGTGTGGTAGTCAATCCCACATAGGACTAAGAATGACTTTAGCTTATAGTTTATATAAGCTAGAGTGTCATGATGGGTTGGGCCCCAAGGGGCACCCAAGTTTTTGTGGAGGGTGAGGACCTACACAACTTGGGCTAGACCACACGCGCGCGCCGCCGCCGTCGAGCCGAGCCGGGCTGGGTTGGGTTGGGTCGGGTTTGGGTCAGTAAATAATTTTTTACTGCTCAACCGAATTATTTTTTGTCCAAACCGAACCAGCTCAACACCAAGCAGCCGAACCAGCTCAAATCCAACCAGCTTTATGTCCGAATAATTCTTCTTCTAGAATGTGTTTGTTCGGTTCTTTGCCTTTTTCTGTTGAGTCTTGTCTGTTGGATTGAACCGGTTCATTGGAAGAGTCTTGTCTTTTGACCGAACCGGTTCCTGTCCAACAGATATGTCTGACCGAACAGACTTCTCTGTATCTATAAATAGGACTGCTTGTATCTGTTTTAAATCACTCAATTTTCACCGAAAATATTCTTCCTTTCTGAGAGAGAGATTTCAACATTCTTCAGTTCGCTGTGTTGCATCCGGGTGTGCTCTCATTTGCAACGTATATCGAGGAAACCTGGGAGACGATTTGCATCGATACTGTAAGCACCTTAGACAGGCAAAAAACGTCTTAAGGTTAAAAGGTCCAACCTTGACTCGATATTGATTTTTTCAAATCAATTACTGTAAGTGTCCTTGTTCATATTTGTTGTAATCTGCTTCTATATATATATATATATATATATATATATATATATATATATATATATATATATATATATATATATATATATATATATATATATCAAGTTATTCTGTTATTTTCTATTTTTATATTCACATTATATTGCATTATATTTCGAACAACAGTATATATATATATTATTCAATTTCATTTCATTTGTCATTTTCATTAAATTGATGTCCAATTAAATTAAATCGAAACTTCAACTTATGGTCGGTTAAAAAGTGATAAATACTTACCACTTATCTAGAGGAAATTGACTTTAGGATTAATAAAAATCAAAGTAGTAATTGCTTTGGATGGATTGAAAAAGAGTTGGGAGAAATTAAATTAGTATGAATAGTAGTATTAGGGGAATAAAACTTGTTACAATATATTAATAATTGATTATGAAGGTCTTTGCCTTCCATTATTTTTAGATGAAAGGGAAACAATGAATAATTAAGGCTAAGGTAATAATAAATCAAATAAAAGAAAAAAAATTGAATTCTTGATTGTATAAAAATTGTACCCAAAATAATCTTATAATTGTCTCTTTCACTAGCTAATTAGAATTTCCAACGTTTTTGGTTTAGAAAATTTGTAGATATTATCATCCAACAATTATATATATATATATATATATATATATATATATATATCATCCTTGATTACTTATGTCAGGTCTTATGTTAGTTAACAGTTATAAACTGTTGGTGAATTTTTTAATCTTCATAAGTAAAACTAGAATTGATAAGTTTTTTATATCAATTTTTTAATATTTTTAATATACCATACAAGAACATGTGTTGATTTGTTAAATCTGCTAATAGAGTTTTTAAACTCCATCAACAATATATCAGATAATTTTTTTTTTAATTTTTAATGCTATTATTAACAGTCACATTATATAATGTTATTATATAAATGTCGAAAAGCTTAATAGAGCATCGAAGTCTCAAGTTTAACCGTTGCATGTGTTTTTCCCTTGGAAGCATAATGGCACGGGTTTAGCTAGTAATACAAATGTTAACAATTATTTTTAATAATGAATTATTCAATTTATATTTATATACTTTTATAAAGAAGATTGCAGTTTGAAAATAAAAAAATTAAATTACAGGTGTTGGGATTTGAACTCGAAATATATTGGATGTTACCTATTAAAGGTAATTGCATGAATTAATTAAATGAAATCCCGAATTTAATTCGATCTTATAGTTATTATTATTATTATTATTATTAAAATTTATCAATAGATTATGTATTTGTATGATGAAGTCCACTTCAAAGGTTTTCTTAACTTAGGTTTGTACTAACCTAAAAGCATGATGTGCCATCATCATGCTTGCTAATTAATTAAGTATGTGTATTAAATTAAATTAATAATTGTGAATAGAATGATTTAGCTAATAGTATATCATAAAGTACATATCTCTTTTGTTTCTTGTAGAGTATATACTACAATTGTATAATTATAATATGTTAGAAAAAGCATGCTTAAGGTTGGATGTAGCATGTCAAAGATAATATTTTATTATCGATAATCCAAGGTTTTAAGTTAATGGATTTTATGCTAGATTCAATTGATTAGCATTTGATGTCAACTAAAATTCCTTTATTTATATATATATATATATATTTGTTAAACAATTCCTTTATATATTGATTTCCAATTTGGTTTGATTACTACCAATAATATGGTTTGGTGGCAATAATCCAGTTTCGATATTGTTTTTTTTTTTTTTTTTTTTTCCTTTGGCCCATAGATAGCTTTTATTTTATGGATTAATATTTTTATTTCCCTATTATTTGCATTTAAACTCTTCAAGCTGAAAGGTTATAAAGTCTATTTGATTTTTTTTGGTTGCGTTTATAAAGTTTAATTTTTAAAATTATATAACTTCAAAAATATTTATTTAAACATCAGATTGAATTTTAATCATTGAAATTAATAGTATATAAAAAAACGTTAAATTCATTATACGAAAAAATATATATAAAACGGTAGATTCATTTAAGAATTTTTTTTTTAATCTTTTATAATTTATCGATCTTTAGTACTATCAATAAAGAATGTTTATAAGTGCATCAACTAAATAATTCATTTTTTTGTACTCTTCCAACTAATCCAACTGCATGACATATATTGTTTTGTCTTTGACATAACATCACCCATGTTCCAATATCCCTTTCTTTCTATACAATACACTATTCACTATTGATCCACCCTGTCTACCGTTGTTGGGGTGCTTGGCCTGGAGTCGGCATTCAAAGGTTGATTCTGATATCACTTGTCATTATCTTTTTCCAGCAAAATCGATTTATTGAGGTGTGCAACACTCACAGTTATATGCCAAAGACCTTTCCTTTTATTTTCGATATGAGATTAAAGCACCTTACCTACCCCTTAAGCGCTTGGCGTTACACAGGCATGCACATATATATATATATATATATATATATATATAAAGCTTTAACTTTTTCCCTCAAAATTTTAAAAGAATCCAACATCAAAAATCACATGAATTAGCTTAAATTCAATATTGGTACATATAGAATCAAATAGTACTAGGTTGCAATAGATTAAGCAAGAATACCACCTTCTCCTATCAATTTCTATGTGCTATGATCATTGCCACTAGCTCTTGCAAACGAAATTATGAGATTCTTGCATAATTGGTGAATAAAAAAAGGAATTTGAGAAAGATATATAGTACAATAATAGCTCAATTTTTCTATTAAGTATGCAATAATTTAAGCTATATGTCAATGAAATGACATCAATGTGCCATACCATGGCCACTATTTGTTAATTTCATTCATGAATTTATGATGACTTATGTTATAATGTAATTACTCTTGTTGATTATGACAAGACATTAGTCTAGTGCTAGAATGATAGGTCAAGGACATGCATGTAAGGGTTAAAACTTAAAAGTTCAATTTCTCTCTTCTATATGAAATTAATAAGTATAAATAGTATTTTTTTATAAAAAAAAATTTATTGATATAAATACAGTATAAATATTATTTAGCATACGAATCCTGAAAAATTACTTTTAATGTGGTTTAGTAGTATTTGTGGATTTCATGTATAATATTAAATAAAAAAAATCAAGGTTATATTAATGCTTTGTTGATTGATTGATATAAATATTAATGAATTTAATGCTTAATCCAGTTGGTTCATAGAATCACTTTTAAAAAATGATATCCACACAAATTTAAAATTCGAATCTCAATGTTTATAACTTTTTTCTTATTTCTAAGCAATCTTTTTTTATACAAAAATTATATAAATATTAATGGTTTGTCAATTAAATGGTTTATGGTTGATGTTGTATGGACTAGAATTGTTTTCCTATTGTCCAAGTTTCAATTGGGGTTGGGCCAGCTCTATAATTTATTTCATATATTAAAAAAAATGCAAAATTAAGTGTAATCCAAAATTTTTGTCTCACTATAGAACAGTGATAACTTATCAAAGATGTTCCCTCTATGCATGTGAGCCTTTATATTATATTATATCAACTATCTGATATGTTAGTGTACTGATCTACAGACTACAAAAACTTTTCTTTCTTCTAAATTTTTATATGGAATCTTTCAGCACTGTTTCATACCTAAAAAACAACTTTTTCTTTTTTTTTTACGTTTAATAAATATAAAAATATGATACGTTAAAACATGATTAATACGATATATTTAATATATATTATATTCGTGTTTAAAATTTTGATATATTTAATAATTTATATTGTATTTATAATTTTATGATTAATAAAAAAAATAAGTCACAACACATATATATGAATTATTAGATTTAATAACTATTGAATGACATGATAAGATCCAAAACTAATTTTAAAATGACTAATACTTTGGACGATCGAACGATATAAGATTTTTCGTCAAGTCATTTATATTGTTTTTATAACTAAACTCTTTTAAGCGACGAAATGATAGAATAATACGATGAAAAACTCTGGCCTACCATTCCAATAAAATATAAAAATAAGTGTAATTTTTTCAGGGTCGATGAACAGAAAATTGAAGGACAATTTTGTCGTCTAGGAAGAATTTTATTTTCCCCTAAATTAAGAAAGTGGTAATGGATAGAATTTTATAACAGCAATTTGCCTTCGGAGGTCGGATCTCATTCTGTTTAATAAGTGTTTATAGACATTAATTAATGATTATTTAATTATTAATTTAAAAAAATTATATTTAATACATTATTTTTATTAAATTTAAAGAAATAAAATTTTAATTATATATATATATATCACTTTACTTAGTAATGACACTGGTTATCATTTTTTATATATATTGATTTTGAATCAATGTGATTAACAAGAATTTCAACTAAGAATAAAAGGGGTAAACCAAGCATATGCTAACATGCAAAGCTTGTCCCTCCAATTTTTTGATTCTTTAGTATAGCAAGCTTCTCCTTGTAACTTTGGTGAGTGGAAAAATATATCCAATTAAACCTCTAATTTCATTTCATATTACTTTTGTCAAATATCAATATGGAAAGAATAGTCAGCTGCCAGTTCACAGATTCTTTATTATAATTTTATAAATCTCATAATTTGTGTAGTTTTGTCTTATTTTATTGTGTTATAATCGTGTTTAAATTATTATATATTTATGTAAATTTTGACATATTAATAATTCGTATTATATAGATTTTGATATATTTATGTATTCGTAATGTTTTAATAGTTTTTTTTCATACCGTGATATATTTTAATTATTTTCTCGTATTGTGTTTAACTCGTGTATAAAATTATCGAATCTAGAATTGCTAGATTCTTTGAAAACCCCCATAGCCAATTTTCTTCCAAGTATATGCCTAACTACATTCTATTCTATGCCTCCATCCAAAGAAAGATGAAGATTTTGGTTCCATCAGAGAAACTGATAAATGGCAATGGCCCATCAAAAGATACAAAATCAGATTCCAAAATTAAATAAAAATTCATGTTTTGGGGATTGCATTGCATTTCTCTATTATTCAAGGATTCATTTTTTCAAAGAAACAAACAAATTAGATTCTAATCTACGTTATTTGAACTTTTATTTTTTTAAAAAATATTCATATTCAACACATATATTTGATACATATTTGAACATTAATATAAAATATAATTTTCTAAATATATCCGTATTAAATATATCCGTATCCGATATTCGTTCAAATTCGAATTCAAATAACATATAAAAAGTGGAAGAGAACAACAGGAACAAATTGTTTTCAACACTTTCTCACTTCCTTTATACTTTCATTAACAAAAAGAAAAAGTACAGGAGGATGATTCTCGACCTACTATTCATCTATTTACACTCTCTTGCTTCTTTCTTAAAACATTAACAAAAGAAAGAAGAAAAACCCAAAAAAGGTACTAAAAAAAGACTGGTAGGTTCTTGGTGGTTGAGCCCCATGTGAAGAAACTCTGTTCTTCATGTAACTTTCATGGCATTTGGAAACTGGATTCTGTTGAAAGTTTTTTGGTTTGACTTTTGCTTTGTAGAGAAGAAAGCTGGGGGAGTGAGGGACCCTTGTTAGGGGATTTTGATAAGCAGGCTTAATATTTACATTGATAAGCTATATTATGCTTTGCTTTTGACTCATAATTTCCAGCTAATTTCAAAAGTTATAAATCAGTCAGATTGAAGTTGTTTCCCCTTCATTCAAGATCCAGGGGTGCCCTGCATTTCAGAACAAGAAAAAAAATTAACAATTTATTCTTTGATGATGAAATTTGTTAGATTAGAAAAACATAATCAAAATTTGAGTATTTGGATTTTTAGAAATCTGTCCTAAAACAAGAAGAAAATTCAACTTAGAAAACTTTCTCTCCTTCCATACAAATCATCCCAATATTTTAATTAACTTCAAAATCAAAACCCCAACCTTATGAATATCGACAACAAAAAAAAAATTAAAATTATAAAATAACGATCATAACATCGTAAAAAAAAAAAAATTAAGAACTTACTCAAAACTTGTTCTGCAGACCATCTCTTGGAAACATCTCTGCAAATCATCTTCCTCAACAAATCCTTAGCCTCAGCTGAAACTGACCTGAAAATCCTTATAGGGAACCTTAAATTTCCTCTCAAAACAGCCTCAAAGATCTCCTCAGCTGTCTCACCATAAAACGGTGGAACACCAGCCAACATAACATACAAAACGACACCAGCACTCCAAACATCAACCTTCTCATTATAAGCTCTTCCCATCACAACTTCAGGAGCAACATAATAAGGCGTCCCGACCAACCCATCGACCGAGCCAAGTTCCCCTAACCACGTGGCAGAGCCAAAATCCCCCATCTTTAACTTACCTCTAAAGTCAAAAAATATATTATCAGGTTTAATATCTCTATGAACAATCCCAAACCTGTGACAATGAGCTAAACCAGACATAATCTCTTGCATGTAAGAAGCAGCTTTGGATTCAGACAAGTTATCTGGATGTAAAATCTGGTCGTGAAGGGTGTAAGGTTGGCAAAGCTCGAGGATGAGTTGAAGGGTGTTTTCAGATTCTAACATGTCGTGGATTTGTACGATGTTGGAGTTAGGAGACAAAAGGGTCATGATTTTGGGCTCGTTTTCTAGACATTCTCGATCAGTGGGATCTGTAAGAAGGCGTTTGTCAATGGATTTACAGGCGAATGAGGATTCGGTTGTAGGACAAAACACTCGAGATATTGTTCCAAACCGACCTCTTCCGATCTCTTCACATACTTGGTACTTGTTCTTCAATGTTTCACTCATTTTTGGGGGGGGGTTCTTGAGGTTTTTCTTGATCTGGGTTTTTTTTTTTTTTTTTTGTCGATTTTTTTCAGGGTTTTTGGTGGTTTTTTTGTTTGGGTTTGGGAAGTTTTTTAACTTATTTTTAGTTTTGTGGGGTTTTATAAAGAGGGAAGAAAGGAATTGTTAGAGGAATATTCGGTGGATAAAGGGCAAGGGAGGGAGGATTCAGGAGGAAACCAGTTAAGATACAACACGTTTGTTTGTTTGGGACAGTGGAAAAACTGGAATCAAACGGAGGATCCGAGAAAAACTTATTTATTTATTTTATAATTAAAGTGTTTTAAGGTGAATGAGACGATGACAATTTTTTTAAAAATAAAATTATTTATATTTATTTTAATTTTAATTTTTTTAATAGAATAATATCATTTGATTCATCGTTATTGAATAAATATGTACATTGTTATAGTATATCAAATATAAACTCAATTAGTTAAATATTACACTTTTAATTTTAATTAATAAAATTTAATTTTTAATAATTTCAAGTAAAATAACTTTCTTAAATTTTTATTTTTAACTTTTAGGACCCAGGTATGACGGGTGAATGGTCATATGAAAATAACTTTTTTGGCTTTTGTACAACTAAACATAAACTTTGATGGAGGCATATCAAATCAAGTAACTATCAAAGAAACATGGGAATTATTAAGAATTATGTATATGAGAGATTATTTTATTCATTATTAATAAAATTTTTAAATTTTATAAATAAAATTAATAAGATGATATATATTTTTTAAAATATATTATAAATAAATAAATCATATTACAAAATTTTAACATCACTTATAAAATTAAAAATATATACATTGTTATTATATAAAAAGTGAAATATATCTATAATCTTTCATGGGTTATCCATAAATGAGATTTTGGTTATAATTATAATTAATACATAAAACCTACTTTCCTACATCCTCCTCTGGCTAAGCTCCAAGGTTTTGGCAGCAGCCTCAAACCTGTTACTTCCTGCCATCTAATTTGTTTGATTGAATTATATCTAGGTGAATTTATTACTATAATTCAAATTCAATTGACTTTCACATGTATAAGAATGAATTATAAAAAAAAAAATTAACGGTTAACAGGTATTTATAGATATATTAGCTATCAAATTCAAAAAAAAATAAATACAATATTGTATTTTTCATATATATCACCTTAATAAGTGTTTATGAACACTCTTTAACAATTTTGTTTTTAAAAAATTACTATAATGCTTTTTGTATTTGCTTGGTAGGATTCTCATGAAAATATTTAGGAAAAAGTTGAGCTAAGAGGAGGAAAAAGAAAGAATATAAAAGAGACCTTGGAAACTTAATTTACTTCATGACACTGATTTTTCAGTGTCAATTTCACTCCCTTTAATGTATATATAAGAGTAATTTACTAACGAATATCTTAAGATCATTATTTAAGATTATTATATATAATAATTTTTTTATTTAATAAATTAAAAATTATTATTAATTAATTATTGTATTTAATATAATATTATTTATATAAATAATATATTAACTAATCTTAAATTCATTCATTAACAAAATACGTAAAAGAGAAAGAAAAGAACTAATCAAATCCAATCAATTCTTTTCCTCTCCATTATTGTCCCCTCTCATTCATTTTTCGGTGGGACATAACATAATGTAGTATGATTTAAATGAGATTAATCAAGTAAGTATTCCCTTTTGTCTTCAAAAAGTGTTAAGAAAGATGATTTGCTTGCTATTAAATCTTTGATTTATGCACCATAAGATGATATATGATGATTCTTATTTCATATTAAGATGAAAGTGGGAAACTTTTTGACTACATATAGTACTCTTTCCATCTAATATTATCCTTATTTGATATTCATAAAAAATATTTAAAATAAAAATTGATTTTCATGTGTTTTATATTAAAATTTTAATTTTTTGTAGCTTTCTGATTTTTAATGTCAAGAAAAAAATTATGAAACATAAAGATAAGAGTATTAATTGTTTAAAATAAACATATTTTTAAAATATCCAAAAAATGACAACAAAATAAATAAAAAAAATTTTTTGATACACTAATAGTGTGAGTATTTTAATTTCACAAATGAAATTAAAAAAATTATTATATGTCCATTTATCTATAAGTTAATTTTTTAAAATATATTCTAAGTGTATGTGTTATCTTCTTCATTTTCGATGAATGAAATTATAAAATTTAAAAATTTCATTCACAATAAATAAATAAGATAACTTTTCATAAATAAAAAAACTAATATCTAATGAAAAAAATGAAATTAAGAAACAAATATTCCATCATATATAATTTTTTACAACTTATCATTATCTTTTGTCAAAAACTATAGCTGATCTAATCTTAACATAGGTGCTTTTTGATAGAGTATGTCCCCAAAGTGTCATATCTCCATGAAGGTGGAAGATGCTTTTTGGATCTTCATTATGTAATTTGAATATAATTATTCTAAAAGATAGAAACAAAGTCCTCTCACATCTTCAATGCACTTTATTTTCTTTTTGTAATTAAAACATCCAATGGCTACAAATACCTTTTCATTGCTTCACTCCTATAATTTGTAACATTTTTAATCCCTTTGATAAAGAAAGTTAGTGACACTTAAAAAGAGTAAAGGTGAGCATTGTGTTGTACACATCTTTGTGGAACAATTGGCAAAAGCATAAATTTGATCGGCTTTTTTAGTTTTGGATTCGGTTAATTAATATATAAGTATTGATTAAAAATTATTTAATTATTATTTTTAAAAAAATTATATTTAATGTATTATTTTTATTAAATTTAAAAAGAAAATCATTAATTATATTTTTTTTACTTAAATGTTACTTTAACCAGTGTTTATTAACATTTCCCTTCAGATTTAAAGAAGAGTTCTATTCATCAAAATAGAATGTTTAATAGTTTAAAAAAATTAAATTAAAATTTGTTGAAAAAGACATGTAAATTTTTTACCTGTTGTGGCGTGCAATTTTTTTTCGATCAAATAAATAATTAGATATGAATGACGATATAATTTAAATAAAGTTTAGTTTGATTAATAAAAAATAAATAGTAAAAGCATTAATAAAAATGAAGAGTAAAATAAATCAGTAATTATGGATAAATTAAACAAGATTTTAATTAGATAGGCAGGTATGTCTCCACAATCACAACTTTAAAATAAATCAAGAACCCTTTTAGTCTCTTCACTATATTTTAAAATCTTGGTTTTATGCTTTAACAATATTTATTATTGTTAATAAATTTTTTTGAGTTCTAGATTCAATCAAAAAAGGGAGGAAAAGAAAAAAAAATTATGGAATATGGAACCAAACTTTTGGTTAAAAAAAAAGCCAAGTTAGCTAGTTCAAATTGGATCAGATTTGGATAAATTTTATAATTCGGATCAATGAATCCGGCTAGATTATTATTTAATCAATAATTTTTTATTTAAATTTAATGTTAAAAATATATAAATATTAATATAAAATAATTTTTAATATTTTAATATATTTTAAATAATAAAAAAAATTAAACTCAAATTAAATATAAATAAATAACTTTTAATCAATGCCTTACCGAACAGTGCAAGGTACAAAGGAAGGACAAGATAATAGATTATTGGGTATTGCATGTGGATAAGGCCTTTTTTTTTTATCTAACTTTTAAACAGGTTATAGGAGCAAATATGTATAGTATTTTGTTAGAAGATTTTGATTTTGGCTAATATTTTATGGGAAATATATGAAAGTGCAAAAGCATTATTATACTTCTTTGGGGGCAAAACAATGAGGGAATTATGGGAAAAGAAAAGTATTTTGAGTTAATTATCAAAGAAAAGAAAAGTATTGTGAGTTTTGGAAAATAATGGAAATGAAATGAAATTGGCGAAAAAGAAAAAGCAATTATTATGGAGTTTTTTTTTTAGGACAAAGTTTGAGATAAACCCCTTGGTTTGGATAAGATCCTTAAGTTTGATCTCAAAACTTGTAGAGTCCTTCCCCTCTGTCCCATGGAGACTAGAAAAAACAAGTTTAGAGAATATCTTACACTATTAATTATCAAATATATAATAGAAAAAATATTTGATAAAATATTTATAATTCCATTAAATTTTAATACTACATATAATACAAATTATTCAATATATTTTATTTTTAAATGATTTAAAAATATGTAATTTTGAAAAGAAAAAAAGAAGTTAAGTTGCATCTTTATCCAAAGACAAGTAACATGACATGTGAAGAAATCTATTGCGTACATAATATATGTGATAACAAAATTATGTAATTTCACTTTACATATTTTCTTTTTGAGTTACATATTATTTTTATCATATATTAAATTTCTTAAATACTTTGATAACATATTTTATAATTTTGTTTACCTTTTGAATATGTGATAAGAAAATTATATATTTTTTATTTTACATCTTCTCTTTCTGAATTACATATTATTCTTACCAAATTACTAAATTTCTTTAATGCTTTGATAATATATTTTATGATTTTGTTTAAACTTTTGAATATGTGATAAAAAATTAAATTTTTATTTTACAGCTTCTCTTTATTTTTACCAGATTACTAAATTTCTTAAATGTTTTGATAACATATCTTCTAATTTGGTTTATCTTTTGAATATGTGATAAAAAAAATTATGTAATTTTTATTTTACATCTTTTCTTTATGAATTACATATTATTCTTACCCGATTACTAAATTACTTAAATGCTTTTATACAATATATCTTGTAATTTTGTTTACATTTTGTATAGGTGATAAGAAAATTTTGTAATTTTAATTTTACATCCTTTCTTTTTGAATTACATATTATTCTTACCAAATTACTAAATTTTTTAAATACTTTGATAACATATCTTGTAATTTCACTTACATTTTGAACGGGTGATAAGAAAATTATGTAATCTCTATTTTACAGTTTTTCTTTTCGAATTACATATTATTCTTACTAGATTACTAAATTTTTTAATACTTTGATAACATATCTTGTAATTTCATTTATTTTTTAAATAAATGATAAGAAAAACAATCTTACTACTTTTATTATCATTTATATATATATATATATATATATATTTTACTTTTTTTTTTTTTTGGATAAGTAGATTTCCATATATCCAAGAAAGCAGCAGTGCTGCTACATGTTACAAAGCTAGCTTAGCCTAGCTAAACGAATCAGAAAACCAATGCCATTAGACAAACATGTCTGCATTTAACCTCCAAGAATTACATAAAAACGTATTAACTGAATCTCTTTTAATCTTCCTAAGATCACTTAACCTGGTCGAGATCATGTCTCTCACTTGCTCAGTGAGATACTCCTCCTTTTGCTCAATTGAGTTGAACAAACGATTGTTTCTTTCCTTCCAAACTAGGTAGATAACTGCGTTCCAAGCTAGCCTCAATATTGTTGTGATAAGAGCTTTACCTCTGAGGTTGACAGAGGCCCATTGAAACTCTACATTCCAACATGCAACCTGCCTATTTAACCTACAAAGTACCATCACTCTCTGCCATATCTGTTTCGAGTATGAGCAAGTGAAGAATAGATGATCCCTGGTTTCCCTCTCTTGTTTGCACATCAAACATTTATCATCCACTGCCATTCCCCAGGAGATAAGCATATCCTTTGTGGCCAATCTATTTAGGATTGCCATCCAAGAGAGCATAGAATGCCTAGGAATATTAAAATTACACCATACCAACTTATACCAAGCCACTTTCCCAGCTGAGGGTCTGATCTTGTTCCACACTGCTGACACTTGGTACTTTCCCTCAGGGAAAGGCCATTTACAGCTTCCATCAGCAGTTGTGAGAACTATTCTGGCAGCCACCTCTCTCAATTGCATGATCTTCCTCCAATTCCAACTACTCCCACTCTGGATAGAGGTGTGCCATGGGTCTCTATCCTTCAACACATAAGTCTTGATCCAGGCTATCCATAGGGAGCATGCGTCAATCAGTACAGCCCAAAAATTCCTTAGAATACATGCCTGATTCCAAGTGACAGTGTCCTTTACACCAAGTCCCCCTTCTGATTTTGGCAGGCAAATAGACTTCCAGCTAACTTTAGCTCCATTAGCTTGGCCTTCCTTCCCTTTCCATAAGAAGCTTGAGCATAGCTGCATCAACTTCCTTATGCATTGCTTGGGCAGAACAAAATGTCTGCACCAGAAGTTCTGCAGGTGAAACAGAACTGATTGGATAAGCTGAAGCCTTCCAGCATAAGACAAGAACTTTGTTGCCCATCCTCTAACCCTTGCTGTCACCTTTTCCAAAAGTAGCTCGCAGTCCGTCATGGTTAATCTTCTAGTGACTAATGGAACCCCCAGGTATCTGACAGGCAGTGTGCCTGTTTTGAACCCTGTGGACTCTCTGATGAGCCTTAATTCTTCTCTGTCAATTCCTGTGGAGAAGAACTCACTTTTGGTGCTATTAAGTTGGAGCCCTGAGTAGGTGTAGAATTGACTTAGCACTAGCTGAATACCCTTCACTGAATCAAGATTGCCCTTGGCAAAGATTAGCAGATCATCAGCAAAACTCAGATGAGTTAAATGAAGCTTTTTGCACTTAGGATGATAAGAGAAGACCCCATACTGTGCTGCTGAGTCCAGCAACTTGGACAGAACATTGATAGCAATCACAAAGAGGTAGGGGGAAAGGGGATCACCTTGCCTGACTCCTCTTGCCCCCTTAAAGAAGCCCATAAGTCCTCCATTAACAGATATAGAGAAGTAACTGGTGGAAAGGCAACTTTCAATCCAATCTATGAACTGCTGAGGGACCTGCATTGCCTTCAAGACTGCAGAGATGAAATCCCAGCTGATAGTATCAAATGCCTTCTGCAAATCCACTTTTATGGCACACCGTGGGGACAGAGTATTCCTACCATAGCCTCTGACTAACTCCTGAGCAAGCAGGATATTGTCTGTGATACTCCTGCCTGGAATGAAGGCACTCTGGTTGGGACAGATCACCAATGGAAGACTGTTCTTGAGTCTGTTAGTCAGAATCTTGCTGATGCATTTGTAAAAGACTGTGCAACAGGAAATTGGTCTGAAATCTCTCATTGTGCTTGGATTTGGGCATTTTGGAATGAGAGCTACACTAGTTGAATTGAAGGCTTTGTGCATCACTCCTGTCCTGAAAAAGAACATTGCAGCCTCTGTGACATCCTCACCAACAACTTGCCAAGCTGTTTTGAAGAAGTGAGCTGTGAATCCATCTGGTCCTGGACTCTTGTCACTATGAATCGAAAACATTGCTTCTTTTATCTCTGCAGGAGTTACCCTTTTAACCAGTTCAGCTTGGTGCTCTTCAGTGATGGAAGTCTGAAGAAGTTCAGCAAGCAAATTCTGATTACAGCCCTTGACCATATGGTCTTTGGATCCCAACAAGTTCTGGAAGTAGGAGACAGCTTCTGTAGCAATCTGATCAAAGTTTTCAAGTCTGTTTCCTTGTGCATCCGTCAAAGAATGTATGGTATTTTTGCTCAACTTTGCCCTCACCATTCTATGGAAGAAGCCTGTATTTTGGTCTCCTTCCTTTAGCCATTTGATTCTGGATTTCTGCTTGTAAAAGCTTTCCTCATCTTTGAGAAGACTATTGAAATCCCTGGAAAGGATATCTTTCTTTGCTGCCAGTTCAACATCTGCAGGCTTCCTTAGTAGTTGGAGCTGAACTTCTGCTAATTCCCTTCTTTTGGCTTGTACCTTCTCAATAATAGCTCCATACTTCTTGAAATTGAAATTCTTTAGCTTCTGCTTCACTCTCTTCAATTTGATATGCAAATTGGACATAGGATCGCCTCTGGTAGGTTCCTGCCATGAGCTCTCAACTATATCCATGAACTCTGCATCCCTAGTCCAGTAATTGAAAAACTTGAATGGTTTGGGAGGGGAGTGATTCTCCAAGCTGGTTTTGATTAGTGCAGCACAGTGATCAGAGGTTTCAGGTGCAATAAATTCCACATAGGAGTGTGGGAAAGAGATGAGCCATTGATCATTGATCATCACCCTATCAAGCTTCTTGGCAAGATGATTTTCTTGATGATTTGACCAGGTAAAGATTGGACCAACAAATTGGTGGTCCATCAATGCATTTTGTTCAATGCAAGATTGGAAATCTTTCATATCTGAGGTACTGTGTTGGGATCCATTAAAGCATGAGCTTTCTGATGGGTGAGCTACCACATTATAATCTCCTGCCAGAATCCATGGCGCACCTTGAGTAGTTCCACTGAGGGAATGCAAGTGTGACCAAAGCAATTTCCTTCTGCTTCCTTCATTACTTCCATAAATGGCAGTCAAATAAAACCTTAGAGAGTTCTGTTTAATCTGGCATGTGATGGACTGTTCTGTTGAGTCCTTCATATCTACATCCAAGTGAACCTTACTAAGGATCCAAATTCTTCCATTTGAAGCTTCAGAGTAGTTATGATGGAGATTCCATCCCTTAAAATGCATGTCAACAATCTTCTGCACTTTAGGTAACTTTACTCTAGTCTCAATAAGACAGACTATATCAATCTGCAACTTAGAAATTCTACTGACTACATGTTTCTGCCTTAGAGGAAAATTGAGTCCTCTAACATTCCAAACAAGGAAGTTCATTAATGAAGAGTTGGAGAGTGACTCCCCAAGGCAGAAGCCTTACCTCGAGCCTTTCCTTTGTCAATAGGCCCCTTCCTTCTCTTCAAGTTCTTCATCAGATCTGCCACTCCTGCTGCAGCAGCCCTAGGCTTTCTTGTTTCTTCTGAAAAAACAACCTGATGAGAGAGACTTTCAGTCCTATCCTCCATAAATGACTCTGTGTTACCAGTATCCTCCTCATTTTCAGGAACAGATTCCAATATTGCAAATCTGTTGTCTGAGCCCATAGCTCCTGTGGCTGAGGTGGATCCTCGTTCCGTCCCAGATGGAATTGGCCTTTCCAATTGCTCTATGATGACCTGAGCAGGTAATTCTATCTGCTTTTCAGAGGTTCTTGGAATCGTCTGCTCATCAGAAATCCTCAACTCTGTCTGCTCAATCTGAGCCTTCTGCTTAGGAATCCATTTTTTGGTTGGAATTTCCTTTGGCAGGCGAGGACAACTTTTGTTATTGTGACCGAAAATACCAGGCATCCATGGTGCCTCAACAGTGATAGGGATCACTGAGCCATTTCTGAGCTCCACTGCAATCGAATTGGGCAATTCTTGAGCCACATCTATCTCAATACAAACTTTAGCATATGCTAGCCTTTGCTTGTTTGCAGTTATTTTGTCCATATAGAGAGGGGTGCCAATGGCGCTAGCTATATAGCTCAGACCTCTCATTGTGAATAATTCCAATGGGACATTGCTCAGATGAATCCAGATAGGAAGCTTTTCCATGTTGAATTCTAAGGTGTTCAGGTCTGGTTCCCATTTCCTCAAGATGATTGGGCTGTTTTGGATGTGCCAAGGTCCATGTTCAAGCACCCAATCCCTTGTCTCTACATTATGGAACTGAAGAACATAGAGATTCCTTCCTACTGGCTTAATTTGGAGATCTCCATCTTTTCCCCATAACATATTAGCCAGCTTATTGAACAAACTGAAATTTGGAGGTTTCCCTATAAATTGCGCAATCAATGAGTTCTTCCATTGAAGAATTCCTTCTTCAAATACTTCATCTGGTGGTTTTACAGTAACTTTCCCATCCATCTTCAGCGGAGGAAAGAATCTCAGAGTTTGATTTTCAGCTGCAGCAAACAATTTCCTCCAATCAGGAGCTGCCACGTTAGCAGAGTTAGATACAACTGACTCTGTTCTTCGTTCTTCTACAATCTCCCTTGATCGTTCCACCAATTTACCACGATCCATTCCAGCTTGGCTCAAGAAAGTTCCCCTAGCTTGAGTCGAGAGCGTTTCTGCTAACTTGCGCATTTCTAAAAGTCCTTCTCTGACTGGATCATGAAAATACTTGATTGTGTTTTTGGTCGTCAAAGGCGCAGATCAGAGCATCAGCACCTGGCAGCAGCTTGAAACACCAATATGATGCACCATCGGTCAAAGTCGGACACTGGCAGCCAAGATCTGAAGCGCCAGGGACCAGATCTGGCACTGCCAGTGCCGATCTGGTGTGCTAGCGACCAGATCTAGTCCTTTATTGCTGGTCTGGGGCGGGAGGGAAGGGCAGGGGCTTGGGGGTGAGGGCTGGGTGAGGGGGGAGAGGGAGGAGAGGCAAGGGAAAGGGGGTCGGGTTGCCTAGGCGCAGGGGGCGCTGAGATCGGGGTGCTGGGGTTGGGCCAGGGCACTCGCGGGTTTGGGGCAGAGAGGGAGCTGGAGGCTGGGAATTGGGGCGGCTGGAGGCTGAGTTGCTGGGGCTAGAGGCTGGAGGTTGGGGCGGCTGGAGGCTGGGTTGCTGGGGGCTGGAGGCTGGGTTGCTGGAGGCTGGGTTGCTGGGGGCTAGTTTTCTGGGGTGCAGGGGGTAGAGAGAAAATGACCATTTTCAAAACTGTCTTGAAAACCCATTATTCTGAAACAAAACTTTCAAGGGTAGAATCAGTTGAACCAGATCTAAAGAGTTCAGAAGTGACAGTAAAGGGAGTGTTTAATCCACCAAATCTGGTGGAGTACATTTACAAGAGAACCGGGAAGCAAGCTGTGATAGTGAAGCAAGAGCCAGATCAGAAGAAGAAAGAAGAAGAAAAAGCCAAAGATAACACGTTTTGAATTTCTCGTCCCCAAACCATTTATATATTTTACTTTATCTTATACATAGTAGTATTATTATAGTACAATTGGGAAAGATATATAGTACAATAGTTTTTCCCAATTTTCTAATAAGGATCATGCATTTGCTTTAATTGGTTGCAATAAATTAAGCTTTGCCAGTGGAATAACACCAAATGTGCCATGCCATCACCACTAATCACTTGTTTGCATTCTTTTATATATATATATATATATATATATATATATATATATATTATTCAATTTCATTTCATTAATTGTCATTTTCATTAAATTGATGTCCAATTAAATTAAATCAAAACTTCAACTTATGAAGTCGGTTAGAAAGTGATAAATACTTACCCCTTATCTAGGGGAAATTGACTTAAGAATTAATAAAGACAAAGTAGTAATTGCTTTGGATGGATTGAAAAAGAGTTGGCAGAAATTAAATTAGTATGAATTGTACTCTTAGGGGAAGAAAACTTGTTACAATATATTAATAATTGATTATGAAGGTCTTTGCCTTCCATTTTTTTAGATGAAAAGGAAACAATGAATAATTAAGGCCAAGGTAATAATAAATCAAATAAAAGAAAAAAATTGAATTCTTGATTGTATAAAAGTTGTACCAAAAATAATCTTATAATTGTCTTTTTCACTAGCTAATTAGAACTTCCTACGTTTTTGGTTTAGAAAATTTCTAGATATTATCATCCAACAATTATATATATATATATATATATATATATATATATATATATATATCCCATCCTTGATTACTTATGTCAGGTCTTACGTTAGTTAACAGTTATAAACTGTAAGTAAGACTAGAATTGAGAAGTTTTTTATATTAATTTTTTAATATCTTTAATATACCATACAAGAACATGTATTAATTTGTTAAATCTGCTAATAGAGTTTTTAAACTCCATCGATAATATATCAAATAATTTTTTTATTTTTAATGCTATTATTAACATCACATTATATAATGTTATTATATCTATAATATATATATAAAAACACGAATGTAGAGAATTTTTTGAACTGACGAAAATAGACATGTATATTTATTATATTTCTAAATTATCATTTTAAATAAATACTAATAAGATTTATCTAATTTATAAATACGAACTCTACTTTCATTGAAAGACTTTTATTAAATAAATTTATTTGATAAATAAAAATGAGTTAAAGTTTACATTAAATTTTTTTAGAGTTTTAATTTTAAATTAATATTAAAAGTAATACATTTATGTTAATTAAGATATGATATATTAATATACATGAAATAAAATTTACATGTTAATATGCACTTTACTAATTTAATTTTTTATTTTTAAAATTTAATTTTATATTAACATTAAAAGTAATAAACTTTATATTACTCTCATATATTTTATACATGAGAAATTTTTTACATGTTATTATGCATTTTATTAATTTTAAAAATTTACAATGTACAACTACTTATTTAATATATATTATTATTTAAAAATAAGTATTTACGTGCAAATATTTCTGAATTGCCATTATAAATATTTCTTATTATTAATAAGATTTATCTAATTTATAAGTAAGAAGTTTAATTTCATTAAAATATTTTCGTTAAAAGTATTAATTTGATAATAAATAAAAAATAAAAAATTTATGTAGAATTGTTTTTATCTTAAAAGTTTTAATTTTTCACTAATCTTAAAAAGTGAATTAATTTATTTTATATAAATAAAAAGTTAAATTTTACATTAAATTTTTTTATTTTTATAATTAATTTTGTATTAATATTAAAAATAATATAATAATTTTATATAATTTGTACATGAAATAAATTTTACATGCAAATTTTAGTTAATATGTATTTTATTATTTTTTATTTATTTTTAAAATATACAATTATATATTCAAAAATAAATAAACCAACGAGTATTCACATGCGAATGCATGTGAAACAAATACTAGTACTAGTGTATATAAAAGGACGAATATGGAAAATCTTTTGAACTGGCGAAATAATCATTGTTGTTTACTATATTTCTAATTTGCCATTATAAATTTTTATTTTATTAATAAGATTTATTTAATTTATAAGTAAGAAGTTTAATTTTCTTAAAACACTTTCGTTTAATATATTAATTTGATAATAAATAAAAAAATACTAAAAATTTATATGGAAATACTTTATTTTAAAAGTTTTAATTTTTTACTTACCTTAAAAAAATAAATCAATTTATTTGATATAAATAAAAAAGAATTAAAATATACATTAAATTTTTTATCTTCATAATTAATTTTGCATTAATATTAAAAATAATAAAATTTATAATAATTTGATATAATTTGCACATGAAACAAACTTTACATGTTAATGCAAATTTTAGTTAATATACATTTTATTAATTTTAAAATATATAATTATATATTTAAAAATAAATAAATCAACGAGTATTCACATGCAAACGTATGTGATGACAAATACTAATAAATGTCTAAAAGCTTAATAGAGCATTGAAGTCTCAAGTTTAACCGTTGCATGTGTTTTTCCCTTGGAACTTGGAAGCATAATGGCACGGGTTTAGCAAATGTTAACAATTATTTTTAATAATGAATTATTCGATTATATATATATATATTTATAAAGAAGATTACAGTTTGAAAATAAAAAAATAAATTACAGGTGTTGGAATTTAAACTCGAAATATATTGGATGTTACCTATTAAAAGTGATTACATGAACTAATTAAGCTAAATACTGAATTTAATTCGATCTTATAGTTATTATTATTTTTTTAAATTTATCAATAGATTATGTATTTGTATGATAAGTTCACTTCAAAAGGTTTTCTTAACTTAGGTTTGTACTGACCTAAAAGCATGATGTGCCATCATCATGCTTGCTAATTAATTATGTGTATTAAATTAAATCAAATTAATAATTGTGAATAGAATCATTTAGCTAATAGTATATCATATAGTACATATCTCTTTTGTTTCTTGTAGAGTATATACTACAATTGTATAATTATAATATGTGAGAAAAAGCATGCTTAAGGTTGGATGTAGCATGTCAAAGATAATATTTTATTATCGATAATCCAAGGTTTAAGTTAATGAATTTCATGCTAGATTCAATTGATTAGCATTTGATGTCAACTAAAATTCCTTTATATTGATTTCCAATTTCGTTTGATTACTATTTACTATCAATAATGTGGTTTGGTGGAAATAATCCAGTTTCGATATTGATTTTTTTTTTCTTTCCCTTTGGCCCATATTTTTATTTCCCCATTATTTGAATTTAAACTCTTCAAGCTGAAAGGTTATAAAGTCTATTTGATTTTTTTTTTTTGGTTGCGTTTATAAAGTTTATTTTTTAAAATTATATAACTTCAAAAATATGGATTTAAACATCAGATTGAATTTTAATCATTGAAATTAATAGTATATAAAAAACGATAAATCCATTATACGAAAAAAAATATAAAACGGTAGATTCATTTAAGATTTTTTTTTTATCTTTTATAATTTATCGATCTTTAGTACTATCAATAAAGAATGTTTATAAGTGCATCAACTAAATAATTCATTTTTTGGTACTCTTCCAACTAATCCAACTCCATGACATATCTTGTTTTGTCTTTGACATAACATCACCCATGTTCCAATATCCCTTTCTTTCTATACAATACACTCGTCACGGTTGATCTATCTTGTCTACCATCGTTGGGGTGCTTGGTCTAGAGTCGGCAATCAAAAGCTGATTTTGATATCATTTGTCATGTGGTCATTATCCTCTCCTAGCAAAATCGGTTATTGAGGTGTGTAACGTTCACACTTATATGCCAAAAATATTTCATTTTCTTTTCGATATTGGATTAAAGCACCTTATCTACTCCTTGAACGTTTGGCGTTACACAAGCATGGATCTATATATATATATATATATATAAATATATATATATAAAGCTTTAACTTTTTCCCTAAAAATTTTAAAAGAACCCAACATAAAAAATCACATGAATTAGCTTAAATTCAATATTGGTACATAGAATCAAATAGTACTAGGTTGCAATAGATTAAGCAAGAATACCACCTTCTCCTATCAATTTCTATGTGCTATGATCATTGCCACTAGCTCTTGCAAACGAAATTATGAGATTCTTGCATAATTGGTGAATAAAAAAAAAGAATTTGAGAAAGATATATAGTACAATAATAGCTCAAATTTTCTATTAAGTATGCAATAATTTAAGCTATATGTCAATGAAATGACACCAATGTGCCATACCATGGCCACTATTTTTTAATTTCATTCATGAATTTATGATGACTTAGGTTATAATGTAATTAACATTGTTGATTATGACAAGACATTAGTCTAGTGCTAGAATGATAGGTCAAGGACATGCATGCAAGGGTTAAAACTTAAAAGTTCAATTTCTCTCTTCTATATGAAATTAATAGGTATAAATAGTTTTTTTTTTTTTTTTTATAAAAAAATTATTGATATAAATACAGTATAAATATTATTTAGCATATAAATTCTGAATAATTACCTTTTAATGTGGTTTAGTAGTGTTTGTGGATTTCATGTATAATATTTAAAAAAATTGAGGTTATCTTAATATTTTGTCGATTAATTGATATAAATATTAATGAACTCAATGCTTAATTCAATTGATTCATATAATCACTTTTAAAAAATGACATTCAGACAAATTTAAATTTCAAATCTCAATATTTATAAATTTTTTTCTATTTCTAAACAAAAACTTTTTTTATACAAAAAATGATATAAATATTAATGGTTTGTCAATTAAATGGTTTGTGGTTGATGTTGTATGGGCTATAATTGTTTTCCTATTGTCCAAGCTTCAATTGGGGCCATTGGGCCAGCTCTATAATTTATTTCATATATTAAAAAAATGCAAAAATTAAGTTTAATCCAATCAAGTCAACATAATGAAACTCAAATTAGAAACTTGATTAAAATTTAATTCAATTTTATTTTTCAAACAATTGTAGTTTGATCAAATAACGTAACAAGTAATTGAATTACTCAGTCTTTGCTCGATTTAAGTTCAATCATCATCAAACTAAAATAAAAGCTCAAAGTTTGAGTTTAGCTTGAGCTTGATTACTTGAATTTAAATTTCATGTGCTATTCACTATTGTATTATCCTTTAAACAGTCCCATTGCCACTCATTCCAAAGTTCTTTCTAGGATTGATGATTTGTCCAAAGTTGGGTTTGAGACAGAATATTTCTAATTCAGATCAGTTTGGTCCAAAAAGATTTTAATAAATAATTTTTTATTTAATTTAATTATAAAATATAATAATATTAATATAAAATAATTTTTAAAAAATTAATATATTTTGAACAATAATTCTGGTTTTTCGTGTTCGACAGATTAAATCGGACTTTGAATAAGTAAATTTTTTTAATATTCAAATTTAATCCGATCTGATTCATGGACAAATCTAATAAACTATGAAGTACAATGAAATTAGTGGCATCAATTGGCGTTTCTCAAGCACTTTTGCTTGCTTTTTTGGCCAAATATAATGTGGGTGAAACTCAGGATTTAGTTTGAAATGCTTCGACAATGTCAGCAGAAGGTGCTGTAGTACTTTGGTTAATTTTAAAAGGAAGTGTCGTAATTTTTCTTGAAAGATTTCATAGATACAGAGAAAACCAAATGAAGATATTGCCTTGCAAATGTAAACCAAAATTAATCAAAGATTTTGTTCATGATGGATTGACCTAATAAACTATGTTTAGGCTGACAAAATGGCTCACTAGTAGTTGAGAAACTGTAATAGTTTGTCATTATTTCCCAATAGAATTTCCTTTCTATGACAGAAAGTTCTGGAGCCATGTTGACCTTTGTCAAATAATTTAGCTATTGGATTTAGACTTAAAAAAATTTACAAAAAGTTTTGTCTAAATTTTGGTATATAAAAATATTATGTTTTCCATGTCAAGATTAGATGCCATATATATATATATATATATATATATATATATATATATATATATATATATATATATATATATATATATATATATATATATATATATATATATCAAGGAATCATAAGTAATTGTGTTAATATATAATCATTTGTTATATATCAAGGCTAGACCTACTCATGGTCGGGTCGGATCGGGTCACGATTTGAAATTTTTTTCTTTGTTCAAGTCAGTTTTGGGCCGGCTCGTAAGCTCGTTTTATTGGTCATAAATTATTAAAATATTATTTTTATATTAATATATATTTTTTATAATTAAATTAAATAAAAAATATTTTTATTTAATGAATAATAATTCGGGCTGAGTCGGACCAATCCGAATTACAAAATTCTTTACCCAAACCAGGCTCAATTCGGACAGGGCCGAACGAGCTACCTGACCCTTGAGCAGGTCTAATCAAAGCCAAATCAGATTTTATTTTTTAATTTGAAAAAAGAGATTTAAATATGTTTTTTTGAGTATAGTTGAGGTATTCCTTAATGAAAAAGCTGATGAGCTCGTGGAACTGACAGGGGAAAGGTTGTGCTTGACCTGTAAACACAAAAAAATTAAATGATCTCGAAATTTAAGTTTCGAGACACTGCGATACTTAAGTCAACGAAAATTCAAGAGAGTTCTCTTACGAGCAGGAGGAATAAGCAGTATGAATGTCAGAGTTTTTGAAAAATTACTTGTTTGGATTTATCTACTATTTTATATCTAACTTTGTGTAACTGCGACCTCGACAAATATATGTTGTAATCTGTAATGGAGATGACAAGTGTCTGCCATCATGCTACCTAGAAGTCTAAGTAATGCTGGGTACAACAAATATAGCTCATGTAAATGCCAAGAAACTATTTAATCAATCATTGTTAATATTTCAAAAACATTTTAATCCATCTAAAATTATGCTTAATATTAATGGATAGTTAAAATACCAATATATTGATCATGTATCAATAATATGTGGATTAATACAATACTATCCATGATGGAAATATATAAGCACATTTTTTTCCTTACAATTCAATATCACTTGATGGTTAAGCTAGGAATTGTTTTAGAACCAAATAAAATTTTGACAAATTGAGCTAAGCCTACCAAAAAGATATTGGTGTAGGCGGCTATGTCATCATTATCGACCATGGCGCATGTTAATTTTGACTATCAAAAGATTTTACACATAGACAAAGCAACCAAGAAGAAAAAGGAAATTAGAAATATCGAATTCGAGATTTAATTTAATTGATTCATGTAGTTATTATTAAAGGTATTATTTAATAGATTTGAAGTTCAAATTCTAACAATAATCCATTTTCTTATTCTCGGATTAATAGATACAAAATCAAATGAAAAAAATGATAACCTGAAGGGTTATTCAATGACTATTTCTATAGTGATCAATGATCTTTATAGGAAAAAAACAAAGAAATTATGTGGGGGAGAGGGCAAGACAATTTTCCTTAGACAAAGTGGGTTGTTTCTTTTGAAAAACCATGCAATTCTTGGACCAAAGCTTAAAAAAAGCCAAAGAGAGAAAAAGGGTACTTAGAAAACTAGGGGAAAAAAGAGAGAGAAGCAAATATGGTGAGGGTTCCTTGTTGTGAGAAGATGGGAATGAAGAAAGGACCTTGGACTCCTGAAGAAGATCAGATTTTGATATCTTATATTCAAAGATATGGCCATGGAAATTGGAGGGCACTTCCCAAACAAGCTGGTATATATATTGATATTTTTTACTTCTCTGTTTAATAATCTTCATATTTGGTTATCTTGGAAAAGAAAGATATGTTGAGTTCATATCAATTTTTTTGGACACGGCCGCAATCTCGGGATAGGAGAAGGATTGTAGATGTTGGGATTCGTATCTCAGACCTACTGGATGCCACCGATCTTAAGGATGGTTGCATGAACCAACTGGACTAAGCCTCGGATTAAGTTCATATCAATTTTGTGAATTGAAAATTGTTTTCTTTAGGTTTACCAAGATGTGGAAAGAGTTGCAGGCTTCGATGGATAAATTACTTGAGGCCAGATATTAAACGAGGAAACTTCACCAATGAGGAAGAAGAAACTATCTTTAAGCTGCATCAAATTCTTGGCAATAGGAACGTACAGATTGGTTTGCCATTTCTTTTTTCTAGCAATTAAACTTTGAAGACTATAATTTATCAATGTTTTACTATATTTTGCTTCTCTATCAATTGTTGATTTGCATCTCTTTATCCACAGGGTTAATTCAATTGATAATTAAGAATTATGTTAATTATCCACACACAAAAAAAAAAAGATAATTAAGAATTATGTTATTCGAATTCGTCATTTTTTAAAATATTTGTATCCGACACATATTCAAATATGGGTATGTATGAGTATGATCCTCCAAATATATATAAAAAAAAAAAAAAAAAACTTAGAAAAAATTGAGTATACCCATGTCGGACACATACCTATATCAGAAACACACCTCAAATTCGACAATATTTTCCATAATTAATGTCAAACTCAACATTATTATTTGATATTAATTAAATTTACCTATGTAATTAGGTATGATACAACTTTATAATTAGCTCTAGCTAGCAGATGTTATGGTTAAGCATAAAATCTAATGTAAATTTCTTTGATCTCCAGATGGTCTGCCATTGCAGCAAAATTAGCAGGGAGAACAGATAATGATATTAAGAACTATTGGCATGGCCATTTGAAGAAAAAACTTAAACAAAGCTTGACTACCATAGAACAAGGTTTCGGATTCGGATCGACAGATCGAAAAGAAATCAAGGAAGCAAGAACAGTATTACGCCAGCAGTTCAGAGATCATCAAAGTCCAAGCTTAAATTTAAAGCCATCAGTTTCCTTACAAAACTCCTCGGAATTAACTTTTTTGCCTAAAGAATTGGCCTTGACAAGGGAACAACAAGGAACAGTGGAGCCTGCAGGAGTTAAGCTTCCAATCTCTAATTATGTTTCAGTGCTAGAAACCTTGAAGATCAATGGCTCCAATAATATTGATGCTAATTACAGGGATTTTTGGTACAAACTTTTCATGGAAAACTCCAATGAAGTGCATGAAAATTTAGGAAAGTTTGGGTAGTTTTCCTAATTAGCTACTATATTTCCTTTTTTTGTACATGATTTTCTACTTTATATGTTTTTTTTTTTGGTTTTGTTTTTGTGTTTAATGTACAAGTAAATTTTGGCCAATACATGATTCAGCAACTCCATAATTTTCCTTTTATCAATTCCATTATAAAGTTTAAAGTGAAATTTTGTGTTTGATTTTTTTTTTTTTTTTTATAAAGAAGTTACTGTTTGAGAATAAAATAAGAGATTATCGATGTTGAGATTCGAATGTCAGATTTATATTTCAAAAATAATTACATGAATCAATTCAACTATACTCGAATTCAAATTTTGTGTTTGATTTTGGCATACGATTTTAGCCTAGAAAGTTTTAAAAAATAATTATAATGAGAATACTCAGAAAGTATTATGACCGATATAGAAAAGATTTATTTTAAAGGGGGTCCTGGCTGAAAAAAAAAATTGAAGATGCTTAGGTGCCAAGTTTTTATTGGTTCTATCAAAAAGCTGAAAGCGTTCACGATGGGTTTAGGGTTTAGGCTGAAAGCGTTCACGATGGGACTCGAACCCACAATCTCCCGCTCCGGAGGCGAGCGCCTTATCCATTAGGCCACGCGAACAATCTGGTTTATGGTGCTTTTGGTTTATTAGCAATTTAAGACTTTATTTTTTATGGTTGGATTACAAAAGAGACTACAATATGAGAATAGGGGAAAGGGTTCGGTTGTAAATATTAATATTTAAATTTTAAATCCGTTAGATATTATTTTTTAAGAATTGTTGTATGAATTAATTGGGTTAAATTAAAATACCAAGCTAACTCGGTCCAACATTATTTTCGAACTTTCCAAGTTTGCAATTTCAATAGGCCAACTAACCATAAAAAAACAATATTAATTAGGCTTAGAAAAAATTGAAAAAATCTTTTTTCAAAGAGCATATGAAAGGAAGTTTTGGAACTATGTCAACTATACAGAGAAGCAGGAACTGGAAGGCAGAAGTGAGGCAATGTGTAGATTGAAGCGTAAATCTCTAATGTTTATTATATTACGACTTACTTGGAATGATTTCATTTACCAAATTTGAAGGGAAAGAAACAACAGGTTATATGAAAGTTTGCAAGAGACTTTCTCACAAATCCTTACTCACATCAGACAAACTATCTGATTGAGGCTTGCAAGATCAAGAAATATTGCAGCAAACTTAGTAAATAGGAATTTATGTACAGATTGAGGTTTGGATGATTCAATTTTTTGTTGCTTTAATTCCTTAATTGAATATTTGTTCTTATACAGTTGAAATGTAACAGTTTTATTTGCTTCTTTGATAAATAAAGTCACCTGATTATCCAAATTTTTTTTTGAAAAAATCGAAAATCGATTCGAAATCATGGTGTTCAGTTAGTTTTATTTTTTTTTAATTTGATTCGGATTTGAATCGGATATTAAAAAATAAAAGTTATGTTTTTATTAGTTTTAATATAACTTTTAATTTTTTATAAAATAATTATTTTATATTAAATCTATTTTAAATATAAAAATAATAATAATAAATTTTCAAAAATAGATCAACCGAATCCATAGAACTCAGATCTGGTCGACTTTGGATTTTAAAAAAATTCAATTAAATTTAAAATATCAATATATCATACAATAATCTAAATAATCAAACAAAAATTGATCCGACCCGATCCGATCTAATCCAATCCAATGGAAAGGTGTTTTTCGGAGGGGGAAAAAAACCGATCCAATCCGTAATATTTATCATGAATTGAGGGTCCTACTTTAATTATACAAATTTTGAGGGGTCAAATAAAAACTTTATAATATTAAGATCCCTTGCTCTTCCTCCACAGTTGCTCTAACTTTTCCACTCAATAATAAAAAAACGAGAAAGAACAAAAAAAAAAAAAAAAAACTAGGGTTTAAAGAGCTTAAAATCCAGAGCTTTTCAATCGAAGAACCTAGGGTTTATATATTTTTTTAATTTTACTTTCAATTAAATCCTTCAAGGCGGAGCAAGGAAAAACAAAAAAAAAAAAGTGAGCGAAAATGAGGATTATGATAAAAGGAGGAGTATGGAAGAACACGGAGGATGAGATATTGAAAGCGGCGGTTATGAAATATGGGAAGAATCAATGGGCTCGAATTTCTTCTTTACTTGTTCGTAAATCTGCTAAGCAATGTAAAGCTCGTTGGTATGAGTGGCTCGATCCTTCCATCAAAAAGGTAAATTTCTTTTCCTTTAAAGAAAAATTTAATGTTTATCAACTTGGGTTTGTTTCAAAATTTTGAGTATTTTAATTGGAATTTTACATTTCTTAATGTTGGTTAGCTTAGTTGGGTTTCTTCTTAAAAGATCAAACCAGTTTTGGTTTTTCTAGCTTTTCAGTGTTTCGATTTGTAAGTTGGCTTAAGTTTCATTTAATTTTTTTTTATTTGATACCTTTTGGTTAGAGTAGCTGAGATTAATTAAAAGAAACGATCTTGTTACTTGCTTTTTGCTTGCTCGAAAGTTGGTTAGGAAACAAAAGTTAATGGTAAATAAACAAAATAATATTATTTGATTAAAAATACTAAATAGTTAAAATGTGGAGTAACAGGCATTCCGGCATTCGGATATAATTGTTTCATATAAAAATCACAAATTTTAAATCTTACTATTTATTTGCTTTTGCGTCGAAATAAGCTTTTTGCTTCTGAAAGTGTAAAAGTGGCGAAAGTAAGAATCAAGCGCAGTCTAATTATTTGGAATTGCAGCCTTTTGGAACTCAAATTGCAAGTTGCATTCTTGCTGAGTAGGTATTATTGTTTGTCTTTGTGTTGGATTATTAAGGTTAATTGACTTTTTTTTACTTGATTCCTTTTGATGAAGAAAACTAGCAGTAATTTGTATATTTATTTTGATAAAAGTAAGAACTTTCAAGTGATAATTTGTGTTTTTGTGATATATGTAGACTGAGTGGACTAGAGAAGAGGATGAAAAACTGCTTCATCTTGCTAAGCTCATGCCAACTCAATGGAGAACGATTGCGCCAATTGTTGGTCGGACTCCATCTCAGTGTCTTGAGCGGTACGAGAAACTCCTTGATGCAGCCTGTGCTAGAGATGAAAATTATGAGCCAGGTGATGACCCCAGGAAATTGCGTCCTGGAGAGATTGACCCGAATCCTGAATCAAAGCCTGCGCGTCCAGATCCTGTTGATATGGATGAGGATGAGAAGGAAATGCTTTCTGAAGCTCGTGCTAGGTTAGCTAATACTAGGGGCAAAAAGGCGAAGAGGAAAGCTAGGGAGAAACAGCTTGAAGAGGCCAGGAGGCTTGCTTCTTTGCAGAAAAGGAGGGAGCTTAAGGCTGCTGGAATTGATAGGCAACGGAAGAGGAAAAGGAAGGGAATTGATTATAATGCAGAAATTCCCTTTGAGAAGAGGCCTCCTCCGGGCTTTTATGATGTTGTTGATGAAGATAGACCTGTGGAACAGCCTAAGTTCCCAACAACCATTGAAGAACTTGAGGGAAAAAGAAGAGTTGATATAGAAACACAGTTAAGAAAGCAGGATATTGCAAAAAATAAAATTGCACAGAGGCAGGATGCCCCATCGGCAATATTGCAGGCCAACAAGCTGAATGATCCAGAAACTGTGAGGAAGAGATCAAAACTTATGCTACCATCACCTCAGATTTCCGATCATGAATTGGAGGAGATTGCAAAGATGGGATATGCCAGTGATCTTCTTTCAGGGAATGAGGAACTGGCTGAAGGGAGTGGTGCAACTCATGCTCTTCTTGCAAATTATTCCCAGACACCACGGCCGGGAATGACACCTTTACGGACCCCACAAAGAACACCTGCTGGAAAAGGTGATGCTATCATGATGGAAGCTGAAAATCTGGCTAGGTTGAGAGAGTCCCAGACACCCTTACTAGGTGGAGAAAACCCAGAGCTGCACCCATCTGATTTCTCAGGGGTCACTCCTAAAACACAGATCCAAACACCAAATCCAATGTCGACTCCTGCGGCAACTCCTGGAGGTGCAGGTCTTACTCCTAGAACTGGAATGACACCATCAAGGGATGGCTATTCTTTTGGTTTGACCCCTAAAGGAACTCCCATCAGGGATGAGCTCCACATAAACGAAGACATTGATCTACATGACAGTGCTAAACTTGAGCAGCGGAGACAAGCTGATCTAAGAAGGAACTTGCGATCTGGACTTGGTAGTCTTCCACAGCCAAAGAATGAGTACCAAATAGTCATTCAACCCCCCCCAGAAGATAATGAAGAACCAGAGGAGAAGATTGAAGAAGACATGTCTGATCGGATGGCTAGAGAAAGGGCTGAGGAAGAAGCAAGGCAGCAGGCATTACTTAAGAAGAGATCAAAAGTGTTGCAGAGGGAGCTTCCGAGACCTCCTAGTGCCTCCCTGGAACTAATTAGAGATTCTTTGATGAGGACTGATGGAGACAAAAGTTCTTTTGTTCCTCCTACTTCAATTGAGCAGGCTGATGAAATGATAAGAAAGGAGCTTCTGTCCTTGCTGGAGCACGACAATGCTAAGTATCCACTTGATGAAAAGGCAAATAAGGCGAAGAAAAAAGGTGCCAAGCGTCCTGCAAATGGATCTATTCCCAGTATAGAAGATTTCGAAGAAGAGGAAATGAAAGAGGTTCGTCATGCTTTCACTGGTTATGTTGCCTTCATTTCCTTCTTTCATATGCAATGTATGTTTCCGAACCTTAGTGAATTAACGGGACATTATCATCATACTCAATGGTTTCTTTTTAATGCAAGAATTTTTCATTTTGGTGTTTGCTATAGAATTGAGTTGAGTTTTATGATATAAATTGCCTATCACAGATTTTATTCATTAAGGAGTTCAAACTTCTAAACACCTAAAATCTCATACAAGCAGTTGAAACTCGATTTTCATTTGCTTGCACCTTATAAATATTTTGGTGTATGTAATTTTTGCAGTCTATATCTGTCTTACTTGTTCCACAGCACATAAGGTCTTGTACTCTAAATTCCATCTGCGGAACACCAACTACTTCTCACTTTTCAGATTCAGGTCCCTGTCAGCCTGATCCTGAGATTCTTTTTCTTTTTGGGCCATGATCCTCGACTTTTGTAAAATCAGAGATGATATATGAGCATAACTGGTGATAATGAGCCTTTTGCAAACTGACAAAGAACCTTATTTTTCTTGGCAGGCTGATTCCTTGATTCAGGAAGAGGCTGAATTTCTTTGTGTGGCAATGGGGCATGAAAATGAATCTCTTGATGATTTTGTGGAAGCACATAATACTTGCCTAAATGATCTCATGTACTTCCCTACTCGTAATGCTTATGGCTTATCAAGTGTTGCTGGAAACATGGAGAAACTTGCGGCCCTGCAGACTGAATTTGACAATGTGAAAAAGAAGATGGATAATGATAAGTCGAAGGCAGAAAGCATGGAGAAGAAGTTCAATGTTCTCACGCAGGGTTATGAGGTACATCATTTTATTTCTACTGCTGATAATTTTAATTTCATTAATAAAATTAGATACATGCTGATAATTTTCATTAATAATTTATTTCTACTGCCATCATTTTAATTTTTATTGCAGCTGTAGCATGCTAGTTATAATTTCTATCATGCACTTTCTGTTATTAGATTTCGTTTAGAATTTTGGTAGCGCTTAATAACATTTACAGAAGTATTTATACAGCATGTTTTTTTTATATGTGTCAGAATCTGAAAACCTTTATGCCTTGAGATCCGTGTTTGGAAGTATGACTGTGGAATTATGTACTTGTTGGGTTAGAGTAGGATGGGATTATAATGGAACAATTAGCATGTAAAGAAGTATCTGTATAAAAGAAAAGGATTCAATGTTTCTGAGTGAAAGGTTATTTTAAAACCACTTTTTTCCTATTATTGATAGTTTCAGGCTGATTTTAAGATTTTCTAGAGAGGCCTGTAATGTATCTTTGTTTAGGTTTGTGTTTTTTTCGTCCATAATTTCTACAATCTGGTGATTCTTGATGTGGTATTGCAAAGCCTTTTCAGAGTACAGGGTGGAGTCCTGATAATTTACCTTATGAAAGCCATTTTAGTAGTTTGTTTGAATAGTATGTAGGTCATCTTTCTTGTTCATTCTAATGCAGAACTTAGTACTAAATCGTTTAGTAACAATTAATGGATGATAGTCGCTTCTATCCAGCTTCTAGCAAATAAATTAATGAACTCACTATCTTATTCTAAAGATATACATGTAGCTAAAAGTAATTGATTAAATTGTGATATTCTTTGAGATTTCATGTACTCTATTTTGCAAATTACAATATCATACTTTTAGTTATGGAAATTGTTTGAAATTTCAATTCCTGTTATACTAAACAACCGGCAATTTCGATGATCAGAGACGGTCCGCAACTCTTTGGCGTCAGATTGAGTCAGCCTTTAAGCAGATGGATACTGCAGGGACAGAACTAGAATGTTTTCAAGCATTACAAAAGCAGGAGCAGTTAGCAGCATCACACAGAATAAATGGTCTCTGGGGGGAAGTTCAGAAGCAGAAGGAGCTCGAACAAACCTTACAAAGCCGCTACGGGAATCAAATAGCTGAATTAGAAAGGATACAAAATCTCATGACTGTATACAAAGTACAAGCAGAAAAACAAGAAGAGGCAGCTGAAAAGGATCGTGCTCTTGAGTTGTCGGAGGCTGCAGCAAGTCAAGTTGCTGTGCCAAGCTCAGGACTTTCAGAGCCTGCACATTCCTCAGAGCATGTTGACTCTTCTCTCGATGGCCATCCAAGCGAGAAAGTTGATACGAACGTCGGTTCAGGAAAAGAACATGCTACTATCGATATGGAAACCGATGGAAGCATGTCCCTAAATGTGCCTTCGGATGTGGAAGACAAAGGAGATAATATCACAAAGACACTTAATGAGATGACTGGGGATGCTGTAACAAGTCCTGTGCCAAGCTCAGGACTTTCAGAGCCTGCACCTTCCTCAGAGCATGTTGACTCTTCTCTCAATGGCCATCCAAGCGAGAAAGTTGATGTCAACGTCGGTTCAGGAAAAGAACATGCTGCTTTGGATATGGAAACCGATGGAAGCATGTCCGAAAATGTGCCTTTGGTTGTGGAAGACAAAGGAGATAATATCACAAAGACACTTAATGAGATGACTGGGGATGCTGTAACAAGTCCTGTGCCAAGCTCAGGACTTTCAGAGCCTGCACCTTCCTCGGAGCATGTTGACTCTTCTCTTGATGGCCATCCGAGCATGAAAGTTGATACGAACGTCGGTTCAGGAAAAGAACATGCTGCTATGGATATGGAAACCGATGGAAGCATGTCCGTAAATGTGCCTTCGATTGTGGAAGACAAAGGAGATAATATCACAAAGACACTTAATGGGATGACTGGGGATGCTGTAACAAGTTCTGAGATTGCTGCAGAATCTATAAATCCTGATTCAGTCTCTAACAAACAGGAAAGCATCGAAGAAACGCTTGAAGGTGAAGGTTATACTGACAAAACCAATCTTGACAATTCTTCTGTCTTGGGTGGAGATACTGCTGAAAAACAAACTGGAATGGAGGAATAGCTTTTTTTAGCTCTGAAAAATAGAGTTTTATTGGACAATGAGAGACTTAAGTCATGAATTCTTCCCTATACAAAGGGTAGTATTCGGGCATTGATGAATCCATATCTGCCTCTGTATTTTCTCCATAAATGAGAAATATTCCATGGATACTAGCTATGTTGGAGCAGAGCTTTTTTCTGTTGTATTTTTGTGTTTTCCAGTACCAGAGATTTTTGTTTCTCTTAGAAGAGACCTGGAAAAGAATCGGTAATGTTTTAACATGTGATTATTATGAGATTATTATGAGATATAAGGAATTGTTTTAGTAATTGTTTTCTTCTTTTACTTTCTACTATCTCTTTTTGTTCATTGGAGGTCCAGGGCTGAAAAACATGGATACTATGTTGCTGCGATTTTTCATTGTTTTTGAAGTATTTGTGTCCGACATCTGTATCTAACACATGTCCGGATATAGATACGGGATACGATTCTCCAAAGATTTTTTAAATACATGAAAATTTTAAAAAGAATTGAACATATATGTGTCAAACACATACTCATGTCCGATATTCACACCCGAATCCGTGTAACATTTACCTGTCATTGGTAGCTTTGGGACAATATCTCCTTTCCCTTGGACTTACCTGCATGACAAATTTCTACTTATCTGGTTTTCACAAGAGGCAATGAAGTTGTAGATAGGGTAGGCATCTTAATTATATTCTTGTATGCCAATAATTTTTGTAGGGATTTTCTTTCTTTACCCAAAATGAATGTCAGGAAAGTTAAAAAAATATTTTCCACTGAACCTAGATTATCCCCTTCAGTAGTGTTTGCTATCGTTTTTAACATCACCAAAGTGATTTGATCATAATAATTTTAAATTATTATGTTTGGTAAAATATTATAGATTACTGATGATCTTAAATCATTGTGTTTAGTATTGCATAGAAAAGAAGATTATTGAATGCATAACACACAAAATAATCTTATTATTAATAATAAAATTATTTCATGAAAGCATCAATTTCAATTTTTATTGGAGGAACGATTTATAAAATAAGAATTTATTATTCTATAAAAAATTATAAAATATGAATCAGTACTGATAAGTATAATTCAAAGTTATTCATATCTAATAGTCACATAACTTGTCTTGTATAAGATTATTAAAAAGTGAGATTTGTTTATAAAAATTAAAAATTTGTAAAAAAAAAAAATATTTTGGTAGGCATTATTTCGAACGTAAATTTGTCATAAAATAATTTTGAATATCACTCAAATTCAGTGATAAAACTTTCTCATCCTTTTAGATGGGATTCAGATTACTTCACAATGGAGTGATCTAACCAATCTTGATGGTTTAAGATCACTTTCACGTGAAATTCCCAATTTATTATCAAATACGATGATTTAATCATAGTAATTAGACCACTTTCGATTTTAAAAGAGATCACCCATACAAACACCTCCTTAGGGATCCAGCTTCTTTTGATTGACAAAGGTCATCCCAAATCTTACAGAAAGTATTCTATATGATCCAACATCTGCATTATATTAGTTTACCATTTTTTTTTTTCTTTTTTTCTGAGAACAGATTAGAAAGCATTCAAATCCAGTCCTCCATATCCAATTGAGTCATTATCTAGTTATGGCCACATAAGGGAGGAGTCAGAGTTTCACTATTTCATCAAAAAGGAAGTATTATTCATTCTGATTCATTGATGCCAAACTTTTGTCGCCATCCAATTTGTATACCAAATATTCCAAGCAGCCTTACCTTCAAGTCGAGTTAATAATTTTATACACGACACAAAAAAAAATCTAAAATTTAATTCAAAATACGATATAATATAAAAAAAAATAAAACAATATAAATATATGAATGTATCAAAATATTTAACATATCAAATTTTATATAAATACATAACATCTTAAATACAATTATAATAAAAAAAATAATACGAGACCTAACTTCAAGAAAACAATCCCACCCAAAAAACTACAAGCCAAAAGGAACACTTCTAATTGGATAAGCTTTGACTGCTTGAACCACCATTTTAGCCCCCCATAAATAACCTTTCTCTCTTTCTTTCCTTCCCAGTCTCTCTTCACAATCTTCATAAACATTTTCTCCTCCCCTTAATCTTAAGCAGGTATGAATATAATGTCATTTATATTACATTATAAGAAACTAAATACTTCTCTGAAGAATGTTATTTTCATACTGTAAATGATTGAAGTCATCGTGCAATGCATGTTCTTACCAATTACCATTCAAGGTGTAGAAAACATCGAAAATGGTTTTTGCTGCCTCAGTTTTGAAAGTATATATTAGGTTGACTTAGTTGATTTTCAACATGTCAAGGTTATTGTAGCAAAATTATTGTAGCAACGATATATAGTTTCATAAGAATCAGGTCATTAACTCGAGGTTTATGTCAAGACGATGCTTTGAGGTTTTTTTTTTTATGAGAGAAAGAATACGTCATTTAACAAAACCATTGTGATTTTGTTATTGGTCTCTTGTTATGGTATAAGAATGAAGTAGAACTTGAGTGAAGATTCTATTATATTCATTAACCCTACCTTAGTCGGGTTGGATTCGGATCGGACTTAGATAATATATTAAGGAATTTTGTGATCGTTCAGGTCTGATCCAACTCGAATATGAACAGAATTTTATGGCCAAACTCGATCTAGCTATATAAGAGTACTGTCCAAGCCCATACAAGTTCACCTAATTTTTTATACAAAAATATCAATCTTTCTTAAAAAAGATCGATTATTTTTTAATGAAATCGATCCATCTTAAAAAGAATTGATTTTTCTTAAAAAAATGATCGATCTTTCTTAAAAATGATCGATTCTTTTAAAAAAATTATTTAATTAACAGTAAAACAGGTCTTATTTTTTACTCAAACTTATTTTTTGAATTTAATATTTCTATTCAAGCTTTCCTAAGTATCAGATGGACTTTTAAATTTGGACGGATAATTCGATCCATGAACAGGTTTAATTTTCAAATTGATAAAAATCATTTTTATTTAGTACTTACTAGCAGCCTTTATAGGTTTTTTTTTTAAAAAAAATTCTCTGTGTACATTAGGTCACACTTTTAATGTTGCACATTTCAAACATAGCAACTCATAAATAAAATAAGAAAAAAACCTTACAAATTTATAAATTCCATTATAACAATGATATACACTTTTACTTGCCATAGCTCATAATTTCTCATTTTAATTTGTCTTTCCAAACTATGATGATCTACTATAGCTAGGTAGGAGTAAATTATGGAATTTGATTTATTAAATCTTTAATATGTTTTGTTTTCATTGGTCACTATTAGTTTTTGTTTGAATGAAGATAATTCTATGATGTACGTGTACAAAATTAACTGAACCAGGACTTTCTTGTCTCCCCTGTGGGGTTGTTTGCTTTTCAATCTGATGTTGATTTTTCATTGATTCGAATCTACCATTCCACAAATTCTTTGATTTCTTTTTTTTTTTATTTTTAATTTTCGTTTAAAAACTTCCACAAAGAAAATGACAATATCTGACTAATTATTTTTAAAAAAAATAAGTTTGAGTTTAGCTTTTTAATGAAAAAGTTTACGAAGTAATCACCTGGAAAAGATGAAGAAATCAATTTGCAAACATTGTATTAAACCAAGTATATAACTTCCAACATAATTGAAAAAGGCAAAAAGAAATTTTCTTTTTGATAATAGTAACAATTGCTAGCAAGGTTCCATTACTTTTCTTAAAACTAAAAGATAAAAACAAAAGTTAAATTGGTCCACTAATTCATATATGTAGATTCTTTCATGAAAACCAAACATCAAAGAAAGAAACAAAAATCATAAATTCCTTTTTTTTTTTTCTCTAACAAAAATATTAAATAAAAGCTTTAAAAAAAAATATTGAATTATATAAGTTGATGTTTCTCTATTCTCTTCAAACTTTTTCTAAAGACTTTGAGAAGATTAAGGTATTAATGTTATTATATTGATTTTTCATGTTAAGTTGGTTTATTGAATTTTATTGTGTTGTTTAGAACAATAATTAGTTTGAGTTTTGCTATAAAAGGTGAGTGTTTGAGGCCTAAGGTTTTTATAACTTATAATCCCATAATTCTTGAAGTTTCTTTCAATGGTAAAGTTCCTTTTTATTTTTTTGGTTTTCTCTTTTGCATATATTTGTTGTTTGTTAAAGGTTCAAATATTTTTGCAGAAAATAAGAAACTATTCAATTGTTTCTGTCAAGGAAGTTTGCTGAAATTTTGAGTTTTCTGGGAAAGCCAGAGACAAAATTTCGGATTATTTCGTTCTGGGTTGTAAGGCAAAGAAGAAGAAGAGCTTCAACAGGTAAAATATGGCCATCTCTCTCTCTCTTTATATATATATATATATATATATATATATATATATATATATATATTTCTATAATGGGTTCTTAGATTTCTTGAATTTCCTTTTTTTTTTAATGGATGGATTTCTTGAGTTTCCTTGGGATTAGTTCAATATGTTGTTGGCATGGTATAACTTTCCCTGTTAAATGGTTAAGGCAGGGAAATCAATTATACTGAACCCTTGCTGGGTTTTTTTTTTAACCAGAAGAATTCTAGAAAAACAAGCTCTAGGACAAATTTACTCTTGAATGGAGGGTAATCAGTGACATTGAGATTCTCTTAATTTGGTCTTTCATGAAAAAAAAAAAAAAAATTATAACAAATGCTATCGCAGTCAATTACGGTAAAAAGAGCCGAAATCGTAAAATAGCGGCCGACGGCCATTTAAATCTCTCATTTGAACTATATTATTGTGAAATCTAAATGGTCTCACTCTAGAGGATGTTATTTGAAAATGGTTGCAGAAAAGCAATATTGTAAGGATCAATTTGGTTGGAGTTATTGATTTTGAGTTAAGAGTATTAGATTGTTTTGAGGTGCTTTTCTTAAAGGGGGGAAATTTAGGGGCTTAATCGAGTCGAGCCGAGCTCAAGTTATAAAAAGCTTGAGCTCGATTTGAAATTTGAGGCTCGAAACTCGGTTCGAGCTCGATCGAGTTTCATTTTTAAAGTTCAACCTCGATTCGAGATAAAAATCAAACTGCTCGAGCCCGCTTGCTTAGGCTTGTTTACCTAGTAAAAATAAGCTCGATTCTCATACTCGACTTCAAACTCGATTATTTGTGCTCGAGTTCAAATTGAGATTTTTCAATACTAACTAAAAATAAAAAAAGCTAGATTAGGCTCGTGAGCTACTTGAGTCCAACATTAGGATACTCGAATTCGTCTCGCTTGATAGCTCGAGTTGCTCGAGCTTAACTCGACAATGACCGAGCCGAATTCGTGTTTTTTTCGAGCCGAACCCGAATAGCTTGCGAGCACAGGTGTCTCACTTACACCCTTAGAGGGAATAGACTAATTTTCTTTCTGTGATTAATTTCAGCAACAATGGTGACCAGAACAGTGGATCTTCGATCTGATACAGTCACAAAACCAACTGAGTCAATGAGGGCTGCAATGGCAACTGCTGAAGTCGATGACGATGTCTTGGGTGCTGATCCGACAGCGTTTCAGTTAGAATCAGAGGTTGCAAAGATCATGGCCAAGGAAGCTGGTTTATTTGTTCCATCAGGCACTATGGGTAATCTCATTAGTGTTCTTGTTCATTGTGATATAAGGGGAAGTGAAGTCATTCTTGGAGACAATTCCCATATTCATATTTATGAGAATGGTGGGATTTCAACACTTGGAGGTGTTCATCCAAGGCCAGTGAAGAATAATGAAGATGGAACAATGGATATCAATTTGATTGAAGCTGCCATTAGAGATCCAAGAGGAGAGCTAGTGTACCCAACTACAAGGCTGATTTGCTTGGAAAATTCACAAGCAAAGTAAGATTTATTCTTTGTTTATGAAATTCTTTTAACTTGATATGGTGGATAATGATAAATTATGTTGCTCCAACTCTTTATTTTTCTTGCAGTACATGTGTCTGAGACTCGTGTTCGAGTATATTCAAACATGGGTATGAGGATGTGACTCTCTAAATACATGAAAAAACTTGGAAAGAAATGAACATACATGTGTCGGACACATACCCGTACCCGACACTCACACCCGAGTCCGAGTAACATAGATGATAAACATGATCATTTAAGGGAAATCACCAACCTCACATTTCCAGACTTGAGATGTATTGCTCCGACTCTTTAATTTTCTTGAAGTACCCGTGTCACTGTATCTCACGCATTTCTAAACATAGGTATATGACCCTCCAAGGACCATCCAAATAAATGAAATAACTTAGAAAATATTGAATATATCCGTGTCAGATACATACTCTTATCCAACATTCATATCCGAGTCCGAGTAACATAGGTTATTGTGCAACATAGGTATGAATGTTACTCGGACTCGGGTATGAATGTTGGATACGGATATGTGTCTGACATGGGTATGTTCAATTTTTTCTAAGTTTTTCCATGTATTTGGAGAATTCTTGGAGGGTCATATCCCCATATACCCATGTCTGGATATGCATCGGATGCAGATGTCGGACTCAAATAATTTAAGAAAAATGAAAAGGCGAAACAATATAAACAGCAATTACTTTTGCATTGGCACTATATTAGAAGAATGGGTCATATATGTACTATAAGTTATGCTTATGCTGACAATACGATTTATAGTTTATTTTTTTTCGTAATGCTCTGGATTTTGCCTAATTAGTGGTATCTTAAGAAACTGATATCAGTTGAAGTTCTTAAATGCTTTGTTTCTCCATTTTCAATTACTTAACTCTCACTTTATCCCTTGTTGGCTGTAATAAGTTTTATTTTACTCAATGCAGCACCGGTGGTAGATGCTTGTCTGTGGAATACACAAACAAAGTTGGTGAGCTAGCTAAGAAGCATGGTTTGAAGCTTCACATTGATGGGGCTCGCATTTTCAATGCATCTGTGGTGAGTAAAACCAATGTTACTCGAACTCGGGTGTGAGTGTCGGACACGGGTATGTATCCGACACAAGTATGTTCAATTTTTTTTAAAGATTTCCATGTATTCGAAAGATCCTTGGAGGATCATATCCATATACCCATGTCCGGATATGCATCGGATACAGGTGTCGGACACGGGTACTTTAAGAAAAATGAAGAGTCCGAGTAACATAGAGTAAAACTTTTTTATATTTGACAAATACCCGGACTTGGTGGTGAGTGTCGGATACGGGTATTTGGCTGACACGGATATGATCAAGTTTTTTCATATATTCGGAGGATCATACTTCCATACCCATGTCCGAATATATGCCGGACACAGGTATTTAGAGAAAATGAAGAGTCTGGTTAACACAGCTAACCTTATATCGGTGTGTTTGCCCGTGTAATTAAACGTATATGTGACAACTGTCCTCTGTCATAGTATCTAACTAAAGGATTGGTCTTCCAGGCACTTGGAGTTCCTGTTCATAGTCTTGTACAAGCTGCTGATTCAGTCTCGGTATGCTCTTTATGTTAACAATTATTGGTTATTTCAGCTCTTGCATCTTTTCAATATTCTTATTAGTAGACTTAATAGTTGTTTCAATTGTTATCCTATACTTCATCTTAATTTACAGCTTTTTCTTTTGCCAAAATTACAACTTTATTCTGAAAAGTTCTTAATCTATAAATAATAGATTTAGATAATTTATCTCATGTTGGTAAGGGACTCTTCTTTTTTCCATTGATTTTGTAATGTGGTAGGTATGTTTATCAAAAGGCTTGGGTGCTCCAGTTGGATCAGTCATTGTTGGTTCCAAAAGCTTTATTACCAAGGTAAAAATCAAAAGTTTAACAGCTAAAAAACCTCTGAAATCCTATGTTTCTCGAACGCGGATGTGAGTGTCGGATATGGGTATATGTCCGACACTGGTATGTTCAATTTTGTCTAAGATTTTCATCTATTTGAAGGGTCCTTGGAGGATAATATCTCCATACTCATGTCCGGATATGCGTCGGACACGGGTACTTCAAGAAAAATTAAGAGTCGGAGCAACTTAGCTAAAATCTATCCTCCAACTCCTTTTTCTTCTTGTTTTTAGGCTAGAAGACTTCGGAAAACCTTAGGTGGTGGGATGAGGCAGCTTGGTTTCATTTGTGCCGCTGCTTTTGTTGCTTTGAAAGAGAATGTTGGAAAGCTTGAGGGTGATCACAAGAAGGCAAAGGTGTTAGCAGGTAAATTATTGGTTTAAATTGATTATATATGCCAAAGTTTTTGGTCTGGAAGAACAGTAATCTATGTTACTCGGACTCGGGTGTGAGGTCGGACGCAGGTATGTGTCCGACACGGATATATTCAATTTTTTCTAAGATGGAGGGTCTTGGAGGATCATATCCTCATACTCATGTCCGGATATGCGTTGGACAAAGGTACTTCAAGAAAAATAAAGAGTCGGAGCAACATAGACAGTAATTACATTTCTCTGGTTGAACTTTCCTGTAAAATGCATGGACTTTATGCTGGTTTTGTATGGTTTCAGAGGGGCTAAATCAAATTAAAGGTGTAAGAGTGGATGTTGCTGCAGTGGAAACCAATATCGTGAGTATGCTCGTTATTAAACTTTACATTAAATGGCAATCTTTTCCTTCGCTATGCACTCTGGATTGGAGGTTTTGACGGTTGGAGTTGTGATTCAATCTATCGAGTAAAGAGTAAAATAAATTACCAGCCTGTTTTTACTTTGTTGCTACCATGTTCACCAAGAAAAACTGGAAAATGGAATGTACAAATTAAAAATAAATGCCTCAAATGAAAGTTGCATCAGAAAACTGCAGAGGGATTACTTGCCAACTGGTAAAAACAAAAGTTCTTAATAATTATCTATGTTACTCGAACTCGGATGTGAGTATTGGATACGAGCATATGTCCGACATGGGTATTTTTAATTTTTTTAAAGTTTTTCCATGTCCTTAGAGGGTCTTATACCCATACCCATATCCGGATATATATGCGTCTGACACGGGTGTCGGACATGAATACTTAAAAAAAATGAAGAGTGCCATGCTTATATTCTTCTTATTACTGTATTTCACCAGATATATTTTGACATAGTGGAGGGATCAAAAATCACAGCTGAGAAACTATACAAGAATTTAGAGGAACATGGTGTACTTGTGATGCCAGAAAGCCCATCCAGGTCAGTATACTACTCCCTCAAAAATCACTCAGGATTCCTGAAACTTATCTGCTTATATTCTTGTTGCTTTCAATTGCTCAGAAATCAATTAAACTTAAATGTCTGAAGTTTCTCCCCTTTGTAATGTACTAACATATAAGCTGAAAGTCGGGACGATCTTAAAAATCAGAGATTTAAATAGCGGCCGCAAAATGATATTATGGTTGTTATTTTACGGTTTCGACTCTCTCTGCCGTCGATATTCACCGTTGATATTTACCGCAATTGACCACAATAGCATCCATTCTGCAACCGCAATTTAAATCTCAGATAGGATATACAATATTCATAGAAAAAAACTAGTGTTTTTGATGATTAAATCCATTCAACCAGCTAAAAAAGAACCAATCATGTCTGGCTATTACCTGTAATTTAGCTGATAGAAATTCAATGGTAGTATCAGAACAGTATTATATATTAAGATTAAAATATGGCTTCCAATACTAACTAGCATTAACTTTGCCTACGAGTATTACCGCTCGATATAGCAGACTAATGGCTGGTCTTTTTGTTCATTCAGGATGAGAATTGTCCTCCACCACCAAATTTCATCAAGTGATGTGCACTACACTTTGTCATGCTTTCAGGTGAACATCATTCCTGTTTTGAACCCACGGATTAGTTCAGTTGGTTAATGCAGCCATCTTAAGAGATGGCATCCGACAGATCTAGGGTTCGAATTCCAATATCTGCAACACCTTCTCTTATTCTCAATCTACGATCTCCTTTGTACAAAAAAAAAACATAATTCCTGTTTTCTGCCTGTTGATCCATGTCCTGACAATATTAGACACAACATGAACATGAAACGGAAAAAATAACTTAAAACGCGACAGAAAACACGGCAAAAAAGAAAAATATAATACGAACACGACACGAATACACGAATGTACGAATGTTTCAAAATCTATATAATACGAATTATTAACATATCAAAATTTATATAAATATAAAATACCTTAATTAAACACGATTATGACACGACAAAATACACGAACACGACACAAATACACGAATTGCGAGGTTCGACTTATAATGTTTACTTATTCTTCCTTGTTTGAATATTGCAGCAAGCTTTCACTGGAGTGCAAGAAGAAAATGGCAACTAAGAAATTGTTTCAATGGAACCGCTTGAACTCAGGAACATGATCAATCTGATTATAATAAATTATGTAAATCCATTTGTATTAAGCTTTAGATTCCATCATCGTCTCGTTGTAGCCTATAACCTTTGTAATACCTTGGCAAACTAAACCACCAAGGTTAATCTCATAATAATAAAGCATAGTTTTTCTTATATTTGGTAAAATTTTCCTTTTAGCTTACATGAAAGAATTGGAATTGGCAATGAATCAAGCAGATGCAAGGATTTAGGGACCCTGAGAAAGCATTATCCCTCTGGATTGGATCCTGTCTGGCAATTTTTGTGCAATATCTTAGACATAAAAGCCCTGCCCCATTAAAGCCCCATTAAATTTAGACATTGGGCAGGGCTTACATATGAATCATCAATTAATTTTTTGCATTTCTTCTATTCATTTTTTTCGTGTTATAATTGTATTTAATGTGTTATATACCTATAAAAATTTTGACACATTGATAATTTGTATTATATAGATTTTGACACATTCGTATATTCTTATCGTGTTCATGTTATTTTTTCATATCATGTTTTGTGTTGTTCTTCTCATTTTGTGCTCGTATCGTTCCAAAATTGTCAAGTTTATTTCTTCTTTAATAAGAGAGGAAGTTTTTACAATTTACCACTCATCTTTTTTTTTTCTTATACATTTAGACCGTCCGACGAAATTCGGAATTAATTATTAAATTAACAATTTTTTTTTTTTAATTTTTTCTACCAAACAAAATTTAGATCGTGGACAAGTTAATTTATAATTAAAATCGAAAATATCCACAAAATGAAAATCTTTAATGCATTCCACCATCTTTTTAACCTATATAACCATGCCATGAATTAATAGATTGTACTTTGTCGATAGTGATTGGATTATAGTTTTTGTGAATGAAAATAGTGAGACGTGCATGTAAAATGAACAAGCATGTGTCAAAATTTGTCCTTAATCTAATCGAGTGACAATGACAAGTAATGTTTTTAGGGAGATGAATTTGTGCTTGTCCTTACATAGGGACACAACTAAAACAAGACAAGCTTAACTTTCAAGTTTCAAAATTTTTCACCGATTAAAAAAAAAAAAAACATTTGTCATGTTTGTTATAAGTAGTTTTTCTAATATGACAAACTTAAACTTGAAGATTTCAACCATGAAAGGGATAAATATAAATACGAGGAATGATCGATTTATATTGATGTAAAATTAATTAATTTTACATGTTTTAATAATTTCGTATACGATTGATATTTTAATAAATTAACCACTAAATTTAGTAATATAACCGTACTCGTCATGCACATAAAGTTTCGAATCGATTTGATATTTATATCACATCGATTGAGAATACAGTGTTTTTTTTTTTTGTATATTTAACAGTTGATATTTTTTTACATCAAACAAATAGTTAGACATTTTTAATTTACTCGAAATTTGACGTGCATGATCTACATGAATAGAACATGAAATAAAATGATCAGATTAAACAAATACAAATTATAAAAACGTATAAAATTAAATTAATTTTATATTAATGTAAGTGAATTCTTTTCATATAAATAATAGTAATACATTTTTTGTAGTGGAGTCACTTGCCCATGACTTCTTTAGACGAGAAGGGACTTGAAACTAAAAAAAAAAAAAAAGGTTACGGATTGATATGAAGGTTCCTAATTTTTGTTGCTATTCATTGTTTACCAATTAAAGCTTACTTGCTATCAAAAAATTAAAGCTTACTTGCTATTTTCCATTGATAGCAAATTTAATCACTCTTCATGGTTTTTGTGGCTTCCAACTCTATGCCAAAATTGCCAATTCCTTCATGAGTTTTTGGTGCATTAATTCATATTATCAAGAAAGTGGTTTGGAAAACGTAAGTTTTGTCAATACTTGTCCTATGTGATTTTGATTCAATTTTACATTAATTTATTAATATTTTTATCGGTTTTTTAATACTAAATACTATAGTTTAGTTGAAATAAAAATGGATATTTAATATATTTATAAATAAAAATTAATTAATTAATAAATGGGCATATGTTAATGTTTTTTATTTTACTTGTGACGTTTAAAATTTTTATAAATAATATATGAAAAACGAATTTATATACTATAAAAATTAAAAACCGACATGTTGAACTTCCAGAAAAAAAATTAAATATGTTGTATGAATTCATATACTTAAACCCCGTTTAGCATTGATATTGGGGTTAGGTTAATTTTGCTAAAATTTGATTGTATCACGATTTTAAGGGAAATTTATCATAATATTTATTTATTTTAATTATCAAATTACTTATATTTTGTATTTATTTATCAAAATGCGTTTTTTTTATGATATGGCGACTTCCCAACTTAACATTTTATTTTAAAAAAAAAAATTAGGCTCCGAAGTCGCCATATGATATGACGACTTCTGAGCTTGAAAATGAAAGAAAAAAAAAATAAAAACCACTGGGAAGTCGCCATATGATATGGCGACTTCCAACACTTTTTTTTTTAAATTATTTAATTATATAATTATATTATATTTAATTTGATATTTAATTATTTAATTTAATAATTAATTATTTCATTTAATTTAATATTTAATTCAATTATTTAATTATGTAATTTGATTTAAAAAATATATTTTTCAAATTATTTTAAAAGCCTAAATAATATATTTTTTATAATATTATTATTTTTACATATAATTAATTATTTATTTATATAATGATAAATAATAATGTAATGGTAAATAAGAATAAATCAGCATATAACAAGGAATGTGAAATATGTAAATATTACGGTGCAGAACATGTAATTGGTTCATTGTTGATGCGAACTCTCCCCCGATATGCCAAATGGATAAAGACATTTTCGACGGCTATGACCTTTATTTCTGCATAATCCACAATGTTTTGGTTGGCCTTTCTCCCTGAGGTCCATTTCATTACGAATACGACTTGATTTTGACAGACCATGTGGATCTCTTTGCATTTCTGGATTAGGACACACTTTTGGTCCATTATATTGAGGCCAATAACCTTCATTTGCAACTGCTTCAAACTCATGCCTATAAACATTGAATATAGTGTCAAGTTAATAGACATTGTCCACATATTGCATGTAATCTACATGGATATGTGCACAAGCAGCAATTACATGTGAATAAGGGAACCTTTGTGCTTGAAACTTCTCACACTCACACCACATCTCACTAAGATTTACTTTGTACTTCATTGCAGCAACTCCCTCTTGTGGGTCAAGTAACTCCTCAATAAAAAAAAGATTGATTTGCGCGCGTAAAATTACCAACCGAGTGGGAGTTAGCTTTTCTACGATTTTCTTGCATTGCCATTGTGATTGTTTCACAATATGTGTGCCCTCCCTCGATCATTCTTTGTTGCTTATTGCCCATCTTAACAAAAAGTTCAGCCAACCTATAATATGTTGCCTGCACCAAAGCAATAATGGGAAGATGGTGCGTCCCCTTCAACATTGAATTGATAGATTCAGCTAGGTTGGTTGTCATATGCCCATAGCATCTTCCTTCGTTATATGATTGGGCCCACTTCGCCTTGGGGAACCTATCAAGCCAATTAGCCGCCTCTGCATTTTCTCGACGAAGAATCTCATACATCCAATGAAAATGAGGTCGCCTCAACTCGTGTCCTAATAAATTTTTTTAAAAAAAAACTTGTTAATTTCAGTATTATTTTATATATTAAAGTAAATATAAGAGATAAAATAACTATGATCCGATTCCATACCCATGTTGATAATTTGTCAACGCAATTCCTTATTTTTAAACCTTTTCATGAAGTTAGCTGCAATGTGTCAAATGCAGTACACAGAGTATGCATTTGGAGGATTCCATCCACTACCATGGCGTCTGATTGCAGCTTTGATGGATTCATGTCGATCAGACATTAAGCATTGTCATAACGGTTTTTCCGACCGCTACGACGAATTTTGAACAAACACAAAAATGGAGTCGCCACCAATCTTTTTTGCTAGGTGTGATTGGTCACCTATTAAAACCGGTTTTAGTAAAATATTTTAAAATTAATTAAAACATTTTTTAAAACCAATTTCGGTGTCCGCGCTTTGAACCAGAGTAAAAACAAAATTGGGTTCGGGAGTCGGTTACGTGCGTGGAAGGATTAGCACCCCCGCAACGCCCGTTTAGAAAACGGTACCACTTGATCACGTGTTATCTTAAATCTCGGTTTAATGGATTTAACTGGTGTTTAAAACTAATTCTCTTTTATTTTCATTTTTATTTTATTTAAAAAAAAAAAACATGTTTATTATTTTTTTGAAATTTTTTTTGAACTGTTTTTATTTTTTTTTAAAAATCGAAAGTGAACATAAATTTCTTATCGAAAATACTCATTAAATATTCCCGACACTCTCGGTGGTATTTAACGAGATCTTCTCACCTCAAGACATCTTAGGAATCACAACCGTGATATCCTTCGAATTCCATCGTCGGCAATTTACATTCATTTTTATTCAAATGCGTATGATGCGAATATTTAAATATCGGATGCATACGGCTTAACATATAACTATAAAATTAAACATGCGAATCGTAATATTAAAAACACGAGCATGGCAAAATATCGAGCGCAATAAACATTCGCTCTTTATTCATTTTTTTTATTTTGATAATTTCCATTTTTTTAAACGAAAACGAATTTTTGTATCGAGCATGTCGCTAAATACTCCCACCACTCGTGGTGATATTTAACGAAATTCTCGCACCTCAAGATATCTTAGAAATCACTACCGTGACGTCCTTCGAATTCCGTCGTCGGTTATTCGCATTTATTAAAATCTTTTTTTTTTGTGAAAAGTAAATTAAAATGCTTTTAATAATTATTTCCGAAATAAAAGAAATTATCTATGTAAGAGTAATTCTCGAATCACTCCGATACTTTCGATAGTGTTTCGATTATTATTCTTACTCGGACCATTTCGAAGAACGATCGATCCTCTGACCATCCGAGAAAGAGATCCGTTTTTAGAGAATTTTATTTACCGAAAATAATACTAAAAGACATGTATTAATTAAAAATTATTATTTTAATATTTTAAGATCGAAACCGAATAACAAAAATATATCGAATGCCAGACAAAATAAATAAATACAAATAGTAATGAAAATAAATAAGAAAATCATACTTGAATAATGTCGAGAATCCGAAAAATCAAAGTGTCGGACTTGATCTTCGTAAAATCACCTGAAAAATGTCAAAAATCAAAACTTCAAAATAGATAATCGTAAATTTTTTTAAATTTTTTTCCTCTTTTTTTTTATTTAAATTTTCCTTTTTTTTTTAAAAAAAAAAATTATTTTTTTTTATTTTTTTTATTTTTCTTTTAAATTTATTATTATAATTTTTTTTAATTTCTTTCTTTTTTTTCTTTTTTTTTTCTTTTCTTCTTTCTTTTTTCTCTTTGGCCCAAAACCAGGCCTGGCCCAGCTTTTTTTTTTTTTTTGGGGGGGGGTGGGTGGACCTGCGCGGACCCCAGGTCGGATCCGGGTCCAGGCTCGGATCCTCTTCGCGGTAAACGGCGCCGTTTCGTCACCTCTCTCTTTTTTTTTGACCCGGGTCGGGCGCGCGGACCCCGGGTCGACCCGCGGGTCCACGCGCGGACCCTGGGCAAAACGGCGTCGTTTTGACGCCGTTTAACTTTTTTTAAAAAAAGGGTGATCCGCGCGGACCCCGGGTCCACCCGCGGGTCCAGGCGCGGGTCACCTTGACCCGGTTCAGGGGGCTATATAAGCCCCTTTTTTTTTTACTTCATTTCTTTTTTTTTTTCTCTCCCTCTTCTTTCTCTCTCTCTCTCTAAAACAACTCACCAGAAACCCTTCCCAGCCCAGAAACCGACCGCAGTCCATCGTCGCCGACCGCCGCTCGTCGCCGGCCGTTGGGCTCGAAATTTCAGATCCGAGGGGGTTTCGACCCCCTCGTCACGGATCCGGGCTCCGTTTTGCCCGGATCTTGCCAGGAATGTGTAGATCTAGGTTTTTTTTTTAAAAAACCTTTTTTTTTTTTTTGCTGTTTGGTGGGTTTTTGTTTTTGCAGGTTTTTGGTTTTATTTGCTGCGTGGGTTGCGAATCAAAGGGGGGGCTCAGATCTGGGTTTTTGCCCAGGAGGAGTCCGGATCTGGATTCCCTTTTTTTTTTTTTGCTGAGGATGCTTTGATAAAAAGGGGGGTCCAATTTGGGGTCTCGGACCCCAGATCTAGGTTTTTTTTGGTGTCTGGGGGGTTTTTGTTTCGGTTTTTTGGGTCGATCTGGGGGCCTCCTCTGACTGAGGCCTCTGGCTCCTCTCTTTTTTTTTTTCGAATCGGGGTCAGTGCCCCCCCTTTTGGTGTCTGATCTGGGGGGTTTTTATAGAGGATGGTTGAGTGTTTGGGTTTCTGCTGGGGTGGTTGGCGTGTTGGTAGGGGTGGCGTGTAGGTTGGGTGGCGTGTTGCAGAGGAGGGCTGTCAGGGTGGCAGAGGTAGGGCAGTGGTTGCAGGGGAGGGTGGCTGGTGGCAGGGGATAGGGTTTCAGGTTAGCTAGGGTTTTGGCAGGTTAGGTTGGGGTAGGGTTTAGGCCTGATGGGCCAGTGGGCCTGGGTTCGGGGAAATGGGCTCGAAATTGGGCCTAGACAGCAGATTGGGCCTGCTAAATAGCAGGCCCTGTTTGCACATGGCCCGGGTCGGATTCGAATCCGACCCGGACGAAAATTGGTTATTACAGCTGCCCCTCTTTGCACATTGCTGAGAATCAGGAATAGGGCAAAGACAGTATAACCAATTTTGTCCGGTTATTGAGATCCATTTTTAGTGAGCCTCTATCATTTGGAAAAATAAATTGCTCCTCTAATCAGAGGCTCTATCACTTGGAAAAATAAATTGCTCCTCTAATCAGAGGCTCTATCACTTGAAAAATAAATTGCTCCTCTAATCAGAGGCTCTACAACTTTAAAAATAAATTGCTCCTCTCATCAGAGGCTCTACCACTTGGAAAATAAATTGCTCCTCTAATCAGAGGCTCTATCACTTGGAAAATAAATTGCTCCTCTCATCAGAGGCTCTATCACTTGGAAAATAAATTGCTCCTCTCATCAGAGGCTCTATCACTTGGAAAAATAAATTGCTCCTCTCATCAGAGGCTCTATCACTTGGAAAAATAAATTGCTCCTCTCATCAGAGGCTCCACAACTTTGAAAATAAATTGCTCCTCTCATCAGAGGCTCCACAACTTTGAAATTAAATCGCTCCTCTCATCAGAGGCTCTACAACTTTGGAAAATAAATTGCTCCTCTCATCAGAGGCTCCACAACTTTGAAAATAAACTGCTCCTCTCATCAGAGGCTCCACAACTTTGAAAATAAATTGCTCCTCTCATCAGAGGCTCCACGGCTTTGAAATTTAAAAACGAACTTCGAATTTTGACAATGAGTTTGAACACAACTTAGATCATCACCTCACTTACTACCTTAGTCTTACGAAAGTGAAGACTCATTCTGGATATCCCCTCTCTTTCTCGTTTAGTTTTGAAATTCCTTGTCAGATTCTTCAGATATCGCCACTTGACTAATCATACCGAGGCTCGACCTTTCTTAAAGTAACGAGTTTGACTTTGCAAGAATTGAAAATGGTACCCGGAGGTTTTGAAAAATATCATTTTGAAAGATGTTACCCGGAGGTTTTTGAAAGCAGATACTTGGAGGTCTAAAAACGTTATTCCTTTGAAAGTGGTGCCCGGAGGTCTTATTCTTGACTTTGAGAATGATGCCCGACGGTTTTTATCAATGATTTTTTAGAAAGGTGCCCGAAGGTTTTGAAGATGTCTTTTCTTTGAAAATGGCGCCCGGAGGTCTTATCCGTGATTTTTGAGAATAGTGCCCGGAGGTCTTGAAAACATAACTTCTGAGAATAATGCCCGGAGGTCTTGAAACAGGTGCCCGGAGGTCTTTAAAAATGTCTTTTCTTTGAAAATGGTGCCCGGAGGTCTTATCCATGACTTTTGATAATAGTGCCCGGAGGTCTTGAGAACAGATGCCCGGAGGTCTTTTTGAAAATGTCTTTTTCTTTGAAAATGGTGCCCGAAGGTCTTATCCATGACTTTTGATAATAGTGCCCGGAGGTCTTGAGGACAGATGCCAGGAGGTCTTATAAAAATTATCTTTTCTTTGAAAATGGTGCCCCGAGGTCTTAAAAGAGGTTCCCGGAGGTCTTAGAATAGGTGCCCGGAGGTCTTCTTTCTTCCTAACTTTCCTTTTCTTTCGCTGTGCCGGAAGGATTTAAAGAGAAATGCCCGGAGGTCTTAGATCAGGTGCCCGGAGGTCTTCTTTTTTTCCTAATTTCCTTTTTCTTTTGCTGTGCCCGGAGGTCTTAAAGAGAAATGCCCGGAGGTTTTAGATCAGGTGCCCGGAGGTCTTCTTTTTTTCTAATTTCCTTTTTCTTTTGCTGTGCCCGGAGGTCTTAAAAATGTAACCCGGAGGTTTTAGATCAGGTGCTCGGAGGTCTTCTTTTTTCTAATTTCCTTTTTCTTTTGCTGTGCCCGGAGGTCTTAAAAATGTAACCCGGAGGTTTTAAAACAGGTGCCCGGAGGTCTTTTTTTTTTTTTAATTTTCTATCACTTTGAAAATAAATTGCTCCTCTAATCAGAGGCTTCACAACTTTGAAAAAATAAATTGCTCCTCTCATCAGAGGCTCCACAACTTTGAAATTTAAATTGCTCCTCTCATCAGAGGCTCTACCACTTGGAAAAATAAATTGCTCCTCTCATCAGAGGCTCTACAACTTTGAAAATAAATTGCCCATCTCATCAGAGGCTCCACAACTTTGAAAATAAATTCCTTTCCTGTGCCCGGAGGACTTGAAAGAGGTAACCCGGAGGTTTTAAAAGAGGTGCCCGGAGGTCTTGGTGATCATGCCTGAAGATCTTTCACAATCATATCTTGGAAGAAAATCTCACTGAATGTTCGTATTCAAATGTCAAAATTTCAAATAGTCAATGTCATGCATGAAATGTGAATGTCATGCGAAGTCAATGAATATGCCCCTGATGATGCATGTGCAAGTACCCATGAATACTGTACATATTTTACGACACGATGCAGATGCAAAACTTAATAAATATGCGAATGTTCATGAATGATGCGAATGTTCCCAATTATTTTTTGATCTTGGTTTAGCTTTTCCAAATTGTTTTTCCTCTCCGAAACAGAGTGTATCCTGAAACGCTCGTGCCTCGTAAGAGATCAACCCTTTTCTTCACTTTGGAACTATCCCTTTGCCCCGATAGTTTTTCAAGATCAACTGGAATCCGAGTGTTCATTTCTTCTACCTCAATAGTTCCATACCTCTGGGCCAGAAGAACCTTCGTCTTATGCCAACATCGAAAATGGTTTCTTCCAAAAATATTTTCATTTATCTACTTTTGCTTGCTCTTTTTTTTTTTTGAAAAATGTTTGCTTATTTACTGAAAACTTTTGAGCTGAAAATGTCATCGTCTGATATTGTGATATCCACATCTCTTGAAGATTGATGATCACTGTTAGAAGTTTTTCTGAGTGTCAATTCGAATTTTTCAAATTGAGTCGGAAGGCTTGGTACCACAAGATTTTGGTTGATCCAAGGAGACTTCGCAACAGATAAATGCATATCCTTTCTAGACTCACAAATGGAACAGATTTTATAGAACATGATTTTTTGGACTCAAACAAATTCAACCTTCTTTTAGTTTCCAAATCATGGCGTTTTGACAAACGTCAAGATTAGCTGGGATGTTCAAACTGGAAAGTTAATTCTGTAAAGGAAAACGGTCTCAGTTTTTAAAGTCAAACCTCCAAACGAGAGTTGACAGTTTTGGAATATTTTGGAATTCCCAGATGTTCCTTAACTTCTTCAAAATGACCTCTTCTCTTGTTATGGCCTCGACAATATCATAAGCAGCACCGAAATTCTCCCATTTTACTCTAGACTGCCCATGTCGGGTTTTCACCCTAGAGTCTCCTTCTTTCCATTTTTTTCATTTTTTTCATTAAATGCTTCACCATGCTTCAAGAAATCAAGACTTATCCAAAAAGGATTTTTAACCAGAAAGGAGATCGAAGTCTCATGCATTTCTCTACGAATAGACTCATCAATTTAAATGACCATGCTCGATCAAAATGGTTTTTTTTCAGGTACGTAATGTAGGCTGAGGTTCGAGGTACTGAAAGAAAAGATAAATAGGCCCAAACATGTGTTTAAGGTGATCAAATCAAGGATCATTTCACGAGGAGGATTCTTTTCGAAACATTTGTCTTTGCTGAGCTTTTCTCTTTATCCGATGATTTTCAATCGTTCTTTTCTTCCTTTTCTATTTTTTTGCTTTCATTTTTCTTTTTATCTCCCTCTTTTTTTTTGCATTTCTATTTTGACAATGTGAGCCCGTAGTCATTTGGAAGCTCAAATTTCTCTTTGATTCAAGACATTCTTTTTTTCGTTTTTGAACCAAGACTTCACGATCTGTGACCTTAAAAAAAAATCCTTCCTCGCATTTGCCCCCTAGTGTGGAGGGTGATCCTTGACCGGGGTTGAAAGAACGAAAGTATTCATTAGGCTCAAAAGGGGTAGCAAAAGGATATTTTCTATTTTGTGAAAGGATGATGAAAGATGGCCATTTTTCATCTCGAACACAAGCACGTAAATCGAAGAGTCATTCCCTAGAGGAAAATAATGAAAATGTTTTTTCTTTCTTGAAACCATCTTGAATTTCATAAATGCATGATGTCACACTTGTTTTTCATTTTTCTTTTCTCTTTTTTTCATTTTTTTTATGCATGCTCCGAAAATTACTCCATCTTTATCCACCACGCGTCTTTCGTATCTACAAATGATGCACCATTTGATTGGTCATACAAATGAGAATTCATATCATAACGAGGAACACCTCGAGTCTTTTTGCTCTCCGAAGGGACAAGAAAGAATATGGCTCGAAAACAGCTTTTTCTAGGAACACGAGAAAATCAGGTTTAATCATTGTTACCCGAGACGTTAATCATGAAGTGACGTCTGGGCAAATCTTGTTTTGTGGTTACGGAAAGGGATGTGAATGATTTTGGCATAACCTTGACACATATCAATTCACCATAATTCAGATCTTTGAAAAAGGTTTGACTTGTTTGGGACACAAAAAAGCTCGGATTTTCTCAAAGAGTTTGTTCCATTGCTCATAACCTAAACTAGGATCTGCATTTTTCTTATTGCACTGACTATGGTCTTGAAATTCAACAATATATTACTGGAAGCATTGGTTTTTCAACTCAAAGGATTCAAGCATAGGCAAGTCCGAAAGAGTGGGAAAAGGGTGTTGGGTCATCTTTAACAATGATCATCAATAATCTCGAGACTCCCATCATTTCTTAATGTGAGGAAAGATTTTTTTCTTTTAAGAATGCGTTCTTCAAAATCAAGAATTTCTTTAATGTTTATTTTTGCAAATCCAAATTAAAACCCAATAAACACAAGCCTTTGGAAATTCAAAATTTATTTATTTCATGTGGATGCCAACATAAGACAAGTGCTTTCATGATGAGGCATAGAACTACATGCATATTCCTCAATGCTTGTTGACATGCTTTTAGAGGTAACCATTCTCATCCTCAAAACCCATGGCGAAGAAACCGATTTATGGAAATGCGGATTTCCACTGTTCGACTAGCTCTGGAGTCAAAATGCCATCGTGGACAAAACCTTCAATCTTTTTCCTTCAGTTGTCTGCATGCTTTAGTTGTCTGCATCTTTCAGTTTTCAAAACTAAACCGACTTCTTTTTTTTCTTTTTTTTATTCCTCAAGTGTGCTTCATGATGCATGAGCTATGAATGCCGTGAATGTAACACGGTGCCCATATGATGCATGTAAAGAATAAACAAATTAATGCATGAGTATATACAATGAGTGACCATGTATGTCACGGAATGCATGACCTTATAGTTATGAATGCAATCACGATGTCGATATGATGCATGTAAAGAATAAATAAAATGATATACTGATATATACAGAGAATGATCATGTATGTCACTAATGCATTCTACAAAGAATGACCATGCATGTTATGATTGCAATATGATGTGAATTTGATTTGTTTAAAGAATAAACAAATTAATGCATGGATATATACAGAAAACTAATCATGATTTGGACTGAACTTGATCATTCAACAATTTTATTGCACAAACTTTGCCCCCAAATTCAATCCGCAAAATTTTTTGTTTTGTTTTTTTTTTTTTGAAACATTTTTTTTGTAAAAATAAAAATATTATAAAAAACCAATTTTTATCAAAAACTTTTGTGGTAGTGGGTCTTATTATGGCACAAATGTCCGAGTATTTATTCAACACTACCGGTTTGCAATCCTCATTTAATCAACAACAAGTGCCTATGCGGTTTATCAAATGAGATTATTATCATCGTGAAATCAAAAATACAACTATAAATGTACATGCTTTATTTACAAGTGCATTAGTACATGAAATGTACGAGATGTACGAAAAGAAAGAATTTTCATATTTACAAACTCAAAAGGTTAACGAACATTTGCTCCGACAGTATCAACTTATTTAAACATCACGATGCCTTCGGAGCGAAAAATGAAACTTATTGCGGGTAGCACGATGTGCGTTCATCATTACCCGATTTACAGTTTTTGTTCGGAGTGTAAGCAAATAGCGAAAGATCACAATGTTCCTTCCTAATTTCGAGGATATCCGATCGGAAATTTGATATGGCTCTACTCAAGTTCACTACATGAGGTTGAGTTAGGTTCTAAAAGGCTCCAAATTGCTCCTTACTGTCGCCCGTGAAGGCTAGTAAGGCATCCCGATTTAAACGGGTTCAATTTGTTGGAGAGATTTTTCGCTAGCCCGTGCGGAGGTTATTGCCTCACGAGAGCGTAGGTACTTTACTTTCACCAAAAGGGATAAAGCTCGGGCATAGAGCTTATGTATGAAATGCACGTGCTCGTGTGTGAGAAGGAAAAAGCAAACCTTCGACTATTCGTCTACGACTCTTTATTCTAAACATTCCACGATTATAAAAAAAATAAACGACACAAAAACAATATGAATAAAGAATTAACAAATATCAAAATGTAATTGCAAGCAAAATAAAGACAAAGAAAGAAAGAAAGAGAATTAAGAGAATTAAAATTAAATATCGGTTAAATCGATTAATTCGAGATTTTAAAATAACACATGATAAATTTGTGGCTCGACTCTCAAAGGGTCCCCAGTGGAGTCGCCAAGCTGTCATAACGGTTTTTCCGACCGCTACGACGAATTTTGAACAAACACAAAAATGGAGTCGCCACCAATCTTTTTTGCTAGGTGTGATTGGCCACCTATTAAAACCGGTTTTAGTAAAATATTTTAAAATTAATTAAAACATTTTTTAAAACCAATTTCGGTGTCCGCGCTTTGAACCAGAGTAAAAACAAAATTGGGTTCGGGAGTCGGTTACGTGCGGGGAAGGATTAGCACCCCCGCAACGCCCGTTTAGAAAACGGTACCACTTGATCACGTGTTATCTTAAATCTCGGTTTAATGGATTTAACTGGTGTTTAAAACTAATTCTCTTTTATTTTCATTTTTATTTTATTTTAAAAAAAACATGTTTATTATTTTTTTGAAAATTTTTTTGAACTGTTTTTATTTTTTTTAAAAATCGAAAGTGAACATAAATTTGTTATCGAAAATACTCATTAAATATTCCCGACACTCTCTGTGGTATTTAACGAGATCTTCTCACCTCAAGACATCTTAGGAATCACAACCGTGATATCCTTCGAATTCCATCGTCGGCAATTTACATTCATTTTTATTCAAATGCGTATGATGCGAATATTTAAATATCGGATGCATACGGCTTAACATATAACTATAAAATTAAACATGCGAATCGTAATATTAAAAACACGAGCATGGCAAAATATCGAGCGCAATAAACATTCGCTCTTTATTCATTTTTTTATTTTGATAATTTCCATTTTTTTAAACAAAAACGAATTTTTGTATCGAGCATGTCGCTAAATACTCCCACCACTCGTGGTGATATTTAACGAAATTCTCGCACCTCAAGATATCTTAAAAATCACTATCGTGACGTCCTTCGAATTCCGTCGTCGGTTATTCGCATTTATTAAAATCCTTTTTTTTGTGAAAAGTAAATTAAAATGCTTTTAATAATTATTTCCGAAATAAATGAAATTATCTATGTAAGAGTAATTCCCGAATGACTCCGATACTTTCGATAGTGTTTCGATTATTATTCTTACTCGGACCATTTCGAAGAGCGATCGATACTCTGACCATCCGAGAAAGAGATCCATTTTTAGAGAATTTTATTTACCGAAAATAATATTAAAAGACATGTATTAATTAAAAATTATTATTTTAATATTTTAAGATCGAAACCGAATAACAAAAATATATCGAATGCCAGACAAAATAATTAAATACAAATAGTAATGAAAATAAATAAGAAAATCATACTTGAATAATGTCGAGAATCCGAAAAATCAAAGTGTCGGACTTGATCTTCGTAAAATCACCTGAAAAATGTCAAAAATCAAAACTTCAAAATAGATAATCGTAAATTTTTTTAAATTTTTTTCCTCTTTTTTTTATTTAAATTTTCCTTTTTTTTTTATTTTAAAAATTTTTATTTTTATTTTTTATTTTTTAAATTTATTATTATAATTTTTTTTAATTTCTTTTTTTTTCTTTCTTTCTTTTTTTTTTCTTTTTTTTTTTTCTCTTTGGCCCAAAACCAGGCCTGCTGAGCCAGGCCTGGTTCTGGCCTGGCCTGCTGGGCCAGGCCTGGCCCAGCTTTTTCTTTTTTCTTTTTTTTTTGGGGGCGGGTGGACCCGCGCGGACCCCGGGTCGGATCCGGGTCCAGGCGCGGATCCTCCCCGCGGTAAACGGCGCCAGAAAAACGGCGCCGTTTCGGCGCCTCTCTCTTTTTTTTTTTTTTTGACCTGGGTTGGGCGCGCGGACCCCGGGTCGACCCGCGGGTCCACGCGCGGACCCTGGGCAAAACGGCGTCGTTTTGACGTTGTTTAACTTTTTCTAAAAAAAGGGTGATCCGCGCGGACCCCGGGTTGACCCGCCGGTCCAGGCGCGGGTCACCTTGACCCGGTTCAGGGGGCTATATAAGCCCCTTTTTTTTTACTTCATTTCTTTTTTTTTCTTCTCTCCCTCTTCTTTCTCTCTCTCTCTCTCTAAAACAACTTACCAGAAACCCTCCCCAGCCCAGAAACTGGCCGCCGTCCATCGTCGCCGGCGGCCGTTGGGTTTCGACCCCCTCGTCACGGATCTGGGCTCCGTTTTGCCCGGATCTTGCCAGAAATGTGTAGATCTAGGTTTTTTTTAAAAAAAACCTTTTTTTTTTGCTGTTTGGTGGGTTTTTGTTTTTGCAGGTTTTTGGTTTTCTTTGCTGCGTGGGTTGCGAATCAAAGGGGGGGCTCAGATCTGGGTTTTTGCCCAGGGGGAGTCCGGATCTGGATTCCCTTTTTTTTTTGCTGAGGATGCTTTGATAAAAAAAGGGGTCCGATTTGGGGTCTCGGACCCCAGATCTGGGTTTTTTTTGGGGTCTGGGGGGTTTTTGTTTCGGTTTTTTGGGTCGATCTGGGGGCCTCCTCTGACTGAGGCCTCTGGCTCCTCTTTTTTTTTTTTTCGAATCGGGGTCAGTGCCCCCCGCTTTTGGTGTCTGATCTGGGGGGTTTTTATAGAGGATGGTTGAGTGTTTGGCTTTCTGCTGGAGTGGTTGGCGTGTTGGTAGGGGTGGCGTGTAGGTTGGGTGGCGTGTTGCAGGCGAGGGCTGTCAGGGTGGCAGAGGTAGGGCAGTGGTTGCAGGGGAGGGTGGCTGGTGGCAGGGGATAGGGTTTCAGGTTAGCTAGGGTTTTGGCAGGTTAGGTTGGGGTAGGGTTTGGGCCTGATGGGCCAGTGGGCCTGGGTTCGGGGAAATGGGCTCGAAATTGGGCCTAGACAGCAGATTGGGCCTGCTAAATAGCAGGCCCTGTTTGCACATGGCCCGGGTCAGATTCGAATCCGACCCGGACGAAAATTGGTTATTACAAGCATAGGTCAGGTTGTGTTGTTACATGTGTACACAAATTAGTGAGAAAGAAGGACCAAGCCTCCGCTGTCTCACCCTCCATAATGGCAAAGGCAATTGGTAGTATATTTCGGTTGCCATCTTGTGCAATAGCTAACAACAATGCTCTTTTTTATTTTCCATTTAAGAATGTACCGTCTATTTGCACAATAGGTTTGCAATACGAAAACCCTTCAATGCACAACTTAAATGTCCAAAAGAGTTGATGGAATATTCTCTTACCCTGGACCATTCGATCACTATGATATGCAGGTACCGTTAGCAATTCCACAATTGTACCAGGAACGAAATGTTGCATTGCACCCAACCATTTAGGTAAATCATTGTACGATCTATCCCAATCGCCAAAGACTCGAATAATTGTCTTTTGCTTTGCTTTCCATGCTTTCCTATAAGGAGTGATGTATCCATACTGGATTCGCATCTCAGCGATCAAAACTGAAACGAAAATCTTCGGATTTGCTTGGACCAATGACAGAATGCATGAACAGATCATGTTAAAATCTAATTTGCAATGATCTTGTGAAATTCTTCCCGATGTGCAAGTATGAGGCCCATTATATTTTCTAATATCCCATACTTGTTTCTTCTTCATGAATGTTGCCCTTATTCTCCAATTGCACCCATTCCTATACATTTGACACTTGCCATGATATTTGGTTGGCTCAGATTCAATAACTCTGTAATCTATAGAGTTTTTCATGTTGTAGTGCTTAATAGCTGAAAGCACGGCCTCTTTTGTTGGAAATTGTAACCCAACATAGAGATCAACTGTAGATGGATTCCAACTCAGAGGTGCAGCAAATGTATGACAATATTCAGGAAATTCTGGCACTTGCATTGCATCCAGATTCAGGGTGCGCATATGGGATGTAGGCTCATAAGTGAGAAGAACTCCATAAGTGTTGATATCAGGGCCAACGTCTCAGTTAGAATTATTGCTCTCATCACTGTCATTTGCGAATTCAGCATACTCTTCTTCTTGCTCACTAAAGTCACCAATATATTCACCATGGGCTCCACATGACTGAACAGGATCATCACCAGCTGGCACATCATCCAGGGCAGTAAGAATTGTTGGTGAGACAAATGAATTATGAAACGTTGTAGCTTGAGATGGCACTTCTTCTGGGGGGGAACGTTGTATGAAGTGGGAACATACTACAACGGCTGAGAATCATCATCTTCTGGAAGCCCACAATCCTCAATGTCAGCATATAACTCAAGTTTACCAGCATTTTCAAATGTCTCGTGAGCATGAAACATTCCTCACATCATCATCATCTTCTAGTGGATAAGTCCTATATCGGACACATCCTTCAACTATAGAAAGAGAAAGCCTATTCCTAATCTCTAAAACTCTTTTTGTATTTCCAGCTTTGATTTTTGTATGAATTATCACCTTCAGTTCCTCTAATGTGACATCTTCACCAACATGAAAGCTTTTAGGACGTTCACAATGAAAGGTAGCACCTTCATCAGTATTATGAATTTGGTCATTATAGTAGACCAATGCGACCACTCTGTTGCTCATGTTGTGTAGTAATGAAAGTGAGAAGGATGAGAACGAAGGTATTATCACTCAGTAAAATAAATAAGAAATAGAGAAAGATGAGAATGACAAGGTATTATCACTACCACCAGAAAATAACAATTAAGATTGAGAATGAGGAGAGAATGAGAAAGGAAATATCATATTTATAATGGTTTATTGAGTAAAATATGGTGAAAAGTTGTTGAATCTGATTCCCATTTTTCAGCTGATAAGTCCCATCCTTTGAAACTGTTGAATCTGATTCCCATTTTTTTACTGATAAGTCTCATCCTTTGAAACTGTTGAATCTGATTCTCATTTTTCTGCTGATAAATCCAATCATGGTGAAAAATTGTTGATTCTGATTCCCATTTTTCAACTGATAAATCCCATCTTTTGAAACTATTGAATCTTATTCCCATTTTTCATCTGATAAATCTCATCCTTTCAAACTGTTGAATCTGATTCCCATTTTTCTGCTGATAAATCCAATCATGGTATAAAACTATTGATTCTGATTCTCATTTTTCTACTGATAAATCCAATCATGGTGAAAAACTGTTGATTCTGATTCCCATTTTTCAATTGATAAATCCCATATTTTGAAACTGTTGAATCTGATTTCCATTTTTCAGCTGATAAATCCCATCCTTTGAAACTGTTGAATCTGATTCCCGTTTTTCTACTGATAAATCCAATCATGGTGAAAAACTATTGATTCTGATTCCCATTTTTCAGCTGATAAATCCCATATTTTGAAACTGTTGAATCTGATTCCCATATTTCTGCTGATAAATCCCATCTTTTGAAACTGTTGAATCTGATTCCCATATTTCTGCTGACAAGTCCCATCCTCTCAAACTGTTGAATCTGATTCTTATTTTTCTGCTGATAAATCCAATCATGGTGAAAAACTATTGATTATGATTTCCATTTTTCTGCTGATAAATCTCATCCTTTGAAACTGTTGAATCTGATTTTCATTTTTCTGCTAAGAATTTCCATCCTCTGAAACTGTTGAATCTGCTAATAAATCCCATCATTTGTACCCAAAAAATAAAATTAATTTTATATATAAAAAAAAAATTAAATCTACTGATAAAATTTAGGCTTATAAAAATTACAATTTACATATATAATTAAAAATAAAATTTAGGCTTATAAAAAAATAAAATATATAAAATATATAAATACAATTTTTATTTATATTAAATTAATAAAATTTTTATTTAGGCTTATAAAAAAATAAAATTAATAAAAATTTTATAAAATTAATAAATTTAATAAATTTTTTTATAAGCTTATAAAAAATAAAATTAATAAAAATTTTATTTATATATATAATTAAAAATTAATATAATTCTAAAACAATTTAAAAACAAAACAAAAAAAAATTAGAAAAAAGAACAAGGGAAGTCGCCATATCATATGGCGACTTCTGTGCTTCATTTGCAAAAAAAATTGCATTTTATAGTTGGGAAGTCGCCATATGATATGGCGACTTCCCAGCGGGTAAAAACTAGCGTGTTTTGGTAAATAATTTGAGAAGTTTGATATTCTGATAAAAAAAAATTATCAGTATTGAAATAAAAAAAATAAAAAAAACCCTGATTTTAACCATAAGATTGACCAAATATCTATTAAATAATTCGATTATTTTTTTAGCTTTTTAATTTGGATTACCAAATCATGATTTTAATCGTAAAAGTTATAATTTGTTATACAATTTATATTTATTTAAAATCATAATATGGAACAAATATCCATTAAATAATTAACAATAGGTAATTTTCAATCAATCAAGCTAAAATATAAAAACTACCTCAATTAAAACCATGCTTTAAATAACGGACATATTCTATACACACTTGAGTATAATTTTTTATATTCAAATTTCAAACCCATTATATAAACTAGCTAGATAGAAAAAAAATTGAAAATTATTTTTTAAATTTAAAAAAGTTATGTGATGAGTGGTTATTTTTTTTTATAAAAATTATGTGACGAATGGATAATTTTTTTAAAATACGTATAAAATAAAAATATTTATTTTATAAATAAAAATTATATATACCTTATTTTATATTTTAATTATTATTTTTTTAATTTTTTAATAATTCTTTAATTAAGTCAATCTCACTTGATTTATGATCTTAAATTCTGACAAATACATAAACAATAGAATAAATGAGGTTTTTTTATCTGAATATAGCTAATTCATTTTTTATTTATCGAAATACCAATGTTTTGAAATAAATGACCAAAATCTGCTTCTTTTAAAACCAGCTAGAAAATCGCCACCCCCCATTGCGATTTTTCAGCGTATTTTTTTCAAATATTAGAAAAAAAAACACAAGGAAAATCACCATGGGAGGTGACGATTTCTCTTGTGTATTATTAAAGCAAAAACACCAAGGGAAATCGCCACCCCTCATGGCGATTTCCCTTGGTGTTTTTCAATTTTTTTTTTTAATATACCAAGGAAAATCTCCATAGAGGATGGTGATTTCCCTTGGTATTATTATTATTTTTAATTTATATACTTAATTTTTTATAATTTATATACGTTTATTTTTTAAATTTATAAATTTTTTTAATTTTTTTAATTTTATATAAAGTAACAAATATATGACATGATAAAAAAATTATTTTAAAATTTATATATAAAATAATTGGATTATATATAATTCATGGCGGTTTTTTATCTGAATATAGCTTTTTTTTTTGTTTTTATCGAAATACCGATGTTTCAAAATTAATGACCGAAATGTCGATGGCGATTTTCCATCATGTTTTTAATTTATTTATAAAATTTCTTAATTTTATATAAAAAAATTAAAATTAAAAATTATATAATTATTAATAACAAAAAAAGAATTAAAAAAGAATTAACTTATATAATTATTTAAATAACAAAAAAACAATTTACAAAAAATAGAATTATATAACATGTACTAGGGGTGTAAATGAGACACCTTCGCAAGCTATTCGAGTTCGACTCGAAAAAAACTCGAATTCGATTCGGTTATTATCGAGCCGAGCTCGAGCTCGAGCAGCTCGAGCTATCGAGCGAGCCGAGTTCGAGTATCTTAATACTCGATTCGAGTAGCTCGCGAGCCTAATCGAGCTTTTTAATTTTAATATATATTTTTAATATTAATTTACTATTTTACCCTTAATATATATATATAACCCAAAACCTAATTTTTTTTCCCTTGTTTTGTTTCAGCCGTTCTTCACCTTCTCTCTCACAAACTCTCATCTTCTCTCCCACTTCTCAGTTTCTCCTCCACTCTCATCTTCTCTCCCACTCCTCAATTTTGCTCCTCAGTTTCTCTCCCTCACAGTCACAGATCCTTGTAAAAAGTCTTTCATGTTTTCTTTTCATTTTTTTTTCTCATCGGTGATTTTAAAAGAGATAGAAGTAGGGGTTGCGGGGCGAGGGATCATGAAGGAAGATGGAGTCTTGGGAGGGTGTATGTTGGGTATCACTTTGTTCCATGATTCGATGAAGTTGGGATCTTGTATTGGTGCGGCTGGTACATCTGTGGAGACATGGGCAGAGGGTTCTTTTGCTTTCTTTTGGTGGCGGTGGTTTCGGGTGGATTAGGGTTTGAAAATTGAAAAATGTGAACGTTTATTTGAAATTGTTTTTTTCTGTTTTTTACTGTTTACATCTTAGTTCTTAGTTTTGTTTAGTGTTAACTGTTTATTTTCTTTATATTTTTCAAAGCCAAAAACAAAGTACAAGACCATGCGTTCTTTTATCATTATATTAAAAAAAGTAATACTTAAATACAAAAAAAAAAACTGTATATGAAACGAGTTCAAGCTCGGACTCGAGCTCGAGCTCGAGTATGTAAATCGAGTAAACGAGCTTAATCGAGCCGAGCTCGAATAGTTCGATTTTATCTCGAGCCGAGCTCGAGCTTAAAAAATAGTATTCGGTCGAACTCGAGCCGAGTTTCGAGCAGCGAATTTCGAGTCGAGCTCGAGCTCGAGCTTTTCACTATTCGGGCTCGGCTCGGCTCGATTACAGCCCTAACATGTACTGATAAATAAAAAAGAAACTTGCATAACATGAAATGCAAAACATATAAATTTATACATTACAAATTTAAAATACACTATTCTCGTTATATTAATAAAAGTACATTTATTCTAATTTTTATGGAGGAGCTCTCGGATCGCGTGGTGTTGAGCAACAGTGTTGAGTTCTCCTATTGTGTGGTGGTTGGACCGGTCATTCAACCTCTTCAGTGGCACGTATTCGCGGTCGACCACGACCTCTTGCTGTAACCGTCACTGGTTCTAGTTGTATGTCATCCGCATGCTCATGGAAGGTGCTGTACTGACCCACATCAGTCGATGAAAACGCACTACTAGAGAGACCCATTTCTTCTGTATATAAAATTTGAAACCCACTGCTGGAGGAGCCAACACTCAGTCCACCCATAAAGGGAACCTGAATACTAGATGGACCCACAAATGATGTACCATCAAATGCTGATGCAGGGGTTCTAAACTGATACATTGTAGTTAGATATGCTGAACTTGGACTTGGGGTGAGGAACTAGTCATCTAATCTCGTCATTGGCTGTGATGGTCGGTAACACTCATCAACATCAAATTTGGGGTGACTGACGGAATGACGATGACTGGATGGTACTCCATGATCCCGTTCAGGTTCTGTCGCAACCTAAAAAATAACGACGAGTCTCATCGCAAGACTTTATTATTCGTTAAGCGTGACATTTAAAAAAAAACGAGGAAAAGTCGACTTAATTCCTCTAGAAAAATGAAGGTTTTGAAAATGACCTTAAAAAAGACATGGAGTCGCCACCAATCTTTTTTAGCTAGGTGTGATCGGCCACCTATTAAAACCGGTTTTATAAAAATATTTTAAAAATTAATTAAAACATTTTAAAAACCAATTTCAAGTCTGCGTTTTAAACCAGAGAAATCAAAGAAGCGGGTTCGGGAGTCGGTTACGTGTGGGGAAGGATTAGCACCCCCACAACGCCCGTATAAATCGGTACCTTATTAATCGTGTGTTATCTCAAGTCTCGGTAAAAAGTTGGTTTTAAATTTAGTATTGCAAGTTAATTCCCAATTTAAAGAAAAATAATTTCATTTTTTTATTGAAAATGATCCAGAATTTATAAATTCAAAATTTTCCTATATTCCCCAACAAACGTGGCAAAATATAGAAATTTTTATTAGTTTTGGAAAACTTTCCGAATCATTCTCTTTTTTGAAAGAAAGATATTCCTTTATTAATGATAATTGATGATATTCCCTCCAGCAAACCCGGTAGAGAACTCATGAATTATTTTAACTCGGGAATATCTTTATTTTTATTGAAAACCATTATCTTTTTTTGGAAACATTTAAAAGAAATGAATATGTATATGCATGACATAAATAAAATGACATAGTACAGTCTAAATAATATAATGCAACCTAAATGACATGACAAATATGAATGGTATGGCATATAATTTAAATGACATGGAATAAAATAATGCTATCATATAATATGCATGAAAATAAAAATGCAATGCATGAAATGTATTTTTTTCCTTTTATTAAGGAAATCCGTATATCTAAAAAGATATCCGGCTACCTTAGGAAAATATGTCAAATTAAATATTCTAAAACCAAAATGCTTTGTGATTGTTTGAAAACAATTTTGAGAAGCTTGAATAAAAACTGGGCTAAAATTTTTTTAAATGGCTCTAATTTCCTAAGTTTAAAAATCCGGACTTGACTACCCTTAACCCGAGACTTGAAAAACCATTTTTAGAGTTTAAAAAGGCTTAGAAACTACCCTAAGTCAGTAGCTAACCCTCCTAATCAGCCCACTCTAAGTAAATTAACCAAAACAGAAAAATGGTTTCTCTTTAAATTCAATTCTGACTCCACTGTCCAGTTTTAATCCACGATTTTTTACCCTATTTTTAAAAATTCCAAAAATTCTGAAAAAAATACTGGAGACTCAGGACATGTAAAACTATACGAGAAAAAATCGGCTTAATTTTCGAATCAAAGATGAATTCCCAGAAAAATCAGAGATACATGAGTTTTTGGAGGAGAAAAAAACTGATTTGTTTTTCTTTAAATTCAATTCTGACTCCACTGTCCAGTTTTAATCCACGATTTTTTACCCTATTTTTAAAAATTCTAAAAATTCTGAAAAAATTACTGGAGACTCAGGACATGTAAAACTACACGATAAAAAATCGGCTTAATTTTCTGATCAAAAATGAATTCCCAGAAAAATCAGAGATGTACGAGTTTTTGTAGGAGAAAAAACTGCTTTGTTTTTCTTTAAATTCAATTCTGACTCCACTATCCAGTTTTAATCCACGATTTTTTACCCTATTTCTAAAAATTCCAAAAATTCTGAAAAAATTACTGGAGACTCAGGACATGTAAAACTACACGATAAAAAATCGGCTTAATTTTCTGATCAAAGATGAATTCCCAGAAAAATCAGAGATGTACGAGTTTTTGGAGGAGAAAAAAACTGCTTTGCCAGCACATTTTTTTGTCTTTGATAAAATCATTTAAAAATCAAAGTAAAAATATTTGAAACTCATAAAATGACTTGAAAGCAGTAGCTAGGACTTTTTGAAAGTTAGATAAAAAATGACTAAGTAAAAAAAATCACAAAGGTAGAATAATCAACTTGACAAACTTAATTTTCCACAAGTGTGCTCAAGAGAGCATGACTTTGAACCATCAATTGGCTCAAGTCATTATTCAAGTGGTATGAACATGAAATGCATGAAATAATGCAGCAAACATAATGCATGAAATGCATGGATTTAAAACTAAATATAAGGAAAATGCATGACATAAATAATATGGCCTAGACCTAACATGAACTTGCATGGCAATAAATGCAACCTAGACCTAAGATATGCATGGCATTTTCACAAACACAAGGCATGCTTAATTCAAAAATCCAACCAAATATCATGCAAATGCAAAAACCTAACAACTAGCATGACAAAAATACAACACACAATGCAAAACACATGGAGTAGCCAAATGGCCTCAAGCTCCAACAAGCATGGCATTTTCACAAACACTTGGTATGCTAGCATGAAAAACTAAGTCATAACACAAAAATCACACAAGCATTTTCACAAACACCTAATATACCAAATCTAAAACATGCTCACTAAGATATAAAACAAGAATCATGCAAAGAATCACACAAGCATTTTCACAAACACTTAATATGCTAACTCTAAAACATGCTCAAATTTAAACAACATGAAAACAGAAAATTAAAAATGCAAAAACATGATATCTAAGACATAAATGGCAACAAACAAAGCAACCAAATTAAATATAACTTAAGAACATGAAATAACATAACACTTAAAACATCAAAAACAAAGAAAATAGCATAAACAATATGGTAAAATGCATTGAAACAACAACTTAAAATAAATAATGTAGGCCATTTGGCCATGGTGAGTTTATTGTAAAAAAAAATGTAAAAAAAATACTTAAGAAAGGAAATGAAGGAAGAACAAGAAACATTATTTTAAAATGAAAACTCACCAAGTAGAGATTAAAATAGCAAAAAACAAGAATAGAAAATGAAAGTGCAAGAGTTGGTGCTCAAGAGCAACCTCAAGAAGCTAATATTTCAAGCTTTTCTCTTCAAACTTTCCTTTTTTTCTAAACTTCTCTTTTTTTGCTCTCAACCAAGAAGATAAAAACTAAGAAAAACTAAGAGAAATCAGCCAAAATGGAAAAGAAGAAACCAAAATCTGCCTCCCCCCCCTTAGGGCTAGCCTTAATGCATGGTTATATAGCCTCCAAGATGTTGTCATTTTTGTGTAACCTAATTTCCATCAAATGGCCAATAATTCAAGATGAAAAGTCATGAAATTACCACCTTTAGATTAGCATCTCAGCCCTCTCAAATTACAGCTATGCAAAAATAATGTTGACATCTTTCTTAACCTATGTGGTTTAATCACCATGGCTTGATCAAAGAGAATGGTTAACTAACTCTTGATTTTTAACCACTTGATTAAAAAAAAATTAGAAGCTTCCTCCTTTCTTTGGGCTTGGGCATGCCAGTACTTCTCTTTTCCAGCCCAACTCTGATTTTTTTGAAGGGCCAAAAAAGCCCTTTTCGGTTGCTTGGGTGAAATGACCATTTTGCCCCCCGAATGCAAATAAATATCAAACGGACTCCAAATTCAAATTTTCTTTTTTTAATACTTCCAAAATAATAAAATATTGAGTTCTGGAAGTTTTCAAAATTATCCGAGTCTGTTTGCTATTTATTTGGATTTTTTCTTCCCAAAAATGCCCTTTTATGCCCCTACATTTTACCATTTTTTAAACGAGCTCCAAATCAAGATTTTTCTTCACCAATCTCTTCAAAATAATTAAAAAGTGTGATCTGGAAGTTTTCATAATTTTTGGAGCTCATTTGGTATTTTTTCGGGATTTATCGGCTTGAATTACTGCATAGGAGGCCCGGGATTTGGCCATTTTGCAAACGAACTCGGAATCAAGATTTTCTTTCGCCAATCTCTTCCAAATAATTTAAAAATGAGATTTGCCAAATTTCAGAATTTTTGGAGTCCATTTGCTATTTTTCCGGGATTTATCTTTTTGAATTACTACATAAGAAGCCCGAGATTTGGCCACTTTGCAAACGAACTCGGAATCAAGATTTTCTTTCGCCAATCTCTTTCAAATGATTTAAGAATGAGATTGACAAATTTTCCATAATTTTCGGAGACCATTTGCTATTTTTCCCAAATTTTTCCAATTTTACCCTTTAACCTCCGAAACCCGGTTTTGCTCAAAATAAGTCCGATTTTCAGATTTTCTTCAATCTGAGCCTTGTGCCATCCTTTTTAATCATTCCTCATCCATTGGGGGCTTTGGTCTTACCAAGTCGGGCCATTTCTGTGATTCTTCCCGATTTCACCGAAATCCACTCAAAACCCTAATTCTCGGTTTTCTCCCGGGTTGACTTTTTTTCGGTTTTTCTTGCAAGTGACTTCTCCATTACCCGTAGTCAGTGCTTATCTTTCATTTGGAACCTTTAATTTCGACCAGTTTGATCGTTTAAGCACTTTTCCCCAAATTTCTCGGATTAGGGTTTCCTTTCTACTGAATCTCCAAATCCCAACTTCCGAACTCCATATCTTTCAATGTAGACCTCGGATTATCAAAATTCTTTCGCCATTTTTCAATTGAACTTAAAATCTTGATTTTGAAAGTGGGTTGACTTTTTCAGTAGTTGACTTTCTGGGGTTGACTTTTTCGGGGTTGACTTTTTCGGGGTTGACTTTTTTTCAAGTTTGACTTTTTGTGCTCGCCCTCTTAAACTAAGTCTCGGAGTACCACCTGCAGGATGAAAACAGTCTTTTTACACTTGGGAACATCAATATGGGAAGAAAACATACCTGTTTAGTGGTCCGGACAAAATTAGGTGTCTACAGGTTCAGAATGACTAAATGACATCCTCGGTGCAGTGAACTCCGATGCATGTGATAAGGCCAGTTAACGCGTTCGTCCAAGTTGTCGGCTAGGTCTAGGAGCTTCCATTTCCTGTGTATGATTGGATTGGATTTGAAGTTCGTCCGGGAAGTGGCATACTCCTAAGATCCTCAAACTCCGACGGTGGACAAACAAAAGGCCGACCTTCATTTTTATACCGTCTGTAATCATCAGATGGGTTGAAATTATTACCAACAATGGGATAAATCGAAATTCGTTCAGAACGTATATGCCACCACTGGATCCATTTTGATGCTTCGTAGGCCAGAATTCTTCATGATGCCTACGCATGCCAATCTTGTGAATCTTATCAAGGTTCACCGGTGGTTGCAGAATTGGTTGTTGCATCTCAAATTGTCGCAACACCCTATCAGTGTGGTGCCACTCCACATATGCAAAGCATATCAATGCTGTATTTGCTTTCCATATATGACAATTACTATAGGCATCCAATGAGAGGCATGCGATAATTTCGTTCGAAGAATATGGCATCCACACAAACTGCGAATAATTATTACAAATTATTAGTTTCATATGGATTAAATACAAAAATACTTGAATGTAACAATCGAAACATTTACCTTATCATATCCCACTCGATCTAGTCGTAATCTTATACTTGCAAGGTCGGTCGGAGTGTCGGTAAGATCTCTACAATGACTCCACCTGTTAAAATGATTATAAAATCTTAATAGACCTATAAAAATACAAGTTCGTATAAGATTAATAAAATAATAAATATTATTACCTGCTTGCAAGGGGATATACAGGTGGAACATCCACGCACGAAGCAAGAAATGACAGTCGATACCAAGCCCATGATTGTAGAAGCACTAAACATCCACCTATGTCATGGATTTTTGGAATTATAGCCGGCATAGTTCTCTATACAAAACCGCCAAACACGCAGAACCCCAACTATAATTTGCTGCATGCTCTAAATCACGTAGTAATGGAAGATACATTAAATGTACCCGACTGCTCGATTTGTTAGGCATTAGCAATCCTCCAATCAAACGTAAAATATATGCTCTAACAGCATATTTTATATGTTCTTCACTTGCGTGTAATGTAAGATTTTGAAAAGATTTCAACCAAATTAGTCTCACCGTTGAGCCATATACAAACTCTTCTGGAGGTACAACGTCCAATAAATGTTGACACTCTTCATTCCAATCTAGAACGCTTATGCCTGTAACTGCATCGCCATGGACCGGAAGTCCAAGTTGAAGCGCAACATCTTCTAGAGTTACCGTGCAACATCTTCTAGAGTTACCGTTCATTCACCAAACGGAAAATGAAAAATGTGCGTCTCGGGTCTCCATCGTTCAATCAATGCACTGATTAAGTCGGGTTGAAGCAGAAATCATCAAATTTGAGTTGCATAATAAAATCCGGCTCTCTTTAAGTGGTCGATAATACATGGATGTGGGTTCTCCAAAGTAAATTTCCTCGAACGTAAGACGCGACGAGTATCCTGTTGATAATTAATTAAATTAAATTAAATTAAATAATTATAAAATTACAAAACTATAATAATTAAATAATTCTAAAATTCTAAAAATTCTAAATTTCTAAAATTCTAAAAATTCTAAAATTCTAAAATTCTAAAAATTCTAAAATTATAAAATTTTGATAATGTAATACATATAATATTATAAAAATTTACTTACCTCTCGAAATATAATCGAGGATATGTGATTCTCTTGCAACCTTAATAACGATGATGAAGCCATTTTTAAATCAACACGAAGAGTTTTTGTATGGAAGAATGAAGAATCAAAAAAATTAGAGATTTTTTTTTAGGAAATAAAAGGAAGAAATTTGAGTTTAAGAATTAAGGTGTAAGAATAAGTGAATAGACAGGGGTATTTATATGAGTATTTGGGGTGTTTTGGGGGAGGGGAATTTGAAGGCAAGGTCAAGTGACCGTTTGCCTTCAAATTTGAATTTTTTTTTAATCGTTGGAGGAATTTAAATTTAAAATAAAATTTTAAAAATTGGTTGGAAAATCGCCATGGCCCATGGCGATTTCCCAACACATTTAAAAAAAAAAAATGTGTTGGGAAATCGTCATGACCCCATGACGATTTCCCAACTGGTAAAAAAACGAATTTTGATACTTATAAGCAAAACAACAGTATTTTGAGAATTAAAAAAATAATAATTATATTAAGATAAAAAATCTGAATAAATGCCTCAAACTTTACTTATAAATAGAATTAGATACTAGCAAAAAGTAATAGCCAATGTCTACGGGGAGTTCTAGGGTAAGCTCCTTACGTGAACTTAAAATAGGCTCCATTACATATAAATATGATAAAATTACATATAAACATGACAAATTACATAAAGTTGTCATGTTTATATGTAGTTTTTTTTACATATAAACATGATAAATTACATATATACATAACAAATTACATATAAACATGACAATTACATATAAACATGATAAATTACATATAAACATGATAAATATATCATGTATTTATGTAAAAAAAATTTACATATAAATATGATACAAATTACATATAAACATGATAAATTATATATATATATATATATATAAGTTTTCTTTAGAATTTTTCAATGTCTACTAGCAAGCCATTAAGCTTTGTTGGAAAAAAAAAAAAAAAGGACACGTCATTTTTCAGTCAACTTTAACCTAAATGTCAAGTCATTCATGATCAAACAGAAAAGGACAATCATCTAAAGGATAAAATACAATGGACGAGATGCCATCTAACTTTCAAATAAATCAAACCAATTTGATGGACATTTTCTTTATCAATAATTTCATTTCAAATTGAAGGAATAGTGTTTTTGAATGATTATCTATGATCAGATATTTGCTTTTTCAGTGAATAAATTTTTTTAGTAGAAATGATGGAAAGAGATAAATATAAAAAATTTGTTAATTTAATTGTTAAATTATAAAATAAGAAAATAATTATGAATTTTAATTATTAAATTAACAAATTTTATAATCTTTACCTTTTTCTGAGTTTTCTACCAAATAAAACTTAATTCTTTAAATATACTAAAGATAAGTAAATTTTGAGTGGTTTATTTAAATATAAAAGTACATAAATGACTTTAATATTATTGTTTTAATTAAATTTTTAAGTAATTTTTTAATTAAATTGGTGTCTGATTAACTCGTGATATCAATTTATTCAACACTTTAATATTAATATAGATACTAAAATATATATATATATATATATTCATGGGTGAAGTCAACTTTTGTATAGATTAAATGATTTTTTATACTAATCAACTAATAGTAATTACATCACTGTGAATTATGAATTTTTTTGTTTAATTAATATTATTGATGTTGTTTTTTAAAATTAATTATTTAATTAGTAGATAAATCTATTTCTTTTTCTATATAAAAAAAATTAAAATGTCACGTAGTTCTTTTTTTTTTTTTTTCCTTTTAAGAACTAGAGATTTTTTTAGTTGTGTCATGTCAAATTTATAATGTCCTCAAATTAACAAAATCTCAATAAATATTATTGATTTTTATTGAATAAATAATTAATAATAGAAATTGAAAAAAAAATACTAAAGTAAACACAAATATATACTATCAATAAAAAAAATTTAAAAAAAAATCGCTGAGATTTTATTTGATAGAATATATGAAAAAAATAAAGATAAAAAATTTCTTAATTTAATGATTAAGATTCATAATTATTTTTTTATTTTGTAACTTAATCATTAGATTAATATGTTTTCATATTTACCCATTTCTGCTTTTTTTATCGAGTAAAACCTAAATTAGAATGAAACATGTAACAAATTGTTTTGTTATTAGTAGACCCAATATGTTGGACACGATACGGACACGATACGAGAAAAATAATTAAAACGTAACACGAAAAAATAATGCGAACACAACATGAATATACGCATGTGTTAAAAATTATATAAATATATAATATTTTAAACACAATTATGACAAAAAAATTAATATGAATACGATACGAATACACGAATTATCGGATCTAATTATTAGATAAATTTATAAAAAAAAGTGCTACACACTTTTTAAAAACATATAAATTTAAAAAAAAAATCTATCATATGATCTAAATTTTCAAAATATTCTTTAATTTTTATTTTGTATTCTTAAAAATGTATAAATCCTATTTTTTTTTTCATTTATAATTGGACATTAGTGAATAAGCTAAAAAAAAAAAAAAAGTTAGTCACATCAAAATGAGATAAGAAGATAAGATCATGTTCAAGACTGGGATTAGTAGCATTTTTTTTGTTATGTAATATATGTAGGGATGGCAATGGAGCGGGGCGGGGGCGGATTTTGTAAAATCCGCCCCCGCCCCGCCAGTGACCTACTCTGCCCCGCCCCCCGCCCCGCTCCACCGTGGATGTTGGATTTTCAATACCACTACCACCTCCATGGATGTCGGTTACGCCCCGCCCCGCCCCGCTCCGCCCCATCCGATTTTTATTAGTTATTTCTAATTTTTTTCAAATAATAAAGTTCTCTTATGCAAGTATAATTATTATATATTTTGGTATTCATTTACAGTATACTTGATTAACATTTTACTGCATATGTTGAGCTTCTTAGCAATCAACTATAGCTAGGACCAACAATTTATGACTTATGAAGTGAATTTACATCTAGACAAGAAGAATAATCTAGCAATAGCTCACACCTAAATATCAGTGCACTAATCAACATACATTGCAAGAGAAAAGACATCTCTTATGAACTTAGTAACATCCGTGATGAACTGATACAAATAAAAATTTAGAGATGGTAAATGTGCATAGCCAATGATAAAATATGCCAACTAAACTTGAAAAGGAGGGCAGGCATGTGGGAAGATGCAGAGCTTAGACAAACCTGGGAATCAAGCAAGTATACAGCACACACATTAAAATTCTTGCGCTTCAAGTGCTCCACAAAGTTACGGAGCACTGACACATGTGAAAAGAGTTCTATCTGGCCTGTAAAATAATTGAAAGTTAGCAAACTTAATCCCCATTTGTAGTATAGTTCAACAAATAATACATCACAGCAGACAGCCTAATTCAGTAACACAATACCCAAAATGTACACTCAGCCAAGTTAAAAGGCAATAAACTTAAAAATAACTTTCCAGCTTTTACTTACAAAATACTAACATACACATCCAAACAAGAACAGATACCTGGGCAATCGAACACCAGATAGTCATCATCCAAGTAGTTGTCCAATTCTTCAGTCAGCCAATCATCCATATTTTCTTCAAGATGTCTAGTTGGAGATTAAGGTTTACAATATTGTTGCCAAAAAAAATGTTTACAATTTTGCTCCAAAAATCTAATTAAGAAAGGTTTAAACATGCAACTCTTCATATGATAAAATAGAAAGCCGAGAACACTGGCAGTGGGATAAATTAGTCCGCAAAGAACTCCACAAACATTCAGAGTTTTTAAACACTTCAGCACAAGCAATAACCCAAATTGATACAACAACATAACAGCATTCAGATAACCATAATAATAGCAACAAAGGCTTTTCAGTAACAACAATCAAGAAAATGGCTTTATACAGCAAGACAAGAATAAAAAGGAAAGGATACTCCATGGAGTACATAAGGCCACCATTTGGACCTAATCCAAGCTCCTCCATAACATCGTCCAAACTAATGAGCTCTCTTATATCTGCACACAAACAAAACTCAATTGCAACAAATCAGAGAAAAAGATAAAATACCAAATGAGAAACATTCAAGCAGAAGGTTGATTACCCATGGCTACTTTATAGTTAAAATTTTCTGCAGCAGGATCTAGGTTCACAATATGTATTGACCGTCCAAACTAATGAGTTTCTGATGCTGTTGCTGATAAGGAAACTGCTGTGGATAAGGGCAGTGATGTTGTAAATGAAGAAACTCAAAAGAAGGCCAATGATGAAAAAACGACAAGAGGAGTTAAGACCGAGGATGAAGATCGGAAAGATGACAAGACTGCAAATGCAGATAACAAAGATAAGAGTAGTGAAAATGCAGATTCAACTGCAGACGGTTCGTCATTGAGTTATTTCCGACAGCTTTCAAGTAGCCAAAATGACTTCATAGGATTTGCTGGCACCGGATTTTCTATTTCTTCATTCTCCTTTGTATCTACTCCAAAGGATGGTTCTACTCCAAAGGAAAGGGAGCGGCGGTGGAGACAGAGTTGTAGAGATAGAGAAGAAGTAAACATGTTAGGTTTTTAGGGAAGGGTAAAATAGTAATTTTACTAGTCGGGGCGGGGCGGGGCGGATCAGGTAAATACTGCAACTGCTCCATACCCGCCTTTCAAACAAAAAAAACCGCCCCGCCCCGCCCCGCATCCATTGTTCAAAAAAAAAAAACCTCTCCATTCGGATCGGATCGGTTCGAAATCCATCGGTCGGTTCGGGTTTTGCCATCCCTAAATATATGCATCAAAGTGTACCCTAAAAATGGAACAACAAAACAAAGCCCAAAAAAATAGTGGAGTTGGAGCTGCATCAAGTTAACACTAAGACCTGAAAATATTAGGTCATCATACGAAAAAAAAAATAATTAAAAATATGATATAAATATAATGTAATATAAAAAAATATAAATATGACATGAATATACGAATATTTTAAAATTTATATAATACGAATTATTAACGTATTAAAATTTATATAAATATAAAATACCTTAAACACAATTATGATACAATAAAATATATAAATACGATACGAATATTCAAATTATCAAACCTAATTAACATTGTGTTAAGGGTAAAATTTTGGGGGGTTTCTTTCCCCAATTGGAAAAGAAACCTGCCAACCTAGCTAGCTAGCTAGGCTTAAGCTTATCTCCTTGGTTCCAACAGCTATGGAATTGGAGAGTCCATTCTTTTTGGGGGAGTTTTGTCCATTGACAGTGGACTCAGCTCAGCATGTGTGTTTGCTTACCCTATTTGTAGGATTAATGTTTTATTGAGATTCCAAATGCAGGATATGTGTTGTGTTTCTTACTCTAAGTGGGAACAACTTTGCTTTCTATTTTTAACAAATCCTATGCCTATTTCCCCCTTCACTTATGACAATCATGGTTTTCCTCTAAATAAGATATTCTAGTTTACAAAATCCCAAAATCCAAAATAAAATATTTAGGAGGAAGAGAAAAAGATGGTAAAAAATATGATTATGAATATATATTTATATTAGATTTATTCACGAGTCGAATAGTTTGTCCGATCTGACAAATTCGGTCATATTGAGTTCAAAAATGGGTATTTGCAATAAAGTATTGACAAATTGTATATAAATAATGTAAGTAAATAAAAAGAAAAATCATTGATTTATGCAATCATTATTCAAACGTAGTATTTAACAAATTTAAGATTCAAATTTTATCATTTGTGAATACGAAAGTTAATCCAATTGATTCATACAATCATCTTTAAATAATGACATTAAACAAATTTGAAATTCGAATTAATCTTTTCTCTTATATCTCCAAACTATGATTTTTTATTTATTTATTTTAAACAAAAAAATCCCATCACTTGTAATCCCTTCGTATCAAGTCGCAGCTCCGAAAAACAGTGAAAATCATGGTGGTAGGTATCGTTTCGGTACCGGTCGGTATGTCTCAGTTTTTAACTAAACTGGTACAGGCAACTTTTAGTTCCGTTTCATTTTGGTACCGGCCCGTACGGGTCGGTACTGGTTAATACCAGTCAGTACTGGTACGTACCGATTGGTACAAGATTTTTTTTTTTAATTAAAAAAAAATTCACTTATTTGATTTTTTAAACCATTTTTAATATTTTTTGCATCATGATCATTTTTATTTTTTTTTCATAATTACATTTAAAAATAAAATATATTCATTAAATTAGGTTATTGAACATAATTAATAATAATTTATTATATTTTTTAACATTTTAATATTTATTTTACCTATTTGATGTTTAAAAATTTTAGATATTAAATATTAAAAATTTATATTTACATAAAAACATATATATATATATATGCATGTAATTGACGTATATTTACATGTGTATATAATATATTTTTTATTAAAAAATTTGAAAATAAGTTATACATATAATATATAAAAAAATATTTAAAAAATATCGATAAATTCAAAACGTTACACCGAAATACACCAATATCAATATATATCAATATCAAAATAAAAATAATATACTCACCGATACGATATTGATTATCGTGATAAAAATTTCAAAAGTAGAGAAATTTTGGGCATTGATAGACGGCATCTATAGAGGCCGAGAGTGGTGGTAACAATGATAAGAAGATTCTTATATAGTGTTAGCCAGTTAGGGGTTAACTGGCCTAGCTACCTCACTATTTTTGAATCAATGGCTTTTCGATAACAATGTTGGCCATGTTTTTTGGCTAGAGTAAAGTCTTGCATTTTGGTTCATGGTAAAAGAAAAAAGTCTTCACAACTTTTGTAGTACTAAAATTGTGTTAAAATACTTTGCTTTTAATCGTTCATAGCTTTATTTATGTATAGAGTTATAATCCAAATTTTATTTTTTTATTCAGATTCAGGTAAATTTAAAAATTCATTTTATTATTTACAAAATATTAAAAAAATAGTTTTATATATTTTATAATTAAAATATTTTTTATTTATAAACAGTAATTTAATTTAGGTCGGTTCGAATTAAAAAAAATTATGTTCGAACCCGATCTAATATGAGCCGGATCTGTCGAGCCAGATGAGTAACTTAGCCTTGAACAGATCTAACATCCATCTCTAACCTCACATTTAAAATAATGTATTTTTTTTCAAAAAAAAAAATAATCACAATTTAAAATAAATAAAAATTGAAGATATATAGATTCAAATCTTAAACCTACGTAATACTATTTTAAAAAAATAATCATATAAATTAATTAGATTAAATCTCGAATTCTAAATTAATTCATAAACTTACGTATGAATTACCACATTAATAGTCAGATATTATTTTACTGAAAGTTTTATTTTGTTTGAAAACTTTGTTCATTTACTACTCTCTTTTACTCTCTCAATTATCATCCCTCACAATTTATGAAATTAAATTAACGATGAATGATTAGTCATAGAGGCCAGGGGAAAATAAAGGGTGGATCCAACGATAAATAGTTAAGAAAAAAAAAAATCATTAAGTACTATATATTTATGACTGATGGTGCAATTGTACAATATTATCAATAATGAAAAGACTTTTCGAAAACATATTGCTTTTGGTAATAGTGTATATTTTGTACGTATTTGTAGTTAATTAGCTCTTTTTCCTTTTTTTAAAGTACAATGGCCATTCTAAATGCTCCTCAATTTTCTAATACTTTAGTACAACAGCTAAAGTGAATTTCCATCCCGCCACCATTGCCGGTTTCCCACAAATTTACCTCCTATATTACACATAAAAACAATAATTACAATCTAGGTTATATGAATTCGGATATCGGTTGCTTATTTAATTTATCTTTTATTTAAAATATTGGACTCGTGAATCCGATTAAAAAAATTTAAAAATTAGATGTCATTATGTAAACATATCTTATAACAATATTTTAAATAAAAATATATAAATGTAAATAGTACAATATCGTATATAAATAAATAGTTTATTTATTTTTATTTATTCATATAAATTATTCATATCGTTTGATATAACAAAGAAACGATGGACCGAACTTTTTATTCTTCCTCCTTCTCCTCTAACTACAACAATCACAACGATGTCCACTTTTATGTTTAAGTGTTCACTTTCATAATAAAGTATCGGATACAAATACGACAATAATTATTGAAAAATCCATATAACATAGATTACAATGACTCATATTTAGCAAAACAAATAAAAAGAAAGAAAAGAAAAGAAAGTGTGAAATTCATCATATATATATATATATATAAAATCAAAATGGGTGAATAAATAAATAAATAAATAGTTTTAAACTTACCTTGAAAGATAAATGTCAATACCCCAAACAAAAGATACAAGATCTAAAGATTATAATTCCTTTTGACAACAACATGAGATTGTACTTTAGTTTTTGTTTTATGAAAAATGAAGAAAGAGCCTCACCACCCTTTTTAAGGGCTTATCCTACAAGCCTTTAGGGGAAAATCATGAGAGGAATTTGGGCAATTGCTGTGAAGGTTCCTACAGTACTATACGAGATATTGTGAACTTAGCTATCAAACTCTTCTTTGCTTTTAGCCTTTTGGAATAGAAAAGAAAAGTGAAGGTTTTTTTTAGTGTTTATACGTGCTTTTTTTTTTTAATTTATAAAAAAGATTGTAGTATGAAAGATAAAAATATATATATATATATGTTTAGATTTAAAATTTAGATGATCTGGATATCATCTTTCAAAAACCTATTCTGTATATAAAATCTCATATTAAATTAATATCACGAATCAAGTGATATTAATTTAATTTATAAAATTACTTCAAAATTAAAATAAAATACTAACTGTTAAAGTGGTTTAATCTTACATCTGTTGAATCTTGAATTGCTTGTAATTTTATATTCAAGTTGAGCCACTTCATCTATCATCAATTGATTTTAGATTGAATATTTAACAATAAAATATAAAAATAAGAATATTTATGTAATTTTTTTTTCACATATATTTCAACAAAAAAAAAATACTCGCTCAATTCATCAAGTAACTTATTCATCCAGTAATTTCTTTTTTTTTTCCCAAAATATTTAGAGTTCTTAACTCATATCGCATCAATTCAATTAAAAAAATTATCAAAAGATAAAAAATAAAACACTAACAAATATTTATACTATATTTAAACTTATTAACTAAATTTGGCCCAAAAAAAAAACTTATTAAGTAAATTGGAGTCAAGAATTAAATGATATTAACTCAATAAAAAAATTATTAAAAAAAAAACGTAAACAAAATATAAATTAGTAATATTTATATCTTTTATTATAAAATATTTATTTATTTATATATCTTAAGAAAAAAAAATACACTATAAAATAACTTCTTTTAAAAAATTCATCCGCTATAAAATTACTTCTTTTAAAAAAAATTAACCATTCATCCTATAATTTTAATTTTTTCACTCACATTATAGCTTATAAAGTGTGAAAAAATCGAATGGTTATATAAATTAACCGAGTTAAACTGATTACACGCGCTCTACAAAAGAGAGTTGAGTTTTTACGAGAAAAAAAAAATGAAAGTTGAAATATTGGGGTACAGCCCTTGGGTCACTATCAACTTTGCCTTGTCAAACTTAGAACTTGTCCAATTTCTAGCAAAACAGTTTTTTTTTTTTTTAAATGATTAAAAAATTGAATTAAATCGATCAATCAAATTAATTAAATAAAAAATTGATGATTTATTTGATTTAAAAAATTATTAAAATTGAATTTATATCAAATCGATAAAGAATTAGTTCAACCGGTAAAAAATAAATAAAAAAATTGGATTGAATAATTAAAAAATCGATTTTAAATATTTTTTAATTTTTTAAAAAAATTTTATTTGTAATTAATAAGATTTAATTTTTTAATATTTTAATATTATATTAAAAATTATATCATTAAATCAAATATATATTTTTATTAATTATTAACTATATTAATATTTATTTAATATATAATTTAATATTTAAATATTAAAAAAAATTATCAAAATCGATCAATCCAAAAATCAAAAACCGAAAATTTAATCGATTCAATTTATTTTTTTAACATAACTTACCTACTACTACTACTTATTAACCAGAGGCCCTTCAATGACTGAACCCTTCCCTTCTCTCCCATATCTCTTGATCCATTAATGGTTTTTCTTTTTCTCTTTCCCTTTTGGTTTCAAAATCTCTATCTCTCTCTTACTTTATCAACAGTGTTTAACTTCAGTTTGCTTGCCCTTTTGCTGGAAAAACAAAATCTGATCTGATCTGATTTTCTTTTTTTCTCTCTCTTTAACACTATTTTCATACCCCAAATAGTTGCAGCTGTGTGTGTTCATCTTCAAAATAAAAGACTACTTCTACTTCTATATCTTTTCTTTGCTTCAATTAAATTTTACCAATATTTTCACTCTCAAAAAGGAAAAAAAAAAAAAAAAAAACCCCTTTTTGGTTCCTCTATGCTTGATTATTTCTTTCTCTCTCTTTCTATCATTTTTTTTTCCTAATCAATTCTCATGGAAGCCATGCAGAATCTTGCATTTGATCATTTCTTGAGCTATCATAGTCACCAATATTATACCTGAAGTGAAAAGTGTTCATCACTCTCTTTTTTTTCCAATTATTTCTCAGCAAAGAAAAAGAAACTGTTCCTCTGATCATCACCTTGATCAGTCTTTCAAGAAAGAATATAGAAGAAGGAAGTGAAACCCTAAAACAAAGAGAATCAAAACAAGAAAAGCTAGCAGCAGCTGCCAAGATCCTTTAATATTATCCAAGAAAAAGAAAAAAAGATTCATTTTTTTCTCTCTCTGATAATGGACTTGGTTTCCCCACAAAACAATCCAAATAACTATCCAATTCCAAGCCCGATAGTGGGCTCAAACACCATAGCCAATATAGCTACAAATAGCAGCATTATAAGCGCTGCAACGCCCACTTCTAGCACTACAACTACACCTCCATCGACAACTACTCCAAGCCGTTATGAGAACCAGAAGCGAAGAGATTGGAACACCTTTTGTCAATACTTGAGAAACCACAGGCCTCCATTGTCTCTTTCAATGTGTAGTGGAGCTCATGTCTTGGAGTTTCTTAGGTACCTTGATCAATTTGGAAAGACCAAAGTTCATAACCAGACTTGTCCTTTCTTTGGTCTCCCTAACCCTCCAGCTCCTTGCCCTTGTCCTCTTAGACAAGCCTGGGGTAGCCTTGATGCACTCATTGGTCGACTCAGAGCTGCTTATGAGGAACATGGAGGTAGACCAGAAGGGAACCCTTTTGGAGCTAGAGCTGTAAGGATTTACTTAAGGGAAGTAAGGGATTTCCAGGCCAAAGCTAGAGGTGTTAGCTATGAGAAGAAAAGAAAGAGGCCTAAGCAAAAGGTTGCACCATCAGCAGCACAACCACCAGCTCCACCACCACCACCGCCGCCACCAACACTTGCTGATGCCACTGCTGCAAGTAAGTAACACAAGAAATTTAACTATCTTGATTAAAAAAGAAACCAAATATATGGTGAAAATTATCATTATAAACATCTTATATAATTTTGCCCTTTTCTTTGTTTTGGTGTTGGTAACTTGGTTTGTAACTTTGTATAGTAATGGTTATTAATTAGTAATTAATTAATTTTATATTGTTTTTCCAAGTTTGAGCTGTATTTTTTGCTTTGGTTTGAAAATAAGGTAAGTGGGTACCCTTCAAATTGCTCTTTTAGGGGACATTTTGGAATGGTAGTGACAGGGATGATCAGTTACTAGGAAGCAGAGGTAATTGGAAAGGAATAGTACCAAAAACAAAATGATGGTAGCAAAAGCATACTTCTAAATCGCGATCGAAGATTTCGTCATGGATATATGATTGCAGTGTTACAGCAAGTTGTCGCGGACATGAATTTGATAGTGTTTCAATGAATTTGATAATGTCGCGGACGTTAAAATACGATACGAAAGTTTCAGTTTTTATTGCGTCGCAACCGTTATGCTACATAGTCGCATTTTAAAACTATGATGGCCGCATTTAAAACTATGAGCAAAAGTGAAGGTTATATTATATGTAGTAGATATCCAACCAGTCATCAAATTGTTATCTACTTTGAATAATCTGTGTAACTAAGTTAGTACTTCTGGATTTCTGGTTCGTATTTCTGGTCAATTCATATTTCATATATATATATATATATATATATATATAGATTCTTCTTTCTATTTTTGCTATACTTTTCTTGGGACTTTTTTAATCACAATTTCCCTTTTTTGGCTTGATATGCTAATGGAGACATTTTTTTTATACAGAAAGTACTATATAATTGGAAGAAGGATAGGGTCCTTTCGCAATCAGCAAATTGTCTGGATGATATGGTTTTATGGATTTTATTTTTCTAAGGTATTTCTCTTTTTTTCTACTTGGATATTTCAATGGCTTAGTTGATAATGTTATATATACATATATATGATGGTATAAGACAATGCCAATCTATAGATATTGTAATGATCTCTATGTTGTTTCATATATAAATATGAAATCTATTCAAATCCTATTTCTCTTTCTGTCATGAAGCATTTTTTTCTGATTTTTTATTTTCTTTAAAATACTCGTATTTGACATCCATATTCAAATACGTATTTGGATATAATTATAGAAGTACAATCTTTCAAATATATAAAAAATTTTAAAAATTTAAAAATATTCATATCAAATATTCGTATATTCAATATTTATCATCAAAACCAAATAACACAAAAAATAATATCTAAAGTATTTACCCTGATTTAAAAAAAAATGTTTCTAGTGAAAAACAAGGCATTGGGGAAGTGGAAACTCACGAGAGTGTGAATAGTGTCGGTTAAGGTATATTAGTTAAAATATAACCAAAAACTGATCTATTATACGGCAAAAAGACAAAACCTAGATTCATCTTTTCTATTATTGGTGACAGCTAAAAAAAACACACACACATGTCATATAAAGTATTATTAGATATTCAAAAATTAGGCCATTAAAGCAGATGTGATCTAGTTATTCGAATTCGGATCGGAGGTAAGTGTCGGATATGAGTATGTGTTAAATATGAATATATTTAATTTTAAATATATATATATTTAAAGGATCATACTTTCATATTTATCTCTAATATATGTTGAATACGATCAAATACAATTATTTCAAAGAAAAAAATAAGAATCCAGATAATGTAAGAACATAGGATGGAATATTGAGGGTTGAAGCCTAATTGAAGGGCTATTTTTTTTTTTTTTTGTTAAATCATTGAGAATTTTATTCAAGTGAGTGCAAGAATGAAAAATATTCTCACAAAACTCAAGTAAAAGAGCATAAAAATGCCGTACAGTAACTACAAGCTAACACTTTTAATTTGATAAAAACAACGGATACACAACAATCTTTTAATCTGATAAAAAATCAAAGTGAAAAATCAATCCCGATACAAGAATCAATCTCCTATGAAGCCAAATGTCTAATTGAAGGGCTATTTGCTAATTCACTTGGGCAGACAAACTTTTGAACATTATTAAGGATAATACTTGTTTAATACTTGGCTGATGTTTACATTGTGTATATTTCTCAACTGCTGATACAGGCTAGAGTAGTGTTACAGCTCTTGATTCTCTAGACTGAATAATCTTGTAGAGTATGTGGATTATTACACTCTGCAAAGAAAGTATAACAAATACTTCAAGCTATTCTAACTGCTAATTAAGCAGGAAATGATTGAAAATTGGGTGGATATCAAATTTAATCAGGTTTAATTGCTGACATCCTTAAGGAGTCTGGCTGTTGCTCATAATCATCATTCAGCAAACCTTTAGAGGCAAGTCTTCCATCGTGAATTTCCAACTTTCTTCAAAATTCCTACCTTATGACCTCTGGTCTAATAGTATTAGTATATTATGCAATGAATACAGTTAAATAAACTCGAATCCGATCTTAATAATAGGATATATAAATTACACTTAGATCCAAGAGGTAAGTAACGTGAGACTTTCAACAGAGCTGACGAAACATGCGTAGAATAAGTAAATCTAGCAAAATGTGCAAGGAATTTAGATTTGATATCGAGTTAAATAAATTCAAGCTTCACTTCAAAAGTTAATTTTTAAGGTGGAGAGTTTAATAGGATATATAAATCATATTCAGATACAAAAGGTAAGTATAGTGGGACTTTTGACAAATACCCTAAAAATCTCTTTTTCATTAGCCCTTCTTCTCAATTCATTAATTTCAAGTCTTTCAGAAACTTATTTTTCATATTATGGCTTCTTTTTTGCCTTTCTTTGCTTGATTAATTACTAAATTTATTATATATATATATATATATATATATATATATATATATATATATTGAGCATTGGAACTGTGACTTTAAAGAAACCATATATATATATATATATATATGTATATGAGTTCCAATAAACCAGTTCATGTTGTTCTATGCTGAAGAAATATGGTCCTCGATCGAAATGAACATATAGAATCCTTACTGCACCGACCAAGGAAACTAGTTTCTTAGCTCTCAAGTCTCAACCTCTTTCATTGCCAGTCAAGAAATGCTAGCTGCTGGAGCATATCCCACAATATAAAACTGCATATGGATGGATGCACCAACATCAGTAGTAGCAGTCTAGCACACAACTCAACAAAAGCCTTTACAGACCCGTCTTGGGGTCATACAAAAATTTTCCATTCTTCTTAGTTTTATGAAGCTATATATATTTATATATATATATATAGTTGTACATTTGATTGTTTTGCAGATTTTTAACCACCCAAAGTATCAAAATAGAATTACATGAGATACAATCAATGTTTAAAAAATCAGATATATTATCAATTCAATCTGTCTGATTGGTTAGATAGATTGAACTGGTCAGTTGAATTAAAAAAATATATATTAAATAAGTATTAAATATAATAAAGATTTAATGAAAATATGTATTTGGTTAAATGGTATGATCTTTAATATAGATTCAAGTGGTTAAAGGTTCAAATCCAATCATATACAATAATTTTTTTTAAAAAAAAAAGTTTAAAATCGATTTTTTCGATTTTTTCCGAGTTTTTACTAGTTTTTTACCAGATCGGAGAATTTTCGATTCTATGATATGCACCAGACCAAAAAAGTCACTATTTCTCTGTTCAATCAATCTGACCTATCGTCTGGTCCGATTTTTTTAACACGGGATACAAGTTGCTAATTTTGCATAAATAGAATTACATGCATGAAAATGAAATGGTGGAGGCAAGAGTAAGATGTATTTGATACAAGAAAATGGGTTTTAGCAATCCTAATTTGCAACAGAAAATATTATTGCGAAATCTTTTTATATTTGCAACGATTTAATTTATAATCATTGTTTAATTGAATTTTTTTAATATTATATACAACAATAATTTAGATAATCATTTGTAACACTTAGATAGTTTGATGCTTAAATGAGTATCAATGAAATTGAAAAAAAAATGTATTATAGCTCAACCTTGAATGTTACATCAATGAGTTAAATCTTCTGATAAAAACATTTGGCCAAATTATAAGTTGCTAGACATGCAAATTTTTGAACAAATTAAATGTACTCTAATTAAACAAAACTTCTTGATATGTAGGTAGTCAAATTAAGCATTTAAAGCATAAGTGGAATGGAAAATAATGTTATTCCTCCTAGTAATTAACAACTATGGTATGAGAATACTAGTATGCTAAAAATGACTCAATATTCAACTGTATAACTTTATAAAAAATTCTAAAAAATAGAAACTAATATAACTATAATAACTCAATATTTCACGATATTTCATTTTACTGATTTGCAATATTTACTCATCCCATCAAAAGAACCTCAACACTATGTACTATGCAAGTCATAACCAAAAATCAAGGAGTTAATTAATTCATGAAATTGTGGAAGAATGATTTATAGTTATACAAGAGGATGTAAAGAGATGGAAAAATATAATTAGACAATATGTCATTTCACTTCCTATTGAAAAAGAAAAAATCAAAAAATAAAATCACCCATCAAACCGAACTTAAGTCTTCATTTTCATACCAACATCCTAGCATTACCTATAGCAAAGTCTTTTGCTCATGAGATGAAGGGTGTGAAAGCTGTTATTATATAATAATATTGGATGTATATATTTATCAAGTCTTATTAGAGAGTAAATCTGTTCATAGCCTGGGCCGAGTCGCGGTTCGAAAATTTTTCATTTCCTTTATTCAGGTCCGACTTTGAGTAGGTCCGAGCCAGCCCGTCGACTCAGTTTACTATTTAAATAATAATAATAATAATTTAAAATAATTTTTTTATATTAATATTTATATATTTATATAATTAAATTTAAATAAAAAAATTATTAATTAAAAATATTCGAGTCAGGCCTATCCAAATAAAAAATATCTTTGCTTAAGCCCGACCCAATACGGACCGGGCTTGTCGGACCAGACAGACTATCCGAACCTTGAGCAAATCTACTAGAGAAGAAGCAAATGCAACTTATGCATAAGATAAGTTTGATTCTTCTTTCTTCTTCATTTATAATTATTCAAGACATACTAATATTATTAATATCTTCGTAAATACATACATTAAATATTGATTTATGTAAGAATATCTTTATGCTTTGATTGTTTGCATCTCTCTCTTCTTCCTGCATTCCTTACATTTTAAGTTGCATTTGATGCAAGAGACTTTAATAGAGTACTAGGATTTCTTCCTTACCTTTATTTGGCTTGATCGACTATTAAATATTATTGGTAACTACTTATGTATTTTAGCAATTTCATGTCTTATTCGATGATGGGGATGAAGTTTGATTATAATTGGAAACAAAAATAAGAAATCTAAAAGTTGTATTTAATATCTAAAACCCAACACACTCAAATTTCAATTGATTTTTTTTTTTTTTTTTTTTAATATCGACGATGGAGAGATCGCACGTAATTGTTTTTAATAGATATAAGCTATGCATCAATAATTGATACAAATACTCAAACATGAAGATGTGATGTTAGATTTTAGTAGTTGAATTCTTGTATTTATTAACTTAATCAATTTATTTGGATTTAAATTAGATCTATCCAAGGGATAGATCCGGATTGAATTGGACCTGATTTGGACATGTTTTTTTTATAATTCAATCCGGCTTAAATCACAGTTCATTTAATAAAAATTTAATTATAAAAATATATAAATATTAATATAAAAATCAATTTTTTTTTTAATATTTTGATTAGTAAAACGAGCCTACGGGTCGGTTTGACCTCGACATGGATCAGGCTTAGATAAGAAAAGGAAAAAAAATTCGGACCGTAGCTTGACCCGTACACGGGTCTAATTTAAATGTACATACATATCTTGATGAGATTTTACTCAAAGGTCCCCATCTTTTTCTTTTCATTTTAAATTGAATCAAGAATCAACCATTATGATTATTCATACTTGCGTTTTATCCATAATAAAAAAATACATGTTTAGAATCCAAAATTTATTCTAATTGATTCATACAGTCATTCTTAAAAAATAATATTTAACAGATTTTAAATTCGAATATCCAATATCTATAAACAATATCCGATTCTCAAGTTGCAAATTGTTTTATAAAAAAAAAAATACATGTTTAAATATTGGTTGTGTTGGGCCAAAAACAAAAGAAACATAGTTGTGATTTTAACAGTGTTAGAAAATGTTCATTCTTTAGACTTGAAAGAAGAGAAGTTGAAAATTGAGAAATTTTGGCTACTAAATATAGACAAAACATAAAATATGTAATCACAATTGTAGACAAACTTTGAGTCTTCACTCACTATTCTATAAATAGTAAATAAACATACATTCTATATATGCATTTTGCATATTTGAAACAAAAAGTCTACAAATTCTGCCTTATACATTAAAGAGTTATATATTAACCTATATAAGGTATATGGTTGGATTCAAATATTTAGAACATAATTAATAATTCAAAACATACAAATATGTAAATTATTAAAATGTTGCCAACAGTTTGATAAAATGTTGGACTTTTAATTTTAGTTATCAGAATTTAATTTTTAACAACTTCAATTATAAATAAAATAAAATGTTTAAAGTTTAATTTTTGATAGCCTTTCTTCTATGAGTAATAGTTTGCATATGGATAATGTTCATGATTGGAAGCTTACCAAACCTATTTGAGTGGAAAAAAACCAACCAAAGTAATAACAATTAATCAAATTAAACAACAATTAAAGAGAAATTATGACATTTTAGACGCTATAAGCAAAGTTAGCAATGTAACATATGCTTCTTAAGATATAAAAAAAAAATTAATTAATTAATTAATAAAAATTGGCATTTAATGATCTCTTAATTCAATTGTGTAACTAAAAAAATTTCATTACCAACAAACACTATATCTTTTTTATAAAACATATTAAAGGTTTTGGTAACGAGTACCTTTAGAATACTTTTTAAAATTAGTTAATATATTAGTTATAATAATAACATTATATTAAATACAAAAATTAATAACTTTATTCATTATTTTTAATGTATTGATTGAAGATATTATTATATTTACTAATCTTAAAGAGTGATTTTAGAATACTAATTAACAAAATTCATATATTAATTAATAGTAATTGTTATATAAAATAAAATATAATAAAATGAAAGCCCCCACTCACCAAATTTTTTTTTTTTTTTTCATTAAAAAAAACACAACATTTACAAAGGCTCCTTGGACGCACAAGGCACAATCCCCTATATTCAAAATGTCCGTACAAAAAAAAATTTCCCGCAATCTACGGTGAAGAGTGAAGCGATTGACACGGGCGCCAATCAGGTGGTCCCTACCAAGCCGCGTGCTCCCACGTGGACAATTGTACAGCTTGTCGGGAACAGCAGTTTTTGCCTCGTGTCTCGTGTTCCTCTTTTTCATCTGCCCGATTTTAGCCACGTGGTTTGACCTCATCCGTCGGATGCAGCCAATGCGTCCGTACGAGATAAGAGCTGTATTTTTTATTTTTATCTTTTTTTCCGGTTTCTTGCCTTCTTTGGGTGTCGCCTACTTTTGCTAATTATGGAGACAAAATGTTTTATAATTTATTATTATTAAAAATTTATTTTTATACACTGATTAAAAGATGATCACATGTTTCATTTTTATAAAAGAAATTTAAAAAATTATCACATGTTCTATTTTTAATTTTTTTTTTTTATATATCTTAAAAAATATGTCACTCTTTTAATTTTGTTTATTAAATCTAAAAATTTTATCGACGATGGATGCGATAATTTTTTTACAATTATTCAAATTTTAATGAAGTAAAAAATGGTCGGTGGTCCTTTCGTTTTTCTTATTTGTATAAAAATTATTTTTATTAATATCATGATTATAGATATTTTTTAGAAAAAAAATTAATTATTTCCTAATGTAGATTACTAGATGGTTTTAGGTATTGAAAACACCATTTAAACAAAAGTGATTAAGGATTACCACAATGGTTTGCTTCAATTCTTATATATATAAAATTAAAAAATAATGAGTTCATGTTCATGTGATTTTTATGTTCAATTAAAGTATTTTTTTTTTTGAACTGATCCCTATGCCATATCTTTACTAATATAAAAATATTAAGGCCTTTCTTGTTTTCCAAAATATGCAAAACTGTGTCATCTATATAGTATTTTTTTTCTTAAAATGTTTGTGAAAAAAATGTGGTTGGTGGTATTTGCACATAGTAATGACATTAAATAAGTGTGTGTATATATATAATTTATTAAATCAACATTAATTGATTTAAATATTCTATAAATACATTAGTACTCAAATAAATTTTTATCTTTGATTTGTATATCTAAATATATTTTTTATTTCAAACAAAATATTAAATTATGTTAAAGGTTTATTTAGTACAAACTAAATGTTAACGATTTATTTTGATACAAATTAAAAGTTAATGATTTATTTGGATGCAAATTAAAAGTTAAGATTTATTTGGATGCAATAAAAGTATAAAAACTTACCTAAGTGATAAAATTTAAGAGTTTTTTGTTATTTAAGTCGTTGTATTATTATTTTGGATTTAAGATTATTTAAGATTTTATTTATAATAATATTTTTTATTCAATATGATAATTGGGATAATTAATATGCTATTTTTAATGCATTGAAAAGAAACTGTTACTTAATATAATAATCTTAATCCTATTATTTTTAATTATTGGTTATTATTAAGTATGGAGTTGATTGATATTTGAAAGTTGAAACTAATTTTAATTGGTCAAGTATGTTTAAATTAATGTGGATAAAATTAGCTATGGAGGTGTACTATTGATGTTGATTGAAAAATGTATATAATCCAATAGCAACTTTGACAAAATGAGAATCTAGAGAAAGAGGAGATTTCCTTTTATCTTTTTGACAAATGATAATATCATTTGAATCGAATATTTTTTATTTTTTAGCTAAGTGTCTAAGTCATACATCATTTTACTCAAATTCTATTGGTAATTGATGAGAAAAATTGTTGAAAAGAATAAATTATTAATAAGTTAATCATATATATATTCTATTTAAAGAATAAATTTCAATATCAACATGATTCTACCCCTTCATCATTTTTTAAGATAGCCTCTAAAGGTAGGGTTAGAATTTTTTTTTTCTCTCTTTTTTAAATCTGATAATTTGGGCACGAAACTAATACGATACGAAAAAAATAATTAAAATATAATACAACACAAACAATAATACGAATATAAAGATACATGAATGTGTCAAAATCTATATAATAAAAATTATTAACATTCAAAATTTATATAAATATATAATATCTTAAATACGATTATAATACAAAAAATAATATAAATACGATATGAATATACGGATTACTAAATCTATATCCTTCCTCTTATTTGTATGACCTAATAGCCAAATTCAAGTCCCTTCCTTTAAGCTTTTAGAACCAAATCTTTTTACATTTTTCATCAACATTTCCAAACTTTGAGAAAATCAAATTAGAATATTTACAATTGCTTGCTGAACTGATTCTTGAGCTAGTGGTTTTGGTATAGTTTGTCACAATTATTCAACTTTGATTTTATTATTAGATAATGATAACTGACTGTATTCATCAAAATTAAAAAAATTTAAGCATTTAAGCATTTAAAGTTATTAAAGTTATAACACCATAATTTCACATTAAAAAATTTTGAGAATCCGTTATAATATATGTATATATATAAATATTTAAATTAATACTTGAAAAATATTTTTTATGAGACAAAACCATAAAATTTTTAAATTAAAATAAATAATATCTCGTAAGTTAAACGCGAATCTCCACAAAAATAACAGCAGCAGCTGCATAGCAGCACTGTTAATGGTGTGAAGTGACAAATATCAAATAAACATGGTGGGCTCATCTTAATTTTCCTGATTTGTTCTTTGTTTTATACGAAAGGCCAAAAAGCATGGAAACATGATGCAAGGAGACTCTAAAATCTAAATCCATCAATTCCTTCTGCAAATTTTTTATTACAAAATCTATTTGTTTTGATTCCAAACTGTTGTTTTCTGTTGTAAAATTCCTGTAGTTTCTGTCAATGTCGGTGAACTGGAGCTATTTGCCTATTTGCAACTGTTATTTTTTTATTATAAAAAAAATTACGAATATTAAATTTTAATCAATTAGATTAAATATCGGATCCTAAAAAAATTGCTTTTCAATGTTGCTGCTCCAAAGATATGCTAGGAATATGAAAATCTTTCCTTTTACTAAGCTTAAATATGTTGTCCATTTTATTTTTTCTTTTGACTATCGACCTTATTCTTTGGAAATTACATGTTTATTCATTTTGATTATTTTAAGGTTTCTATACTGTTCAAGTAATTATTGTTGGTCGGGGTCCCTTGTTGATGTATTTAATTCTCTCCAAGTTTAAATAATTACTTTTCCATTCAATGGATTGTAACAGCAATTATTTTTTTGTGAGATTAAAATCATAAGATTGAAATATTAAAAGTTTAAACCTTATAGTTTAGAGGTTTCATACTTAAAAGCTCTGCGAGAAGAATGAATATTCATCGCATGATGGTTATTGTTATACCCAATATTATTTGATCGGTTATATGATAGATATATGTCATCTCCATGTAATTTATTGTCGAATAAAAAGTTATATAAAATTCAGTTATAAAAAAATAGGTTAGGCATAAATTCTAGATATTCGGATTTTTAGAATAAATCTGTTCATAGGTCGAACCACGGCCTAAAACTTTTTCAATTCCTCTGTCTAAGTCCTACTCAGATTAAATTTAAATAAAAAATAATTTTTTATTATGTAAACAGTGATTCGAGCTGAGTTGGACCTAGTCGGCTTGGATCATAAAATGTTTATCCAGACCTTGTTATTATGGACCGAACCTATTGAACTACCCGACCTATGAGCAGATTTATCTTAAAAGCTTTCTATTTGCATATACTTTACTAATTATCTTTGTTTACCTACTTGATTCCTTCAAACTTTCGCTGACTTATGTATCGGAGTACGTTTCGAACTTCAAACTCCAACACCCCTTTAATCTTTTCTGTAATAAACAGTTCCAACTCACACAATCTCTAACAGCTCCTTTGAACTTACAGACTTCAACCTCGATCTTTCTTTTCAATCGATCTTTCTTTTCAATCGCCAAAAAAAAAAAATAATACTAAAATCAAATTCAGAATGTAAATTTAAGTCTTACTAAAAATTGATCAAATCAGTAAGATAAAGAAAATAATGATAATGGTATATACTTATTCACCATTTTCACTCACTCACTTTGCTTAATTAGTAAAATTCGTATACTAAATAAGATGTTTCAGTTTCAGATTGATAATTAAAAATGATAAGATGATCGAAAAAGGCAAGCAAAGTATATATATTGAGATCAACATTTGATTGGTTGAAGTAATTAAGTGACTTCAATCCCTTAGATGAAAATAAAAGTTCGAATTTTGGAAGTCGTCAATATGAGGGCTTTACCATTACACTTTCGACCCGACAAGAATTATTATTCCATCAATCATAAAATGAGAATAGAAGACATCCGGATTTACAACAAAAAAAAGAATTATATATATTGAGCAATGAAGGAACAATGTCGGCAGTGAATGAGTGAGTGAGCCAACAGGGCCGAAGAAAAGCAGCTTTTTCGCCCACCATTAATGACCCAACTATAATTATCGACAAAACAGATAAGCAGTCTAAAACAGGACGAATCTTTGACCCCCATAATCTTTTTATAGTAATCACAATTTTTTTTTTTTTTTTTTTTTTTTTTTTTTGTGTGTTTTCCTTGAAAGATTACATAACCCCATGATTTCATATCATTAAATTTTTTATTTAAATTTGATTTAATTCAAGTCAAATTTATCGGATTGAATGGAGAATCTAATTTTTAGATAGACGATCATTTTCTTGTATAATTTTTCAACTAATGTTAGGCATAATGTTATTGCAACGTTCTATTAATACCGAAGCTCTTTTATGATTTCTTAGGTTTTGTTTAGTAAAAAAAGGTGGAGGGAGATAAGGATGAAAAATTTATTAATTCAATATATAAAGGATGAAATTAACGGATGCTGAACCTATGATCTTTTATTGCCGAAGTGAACCAAATAATCGATTGAACTGTCGAAGTGAACCAAATAATCGATTGAAATAATTAATTTTTATGATCTCAATCCAACTTTATGATTTTTGGTAGGGATGATAATGGATAATATAAAATTGGATATTCAATATTATTCGATTTGTTTTTTACGGATTCAGATATTAGATTTACTGAATTCGGATATGAAATTTTAGATATTCGTTATCCGAATCCATTTTGGTTTTGATGCGAATAGTGTCGGATATCCGTTTACATATTTAATTCTTATTTTTTATTGTTTTAAAAAAATATTTCAATAAATTCGAATATTTAATGGATTCGGATATCGGACGGATATTGTTATTTAAATCATATGCGAATTTAGATAGTAATAATCAGATAATAAACTGATAATAAATGGATTCAGATATCTAATAAATTAAATAGATTCAAATATTTCAAAAATTATAGATATTCGATCCGCTGTCATCCCTAATTTCTAAACCTGACAATCCGTGTATTCGTATCATACGTTTTATTCTCATGTCATAATCATGTTTAATGTATTAATATGTATTATATAATAATTATAGCTGACAATCCATGTATACATGTCATATTCGTATATTTTCACGTATCATAATCATGTTTAAAATATTATATATTTATTTAAATTTTGATACATTAATAATTCGTATTATATAAATTTTGACATATTCATTTATTCGTGTCGTGTCCACAATTGTCAGATCTAATATTTATATAAATTTTAATGTTAATAATTCGTATTATATAAATTTTAACATTCATGCATTCATATCATGTTCGTATTATTTTTTCGTGTCATATTTTGTAACATGTTTTATTTATTTTTTATATCATTTAATCGTGCCGTGTTCAAAATTAACAAATCTGAAGATCTCTTACCGTCGAAGTGAACGAAATAATCGATTTAACTAACTTCTAGTTGGTTTTTCTCTCTTTTTTTTTTTTTTTTTTTTTTTTGTTTTGTTTTGTTTATCTTTTATAATTCAAAGGACTGAACTCCAAGGTAATGATTAATCACTTCCATTAAACCCTAATATTTTGGAAGATCGTCTTGTTTTTCCAGTTCTAAGACACCAAATCCTTCATTTTTACACCCTTCCAATTGGAGAAAAAATGGACCAAATGCAGCAGCATAGACCTGCTCATGGGCCGGACAGCCCGATCGCTCCGATCTGTATTGGACCGGTCTAAACAGGATATTTTTGATCTGAGCCGACCCAAAACAGTATTTTTTTTATTATAATAATATTATTTTATTTAATTTTAATTATAAAAATATTTAAAATATATTTAAAATATATTTAAAAAATATTTTTTTAATATGATAAACCGTAAATTCGGACCTACCGGCCTTACTCGACCCAAGGCTGGGCCTGGGCAAAAAATTCGAAAAAAAACCGGGCCGCAGCCCGGCCCGGGCAATGAGTAGGTCTAAGCAGCAAAGAGCAGAAAACAGATAAAGCCAATCTAGCAAGGTTAAAAGGTTTCCAACCAATACCAAAAATTCAGTTAGAAGAAGCTTTGTTTTTTATTAACATTGTATGAAACTAAACTACCAACTCAAAAATGCAAAAATTTAATTTTGTAGATGCTGATATGGGTAACCCCCTAACTCAGGACTTGAAGCCAAATGACAGTTTTGAGTACCAACCAGCATGCAAAAATCCCAGATAAAATAACTAACCTATTGGTATCACTATTCTTCTCCGACTCGAAAGAATGACGGATTGAATGAAAACTGTATGTGCCGCGTGCGCGAAAGCATGGACATCGGTATTTACAGAGATGGAAAAAAGAGGGCGAAATTGACTTACCAGATTTGATCTCGAATCTGAATGACCGAGAAAGTTTCGATCATCTAGGACGACTGTGAATCTCTTCGTTAAGGAGTCGAGCCACAAGGTCTACATCCATGGATGGCTTTTTGTCACTTAAAATGCTACAAAGTGAGTTTAATTCTTCAGAGTTGGCCTTCTTGAATAGGCCTCCGAGTAGTGTGTCAACTCCATCAGGCAAGCAATTGTTCCGAGGAGGAGCCCCTGCATTTTTTTGTTCCCCGGATTTTCTTTCGAAGTTCCCACCATTATCAGGAGGCTGAGAATGTTGTAGAATTTGCACTTGAGGCCGTGAGTAAGGCCGAGAGTCCCAATACTCCGTACAAACTCGACTTCGATCCATTGCCTCAATGGCCTGGTTTATGTAATCATATGAAAGATGAGTTTTACTTCATGAGTTTAGAGTAAAGCATTTACCATGAAATAAAGTTGCTAAGCCATTAAAAGACAAAAAGCCAAGGGAGGGGGGGGAGAAATCTATGTTGCTCCGACTCCTCATTTTTTTTTAAGTATTCGTGTCTAACACATATTTGAACATGGATATGGAGATATGACCCTCCAAGAACCCTCCAAATACATGAAAAAACTTTAAAAAAATTGAACATACCTGTGTCGGACACATATCCGTATCCGACACTCACACCCGAGTCCGAGTAACATAGGGAGAAACAGTTAAATAAACTACTTGGCTAACTTTTCAGATCAACTGGAAAACAGTCAACTTTTTAGTTTGATCTCTTGGGATGGCTTTTAAAGTTCTCTCTCGATCACCAAGATCCTAGAAACAGGTAACTAACTTTCCGAAAACCAAAATAAAATGGTGGCGGGGTTGGGGTAGAGGGAACCAAACATGAACTCACTCACAGAAAGAATCGCATAATATATTCTACTAACTGATTTACCTGCACAATTTCTGGTGAAGAAAAACCGAACATCTCGAAGCCATCAAGGCTTCCGGGAGGTTGCAATGGTGGGAGATTGGTCCTTCCTAGTCTATGCTGTTTCGTGATCTCTTGATTCACTTTCTCCCTCACCATCTCCCAGCATCTGGCAGCTGAAACATGAATGAATACTTCACTGGGACAATGCTCCACAGAAACCTGAAATCCAATCAACATTAAAGCCATACATGCTTAAAACCCCATACATTTCTGGTAATTATTTGCTTCCTTTGCTCTAACCAAAATTCAATTAAAAAATAAGTTGGAAGACAAGTTATAAATTAGAATTTAAAATTTTTCTATGGTAATAAAACAACAATTATATTTTCTAATAGATGGAAGGGGAGAAAAACAGGTGCATGCACCTATGTTACTCGGACTTGGGTGTGAGTGTCGGATACGGGTATGTGTCCAACACGGATATGTTCAATTTTTTAAAGTTTTTTCATGTATTTGGAGGGTCTTTGGAGGGTCATATCCCTATAACCATGTCTGGATATGCATCGGACACGGGTGTCGGACTCGGATACTTCAAGAAAAATGAAGAGTCGGAACAACATAGGCAAGCACTTCACATAGTAATGTTTAGAAAGTTATACTACTATCTAAAACAATCAAGTCTGCTGGCCGTACAAAAGGAGTAATTTGTTTCCCAGTAGCTCCGATGGCAAGATTTAGTCAACTCTAACTAGCGATCAAATAATGTTAAGATACATAGCACACATTCAATTACTTTCTGGCTCTCTGCTAACATAAACACAATGAACATCATAAACAAACAATTCACTATTCAGCGACGAAGATAAATCTATCCATATCTACTATGAATTTCTTCAATTGCCTAGAAATTATAAAGGTATACGAGTAAAGAACACTATGACAACTTTTTCTGGCATCATATAATATAAGTTGAAGCATAAACTGGAAAGAGATAAAAATGTCTAACTGATAAGTTAGTGGTATAAAAACATAGATGATACAATAAAATTTTAAATTACCATGAATAGAGGTCCATCCCTCCCCGCATCCAGAATTTCTGAGACATAGTATGCCATATTTGTTGGATCTAAAACACTTATATACCTAACGCGGCTCTTAAATCCTGCATTAATTAGAATAAATGAGTAGAGTAAATATATCTAGCTAGCCGTACTTAGCATATTGACATGCATCAGCCTTAATAGACCCAAATGCAACATACCTTTAGGGAAAATGGCCTGGCTGTTACACCATGACTTCCCAGAGAGCACAACTCCAAATTTCAGAGGCTCAACATTACAGTTGATTCTACGCACTACCTTAGCAATTCGAGGACCTTTCTGCCGGAAGTTTCTATCCAGATTATTTTGTGAGCAAGATGTCCCTCCTACATTACTTCTTGCATTGTCAACTGAATTTGAAGAGGCAATGGCTCCCACATTCTCATGTTTATCCTTGTTAGCTTTTTCACTGCCCAACAGCAGCAGTTGCTGATGGTTGCTTTCAACAGTCACCAGATTATTCTTGTTATTATCCATCTCTCTAGTATTAGAAGAATCCTGGACATTTCTACCAGACTCTGCAGTGGCAGAGTCTAAATGACAAGAAATATTCTGGTCATTAGATCCTAGCAATGTGATTCCATTTCCAGTATGCTCATCTTTCCCTTGAGAATAATGAGATGAACAACTATTCCTTTGTAAATCAGGGTAACTAGCATCCCTTTGATTCATAACTACAGCATCAATTAGAGGGGTAGTTAAGATAGGCTCATTCTTGTAATTACACGTGCTCACTTTTTCACCAGATGGTGCCAGCCTCAGTGAGGCTTCCGACTTCTTAGTGATAGAATGTTCTTTTGGTCTTTCTGAAACTGGTTTCTTTGGTTCATCACCTTCATCATCACTAAGAAGAATAATATTATCATCTGCTGGAGCTGAAGGTTTCTTCACTCTACTTTCCACGGCAGTTTGGCCTCCAGGCATGCTTAAGTTTGAAGCAGAAAGAACCGAATCCTCTTTCTTCAACTTAGAATTTGGATCATTTGATGGTAATGCAGCCTCTGATAGTTTATTTCTTTGTTGCAATAACATCTGACCAGAGATCCGAGCTAAAATCAAGGGCTTCTCTTTCAGCATTTCTTCTCCCGGCAAATCTTTGAAGGAAATGACTGATGGTTTTGATTGCATCTCTTTAGGTATTCCTTCCAGGGCATGTGATAATCTACCACCCAGTATATTTTCCTTGGAGACATATGAACTCAGGGCCAGTCCAAGGTCTAGTCTTGCCCACCTATATACTGCACTTAGTTTTCCTTCCAATGCCTCAACAAGGATATTTAATTCATTTATGTCGTAACGAAAGAGGAAAATTTTGGCACCCCTAGCACATGAGCAGAGCTGCTTTGCATGATTCAGGCACGCATATCTATCAGGGGAACAACGACAACCTGCTGCAGAAAGGTGCAAATCAAAAAAACATATACTGCATTCTCTCTCGCTGGTAGCATCAAAATTGCTGTCCATTTTCACAGCCTGAGAGGAACTGCAAAGACATTCCCTCCTTAGACGCTCCATCTCAACACGTGCCTGTGGGCAAGAAAAGTATACAAAGTCAATCAAAATCAACCCAATGTAATATAAGCATTGCATATATATGCTAATAAGTTTTAAAAAAAATATATTATCATAAAGATAAATATTACAAGATTTTAGCAAACATGGATTTCATTTCAGAATTTGAATTGAAATTAAATTAATTACTAAATATAATTAAATAATAATATTAGATCCAAATCCAGTGATAATCGTATATAATTTGTATAAATTGAATTTTACATATGCACATACTGCATAATAAGGTTATGCGTCTACATGTACATATACAACAAGCATGGAAGTATACATGCATGCATGTGCACATAAAATATTAGAGCTCATAATCACAAGCTTCTTATCCTCAGATTATTAGAGATTTGGGAACAACAATTCTCCAGAGATTGGACCAATCTAAAACCACCCAAAATTTTTATCAAACATTAGATGTGAATCAGAGGCACAAATCCAGCTTAAGAATGAAATTACACATTCAACTCTTAGCAATATACACATTCAAATCTTAGCAATATACATCCCAACTCAAACCAGATCATCTATAGAGATTTTGAACTGACTAAATAAGAATTCATAAAATCCCACACCAAATCAGCCCAAAGACAAATAATGGCCATAATACTTACCTTGAGAGTTTTAGCTAAGGCTCCATCCTTTCCACACACATCTTTCCACCTTAAGTTATCAGAAGTATACTTCTTCAGTAAATTGAGCTCCCAGTGAGCTTTGACTGCTTCCCTTGCTGCTCCGAGCAACAATTTGTCGTGTGAGATGGAAGTTTTTCTTCCCTGTTCACGGTATAGCTCAATAGCAATCTGTCCATGGGGCAACCAGTCAACAGGAGCTACATTTACTGCCTCCGCACAATTGAAACCACAGTTGAACCCTGCATGATATGCTCTAGGGAAGGTCAGAACAAACTCTCCAGCATTCTGAACACACTGATAGACCGGTACCCCTTCAGATTTTAGTATGGAAGGGGACAGCTGAGTGACCTGCATGAAGAATGACATTCAGGGCATAATTGGTATCATGTAGTAATATCACAGTAATTAAGCACGCATGGGAAATAGAGAAGATCTTATCTATGAAATTATGATGAACTATAGATTACAACTACAAATTCAATCTTTTGTACCATGGAACCAGGAACAGTTATTACAAAGCATCCACTACATTTGCACTATGAACGTTTACAGATTTGTTTACTCCATCCGTTTCCTTTTTAGTCTAATAGGATAGTAAACCAAAGAAAGCATCCTACCCTCTCTCACATATCCCAAACTAGAAAAACACTAGAGCCAGTATAGGTCCTCTCAGTATGTATAGTACCTAAATCTAGTTCAGGTTAAAAATCCATCATGCTAGAACCAGAACCTGGCTCAAATATTCAAAGGGTACTGGCAATAATGATTCCTAATTCAAAATTTAATGTTAAGAGCAAAAAAGCAGTGACAAGATCACAGATCGGCCTTACCAAGCCACCAGCAAAATGGTTGATCCAAGTAAAACATGTTGTCTCAACAAAGAACTATTATAATTATCTGACCACTTAAATTCAAGAAGCAAGAGTATCTTTTGATACATTTGGGTTCTTAGTACTGGTTGACATGCACCTAAACAGTTGGATAACATCAGCCTTAGCTACAATTACAAATGCAAAAACCATATTATAGAACTTTTAGCTTACCAGTTTGTGAAGCAGGTCAGGTTGTTCATCAAAAAGGTCAGGCAAATGCTTTCTCATAGCCTCCTCCAGTTTAGGAGCATCCTTTCCTGGGACACCATACCAAATTTTTGGAGCACCCCAATGCATGTAATTCAGCGAGTATAGGTGGTGATCTTCAACATGCTGGTTGCATCCATATAAAACAAATGAAAGAAAAAAAGAATTAGCAATCATTAGCATCCCTAGGTCATCCTTTGATTGTTAACAGCTGCATAAAATAAAAGTGTTGCATGTATAAGTAATGGCCTTAAATGTGACGTCAAAAACTTGCAAGTTCAAAAGTACCATTTGTTGGCTAACACCGAAAAACATAAAACTATACCCACAAAATTTTGCACAGTGACCTAGGTGGCTTAAAATTTCGTTAGGGTTTCTTCCACTATTTTGGCAACAAATGCATGCTCATTTTCACATCAGCACTATATTTCAACCTGGATCTGATCACTTTTAAGGCATACCAACTTCTTAACTGTTCTTATTATGCCGTATTACTAGAACATGATATATATGTGAGAACATATTGGGGGTACAAAGTGACAAACAAAATCAATAGACATGAATTTTATTGTTCACAAGCTGGGTTAATGCAAAATTATCAAAGAAAATATTGGAGCCGAGAGTTCAACTCATGCTAAGGGAAAAGAGGTTTATAGACACCTAGAAGTCTTACCCAACAAAAGGAGGAAAAGCACATTCCTACATACAGCCAAGGAACCAGAACCCCAGAAATATCACTGCTTTCGTAAGAGAGAACAGATCCAGAAAGCCTGGGAAAGTTATTTAAGTTCCAGCCTGATTTTATGTACTTTTCATTGGAAGCAAGTCCAACTTGACTGCGCTTCTGAGGAAACCCACTGCCAAAAACCCCAGTTTCCAGATCAGCCCCATATAAGACCTGAAAAAGAAAAGGAGCATAAGAATTAGCAACACCTCTTTGCAACTGTAAACTGTTTAAAAGAGAAAGAAAGAAAAGGGCAGATAAAAAAAAAAGCAATCGAAGCTTGCTTGGCCTAGTCAGAGATGAAAAAAAAATATAGTTTTGTTGATGTAAAGCTTTTTGAAATACTTTATCAGAATGAAATTGTTTGAAATAACTAAGAACATTTTTCTTTTGTCCACTTGAAACTTCATTGACTTTGTCCATCAGCTTCTCATTGTGACTCTTTCTAGAATCTCCAATTGGGAGCTTCAACTCCTAGCCTCCAAAAACTCATTTTCAGCTTTTAGAAAGCTAAAAGAAAAGTTTTGTCCCAACCATAGCTTTCTGGAGTAGGAAAGCAGCTCCAATAGCTATGTAAATCCGGCACAAAGTAAATTAATCAAAAGAGAGGAATGGTGACTTTTTTTTTTCCAAACTCACAAATCTTACCTCTATTTCCTCAGTTGCTTTCTCCACTATCCGCCAGAATTCACCCTCAATATTCTGAACTGAAGGCTCATGGTGATCTGGAAGAATGGTCATTTTACCTTCCATATCTACATCATTTTCCTTCCTCCTAAAGTACTGGGCCTTGAAATCATCTGCATACTTCTGAAATTTATCCAGAGTAAACTCAGGACCAGGTTCAAACCCAAACCTCTCCACTTCACAAAATCCAGCATCAGCAGACCCTGAGATACTTCCACTATCAGACCCACAGTCTACAGCCATTCTTAAGCATCTTCTCCTTTTCCTCCTCATATTGTTATTAACTTTTGAAAATTTTCTCATTGAACCACGATTCTGAAGCTTATCAACTCTCTGCACACGAGTAGCAAATCTAGAATTTTCCCACATATTCTTTTCTTTAAGAGGACAAGGAGGCTTCCAAGAAGATGGAGGAACAATGCGACAGATTCCGTATTGTTCCGCTCTTGGTCGTATACTAGCTATATACTTCAAAGTATCTTCAAACTCCTGGAGAAACATCATAAAATCAGTTAAGATATTTTAATTCTCGAAAGTTGAACTCAAGATTATACAAGTAACAGTAACAAGTTTGGCAAAGCAAATTATGATATTCAAACAACTCAAATATTGTAAGCAACATTAAATACCTCTTCTGTTGGGTAGAACACAGGTGCATCCTCAAGATCTGGCCTACATGCTTCTTCTGGACGCCATCTTGCAGTAACCTGTTCCAACACTTTACATATCAATGAAATAATATTTGAAGACAATGGTTAACAAAGGAAAATAGCATATCAATTATACAGTCCAGATTGCATATAAGATGTTAGTTAGCTCCTCCATAGTCCTTGAATTACCAGTTAGTTAGCTGTCACTTTAAGCTACACTATAATATAAATTAGCCATTATGTATCCTGCCAAAAACTTAACTATAAGGGACTTCCGAGTCATTACTTACATATAAGATGCTGCTGCTACAGAATGATAAATATAACAGTAGGTGGAAAAATTAAATGACAATAGAGGAGCTGTGCTGCCTGGGGCAGATTATGAAAGGTGTGAAAGGTTAAGGAAACTAGGAAAGTGCAAAAGAAGTTGGAAATCTAACCTTTTGGCAATCATTACACTCTGGACAGCCGCGGATAACACCTTTAGGAAGATTAAGTCTCAATCTTAGATTCTGCAAAAATGAATGACATATATGAAACTACCAAGATGTAGCATTGTCACAAAGGGATAGCATATTGTTTTGCTAAAATTTCCAAAATCAGCATCCAGAGCTTTTATAAAACAGAACAAAATTTTCAAAAAAGAAAAGCAAAACAAAACAAAAGGTTCAACAAATAACTTAACAAGAAAAGAAGAAACTAACTTGATCAAGCTTTCCACAATCAGGCTCATCTTCTGAACTGGTATCATATCGACCATAGTTTATCCAAGGTCTATGCCTCATAGACCTTGTAATCTTTGTGCTTTCATCATTGGCCAACTCAGTTTCCTTCTCAACTGGACTAGCATCAGAAGTACTAGCAGAGGCCGAGCAACACATTACATTATCACTCTCATGTTTTTTAGTATCTTGTGCCCCACTCTTTAAGGTAAAAGATGCATGAGACTCAAAACCTGGTGGAACTGACAGGATATCATCATTCTCTTCTTTAACACAAACTCTCACAAGTTCTGTCCCCATCGGTACTGCTACACAAGACAAAGGGTGACACTTTAAACACTACATTCTGTATCTGGAATAGAAAACAGTTGAATACAAAACAGGCCTACCTTAAAAACTAAAGAATCAATTCAGCAGCCCAACTTAGGGTACCTAATTTGACATCCTAAATATAATTCTGAACTGCCGTAAAAAGAATCTTTATCTGCACAGAAATGCAAAGCAATTAAAAAAATATATAGACAAACATAATCCAAAAGCTTCATCTTCCATTCAAAATCAAGCCATTAAATTCTTATAAGATCAGCATAAATTATGTCAACATTGCAGTAACTGTTACCATAAATTTAAAGTTTTAACCAGACAACCACAATTCAATACTTATATGAGAAGAAATGAGGATGCTAAGAAACAAGGATGACTACATTACAGCATATACTTGGTTCAGACAATTGCGTATGATACTTGATAAGCCATTTTCTGACCTATCCTCAGCAGATAGAGCAAGAGAGAGAGAGAGATCAAATAATAAAAATTCAAAGGATTCATGCTTTAGCATTAATACTGGTAAAAAGTTTCATTCTCACTATGTAAGTAAGGATCAACGTTAAAGCATGTTGCTGAGCCTAACACTTCCAAGCATTATTAGTCATATTTGCTTTATCTCATATGCATAAGTCAATCCCTAAGTCCTAGAATCATGCCATAGATAAAAGCTGAAACAAGAATAAAAATACAATTCTGTAACTAAACCGCCTGAAGTCATCCAAGAGCCATAAGGATCAACATTAAAGCATGTTGCTGAGACTAACACTTCCAAGCATTATAATCATATTTGCTTTATCTCATGCATAAATCAATCCCCAAATTCTAGAATCATGCAACAGATTATAGCTGAAACAAAAATACAAATATAATTCTGTAACTAAACCGCCTGAAGTCATCCAAGAGCCATAAGATGCATTTTATAACACTCCTGCCCAAATTACTAATATAGCCTAATTAGGTGAATCAACAAGACTAATATGCCTTCTCATTCTTGATAGAGTTGATTCAAACCCTGCAACTGATGACGCGGTCGAAATCTAAGTGATTTCACTAACCTTAAAAATCATGATCCCTTAAATTAATAACCATTGCAATCAAATTTCTGAACATATTGTTTCTAGAAAGTTCTATATAACAAGAAAATATCACCATTGCAGGCCCTTCTTGGATCAGATAATTTCATCAACAAAAACCATCAATTGTAACTTTTAGGAATTAAAATGCAACATATAAAATTGAACATCAAATTCATCAAGATATTTTTCAGATTTTTTGTTAATTTGAGACCTAAACAGAAATTTACTACATAAATTTGGAGCTAAATCCAAGTATTAAACTCATGCATTACTTTCACCATTAAATAAGTCAGATTAAATAATCCTAAACCCTAAAAGATCACTATCAAATTATTTGATATAGAAAATTTTCAGAATAAAATCAATCATTACAAAATAAAAGCTCATAAAAATAAAATTCTAATTTCCTATTTCATCATGTCATCATCGTCATCAAAATTTAAAAAAATTACATAAATAAAAAAGTTGAAAAAAAAAAAAAATTGAGCTTACATGTTGTTGATCCAAAAGATTTCTGTAATTTGACTTCACTCAAAGAAGCTCTATAAACTCCTTTTGACTACACCAGATTTTCAGCGCGAAAAAAAAAAAAATCAATACAAATCTTTCTAAATTTGAAACCACAATAAAAATAAAAATTATAAAGTGGAAAAAAATTAAATGTTGAATCTGAATTTAAACAGATCTAGACCTAACCCTAAAACTCCAAATGGTACAAGAAAAAAAAAAGCACCAAATTCAACAGGAAAAGCGAATACTATTTTTTATGATAGAAAACTAATATATTGTCTAAATTTTGGTGTTTTTCTAGGGTACCCCACAAATCCAAATAATACCTTCAAAAAGGAATAATCAGAACAAAGAATAATTCCAAGAAAGAAAAAAAAAAGAAGGGAGATGATAAGGGTCAATATGGAATATTAATTAATTCATCACTTCTGGAAATAACAGAATTTCATCAAAGTTGAAAGAACAAAAAAAGGTGAAATTTTGAGTGTACCTTTTTTTTTTTTTTAATTAAAGGGCATGTTGTTGCCTAATAAATTTGTTTCAATTTGTTGGAAGCAATTGAAAGCATATAAGTTACAAATATGTATGGTTGGTCATTGATATACCATTAACGAAGTTTTTTTAATTTTACCAACAGATTAAAAAATTATTATATATTATATTTTTTTATTATATTTTAAGAATATGTGTTATTTTTTTATTATTTGTAAAATTTAAAAGCAAATTATATATATATATATATAAAACGAACGGACCAATTTATATTGATCTTATAAATTAATTTTATATACTATTATAATTTTATATATTATTAATATTTTAACAAATCATTTAATTTAACAAAATAATATATGATTACCTATCTGTCTTTACGTATAAAGACTTTTTTTTAAACTAAAAAAAATATATGGTTACACGTAGACCTGCTCACGGACCGGGCCTGAGCAGAATTTTTTATGTTTTGGGCCGGCCCGGCTCGGAACAGTGATTTTTATTATAATAATATTATTTTATTAAATTTTAATTATAAAAAAATTTAAAAAAATTATTTTTTATTCCAATGAACAGTGTTTCGGACCTAAACGGGCGGGCTTGGGCTACCTAAGATCGGGCCTGGGCAGAGGAAAGAAAACCGGGCCGCGGCTCGGCCCGACCCATGATCACCTTTAGTTACACGTCTTTATGGGAGAATATCAATATTTAAATTTTTAAAATTTTTATTTTTAACATACAAACAATAAAAATTTTAAATTTCATAAATAATTTAAAAGTTATCACATTTTATTTTAATTGTTTTTTAATTTTATTATATTTTAAAATGTATGCATCATTTTACAAATTTCGTTTATATCAGTTAATTTCGTTTATATATTGGTGAATATAATAATTTTTTTATTTTAATAATAAAATGTTTAATTTTACGGGCGGGCTTAAACCAAAGATGAGCTTAGGTCTCCAAGATTTGGACCCGATTGAGCCCGGAATGGGCCTAGCCCATCGAGACCCCTTCCTTGTAAAAAATGATAAAAGCACCCTTTTCCTCTCTCTTCAGACAACGTTTTAACTTAATCCAGAACTTTCTTAAATCTTTGTTTGTTATCTCGAAATTTTCCTTCACTTTCTCGCCCAATTTTCCTTCTCCCCAAACCCCCCCTCTTTCGAAACCCTAAATCCCCAATTTTAAACCATGTCGATTCCACACTCTTCCGCCACAACTCCTCCTTCCTCATCCTCCTCTCAATTCACCTACCAAACGGCAACGACCCCATCGTATTTCCCCTTGCCGTTTCATCTCCAGCAACAGGCCCAACCTTATGCTCCCCCGACCCAGCCCGTTCCGATCGCCCCAGCCCCTGTCTACCCCGCCCCAGTCGCCTCCGTCCCCGGCGTCTATTCTCTCCCTCAATACCATCAGGTGAGTGGACCAATAAATTATAAATATAAACTTTTTATTTGTAAATTTTGGATTCATGAAATATAGGAATTATGTTCGGTTTAATTTGTTTTTTCCCCAAACTTTAGAGGAATTTGCATTTTTTTTTTTTGTTAATTGAGAATTAGAATTAAAAATTCCCAACAAAAAAAAAATTTGCATTGGAGGAATTAAAAATTCGAAAAATTTTGAATTTCTAGTTCTAATTTGCAATCATTACTTTTGAATTAGTGTTAATTTTATCTGTTTTCTCTCTTTTTTAGCTGAAAATATTTTGCTTTTTCTTTATTGCTAGTTTCTTATTATTTACATTAATTTCGGAGAAAATAAAAAATTGCAATACCACATTGGCAAAAGTGGCAACGAAGTGAATCCTTCTGTTTGTTGGGTTTTTTTTCTTTTCTTTAATTTTATTCTAGAGCTGTGAATTCAAGTACACACTTCATCTGTGTAACTTATTGTAGCATATTTGAACAGGCCCAACAGTTATTTCAAAGGGATGCTCAGTTAGTTACCCCTGAAGCACTAGAGAGCGTAAAGGCCGCTCTTGCAAGCAGTGAGATTGAGCACAAGGCTGAAACCAAAAAGAAAGCAATCCCACGTAAAGCTGCTGGTCAGTCCTGGGAGGATCCGACGCTTGCAGAATGGCCCGAAAGTATGAACTATCCAACTATCATACTTATATTTTTTGATTTCTCTGTGTCTGTTTTACTAGTGCTTTTCTTGTTTTCGTTAGGTCTGATATTTTTATTGGTAATCTGCAGATGACTTTCGCCTATTTTGTGGCGATCTGGGTAATGAGGTGAATGATGATGTTCTTTCAAAAGCTTTTGCGCGATTTCCTTCATTTAACATGGCCAGAGTAAGTTTCCGAATTACTCGAGTTTGTCTGTTTTCCTTTTATTTGCTTTTTTCCCATGGATCTATCAACTCTTTGCATTTCCTGTTCAGATTTTTTATGAAGCGCACAGAGCTGTTATTGTTTATGTGTTTAAGGTAGGTTTTGCCTTAAATCTGCCTGTTTACAAATTAATGGATAATCATTACTATTCATTAATCTTGTCCAAATTGTAGAGATCAATATTGGATGTTGACTGCCGGTACCTATGTTGCTCCGACTCTTCATTTTTCTTGAAGTATCCGTGTCCGACATCCGTGTCCGACGCATATCCGGACATGGATATGGGGATATGACCCTCTAAATGCGTGAAAAAAACTTAGAAAAACTTGAATATACTCGTGTCTAATACATACCCGTATCCGACACTCACACCCGAGTCCAAATAACATAGGCTGGAAATGACCTATGGAGCTTGAGTATGACATATTTGACCTGACTTGTAGAGTAGCTTGAGTTATAGCAATCTGAATTGATCTCAAACATGTCCGAGTAAGGTCAGTCAACCTATTAAACTATTTAATTGGGTTGCCTTCCTCTTGTCTAACCTTAAAGAGGGAAAATAGGAAGCGCACAGTATCCTCTTTTGTCTGTTAATATGGTATGGCGCAGTGTTGTCAAGGGCGCAAGGCGCATTCTAAGCGCTAGAACCCTTATATTGCCTTAGGCGCAAGGCGCAAAAAAAGCGCTCGCTTGAGTGAAGTAAGGCGCAATACGTATATGTGTTTATATATATATATATATAAAATAAGCTTAAGATATATAATTATGATAATAAACTCTAAAGATTGGTCCAGTTTATCTACAAAACATGCATTTTTTTGTTGTTGCCCAATATGCATGATTTCCTTTTGGTCTCATGTCTGTTGTTGAATACTTAAATATTGAGAAGTAGAGAGTTTGATACTATCCCCTTCTTACTAGTAAAGGTACATCTAATGAAAAAAGTTATAATAAAAGAAATTAAAGAGAACTTCAATCAGGCGAGCTTTTTTTACGCTTATCGCCTTACAAAAAAGCACGCCTAGGCACACCAGGCGTGCGCCTGATCAAATGCGCCTCGTCCGAAAAGGCCTGAGGCGCTTTTGTTATCAAATGCTAAGGCGTAGGCGCGCCTAGGCGCACGCCTTGACAACACTGGTATGGCGTTGAACATGAGAGAGCCTTATCCCATTCTCAGTGAACTGACATTCAACTTTCCAACAATGCTTAACCATTTGTCCTTTTACTGGTTTTTTTTACTTGAGTACTGTGGCACATTTCCCTTGTTAACTTATGTCTGCACTAGGTTGGGAATTCTCAGCATCACTTATACATTGTGGGGTCTTAACTGTTATGTTGCTTCGACTTTTCATTTTTCTTCAAATACCCGTGTCTGACCCATATCCGGACATGGGTATGAGGATATAACTCTCCAAGGACTCTCCAAATACATGAAAAAATTTAGAAAAAATTAAACATATCCGTGTTGAACACATATTTGTATCCGACACTCACACCTAAGTCTGAGTAATAGAGCTTAACTGTGTTAAAATGATGAGTGATTAGAATCAGATTTGTTGAGTATGCTCATTTTCTGTTGGTAGTATGATATGAGTTTTTGGCACATGATGTTACTATGATTCGACTGTATTTTGGGTTTATTTGTTTAATACTCAGTCATTACCTTGGCAGTATATTGTTTGTTGAGTTTCTATGTGAGGGAGTGGCATTCCATCTTTGTTGTCATACTTGTGGTTCACCTGTTGGTATTCCATCTTTGTTCTAAAAATAAACTCAATGAGGGGGTTCATGAATTCCTATAAGATGATTTGATAACTAAGAATATTTGTATGCATATATTATTTCCCTACCAGGTTGTTAGAGATAAACGGACGGGCAAAACGAGGGGCTACGGGTTTGTTAGCTTTGCTAACCTTTCTGACCTTGCAGCTGCACTTAAGGAGATGAATGGTGAGTATTTTTATAATCCTTGGCCAATCTTGGATGTCTTCTGGCTTTCATGGTGTTTTTATATATGTTTGTATCATAAAGAGCATGCACTTTTTGGATGAATGTGTTGCAGGTAAATATGTTGGAAATAGACCAATCAAGCTTCGCAAGAGTAACTGGAAAGAAAGGACAGATCAAGATGCCCTTGAGAGACAGAAGGTATATACTTCCCCTATGTTGATCCGACTTTTCATTTTTCTTGAAGTACTCATGTCCGACACTCGTATCCGATGCATATTCGGACATGGGTATGGGGATATGACCCTCCAAGAACCTTCCAAATACATGAAAAAAACTTAGAAAAAACTGAACATACTCGTGTCGGACACACCCGTATCCAATGTTTAAAAAACCAGACCGAATGTCGAACCGGTCAGACCTTAGATTTTTGGTCCAACCTGTTTGGACCGGCCGGTTTGATAAAAATGATTTTAAATATATATAAAAATAGTTTAAATGTTAAATAAGTAATAAATATCGTAAATAATTAATAAGATTTATTATAAAATTAAGAGGTTAAGAGTTCAAATTTCACCATTTGCAAAAAATATTTTTTTATCATTTTTATCCTATTTTTTACCAGTTAAACCTGTAAAACCGGTTTTTCACCGGTTCAAGGAAAGTCCGCTCTTATGTATAGTATCGGACAGACCACCGGTTCCCGATTCAACTGGTCCAACCGGTCGGTCCAGTTTGGTTTTTTATTCCATGTCCCTATCCGACACTCACACCCAAGTCCGAGTAACATAGTACTTCCCCTTGTTTCTTCAAATTTTTTTTCTATCCTTTTGTGTCATTTCTAACTTTGGATATCTGTTTGTTAAATTCGTTGACAGTACCAAAATCACAAAAAGCCAAAACCACAAAAGAAAGGGATATTACACAAGTGAGCAGTTGATGAAGCTTTTTTCCTTCCTTTTCTTGGATCAGAACGACCACCGATTTACTCTGTATGATTGCACCATAAAATATTCTGAAAACTGTTAAATATTGTATTTATTTATCATTGTGAAATGGAAATGCACATTTGTCTAATAATCCAGGTCTTATATTTGATTTTGTTGCTATAATCAGATGCAGGAAACTTCTTTTTTTTTTTTTCCCAAGAATTTGGCATTCAATCATAACAAAAAAATGATAAAGGCAGGTTTTCCTCTAGCTTTTCCTAACTTTCATGGTTAAGCACCAAAAATATGTTATTATCTAAACAAGTTAAAGATTGAAAGTTGGATACTGCAAGGACATCCTGGATAGAACAGAACTAGGCCAGAAATTTATCAATGAAATTGAATCCAACATCCTCAATTCACTACCTTACCATATATCAATCTCAATTTATGGTATTTGAACTTTTCATTTTTTTTTTATATTCGTATTCGATATTCGTATTTAACATATATTTAAATATAAAAATAATTACATAAAATGTTAAAACTATTTGTATAGCTTGTAGATAGATCTGTTTAAATGTTGGGCTATTCATTCAACTTCGAAAGCCTGTCTAATATTTGGGAGGGTTTGAACAAATATATTAGGTTCGAAATATTAGTTTGGGCAAAAAAAAAATGAAATCTGTTTAGAAAATGAGTCAGGCTTTAACTACAACTATCAAGGTTCGAGTTCGACTCGGCCTGCCCATTTTTTTATTTATGTAATATATTATTTTTTATTTATATATATTATGTAATTTATATCATATAAAATATATATATATATAATATTATAATATAAACATTTAAAAATATGTTAAGTATCCATGTTTTAGAACTTAATAAAAAAAATTTAAATTACTAAAAATTAAATAAAAAATAACATATTTGTTTAAATTTTAAAAAAAAAAATGAGCGGATCTAAACGGATTTGGATTATCCATTTACAAATATGGACTGAGTTGGACAAAATTTGATATCCATATTTCGGATCAGATCGAACTTGAACAAATATATGTAATATTGATATCATATTTAAGTCTGATGAACGTGACCGGATCTTTTCTCTATTAAGGAACAGCGATATACTTTGTATGCAAGCTGTGCATGTAACCCTTACAATGACAAATCAATTGCAAAACGAATTCAGAACAAAATGGGCAGTTTTTAGCCTTGCGCTGATGTGAAAGCTGTAAACAGATTACAACCACGAGAAATCAAGCTCCAATCGTCATTTAGGATGCAACCCACATTTTCAACTAGTAAGTAAAACAAACGGTAAATTTCCGTCGCCGAGAAATGAAAAGCAAAGAAATAATAGATTAGTAAACGAAGCAAATGAAGTTATATAATAAATCATCTATACTGTTTATCTAAGGTGAGTAAATGGTGAACCTGAATCGAAGTGCAGGCGACTTCGATGCTGTGCATGGTTGATTGAAGCTGAGCCAAATCGGCGTCGCCGCCGGAAAACCCTTGCATCTCTACTGAGATTGTTGTATAAAGAGGAAAATTTTAAAATTAGTATTTTTTTTTTTTTTTGTTGATGAAGATAAAGATTTGTTATTGAAGAGAATGGAAGCTCAAAGTTGATTTTTTTTATGGAAGCTCAAAGTTGATGTCCACTCATGAAAAGCAGCAATGCCGCAAAGCATGTAATCGAGTCGAGTCGAGCTCAAGTTGTAAAAAATTCGAAATTCAAGGGTCGAAATTTGATTCGAGCTCGATCGAGTTTCACTTTAAAAACTCGAGTTTAGTTCGAGATAAAAATTGAACTGCTCGAGCTCGCTCGATTAGGCTCGTGTACCTAGTAAAAATGAAATGAATTCCTATACTCTACTTTAAACTCGATTATTTATGCTCGAATTTGAATTGAAATTTTTTAATACTAATTAAAAATAAATAAATAAACTCGATTAAGCTCGTGAGCTACTCGAGTCAAGAATTAGGATACTCGAATTCAGTTCGCTTGATAGCTCGAGCTCGATTCGACGATCACCGAACGAAATCGAACTTTTTTCGAATTAAAATCGAATAACTTGTGAGCACAAATATTTTGTTTAGACCTAAGGACAACCCTCTTAGTAGCCATTTAAATGAACTGTAATGTAAATAAACAAAATTATCCGACACGAATGACTCGGAGGTCCGGATCCGGATCAATCCACCTGACTCGGATAAATTGTAAATTGGCTTAAAAAAAAGTACTTAAACGTAATTTTATCACTAACTAAACCCTAGTAATTGACGTCACTCCTCAACCCTCATCAACAGAACTGAACAAAATGAAAGCTTTGCCTTTTCCTTGTCTAGAAACAGAGTTACTAAAGATTACTCTTTTTTTCAATTCCTTCTTCAAGTTAAAGCTTTGAACTAGTATTCAGGTAAGGTTTTTTTTTTTTTTTGGTTTTGTTTTGTTGCGTGTGGGGTTTTTGAAAGTCTTGTCTTTATCATTTTTTTGAATGCTATGAAGGTGAAATGGTCAATGGCTTGAATTATAGGAAATGGGTTGTTGAATTTGAGGTTTGTGGATTAGTTTTTCTTATGTGAATCTGTCTAACGTAAATTGTTATAGTTTTTGAATTATGTGAATTGGGTTCTTGATTTAGAAAAGAATATTTTGGTACAAAATAGGGAAGGGATTGCTAATGCTGGAATTTGAATCCCGGACCTGTTGGATGTTATCTTTCAAGGTGACTGTATGAATCAGGCTAAGCTCTGGGTTCATTGATTTAGAACTTTAATAAGCAGTCTTCTCTGCTTCTTTGTGTATTATGTACTTTAACAATGTAAAGCTTTTGTTTTCTTCTGTTCCTTAGCATAGATGCCTTAAGATGAATAAATATGGTAATTTTGGATATTTTGAAACTTGGAACCTTGGGATTTTTCTTTTTTTCTTTCCATTGGAAAAAGTTTTTGGAATTTGTATTTGATGTTGGTATAATCATCTTTAATGCTAATACTTTTAACTTTAATCTGAGATTTTAGTCTCCCATGTTTCCAGAGCCACATCCCCTCTCTACGCCATGCATTTTGTAATTGTGAATTGGATGTTCATATTATTTAATGTCACTTTGCAATGGTAACTTTCTCTCCCTCTCCATGTTATTTTACTGCATTTTTCTTTTGCAACAGATTTCAGCTGTTTTGGCTTTAGGACATGACAGTTCTTTTTTCTGTTTCAATCAAGACTTCCAATCATTCATCACATGGCCATCTGCTTTTGCATTACCTAGTCATGTTTTGCTGATTCTTATTGTTCATATATGTATCTATACAATTCATGGTTTTTTTGGTTTTAGAGTTTATGGTTTTGATGTTGCTTGTTTCTAGTGTTGCAGGTCTGATGCTTATTCTCAATTTGAAGAGCGGAGAAACGAAGAGAATTACTTGCCAAGTATTTAAATTTTAGCCTGAAATCATGAAATGAGGAAATTAAGGATTCGTTCTTTTCTGCCAGGTTGAGTTTGATTGAATTAAAGAGAAAGCATAAGTTTAGTTTTTTCAAACATATTGTCTTTTTTATAAGTGATCGAAGTTTAATATTGACTGGATAGAAGAAGATGGGATACGCAGCTACCTCTCACAACTCGCCGGTTGAGGTTTGTTGTTTTCGTGGTTTGCAATGGGGTTTGAAACAACCTGGCCGCAGTTGTAGCTCTCTGAAGTGCTCAATAGTAAAAGCATCTACTTCTCATTTAACTTGTTTGATCCAATGTCGTCGTAGAAGCCACACTCGTTTGCCATGGAAGGTAGATAATGGTTCGGAAAGAGAGGTGGTGTCTTTACGGTGCAGAGGACTGCAGAGAAGTGTTTGTATTGACACAGATGAATTTGATCAAGATGAAGGGAAGAGTTCAGAAGATCAGAACATGTTTGTTAAGAGAAAATTCAAAGAGCAAATAAATTCAAAAAAGCTTCCGAATTCTTTGACGTCTGCTTCAGATGGACGTTTTGTTAGAAATGATGAGGAAACCAACAATGATATTCTTCAAAAGTTCTGCAGCAAGGGAAAACTGAATGATGCATCGCGGTTGATAGAAATTATGGCACGTCAGAATCAAATTCCTCATTTCCCTTCTTGCATAAACTTAATACGGGGCTTTGTAAAAGTCGATGAACTTGATAAAGCTGACAAAGTTCTTCAAGTTATGATAATGTCCGGTGGGATTCCTGATAATATTACATATAACATGATGGTTCGTGGTCTTTGTAAGAGAGGACGGATAAGATCTGCTATCGACCTTCTGGAAGACATGAGCTTGAGTGGCTGCCCTCCGGATGTGATTACGTACAATACAATAATACGTTGCATGTTCGATAATGGGATTTTCGATGAGGCTGTTGGGTTCTGGAAGGATCAATTGAGAAAGGGATGCCCCCCATATCTAATCACCTATACAATTCTCATTGAGCTAGTCTGCAAGCATTGTGGAACCGTGCGGGCGATGGAAGTATTACATGATATGGCCATAGAAGGTTGTTATCCCGACATTGTTACCTACAATTCATTGGTTAATTTAACTTGTAAACAAGGGAAATATGAGGATGCTGCGTTAGTCTTTTATAATATTATATCTCATGGCATGGAGCCGAATGCTATAACGTACAACACCCTTATCCATTCTCTCTGTAATCACGGGTGTTGGGATGAAGTCGATGAGATACTCGCAATCATGAAGGGAACTTCGCATCCTCCGACCGTGGTTACTTTCAATATGTTGATCAATGGTTTGTGTAAATACGGACTTTTGGACCGTGCCATCAACTTCTTTGATCAAATGGTTTCTCAAAATTGTTCTCCAGACATTGTTACTTATAATACACTGCTTGGTGCTCTTTCTAAAGAAGGAATGGTGGAAGAAGCTTTTCGACTACTTCAACTTTTAAGTGGGAGCAGCTGTTCCCCGGGTTTGATAACTTATAACACTGTGATCGATGGATTTACTAGAAGTGGTGATATGGAGAAAGCAATGGAATTATATGATCGGATGTTGGAAGACGGGATCAGTCCCGATGACATAACTCATCGATGTTTAGTTTGGGGATTTTGCAGGGCAAATCGAGTCGAGGGAGCTATAGGGATACTAAGGGTGATGGCGGAAAGGAAGCACCGGGTTGGAATTAGTGGTTATAAAATGGTGATCCACGGGTTGTGTAAAGACGAGAAGGTAGATTTGGCGATACAAGTTCTGGAAATGATGGTCTCGAGTCGGAGTAAACCAGACGAGACGACTTATTCGACTATAATCAAAGGTATAGCTGATGCCGGGATGAAAGAAGAAGCTAACAAGTTGCATCAAAAGTTGATGGAATGGAAGGTTTTCAGAGAAAGGATGCGGTTGGGTTAAAGACTTTGTGCACAAAGGATAAATTCTATGGATCTTGATAGCCAATATTTTTGGGTGAGAGTTTTTCCATTGCACTTTTGTTTAAACTTACATAATCTCCTATTAGCATGGTGTTCATTGTGGTTAGCTGTTTTTATCCCCAATGAATCAGAACAATCATTTCTCTTTACTTGGCTTTGAGCATTTGCTTCACCTATTTATCTTTTTGTCATCTTTTAGTAGACTGTTGTTACCTACTATGTTACTCGGACTCGGATGTGAGTGTCGGACACGGGTATGTTTGATTTATTTTAAGTTTTCCAATGTATTTGGAGGATCATATCTCCATATCCATGTCCGAATATGTATCGAACATAGATGTTCGACACGTGTATTTTAAAAAAAAATAAAGAGTCCGAGTAACATAGGTTGTTACCTTAGTTAGTGGTTAGATATGTCTTCTAAAAGCATCAACGGAATTCATTTACTTCCATATGACTTCTCCACTATGTTACTCGAACTCGGACGTGAGTATGGGATACGAGTATGTATCCAATATGGGTATGTTTAATTTTTCCAAGTTTTCTATGTATTTGGAGGATCATATCCTCGTACCCAGGTCCGGATATCTGTTGGACACGAGTGTCGGACACGGTTAATTCAAGAAAAATGAAAAGTCGGAGCAATATAGCTTCTTCATATATCCCCATTTTCGTTGAAATTGATCTAAAAAGGAAGTGGCTGGAATAGAGACTTCATGAACGCTCAAGCCAGCTTACAAAAAAAGTTTTGCTTATTATAGAACATTGAAATTGAACATAAATAGTGAAAAATAAGGAATTTAGTTAGCTGGTTTATTAACTACAATAATGATTCGACAGATTTGCTACTTGATGTTATCCTATAGTTGTATTCTATGATACGTGGATTTTTTATTTTTTTTAAAAATATTTGTGTTTAACGCTGATACATATTTGAATATGGGTATGAAATTATGTTTTTTAAATATATATAAAATTTTTTAAAAAAATTAATATATTTGTATCGAATATTTATCCATATTCAATATTAATCGAATAGCAACTATATTAGATACTCAAGTTTCCAATAACATATGTTGGAATTATGGGACCCAAAAAGTGATATTTTTTTTTCTCCAGGCTACACAACTCGGCCATGGACCATGTTTGATGGTCTTCGATTATCTTGTGGTTTCAAAAGCAATTTGCAAAAGCATTATTAGTGGAGAGTTATAGGATAAGCTTCTTTTATAGTGAATTTAAAATAAGTTTTATTATATATAAATATGATAAAATTATATAAAATTATCATATTTATATGTATTTTTTTTATATATAAATATGATAAATTACATATAAATATGACAAATTATATATAACATAACAATTATATATAAACATGACAAATTACATATAAATATGACATATGTATTATATTTATATGTAATTTTTTAAATAATATAATTTTTTTTATATATATAATTTTTTTTACATATAAATATAACACAAATTATATATAAATATAAGTATATATATATATATATTATAGAAAACTCACCTAAGTAACTTTCCTTATAATTTTTCTTGTTTGTTTCCAATTTATCCACCGAACTTGAAAATCTCGGGAAGAGAAACGTTATTCAAGGTTTTTGACTTTTTTGACGCTTTTCAATTTGGTTTCTTTGTTCGGACAAAATCTGTCAATTTAAATACGATATATTAATTAATATATAAATAATATATAAATATAACGTAATATGTTTTATCAGATTTTGTGAATGAGTGTTCTAAAAATATTTTGTAAGATTATTATATATTTAATGTATTAATAATATTAAATAAAATTATTAATTATTATATTTAATATAATATTATTATTATAAATAATACATTAATTAATTTTAAAGAGTATTTTAAGAATATTCGTTAATAAAATCTTATATTTAATTAGATTTGATAATTTTAAATACGATACGAAAAAATAATTAAAACGTATCAAAATCTATATAACATGAATTATTAACATATCAAAATTTATAATACTTTAAACACGATTATGACATATTAAAATATACGAACACATACAAATTATCAAATTATATTTAATACATATATCATATTTTTGTTTAAAATTTTGACATATTTAATATCTTTTACTTTATTTACCCATCCAAAATATTAAATTAAAATAAAATAAAATAATGAAATTTACAACCAAAAAATAATAACTATAAAAAAATTAAAAAAAATGTAAGCATTACTCACGGTCTTGGCACGTGACGAAGGCCAAAAATATATTACTTTCCACACTCCTTCCCCACATGCCCACGTGGATCCATTTTACTATTTCTATTTTTCGCAAGAAAAAAAATCAGTAAATGACTAAATTATTTTCTTAATTTATTTAGAAAAAAAAAAAAAAGCTTTTCCCTTTCTCTTCCTTTTTTCTCAAATGTTACTCAAATCTCTGCAATTTCTTAGCTAATCTCCCTCTTGAATCGCATCGATTTCTCTCTCTTTCTCTCAAAATGAAATAATTTTTTTTTATATCTCACTTTCTTTCTTTTTCTCTCCTCCCAATCACTCTCTTGCTAACGTCAAAAAACAAAAAAGAAAAATCAGAAAACTTGTCTAGCTCCCTTCCCTGATTCCATGAAGATCTAGGGCTTTCCATGCTTTCTCAGTTCCTAATCGGAGTTTCTCATTCAGATTTTTCAATTAATTATTAAAAACAAAATTCTAAGCTTAAATCTGTTTTTTTTTTTAAATAAATAAATTTGGAAGCTGATTTTCATTTGATCTGTGCGGAAACTTTGTTTGAGTTGTGTTTTGTTATGCGAAGATTTGAAAATGGAGGCAGTTTTTGTTGGAGATATAGCGTGTTTGGATGCGGAGCTATTGCAGCTCCAGGAGATGTCTCCGTTAGCTCTCAAATCCTATCCTGAATTCACTCAAAAGCTTTTCGAACAGTGGCTTTCGCTTCCCGATGCTAACAAGCTGGTACTTTTCGTTTTCTAATTTCGAATCTTCGCGGTGTTTGATTTGAATTTTTGGTTTGATTACTTGAATTGAAAATGATTGATCGTTATTGCCATTACATTGTTCTAATAAGTTCATTGCTAGGTTATTTGATGGTAAATTTTATTTTTTTTAAAAGTAATTTATTTTATGATAATTAAAGTATATTTGATGGCACATTATTTTGAGTTTGTTACATGTTTTAATTAGTTCATGAATATATGTATGTGAATTCCGCATTTAAAAAAGAAATTATGGTATTTTAATGGATTAAATGGATGCGAAAGGAATATTATGACATCCTATTGTTAATTTTCTAGTGGTCTTTGTTAAGTAGTGTTATCCTACATTGGTTAAGTTTAGAGTTTGCTGTGCAAATTGATTTTAAGTTGGAGGATTAATGGTCTTAACAATATCCCAGAATAGCGTTTGTCTAGTCTTGAATGATGATAAAACCAATGTTGTTTTGTTTTTAAATAAGGAAATTTCTCCCATTAGTGTCTTTGAAGAAGAGAATATGGAATTCTTGTAAGTTATTGTAATATTCCTCTGAGCCTATGAGTGGAGGTGCATCGTTGTTTAATTCTTGTTACTTTGCTAGGTGACGTCATTGGTTAATGATGCAAAGGCGGGCAATCCCTTGAATGTTCATGGAAATGCTTCCAGTGGAAGTACTGCGACAAGCAATTCTTTACCTTCCATGTTTCCTGCTGGCAGTGCTCCTCCTCTTTCACCAAGAAGTACATCTGGTTCCCCTCGTATAAGTATAACAAAACAAAGGGCTGGTCCTTCAAACTTGGGCTCTCCACTGAAAGTAGTTAGCGAACCTGTGAAAGAGTTTATACCTCAGGTTTGGATCTTGTTTAATTGATATGGTATTTTTCTTTCTCCATTGCTGTCCTTGGTTGTGTTTTATGTGCTATATTTACCTTTCTATTCTGAAGTTGGTGATAACTTCTTATGTTGGTCCTTGAAAATGCCGCCAGTTTTACTTTAAAAATGGCCGTCCACCTCCAAATGATCTAAAAGAACAATGTATGCTTCGAATCAATCAGTTCTTCTATGGCCACCCGGATGGGCTGCAGCTGGATGGTAAGATACATGCATGCTTTGCTTTGACAGATATTTCTGGAACTCATTTGATATTCATGTTTTACTTTCTACATATTTCAGAATTCAAACTAGTGACCAAGGAAATCTGCAAGCTGCCTTCATTTTTCTCCCCATCACTTTTCAGAAAAATTGATGTTAATAGCACTGGTTCAATTACAAGGTATACTTTCTTGTTCATCGAAGTGGAACAGCTATATTTGTATCTTAGATCCATCATATTCTTTGAAACTGTTAGGATATTTCTTTGAAAATTAAGAGAATTTCATATTTGGATTCCTTTTCTGTTGTGAGGTGCTCAACCATGCTGGGCCTTGTTGGAGAACTATTTGTTAGAACTTGAACTTGCTATTGATGGTGATAAGCAGATGAAAATTTAATTTAGAATCTGACTCCTAATCTGTTACTGTTTCTCCTTGTAATTGCTTTTCAGCTGTGATGTCATTTAATTCATTTTATATTGTAACTTTTTCTAAGTTTTCCTCTAATCTGCTCGCAGAGATGCATTTGTTGATTATTGGGTCAATGGCAACATGTTGACAATGGATATAGCAACCCAAATTTATACAGTATTAAAGCAACCAGATCTCAAATACCTCACTCAGGTCTTTATGCGTTTTTGAGAGCTTAAATCAACTGCAATATTGGTTGATATCTAATAGTCTATCTTTAAACTTAACTTCTATACTTTCCAATTTGACAGGATGACTTCAAACCTTTACTCCAAGAACTATTGGCAACTCATCCAGGGCTGGAGTTCTTACACAGTACACCTGAGTTTCAGGAAAGATATGGTTCGTTTTTCATCTTTTTGATACCTTTTGACTGTTATCTCATTTCAATTGGATTTTTTAGATGCTAGGCTTTTCCACTTTTCGATACTCCCCCCCTCCTTTTACAATATCTAAGGCATTTGAACACTGATATTGAATTGTTTCCAGACTGATTCCTTCATTTAATGCTGGAACCACTAAGATTTGAACTTGCAAATCCTGTAAATGCATCTATTTTCATGTGAATTTCTATGAATGCAGTTCACCCTGGTTCTTTAATGAAGTATTTCTGTCTCTAATATGTTTGATAATGTATAATGCTATGTTAAAAGTTATTAATAAAATGACAATAGCATATTACTAAAGCAGGAATGCAAACCTATTCTTGATTAGTTGAAATTTGCACATATCTCGGACAGAAACAAAAGGTGCATAGAAAACAGGATTCACATTCTTGTTTACTTTGTTGGTTGTCTTTAGTAAGAATGATTGGCAATGTAGCTCTCATTTTAGTCTCTGGTTTCAATGGCTTAGCTTCCATTTTCTAAAAATGCCTATTTTTAGGATGATGAATTCACACAAGAAATTCTTATAAACACACCTATCTTTTTAGTTTAATGTGAAGTAATCTTATATTCATCTGATTATATGAATTACTGATTGTTGACAATTTGATGAATATATGATAGGGGTTGCAATAGGAAAATATTGTGTATAATTGTGCAACTGAAAAGGAAACTAAAATATCTTACACCAATTCATGCATTACAGCTTATTGATAATCTGTCTTAACATGTTAGGGGCCCTTTCCCATTCTATATGATGTTTACTACTGCTCAAACATTGGCATAAACTACTACCTCTGTGTTTTTCAATTGTTTGCTGGTTAGATTTCCCTAGTGCTGCCAAATACACTGTTCATTTTATCTTATGTTGCTTGTTAACACAACTTTTGTTACACATGGCCAGCTGAAACTGTAATATACAGAATATATTTCTACATAAATAGATCTGGGAATGGTCATCTCACTCTTAGAGAGTTGAAACGTGGAAACTTGGTTGATGCCATGCTACATGCAGATGAGGAAGAGGACATTAATAAAGTTTTGAGGTAGGGACTTGGCTTGAATCTCCTTGAATGCATAGAGTAGGAAACTGGTTTTTATTTTGCTTTTAAATTCCACAAAATCATGAATAAGTTTGTATAATTGCTTTTTGATACATGTGCTATTTCTACATTTTGATGCATGCTTAATACTTTCTGTCTGATACCAATTATTCTTTCTCTTCTTTTAAAAAAAAAATATATCATCATCATATGTGCAGGTACTTTTCGTATGAACATTTTTATGTAATATACTGCAAGTTTTGGGAGCTGGATACAGATCATGATTTCTTGATTGACAAGGAGAACCTTATCAGATATGGTAACCATGCGCTTACCTACCGAATTGTCGATAGGATATTTTCTCAGGTTTGTCTGAGTCAGATGATATTTTTGTTCCTTGGTCCAAGCCACATTCTGCCTCCAGAAAGAAGATTTTCATTTAATTGAACTTTGTCTATTCCACTGTCCTCTTTTACTTTTTTCTGTTTTATTGATTGATTTATTTATTTACAAATTTTGAACTTTCACTCATGTTATGCTTCCATATCATCTTAGGTTCCAAGAAAGTTTACTAGTAAAGTTGAAGGAAAGATGGGGTATGAAGATTTTGTTTACTTTATCCTTGCAGAGGAGGACAAGTCATCCGAGCCTAGTCTTGAGTATTGGTATCTTTTGTGCTCTTTCTCTGTAGACTCAAGGGTATTATAGTGGATTTTGTGCACTGATTATCAATTTGAAAGCTCACCTCCTTAGCGTTGAAGTAAATACACCTTCTATCTTTCATATGAACTCACTTGTTTGAAAAAGTCCCCCAAAAATATTTGAAAATAGATTTTTTTGCACGTTTCACCTAAAAAATCAGAAAAGATTTGTTAGAAGTTACTGATTGGGAAATTACTCTTGATCAAACAAAATTTAACTAAACAAATAAAGGATGTAAATGATTCATTAGCAGCTTTACAAATATTTGCCTTAATATTTTCTGCCCTGCTGTCAGAGGGTGAGAAATAGCAGTGTGTTTTGAGGGGTGGAGGTTCTGAATGATCGCATTTAAGATTGGATTTCTGAGTAATTTTTATTCTTGGTTAGTTTTTCCAAATGTTGTTATATTCTAAATCTCGTTTTCATGCCTTTGTTCACTCTTATGGAATACTAACACAGTTTGGCAGGGTGGGAATTATGCCATTACTCGCCAGTAATTGGGGCATTTTGTTTTCTTTTGTAGGTTCAAGTGTATAGATTTGGATGGCAATGGAGTTATAACTCGTAATGAAATGCAATTCTTTTATGAGGAGCAGTTGCATCGAATGGAATGCATGGCGCAGGAGCCTGTGCTCTTTGAGGACATCTTATGTCAGATAATTGACATGATTAAACCGGAGGTTTGCCATTTTATTCATTGCTCCCTTTTTGTCTCCTTGCCTGTTTAGTATGGCGCATATGCAGTGTGTTCATGGAAATGAATCACAATACTCATCTTTGCTAAGTTCTGCTTGTAATTTCAAACTTAAAAGATTTGTGCTGGTATAATTCAATTGTCTAGAGGGCAGGTTTCTGGCAAACGTTCAGTTTGTCTCTTTTCATGTTCCTCTTGAAGCAGGTTATTCATGGCTGCTTTATAATAGATCATTTAGTGTGATTTAAGGCTCCGAGCTAATTATACTGTGAACTGCTTTATACCACATGCTGGTTTGCTATGTTACTCGGACTCGGGTGTGAGTGTCGGACACGGGTATGTGTCCGACATGGGTAGGTTCAATTTTTTTCTAAGATTTCCATGTATTTGGAGGGTCCTTGGAAGATCATATCCCCATTCCCATGTCCAGATATGCGTCAGATACGGATACTTCAAAAAAAATAAAGAGTCGGAGCAACATAGCTGGTTTGGCTTTTAGGAGCTGAGTTTCCATTGAATGCTCCTTCATATACACTGCTAATGAAGATAGACTATTTTGCATATTTGACAATTGAAAATTTCTTGTTTGCAGGATGATAGCTATATCATATTGCGTGACCTGAAAGGTTCTAAACTTTCTGGAAGTGTTTTCAATATCCTTTTCAATCTTAACAAATTCATGGCCTTTGAAACTCGTGATCCATTCCTCATTCGTCAGGTAAATGTGACAGACACTTCAGCTCTTATTTTACTTTTAATATTACCTTTAAAAGGAACTGTATACCATCTCACTTCTATGCAAGTTTCCGATAACAGCCTCGTTTATGTTTGGAACAAACAGGAGCGTGAGAATCCTACATTGACAGAATGGGACCGTTTTGCACATAGAGAATATATTAGGCTTTCAATGGAAGAAGATGTCGAAGATGCCTCTAATGGAAGTGCAGAAGTTTGGGATGAATCACTTGAGGCTCCCTTCTAAGTTGAATAGGGTAAGCTTGTCCTGTTGTTATATATTGTTCTGGCTCTTTGTGAAAAAAAAAAAAAAAAAGATAAATAAAAGAATGTACTAGCCAATGCTGAAGACAGATTGTCTCAGCTGGTGCAGGGATATCTTCAGGTCCTAGTATTGGATTGCCTGCTAGCTATTTGGATCAAAGAATAAAGCTAAAATGAAAGCAAAGCATTTATAATTTATGTTGCTCTGACTCTTCATTTTTCTTGAAGTACCTGTGTCTGACACCTGTGTTCGACTTATATTTGGACTTGGGTACGAGGATATGACCCTTCAAATACATGGAAAAACTTTAAAAAAAAAAAAACTGAACATACCTGTATCCGACACTCACACCTGAGTCCGAGTAACATAGTTTATAATCAAGCAATCTGGAATTTCATGCAAACTCAACAACAAATGTCTGTTCATTTCTTATATCATACTTATTTTTCTCATGATCTTGTCTCTACAGGTGCTCAGAGAAGAGCTCAACACAACACTTCTATGCTGGGCACCAGAAAGAGAATGTCGCCCTTGAATGGGCGAGGAAGATATATCGGGTCTCATTGGAGGAAATTTTTGGGCTTGGCCATGTGGGATTGTACTCTTGATGGACCAATGAAGGATTTTCAGGCCTTTGCATGCATGGTTTGACTATATAACATGATGAATCATGCAATTAGAGGCCAGTTATATTGAAGCACTTTTCACATGGACGAGTTTTTGCTGAAAGGTAATGATTTAAATCCAGGTTTAAAGAAGCTCTGAACATTTTTAATACCCTTTCCGTTCTCAATTTCTACGATACAATCTAAGTCCGTCGAGTCCTCCGTCGAGTCCTGGTTGGTTCATTTAGTACTTTCAATGATATAGTTGAGTGTAGAATTGGCGTGTTAGCTCTCTATTTATGTAGCAATTTTGGTTTGGTTCATGTTCGTCTAGCAATTGATTTTAGTTGTCTCCTCCCTTTTTTCATTTTAATTTTGGCTTCTTTACCTTTTAGTTGTGTTATTATGAACATAGGTTAAGTAAATGGCTTATTTATCTGTGAAATTCGAAATTTCTGTTGTAAGTTATTTGAATAAAGAGTTGGGAGTTATTATTGAAGTGCTATTGAGAATTATTGAACTAAATGCTTGTTTGTTTCGCGATAAATGATTTTTGGAAAAGGGACTTTTTTTTTTCTATTGAGAATTACTAGGATACTAAAGTGTTTACCTCAACACTTTGATAATTCATTTGCTATTAGAAATTTTTTTTTTTTGGTAGTGTGAAAATTAAATCTAACAATTCATGTGTTTGTATCATATTCGTGTTATTTGTTTGTGTCATAATTATGTTTAAGTATCGTATTATTTTTTTATATCATAATCGTATTTAAAATATTATATATTTATATAAATTTTGACAAATTTAAAATACATGACAATACTAAGCATTATCAAATACAAATTTTATCATTTCATTTTTGTTTTTCAATAAAAAATATAAAAATACATTTCTATAAATCTATTTTAACCACATAAATCTATATGTGGGCACAAATTGTCCACGTAAAATACAAGAGTAATAAATATCTGAATGAAAAATGATTTTCCAAATCAGGACAAACAAGTTGCATGTGAGATGTCTTCCATTGTTGAATCATTAAAATCAACAAAAATGATTAAGTTTTGTCAAAACCCAACAACATCCTACTAATTTGATTGCAAAATATCAAATCAAATCATCAAAATTAAAAATCTTGACTAGGTTTAATACGTTCATATTTGAAAAATTATAACTCTAAGCCAAGTCAAGTCACATCTTCTAATTTGTCTTTAAGTTAAAGAAGACTGCTATAGTTTTTGGTAGTTATTAGTAGCTTTCAGAGGTCAAGCAAAAGGATGGGTTACCAGCAATTTGTTTATTTTTTTGTCCCATAGTTCTTGGCAAGAAAAGTACCTAGTCAAGATTGGAGTTTGTGTTTATTTATGGCTTTATTATTTTTCTTTGTTTTTTTCACTTTTTTATCTCCTTTTGTAGTGACACTTAGGCAAAATTCATGAAATCTTTGTGAGATTAGCCTTCACCTAACACTACATGCAAAATATTTGATAGATTTACGTCTTAAATAAAATAGACATCTTATCTATATTTGTCAAGTTCATAAACATTAAGCGTAGCTCACGATCGGGTATAAATAGGTGAAGTAAAAGTTAGGCTAGAAGTAAGAGAAAAAATTGAAACTCTTTGATATCTCTTGTTGTATTCCTCGTGTCTTCTCAATATATTCTCAGATACTTACTGACTTAGATATTATAGTACGTCTCAGAAATCAAACTCTGTACCCTCCAATATTTTTTGTACTCGCAAACTCCTTTCGGTTTTTATCTGGCAACCTTCATAGATCAACTCAATCTTATCTCCAAACCCCATCAACAATTTCACTCTTTTTTTTTCTTTTCTTTTCCATGGTTGTGCTTTCAAGACCTTAATCTTTAATTATAATATCAAAGTATCAAATTTCTTTCATCAAATTAAAATTTGTTGGTTGAGATATTTGAACCATCAAAATTTTATCTCCATTAATCTAATATAAAAACAAATTCTATAATAATAATAAAAAATAAAAAAAAAAAGATGAAAGATAGGGAAAAGAGATGTGAAGGCCTTGGATGTTCAGAACCTCAGCCAGAATAAGTATGTTTAAAGAAGGCCAACTTTTGAAGAGGACTTAAATTTTTGGGTAGGCCTATCCCTTAGAATGGGTCATTTTTCCCATATATATATTATTTTTAATTTCCCCTCAAAAAGTTTCTATTTCTTGAATGAAATTGCGAAATCAAAATACAAATACAAATTGCATAATATATAGTAGGTAACATTTCTTATCTCTTTTTTCCCATATATAAACAGCTTTATAGGAAACTCTCAAGTACGGTTCTAAGGGAAGGAATTGAACCGCCTATTCCGACCGGGGAGAACAGGCCATTCGACAGGGGGATTCTGAAATAGCGGAGGCTTGGTTCGATCAAGCCGCTGAGTATTGGAAACAGGCTATAGCGCTTACTCCTGGTAATTATATTGAAGCGCAGAATTGGTTAAAGATCACGAGACGTTTCGAATAAGAACAAGAACTCTCTGTTTATTTATTATTTTAGGATTAGAAATTCTAATTAGAAATTCTAATTAGAAATTCTAATTAGAAATTCGAAAATTCTATTTTTATTAAATTCTATTAATAATACACTACTTTAATTTAATCCATCATATCTTATACAAAAATAAACTTACATATTTAGTATTTGAATCTTGTTTCCTTACGATAAAAAATATATGTGCATATTTTTTTATACAAAAAAATCGTAATCTGATAATAAAAAAATCGATTACATACTAATGCTAAAATTCGAATTTAAACCTGCTAAATGTCAAAGATAATTACATTATAAATCAATTAAATTAAGTGTATGTTCACTACATATACATATTAACACATAAACTACACTACACATGCCTATCAAAATGTTGCATAAAATGCACTCCTTAGGAGCTACTAGTGTCTAAACTATTTATTTATTGTAATTTCACCTAGCCTTTTTTCTTTCTTTTCTTTTTTCTCTCTTTTTATAATCATGTAAAGCTGAGCTCCCAAGATGGCACAAACTAACTAATATATATAAATATATATATATATTTTTTATGCCAATAATTCAAAGAAATTTAGGAGTTGTTACCAAGTGGACAAATTATAGTTTGTTTTTCTCAAGTACAAGTACAAACTCAGTTGCCATTATATCCCCCTCATATTCATAACTATCAATGGTGACAGTTGCCAATGTACCCTTAACAGACCACACCATTGTTTCATCACCCATAAAATTGTGAAAGCAACCTTAGAATGGATTCTGGAAGAGAGCGTACTCGAATTCGAATGAATGTTAGATATGAATATGTATCCGATATAGATATATTCAATTTTTTTTATAAAAAAAAATTATATCTTTGAAAAATTATATTTTATATACATATCCGAATATATGTAGATATATATGTTGGATATAAATATTTTAAGAAAAATAAAAAATTTAAATAACATAAAAGGAGAGAAGGAAGAAATTTGGGTGACATTTTTTAACCCACGCTCCAACAGGCAAAGCCTTGTTTTTGGGAAAAGAAAGTGAGAAGTGACAAGGTTTTCAGTTGTTTCCATTGCCAAAGTAAGGGTGCTTTCACTCTCAAAAGAAAAACTAAATAAATAAAGGATTTTGTTTATAAGTGTTCTAAGCGTATTTTTTAAGATTATTATACATAATAATATTTTTATTTAATAGATTAAAAATGATAAATAAAGTTGTTAATTTTTACATTTAATATAATTTTATTACTATAAATAATATATTAATTAACCTTAAAGAGTATCCTAAAAATATTTATTAACAAAATCAATAAATAAAAGCAAAGCAACAAAATTATAAAAGGATCACAGCTCACATGGTAATGGGGGACCAAAGACAGTTTTAAGGGCAAAGCATGTGTGTGTTAAGCAAAAGAAAACACCCTACCAAAAAAATATATCTCACAATATTGAAAATATTGAATACTACACACAAAAAATAATTAAAATAAAACACAATATAAAAAAAATACGAACACGACATAAATGCACGAACATGTCAAAATCTATATAACACAAATTATTAACACGTTAAAATTTATACAAATATAAAACACCTTAAAAACGATTATGACACGCAAAAAATATACGAACATAATAGGATACACGAATTACTAAATTAATATATATATATATATATATATTGTAGTAGTTGAGAAGCAAAAAGTGGGACAATACCCAAACATTTTGAGCTCAAAGCTCACTTGTATTAAAATCATATGGACCTCAACCTCTCTGGTCCAAAAAAAAAAAAAAAAAAAAAAAAACCTAAAAAATTACAAAATTTTAAGTAAAGGGTGGCAAAGGTTTTTGCACAAAATATGTTAAAAATAAGGATATGATCAGATCAAAATAAAGCTAAACAAGTAAAAGAGGCAAATTGTTTGGTTCATGTAGTATAGTTCAATCTTTAGAATTTAAGATTTCATTTTGAAAGTCTCGAATTAAAATTCAAAAATAAACGATATGAGATTTATGTAATGAAAAACAGCTACATCTTATTATGTAATCCAATATTATATGTACTTGAAAAAATATAATGTAATCAGTTGGTTGGTTATGAATATGAGATTCAAATTATATGTTAGAAAAGGACTATTACATGTTCTTTCTTAAATTTCCCTAGTGTTTAAGGAACATAATGAATATGGTCCTAACATGTTCTATTTTAGATTCGGTCCTATTCAAATTGACTTATCGAGCTGGACGGATAACTTGATCTAGGAATCTAATACGAATAATTTAATTATAAAACAACCCTTGCAAACTAGTTTTATAACCTCAATTGTTTCTTAGTTTTAGACCTTAATTTATAACTAAAATAAGAAAATTGTGAAGTCTTAAATTGAAATTAACTAGTGAAATATGTTGTCATATGTTATTGATTTAAACTATTTCTAAGTTCATAAGGCTATACACCTTTAGACATTGTGCATTAAGCACATGGTGGTTTATTTCTTCCTTTTATTTCCCATGTCAATAATTTGGAAATTTTCTTTTAACTTTTTCATTATTTTCCAATTTTCAGATTTATTTATGGTTTATTTTGTTTTGCTTCTTTTTGAAGATACTTTCCTCATAAAATTTTGGGGTAGCAAAAATTATTGCTATAATATATGACTTTTTACTTTGAGGGAACAAATTAAGACATTGATTATTGCTAATAAGATTCTTACTTCATTAAAGGTAAAAAAAATTCAATTCTTTTAACTTTTTGAAAAGCAAAAAAAAAAAAAAAGTGTTTAAGTATTATTTATTAAGTGGAATTTAACATGTTTTGGTCATTATCAAATCAAACCTATCACAACTATACAAACCACATGACATTCTTCGTTCTACATTTTATTCATAAAACTATGTCAACATAATATTCCCAAGCCAACAATGTTGAAAAATATTAGGACTTATAAGTTTGTTCTTGTGATAAAAATTGCCAAAAAAAATGTTGAAAAAATTGAACTGGATCGATTGATCGAATAGATTCAATTGAAAATGAAAAGCCTGTTCGTTCTGCTATATATTATAGATCTGAATTTTCAACAAACGGACAAAAAACTGTTGAACCGATAAAAAGCAGATTTTAAGTTTATTCTATTATTTTTTATTCAATTTTTTGTTGTTGTAAATAATAAGATTTGAATATTTAATCTTTTAATTTTATACCATTAAACTAATTATATATTTTTATTAAATATTTATTATATTTAATATTTAAATAATATTTTTTGATTGAACGAACCAATTGAATCGATTAGACTAATAACTGGAGTCTCTACCAATTAAACCTCTAATATAATTTTTTAATCATTCCAAAAAAAATCATTCACTTAGATTATGATCAACAAAAATTTAATGGTATAAAAAAAAAAAAAAAAAAACCTAAATGCTCATTTTAATTATTTTTACTAAAATTGTTATTCAAGATTTAATTAGGATGCAACATTTTTAATTTGATCCATTTAAGAAAAAAGTGATGATAAAAGTTAGTGATTATAGTAATGAAACTAACGGATGCATATCTATATTTGTTAAGGATTATCGTGACAATAGTTAATTAATCCTGTTAAAGATAATTACTAACTTTTTTCATATTTTTTTAAATGGATAAAATTGACAAAGTTTCATCCTAATTTCAAAAAAATAAAAAATTAAATCGTGAAACAAAGAATTTGATAAACATTAATCACAAAACAATAATTGAACCAAAAATCTAAAATAATCAATGGGACATTTTTATCTATTTGGAATTTTCAAGAAATTCCAAAACTAAAATTCCATTAAAATGAAGTTTAGATATGTTCAAATATGAGCTTACTCGTCCAAATTCAGAGATTCATTCAATATTTGGAAGGGCTTGAACAAAAATATTGAATCCGAAAAATGAGTTTGAGGAAAAAAAATGAGGTCCGTTTAAAAAAAAAAGTCGAGCATTGGGCATGATATTTTTGCCTAGGTCCAGCTCGACTTGTTTTACTATTAGTAATATAAATTTTTAAGGGGATCAATCATTTTTAAGAGGGGTCGATTATATTTTAAAAGGGATCGATCATTTTTTAAGAACGATCGATATTTTTTTTAATAAAGATATTGATATTTTTTAATAAGGATCAAATCATTTTTAAGAATAATCAATCATTTTTTAAAAAGGATCAATCTTTTTTAAAAGATATAAATTTTTTATTTTTTTAAAGAGTGATCGATCTTTTTTAAGAGAAATTGATCTTTTTATATATAAATTTGAACGAACTTAAATAGTATTTTTACATATCGGATCGAACCTAAACAAAATTTTTTTACTCATATTTCAAATTAAATTGAGCATGAACAAACATAACTTTTATTAATATGAAATCTAAATTCAACTCAAATTCAATCCATAAAAAAATCTAATGAAATCAAACAAGAATAAAAAAAAATTATATATTCTTTTTTCTAGTAGAACAAAGTCTTTCCAAATCTTTTCAGTGAATAATATCATCAACCAAAGAAATTAAGGAAAGTGATGATGGAAGAAATAGTACTTTTAAATGGACTTTCAAAAAGTAAAGTAAATAACATTTCAATCAGATTTCATGTGATGCAATCACTGATTTCCATTTTCAGAACTTCAATATTCATTGCCTTAAAAACTAAGCTTGTCTTTTGCAAATTTAGATCAATCTTTCCTTTAACATTTTTTATTTAGCTTGTATTTTTAACTAAGCACCAATTTTTTCTTTTTCTTTTTGTATCTTTCGGGGCATTTTTATGGGATAATTAAAATTTTAGTATTAAAATACTTGAAATCATATGAAGTAAAGTTCATACCTTTCTCGATCTTTTAATTAAAGTAAAAAATAATTAAATTGTCTAAAATAAAAGTATTTATAGATCGATTTAAATCGGATTAAATTTGATTGATTTTTGAAAATTTTGCCCAAAGCTTGATTCGGATTAGCGTTTATTTTGAAATTTTGTTCTAATACTAACTTAATCCTAAATTCTTTTTCTTCTTTTTGGAGCAATGCAAACATTATTATATATTCAACATTTGATTATGTCTTAAGATTAGGTCAAGAGACACCTTTATGGAAGAAAAAAAAAAACATACTTTGATTTAGCACATTTTTCCACCTTCAACTTTTTAACATTATTACATTGAATTCTTAACATTACCATAAAAATTATGCTTCAAATATATATATATATATATAATAAAAATTTCCAATCCTTTCTTGGTTTTTATTTTTGTTGTTTTCTAATAAGCTTCATATTAGAGTTTATCCCATTTTCATCTCTTTGATAGGGATAATAATGTATTTTCATCCAATTTTAGTTTAGAGTAATGCTACATTGTTTGACCTTTTCGATCTTAAATAAGTCACAATAATAGCATTGTCAATAATTGTAATTTCAAAACTAATATTTTTTTCATGTGTCTAATTCACTCCAAAAAATTTTTTTTTGACAACAATCGTGTAATTTATTGATAGAGTTCTGAATTTTTAATTTTCAATCACAATTATTTATTTTCAGATTATCTCAAATATTAAAAAAACCTTGTTTCTTTCAACTCTTTCTCTTTTAATTTTAATATTTTCATAAATTCAAAATCATTGATCCTTTTAACAATGTTAAGTTACAACTTATACTTCAGTATTTGATCCAATAATAATAAGATTCTAACTCGATAATTTTAATATCATATTTCAAAATATATCTATTTATTTTAAAATTTTAAAATTTTAAATTGATAGTAAAAAGCTTAACTATTATTATAGTTAAATTCTAATAATTAAAACATTTTCTTTTTGTAATTTAATATAATATTTTTTATCAAATTTAAAAATAAATAATATATTAATTATAAATTTTTTTATATGAAAATGAATATCACATTAACATTTTCCCTTCTTAATTTGGATTATTGAAGCTAATTGAATGAAGTTGTTGAAGTCCTTAATTAATGCTAATCATTAAAAAAATTGAATCATAACTAATAAATAAATCTTCTTAAATATGTTATGTTTATAAAAATGAGTTTTGCTAATTGAGTGTTTTTAGGTATTTTTTAAGATTAGTTAATATATTATTATTATTAACGAATGTCTTAAAGATATTTTTTAAGATTACTATATAATAATATTTTCATTTAATGCATTAAAAACGATGAATAAATTGTCAACTATTACATCTAATATAACGTTATTACTATAAATAGTATATTAACTAATCTTAAAGAGTAAACTAAGAATTTTCATTAACAAAATCTTATTATTTATAGTAATAATATTATATAAAATATAATAGTTGATAATTTTATAATATTTTCAAAATATTAAATAAAAATATTCCTATATATAATTTTCTTAGAGTTTACTCAAGGCGGTGAATTTTTTTTTAATGAGTCCATTAAAGCTATTGGTTGAAGTTATTATTCAAAGAAATATTTATTTATTTATTTAATATATTAAAAATCATCATATTAAATTAGTAATGGTTAATTGATTATATTTTAGTTTTTTATTTTTTAATTAAAAAATCATCATACTTTATTTTAATTCTGATTTAAAATTTGTGAATTACTCTAGTCCCGGCAAGATAACTACCGTGAATGGTAGAAATAGTAATTTCACACCAAAACGTGGGGCATTTAACGTTTCGAAACGGCAAGAGAAAGCAAAGAAGTTAAAGAGACGTGACCTGAAAATATGCAGAGTTGAAAGAAAATGGATAGATAGAAAAATCAAAACAGATATATTTTTAAAGAGAGAGAAACTTCATTCAACAAAAAAATAATAATAATCCAGAGAGAGAGTAGAGATCTGAGTTAAGCAGCGAGTTGGGAGGAGGCTGAGTCGACTGGTGTGGAGGCGAGTCACTGTTTCAAAGATTAAGATCGTGACCCGTCAGATCCTGTATCTTGAAATTGACGTTAACCTTCCGATTTAACCCCTCTCTCACTCTCTCTCGCTCTTTAAAGTTTCAACTTTTTTTTTGAAGCCAAATTGAAAGGGAAAGAAAAACCTAATCGATCGGGTCGCTTTTCGGATCTTTATTTGGATGCTGCTTCTGCTTCCTCAGGTTTGTCCTTTTTTCTTTTTGTTTTTTAATTGTGTTTTTTGTTTTTTTTTTTGTTTGGCTGCTTAGAAAATGACCGAAAATAAATGGAGAAGAAAGGAAAAATAAATGAATATTTTTGGTGTTGTTTTGAAAGTGAAATTTAATTTAGTTTAAAATAGTGAAAAATATTGATGTTTGGATTTTTTTTGTGTGAATTTAATACTTGTTTATTGTTTTAAAAAAAGCAAACTTTTCATGGTAATATGGAAATTTTACTTATCGAAGCTCATTTTCATGGTGGGTTACATTTACAGATTTAACCTCTGTGGAAGCTTACTTCACTGTAAATGGAACTGAGGATAACAAAATGGAAGGCATTTGGGCAATAGTGAAAAAGTTATAGCATTGCCGAGTTTTTAGTAGCTTCGATTTAATTTTAGAATAGTTAGTATTGAAGTTTGCTAGCAAAGCCTAAAAGCCCTAATCTTGGTAGTTGTGGAACCTTAGAAAAAATAGAATCTCTTTTCTTAAAAGATGTTTTGGAGAATTTGAGATAAAGGTGTTTTGTTATTTTTTATGTTTTTAGTGTTAGGGGTATTGGAGATGGAGGAAATCATAGCTTAGGGATAGAAATCGAAAGAGAGAGTTAAGTATAATGGAGGATCTTTCCAAGTATGTCCATAGTCCTGCCCATTTAGCTGTTGCCCGACGTGACTATGCTGGGCTTAAGCGCATTATCTCGACACTCCCTCGGCTTGCCAAGGCTGGTGAGGTTAATGGTGAAGCTGAATCTCTTGAGGCTGAGCTCCAGGCTGATGCTGTCTCAGCTGTCATAGATCGTCGTGATGTCCCAGCTAGGGAGACTCCGCTACATTTAGCAGTGCGGTTGCGAGATCCAATCTCGGCGGAGATTTTGATGTCGGCTGGAGCAGATTGGAGTCTTCAGAATGAGCATGGTTGGAGTGCTTTGCAAGAAGCGGTATGCACAAGGGAAGAGGCGATAGCTATGATCATTGCACGACACTACCAGCCACTTGCCTGGGCAAAATGGTGTCGTAGACTTCCCAGGATTGTTGCCTCAGCAGATCGTATCCGTGACTTTTACATGGAGATAACTTTTCATTTTGAAAGTTCAGTCATTCCATTTATTGGTCGCATTGCACCATCAGACACTTACCGCATATGGAAGCGTGGTTCAAATCTCCGTGCTGATATGACACTTGCTGGATTTGATGGGTTCCGCATTCAAAGATCAGACCAAACATTTCTCTTTCTAGGGGAAGGCTACACTTCCGAGGATGGGAATCTTTCTCTTTCTCCAGGCTCTTTGATTGTTCTTTCTCATAAGGAAAAAGAAGTTACAAATGCTCTGGAGGGGGCCGGTGCACAACCAACAGAATCAGAAGTTGCTCATGAAGTAGCATTGATGTCTCAAACTAATATGTATAGGCCTGGTATTGATGTCACTCAGGCTGAGCTTGTTCCTCATTTGACTTGGAGGCGACAAGAGAGAAGTGAAATGGTTGGAAACTGGAAGGCTAAAGTTTATGATATGCTTCATGTGACAGTGAGTGTGAAGTCAAGGAGGGTTCCTGGTGCAATGACTGATGAAGAGCTATTTTCCGTGGATGATGAAGAAAGGATGGCTAATGGTGGTGAGAATGACGAGTATGATGATGTATTAACAACCGAGGAAAGGATGCAGTTGGATTCGGCACTTCGTATGGGAAATTCAGATGGTTGTTGTGATGATGATGAGCATGGAGTCATTGACTGCCAAGAAAATGGTTCAGGAGGTTCCTATGAAAATTGTGAATCAAACGGTGTTGCTAAGGAGAAGAAGAACTGGTTTGGCTGGAATAAGAAAGGCTCAAAGAATAGTGATGACCCTGAGGATTCAAAGATTTTGAAGAAGTTCTCGAAATTGGCCCCTGAAGGTAGCAATCAGAAACAAGTTGATAGCCACAAATTATCTTCAGAATTGTCAAAGGAAGATGCTGTGGATGGCAAGAAGGGTAAAGATAAAGGCAGCAAGAAGAAGAAGAAGAAAGGGGGCATTAGTGATGCTAAACATGAGAGTGAGTACAAGAAGGGCTTAAGACCTGTTTTGTGGTTAACACCAGATTTCCCTTTAAAGACAGAGGAACTCCTGCCTTTACTTGACATATTAGCCAACAAGGTCAAGGCTATAAGGAGACTGAGAGAGCTTTTGACAACTAAATTGCCTTTGGGCACATTTCCTGTCAAGGTAAAAATCCAAATTTAGTTTTTAATTGTATGCATAAATCATGCTTTATTTTTATTAATTTATTGGTTTATTCTTTTCGTGGTTGGAACAGAAGAAGTGATACTAAGAAATACTGAAGTAGAATTGAGGTTTCACAGTTGACTAAGAGTGGTAGTCATGTCTTAAAATGAAAAGGAATCAATATCTTTAGGCAGAAAAACTTATCCTAGGTTAGAGCAAATACCCAAATTGCAATGAAGAATAATACATGGGGTTTCGGGTACTATTTACATGTCTACATTCATATTTATAGTTTAGGAGGCCACCTTGTTGACAGTGAACCACATGCTATGTGCATTATAGTAATGCAGCAAAATACTTCCTAATTTCTTATTGTCAGTTTCTGTTGTCTTTTCTTCTACACTCTTCAATCATAATTATCTTTGAAAATAGCCCTAATGGTATAAAATCTTCATTTTAAATATTAGTCTGTGGAAACTGTTGTGCAAGTACAGTAGAAAGTGGTGACTTTATGAGTGTGACTAAATATTATAAAACATTCCTCCCACCCGAAAAAGGTTTTTCTATGACTGGCTACTAATATGCTTTCTGAACATTTTTTTATAGGGCTGTTTGCTGTAAAATATCTTTCTTAACTTCTGATATTTTAAGTTTTTAATGAATTGACATTGATGTCTCATTTTCCCTATTATTCCAGGTTGCCATCCCTATTGTCCCAACTATTCGAGTCCTTGTCACTTTCACGAAATTTGAGGAACTTCAGCCGATGGAGGAGTTCTCAACACCTCTTTCGAGCCCAGCCCATTTCCAGGATGCCAAGTCAAAGGAATCAGAGGGTTCAACATCATGGATTTCATGGATGAGAGGGAGTCGCGGTGGCCAGCCAAGCGATAGTGATAGTCATCGATATAAGGATGAGGTCGATCCTTTCCACATACCATCCGACTATACCTGGGTTGATGCCAACGAGAAAAAACGACGTATGAAAGCCAAAAAAGCGAAAAGCAAGAAGCACAAAAGGCAGGCAGCAGCAGCTGCCAAAGGCGGGGATGGAGTCCAGCAGGTGAATGAAGAGGTGGAAGAATAATTACACGGTCCCAGTTATTTTACCCCTTTGGCGGCATCTGCCAGAGAAAGAGGTAAGGCTCCTCCCTGTACCCATCTGACATTTTTATAACTGCAATTCGCGGTATGGGGCAGTCGATTTGCAGAATGATTGCTAGGTAGGGGAATCACTTTGGTTAAGAAGAGCCTTGTCATCTTGTGTTGTTGTATTGTTATGTGATATGTTGAATTGGAGAGGGACACAAAATCTTCTCATTTCTTTAAATATCTTGTTTCAATTCTAATTTTTCTTGGGACATCATCAAATCTTTGTATCTAAATCCATGGTCATCAAGTTTTCATTTTTGTGATTGGTATTCTTTTTCCTGTCATTGTTAGTTCTTCATAATTCATCTTTTCTCTTGTTCCTTTTCCCCCCATCTGTCGTGTAGGCAACAGCCAATGGAACTTAAAAAAAAGAAAGAGATAATAATAAAGGTGAGGATTTTGGGTAGCTTGTAGAAATTGACATGGATCAGAAGGGTTAAAAACTTGAATAATACTCGTTTAAAGCTGGGGACAAGTTACGCCTATCACTTGCCTGGTTTTGGTTATAGTTTCTAACACACACACACATATATATATATATATATTTATACGCTTTATATTTGTTTGATCTGATTGTTGTGTTGCATGCTCTATTCATGTAGATCGTGCACGTCAAATTTTGAGTAAATTAAAAATGTCTAGTTATTTGTTCGATGTAAAAAAATTTTAATCGTTAAATATATATCAAATAGACGGTATTCTTGATTGACATGATATAAATATCAGATCTATTCGAAATTTTACAGAATTTTGTAGGGAAATCATTTGCAAATTTTTGTAATTTAAATTCGATTTTCTAAGAACTTTTCATTAGAGTCTAAAGTAGATTTCTTTGTACCTAGCTTTAGCTATTATGGTTTGCGGCTGAACTTAGTTTTGGTAATTTTTTGGTAATTTTGAACATGACACGATCATGACACAGGAAAAACAACTAAAACATGATACGATATAAAAAAATAACATGAACATGACATGAATATACAAACGTTTTAAAATTTCTATAACACGTCAAAATTTATATACATATAACATCTTAAACATTATTATGATAAAAAATTTATATCAATATATTTGCTCATTTTCATATTTCCATTGTTATCCTTTTGCAATGGATTGAGTTTATTCATTAACCTAGAGCAAAACTATATGTATGGTTGGTTCAGATACATAAAATTAAAATAGATCAGGTTAACCAAAGACATAAAATTTCATTTTTGCCTTAAACGAAACATACACTAAAAGAAGCCTATGACATAAAATAGATTAAAGTAGCTAGATTAATAAAGTCTCCAATTACATCCATGTAGTTAGATATGAAATTTCATTTTGTATTAATTAGTTAATCATTTCATCTGAAGGGAAAATAATTTTATAGTTAGTCCATAAAAACTAATTCAACCAAATATTTTAAGCTAAAATAACAACAACAAAAAAATCTATAAACTTTATTACTTTACCTAAGTGAGCTCTTGAACTTAACTACTTTACCTTAGTAAGTTCATGTACTTTTATTGCATCCAAATAAGTTTTTAATTTGTATCCAAATAAATCCTTAACCTTTAGTTTATAATTAAATAAACCCTTAACATAAATCAATTTTTTATTTTGAAATAAAGGCTTATTTGGGTACAATAAAATTTATGGACTTGCTTAAAAAATGAAATAATTCAAATTTTTTTTAATATTTTAGCCAATATATTAGTGATCATTTTAGCATGCAAACATAAAATTCTATGTTGCTTGTAACAAAATATGTATTAAAAGGAGTAATTTTCAGTATTTTCTATGTCAAAAATAATAGCAAAGCCTACTAAATTGAAATAATTCAAAGTGGGTAGATTAATTGTTGCTTTGCTCTTTACCTTTGTTTCATCTGCGGACACTTCTCCCTCAGCCTGGTCTAAGGTGTTCTTGAAGTCTAATACCAAATTTGAGGATAAATTCTCTGTTGCTGCTATTTCTTCCTCCTTGTAAAGCATGAATTTTGCTATCAGTTATGTTATTTGAGCTCTTAATTTTTTTAAAGTACATGTATTTTATACATATTCGGATATGGATATGGGGTATAATCCTCAAAATATATTAAAAACGTAAAAAAAAAAAATTGAATATATTCAAATTTGGATAACATAGGCTATCAGACTTTATAAAACTTCTATAAGAAAAGAAATTGCAAAGTTTACAGACTTTAGTCATTTAAAGTAATGTCTATTCAATATATTTGCTCATTTCCATATTTCCATTGTTATCCTTTTTCTAATGGATTGGGTTTTTTCAGCAATCTAGAGGGAAAGTATATGTATGATTGGTTCAGAGACATAAAATTAAAATAGATTAGCTTAACCAGAGACATAAAATTTTATTTTTTTTCCTTTAGCAAAACATACACTAAAAGAAGCCTCTGACTATTACATTAAAATAGATTAAAAGTGGCTAGATTAACAAAGTCTCCAATTACATCCATGTAGTTATGTATATGAAATTTCATTTTGTATTAATTAATTGATCATTTCATCTGAAGGGAAAATAAATGTATAGTTAGTCCATAAAACTAGTTCAACCAAATATTTTAAGTTAAAATAACAAAAAAGATCTCTGAGATTTACTACTTTACCTAAGTAAGTTTCTGAACTTTACTACTTTACCTTAGTAAGTTCATATACTTTTATCACATCCAAATAAGTTTTTAATTTTTAATTTGTACCCAAATAAATTATTAACCTTTAATTTATAATTAAATAAACCTTTAACATAAATCAATTTTTTTTCATTTAAAATAAGGGCTTATTTGAGTACAATAAAAGTATATGAACGTACTTAAAAATAAAATAAAATAGTTAATAGACTTTTTCAATATTTTAGCCAATATTTGAGTGATCATTTTAGCATGCACATAGAATTCAATGTTGCTTGTAACAAAATATGTATTAAAAGTAGTGACTTCCAGTATTTTGTATTTCAAAAGTAACAGTAAAGCCTACTAAATTGAAATAATTTAAATAGGGTAGATTACTAAATTTTCCAATAAACATGAAATTATGCATATATTATGAATAATCGGGTAGACCACGTCTATCACTGCACAGAAAGAAAAGATAAGAAGATGCAGATTAGAGAGTTAGAGATAGAAGAGCTTTGAATATATATAAAAACCATAACATATATTTTCTAAATCCTTTAGAACATATAAAGAGGAAAAGAATATATGCATATATTATTATGAATAAAAAGGAAGCCTTATCACATTGCAATAGTTATTAGTTTAGTATAATTATATTTGTTTCTTCTTTATTTTTACTTATAATATATATTTTATCAAACGAAAATAGAGAAATTAATGAAAATTATATTCGATGGTCTTGAGATGATTAGTTGTATTTTTTATGTGAGACTTACTTCACTAATGTTTATTTAAGTTATATTCGGTTTTATTTCGTTCTTCTCTTTTAGATATTCACTATTGTTCTCTTTCGAGTTTGACTCTATTTTGTTCGTGTAAGTTATTTTAGGATGTGTTGAATGACCTTTCGATGTTTTATCTTTTCTCAATTAGGTGATTTCTGTAAATTTGTTTTATTACTTTTATGAAAAATTTATACTCTCTACTAGTTTTTTTTTTAACTTGTAATCTTTTGGTTTATTAATAATATTTTGGCTTAGCAAAAAAAAAATACACTCTATTTAAGTTGTTACATATTAATGCTTTCTAATAATTATATATTTTCAGAATAATATAATTTATTAATTATTAGTATTGTTATTTTTTTAAAAATTACTTGACTGACCTTTGTAACAATTAGGCTGAAATCGGAATGCTCTCATATATCATGTATGGAGGGAGAGGAATAACCGCAGGTTTGGTAAACAATCTCAGCAATGTATGCAAATGCTTGAGAAAATCAAGGAGGAGGTTAGCTATAGACTAGGGGGGATGAAAATCATAAAGGATGATAATGTTAATAGAGATTTGCATGTTGCATGGGGGTTAAAAAGCTCACTGATAGCATAATTGGTTTTTAGCTATGTAAAGAAGACATTGTAAAATAGTACATTTGTTTGCCAGCTATGCTGATTGTATTGACGAAGCAGTGCATGCTGCTTTTGGATAAATAAAAACTTTGCTTATCAAAAAAACAATTAGGCTGAAATCGTTATTTTATTTTCTAAAAAAACATTGCTTTTCTACTTTTTTAAATATTAAATTGATCCATGTTCTTTTGAGAATAATCATCCTCTATTTTTATATATCATATAATTTCCTAATCTTCTTTGTTGTACTTATTGGAGGTAATATTTGACCAACATTAAATTTTAATTTTGCTTAAACTATATTTCATGTTTAATTTTTATGTGAATGAAAATAAGGCCTTTAATTTTAACCCAAAAAAAAAAAAAAGGAAAAGGAAAAAAACCTATACTAAATGAAAAATGGGGCTTACGGGGGTATGACATTTTTGTGAAGAAAAAAAATACACTTTTATAGCTTTCATAATTTTTGAAATACTTTTAAGTAAAGTTGTTATCTAACCGAATCACTATTTTCTATTTCCTAACTTATCAATATTAATGTGATCAACTAAATAAAATTTACCAATATTAATGTGCTAGATAAAGTAGTTAACTATAATGTGATAGATTTATAATTCCAAATTATAGAAGGTTTTGTTAGTTTTAATATCAAAACATAAATATTATATTCAACTTTTTAAGTAATATATTTAATATTGAATTTGTTCACATGTACATCCAAATTGCACCTAGTGCTTTTTTTAAATTAAAAAAAAAAAAAGGAAACTTGCATAAACGAAAAAGAATATTTGATATTGCTTGTTGACATAAAACGACAATCCGATGTGGTCTTATCTGATTAAGAGTAGTTGAAGGAAAGAAAAAAGGATCGGGAAGACTTGTTTCAATAATTTCAAAGAGAGAGAGTATATTTGAGGTTGTATTTGAGTTTACTTGTCTAGTTAACTACTTTGGAACATTTGGAAGCATCATGGACAATACATTGCTTAATTTTAAGTTTTAACTTGAAAAAGATTATAATTACAATTGGTTTATACAGTCACCTTTAAAAAAATGACATCTTGTAGGTCTGGGTTCGAATCTCAGTATCGGTAATCTGTTTCTAGATTTTGACCTCTTTTGTATAAAAAAAAAAGATAACAAGTGTTAATTTAAGCCTTGATTGTTAGAAGAAAGGAGAAGATTTGAGTTGCTTGTCTGGTTAACTACTTTGGAACATTTGAAAGCATCGAGAGCATTGCTTAATTTTAAGTTTTAACTTGAAAAAAAAAAAAAAAAAGAGAATATTTGAGTTTGAGGGTACTTGTATGGCTCGATTGCTTGGGGAGAATTCAAAAGAAAAAGTAACAACAATCATCTTAGAGCTTTTTAAAATTTAAATTGAGATGGAAAAGTTCAACTTAAACATAAGCTAACAAATAAACATAGCAAATGATTTTTAACTCATGTACTTTGTCATTTTAATTTTTGTATAATTTAATTTATATGTATATTTTTTAGAAAAATATATATTTATATGATATTGAATTTTTTTTAACTCTGATCATGAAGTAATAGCAATTTTTTTTTTCTTCTGATTCGGGCCAAAATAATGAAATTGCTCAATCACAAAGTGTTGATAGTTCCTCCATGGAACCATGCTTCTTCTAGCTTGGAAAAGGCTCTTGATGCCATAATTTGCAATGTTTTTTTTCTGTTGTGAAAGATAATCTCTCAACCTCCTATTTTCTCAAATTCTGACTCATAAATGGTTTGATGGTGCAAATTGATTCATGATTTTTTTTTTCTTTCTAAAAGTTTAGTAATATACATCATTATATTGATTATAAAGTCTCCGAATCGATTTAATTAGAGGTACCAAAAGCCAAAAAAGTATAATTTCTTAACTTCAAAAATTTATAAATAAACTTATCTTGATAAGTACACATTTTATATGATCAATAAATATTCCATGGCATTCTTCACAAAAATCTTTTTTTCTCGCAAACATCACAATAATACTCTCTTTAATCATATTCTATAAACAAATCCTTAAGAGAATGGATGTAGCTTTTATATTTAACAAATTTGAGATATATATATATATATATATATATAATTGATGCACACTCTAGACAACAATAAAAGGATTGTCCACTATAAATTTCACCACAATGACTACAAAAATATCCAGTGTAGATATCAATTAAGGCTTCATTATTTAATCATTTAATATAATAAATAGTTAATTAATTAAAATATTTAAATAATATTTTTAAATAAATTTAAATATTAAATATTATTAAATATAAAAATTTTTATTATTTGAGTCAGCTTTGCTCAAAAGTTAGAGCATTCGATTTCGATGATCGTGTATATATAATACTATATTTTATTGGGTTAGAAATAATGATATGTTGAACAAAGGCCGGCTTAGCAAAGGCAAAAAGATCTGACAAAAATTGAAGCCCCTTAAAAGAAAAGCCCATGCTTTAGCATACGATGGTCCAAAAATCTTTTCAAAATTTAATTATATGTATTCATTTTATATTTATGTTATTTTTTTATTTTATTTTATTTTATATCATATTGTATTTTATATTATATTTTAATTATTTTTTTATCATGTTTGTATCATATAATCGTATTGTATCTAAAATTATCAAATCTAATACATTTCATTGTATTATTCATAATTAATCCCTCAAATTAGAAATAAAAGAAATCAAACAAAAATCAACAATTTTATATATAACTCCTAAATATTTGGTTCTTGTGTTCTTTATGCTTTGAACAATTCTTTCCTTTATAATATTCCCTTCATTTTCTTAAAATTAATTTCTTGAACTTTCCATTCTTCCAAATTATTATTCTTCTACTAGCTTGTCAATTAATTAGCTCTTGGAAGATATAGATTGTCTTGACATGAATTTGTTTAATAGAGTTTGAACATTGAATTCTCATTGGGCGGCTATAAAAGAAATTATCTTTGAACCAACCAACCCCACAAACACAAAAAAAAAAAAAAGTCATTTTGATAGGGACATGGATTTTGGGGTGACTCATGTAGACCTGTAACTTGGTTAGGCGTTGTTTAGTATTATTTTTGATATAATTTTTAAGATTAGAAGTTATTTTTAATTGTAAAAATAATATTAAACAGATAAAAAAAATTAATTTTTATTATTGAAATTATAATTTGAAAAGTCAAATTAAAAAGTCAAAAAATATAATTTTTGGGCTTTAAAAGTTGACTTTTGGATAAAATAATTTTATTATCCTCATATCTTTACACTTTTATTATTTTAAATATATCATTTTTTGACATTTCAGTTTTCTACAACACTTTTTCACAGCAATACTAAACACTTAAAAAATTTTAAACCATACTTTTTAAACACACTTTTTTCAATCCAAACTTTTTCAAACATCAATGCTAAACTAACCCTTAGTCGGATTCGATTTAAGTTGAATCAAGTTTAAAATAGATTTTTGATAATTTCAGTTGATTTGATTTGATTTAAATTATTATTTAAATTATAAAATTATTTTTATAAAATTAATTATAGAAATATAAATATTAATAGAAAATAATATTTATCAAACTTTTGACAAGTAATTGTTTTTTATTCGGATCTGATTTAACTTGATCCATAAACATTTTTACTCGTAAATTCTAATATCTCAATTTTTTTCAAAAATAAAAACCTGAAAAATCAAATACACATGCTGTAGGACACCATTTCTATTATTAGTGTTTGAGTGAATAGTTGAAATCAAATCCGTATAAAAAATTTTTCTCCTCCTATAAAAACAAATCCCAAATCAATGAGAAGCAAGAATTAGAGATTTTGAAACCATGATAACTAGCAAACTAAGCAATGGCATTAATCAATATTTTATGGTTAATTAGGTTATTTTAATAACCAACTAAACAATGACTTAATCAATGCTTTTAGGGTTAATTAGACCATTTTATTGGATTGATTTAGGGTTGGTTTTTAAATGATTTTAGGTTTATGTAGATTTTGACACGTTCGTTTTTTCGTATTGTATTCATGCTATTTTTCTTGTCGTATTTATGTTCGTGTTATTTTTTTGTGTGTTCATGCTATTTTTCGTGCTGTGTTTGTGTACGTGTTATTTTTTCGTGTGTTAAAAGTATTACAAATTTATATAAATTTTTATATGTTAATAATTTGTTTTATGTAGTTTTTGACACGTTCGTTTATTTGTGTTGTGTTCGTGTTATTTTTGTGTCGTGTCGTATTTTAATTATTTTTTCCATGTGTTTGTGTCGTGTTTCGATTCATCCAAATATTTTGCATAATTTGTCATGGTGAGTCAATTTAAAGAAAATTTTGTGTGTTCTTGTCGTGTCTCAATTCACCCCAGATTTTGCATAATTTATCGTAATAATTCAATTTAGAGAAAAATTATATGTTCATGACTTTATCGTGTTTTAAAGCATTATAAATTTATATAATTTTTTATACGTCAATAATTCATTTTATGTAAATTTTTTCACGTTCGTGTATTCGTGTCGTTCTCATTTTATTTTTCGTGTCGTGTTTTAATTATTTTTTTCATGTTGTGTTCGTGTCTTATAATCATGTTGTGTCCGAAATTGCCAAGTCTAATTGACACTATTCAAATAACTCTCAATTTTGTGTCGCGTGTCATCATATTTGTGTTAATATTTCTGTCATAATTGTATTCAATGTATTATATATTTATATAAATTTTGACACGTTAATAATTTGTTTTATGTAGATTTTGATACATTCGTGTATTTGTGTCATGTTCATGTCATTTTTCGTGTCATATCGTGTTTTAATTATTTTTCCCATGTTATATTCGTATCGTATAATTATGTTGTGTCTGAAATTATCGGATATAATTGATCATATTTAAATAACTCTCAATTTTATACCAGGTGTAATATAAAGATAGGAGTTATTATTTTTTAAAATTATCTGTACTCCTATTGCTTTTTTATCTTTCAAATTTATTATAAAATATCAATTCAAATCCGATAACATACCCGCAGCAAAACGCGGGTATCTATCTAGTTCCTTTAAAATTTAGCTTTTTATTTTTTATTAGATTTAAAAATAGATGTATTTATATTGTGTTTGTATATTGTTTCGTATTATAATCGTATTTAAGATATTATATTTATTTAAATTTTAATACATTAACAATTCATGTATATAAATTTAATACGTTAATATATTCATATTGTATTCATATTTTTTTATATTGTATCATGTTCATATTATATAATTATTCCGTATTTAAAATTATACAATTTATCTTTTATTCCATTTGTAAGTTAAGGTCTGTAAAAAAAAAATTCCCGTGAAAAAACATTGATATGGCGCGATATTATTGGAGGAGCCTACAAATAACGCGGTAAGGAAGGCCTAGCTAATAATTTCTTTTAAAGACAGCTTTAGCTAACGGCACTCTATCTACTTTGAAAAAGATGAACAGAAAACCTCTACGCGACTTGAGGCGCGTGAATTGTACATTTTAGAATCTATTTTATTTTTATTTTTAAGTGGAAAAAAAATTGCTAAAGCTAATCTCATAGTTTTCTTCTAATAAAATTCTTAGTATACCAATCAAAGAAGGCTGTGAAATATATATATATATATATATATATATTTTACATTTTTAACCCAATAGTGCTTGCTTTAAAGTTAAAGTATGTCAATTTTAAAAAATAATTCGTGTATTCATATTGTGTACGTATTATTTTTTATGTTATAATCATATTTAAAAAATTATATATTTATATAAATTTTAACATATTAACAGATCATATTATATAAATTTTGACACATTTATATATTTATGTTATTTTTTTCATATTATCGTGTTTTATTTGATATTTTAATTTTTTTATGTTATTTTTATATTATTTAATCGTATTATGTCTAAAATATCATATTTATAATCAATCATTATTTACTTTTAAGTCATATCTTGAAAGCATGGATTATCCATAAAAAGAACAATTATAAAAGTTTGAATTATGAGTTGAAAAAATTAAAAAAATTTATCATAAAAAGGATTTAAGAAAAAAAAAAACAAAGAGAGAAACTAAAATGTGGACCATGATGAAAAGTTGACTATATTCATACAGTGAAGACAAATCAAAATGATTAAAGAAAAACAAGAGAGAGAGTGTGTGAAGTACAATCTCTTTAAATTGAAAGTAAAAATATTTTCATCTCAAACATTAAAGTTAGAAAATAAGGGTTGGAGGTTTCCTAGAATGAATGGTTTAAAGCAAAAACAAATAAAAAAAATATAAAAGAAAATATATCAATACAATTACATAAATATCATCATAATCATTCATCAAACTTCTCCTTCAAAACTAAAACAAGTTGAAACTTCTCTCTAATAATTTGTCTACCAAGAAAAACCAGTCTTATTTTGTTCCATTGAGAGAGAGAGAGGGAGGGATTGTTTTAAACCTTTCTCTCTTTTAATTCTCTTTCTCTTGGAGATTTTTTTTTTTTTTTTTTTTTTTTTTATGTATGAAAAGAAAGTTATAAAAGGGTTGAAGAAGTGAAATTATTGAAAGATAATTTCTGGGTTTTGGTGGGTTTTTTGAGTTTGTGAGAGTTAAGATATGTTGGGTTGTGAATGTTTTTGTTGGGACAGACTTACTGATTATGACTTCTTCCCTTTGCCTCTGCCTCAGCCTCAGCCATTTTCTTTGCCTTCTCCAATTCCACAGTGGCCTCCAGGTATAAATATATGCTTTGATTTTCTAGACAAGTCAAAAGAAAAAAAAAAGTTCTTTTTTTTTTTTTTTTTTGGGATTTTGGTTTTCTTGCTTTATATTTTTTTCTTGTTGATTTTCTGGAGAATTAAAATGAAATTGTGTTTTATGTTTTCCTTTCACAATATCATTATGATTACTGGGATATGGTTTTTTTTTTTCTATATTTTTTTTTCTTTTCTCTTAGGATATTGTCTTTCTTTTAATTATTTATTCTTTACTATGGATTATGATGATTATGAAGATTTTTAGCTTATTATTTGGATAATAATACAAACAGTTTTAGGGGAAAAAAAAGAATTTTAGGTTATCCAAAATGAAAAAAATAATATATATATATATATAATTCTCAAGCCATACTTTGCTGATTATTACCATGATTGACGAATGAAATCCCATTATATATATATATATATATATATATATATATTAATTTTACCAACGAATGCTTTAAGGAATTTTTTAAGGTTATTAATAATATATTTAATCAATTTATTGAAATGATAAAAAAAAATTATCTAACTATTGTATTTAATAAAATAATATTATTATAAATAATATTAACTAATCTAAAAAAATAGGACACTTAGCAAAATTTTATATAAATATAAACAATCGGAATACGCTTCATGATTGCTAGTTGCTACCTTATAGTTGTTATATACTATGTTATCCGAGTTTTTTATTTTTTTAAAAGTATTCGTGTCTAATACATGTGTTTTACACATATTTGGACATAAATATGAAGCATGATTTTTCAAATATCTGAAAAAAAAACTTTTAAAAATTGAAATATATCCATTTCGAACACGAATTGACATTAAATTCTAAATCAGATTAACATAAATTTTATATATATATATATATATATATATATATATGCGTCTAGGCTTTGGCTTTCTCTCTTAGATTGCATAAATGCATTTTATTGAGGTGGCCCAATATTCACATGGGATTGTGTAAATTAATGTGTCATTGATGCATGGGGATTTTGGAAAACTTTTCTTCTTTTTTTTTCCTCTAAACCTTCTTTAATATTTTGATCAATTTAGTGACTTGAAGTTCTTTCTTGAAGGAATTTCTACCTTCTCCTCAAACATCAAACAAAATATGTATAAAAAAGAATACTTTATTTTCTCTTTCAATTATGATGTCAAAATGTTAAATTTTAATTTTATTAATTAATGAAATCCTCCATTTTCTTTGGAACTCCCAAAATAAAAAAGAAAACACATATATATTGTGTTTTTTAATGTATATATTTTCACTACCAATATGCTGGCACTATTCTAGATGCATTTTTTTTTTATTTCATTAGCTTTAGAATTTGTCATTATTATTATTATTATTATTATTATTATATGTGCCTATGTTACTCGGACTCGGGTGTGAGTGTCGGACACGCGTATGTGTCCAACACGATCATGTTCAATTTTTTTTTAAATTTTTATGTATTTGGAAGGTTCTTAGAGAATCATACTTCCATACACATGTTCGGATATGCATCGGACACGGGTACTTCAAAAACGATGAAGAGTTGGAGCAATATAGATATGTGCTATATTTTGGTGGATAACCAATGAATTTGAAATACCATTTTTTTTTTTTGGTTCAACTTGTACATCAAGTTGGTCAACATTATTTTTTTTTTGGTTAAAAACATTCTAGACTAGACTGCTTGAAAATTGAAGTTTATGCTTGACAGAATTCTCTTTTTCTAAAAGAGATTAGAATCTAGTTCTACACTTTTTTTTAGTGAAATATTTGTGTATTTTTATTTGTTTAAGCTTTGGAGGTGTAGGTGTCACTTTCCCTTTGCTTTAAAGAAAGTAAAAGTTTGATGCTTGCTTCATACTTGCTTTTTCCGAAATTTTGTTAGTAAAAAGATTTTTTTTTTTTGAACTCTTAAAATCACCTTACTTCCCCTTAAAAAGGGTAATAATCACTAGGCTAAAGTTTGGCTGTTTAGCTGCCAATTTGTTGATGATTGATAACCAAGAAACAAGCTAACAAACATTCCTAGAAAATTTTCTGTTTAAACAACTGATAAGCTTACCTACTTTATTCAATCATTCTATGGTAATTTATGTTATCCGGACTCTTTATTTTTTTTTAAATATTCGTGTCCGACATCAGTGTCTGACACATATTCGAACATAGATATGAGAGTATGATATTCCAAATATATGGAAAAACTTAGAAAAAATTGAGTTTACTCGTGTCGGCATATATTTGTATCCCAAACTCATCTCACAGTTCGGGTAACATAAATGGTAGTTGTGCTTTCAAACATCATGACATAGATATGTTAACTCGGTTCCGATAATGATGTACTACCATTTTCTCAGGTCAAGGATTTGCTACTGGAAAAATAAACCTAGGAGAATTAGAAGTGATTAAAATCACCAAGTTTGAGAGTGTTTGGAGCTGCGATTCATTGCGTGATAAAGCTAAAGGTGTCTCATTTTATAAACCTGTGGGGATTCCAGATGGATTTTTCTGTCTCGGTTATTACTGTCAGCCAAACGACCAGCCACTGAAAGGTTATGTTCTTGTTGCTCGCGAAAGGGTAGCTTCGAGTCCAGAAGTTTATTGTGACTATGACTCGGATTCGGACTTTCCAGCACTAAGAAAACCTGTTAACTACTCACTGATTTGGAGTACAGATTCACATGGTAATGGTTGTGGTTTCTTCTGGCTGCCAAACGCCCCAGTGGGTTACAAAGCAATGGGAATTTTGGTTACCGAAACACCCGAGGAGCCTAATGACGAAGAAGTTCGATGTGTTCGACAAGACCTTACAAAGACTTGCGAAATTAAGGATACCATATTTGCCACTGGTGCAAATACATTTCAGGTTTGGAACACAAGACCCTGCAAAAGGGGAATGTTTTGCAAAGCTGTTTCTATTGGGACATTCTTCTGCAGTACCTACTTTGTTTCCGAACACGAGGAATTAGAGATCGCGTGCTTGAAGAATCTCGATCCAACACTACATGCAATGCCGGATTTAAACCAGATTCATGCACTCATCAAGCACTATGGTGCAACAGTTTTCTTTCATCCTGATGAAGATTGTCTGCCCTCATCAGTCCAATGGTTTTTCAAAAACGGCGCACTTATATACGAAGATGGCAACCTTAAAGGCGAACCTATTGATTATTCGGGCTCTAAGTTACCTACTGGAGGGACAAATGATGGTTCATTTTGGATAGATTTGCCAGGAGATGATTATGCAAGAAATAATGTTAAGAAAGGAAACTTGGAAAGTGCAGAACTATATGTTCATGTAAAACCAGCATTAGGTGGAACATTTACTGATATTGTGATGTGGATATTTTGTCCTTTCAATGGACCGGCAAACCTTAAGATCGGGTTAATGAATATAGAAATGAACAAACTCGGGCAACATGTGAGCGACTGGGAACATTTCACTCTCCGGATAAGCAACTTCAATGGAGAACTATGGCAAGTTTACTTCTCACAGCATAGTGGTGGCGAATGGATTGATGTGTTCGACTTGGAGTTTATTGAAGGTAATAAGCCGATTATATACTCATCCAAACACGGACATGCTAGTTTTCCTCATCCGGGGACTTACCTTCAAGGGTCAGTTAAACTCGGAATCGGATGTAGGAACGATGCTGAACGAAGCAAGTATTTTGTGGACTCAAGCACTAGGTACCAGATTATTGCAGCTGAGTATCTTGGAGATGGAGTAGTTTCAGAACCATGTTGGTTGAATTACATGAGAGAATGGGGTCCGACCATAGTATATGATTCGCGATCCGAACTGGATAAGATAATTAATCTGCTCCCATTGTTTGTTCGTTTTTCGGTTGAGAACATCTTTGATCTGTTTCCGACTGAGCTTTATGGCGAGGAAGGACCAACCGGACCAAAGGAGAAGAATAATTGGGTAGGAGATGAAAGATGTTAGTTTCAGCATATATTATACATTTGCACAAAGGCATGGTTTTGGTGTATTCAAAAACCTGCAAGAGGCAGTATGTAATTAAGTTATGTTGCTCAGACTCATCTTTTTTCTTGAAGTATCCGTGTTCGACACATATCCGGACATGGGTATGGGGATATAAATACATGGCAAAACTTAGAATAAATCAAATATACCTTCGTCGGACATATATCCGTGTCTGACACTCATACTCGAGTCCGAGTAACATAGTAAAAGCACATTGCTTTCCTGTGTAAAGTTGGCAGAAATGGTGATCCGGTGATCGGATTTCTTCTTCAAGAACGAAGGATGCACTCATGCTCCTGGCACAATCGGATTTCTTTTAAGGCACATAGAAAGTAGTTTCCGATAAAACTGGAGCTCGAGCTCGCGCAGCGCGATGATAAAAGAAGTCGGAAGTTGTATAAAAATTCTGCAGTTGGCATTCATTTCTAGTTGATTCTTTAAGTATGGTGTTATGCTTATAGCTCCTATAGTAGTGCTTGTTTGTGCTTGTAAAGTGACTTGCAGATAATGCCATGAAATCTTTGAATTTCATGTGCAAATTTGAATTTGAAAAGAAAAAGCTAAAGCTCTCAAAGTATCTGTCAAATCTGTAGTTTTTGGTCAGTTCTGGTGATACTCCCTGTTATTTTTCATGTCTTATTCATCAATATAAGGTATGTATTAAATGGCTGCGCAGTACATATAAATCAGGGCCTTTACAATGGATGGATATGTTACTTTGCTTTTGAATATTTATATATACTCCAAGCTCTTAAAATCTTAGAACAAATTGATACCATCTAATGTTTAACAAGGAGTGATGGCAATGTATAGTAAAAAATTCGAATATTCGATATTATATTTTTGTGAATTCAAATATTACAAATTCGGATAATAAATTTATTATTCATGATGAATTCGAAACGAATTGGGATAGAAACTCTTAGATATCTTATATCTGAACCCGTTTTGATTTTTGATTCAAATATATTAAATATCTCAATCCGTTATCCGAATTAGCTTTACTTATACAGATATTATAAGATATTATAAGATACTCGAAATCTGTTATTCGCGTACATATTTGTAAAATATAAAAAATTGTATATTTGTGTAAAGATTCGAACTTTAGCATGCAAATCTTTATTTCTAAGAATTCGAATATTCAGCAGATTCGAACATTCGACAGATATTGTTATCTAATTTGAATTTGGATTCAAATAGTAAAAGAATAATAAATTCAAATAGAAAAAAAAATAATAAACGAATTCGGATATCATATAAATTAGTCGGATTCGAACAGCAGAAGTAAATAAAATTTCTCGTTTCATTAAAATGGATCCTAAAACTGAGATTTACAGAGGGCAAATTCCTGCCAGTTCAAATTTATACTGCCTCCAACCCCTTCTTCAAAAAACTTCAAAAAGCTAAGCTTTATCTAGTTCTTCAAAACAGAACTAGGACACCATCCATGATCCAACCACCCCCATCCCCCAAAGAAATATAAACAAAAAAATCCCTGTGTAAATGGGCAATAATCTATGTTACTCGGACTTGGATGCGAGTGTCGGATACGGGTATGTATCCGACACGGGTATGTTCAATTTTTTTTTAAGTTTTTCCATGTATTGGAAGGATCCTTAGAGGGTCATATCCTCCTACTCATATCCGGATATGTATCGGACATGGATGTCGGATCGGGTACTTCAAGAAAAATGAAAAGCCAGAGCAACATAGGCAATAATAAAGGGGCCCTAAAAAGAATGTACTGTGTTCAAAAGGAGATTGAACTGAAATCATATCAGCTGGCATGTACAATCACAACAAATTGCATATGATAAGCCATTTATGAACAAAGAATTGATCAATCTCTTTGTTACCTTGCCATTTTGCTATCTCTGTTTAAGTCATCCCAGCTTATCTCCTGGGCACACTCCCCACATACTGTACTACAACCAAATTTTGTGCCCTGGCTTCGAAGAGTGAGCAGATGAGCGAGATTCGTGCATTTCCGTTGCACAATGCGACTTCTGAAAATACCCTTGGGTTGTATAAGGTGAACCGTCTCAGGCTCGGATTTAGGAGGGGCCGGATCTGGAACGACAGGCTTGTGCTCAGCTGCAGATTCATCGAGGGATACTCGCTGCACCTCCTCCCATCCTAAGGTTTTCCGATAGACTTCCCAAGCCATATCTTGCTCCTCCTTCGACAGCTTTTCATCTTCATTCTCTTGCAAAAGTGTCTCATGTTCATGGTAATTGGCAATCCACCTAAAAACATCAATAATAGATAAGTTACTCTTATTATAAAAAGAGACTCATTTCAAACTTATTTGATTGTAGCAAAGAAATTTTCTTTATGTTGTATTACAGCATTCAAACAGCAGAAAATCAGATAAAGAAGCATATAATTTTTTTTAAAGGGAAAAAAACCATGAATACAGCTTAAAAAATGAAGTATACCTATTCCTCTATGTTACTCGGACTCGAGTGTAAGTATCGGATACAGGTATGTGTCCAACACGGGTATGTTCAATATTTTCTAAGTTTTTCTATGTATTTGGGGGTCATATACTCATACCCATATTCGGATATCGGACACGGGTGTCGGACACAAATACTTCAAGAAAAATGAAGAGTCGGAGCAACATAACTATACCTTGCTAAGAAAAGCTGAAACCAAGAGACATAAACAAATAAAAACAGATTGACAGTACCTTGGATGATGCTTGCCAAGTAATCTTTCCATTATTTTGTCGGAGGAACAGTTTCCATGAGAGAGAGGCATCTTCTGCTTCGGCGGCTTTCCGACTTCACAAGTCGTATTTTGGTTTCCATTCTCTTCACTAAGTTCCATCAAAGTATCGAAATTCTCTTCCTCGCCAAATTCAAACAAATGTAACATCTCCTCCTTAGAGATAGTCCTATGTACTTGTTGTCTATCTACCACCCTTGCAGCAAGACCTTCTTTCGTCACCTATTTGCACCATTTTTCTAATCAAAATGTTATTAAAGAAACAAAAACAAATGAAGGACAAAAATTTTCCCTTACCTGACGCTTATAAATTTTTTCTTCCATAGTCCCATGTGCCATTAATCGATAAGCAAACACCGGCTTTTTCTGGCCATACCTATAATAATAGAAAAACATATTATGCGGTTAAATCAATTAAGAGTCAAAAAATTAACTTTTAATTAACAGAAATAAATTACTTAAACCCACCTCCAAGCCCGATATATAGCTTGAAGATCATATGTAGGGTTCCAAGAACCGTCAACAATAATTACGCGGTTTGCAGCATATAGATTAATCCCAAGAGATCCAGCTCTGGTAGAGATCAAAGTACACTTGACTCTTTTATTCATTGGCTCATTAAACCTCTCAACCAACTTTTGCCTTTCAGAACTTGCTGTTCTTCCGTCCAGCCTGTAAGGTACGTTGCAAAGAAAAGAGAGCTTGAGACATCTTTATTTTCGGAATTTCTTATAACATCTCATACTTACAAACAACATCTTGTTAAGTACAAATAAGATCTATGTTGCTCCGACTCTTCATTTTTCTTGAAGTATCCCCGTGTCCGGCACCCATGTCTGACACATATCCAGACATGGGTATGGGGATATGATCCTCCAAGGACCCTCCAAATACATAGAAGTCTTGGAAAAAATTGAACATACCCGTATCGGACACATGCCCATGTCCGACACTCACACCCGAGTCCGAGTAACATAGAATAAGATCACAATATGCTAAATATTAAAATAAATCAGCTTCCCAGCAAAATTAGGTACACTTTAGGAGAAGTTTACAACATAATCCAAAAATGTTTATGCAGCAAAAACCATTTTATAAAAAATGCAATCATATTCAAACATATTCACCATATAACCAAGTGGATTAACAGAAAATTACTGTCTCAAAAAGGGGATACTAAACAAATATAACAAATTGTAAACAGTTTAAACTGATATATACGTACCTATACCAGTCTTTCCCCTTTTTCCATAACTTCCCTTTTTTTCCACGTCTAGGTAATCTTGAAAGATATAGTTCTATCAGATCCAAAGTTGGAATGCTCTGACTAAAAACCAGTGCCTTGTCACCCACATCTGAACACATGGTTATGATGTCAAGCAGCAAAACCATTTTGCCACTGTAATCAAGCTCTTTATAATTATTTTCATGAAGAAGATCTCTCCACCAACCCTAGCAAATAGAAATATTCAAGCATCAGAATGATAAAAGAAGCAAATTTAAGATCAGACAAAAGCTATTGTCCAATTAAGTTTCATGAAAGGCGCATAAAAACAACAAATAAAATCAAATAAATATTAGCATACCTTTTGAAAAAACCCATAATCATTTTTGTCGTGCAGAGATGCATTCATATTCCTTGTTTTATCTGTAATACATGAAGCAAAACCATTTAAACACAAAAGTTAAACACATGAAGACCTAACAATTGAATAGAGAAAGCTATCCAATGACTTTATTAACTATAAACATGTCTCAAAAAGTTGAACTGGAAGAAGAAACTGCAAATTTTCAATCCTCATTGACTACAAATTAGTCAAAGTTCGTCTTCAGAAATATACTGCCTAATTCTATGTTACTTGGACTTGGGTATGAGTGTCGGATACAGGTATGTTCAATTTTTTCTAAGTTTTTCCATGTATTTGGGGGTCCTTGGAAGGTCATATCCCTATTCCCATGTCCAAATATGCATCGGACACGGGTACTTCAAGAAAAATGAAGAGTCAGAACAACATAGGGCTATTTTACTAACATGATCAGGTAGCATTCATTACCTGGCTAGTGAGAGCAGTAAGATCAAAGCAGACCAGACCTGGAAACCAACCAGATCGCCCACTATGGCTAATACTAAATATGCAATTTCACACTCTAAAAAGGTAGACTATGTATCTGATCATCCTCCTCCCCCTTTTCTTTCATGTGCGAAAGAGAACTATTACTTAAATCAACACACATGTTACAGTCATCCAAACTAATAAGTTGAGACTTACTCTATATTTATCTAACGCGTTTATATTATCTAATCAAATTTCAAAAGAGATATTTCCAAATTCAAAGCAAGTACTAGGATTTCAATGCAACACTAATACCCTCCAAATTCCACATATCATGAGAACAAACAAGCATACAAGTCTAAGAACAAGCAACATCAGTTCACAGCATTCAGAAAGAAAAAAAATTAAAAAAAAGCAACCGTATCTAGTGGAGTCATAAATTTAAAACTAACATATTCATCATGCACATATGATATGTCCACATATAGAAAATGCCAAGTACAGGAAACAACAAAGAGAGACAGTGAATACCTCCAACAGCCACATTAAAATCTATATTCTCATCACTAGAGCTGTCATCTGCAAAAAAGTTTTCAGCAGCATCTTCACGACTAATATAGCCTCCATCTTCTTTTTTCAATTGCAATATCCCAGGATGGTTCCATATCTACTAAGGAAAAAAAATAGTTCCATCAAAACAACATGGACTCAGAAAAAAAAAGTTTCTTCTAAAGGAAAAAGGTAGAAAGATACATGGAAGAACAAAATTCACATGAATCCTTCCCTAAAAACATCATGGAACCTAGAACTTAGGAAATATCTAAGGTTTATTCATGATTCTCATTTCTCAACCACTAATATCTATTAGTTGAGAATTTGCTGAAAACAATCTCTTCCAAACAATCAGTCTCTTTTCCTTGAATTCTTCAAACCTATGTTACATGGACTCGGGTTCGGATGTCCGACACGGGTATGTATCTAAGGGTCCGACTCGTCTTTTGCTTAAAGTTTTGGACACTCAGAGTCGGCTAAAAAGTGTCCGAAAATAGGATACGGATACGGGGATACGTTATTTAAAAAAATATCATAAAAATATTTTTTTATTTAAACCAAACCCAATACACATAACCCAAACCCATAACATATTTGGTCCCACTCCCATTGGGCCATGGGCCATCTCAGGTCCCAACCCATCCATAAACCATAAGGCCCTTTCACTCTTTCACTTCATCAATCTTCAGTGCCCTAGGGCCATCCCCTTTCACTCTTTCAGACTTACAAGTTTCACAGAGTGCCAATGTTGAAATACGAGAAATCCAGAAGAGGTTGGAGAAGACAACTTTTTACTCTTTGGAGCTAAAGTTCACGAGATTGCGTATGCTTGCATGGTCAGATCATTGGTTTTCCTTTTTTGTTTTGATTCTTTACCTCTACCTCATTCTTCTCTTCTCTCCAAACTCTCTCTCCAGCACCCTAAAACCAGATCCAGAACCACCGTACCTCAATGCTCAGCACCGAGTCCGACTCGAATTCCGTGTCCGTACCCGTGTCGTGTCGTGTCGACACGGGTACGGCACCCTAAAGTGCCGAATCCATGTAACGGAGCTTCAAACGATGAACCAACAAATTAATGTAGTAGATGACATTTCCTATTACTTAAGGAATAATGCACCAAAACATTTTGAAAAAAAGAAAACAAAAATGGAAGAAACCTGCATCACTCAAACAAAGGATGAGTATAAAATACCCAAAAATATTGAAGAGCATATTATTTTCCAAACAAGTTGAACTGCATCTCCATTTGGATTAAGAAAGAACGGTTAGTCCAGCACTTTAAAATATCATGGATCTACTTTGGCAATCCAGTAAATCTCAGGAACACACCTATTGTAATTTATCATGGCATTTCATAAAAAATTTATAAACAATTTTCATCTAAAATTTTAATTCCAGAAGCATATTAGGCTTGAAGATCCTTGAACAAAGGAGAGAGGGGCTATGGCTTATAATTGCATCTGTTAACGCTCAAGGATGTTGCATGTGAAGAATCTCGGACAACTCTTGGTGAGACTAGCAGGACAATGTGGAACCTCAGTGGTTTGAGCTCGAGTTCGAAGTTTTCCATACACCTCTACATATAGGACTTGGTTAACTGGATCTAACTCATTTTGGTTCATTAATAGAAAGCCAAATCAAAATTTTGGACATGCTGATCCCAAGTCATTATAGAGTTGTTTCCATCCATAGTTTAAAGGTACATATGCTTAACAATTGCAGGGGTTGTGTGGCCATGCATGCATGCATCCATGTGATAAAGCAGCTTTATAAACTTAAAAAACAAGCTGTATAAGATTATACCTGAGCCAAGGCCTGATACCCAGCAAAAAAACTCTTCCTAATTTTTTCAGTAGAAGCTCTGTCGTTTGTAAAACCATGTACATCAAGGAATCTCTTGTAAAGCTTCCGCTGTAGTGGAGAAAGCTTTACAGCAATAACAAAGACAGTTTTAGGAGGCAAGTCTTTTTTTGCCACACTCATATCCATTCTCTGAACGAATCCTTTTAATTGTTCATAAAGGATGTGGGACCTTTGATTCATAATTTTCACATCTTCATGCGTTGAATTTGTGTGCTGACCATTTTCTATTGGATTCTGGAAGCTGCATACACCAAAAACCAAGATTACATCAAAATGACAAAAAAAAGAGACAGGGAAGAATGAGGATGATATGAGTCAGAGCCTTGCCGGTTCCGAAACTCATGGCTGCTGCCAAGAAAACCTTCTCTTACAAAATCAACCATCTGTTCCAAAGGAAACCCAATAAGAACTGTGTATAGTATATAGGAAAAAGAGATAATATGCTAAAAACAATAGCTCACACAGTAGTACTCCATGAGATTGTTCTGAAGTGGTGATCCAGTCAAGGCAATCCTCCTCTGACACTTCACTTGTTTCAAGGCCTGGGTTGTATCAGCCCTGGTGTTCTTAATAGTATGGGCTTCATCACAAACTAGTATATCAGGTCCATCCTGGAATTGGAAATAAAGAATGATTCAAAGGCAGTAAAACCTTAAAAAAGATGTGACAGAAAGAAGATTTGCCAGGAAGTGATGCAAAATAAAGATAAATATATATCAAATCATCAGTTACTGTTACTGATCTATACTGTAGTCAATCACCTCAAATCATAAAAAGTCCATGTCCTTTTTTCAATTTGAAAACAAAGTCAATGCTTCAATAACCACACAGGCCCATCATTACAGTTCACATCAAATTAATGAAAATTTGATTTTTTTTTCCCCACTACTAAGTACCGGTGAATAAGCAAACATATACTAGTAGTTTATATGCAAGAATGCTCAAGGCACATGGTTTCGATAAAATGCAATCTAAATCCATTTTGCTAATAAAGTAGAAATTTCTAAATGAATCAGATAATAATCTTGGTTAATCAACATTTAAATCACTATTTGCCACAAGTCAAATTTACCATATGATATATAAACATTAAAATTTTCATGGAGTCTTGCTGAAGATAATGGCAATCACCTGCAGAGCATGACAAATATCTCTAGCCATGTGCCGATCCTTCACATGCTTTCCAAGAGACAAGTTTCGAAAAGCAGCATAGCCGATCAAAAAAACTCCACCTTTAGCTCTCCACTTGGCAAGCAATTCTGCTCGTCTCTCCCTGAAAAAAATTAACGGTTGCAGCAAGCATATCAGGCAGCTGATAATTTCCTTTGTTTTCCTTTTGTCTTTCGTCTAAATCAGCAGCAATTCCCACAAAATAGAAGAGAACAGGGAAGGGAGTCACAAAAATTAATTGGGCCTCCTAATAAAGCAGCACAAGATGATTTCATTTTTTTTTATTACTTTTTTCACTTAAAGACTAGATAGCACAAGTCCACAATCATTTCTAAGATAATGCAAAAGTGTTACTCCCACACTTATGCTTCCCATAATAGCTCCTACACTTCCCAGTGTTTTTATCTACTATTCGTCCTCAAGAACATGCAAAAGCTTCCTCCTTATCCCATCTTGAAGCTCATAAACCTAATCTTTGCCGCATAGTTGCTTCCTGTAGTGACCACATGTTTTATCGAACTTAGCTTCTACAACTATAAGCAAGTGCTATTTTATGCTAACAAGTTTCAGTTTTCCAGGATTTTCCACACTATACTGATCAACTACACTCTAGCCAAAGGGAAAAGAAATCTTTCTTTTATACTGACACTTACAAAGGCAAATACGCCATGATTTATGCACATAATAACACTCATCTATAAGGTTATAACTATAGTAAAACATGGCAAAATAGTATAAACTTCTAATTAAATATTTTCAAAAAAAAAAAAAACACGAACTTTGGCACATCTTCTAACATGAAGACACGAAGGGGCTTTACTTCTGAAGGTCTCCACTTCATGAACTCCTGCCGCCAGTTATGCAGCACATTTACAGGAGTGACGATAAGTGCAGTTTTCAATCCCAAATCAACAGTTCTCATTGCAGTGTACAAGAAAGCTATAACCTGCAAGTACAACTAGACATGTCACGCAAGCTAACCGCTCAAAAACTTGGACTGCAAGGAACACAAAGTGATTATTAGCAACGGGAGTACCACAAGGTCAGAACTTTGATACCATAACATATACTTGCAGGCATGCCTGCATAGACACACCAAAAGAAGAAGAGGCAGAAAGAGGGGAATAGAGAGATATAAAGAAGAGAGAGTAATATACCTGAAAAGTTTTGCCAAGGCCCATTGTGTGAGCTAGAATGCAACCAAGACCTTTATCCCCAGACCTCACTTTTGTGATCGACTGTATAATGTTTTCCCACAAAAATCGGATCCCTGCTATCTGCAGCAACAAATCAACCAAAAAGACATTCAACACACTTTGAGCGCATCAGCATCAATAAAAACCTTCAACCAAATTCTCTTAAGAGCCAGACCCAAGAAAGGGACCAAAGAGAGAAAAAAAACCTTCTTAACATACACTACCCAACCCCACTTCCATATGTTCAAAATAACATAAAGGCTTAAAATATCAGTCAGTGGAGAAAATATTGCTATGAGAATGGTTTGACATATCTAGATCCAATCCTGAGTCCTGACATATTTTCATGAGAATACTCACAATTCGCAAAATCCAGATTTACTATGTCAGAATTCAAACTTGATTCTTGTTAAAAGCTACATCTTAGTATAAAAACAACGAAGAAACTACAACCAGATGACTTCAGCATACTAGGATATTACATAATCAAGAAAATTAAAATAAATTCAATGATAGCATGAATGCTCAAAGCAAATGATGAGTATCAAGGTAAATGACAAAGACCAACAGCGAGTTTATATCAATAACTTAATGCAAGTATGAAAGAAAAACCTGATGGACTTTCAATTTGGCTGATATACTCAGAGGAATCCTTACAGATTCTTCACCATCCTCCCTCCTAACATTCACTATATAACCAGTAATGGCATCACCAAGCACCTCTACACTAGCTTCATCTAATAAGTTCCTACTGCAGCTTGAAGAGTTCATCATGTTATATTTGGCTGAAAACTGCATTGATTTTAAGCGCTCTTGACGTTCCTACAAAATTGGGAGCACAATGCAAAATTCAGTACCACAAACCAGTTCGATTGAAAAACAAACAACTGAACATAAGATACCTTTTCGATTGCAATTTTCCTCTTCGTCTCTTCTCCTAATTCAGCATCATCAAGAATCCTTCGAATTTTCTTTTTCCGCTTTCTCTTACTCTTAGAGCTAGTACAGTAACACAATTGGATATCAACTCAGAGAAACAAGCATTAACATATTTGGTAGTGTTAAATGCTAATTGTTCAAATTGAAACCATGAAACCCCTTGGCATTCAATATCAATGGCTAATAGAAGGCATGAGGCTATAAGACAATGGTGTGTAATTACATTACACCCATAAGGTGAGTCAGCCTCATGAGTTTAACTGTTAAATTGCCAATAAAATGGTGCAGAATATCCTTAAAAAGAAAGGCATGGGACGAAGACTAGCAAAAAAAACATAAACTAACACAAACTAAATCCATCAAAACAAAACCTGAATATTAATTTGGAAAACAAGAGATGGTGACATTTATGTGTAGGTCGTAAGGATGGTACATGCATGACCTGCATGGTTTAGCAACAAGGAATAATTGAGGCATTAATTATAACATCTTGGGTCTGCCTTGACTCTAGGAAAGCAAATGAGTACTGAAAACATTAGCTTGTAGTGTATAACCAAGAAAAACATCTAACAAGCAACATTCATGTCCTACAACTAACACTTATTAAAGAGCATCCTTGACTCCAATAAGATGTGTTACAATACTATTAATATAAACTGGGAGAAGGCAAGCAGATATAAATTTTTTAAATCATGTAAAAGATGAGAGGGAAAAGAAAAAGAGAAGGCAGATAGTCTAAAATTTTCAGATTTCAAAGGAATATTATGTACCTGATGGCGGTATTAGTGTCAGCATCTGAATCCTCTGACTCACTATCAGAGCTAGAAATGATTGTATCTTGAGATCCCATGGCTCTCTCTAATTCTGATGTTAATTTTTGCAGAAGACTTGGCAAGCAGCGACAACATTGCCAACCAGAGGCCTTGACCTCAAGCAAGCATTCTTCGCCAATATTCCTCCTTATACACTTGGTACAAAATAATGTTTTGCACGACGTGCAACTTACTAAGTCATTGCTTTGTCCGCACCATCCACAATAACAATCTGAGCAATCAGCGTCCTGTCACAATGGAAAAAGTCATATCTTACATGTTTACAAATCAATTTTAACAGAAGCAACTATTGAAACAAATTATGTAGTGGGGTCTTTCATGGTAATGTTTAATAATGTATCACCAAAATATTGTGCACAGTGCAATTAATTTGCACAATCAGTACCTTCATATGCATCTTCTCTTCCAGCAAGCATTTGCAATCCATGCAACTAACTACTTTAAGAAGTGGATGTTGTTGCACTTCAATAACCAGTTTATGACAAGCAGTACAAATAAACTTCTCAGTCAGACGCTGTGAAGAATTAGATTCAAGCCCAACAGCATCACCAGCTTTTTCTGGCAAACTAAAGCAATCCTCCAATGTGGAGGAAGTCAATTCATCCTTCACCCTGATATCAGCTTCATCATCACTAGCTATGATAACAGTTCGGGCCGTCTTGTTATTGTCATTAGCCTCCATATCTTCATTTGAATGCTTGGACTCTCCGGGTTTGCCTGAATCAGACATATCTGACTCAACATGCCCTGAGGACATTCCATTAGGACTAGACTCTGTCTTGTCAAACTTACAAGAGTCAAAACTTTCGAGTACATCAGTCTTCAAATTCTGAAAAGCAACCCCATTCTCATCATTAGGCACACCTTCCCTATCTTCTCGATATTCCTTGTTTGAAATTGAGTTAGAATCGTCTTCTAAAGGCTGGGACTGATCTAAGTTGCTTTCCATCACCTGACCAAAAGAGCAAAATTCTCTGAGGGACCAGGTTTTAGTAATATAAAAAGAGAAAGAATGTTAATCCTTGCATGCATAGGCATATACTTATTAGTTTCGTTTGAGGCGCTAAAGAATCTTGCACAATAGTCTAACTAGGGATGGCAATGGATAGTACGGATTCGGATATTTGCAATTATCCGATCCGCTTTTTGCGGATTCGGATAAAATTCGGATTCGGATATTATAATTACTATCCGCAGCGGATTTGGAGCGGATACGGATATGAAACCTCGGATATCCATTATCCGAATCCGCATTATTTATGCGGATAACGGATTCGGACCGAATCCGCTTATTTTTGCGAATTCGGATATCCGAATCAATTATCCGTTTATTTGAATGTTAATTTTTATTTGATTTTATATTTTTACTTACTGAATTCGGATATTTAGCAGATTCGGATATCCGGCGAATAACGTTATTTAATTCGGATTGGGATAGTAATATTTGGATTTAATGCGGATAATAAACGGATTCGGATATTACAAAAAAAGACAGATATCCGACCCGCTACCATCCCTAAGTCTAACATAATGTACACCATAAGGAACATGTTATATAATGGATCCTGGGTATATGCTATCACTAGCATTCTTTTGGACAGATGGATATATGCTAGTATAGAACTCAAGAAATTTCAAATAATGGGAAAGTCCTTAATGTCACTAAGGTCAGCTTCAAATTAAAGACTGACACACGCTCTTAATGCACATTGCACAGCCCTGTTCCTTGAATATTTGGCTCTCAAAATCTATTGCAATATCTATTTTTAATTGCCCAAGTAGCAGGAAAAGAACATTAAGATGAGCCAACAAGATTATTCTAAACAAGAATAATTTTTGGGCATTATATTAGATACGAATGGATTCAACTCAAAAAAGTAAGAGTTCAATCGAAATGAAGAAAGCTAACAACTCCATGATTTTGGAAGCTATAAAAAGGATTCAGGAAGAAAAATAATAGTAACTACATAAACTCTAGTACATTCTGTCTATTGAATCAACGGAACCCAGTTAGAGTAATCTGTTCAATTCCACAGAATTTCGAATTCAAAAATGAATCATAACAATGGGGAAAACCATTAAACATCTCATAACAAGTATTCAACTGCGTCCTTGGACATGTTAAATTGTTTCAATTTGATCAACCAGCATAGAGGATGAATATACTAAGAAGCTTTCTTATTTTGTGTTATTGGAGTTTATTGTTAAGCAATTACCTCGAGTATTATGCATCTTTTCTAGGAAATAAAGTTGACTGGTTGTTGCTATTTCTTTTCTAGAAAAGAGAATACCTTTTGGGTAGTCTCCTGTGCAGGAGGCATAGCCTTTGGAAGATAAGGACTAGTCCGAAAGTCTCTGTTAATACCTACAGACTCTTCATATTCTAAAACATTTCTGACAATAAAACCTAGAGTGTTTGTTTTTCTTCACAAAAAGCTATTCAGAGCACAATAGCAGCAGCCTTTAACCTAATTTCTTCCTTTCAAATGCAATCAAGCTCTCTTCTTATACTATCAAACCCCTAAACCTTCTACAATATTTTCCCTGCAATTCTTACCAATTGATCTTCTAAGTATAACTGAATATCCATCTTTTCCTGCTGCCAGGAAACAGCAGTATGATAATCTCTTTCAAGTCACTATTTTCTCCTTCAAGAATAATTAGATCAAACCCCAACTGACCTCTAAATCCTTGCTACTTTTTTTATAATAACTGTAAACATCAACACCGGAAATTTCTTGAGCCCAAACCCACCAAAAAGCAACATGGTTATCAGATCTGTCCTATCTTAGGGGAACTCAATTCACTAAAACAACCTTATGTGTTGCTACGACATTAAACTATATACTCTCTGCTCTCAAACTTGTAAAGTATCCATATGAAGGGAAACTTAAATTTCATCAATTTTCAAGCTAAATGCATGAGAGTTTCATTTCTTTCAAGTCAATGATAATATGTCCCTGATATACCAAAAAATTATCTAAACTAATATTCTTCAACTACTCTAGGGCAATGCAAACAGAAAAGGAATAAGACATAATTAACCAGAAAACCTGTTTAGATCTCCTTTGATGTCTCTTTCGTTTCAATTGCAGATGAAACTTCCGGTCAATATTTGCATCATCCTCCTCTTTGACCTGTCAATACATCTAGATGTTAATGCATGGATATATGAGCTGTAGGAGTTAAAACATTGGCCAGGTATCAACAAGCAGAATAACCATTAATTATAATAAAAGAAGACAACAAACTGTAATATATTACATTATGGAATGCCCATGACTAACAAATTCTATCAGTAGTCACTACACAAATGAATAGTATCCAAGATGAATCCCACAAGAAGACCAGATAATCAATCAGAGAGAAAGAGGTTCAAGCAAAAGGTAAAATTTAGAAAATAGAGTTTGAAAAAAAAAAAAAAAAAAAAAAGACCTCTCCAATGTATCAGTTTCAAAACATGACAGAAAATTACCGGAAAGATTGATCCAGCTCAAGGTGATCAATGCAGCGAGCTGCTATTTACATTAGGCCAGGGTGCTAGGTGCTAAAAGCACGCACCTTTTAAAGAAAGGAGTTACTTGGTAGAATTGGTTAATAAATATATTAAACATCAGTAGATGGATATAGTAAGAAACTAAACATACATTTCCATGTAGCAAAAATTCTGGGAACGAAGAATAATTATATATCAAACAACACAGACTTACCTTTCTAAAGTTTTCCCTTTGCTCTTCAGAAAGAATCAGATCTCTTTCATTTTCTATGGCATCTGCAACCAGTGGATTAGCTGAACTGCCATCAATATCTTCAATCTCTTCCACCTGGCCAAAAAGGATTTCCAGAAACTTCATCCAAAGAACAACTGAATCTATACAGACTAGGTTACAACAAGTTTCATTAAAAGAGAAAATTTGAGCATTATAAAGCAGGTAAATCCTTGAAAGATCCTTTTTTAAAGAAGAAATATAAGAATTTTGACAGAAATTATATCCATGAATGGAAAACATTACTAGATATAGATTGATTGTCAAATTCTTTGGTACCTATACCATGATTAGATAATAACCAGAAACGAAAAATGTCCTAGGTCATGGTATGGGTAAGGCTCAAGGCATGACACATATTATTTTATGGCACAAAGGGGAGGGGGAGGGGGTTAGACTTGATAAAGTAACATCTTAATCCCACATAGCAAAGCATAAAGCTTTTTTTCATATTCGGGGATGGGGGATTTGAACATAGCTGTTTGAGTAGGGGGAAGCATGCACCAACCATGAAGCCAAATGCTTGGGTGCAGCCACAAAGCTTTTGAGCATCTCTCAGCCTGATATGAATAAGAAAATAAAATTGCATGTGGTAACCTTAGGAAAGAAATTATAATAAGGTTGAGATTCAAGGTTCGATTACCTCCTTCCCTCTTAGACTTCCTAGTTCCTCGTATATACCCAAAAGAAAAGGAATTTCAAGACTGAGAAACACCCTGTTGATGATACCAAAATGAGATTTCTAGAAGGGCTTTGTCCTAGCTTTTGACCTTATCAATCATGTGTTGCCCCAACTTGTCTTGTTTTGGTGATCTTTCTGACAACCTCAGGCTCAGCTATACTTCTATAATGTCCAGCTTAAACTTTTCTTTTATTTTATTTTTTACTTATAATGTTCCTTCTTTCTTCTCAATTATGGGCTACAAGTTCCCAATTTTACCAATTTTCTTTCTCATGGTTTCTTCAGTTATTACTGACTGAAAAATCCATTTACAAACACTTAACTAGATATTTAGAACATCTCTTTGGGAGAGAGGAGAAGAAAGCACATAACAAGAAAGTATGGAAAATTAAAAATAAGAATGCCCGCGACAGATATATCCCAGATAGGAACTATGGACCACAAAATAACAAATAGATGTGGTATAAGCACTATTCAAAAAAAGGAGGGTTGTCTCGCATATAAAGGACTAATTAACCAACAGAACAGCCTAAATAAGGTTCAAATCAAGTTTACTGTTTTAACTAAAAAGGAGATCAACTCCACCATCCACTCAATAAAATGTAATATTTGCAGGTGTCAGATTACATCGTAATAAGAATATAAAGGGATCAGAATTTAGATGCTAGATTAAAGATTGCAATACATAGTTATTAACAAGTTAAGTAAAAACCAATTTTATCACCTCATTGACTCCAGGAAATTTAAGTCCCATTAATGCAGCTTGCTGCGGGGTGCTGGCCAAGTAAACAGATGCCCAATTCTTGCTTCCGAAACAGTTGTCATCCTCAGTTAAACCATCAGAACATATTTTCATGAACGAGCTCCAGTCTAAGTCCGATTTTTCTGTTACCGCCTCCTGGCTCGCATCATTGGAGAGCTTCTTTTGCAGAAATCCACTAGCACCCTCCTCCAATAGTCTACCATGTTTCCTGAATCAATGCATAGATCCATACAAATCAACTTTATGCCTTGCAGAGCAGAACTAGGGTATCACATTTATTGACGAAACCTGGATGTGGTGGATGAACTTTCACAGCACAAACATGTGGTTTTAGTTCTAGAGTTAGACATGTCCAGTGTTGTCAAGGAGTGCGCCTAGGCGCGCCTACGCCTTGCGCCTTAGCGTTAGATAACAAAAACACCTCACACCCTTTCGGACGAGGCGCATTTGATCAGGCGCATGCCTCGTGCGCCTAGGCGTGCTTTTTGTAAGGCAATAGGCGTAAAAAAAGCCCGCCTGATTGAAGTTCTCTTTAATTTTAACTTTTTTCATTAGATATACCTTTACTAGTAAGAAAGGGATATCAACAGACATGGAACCATAAGAAAACCATGCATATTGGGCAACAAAAAAAATTGCATGTTTTGTAAATAAATTAGACCACTCTTTAGAGTTTATTATTATAATTATACATCTTAAGCTTATTATATATACACACACACACATAAAAACACACATATACATATTGCGCCTTAATTTACTCAGGCGAGTGCTTTTTTTGCGCCTTGCGCCTGAGGCAATATAAGGGTTCTAGCGCCTCGAGTGCGCCTTGCGCCCTTCACAACATTGGACATGTAATGAGAGTACCCAATCTGGAACCTAGAACCCTGGGTTTGGGTAAAGGGTCGAGCAGTAGTGCTCTCCTTTGTCTTGCACCAAAAAAAGGAACCATAAACTATAAATACGGAAGCAACATTTCACACATTGGTGGCTAATTAACTAGCAGTAATAGATTTTCTCCTCTTTTTTCTGTATAATTCAACAATCGAGAAGAACACACTCACACAACATATACACTAAGGATTTAAATATTAGAATGTCACACTTGGGTAATATTTATCTACATTATATAGTACACTTTAGCAGCACTCTCTCAAAATTCTTTTGCCAAATTCAACTGATGTGATACTCACTCAACAAATCAGAATCCTAAGGACAGAATCATACCTCCTTACAGGCCTCTGGGTTTGAAGATGCTTCTCAGCATCAGCTAAAGACTCAGCAATTTCACTAGTCACCTGAGATCCTACCCAGTGCGCTCTTCTTTTCCAAGCTTCAGTAGAGCAACCATCTGGAACGTGACTCTCAATCCACTTATAAAGGCTGGGTAATTCAATACCAGCCCCATCAAGTTGTTCCTGTTCAGAATAGCAACGTCACAAATAACCATAGTTTCTAGACAGAAAAAGGAAAGCATAAGAAACTGCAATTGACACTCAAACAAGCAACAGGTCAAGAACTAGAAACTTTATAGAACAATTATAAAGTTAAAAAAGTTAATAATGATATACCAGAATGCAATATTAATTATGTTGGATACCAATACTCCATTGGGAAGAAAATGTAGAAAGAAAGAAACAGGGGGAAAGAGAAGATTGCAGCCAATTTAAATTCAAGGATTCTTGGGATAGCATTTTCTTCCCCTTTTAGGGCAGCCAGAAAGAGGGGGAGGGAAGGGGTAGCTGTGAACAAATCTATTCATGCCCCAAACATCAATCAACAGTATATTTTCCATTTCCAAACAAAGGAAAAGAAAGTTAAGATTGGTCTCTAGGTTGCATCTAAAGAAGAAAAGGTGAGCTAAGACATCAGCAGTTTATTTTTCATCTCCCAAGAAAGGAAAAGAAAGTCAACGCTGGTCTATGAAGCACAATTTAAAGGATAAATTGTGAGCTGGCATTTAAATGTTAATTTTGCCACAGAAAATTTTATAAATAATAATACACATTCACACAAAAAATATATGTATAAAGAATCAATGGTTTTTATCAAGACAGAAAAAAGAAGCAGACCAACAATTGCGCACTCTCACTCTCAAGCTCATCTAGCACACCTTCCCATTGCTCTATAAAAGTAGCCATTTCATCTGCAACAGCTGTCTCCAACTATGAACAAAGTAAAAAAGCATCAGAGATAGGAAAGGGTAACAGAATTTTGACGAGACGGAAACAAGAGTGTTAACTAACATCATCCCCCTGAAGAGTTTGTGCCAGCTCCTCTCTCACTTCACTCTCCACTTTAGCAAGAGACTCCTTTTCAAGTGTTTCTTGAGCCTCTGCAGCCTGGAATGAGTATGAGAAAACAGTCCAACATAATAAAGAAAACAAAAAACATTAAAGTTGACTGAAGAAACATAATACCTTACTCTCAACCTCCAAAAACTCAGAAATCAGCTCTTCTATTTCCTTCTCAGTCAAAGACTCCTTCAAAATTAAACAGAAAATAAAAAAAATGTAAATAAGTGCAAAAATGAATTCAAGCATTTGAAACACAGAGAAGAATCTAAAAATAGCAACAGTAAGGATGATGGTGAAGGTCTTATAATCTATCAGAAAGATAACAGCAATCATAATGAAAGGGAAACATCAAAATTGACTTGCCTCGAAACGCAATCCATCATCTTGTCCAGATGTTGATGGTTCATCATCATCTGAATCATTGATAAAAGAATCACTAGAGGCACTCTCAACATCCTCAACTTCCTCGTGTTTTTCCTCCATCTTTTATTCAAGTCGCATGAAGAAAGACAATAACCCTCCAAAGCAGAACCTAGGAAGATGAAAAATACACATATCAGCAAATCGGGCAAGGCACCACTCAATCAACCTAGAGAATTGCATTATGTCTTGGCATGCAACAAAAGGAAGAAGAGATAGCAAGCATTTGCGATTAAATGACAGGAACAGAAGGGAAAATAACAGTATCAATGCAATAAGTTACAGACATTCTCATGTCCAAGTTACCCGAGTCTTAACACAAATGTCCTCTTGACTTCTCCATTACCCTAAGCCAGTTGCATTAGGAATCATCATGTATAATAGGATACAATTTATCACATCAGTGGCAAGATTAAGAATAATAGAAAAAGATCACCCATAAAATGAGTCAAAATCAAAAGCAAGCAACCAAAAAATGAGTTCTCCATTTCCCTTAGCCAGTTGCATTAGGAACCATCATGTATAATAGGATACTATTTATCAGTGGCAAGATTAAGAATAATAGAAAAAGATCACCCAAAAAATGAGTCAAAAACAAAAGATGACACAAGAAACCGGAACTAAAACTTCTACTTTATGTTTGCATTTTGGAATCAATTCTTATTCTAACTCAAAAATTACATCATACAAAGAGAGGTAAGCAATGCAAAATCCCTAGCATTGACTAGAGGGACATCTAATGTTTATAATTCCCAACTAGTAAAAGCCATCTAGACTACCAAGTTCAGCAAAATGTTATATCGGTCATAGTGCTCAATAAAAACTGGTCACCAACAGAATCAGATAATCGCAACTAATTCAAGTTGACTAATTTGAATAAGCCATTAGATGGGTATTATGAGATCTCTCAAAACTAAATTCGTAAGGGCATAGGATTCCATAAAAGAAAAGGTAATTTAGCTTTATATAGCAGTTTTTTGAAGCTGAATGAAATGAAAGAAATTAAATATAGAGTGAACTGCTCTAATATAAAAAACTGCTGCTTCCACATGATGAACCTGCAGAAACATGCACAGTCATCAAGCAAAACACATTTCATAGCTTTCAACTCCATCACATTGTAAAACAATAAATCACAGAAAGTAAGTTCATTAAAAACATTGGTTCTATGAGATCTCAAATACAAGAGCAAATAAAAGGAAAAAAGGAAGAGCATCCTCAAACTAAATAATTTAGACAACAAACAGGGTAACAAGAAGACAGGATGTGGAAAGTAGGGAGTTTGAAAGAAAATTGCAATGAAGAAGTGGTAAAAACTTGGGGGGCTTTTGTAACAGAAAAAGGTGATAACAATCACAGCCAATATGAGGCAGAGCCGTGTTGTAATTTTATAGTGGGTTTTGTCTTTTCTGACTTCTTCCCTTCATTAGTGTCCTTCCTAGTGAAGTGGGTCCAGCTAGCTCCAAAACAACTCTGCTCTTGCCGTTTTAGCAAGAAATAGTTACTTCCCCTTTAAATAACAAATCTCATGCAAGATACAGCAATTAATATGAATAACAAAATTACTTAGAAAAATCTCTTGTGATTTATTATCCTTTTTTAGACAGGGGGTCATAACAAATAAAGTCTTACACATATCCAATTTAATGGCATTGCTTACATGTCATGTTTAACTCGAATAGAAAACAATAGGGCATGACACAATAGGCTTTTATAAATCACCTAATTGGAATGTAAGAATAGATCATAGTTAACCTTTATTAATAATGGCTGACCCCAATCTTAGATTCCCTTTTAGAACCAAAGAGAAAGCCCAATAATGAGCTCCCCATGCAAATGGGACTAGAAATTCAACTTGTTTACCATTGTATTCTTACTCAAAACCATTCAGGCATTGCCATCAAGCAAATAGAGTTATGTTTCTTATCCCATTTATTGAAGGTGGGTTTCCTTCACTGATATCACTCAACATGACATCTCTTCCGAATTGAGATGATATAAAAAAAGCAAATAGGATTATCCAAATAGTTGTGAAATTGGTCAACCATGTAGCATTCATTGTGCTTTTCTGTGACGGTAAAAGTCGGATGTTTTTCACTAAAGAGTTGGTGTAAGGATAAAAAGCAACGTCTCACCTGAAAAGCTACATTGCCGGTTTCTAAGGGTAGTTTGAACATAAGAAGAGAAGACTTCTCCAGCACAAAGAGAAAGAAATTGGTATGAAAACTCATATTTAAGGGAACTCATCAAAATTTTCTACTTAACTTTATTCTCATTTTGGTGACATCACGCAGAGTTGTTCAACCCTAAATAAGCTAAACCTTTGTCTTGTTGCAGCACAGGGAAGCATTTAATGTACCAGAAAGGTTCTTTAGTTTGATAATAATTTAATTAATTACTACTCAAGAAAATAAAAAAAGTATTCTCCCATGTGTTCACCAGATGTATTATGCTAATATTTCTTAGAACCTTTTCCTTTGCCCTTTAGTCCTTCCACTTGGAGATTTTCCTATGAATGGCAGTAACAGTTTGATGGAAAACAAGGATGAGTAAGATGATATCCTCAACTCAACTAACCCTTGGATCACAAGCTAGTTGAGGTGAACTACATGAACTCATTTGCTTCATTCCAATTAGTCAAGCTATATCCTCTGAAACATATAATGGGACCATCCCAAATCTTTTTCATGACATATATATCTCATTTAAATACAAAGGTTCATATAATTAAACTCAAGAACTTCAATAGTAAATTAGAAAAACCCTTAAATCAGATATGCAAGACAACTATCACCATACAAAATCACATAAATAATTCATTAAAAAAACATGCTAGGTTGTTTATTCTTTATGTTACAATAAAGTTATTTGCAAAACCACACATTGAACTTATAATACTCCGCTATATATGTAACCAAGTTGGTAAACATTCAAGTATTAGTACTGTAATATTAGGAAATAGTGAAACCATCTTAAGTTGATAGACAAACACATCTCCCATCCATTCTAAAACTCAAATATGAATCCACTTTTGTCATATCCAGAAACGGCCACTAGAAAGGAGGGGGAAAAAGCGACTGTAATATCAGGTTGGACAGTAGTTTTTGGCGAAGGTATTCATGAAAAATGAACAAATTCCAAAACAGAATTCTTCTTAACACACTATAACAAACATAACTGCTTAAGTCGTACGAACACCCATTCAACACAAAGTTATCAAAACCATACCTAATCGCCTCTTTGGACATAAACGGAACCAATGACACAAACCAGCCCCACAACTAAGTGCAACTTATTTAGCAATTTTTTAAATAAACCGTACTTCTAGATTCTAATCAAATATTTAAGTTCAAAATCAATAAAAGCACTTCAAAACACCCATGATTTTTGAAAATTTTCGCATTAGTTATTATAACACACTAATAAACCCTCTAATATGAACAGCATGAACCTCATTAATTCTTGAAAAAACTTAACTAACAGAAAATTGCAAAACAAATCAACCAACAGAAAATTAATGACAAGATAAACACCAACAGGTGGCCGCAACTACCTAATACTCATTAGTTTAGCATTTTGAACTAAACAGTTCCCTAATAAAACAAAAAAAAAAAAAAAGAATCAGATATCATAACTATAACACAATTCCACCTCTAAAAGCAATAAAAAATATCTTAAAAACCTCACATTTCCAAAAAGTTCTCATTTTATTTAAAAACTCCCTTAAACTCCTAACACAACAACACCATTAACATGCCCAATCACTTGAAAACCCTAAACTAATAAAAAAATTATAAAAATGAAAGAACTGTCACTAGAAATCATTGGAAAAAAAAAAGGAACATGGATTCGAAGTAAAAGCATTAGTTAACTTCGACCCAAAGCGAGTAAGACGAGATGCTGCCAAAATCAAAACTGAATTGGAAATCGGAGATCATATAGAACGAATTGACTCACCAGAAGGAAACAGGAGTCGCGGTCGAAGCGGAACCAACTCAGATTTCTAGAGTAGGAGGGAAAGTTTTAATATTTTTGTTTTTCTTTTGGACAGAAAAAAAAAATAGAAAAGAAAAATACTTGAGCTCGGCTTTTAATATTTTTTTTTCTCTTTAAACATTTGTTAGGTGTGTTTTTCATAGGGGGATTTTGGTGATTATGAAATTTTAAAGAGAGCTTTTTGTAAATAATAAATGTTATCACTGAATGATATGATATTGATAAAAATAAATTTATTATTAATTTAATATTTATTTTTGAATTCAATAAAAAAATTTAAATAATTTTTAAATTATGTTTATAGATATGGATTAAACAGATCATTTGTAAATTTGAAAAGGAAAGTTTGATAAAATAAAAAATATATATATTTTGTATTATTATTCAATTAGAAGCTTGTTTACTCTATTTTTCCAAAAGAAATGCAAAAATTAGTTTTATGTATATAAAATTAGCTTTTGGCACATTCAATGAGAGATTGTATAATATAATAACATTGTTGATGTTTTTAAGAGCAGTTGTTAGAAGGAGGTGAACTAGATCTGAAAAACACGAAAATAGGTCAGAAGGCACTAAAGTTGGAGTTTCAAAATGCGCTCAAATTTAAAAGTCAATGTATGAATAAAGAATTTTTGAAAGAGATAAAAGAAATATAGAAGAGAGTATCAGTTGATTCTGAAAAAGTTTACTTAAGTCGACCTTTACCTACCTTATATATCTGATTGTTGGGTTCTTGCGAACTTGACAAATATAGATAAATGTTAGGGCTGAGAAAAAAATCGAGAAAATTGAAAATCGATTCGAACTGTAATGTTTGGTTTGGTTTCGGTTCGGTTCGATTTTATTAAATTCGGTTTAATTTATTCGATTCGGTTCGATTTTTTATTCATAAATCAAAAAATCGTAATTAACCGAACCGAATCGAATTTTATTTTTTAATTGATTTTTAAATTAATTTTTATTTTTATAATATAAAAATAAATATTTAATTTCTAAATTAGTGTAAAAAACTTAAAAATATTATAAAAAAAAAAGAGACAATTTTAAAAAAATTTAAAAACTAAAATACTTTGATTATGGAAATAGCATGTTAGGCATAAATAATCGGTTAAAATAGCATGTAATAAAGCCCAAAAATTCAAAAACCAAAAATATATGGAAAACCGATAACCGAACCGAGCTATCGCGGTTCAGTTATAAAATTTTTTCGGTTCGGTTTCGGTTACGAATATGAAAAAACCGAATTCCTCGGTTCAATTTTTAAAACCCGAAAAACCGATCCGAACCGAACCGAACTCACCCCTAATAAATGTATTTGGAGTGTCATATTTTCATATTTATATTATGATATGCGTCGGACACAGATATTTTAAAAAAAAATAAAAAATCAAAACAATATAGATAAGTATGGAAGTAGTTCTACAGGGTGTAATCTTTCTTTGGATTGTGAAGAGTCTGAGGGATAGAATAATTATCTCATTGTTAAGTTTATTATGTAGTTTGCAAAAGATTGATGATATACTTTTATTCATTAGGATATGTGATATTATATGAACATTTGTCTCCTTGTTACCTGCATAATTGTAACTGAACCTGCAGTACAGCCCACCTACGTTATTCGGATTCGAATGTGAGTATCAGACACGGATATATTTGATTTATTTTAAGTTTTTTCATGTATTTAGAAGGTCATTGGGGGATCATATCCCCGTACTCATGTCTGGATAGGGATGGCAATGGATAGTGTGGATTTTGATAAAATTCGGATTCGGATATTATAATTACTATTCGCAGCGGATGCAAATATGAAATCTCGGATATCCATTATCCGAATCCGCATTACTTATGCGGATAACGAATTCGGATATTCGAATCAGCTTATTTTTGCGGATTCGGATATCTGAACCCATTATCCATTTATTTAAATTTAAAATTAATTTTTGTTTGATTTTATATTTTTATTTAATTTTTTATTTAGTACATTCGGATATTTAGCGGATTCGGATATCCGACGGATAATGTTATTTAATTCAGATTCGGATAGTAATATTCGGATTTAATGCGGATAATAAATGGATTCGGATTTTAAAGTAAATTTGCCGATTCGGATTCGAATATTACAACAAAAAAAAAAACAGATATCGTACTCACTGCCATCATTATGTCCAGATATGTGTCGAACATAGATGTTAAACACGAATATTTCAAAAAAAAATGAAGAATCGGAGCAATATTGCAGCCGACTATTCAAGAAAATTTACATAAAACAAGAAATAAAGAGAAGCATAAGCCTGAAAAAGAAAAAAAAAGTTCCTACAGAAGACCTATAACAGGTGAAGTGCTAAATATAGGAATCTCTTTGGTAGAATTATGACTCCCATTTTGACAAACACTTTTCCTTCGAGGTTTTGCCTCTCCAAGCATTGTAATAATGTCTCTCATGGAAGGTCTGTCTTTAGGGAGTTTTGCAGTACAAAGAAGTGCAATCCTTAGGACAAGTTGCATCTCTTCTTGAACATGCTTGCATTGACCAGCTATTGCCGGATCTAGTACTTGTTCTAACCATCTGGTTTTCTTAACTTTCAGCCGAGTCCATTGAACTATATCGATCGATGATTCTCCGAAAGAAGGATCTAATGGCATTTTCCCAGTTAGAAGCTCTAAAAGAACTACCCCAAAGCTGTAAATGTCTGTCTTTTCATCAACTTTCAGTGTGTACCCATATTCTGTCATAAGAAAAGGATTTGAACAAAACATTAGTAAATAGTTGTTTGCTATGTTATTCGGACACGATTATATGTCCGACACGAGTATATTCAATTTTTTTTCAAGATTTTTATGTATTTTGAGGGTTTTTGGAGGATTATATTAGGGATGTCAACGGGTCGGATATTTGTCTTTTTTTGTAACATCCGAATCCAAATCCGCAAAACTGCTTTAAAATCCGAATCCGTTTATTATCCGCATTAAATCCGAATATTACTATCTGAATCCGAATCTGAATTAAATAACATTATCCGCTAGATATCCGAATCCGCTAAATATCCGAATTCGGTAAGAAAAAAAATCAAATAAAAATTAATTTCAAATAAGCGGATAATGGATTCGGATAGCGGATATCCGAATCTGTTATATGTAAAAGTAATGCATATTCGGATAATAGATATCCGAGGTTTCATATCCGCATCTACTCCGAATCCGCTGCGAATTTTATCCGAATTCGCAATATCCAAATCTGCAAAAAATCAGATCGGATAATTGCAAATATCCGAATCCGCACTATCCATTGCCATCCCATCATATACTCATGTCCGGATATGCGTCGGACACGGGTGTCGGACACCAATAACATAGGTTGCTTGCTGTTGCATGAAAAAAAAGGGGAAAAAAAAGAAGAAGCCTTTGATCTACAAAATCATAGATACGAAACATACCAGGGGCGATATATCCATATGATCCTGCTACCATTGAAACAGTTTCATTCTTATGAATCATCATCCTTGCCAGCCCGAAATCCGCAATTCTTGCATCGAGATTTGCATCAAGAAGAATGTTGTTAGACTTAATATCCCGGTGGATGACCGGAGGATGGCAGTCGTGGTGGAGATAATTCAGCCCATGTGCAACACCAACTGCTATATTATACCTTGAAACCCAATCAACCAACAGTTTCCCTACTTGTTTACCATGCAAAGCTGTCCCAAGATTCCCATTTGGCATGTATTCGGATACCATCAATACATCAGTTTCATTGTGAACATAGCCTAATAATCTTACAATATTTCTGTGCCTAAGTCTTCCCAAAAGACTCACTTCTCCAAATAGATTATTACTGTTTTCAATGTCATGATTCTCTGATCTCCATAGCTTCTTAACTGCCACAACTGCTCGCGGTCGATGGAGAACTTCAGCCTTGTAAACTATACCAGTTCCTCCCATGCCAATGATATTTGTTTCTTTTATGCAGGCTAGTATATCATTACTTGTAAAACTGACCCTTTGAAATGCAACCAATCTCCAAGGCCATTCTTTGTTACTTTTCTTTAACATGTCATTGCAGAAGCTGTTACATAAGTACCATCTTCGTATAGCAATCTTCCAGCAAAAAATGCTATGCCAACAGATAATATTACCAAAGTTCCGATGATAAATCCGGTAGCAACGTGTCTGATGTGCATGTTCCTTGGCCGCCCTGGTGCTTTAATCGGACTCTGAGAACACGGTGGGAGTATGCCATTGCCACCACAAAGGCCAGCATTGCCGGCGAGGTCATCAGGATTTATGGTCATCAATAAACCATTAGATGGGACTTGACCTTCAAGCTTATTGTATGACAAGTTAAGCATTTCCAGGGCTGGTGAGGAGCCAAAGTTTTCTGGTATCAAACCAACTAGAGAATTATTGGACAAGTCAAGCATGGCTAATGTAGGCATTTTTGCAAGTTCTTTTGGGATTTCTTCACTGAATTGGTTGTTTCTAAGGTTTAGATTTACAAGCTTTTCACAAGAAGCTATACTCTCAGGAATTTCTCCAGAGAAATGGTTGCTTGAGAGATCAAGAACAGATAATGATGGGCAATCTTGAAACTGATCAGGAATTTTCCCTGCCAAGTTGTTGTGGGAAACAATGAATGTTTGGAGATTAGGAAGGGAAATTATGTTAGAAGGAAGGGTTGATTCAAGGTGGTTCCAAGAAAAATCAATGAAAGAAAGAGATGTTGACAAAGCTAAATCTTCTGGAATTCGGCCTGTGAGATTGTTTTTGGCAAATTCCAAACGTTGAACTGTAGGAAGATTTCCAAAACCAATAGGAATAGTCCCCGAAATAAGATTGCTTTGAACTCGAACACGAACTAGTGACTTGCATGTTGCGAGACCTACTGGTATTGCACCAGAAAAGGAGTTGTTGAAGAGAATAAGTTTAGTAAGATTTCCTGAATCACATAAACCTGATGGAATCTCACCTGATAATGAATTTGATGACACATCTAGCCACTGTAAAGGTGAGTTTCTTCCAAGATTCATTGGCAAAGAACCTGTCAAAGAATTTTTCCATAGCTCAAGTACCTCTAGTTTGGTCAAGTCTCCAAGCTTAATCGGAACCGAACCATGTAACTGATTTCGCATCAAATTCAACAGCTGCAAATTCTTCAACTCTGCTAGCTCTTCTGGTATCTCTCCTGAAATCTGGTTATCAGAAAGATCCAAGAACACTAGTGAAGTAATGTTGCCAAACTCTGATGGAATCCTTCCTGTGAAATTATTTTTATACAAATAAACTGTAGTTAGTTGTTTTAGCCTACCCAATGCATGTGGAATTTGACCACTGAGAGTCCCAACTGCCAAATCAAGGTACTTAAGATTGGTGAGATTGCCAAAATCTTCTGGTATTTCTCCTTCAAACTCATTGTAACCAAGAATGATAGTTTCCAAAGAAGAAATTTGTCCAAGCTCTCTTGGAAGCTTTCCAGTCAGATTGTTGCCTGAAAGGCCAAGAAACTTCAGTTTCTGCAAATTCTTGAAAGAGCTAGGAATCGGGCCTTCGAAGAAACTCCCTCTGAAATCTAAGCTTTCAAGTGAAGTTGCATTGCCAAGATCCTCAGGAAGAAAGCCTGAGAAATTGTTGCTTGATGCATTGACATAAGTCAATCCTGATGCCATTCCAAGACCTACTGGAAAGCTGCCAATGAAGTTGTTTTGACTTACATCGATGCTCTTCAATGAAGTGAGATTGCCAAATGATTTCGGCAATGATGTATCGAAACCATTATTGCAAAGGTTGAGGATCGACAGGCTTCGAAAACCTCGAATATGATCTGATACAATGCCACTGAGATTCATATTGGGAAGATCAAGTTTCTCAACAAAGCCTCTTGAGTTGCACCAAACTCCAGTCCAGTTACAATGAGATAATCTGGTTTCAGCCACATTACTTGACAGATTCCAATCTTTGAGCCTATTCATCGGATCGATAAAACTAGCTTTCATCAATATTAAGGTTGATGCTTCATCATTTGGCACTGCTTCAGCAAAAACAAAGGAAAGACCAATGTAACAGTAGAAGAACAGTAAGTAGGATTTGGATTTCATTGTTTTGCTTCTATTCTGAGTTTGTTCCTCTTTAAAAGTAAGGCATTTTTGGCTATGGTGGAACAAAGGAGCAAGAGGGTAACCCAAGAAAGTTATTAATATATAAGAGAAAAGATAATAATTAAGCTTATAATTAGCTAGTAATAATTAATTAGCAATCAGGGTTGATTAGTTTAATATCAGTTCGTGGGTTCTTGGGATTGACACCAGCTAATTGTCAGCCATTAATGACTGTCAAGCTTTGGACTTATTACAAATCTCCTAGACACTAAAACATGGAGAGAATGTGTTTCCAGTGATTGTTGATTATGTTTTCTTCTTCAATTCTTTATCATAGCCAACCCAAGTTGATGATAAACTAGTAAAATAACTTCAGTTCATCTTCTTTCTTAAAAAAAATTCCTGTTTCATGCTGGAAATTTAAACTCTTCAATCTGTAAATTTGTGTTTAAATGCAAGGAAAAAGTTGGTCACCAAACTCTTTTTCTATGTTATTGTAACTTTTCATTTTCCCTGAACACTTAAGTCCGACATTTGTTTCGACACATACTCGAATATGAGAATGAGGATATAATTTTCTAAATATATGAAAAAAATTTAAAAAAAATGAGTATATTCATATAGGATACATACTCGTATTTAATACTCACCCCGAATCCGAATAACATAACTTTTTTTTGTTACATATCTCTTATAAATCACTCCTTTAATGTCAGATCATATTGTTAATATCAGACAAAAGGATTAATACAATTTGCTATTTATACCTTTTTCTTTTCTGACAAATTCTTTGGCATCTTGATTGTATGGCAGGGAAACCAAAAGCAAAGAACTGATTGACTATTGCAGAAATTTTGGTCATTAAATATTATATAATTTTTCCCTACTCTAGATAGATTATAAATTTACCTGGTTGAATTTGTTCTTTTTTATATGCTTAATCTTATTTGTATATAGAGCTGTTTAGGGTTAAGTCGAATTCGAATAGTAAAAAAATTTATTTGTCAAAGACTTGTCCGATAAAAAAAAAGTTTTATTAGTTAAAATATAAAATTATTTTTATTTTTATATTAATATTAATATATTTTATAATTAAATAATAATTCCAACCGAACTTAAACCTAAAATATCATGTTCTTAGATAATAGTTCTACCTATATTCTATAAAAAAAATACTGTACTTTTTTGGGAGAAAACCTTCTAGACAAAGCATCATTTCTCACTAAACTTGCTCATGGGTCAGACCGAGCTGTGACCCGATTTTTTTTCAGAATTTTTATCCAAGCCCGGCCTTGGGTCGGTTGGGCCGGCTCGACAGGTTCGAATTCACTATTCATAGTATTTAAAAAAAATATTTTTTATTTTTTTATAATTAAAATTAAAAAAATAATATTATTTTAATTAAAAAAATACTGTTCCGACAGGGCCGGGCCGACTCGGATTAAAAATATCATGTCCAGACCCGACCCAATACGGACCGGACCTGCCAGACGGGCTGCCCAGCCATGAGCAGGTCTATTTCTCACAATCATTATCATCATTATACCATAATTATAACAGCTTAATAATATCCAAAGGGCATTACAATTCTTTTTCCCTTACAGGCTAGAGAATATTTTTAACTTAAGGGTCCCATTTGCCAATATATTCCCTAAAAGCTATCATCTTGAGTCTTAACTAACTTCTTTTATTTAGCATTTTTTTTTTTTAGATAATTAATGTTAACAATATTAATGCTTTATTTAAATTATGGATGTGATAAATTCATTTGCAAAACAATATTAATAGTAGGATGAAAGGATTTTATCAATTATCCAAATGAAATATAATTTATAATGTGAATTGTTATAAGAAATTATTTGATTAAAATTGTTGTCACTTTCTTCTGCATCAACAGACATCAGTATAAGTACAAATCTATTTTTTGTAAGAAAAAAAAAATCTTATTTTTGCCCCAAAGCATGAATAATTTGCAGAAAAGAAAAGCATCTTCATGTTCATGTTATAGAGTTTAACAATTTAAAAAAAAAAAAAAAAACAATAGATAACTTGAAACTTTCTAAGAGAGAGAGAGTGAGTGAGGTTGGTGGGTCACAATTAGACCTAGTAATATTGGATACGACACGAAAAAAATACGAATACGACACGAATATGTCAAAATTTATATAACACAAATTATTATCACGTCAAAGTTTATACAAATATAAAACAATTTAAACACAATTATGACATGAAAAAAATACACGAACACAATATAAATACATAAATTATCGGATCTAGTCACAATAATGAAATATTCTCCCATAGATGACCTAAACAACCATTTTCTTTGCCTACCTACCAAACACTATTCCTTCTAAAAAATTATAGCCCATTTTTTCATATGCACATGCACCCATCTGGCTTCTAGCAATTATTATAATTTTTTTATAAAAAAAAATAATGATAAGAATCCAATATGAAAGAAAAAAATATTAATTATTTGAGTTAATATATCAAAGGGTAATAATGCAATCCATAAGTGAAGGTGGAAAGGGCTGGAGGCCATGTGCAAGGGGCAGTTTCCTCAAGAAAAATATACTCAAATCAAAGTCCCCCATTATTTTGTAGGGACATTCTCACATTGGATGTGATAATTTTAAATGCAATATGAAAATAAAATACGAACACAATATAAATATAACGCGTTTAATAAGCACGACACGACATATTTAAACACGATTAACACAGTACATTTATATATATTATATTCGTGTTTAGTATTCATTCATTTAATAATTTATATTTACACGATTAATATAAAAAATACGAATATGCATTTACATAAATGGTTTGATTTGCATGTTATTGCGTATATTTTTAATGAATATTTGTGTACATTTTTGATAAACCAATTTGGGGTTCAAAGATTAGGTGCCCCACATGGCTTTATGCCCAAACCCACCACTTCCCTTAATCATTTCATCATTAAGGAAAGATACTATGAAGGTTATATGAAAAAAGAATTTTGGTAGTCACTTTTAAAAAAAAAAAAAAAAAAAGAAAAAGGTTAATTTTATTATTATATTATGATTTAATATTAAAATTTATCATTATATTTTAATTTTATCAATTTTTTTTATACTAAAATTTCAATTTTGTTAAATTTTGAAATAAAAAATAACGAAATTAAAATATTTCACGAAATATTATGTTTATGCCGGCAATAAATTTTCATAAATTACGGTAGTGATAGTCCAAAAATCAATTAATTAAAAATATAATAAAAATTTTCGATAATGGACCTAAGAAGATCACTCTGGGGGATGAGATTGGTTTGTTTCTACTAGGCTTATATGGGAAAATATTGGGCCAGGTAATGGGCCTTTGAGATTGCCAAAATATATATATTTTTTTTCATAATTTATTTACTAGGAGAGGCCTTAGAAATAAGAACATATTTATATGCAATATCATAGTTTTTATTTTAAAAAATGAGGCAATGCAAATTGAAAAAAAAAATTAATTAATTTTTTTTAATTTTTACTGACAGTGGATATGAAATAATTTCTCTTAAATTAAATCCCAAAAGATAAAATAATGTGGTCAGCTATGAGCTAACTAACTTCTTTTTCTCAAGGGAAGAAAATAAAAGAAATTTTATTTTATAAAAAATATAAAAATTTTAAAAAATTAATATAAAATTTTTTATTTTATAAAAGGGTTTTGCTAACGATTGCCCTTAGGACACTATTTAAGGTTAGTTAATATATTATTTATAGTAATAATATTGTATTAAATATAAAAGTTGATAATTTTATTTATCATTTTCAATGCATTGATTAAAGATATTACTATATTTAATAACCTTAAAGAGTGCTCTTAGGACACTCGTTAGCAAATCCTTTATAAAAAATAAAACTTAATTTTTTTATCATTTTTATTGATTAATTTATTAAACCCTAATTATTAAAATAAAATATTTGATGAATTTTTTATATATTAAATTTTATCTTAAAATCATCCAAAATCAAAGTTGAGTGATAAAATTCAATCAAAAATTAAAATTTAGTGGCAAAATTCAATCATACAAAAGTAAAGTAACAAAATTCAATATTGAGTTGAAGTAAAGTGGCAAATTTGTATTTAATCCCAAAAATATAATGACAAATATAATGATAAATAAAATATAATGATAAATTTTAATATTTACCTATAATATGATGACAAATTTACCCCTTAACCCATTATTTAACTTTAAAAAATTGTCCGGCAAAACTCATAAATAAAAACTTGGGACATTGAACTGAAAATCTCGGAAAGTGAAGAAAAATAGTTGTCTATTTGATATTCATGCATGAATCAAAAACAACAGTTCGTCTGTTCCTATCATATATAGGTAATTCTATGTATTAACCCAATATTAATTAGCTTTGAATATATCCTTACTTAATATAGGAAATGTACGTAGTCAATTCCTAAGAGAGTTTCAAGAAGAGACTGTCTGTTGCTGTTTTGTTTTGGGTAAATATGAAAAACATGCCCTCAAATAGTAAATAATTATTAAATAATTTAATGAATAAAAATTATTTGAAAAAAGAAATAAATAAAAAAATTGTTATAAAAAATATTGTAAAGATAAAATTATCTTTGATAAAAATATATTTTTCTTTCTTTTTCTCTTATTTTTAAATTTACTTTTTAATTAAAAAATAAAATTTTCTGAAATAAAGTTTTTTTTTAATTTTAAAAAATAAAATTTTTATTTACTTTTTTTTAATTAAAAAATTTTAAAATATAAAAATAATATTCCTAAATTTAATTTTTCTTTATTTTTTAAATTTTAAAAAAATAAATATTTAAATATTTTATTTTTTAAATTTATTTTTAATTAAAATTTTTAAAAAAATAATATTTCTTTAATGAAAGAAAAAAGAAAAATAAGTTTTTTCATTAAAGGTAATTTTATCTTTACAATATCTTTATAACAATTTTTAATTATTCATTTCTCTTTTTCAAATAATTTTTATCTATTAAATTATTTAACAATTTTTTTTTTTATTGAGGGCATGTTTTTCATATTTACCTTTTTGTTTTCCAGATGTTTAAATAAATCACAATTCCCAAGTGCTAAAAGCTCCCTATAAATACCAAACTTACATTGCTTCAGTACGCAATTCATCAAGGACTTTGATCTCTTTTAATTTTGTTTTTCCTTAATTTTCAGAATGGATTCAACAAAACAACTAAGGGAATCTGAGTTCTTAATGGAGGATGGTACTATGGTCGTGTCTGAACTGATTCGTGAAGGAAAGGGAGAAGGAGAAGGAGAAGGAACCCTTTCTTTTATAAATTTCTCCAGGATATGAGTGAACATGGCGACATGATTGTCGGTTTAGAAATAAAGTGGTTTTTCTATTATTCTATCACTACAGCAAATTGATCTTTCAGCGGCGTTTTTTTTTTTAAGAATAGCGGCGTTTATAAACGTCGCGAGAAAAAAATTAGAGGCGTTTTAAAAAACGCCGTAACAAACGCCGGTAAAAACAGTGACGGAAAATTTAGTGGCGTTTTAACCATAAACGCCGTTAAATTAGTGGCGTTTTTAGGTACATTAACGACGTTTATAAACGCCACAATTGAACGTCCGAAATGGTAATACTTGAAACTTTAGCGGCGTTTTCTGTTCTCAAACGCCACTAAGTGTTCGCTTTTAGCGGCGTTTTGGAATAAAAAACCGCCGCTACGTGCTGCCTTTTAGCGGCGTTTTCTGATCACAAACGCCGCTAACTTTTGGCTTGTAGCGGCGTTTGCTGATCAGAAAACGCCGCTATATTTGCAGAAATTTATGTATATAGCGGCGTTTGCTTATCAGAAAACGCCGCTATATTTGCAGAAATTTATGTATTTAGCGGCGTTTTTTCCTCAAACGCCGCTATAAATGCAGAATATTTTTTTTTTTAAAAATACTATTTATTTCCTTAAAAAAGTTGATATAAATACAAAAATATTATTTGATAAAATTACTATTTACAAAAATGTCGAATAATACACAAACAACACAAATTATATAAAAAAAAATATAATATAAAAAAATATTTAATATCAACCATACAAGGAATGTATTATTCAACACATCAAATCCACTTACAAATTCTTTTCTGAAGTGGATGAGCCTCCTAAATTCTTTTGCTGCACTAAATTCATCAACGACTGAAACTTTGTCTGCAGCTCCTGATATCGTCTATCCTGTTCTTCTTTCTGAGCTTGTCTCTCTGCTTCCTTCTCCTCAAAACGTTTATTCATATTTTGCATTTCTTCTCTCAGCATCTGAACTTCATATGCACTGGAGTTTTGTGAAGAAGAAGCAGTAAACCGCTGAGAACCAAGTCCATAGTAGCTAGATGGTGTCGGACCTATTCCGACACCTCGAACCCGTCCATATCGTTCTTTTTTAGACATCCCAAAGCAAGAAGGAGGCAACCGTGATTTTCCATTAGGAAGTAATTCCGGATGAAGATCACGACGAATTTCCATGTCAACTAGGTCAAGCCGACTCTTTAAGTTGTCTTTTGATTTTCTATCCACATTAAGAATTGTCCCGATGATATTTTCACAAACATTCTTCTCTATATGCATCACATCAAGATTGTGACGCAATAAATTATGCTCCCAATAAGGTAACTCAAAAAAAATACTTTTTTTTTCCACAAATCCGCCTCATTTGGATCATCTTCTTCATCTTCCTCCTCATCACTCTGAATTTCAACATCACCTTCTAACATCTCCCTTGATCTTTTCCTTGACTGTGTGCTACTTGTTTGATTCATCTTTCCATAAGTGAAATTGATATCTTTCAACATCAACAAGATATCCGACCCAATCGTGGTCTCAGGTGCTTGTCTTAACTCTTCACTGCCATCAAAGACATGTTTTTGGAATCTAAATCTATGATTTTCATCTAACCACCGACGATGTCCCATATAACTGAATTTCTTTCCGTTATATAACCATTTTGAACATGTTTGTGCAGCACAGCAAGGACAAGCATAACGACCTTTGGTGCTCCAACCAGATAGATTTGCATAAGCAAGAAAATCGTTTATAGTCCATAACAAAACTGCACGCAAATTAAAGTTTTCCTTTTTTGATGCGTCATATGTTTCAACCCCTTCCCATAACTGCTTCAACTCTTGAATAAGAGGTTGCATATAAATGTCAATATCATTTCCTCGACCTTTCTCTCCAGGAATTATCATGGACAAGATAAAAGAGGATTGTTTCATGCAAATCCATGGAGGCAAATTATAAGGAATCAAGACAACCGGCCAAGTACTATAAGAAGTACTCATTATTTTGAACGGATTAAAACCGTCAGAACCAAGTCCAAGCCTCACATTCCGGGGATCATTAGCAAAAGATGGGAACTTATTGTCGAATGATTTCCAAGCCAAAGAATCTACAGGATGTCTTAATAAGCCATCATCAATCCTTTCATCATGATGCCACCTCATAGAATCAGATGTTTTTGATGACATGAAAATTCGTTGAAGTCTTGGTATTAACGGAAAGTACCGCAAAATCTTTGCAGGTTTCTTTTTTAAATGTGTGTCACCATCGTCCTCATTCATATTTTCTTCTGTATTTCCATTCAACCATCGAGATTTACCGCAGACATGACAAAATTGTTCATTTGTTCTATCACCCCAATACAACATACAGTCATTCGGACAACTATGAATTTTCTCATATCCAAGGCCTAGATCTTTTATCATCTTCTTCGAATCCTTACAAGACTGAGGGATTTTTGCAAAAGGAAACATTTCTTTCAAAAATTCTAATAACAGTGTCAAAGAATTTCCTTTCCACCCGCTTAAGCATTTTAAGTGAAAAAGACGGACACAGAAAGACAATCTTGTATGCTTAGATCCCTCGTAAAGTTCTTCATTCATATCATCAAGCAACTTATAAAACTTTGCCGCTTCTCCATTGGGTTTCTGATCACCCATACCTCTTCCCGTTTCAGCAAAGTCATTTATGCCAACATTGAACCCATCATTCCCTCCAGGAACTTCTGGTGAAGATGTGTACAAACTATGGTTACGCATGTTAAATGCATCTCGCAACATGCCTTCCATGTCATCTTGTCTAATAGACTGATGTTGATTGTTAGAATAACTTGGACGAACTCTAGAAGATGACCTAGAAGTTGCGGACTTTCCATGAAAAAACCATTGTCTGTAACTCGGGAGAAATCCTTCACAAATCAAATGTTCGAAAACAACTCCACGCATATGCCAATCAATATTGGCACACCTCGAACAAGGACATAATATCTTATTATCTTCGCTTGCGTTCTGAAAAGCGAAATCGAGAAAACTATGTACTCCATCTTGGTACTCTTGACTTAGTCTCGACTTTTGCATCCAACTCTTATCCATTTTGTACGTTCTGCATAGTTAAGTCCCATCAGAAACTCATATTTTAGCATTACCATGAGCTTATGACAAAAAAGACTAATAAGATAAACCACCTAATGCTAATTGTATATAAATATATATATATATATATATATATATATACAAAAGACTCTCACTAATTTCATAGGGATACGATAGGAGTGGACAGAGAGTGAGTTTGAGGTTGATCTCACCTATCTTTCTTCAAAACTTCAAACTTTGAAAAGATAAACTTTGCAAATTTAGCATTAACATTAGCAGTGTGGTGGAGATTGGATAAGTGACAAAGAAGAAAAGAGATAGCAGAGTAGGCAAGCCAATAGGCGCGTAGATTTGTTTTCCTGTTAAAATAGAATGGGGACTATACCAGACTAATTAAAAGAAGCATTTGATTATTTGTTTTCCTGTTAGAAGAATGGGAAAATCATGCCACTGAAATGAAGGCAAAATTTACTCATGAACAAACTATAGAAATGGTAGGCAATTTAGGCAATTTGACAACTATGCTTCATCTAGTACCCTGGCTTTGTGTATAACGAATTCTTTTTCCAAGATCGAAGATATATTCAATTCAACTACAGATGGGAAATAAATCATATCAAAGTCTCTGAAGTAGATATTGAATTAGTGTCATTATTCCCATGTCGCCACAAATATAAAGTCAGATGAATAAGGAGTATAGAGAACCAAGCAATGTGTTTTAGTAACAACTTCAATGGCAGTTTCAAATAATCTTATGAGAAGTTATGATGGATGTTTTGGCAAAGGCTGGTATAAGTTTATAACATATGATGTTTAATATAGATGGATCTACTAAAGACAAACCTGGACCAGCTGGTCGTGGTGGGGTATTGAGATATTCTAACAGATATATTATTGCCTTATTCTCTGGTCCTTTAGGAGCACAAGACTCAAAATGCTACTAACTTATATGCTATCAAGTTTGCATTCGAGACTTTTTTTTGAAAACAGATTGGGTTGGAAGGTTGGGCTTGATTACTAAATCAGATTCTATAATTGCTGTGAACTGGTGCAAGAAAGAGGAGGGTCGACCATGTTAAATATGGTCTATATTTCTTGAGATTGATGAGAAAGATTGCAGTAATTAGATTTCAAAATGTATTTAGAGAAAGATTGCAGTAATTAGATTTCAAAATGTATTTAGAATTAACTGAATGAATACCCTATGCAAGAAGATGTCAAAAGGCTGTGCGAGAAATTCAGGCTTGATCTAAGTGGAATAATTAGCAGCTGATGTACTCCACCAGCCTCATCTTCGTGATGATGTATTCCATTTCAGGCAAGGCCCTTTAGTATGATAATTTATGTTATTTCCACTCTTTATTTTATTTTTTAAAGTATTATTGTTCAACGGATATGAATAGAGGTATGATTTTTTAAATATATGATTTTTAAAAAAAAATTAAGAATATTCATATCCGATACTCACCTTCAAATTCGAATAACATAGATGATAACCATTGATTGTTTATAGGGATGACAATTTAAAATACAGATTCGGATATCCAATTTGTCTTTTACGGAAATTCGGATAAAAGTCGGATTCAGATATTATAATTACTATCCGCAGCGGATTCGGAGCGGATGCGGATATGAAACCTCGGATGTCCATTATCCGAATTCGCATTACTTCTTCGGATTCGGATATCTGAATCCGCTTATTTGTAAAAACACATAAATTTTGTTTATCTTATATTTTTATTTATAAAAAAAAATTTGATTTATTGAATTCGGATTTTTAACGGATTTGGATATCCGACAGATAATGTTATTTAATTCGGATAATAATATGCGGATTAAATACGAAAATTTTGCGAATTCGTATTTTAAAACAATTTTATGAATTCGAATTTAAATAATACAAAAATATAAATATCCAATTCGCTGCTATGCCTAATTATTCCAGACCCAAGGTAAAAATCATGTCACAAGAGAGGAAACTTCCTTTGAAGCTGCAACCCTAATAACTTATTATGAAAGTTCATAGTATTAGACTATTATTTTTTCTTCAATATGAATAATCAATTATGACAATTTTAATCATTTTGTGACTTTAAGGGAATCAATTTGTAATTAATTATCCCTCTCCTTAATCACATTTTTTTTTTTACTTTTAATTTCTCCATCATTCATTAAAAAAGAAATACTCATTGATATCAGTTGATGAACCTGATTTTAGACTTTTCGAATCTATAATGATTCGTAATTAGTACCTATAAATAATCGTTAATTAAATCTTATATTTAAAAAATAACCCATCGTAATAATATATACTTTTATAAAATTCTATTGCATATTAATTTCAAACTTTTGATACAATAATTAAAAAAAAAAATTATTAGCTAAATAGAGATAATAAAATTAAAAAAAGGAAAATAAATGAAATAAAATTTTAAAAATAAAAGTTAGTAAAATTTTAGAATATTCCTCCACTTTGTTTGAAAATTCAAACCAAAATTGGCAACTAAAAGGAAACAAAAAAAAAAAAAAAAGAGAGAAGAAAAGTCCATAGTCAAAACGACACCGCAAACAGGAAAAAAACGAAGAATCTTCTTCTTCTTGTTCGAAACCCGCCAGGCCGCCACGTTCATCAACTTTTAAATTCCCACTAATTCAATCCAAAAGAAAAATAAATAAATAAATAAAGTTTTTCTCGAGAAAATTCGGGATCATTTTCTCGAGAAAATCGAATAATATGAAATTCTCAAAACTCTGGATCCTGTTTCTGGTCCTTTTGATTACGATCCAATCTAAGTCGGCGTTGGGGGTTAAAGCTCAATCTTCATCGAAAGAAGCTTACGTTACGCTGCTTTACGGAGATGAGTTCCTTTTGGGGGTTAGGGTTTTGGGGAAATCGATAAGGGACACTGGATCAACTAAAGACATGGTCGTTTTGGTCTCCGATGGCGTCTCTGATTATGCCAAGAAGCTTCTGAAGGTAAAATTAGGCAATCCTTTTACTTGTCTGTTTGTTTCCCGAGAAAATTATTAACCTCAAAGTTAGTTACTTTATGTTTTTCTTAAAGAACAACTAAAAGTCACTTTGTTTTTCCAATTCAACTTATGGTAAGTTATCAGCTTTATAATTAATGCGCTGTTAGTTTACTGAGAAAGATTAGGCAAGTATATTAGTATTTTTTTGGTTTAAGAAAGTGAAGTTTTAATTTTTTATGTAGTTTCTAACTCTTTCTTTTTTTGCTTTGGTGGATAATTGGGCAGGCTGATGGGTGGATAGTGGAGATGATAAGTTTATTAGCAAATCCAAATCAAGTTCGGCCAACGAGATTTTGGGGTGTTTACACCAAATTGAAAATTTTTAATATGACTAACTACAAGAAAGGTAAAATCCTTTTTTGGTTTCTTTATGGTTCATCTATGTTGGTTAGAGAAAATGTATGGTTTCGGTTTTCGGTAAAGGATGAATATAGTTGGGTTTAGCTTATATTTGATGTACCGTCAGCAAAGAAGTTCTACACATTGTCAATGAATAACATGCGACCATCTCATTAATGAGCAAATTTAAAATTATAAAGTCCATGAAACTAAGTACCGATAAGTTTTTAATTGAAACTTTTAAATGTATGGGTATTTGAAAGTTTGCTCCTTAATTAGGTTGCAGCTTGGAGTTTACTAACCTATATATTGCATACTAGATTGTTCATATCCTATTTTTAAATGTTTTGTTTCTTAGAGTAAAAGCTAGAACTAAAAAATATATTTTCTATAAGTTTCGTGAGAAGATTTTTCTTGCATCTTTTATAGCCTGGCTAGAACCAAGATTTTGAATATTAGGTACTTTAGTTTTGTTACCACCTCTTTTGTCTCTAGCTATTCTAGTTTTTTGAGTCCATTATATTCCTTCTATCTCAATGTTTATTCTGGTGAACTGCATTGTTTCACACTTGGAGTTTGCTTGTGTAGTTGTATATCTTGATGCGGATACTATAGTAGTCAAAAGCATTGAAGATCTCTTTAAATGTGAGAAATTCTGTGCAAATTTGAAGCATTCTGAGAGACTGAATTCAGGAGTCATGGTAGTGGAACCATCTGAAGCTGTTTTCAATGACATGATGGGCAAAGTGAATACTTTGCCTTCTTATACTGGAGGAGATCAGGGGTTTCTGAATTCTTATTACTCTGATTTCCCAAATGCCCATGTTTTTGACCCTAATATACCCCAGGAGGTGTTGAAATCCCGACCTGTTCCTAAAATGGAGCGACTCTCTACTCTATACAATGCAGATGTTGGTCTTTACATGCTTGCCAACAAGGTACTACTACATACATTGACATTAACATTATGTTTTGAACTTTATGTCAAGCTGCTGTACCATTGTCAGTCTTGTTTCACATGTTACATTGTTATGTTACTATTAGCAAAGAATAAAGTATAGTTTCATTAGTAAAAAGATTAGAATAAATACTGCCTTTAAAAATGTTTAAGGAGTACAAAGAATATTTTATGTTCAGTCTTTAAAGTGTAATCAGAGTTTGAAGAGAAGCTTGGTTGGTTAAGAGACCAATCACAAGATTCATTCAGACAATAATTTTAATAGAAGAGAAGAAAACATATTTTCAATCGTGATAAAGAGCATGATCAAGCAGGTTGCTGTTCCCTTTCTGTCTATCTTTGCCTTGTAATCAAGCAGTTGAGATTTACAATATGCTGTATATTGAATATTTTGATTTTAATTTGTTTTTGGAAATTGCTTTTCATTCATTTGAATCCTCATTTTATGCATTATGATGACAGACTTTTGTAGACTTTCTCTTGTTTTTAGATCGTGAGGATTTGTTTCAATTCTTTGGTTTTCAGGACTTTCTTTTTTTCACTATACCATGATGAAACTTATGCAAAAACAAAAATAGGAGACAAAGTTCTGCTTTTGCTTATTATATTCTTATTTTCTGGTTAAGCATCCTTATCTCTTTGTGCATTATTTTTGCAGTGGATGGTAGATGAGAGTGAACTTCGTGTTATTCACTATACACTTGGCCCCTTTAAACCTTGGGATTGGTGGACATCTTGGCTCTTAAAACCGGTTGATGTCTGGCAGGTATTATTGGACTCATTGGCAAATTTTTATGAAAAGCTGTGATATATTTCCAACATGTTCTGTAAATAGGACAAATGTCAATATAATTTGTGGCAAATTCATATGAAAGCTGTGATAAATTTCCAACGTGTTCTGTAAATAGGACAAATGTCAATATAATTTGTTTGCTGATGCTGCAGAATGTTAGGGAAGAGCTTGAAGAATCCCTTCCTGGAACTGGAGGAGGCAAAAATCCAAATGATGAGCTTCTAGTCAAATTCCTTTTCCTCTTACCTTTCTGTGCTTTACTTTTTTGTTACTATCGTTCTTTCCTTCAGGTTAGTGGCTATCAATTATTATGTTTTTTCTGAAATCAATGCCTGGATGATTGCTGTCCTGTTCCCAAACCATATTACTTTTTGTTGCAGACTGGGGGTGCGCTTTGCAGAACTTCATTATTCAATCAGATCAGACACCTTTACTACATAACTAGGTCAAATGGAACAGTTGGTTATACTGGTGTTTCTTCATCTTCTACCATTAATGCAAACAGTCAAGTTAGTTTCCTCTCTTCATCTTTTAAGCTGAATTCTTTCTGGTTTCACAAAATCCTGTTACCCTTTTTGTCTACTGAAATTGATGTAAACTTATTAATTTCTCACTTCTATTAGTTGGTGTCATGTTATCCAGTTTCCTAACGATGCACAGACCAAGGTGCCAGCATACCTGGGTGCAATTTCAGTTTTTGTATGTTTTATGGCTGCTGTGGTGTCCCTTGGAATTTCTATGTCAATTGTGCCTCGACAAGTGATGCCATGGACCGGTTTGCTCTTGATGTATGAGTGGACGTTTACAATCTTCTTTCTTTTGTTCGGAGCTTTTCTTCGTTTCATTTATCAGTGGGGAAGAACAGCAGCTCAATTAGGATCAGTTTCCTCTCATATGGATTCTTTTGATTCTGATTCTAGAAAAGGTTTTTACTTGGAACAAATACATAAATTATTGTGCATGGTCATGATAAAATATGATGTTCGTTCAGTTTTTGTATTAATTTAGTATTGGTTGACAATTTTTGTACGTTCTTTACAGGTCATCAACGGCAGGCGTCCTCTTGTGATATTGTTACTTGGTATTATGGGTTGGGGATGGCTTTTTTGGCTATCGCTGCCCCATCCTTACCATTTATTTTTGGGATCACCGCTCTGTTCTTGAGGTAATTTCTACTGAGATAATCTTGTTTTCTCCCGGCTTTTTAAAAGAAAACATTTTCAAGTCCGTTCGGACTTGGGAGGAAACGGAAAATGGAAGACAAGAAGTTGTTGGAGATTGCTGGCTTCATTTCTTCATATGTGCTTGCATCATGGTTTTAGGCTATGTTTCTCCGACTCTTCATTGCTCTTGAACTACCCGTGTCCGACATCCGTGTGCGACGCATATCCGGGCATGGGTATTGGAATATGATTCTCCAAGGACCCTCCAAAATACATAGAAATCTTAGAAAAAATTGAACATACCCGTGTCGGACACATATCCATGTCTGACATTCACACCCGAGTCCGAGTAACATAGGTTTTAGGAGTTTAAACCTTGTATCTAATGTTTGAAAACCCTATTTAACATTCTTGAATTAGTCTTACTAATTTTCATGGTCCATGACATTTTCGAACCAGGTTGGGTCTAATGGTGGTTGGAGGGCTTATATTCGCGTCTTTCATGACATATGCTTCGGAACATCTTGCGATTAGGTCATTCTTGCAAGGTCTTGAAAACCCGGACACCACGCGATCAAGGAGTGCATGTTTCATATGTTGATAGAAGGCTTCAAAAATGCTCATGGTACTTACCAGAACTGCATTTTCCCTTTCTAATTTGTGTTCTATTTAACATACAATCACAACAGTTGATTTGTAAAATATTGCAGAAAGTTTTGTTAAATCAGAAATGCAATTTTTCTCTGTTAGATGTTTAGTGCATGTTTCTTATGTTGATAGAAGCTGACTTTTTATTTTTCTTGAAATATCCGTGTTCGACACTCATATCTGATGCATATTCGGATATGGGTATGGGGTATGATCCTCTAAGGACCCTCCAAATACATGGAAATCTTGAAAAAAATTGAACATACTCGTGTGGGACACATATCTGTACTCGACATTCACACCCGAATCTGAGTAACATAAGATAGAAGGCTTCAAAAATGCTCATGGTACTTACCAGCAATGCATTTTCCCCTTCTAATTTGTGCTCTATTTAACATACAAACAATCACAAAAGTTGATTTGTAAAATATTGCAGAAAATTTTGTCAAATCAGAAATGCAATTTTTCTCTATTAGTTGTTTGTTTGTTAATTTGTTGTATAAATATTCTTTCAGTTTCAGATATAATACCATCATAATTCACTTCTTTCACACCATTTGAAATAAGGAATAGAATTCTGTTTCCTGGCCACCAAAATGTAGAAGGAATAAAGTTTCTTTTCTTTTTTATTGAAATTACATCAAGCAAAAAAAAATATATATATATAACCTTGCAATTTTATACATAATATGAACACGACATAAATATACGAATATATTAAAATTTGTATAACATGAATTATTAATGCGAATACGATATGAATACACGGATTGCAACACAATCTCATCATAATGCACCTAATATCCAAACACATATTTTGATACGGTCAGGACAAAAAAATGTTCAACCGCACCGAAATCGGGGATCCGTTTGATTTCAAATGGACCCTTAATCAAAATGGTGATAGGAAACAATGGAAAGAATTACACATTCCAAATCTTATGAAGATTAATACTTGTTAAAGCAAAGAAAACATAAATCAAAGTTTATCTTTGACAAATTCATGGAAGATTACAATCATTTTAAAACCACAAAAATTATTAGGTCATATAGGTCATATTATTAAGATTAATACCTACTATGTTATCATTTTGTCATCTATACCAATAAAAAGCACTTTTGACAAAAGTCAAATTTATTATTAAAGGGTATAAAACTCTTTGATTTTCATCTATTAACTTTTTTATAGGACAAAAAAACATAACAACTAGGCAATTTCATGGAGGATATTTCATATCATTAGTTTTTTCCATTACCCACTTGAAACTATATAGTATTAAGTTAAAAAAAAAAAGTTTATGGGAGTTAAGCTAAAAAAATAATAAAATGTAAACATAATAATTTGTGTATGCGTATTATGTTTTGTGATTTTTTTTTATCAATTATGTAAATATAATAAAAATAATTAAATGTGTCAAAATTTTAAATACAAATACAATATGTGTATTAAAGTATCTTGTTAATTATATTTAAACGTATTATATCGTTTCGTGATTATTTTATAATATTTTCATATTTATTAAACATTTATATTATATTTAAAATTATCAAATTTAATAAAATGTTATAGGAAGGATTTTCCAAATCCCCAACTAGTAATTTTGCTTCTTCGAGAGATCTGAATCTTCTAGAATTTAATGAACTGTCATTGAACTAATCCACCATTGTTATTTAGGGTTTTGCTAACGAGTGCCCTTAGGGCACTTGTTAAGGTTAGTTAATATACTATTTATAGTAATAACATTGTATTAAATGCAAAAGTTAACAACTTTATTCATCATTTTCGATGCATTGAATAGAGATATTACTATATATAGTAACCTTAACAAGTGCCCTTAGGACACTTGTTAGCAAAATCTTTGTTATAAAAAAGAAGGAAAAAAAAAAAGTTTGGTCGAATTAACTTTGCCTTTGAGTCTTTAATGAGTTATTAACCAATAGAAAATTGTTAATTAATGGATGATTAACTATTTTCCAAAAAAAATTCCCATTAATTAAGACACGTGGCAGTTAAACTTAATTTTAATGGTGAAAAAGTGGAGTTTAGATTAATCATCATCCTTATCCTAAAATTAAAGTTGACGAATACTATTTATTCCTATATTTGCCTGACCTAATTATAAGATGATTTTTTAAAATTAAAATTAGTTAATATATTTTTTATAATAATTATATTATATTAAATACAGTTATAGTTTTATTAATCATTTTTAATATATTAAGTGAAAATATTATTATATATAATAATATTAAAAAAATATCATTAAGATATTTATTAACAAAATTCTTATTAGATCTTAAAGAATTAGCTAATTAGGGTTGATGAAAAATCTAAATTATTGAATAGGGAAACAATAAATTATAGCTGATAATAGAATATAGATGAGATGTAGATCAATCTACATATCTTGAATTTAATTTAAGTACATATTTTAATTCTTCAAAATTTCACTGACTTAGGGTTAATTTAGTATTGCTGTTCAAAAATTTTGAGTTAAAAAAAAGTTTGGGTTGAAAAAGATATGGTGAAAAATTGTAGTTTAGATTTTTTTAAGTGTTTGGCATGCTATGAAAAAATATTGTGAGAAATTGAAATGTCAAAAAAAATATATGTTTAAGATAATAAAAGTGTAGAGATATGAGGATAATAAAGTTATTTAATCCAAAGAGTTCGTTTTTGATGCACTGTCAATGTATAGACTCTATACACTGACACCTCATTAAAAAGCTAACCCCTAACCTTAACTCTTAACCCCTAACCACTAACCTCTAACCCGACAGGTGGCATCGATGCACTGACAGTGTATACATCAAATATTAATCTTTATCCAAAAGCAAATTTCTAAAACCCAAAAGCAAAAAAAATATATTTTTTGATTTTTTAATTTGGGTTGTCAAATTATGATTTTAATTGTAAAAATTATTTTTTTTACTCGTTTAACATTTTATTCATTGTGAAACGTAATTTTTAATTTTAAAATTTATGTCAAAAACAATGTTAAACGGGACAATAATCAAACAAATACTTAATATTAAAAAAAAAGTTAAAAGAACAAAGATAGAGAGAGTGTGGTTGAGAAATTTACAACTTATGTGTCATAAATTTGTAGCTTCTATATTGGGTCCCAAAGGATGTTATAATTTGAGGACAAGTTTTCAGTGTCCTCTAAAACCCTAAAAGGCTGGAGCCCCCCTTGACCCTTATCATTCAAAGGTTATATCTGCCTTTTTTGTTTTTTGTTTTTAAATTTATTTGTTATGATCATGTTTTCACTGCTCAGTCCATTAAAGACAGCCTTAAGAATTTAAAAAAACTTAAAAAAATATTAAGTATTCCCGTACGTATCAAACACATACACATATTCAATTAAAGCTGGCTATTCACTTATTCAGCATAATTATACAGCTTATTATAATACTTGGATTACAACATGGAATTTTGATATCTACAACTAGTAATTCAAGCAGAAGTAGTTACATGAATATAAAGAAGGTCAGCTAGCTTTCATATATTCCATAACCTGATAGATTAAACTGAAACCATATCATTACATTATTTAATCAGCATTTCCTGCACTGATTCATATAATTCTACAATGGAAAATTCTATAAATTAAGATTAAAACTAGTGGGTTTCTTCTCTTGAATCACCACATTTGAGTAATATTGGTAAAAGGCTAAAAGCTTCCATAGTTTATATCTGTCAACACCAGCTCAATTTTGTCAGAAAAATTTGCTTTTGTTTCCTCCTGTAAGCTTTTTCCCAAGAATGAAGCTGGAATATTCATTCATTCACCAACTAATTAAAACATCCTTAAACTTTTCTAATCTTTATTAAAGATGATATATATATGCTGCAGTTTAGAACTAAAAAACCCACTCCCTGGAATATATATATATATATATATATATATATATTCATTTCAGCAACTAAAACATCCTTAAACTTTTCTAATGTTCATGAATCATGATGCTGCAGGATTTTCAAACTAAAACCAACTCAGGACTTTCAGGAAAAAGTAGTCATATATAATTTAATTTTTTTTTTTGTTACGAGCTGAATAGGCCATTGAGATGACAGGTAAAAGCAGGGAATTTTGAGAAAACTAAAGAATGTCATAAGGAATTGGAGTTTTATTTTAAGTCAGTAAATTATAAAAAAAAAACTGGTAATGAGAGAGAATCCGTAAATTATAGAGAAAAGCTGGTAATGAGAGAATTTGGCAGAGTTTCGTGTTTATTTTTTCCTGCAGAACATCAACAACAAACGAGTTTGGCAATTTTGCTATATATATTGTTTGATGAATGTAAATGATAAACAAGGAAGAAAAAAAACTAATGTCTTTCACAATTCACCAAGTTTTCTCTTACAGTGTTGGAGCAGACAAGAACTCAAAAGTACGAAGAAAAAAAACAAGAAAAGAAGAGAAATTAAAACCTGTTTGGTTACTAAAAGACATAGTGATGAAAGAAGAGAAACCTAGGAATCTTACATGAAGCCAAGATTCCAAATCTTATTCATAGAATATCCTCCATTTTCTCAGCAACCAAACATGATAAAACAAAAAAAAAAAAACCAAAAAAGAGAGAGAGAGAGAGAGAGAGAGAGAGAGAGGATATAAGCCAAGCATTAGACTTGCCTAGAGGTTAATATTTCCTCGAAGTCATCTTCTTAATTTGCTCCAACTATTTAGGCCATGAATCAAATGCAAAATCATTCTTGGACAGTACATAATAATACCATTGAACATGAACAAATCTTGACCTTGAAAAGATCTTCCTCTCAATTCTGCAAGTAAAACTAATTCCATACTCATCATCTCCTTGATCCAACATGTAATAATTCAAACCCCCCCAAAAAAAAAGAAGAAAAAAAATGAGAAGAAGAGATCAAAAGTTAGCTAGAGAAGAGGGTGAGAATATTCAAGAGTGAAAGATGATTAATATATATAGAGGAGGGATTCTCTATAATTATTTATATAATTTATATTTTAATAAATTGATGGTTGAATTTCACAATATAATTGTATTTATCGTGCACGTAAAGTTTCAAATCGATTCGATATCTTTATCATATAGATTGAGAATAATGTCTTTTTTAATATATATTTAACGATTGAAATTTTTTTATGTTGACCAAATAGTTAGACATTTTCAATGTACTTTAAACTCGACTTGTATCATCAATATGAATAGAATATGAAATATATCAGTCGAATTAAATAAATATAAATCGTATAAAAAATTATGAAATATGTAAAATTAATTTAGTTTTACACTAGTATAAGTGGATCCCTCCTCGTGTGTATATATATATATATACACACATATAAATGGAGGATGAATTATGAATATGACAATATTAATCAGTGTCTAGTGACACTAAAAAAATGATATTTATAAAAAGAAAAATATAACTAATAATTATTTTTTAATTCAATAAATATAATATATTAAATATAATATATTTTTAAAATAATAAATAATTAGTGCTTATAAACGTTCCTTAAGGGAGCCCTTATAAATAATATTATATTATAATTTCCTAGTTCTTGGTATGATGGACGGATGAAACAAGAGCTAAAGATTAAAATAATATATATTAAATAAAAATAAACACAAAGCTCCATGTACATGTGAGGACCTACTTCTCATGTTTGCATGTGTTATTATATTAAAAATAAAATTGCAATAAGAAAAAAAAAATTAAATAAGTTAAAAGAAGCTCTCTTTATAATTTTAGAGTGGGAATCTATGGTGAACCATCTAATCGTAGGGACCATTAATTCCAAATTAAGTAAAATTTATTATTATTATTATTATTATTATTATTATTATTATTATGGGTTTTTACTATGGTGTTTTTTATTATTGTTGAATTGATTTTAAAAAATTATTTAGAATTTATTTTCATTTATTTTTCTATTTAAAAAATGAAATAAATGAAAAAATTATATTAGGTTAATTTACATTTTTTTAATTTCTATTTGAATATTTATTGGCACTTGGCAATTAAAGAATCCTTCCTTTAATATATAGGTATTGAGATATTGATTTTGTATAATGCTTTTTTTAATCATGATTTATGTAAAATTTTGGATTTTTTTTTTCTTCCATTATTCTTGTTTTATATATATCTTGGTCAAGTGACTAAAAAATTTGCAAAAAAAAAAAGAGAATGTATACTATAGTGCCTATCACAACAGGGCTAATTTCCAGATTTAAGAGGTTGAATGAATATTGAATTGATTATTTGTTTTAAAAGTAAAAAGGAAAATCTAATAAAGATTAAAAGAAGTGAAAGAGAAAGATTGAGATTGAGATTGAGATAGGCAACATGAAAATTTTATTTGCTTCCAAGAAATTGCATGAGAAATGGTTTTTTATTGTCTTCTTCAAAATAAATATAATATTAATTGTTCTTTTGTTATAATATTAATATATAGTATATTGGTATTGAAAATTTTTAATTTCACAAATAGAGTTAAAAAATTATTACATGTCTCATTTATTTTTTAAACATATTCTAAAAGATATGTGTCATCATGCTAATCCCACTTGTCTAAAAATTCTACTGACGGTTGATGAGATAATTCTCTCTCTATATACATATATATGAGAAATTATCTCATCAATCGCCAGTAAAATTTTTAAACTCTACAAGCGGATTAGCACGATGACACATACTCTTATGATGTATTAAAAAATTAAAAAATAGGACATGTGACAGTTTTTTAATCCATTAGTAGAGTTAAAAAAATTTAACGTCAGTGTATTCAAAACGAGCTCATATATATATAATGTATTCATTTTATAGATTTTTTTTAAAATAATTAATCTATGAAATGCAAAATAAATATAGCAAACACATAAAACACTTCTTTACATTTCCATGTATTAATTATTATGATGTTTTATTGTAGGCAATAATTTTTGTACATTTGTCTATTTAACCATTTTTGTATGGCAAGCTTAATTGCAAGTATACCTATAAGCAAACTTGTTTGTAACTAGTCAATTAATGTATAATTTTAAATCTTATTATTATTATTATATATATATATATATATTCTTTTTTTATATGCATTTTCTATAATTAAACATAAAAAAAATAGAAAACAAAAATGGTGGGTCTCATACATTTTACCATAAAGAAACTTTTTGACACCCAACAAAATGAAAATTAACAATCAAAATTATCAGATTAACCCATAATTTTGATACAAACATTTTGCCTTTCTAGCAATGTTTTAAAAAGGGAAAAAAAATAGTTTGGAAATAAATTTACCAAAACACCAAACTCCATTAAAAATTATTACTTAGTGCAAATAATGGTTCAAATTTTATTTTTTTGTAAAAAAGGTTATAGTGTGAAAAAATAAATTGTAGATATTAAAATTTGAATTTCAGACTTATTAAATGTCACCTCTTAAAAATAACTGTATAAAATAATTATAAACCAACTAAATTAAACCATCATTCAAAATTCATAATAATCACATCAAAATTCAAAGGATAGTGATATTAATAGTTAATCCAATTTAATTAACTCCATTAATAAAAAAAATCATGATTCTCATACAAGTAGACATTGGTCCCCACAAGATCATGGTTTCCACCAAACAACAATTTTCTTCACACCTAACTTTTACATATAATTTATTATAATTTTATAAACACAACTTTTTTGCTCAGCTAAGCAATGACATAATAAAAGTGACAAAGCCACAAAGGGATTAAATAAATAAATAAACTAAAACAATATTTCAAGAAAAAGCAAATTTACATGGGCTCAATTATTATTCTGAGGTATACTTTTGTCTTAAATTTAAAACACAAAATGACAGATTGGGTGGGACATATGAAAAAAAAAAAAAAAAATCAATGTCTGAGTGAAAAGAAAGAGAGTAATGGTCAATATGTTTTCTCATGTTTGGCTTTTCTTAATTTATTTTTTTCCAATTTGATTTGTTTAATTAATGCTTTAATTATGGAATGTAGTTGAAGTGCATGTACTACATGGAGTAAACTATGATAAACAAAACTTAGGAATTTCATTTCATTCTATCTTATATTTCATTTAAATGATCGATAAGAATCATTTTCATCACGTTATTGTATTATTTCATTACTAAATTTTTAAAAATCTAATTATAAAACAATATAAATGACATGATGAAAAGATTTTCGTCGATTATCCAAATAAAATATTAAAGTCTTGAACAATTCAAACATTGATGTTAAATTAAATCCAAATAAGAACTTAACCCATGATTTTTGTTAAGCCAATCTATGGATGCCAATTATCATTTTGATCTAAGATTAGCATAGTCTATCTGATTTACTTAATCAGATTTTTATTTTGCATCAACTAGAAGTATAATCATATTGATTACCTTCTTTTCTTTTTTTTTTTCATTTATGGACCTCTATTTGATTGCTCATGGCTACCATTGGCTCCTAAGGGCTAGTTTAGCATTGCTGTTGGAAAAAGTGCTGTGAAAAAATATTGTAGGAAATTGAAATGTCAAAAAAAGATATGTTTAAAATAATAAAAGTATAGAGATGTGAGGATAATAAAGTTATTTTATCCAAAAGTCAGCTTTTAAAGCCCAAAAGCTATATTTTTTGGTTTTTTGGTTTGGCTTTTCAAACCATGGTTTCAACAGCAGAAGCCAATTTTTTTTATCTGTTTAGCATTGCGTTTGCGGTGAAAAACAGCTTTTAACCTCAAAAGTTGTGCCAGAAGCAATGCTAAACGAGGCCTAAGTCCTAAATCTTAGATTATTCTCAAATTCATATATATGTCAAATACTTGGATGTTTTAATGTCAAGAAGTCAAATTCAAAGATCAACCCTACTTTTATTTTTTATTTTTTATCAATGACACTTTGAATGAATATTAAGAAAAGTTACCATCCTAAAACTCAAAAATTCTTATCATATTTTCTTTTTGTTTTTCCTAACAGAAAGCAAAATGTTTTTTAGGGTGTTTATTTGATGGTATACTAACAAGTAAAAATATCAAATAAAAGATAGCAAGTTTTATGATTAATCAAATCTTTATTTAACTACAAAGAAGAAAAATTATCTTATTCAACGTCAGTAAAATTTTTAAATTTTATAAGCGAACTAATAGAATGACATGTACTCTTAGGTATATTTAAAAAGAAAAATTATCTTATCCATCCCCAATGAAATTTTTAAATTCAACAAGCATATAATTTTTCGTTAAAAAGATAATTTAATAATAAAATGATAAAATAATTCGATGAAAATGATTTACACCAATGAAGTTTAAAGCGTATAATTTTTAACATAAAATGATAAAATCTTAAAAAAAAACTAATTATCTTATCACCAATGAAAAGCGTATAATGTAGTTCTTTAAAGAAAAATTATCTTAGCATAAAAAGCGTATAAAATCTTTAAAAAACTTCATTGGTGTATAATGTAGTTCTTTAAAGAAAAATTATTATTTTAAAGTGTATAATGTAGTTTTACATTAAAATAATAAAATCTTAAAAAAACTAATCATAAAGTAACATAAGCGTATAATTTTTCTTTGAAAACAGTAAGTTCAATGATAATGTTATTACTAAATCTTTAAAATTATTTTATCCATCCCCAATGAAATTTTTAAATCTTTAAATTATCATAATCCTACTTGTGAAATTAAAAATTCCACTGCCATTGTCTCAAAAACAAATTCATTTATAAAATATATCACTTTTAATACACTTATAGTGTACTTTTTTTAGTTCCACAAATGAGTTAAGAAATTACCACATATCCTACTTTTTCTTTTTAATTATTATTATTATTATTTTTTTGCTAATCCTGATTATGAAATCTAATATTTTTATTATCAATAAATACAATAATTTTTCTTAAAAAAAAAACCTACTTATGAAATTAAAAAACTTCACTACCACTAAATCAAAAACCAAATCTAAAAGAATAATAATTTATTCCATGTTGATAAGTTAGTGTTAAATTACAAACTCAACAATCAGCATGTTCTTTTATATTTTTTTTCCCACCAAAATCCTTTATCACATTCTGTCACAATCACATAAATTGAACACTTAAAGGGCATTCCCAGTAAATAAAATTATGCTTTTATTACCAAAAATACTATTAGATTTTCTTGAAGAAGACCTTAAAACTTTCTTAAAAAGTTTGCTAGTTAAGTAAATATTGCACAAATCAAATTTAAAATGAGATGCAAATTGAATTTCAGAGGGAGCAAAATTAAAACTTTACTTAAACTTGTGGTAATTACATAATATTGTCAAAAAGACTTTTTTTTTTTTTTTTTTTTTTTTTATAGATTTCAATGGTGGCAGCTGCCCAAAGCTATCAAAAAGTTTTTCTGGATTGCTGCCCCATTGCCCCCAATGTATTTGTATAAATGAATCCTTCATCTGTCCTAACTAACATGAAAACTTATGTTGCTCCGACTCTTCATTTTTCTTGAAGTACCCGTGTCTGACACCCGTGTCCGATGCATATCCGGACATGGATATGGGATTATGATCCCCCAAGGACCCATACATAGAAAAACTTAGAGTAAATCGAACATACCCGTGTGGCCGTGTCCGACACTCACACCCGAGTCCGAGTAACATAGATGAAAACAAAGAAAATAAATAAAATAAAGGAAAAAAAAAAAAGATTCTTTACCACCCTAGAATGAAGGCATGAATGTCATCCCAACTAGAGGCAGTGTAAAGAATCCCTGATTGCCCCTTCCAAGGGCTTCCTTCAGCATATTCCTTCTGTTTCTTAACCAAACCAGGGAACAAAGGGACAAAAGAAACACCATACTGACCTCCCACTGTCCTTAGGCTTGAACTAGATCCAATCACAATACCTATATCTGCTTTCAGCAGACAAAGCAAATCGCCTACCGAGTCTCCGATATAAACAGTCAAGTTCTTTTTGTCGTCGCTACGGTCTTGTAAGATATCATCGAACGCTTGAATCTTGTCAATAGGAGACTGCACCTTCCTAATGATTTCACCCGTCGATACTGATTCTTCGAAACTGAACTCATTTGCATGTACATTCAGAACATCTAAACCCCCTGCTTAAGATGAATGAATAGAGAAAATAACTTCACTTAGTAATAGACTTTCCATCAGTATTAGCAATCAGGGGATTAGATTTAGACATTCAGTTTCTGGGGAGAGATGAAATCATTATATTACATAACACTCAAGAATGCACTCAAAGCCTATGTTACTTGGATTCGTGATGAGTATTGGATACGGGTATGTTCAATTTTTTTAAGTTTTTCTATATATTTAGAGGATCATACCCCCGTACCCTTGTCCGAATATGTATCGGACATGGGCATCGGACATGGGTAATTCAAGGAAAATGAAGAGTCGAAGTAACATAGCTCAAAGCAACTGATGAGATACAAGTAGAACTGTAGAAGATGATGGAAGGAGAGCTATTCACCTAATTATGATGTAATGGTAATGGTAAGAGGGAAGGAACGTACCTGAAGAAAAAGCTGCCCGGATGAGATCACCACACCAACAATAAGAAAGAACATGGATATTGGCATTAAGATTTTCATTCTTCGCGATTTTCTGAAAGAAACTAATACAACCATCTTGAAGGATTAATCGTCCACCTGCTCGTTTGATGTCTTCAAGGTTTAGACCCTTAAGTACCCCCGACTCAATCACCCTAGAGTTTGCCCTATTCTCAAAATCTGAGAGTTGCTCAAGTGCTTTATGCAGAGCTTCATAGTTAAACTCCACTGTAAAACAACAGGAAGTAAAAATCAATATCAAAGGAAGTAATTGAAATGTTATCTGGGACATATTTTCGAAGATTAAACATATAGTTAAAACTTTAAAGTGTCATTGCAGTATATTGCTGTACCTTTCTCAGAGGGCAAAATGCTTTCTATGCATTGTTCATACTCTTCTGTGTATTGTCTGGAAAGTAGACCCCATGTATTCCTCAGCTCAGTAGACGACATCCTAGCAATTCGACCTTCCGGTTGGTTCTGATCAGATTTTGGGGCTGTTACTATTGCTATCTCTGCTAAAATGGCAGATGAATCAACAACTGTGCAAGTAAGATCAAAATCAGAAAATATCATAAGGCAATCTTGCCCGGGGTCATGCTCCCTAGTCAGAGGAACAGCAGTTGGCTGAGTAAGCGGTTGAGCATAGAAGAACTCTATTTCAAGTTTCATGGCTTGGTGATAAAGCTTCTCAATGATGTTTAGTTCCTCGCCTGTCAAAGAGACACTAAGTTTATCCAGCAAGTCTTCGGTTTGCAGAGCTGATGCCTAAATTCAAAGAATCAATAATTGAGCCATGGGATTCAAAAGGCCTTTATTTCATGATATTTTCCTCCGAACTGTAATAAGTATAAACAATGAATGCAATTGATGCCATACCTGAAAACTTTCGGAACAATAACTCTCAATCCACTTTTTGTATGGGTGATCATGCTCATTGGGTTCTAGAAGTGCCTGAAACTCCTTACCCAAAAAGGCATACAGCCTCATGTTAGGTGTCATGGCCCCTATAGTGTAAGCTGCAATTTTTGTTTTCTCAAATGGAGTGGCAAGTTTTCCAGGAGCTTTTAGTCCTTCAACCTTCCCAGAAGCTGTTGCCAGCAAGAATTCCGTATACTTTAAAGTTGCAGAATTGACAGGGCTTTCTTTAACACAGTCAGAACCCCACTCCTGCAGAACTCCAGCATTCAGACCAAGAGGATACCCTTAGAAGACAAGAACTAAGGAGAGGCTGATATGTATATGGATTATTACGTAACTATCTTAGAGAGTAAACGAAGCTTCAAACAGCATATAAGGAAGATAGTGACTATTCAAACAAGTGTGAATATTTCCTCAAATTTCTTTATAAGATTTCTCTGAGTGATGATTTACCCGACTTATTATACCAAAGTCCAACCCTCATCCAATTGAAACTTGTCATCCACCAAAAGGACCAAAATTTTCATAGGCTAGCCCTCTATATCATCAGAAAAAAAAATGGAAAACCAATCAATGGACCTTTCATGTCATTAAAGAATTGAATAATGAAAATAGATAACAAGTGCCAGACATGATCAAGACTGATTTGGTACAAAACTCTGGATTAAATTTATATTGGAGATGATATCATATGCCAGTTAGACCCAAGGTAGCATCTCCTAGACACCAATGTTTTCCTAGTAAATCCTGTTTTAGAAAGTTGGTGATATCGATATATTATAAATCTACAAGCAATGACAGTAAAAAGTGAAATTCAATTTCTTTTTTTCATTGTAACTTTTCCGGTAATTGGGCATGTTCTAAGCAACAGAAAAGAAGAATCCTTTTATAATACCTTTACAAAAGAATTATGCATTTTTAGCTCCTCCAAGACACCCTTCCTTAACTCAGAGATTGCTATCTTTGCATCATCATCATCTGCACAGTCTTCTGCTAATTCATACCTAAAACCCAGATTGAAGCAAACAAGAAATCAATTAAGGAGCTATGTATAAACATCACAAGGCAATTCTAATTATAACTAGCTAAGAGGAAAATATATTGTTTTTGATCTACCACTACACGTCAATTTAAATTCTGGAAACTGAAACTCACCTCAAGCAATGTAATTAGTTTTTCCCCAAATAATAACAATATAACCCTCCAATTGGTTGCTGAGAAAGCTGACAAAAAGAAAAGAAAATAAACATCTAAATAATTACTTAAGCAACCAAATGGCGCTAAGAAATTAAAATTTCATTCATCTTCTTTTCCTACACTTTCTCAGCAACCAGTAACTAGGAAGGATTCGGAAAATAGCTATATCAATCTTAAAATAGAAATTCAACACTCAATCATCAGCAGAGTTTCATTAAAAAGAAGATCCCTGTTTACAATCCCAAATTCTGAGCTCAACAAGACGATGCAAAAAACATGATGCTTTTCCTAAACCAGAAAATCAGTAAAGAAGCAGGGACATAAGCCAATTCTACACTACCGAACAGTTGAAAATTATATGCCGGTTCTTCAATTTTCTTTAATTTTCAATTCAATGCAACTAAAAATGGGCAAATTTATCACACCATTTCTACATAAACACGGTCAGATAAGAATAATAAGTAAAATCAGAACTCTAAATCATTTCAAAAGCTTGCCAACTGCTATAAAATATAGCAAATTGACCAATTCAAAAATATCTAATTTAGATGTATTAAAAACAAATTTCATGATTCAAAATATTCATTTTCATTTTCTTCTAACTAAACTGTGCACGCAACCTAAAGATACTCAACCAATTATAACCATTAAAATGAAACATCAATCTCCATAGGCAAAATCCAAGATCGAGATTCCAATTCCCTTCCCTCTTCTCACACCCTCATAGCAACTATCCAAATCCAATAATACCAAATAAGCAAATAAATCAAACAACAAAGGAAAGTGCATCTAAAAAAGCCTCTCATTCCTAAAGTACACCCCTTTAGCAACTATAATCAGATAAAAAACAAACACAATATTATGTTATCCCAAAAAAAAAAAATCCATCAAAAAGATCAAAAAATTAAAAACAAAGGAAAACCCAGAAAAAAAAAAAAGAAAAAGCTAAAAAGATCAAGCTTGTGACTACATTTGTTTAACACGTAGAAGATAGGAAGAAAACCCAAAAATATATTCTCCAAAATAAACAAAAACCATATTGAAAAATCCATCAAAAAGACCAAAAATTAAGGGGAAAAAAAGACTCACGCTTGAGCAAAGGCTTTGAGAAAGTGTACATCTTGGGAAATATAATGACGAAAAGTGTCGATCTTGAGAGACCCAGAAGCCAAAGAAAGAGCAAAAGGCGAGTAAAGAGAGAGCACGGATTCTCTACGAAACTTGATCCAAAACCTCGTTGCTAGACCCTCCTCGGTGGGGACAACGGCGGCGACGGACTTTAGAGGGATCGCCATTGGATTTGACGATCTCGGAGCTGGGGGAGGTGAGGATGAGCGGACTCGGTGGTGGGATCGGGCGAGTTGGAAGATGGTTTTGATTGGGTAGGGAGAAGAAGAAGAAAACAGTAAGCGCATCAAAGAAAAAAGAGAGTGGCGTTGGCAGTTGCTTTTGTTGGTCGTCTAGTATTATGATTTTTGAGTCGTTAGGGACTCAAGAGACATTTTTCAAATTGATTAAGGATAATTTTATCCTTTTAATATATAATAATATAAAAAAAAATGGGTTGGGATTTTTTTAAAAAGATTTTTAGATATATAATTTTTTATTTTTAAATAATGTATTAAAAATGTTGATTCGTACGCAGGTTGATTTATTTAGGATCTGTATCCGGTCCGTTTGAAAAATAAATAAAAAATAAAAAAATTTATTAATTATTTTTAGTTTATTTTAGTTATTTATTTTATTTTTAAATCATGAATTTAAAGTAGTTGGTTTGCACATTAACTTGCAGGTCGATATAGGATCCGTACTTGATCTAATAAAAAAAATTTTAATTTTTTTATGATTTTAATTAAGTGATGTATTTAAAGGGGTTGATCCGCACTTTAATTTGAGAGTTGATTTATGATCTGTACCCGACCCGCTCAGGAAAAAAAATTAAAAATTTTTATTTCATTAATTATTTTTAGTTTTTTTATTTTATTTTTAAATGATGTATTTAAAGGGGTTGGTCCACACTTTAACTCGAGAGTCGATTTAAAATATATACCCGACCAGCTCAGAAAAAAAAATTTATTAATTACTTTTAGTTTTTTATTTTATTTTTAAATGATCTATTTAAAGGGGTTGGTCTGCACATTGACTCGTGGGTCGATCTAGGATCCGTACCCAATCCACTCAGGGAAAAAATAAAAAATTATTTTATTAATTGTTTTTAGTTTTTTATTTTATTTTTAAATAATATATTTAAAAAGATTGATCCGCATGTTGACTTGCGAGTCGATTTAGGATCTGTACCCGACCGTCTTGGAAAAAAATAAAAAAAGAAATTTAGTTTATTAATTATTTTAATTTTAATTTTAAATGATGTATTTAAAGGGGTTGGTCAGTATGTTGACTCGAAGGTTGATTTATGATCTATACTCGACCGACTAATGGGAAAAGTTAAAAAAATATTTGTATTCTAATTTTAAATGATGTATTTAAAGTGGTAGGTCTGCACGTTGAGTTGTGGATCAATTTAAGACAAAAAAGTAAAAAAGAGAGGAAAAAACAAACTTATTTTTACTGCTAATTTATGTGAGAAAATAGATCCTACAAAAGAAGAAAAGACAAACCATAATTATTATTTTATTATTTTTACCTCTTATAAATAAAAATATACAATAAAGTCTAAATATTTTTAAATATGTATGTATAAATAACATTTGAAAATATATTTATATTACGTAATTTATAAATAAACAATTATAATAATTTTAATTTTCATAATTAATAAAATATAATTATATAGATATTATTACAATTTAAAATTTTAAAAAATATTATTATTTAATAAATTATAAATTATTATTATTAATTAATTAAAATTTTTATAAAAAATTTAAAAATATCCCGACAAAACGGGGTCTTTTTTCTAGTCTAATGTGAAAATTGTTTCTTTGTTTTTGTTTTTCTACATTTTTTTTTTCTAAATGTTTTTTTTCTTCATATTTTTATTCTCAATGTTTATATGGATGACGGATTTAAACTTACGTGTATTTATTAGGATTGCGGACATATTTAATATTATTACAATTAATTATGATAAATATCAATAATTAATATTATCGATTAAAAAATTAAAATTATAAAATAATAATTATAATATCGCGTTGTGAAAATAATTTAAATTCTTATAATTTTTTACAATGGTATAACTTGATTCAAAAGTAATTATTTTTAGGAGGGATCTATTTTAAATTAGTGTAAAATTAAATTAATTTTATATACTTTCATAACTTTTTATATGATTTATATTTATTTAATCCGATCATCGTATTTCATGTTTTATTCACTTAGATCATGCACGTCGAGTTTCAACTAAATTAAAAATGTTTTAATATTTGTTCTATGTAAAAAACTTTCAATCATTAAATATATATTAAAAAAGATAGTATTCTTGATCGATATGATAGAGATATCAGATCGATTCGAAACTTTAAGTACACGACGAGTACAATTATATTGTTAAATCCAACGGTCGATTCGTTAAAATATAAATCATCTAAAAAATTATAAAAATATGTAAAACTAATTTAATTTTATATTAGTATAAGTGAATTCTTTCTTATTATTTTTATGTCTACTTAAACAACAATAAATGTTATTTATTTGAACTTTTATTTATTTATTTTGTATATTAAGCTTAGTTTGATAGAAGACATTTTTAACAGTTCAATTATAAAATGATATTTTTAATATGTGATTGGGCTTTCAAACGAAGCTTATCATGGACGGAAGAAAATTAATTGCATGAAAAAAGTTTTTGAAATATAAAAAAATATTTATAAATAAATTTTAAGGAATGAATAATTATTTTTAAAATATAAATATAAATATTTATTTATTTTATTTCGTATTTTCCTCGAGTTAGTGTCTTTTCGTCACATCGAATCGGATATTTTATTTTATTTTAAAAAAAGGGAAAAATAATACTTAACCTTGTCCTTAAGCCTCCTATCGCTTCCTTTCACCTTCTTCCTTCTTTTATGCCTTTGGATTTACAAAAACCTCAAAACTTCACACATCTTCTTATTCACAGCCTCGACCAGCCGCAGGGGATTTCCCACCCACCACCACGCGCCACCGCTGGCTCCTCCTTTTCCTTTTTTTTTGTTTTACTCTGTCGTCTTCTCGCCCATCACAGCCTTGTGAGTTGTGACTATAACTCCAAGACCCAAGTTTGGTAATTTCTTTGGAGAATTATGAAATTATAGGGTTTTAAAATTTTCGGGTCAAGTTTTTTTTTTTCTTTCTTTTTTCTTCAAGTATCTGGTCTTTTATTTTCTAGAAAACTTTTGGTTAACCCAAATTATGCTTTGTTTGTTCTCAGGAGAACAAAATTGCAGGTGCTCATCCCTAAAATTGCTGGTTAGTTTTCTCTTTCCTTTTCCTTTTCTGTTTTTTCCCTTATAAATGAGCAAAGTAAGAAAGTTCCTTTGATTATTTACAAGCCATTGAGATCTAAAAAGAAAAAAAATGTTGTTTTATAGGGAGCATGTAAAAGAATTTATGAAAGAAGTTTCTTGGGGTTTTTTTTTTTTTTTAGTTTAGTTAGATTTAGAAGTGCATTAAAGAAAGATACGTTTTTTGCAAGGATAAGAAGTGATCTGGGAACTGAAATAATTTTCAGCTTTATTTGGTTTTCTGTGTTGAAGTGATCTGCTTATTGTCTCTTCATTAGTTGATACTTGTTAGGATTAGCTACCTTTATTACTTTTACTTGTGGAGCTCTGTTTCTCAACATCTCATAGAGTATCAATGTTTGGAAAAATTAGGTTATATATCTTGGTTTTATAGACTCACTAATTGACTTATTTACTCTGTCAGGGCAGGATTAAGTTAGCTATTTATTTTTTCTTGTGTTTCTTATACCTCAATGTGCCTCACATATGAGGAGAAATTTGAATATGACATGTTTTATATTTCAGGGGATTAGAATGGGATTTTAGTTCTTATGGGTGTTTTGATCTTTGTTCTTGCAGTGTAACCTGCATCCTTCAATTCTCTCCAAGTCCAAGTTAGTGGATCATGAATAAAAGGTTATTAGTGCAAAACTAAATTCCTTCAATTCTTTTAACCTTTAAATTTCATTTAGATTTTTTCTTTTCATTTATATGCAATTTTATTGATATATTGTTTTTTATATTTAAGAGAGTAAATAATTGAACAACCACCTTTTTGAAGAGAGAAATAAAATTTCACTCGTGATTTAGAATTTCGATAATGAAGAAAATATTACATGAAAACAGATTGCTAATGACATTAAAGAAGAAAATAATAAAAGGTCCGGAAATCTTCCTCTAATAAAAACTAATCCAAGTACAAAAATCTAAATACATATATCGGTCCAAAAGACTGAATGTCTAGAGGTTTAAAGAACAAGCTTACCACAGCAAAGGGCTTCTCTGCACCAACACATAGAGCAGGAAAGTGTGTCTTGAATAGGAAATAAAAAAAGAGGGGCCACAAACCCAATCATCACCTATCTCGCTCTCTTTCCCTCCTTCTCTTGAGGGAGATAACGAAATCATCGAAATCACTAAGAAAAATCGTACAACTAAAAAGGCGAGCGCCTCCTCTTTTTTTTTTTTTTCTTTTTTTTCCACATCGAAAATATAAACATATTCATCTGCCACTGATTCACCTTCTTCCTCTTTGTCAATGGTAAAAGCTCTATACCCCTAATCTCTCTCTCTCTCTCCCTTTGCTTTTCTTTGGCAAAATAAGATTAAGATTTGTTCCTTCATTTTTGTCCTTTTTAATTTAAAGAAAGATTTAAAAAATAACCTTAATTGTAACTTTGAGTCTATCGCGAATTTGATTCTTGCTTCCTAACTTCTCAAATTCTTGAACTAAAAAGAATCAAAACAAAGTCAAATTGGATGTTAGGGAAACTTAAAACAGTTTAGAGTAGTTGAGATTAGTTATGATTTAATGCCTTTAATCTTTAAACAAAAATTATTTCAGTTTTGAAATGTGCTTCTTGATTTGGATTAGTTGAATGCCTTTTGCCTGAGCCCAGAATCAAGTTTTAGTTGTATATTGTTTTTCTTAGTTTTCTATTAAGTAAATTTGCCTAATACAGGATTGTGTTTTTGGTACTGTTGATTGTTGTTTTTGCCACTGGCTTTGCTTGAATTCAAGAATAAATGAAGCTTTTGAAGAATTGGAAACTGGGAACAATTTTTTTTACATAGAGCAATTTTGTTAGAATTGATGCTTAGTTTACTCATTTGTTCATTTTTGATGGATTGTGCTTTTGGTTTATTGTAACTTTTTAGGAACCAAAAACCAAGTTGAAAAAGTAACAATCAAATTAGAGCCTAATTTAACTATTGTTATTTCTCTAACATTTTATCTCTTGGTTCATGATGGTAGTTGGTTATGTGGTCATTATTTTGTAGTTTGCTAATGAGGGCTTGTCTTATGCAGTAATAAAAGTGTGGAAGGTCAGGATTTAATTAGCCTTCCTGCATCTAGCAATTCTATGTCTGGAAGTGAGAGTGGTGAACTTCGGGATTTGGATGATGGACCTCATCAAGTAGATTCTCAACCTAATAATCAAGTAGATGGTGAAATGAAAGCTGAGATCCTGGAGCTGAATGAAGGTGATATTAGAAATCCCCAGAACCATTTAATTGTAGAAGCAAATATAGACAACACTCTTGCTGGCGATTCATCTGACATGGAAATAAGTGATGAAATAACTGAAACTCTGAGCGTTGAAAAGAAATTGGATGACTTTAGCTCTGGAGCTCATTCTGAATCTTTTACAGTTGAAGAGAAGTTGGATGGCTCTTCAGTGCCTACCAAAAAGCGGTGTCTTGATGTCCAAAATGGAAGTGCCATCCAGAACCACATAATGGATGGTATTTGTATCCTGCTTCTCAGTTGTTATCGAAGTTTGCTTTCTTGTGTATTTGCCAACTCTAGCTTTGCTTCTGTAGTCATATGTTTCATAAGCTCAATTCCATATTAACAGAAGTAAATGTTTCTCTAGAGCCTATGGTATGATGATTTTTGTTTTCCATAATTCAATGTGCCAGCTGTATCTGGTGTTAAGAGACCCCGGATGACATTTGATGACCAGCAACCTTCTGTTCATATTGTGTATAATTTCTTAACAAGGTTAGGGCTGGAGTAAGGGTTATTAATTCTGAAAATCAAAGAATTAAAAGCTTCATGTTTTTATTCCTTTTCTTGAAGTTTTGTTTAATAGACAGGAATAGGACTTCTTAAGATAAAGTGTGTTTGGAAACTATTTTGCATTCTTTTCAGTTATACTTCTTATTGTTATCTCCTCTTACCTTTTTCCAGAGCTAGTAAACAGAAGCTTGAGGAACTTTTGCAGAAGTGGTCAGAGTGGCAAGCTGAACATGGTTCTTCATCCCAAGTATGTCTGGTTAAATTTTTGGTTTCAATTTTCTACCTCCATTCATCACCAATTAAATCCTTTTTCAAATTTAGAACTGAGGTTAGAGCATGGATTTACTATTCTTTATCTTGCCTTGGTTTGTAATGCCCTATCACCAGATTGTATATTGTCGTTTTTTCATTGAGGGTATCTTATCCTTCAATTTTTGAGAATCTATTGCCAATTAATGTTTTACAGCACCTATATTTTAGACTGAATTAGGTATTGTTATGAACTTGTGGAGTTTGTTTGGAGTATAGAATTTTGAATTTAATCATAAACCATAACTTTAAAAGAGATGTTATATCTGAACCAGTGTCTCCTTATGAAATATGTGTTGTTTATCACTTTTATTTTGCTTTTGCCTTGTGGATCTTTTCTTTCTTAAATTTTATGAGGAGTTTAGAGTCAATATTCACAAAAGGAAAAAAGGAATTACATTATTTCTCTCAAAAGGATATATAAATGCCTATGTGCCGTCTGTTTCTGTGTTGATAGATGGATGGATGCATGCATATTTGTTTGATTGTGTCTATGTGTGTTTTGATGGATGGATGGGTGTGTCAATAGGTATGCATGTAAGTGAATATGCACAGATGCTTGCATATGCAGATGGATCAATGTATGCACATGTGGACACATAGGCACAGATGTGCGTGCATCTGGGCCTTATATTGTTATATATTGCAGTTATTTTACCTTGACATTAAGTGCAACTGAATGTAATTCAATATGTTCAGGAAAATGAACTTACAGAATCAGGAGAAGAGACGTACTTTCCTGCTTTACGTGTTGGTGCAGAGAAGCCCTCTGCTGTGGTAAGCTTGTCTCTAGTCCTCTAGACATTCAGTGTTTTGGACTGATGTATGTATTTAGATTTTTGTAATTGGAATAGTTTTTATTAGAGGTACAGTTTTGGACCTTTTAGCATTTTCTTCTTTAATGTCATTAGCAATCTGTTATCATGTAATTTTTCTTCATTATCGGAATTCTAAATCACGGGTGAATTTTTTTCTCTTGAAAAAGGTGGTTGTTCAATTATTTACTCTCTAAATGGATTTGACATTGCAAACCTTACCATTCCTCCCTTAATAATTGTAACTTTTATGCACATTAAAGTTTCTCGAGGTCTGCATCTTCTGTCCTAAAAAGGGCTGATACATTGCATGAGATTTTTTGCATTTTCTCAATATTTTAGTTTGATTTTTTTGATGGAATTTGTAGTCATTCTGGATTGACAACCAAACAAGGAATCCACATGATACAGAGTTCATCCCATTGGATAGTAACATTGTGCCTCTTTATGATCGTGGATATGCAATGGGTTTGACTTCAGCAGATGCTTCAAGTAATTTGGAAGGGTAAATATTATCTGCGCTTTTTGTAATATTGTTTGCCATGTAAATGGATAATGACATTCAAGTTTGTTATAAGCTTTGAGGGCCTATTTTATGTGCTTGCACTTTCATGACTGCTCTTTTGTAGCTCACAATAGCGTCCAAAATAATTGTGTGCTTACAATAGATGCATACAAATTCTCACTCCCAAAAAAAAAAAAATTGCATACAAGTTAGCATTTATTTCGTTGTTGACTTATCTATGCTCTTGTTCATTCTCATTGTTGCTTAATTGCATGTGCAATACCGACTCATTTAGCAGCATACAGCTGCAGGTTTGTTATTATCTAAGTGCTCTGCATTTTTTTCCAAATATGTGACATTTTAGTTGGTCTGATTGATACATTGGACTTAGGTTTTGAAAATTGGAGTTTTTGTTAGTAATTTTGTTTTGTTCAGTTATTGCAATATTATGAATCTATAAATGTGGTAACCACTATTTTACAAAAATAATGGTGACAATTAGCAATGGTAGCTTGACTGTTGTTAATCAGTTAATAGACCAGTCACCAGTCTGAATTATCAAATACGAAATAGAAATCATAGCAAGGAAATCTTTTCTTGCCAATCAAGTCTAGTAAATTGTCCAGAAAAAAAAGTCAGTTTGGTTGACGTGACTATAACGATGATGCAGCTTCTATCCTGCCACCTTAAATTATCTCTGTTTTCTTAACTATTTGTGTTGCATCTTGTAGAGGCCTGGAGATAAAAGACGAGGCTTCCCGTTGTTTCAACTGTGGTTCTTATAGTCATTCCCTGAAGCAATGCCCAAAGCCTCGTGACATTGTCGCTGTCAACACTGCTCGAAAGCAACGCTACAAGTCCAAACGTAATCAGAATACTGCTTCTCGCAATGCAGTTCGCTATTATCAGACATCTCAAGGTGGAAAGTATGACGATCTAAAGCCTGGTGTTCTTGGTGCTGAAACACGACAACTATTAGGCCTTGGGGTAATATTCTCCTTCAATTTCATTACAACTTCCCCCCTGCCTCTTCTTTTTGTGGTATCTAATGATACAATAAATCGGCTAGATTTTGTGTACAGTGCTAAAGTACCCTGTCATCATACATCGGATAAGTTGAGGCCTTCAACTTCAAAGAACCAGCATCCTGTTCCAGAAGTTTTTTTTATGTTTTCGGTTTCATCCTTCTGTTTGGAATTATTCTTCCAACCCTTTTTATATATGCTGAGAAAAAGTGCTTTTCAAGGAGCATTTAGTTTAGTTTTCTGAAAAACCCCTAATTATATTATTAGCATTAATGACAAGCATGTCCACTCCACTACTAGATGCCAAGTACATAGCTAACGAACACATTCCGCCTTTATCTTTTTGTGCTTAATGGGCATGGACTGTTGACTTATTCTACATAGCTAACAAACACATTCTCCTAGACCTGGCAATTCGTGTATCCGTGTCGTGTTCGTATATTTTGTCGTGTCATAATCGTGTTTAAAGTATTTTATATTTATATAAACTTTGATACGTTTATAATTTGAATTATATAGATTTTGAGACATTCGTGTATTCGTGTCTTGTTTGTGCTTTTATTCGCGTCGTGCTTGTGTCGTGTTTTTTCCGTGTCGTGTCCAATATTCTCCCTTCATCTTTTGAGCATAATGGGCATGGACAATTGACTTATTCAACTAACGAACCAGTAGGAAATCTATTCATGTTTAAGTTGTTGAAGTCTTATTTGGCCTTTATTGATGCATAACTAAAGTGAACTAATGATTTTTTATCAAGGTTCTGCCAAAAACTGGTGTGGAACGGTATTCCTATAATAGTTAATTATCTGTCAAATAAATTGTTCTGTTTCTTCTTTTCATTCCCCAATCCCCCAATACATTTTTCACACATGAAGTCGGCTTCTTGTGTATCAGATCTGTAAGCTTTGATGGAAAGCAGATGCTTTCTGGCTAAACATGGAGGAAATTAATTTCTCTAGGCATGTCTTTATATTTAATTCAGTATTAATAACTGTTTTTAAGTTTTTTCTGTTTTGTGTTAATATATTCATCCATAGATAATGATGGAATTGGGACTGCCTTTCTTTTTCCCTTAAGAATTAAAATTCCTTATTTATTTGTTTTCACAGGAGTTCGATCCGCCACCTTGGCTTAACAGAATGCGAGAAATTGGTTACCCACCGGGATATCTAGGTAACTAAACACATCTCATCTATAGACTTTCAAACCTTATGTATAGTTATCGCATTGAAACATTATTGGTAAATATTCACAATTGGAAGAAATTGCAATCTGCTGTCTCTTAAGCTATGTTGCTCCGACTCTTCATTTTACTTGAAGTACCCGTGTCTGACCCATAACCAGACATGGGTATGGGGATATGATCTCCCAAGGACCCTCCAAATACATGGAAAAACTTAAAATAAATCAAAATACCCGTGTTTGACACATACCTGTTTCCGACACTCACACCCGAGTCCAAGTAACATAGCTCTGAAGGGCCATGCCATTTGCCCCAACTATTTTCACCATCTTATGTGACAAATAGCTATTGGACACATACATGATGTGGCATACCAGTTCATGGATAACATGTGAGGGGTTGACCAATAAACTATTACCAGTTAGTTGCAGCAAATAAGTGGAACAATTAGGTCCAAAGGGCTCCACATCTTAAGCATCAAGAAAGCAAAATATAGAAGCAAAGTGTTCTGTTGATGGGGGAAAAGACATGAAGACAACAAATCCTATTGAATTCCAGGCCACAAATAAAAATGGCTTACCCTTTTAGCTCTTAAATTCGTTGTTTTCTGATCTCGAACCATTGTGTCTAGATAAGAACCATCGTATGCCAGTTAGTTTAAATTGTTTGTGTTAGCAGCTTAAAAATTGACCAAATATGACTTGTCATTTATTATTCTCTCATTCTATTTTCAAACTGACAATTGACTTATCTCTAACATGTTCAGCACCCAATGATGAGGATCAGCCATCTGGAATTACAATATATGCTGATGCAGAAACCAATGAAGGACAGGAAGATGGAGAAATCGCCGATTTGGTGCATCCTGAAGGACCTGAACGACGGAGGAAAATGATTGTTGAATTTCCGGGAATAAATGCACCGATCCCTGTAGAGGCCGATGAAAAACTTTGGGCTCCTGGTGGTTCTTCAGGTTCCGAATCGTCTAGGAGTAGGTTACACCATAGGTTAAACCAGCCTTCTGAACCTGGCAGCAGAGGGCACCCTCATGAACGAAGGTATTTTGCGGATTTTGAAGATGAAGGCCCTCCAGGAGTTGACTCTAGATTTAGCTCATCCTATCCCCCAAGGTATGGTAATTATGATTCTCCTTACAGTTTTCACAGTCCGAGAGATCTTATTCCGAGGCCACGAAGCCCAACCTTGGGAAGGTCCCATGCTGACAGGGGTAGAAGGAGCCCTTTGGTATATGAAGATTTAGCAAGTTATGGTTCCTATAGTTCTTCGTTGTACTCATCGTCAGATCGGCGTAATTCACCCAGAATTCATGGCTCAACCAGATTCGAAAACGAGACCGATGAAAGATGGGATAACAGCTACCCTGATTATTCATCTCGGTCTAATAGTCATCGATATCACAGCCGGTGGTGAATGGTGAATGGCATTGTTGTAACTTTACTTTTGTTTTCGCTACCAGATTTTACGATTGTTTAGTACCCTATGAGGCCATGACTCCCTCTTCTTCAGCCAAGATACTGATTTTCTCTCTACTAAACGGTAAGGCTCCATTTCTCTAGTTGCTTTTGGTTTTAACATAACTTGTAAAGATTTCTAGACAGATGTATGTATACATTGATTTTATAGCACCATAATAGTGGGAGGGTCATTGTACAATGATTTAGTTAGGCCTAAGATGAATTTAAATGGTTTCTTTTCCTTAGATGTATTCAATGTCATCTTGCACTTATAATCTCGGTTTTTCTTCTCCCTTGCATTCTGTTTGGTAAGTAGGAAACAAAAAGAAAAGCAAAGGTTTTTTTTTTTTTTTTAATTCAATAGTTTGAGTTAAATTAAGATTTCATCATATATGGAGAATTGAATAAGGATTTATTTAGGAATGGCAGTGAAACAGGGTTGGGCAAAGATTGATCATAGTCCATTGATTGATTGATCGATCATACTATGTAAATGGATTTATTTGTGATTTCAGAAAGTAGTTCTATGTGTTTAATAGTAAAGTGATTTTTGTTACTAAGTAAATATACTTTTTTAAAGACGTTGAAATACTTTTTTGATGAATTAGTATTGGTTTTTTTTTTTTTTTTTGGAATAAAAGAGGTCGTAATGTGAGATAGAGAAAGGAGTAGTAGATGTTGAGATTGAAATTTAAAATTTGTTAGATGTTACTTTATAAGAGTGATAACATGATTCAATTAGATTAAACTTCGATTTTTAAGATTGATATCTTTGAATCCAAGAAGAAAAATAAATGCTGAAATTTGATTTTGAGTATTATTCCACAAGAAAAATAACCAAATATGAAAGAGTTTGAGATTTTCTATCGAGGAAGAAGAAAAACAAATTCCTAAAGTGCAACAAGTGCAAGAGAGTGGAAAACATATGTTAATTCCTAAAGCACTAGGCTTCTATGTACAAGAGGAGTGCTCATGAGTTAGTCGGTCCGTGATTCAATTTTTTTTTTCTCAAGTTCATTTCGAGTCGGATCCGAACCGACTCATAAACCCATTTCACTATTAATAAAATATAAAAAAATTATTTTTATATTAATATATATATTTTATAATTAAATTTAAATAAAAAATATTATTTTAATGAATGAATAATGATTCGGGTCAGCTTGGATAAAAAAAATTACTATTCCAGCTCGAACCAATAGGGTCTTGCCTGGTTGGGTGGGTTGCTAGGCCCATGAGCAGGTCTATACAGTACAACATGATAGTTCCTCTAATCACCTTATAGATATCCAAATGAAATCTTTTCAATGCACATATCTAAAGCCATGAGAAAATTGAGAGTTCTTCAAACATGTCAAAATCAACTCTTACAAACATTGGCAGCTTATATACCAACAACCTATTCATATTTAAATTCCAGTAATTCACTTCATCTCTTTATCTCAATCAGAGTGAAGTGTTTTCCCAAACATGGAAGTATATATAACTTATACATAATCAGTTTCAAATTTTCCTATTCATTTACAACAACTCAGATGATTGGTTTTCCCATGTCTGAAAAAAGGAAAAAGGAACATAGCCTTAATCCTAAAACAAGCCGTTATCTGCTAACTGAAGGACAAAACATGTTTTTGTAGTTTCTGAAATCACAGCCAGATAGCAGCCTTCCTGATCCTTCATGCCATTCTTGCTAATGGAAGCTCTAGGTCATAGTTGTCTAAATAGATTAGAGTCTAGCCAATTTACAAGCAAAATTGAGGCAAGAAAGCTCTGAGTCACTTTCCCTCGGATTTTAGTTGTCTTCCAAGTAAGATAAGTCCGATTGTGGTGGAAACGGACAAGATCGCGGATGAATAGAAAATTGCAAGTAGCGCTACCCTTAAAGACTGCATCGTAAAAGTTTCAAGTTTTAGTATCTAGCATGGGCTAACCTATGTTACTCGGACTCGGGTCTGAGTGTCGGACACGGGTATGTATCCGATACGGGTATGTTCAATTTTTTTCCTAAGATTTTCATGTATTTGGAGGTCTTTGGAGGATCATATTCTCATACCCATGTCCGGATATGTGTCAGACACGGATATTTCAAAAAAAAATGAAGAGTCGACGCAACATAGGGGCTAACAGTTATGATAGAGAACAAGTTCGAATGGATTCAAACACAATTTTCAAGCACCTTAGCTAGAAGCAGAGCATTGTCATTCGCATATTCTAATGAACTCTCTGGACTGCTTTGGATGCCCTGAGCTATTTGCCATGAAAGAATCCTGCATTTTTAAGATTAAGAGCTGTTATTTACATTATTTTAAGATTTGTTTCATAAATAAAGGTAGAAAAGAGAACTCACAGTGTAAATGAGATATTTACCCGAAAAAAAACCCTATTACAGCTCCAATGTTAGCTTTCTCAGATGTTATCTCAACCTGAAGTTCTCCAAACTGCAATTGGAAAAAACTTTTGTTTGGTAATTATTTTAGATGCACTTGATTGAATATACATCGTAGAACAGGTGGAGAAATGCCATCTACCTTAAACATCCTAGTTTCCATTTTAGGTTGTTCATCAGTTGTTGCAGATGTTGAACTTGCAGACAGAAGTTTTCCAGCTGCATTCATTGCTTTAGCAATCTACAATGGTTCAATGTGAAAAAATTTCATATTTTATGACAATATAAAAGTTTCCTTGGGTTAAAACAATTATAATGGGCATGCTCTTGGGGGGTAAAATTTCTCAAGAATACTTTTTGACATGGTAGTAATCTGAGTTGAGGATAAGGTCTCTGTGTAATTTCTTTGTTTCTTGGTCGGGAACTACAATCTATGTTACTCGGACTCGGGTGTGAGTGTCGGATACGGGTGTGTGTCCGACATGGGTATGTTCATTTTTTTCTAAGTTTTTACATGTATTTGGAGGGTCCTTGGAAATGGAAGGTCATATCGCTATACCCATGTCTGAATATGTCGGACACGAGTGTTGGACATTGGTACTTCAAGAAAAATGAAGAGTCGGAACAACATAGACTACAATACATAGTTCAGTAGCTCTTCAATCTCTAGGAAAATAAGTTTGAATGTTCATAAAATAGACAATACTATGAGCAAAAGCATCCATTTCTAGGTTACTTGAATTACCTTTTGTAGTTCCCCTTGACCATACTGTCCCATTGCCTGGAACCTCCTTCCAGCAGCTACCAAGCGCCTTCCAAATGCTAAAGCAGCAAATGGTTGAAAACAAGCTTTTCAGAAATAAATTCTTTAAGATTTATTTTAGGTGTCAGTTAAACATGTTTTTTTCTTGCCTGATTTTGCGCTGTCAGTCAAAGAGTTAACCAGCAAAGGGAGCTTGCTTGCTAATATATAGGAAGTTGATGTATCAGCTGCCTCCCAAGCTCTAGAGAGATTTAATAATGTTTCTCCCAACTCTAGACCACACTGAAAAGATCATTCAAAGAGCTTAAGTTTCTTATCACTAATTTATTCTGGTCAGTAACACAAAGGTTATCAACAACATAGAATAATCTCAAAGGATATCAAAACTCGTAACAAATCGTTAAATAACATGCCTATCCTATGTTACTCGGACTCGGGGGTGAGTGTAGGATACGGGTATGTGTCCGACATAAGTGTGCTCATTTTTTTCTAAGTTTTTCCGTATATTTGGAGGATCATACCCCCATACCCTTGTCCGAATATATGTCGGACATGGGTGTCGGATACGGGTACTTCAGAAAAATGAAGAGTCGGAGTAACATAGTGCCTATCGATAATTGTATGGTTGGTCCAATCCCGAAAGCATGATAGAGAATAAGAACTATTCCCAAATAAGTTCAAGTATCCAATTATGTGAATTTAGACTTAGTATGAGGTGTCCATGGTCCGAGTTGAGGCCGGGCCTATGTATGGTATCAACACCATATATGCTTGCCCAAGCCTTATCTGGCCCGAAATATGAGCCTAAAATTTGCCCAAGCCCGCCCGTATTTGTAAATGGATAGCCCAAACCCGTTTAGGTCCGCCCATATTTTTTTTTAAAAAAAGAAAATGTTATTTTTTATTTAATTTTTAGTAATTTTATACTTTTTTATTTTATTAAGTTCTTAAACATGGACAATTTAATATATTTTTTAATGTTTACACTATAATATTATATATTTAATCTTTATATGACATAAATTACATAATATATATAAAAATAAAAATAAAATATTATTTAATTGGAAAACGGGCCGGGCCGGGCTAGGGCCTTGAATGTTGGAGCCAAGACCCGACCCATTTTTTTGCCCAAGCCCATTTTTCGGGCATAATATTTTTGTCCAAACCCTCTCAAATATCGGACGGGCCTTTGGGCTTGGGTGGGTAGCCCGGCCCTTGGACAAGTCTATGGTGGATATCTGCACATGAAGACTGTCATGAACTAAAAAGGAAACAGAAGGTGGTAACCCATTATTTGCATCCCATGGATATGATTCAAGATTGGAATCATCAATAATGAGACTCAATAAGGAAACCAAGCATCACCCATTCTTGGAACATATTCCAGAATTTCTTAGCAAAAGATATATGACTAAATCTTGCAATTCATTCTTTTCAAATCACCTCAAAAAATTTTGAAGACCAAAATATTAATTCAAGAAATTAAGCAACCAAGCAAAAAGTAAAGATAACTAACCTCATCAATCACAGGTCCATTTGAAAGATCAAAAGCTGCATCATTTAACTAAACACACATTTATAACACCCAAAAACACCATCAATTTTTACATACTTAAAAGAAAAGAAAAAAAAAAACCAGAAAACCAAAAACATGAAAAACATTGTTAATTATATCCAAAAGGGTCACCAAAATTCATCTTACATCCAAACGAAGATCGCCCGGTAACTGGGAAAAGTAATCTGGTGGAAGATCAAAGCTGTCCTGCAGCAACCATGCAAATGGAAGTTAATATTAGAAAAACAATGCAAAGAACAAAATTCGATCAAAAAAGCTATAAATTTAGTACTTACAGCAACTTCTTGGAGAAGGGTTTGAAGGTTTGGTTCAAGGGATTTAGGAGAGTCTGATTCTGTGAGAGCAAATGGGGTAGTTTGAGGTTTTGAGGGGTAGAGATTTTTGGAGTTAAAGGGTTGTTTTAAAGAGGATTTGAAGGGGATATAATTGGGATTTCTGTGAAACAAAAGGGCATGAGAGGGGCATAGAGTTGAGGCAAAGGTTAGAGGTTGAAGAAGAGAAGAAGAAGAAGAAGACATGTTTCAAAGTTTTTGAGTTGTTCAGTGCCAGAAGCTGTTGGGATTTTTGGTAGTTTTGGAAGTTAGCTTCTTGGACTTCAATATATATAGTTTTTTTGTTTTTTTTTTTAAGTTTTCTTGTGGATATGGGTTGGGGTTTTATGAGGATTGAAACCCACAAATGATATTTTTGGATAATCTGTAATTCAAAAGAATATCCATAAATTTTTTTTCTTTTAATAATTCACTAATAATTGAAATACGTAATGGAAATCTTAGGTATTCAATACGAAAATACGACATAAATATGAAAAAAATATAATAAATATAATACGTTTAATACATGTATTATATTCGTATTTAAGATTTTAATATATTTTAGTCAATAAACTTTTGGTCGAGTGGCCAAGAGACTTGAGAGTATAAAGTTTTGAATTCAAACCCAAACAATCCATTCTCTTTACCCAATTATAAAAAAAAAAAAAAAAAAAATTTAACATATTTAATAATTTATGTTCTACTTATAATTACACGACTGACTAAAAAAAACCCGAAATAAAACACGTATACACGTATTAGGTCTGAGAATCTTGGTCTCTTGATTCATATTCAAACGTTGAAAAGAGAGAAATTTTATAGATGAAAAAAAAAAAAACCCTCAAAATCCAAACAATCTCTCCTTACATACAACTAAAACCAAAGAACTCTCTTGTTTTACATTAAATTAGAGCTCTCCTCTCCCGATAGAGCATGCTTCTTATTTATGTTACTCGAATTTGGGTATAAATGTCGAATACGAATATATTTCCGACACAAGTATATTCAATTTTTTTTTAATTCTTTTATGTTTAGAATATCATATCCTCATACCCATGTCCAGATATACGTCGAATACGGGTGTCAGACACGAATAGCTCAAGAAAAATGAAAAATCGAAACAACATAGCTTTCTAATAGTGATTTGCAAATACAGGTTCATTGACGCATGTCTTCCAAATAAACAAGTGAAACAAAAGCAAAACATGTTTCAAATTCTCCACCAAGTACAAGAAAGTTAAAGCTTGAAAATGGGTACATATTAGGCTGTTACTAGCTTATAACCATGGGGGAAAAGGGGTTTGACACATAATTGCCTATTACCATGGTTTCTTAAATACAACTTCTCAAAGGCAAAACTTGAAAATGGGTGCATATGAGGCTGCTACTAGCTTTAGCTTGGTATCAGTTGGTTAACTTCCGACCTTTGCGACCTTCCTTTGCTCGATTTGGCCAGTCAATGGGCACTGCATTTCTGTCCAACTTATTGGAACCATTGCTGCACCTATAACAGACAACAAAGATAGAAGTTGAGAAATTTGTTTAACACTATGTTACTCGGACTCGGATGTGAGTGTCGAACACGGGTATGTGTCCGACACGGGTATGTTCAATTTTTTTTCAAGATTTTCATGTATTTGGAAGGTCTTTCGAAGATCATATCCCCATATCCATGTCCGGATATGTGTCGGACATAGGTACTTCAAGAAAAATGAAGAGTCCGAGCAACATAGGCACATAAAGAGCAATCTCCAAGAGACAGTCTCTGGTTCAGACCCATTTAAAAAAATTGCCAAGGTTAATATAAAAAGAGCAATCTTATCTTATGTTACTCGGACTAGGATGTGAGTGTCAGATACGGGTATGTGTCAGACACAGGTATGTTCAATTTTTTCCATCTATTTGAGGATCCTTAGAGGGTCATATCCTTATTCCCATGTACGAATATGTGTCGGAAACGGATACTTCAAGAAAAATGAAAAGTCAGAGCAACATAGATTCTTACCAGCTGAGCTCTCAGCAGACACGACGCCCAGTTCATTCTTAGCAGTCGATAGGTAATAAGCCCGAGCATCTCCGAGAGACAGCTTAATAAAGTAACTGTGTTAAGGAAATATATTTGCATAACAAAAACAATATAAATGGCAAAAAAGTTCTCTAATTTCCAACTGACTGGATGAAAGGTTAAGATTTATGAATAAGACAATGCTACAACATAAAGGATACCACCACAGCTCTGACAATATCACCGGGACGAAATGACAAGTGCATATCTACTTTGTCAATTTCCGTCGCTCTAACATCTTGTTGCCTGTTAAAATAAACAGTCTTTCAGTTAATACATAATCTTTTGCAAGATCTAGCCAGAAGTACATAAATTTATCAAACATTTGAAGTTCTCATGGACTCTATGCAACTTAAAAGTGACTGACAATTGGCATGTTTTGAACTTATAATATACTTATGTTGTTCCGACTCTTCATTTTTCTTGAAGTACCCGTGTTCGACACATATTCGGACATGGATATGAGGATATGACCCTCCAAAGACCCTTTAAATACATGGAAAAAATTAGAAAAAATTGAACATACCCGTATCCGACACTCACACCCGTGTCCGAGTAACATAGTAATAAACTGTATGCAGTATGCACTATCAACTGCCTGATATATCCATATCAAAGAAAGACAGATGGAGCAAGGATATGCTAAACATTAAGAGAGGAGAATTTCATCAACCAATTTAAGTCTGAATACTTGGCTGTATGGAATGGCTAGCTGTCGAACATGGCGTTTATTACATGGATCATGGGCCACAAGGAAATACGAATATCTCGAGAACAAATTGGTAAACAGCCTCCAGATTATAGAACCAAAGTAAAGCATGTGGTTCTAAAAGGGAAAAACAGTTCTATTATGTTAGAAAGAGAAGGGAGAAGGTATAAATCGTTTTTGGGGTCACAAATGCAACAAGGATATCTAACATTTAACAATCCTTTTTCGAAATACCGACTCCCGAGTGATTGAAATAGATAACTGAACACGAAAGGATTACATCATTTTCAAATAAGAAAACTCAACCTTAGTCCTAATAAAAGAGAAAAGAAGATTATATACCTAATTATACCAGTGAATTTTTCTCTCACAGACTTTGGACCAACACACATAATATCAGCTGATGCTGTCCTAGCCATCACCTTAGTAACCTATTATTCAAATAAAAATCAGATTTTGATATTACAAAGTAAATAATGCTTGAGATAATCAATACAGTTCTTAACTATGTTGCTCCGACTCTTCATTTTTCTTAAAGTATCCGTGTCCGACGTTTATTTGGACATGGGTATGGGATATGATCTTCCAAGGACCCTCCAAATACATGAAAATCTTTAAAAAAAAATTGAACATCCCCGTATCGGACACATACCCGTGTCCGATACTCACACCTGAGTCCGAGTAATATAGGTTCTTAAGTAATATATAGTGAAGCACAAGCAACCAACATTATATTTTCCAACCAAAAACTTAAATTTAAGTGTGGCTCTATGCCAAAATGCTTCTTTGAAAAAGATAAATCCGAAACTTACTCGGGCAATGACAACAGAACCGGGCTCTGGTACAGGACCATGGGCTTTGTGACCAGTTACTTCCACAGTTGGTCTCTATAAATGATTATTATGATCAATATTATCAATAAAAATCCCAGAATACTAACACATTATATAACATTAATTTTGATTATCAAAGCACTAACTCAACTAAAAGTCTAAAAGTATGATTCAAAAAGAAATTATACCTACAATGATTTATACCTACCTAAACATACAAGAATATATTCCACCCAAAGGAAAAAAAAAAAAAAAAAAGAGAGATAAATTTATCTAAAGCTAAACCATAAAGCTAAAACCTTGACTTAGACATTACTTGTAAAAATATCATAATAAAAAATTGGTACAAAAATGTTCAAAGTAATCTAAGCTAAAACCCCACAATTTACATTGAGAAACAACAACATATGACGAAACAAGGAAAATTAATTGTGGGTTAAATTAATTTAAGCTAAAACGGTAAAACCCTCTCAAAAAGCTAAAACCCCAGAATTAAAATTGATGAATGAATAGGAAAATAAAGGAAAAACTGTGGGTTAAACTGATGTAAGGCAAAAAAAAAAAAGACCCAGAAAGAAAAGGCAAAGGAAACCTGGTCAGGAGAATCAGGAGGAGGGGATTGGATGCGGCGGAAGCCAGTGAGGGAAGCGTAGATGGTGTTGTTGTGAGGTGCAATGTAAGCTCCTTTCCCTGCTTTGAGCTCTGTGGCTCTTCCCAATACCTCTCCTGGCGTTACCATCTGATTTGCTTCTTCCATTTTTTTTTTTTTTTTTCTCTTTGGAGCTTTTTGCAATGAGAAGCTCAAACTCTGCCGTTGCTTGCTGCTTCTTTCTTGGTTGGAGCCTTGGAGGCCGCCTTTACTTCTTATTATTATTTTTTCTTGTGTCTAATTCCTCCTATAATTTTTTTTTTTTTTTTTATGAAAAATTCTTAATTAGTATTTTTTATACATACAAATTTAGATGGCAAGAGAGTATCTTATTTCAAGTCAGTCATGCTTAGGGTGTATTAGAGCTTTCAAGCAGTAAAAAGTTTGAGTACAATTAAAAATTCGAGATTCGAAATTCGGTTCGAATTCTATCGAAATTTATTTTTAAAATTTAAGTTCTATTCGAGATAAAAATCAAACTGTTCGAACTCATTCAATTATACTCGTTTACCTAGTAAAAAATCAGCTCAATTTTCATACTCGACTTCAAACTCGATTATTTGTGTTCGAGCTTGAATTCGAATTGAGTTTTTTTTAATACTAATTAAAAAAAATTAAGTTAAGTTTGCAAACTACTTGAGTCAAGTATTAAGGGATACTCGAATTCAGCTCGTTCAATAACTCGAGCTGCTCGAGTTCGAGCTCAGCTCGACAATAATCGAATCAAATTTAATTTTTTTATCTAACACAAATATCTCATTTATACCCTAATCATGCTATAAGTTTCAAAGACGACTTACATTAAAATTATAAATCTTCTACCAAAACATAGGAGAATCGAATTTACGTTATTCAAATAAAATATTCTATTTTTACAAATTCAATCAATTTTGTTGTCCATTAGTATTTAATACTAGTAATATTTTACTTCTCTTTTTCAAATGGATACAATTTCTTTTAAAAAAAAATTATTTTGATTCAAAATGCATAATTTTATTTATTTATCTAAAAAAATCCACATATATTTGACCTAGTGATAACAATATTTTTTCGTTAAGAATTAATAATAACAATATTAAGCTAAAACATAATCTAAACCTTATTATAGGTTGTAATTCAAACATAACTATGAGCTTTTTAGTAATTTATAAAAATGCTATGTCTTATGCATTGAAATGGTAATTGGATAAGGCGTGACTAGATTTATTTAAGGTGGAGTTATTTATCTAATTTCAAAGGTTCATTCGAATTTGAAAAAGTTTAGATAAAAATATTAAGTTCGAAAAATGAATATGAACAAAAAAATTAGACTTATTTAAAAAACGAACGAAACCTTAAGCATACAATTTTTTGCCTAGTCCAGCCCATTTTACTATTACTAATATAGATTTTTAAGATGAATCAATTATTTATTAAGAAGGATAAATTTTCTTAAAGATGGATCAATCTTTTTTTTAAAAATAATCCATCTTTTTTTTAAGAAAGATCAATCATTTTATTTATAAATTTGAAAGAATTTGTGAGAATTTAGTAATGTTTTTACATAATCTTACCAAATCTAAACAAATTTTTTTATTCATATTTTAGGTTAAACCGAATCTAAACAAATAAAAAATTTGTTAATATGAAGCCGAATCCAATCCAATCTTGACCCATGAACAGGTCAAGACTGTGACATATAACACATAACAGTTTTTAGTTTACTACTAGAGCTGTTTCAAATTGATTATATTATTTTTATTTGGATTATTTAGAATTTAGGCTATCTCATGTCGTTATTTCATGTTTAGGCAATTCCGAATTATTTTAGTTTTAGGTTCCATTTGGATGAGCGATGAGATTGATTCCGGTGAGATTAAAAACAGCGATCGAGGTAAGATTAGTTACTGTAGCAGTGAGATTGGATACTATAGCGGTAAGATTAAAATCAACGGTGGGATATGTATTTGAATGCAAACGCAGCGATGGAGGTGAGATGAATTATAATGACAAAAAAAAAATGATCATTAAGGACATTAGATTAAAAAATATATATATATATATATATATAATGAAATTTAAAAATTATCATATTATATATTTTTTAAATTAATTATTTTATTAATAGATAAATAAAAATTAATAATATATAAATAATATTTTATATTTATTTTATTATTTATGTATTTTTAATTAATCTTATCACTATATAATATATTCATTTATCATATTATATATATTTTAAAATAATTATTTTATTAATAGATAAATAAAAATTAACAAAATTAATAATATATAAATAATATTTTATATTTATTTTATTATTTATGTATTTTTAATTAATTTTTATAATATATTTATTATTTAAAAATAAATTTTATTATAATAATAATAAAAAAAAACTTGAGAGCTTGAAGCACGAGGGGGTTTAAATGTAAAAGACCCTCTTACTGGAGGGTCTTTTTTCCCACTGGAGCTTGAAGCTCCAGTGGAAAAACAGGACACCAGCACGGTCGTCATGCTGGTGTCTTGCTATCCAAATGATAACAGCGGTTCGATTGAGATCAAAAAATGCTTCAATAAGACTGCACTGAGACTCCGTTTGTTTTCAAACGGAGCCTTAACCTTTTCATTTTGATTAAAATAATGATTTGGCATATCAATCATTATTTTTTTTATTTGATTAAATTTTCTTAATATATAACTGGGAAAATATATAAATATCTTAAAAATGTAAATTAGGTTTGAACTTTCATAAGATCCTGATGTAAACCTCGAATGTATTTAAAATTTTATCAAATAAAAATTAAAAAAAATAATAATACAGTCACGATCTAATAATTATTACCTTTAAAAAAGACAAAGTTCAAAGTTTGGACTTCAATTCAACCCTTTAAATTTACTCATAAGCATCAAACTAATATATATGAAAAATATATAAAAGTGGAGTTGAAACAACTTGACTCAATGATTCTAACCTATCTTTCTACAACATTTTCATCAAAATAATTTTGGAAGAATTTAAACATTCGTTTTTGATATATTAACAGTAAAAAATTTTTAATTTCATAAACGAAATTAAAAGACTATTACATGTTTATTTTTTTATTATATTCTAAGAGTATGTGTCATATTTCTCTGTGTTTATAGAAATTATAATTTTACTGACACTGTATAAAATAATTTCTCAAGATTTAAATGAGATTCTATTTTTTTTTTTGTGCCATTGGCTCTAAATACTACTATTAGTCAAATCCCAACTTAACAAAAACGACTAGAACTAGCTAGATGATGGAGAGAATCACTTTTATCAAAAAGTAGAATAACAAAAATCTATGAATTTTATTATTTTACTTAGATAAATTTTTATATTTTTATTATATTCAAAAAAATTATTAACTTTTAATTTATATCAAAATAAGTTATTAACAATTTGTATTTAAATAAATACGTAATTTTTAATTTATACATAAATAAATTTTTAACATAAATAAATCTTTCATTTAAAATAAAATTTATTTAAATACAAATTAAATAATAAAAGCTTATTTGAATAAAAAAACTAAAATTTACTTTAAAAAACAGAATAATTTTTTTTTTAAATATTTTAACCTATATTATTCTTTCTAATCTTTTAGCCTTTTTTTTACAACATTATTCATGTGTTTGAAATAAACTTTTATTATTCTTTTTTTTTTTTAAATTTGTATCTAAATAAATGCTTAATTTTTAATTTATACATAAATAAATTTTTAACATAAATAAATTTTTTATTTGAAATAAAATTTATTTAAATACAAATTAAATAATAAAATCTTATTTGAATAAAAAAATACTAAAATTTACTTTAAAAAACAGAATAATTTTTTAAAAAATATTTTAACCTATATTATTCTTCCTAACCTTTTAGCTTTTTAACAACATTATTCATGTGTTTATAACAAGAATAATATAGGCTAATGTCAGCTTACTTCATCAATTAATCCACGCCATCCATTTTGGTACATTAGTCAGAATCATGGGTAAAGTCAGCATTTGGCAACGTGGGTTTGTCATTGCATTTGGGTTGGAAGTTAGAACAAGTAAAGAGACATATAATGTCATCTTTAATTTTGTTGCTTCTACAATATTGTTACGCATCACATATCATACATTAAATAGACGTACTCATGAATCGAGCTGTTCGGTTCGATCCGTATTAAGTTAAATTTAAATAAGTATTATCATGATTCAGGCTAATTCGATCTAGTCTAAATCATTATTTATATATTAAAATAATATTATTTTATTTAAATTTAATTATAAAATATATAAAAAATAATATTTTTTATATAAGATGAATAGTAAATTCGAGCTCTCGGGCCGGTCTGGACCCGTCCAAGGTTGGGTTTGGACAGAAAAATTGAAAAAATTTCGGATCGCAACCCGATTCATGAGCAGATCTAACATTAAAACACTTAAAATTCTTCAGATATTAATCCCATAAAATTATTCTTTTTTATAAATAATCCCATGAAATTAGGTTGAGTTTAATTCCTAATTTAACTTTGGTTCGTTAGATAAAACATATTAAAAAAGGTTTATATTTGATTTACTCACAGTGTATCAGTAAACCAGATAATATCATCTTATTAAAAGTTTTTTAAAAATAAATATAAATAACTTTATTTTTAATGAAATGATATTATCTTATTCACTAAGAGTGTATAAATTTATACACTGTCAGTGCATCAGATAATACCATCTCATTAAAAGTTTCTAAAAATAAATATAAATAACTTTATTCTTAATGAGGTGGCATCATCTGGTTTACTGACAGTGTATCAGTGCATCAAATATAAATCAAATATAGATTTATACACTGTTAGTATATCAAATATAAATCCATTGTATACTCAATTGTATATTTAAACTAATAGTTTGAATCCGGGTTTTGTCCTGTTGATTATAGAGTTCGAATCTTAGTATTTGCAATCATTTTTTTGATACAAAAAAGATTGCAATTTAAGAATAAGAGATTGCATAAATTAACTGAATTAAGTTCTAGATTTTACAACTATTTTTTTTTATTTTATTTTCAAGATGTGACATACTTTATACACACACAAAAATTGATAGATATAAGATAAAAAAAAAAAGGGAGAGACAAGATGGCTGCAAAATATGGTAGAATTTATGAAGAAGATGAAGAGGCAAATTTATAGTGTTTATCAATTGCAATTGATACATCCCAAGTGCAACTAAGACCCTTAGGGATTATGACAAGATCACCTGCACCAAATTCTACAAATTCAGATGAACCTTTTGGATACACTTTCACCTTGCCTTTAAGCAAATAACAAGTCTCTTCAGCATCAAATTTCAGCAAATATTTCCCTGGAGGACATCCCCATCTACCAAAAACAAAACAAACAAAAAAAACCCAGAAAGAAAAAAAATAAAATTAAACAATTTAGAACAGCTAGAAACATGGTTTACAGTACATATGTTTTTATATACTTACTTAGGCCATGATTTAATACCCAGTTGAGATAATCGTGAATCTGAAGGATTGCTTTCGATAGTAATACTTAAATCCGAAGATGAATCGTCTGGTGTTGATGTTGTTGCCATGAAATCAAAGCAGAAAAGAAAAACGATGAGAGAAGAAAAAGAAAAAGAAAAGGAAGAGTTGGGTAGTACAATATTAACATATGGTCGTTGGCTTTATATAAAAAAAAATAAGGTATTAGCTTTAGCTGCCAGGAGATGGAAGGAATCTTTACGTGAAAAGAAAGTTGTTATTTACTGCAAAAAAAATTATCAACATATACAAAACAATGGCATGTGCTATAAAATTTGTATTTTTGTTAGATATCTATTCGGATATGAATATAAGAGTATGATATTTTAAATATATAAATTTTAAAAAAAAACTAAATATATTTTTATCGGATACATATCCGTATCCGATATTCATTTTCGAATCCGGATAACCGAGATCTAAATTATATAGTGAAATGGATTGACTAGATGACCTGGTTGTCTTCAGCTAATTGGCTCTTGGCTTTTTCTATATAAGAATGTTTTGTTTTTTTTTTACTTGGGTTTTGAGGTTTAATTTACTAAGATTTATGACCTTCGATGGAGCCCATTTTGATGGCTTCTTTTTTGGCTGCTAGCACTGCAGAAGAAAGTGAAAGATCAGTTTAGGTTAATTTTCTTGCCAGGGAAAAATATAAACAAAGAAATTCAAACAAAAGAAATGCATTGTAGCACGTGATTTTAGTTTTGTTGTAAATTATGAATTTGATTCACAATATTCGGATGATTGGAGTTTTTTAGGTACAGAAATGAATGTGAACACCAGAAATTAGCACAATTTAAATGATAGAAAAAGCTGGACATGCACATGTTATAGTCTATGTTATTCGGATTCGAAAACGAGTATTGGATATGAATATATATACGACACAAATATATTCAATGATTTTAAGTTTTTTATATATTTAAAAAATTATACCCATATTCATGTTTGAATATGTGTTGGATACATTTATATGGAGAAATGAAAACATGATGAAACATCTTTAGATCAAAAATTGTCTTCTACCAACTCTAAATTTGTATTTTATGAACTGGCCATTTGTTTCGGAAAGGAGGAAAGTGAGGGAGTTTGGGGGAGGGACCAGAGAGTTGAATTATAACTGATGAACCAGGAAGAGTCATGTATAGAATTGAGATTCTGACCCCAGAATTATCCAAATACTGGATTGAGACTTGATAGATATGATCTGAACCTACCATCTTTCCTGCATACATTGGCTGCTAAAACCTATATTACTCGGACTCGGGTGTGAGTGTCGGATACAGATATGTGTCCGACTCGGTATGTTTGATTTATTTTAAGTTTTTCCATATATTCGGAGAGTCCTTGGAGATCATATCTGTTGTGCTGAACTAAATCGAGATTAGTAAAACCGATAAAAACACACTGAAAAAACACAGATATTTTACGTGGTTCAGCAAGTGTGCTTACATCCACGGGAGGAGGAGCTTGAAGCTTTGTATTAATGGAGATGGAGTACAAACATAATCGAATTCAAGGTGTTATGTTAGCACTGAACTCACAACTCACACAATACCAGAAAACTCTATAAATTTAGAGAATTTGCTCAACTCTTAAACTCTCACACATTTTTTTTCTCTCTCTCTCTACATGCCCTTTTATAGGCAAATACCATTGGTGAGAACACATTTAATGTGGCAGCCAAAGTAGCCACCATCCAGCAGCCATGGTAGCAAAAGTCATGGAAGCTTCCATGACTTTGGTGGTAAGCCTCCATTCTTGACTTTGGTGGCTATGGTGGAAGCTTCCATGGTTGGTGGATAAGCCTCCATTGATGACTTTGAGCCAATATTCAACAATCTCCACCTTGGCGAGAATCCACAGAGAGAATTCACTGATCAGAGCTTCCTCCATTCCTCCTTCAGGTGCTTTAAACTCGAGAGATATTGATCAAGTCCAAACAATGTTGAAACTTGATCCCAGAAACTATTTTGGTTAGCATATCTGCGGGATTATCTGCAGTCCCGATCTTCTGTAGTAGGATGTTTCCTTCATCTACTATTTCTCGGATAAAGTGGTAGCGAACATCAATATGTTTGGTCCGACTGTGATGAACTTGGTTCTTAGCTAGGCAAATGGCACTCTGGCTATCGCAGAAAACATCTAACTTTTCCTGTGCTATCCCCAAATCATCAATCAATCCTTGAAGCCAAATTGCTTCCTTGAAAGCTTCCGTTACAGGCATGTACTCTGCTTCTGTTGTAGACAGAGCTACCGTTGATTGTAAAGTTGATCTCCAACTTACTGGTCCTCCTGTTATGGTGAACACATAACCAGTAGTTGAACGACGCTTATCAAGATCTCCAGCATAGTCTGAATCCACATATCCAACAAGATGCTTACCAATAGTTTTACTTCTCTCGAATTTTAAGCCTGTTTCCACAGTACCATGAATGTACCGTAGAATCCATTTCACAGCTTGCCAATGGCCTTTACCAGGATTATGCATGTACCGGCTTACCATACTGACAGCATGTGAAATATCAGGTCTCGTACACACCATTGTATACATTAGGGCACCTACTGCATTGGCATATGAAACATGATCCATCTGTCTCTTCTCACCATCTGTACTTGGTGACATCAATGCACTGAGTTTAAAATGTGCCGCCAAAGGAGTACTTACAGATTTGGTCTTATCATTAATGCCAAATCGCTGAAGTACTTTGCTCAGGTACTGAGCCTGGGTCAATTTGATTACACCATTTTTTCTATCTCTGCTGATTTCCATCCCAAGAATTTTCTTGGCTTCTCCAAGATCCTTCATCTCGAACTCTGAGCTCAGTTGAGCCTTCAGTCTGTCGATCTCCACCTTGCTTTTAGATGCGATTAGCATATCATCAACATATAAAAGCAAGTAGATAAATGATTCATTTTGGAGTTTCCGAAAATAAACACAGTGATCAAATTGACTGCGTGTGTACTTTTGATCTATCATAAAGTGTCAAACCGCTTGTACCACTGTCGCGGTGACTGCTTCAGACCGTATAGAGACCTGTTCAACTTACATGCCCAATCTTCATGACCGGGGACTCTAAAACCATCTGGTTGAGTCATATAAATTTCCTCCTCTAAGGAACCATGGAGGAATGCAGTTTTTTACATCAAGTTGAACTAACTCTAGGTCATACTGTGCTACTAAAGCCAATAATATCCGAATAGATGCATGTTTAACAACAGGTGAAAATACCTCATTGTAGTCTATTCCTTCTTTTTGAGAGTAACCTTTGGCTACCAGTCTGGCTTTGTATCTGATACTGTCTTTGCCGGTAGCACCCTCATTTTTGGCAAAGACCCATTTGCACCCAATTGTTCTTTTGAGTGTTGGAAGTGGAACCAACTTCCAAGTCTGATTCTGATGAAGTGATGTCATCTCTTCATCCATCGTCTTCTTCCACTGGGCATGCTCGGGGCTGTTTACAGCTTCTTTGTAATTGGTCGGAACATCATCGTCAATTACTGGAAGGGCGTATGCCACCATGTCTGTGTACCGGGCAGGTTTCCGAATATGTCTTTTCGGTCTGCTGGTGGCAATAGATTCAGGTTGCTGAAAGATTTTCGGTGATGACTCCTCCACTTCAGTTAAGGTGTCATCAGATTCTGGTTCAGATTCATCAGAATTTTAACCAGCATCTTCAGATTCAAACTCCACCTGCTTTAGAGAATCATGGTTCTGATTCTCTGGAGTTGTCAGTTTCAGCATTACAGATTCGTCAAAGGTAACATCTCGGCTTACGATGACTTTCTTTTACTCAGGGTTCCACAGTCGGAATGCCTTTACTCCTTCACTAAAGCCCAAGAAGACAGCTTTCTTGACTCTAGGATCCAGTTTTGATTCACTAACGTGAAAATATGCTGGGCATCCGAAAATACGAAGCTGATCATAATCAGTGGCAGAATGTCCGGACCACACCTCTATGGGAGTTTTCCCATCAATTGCAGTGGAGGGTAGTCTGTTGATAATGTGGGAGGCGTACAATAAAGCCTCCGCCCAAAATGCTTTGCTCAAGCCCGACTGGGATAACATGCAGAGAACTTTATCAACCAAAGTTCAGTTCATCCTTTCTGCAACTCCATTCTGCTGGGGAGTGCCAGGAACAGTGAAGTGTCGGATTATCCCAACATTCTGACAGATTTTCTTCAGTGGATCTGACTTGTATTCTCCACCGTTGTCAGATCTCAGTCTCTTGAGCTTTCTCCCGCTCTGGGTTTCGATCATCTTTTTCCATTTTACGAAGATATCTAGAACTTCATCTTTATACTTCATAGTATAAACCCAGACATATCTAGAGTAATCATCAATAAAGGTCACAAAATAGTGTTTACCTCCCAATGAAGCATTTTTGGAAGGCCCCCAGACATCAGTGTGAATGTAGTCCAATGTTGCTCTCGTACGATGAACTGCAGTGCCAAACTTGACTCTTGTTTGCTTGCCTAGGACGCAATGCTCACAGAAATCAAGTTTTCCAGTTTTGGCATTTTTCAGTACACCTTGCTTTATCAGGTTTTGCAAGGCCTTTTCTCCAACATGCCATAAGCGCATGTGCCAAAGTCGAGAAGTGTCAGATTCATCGTCTCCATTGTTGTGGGAGACTGCTGCTCTGCCTGTCACAGTTTCTCCATCAAGGAGATAAAGATTTCCCTTCATAGAACCCTTCATTGCTAAGAATGCTCCACATACAACCTTCAGGACTCCATTCTGAATGGTCATCTTGTAACCATTTGACTCTAAGACCCCCAGTGATATGAGGTTCTTCTTGAGATCAGGGACATACCTTACATCTATAAGTTGTCTGATTGTACCGTCATGCATTTTTAGTCGGATCGTTCCAATACCTCTAGTGTGACAAGTATTATTATTGCCCATAAGGACAATCCCTCCATCAAACTCCTTGAAGTTTGAGAACCACTTCCGGTTCGGACACATGTGGTAGGAACATCCGGAATCCATAATCCATTGATTTGAAAAGTTTGTTGTTGTGGAAATTGTAAATGCAGAGTCTTCCTCTCCCTCAGATTCTTGAGCTACATTCACAGTCGACTTCTTGATGTTAGGACAGTTTTTCCTCCAGTGCCCTTTCTCATGGCAATAGGCACACTCGTCCTTTGAGAGTCGTGTTTTTGATGATCCCCTCTTTGAACGGGATTTACCTCGCTTGTTTTCTCCGGCTCCTCGGTTTGTCGTCCTGCCTCTGAACACAGTTAAAGCTTATGTTGTAGTATTCTGGTGATCATGCTGATCCTTTTTCCGATACTCATTATTCACCAGAGCATTACTAACATTAACATATTCTATCTCATTTTTACCATATAACAGTGTAGTGGTTAAATGATCATAGCTATCAGGCAAGGAATTTAACAAAGTAAGAGCCTTATCTTCATCAGAGATATTTGCATCTAGATTTTCAAGATCAACGAGGATTTTGTTAAAACTTACTAGATGCTCCTGCATGGTGATACCTTGCTTATACTGGAAGCGGAACAGTTTTTTCTTCAGATAGAGTCTGTTCTCCATGCTCTTTATCATGTACTTGTCCTCGAGTTGTTTCCAGAGAGTTTTTGCATTAGTTTCTCTCATGACACAGTACTTCTGGTCCTTGGCTAGGCATAACCGGATTGTGCCACAAGCCTGGAGGTTGACAAAGTTCCAGTCATCTTCCGACATATCTCTGTGCATGTCTTCCAAGGCGATATGTGACCCCTCTCGGAATAACAGATCCTGAACTTCGCACTGCCACATGCCAAAGTTGTTGGTGCCATCAAATTTCTCCACCTCGAACTTTGCAGTGGTCATCGAGTTCTTTCTGACGTAAGAACTTGAAGGTGCGCTGCTGGTTGTTTCAGTTGTCTCTAATGATTCTGCCATGGTAATAAAACAAAATTACCAACTCAGAGTTTTTCCGTTACCTGTATGGAAAAAATGGATGCCGCGGTTGAGTCCGGAATAGTCGAAATAGTCAGGAATAGGTCCAACTGAGTAAATTTTGGACACACGGAGAATATTCTGTGAATATTCTGCTGCAGGTGGCTCGAAATGGACTCGGTTTAGCTCAACCGGCTCGGAATAGTGTTCTAAAGCAGCTCAAAAAAATGGCCCGAAAAAGTTGGTTGGAGCGGCGGCGGCGCGTGGGGCGTGTACGGCGGCGCGTGGGGCGCGTGCAGGCTGGTAGTCACCGGCGCGTGGGACGCGTGAGGCCCACTCGTCTTCAACCTCTGGACGGCGCGTGTGGTGCGTGGAATTCACGCGTCTTCAACCTCCAGCGGCGCGTGGGCGAGTGAGGCCCACTCTCGATTCTTCTGGCGGCGCGTGTGGGCGCGTGCGGCGTCCTTTGGCTCTCCGGTTGATTCTGCTGCACTCTTCTTGACGACCTTTTCAACCTGGTATTTTCAAAACACAAATTGGAGCACTTTTGAAAAACGGACAGAATCAAACAAACTCGGTTTTACGTAAAAGTTGGCTCTGATACCAATTTGTTGTGCTGAACTAAATCGAGATTAGTAAAACCGATAAAAACACACTGAAAAAACACAGATATTTTACGTGGTTCAGCAAGCGTGCTTACATCCACGGGAGGAGGAGCTTGAAGCTTTGTATTAATGGAGATGGAGTACAAACATAATCGAATTCAAGGTGCTATGTTAGCACTGAACTCACAACTCACACAATACCAGAAAACTCTATAAATTTAGAGAATTTGCTCAACTCTTAAACTCTCACACATTTTTTCTCTCTCTCTTTACATGGCCTTTTATAGGCAAATACCATTGGTGAGAACACATTTAATGTGGCAGCCAAAGTAGCCACCATCCAGCAGCCATGGTAGCAAAAGTCATGGAAGCTTCCATGACTTTGGTGGTAAGCCTCTATTCTTGACTTTGGTGGCTATGGTGGAAGCTTCCATGGTTGGTGGATAAGCCTCCATTGATGACTTTGAGCCAATATTCAACAATATCCTCGTACTCATATCCGAATATGGATCAGAAATGGATGTCGGATACAAATTTACTTCCAAAAAAAATGAAGAGTCAGAACAATATAGGCTAAAACAATAGAAGAACAGTATTAGAGGTTCAAATGATCACGGAATGTTGAATACATATTCTGGAAATTGTTGTACTCAGATCAATGTTTCTTGTTCTTGCTCTATTACATTGACAGGTAGTCTTTAAAATTTAACCCGTAGCAATCAGGTTCAAATTTTATTTCTATCAAGTTCAAATTTTTTTCAATGATGGGCCAGAAGTGAGAAGCAAGGAATGTAATTTTTTTTTTTTGGTACAAAGGAAGTCATAGTTTGAGAATAGAGGAAGGGTTGCAGATGCTGAGATTCGAAATTTAAATTTGTTAGATGCTTTCTTTTAAGGATGGTTGCATGAACCAATTAAACGAAACCCGGAATTCAACAAGGAATGCAAGTTTGAGCTTTTGTCAAATTGTTCTTTCTTTCAAATTCACTTATGTAAGCAAACACAGAAAGTAAGCTATGCCTATATGAGATGTTGTTGACGGGATCATAAATAGAATTAATTGGTGTAACTCCTATGCAATTCTTGAGGGTGAAAGGATTCAATCCGAGTACAATATTGTATCTATTTTTGTTAGGTCGGCCATGATTTTGGATTTGAACACCTTGAGTTTAGGATATATTCCAACACTGTCCAAATATACCTTTGGAATACTTGTATCCGACACATATTCAGACATGGATATGAGATATGATCCTCCAAATATATGAAAAAACTTTGAAAAAATTAAGTATACCCATGTCGGACTAGACCTGCTCACGAGCCGAGCAGCCCGTCCGGTAGGCCCACCCCGTATTGGGCCGGGTCTGGACAGGAATATTTGTGATCTGGCTCGGCCCGGATCACTGTTTACACATTAAAATAATAATATTTTTTAAATTTAATTGTAAAAATATATAAAAAAATAATTTTTTTAATATATAGTGAACAGTAAGTTCGGGCCCGTCTAGGGCCAGCCCTAGGAAAGGAAAGAAAAAAAATCAGGTTACAACCCGGCTTATGAGTATATTTATGTCGGACACATACCCGTATCCGATACTCATCCGAGTTCAAGTAACCATTCTTACCTTAATTTGGAGCAGTGAATCAGCATATTCAATGAAATTCACATGACTTTGAAAGAAACAAAGAAGGAAAGCACTAGAGACAACACATTTAACATCGGAAAACATAGGATTCACATTAGTTCCAATGTTGTTTCATATAAGGGACAAGCTAACTTCATTCAACTCTATCACCCTACAACAGCAAAACAACTGAGGTCAAAGGATGAAAACATGAACCATCACTAAATCTGGTCCTAATAAACAAGCTTCAACTCCTTAAAAGCAGATATCAATCCGAACTTTTCAACTTCATTTGATTTAATTCTAACTTCCATAGTGCTTGTTACAAGAAAACAAGTTCCTGAATTCTTAATTGTGTGTGTGAATAGAAAAAAGTAAAACAGAAGATAAGATCATAAGAGTATAAAAGAATACGTGGTTCGACCATAACAATCTACATTTACGAGAAAAAGATCTAAAAAGTTACCGTGTTGATATTCTGATTTGTGTATAAGTTTGTATAAAAATGTCTTATATAAAAGATTAACAGTGTCCTATATATAAAAGATTCTCATCAATTTAAAAAAAAATCAAACAAAAATATCGTATAGTAATTCCTCTTATATCTGATTACTTTTATTAGATTAACAGTGTTTTTTACTCAATTATCAATCATCTCTCTATTAGCTAGCGTTTGCTTCAGAAATTCTATCCCTCACTCAACTTCAAAATAGTATTATCTTTCTCATTGGTCAGAAGCCCAGATGTAGGAAATATCAGCAACTAAAAGCATTAGCTTAGAACAGAAAAGGAAAGAGTTAATCACAAAAATTTTCTGCAGAATCAGTGAGGAATCATAAGCTACAATGCTTAATACTCCCTATTTATATCCCATCAATATTTGGAGAAAATATATCAATAATTAGAGCAATGCAAAAAACTTGAAACTGAAACTGATAAAACAAAATTTTCTACCCCCAAATCAACTCTTAACCATAATATTTTAAAATACAAAAAAAAAAATAAAAAATACTAAGCAGTCTTTAAATCCATATAATTCTAAGGAGACGGAGAGATATGTATTAAACCGTCTTTTTCCTTTTTGATGTGAGATTAAAGCATCCTATCTTGAAGCGCTCGGCGTGACACTTGCACCAAGCAAATTGCTTCTACTAGTACTTGCACCACCACCATTGCTTCCATTAGTGCTTGAAATCCCAGTTTTTGCTTCTTCTTCAACTACATTGAGTGCAAAATATAACCTTGAATTGTGTCGAAAAGACCATAATTGAATGACAGAATTAACCCCATTAGCAGTTTTAAATTTCTCTTCATTCCTTCTCTTAATTTCATTCCACTTTTCAATCAATACATAATTTGATTTCCTCTTTTTCAACCTCAGATTGGTTTCCACAACAGGATCAGCACCAATCTCAACCAATGTAACAGGCAAAGCTCGATCTATTTTAAGCTTTTCGATTTCTTGTTTCGCAAGGAACTGATCAACATTGATTTTGCTTTCTGGTATTGATAAACGACTTTGAGTCTCATTCAAATCAGAATCAGTCAATCTCTTTTCTATAACAAAAACTGGCTCAGAAGAAGCTTTTAAATTTCCCATATAATTCTTCAATGTTTCTGGGACGACTCGATTTGATTCTGATGATTCCTTCAAGTTTTCTTCACTGTTTTTCTGGGAATTTAGAGCACATCTATTCATGAAATTGTGCAAGACGATCTCTGTCAGAAGCTTCTCTCTCTCAGCTTTATCCTTTGTTTTTTGTTCAATCTTTTTCAATAGTTCATCGAAAGAACCATCATCAACCTCCTTCAGCTTTTTATAAAACGACATATCTCCCTTCTTTTTCTTCAACAAAATTATTCTGATCCTGGAAGGGTTAGTTGATCATAATATAGACCATGGAAATCTTTGTTACAAGTCCTATTAGTAGACTTGAGAACTTACTCAAATTGAAGTATCCTAGGTTTAATAGAACCATGATTTATATACTTATAATATAATAAATAAATAAATAAATTATCTGATTCTTTGTGAGTTTTTAGACTTCGAGATTAGTAGGATAACACATATTTTTAGGGTATAAATGTCCATGGATTGGGTCGGGTCACGGCCCAAAATTTTGTTTTCTTCTTTACCCAAGTTCGGGCTCAGTCGAGTTCGAAAATTTATTTTACTGTTCATTAAATATTAAAATATTATTTTTATATTAATATTGATATATTTTATAATTAAATTTAAATAAAAAATATTTTTATTTAATGAATAGTAATTCGGTCCGACCTAGTCTGGCTCGAATTATTAAAATCCTTGTTCAAGCCCGGCTCAATTCAAACCAGAAGGATAACCCGATTCTTGAACAAATCTAAAGTATATTAAAAATTAATTTAAAAAGGAATTGAGATATGTCACAAATTTTTAATCTCATAAAGTTAAAAAAAAATCACCGTCGTGTATCAAATTAATTCATTGTTTGTAAATTATGAGCTATAAAAAAAAAAAAAAAAAAAAGTAAAAGCTGGAAAGGTTTGTGATAGTAGGAACATAAAAGGACTATTAAGTTAGGCTGAGACATTGCCAATTTGCAAGGAGTTTCTTGTAAAAATTATGGGGCTCTTTCCACTGGGAAGAAGCTATGGACTAAGCTTGTTTAGGACCCAAAATTTTAATGGGATCAAAGCCCTGATTAAATTATATAATCTAAGCCTGTCTAAGTTCCCAGAAAACATCTTCTGAGCTCCTCAACTAGACCTGTTCACGGGCCGGGCAGCCCATCCGGCCCGGCCCGTATTGGGCTGGGCCTGGGCAAGAGATTTCATGTTCCGGCCCGGCCCGGCCCGGAACAGTAATTTTTAATATAATATTATTATTTTATTTAATTTTAATTATAAAAAAATAAAAAATTAATTTTTTATTCTAATGAACAGTGATTCGGGCCTAAACGGGCGGGCTTGGGCTACCCAGGGCCGGGCCTGGACAGAGGAAAAACAAAAAAAAACGGGCCGCGGCCCGGCCCGGCCCATGATCACCTCTATCCTCAACTAAGTCTCTTAACTACTTGACGTAGGATCAGAAACTCTTTTTTTTTTTATGAGAGTTGAAAAATATCGGTTGAATCGAAAATTGGTGATTTATTCAATTTAATATGATGTGTAAAATCGGGTATTCAACAAACCGATCAACATCTTGTTGAATTTATTGAAAGCCAAATTAAATCGGTTTTTGGTTTTTTTTATTATTTTATTTATTCAAAAGTTTTTTAATGGTGAAATTTGAACTTTTAATCTTTTAATTAATTCTATATTGAAACTCATACATTAAACCAAATACATATATATTTTTATTAATTATTTAATGTATTTAATATTTTTTTAATATTAAAATTATATAAATCTCATTTTAATTTGATCGGTTGAACCGGAAATCAAAGTCTCCACGGATTTAACATTTGAATATGTTTCAAAAACATTGAAGAGCAGGAGTAAAAGGGTAGATTCTACTTGATTTTAAAATTTTCATTCAAATTGAATTAGTTTTTTTTTCCCATACATTATAGAGTTTTGATATCATGAACTCAAATCACTGAAAACTATGATGAAATCTTGACGTGATTTAATCATAATTGAAAAATTCAAAATCAAATTGTATTTATTTTATTAAAATATTTAAAATAAAATCTATCTATTTATTATAAGTAATGTCACTTTTTTTTTGTGTGTAACTTTCAAAGAATTGAGTCCATAAAATCAAAACTTAAATAGACTTTACAACATATGATTCAAAATTTATTTTAATTTTGTTTACAGTTGAGTAACACAACAAGACAAAGGAATTATAACTTTTTTTTAATACTTGAAGTTGCAGAAATTGATCCTCGTCACTCTGCAAACAGACAAGGAAGTATAAGTTTTAATATTTGATGTTATCCAAAGGGAAAAAAGAAAAAAGAAAAAAAAACCCAAAATAATCAGTATGTTTTACATTTTGAATACAAATAATTTTTTTTGGTATATCGAAAGCCATAACTTTAAAAAAAAAATTATAAGTATTGAGAATTGAACATTTGATTTGAGAAAGAAAGATTTCAAACATTATTCTTTTTTTTTTCACGATCTTTCAAACATTATATTTAAAATAAAAAATTATACATCAATCATTAAATCAAATAATTAAATATTATAGTTCAAACATTCAAAATATGACTATTCATATTTGTGAGAAGTAAAAGTATGTACAAAAATAAAACCACCCAATGATATTGGGAATATTTTGACCAAATTCTACCTAAAGTTACTGGGTAAATATTTGATTGCAAGCCAAAAAATCTTATACTAGTAAGTAGTAACAAGTTTCATTGGAACCAGAAAAATAAACAAATTTTCTTTTTCTCTTTTTAAGATAAAAAATCATATATAAAAAGGCTCATTTTCCAACATCTACATTGAATGACATTGAATAAGATGCTTCACTCAACTGCCTTCATTTCCTCATCCTTTTGACTTTGCCCATAAGCAGCTTCTGTTTCTGCCTGCACCAATTAAATATGCAATTAAATATGCTCCCTACTTTTATTTTATTTTTCTTTTTGATGATAGCCTAACTTTTATTTTTTTTGTCAAAATTGAAATTCAAAATCTTAAAATATATATTTTTAAAATGTATAAGCTTTAGATATTAATTAATATATTTTTTAAAGAAATATTTTTTAAATATAAGAAATTTTTTGTTAATGAGTATCTTGTAAATTGTAAAAAAAAAAAAAAAAAAAAATTCTAATTGTAAATTGCACTATCTTGTAAAATTAAAATAACATTAAAAAATAATATTATTTTTCAACACAAACGAGATCGCAGTCTGTGAATAAATTTTTTTTTTTTTTCAGATGTTAGATTTGAATTTCAAATTTATTGAATATCATTTTTTATTTTTTAAAAGTGACTGCACGAATCAATTAAGTTAAATCAGAGCTCTTCAAAAATAATATTATTTTACTAGAAAAACTTGAACTTTTGCTTAGCCAAGTAACATTTGAGTCTACATAATAAAAATGTACTACACATGTTACAATCAAGGAAAAATTCACATTAAGCCATTCCCTATTCCCAAAATATTGCTATTTCCATGCTTGTTTATGCAAATTTGCCTCTGTCTTACTCAATTAATGATACACATTTCCTTCCTCACAAGTAAGACCAACAAAAAAAATCTAAAATTAGCACACAAAAAAACAAGAGTGGAAATAGCATAATTCAATAATTACACAATTAAAGAATTTTGATACTAGAAATTTTTACATTATCTTAGAAATCATTCATTGTCGATAAAATCGACCGACGACCGTGATAACGATGACAGCAATGATGACGGTGACGATCGACGTAGATTCAAGGGCACCGCGGATTGTTCCCAGGCCCTCCATAGTAGAAATATGTGCCCCATTCGTTGTTGTAGAAACTCTTGATGTCGTAACAATTTGTATTCTCAGCTAGGGTTGATATGTCATGGACCGAACTCAAGCTATTATCGGCATCGACAACCTCCAGGTTTCGAAAATAGCTTGATTTTCCGAACCCATCTTCGGCGAAGTGACCGGAGCCCATCTCCGTCGAGGTGTGCTTGCCGTTAGCCCTTGAGTTCACCACTTCACCACCCCATTCCACCATGGTAGCATGGTCTGCTAAGTGAGTAAATAGCTCAGCTGGCCAATAACCTACTAGGGTATTATCACCAAATCCCATCCACCAATTTCCTAGCTTAGGATCCTAAAATTGAGAGAAGAGAGAAAATTACCTCAAGTTATATAATTAAATATATATAAATTAGTTTAATTACAACTTTTAAAAAAAAATTTGTTAATTATATAGTTATTTACCTTCCAAATGAGGATGCTAATATCATATTGATTTGCAGCATATTGTGAGACAGGAGAAATGGCAGCCCCAATGGCAATTCTACTATTTGTTTGCACAAAGCCTGAACATAGAAGGTTGTAGCATCCAGTTGCTTGATAGGAATCACTCTGTAAAGAAAAAAAAAAAAACAAAGAATCTTATCAATAATCACAAACAATTTCAATAATGTATTATAATTTTATTTTTCAAAAATAAAATAAAATTTACAAGTACTACATTTAGGTAGACCTGCCCACAAGTCGAACTATTCATATGACCAGAGAAGCTTGGTTACTCATCCAGTCCAATAGGTCCCACCCAATTCAGGCAGGACTTGGGATAAATTTTTATAATCTGGATGGGTTCCGCCAAGCTCGAATTATTATTTAATAATAAAACGGACTTTCAAGTTAAATTTGAGCAAGTAATTTTTTTTTTCTCTTCGAACCTAATTTGATCAGATTCGATCTGACCCAACCCATACCTCTACTTTAAGTAAGCTGTTATCAACCATGTTAGATATATTTCCTAGTCCTAATTAATGTTTAAAATGCCTCCCACGAAAAAAAAAATTAAAAAATCCACCAACCATATATATAATCAATAAGAACACTAATTAATTTTCACCTCATTTTATGAAAGTAATAACTTACATGAGATTTACTGATAATAAAATATTCCAATCTTCTTAACATATATCAATGTGTTCATGATAATTAATAAGAACATTAATTAATGTTCACTTCATTATATGAAAGTAAATATTCTCCTTAACAAATAAATGCCAAATTCCATCAAATAAATGAAGTTGTCTTTAACTTCTACACTTATTAAAAAATTTGTTGAGAAGCTTAAATCAAGCAATCAACATTTTCTCTCAAGATAGTATGAACAGTAGTAAAAAGTAAGGTACTAAAACTAAATTTTGCTTTTGATAAATCTACTTTTCCTTAATTCAACCAACCTTCACATTCTTGTGCAAGATTTTGTTTTTATTACAACATATATAGGGTTTTGCTAATAAATAGTTTTGATAATTTTAGAACGACATGGAAACATGATATAAATACGATATGTTAAATAAACACGAAAATAATGTAATAAACACAACACGATATTTTTACATAATTAAAATAATTAACACGACACGTTTAATATATATATCGTACTCCTTTTAAGATTTTAATACATTTAATAATTTGTATTGTGTTTATATTTGCATGGCTGACACAAAAAAAAAAATGAGACATGACATGCATACATGAAGTGTCAGATCTACTATCGAGTATCATAAGGTACTATTTAAAATTAATTAATATACAATTTATAATAATATAATATAATATTAAAAGTAATAGTTGATAATTTTATTATTATTTTTAGTGTATTAAATAAAAAAAATTATTATATATTATCTTAAAAAGTGCTTAAAGACATATTGGTCAGCAAAATTCATATATAAAAACCATTTAAAGTAAAAAATGTTTGAAAGAATGTCCTACCCACAAAATTTAAGTTAAAGATTCCGCAACATTAATGGAGCATTTGTTAGTTGGTTTCATTTAATTATTGCATGGCTGTTTTTGATTTGGTTTTTATTGAACTTTAGCTTAAAAGAATGGTTAACTAACCAGCTTTAAAGAACATCTTTAAAAGTAATTGGTTTTTTAGCAAATAAGCTTTTCTTTTTATAATTGAGAGCACTTTTTCATTAAACATTCTTTGAAATTAATTACTTGAGCTGCAAAAAATAACAATAATAATAATGCAAGATACTTATGATCATTTAACACAATTTCTCGCATCTTTGAAACCCTTATTTTTGTTAAAAAAAACCCAAAGTTTGCATAATATGCCTAAATGACATTTTAAAAAAGAATTTTGTTAATGATTGTTCTAAAAATACTCTTTAAGATTATTATATATAGTAATATCTTTAATCAGTATACTGAAAATGATAAATAAAATTATCGACTACTGCATTTAATATAATTTTATTATTATTATAAATAATATATTAATTAATTTTAAAAAGTATTTTAATGACACTCTTTAGCAAAATCCTTATTTACGGTTTGTATAAAGTTTCGAGTTCAAAATTAGGCGATTTTTCTTACTTCAAAATTTGCTTAATTTTAATAACTAAATTAATAACAATCCTAAATCAAGTTGATTTTAACATTATGAAAATGCATATTGCATCCAGATAGGTCTGAACCACATATATATATATATATATATATATATATATATATATGCATGCACATGAATAATTCCATATTCTTTTTCATACATATCATTGATATAATATAATTAATTATTATATGACCATTTGAACCATAAATTAAAAATATATATATATATTTAAGGTAGAAAATAGAATTATAGAGAACTCACCGTCCAATATGTGAACAATCTTGGCCTGCTGTCACCATAAAGCTCCGGACTGACCTGACTAGTAGAATTATCAAAACTTCAGAAACTCTATTACCAAATTTCTTCCTTTATTAGTTATATAAAATAAAATTTATTATCATATATTGAGTCTAGATTTGTCCATGGCCAAGCCTGGTCATGATCCAAATTTTTTTTATTTTCTTACAAAAGCTCGGTTGGACCTGACCCGAGCCGATCTAAAGGCACATTTTACTATTCATAAAATATTTAAAAAATATTTTTTGTCGGGCCGGACAAGTAACTCGACCTTTGAACTAGTCTAATTGAGTCTTTAAATTTCACAAACGAATTTATTTAGTTAATTTCTATTTAGATGAATTTATATCAATCATATATATTATATTATATTATATTATACTTCATTTCATTTTCTTTGTCCAATTTTTTTTTTTTTTGAAATATTCAAAAATTATGTTTTCTTTTTTTGATTGAACATTTAAAACTTATTTTTCATGATTTTTTTTTTTTACATTAAAATTTATAGAACAAAATTTTAACATTAAATACACTAAAATCATTTTTTTTATATTTTAATTTCGTCAAAATCAATAGAAGATAGAATAATAGTTTAAAACACCGCTACTTATTTAGACAATAATTTAATAAAATAGAATAATAATATCCACAATCAAAGCGGAATCTTGAAGTGAATAAATAATAATAGTAATTATTATTGTTTATTATTATTTTGTAATTGACAGAAGAGAATAATAATAATTAATTAAAAACAATAAAAAAAGGGGTGTGGGATTATGTGCATGTAAGGACAGGAAATGGAAGGAGTACCTGCCATCCAGCTTCGATACTGTTGAGATCAGAGCCGTCGAATGATCCCGAAAGAATCCAAATCTGTGATAGACTGAACTCGTTGACCTCTTGGATTGATGGGTCCCACACGTTTATCGTTGCCTTTGCCCCATAAACCTCTTGGGATGTTCCGGTATATGCAATCGCATGCTAACAAACGTGCACATGGATCCATCACCATCCAGTTCTGATTAGTTTTTTTTTGTTTTTTTTTTTTTTTACTTTTATACAAGACAAAAACATGTAACTTGATAATTTAATTTATATTTATCATAAGGAAATCACAAATTCAAGGGGCCCTTTAGGATGGAATGTTGCCCGATAATTTTGAACAAATATGAAAAATGATACGAATATGATATGTTTAATATAATTAATGTTATATATTTAATATACGTATTGTATTTTTTGTTAAAATTTGAATACATTTAATTAATATTATATATTTAATATACGTATCGTATTTTTTGTTAAAATTTGAACACATTTAAAAGTTTATATTGTGTTTATGTATTCATGTATACATTTAAAAGTATGTATACATGAATTGATAAAAAAAAAAACACAAAACACAGCATGTATACATGAATTATCAAATCTAATAAAATTAAATTAATATTGTAGCAATTTTTTTTTAATTAACTTTTTAAAGTTGATTTGTGGACGTCAATTAAGGAAAAAGTATATAATTAATTGAAAGAAAGTTAAAAATTGCCTTTCGTTTTGAAATGTCAATAGTTCATTTTCAAGAAAGATGATCAATCACATCTTTTTCATTTTTTGATTAAAAATCCTATCCAATAATTTTGGGTCATTAGTAGGGGTGAGCATTAATCGGTTTAAACCGATTTAACCGATCGAATCGATTAAATTTGATTAATTCAGTTCGATTTATTCGGTTTTAAAATTAATCGATTTATGAAAACCGGTTTAGTAGGTTAGTTCGGTCAGTTGTCGGTTTTTAAAATTGATAACCAAATAGACCGAACTAATTGACACTTTAAATTTTATTTTAAATATAATATAAATATAATATATTTACATAATAATTTAAAATTATATATAATATAATATATCATTTATATTATATTATATAATAAAATAAATTATAATATATAATAAATAAATTACTTTTTTAAATAGTTAGAACCGGTTAAACAGATCGAACAGACAAACTTAAGTCAATTTCGATTTTTTCGATTTTAGAATCTTTGTCCGTCGGTTCGATCAATTTTATAAGTTTAGTTGGTTTAATCGATTTTCAAGATTTTAAAACCGAACCGGTCGAATGCTCACCCTTAATTGATTAAGGCTTTAAAAAAAAAGCATGAAACCCTAGCAAGTCAATGCACCTTTATATACTATAGGTCTTCTTATCAAAAATTAATTTAGAAGAAACTTCATCATCCTTTTTTTTCTTCATAAAATTACTTTTTATATTGATTTTGATGGTAACTAAACATTAAAATTAAATGAGTCTGTCTTTGATACATTATATGTCTCAACTTTTTTAAAATTAGTTTTTTTTATTTTTTTAAATATACTTAAAATATATATATATATAATTTTATTAAATTCCGTTTATACAATTTAAAATTTCACTGATAATAAATAATGTAATTTTTTAATTCTAAATTTATGAAAAAAAAATTACGTACTTCATGTCCGTTGCTGCTAACGACATCTGGCGCATCGGCACGGCGAGTAGGGTTGATCAATCCACGTTGTTTCTTGCCAAAGTCAAACAAAGACTTGGCTCTCAAAACATCATACATTGTGCTCCGCCGTATGGGAACCGTTCCTTTTGGACATCTTGTCCCATTCCTATGCCACATTTGCCATGCAACCTTTTCATCTCCCTCTTTCCTCTTTGAATCTCTTCTTCTTTCATCTTCTTTCAACATTTTCACCTTTGGCATCTCAGGTGGAATTCTCTGTTACATTAACCATATAAATTAACAAAAAAAAAAGAAAAAAAATAATCAAAGAATAGACACAAATTTTGGGTAAATTTAAGCTATATATTTACCTAAAAAAACAAAAAGATTAAGTCATGTTTAGCATGAGGATTGAATAAACGCGATCAGGTTTATTGAAAATTTATCGATTAATTGAAATAGTAAAATCCTTTTGATATTTGTATTAAAAAATAAAAATTTTAAACTTGTTAATCTCATTTTTAATGAATATATATTGAGAGAGAGAAAAAAAGTGATGTACTTTTTTGATATTTTTACCTGAATCTTGTGATTTTTTAAAAGAGGATGATCCAAAGCTGGTTGTTTTCTTTTATGGATACAATCTATGATATCTCCATCTGGGCTCTGAAAATATAAAAACAAGAAACTCCATGAGAAAGATGTGAGAAAATTATATATTATAACATGGAAAAAAAAAAAATAAAGAAATAGTCTAGGGCAATGGTTTTTGCTAGTGAAAAAGTATATATATATATATATATATATTTATATGCATACCTCAATGGTCATGATAGAAGGCTTGTTAATCTTTTCCAAGTGTTTTTGAATTCTTTCGAGCCTCAAGCTACTCACTTGCTTATTATACTTTGTGTAATTTAGGCCTGAAACAAGATCAAATTTCGCGACAAAAAGAAAAGAGAAAAGAAGAAGAAGAAGACGATAATGAAGATGAAGATGAAAATGAGATGAAACTCCTCTCTTCTTGGCAATAATGTTAGTGTTACAAGCCATAATTATTTCATTCAGTGCCAAAGGAAAGTGAAGGAGAGATGCTAGCAAAGCATTAGTAGAAAAAACAATAGCTAAAAACAAACTAGACTTTCTTCCTTGATAATCTTTTTTACTAGTACAAAAAAAAAAAAAAAAAAAACTAGAGAAACAAAGAAAAGAAATGAAGAAAAATGACTTTTTTTTTTTTTTTCCTTCTATCTGATCTATCTTTAATGGGGAGAGAAGGGAGGTGGGTGAAAGGGTTTAATTAACCCTGAAACACTGAACACAGGCAAGGCAAGGCAAAACCAGGCTGCCTACCTTACTCTTTCACTATCAAAATCATGATTGCCTGCATTGGTTTCATATAATGAACAAAAATATTCATATTCATATATATATATATATATATTTTTATTTATTTGAAACCCCAATTTTTTAATTTTTTATTTGTGTTAAATTTGCACCAAAAGCTAAGAAAGAAAAAGAAAGAAGAGACTTGAAAGCACTAATAAAATCCCAGACCTACCCAACTAAACAGGTCCCCTTTTTTTATTGCAGTTCTCCTTCAATGTTTGTATCTGCCACCATATACTTTGCCATTAATATTTCTTTTCCTTTTCCTTTTTATTTTTATTTTTCATTTATTTTTTTGTTTATTTTTTTTTTACATAAATTCATATATGGGTTCAGTTAATAGATGCCAATAGACACCGGTCAATATTATTTAATTATCATTTTAGAGAAAAAAATTATATTTAATATATTATTTTTACTAAATTTTAAAAAAATATATAATATATTAATTATATATTTTTTTTATAAATATCACCTTAATCAATATCACTAGAACATTTTCTTTTGTATATATAACAGAACTTTCAGGTTGTTCTCACTTTAATTAGCTTTTCTTTGCTTCACAGTCTCTCCAATTCCTTTGTTTTTACCTTTTTTTGAACTCCAAGTAGCACTCAATTGGTATTTTATCCTTTTTATCTATCCTTTGTAGCAACCACATGGCAATGCTTTCTCATCAAATTTTGAATAAGAATTGTTACCTCAAATTTAATTATGTTGTATAAAATAATTTTACTATTTTTCGAACATTCCTTCCCATAACAAACTTATATACATATATATATATATATATAGTTTTGGTTACTTTCATATATTAATTTTCTTCTAAATGATAAATCATAAACCAATAAGTATCATTAGTATCTCTATTAATTTTGAAATGTTCGATTTTTGGGGTGCCAAAGATAATTTATTTATTTTTTACAAAAGAGGTTGTAGTCTGAGGATAATGGAAGGGGTTGCAGATACTGAAATTCGAATCTCAGACCTCAGACTTACTAAATGTCACATCTTAAAAATGATTGTATAAATCGATTAAATTAAGCTCGGGTACAAAATACAAGACAATTTAATGTTAAATATATGGTATATAACAAAATGTACAAGATGTTACCGTTTTCAGCACAAGTTTGCACTTTTCATGCGTAGATAGATTTTCAATTTGTATAGTGCATATAGGACAATACTTGAAGAAATAAAAATAAAATAAATTGGGAATTGTTTCAAATGATGAACAACTTCATTGTTTAATGGATTTTGCTAAAAAAAAAATTAAGAGCATTCTTTAAAATTATTATATATATATAATACATTAAATATAATGAATAAAATTATCAATTTTTATATTTAATATAATTTTATTATTATGAATAAAATATTAAATTTATTGATAGTGTTAATTAATATAATAATAATTATTAGTATCTCGAGTTTGGAATTTGAGGTATGGTGATGAAACCCAAAAGGAAAAACAAAAAAGAGTGGTGTTTGTTGAAATTTCAACATATTGGGGAGGCTTCTACGCTTGTAATTTTATTTTATTTTATTTTATTTAATACTAGTTTAATTTTCTTTTTTGGTAACGTAAAATGGAAGCAATTCAACCCTTGAAGTATGCTACAAAACACTCATCTCCATGTGGGAATGGCATCTAGAAAAACATTAAATCAATGAAGGGAAAACGATGATTTAAAATTTTTTAAAGCTAAAATAATAAAAAAATTCTTCATTTATAGCATCTAAATAAATCTTAATTTTTAAAGGTGATATTTAATAAAAACAAATACAATTAATGATTTTTTTTTTTTAAATCAATAAAAGTAATGCATTAAATGTAATTTTTTTTAAATAGTAATAAAATAATCCTTAATCGGTATCTATAGACATTAGCTAACGGGACTCAACTTTTAATTGACACTTAAATAAGTATTTAATCTTTAATTTGTATCTAAATATATAAGCTCTTAACATAAATCAATCTTTCGTTTGAAATAAAAACTTATTTAAAAACAAATTAAAAGATAAAAATTTATTTAAATATAATAAAATATAAACATTTACTTAAAAAAATAAAATAATTCATGAGTTTTTTATTTATTTATTAATATTTTAGCTAATATTTAATGCAATTGAAGAACATGAATCTATTTAATATGGGGTGGGATTAAATTAAAAGGAGATTGTAAAGCTTCTATTCTCGAATCTCGAATTCTTCTCTGCTCATTCAATATAAAATTTTTTGTTTTTTCAGCATTCTTAACTCTACCAACCTGGAACTCTGGTTTTGACTGAAAAAAAAATAATGTTTTTATGAAATAATCTATATGCCCCTATGTACAAATTTTTTTTTCCTTGCTTGCTGACCATGTTCAAAAAATATATTTAATGCTGTCTGATCTGATCGTGTGTAGATGAGATTATTCATTATTATTGTTAGAATTTGTGATTTCATCTAGAAATTTAGGGTTTGGAATTTTATAATAAGGGATAGTTTAATATTGTTATTGGAAAAAATTAGGGTTGAAAAAAAATATGTTTTTAAGAATTTTTAAGTATTTGATATTGCTACGAGGAATTGAAATACAAAAAAAATACATTTAAAATAATAAAAGTTTAAAAAAGTGAAGATACTAAAATTATTTTATTCAAAAGATAGTTTTTAAATCGCTAAAACTTAATTTTTTTGGATTTTAATTTAGGTTGCCAAACCATGAATATTTTAACAGCAAAAGTCAGGATTTTTTACCCGTTTAATATTGAGGTTACGGTGAAATGTAATTTATGACCTTAAAAATTGTGCCAATAACAATACTAAACGAGACATAAGTACAAAGTTTAAGACACGAAAATAGATGATTTTGTCTAAGCCTGATTCTCTATAATAGTTATCTTAAAGACACATTTCTTCACCTTAGTTTAATTGGTCATGTCTTTATTTTTAAGTAGATTTGATCATTTTAGACACGATATGAAAACATGATATAAAAATGGTACATTTAATAAACACGAAAAATAGTAACGCGAATTACACAATACGTTTAATACATATATTATATTCATGTTTAAGATTTTGACACATTTAATAATTTTTATTATGTTTATACGATTGATAAAAAAAATATATAAGACATGACATGCATACACTTGCTAAGTCTACTTTTAAGATGGGATATCACAAATTTAAGATTTTATTCTCAACATCCGTAATCTTTTTCTTTTTTCGCGTCATGTTCTTTATTTAATTGAATAATTTAACTCCATTATTTAATTAGTTATTTTCTTCAATATTTTCTTTTAATTGATAAGTTAAAATTGATTATTCTTTAATTCCATGTACTATTTCCAAGCTTTAAAATTTATATCAAACCGATAGTTTCTTGTGTTTATAATCTTTTTGGTTTGCTTGGCTAAGCATAATTGCTTTTTCCATAGATTTTATGGTCTAATTTAGGTGCATTCATTGCAAGATAAAGCTGGTATGAATAGGATGGCTTACCAGAGAGATTTATTAAGTTTTTTTTTTTTTCCCCTTTAATATTTGGGCAATTCAAGAGAAATTCTTACATTAATTTCATTAAGTACCCAAGAAAAATCAGCTTTTTAATTAGTTTTTTTTAATTATTAATAATGTTCTAGTTTTAATAGGATAAAAAAATTGAGCCAACTAAAGCTAATTAATTTGGCAAAATCATGATTTTCTTCTCTATAGACATATTTGAAGAAGTTCAAAAAGTAGCAACTTAAATCAAATTGACAAAAGAGAAAAACTAATTAATTACTATATATTTGTATACGTTTGTTCATATGTATAGGAGATATTTGATTAATATAATTCCATAATATATGCAAATATAGTAAAAGTAAACAAAAATCTAACGTATATAGACAAATTTACTAAATATTGTATAAAAAAAGTTTTTTTTTTTTTTTTAATGATCAATTTAGGAATAACCGTGTCTGTCATATTATATTGATCCTTTGTAAAACTAAACTCTTGTTTTTAGACATAAATATTAATTTAATTAGCTTTGTATTCAATGGTTGACATGAATTAGGAAAGGAAATCCTATGGTTAGATCCTAAATGAAGGGCTTACTTCATGAAGTGCTAACTAAGTTAAAAATGTAAGGGAAAAATTTCTTGAGGACAATTATCAGTTTGAAATAGATAATTGATGCTATTTAATTTGAAGTAATTAAATAAAGTTAGACATTCATGGCATTAAAATCGTATACTCTCTTTGAAAATATTAAAAGCTATTAATAGAGTAAATTTACCATATGATTTTTCACATTAAATTTCTACAAAATAAAAAGGATAATATGCAATCTCAATTGGAACACTTGTTAATTCGCAAAATCTTTATACATTTGTTAAATTTTTAAAAATAAAATCGATGAATTTGAAATACTTTTAAAAGATCGTGAATTAAAAAATTAAATTTTATTGCTCATGAATGAAATAAATATTGCACAAAGATTACAAATGATTGATGCATTTTACACTCCTTTTGTTATTTGGTCAAGGTATTCCCCATGTCACAAATTAAGAGATCTAGAGACTAGAGAGAGAGAAACTTAATAAATCAAACATTCAATTTTTATGTTTTCTTGATTAAGAAATCAAGGGAATGTAGTAGCACTAGAAAGCCAGAGAGTAATAGGGACGGGCTTAGGGGACGATTAAAGGCAATCGTCCCTAGTAATACCATAAACTCAATATTTGATCGAGTAAAGTACTCTCATTTAAAGCCTGAGCTAATTTAATAAGAGAGCTAATTTAATAAGAGACCTGCTTATGGACCGAGCTGCGATCCGATTTTTTTTACTTTTTTTATCTAGGTTAGGTCCGTAGATCCATTTTTACTGTTCACATATATTAAAAAATTATTATTTTATTTTTTTAATTTTTTAAAATTAAAATTTAAAAAGTAATGTTTTTTTTAATTGTGTAAACAGTGACCCAGATCGGACTGGACCAGTCCGAATTACTAAAATACATGTTCAAATCTGATCCAATAAAAATCGAACTTGCCGCCCGACCCTTGAACAGGAATAGCTAGTCCTGTGATTAATTACAAGTTGGGCATTTGGTATTTATTTCACAACTTTCATTAATTTACCAGGATATTTTGATGAAGATGTAGCTAGGCAACCTCTCTTTAGCATATAGCATGGAGGAGGAGGAAAATTGCTTTCCATAGCTGGTTTCTAACTGTTGATTTTGCATTTGTATCTCCAACCAAAATTAAACACACTCACATTGCTCAAAAAGCTAAAAAAAAAAAAAAAGGAAAAACAAAGACATATTTCAAAGTCTCTATATTTGTATGCCTTGTTCATATATAGGAGATTAAATTTACTGCACTTGAATAAATTGTTAATCTTTAATTTATATTCAAATAAATTATTAACCTTAACTTAAATTAATTTTTCACTTAAAATAATAACTTATTTGAATACAAATCAAAAGATAAAAAATTATTTAAATACAATAAAAATATAAAAAAAATTATTTTTAAAAAATAAAATAATTCAAAAACTTAACAATGAGTAATTGCTATATATTAAATCTATTTTTTTATTTTAATATTCTTGTAATATTTTTCATGTGAATTAAAATTCTTTTTATTCTTTTTATATTAAAATAATCATAAATATATAAAAAAAACAATAAAAAAATTTGTTAAAAAACAATCCATCCGAATGTGACAAAGATAAAACTTAAACCCTAAACTTTAAAACACATCACAAGTAAACGCCCATACATAAGTAGTTAAAGTACATAAAAACCTTATTATGTGATAATTTGAGGAAATGATACAAGAGATAGCTCTTAAACAAGATTTGTGTTTTTTTTTTTTTTTCCCACTCAATTATGAACAAGAAAAGTCGATAAAAAATTGCAGGCAGCCGTGATTTCTAATATCATACTCATCGCTAGGAATGTGGCAATTTCACTGATATTGTAAAAAAAAAAAAAAAAAAAAACCCAAATACGAAAATTTTGGGCTCTTTTTTTTTTTTTTGGTATGTATCGGTATTTCATATGAACAAACACCTACGCCGTGGAAAAAAAATTCCGGAGGGTTTCCGATGATGATTCGAAGTTCCGGTTTCTTCCATTACGACTCTCGAGTTTCATGAAGAATACAATATTTAGATCTATGAAACAGATTCTCAGCTGTTTGCTGAATCATCTTCACTTTCTTCACTATCATCACTGCATTTTCAATATTTGAGCAAACAGCTTAAGATACCGACGGTTTTATACTATACTTAAAGATGTTAAAACATAGATGAACATCTTTGCGTCAGCACGAATGAGAGATATTGTACATGTAATTGTTTGCAAAAGAAGTTTGGGGTGTACCTGTGTTCAGGAAATTTTGATATGCGTCTAGCATCCAAGCCTGTTATATATTTTTGTGCAGTTTGAACATTTTCAGTACCTATAAAATAGGAACCAGTTAGTTAGAACAAAGAAGAACGCTTGCTTCTGCGAACTCTCTAGAGGAGAGGAAAAACAGGGAAGGAGGAAATTTTGCATTTAATTCATCACAAGGCTGCTGAACCCTATTTTGCTCCCTATGTTACTCGGACTCGGGTGTGAGTGTCGGACACGGATATGTGTCCGACACGGGTATGTTCAATTTTTTCTAAGATTTTCATGTATTTGGAAGGTCCTTGGAGAATCATATGCCCATACCCATATCCGGATATGCGTCGGACACGGGTACTTCAAGAACAATGAAGAGTCCAAACAACATAGGTTGCTCCGACTCTTCATTTTTTATGAAGTACCCGTATCCGACGCATATCCGGACAAAATATAGGGATATGATCCCCTAAAAACTTAGAATAAATCAAACATACCAATGTCGGACACATATCTGTGTCCGACACTCACATCCGAGTCCGAGTAACATAGGCTCAACCAGCTCAAAAACATGGAATTATAGGGGCAAAAGTAAGTACCCTTCGTCAACTGGAAGCTGTGGAGCACACATCTTTCTGCAGCAAGTCTAACTGGGGTGCTGCTGTCCTTTAAACATTCGGCAAGTGCAGGGCCGATTAATGAAAGATGAGTCATGGTGACTGACGGATTTGCCTGCAACAACATTTGCAACATTTTAGGTGCCAAAATATCCTCATGGAAATAAAACAATAGGCCAGTTATGCTTTCGACATAAAGAGCTAAAGCAAATGTACATACTTTTGCAGCAGCTTTTATAGCAGATAATGCCCTTCTTCTTACTTCACTAGATTCATCACGCAATGCCGACAGTACGGATGAAAGAATATCCACGAGTACGACAGAGTTAGAGGGATCACTTTGAACTTGATAGAGTAAAAGCCTCCCCAATGCCTTGGTTGATGTTTCACGTAGCAGGAACTATTCACCGGAAAGGATCAGAAAATGTTAAAAACAAAATGATATAATTCTGTAAGAATTGCAATACCTTCTCATCTTTCAAGGAGCTTTTGAGACGGACTAGAATCGATTGGGACTCCGGGGACATAAAAATGGTGGAAGGATTATGCCTGAGCAAGGAGGAGAACGTAAGAACTGCGCCGTGACAATCAACCCAGTTTGAAGAAGAGGACAGATCTAGAAGTTCCTGAAGAAGGTCGGACAGCTGAGATTCTTCCATATACTGCAGTACCATTAGAACAGAAGTCAAAGACAATTAGAGCAAGTCAAAATGGATTCATAAGCCGACTGACCAATAGCAGGGCAAATATTGTGCATATAATTTGGGTAATTTACATTTTAGGTCACTGAACTTAGCATCAACTTTTATAGAGGTCACAAACATTTAATTTCATCAAATTATATCACTGAACTTTTATTATTAATAAATTAGGTCACTTATACTAATTTCGTTAAGTAATTCTAAAAAGCAGACTCGGCGTGAAATTTTTTTTACTTAAAATGTCAGTCGGGCATTATTTTGATGAGATGTAAAAAATACATGCACGCTGAATCAGCTTTTTTGTTACAATTACTCAACGGAGTTAGCATAAGTGACCTAATTTATTAATAATAGAAGTTCAGTGATGCAATTTGATGAAATTAAAAGTTTGTGACCTAGATGAAAGTTGATGTTAAGTTCAGTGACCCAGAATGTAAATTACTCATATAATTTAGCTGGTGCCACTAGTAACCAGTACAAGTGATGAATTCATCACCAGATAGGACCAAAAGGCAAAACAAACATGCAAATAGTGCCATGGTCCAGGATTATTCCTTGTAATAAATAGTAGCAAAACCAAAAGGCTAGTACATGAATGAAGGTTCTTAAGAATATCTGCAAAGTACCTGCGATATAAAACCCAATATGCTTGAAGCAAATATTCGAACTTGGTCATCATCATGATGAATTAAATCCTTGAGGAGAGTGTAAACACGAGTTCTAGTAGCCGGGCTCACACTCTTACCAGCATGCTTTACCACACCTTTTAAAGCAGTTAATATGGCCTCCCTTACTCCAGATTCTGATGCCTGAACAGTTAAGTATTAGTAACCTATATCATCCAATCGTAAAGATAAATGACACATACAGAGGCCAAATGCTAAAAATCACCTGCAAACTAGATAGGAGGTCACTGACTAATGGGTCAACCCTGGTACTTAGTGCGCTAAGCTTACCAAGTGCGAGGGCAGCACTTGAGCGGACAGTCCTACATTCAAACACTTGAGAATTCAAAAACCAACAAGCAAGTGCACAAAACAAGGTAAAATATATGGCAACAATATGCAAGTAACATCACAGAGAAATACGTAAAGCAAATAAAATAATGAAGTTCCAGTCAGAAACAGTTGAAGACAGTAAACATTGTCTATAATAAATAAAAATTACTGTTTTTAAATGAGACAGCAACTACAGATTCCAAAAGGACCTTGTATTATCTTGTAGACACTTGATAAATGTTGTTTGCAGCTGAGGAAGAAAAGGTTTCAGTGCGATCCCACCCTTTCTGATCATGATGCTCAATGTAGATAAAATTACACCCTTGACCTGCCAAGGAAAACGATCACCTATGATTCTAATAAGAGGCCTGCAGTTAAGAAGGAAAAAAATGTTAAAAAAAATTAGACTCCACAAAACACTGAATAGCAGTCAGCATCTTAGGGAAAAATGAGACTTTAACAATTTAAAAACTTCACAGATCTTTAATGATGAATAACCTAAAATGTGTAAAATATTAACCTAAACTTATGCAACACACATCACGATTTAGTGGTTGAAGCTATGAATTGTTTTTTCCTTTTACAGGACATTGCAACCAACTTAGTAAAGTATGTTTTCATAGAACCCATTTTACACTCAATTTTCCAAACAACATAACCAAGAATGCACTTGATAATGTAAATTACAAATATAAGAAAGCATGGATGTTATCGACAGCCTGAAGAAGATAACAAAAGCTTGACTCAAAATGGAAAGAAAACGATCAAAAACAAACTTGGGATGTCAATGAAAGATGCTATAATAATAAGCATGAATATTGAGTGCATATGATGTTTGTAAGAGTTTATAGGAAATGTGATGCAGAAGCATCCTAAAACTCTACTAAGTTGATTATTTTTTATATGTTCCTTTGTGTTTGCTATCTTATTTTAGTCTATGGTCAGTAATTATGTTTTTATTTTTATTAAAAGATCCTTTGACAAGCATTTGATTTTTAACGAGTTCGAATGGCTAGGATTAGATGGGGCTTATTTTTATTAAAGGCCTAGGATTAAAGCTACTGTAACCCTAGTACCAAGTCTTCTAGACACTTTAAGCAGCGATATTATACTGAAAGTTAATAGTTCTATAACCCTAAACCCTACTATAATTTTTCAAATTCAGTTTTACATCAATTTTAGCTTCCGTTCTGCATTTCTATTGTTCCTTCTACTTCCATACTGCATCAAAATGAATTAGAACTTGCCACCTTATCAAATTCAACAAGTGGCTGTCAAGGTACAGAATTCTATATTTCCTTCTCTACAATTATATAGACGTCAGCTACTCCAACAGAATTATTGACTCCCTGGGGACCACCTCAGACTCGTATCGACAGCCTCAAAACCAGGCTTGTGCATCATCAGGCAACCAAGCCATGCTAAAGTCTGAACAGTCAGCTAAGGGCAGTGCTTTAAATATTCTGATTTTTGTGGTTCATTTATTCTAGCCCCTCTCCGGGACATCTTTTTCTGTTATTTAAACCTGCCAATTTCCTAGAGTGCATACCCTGTTATCGGGATGACAAATGCCTTCAGTGATTGTTCACTAGTCACTTCAATAAGTTCCCCAAGACCTAAGGCCGCCTGCTCTCTTAGTTCAGCTGAGCCACTAATCAGACCCTGCAGATGCAATCAGGAATAAAAAAATTAATACCATATTGACTTCTTGTCAGAGGAATACAGATATCAAGTAACAGGCCATAATAAACCAAAAAAGAATTAATTAATTTATAAAAAAGTTTCAAACAGACAACTGAACTCAATCACTTGTATTCACCATATAAACAAACGTGAACTAAAAAGAAAAGGGTACAAAAACTAGCAATTGCATTGCACTCCAAGCATCAACCCAACTTTTAAGGTTCTCAACATGCAAAAATAACATTTCAAGTAAGACGCTGAAGACAAAAATTATAATCTTATTGTATGATAGAAACAACAATAGAGCATTTTGCCATATCCATTGAAAGTGGCATTTATAATGGTAATTGGTATAGAAATTATTATTTCAATATTGCTTTTATTTATCTATACTTTACATGGATGAAGAAAGAAATAAACATGAAACAACAAGGTAGAGATGATCAAGCATTCTATTCTCACCAGCACTAATTTAACATAGTATATTTGAGGAAACTCCAATGTTTTGGGATATCAACATGAGGTAATAACAACACACTTCGGAGAGAAATGAAAAGCCGGAATACCTGAAGAAATATCGGAAGCAATGGTTGAAGAGCTTTTGGAAGAGAGAATCCAGGAATAACAACAGGGCCTCCCTGCAAGTGAATTAAATAAAACAAAAAGATGTTCAGATTTCTTAGTTTTCCACAGACCATTCGCATCTGATATCATCATCCATATGAGAAAGTAGCAATCCTCACCTTCTTTTTTCTACGCTCCTTATCTTTTGCAGTAGATACAGCATCACGTACTAACTTTACATATGAAGGAAGTACCTCTTTTGGAACTGAGTTGACAACCCTTGATAAAGCTTCCCAAGCAACCTATCAAACCGAACATAAGATGCAAGATACAATGTAGATGAGCAATAATCAACGAATAACTCATTAACATACCGTAACAGTGGCAGAATCTGAATCGCTAAGCAAAATAATCAAGGTAGATATCATGTTTGGAGTTTCATCAACTAGATAAAGTTTGCTGTTTTTGAAGAAGTATCCTATCAAATATGATGAACTTCTTCTAATTGATGCCTGAAACAACAGAAAGCCACCAAAAGTAAGTGCATGTGTGTGTCAAGTCAAAGAGAGAAAGCCTTAGAGAACATTAACAGCATATCAGACATACCTCACTATCAGCAACTCCTCTAAGAAGCTCTGATATTAATGATTCAATGCCTTCCTCATCAATGACCAAGACCACTGTTTCTGCAGCTTCCTTAGCCAGATGTTGAACATCCTGTAACATCCGCAATGACAGGCAGTAAGATGTTATTGAATAAAAGGGCTTATGTGCTTAATAGCAATTGAACGTGAACAAAATTTCAGTTCACATTCGAAGTTCAAAACGAGTACTACAGAGGAAGGAAAAGGAAATATGTGTACCACATCATCACCACCCATTGCAGAAAGTAAAGCAGGTAGGATGGTACCAAGGTGATAGTTAAGGCCAGGGCCTGCAACCTCTGCTAAAGCTCCAAGAGCATGCGCATTGAGAGCGCTGGACAGAATTGCAAAAGAATCAATGACCAAGCAGAGTTATTTAAGCAATTTTTTTTTTTTGAAAAAATATCAACATAAAAGAGAGCACTTACGAAAGGGGGCGATGAACCAGCTTAGGCAAAATATGAGGCAAGACAGCAGTAGTTCTGACACTAAAGTTGATGAGAGAAAGCAATTTAGTACTGGCAAACTGGCAATTATATGAAAACATGCCCAACAAATAGTAAATCATAGTCTCCAGAGGCACGAAAATATAACCTCAAGATTTGTTTGAGACCATCTAGAGCAGTATCAGAAGTTTCATCATCCTCCAAAGCATGTAGCAATGTTGGAACAATTTCGTCAATTGCTTGCATACCAGCACTCTGCATCATGACATTTTATGGTTCATTCTATCTGAATATACCAATATAAGCAAGTTTCAAACAAACCAGAGAACAAAAAAGTACCTTGTAGAGAGTACTGAATGCTAAGCCTGCTGACTCACGAACCTCAGGAACACTGTTGGAAAAACTTGTAAGACATAAAAATTTCTTGCAGAATTAAAGATAGAGAACAAGCAGCAGAAATAAGATTGAAACAAACCTATCACAAAGGGCTGTACGAATGGTAGGGATAAGCTCATCCATGAAACTCAATAACTGACTCTTACCAGCACTCGCCATCACTTCACTCAAACCAATGCATACACCCTGTCAACCATGTAAAATTCAGTCATCAAAACTAAAAGTATCATAAATCAACAAACATACACAAAGAAAGACACATCACCGCGAGAGAGGAATTAAATTGCAGCTTCCTAACAATAACAATTACCAAGTGGCAAAGCACTTAAGTCACAAATACAAATGTGAGGAACCTTCATTACACAAACCTAGCCTACCCAATCCAACCCCACCCTTCATGACGCCATACCTTCTATTATAAGCAGCTGGAAGAAAACAAGCTTAACAAAGCACCCAAGGCCTAAACTGTATCATATAGTTCATATGTAATGTTACACTTATTTAATCTAGTCTTTATACAGACACCAATATCATCATTTTCAGTAATGGAATTAGATGAAGACAACAATATCTTTCAATGGATTTCCCACACACAAAAATAAAAGATTCACAAAATGATGCTTAAAAGTATATGACACAAAAGGAGAAGAAAGAAAAAGCTGTCAAAACAATGTAATACACCAATATTTCAAGCTTTCTATAATTATTAATATAACAGTAAGAATTACAGCATTCTCATAGATTCCAAATAACATCATTTATCCATAATTGTTGTTGATAATAAATAATCAGCATAGCTTAATAGTACAGCAAATAAAAGGTAGAATATAGTATCATGAGAAGAGGAAAGATTTACTTGTCTTCTACTAGCATCTGGGTCCTTTAATCCCCGGGATAAAATTGGAATGATCAGAGGAAGCACTCTCTCCCCAAGCTTCCTCACAAGTTCTCCCAGTGATCTTGCAGCAACCTATATAACCAACAGATATTTGTAAGTTCTGAACCATAACATTATAACTGAAGATGGAGAACAACTCAAGTACAAACCTGCCGCCTTTCAGAGGATGCAGATGCAAGAGAAGTAATTAGAGTATTCATTAAAACAGGCATTATTTCCTTGAGTGTCTTTGGAGTATTTGCCACAATAGTTTTCCACACGTGTAATGCAGCCTGACAAATGGGGAAGGAAATTTAAAGTTTTATCTACAATAGACTGTAATAAAAAATGGTGACAACATTAGTTCATTTAATTTGACACAACTTACAAAAATATAAAGAAAATTACCTGGCGTACACTAATGCTGACATCTGTTCGAACCATATATAATGCAGCAAGAACTTCATTGCGCTTATCCCTTCCCAGAACCTCAATAATAGCACGTCCATGCGCTTCAGTACTAGCACCTTCATCATCACTACCACCCTCGAGTAAAGCTTTCCCAGAAGTTCCAGCAACCTGGATAAGAAACAGAAGAGAAATCAAATCACCGAGTTCCAAGGCAACAATAAAGAGCACTTGGTTTGGATCTCCAAAGGACCAAGGAAATCAAAATTGCTGATTTGCCAAAAAATTCCATGAAGAGGAACTGAAAGATGAAGATGCAAACCTTAAACAGGAGATCCCCTAACAGCTCCACAGAGCTTTGTCTGATTCGCCAATTATCATTAAAGATGCCATCTTCTACAGCTGGAAGGAGAAGAGGTAATGACCTGATATGAAAGAAGAAAACGGAAAAGATCATCATTATGTCACGAGTGGAAAAGGCTAGACATACAGTTCATCCATCTTTATCCATCAAAGTTGTATTATTCAAAAATGGACTTAATGCTTTAGAAATGCTCGAGAATTATTAGAGAAAGCTAGAATAAATCCCAAGGATTTTTTAGAAAATTTAATCCTTACGTTGTTGCATAATGCTCCACTAGGATATGCCCAGCACCTAGAGCTGCATCCCGCACAGATTCATTCTCATCCGCAAGACCTATAATAATATAAGCAGCCATTAAAATTGATTTATACATAACTTGTGCCAAGAATCATTCTCAAAGAAGGATCAAATTAGGATTTGAAGCATACAAAAATATCACAAGAGTATTTACCATCTATGATAGCAGGCAACACCAGCTGCAAGTAGTTCTGGAATTGAACACCTAATGACCTTGGGAAATACTACAACAAATTTCAAAGGAAACTGTTAAGAAAATCCAACAAAAAAATCTTCAGGGAAGATGAGATATCAGAAGGTATGATGAGATTACCTTGAAAAGCGTCAAATATCCATCACGTACGGATGCCTTTTGATGCGAACAGTTCCGAATAATATCAGGAAGTACATTCTCAAAGTACTCAGTACCTAGCGCAGCTAAGACCTGAAGATAGATGCAAATATCTCACGCTTACTCAACTTATGATTCTTTTTCCATTTTTTTATTGGAGAAAAATAACAAAGAGCAACTTAGGTACAAGCCTAAAACACATGCGCATAGAAAAGAATTTAACAAATAATAGCAACTTCTTAACATCAATGAGCTTTACAAAAATACGGTGGAGTAAAAAAGGTTAGAGAAAGTGAAAACAAGAGTTTAAAAGATAAATCTCTATCTTGATCCAACTGAAGCATTCTATCCATTAAAAATCACTAAATCCCTCAAGCTTCATAACACGACCAGACTCCAAGTAAAACCCCTTATACCTATCTGTAGATCCTCTCAACCATGTTAATACCACTAAAACTGATGAAGAATAATCAAACATGGCATGTAGAGGAAAATACAGAGAGATGGGAAACACCTATGAAATTGGTTAAAAGATTCTTATAGCTTGGAAGGATAAGCAAAGATTTAGCTCAATGCAATTTTAAGAGATTCTAACAGAAACATACGCATATATGTCAGAATTCAATAACTGATAAATTCTAACCTCACTCAAGCCTTGAGCAGCACCAGAGCGCTCAACATTACTATTGTCTGATTTAAGTGTATCAAACAACCACGGGACAAGATCTGGGAAGTTTTCTTCTCCCATTCCTCTAATAAGAGATCCAATGGCCCTAGCTGCAACTGATCGAACTTCTGGAATGGGATCAACAAGTACCTGTTCATGTTTTCAACATCAAAGAATTAAGGGCTTACCCCCAAAAAAAACACACCAAATTCTAATTTCAGTTGAAAAAGGTACCTTTTTCACTTCAGGAAGGAGAAATCCAATGTAAGGAATCATATCCTTAGGCTCTGTGACTAAGGAACACATATTTCCAACTATTTGAGCAGCTTTCTTTTTGGTATCAGCGCTCCTCTCCCTTAACCCTCTATATACTATTGGTACTAACAGTGCAAGTGAAGGAGCATCAATTGAATTGATGAAAGTTGTCTGCAAAATTCAATAGAAGTTTAGAAGGGTAAAAGAGAAAAAATCAAAATTTATATTGTCAGGCTCAGAATCTTACTTGGAGGAGAATATCAAGGGAATATTTTGTGTAGTCATTGGGATCTGTAAGACCCATAAGAAGAGTAGGGACAAGTGAAGATATTTCTGGATTCTTTATCACACTCCCCACCTAAAAGAACAAGTATATTAGCCCAGCAGTTGTCATATAAAAAGAAGCCAGAGCTTAGAAAAGAGGAAAAACTATAACCTGCTGAAGGGCTGTCTGCCCTGCCGATTGGACCTTGGGGTGTGTATCTGTTAACACCTGCAGTTAACAGAGAAATATAAGTCAAAATAAAATTGGTATCAAACCAAGAGTATACTATTAGTCAGAACCTGAAATAACAAAAATCAAGTTTATATTGAAATGACCTCTGTCAATTTAGGTACAATTTTAGGGAGGCACTGAGAGAGTTGCTGAGGAGCACAGTAAGCCATGGCACCAAGTAGTTGAACACTACTTTGCTTTGTTCTCCAGGCCTTATCTTCAAGACCCTAGATATGCACAATAAAGTATTTAGAAACACACACATCTGGTACGCTACAAGACCCGCAAAAGGTAAAACAGGAAAGCTATAAAGACTTGCTTGTGGCTCATCAAACATGCTTTTATATTAATACCTAAGAGTTTATGTCATAAAAGCACAACTGATATACTCGATCCTAACTCCTAAGCAAGTAGATATGCATCCCAACTAGTGTTCCAATTTAAAACAGAGTAACTATCTGTCAATCTATGTATAAACCTTTCAAGAATATTAAGTGATATAGAACTTTAAACATATAATTCAACGCCTTTGTATTCAGTACCATAAAGCAAATTATATCAGTAGTTGAAGAGAAAGGGGGAAAGCGGAAAACAAACATCACCTTCAACAGAGATGGAAGGACAAGCTTTACTCCTTGTGCACTCAGGTGAGACATCATAGCACGAGCTGCACATTCAGCAGCCTCACGAACTGCAATTACTTGATCAGAAAAAGAAACCAAAAGCAACGGAAACATCTGAATAACGTACCTGGATCAAAATCACATGTAATCAAATATAAAATGTTGTACAAGGATGGACCCATATAAAATGAAATTAAACAAAAGATAAGATAAGATAGGCCCTAATGGTTGTTGACATACGGCTCAAACAATCTTCCCAGACATTCGCAAAGGCACTCAAATGCCAGCAGAACTCCTTCACGAGATTTTGCAGAATTTCTGCAGTTGAAAAAAAAAAAAAAAAAAAAAAACAGAATGAGAAAATGAACTCACTCAAAATATGACTACTGTTCATAACAAGTATTGTCAGCTATGCTAATTCATATGGATAAAAATAGAAATAAAATCAGGAGAGGGGGGGGGATTAAAACAATCAAAGTAGACAGAAAAGAATAGCAGTTAAAGTTTGGAAGTAGTTATTCAATGCACCCAACTGAATTAAACTTAATAGCTCTACTCTTTATGTGATAAGAGCTTAAGGGTTGAAATGAAGTCACACCTATCAGCAAAACCTTCTCGTAATACAGCCACAACCCCATATTTCTTCAAAGATGATAAACCGAGCCCCTTTATCACTCCTGCAAGTCCAAAAGCTGCTCCACGGCGTTCACCATATTTCTCACTCTTCATCAGCTGATCCAACAGTCTAGAAACAAGTGCTGCTGCATCATCCTATACAAGCAATATTAACATAAAATTGATCCCTCATCCTGATAGATAAAAAGGACATGAATTTGCAGAAGTATCATATAATATCTTCAAGCAGAAATTATCATGCATAATTGCACAAAATAAAAGGCGCACAAGTTCTTATTTCTGAACCTAAAAACTCATTTCCAGCACCAGGAGCCACGTACTTGCTTTGATTGCATCAAAGGAGATAGGCATGTCGAGACTGCTCGCTGAACAGCTTCGGAAGGAGTATTTAACACATCCAACAGCTTCTCTACAACAGCATGAACTTTAGGATCATCCTGTTAACAAAGTATGGATCTTAGAGCTAAACTAGGACGATGCCATGTTCCTCTTGTGATTAGAAAGAAGGAAGCAGTAAAATCAACACCTTTGCCAAATGTTTTGCTAGGGCTCCTGTAAAAATAACTACACCTTCACGAACAAGATCATATTTTTCTTCATCTGATGCCTACATAAAGAGAAAAATTATTCACGAATATGCAGCAGGTACTGTACAGCTACATGAAGAAGGAAAACAATGTACTGCAGCACTTGATTATGCAAGCATGGAATCAACATAAAATATACAGAAAGTATTCTAATTTGGAAGAAAGGTTAACCTTCTTATTCAAGTAATTTTCGAAAATCGGGAATAAGAAAGAAACATTATCTCTTCCGTGCCTATCAATAATCATTATACCAGCATTAATCATTCTTCCACGAACATCTGCATTAGGATCAGCCTGCAAAGACAAATATTCACAAATTAGTTAAACATTTTTATTTTCTAATTTCTAGTAAAAGGATAACTAAAAGTAAAACAACTTGTGCAGCCCTACACAATAAAATACAAGAGGAATCATTACAAGCTTATATAGCAAAACCAGTATACTTCCAATAATTATTACCAAAAATCAGGAAAGAATACACACCAGTGCTCGTGATATCAGGAACGTCATGACAACAGGAAGGTCTTTTGTTCTTAATACATCAGCTGCAGAATGCAATGCCAGTGCTATTCCTTGCCGGCCAAGCCAACCAGCATCAAGATTTTCCTCACCAAAACCAGAATCACGGATATATAAAGAAAATAAAGTAGAAAGAGATTCCTGAAAAGTGACACCAAAAAAAAAAATCAGAAAACAACAATGTGAAAGGCATATGAAAGGTAAATATCAACAAACCTGTATAGAATCTGGGTTTTCATCCAAAGCAGCAGCTAATGCCTCTGCTGCAGCCAAGCGTACGTTGTAATTTACATGAGAAAGTGCCTTGAAAATCCCTGAATAGTCAGTCCCAAAGTCATATCCATAGCGATCCCATACATCTTCAGCAGCTTCTGCAATGGACTGAAAGCATAGAGATAATTAAGTGAATGACTCATCAAATGGAAGCCAAAAACAATCAAAATTTTGAATATTCGCGAAAATAGTTCTAAGCCAAACCTTTTCCGGATCATGTAGAGCAATCCAAATGTTCGTTGCAACTTCAACGTTTTGAGGAAGAGCCCGACCAGAAACAGATGGAATGCATTTTACAGCATTTAAGCAAGCCATTCTTACATGAACATGTTTTGCATACACTCCGTACAAAGCCTGTAAGAATAAAATTAATAGATAGAACACATATTCTCAATAAGCAATAGAAGAAAATAAGGAACTATGTTAAGGACATACAGATGCTACTTCATCTGGATGCAGGCCAAGACACAACTCATTCAATGCAGGCCCAATTGATGCTTGATAAGCTGGAACAACACCTAGAACATGATAGAGAGCCTGCAAAAAATAAAATGGATGATATAGCAAGAAGAAACCATTAAAAATAAAAAAAAAAACATAAACCTGTCAGTCGAATGAGTTTGATTGCTTAACTGATAGCATACGAAGCCTGGGAAGGGGCAGAAGAGGATCCATATGCATATAAAGAATCTGTAGAACATCATCATGAAGTCCTGTTCTCTTGGATGATAATAAAATACGCTCCATTATCTGATGACAAACATAGATAAGATAAATAAATAACAGAAGCATCATTAAATGTATTCAGTAACACATGAAAGAATGATATCTTACAGGAAAGACAAAAGTGAAGGAATCTACAGGAAGAGGTCCAGATTTACAAGAAACAGATAACCCATTTACAATTCTCTCAAAAAGACCCAAAGATGGTCTTTCTTCAGCTACTTCATCCACAGACGGAATGAGTTCCCACTGAATACGAACTTCATCAGTCACAATTAAACGTAAAGCAGTAGCAATATCGAGGGCCCAATTACATAGAGGATACACTAAACATCGGGAGAGCTTCACTGATGTATCATAAGCCACATCACTAACAATTGGTGACCGCAATAAAGGATCGACGAACTTAACCTGAAAAATTAAAGGATCCACAAACTTAACCTAACGAAATGTAAAAAAAAGTCCATACGGAATAACGGGTGGAAAACGAATATGAAACTAAGAGCAAAGGAAAGTTAGATTAATACAAGTATTTAATGTCACTTTGAGAGAACAAAATAAAAACCAAGTTCCTCTGCAAATTGAGTTAAAAGATTATTGCCAATGCAAATTGAAACTGAGACCAAAGGTAATCTAGTTGAAGATGCAAACAATGAGAAAAGGACATGCAAATTAGGAAAAGTAGACGAAGCCTATGCTGGATCTAGGAGAAGGGGGAATTATCGCTAAGCTCACAATAGCATGCATCACTAGAATAACTAAAAAAAATCCCATTTTTGCACATTAGAAAACTGGAAAAGGAATGATACGTGGACAAACTTGCTAAGATCCAACCTAAAACAATTGACATTTAGATGTTCAACTTGAATATAAGGCCACAAACTTCTTATCTTAACCAATGTGAGACAGAACCGCTTACCACTCCCCTCACATGTAGGGCCAATGAAAAACAATTGAAAAAAATGGGCCTAACACATGAACAACAAACAAAGGATAATGAAGGAACAAATAACCTGAGTGTTGATACCCTATTAAGAACAAGCCTAATAGTTGGAGAAACAACAAATTTTGAACTCAATCATTATGAAATAATACTACTCAACAAATCCATAGTAAGGTTTCTTATCTCTAGTTCCAAAAGTTCCCCAATGAAAATGGATCACATGTTTTAAATTGCTAACTCAGCAATGAAGTTTGGTTTAGGGTCCACCACTGAATCAGCTAACTTTCTATTGGAGAACCTGAGAAAAGTATGTAAGAAACCTTAACTAAAATGTACCCTTATGTCATAATATGTGCCATGTGGCGGTTAAGATAGCAAACTGATGGTAGCCTACCTCACCTCCATCAAGGAGGTTGCAGCTAGAAAATGAAAGACTGCCATGCAACATCCTCATCCATGGCTGATAAAACATAACTAAAAGGAATATAGGACAGAAAACAGAACAATTTGTTGCAAGAAACTAACCAGGGAAGGTAATTGACTATGTGCAAAGACTGGATTAGCAACTGCCATCTCCCCCAGAGCATTCAGCATCAAAGATAGATTCTTCTGTATTTCCCGAACCTTCTCACGTATAGATGCCTCCTCTCCAAGAAGCTGCTCTCGCGCCTCCTCTTTTGCAGTCTTTCCTTTATCTATATGGATTAAATGGCATATGCAATTTTATAACATGAATTAAGCAATAGAAATTATGAAGCAATAAACAGAAGGCAAAGTTCACATGCCAGCTTTCTTTGTTGACTTTCCACTATCCTTTTTCCCACCACCAGCAGCTGCTCTACTAGATACCTCCCTCTTTCCAGAATGGTTAGAATTGATATGGTCCTGGGAATAGAACATAAACTAATATAAATGACTGAAAAGTGCTAATCAAGGAAAGATATGTAAATTAAAGAGCATTAAACCAGAGAAACAATTTTCAAAGAGAAAAGTAGAAAAGAGACCTCCACTTGTTTTGCATTCTTAGAAGTAATAGATTCTGCAACATAGACACCTTGCTCATGGGAAAGAATTCCTTCAGGAGTCCGGAAAATCTAAAACAACATATCAAGGATAGAATCAAGTCTTAAAGAAAATCAAAAAGAAAAACTCAATAAACAAGAACATAAAACTACAAAAAATATATAATAGGCAAAAAAGGTGATCTTATGACTTTTAGCGGTCTTCCACCTTCTAATCATAAACCATGTTTTCTATTTTTGACTTTCACATGATCAATTGTTCAAGTTAATAAAGCAGCTATGATCATCACAATTTCTTATAATTCTCACTCAAAAGATTACCTTCAGGTAGCCACTTGCTAAAAAAATTAAATCCCTAATAATTCATGCCATCTTTGAAGTGAACATTCATTAGGAGATAGTGAGATAAATAAATTTGTTGTTTGAGAAATACAGAATGAAGCACATATTGCTGCAAAAAACGGAAAACCTTGAGAGAAAAGCAGAAGAACAGGGATTAATAAATTCAAGTACATAATGACACTTCAAGACCCAAAACCAGTAAAGGAGGAAGGAAGAACTAAAAAGAAGATGGCCAATGTTGTCCTTTCAATCCTCTTAGACATCTAGTTTTGAAACACTCTTCTGTACCGAAAACGCCAAAAGTTTCAACAAAAAAATAAATAAATAAAAAGATAGCAGAGTAGAAACACTATGCATGTAATCTAATGGAGCAATTACAAGTCGCACACAAAGGAAACCAATGCTAAAATATGCTCGTAATAGCTATTTAATGCCTTATACCAAGTCTATAGGAAAGATAGGAAGCAGAAAATTAAATCCCTGTCATAAAATAAGGCAATTAATAGTAAATGATAGCTGCTAACATAATTGTCAGCAAAAAGTTTCACCCACCTAAAGAGGAAAGAGTTTAGTTCTTGTAGCTAATATCAGTTCTCGCTAAGAATTATTTATATATATATATATATATATACACGTATATAATATATATATATATATAGAGAGAGAGAGAGAGATGTATGTATGTATGAAAGAAAGAAAGAAAGAAAGAAAGAAAGAAACAATAAACACGTAAATATTGCTATACAGGTTTCATCATACCATGCCCCAAGAATCGTTATCTAGGTTTAATCCTACCAAAGTTGGTCAACTCTTTCATATATGTGCCAGTTGATCACTAACCAAATCACTGATAATAACATAACTATAGTGAAAGATTACACCCAGGAAACCAGCACTAATGAAGTAGATAACCTTAGAAACCACACCTGAATGTCATTTTCTGGAAGCATATCATGTGAATGACGGTCTGGAAGGTTTATAAGGTGCTGCAAAGTGGAGGGAGCTGACGTCAATAATCAGCACCAAGAAAAAATGAAACAACCGACTTTGAATAAGTACAAGTAACACCTTCTCAAACTCTGAATAAGTATCTTCAGGTGCTATTGACATCAAAGTGCATAGAGAATATATTGCTGCCTGTTGTTCAAGTGGATTGCCACTCATCAACCCCATTGGTCCCACTAGACCCTACAAAACACAACCCCAAAAAGGATAGCTACAGATCATAACAGAAGCATGTAATTGGGCAACAGTGCTAATAAGGTTGATCTCCAACCAACAAAAACTGACATAAGTCACATTTCACAAGAACATAGATTTTACCTTGCAGATATTGCCAACATTAGCAGAGATAATGCCAATCACATCAAAGCCAAGTGTTCTCAAACATTTATGGAGCCTCTGTGGATGAAAAGATGAAAGTAAAACAACGACAAAATAAGTCACTGAACAAGAAAATTTTCATGAAACTAAAACAATAAAAGAAAAAAAAAATGGTATACCCGCCAAACAGCATCTCTTTTTGCAGTTCCAACTATGCATGGATGATGAGAACAGAATATAATTCGTGTAGATACACTTGGAGTTGTAGCAAGAGCTGTGAATGATATAACAGCTAAAGCTTTCACTAGAACCTCAACAGATGGAAGGATAGGAAGTTGAGTGTCTGGAGAATTATCTGCATCACTACAGATATACAGATATAGATTTCTCTCATCAGATCAGATAAAAGGCTAAACAAAATTTTGGAATATAGAAATAAAGCCTCAGTAAATAAGAGGAAAAAAAACGTTAACAACAACGTACGCTGCAGAACTATAAAATAGACAATCACCGCAAGGTATTAAAAACACCAAAACTTAAAGAACTGTCATTTTGTACCTTGTCTTCAAGGTACTTATTTTCTCTCCAACAAGAGAGAGAAAGTTTGTGAACTCAAGCAGAAGAACTTCTGATAACTGTGGAGCAGCAGCAATTATCTTCCTTGTAGCATCATAAGCTTTTTTACGAACATCCCAGCTTGAATGGCACAATAAAAAGAGTAATAACTGCATCAAAATTCAAAATTAATTATCACATATTGAACTAACATTAGCACAGAGAAAAGATCAAAGTTTCTTTTTTCCAAATTGGTAATAAAAAAAATAAAAAATCAATGCACACTGGTCTACCTGTAATAGTAATTTGGCTGAGAAAGTTTCCAACACTCTGCATAAAGAAGGCAACTCAACTAAGTTTAATCATAAGCCAAAATAAATAAACAAATATTACAGGACATTTGTGCATTATAAATGACTTAAAACCTGCGAGTGTGTTCCACCAATAGCACTTCAAGAAGATCTACACATAATATGCAATCTTCAATTGACAATTTTGAGACCTAGGTAACAAAGATACTTCATTTAGGAAAAAAAAAAGTTAAAAATAATCGAATTAAAAGAAACTCTAAAACTAAAAATGCAATAGCTACCATCGAGATTGCAACAAGTGAGGGCTCATTTTGAGATATCAAGGACCAAATTTTCTCCTTTGCCACTGTCTCCTCTGGGTAAAGGCAAAGGCGAAAGGAATCAATAAAGAAATAAAACCTTTGAATTATCAAATAATAACGAATGGAAAGAGATGGTAGGCATCCCAATCTGTCAATCATTTGCAACTACTACAAGACAAACACCTGCTTTGATATCAGTAGCTGCAATCTTCCCAACAATATTTAGTGCATATATGCCATCTAGACGCTGCACTGCTTTAGTAAAACCAGTTTTTACAAGTTGAACAAGAGGCACCAATAACGATGATATCTGAAAATTCATATTTAAAAAGCTTCACGGAAATGGAACAAGAATAATGACTAGAAGCTAATTAACTACTGACCATAGATGAAAAAAATAAATTAAAGGTTGTTAACCTGTAAAAGGGCATCAGAGTTTTTGCAGATAGCTCGCAAACAACGAAGATGACCCCTTCTTAATGCCTCCTTCTCCTTAAGGCCAGAGGCAAAAAAAGAAACTAAATCTGGTTGAAGTGCATCAGCAAAACGGGCTGCCCAAGAAGCAATAGCTGATAATATTGCTAGCTTTACCTCTTCATTTCCTGCAAGGACAGAAGACGATTCAAAAAGATCATCTGTAAAGGATTTTCAACATCTACCAATAAATTAGTAAAAATTTTATAACTAAACAACAGAGATAGAGAGTCATCAAAGCAAATTACCTTCATCTTTGTAAAAAGTTACAAGAAAGCCACATACAGTGCGAGCAAGGTTGTTCAGGTATTTTCCTTCAGGAGCATTAGACAATTCCTGCAGGGCATTGATCATGCCAATTCTTTGGTAAGGAAATGCTAGCCTTCCTTCTGAGCCTGCTTGGAATGAAAAGTCGAGTAAAAGTTCATGAAAAGATTTGTGCCTAAAGATCTTAACTCTTAAAGTGTCATGCACAGTGTAAGGAGCCTTAACAAGAGGAGAAGGTCAAACCTCCAAGAACAGCTTTAACCACATTGAACATTGATTCAAAAGCATCGGGGTTACTAGACTTTTGGCTTAAACAGCGTACTATAGCCAATGCCCCAACCCTTCTTCCATCTTCTGCATGCCGAGCCTGTGGTAATATGACTGAAAGAATTTCCATCGCATACTTACTTAAATCAAGATCAACTAAACTTAATAATATTCCAACCGACTCCAACACAATCTCAGGGTTGCGTTTTAACATTTTCATTGATGATGGGATCACAGTACTTTGAAGATCTTCATGTGACATAAGTGCAAATAGTGGACGAAAAGATTCACTAAGCCCCTTGGTTGGCTTTTCTCTGGCATTTAAAACAGCTTTAACATAGATGTCAAGAAATATGGGCTGTACAAAGCAAACAGTCATGTTAAACCTTCAATACAGCTCAGAGAATATAAGCGAACGCTAAACTGAAAAGCCTTGAAGACCCCCAAAAGTTAAAGGAACTCCAACATAAATAACAAAGCTGAAACCAAACATCTCCTACCTTGCTTTGTTCAAACTTAGATGGTACTGCAGAAGAAAATTCCAGTAATAAACATAGCAATTCAGGAGTATCTTTGTATGGAATCCGTGCATCCTTTATTTCTTCTATGTATATGTTGTAGACATCAGGTGACTGTAAAAAAGACAGCAAAAAAAAACTAAGAAATTTATATTACAATAACCATCAGGACAATTTCCTCAGAACTAGAAATGGTTAATAATAGCAAACCTGAGAAAATAAATGCAAAAATGTTTTTATGCATGCCCTTCGCTCGCGGAAAGATCTTTGCATGACAATATGAAGCAAAGATGCCTGAGCTGCAGCCACTCTACACAATGCATTTCTCGAAACTGTGGCAAATTGACTTCTGCTTAAGAGGAGACACGACCACTTGAGTAGACTATAGCACCCAACATGAGATTGGAACTTCGATTGCTTCTCCATTGCCTGAACAAGTGCCGCTGCAAAACTTTTCATGAATGTAACCTCGCCTAAAGCCTTCACAATCACATCATTAACAGCTTTTCTCGACCCTCCATCATCATATATTGGGAATGTTTTAAATATCATATCCACCAAAAGTGATGTAAAGTCAGGAGACATATCTGTTCAAAATGAGTAATGGTTCAAAAAACTGATCAGTAGATACATGTACATACAAAGTAAGTTCATCTTATTCTGGTTTTACCTTATATTTGCAGCATTGAGTGCACAAATATTCAGTTATTGAGAGACAGACAGAGAGATAGACAGACCAACAGAGGGGGAGGGGGCATGTGTTGCATAAAAGTGAACGTTAAAAGAGAGAAAATGTCTAACATATGAGTACATTCAATTTAGTGAGAAGAAAAATGACAGGTAAGATATGATAATCATGCTGCATACCCAGCATATTTTCAGTCTATTCAGAAAATTAATGCATTGCAGCATGCAGACAATTTCTTGAGATTGCAGTGCATGATATAAGCTCTAATAGGGAAAAGCAAAATCATTACTTCATTTCCAAGTAAAACTTTCAAATTCAGAGAAGAAGTCTTATTACCTTTTTCATTATTAATGCCAATCAGTTTCCAAATTCACAGACAGCTTATGATCTACTACTTCATGCAACAGGAAACCGGATGCCTACTTTAGTCAATGCAAATTAGAAATTCTTCTGTACCTTATTCATTCATAAAATGTTTCTAGTTTTTTACACAGATTGCAACCAATTAAATCAGTGAACGAAAGCAAGTGTAGATACCATCAAACCTTAGAAATCATGCTTTGTAAACAAAAAAACCTTCTAATTATAACTCTAAATCCAGTTCACATCCACAGACTACCAAGACCATGAACTATTTCTTCAACTCTTCCCAAACTTCATTCAGCAATTACACAGGAAACACTACTTACTGCTCATAAATAACCCCGAGTGGGCCGAAATGTAATCACTCCCATTTGCTATAATTCACAGCCACAACATAAACTCACTCACCTCATTGATGAATCCTCATTTTTGGATGCACACACACATAACATGCTACGTATATATACGCATATACATCAATGTATACAAAAATAACAATAATAATGAGCATTTAGAGAAACTATCAAAATTTTCAATTCCATAAACTCGATACTCTTACTTCTATAACTTCAATAAACTCTAAAAGAAACACATTTAATTTCCAATAAATCTAAGTACAAATTTTACTTACAACAGTTGCAACAGTCAAATGAAACAATCATATAAACAAAATTTAACTAAATAATTAAAATTAAAGTGGAAAAAAAAAAGGTGAGAGAATTAGAGACCTGAATTCGCAATAATGGGAGGGAGTTCATCACGGAAGATCCGGACCCGTTTTTTAGTTGACGAAGTAGAAACCGACCCGGCAATTGAGACGAGAGATTCCATCGGAGAAGATGAACCCGCCATTTCTTACCGGATTCGGATTCCCGATCCAAAATTACGATTTTCGGAGCTCTTTCGTTTTTCAGGTCGTTGAAACTTGAAATGAAGAAAAAAAAAATTGTTCTTTGTTTTCTAAGTAAGGAGTTTTTTCGGTTAGGGTTTTAGGGAGCGTAAAAAGAGAAAGTGAAGGAAATATAAAATGGGCCCGCAACGGTTCTAATTAGTGGAAAAGGGCTGCTTTTCTGGGATTCGGCTGCCGGACTTCTGGATCTGGATCTTACTTATGGGTCAGACCAAGATGTAGCCCGGCCCAATATTTAATGGTTTTTTTTTTTGTTAAAATAACAAAAAAGTCCTTTAACTTTATCACTAATTGAGTTTTTATATTTTTATTGCATCCAAATAAATTTTTAACTTTTAATTTACACACACACAAATTAGGGGTGTAATCGAGTTGATTCGAGCTCAAGTAGTAAGAAGCTCAAACTCGACTCGAAATTCAAGGCTCGAACTTGATCAAGTTTTATTTTTGAAACTCGAGCTTGATTTGAGATAAAAATCGAATTGCTCGATCTCATTCAATTAGACTCGTTTATCTAGTAAAAAATGAGTTCGATTTCCATACTCGATTTCAAACTCGATTATTTGTGCTCGATTTCGAGTTCAAATTGAGATTATAAAAAACTCAATAAGGTTCGCGAGCTACTCAAGTCAAGTATTAAGATACTATAATTTGACTCGCTCGATACTCAAGCTGCTCGAACTCGACTAGACAATAATCGAACTAAATTCGAGTTTTTTTCACGTCGAGTGATAATTAGGATGTTTTGATGATATTGATGTTTTCACTAGAGAATGATTTCTTGGAAATGAATGATAATTGATGTTTTGATGGGTCAATAGTTGAAGGATAATTGGGAGGTTGGAAATGAAATTGCTGGGAATTCAGAGTCAATGGTTCTTTTAAACTTCTTTTAAGTTTAAAATTTTCAGGTTTCCTTGCATAGTCTAAGGGCTTTAGAGATCCATACGATCATGGAATGATCAATAATGCATAGTTTAGGTGTGTGTTTTCTTTTAATTCATTTTATGTCATTGTAGTAGCCTCTGTATGTTTTTTGTTAAAAGGTTCTGCAAAGCATTGAAACTTGTTAAAATTAGTTAGATTGTACAGTTTTGAAGAACCTGATATGTGTCTGATATATGTATATTCAATTATTCTTACGTCCGTCCCTTCCACCACCATTTCTTCTCTCTTCCTTTTCTTTCCTCTCTTTTCATTTTAGATTTTTTTTTTTTTTTGTATTTTTACAGAATTTTTATAAATAAAAAAAATTTGAATTTTTATAATTTTTCGATTTGTTTTGAATTTTTTTTTATTTATGAAGATGTGGCATTCCATGTGTCACAATCTCATTATATGTTATTTGTCACATCATCCATTTAATTAACGGTATTACCAAAATATCAACTTGTTTGATTGAGAATAAATAAAAAAAATTAAGTATCAAAGTGAAAAAAGTAGTATAGTTGAGAAGCTAATTTTATATTTAAGCCATTTTTAAAGTACCCTTCATCCAAATTGACAGTGTCTGATCATTCATCAAACCTTCATAGGATTTTGCAGTTCAAAAATCTGCGAATATGGAACAAAAAGGAAAAAAATAAAAATAAAAACCCTTGTTGCAATGCTGCTGAATTGTCAATTATTACTTTCATTTAAAGGTATATTGAAGTATTCATGTATTTTTTTTTTTTTTACAAAAAAGATCGCAGTTTGAAAATAAGGGAAGTAAGAATGGCAATAGATAGTAAAAAATTGGATATCCGACATTATTCGATCCATTTTTTTCGGATTCGGATATTTTAATTTTGATGTGGATAGTGTCGGATATCCAAGTTGCTTTATTTATACGGATAATGGGTTCAGATATCCAAATCCGATATCCATTTATATATTTAATTATTATTTTTTTAAAAAGTTGATTTAATAAATTCAAATATTCGACGAATATTGTTATCTAAACCGGATGCGGATTCGAATAGTAATATTTTGGATAGTAGCGAATAATAAACGGATTTGAATATTAGATAAATTAAGTGAATTCAAATTCAAATGTTTAAAAATTATAGATATCCGATCCAACTCAGGGTTCAAGTACGCCTGTACTTTTGCCTATGCAAAAAATTGAAAAGAAATTAACTTACGGGTTTTGCTAATGAGTGTTCTTAGGACACTCTTTAAGGTTAGTTAATATACTATTTATAGTAATAATATTGTATTAAATGTAAAAGTTGATAATTTTATTCATCTTTTTCAATGCATTGATTGAAGATATTATTATATTTAATAACCTTAAAAAATACTTTTAAGACACTTATTAGCAAAATCTTAACTTATTGAACAAGTCTTTGATAATCTAAAAGATAGTTTGAAAGTGATATCAGTACATTCCCATTTATTACTTAGAAGTTAGAACTGAAGAGCCTGAAAAAATTTTGGCCCCTCAAATAATATAATGCTAATAACAGTTAAATTTTATCTGCTGGAATTGACTGTTAATCTGTTGGATGGTTGAATTAATTCACCCATTAAAATTCTGTTGAGGAAGTAGTTGGCCTTATTAAATTCACATACAGCTTCCTTGTGCTTTTAATTTTCAGGTAAATTATTTTGAAAAATGTTCCATATCCGTATTAGATATCTATATCGAATATTTATCCGTATACGACACTCAACTTGAATTCGGATAACAAAGATTATCAGTCTCTCCTTCTAAACCCTGTGTTACCTTTTGGAACCTGAAGATTGGCAATTTTCCATTTGGGTTAGCTATGGGATTTATAGTTAAAATCATGGAGATTTTCAGTTCAGAAATATTGCAAATGAAACCCCATTGATAACAGTTGCTGAGTTGCATAGTGGCAATGAAAAAATAAAAAGGATTTTGTTAACGAGTGTTCTAAGGGCACTCTTTAAGGTTATTAAATATAGCAATATCTTCAATCAATGTATTGAAAATGATGAATAAAATTATCAACTTTTTCATTTAATACAATATTATTATTATAAATAGTATATTAATTAACTTTAAAAAATATCCTAAAAGCACTCGTTAGCAAAATTCAAAATAAAAATAATGACATTATTACAAATTATTTCAAACAGCTTTAATTGGTTAGCTAGCAAACTAATTAAGTTTGGATCTCCTCTCCAGCATATATATTTTTCCTAGTTAATGAGCTCTTCCCTCTTATGGGAAATATATGTGGCTTGATTTGAATTAATCTGAGATTAACCAACAAAATTTTAAATGTATGAAATTATGGAATTATGCTGTCTTTCATGATATATATTTTTTTCCTTTGATGTTGGGTCGGGTTTAGGTAAAGATATTTTTTATTCGGATTGATTCGATTCAATTTGAATCACTGTTTAATTAATAAAAAAATTATTTAAATATAATTATAAAAATTATTTTTTTATTTTTTATTATTATTGAAATAATAAATCGGGTTAATAACTCGATCCAAATTCATTTAAAATCGAGCTGAGTAGGTATAATGAGGAGGGGATTGCATTTATTCATGAAAACTAGAAATGCAGCTGACATGACAATTCCTTTCCTCAAAAAAATTGTCCCTTTTTTTTTTCTCTGTCGTGTTCTTAAAAATTTTGATGGACTTCACCCTTTTTTTTGGGTTGGCTAACTTCAAACTTTCTGCTGACATTGCTGCCATACAAAAGGAAAAGGAAATGTGTACGATTTTTTTTTTTTATATAAAAGAGGCAGAATTCGAAGATTAAAAAAGTGATTATAAATGTTTGAATTTAAATTTTAAATTTATTGAATGTTTGAAGATAATTGTATAAAAATAAAATAACGAGATTAAACCCGAGTTCGAAAATGTGTAGACTTTAAAGTAAATATTTGATGTCTTTGAAATGGACATTACCTATATATTTACCTCATAAATGTAATAAACTCTCCAAAATATAAAGAAAATTTACAAATGTCAATTCATCTACGTATAAAAAAAGTACCCAAAAGGTAGAATTAGACTTGCTCATGGATCGGACCACGACTCGATTTTTTTTTAATTTTTTTATCCAAGCCCGGCCCTAAGTGGGTCCGGATTGATCCGCAAGTCCGAATTTACTGTTTACTAATTAATAAAAAAATAAAAATATTTTTTTATTCTTTAAATAGTAATTCGGGTCGAATCCGGCCCACATTCAAAAATACTTGTTCAAACTCGATCCAATACTGACTGAGCGGATTACCCGATCATGAGCAGGTCTAAGTAGGACTGAGATCATTTTTTTTTCCTTCCTGCCTTAAGTACTCCTAACAATAATTGGTTTTGTTACACTTCATTGATTCTTAAATTATAAGCCCTACAATGTTCTAATTACAACTATATAAGAGTTATATTTATATATGTATATATATATTTATTTATACATATATACATATTAAAAAAAAAAGATTTGATGGAGATACTATACATAGAGGACTATGTTACTCGGATACGAAGATAAATATCAGATATAGGTATGTGTTTGATATAGATATTTGAAAGATTATATTCTCATACTCATATCCAAATATACTATCTAATTGTAAAATTTTAAACTTTAAGTACCAAATCAAGAATATAACTAAATTTAGGAACCAAATGTACAATTAATTGTTTTCTTTAATATACTACTGCTTCAGTTTAAGATATTTATTATCTGCTAACTCTTCTACATGAGTAAAACATGAATTGCATTGATGAAAAAGGGAGGAGGAGAGCTTGAAAATAGTTACTAGTAGCCACCCTTAGCTTATGTATGGTGGCCACTTAAATTGTTTTTGTTTTATAGTGATCTTTTTTAACTACACAAGCGATATTTACATGCTTTCGTAATTTTTCATACGATTTTTATTTTTACAAACCGACCGTTAGATTTAACGATATAATCGTACTCGTCGTGCACGTAAAGTTTCGAACTGATCCGATATCCTTATCATATCGATCGATAATACTGTCTTTTTCAATATATATTTAACGGTTGAAATTTTTTTACGTCAGAACAAATAGTAAAACATTTTTAATTTACTCGAAACTCGACGTGCATGACCTACGCGAATAGAACATGAAATACGACGGTCGGGTTAAAAAAATATAAATCGCATAAAATGTACGGAAGCGTGTAAACACCTCTTGTGGATTTAAAAAAGTCTACTAGCAGTGTATCAGATAATAATCCAATCCTTCATAATTTCCCTCTTATTGCATCTCTCTTTTATATATAAGGGCTCAATTGCTATCTTATTAAACTAGAAAAATGACTCCACTTCGTCAAGGTATTTTATTTTTTTTATAAAATTTTAATTAATTAATTTTAAATTATATTATATTTATTTAATTTTTATTTCTAAATTATAATAATATTAATATAGAAATAATATTTTAATTGGTAATTTGAGTTATTTTTATGATAAAAAAATATTTGTTAATAATAAATTTCGAAATTATTTTAATGTAGTTGAAAAGTTAAAAAGCTGTATAAAAATTAAATATTATTTAAATATTTGAATGATATTTATTATTAACAAATATTTGTACTAAATATTTAAAAATAATATTTCAATTGATAATTTGAGTTACTTTATGATAAAAAAAAATGTTAATAATAAAATTTCGAAATTATTTTCATGTAGTTGAAAAGTTAAAAGGTTGTATAAAAATTAAATATTATTTAAATATTTCAATGATATTTATTATTAACAAATATTTGTACTAAATATTTAAAAATAAAATTTCAATTGATAATTTTAGTTACTTTTATGATAAAAAAATATTTGTTAATAATAAATTTTCGAAATTATTTTTATGTAGTTGAAAAGTTAAAAGACTGTATAAAAATTAAATATTATTTAAATATTTCAATGATATTTATTATTAACAAATATTTGTACTTACGTAATATAAATGCATTTTCAAATGTTATTTATATATATATATATTTAAAAATATTTAGACTTTATTGTATGTTGTATATTTTTATTTATAGGAGTTAAAAAATAAGAAAATAAAATTTTGGTTTGTATTTTATTCTCTCGTATGATCGATTTTCTCACATAGGTGAGCAGTAAGTTCGTTTTATCCTCTTTTTTTTTTTTTTTTTTTACTTTTTTTTCCCGAGCGGATGGGATACGGATCTTAAATCAACCTGCAACTCAACGTGCGAACCTACCCCTTTAAATACATCATTTAAAATTAAAATTAAAAATTAAAAAAATAATTGTTTTTAACTTTTTCCCCTAGCCGGGCGGGTACGGATCCTAAACCGACTCACAAGTTAACGTGCGGACGAATCCCTTTATATATAATTTAAAATTAAAATTAAAGTAATTAATAAAATTATTTTTAACATTTTTTTCGAACTGTTCGGGTACGGATCCTAAATCGACTCGCGAGTCAACGTGCGAACTAACCCTTTTAAATACATTATTTAAAATTAAAATAATAAACTAATTAATTAAATAATTTTTTTTTTAATTTTTTTCCGTGCGGGTCGGATACGGATTCTAAACCAACCCGTGAGTCAATGAGCGGATCAAACCCTTTAAATACATCATTTATAAATAAAATAAAGTAAAATGAAATAAAAAACTAAAAAAAAATTAATTTTTTATTTCAAGCGGGTCGATTACGAATCCTAAACCGACTCGCGAGTGAATGTATAGGCAACCCTTTAAATATACCATTTAGAAAGAAAAAAATAAAAGTAATTAATAAAATAATTATTTTATTTTATTTTTAATTTTTTTCTCGAGCGGATCGGGTACAAATATTATATTGATCCGCGAGTCAATGTGCAAACCAACCCCTTTAAATGCATCATTTTAAAAACTAAAAATAATTAATAAAATAAATATATTTTTTCCCGATCGGATCGGGTATGGATCCTAAATCGATTTCGAATTAACATGCGGATCAACCTCTTTAAATACATAATGTAAAATTTGTTAAAAATAATTAATATTTTTTTTCTTTATTTTTCATATTGATCGGGTACAAATCCTAAATCGATCCGTGAGTTAAGATGCGGACCAATCCCTTTAAATACATCATTTAAAAATAAAATAAAATAAAATAATAAAATAAATTAATAAAATAAAATAAATTTTTTTTTAAAATTTTTTTCCAGAGCAGGTCGAGTACAGATCCTAAATTGACCTGCGAGTCAATGTACAGACCAACCCCTTTAAATAAATGATTTAAAAAAACTAAAAACTAAATACTAAAAAAAAAAACCTTAAAATAATTAATAAAATAATTTTTTCCCTAAACGGGTCAGGTACAGATCCTAAATGGACCCGTGAGTGAACGTGCGGACCAACCTTTTTAAATACATTATTTAAAAAAAAAATTATGTTATAGAAGAGGATAAAATTATCCCTAACTTATTTAAAAAATAAATAAAAAATCTTAAAATCTTTAAAAAACTAAAAAAAAATTATGTTATAGAAGAGGATAAAATTATCCCTAACTTATTTAAAAAATCTCCCTTAAATCTCAACTCAAAAATAAATATAATAGATTGTTTTTTACTCCATTATCAAACAAAAAAAAAACTTTTAAGAAATGTCAACCGAGTCCCTCAAGACTCGGTTTTAATAATAAGAGATGAGCTTGACTGATCAAAAAATGATACATGAGAATAGATCTGTTCATGGGTCAGATTACGGTCTATAAATTATTTTTTTATCTAGGTTCGATCTTGGATAGATCCGAACTGTTCCGAATCACTGTTTATAATAATAATAAATTAATAAAAAATATTTTTTATTAATATTTATATATTTTATAATTAAATTTAAATATATATATATATATTTTAATAAATCAACTATGATTTAAGCTGGATTGAACCTACCTAAATTATCAAAACTTTTATCTAAACTCGACTCAATATGAGCCGGGCTTGCCGGACCGGGTGGGGAGCAGGTTTACATGAGAGCATTGAATACATCTTTTATGAAAAAAGGTTCTTTGTCATGAGACAGAGTGACAAATTTCAACTTAAAACCCCAGGATTAGCCAATCCATAACAAAATATATCTTGGTACAGAATGTGCCAGCCTGCCAGGTATATGGTCAAAATTACCCAGTTTTCAAGATATGAAATTTGGTGCTGATCCTTTCAGATGAGTCGGCTCATTTATGCTTAGCTAGATTGTTTTTATCATAGTAGTAGTAATCAACTATATTTATCAATTTTTTATTTTTTTTTTAAATATTTGAGTTCGTACATATTCGGATATAAATAGAAATTTAATTTATTAAATATATGAAAAAAATTAGAAAAAATTAAATATATTTATGTCGAATACATTTATATTCGATACTGATCTCGAATTCGAATAACATAAATAATCAATTTGGAAGGAAATTTTGAAATGTGTTGTTATAACTTTAGAATATGTCTGCGCTACATTTTTTTTTCAAAAAAAGGACCATTTGACAAAATCTAACTCTATAATCTGGCTAATTTCATGGTTAATAGATTTGGTTACATGAACATTATCACCAGAACTTTATTAGTTAGTGTTCTAAAAGTTTGATTACATTATGAATTTGAACAACTTTTCTATTAATTTGTCTGAGTTAATCCACATGGTAGTTTCCGGGCTCTATCCATTGCCAACTATATTTTGATTGTCACCTATACAAAAATTTGATCATAGCAAAAAGAAAACTTGTAGGCCATCTAGGATGATATGAACAGCTCTTTGTTAAAAAATTAACTCTTCATTTACATAGCTGGAATCGATTTAAATTGCACTTCCGGATGCATTTTAAGTCGCATTGCGTTTATCGCGATTTTTTTTTTCTTTTTCATTTTGCACAATTTATTAATTAATGTTTTTTAAAATAATTTATGACACTATGATCTTTTATTTATAAAAGAAAAAAAATCACAAATTGTAATTTGAATCTGTATACATGTAATTAATAGTCATGAGTTTAACCGTTATAAACGGCTAATCATTCACATTCCAATTACAATAAAAAAAAAACATCGAAAGAGCCGAAATCATAAAATAACGATCGTATTACATTGCAATCGCTATTTAAATTATTGGCTGGAACTATTTGTACTGGCATTTGAGTTATGGCAGCTCTTATATCTAGCTAACTCCACAGGTGGTAGCACAATGCATTAATATTTGAATCAAATAGACACAAACATAAGAAGAAAAAAACCTTATATATAGCCGGCGTTGCTATCTAACCTCATACATTTCCTAGTGTAGGCTATCTTAGAACCATTTCAATGGATAATTCCTTCGTTTTCGTTATGATTTTTGGTCTGCTTCTTACACTAGGAAATGTAGCTCCTCAAGCTGAGGCTGCAAGGGCATTTTTCGTGTTCGGAGACTCACTAGTCGATAATGGTAACAACAACTATCTAGCTACTACTGCCCGAGCTGATGCTTACCCGTACGGTATTGACTATCCGACTCATCGAGCTACCGGTCGGTTCTCTAATGGCCTTAACATCCCAGATCTTATCAGTAAGTTCTTTGTTCTTTGTTTTTTTTCCTGCAGTAACCCTAGTTCAATTTGCTTTTGCTGCAGATTTTGTTATGGATAATGTTAATGTAGTTATATGTGTTATTCAGGTGAGCAAATTGGTTCTGAACCAACATTGCCATATCTGAGCCCAGAGCTCACCGGACAGAGGCTTCTTGTTGGTGCCAACTTTGCTTCTGCTGGAATTGGAATTCTCAATGACACTGGAGTTCAATTTGTAAGTCCATTTGTTATAAGGGATTTAAATAGCGGCATTTCTACGTTACTTGGATTCGGGTGTGAGTGTTAGATACGGGTATGTATCCGACATGGATATGTTCAGTTTTTATAGTTTTTCCATCTATTTGGAGCGTTCTTGGAGGATCATATCCCCATACCCATGTCCGAATATGCGTTAGACACGGGTACTTCAAGAAAAATGAAAAATCAGCGCAACATACCATAATTTACCGCTGCGATAAATGCGACGCCATAAAAAATGTTATGTTGTTTCAACTCTTCATTTTTCTTCAAGTGCCCTTGTCCGACACATATCCGGACATAGATACAAGGATATGATTCTCCAAGAACCCTCCAAATACATGTAAAAACTTGTAAAAAATTGAACATACCCGTGTCGGACATATACCCATATTCGATACTCACACTCAAATTCGAGTAACATAAAAAATAAAAAAAAATGCGTCCACGATCGCAGTTTAGATCTCTGTTAATTATAAAAATGTCTTAAAGGTTCTGCTAACATGATGTGCAGATCAATATAATCCGAATTTCCAGGCAACTAGAGTATTTTCAGCAATATCAGCAACGTGTGAGTGCACTTATAGGACCTGAACAAACTCAACGCCTTGTGAATGAAGCACTCGTTCTCATCACCCTTGGTGGCAATGACTTTGTAAACAATTACTACTTGGTGCCTTTCTCTGCAAGATCTCGCCAACTCACCCTCCCTGATTACGTTGTCTATATAATTTCCGAGTACCGGAAAATCCTAGTGGTAAACTTGCCATTCCTCATATCATATTTACACACCTTTCTTCCATATATTTAAATTGCGTTCGTTAATGTGTTTTCGATTACGTTATGTTTATTACAGTTATGTGTCTGGTACGGATATGTTACTCGGATTCGGGTGTGAGTGTCTGATACGAGTATGTGTCTGGCACGGGTATATTTGATTTATTCTAAGCTTTTTCATATATTTAAAGAATTTTTGAAGAATCATATCCTCGTATCCATGTCCGAATATGCGTCGGATATAAATATCGGACACAAATATTTAAAAAATAAAAATAAAAATCGGAGGAACATAAACTGCCTTTATTTAAACCAATGCTTTCATCTTTATTTCAAAATTTATTGTGCACAACTATCCACTAACTGGCATTGGTCTAGGGAAAATGCCACAATGTGATCGCCAATTAAAAGTGTAGGAAGAAAATATAGTTTAATATTAATAGTAATAATTTCGTGACAACTATCCTGGATCCAGTTTTTATGGAACTTATAGAGATAATTTTTTGTTGAATTTTGTGAAGGAGCAGAGGCTAATTTATTACTATACATAAAATTTGGTTTGGTTGGTGAAACTAACATGCATTTTGATGTTTTTTTTTTTTTTTCCGGTTGCTATTTAAAGCCAACATGCATTGTGATGTTTGTATATCATTTAATGTTTTCATAGTAAATGCACATGAAACCCCACTTGTCTGCATTTATGTCACCCGGATTTACGTGTAGCATACGGATATTTGTTTGATATGGGTATACTCAAATTTTTCTAATTTTTTTCATATATTTAGAGGAACATACCCCTATACTCATGTCCGAATATGGATCGGACAAAGGTGTTGAACATGAGAGAAAATAAAAAATCCGAATAACATAGGTCTGCATGAATGCTTGAATTGCTTGTGATTTAGGCACTAAGAACTAGTTTATAGCAATTGAATCATGTTTCCAATGTGATTATCGATTACTGAAGAATAGACCTGTCCATGAGCTGGGAAGCCCGCCCGGCTATGACCATATTGGGCCGGACCTGGACAGAATTTTTCATGATCCGGACCGGGCCGGCCCAATTCGGATCATTGTTTATGTATTAAAATATATTTTTTATTTAAATTTAATTATAAAAATATAAAAATAATTTTTTTATTTTTTTAATAATAAATAAACAGTAACCCTGGTCGACAGGCCAACCCGAGCCCGCTCAGAGTCGGACCTAAGTAAAAGTTTTAAAAAAAATTCGGATCGCGACCCGGTCCATAGACAGGTTTACTGAAGGACTAATAAAAAGTTTTACCAGTGTTAAAATGTTGATATATATACTAGTTGAATTAGTATATATTTTGTTTTTTGTTTTACATTGCAGAGGCTTTATGAGTTGGGGGCAAGGAGGGTTTTGGTGACAGGAACTGGACCATTGGGCTGTGTCCCAGCAGAACTAGCTCAGCGCAGCAGAGCCGGTGAATGTGCGGTTGAGCTGCAACAAGCAGCAGCCTTGTTCAACCCACAGCTTGTTCAAATGCTAAACGGACTCAACACTGAGATTGGATCACATGTTTTCGTTGCTGCAAATGCATATGAAATGCACATGGATTGGATCGGTAACCCTCAAGCATATGGTACGCCTCTTTCGCCTTAGTACACATCATTTAATGTTAATAATATGGATTAAAAAACCGGATCGGATCGGCCGGTTTAATCGAAAATCGAAAGTCTAACAGATCCGGTACATTATATAAAACCGAATATTAGAAAATCGGTTTAATCGGTAAAAAATCGGTAAAAATTTGGAAAAACCGGTTTGATATATATATATATATATATATATTTTTTGTAATTGATAAGATTTGAACCTTAAATTTTTAATTATATATTAAAGACCATACAATTAAGTCAAATACATATTTTTATTAATTATTTACTATATTTAATATTTATTTAACATTAAAATCATTTTTTAAATATTTAAAATCTTGTTTAATTGAATCGACCGGTTCAATCGGAAGTCTAACCAGTTTGATCTCCGGTCCGATTTTTTTAACCTTGATTAATACTGCTCCTATATATCAATAATGATTTTTATCAAACTGTAAAAGCCTGAAACTGTTTTTAGTAATATAAAGCTATGTTATTCGGATTCGAAAATGAGTGTCAGATACCGTATATGTATGACATGGATATGCTCAATTTTTTTAAAGTTTTTTCATATATTTAAAGGATCATACCCCATATCCATATCCGAATATGTGTCGGACACGGATACTTTAAAAAAAATAAAGAATCCGGATAACATTGATATAGAGCATCGATTCGAAATTTGGTTGATACAAAAGATGTGTAGCATGTTTATTGAGAAGTGATAAACAAGGGAGAAAAGTTGTTGAACGACAGAGAAAACAATGGAACCATATTGAAGTAAATGCCATTATAGAATTGAGAGTTAAGGCTTTGGTTGGTCCCCAAGAGAGACTCTGCATAAAATTTATTGTTAAAGCTATAAAAGAAAATGGCCATATGCAACTTGAGAAGCCATGGGATTCTCTCTATCCATGTTAATTTATTCTGTGTAAACCATTATGACGAATGTTAGATTGCGGAAGATGAGATTTGAATTTAAAACCTCCCGTTTTGGAGTAAACTGTGACTAGATTAACATTAACCGTGTCACGACCGTATTAAAATTCACATATAACTATTTTCTAGTATCCAAAATTTAGCAGAAACCTTATAACTAGCAAATGCTAATAATCTGTATAATATGTTTCGAGCAGGTTTTGTTACATCAAAAGTAGCCTGTTGTGGACAAGGACCTTACAATGGGATCGGACTCTGCACAATGGCATCAAACCTGTGCTCTAACCGAGACATTTACGCGTTTTGGGATCCATTCCATCCCTCAGAGAGGGCTAACAGGTTGCTTGTACAATTGATGATGACTGGTTCCAGCAAATACATGAATCCCATGAACCTTAGCACCATTATGGAATTAGATTCAAGGGTGTAGGAAATCTTATAATTAGTGTATATCACATGAGAAATTGTTATTGTGATATGCGATTCAAGGGTGTAGGAAATCTTATAATTAGTGTAATATCACATAAGAAATTGTTATTGTGATATGCTTCAAATTATATGCAGAAAGCATTGGTAAAAGGTCAGATTTCTGTTTTTACTCCTTTATTTAAGACTTGGCCATGTAAGTAGGGCTTTTATGTTCTCTTATTTGCAATATTCAGAGCCAGAAGTGAGAGCTCATGAGCAGATTAAAGCTATGAGTTCAAAATAAAAGGGGAAAAAAACTTATTTGGAACATAATATTAATTGTTTTTTAGAGTAAATTTTGTGTGGGACAATTGAGGAGTAATTTATAAATGCTATACCTACCACAACAGGTATAGACCTATTTATCAAGTTGTTGAAATGTCACGTCCAATTTTTTACTTGATTATTTATTTTGTTTATTTATATTAATTTTATTGATATCATATCAGTGGGATTCATATAATTAATTAAATATAATTTAAATATCACGTTAATTTTTTTAATAATTCACATTTTACCAGTTAATAATTTTATTTTTTTATTTTAATATGAAAAATAAAAATTAAATTATCTAATTTTAAATTAAAAAATAATTTATATTAAATGATATAATATAAAAACTTTTCAAATATTTTGAAAGAAAAACTGTGTTATGGCTAGAGGTGTTTGTGGATTGGGCTGGACTCATGTATAATATCAACATTATATATGTTTGTTCAAGTCCGATCCGGCTCGAAATATGTGCTTCAAATTTTGCCCGAATTCGTCCATATTTGTAAATGGATAACCGAAACCTGTTTAGACCCTATTTTTTTCTATTTTTTAAAAAATAGATTATTTTTTATTTAATTTTTAATAATTTATTTATTTTATTAAGTTCTTAAATATGAATAATTTAACATATTTTTTAATGTTTACATTATAATATTGTATATATTTTTAATCTTTATATGACATAAATAATATAATATAATATATATAAAAATATAATATATTATTTAATTAAAAAATAGATCGAGTCGGGTTGGCTCTACTTTGAATATTGGAGTCAAATATCGATTTATTTTTTAAATAAATTTTATTTTTTTTACTCAAATTTATTTTTTTGATTTAATAATTTTATTTAAATTTTTTTTAAATATGAATAAATTTTTGAATTTGAACAAATAACTCGGCAGGACAAATCCAGTTGCGGCCAAGGGAAGGGGAAGAGAAGAGCCTGTCTAACACATGGGATTGACTCTCTTGGTCATCTCATTTATACCCTTAGCCTAGTAATGGGATACAATGAGGTAGTATTTGGCCACAGTTTTGGAGAGAAAAGCACTAGCCACTCAGCTGGTTTAAAGTTTAAACACAAGACAAGACAAAGACAAGACATGCCAGTAGGCAGTAGCCTTTTTGCTTGATTTATTTAGTATTTATTCTGGAGTTCAATGGGGAATCAATTCTGATATGGAAAATGCTTGATGTCTAGCCTTCAGTCCCGTCTAACCAAAAAAAAAAAACCCAAAAGAGTAAACAAAATAAAAAATATGTATTTTATAAAAATTATAAAATATTTTTTAGATAAATTAAAATATCAGATTAAAATAAAATAAATTTTAATTTATAAACTTTTTTTATTAAAAAAATCAGACGAAATAAAAATACGAATCAAATGGATGGATGATGTAACATCACTCGACTGATATATATTTACGCAATTAGATGATGATTGGTGATAAATAAAATGGCTAAAAACATTATTTTTATCTATTAAAATGGTGCAAGACAGAACCAATTTAGCTAAAGATTAATGTAATGGGCTGATATATATATATATATATACATACGAGGAGATTCATTCACATTAATATAAAATTATATTAGTTTTACATATTTTCGTAATTTTTATACGATTTATATTTGTTTAATCCGATCGTCGTATTTCATGTTTTATTTACGTAGATCATGCACGTCGAGTTTTGAGTAAAGTAAAAATGTCTAACTATTTGTTCGATTTAAAAAACTTTCAATCGTTAAATATATATTAAAAAAATAATATTTTCTATCGATATAATAGAGATATCGAATCGAGTCGAAACTTTACGTGCATGACGAATACAATTATAATGTTAAATCTAACGGTCGATTTGTTAAAATATAAATCGTATAAAAAGTTATTGAGATATGTAAAATTAATTTAGTTTTACACTAATATAAATGGATCAATAATTTGTATTGGCCAAAAGAACATGGGGGATTTATTTGTGGCTAAAGAATGAGATGATTGAAAGCACTTCAGAAACTTGATGTTTATGTAATAAAAGTAAATATTTTATGATTGCTTAATCTTTATATCGTTATTTTCAACTTTGATAAGTTGCAAAACAGACTGATTTTAATATCAGCTTACAATTAAAAATTTAAAGTGTGATGCTGAACAAGATTTGGGACATAAAAAGTAGCCTCTTGCGGGCAAGGACTTCGCACTCCATAAAAATTCTAATTGGTTTTGATTTCGGATTTGAATAATAATATTCAAAATTAACCAAATAATTAAGCTATTCAAGTATTACTGGAAATTTAATGGATTTAGATACGGATACCTCAAAATAACGGGTATTTATTCCGTTGCCTATCCCTGTGAATTAGGTAAACTTGGGCTGAAATGTTCAAATCTAGGCCTAGTTTTTCAAGACCCATTTTCAAATAGGCCTACCTCGAGCTTGCTAATTAGGCCCAGCCCATGCTGGACAAATGAAGTTCAATTAACACATTCTTCAAATAATACAAGTATTTAGCTTCTATCAATAAGACCCTTGAATGTTTAATCATTCCATTGATTAATATGGTATTTTAGTTTTATCTTCTTATATGTCAAAATCTTGAAATTTATCATTTTTAGTAACTATTAAGTCTTGTTTATAAAAGAAAAAAAAAACTTTTGATATCAAAATTGTTGGGTAAGGTCAATGCTTCAACTACATCAATTTCATGAATGCCAATTGAAGTAAATTGGGTTTTTACCAGTTGAATTGGTTCTTTACCAGTTTGATGAAAATTTGGTTTTATAACCCTCCAAATCGGACAGATCATCGATTTTCTGTTCAGCTGATCTGACTGGCTGATCCGATATATATGATTGTCGGATCAAGCTAGAAAGTAAACACGGCACAAAGTATGTGTCCGATCCCTGATTTCTAAAATGGTGGGCTAACGGGAACAAAAACCTGTGGTATTAAATGGTTCAATCTATATTTAGAATGTGTTTATGCAAAAATATCTTCTATTCTTAATTGAATATTTGATAAAGATGATATTCATAATAATATTTAAAATGTATTTTTGCAAAACTTGTGCCCTAACCGAGACATTTACGCTTTCTGGAATCCGTTTCTTCCATCAGAGAGGGCTAACAAGCTGTTTGTACAACTGATGATGATTGGTTCCAACAAATACATGAATCCAACGAACCTTAGCACCATTATGGAATTAGATTGAAGGGTGTAGGAAATCTTATAATTAGTGTAATATCACATGAGAAATTGTTATTGTAATATGCTTCAAATTGTATGCAGAATTAGAAAGCATTGGTAAAAGGGCAGATTTCTGTTTTTACTCCTTTGTTTAGGACTTGGCCATGTAAGTAGTTCTAGGCACGGTGGTCCGTTCTGTTTCGATACTGGTAGTATCAGCCGGAACGTTCAACTTTTTAATTAAATTGGTACACTCAACCTGTAATTCCGTTTCGGTTGTGGTTTCGTCCTGTATCGCCCGTACCGATAAATATCGGTCAATACCGATACGTACCAGTCCGTACCGGTTGATACAATATTTTGATTTTTAAAAAAAAAATCACTTATTTGATTTTTTAAACCAGTTTTAATATTTTTGTCATGATCATTTTGTATTTTTTTTTTATAATTATATTTAAAAATAAAACATGTTCATTAAATTAGACTAGTGAACATAATTACTAATAATTTATTATATTTTTTAACATTTTAATATTTATTTTATCTATTTGATGTTTAAAAATTTTAGATATTAAATATTTAAAATTTATATTTACATAAAAACATATATATGCATGTAATGGATGTATATATAATATATATTTTATTAAGAAATTTGAAAATAGGTTATACATATAGATATATGAAAAAATATTTTAAAAATACCGATAAATCCAAAACGTTACACCAAAACACATCGATATTAATACATGTCAATATTGATACAAAAATAAAACGTTCACCGATACGTCCATCAATACGGAAATGATTACCTTGTTTTAAGGCTTTTGTGCTCTCTTATATGCAATATTCAGAGCCAAAAATGAGAGCTCATGAGTAAATTAAAGCTATGAGCTCAAAATAAAAGGGGAAAAAAACCTTATTGGGAACATAATATTAATTGTTTTTTACAGTAAATTTGGTGTGGGAGGAGTAATTTATAAATGCTATACCTACCACAACACGTATAAACCTATTTATCAAGATGTTGAAATGTAACGTCCAATTTTTACTTGATTACTTATTTTGTTTATATTATTTTAAATTAATATATTTTCTTAATATCATATCAATATTTTATATTTATGTCATTAATTAAATATAATTTAAATGTCACTTCAATTTTTTTTAACAATTCACACTACATCAATTCATAATTTTATTTTTTTATTTTAATTTTAAAAAATAAAAATTAAATTATCTAATTTTAAATAAAAAATTAATTTATATTAAATGATATAGTATAAAATCTTTTCAAATATTTTGACCAAAAAATTGTGTTGTGGCTAGAGATGTCCATAGTTCGGGCTGAGCTTATGTTTGATATCATCACTATATATGCTTGTCCAAGTCCGATCCAACTCAAAATATGAGCTTCAAATTTTATCGAACCCGTTCATATTTGCAAATGGATAACCCAAGCCCGTTCAAGTCTGCCCATATTTATTTTTCTAATTTTTTTAAAAATATATATTATTTTTTATTTAATCTTTAATAATTTTATTTTTTTCTTTTATTAAGTTCTTAAACATAATAAATTAACATATTTTTTAATGTTTACACTATAATATTATATATATTTAATCTTTATATGACATAAATAATATAATATATATAAAAATAATATATTATTTAATTAAAAAATTGGTCGAGTCGGGCCGATTCGGATCTTAAATGTTGGTATCAAGGCTCGGCTTATTTTTTAAATGGATCTTATTTTTTTTATCCAAATTTATTTTTTGAATCTAATATTTTTGTTTAACAATCTCAAATATAAACCAATCTTCGAGTTTGGAGAGATAATTCGATTTTTAGACAGATATAAGACATGGAATTGACTCTCTTGGTCATCTCATTTCTACCCCTAGCCTAGGATACAATGAGGTAGTAGTTGGCCACTGTTTTGGAAAGAAAAGCACTAGCCACTGAGCTGGTTTAAACACAAAGATAAGACAGACATGCCAGTAGGCAGTAACCTTTTTGCTAGATTTATTTAGTATTTATCCTGTCCTTTTATTCTGGAGTTCAATGGGTAATGAATTCTGATATAATATATTTATGTAATTAGGTGATTGTTGATAGAAAAACGATCTTATATTGCTTAATTAAATATTAGATTGTGATTTTATAAAATAATTTTTTTTATCAAGATGTTTTTTTTAAAAAATAGAAGAGTTTTAAAATTTCAATATAAATAATATTTTATAATAGATGCAATCTAACAATTTTTACATTAATAATGATAAATGGGGATAAATAAAATGGCTAAAAACATGATTTTTATCTATTAAAATGGTGCAAGACAGAACCAATTTAGCTAAAGATTCATGTAATGTGCTGATAATGAAGTGGTCTCAAATTCAACACACACATATATATATATATATATATATATATATATATATATATGAAAAAAAGGAAAGAAAAATGACTGCAAATGAAAGGGCAAAATGATTTCCTCTAAAATAAATAACCATTGGATCAGTAAGTTTTATTGGCCAAAAGAACATGGGGGATTTATTTGTGGCTACTGAATGGGATGATTGAAGGTACTTCAGAAACTTGATCTTTATGTAATAAAATATATATTTTTTTAAATCTAATTTTTTTTTTTAAATCTAATTGGTTTTGATTTCGAAATTGAATAATAATATTCAAAATTAATCAAATAATTAAACTATTCGAGTATTACTGAAAATTAAATGAATTTACATACGGATACTTCAAAATAACGGGTATCCGTTCCTTTGCCTATCCCTGTGGATTAGGCAGGCAAGTTATTTGATCCGTTTTAATGGCAAACTTGGCTAATATGTTCAAGTATAGGCCTAGTTTTTCAAGACCCATTTTCAAATAGGCCTACCTCGAGCTTGCTAATTAGGCCCAGCCCATGCGGGACAAATGAAGTTCAATTAACATATACTCCAAATAATACAAGTATTTAGCTTCTATTAATAAGACCCTTGAATGTTTAATCATTCCATTGATTAATATGGTATTTTAGTTTATTTTCTTATGTGTCAAAATCTTGAAATTAATCATTTTTAGTAACTATTAAGTCTTGTTTCTAAAAGAAAAAAAAAACTTTTGATGTCAAAATTGTTGGGTAAGGTCAATGCTTCAACTACATCAATTTCATGAATGCCAATTGAAGTAAATCGGTTTTTTATCAGTTGAACCGGTTTTTTACTAGTTTGATGAAAATATGGTTTTGATAACCCTCCAAATCGGACAGATCATCAATTTTCTGTTCAACTGATCCGACTGGCTGGTCCGATCATATATAATTGTCGGATCAAGCCAGAAAGTAAACACGACACAAGGTATGTGTCCGATCCCTGATTTCTAAAATGGTGGGCTAACGGGAACAAAAATCTGTGGTATTTCGTAAAGAAAAACTCTCAACAAAAATAATTCAATCTATATTTAGAATGTGTTTATGCAAAAATATCTTCTATTCTTAATTGCAAATCTGATAAAGATGATATTCATAATAATATTTAGAATGTGTTTATGCAAAACTTGTGCCCTAACCGAGACATTTACGCTTTCTGGGATCCATTTCATCCATCAGAGAGGGTTCCAACAAATACATGAATCCAATGAACCTTAGCACCATTACGGAATTAGATTGAAGGGTGTAGGAAATCTTATAATTAGTGTAATATCACATGAGAAATTGTTATTGTAATATGCTTCAAATTGTATGCAGAATTAGAAAGCATTGATAAAAGGTCAGATTTCTGTTTTTTACTCCTTTGTTTAGGACTTGGCCATGTAATGTAAGTAGTTCTAGGGCTTTTGTGCTCTCTTATTTGCAATATTCAGAGCCAGAAGTAAGAGCTCATGAGTAAATTAAACCTATGAGCTCAAAATAAAAGGGGGAAAAAAACCTTATTGGGAACATAATATTAATTGTTTTTTAGAGTAAATTTGGTGTGGAAGGAGTAATTTATAAATGCTATACGTACCACAATACGTATAAACCTATTTATTTTGTTTTGTTTATATTATTTTAAATTAATATATTTTATTAATGTCATATTATTATTTGACATCATGTAATCAACTAAATATAATTTAAATGTCACGTTAATTTTTTTAACAATTCACATCACATTAGTTAATAATTTTATTTTTTTTATTTTAATTATTAAAAAATAAAGATTAAATTATTTAATTTTAAATTAAAAATTCAATTTATATTAAATGATATTGTATAAAAACTTTTTAAATATTTTGACCGAAAAACTGTGTTGTGGCTAGAGATGTCCATGGATCGGGTTAGGTCCATCTATATTATTAACACTATATATGTTTGCCCAAGCCCGGTCCGACCCGAAATATGAGTCTCAAATTTTGTCCAAACTCTTTCATATTTGTAAATAGATAACCGAAACCCGTTTAGGCCCCTCGTATGTTTTTTCTAATTTTTTTAAATATATATATATATATTTTTTAATTTTTAATAATTTTATATATTTTTTTTATTAAGTTTTTAAACATGAATAACTTAACACATTTTTTAATGTTTACACTATAATATTATATATATTTAATCTTTATATGACATAAATAACATAATATATATAAAAATAAAATATTATTTAATTAAAAAAGGGCTGAGTTTGGCTGGTTAGGACCTTGAATGTTTGAGTTAACGTTTGGCTTATTTTTTAAATGAATCTCATTTTTCAAGTTTAATATTTTTATCTAACTCTCTCAAATATGTACCAACTTTTAAATTTGGACGAATACGACCCAGATCTAATTGTGGCCAAGGGAAGAGGAACAGATGAGCCTGTCTAACACATGGGATTGACTCTCTTTGTCATCTCATTTCTACCCCTAGCCTAGGATACAATGAGGTAGTAGTTGGCCACTGGGCAGTAGCCTTTTTGGTAAATTTATTTAGTATTTATCCTGTCCTTTTATTCTGGAGTTCAATGGGGCATGAATTCTGATATACATAAATATATATATATATATATATATATATATAATTAGGTGATTGTTGATGAAAAAATGATCTCACATCAGATTGTGATTTAATAAAATAATTTTTTTTTATCAAAATATTTATAAAAAAAAATAAACAAAGTTGTGAGTATATTTTTAAACTTTCAAAATAAACAATATTTCTTAACAGATTCAGTCTAATAATTTTTACATTAATAATGATGATTGGAGATAAATAAATGGCTAAAAACATGATTTATATCTATTAAAATGGTGCAAGACAGAACCAATTTAGCTAAAGATTAATGTAATGTGCTGATATATATATATATATATATATATATATATATATATATATATATATATATATAAAGGAAAGAAAAATGACTGCAAATGAAATGGCAAGATGATTTCCTCTAAAATAAATAACCATTGGATCAGTAAGTTTTATTGGCCGAAAGAACATGGGGGATTTATTTATGGCTACTGAATGGGATGACTGCAAATGAAATGCACTTCAGAAACTTGATCTTTATGTAATCAAAGATTTTTTTTTTTTTAAATCTAATTGGTTTTGTTTCGGATTTGAACAGTAATATTTAAAATTAACCAAATAATTAAGTTATTCGATAGAAGTGCTTATGGATTAGGCCGCGGTCCTAAATTTTTTTAACTTTTTTATCTAGGCCAGACCCTGAATGGATCCAAATCAATGTTCACTTTATATTAAAAAAATATTTTTTAAATTTTTAAAAATTATTATTATTTTAATATATGAACAGTGATCCTGACATGATTGGATCACAAATATTAATATCCAAATCCGATCCAATACGAATCGGACGGACTATCCGACCTGTGAGTAGCTTTCGAGTATTACTGAAAATTAAATGGATTTAGATAAGAATGCCTCAAAATAACGGATATCCGTTCCGTTGTCTATTCCTTTGGATTAGGCAGGCAAGTTATTTGATCCGTTTTAATGGCGAACTTGGGCTGAAATGTTCAAGTATAGGCCTAGTTTTTCAAGACCCATTTTCAAATAGGCCTACCTCGAGCTTGCTAATTAGGCCCAGCCCATGCTGGACAAATGAAGTTCAATTAACATATACTCCAAATAATACAAGCATGTAGCTTCAATCAATAAGACCCTTGAATGTTTAATTATTCCATTGATTAATATGGTATTTTAGTTTTATCTTCTTATATTTCAAAATCTTGAAATTTATCATTTTTAGTAACTATTAAGTCTTGTTTATAAAAGAAAAAAAAAAGAACTTTTGATATCAAAATTGTTGGGTAAGGTCAATGCTTCAACTACATCAATTTCATGAATATCAATTGAAGTAAACCAGTTTTTTACCGATTGAACCGGTTTTTTACTAGTTTGATGAAAATTTGATTCTGATAACCTTCCAAATCAGACAGATCATCGATTTTCTGTTCAACTGATCCGACTGGCTGGTCCGATTCGGATCAAGCGAAAAAGTAAACACGACACAAGGTATGTGTCCGATCCCTGATTTCTAAAATTGTGGGCTAACGAGAACAAAAACCTGTGGTATTTTGTAAAGAAAAACTCTTGACAAAAATGGTTCAATCTATATTTAGAATGTGTTTATGTAAAAATATCTTCTATTCTTAATTGCAGATTTGATAAAAATGATATTCATAATAATATTGTTTGAACACCAAAAAAAATAAAAATAATTTTTAAAAATAAAAATGGGAAATTTATTTATGGCTACTGAATGGGATGATTGAATGCACTTCAGAAACTTGATTTTTATGTAATAAAATATATATTTTTTAAAATTTAATTATTTTTTATTTTAAATTTGGATAATAACATTCAAAATTAAGCTATTCGAGTATTACTGAAAATTAAATGAATTTAGATACGGATACTTCAAAATAACGGGTATCCGTTCCGTTGCCTATCCTTTTGGATTAAGCAGGCAAGTTATTTAATCCGTTTTAATGGAGAACTTGGGCTGAAATGTTCAAGTCTAGGCCTAGTTTTTCAAGACCCATTTTCAAATAGGCCTACCTCGAGCTTGCTTATTAGGCCCAGCCCATGCTGGACAAATGAAGTTCAATTAACATATACTCCAAATAATACAAGTATTTAGCTTCTATCAATAAGACCCTTGAATGTTTAATCATTCCATTGATTAATATGGTATTTTAGTTTTATCTTCTTATATGTCAATCTTGAAATTTATCATTTTTAGTAACTATTAAGTCTTGTTTATAAAAGAAAAAAAAAAAAAAAGAACTTTTGATATCAAAATTGTTGGGTAAGGTCAATGCTTCAACTACATCAATTTCATGAATGCCAATTGAAGTAAACCAGTTTTTTTACCGATGGAACCAGTTCTTTACTAGTTTGATGAAAATATGGTTCTGATAACCTTCCAAACCAGGCAGGTCATCGATTTTCTATTCAACTGATCTGACTGGCTGGTTCGATTCGGATCAAGCCAGAAAGTAAACACGGCACAAGGTATGTGTTGATCCCTGATTTCTAAAATGGTGGGCTAACGGGAACAAAAACCTGTGGTATTTTGTAAAGAAAAACTCTTGACAAAAATGGTTCAATCTCTATTTAGAATGTGTTTATGCAAAAATATCTTCTATTCTTAATTGCAGATCTGATAAAGCTGATATTCATAATAATATTGTCTGAACACCAAAAAGGCGAAATTTTCGGATTTTTCACATCACAAAATATTATTTGAAAGGAAAGAAGAATCTGAGCTACTAGATTACATCTTAAGTACTTGTAATCTTTTTCCCTTTCAACCATTTGAAACAAAAATACCACTGGTTTAAGGCTAAGTGACAAACTGCATATCTGGTTGCAAACCCTAAACTCTTCATGAATATCATGTGTCTTTAAATGCAAGATCTAAAGGTATATCACTTTCCACTGCCTATATAAATCTAGCTAGTTTAGGGATACAAGCATTGCCATTGAAGAATTCAATATTTCTTAAAATTAGCATTCAAAGTAAGCAAGTAAGTAGCATATTGAGGTTATCAAATTAAGCTATATATCTTCTTTGTACCTATCATTTACTTGTTATTGCTTGCTATGTTACTCGGACTATGATGAAGAGTCGGAGCAACAAAGATTGCTTGTATTTAGTAAATTTTCATGACTCTGAATTCTTATAGCTAACATTTTTCAATTTTTTTCAAAAGAAGCCGAAGCTTGAAAAAATGGTGATCGAGAAAGGTTCATCGAGTTCATTGAGCAAGAAAATGGTTGATGGATCAGCTGAAGACATGGTTAATAACAACAACAACAACTTCACTGTGCTAGTTGTTGATGATGATTCTGTTACAAGAACAACAACTACTATTATCAGTTGAAGACATTTGCCTATGATGTGAATTTGTTAATATAAGGGATAAGAGATAAATCTTATATCCTCATAATTTTTTAACTTCTTACGATTAATATAAATTAGTCAAAGAACAATTTAATTGTCAAATAAAAAAAATATAATATATATCTCATTTCCAAATTGATTAAAAATAAATCTTACTTGCTACATAAAAAAAAAAAAAAATAGAATATATAACTCATTCCTAAACCCAAACTGATTAAAACGAAAAACCTTACTTGTTAAAATTGAAATGATATTAAGCCAAAGTTGTCAATATATATTATAGTATGAGATTATGTTAATCATGAACTCTACAATTATTATTATGAAAATAAAACAATTGAATATAAATTATAATGGGGATAAGGGATAAATCTTATATCCTCATAATTTTTTTACTTTTTACGATTAATAACAATTATTATTATGAAAATAAAACAATTGAATATAAATTATAACGGCAATTTAGTAATATAATAAATAATATATATTTTTTAGTTCAAAAGATTTTTCACATTCATGCTTTTATATATACTAGTATTTGTTATCACATGCATTCACATGTGAATACTTGTTGTTTTATCGATTTTAAATATATAATTCTATACTTTAAAATAAATAAAATATGCATTAACATGTAAATTTTATCAAATTATTATAAAGTTTATTATTTTAATATTAATGCAAATTTAATTATTAGATAAAAAAATGTAATGTAAATTTTAATTCTTTTAAATTTATATCAAATAAGTTGATTTATATTTTAACTTTTAAGGTTAATGAAATTTTAAAACTTTTAAGATAAAGTTACAAAAGTGTTTATGCTCAATATATAATTTTTTTTATAAATAAATAATTTTTTTATATTATATTATAAATATTAATAAGATTAATTATTCCATTCTTATTTACGAATATTGTATATTATTAATAAATTTTTTCTAATTTATAAATCAGAATTCTAATTCTATACTTTAATTAAATGAATTTGTTTGATAATAAATAAAAAATAATTAAAATTTATATTGAATTATTTTATTTTCAAAATTATAATTCTTCATTGACCTTAAAAATAAATAAAATTATATTAATCTAATTTTAAATGCTAATGCAAATTTTGATTATTTATATAATATGTAACTTTATGCTCAATATATAATTTTTTATAAATAAATAAGTTTGTTATAATATAAATATTTTATATTATAAATAGTAATAGATTTATTTGATTTTTATTTACGATTTTGAATTATGAATATTAATAAAATTTATCATTGAAATTTTTAATATCATGATAGAATTTTAAAAAAAAAATATTAGAACATTTAAAGTATCAGATTACTCAAGAGTTTTATGAAATCTGTTGATCTTTGATTGATTTTGGTGGCTTGCTTTGCTAACTCAAAAGTTGTGAAATTAAAAACTATATCATGACTTGCTTTGATGAGTTAAAAACTTTCTTCGATCGTGAAATTAAAAACTAATGCTCTTCCATTTCAATATCTTTGTCTCTATTTGATTGATTTTGTATAGAGAAGATTAACAAAGAAAAAAAAGAAGTGATTTTTCTGTATTTAAAATTATTTTATTAATAATGAATATTATTGATGCTCAATGATCGTATTATATATATTATCTCTCTTAGAATATATCTGTAATCTAGAAGTTATAATTTATAATAATATTTATATAAAATCACAAATTTTGAAATTTGTTTGAATGGATGAAAACGAACGTGTTTGTTCATTATATTTAAATTATTTTATATTAAAAAAATTAATAAAATTTTATTTAATCTATAAATAAATATTCTAAGTTTTCATTAAATGAAATAAAATTTATTCAATTTATATGTAACAGTTCTGATTGAATATAAAGTCTATACACATATTAATGTAAGTTTTTTTTTTTTTTAAATGTAAATTTAGATTATTTGTATACAATATATACAACTATATTCAACATATAATTATTATTCAATAAAAAAAAAACATAATAAACATTTTTGTAAAAAATAATATTTGTTAGCTTTTAGCAATAATTTTTAGCTAGCCAAAGTAGGATTATAAATTAAAAAGAAATATTGGATGATTTTTTAATAGTTTGTGTTCGCATAAGAATTAGTAGTTTGAAATGTTAGTGAATCTGTAATTCATTATAAATTGAAATGATAGGAATCTTTTGAAGTATTTTGTAAGTGTTTGATACTACTAATAAATAATGTTATTATATTTTAGGTTCCATTAGCATATAGTCGTTGCAAGTAGAGTTGCTTATGGGTTGGGTAATCCGTCCAGTTTAACCCGTATTAGATAGGGTTTAGGTAGGATATTTTTAATTTGAGCCGTCCGGTCCGGCCCGAAACAGTATTTTTTTTTATTATAATAATATTATTTTATTTAATTTTAATTATAAAAATATAAAAAAATAAAAAATATTTTTTAATTTGATGAACAGTGAATTCAGGCCTACAGGGCAGGCTCGGTCCGATCTAGGGCCTGGACAAAAAATTTGAAAAAAAACCGAGCCGCGGCTCGGCCCATGAGCAGGTCTATTTGCATGTGAATATACGTTATTTTAAATGTATATTATTGATTTTTTAAAATTAGAACATAAAATATTTTATCGATTTTAAATATATAATTATACAGTTTAAAATAAATAAAATTTACATTAACAACGTAAAATTTATTTTATGGGTAAATTATATTAGATTATTATAAATTTTATTATTTTAATATTAATACAAAATTAATTATAAAGATAAAAAAAATGTAATGTAATGTAATGTAAATTTTAATTTTTATATATTTATATCAAATAAATTGATTTATATTTTAACTTTAAACGTTAGTGAAATTTTAAAACTTTTAAGATAAAACTACAAAAATGCTTTAATGAAATTAAACTTCTTACTTATAAATTAGATAAATTTTAATAATAAAAAATATATTTAGAATGACAATTTAGATATATAATAAATAACAATGACTATTTTCATCAATTCAAAAGATTTTTTACATTGATATTATTTTTTTATTTTAATTTTAAAAAATAACAATTAAATTATCTAAATTAAAAAAAAATACACTAAATAACATAGTATAAAGATCCTTAAAATATTTTGACCGAAAAACTCTGTTGTGGCCAAAGGAAGGGGAACAGAAGAGCCTGTCTTAACACATGGGATTGGCTCTCTTTTGTCATCTCATTTCTGCCCCTAGCCTAGGTACAATGGGGTAGTAGTTGTCCACTGTTTTGGACAGAAAAGCACTAGCCAGTGAGCTGCTTTAAACACAAGACAAGACATGCCAGGAGCCTTTTTTGCTAGATTTATTTAGTATTTATCCTGTCCTTTTATTCTGGAGTTCAATGGGGAATCAATTCTGTGATATATATATATATATATATATATATATATATAATTAGATGATGATCGAGATAAAAACGATTTTATATTGATTAGTTAAAAATTGAATTGTAATTTTATAAAGTAAGGATATTTTTTTATTCAATTGAGATGTTTTTTTTTAAAAAAAAAAAAGTTGTGAGGTCGATTTATAAATTCTAAAATAAATAATACCTTACATTAACAAATAAAACGACTAAAAACACGATTTTCATCTATTAAATTGGTGTCAGACACAACCAATTTAGCTAAATATTAATCTAATGTGCTCATAATGAAGTGGTCTCAAATTCAATATATATATATATATATATATATATATATGAAAAAGGAAAGAATTATGACTGCAAATGAAATGGCAACATGATTTCCTCTAAAATAAATAACCATTGGATCAGTAAGTTTTATTGACCAAAAGACCATGGGGAATTTATTTATGGTTACTGAATGAGATTATTGAATTCACTTCACAAACTTGATCTTTATGTAATAAAATATATATTTTTTAAAATTTAATTATTTTTTATTTTGGATTTGGTTAGTAACATTCAAAATTAACCAAACAATTAAGCTATTCGAGTTTTACTGAAAATTAAATGAATTTAGACACGGATACTTCAAAATGACGGATATCCGTTCCGTGGTCTATCCCTCTGGATTAGGCAGGCAAGTTATTTGATCCGTTTTAATGGAGAACTTGGGCTGAAATGTTCAAGGCTAGGCCTAGTTTTTCAAGACCCATTTTCAAATAGGCCTACCTCGATCTTGCTAATTAGGCCCAGCCGATGCTGGACAAATGAAGTTCAATTAACACATACTCCAAATAATACAAGTATTTAGCTTCTATCAATAAGACCCTTGAATGTTTAATCATTCCATTGATTAATATGGTATTTTAGTTTTATTTTCTTATATGTCAAAATCTTGAAATTTATCATTTTTAGTAACTATTAAGTCTTGTTTATAAAAGAAAAAAAAATACTTTTGATATCAAAATTGTTAGGTAAGGTCAATGCTTCAACTACATCAATTTCATGAATGCCAATTGAAGTAAACCGGTTTTTTATTAGTTTGATGAAAATCTGGTTTTGATAAACTTCCAAATCGGACAGGTTACCGATTTTCTGTTCAACTGATCCGACTGTCTGGTCCGATTCGAATCAAGCCAGAAAGTAAACACGGCACAAGGTATGTGTCGATCCCTGATTTCTAAAATGGTGGGCTAACGAGAACAAAAACCTGTGGTATTTTGTAAAGAAAAACTCTTGACAAAAATGGTTCAATCTATATTTAGAACGTGTTTATGCAAAAATATCTTCTATTCTTAATTGCAGATCTGATAAAGCTGATATTCATAATAAAATTGTCTGAACACCAAAAAATCGAGATTTTCAGATTTTTCGCATCACAAAATATTATTTGAAAGGAAAGAAGAATCCAAGCTACTAGATTACATCTTAAGTACTTGTAATCTTTTTCCCTTTCAACCATTTGAAACAAAAATACCACTGGTTTAAGGCTAAGTGACAAACTGCATATCTGGTTGCAAACCCTAAACTCTTCATGAATATCATGTGTCTTTAAATGCAAGATCTAAAGGTATATCACTTTCCACTGCCTATATAAATCTAGCTAGTTTAGGGATACAAGCATTGCCATTGAAGAATTCAATATTTCTTAAAATTAGCATTCAAAGTAAGCAAGTAAGTAGCATATTGAGGTTATCAAATTAAGCTATATATCTTCTTTGTACCTATCATTTACTTGTTATTGCTTGCTATGTTACTCGGACTCTGATGAAGAGTCGGAGCAACAAAGATTGCTTGTATTTAGTAAATTTTCATGACTCTGAATTCTTATAGCTAACATTTTTCAATTTTTTTCAAAAGAAGCCGAAGCTTGAAAAAATGGTGATCGGGAAAGGTTCATCGAGTTCATTGAGCACGAAAATGGTTGATGGATCAGCTGAAGACATGGTTAATAACAACAACAACAACTTCACTGTGCTAGTTGTTGATGATGATTCTGTTATTCGAAAACTCCATGATATGCACCTCAAGAAGTTTGGATTAAGGGCTCAAGTGGTTGAAAATGGAAAAAAAGCTGTTGATCTTTTCCATTTTGGAACTACTTTCAATCTCATTTTAATGGACAAGGAAATGCCTGTCATGGATGGTGCTGAGGTATAATATATATATATATATATATAAATCGATCGGAAAAGATTTTTTCCAATTCGTAAAAAAAAAAAAAATCCGTCGAAAATGCTTATATTTATTATGTATATTTTTTACAGGCAACGAAGGAGTTGCGAGCTATGGGGGTGAATAGCATGATCGTTGGAGTAACTTATCGTGGCTCACCATTTGAGAAGCAAGCTTTCATGGAGGCAGTCTTGGATTATTGCTTTTGAAAAACCCTTAACTGCTGATAAGATCAATTTTCTTCTCCAAGAGCTTTACAAGAACAACAACTACTATTATCAGTTGAAGACATTTGCCTATGATGTGAATTTGTTAATATAAGGGATAAGAGATAAATCTTATATCCTCATAATTTTTTAACTTCTTACGATTAATATAAATTAGTCAAAGAACAATTTAATTGTCAAATAAAAAAATATAATATATATCTCATTTCCAAATTGATTAAAAATAAATCTTACTTGCTACATAAAAAAAAAAATAGAATATATAACTCATTCCTAAACCCAAACTGATTAAAACGAAAAACCTTACTTGTTAAAATTGAAATGATATTAAGCCAAAGTTGTCAATATATATTATAGTATGAGATTATGTTAATCATGAACTCTACAATTATTATTATGAAAATAAAACAATTGAATATAAATTATAATGGGGATAAGGGATAAATCTTATATCCTCATAATTTTTTTTACTTTTTACGATTAATAACAATTATTATTATGAAAATAAAACAATTGAATATAAATTATAACGGCAATTTAGTAATATAATAAATAATATATATTTTTTAGTTCAAAAGATTTTTCACATTCATGCTTTTATATATACTAGTATTTGTTATCACATGCATTCACATGTGAATACTTGTTGTTTTATCGATTTTAAATATATAATTCTATACTTTAAAATAAATAAAATATGCATTAACATGTAAATTTTATCAAATTATTATAAAGTTTATTATTTTAATATTAATGCAAATTTAATTATTAGATAAAAAAATGTAATGTAAATTTTAATTCTTTTAAATTTATATCAAATAAGTTGATTTATATTTTAACTTTTAAGGTTAATGAAATTTTAAAACTTTTAAGATAAAGTTACAAAAGTGTTTATGCTCAATATATAATTTTTTTTATAAATAAATAATTTTTTTATATTATATTATAAATATTAATAAGATTAATTATTCCATTCTTATTTACGAATATTGTATATTATTAATAAATTTTTTCTAATTTATAAATCAGAATTCTAATTCTATACTTTAATTAAATGAATTTGTTTGATAATAAATAAAAAATAATTAAAATTTATATTGAATTATTTTATTTTCAAAATTATAATTCTTCATTGACCTTAAAAATAAATAAAATTATATTTGTAGACACCTAATTTTGTCCGGACCACTAAACATGTATGTTTTCTTCCCATATTGATGATTCCGAGTATAAAAAGACTGTTTTCATCCTGCAGGTGGTACTCCGAGACTTAGTTTAAGAGGGCGAGCACAAAAAGACAAACTTGAAAAAAAGTCAACCCCGAAAAAGTCAACCCCAAAAAGTCAACTACTGAAAAAGTCAACCCACTTTCAAAATCAAGATTTTAAGTTCAATTGAAAAATGGCGAAAGAATTTTGATAATCCGAGGTCTACATTGAAAGATATGGAGTTCGGAAGTTGGGATTTGGAGATTCAGTAGAAAAGAAACCCTAATCCAAGAAATTTGGGGAAAAGTGCTTAAACGATCAAACTGGTCGAAATTGAAGGTTCCAAATGAAAGATAAGCACTGACTACGGGTAATGGAGAAGTCACTTGCAAGAAAAACCGAAAGAAAAGTCAATCCGGGAGAAAACCGAGAATTAGGGTTTCTAGTGGATTTCGGTGAAATCGGGAAGAATCACAGAAATGGCCCGACTTGGTAAGACCAAAGCCCCCAATGGATGAAGAATGGTTAAAAAGGATGGCCCAAGGCTCAGATTGAAGAAAATCTGAAAATCGGATTTGTTTTGAGCAAAACCGGGTTTCGGAGGTTAAAGGGCAAAATTGGAAACATTTGGGAAAAATAGCAAATGGACTCCGAAAATTATGGAAAATTTGTCAATCTCATTCTTAAATCATTTGAAGGAGATTGGCGAAAGAAATCTTGATTCCGAGTTCGTTTGCAAAATGGCCAAATCCCGGGCTTCTTATGTAGTAATTCAAAAAGATAAATCCCGGAAAAATAGCAAATGGACTACAAAAATTCTGAAATTTGGCAAATCTCATTTTTAAATATTTGGAAGAGATTGGCGAAATAAAATCTTGATTCCGAGTTCGTTTGCAAAATGGCCAAATCTCGGGCCTCCCATGCAGTAATTCAAGCCGATAAATCCCGAAAAAATACCAAATGAGCTCCAAAAATTATGAAAACTTCCAGATCACACTTTTTAATTATTTTGAAGAGATTGGTGAAGAAAAATCTTGATTTGGAGCTCGTTTAAAAAATGGTAAAAAGTAGGGGCATAAAAGGACATTTTGGGAAAAAAATCCAAATAAATAGCAAACGGACTCGGATAATTTTGAAAACTTCCAGAACTCAATATTTTATTATTTTGGAAGTATTAAAAAAAGTAAAATTGAATTTGGAGCCCGTTTGATATTTATTTTGTATCCGGGGGGCAAAATGGTCGTTTCACCCAAGCAACCGAAAAGGGCTTCTTTGGGCCTTTCAAAAATCAGAGCTGGGCTGGAAAAGAGAAGTGCTGGCCTGCCCAAGCCCAAAGGAAGGAGGAAGCTTAGGATTTTTTTCAATCAAGTGATTAAAAATCAAGAGTTAAGTTAGAGATTTTCATTTTTGAGCCTAAGTCCCAATCCCACATCCCTTTGTAATGTCAAGCCAAGGAGGTGCTCACCTTATAAATAAGGGGTCTTGGCCTTTGGTTGAAATCACCCACTACCCCTTGTGAGATAGTCTATACACTTGTATTAGGATTATCCGGGTGGTGAGTCATAGTGTTTTACTCTGAGGGTTCGTAGCTTAATCCGTTCAAAAGCTACTCTGAGGGTTCGTAGCTTAATCCGTTCAAAAGCTACTCAGAGGGTTTGTAGCTTAATCCGTTCAAAAGCTACTCTGAGGGTTCGTAGCTTAATCCGTTCAAAAGCTACTCTGAGGGTTTATAGCTTAATCCGTTCAAAAGCTACTTGGTGAGTTTTCATTTTAAAATAATGTTTCTTGTTCTTCCTTCATTTCCTTTCTTAAGTATATTTTTCTTACATTTTGTTTTTACAATAAACTCACCATGGCCAAATGGCCTACATTATTTATTTTAAGTTGTTGTTTTTGATTCATTTTACCATATTGTTTATGCTATTTTCTTTATTTTTGATGTTTTAAATATTATGTTATTTCATGTTCTTAAGTTATATTTAATTTGGTTGCTTTGTTTGTTGCCATTTATGTCTTAGATATCATGTTTTTGCATTTTTAATTTTCTGTTTTCATGTTGTTTAAATTTGAGCATGTTTTAGAGTTAGCATATTAAGTGTTTGTGAAAATGCTTGTGTGATTCTTTGCATGATTCTTGTTTTATATCTTAGTGAGCATGTTTTAGATTTGGTATATTAGGTGTTTGTGAAAATGCTTGTGTGATTTTTGTGTTATGACTTAGTTTTTCATGCTAGCATACCAAGTGTTTGTGAAAATGCCATGCTTGTTGGAGCTTGGGGCCATTTGGCTACTCCATGTGTTTTGCATTGTGTGTTGTATTTTTTGTCATGCTAGTTGTTAGGTTTTTGCATTTGCATGATATTTGGTTGGATTTTTGAATTAAGCATGCATTGTGTTTGTGAAAATGCCATGCATATCTTAGGTCTAGGTTGCATTTATTGCCATGCAAGTTCATGTTAGGTCTAGGCCATATTATTTATGTCATGCATTTTCCTTACATTTAGTTTTAAATCCATGCATTTCATGCATTATGTTTGCTGCATTATTTCATGCATTTCATGCTCATACCACTTGAATAATGACTTGAGCCAATTGATGGTTCAAAGTCATGCTCTCTTGAGCACACTTGTGGAAAATTAAGTTTGTCAAGTTGATTATTCTACCTTTGTGATTTTTTTTACTTAGCCATTTTTTATCTAACTTTCAAAAAGTCCTAGCTACTGCTTTCAAGTCATTTTATGAGTTTCAAATATTTTTACTTTGGTTTTTAAATGATTTTATCAAAGACAAAAAAATGTGCTGGCAAAGCAGTTTTTTCTCCTCCAAAAACTCGTACATCTCTGATTTTTCTGGGAATTCATCTTTGATCAGAAAATTAAGCCGATTTTTTATCGTGTAGTTTTACATGTCCTAAGTCTCCAGTAATTTTTTCAGAATTTTTGGAATTTTTAAAAATAGGGTACAAAATCGTGGATTAAAACTGGACAGTGGAGTCAGAATTGAATTTAAAGAAAAACAAAGCAGTTTTTTCTCCTCCAAAAACTCGTACATCTCTGATTTTTCTGGGAATTCATCTTTGATTCGAAAATTAAGCCGATTTTTTCTCGTGTAGTTTTACATGTCCTGAGTCTCCAGTATTTTTTTCAGAATTTTTGGAATTTTTAAAAATAGGGTAAAAAATCGTGGATTAAAACTGGACAGTGGAGTCAGAATTGAATTTAAAGAGAAACCATTTTTCTGTTTTGGTTAATTTACTTAGAGTGGGCTGATTAGGAGGGTTAGCTACTGACTTAGGGTAGTTTCTAAGCCTTTTTAAACTCTAAAAATGGTTTTTCAAGTCTCGGGTTAAGGGTAGTCAAGTCCGGATTTTTAAACTTAGGAAATTAGAGCCATTTAAAAAATTTTAGCCCAGTTTTTATTCAAGCTTCTCAAAATTGTTTTCAAACAATCACAAAGTATTTTGGTTTTAGAATATTTAATTTGACATATTTTCCTAAGGTAGCCGGATATCTTTTTAGATATACGGATTTCCTTAATAAAAGGAAAAAAATACATTTCATGCATTGCATTTTTATTTTCATGCATATTATATGATAGCATTATTTTATTCCATGTCATTTAAATTATATGCCATACCATTCATATTTGTCATGTCATTTAGGTTGCATTATATTATTTAGACTGTACCATGTCATTTTATTTATGTCATGCATATACATATTCATTTCTTTTAAATGTTTCCAAAAAAAGATAATGGTTTTCAATAAAAAAAAAAATAAAGATATTCCCGAGTTAAAATAATTCATGAGTTCTCTACCGGGTTTGCTGGAGGGAATATCATCAATTATCATTAATAAAGGAATATCTTTCTTTCAAAAAAGAGAATGATTCGGAAAGTTTTCCAAAACTAATAAAAATTTCTATATTTTGCCACGTTTGTTGGGGAATATAGGAAAATTTTGAATTTATAAATTCCGGATCATTTTCAATAAAAAAAATGGAATTATTTTTCTTTAAATTGGGAATTAATTTGAAATACTAAATTTAAAACCAATTTTTACCGAGACTTGAGATAACACACGGTTAATAAGGTACCGATTTATACGGGCGTTGTGGGGGTGCTAATCCTTCCCCACACGTAACCGACTCCCGAACCCGCTTCTTTGATTTCTCTGGTTTAAAACGCAGACTTGAAATTGGTTTTTAAAATGTTTTAATTAATTTTTAAAATATTTTATAAAACCGGTTTTAATAGGTGGCCGATCACACCTAGCTAAAAAAGATTGGTGGCGACTCCATGTCTTTTTTAAGGTCATTTTCAAAACCTTCATTTTTCTAGAGGAATTAAGTCGACTTTTCCTCGTTTTTTTTTTAATGTCACGCTTAACGAATAATAAAGTCTTGCGATGAGACGTCTTTATTATTTTTTAGGTTGCGACAGCTTGGCGACTCCACTGGGGATTATTAGAGAGTCAGGCCTAGAATTAGTCGTGTGTTATCAAAGTCTCGGTTTTGTTGGTTTTATTGGTATTTAATTTTAATTCCCATATTTTTTTTTAATAAGGAGAATTTTGAAAATAATAAAATATTTTTAAATATGTTCATACTCATGTGCATGCATTTTATTATTGTTCTCTAGTTATTTAAGGTTGTATATTATAATTGCTTGTTGGTTAATGCGTTACACTATTCTTGAATGTTTTAATTGCTAGGGCATTTAGAATAAGGTTTGTAGAATAGGTAGTGAAAGGTTTGATATTCCTCCACACACACTACACGTGCATTTGCATAACATGAATCCTCTACCCGGGTTCCGTCCTTTTAAGTGGGAGTAAAGTAACTAAGCCTTCGTGATTGATCCTCCGTATGGGCTAGTGAAACACTTTCGAAGTATAAGTACCTAATGCCTTCGTGATGATCCTCCGCATGGGCATAGGAAAATATACTCTAACGAATTGAACCCGCTTTTATCGGGGTGCCTTACTAGCCTTCACCGGCGACAGTGAGGAACAATTCGGGGCCTTAGAACCGATTCACCCTCATATAGTGAACCTAGGCGAAGCCATCCCGAATATCCGTTAGATATACCGAAAATAGGAACACATGGAGGGACATTTCTAAACTTTTTGTTACCTATTTTACACTCCGAATAAGTGTGGTAGATCGGGCAACAATGTACGTACATCGCCCGTAATAAATGTGATACTCCGCCTCGAAGGCATCGTGATGCCTAAATAAGCAGATATTGTTGGGGCAAATGTTCATTAGCTGTTTAAAAAAAAAAAATCATTTTTCAAGCATTTTTGCATGTTGCACATTTCATGCATGTGTGAATGGAGCATGTACATTTTTGGTTGTATTATTGATCTCATTCTTTGCAATAAACAGTTGGTAATTTCATTTGATGATTTCATAAAACCGGTAGTGTCACATGAACATTTGCATATGGTACCATAGTAGGATCCACCCTAAAATTCTTTTGAAAATTATGTGATTGGTTTTTCATAAAAAAAAAATAAAAAAAAAACATGTTTCAAAAAATCATAAATTATGAGGCAAATCTTGCATAATGAGATTTTTGAATAATCAAGATTTAGGTCCCACAAATTTCATGTAATCATTGATTTCTTTGTATATACCTTGGTGTAAATTTATGAATTCTTTACATGTATCATTTTGACATCATGTTACAGTCATAGCATGCATGGTCATTCATTGTAGAATACGTTTATGACATGCATGGTCATTCTGTATATATTCATGCATTAATTTGCTTATTCTTTACATGCATCATGTTAGCTTCAGGGTGCATTCATGGCATACATAGTCGTCATGTTATGCTCATGCATTAATTTTTCATATTGGCATCAGGTTGCATTCATGACATACACGGCCAGCATGACTTTCTTTGTATATACTCTGTGTCAGTCATTTATTCTTCACATGCATCATAATTGACATTATGTGGCATTCATAGTATATATGATCATTCATTGGTAATGCATTTGGAACATACATGGTCATTCATTGTATATATCCATGCATTGATTTGCTTATTTTTTACATGCATCATGTTGGCATCATGGTGCATTCATGGCATACATAGTCGTCATGTTATGCTCATGCATTAATTTGTCACATTGGCATCAAGATTGCACTCATGACATACACGGTCAGCATGATTTTCTTTGTATATACCCTGTATCAATCATTTATTCTTCACATGCATCAGAATTGACATTGTGTGGCATTCATAGTGTATATGATCATTCATTGGGAAATGCATTTGGAACATACATAGTTATTCATTGTATATATCCATGCATTAATTTTCTTATTTATTACATACATCATGTTAGCATTAGGTCGCATTCATGACACACATGGTTAGCATGATTTTCTTTGTATATACTCTATATCAATCATTCATTGTTTGCATGTATCATAATTGACACCGTGTTGCATTCATAGGATATATGATCATTCATTGGGAAATATGCTAAAATGCACATGATCAGTCATTGCATGTATCCATGTGTTGATTTGTTTATTCTTTGTTTGCAACATGTTGGCATTGTGATTGCATTTATTACATATATGGTCAGCATGTTTCCATTGTACATATCCATACATCATATTGTTTAGGCTTCACATGCATCAAATTGCATTCATGGCTCATTCATCATGACATACATTTGGGGGAAATAAAACAGAAGTTGGCTTGGCTTTAGGAGTCTTTGAAAGAATTTCCATTTCAAATCAGAAGAAGTACTGAGTACACTTTTAATACAGGCTGGTGCTATGGAGGATGAACAAGTTGCCCGAATGGAAAAAATGGAAAGGGAACAGAGAGAATTGCGAGAACAGCTAGCAAAATCTCAAGCAGAATCTAAGGATCAGATGACTAAACTGATGGAGCTAATGTCTGCCGTAATCAAAGGAAAAGGATACACCGAAAACTTTGTCGTCGGAGAAGGGTTAGAGGCACAAAAGGGCCAGGATGAGGTCATAATAAGTGATTCCCAGAACACTGTTAACCTCGTCAATGTCCTAAACTCAGATGATCTAGCTGAACAGGCAAAGTTGAAAAGGGTTGCAGTAAATGAGGTTGAGTTGGTAGATTCTCAAGGGAAATATCAGTTGTTAGATGAAAGGCTCCGGGCAATAGAAAGAACAGATGTATTCGGGAGTGTGGAGGCGAAAGAACGATGCTTGGTCCTCGATTTAGTCATTCCTCCTAAGTTCAAGATCCCTGACTTTGTGAAATATGACGGGACGACCGATCCATCAGCCCACATCACTATGTTCTGCCGAAAGATGACAAGTCAGATAGATAATGATAAGCTTTTGATTCACTGCTTGCAGGATAGCCTCAGCGGGTCCGCAATTAGGTGGTATAGTCAGTTGAGCAAGGATCAGATTCGCTCTTGGAATGATTTGGCTAGGGCTTTTCTAAACCAGTACAAGCATATGACCGACAGGACACTTGATCGTCTCACTTTGCAAAATATGGAGAAAAAAGCTACTGAGAGCTTCAAAGAATATGCACAACGGTGGATGAGCCTGGCTGCCCAAGTACAACCGCCCTTGACACAAAAGGAAATCACTATCCTTTTTGTGAATACACTGCAGGCCCCGTACTATGACAGACTCGTCGGCAATGCTTCGAAGAATTTTGTGGACATGGTAATTTCAGGGGAGATGATTGAGAATGCTATCAAGAGTGGGAAACTTGAAAGAGAAGGAACATCCAATACCGAGAGAAATAAGGCACCAAGAAAGAAAGATGAAGATGTCCAAACTATGGGAGATTTCATCCCATATTCCCAATTTCCCTCATACCAATCATGTTACCCTACTGAGGTATCTCCAAGCCTTTATCCTTACCTACCTACCCAAACATCTAATCCTATACCAGCCCTTGCAACAAGGCCTACTTCCAGAAAACGATCGCGGAAAAACAAGAAAGAATTCCAATCCCTATCCCTGACTTACTGCCATTACTAATAAAGAATCAGTACCTTACCCCGGTACCTTTGAAAATAGCTCCGAATCCATCAGCAAGGAGTTATGACCCTGACAGCAAGTGTGATTATCACCTAGGGGTAGTTGGGCATTCAACTGAAAAATGTAGACAACTGAAGGAAAGGATTGAAAGTCTTATCCGTGATGGTATTTTGACACCGGAGCTTATCGATCAATGGAAGGCCGCTTAGCCCTAAATCAGTTTCTTTCAGGGTTTTAGGGGGAGAATTACTACCTTTGAAGGATGTCAATAGGAGCATTTTTGACGCATGTAGTTTTATACACTATGATGATGAAAGCACTTGTCTCATGTTAACATCTACATGAATTAAATGAATTTTAAATGCTTTGTGTTTGTTGTGTTTTAACAATAACGAGAATTTGCAAAAACAAGCATTGAGGAAGTTTTAATAATGGATAGTCTCAAGAAGATTGATGATCAGTGTTAGAACTGACCCAACACCATCCCCCTCTTTTTTGGGCTTCTTTATACCTAAACCTTGAATCAATAACACTTGAAAGACCTAATGCTTCAAGGAAAAATGAATGAAAAAAGAGAAGCATTGTCATTGCAAAATAAGCAAGGATGTAAATCCTAGTCTAGGCTATGAACAAAGGAACGAACTTTTTGAAAATTTTCGAATTCCTTGAAAATCAAACAAATGAGACATTCTTTCAAGAGTCTAGATTTTGATAATTTGGTGTGTGTCAAGATTGTGCTAAAACCATTCATGACCTTTCCCAATAACCACAAAACACTAATTGCCCAAACATCACTTCATGATTGACATCCTGGGGCACAATGATTAAACTAGATTATCTCTTGTCCCAGAGAAAACCCGTTTTTGGGTCATATTTTCCTTATCTCTTAAAAAAAACTCAGATTGGAAACTCAGCCTTTTCAAAATAGACCTAGACTTGCTATGTTCCTCGTTGATACAGATTCTCATGGTTAATCAAATTGGGGCATCATATATGGAAATGACGGACACATGGTAAAGAAGGATGGGCTAATGCATGAATCATTGGGGGGATGCGACGAAAAAAAACAAAAAAAAAAAAAAAAGAAAAATCGTGATATCATGCATATGAGAATTCGGATGATTCCAAAGTGCAAAATGAAATTCTGAATATCTATTTCCCCTGGGGATTGCTTTTCAAAGTGAATATTCGTGCTTGACATGAGAAATGGCCATCTTTCATATCCCTTTCACACAAAAAGAAATTATCCGTAGTCACCGCTTTTGAGCCAAAAGAATTCTTTCTTCTTTGAACCCTGATCAAGGATTACCCTCTACACTGGGGGGCAAATGCGAGGAAAGATCTTTTCAAAGATCATTGAGAAATGAGTGATAGCTCAAGGACAGATGCAAAGCAAATGGAGCCCCGAATAAAGACGGGCTCACTCCGTTGAAAAAGAAGGGGGGCAAAATGAAAAAAGAAAAAAAAGGAAAAATGTGTGAAAGATATGGCAAATTGAAAGCCAAAAGCAAAGAAGAAAAGAAAAGCAAAGTCAAAAGGAAAGAAATGTCCAAGAAGGAACAAATGCTTCAAAGAGAATCCTCCTAAAAAAAATAGATCCTTGATCTGATTACCCTCAAACACATATTTTGGGCCTATTAATCCTTTCTTTCTGAACCCTAAGCCATGGCCTACGTTACGTGCTTTAAAAGTCCATTTTGATCAAGCATGAATATTTAATTTGAAAGGTTTTTTCTCAGATTTTATCCCATTTCATCGAATTATCATTTCACTAAGGAAGAATTTAGAATTCTCAAGTGTATGGTAAAAATGAAAAAAAAAATGGAAAGAATGGGACTCTAGGGCGAAAACCCAAAAACGGGCAGTCTAGAGTAAATTTGGAAATTTTCGATGCCATCTGTGCCGATACCCAAACAAAAAAAAAAGAAGGTCATCTTAAAAAAAGGTGGTCATCGAGGAACATCTAGGAATTCCTGAACCCCCCAAATTGTCAGCTCTCATTCGGAGGATTGTCTTAAAAAAACTGAAACTTTTTTCCTCCAAGATCAAACTTTCCGATTTAAACATCCCAGCCAATCTTGACGCTTGTCAAAAAGCCTTGATATGGAAACTAAAAGAATGTTGAATTTGCTTGGTTCTCAATGAATTCATGATTTATAAGCCTTGATATACATTTTTGTCATGAAGTTTTCCTGGAAAAGCCAGAATCTTGTTATACCAAGCCTTGCCAATCCCAGTTGAAAAAAACCAGATTGATACTTAGAGAAATTTCTAACAACGATCATCAGTCTTCAAAAGATTTGTACATCACATATTGTGGGGTTAATATTTTTTGTTCAGAAGTTTTCAAAATGCGAAAACAAATAAAGAGATTTTTTTGAAATACCCATTTTGATGTTGGCATGAGACAAGGATTTTTCTAACTCAAAGGTGTAGAACTGCCAGGATAGGTCTTGACTTCCAGATATGAGAAGAAGAAATAGAACCCGGTTCAGATCTCTGTTGATGAAAGTTTGAAAATTGTTGGGGCAAAGAGAATAGCCAAAATGAATTGAAGATATACTCTGATTTGAAGAGGAAAAATGAATTTGAAAGGCTAAGCCAAAGTCTAGAAAAACAGCCGGGGGCACTTGCATCACTCATGAGCACTCATCTCTTTATCGAGCTTTTGCATCTACACAGTGTCGGCAAGCATTTGCATCATTCATGGGTATTTGCATTGGCATTATTCCATAAGCATCTGTATTTTACCTTTACATTTACATTCTTCATGGAATTCGTATTTGTGTCATCTCAAACAATTGCATCATTTCTAGAATTATTGCATTTTCGTTAATGTGTGGTAATTGTAGTTACACCATTCATAAACCAGTTACATGAACACAATTAGTAGGGGCATCTGCATCATGAAACATGGGCATCAATCCAAGTCATTTACATTTGCATTAAAGACATTTGCACCAGTTTAAGTCATTTCGTATCTTATTCAACATATGCATTTGCATCAAAAAGCATTCGCATCTTCTCAAAATCTTTAGGTTAATTTTCAACAATTCTTCAGCACCATTTTTAAGACCTCCGGGCATAATTCATAGGTAAGACCTCCGGGCAACATCTTTAAGACCTCCGGGCATAACTTTTTTCAGGGGTAAGGCCTCCGGGCACTATTCTTAAGACCTCCGGGCATCATTTTTAAAGTCGCATATAGCGCATTTTTTCCAAATTATGGGTAAGGCCTCCGGGCACCATTCTTAAGACCTCCGGGCATCATTTTTAAAGTCGCATACAGCGCATTTCTTCCAAATTATGGGTAAGGCCTCCGGGCACCATTCTTAAGACCTCCGGGCATCATTTTTAAAGTCGCATACAGCGCATTTCTTCCAAATTATGGGTAAGGCCTCCGGGCACCATTCTTAAGACCTCCGGGCATCATTTTTAAAGTCGCATACAACGTATTTTTTTCAAATCACGGGTAAGGCCTCCGGGCACCATTCTTAAGACCTCCGGGCATCATTTTTAAAGTCGCATACACCGCATTTCTTCCAAATTATGGGTAAGGCCTCCGGGCACCATTCTTAAGACCTCCGGGCATCATTTTTAAAGTCGCATACAGCGCATTTCTTCCAAATCACGGGTAAGGCCTCCGGGCACCATTCTTAAGACCTCCGGGCATCATTTTTAAAGTCGCATACAACGAATTTCTTCCAAATTATGGGTAAGGCCTCCGGGCACCATTCTTAAGACCTCCGGGCATCATTTTTAAAATCGCATACAGCGCATTTCTTCCAAATTATGGGTAAGGCCTCCGGGCACCATTCTTAAGACCTCCGGGCATCATGTTTAAAGTCGTATACAGCACATTTTTTCCAAATCACGGGTAAGGCCTCCGGGCACCATTCTTAAGACCTCCGGGCATCATTTTTAAAGTCGCATACAGCGTATTTCTTCCAAATTATGGGTAAGACCTCCGGGCACCATTCTTAAGACCTTTGGGCATCATTGTTGAAGTCGCATACAGCGCATTTTTTTCAAATCACAGGTAAGACCTCCGGGCAACATCTTTAAGACCTCCGGGCATAACTTTTTTTTTCAGGGGTAAGGCCTATGGGCACCATTTTTAAGACCTCCGGGCATAATTTTTCAAATCACAGGTAAGACCTCCGGGCAACATCTTTAAGACCTCCGGGCATAACTCTTTTTTCAGGGGTAAGACCTATGGGCACCATTTTTAAGACCTCCGGGCATAATTTTTCAAATCACAGGTAAGACCTCCGGGCAACATCTTTAAGACCTCCGGGCATAACTTTTTTCAGAGGTAAGACCGCCCGGCACCAATTGGTAAGACCTCCGGGCACCAGTTTTTTAAGACCTCCGGGCACCAATTTTAAAGACCTTCGGGCATAAATTTTTCTTTTGAAAATCGAATTCGTTTTCTTAAGACGAATCGAGCCTTGTTTAGGCAGGGAATTCAATTTAAGGACAAAATCTTCAATTTATTGTTTAAAAAAAATAAAAATAAAAAAAAAATTGAAAATTTGAAAAAGAGAAAAAAAATAGAAAAAAGAAAAAAAAAGTAGAAAATGAAAAATGAAAAATGAAAAAAATAAAAAAAATAAAAAAAAAATAGAAAATGAAAAAAAAATGAAAAATGAAAATGAAAAAGAAACCCCTTTCCCTTTCCTTCACATGTGATTTCACTGACCGTACAAAATTAGTGTTGGTTTATCTTTGCCTGATTCCTGATTCTCAGCAATAGCCAAAAAGGGGCAGCTGTAGACACCTAATTTTGTCCGGACCACTAAACATGTATGTTTTCTTCCCATATTGATGATTCCGAGTATAAAAAGACTGTTTTCATCCTGCAGGTGGTACTCCGAGACTTAGTTTAAGAGGGCGAGCACAAAAAGACAAACTTGAAAAAAAGTCAACCCCGAAAAAGTCAACCCCAAAAAGTCAACTACTGAAAAAGTCAACCCACTTTCAAAATCAAGATTTTAAGTTCAATTGAAAAATGGCGAAAGAATTTTGATAATCCGAGGTCTACATTGAAAGATATGGAGTTCGGAAGTTGGGATTTGGAGATTCAGTAGAAAAGAAACCCTAATCCAAGAAATTTGGGGAAAAGTGCTTAAACGATCAAACTGGTCGAAATTGAAGGTTCCAAATGAAAGATAAGCACTGACTACGGGTAATGGAGAAGTCACTTGCAAGAAAAACCGAAAGAAAAGTCAATCCGGGAGAAAACCGAGAATTAGGGTTTCTAGTGGATTTCGGTGAAATCGGGAAGAATCACAGAAATGGCCCGACTTGGTAAGACCAAAGCCCCCAATGGATGAAGAATGGTTAAAAAGGATGGCCCAAGGCTCAGATTGAAGAAAATCTGAAAATCGGATTTGTTTTGAGCAAAACCGGGTTTCGGAGGTTAAAGGGCAAAATTGGAAAAATTTGGGAAAAATAGCAAATGGACTCCGAAAATTATGGAAAATTTGTCAATCTCATTCTTAAATCATTTGAAGGAGATTGGCGAAAGAAAATCTTGATTCCGAGTTCGTTTGCAAAATGGCCAAATCCCGGGCTTCTTATGTAGTAATTCAAAAAGATAAATCCCGGAAAAATAGCAAATGGACTACAAAAATTCTGAAATTTGGCAAATCTCATTTTTAAATTATTTGGAAGAGATTGGCGAAATAAAATCTTGATTCCGAGTTCGTTTGCAAAATGGCCAAATCTCGGGCCTCCCATGCAGTAATTCAAGCCGATAAATCCCGAAAAAATACCAAATGAGCTCCAAAAATTATGAAAACTTCCAGATCACACTTTTTAATTATTTTGAAGAGATTGGTGAAGAAAAATCTTGATTTGGAGCTCGTTTAAAAAATGGTAAAAAGTAGGGGCATAAAAGGACATTTTGGGAAAAAAATCCAAATAAATAGCAAACGGACTCGGATAATTTTGAAAACTTCCAGAACTCAATATTTTATTATTTTGGAAGTATTAAAAAAAGTAAAATTGAATTTGGAGCCCGTTTGATATTTATTTTGTATCCGGGGGGCAAAATGGTCGTTTCACCCAAGCAACCGAAAAGGGCTTCTTTGGGCCTTTCAAAAATCAGAGCTGGGCTGGAAAAGAGAAGTGCTGGCCTGCCCAAGCCCAAAGGAAGGAGGAAGCTTAGGATTTTTTTCAATCAAGTGATTAAAAATCAAGAGTTAAGTTAGAGATTTTCATTTTTGAGCCTAAGTCCCAATCCCACATCCCTTTGTAATGTCAAGCCAAGGAGGTGCTCACCTTATAAATAAGGGGTCTTGGCCTTTGGTTGAAATCACCCACTACCCCTTGTGAGATAGTCTATACACTTGTATTAGGATTATCCGGGTGGTGAGTCATAGTGTTTTACTCTGAGGGTTCGTAGCTTAATCCGTTCAAAAGCTACTCTGAGGGTTCGTAGCTTAATCCGTTCAAAAGCTACTCAGAGGGTTTGTAGCTTAATCCATTCAAAAGCTACTCTGAGGGTTCGTAGCTTAATCCGTTCAAAAGCTACTCTGAGGGTTTATAGCTTAATCCGTTCAAAAGCTACTTGGTGAGTTTTCATTTTAAAATAATGTTTCTTGTTCTTCCTTCATTTCCTTTCTTAAGTATATTTTTCTTACATTTTGTTTTTACAATAAACTCACCATGGCCAAATGGCCTACATTATTTATTTTAAGTTGTTGTTTTTGATTCATTTTACCATATTGTTTATGCTATTTTCTTTATTTTTGATGTTTTAAATATTATGTTATTTCATGTTCTTAAGTTATATTTAATTTGGTTGCTTTGTTTGTTGCCATTTATGTCTTAGATATCATGTTTTTGCATTTTTAATTTTCTGTTTTCATGTTGTTTAAATTTGAGCATGTTTTAGAGTTAGCATATTAAGTGTTTGTGAAAATGCTTGTGTGATTCTTTGCATGATTCTTGTTTTATATCTTAGTGAGCATGTTTTAGATTTGGTATATTAGGTGTTTGTGAAAATGCTTGTGTGATTTTTGTGTTATGACTTAGTTTTTCATGCTAGCATACCAAGTGTTTGTGAAAATGCCATGCTTGTTGGAGCTTGGGGCCATTTGGCTACTCCATGTGTTTTGCATTGTGTGTTGTATTTTTTGTCATGCTAGTTGTTAGGTTTTTGCATTTGCATGATATTTGGTTGGATTTTTGAATTAAGCATGCATTGTGTTTGTGAAAATGCCATGCATATCTTAGGTCTAGGTTGCATTTATTGCCATGCAAGTTCATGTTAGGTCTAGGCCATATTATTTATGTCATGCATTTTCCTTACATTTAGTTTTAAATCCATGCATTTCATGCATTATGTTTGCTGCATTATTTCATGCATTTCATGCTCATACCACTTGAATAATGACTTGAGCCAATTGATGGTTCAAAGTCATGCTCTCTTGAGCACACTTGTGGAAAATTAAGTTTGTCAAGTTGATTATTCTACCTTTGTGATTTTTTTTACTTAGCCATTTTTTATCTAACTTTCAAAAAGTCCTAGCTACTGCTTTCAAGTCATTTTATGAGTTTCAAATATTTTTACTTTGGTTTTTAAATGATTTTATCAAAGACAAAAAAATGTGCTGGCAAAGCAGTTTTTTCTCCTCCAAAAACTCGTACATCTCTGATTTTTCTGGGAATTCATCTTTGATCAGAAAATTAAGCCGATTTTTTATCGTGTAGTTTTACATGTCCTAAGTCTCCAGTAATTTTTTCAGAATTTTTGGAATTTTTAAAAATAGGGTACAAAATCGTGGATTAAAACTGGACAGTGGAGTCAGAATTGAATTTAAAGAAAAACAAAGCAGTTTTTTCTCCTCCAAAAACTCGTACATCTCTGATTTTTCTGGGAATTCATCTTTGATTCGAAAATTAAGCCGATTTTTTCTCGTGTAGTTTTACATGTCCTGAGTCTCCAGTATTTTTTTCAGAATTTTTGGAATTTTTAAAAATAGGGTAAAAAATCGTGGATTAAAACTGGACAGTGGAGTCAGAATTGAATTTAAAGAGAAACCATTTTTCTGTTTTGGTTAATTTACTTAGAGTGGGCTGATTAGGAGGGTTAGCTACTGACTTAGGGTAGTTTCTAAGCCTTTTTAAACTCTAAAAATGGTTTTTCAAGTCTCGGGTTAAGGGTAGTCAAGTCCGGATTTTTAAACTTAGGAAATTAGAGCCATTTAAAAAATTTTAGCCCAGTTTTTATTCAAGCTTCTCAAAATTGTTTTCAAACAATCACAAAGTATTTTGGTTTTAGAATATTTAATTTGACATATTTTCCTAAGGTAGCCGGATATCTTTTTAGATATACGGATTTCCTTAATAAAAGGAAAAAAATACATTTCATGCATTGCATTTTTATTTTCATGCATATTATATGATAGCATTATTTTATTCCATGTCATTTAAATTATATGCCATACCATTCATATTTGTCATGTCATTTAGGTTGCATTATATTATTTAGACTGTACCATGTCATTTTATTTATGTCATGCATATACATATTCATTTCTTTTAAATGTTTCCAAAAAAAGATAATGGTTTTCAATAAAAAAAAAATAAAGATATTCCCGAGTTAAAATAATTCATGAGTTCTCTACCGGGTTTGCTGGAGGGAATATCATCAATTATCATTAATAAAGGAATATCTTTCTTTCAAAAAAGAGAATGATTCGGAAAATTTTCCAAAACTAATAAAAATTTCTATATTTTGCCACGTTTGTTGGGGAATATAGGAAAATTTTGAATTTATAAATTCCGGATCATTTTCAATAAAAAAAATGGAATTATTTTTCTTTAAATTGGGAATTAATTTGAAATACTAAATTTAAAACCAATTTTTACCGAGACTTGAGATAACACACGGTTAATAAGGTACCGATTTATACGGGCGTTGTGGGGGTGCTAATCCTTCCCCACACGTAACCGACTCCCGAACCCGCTTCTTTGATTTCTCTGGTTTAAAACGCAGACTTGAAATTGGTTTTTAAAATGTTTTAATTAATTTTTAAAATATTTTATAAAACCGGTTTTAATAGGTGGCCGATCACACCTAGCTAAAAAAGATTGGTGGCGACTCCATGTCTTTTTTAAGGTCATTTTCAAAACCTTCATTTTTCTAGAGGAATTAAGTCGACTTTTCCTCGTTTTTTTTTTAATGTCACGCTTAACGAATAATAAAGTCTTGCGATGAGACGTCTTTATTATTTTTTAGGTTGCGACAATATTAATCTAATTTAAAATGCTAATGCAAATTTTGATTATTTATATAATATGTAACTTTATGCTCAATATATAATTTTTTATAAATAAATAAGTTTTTTATAATATAAATATTTTATATTATAAATAGTAATAGATTTATTTGATTTTTATTTACGATTTTGAATTATGAATATTAATAAAATTTATCATTGAAATTTTTAATATCATGATAGAATTTTAAAAAAAAAATATTAGAACATTTAAAGTATCAGATTACTCAAGAGTTTTATGAAATCTGTTGATCTTTGATTGATTTTGGTGGCTTGCTTTGCTAACTCAAAAGTTGTGAAATTAAAAATTATATCATGACTTGCTTTGATGAGTTAAAAACTTTCTTCGATCGTGAAATTAAAAACTAATGCTCTTCCATTTCAATATCTTTGTCTCTATTTGATTGATTTTGTATAGAGAAGATTAACAAAGAAAAAGAAGAAGTGATTTTACTGTATTTAAAATTATTTTATTAATAATGAATATTATTGATGCTCAATGATCGTATTATATTTATTATCTCTCTTAGAATATATCTGTAATCTAGAATTTATAATTTATAATAATATTTATATAAAATCACAAATGTTGAAGTTTTTTTGAATGGATGAAAACGAACGTGTTTGTTCATTATATTTAAATTATTTTATATTAAAAAAATTAATAAAAATTTATTTAATTTATAAATAAATATTCTAAGTTTTCATTAAATGAAATAAAATTTATTCAATTTATATGTAAAAGTTCTGATTGAATATAAAGTCTATACACATATTAATGTAAGTTTTTTTAAAAAATGTAAATTTAGATTATTTGTATACAATATATACAACTATATTCAACATATAATTATTATTCAATGATTTTTATCTATTAAATTGGTGTAAGACACAACCAATTTAGGTAAAGATTAATCTAATGTGCTGATAATGTAGTGGTCTCAAATTCAATATATATATATGAAAATGGAAAGAATTATGACTGCAAATGAAATGGCAACATGATTTCCTCTAAAATAAATAACCATTGGATCAGTAAGTTTTATTGACCAAAAGAACATGGGGAATTTATTTATGACTACTGAATGAGGTGATTGAATGCATTTCAGAAACTTGATCTTTATGTAATAAAATATATATATTTTTAAATTTAATTATTTTTTATTTTAGATTTGGATAATAATATTCAAAATTAACCAAACAATTAAGCTATTCGAGTATTACTGAAAATTAAATGACTTTAAACACGGATAATTCAAAAATAACGGGTATCCGTTCCGTTGCCTATCCCTCTAGATTAGGCAGGCAAGTTATTTGATCCATTTTAATGGAGAACTTGGGCTGAAATGTTCAAGTCTAGGCCTAGTTTTTCAAGACCCATTTTCAAATAGGCCTACCTCGAGCTTGCTTATTAGGCCCAGCCCATGCTGGACAAATGAAGTTCAATTAACATATACTCCAAATAATACAAGTATTTAGCTTCTATCAATAAGACCCTGAATGTTTAATCATTCCATTGATTAATATGGTATTTTAGTTTTATCTTCTTATATGTCAAAATCTTGAAATTGATCATTTTTAGTAACTATTAAGTCTTGTTTATAAAGAAAAAAAAAAGAACTTTTGATATCAAAATTGTTGGGTAAGGCCAATGCTTCAACTACATCAATTTCATGAATGCCAATTGAAGTAAACCGGTTCTTTATTAGTTTGATGAAAATCTGGTTTTGATAAACTTCCAAATCGGACCGGTCATCGATTTTTTGTTCAATTGATCCGACTGTCTGGTCCGATTCGGATCAAGCCAGAAAGTAAACATGGCACAAGGTATGTGTCCGATCCCTGATTTCTAAAATGGTGGGCTAACGGGAACAAAAACCTGTGGTACTTTGTAAAGAAAAACTCTTGGCAAAAATGGTTCAATCTATATTTAGAATGTGTTTATGCAAAAATATCTTCTATTCTTAATTGCAGATCTGATAAAGCTGATATTCATAATAATATTGTCTGAACACCAAAAAGAAATTTTTTTTGGATTTTTCATATCACAAAATATTATTTGAAAGGAAAGAAGAATCCGAGCTACTAGATTACATCTTAAGTACTTGTAATCTTTTTCCCTTTCAACCATTTGAAACAAAAATACCACTGGTTTAAGGCTAAGTGACAAACTGCATATCTGGTTGCAAACCCTAAACTCTTCATGAATATCATGTGTCTTTAAATGCAAGATTTAAAGGTATATCACTTTCCACTGCCTATATAAATCTAGCTAGTTTAGGAATACAAGCATTGCCATTGAAGAATTCAATATTTCTTAAAATTAGCATTCAAAGTAAGCAAGTAAGTAGCATATTGAGGTTATCAAATTAAGCTATATATCTTCTTTTTACCTATCATTTACTTGTTATTGCTTGCTATGTTACTCGGACTCTGATGAAGAGTCGGAGCAACATAGATTGCTTGTATTTAGTAAATTTTCATGACTTTGAATTCTTATAGCTAACATTTTTCAATTTTTTTTCAAAAAAAGCCGAAGCTTGAAATATGGTGATCGGGAAAGGTTCATCGAGTTCATTGAGCACGAAAATGGTTGATGGATTAGCTGAAGACATGGTTAATAACAACAACAACAACAACAACAACTTCACTGTGCTAGTTGTTGATGATGATCCTGTTATTCGAAAACTCCATGATATGCACCTCAAGAAGTTTGGATTAAGGGCTCAAGTGGTTGAAAATGGAAAAAAAGCTGTTGACCTTTTCCATTTTGGAACTACTTTCAATCTCATTTTAATGGACAAGGAAATGCCTGTCATGGATGGTGCTGAGGTATAATATACATATAATTTTCCAAATTCAATTTGTTTACATGTGCTAACAAAAATTACATACTTATTATAGGACATAAAGATAAAAATTTCAAAGATTAAAACTTATTTACATACGAATTTTTTACTGTTGACAAGTTTTTTTTATATGTTTTTTGAAAAGAAGAGGACTTAATAATTATTCATTCGTCGAAACTAGAAGTAAAAATTTTGATAGATAGGATAGGGATCTCGTATACCAAGGAGACCTGCTCAAGGGCAGGGATACTCGCCCGGCTCGGGCCTGGGCAGGATAATTTTCTATTCGGGCCAACTTGGCCCGAATTATTGTTTGTGCAATAAAAAATATTTTTTATTTAAATTTAATTATAAAAATATATAAATATTAATATAAAAATACATTTTAAAATATTTTAATACTTGTTGAACAGTGAAATAGGCTTGCAGGTCAGTTCGGGCCCGGCTTGAAACGGGTTTTGGTAAGGATTTTTTTTTCCCGAACTGTGATCCGACTTGGCCCATAAACAGATTTAATACCAAGCAATGAGCCCTTTTAATTTGTAGCTTTGCTCAATTAAAAGGGTTATGAAAGGCTTAAACATACCAACACTACAGAACAAGAGGGATAGCTTCAGAAAATATTGTAAATCCATCGGATTTTTTTTCCGATTCGTCGAAAAAAATCCGTCGAAAATGCTTATATTTTATATATATATATATGTTACAGGCAACGAAGGAGTTGCGAGCTATGGGGGTGAATAGCATGATCGTTGGTGTAACTTCTCGTGGCTCACCATATGAGAAGCAAGCTTTCATGGAGGCAGGCTTGGATTATTGCTTCGAAAAACCCTTGACTGCTGATAAGATCAATTTTCTTCTCCAAGAGCTCTACAAGAACAACAACTAATATTAGTTGAAGACATTTGCCTATGATGTTACTCCTTTAGTTTATCTTTGTTTTAAGCCAAAAAAAAAAAAACTTACTTTATGGGCTAAATATATATATATATATATATATATATATATGACTAAAAAATAAATTGCAAACCTCTTGCTTTATATAGGCATATATGTGTAGGTTTGCTTTGCCCTTTCTTGGGTATTATAAGTAATAGCTTATTACAATTTTCCTTTTTCTAATTAAATAAAAAATTAATGGATAATGCCTTTTATTTTAGTAATTAAATTGGATATCCTCTCAAATGATTTTGAAATGCTAACTTAATTTCTTATGGACAAATTCATCAATATTAATTGACACCATTGGTTGGAATTTGAAATTTATAATCATTATTAGGAAAAATTCCATGATTATTTTTTATATATACTAGCTTGATACCCGCATTTTGTTGCGATTATTTATAAAGTAGTCGGTATCGTGTTTATGGACCCATCATTTTTATTATGATACCAATATGTGTTGCTATTTGTGTGTTTCGACGTATCATTTTAGATTTACTGGTATTTTTAAAAATATTATCATATATATATATATATATATAAACGAAAAGAATTTTCAATCATCAAATAAATGAGATTAATCTAACACATTAAAATCCCAATTATAAAATATTCATCAACTATATAAATTTTCAGAATTATAATTGTTTAATATTTAAAATTATTAAACACCAGATAAATAAAATAAATATTAAAATATCAAAAAAATATAGTAAATTGTTATTTAACATGTTTAAAAGTATAATTTAATGAACATATTTTTTTAGACCAAATTATGAAAAAAAAAAAAAAAAAAAAGAAGAAGATTATGACAGAGAATGCACTAGGGATTAACTAAAAGAATCAAATAAGTGAAAAATTAAAAGAATCATGTGCCGGTACAAATGTACAAAAACCGAAATAGTATAATAATCCTAAATATGCTGATTTCTTAAAAATCGGTATGTTTCAATCGTACCGTCAATACCAATAAAATCCTAGAAAGCATTTTTTTTTTTTTTTTTTTTTATAAAAAAGAAAAGCATATTTACTTGATCTAAAATCTGAGATAAAATTTGAATAATAAAATAGTCACAAAATCCTAATGTATTTGACTTCTTTTATAAGTATTTTTTTCTTTCGAAAATGTATATCATGGATAGAGTAGACATAAAAGACAAACATATATACAATATTATTTATTGAACAACATAAATTTGCAATAAAAAACCATCAGAGTTATTGTTTAATAAACACAATATATCTGTTGATAATTATCTTTTTCCCTACTTAAGTTACACTTAATTGGAGCCCAAACCATTAGAGGAAACCATAATTAGAATTATTATTTAAAAACTATTAGAGTTAATATTTTGCAAAAGGGATGGGATACCCTGTTAGAAGCACTGAAGAAAGCAAGGAGATTGAACAATCACGTATTTTCAATGCTGAAAGCACATTGCCCTCTCGAAGACAAAAACAGCTTGTGCTATATATCAAGCAAAGTGGGTGCCCCTAGACCTGCTCATGGGTCCGACTAGGTCGGACCGTGATCCAATTTTTTTTTTTTTGCTTGTCCACCCAGGCCGGCTTGTGGGTTCGAATTTATTTTCATCTTTGATAAATTTTTTAATATATTTTTATAATTAAATTTAAATAAAAAAATATTTTTTATTTTATGAACAATGATCCGGGTCGGGCCGGACCGGTTCGAATCAGAAAAACACCTGTCCAGACCCGACTCAGTACGGACCAAACTGTCCAGCCCTTAAACAGATCTAGGTGCCCCTGATCTGCATCGGATTAAGTTCGAGAATACTGTTTCTGCATTTGAAACCCTGCCCCAGAAAGGTACAAGCTGAATGAGTTCATCTGTCTTCTCTTCATGTAATATGTAGCTACTTAAAGTTTCCCAAGTTGTTATATAGTTGGGAAGCAACAAAATGTGTATATACATCCAGATACAGATAGATGATGTATAACACTTATATGCATATCCTATATTATTCGGATTTGTGGTGAGTATCAGATACGAATATTTATATGTCGGAATACTTGATGCTCGATTGAATCAACAAGATGAGAGTAGTGTCTCTCATATGATAACAGTCCTGAACATTGCTTTCATATGCTCAGTGACCCCATTTTTTTTTTTTAAATTCCTTTAATATATATATATATATTTTAAATAAATTTAAATGTTTTTTATAAAATTAATATTATTAATTGTTTATTTATGTGATTTTTTTATTTAATTTTATGCATTGTGATTTAAGAATCATTATTTATCTATTTATTGTATTAACTAGTCATAACTCATTATTTTTTTAAAATCAAAAGGTTTGTGACAAAAGTTAAATCACATTTATATAAATTTAACAAAAGTTAAATTGAATTTCTAATTTCTTAAATAACACTCTAAGTCTCTAATTAATTACCAAATATGTTTTTTGTTTTCATTTTTAGCTGACTATAATTTTTTCCTTTTCATATAATTTTTCACTTTTAATTTTATCTTAAATCTTTTTCTCCGGTTATCATACAACTTTCCATTAACACAAAAGTTAGATTGAAATCACTTTATAAAAGATTATAAAAATATCTTAACTTTTAAACTCAAATTTTGAACTTTATTATTTTAATAAAATATTTTATTTTTCTTATTTTTGATAAAAATATATTGTTTAGCAATTGATATATTTATATTTTTTTATAAAAAAAAAGTTGTCCATAATTTTAAATAAGGTTATTTATTTGATATATTATGCATAAAATTATTTATTTTATGTATTATGTTTTTTATACATTTTTTATAAATTTATAGTTTTGAAAGCATTTTTATTTTTATTAATATATTACTTACGTGTATATATATATATATATATTTAATATTAAAAAAATATAAATTTTATAAAAAATTAAACTTTAATAATATATTAATTGACCAACAATGCGGAAAGTTGTTTTGATGCTTATCGAGTGCAACATGCACGAAAGCCACTTCGATACCTCCCCTAGTCATGACTTGGATGAACCTAATATTGTAGGTATAATAATTACTTTTTATATTTTTTTAAGTATTCGTGTTCGACATCTATATCTTAGGGCAGAACAATCGATCGGTTCGATTCAAAAAAATTGAAAATCAACTTAACCGACTTCAATTAAAAAATAACCAATAACCGAGCCGATTTCACTGTAGAACCGACTTAACCGAACCGATCTAATTCGATTGGTTTTATCAGTTATTTCAGATAAAAAATATATATAAATATAAATATATAAATATAAATAATATATAATTATATATATATAATTATATATTATAAATATATATAATTATAATTATAAATATAAATATATTTAAAATATATTAAATATAATATTAAAGGTCGGTTAATTCGGCCGATTCGGTTACTTAAAACATTAACAGAAAATAGACCGAATTAACAAAAAAAAACCGATCTCAATAACCGATTTAACCCCTAAACCGACCTAACCCGTTTTAACCGAATTGGGTTCGGTCGGTCGGTTATCTCGGTTATAACTAAGATATGCTCTGCCCTATTATGTCGGACGGATATTCGGACATGGATATGGATTCTCCAAGAACTCTCCGAATACATAAAAAAAAGTTAGAATAAATCAAATATACTCGTGTTCAACACTCATATCCAAATCCGAGTAACATAGATAATAATAATTTTGATTAACCAGGATAAATTTTTACAGTTCTAGTTGTAGAAAATATAGCAAACTGTCTTGTGAATTCCCTCATAGAACATCACTCTTGTTACAGTCTTACTCATCTTAATTAGTTTGCCTATAATAATTTGTCAACTTTCATTTCATTTCAGATATAAAAGTGACTTAATAATTTTACAAGAACATAGTAACAGATGCATGGGAATGTCATGACCTTTCAATATTCTTTTTTTTTTTTTCATTCTTTTTACTAACAAATAACATTGTTCTTTAAATGAATCCGAAATTTAACTCAGTTGGTTTATGCAGTAATTCTTAAAAGGTGACATTCAACAAATCTTTAGTTCGAATTTCAGCATTTGCAAATCTCTTCTCTTATTTTTAGATTACGGTTTCATTTGTAACAAAAAAAACATTATTCTTTAAATTTTACACAAAATTAATGCACTAATATAAGTTTGAAAATCAAACTCAACTTCCTAGTAGTACTAAAAAGAAATGGTTTCACACTTACATACTCAAAGTATCACTTTCCTTTAAGCATATATGCCCAAGAAATTAAAATAAAAGTGCCTTAATAACCACCTAAAAGCAAAGGCAACTTTGAAATGATTTTTTTTTTTCTTTCATAAGAAATCAAATCCATTTCTCCCTTATGCTAAAAAGAAAGATACAAGTGGACTCAAATAGTTGATGTGGGTTGGGATTGGGCAAAAATTTTGAGTTGGAAGATCATTATGAAAAAGATAAAATATTCTTTCTAATACCTAAAAACTAGATAACTTATTATATAAACCCTTTTTAAATCTTGAACGTTAGTTCAATTGCTTATGTCCCACCTTTAAAGTGAAAGAATATCGTAAATTTAGGTTTAAATTTCAGAATTTATAATTTTTTTTTCAAATTACAAATTCTTATAATCAAAAATAAAATAAAATTAATAACAGTGTTAATGAAAAATCATCTAAATGCTGACGTGAACATGTGAAACTGACAGAATAAATGATTTGAAAAAAAATGATGATGTGTCAATTTTTTTTTGTTCAGGTGGAATTTAAAAACTGACAGAATAGATGACTTTGAAAAAAAATGATGATATGTTTTTACGAGTAAGTGAGAAATTTGGGTAAAAAAAATTATGTTTTTTTAAATTCAGCTTGAGTACAAAAATTTGACACGTCATCATTTTTTTTAAGTAATCTTTTCTGTCAGTTTCACATGTCCATATCAGCATTTAAACGATTTTCTATTAATTAAAAATTTTATTTCTTTGCACCAATTTCAAATGTATAAGGATTAAATTACTCACTTTTATAATACAGGAATTAAAATGCATTTTTTACTATAATACAAGAATTATTTAAGTACTTTAACCACAAAATATATATATATATATATCTAAAAACTAAAGAACTTATTATATAAACTTTTTTTTAGACTTTGAATGTTGATTCAATTAATCATTTCCTCATCTTTAAAATGAAAGAATATCATAAATTTAAGTTAAAATCATACTTGCAATCTTTTTTTTTTCTTTCTTTTCTAGACTACGAATTCTTATATACAAAAAGTATATATGAACACTTTCTTACCATGTTTTTTATATTCTTAAAAAATTATTATCATATAAGTATAAATGAATTCATGACTTGATTATGATTACTTTTGAATTTTTTAGAAGCATGCGCCAAATTTATATTTTTAAAAATTGTATTTAAATAAAAAATTTCCCAAAAATTAAGGTACATATATTATGCTAAATGTAAAGTCTTTCTTAAATAATAATATAATAAGTTTTTTTATAAGCAATAAAATCTTAAAAAACATAATAAATTAATCACTTTAAATAATTAAATCACGTATATAAACACAAAATCTCCTAAAATCCTTAGAAAAAAAAAGTAAAATTAATCATGCCCATAATTAGCTATATCACAACATGATTTTCCATATTTGCAAATTAATAATCTTAGAAATCACCAAGAAGTTTCCCAAATTTTTTCTATTTTAGTTAGATTTGTTGTACACGTATTGTATTTCATTTTTTTTATGTTAATAATGTAAATATAAATATAATATAAATTATTAAATATATTAAAATTTAAAATATGAATATGATAAATATATTAAACGTGTCGTATTTATTATATTATTTTCGTATTATGTTGGTGTGCTGTTCAAAATCGTCAGATATAATTTTATCTCATAAGAAAAAAATTCCAAAATTTATCTTTTTGGGGTAAAAATTTACATTTTTTTTTCGGCCAATAGGGTAAAAACTTTGTCAATTTAGGGTTCGTTTGTTTCACTGAAAATGATTTACGAAAAATAATTTCTGCATTTTTTGGTGTTTGGTTGGCGAAATATTGATTGGTCAAAGAAAAATGATTTGCTGGTCAACGAAAAATAAATTTTTATTTTATTTTATGGAAATTGTCTTCCCCTTCTCAAAATGAGAAGACAATTTCCTAAAAACAATTGCTATGAGTAGAGCTATTCGAATCAAAATTTGGATATCATATTTTAGATCGAAACTTAAGTTGACTCGAGCCAAATATTATTATATTAATAAAAATATTTATTTTTAATTATAAAAATATATTAAAAATATTCAAATATTAATATAAACATATTTTAATATTGTAATTTTTAATATTTTATTTAAATATTATTAAACCTACATATATATATTTATATAAGATTTATATTTTAATAATAAATAATAAATTATTAATATAATCACTATCATTTATTATTTTAATAAAAATATTATTTCATATAACAATATCATTATTTTAATAATAAAATGTAACACTTTAAATATTTTAAAATTTAAATAATATTTTATTGAATAATGATTTTATATTACTATTTTAATAATAAATATATATAAATTATACTTTATTATTATTTAATAATAAATGTTTTTTAGAAAAAAAAGATTATTATTTTAATAGTATAAATATTAATTAATAGAAATAATATTTTAATAATTATTAGAACACTTTAAATATTTTAAAATATTAATATAATTAATGCTTTAATAATAAATAATATTAATAGAAATAATAATATTATTTTTAATATTTTAATAATAAATATTGTAATATTTTTGCCATATTACTATTTGAAAAAAGTAGAAGTAATATTTTAATAATAATTATATTAATATAAATAATATTTTAATATTTATATCAATATTACTATTTGAAAAACTAAAAATAATATTTTATAATAATTATATTAATCAAAATAATATTTTAATAATTATTATATTAATAGAAATAATATTTTAATAATAATTATAATATTTTAAATATTAATATAATTAATTTGATATTAATTATAATATTTTAAATATTAATATAATTAATGTTTTAGTAATAAATAGTATTATTTTAAGTATTTAATATCAATATAATATTTTAGTATTAAATATTATTATTAAAATATTAATAATTTAGTAAAAAATATTTTTAATATTTAATATTTATGTCAATATTGATATTTAAAAATAAAATTTTATAAAAAATAAATTTTTTTAATAAATAATTCAAATATCAATTTTTTTTTTTTCTAAAAATTTTCACAATTTTTAAAAATTAATTTTTACGAAACGGACCCTTAATCTCCCGAACAGATCATCAAACTAGATACGTGTCAGTTAACAAACCGAATCTTCTTTTCGTTTTCGCCTGGTTAATCTCCTCCCTACACGTACAAATCAACGGCTCAGATTTCTCCTCTCTTCATTATTTAAAGTCTCCGACGACGGTTCTCACAAAAAATTAGCGGAAATTAGCTGGAAAAAAAAGCTCGATGAGAAATGGTGTCGTTTGATCGGGTGCACTTCTTCTCCGTCGCGGTTCATTCTTAGGCGTTTGATCTGATAATTTTTGAAACTATTTTTTCCGATTTTTTTTTTTTTTTTTGCGGTTTGATGATTGGATTTTATTGAGGGAGATCGGAGATGTTGTCTTTGCAAAACGGAGTGGGGATCTCTAGGGCTGCTCCGTACGGCGTCGGAGTCGTCGATCGAACTGATGATACCTCCGATGCTGCGGCGATGGCTGCCGGAAAAGCCGCCGTTTATGCGGTGAAACAGGAGCCAGCTTCTTCGCTTGGTATTGTGCCTCATAATGGACATGATTCACATGAAGGTTCGTTTCTTCATATCAGTCTTTCTAATTTATTGTTGTTGCTTATTTTGGAGCTTCAATATTTATTTATTTATTTATTTATGAAAAAAGATTTAAAAGTGCGAAAATTTTAGATCATAACAGTTAAATTTTCTTAAAAAAAAAAAAAACCTTTTTTAGAATTTTGATTATAATTTTTTTTATTTGATTTAAAAAAAAACTCTATTTTCTGTTAGATCTGCCTTTTTTTTTAAAAAAAAATTAATCGTGTTGATACAAATTTTAGATCTTTTTTTTTTTGTGTGTAGCATCTTTATTCTTTTTTTTTCCCCTTCAAAATTGAATAAATTAAGTACTTTATGCCCTTATGAAGAATTTATTATATATGGTTTACTGTAATTTCTATAGTAAAATTCTTAATTGATTAAATATTTTATCAGTGTATTTTTTTTTTAATTGCTGATGTGGCCATTGATTTGCTTTTGATGCAGTTGATGAAGATATGCATTTGGCTCTAGCTCATCAAATGTATAAATCTGGAAACTACAAACAAGCATTGGATCATAGCAATGCTGTTTACAATCAAAACCCACTTCGTACTGATAATCTGCTTCTTTTGGGAGCTATTTATTATCAGGTTAAAAGATTGCCTTATTTGTCTTCTTTTATATGGGGACATGTTATAGTTTTGTATAAATGTTTTTGTGTATGTTTGCAGTTACATAATTATGATATGTGCATCACCAAAAATGAAGAAGCCCTTCGAATCGAGCCTCGTTTTGCCGAGTCTTATGGAAACATGGCAAATGCTTGGAAGGTACTTGTTAATTTTTATGACAATCTTTTGAAGCTAAATTAAAAAAAAAATGAATCTTAAAAAGGAAGGTTTTTTTTGAAGAACTGATGGAGGTGTATTTTTTCCCTAATATGTAGGAAAAAGGCGATATTGATGTTGCCGTTCGGTACTATATGATTGCAATTGAGGTTTGTATATAGTTATAGAACTTCTCTTTTGTTAGTAAAATTTTGTCTTTCTTTTTTGCTAGCCAAATCTTTTGTTAGATTGTTGATCTTTGTTTGAACTTGCACCGTTGCAGCTTCGACCTAACTTTGCTGATGCATGGTCGAATTTAGCTAGTGCTTACATGCGAAAAGGAAGATTTAATGAGGCTGCACAGTGTTGCCGTCAAGCGCTGCAATTAAATCCACGTTTGGTATATTTTAATCTGGTTATATGTTATTATAATCCAGTTAAATGTTCTAAACTTTTCATTAACAGGAAGTTCTACATTTCAATTTCATTTTTTTTTGTTCCTTTGTTTTCTTAACAACCAAGTCAGACACAGAATTTAAGGTTTCAATAAGATTTTTTGACCTATGTGTAAGATTTTCTGACCTACATCTTTTAATTGCTATACAGGTTGACGCTCATAGTAATCTTGGAAATCTAATGAAGGCGCAAGGGCTGGTGCAAGAAGTAAGTGTCTAGAAATAAAATGTTTCTACTGTTTGATAGCCAATCTACATAAGTAGTAGCCAGGAATGTGAATTCTTGGGCTGAATTATGTTAACTGATGTAATTCATGCCTTTGGCAACTACCATGTTGAACATCTTCAGTTAGGATTTTGGTTGGACCACATTCTATCCATCTTTTGGAGGAAGTGGTCTAATTTTTTGCCCACTTTGAGTGTGTATGCTCATTGCTGGATTAACCTGGCCTAGACTCTTACCATCCTGCCTGAACAGAATGTGAGGGAAAAACATCCTTCCCATATTTAGATTTTCATAGTGTGTGTCTTTATCCGGTAAGTTACTGATGTAAGTAATTCATGTGTGGAACTGTGTCTCGATATCACAGTTCAATACAGATATCAACTTGTTATCTACAGGCCAGGGCTCAGATGATGGTTGCTCTTGTTATAACTTCCATCTGCAGAGACTCGAAATTGTCAGAATCTAACGTTTTGTGCAGGCATACAGTTGCTATCTTGAGGCTCTACGGATACAGCCAACTTTTGCTATTGCATGGTCAAATCTTGCGGGTCTTTTCATGGATTCGGGTGACTTAAATCGAGCCCTTCAGTATTACAAGGTATGCAGAATTTTGTTCTCATCATTGTTTCTTTTCTTGTTTTTATCTTGTCCAAATGCTGTAATTTTCATCTTCCTGCTTGCAAAAGATATGACATGACCAAATTTTCATGTGCTGCTTCTTTTTTAATAATTTCTATGAGATATAATCTACCATTCCCCCCCCCCTTGATTTTAGTTGTAAAAACTATTTTATATGCAGTAATACTGATTTAAATTTGTAAATTTGAAATTGCAGGAAGCTGTTAAACTCAAACCCACATTTCCTGATGCCTATTTAAATCTTGGGAATATTTATAAGGTAAGCTGTCTTGTCTTGTGCTCATAATGTTGGGTTGCTGCAAGTTCCTGGACCGTTCTTGTATTGGAGAAAAACAAGATATCTCTTTTGCCTTTTCCAGGCTTTGGGAATGCCTCAGGAAGCTATTGTTTGTTATCAGCGTGCTGTTCAGACTCGGCCAAACAATCCAATAGCTTTAGGTAAGTGCTACGACATCACATGGATTCACTATATTTTCTCTTTGATCAAAGTTGAAAATTTTCTTTTGACACTATTATTTGTTGTGCGGTAGTTTTTCTTCTCGTTTTTAATTTCTTATACCTGTTACTTGGCTGCGTTTTGTGCTTAGAGCTATTTGGGTTTGTATTATATGTTAAAGATAGTCATGTTAATTATTGAAGTACCAAGTTATGTGACTCTATGGTGCAGGAAATCTGGCTAGTACATACTATGAGCGAGGTCAACTGGATCTGGCAATCCTCCATTATAAGCAAGCTATTGCCTGTGATCAAAGATTTTTGGAGGCTTACAATAATTTGGTTGGTTTTCTCAATTTCTGTCAGATTGTAAACATTATAGTTAGTTTCTATGCTTTTGCTTTATAAGTATGCTAACTTGAATTTGCTTTTAATAATTGACTTGAAGGGAAATGCTTTGAAAGATGTGGGTCGTGTTGATGAAGCAATTCAATGCTATAATGTAGGTTCTTTTCTGGTCATCTAAGTTTTATTTTCTCTAATTATTGTTATTGATCTTTTGAACTTACGATTTTTCATTGCTGGGTGAAGCAATGTCTCACATTGCAACCTAATCATCCACAAGCACTTACCAACCTTGGGAACATGTATATGGAATGGTACGCTATCCTCAAATTCTTGATGTGTGGATGATCAAAATTAGCTTGTGTTGAGTTTTTTTAGTGAATGGTATTTTTACAAGATGTTTTGAAATTCGCAGGAACATGGTTGCTGCAGCTGCTTCTTACTATAAGGCTACATTGGCTGTCACAACAGGGTTGTCTGCTCCATTCAACAACCTTGCTGTAATCTATAAGCAACAGGTTGTTCTTTGGTGTTTGATTTTCTGTTTTTTCTTTGATACTAAATGGATGTTAGATAGTGCCCTTTTTCCTTTGCCTCTAGTATTTGATGAGTATTACATTTCTATTGTAGGGAAATTACTTGGAAGCTATATCTTGTTACAATGAGGTTTTGCGGGTTGATCCCTTGGCAGCTGATGGGCTCGTAAATAGGGGTAACACTTACAAGGAGATTGGTAGAGTGAGTGAAGCAATTCAAGATTATATTCGTGCTATTAATATCCGTCCAAATATGGCTGAAGCCCATGCAAATCTGGCTTCTGCTTATAAGGATAGGTAATTTTCTTTGTTTCCCGTCATTTCTCTTTAATGTTCACATTCCTTGGTAAAAGCATCCATTTTTGTCAAGAGTTTTTGTTAGGATCACTAGCATCTTTTTATGGGGCACTTAGAGAAAATGGACTTTGTTTCCCTAAATTAAATGATATTTCTCTTTGGATTTCTTTTTGTTGCTTTGAGCTTCTAGCAATATCTTTGAGCTCTCTGTCCCTTGCCTTTTGCTAATGATTCCTTATTGGTTTAGGTTCTTATTCTTTGTTTTCTGAAGATCTTTTGTCATTTTAGCTTTTGCATTTATGCACTAAGGGTCAAATTGCAGTATAATTTGCTTCAATATAAGTCATCATCCTTTTATAGTTGATTTTACTTTTTGAATATTAGTAAATTCTAAGATCTGCTTCTTTGTATAGTCATTTTGTGATTAACTTTTATAGCTCAAAAAATAAAATAAAAAAACCAATGGGGGGTTTGATGTTTGATCCAGAATGAGGAAAAACAAATTTGATGCATCCTACTCAGTGTTGTCAAGGCGTGCGCCTAGGAGCGCCTATGCCTTGCACCTTAGTATTAGATAACAAAAGCGTCTCAGACCCTTTCGGGTGAGGCTCATTTGATCAGGCGCATGCCTAGTGCGCCTTGGCGCGCTTTTTTGTAAGATGATAGGCGTAAAGAAAGCCCATCTGATTAAAGTTCTTTTTAATTTCTTTTATTTTAACTTTTCTCATTAGATGTACTTTTACTAGTAAGAAAGGGGATAGTATCAAAGTCTCTACTTCTCAATATTTGAGTATTCAACAATAGATATTGGACCATAAAGAAATCATGTATATTGGGCAACAACAAAAAACTGCATGTTTTGTAGATAAATTAGACTGATCGTTAGAGTTTATTATCATAATTATATATTTTAAGCTTATTATATATATATATATGTATATGTATATATATATATATATATATATACATATATGTATATATATATATATACACACACTCACACACACGGACACATACAAAAAACACACACGTATACATATTGCGTCTTACTTCACTCAGGCGAGCGCTTTTTTTGCACCTTGCGCCTGAGGCAATATAAGGGTTCTAGCGCCTAGAGTGCGCCTTGCGCCCTTGACAACACTGATCCTACTCTTGTCAGTGTAAATTTTATTTATTACATGTAAGATTTGTTCTGTTGGGGGTGAGAAAAATGCCTTTTTACGCTCTCAACAATTTGGTGATTTTGAGTTGGGTTTATTTGTAAATACAGTGGACATGTGGAGGCGGCAGTCAAAAGCTATAAGCAGGCATTGCTCATTCGACCAGATTTTCCTGAAGCTACTTGTAACCTCCTACATACATTACAGGTATCATGGCTTGAATTTTAATGCACTATGGAATTAGTTTAAGCTTGCTCAAAAGGTAAAATTGATATCTAGGCAAAAGCTACGTTTACATGCATTAGATATCATTTTATGTAGTAGTAGGAAGCATTTGTTAAACATGCCAATTTCTTTCAAGGCATTCAACCTTTTCTAGTTGATTATATTCTGACTGTAACTCCTACCAATTCTAAGAGTAATGATTGATTGACTGAACTATGGCTAAGATTTAAATAGCTTGCTTCATTGGTTATCATGTGAGAGTACTTCCTTGGAACTTGATCTTACTTCAAAGTAACTCAGTGGTTGAACTGGCCTTTTGTAGAGAAACATATTGAAATTGGAATCAACTAATCTAATTTAATTTTATATTTCCAGTGTGTGTGCAGCTGGGAGGATCGTGATAAAAAGTTTACTGAAGTTGAAGGCATTATCCGAAGGCAGATTAATGTGAGTATTGATATGCATGTACTTTTTTTCCTTTTCCTTGTACTTTATGTTATTTTTTTCCTATCTTTTATAAGAGTGGCAACTTCTTCCATAGTATTTCCTTTTTCAATGCACTTAACCGCAATAATTCCTTCATCTCAGATGTCAGTTCTTCCTAGTGTGCAACCTTTCCATGCTATAGCATATCCTATTGATCCAATGCTTGCACTTGATATAAGGTATAAATTTCTTTTCATAGCAACATATGTAATTTACTGTGGTGAACTACAGTTTTTCATCGACATTTCTTCCCTTTTCTTGCAGCCGTAAATATGCTGCTCATTGCTCCATGATTGCATCTCGTTTTGCTCTTCCACCTTTCAATCATCCTGCTCCAATTCCTATTAAGCGCAATGGTGGAAATGAGAGGCTAAAGGTTGGTTATGTGAGCAGTGACTTCGGCAATCACCCCTTGTCACACCTCATGGGATCAGTATTTGGCATGCACAACAGAGACAACGTTGAGGTTTTTTTTTTTTTTTTTCTTTCCCTTTTTTGATTAATCTTATTATGGTAGGACTCGAGTCATTGATTAAACATAAAAACATGGTGTTTGCAGGTATTTTGCTATGCCTTGAGTCAAAATGATGGCACCGAATGGAGACAGCGCATCCAGTCTGAAGCTGAGCATTTTATAGATGTCTCTGCCATGTCATCAGATGTGATTGCCAAAATGATTAATGAGGATGGAATACAGATTCTTATCAACCTGAATGGTTATACCAAGGTATATCATGTTTAAATTTCTCCTCCTTTGAGGAACCTAATTTTTTTTTTTCAGAGGCTTGCTATATTGACTGATATGATATGATAATGAAAAATCAATCCGAGTTCCTTTCCTTTAATTTTTTTGTTTTCTCTGGTGCCTATTTTATGCTGAAAAGTCTGTTATTTTACATTTCTGAATTATTAACTTTATGAATTTGAAATTTTAATATGAAATAATTGTCCTGCTCAATAATACAGGGTGCGAGGAATGAAATTTTTGCCATGCAGCCTGCACCTATACAGGTTTCATATATGGGATTTCCTGGGACTACTGGGGCAGATTACATTGATTACTTGGTCACTGATGAGGTAAGAATCCGCGCTTCACATAAACCTTCAATGATTCAATTGTTCTTTGTCTAACTTGCTATTTGTTTGCTTTCAGTTTGTTTCACCTTTGCGCTATTCGCATATTTATTCTGAGAAGCTTGCCCATCTCCCTCATTGCTACTTTGTGAATGATTATAAGCAGGTCGGTTTTTGAACAGTGCAATAAAATAGAATCTATTCATTGTCAGTAAACTCTTATGATGTGCTTTAATCGTCATTTAGACACTAAAGACCTGATTCTATAACTTTTAATGTTCGCAGAAAAATCGTGATGTGTTGGATCCAACTTGTCAGCACAAGCGATCTGATTATGGTCTTCCAGAAGATAAATTTATTTTTGCATGCTTCAACCAATTGTATAAAATGGATCCTGAAATCTTTAATACTTGGTAATACGAGGATGATCCCGAGTTAAATGAATGTAATTACCCATATTTTGCCATTTCATTTAACTTTTATACTTATTTTAACATTCAGGTGTAATATTCTAAAGCGTGTACCAAATAGTGCACTTTGGCTCCTCAGATTTCCAGCTGCTGGAGAAATGAGACTGCGAGCATGTAGGTTCTACTGTTTCATGTTTTCTTATAAGAATGCAACCTTCATAATATTGTGGTTTTTATTGCTGATGTCTATGTTACTTGGACTCGAGCATGAGTGTCGGACATGGGTATGTGTCCGACACAGGTATTTTTAATTTTTTTTCTTCAAGATTTTTATGTATTTGGAGGGTTCTTAGAGGATCATATCCTCATACTCATGTCGGATATGCGTTGGACATGGACGTTAGACACGAATACTTCAAGAAAAATGAAGAGTCTGAACAAGATAGACTGATGTTTGTCTTTATTTTCAGATGCCGTCGCACAAGGGGTACAGCCAGAGCAAATTATTTTCACAGACGTGGCCATGAAACACGAACATATCAGGCGCAGCGCTTTAGCTGATATATGTCTCGACACGTAACGATTCTTCCTGCTCTCTTTCTTTAACAGCATTATTTTGATCTTACAGTTTAGTAATGATGGTTGCCTTCTTCTTTATAGGCCTTTATGCAATGCACATACTACCGGCACGGATGTGTTATGGGCTGGTTTACCTATGGTGACTCTACCCCTTGAGAAAATGGCTACAAGGGTTGCTGGTTCACTTTGTCTAGCTACTGGTTTGGGGGAGGAGATGATTGTGAACAGGTAGGAGTTATGTTGTTCCGACTCTTCAATTTTTTTTGAAATATCCGTATCGGATATTCGTGTCCGACACATATCCAGATACAGGTATGGAGATATGATCCTTCAAAGACCCTCCAAAACCCTCCAAATACATGAAAATCTTGAAAAAAATTGAACATATTCGTGTCGGATATATACTCGTATCTGATATTCACACTCGAATTCGAATAACATAGCCTTTGAGAATATGGATTCATATGCTGTCATATTAAGTTTGATCGACATTAATTTCTCGCTTGAGTCGGGTTTCTATGCCTTCATGTAACATTTATGTTATTGTAATTTCTTCCTGCTTTACAGCATGAAGGAATACGAAGAAAAGGCGGTCACTTTGGCATTAAATAGACCAAAACTCCAAGCTCTGACCAATAAACTCAAGGAGGCTCGTTTAACTTGCCCTCTTTTCGACACAGCACGCTGGGTATAAAGCTTGAACGAATTCGTCTCTGTTATTATTTTTGCATAACCTATATCATGATAAATGCTTAAAAATATTTTACTTTTAAACAACAATGGCAGGTGCGGAATCTGGAGAGATCATACTTCAAAATGTGGAATCTTTATTGCTCAGGGCAGCAGCCCCAGCACTTCAAAGTCACTGAGAATGATTTTGATTTCCCTTATGATAAATAGGAACAAATGGGGGATTATAGATAAGAATCAAGAGGATATAGAAGAAAACAGTATTCCTACTTGGGAAAAAAAAGATTGTTTAGAGTTTTATTATTCAAAAAAGATTGTGTTTCTGATATATGTTTATGCATCAAAATCTCTGCATTTGCCCTAAAATATTAAACAAGTGGCAAAGAAAGACTCGAGTTTGTGGTAGAACTTTTAGAAGAAATCATGTGTCTTGAAATTGAATTGTTGATGAAAAAAAAAGTCAGAAATGGCGGCCAACAATTATGTTGCAGAAAGATTGTCTTTTCCTGATTCTTCAGCACAGAAAAAAGGTAGTGTACCTCCGGATGTGGGGTTCAATTCAATGAATCAAGGGCTTCTTTTTTCATGTGATTGCAACAGGATAATCTCAGAAAGACATTGACCGAAATTTTGGATGGGATAGGCTTTGATTAGATCTTTTCATGGACTTTGTCCAATCGGAATCTGATTCGAGGATATTAAAGTATTCTGTGATTATTTAGGTTTGGGTCGATTTAAAATATAGACAGAATCATTTTCGACTTAGCTTAAAATATTGATAGAATTTTATGCTCAAGAATTGGCCTGATTATATAAGAATATTAGGCATGGTCGTTTAAACTTTTACACAGAAGAATTAATATTTAAAAAAAATTAATTTTTTTAAAAATTTATATAATTAATAGTAAAACATATTGTATAAAGTTTCGATAAAATGTTATGTTTGCTCAAATTTGTATTTCAAAATTAATATTTTTGTTTAATTTTATTTTTAAATATTGAATGAATTTTTGAATTTGGATGACTCGCGAACAAACATAATTTAGACATCTCATTGCACCGATCCAAATGTAATGAAGGTCTTTTCAGAGTGTCACTCCCTCTTTGTTGAATTTGAACCAAACTTTGGCTATATACATCCCTTTGTCTTCCAATTAAGGGTAATGCGGTTGGCATCTTCGCTTAACATTCATTGAAAGTCCAATATTATGGAAAACAGGCAAATCTAAATTCACTAGTTGCCCTAATCATAGTAGCCTTAATCAGCATAAACTAGAACAACAATGATATTAGCTTACGAAATATAAGTAAAAATGCATGCAATGTAATGTCATGAACAAGAATGAACCAATCCTGACGGTTTCTAATCCATGTTATCAAGCAAAGAGTTCGTCTTTAATACACCGGCAATATATGGACAGCCACTTGATGCTTATTCCAAAATCAGATCAGATCTATAGGCCCAAAAGGTCTTTCCTTGAAGCTCCAAGACCAAGATAATACAATTGTGGTTCGGGAAATCATGCATGTAATGGAGGAGGAAAAAGAGGAATGGCATAAGCATCTGCCATAATTGTAGAGATATTGTTTGTTACTCTTGTTGCCCATACCTTCAGCAAAATCTGCACGAGCATAGAGCCCAACACCCTTCGTAAAACTGTGCAATCTACAAGCAAAAATGAGAGCAATAAGCAAATTGAATCAAGGCATCCTTCATGGTTGAAAGTAGGAGTGTGTAAATTGTCGGTTTACCGAATAAGTCAATAAACCGACCGAAACTGACACTATTCAGTTCGGTTTGTTCGGTTTCGGTTGTGATGGTTAGCAAGTTCGGTTTAAACGTGTTTATTCAGTCGGTTTGTAACTTTTTTCCCTAAACCGAACTGATCGAAAAAACTTACATTTAATTAAAGAATAAATAATATTATTTTTATTTAAACCAAATCCATAACCCATAAGATAAACTCATTATGAGAAACGCAATACACAACCCAAACCCATAAGGCCATAAACGAACAAACCGAACGAACCGAACCGATTAAGTTCGATTCGGTTCGTTCGGTTTGAAGACTCTTTGTCGTTCGGTTCAGTCGGTTTCATGGGTTTATCCGATTTAATCGATAATCGGTATTTTAAAACCAACTCGACCGAACAGATCGAATGCTCATCCCTAGCTGAAAGACAGTAAGGATATGCATGGAAACATAACCATCAAAGTCGAGATCAAAGAACATTATGGATGTTATGAGAGGTTGAACTGTTATAGTAGTTGCATATGCCACTATGTTAAATTCAGCAAGCATCGAAAGAATTATAGGAAGCAAACCGCAAGTCGTGGAAGGCAAGAATACAAGGGAGCTTTGCCCTGAAGCAGTGTAGGGAAATTGTTTAATCCTTGCAAAACTATTTTGCCATCAGTTTAACTGAAGTTTATTGATAGCAAACTGTTACATCATTCCCTCACCCACAGCCAGACGGTGGTGAGCAGAGTTTGACAACATTCACAACACCATAAAGTTATAAACTATTACCTATGTTACTCGGACTCGGATGTAAGTGGCAGATATAGGTCTGTGTCTGATACGAGTATGTTCAATTTTTTTTTTTCCAAGTTTTTACATGTATTTGAAAGGTCCTTGGAAGATCATATCCCTATACCCATATCCGAATATGCATCGGACATGGGTACTTTAAGAAAAATGAAGAGTCGGAGTAACATAAACTATTACTATCAGCTCGATGGTTTAGTTTCTAGAGCATCACAACCGTAAAAAGCGAAATAACATTAACTCTTAATTCTAATAACACATATTCCATGAAAATACTTCCACAGTGCACTAGCATTAACATTCATCAAACAGGTAATCCCACAATTTAATGATGGTGCAATACACATTGCTCCAAACTCCTATGAATTGCTAGGCAAGAATGACTTGACACAATTTTTCTTCAAAGGGATGCATCAAACCTCATTAAGTATAATTAATTGAAGTTTAAATCTTCGGACTCGGGTGTGAGTGTCGGACACGGGTATGTTCAATTTTTTTTTTTCTTCCAAATTTCCATGTATTTGGAGGGTCCTTGGAGGATCATATCCTCATACCCATATCCAGATATGCATCGGACACGAATACTTCAAGAAAAATGAAGAGTCGGAGCAACATAGATCTAAATGATGAAATATGAGAAACAGAATTAAGGAACTAATTCTCAGTGAGACTTTTGTGTGGTAAAACTTAACAATGTATAACTAGTATGCAATGTATAACTAGTATGTGAATACTGAATAAGTTCTGAATCAAGAATTACTCAAATTAAATTAACAGTAAATGAATCCTGAAACAGGAACCAACCTTTCAGAGGTTAATAGCAGCATTGAGCTGTCAAGTATTGTGACAACATGATTTGCTATATAATCTTCAATTCTCAATTGCAGCATCAAACACCTCGAAGGGAAACCTCCAATTGCTCTATCCTCTTAGCCAAATCATGCTTCCCACAATTCTTTAAACCATCGGCAACCATATCGAAGCACCTTGAAATCGGTGCTAATCCGAGCTCAGTCATCTCCACCAAATAATTTGCTGCCTCTACAAATCTGCCTCCGCGCCCGCACATTGTTATCAACATTGTATAGACTGGTCTGTTTGGAGAATGACCCTTGATCTTCATCTCACCAAAAAAGCTAAATGCATCATCAAACTGCCCTTTCCTACACAATCCTTTGATTATAGGTGCATACAGACTAGGGAATGGCCTATAACCTTGTTCGATCGAATTGTTTAAAAGTCTAAAAGCCTCATCAATCCTACCGACTTTTGAAGCTGCAGGTATCAAAATTTTGTAAGTATTTATATCTGGACAAAGCCCCAATTTACAAACACTATGATACATATCGATGCAAAAATCAACCTCCTCGGTTTTACAAATTGTTTCCACCAAAGAATTAAATGTTCCAATGTCAGGCACAAACCCCTCCTTAGTCATTCTCCTTACCATTTTCTTGGCTGATTCAAGATAACCTGCATTCAGCAAACCTTCAATTAACAAATCTCGACCTCGAACTGGAGGATTAAACCCCTTCTTGCTCATTTCCTCCAAGAAGTCTTGCGCCTCCCTCATCTTCCCAGCAGAACACCATCCATTAACCAGAATTGCATAAGTCCTCTTATCCGGTACGTCACCTTTCCTGATCATCCTCCTGATTAATGCATATGCTCCATGGAACATCTTCACCTCACAAAGTGCAAAGAGCAATGAATTGTAAACACTTGCAGTATGTTTGCAACCTAAACTAGTGCTTTTGTTGAAAACCTCCACAGCCTGATCTATGAGGCCGTTCTTCCCATATTCTTCAATGATAAAAGAAAGGGTATCACAAGAAAGGCTAAGCTGCTGCTTTTGCATTTGTTGAATGGTTTTCCACATGGATTCATACTTTCTATGGAGAATAAGGATCTTGACTAGCTCCTCAAATTCAACAGAGGTGGGGTTGTAGTGGGAACGGGCCCATGAAAAGAAACGAAGAGATTCTGTAGGGGAGTTGGAGCAGGAACGAAGTACACGGAAGACAAGTTCTGAATTGACAGAAAGGTTCATGCGGTTGAGAGTGCGCTCTGGATGCACTTCACGACGAACGATGTTGGAAATGTGGTGGATAGCTGCAAAATAGTCATCTTTTGAAACAGCAGTTGTGGAAACAGAAGCACTTTGGAGGGAATTTTCGGACGTTAGGGTCCTGAGGGAACCGAGAATGTTCTGGGATCTATTTCCATATCTGAGGAGGAGCTGTGCAGACCGGAGCATTTGGGCTAGAAATTACAGTCCAGTAACCTCCATTTCCTCCTCGATGCTCATCAATTGACTGAAGCAACAAAGGAAAAATATGCTGCAATTTCAAAGAATTTGTGAACTATAAGAAAGAAGAAACAGAAAATACCAACCACATGTACCGGAAAGAAAAGGAAGCAACTCAAGCAAGTCAAGATGATTCAAATCAACGGTAAAGCAGAACTGACATAATACATTACAATATAAGAGTAAAGCAAAATATCACCATTTTAAGTTCACTTATATGAATCCTTGGTTTTGCAATTGTTGCTTCTTTAGACAAACCTAGCCCTCTAGAGAAGAGAAGTCTAAGAAAGAATTCATGTTACAAGTGCTGAGTGTGGACTAACATAGAATCAGTATTCTTAACATAGATAAGACAAGTGGAGGAACCATTGTCCCCATCACAAAATTCCCCCACACCAAACAGAAGTACATAAAAAGGTGCACTAAGCTTCAGAAAATGGTATTCCTTAAAAGCATTTCACATAAACAACTTCTTTTATCTCCAATATTGTATGGTGAATTGAATGTGTAAATTTCTTATTACACTCTCATGTTCATAGAAATTGAGCATATTTTCAAGCTTTGGACAACAAGGCACAATAGGTACCAATTGAAAAGGAATAATAAAAGAAGAAAAGAAACCAAATAACATAAAACATAGAGTGCTGTAACATTGCAAACATAGTTTAAGAATTGGATACAGTTAAAAATAACATAACCCAGTTTGGGAAAGCAAAGTTCAATACTTGAAATGACATTTTCCAGGTAAAGAATTTAATTTTATCCATTAAAAGCTAAATACCCATTAGTAAATTCATCACTTTTAACCCATATATATAACTTCCAATATCAAAGAAGAGATTGAAAATCTAAAAGAAAATGGAACAGAAGCTTAAAGGGAGAGACTTTAAATAACCCATTAAAGTTACAAGCTTGCAAATTGGAAGATAAAATACTAAAGAAGGAAAAAGCAACGAGAGAATGGAAATAAAAGAAAAAAAAGAACACACCTTTTTGGGTTTTGGCTGCTGGAGATGGAGATTGCAGAGAATGAAAGAATTCTTCAAAACCAGAGAAAAATATGAACTTTGGGTGATTGGGCCTTGAACTGAGTCCATCCCATTTGATAAATAAGTCTACTTTTGATGGGCTGATTTGGATGGAATCCAACAGTTAGATAAGAGGGAGAAGGAAAAAAAATAAAAAACTCAATCCAAATTTATTTACTTTAATTATTTCATTTTTTTTTAATATTTTCTTCATATAATTGGCTTTACTTTTAAGATACAAAAATATTGTATGTCCAATTTCTCTATGATATAGCATGTGGACGATTTGGTGGATTTTATTCGAATTAGATTGGATTTGAAATATATTATTTTAAATTTGGATTGATCCGATTTGAATTACTATTTAAAAAATAATTTTTTTAATTTAAATTTAATTATAAAAATAAAATATTAATATATAAATAATTTTTTAATATAAATTTAAACAATAAAATAAATTTTCAAATTTGACGAACTAAACCTTGAACAAATAAATTTTTTACTATTCGAATCTAAACCGAGTCGGTCATCGACAGCTCTATATTGTGAAAATGACTTCAAATTCTGTCAAGTTTTTTTGTAAATTGTTATATCACCATCAATTACAATTCTATAATTATTTAACTAAACCATTATATCCAATTATACATAACAAAATAATTATTTGAACCATTGACAAGAATGTTGACAGACAGTCTAATAAAATAAGAATTGAATACTTCCCTTTTTATACAGATTGCAATATCTCCATTTGTTCAAAAACTTCAACACAAAGTAAGACCAAAAAAAAAAAAAAAAAACCCTGCTTTTTTCTTTTAGTTCATACTCTTCTTGATTTAACTTACTATCCTTTTAAATATTGGATATTTAAGTTATCTAAATTACTCTGTAGTTTTGAAATTGTTATTCTATATATTTTTGATAGTTTATTATTAAGAATAGGACATCAGACATCCGCGGCTAAAATCTGTATTGGTTATGGAAAAAAAAAATATGGCTATTGAATTTGAACGTTGAGGGTTCCTTTTTTTTAACAAAGGAAGTCTTAATCGAGAAAATGATCGCAAATGTTGAGATTCGGTTTGAAGTAAACATGTCTATTTATAGATATGGATACTAATGAACTGGTCCTTAGTTCCCCTCCTCGAAGTAGGTAAAAACTGGCCATAAGTTGGCTACAAATTATAAGTAAATTATATCTTGCCAGTGACAAGTTGCTACTTCTTCTTCATAAATCTTTTTCTTTTTTAAATTCAGTCAATAGTAAAATAATTTAATTTATATCTGGAATTGCTGCAAAAAGCCGGCAATTTTGTCTGTTAAAATCAATTCATATTTATAGTTAGCATTGTCATAACGATTTTTTCGGACCGCTACGACGAATTTGATGAAAACACAAAAAAATAGAGTCGCCACCAATCTTTTTTTGCTAGGTGTGATTGGCCACCTATTAAAACCGATTTTAGTAAAACATTTTAAAAATAATTAAAACATTTTGTAAAACCAATTTCGAAGTCTGCGCTTTGAACCAGAGAGAAAACAAAATCGGGTTCGGGAGTCAGTTACGTGCGGGGAAGGATTAGCACCCCCGCAACGCCCGTTTAGAAAACGGTACCACTTGATCACGTGTTATCTTAAATCTCGATTTAATGGATTTAACATCGGTATTTAAAACTAATTCTCTTTTCTTTTCTTTTTAAAAAAAACATGTTTATTATTTTTTGAATTTTCTTGAACTGTTTTTAATTTTTTAAAAAATCGAAAGTGAACATAAATTCATTATCGAAAATACTCATTAAATATTCCCGACACTCTCGGTGGTATTTAACGAGATCTTCTCACCTCAAGACATCTTAGGAATCACAACCGTGATATCCTTCGAATTCCGTCGTCGGCAATTTACATCCATTTTTTTTTTATTCAAATGCGTATGGTGCGAATATTTAAATATCGGATACATACGGCTTAACATATAACTATAAAATTAAACATGCGAATCGTAATATTAAAAACACGAGCATGGCAAAATATCGAGCGCAATAAACATTCGCTCTTTCTTCATTTTTAATTTTTTTATTTCCATTTTTTTTAAACGAAAACGAAATTTTGTATCGAGCATGTCGCTAAACATTCCCACCACTCGTGGTGATATTTAACGAAATTCTCGCACCTCAAGATATCTTAGGAATCACTACCGTGACGTCCTTCGAATTCCGTCGTCGGTTATTCGCATTTATTAAAATTTTTTTTTTTTGAAAATTAAATTAAAATGCTTTTAATAATTATTTCCGAAATAAAAGAAATTATCTATGTAAGAGTAATTCCCGAATCACTCCGATACTTTCGATAGTGTTTCGATTATTATTCTTACTCGGACCATTTTGAAGAACGATCGATACTCTGACCATCCGAGAAAAAGATCCGTTTTTAGAGAATTTTATTTACCGAAAATAATTTTAAAAGACATGTATTAATTAAAAATTATTATTTTAATATTTTAAAATCAAAACCAAATAACAAAAATATATCGAATGCTGAACAAAAATAATAAACAAAAATAGTAATGACAATAAATAAGAAAATTAAAATCATACTTGAAAAATGTCGAGAATTAAAATGTCGGACTTGATCTTCGCAAAGTTCTTTGCTCTTTCTCGACCACCTGAAAATGTCAATAAAAAATCAAAAATTCAAAAACGATTATCGTGAATTTTTCTTTAATTTTTTATTATATTTTTCCCCTTTTTTTTTTTAATTTTTAATTTTTTTTTATTTTGATTTTTTTTTATATTATTATATATTTTTTTAAATTACTATTATTATTATTTTTTATTTTTTCTTTTCCTTCTTTTTTTTTCTTTCTCTTTTCTTTTTCTTCTTTTTTTTGGGGCCCAGAATCAAGCTCTGGGCTGCCAGGATCAGGCCTGGCCTGCTGGGCCAGGTCCGATCCTGGCCCAATTCTTTTTTTTTTTTTTTTTTTTTTTTTCGGGTAAAGGGAGGGACCCGCGCGGACCCCGGGTCGGATCCGGGTCCAGGCGCGGATCCTCCCAACCTTAAACGGCGCCGTTTCGGCGCCACAAAACGGCGCCGTTTCGGCGCCTTTACCCCCTTTTTTTTTTCGGGTCGGGCGCGCGGACCCCGGGTCGACCCGCGGGTCCACGCGCGGACCCAGGGACAAAACGGCGTCGTTTTGACGCCGTTTACATTTTTTAAAAAAAATCGGGTGACCCGCGCGGACCCCGGGTCGACCCGCGGGTCGACGCGCGGGTCACCTCGACCCGCTCCCCTAAACGGTGCCGTTTCGGCACCGTATAAATACCCCCCAATCCCCTTTTTTTTTTCATTTTCTTTTTTTTTTTTTTTTCCCTTTCTCTCTCTTCTCTTTTCTCTCTCACTCTCTCCCACAGAAACCCAGTTTCCGGCGGCTGGCCACCGCGCCGGCCGCCGTCCACCGTCGCCGGCCGCCGCACGCCGGCGGTCGGCGAACTCCAAATTTCATACCCGAGGGGGTTTCGACCCCCTCGTCACGGATCCAGGCTCCGTTTAGCCCGGATCCTCACCGATTTTCGTAGATCTAGGTTTTTTGTTGGTTGCTGTGTGGTTTTTTTTTTGTGTTTTCTTTTGCAGGTTTTTTGGTTTCGAGGAGGTGGGGGGTCGGGATCTGGTTTTTTGGTCGTCGGTGGTGGAGGAAGGGGGTCCGAATCGGGATTTCGGACCCCGATCTGGGTTTTTGGTGAACGTGGGGGGGGGTCCGAACCTGGTTTTTCTTCAAATCTGGGGACCTCCCTCCCCTCCTCCTTGCCTGAGGCTTCGGCCTCTTTTGTTTTTTTTTGGTGGGATCGAGTCTGGGGGGATCCGAATCCGGGGTCTCCCTCCTCCCTCCTCCTTTTTTTTTGGTTGATCTGGGGGTTTTTATGGTGTGGGTGGAGTGTGGGCTGATGGTGGCGTGTTGGGGTGTCTGTGCAGGGTTGGTGGTGGCTGCCGTGTCTGGTGGCTGGCGTGTGGCAGAGGGCTGTCAGGGTGGCAGAGGTGGCAGGGAGGCTGGTGGCAGAGGGCTGGTTAGGGGATTAGGGTTTGGTTTAGGGTTTCAGGGGTAGGGTTTGGGGAAATGGGCCAGTGGGCCTGGTTTGGGTTTTGGCTGATTGGGTCGGGCTTATGGGCCTGATTTGGGGGTTGAAGGGTTTGGGCCGGAAATGGGCCCATGGGCCTGGACAACAGATTGGGCCTGCTGAATAGCAGGCCCGATTCGTACTTGGTCCGGGTCGGATTCGAATCCGACCCGGACGAAAATTGGTTATTACAAGCATAATCTAAAAAGTGCTAATGAGACCTATGTTGCTCTAACATCCCGATGTATATTCGGATATGAGTATGAAAATATGATTCTCCAAGAACCCTCCAAATACATGAAAAACTTAAAAAAAAATTTAATATACTCGTGTCGGACACATACTCGTATTTGACATTCACATCCGAATTCGAATATAGAATGAGACACAAATTTATGCTAGATTTAAGGCTTCTAATTTTATATCCAATCAACATATTATATGGTCTCAGTTGAAAAAGTCTATTCTGACCTGTTCCTTGATACTCAATCATATGACATCTATGCTTATCACATTCAAAATATTATTAATTTCTTGCAAGTGAAATTAACCATGCTAGACCCAAACATTTCAGGTCTTTTGATCACTTCAGTTAGCCAAAAATGAATGGAGCTGCTTTGAATTGATCTCTGATCCAATATTGTTGCATTTGGTATTTTTTTTTTGTGCTCCTTCAATGTATTTTTATTATGTGTTTAAATAAAAAATATTAATGTTTAACTGTTTATAAATAAAAGATAACTTTAAATACATATCAAAAAAATATTAAATCTGTATTAAAAGAGAGAAAAAAAAGAGCAGAAAAAATCTATTCCTTACAGACATGTATATTGTTTGATCAGTGTTTGAGGTCAGTTGATGATTTCTTTATTTGATGAACTAAACCAGAGAAGTCAATGCTCAAAGTCAAATGGCAAATAGCCTTGTTGTTTGCATAATATTATTTAGTAAACAATATAGAACAGTTATTAAAAAGATTGGTGGGTGATGATGACATTGAGCTACAAGAATCACCAATAAAAAGTATTATGCATATCATGTTCAACACATTACAGCACCAATAACATAGATATTCATAGCCGACTTAACAAGTATTTAAATAGTGGTCATAACACAATGTTACGAAAATTCACACTAGATTTGTTTACGGTTCGAGCAGCCCGTCCGGTAGGCTCAGCCCAACCAACGTTACGAAAATTTATATTAGACCTGTTCACGGGTCGAGCAGCTCGCCCGGCAGGCCTGGCTCGTATTGGGCCGGACTTGAGTAGGTATTTTAGTGATCTGGGCCAGTCCGGCCTGGATCATTGTTCATCTAATAAAAAATATTATTTTTAAAATTTAATTATAAAAATATATAAAAAAGATTATTTTATTAATATATATAAACAGTAAATATGGGCCGGTGGGCTGACCCGATCCTGCCTAAGATCGGGCCTGAATAAAAAAAATAAAAAAAATCGGACAGCGACTCAACTCGACCCATTAACAGCTCTAATTCACACGATCTAATATTGAGACCTTCACAAGGTAGTGTCAAACCGTAGTATGTGAGTGATTACGCGTTTTTATTTAATACAAGTTTGTCGCTGACATTTTTTATCCTTTGTTTTCATTTAGAAAATGGCAGGCTTCTAGTTACCTTTGACAAATTTATATTATGATGATCTATTCTAAGAAGAGGTTCATATTGATGGCAATTAATTTCTACTTGGTCATTACATTAATAAAAGGAAAATGTACATATGCACTTAGATGCCACAAGAAATACCTCAAATGTTAGATTTTATAAGATCATTTTATTGTAAAAGCAACAGAATTACTAAAAAAATAAAACCCAAAAAGATAAAGCAGGACCAAGTAAAAAACATGTTGATCATCTGCAAGGCCCTGAATTAACAAATGAAGTTTATATTATTTGGATTCGGGTGTGAGTGTCGGATACGGGTATGTGTTTAACATGAGTATGTTAAATTTTTTCATGTATTTGGAGGGTCTTTAAAGGATCATATCTTGATACCCATGTCCTAATATGTGTCAGACACGAGTATTTCAAAAAAAATAAAAAATCGAAACAATATAGGATGAAAAAGATAGATATGATATGATGCAGCAGCAAAGAGAAGACATATGCACTTTAATATATCAAGCAAGCTACAGATTTGGTGTAGGCTTAACTAATACATAGTTGTTCATAAACTAATTCCATCTATAAGCAACTGACTTTAACTAGTCATGAAATCAAGTCATTACATAAAGTCTTTAGGTATATCCTTATGGATATATTCCAATTCTAGATTGTCTAACAACTCAATTTGACTTGCCATTAAAAGAAAAGAAAAAAAAAACTTAACTACGCTCACTAGCATACTGAGATCTATATTACCCGGATTGGGGGGTGAGTATCGGATAAGGATATGTATCCGAGTTCATTTTTTTTAATTTATTTGGAGGATCATATCCCCATACTCATATTCGAATATGTGTTAGACACATGTATCAAACATAATTAAATTGACTCAAAGTCATGCTAACTTATTTAACAGGAAAGGCAATTTGGGATTGCAAAGTTCCACTTTCAGAATGATCATTGTATATTTTGTGTGTACCTTGCAGGGGAAGGCAAGGTGTGGAGTATTGAATATGAATATGATTTAACCCTAATAATCAGCAAATTGATCTCAAGTCTTATATGCACTCTGAACTGATTTATCAGATTATAATCATATACATTAAATTTTGTCCAAATCTCATCCTCTTCAGACAATGTTTGTCCCTAGTCCCTACTCATTGCTCTCCTTAGAGACCATTGCAATTAACCTCTTATTTTTGCACTATGTTTTGAGACTCTTGAAAAAGAGCACAAAATTTAGTGCTTAAAAAGTTACTTGATCTGTTCTATTAAAGAAGCCTAAGTCATTTATGCTGCATAATTAAAGCAGTTATGAATAATTTCTGCAAATTTGAGTTAGAATTCTATTCTGCTTTGTACCTTGCATGCACGTATGAGCATACTTGAATTCAGGGATTTAAATAGCGATAGCAATATGATATTATAGTAGTTATTTTGTAGTTTCGATTTTCTACGTCATTGATATTCATCGTTGATATTTCTCGGTTTTTCGTAATAACATCCGTAATCTGTTACATCTATAATCATGATAAATGCGACGCGACCATAATTTAAATATGAGAGATTGAAAATTGCACTATTTATTCTGATTTCCATATCCAAAATGATCACAAAGAGAGAGGAGACTGGAGAGGTACATTATAAACCAGCCTGTTTATTATATGATACTAAGTAGAATAGTATGCCATTAATAAGGAAAATGCATGGAAATATTATTCAAAAACAAGCAACAAACTTCTGGGTTTTGAATTTGGCTCTTAAAAAGTACTTATTAATCTGACCAGAACCGAGATTGAAGATAGGTAACCACATTCTTATCCAACTGGAAGGCCTTGGTGAGAACATCTGGATTAATTGGTGGGTCTGAGCCAAACACGGCATTAGCAATAGTAATAACCCCAGCATTTTGGCTGCTGAGACCAGCAAAGGCAACAGCCTCAGATTTCCCTATATTGAATTGAAAGTGAATCAAACCAATTGGGAAAACGAAAACATCTCCAGGGTTTAGGATTTTAGTAAAGAGACGATTTTCTGGGTTGGATGTAACAAAGCCAACATAAAGTGTGCCTTCTACAACAACTAGGATCTCAGTTCCTCGAGGGTGAGTGTGAGGAGGGTTAAGGCCATAAGGTGCATAGTCGATTCGAACTAGAGATATTCCAAGAGTGTTAAGTCCTGGGATTTGATCAACATTGACTGTAGTTACATTTGATCCAACTAAATTTGATGTGTTTCCTGGCTTGTTGAGGCCTTGAAAGAAGAAGTCTTCTGCTACTGCTAGCTTTGGGTCTTTGCAGAACTTCCCATTTACAAACACTGCAGTAAAGAAATTAATGTTAGTTATATATATTAAAACATTGCTGCTAAGCTGAATGTGTTTCAGCTTTATGTTATTCGGACTCGGATGTGAGTATCGGACATGGATATTTTCAATTTTTTCCAGGATTTTAATGTATTTGGAAGGTTCTTGGAGGATCATATCCCCATACCCATGTTCAGATATGCGTCGGATACGAGTGTTGAACACAGATACTTCAAGAAAAATGAAGAGTCGGAACAACATAGCATCAGCTCAGGCATTATTAGCATCATGATCATGAACATTAACATAAAGTCTTGAAAACCTATGTTACTCAAACTCGGCTGTGTCGGATACGAGTATGAATCCGACACGGATATGTTCAATTTTTTTCTAAATTTTTTCACGTATTTAGAGGATTATATCCCCATACCCATGTCCGAATATGCGTCGGATACGAGTACTTTAAGAAAAATAAAAAGTGTGAGCAACATAGCTGAAAACAGAAACTGAAAGCCTACCGCCATTTTTGATGTCCTTGATAGCCACACAAAAGTCCTGGAGAGGACTAGGGTCAAAGGCTGAGGCCAATGAGCAAGCAAAAGCCAAGAGGGCAAAAGCAACAAGAATAGATTGAATTCCCTTCATTATGATATAACCAGCAATATTGCTTACTCAGACTTAGCAGATTGTTTGCTATTTGCTTTGGAGAAGAGTGGGAAAACTTTGCAAGACAGACACAGCTATTTATAGATTGAAACCAATGACCAGGTCACTATTTTTCCTTATCTAGCAGGTAAGGACTTTTCCAAGAAGAATCATTTTCAAATAATTTAACTCATTTTATTTCTGCTTTGTTTTACTCATTCTATGGAGCTGTATGCTTACGTTACTGAAATAAAGGCCAGGAAATTGTCATGTTTCTGTCTATGGTGCTTTTGCAGTGTAGGTTGGATTTGAAAGTCACACAACGAGATTAAAACACAGTCCAAGCTCCTGTTGTCTGACTTCAGAATTATATATACTCTTTACTGTACGCAGAGATTTAAATTGGGATACGATATATTTTCGGTTGCGTCGTATTTATCGTGGTTATGAATGTGGTTATGAATGTGACGAATGCTATTATAGTGAATATTGGCGGAAAGAACCAAAACCAGTGAATAAAAAACAGGACCGGATCGGCCGATCGAATTGATTGAATCGAAAACCGGTGGCTTGTCTGGTCCAATACTATATATAAAACTGGGCTTTTCTTGAATCGGTAGAAAATTGATTTAACCAGTAAAATCTTTTTTTTTTGAAAAAGATGAGATTTAAATTTTTAACCTCTTAATTTTATATTAAAGACCATACCATTAAGTCAAATACATATTTTTATTTACTATATTTATTACTTATTTAACATTAAAATTATTATTTTTATATATTTAAAAGCATTACGCCTTACGGTAACTATTTAAATCCTTCACTGTATGGGCTCTTTCCTCTTATCCAATGACATGCCTCTAAAATATCTACCGTCTTCCTGACTTTTCACCACCCAAGTAGAATGTTACTTGGATCTTAAAATTGCAATTGCATGTGATTTTCCATCTTATCATGCTAATTTCTTAATAAGTAGTACTAAATAATGATACCAAGACTTTTTGTTTCTCTTGGTGGCCTTTTTTTTTTTTTTTTTTTTTTCTCTTTAATTCAATGAAGGTAATAAATGTTAATTTATTCTTTACTATTTTGGTGTAAAGGGTCCAACAAATTTTACATAGAACTCAATTAATCAATTGATATACAAATAGCACGATTCATGCAGCACAAATACAATAAATTTATGTTAGGTTAGAGCTTCTGATTTCATATCTGAACATACCTCAGTTTGAAAAAGTCTATTCTGACATGTTCTTAGATACTTAGATTCCATTTAGATCCTGGTAGAAGGCACCCTTACCATATCGGAAGTGCCGTTTTGTGATTAAATCCAAATGGACTCTTAAACTATGAGATCTATGCTTATCCCATTGAAAACATTAATTAATTTCTTGTAAGCTTAAATAACCTTGCTTTACCAGAAAGAATTATTATTATTATTATTATTATTATTTTATCATTTTGACCACTTAGTTAGCATAACTGGATTGGTGGATGAATCTGTTGGAATGCTTCTGCATTGAACATAATAACTCGAGTATTGAACTAGGAAGCACTGATACGGATACGTAATATGGGTACGACACGATATGAATACGAAATTAAAAAAAAAATTAAGATACAAAAACGGCAGGATACGATTATAAAAAAATACTTTTTATATAATAATATACAATAAAAATATAAAATTGATATTTTTCATTAATTAAATATTAACATGCAAATAGTTTTTTAATTTTTTAAAAATTATTTTTGAATTTAAAATTTTGAACTTTGAAAAACCCATTAAAATCAAATTGTCCATTGTTAATTCCGTATTGAGAGAAAAATGAAAAAAAAAAAAAATTCATCGCGTGTTCGAATTTGTCCAGCCTTATCTTGACTATATTTTGACCGTGTTCGATTTTAGTTTTATTTTTTTGACATATCCTCGCATTTCTGATACATATTCAACTGTGTTGGAACTACGTTCGTGTCTAACACTTAGACACTCTCTTTGACAGAAGTGTCTGTACTTTATAGGTATTGAATATTGTACACAGGCTTACTCTATGAACATTGAAAGGGAACTTGGTGCTTTCTATATTCATTGAACTAATCAGCAAATCACATTGCCCAAAGAAAATAGCCAGATTTCTTACACAACTTGATCAAGTAAAAATAAACAAAGAGTTGTTAAAAGATTGGTAGGTGACATTTACAATAAGCCACAAAAAGAATCCAGATAAAGCATAACAAATCTCATGGTAAAGGGATTGCAACATCTAAGACTGATGTTCACAGCTTACTTAACTTTCAGAAATTTTTTTGTCGATTGACCCAAGTGTTGCCTAGCGAGTCTTTCACGTGGCAAGAAAGTAAACGGTTCATAAAGACTTTTGCTACTTCTAAGACCATTTCCCCTCTTTGTTTAAAATGGTCAGCTGTAATTGTTTAAGACAAGTTTGGTACTGATATTAGGTTTCTAATATGAAATTAATCTCCATTTCCAATGTGCCAGTTTCTACTTTACACAGGTTGTATATGCATTTTCTGTTCTAAGAAGAGCTTCAAAGTTTTCATGGCTCAAGTCATTGGATAGAGCTATGGACAAGTATGGGGAAAAGAAACTGGTTTAATTATAGTTTTCTTAGTTAGAAAATGGTTCAAGTTAACTGCTACCTTGAAAATTTTGACCCCGTAGAAGGTCTCAAGCTGGCTGCTTTTGAGTAAATTATTTGATATAACCGTAACACTTCAATCTTACATCGAAAAAATTTGAGGATTCGTTATGATGTATATGTAGAGATTTAAATTTATATTTGTGAGTCATTTTTTGTGAGACAACTTGTGAGACTTTCGGGTCAAAATGAACAATATCTCGCAGGTTAGGTGTTGTCTCCACAAATGATATCAGAAGAATTAAGTGCTATACCGTGGGAGCCACCTTTAGAATCCTAAGAGAGCTAGGTGCTATACAGTAGGAGCTACCTTTAGAATCTCAACGTCTAGTGTAATCTTAATTCTGTTTGTTCTGTGTTAAATTTGACGGAAACGTCAAGCTTTAACGGTTGTAACATCCTAATCCAATATTGAAAAACTCTGAAGATCCGTTAGATATATATGTAGAAATTTAAAATCATACTTATGAGATCCTTTTTGCGGGACAAAATCGTAAATTTTTTTGAATAAAAACGGATAATATCTCTAAGTTGGGTGTGGATCTTCACAATAATACCTGCTGCAACAACAAGAATTCATGGTATCTTTCATGTAAAAGGTTAGTTTTTGCAGTAGGCTTATGCAACATTTGTCCAATGTTAAGCCCTTGTAAAATAAGCAATTGACTTTCCAAGTCATAAAATCCAGTCATTATAGAAAAATCACTGTTCTCTGGAAACTCCATGCAAATATTTTCAATTTTAGATTGTCTAACAACTCTATCAACTAACAAGTAGGTTACAATTTACAAGAAAAAGTTCAGCTGCTTACCACATCTCCTTTCCTTTTTTATTTTTTCTTCTTCTTTTTATGATGATGAGAAATAGCCTTATTGGTAAATTTGGACCTGATAATATTGGACACGACACGATTATACGACATGAATATAACATGGAAAAAATAACATAAACACGATATGAATACACGGATGTCTCAAATTTTATATAATACGAATTATTAACGTATCAAAATTTAAATAAATATAAAATACCTTAAACAAGAGTATGACACGATAAAATACACGAACGCGACACGGATACACGAATTGCCAAGTCTAAGTAAACCTTAACTTGACCTGACAATCTTTATATTCATATCATATTCGTGTTAATTTTTATGTCATAATTGTGTTTAAGATATTATATATTCATATAAATTTTGACATGTTAATAATTCGTTTTATATAAATTTTGATATATTTATATATTTATATCATATTTTAATTATTTTACTCGTATAATATTTATATCGTATAATCGTGTCGCGCCACCACACCACCGATCACATAGAAGCAACTTGAATTCTAGATACTAGGATAGGAATTTGACACCAAATGCTATGCAAGTTTACGGAATGTACTGGATGAGCCCCTTTTCCACTAAGCTAAACCCACGAGGGTAGACCCCTATTGTTAATCCTAATGTCAAAAGCTATTGCAGACTGAGTTTAATGCCAAGGCATAAAACTACTATTAGTTCTTGGTGATATAAAGACATGCAAAATTGAATTGGGCCATACTACAGATTGCCGACCTACATTGCTCGAGTTTTCATTTTTTCAAAAGTATTCGTATTTGATATATATTTGAATATAGATATAAGAGTATGATCTTTTAAATATAAAAAAAAAAAAAATTAAAAAATCGTGTCAGATATATACTCGTATTTGCCACTCACTCGAAATCCGAGTAACATAGATGGATATTAGTATGCGTCCGACATGCTTATGTCATGTCTTTAGCAATTTTAACACATTAACTTGAGTACCTAAGCGATTGAAAGTTGTCCAAAAAGCATTGAACGTGAGTATATTAGGATAAAGTGTAGATCGAGTCCATGAAACATAGCTGCCAATTATACCATTTTCGGATTGCAGAACTCCATCTTCATGAATCATGAGTAAATGCAGGTGTGTTATGACTTGATTAGCTTGTCATTTGTGTAGCTCATAATTGGATCAAGAAAAAGAATTGGACCAATAATGTCCATACTGTTTTCAGGTTTTTATGCAGTTAGCTGGTTGACACTGAAAATCAAATTCTCATGTAGTTATGCTTTGCTGTTGGTAATCATTAATTATGTATGCTTTGAGCACTACACATCACATCTCAGAAAAAGTATTTTATGATAAGGTTAATATGTAAATTGGTCTCGAACTCTATATCTTTTAACGATTTAGTAATTTAAAAAAAATTTATGATTAAATATCCGAATTTGTATTTCATCAATCAAGTTATCCCAATGAATTAACATTGTTACAAAAATACTAAGGTAGCCTGATTGACCAATAATAAGTTGTGGCCAACGTCAACTCAGAATTTTTACGTCATCATTTTAAAAAAAATTTAAATCAAAAAAGTTTAAAAACATAATTTTTTTTAAAAATTCTGACGTGGCGTTGACCTGACATATGACAGCTTGATATTGGATGAAAAAGACACATCATTACACCGTTAAACAATGAACTAACTTGATTGACAGAATACAAATTCAAGTACCTAATCGTAATTTTTTTTTTTAAATACTAAATTATTAAAAAAGATAAAATTCCGAGATCAATTTACATATTAACCTTTCATGATAAGTGCTTTCATTGGAGAACTGGGTCACTGGGATTCAGATACACTTTGACATGTTGGTCCAAGTTTTGAAACAAGATGCGATATTATTTTATTGAAGCTTAAACATATAGAGAGGCTTACATAAGCAGAGTTATATTAGCAGTTAACACATTTATTTGTAAAATTCAACAAGAATTAAGTAATGAGGGAAACATCTCCAACAATATATCCAAATTAAGCTATAACTTAATCTGTATTAAAAATAATGCTCTAATTGCTATCCCACCAGAATTGTGACTGAAGGTATTTCATTTTCACCACATTCTTGTCCATCTGCAAGGACTTGACAAAAACATCAGGATTAATAGCCTGGTTTGATCCAAAGACTGCATTTGCTATTGTAATGACATCCTATGTTATTCGGATTCGAGTGTGAGTGTCGGATACGGGTATGTATCCGATACAGGTATATTCAATTTTTTTCTAAAGTTTTCATGTATTTGGAGGGTTCTTGAAAGATCATATCTTCATACTCATGACCGGATATGCATCGGACAGAGATACTTCAAAAAAAATGAAAAATCAGAGTAACATAGATGACACCAGGGTTTTGGCTACTCAAACCAGCTTAAAGGCAACAGCAAAAGTTTTTCCCACACTGAATTGGAAGTGTTGTAGCTTGTTCTGGATAGTGTTTGACTTGTTTCTCTCATTGAATTTATTACTATAATTCTTTGGGTTGAAATATAAAATAAACCCTTTTAAGGCTTTAAACATGCAGTTTCTCAGCCTTTTCCCTCATCCCCTGCATTTCAACCAAGAAACACAATCTCTCTAGTAAAGATTGAAAACTCGAAGAATCAAACCACAAACCAGAAGCAATGGATGAAATCAACCAAGAACCAGACTTTGAAGTTCCTTTCAAACCAAGAAGATGATGATCTTCAACTCCAAGAATCCCTTGACAGTTTCAAGAAAAACCACCAAAACCGTCAGCCATGGTTCTAAAAATACGGCCGTTACGCAGCATAACGGCAGCAACGTAATGTAAATTAAGACTTCCGCATCGTATTTTATCCGTAACGTCTACGATATTATCAAATTCTTTAGAACACTATTAAATTTACGTCCGCGACAATTGCAACGCATTACGTAATGCTCGCGATACCCGCAACCGCGACAAAATCCGCGACCGCGATTTAGAACATGCACAATCTGTGCCTGCAATGTCACCGCAGAATTATGAGCATTGCAAATGTGCAGTCGTTGGCTAAAACGTCCCAGAGTTCTCACCAAGGCCTTCCAGCTAGATGAGAACGTGATCAAACTCAAACATCTTCAGAGTTCAGTCACAGTTCTGCTTGGAGTGGAACAACAACCAGACAAATATTTCCTCGTACAATCTATATACAAAAATATTTAAGAAGAAAAAGGCTAAAAGCTTTATTTTAGATTATGTATGTCAGGTTTCCAGTGTTACAAACTTACAACAAACTTTCTTTTTTAAATGCAATTTGGTGAATAAAAGAAAACAAAGAAACTTAGTTACAGATGATTTGAACAGCTGCCAACAACCTGCAGCGCCACCACCAACCAACCGTGCTCGGTTGTCCGCCAATGCCGCGCGCGCGCCTCCTATACAACAACATTGTCTCCAGCTTCTGCTAAACCACTTCTTCCACCTAACATAGCGTACATTCATTTGTTTGGTTCAGGAAATGTAGGTTTACAATTAGTCCAAAAACAGTAGAATATTTCAATAATCAGTTTAAATTAAAATAGGCACAAAAATGTTCATTCTACAATTTGCAAAAGTAAATAAATAAAACAAATGAGTGAGTGATTAAAACCGATATATATAAGTCTGCAAAAATTAATCAGATTAATTCGTAAATTCTCAAGTTAAGAAAAGATATTGAACCTGCATTAATTAGTTATACTATATGTGCATGCAAATTTATATATGAATGCTTATTTCCATCAAAATTTTTAGAAAGGAAAAGATAAATTCTATGAAGGAGGTCATAAAAGTATACTTACATTAAGTACTGCACATTCAAGATGAGCAACAAATGATCCATGACATTCTTGACAGAAATAGACTTCATCATTTGGATCTCTTTCTTCTTCACAAATGTCGCAATAATACTCTCCCGAATCATCTTCCACAAAACTATCCTTAAGGATCAAGTTATGAATGTGGCATTTAGATTTAACTCTATCTGCTATTCCGATGCATTTTAAATGAAAATTGGTATCACACTCAATGCAACGATAGATTGACTCTTCCTGACTACAAAATTCGTTGCATTTACCACATTCGGATGATCTAAGACTGCGGGCGTATTTATTGCTTCGAAAATAGTAAAGGTTGTGGAGGTGAAATTTTGAAGCTAGACCGCGCCTTAAGGAGGTAGCACATGCATAATGGAAGTAGATACCACATTGCGAACATCCATAGCAGAAGTCATAGATTCTGTATTTGCAGGCAAGACAAATTTCTCGGGTCCTCATCAAAAATGGGTACAGTGTGTGTGTCGGGTGAAGTGAGATTTGGATGTCCGGTGGGAATTTCCAAAGACAAGATTCATGAACAAAATCAGAGCAATTGAAACAGCAATAGGCTGGACCTGAGATTGGTAAGTAGCAAGCATAACAATAACATGGTCCTCCTAGCTCTGTTTCAGTAGGCCTAAAATACCCAAGGAGGAGCTCATGACGGTGGCTGAAATGGAATAACTTGGTTTGTCGATGTCTCTCAATATGATCTTGTAGCTGACCTTGGTTCTGGCTTTCAGAAGCTATGATGAGACTGGTGCATTTTATGTCAAGCTGGAAATTGCATTGGAAGCAGAAATACATGAATCCAAAGGAAACGTCTCGACATCTATCACATTTAAATCCCATAAACTGTAGCACATATCCAGTAAAAGGAGATTTATCCAAGAGGGTTAAAGGATGGTGGTGGAAGTGAAGATTGAGCTGAATGGGCAATTCAGCGCATGTTTTGTGTAAGTAATATTTGCATCCTTGTTCACAGACATAGGCTTCATCGTCAGAAATTTTCCACTGGCATGCCTCGCAATGAAGCTTTTCATCCTTTTCAATTTCAATTACCCGTTTGAAGCTCAAGGGGTGTTCATGAAAAAAATATTCAATCTGCAAAACCAGAAAAAGTGTCAGGCTCCTACAGACTGACAACATAATCACATCTAAATGTAGGACAAAAATAATAGATGACTGAAGTTAAACATATATAAGTATTAAATAGTTTAGTTTAAAAAGAGAGTACATAAAAAGTGAGAGTTGAAAACATGGATATATGACATGAATCATAATTGAATAATTAATATGCCCCTGATTTAAAAGGATTTGTTGTTATTTTATCTAAAATACAATAATTTGTTTTTATTAGTATTATATATTTATAAAGATTAATATAATTCTTATATGATTTCGTTTATACATCTAATTAGACTTGTAAAGCCTATTCAAATAATTATACTATCAAATTAAGCAAATGGTTTATCCAAAGTATACTTGTCCATGGACCATGAAGCAAGCTACTCGTCAAGCATGTAAAATCGACCCTTGAACAAAACTTTTTTATTTCCAAACTCAGCCCGTGATATTGTTTATTAATAAATAATTATTTTTATTTAATTTTAAAAACACTTACAAATTAAATTATCGACCCTTGAATAAAACTTTTTTATTTCCAAGCTCAGCCCGTGATATTGTTTATTAATAAATAATTATTTTTATTTAATTTTAAAAAAACTTACAAATTAAATTAAATATTTTTTAATATTTATAATTTAATTATACGAGCCTAAATGAGCAGTGTCAATGAGTATAGCCATTCCTGATCTAACACATGAACACCTCTAATAAATATTAGAGTAATATATATTATTGTATCAAGAGTTAATGAAAAAATGATTTTGCTAACGAGTGCCGTTAGAGCACTCTTTAAGGTTACCATATATAATAATATTTTTATCTAATCCATTGAAAATGATAAATAAAATTATTAAATTTTGCATTTAATACAATATTATTACTATAAATAATATATTAACTAACCTTAACGAGTGTCCTAACTATAAATAATATATTAACTAACCTTAACTTTAGCAAAATCCATGAAAAATAATAAATGTTGCTAACTTTTGGTTCCTTCACCCACCTGAGGATTAGTTCCAAAATTTGCATCACTCTGCTGTGTTTCTTCATGCTTCAAGCTGGAGGTCGAGCCATGATCAAATTTTGTATCAATGAGCTGGGGAATTGACAGTCAAACCTTTTATGTTAAGTTTTTGTTTCTATCCCATGCAAATGTTTATGAAATGATAAAGCAAATTTCTTTTGAGAGAGAATAAATTAAATAGATTGCTTACCATGTCAAGTGCACATTCAAGATGAGCAGTATATGTACATTCTTTACAACAATAAACATGATCTTTTGGACTTCGATATTCCTCGCAAATATCACAGTAATGTTCTGCAGAACCATCTTCTATAAATAAATTCATAAGAGTGAGAGGATGTCTATGATATTTATGTTTAATAGAAGATGGCATCAAGCATTTCACATGAATGTTGAAATCGCATTGCACGCAACGGTAGAAAGCGTAATAATCTTCATTACCTTGACCTTTAACAGGACAATTATTTAAATTATGCTTGTTGCATTGAAAGTAACCATCTCGAATGTAAGTAAGGTGGTGATCATGGCAATAATGTTTTAGGGTGGGTTTGAGTTTAGAGCAAAGAAAGTCAAGGTTGAAATTGCATTTGTTACAACTATAGAAGCTGTCATTATTACTATAATTCCCACAGGCATTGCAAAAGTTCCCACTGACGTTACAGTGAATGTAAAGAGGGTGTGATGGATGAAAAGGATGACCCAAGATGACAACTATAGAAGCTGTCATCTTAGTAAAGCAGGATTCATGGAGGAAGAACTCATTGATGAATTCAAAAGAATGATATGACAATCCTGATAGAGGCTTCTCACACCAACTACAATAATACTCAGACTTCCTTACCTTCCTATAGTTAACCAAGGTCAAGGATTCACTATAACAAAAGTGCTTAATTTTTTTGCCTATGTCTTCAGATCTTTTGCTAATCTCTTCTTTAGGGGTTTGATCATTGGTTAAAGAAGCGCATACCACATCCAGGTTGAAAGAACAATCTGGGCAGCGGTATCCATAGCCTTGAGAAAGATTGAAACATTTATTGCACATGAAATGCTCTTTATAATGCCAAAACAGATCAAGAAAGTGTTGGGAGTGGAGAGGATGTGAAATCCGAGGCGGTAACTGTTGTTCGGCACATGATTTGTGTAGCCAAAATTTGCAGCTTTCACAAGTCAATGCCTCACCATTAATTTGCTCATTGCATTGATCACATCTCTCTTGAACTTCATAATAACGATCATACAACAAGTAATGTTTATGAAGAAAAGGTTTGACGTCCATCTCCAACAAAGAGATAAACAGAAGGAAATATACTATCAGAAATGTTTTTTAAGAATGAAATAGTGCATTCAATATGGTAGTTCCAATAAATAAATAAATAAAACTTTTGCACTTTGAATAAAATAATATTTTATGGAACAATTACTTTGCTTGGAAACAGGTATAGGTATAGATGCATTTCTTCTTGTATTGAAATAAAGACAACTTTGAATAAGAGGTTAGTTCAATTAGTTTATGTAATCACCCTTAAGAGGTGGTATTCAGCAGGTCTGGAGTTCGAATCCCAACATTTACAATTTTTTTCTTCTAAACTATGACCTTTTTGTACAAAAAAAAATAAAGACAACTTTGAGTGAACTAATAGGGAGAATATAGATACTTATCAAGAAACAACAATGCTTTTCCTCCTCTTCAAGGAAAAAAAAAACGTTTCTTTTCCTCCTATTAAAGCATAGAATCAATTTTAACTATGTGAGAAATTGAAGGCATATAGTTTTTTTTTGGTTGCATAAATACAAATTTAACCCTTGATTTATGCCACTGGAGTAATTTTAGCTTTATTCTTTTCTTTGGGTCAATTTGATTTTCATTTTATTATTTTTTTTCAATTCCATTGAAACATAAGGAAATATACAATCAGAATGTTTTTTAAGAATGAAATGAATTCAATATGGTAGTACTAGTAGTATTGTTATTTATATAAGGGATGGCAAAACCGATTCGTTTCAAAAGGATTTCATATCGACCCGTTTCGAATGGGGAGTTTTTTTTTTTCAAAAAATGAGAGCGGGATGGAGCGGGACGATTTTGGTAAATGTTTGCTCCTATCCGCCTTTTAAATTTATCATTTTATCCCTTAAAATATTCTATATATATCTCTTTTATATTTTTAGTATATATATTAGGTATATATATACTAAAATCATATATATATGTATACTAATATTATATAAATATATTTTATATATATGTATATTATACATATACTAAAGATTTATATATATTAAAATTATGTTTATAAATAAATTATAATATTTTTTTTGCAATATTAAATTAAAAATAATTAGTAAAAAAATAAGGTGAAGTATCGTGGAAAGGTTATGGATGTAACTGATATCCATAGAAACGGATGTTTTCAACATCCACGCAAAAGTGACTCGGAGATGAATAAGGCAATCTCTGCTTCCGTCCCACTCCATTATCATCCTTAAAACTATTGCACTTTGAATAAAATAATATTTTATGGAACAATTACTTTGCTTGGAAACAGGTATAGGTATAGATGCATTGCTTCTTGTATTGAAATAAAGACAACTTTGAATCATATTTTAGTTCAATTGGTTTATGCAACCCTTAAGAAGTTAAGAGATGACATTCAGCAGATCTGAAATTTGAATCCCAATATCTGCAACATCTTTCTTCTAAGTTGCGGCATCTTTTGTACCGAAAAAAATAAAGACAACTTTGAGTGAACTAATAGGGAGAATATATACTTATCAAGAGACAACAATGCTTTTCCTCCTCTTTAACGAAAAAGAAAATGTTTCTTTTCCTCCTATTAAAGCATAGAATCAATTTTAACTATGTGAGAAATTGAAAGTAGATAGTGTTTTTTTTTTTGCATAAATACAAATTTAACCTTTGATTTATGCAACTTTAATAATTTTGGCTTTATTTTTTTTTTTTGGATCAATTTGACCATCATTTTATTATTTTTTGTCAAATTCCATTGAATTTAGGCCAAATTAACTAAATAAAAGATATGGACCAAAATGACCTAATTTACATAGTTTTAAGTCAAATTTGAATTTAGTTTTAAGTCAAATTTGAATTTAGGCCAAATTAACGTGACTAACAATTCTGTTGAATTTAGGCCAAAATAACTAGAAAGTGACCAACAATTGTTAGAAATTGACCAAAAAACAACTAGAAATTGTCCAAAAATGAACGTTTCCTTTAAATTTAGACCCAATTGATGAGAAATAATAGCATAGGGTCAAATTAACTAAATGAAAGATATTGACCAAAATGCTTTAATGTACATAGTTTGAGATCAAATTTGTATTTATTTTTTTTAAACTTGAAATTGTTAAGGATTCCTTGGTGATTGAAACTAGAGGTATCCATGAGTCGGGCCGGACCAGGTTCGATATCAACACCATATATGTTTGTCCAAGTCCGGTCCGAAACATGGGTCTCAAATTTTGTCCAAACTCGTCTATATTTGTAAATAAATAGCTCAAGCCCGTTTAGGTCTGCCCATAATATTTTTTTTTTCTAATTTTTAAAACAAAAAACATATTATTTTTATTTAATCTTTAGTAATTTGTTTATCTTTTTTACTTTATTCAGTTTTTAAACATGGACAACTTAATATATTTTTTAATGTTTACACTATAATATATATATATATATATATTTAATCTTTACATGACATAAATTACATAATACTAGAAAAAAGACCCGTGCTACGCTACGGTGAAACGATTCGCTTTCTATTTTTGTAATAATAATGACAACAATGTTATGGAATACATAAATTAATAACATGTAAAATTAATTATTAACGTGAAAACATTTATATAAATTTATAATATTTTAAAAACAAAAAAAAAAAAAAAAACATGAAACCATTACGAAAACACGAATTTTACTAACCGAACTGAACTTAATCGGTTCGATCAATTTTTTCGATTTTACTCTAAAGGTTTGGATTATGAGTTTTTTATTTTATGGAATAATTACTTTGCTTGGGAACAGGTATAGGTATAGATGCATTTCTTCTTGTATTGAAATAAAGACAACTTTGAATCAAAAGTTAGTACAATTAATTTATGTAACCATCTTTAAAATGGGACATTCAGTAGATCTGAAATTTGAATCTTAACATTTGTAATCTTTTTTTTTCTAAACTGCGGCCTTTTTGTACAAAAAAAAAATAAAGACAACTTTGAGTGAACTAATAGGGAGAATATATACTTATCAAGAAACAAAAATGCTTTTCCTCCTCTTCAATGAAAAAGAAAACATTTCTTTTCCTCCTATTAAAGTATAGAATCAATTTTAACTATGTGAGAAATTGAAAGCAGATAGTTGTAGACACCTGTTTTTTTTTTTTACCATGCTGTTTCTCGGGCTTGAGACTGAACCTTTCGACTTTTTGAGTCCAAATTCACTAAGGGTCCGTTTAGCATTGCTTTTAGCTGTCTAAACGCTTGTTTTGGCAGATAAGCAATGCTAAACGAGTTGCTTTTTCTTCTGAAAGCTCTTTTTCACAGCCGATTTTGAGCCAAACGCAACAGCCTTCTCTTTGCTGCTTTTATGGTTTCCAAACCATTAATTTGAGGGAAAATTACCAAATACCCAAAAAACTTACCTTCATTTCCATATCCAGGTCTCATTGGCGCAGAGAAAGATCAAAGTTTTGTTTTTGCAATGATAGTCTGCTTGTTGGGATTACATAATATTTCATTCATAGTTTTAATTAGTACCCGTTCCTTTGAAGGGACCACCAATAATACACATTTTGTAATATTGCAAACATTGAATATATATTTTGCCATAGCTTCAGTTTAATGAATTCACTTTGAATTGCAAACATTGAATATATATTTTTTGTAATATTTATATGAGGGTATACAATTATTTCCTTTTTTTGAATTATATGTCAAATATATAGCCTTATATATTTAAATTAGTAAAATGTTATGTTTGTATGTATTTTAATATCTAAAAAGTGTTTTAATATATTCAAATTAAATATCACAAATAATTTATATTAATTACGTAAAAAATATTTCAAATTTATATTTTGATATATCTTAATATTACATTACTTGAATAGCATAGAAATTAACTTATTCTTTACTTTCCAACATCATGTCTAAAATAAACATTTTAACTTTTCACAGCAATTTTTGGCAGCAATGCTAAACACTCAGAATTTTCAAACCACACTTTTTCACAGCACTTTTCAAACACACTTTTTCTAAACCAAACTTTTTACAACCGCAACAGCAATGCTAAACTAGACCTAAATGGACTTGACTGTTGTGGACCCATTTTTGGGTCCATTAAAGAGAGTCCATTCTTTCTCTTTTATTTTCATTTTTCCTTTTATTATTTTCCTTTTATATTTTTATATAAAAAAAATCTTTTTCAATTTCTCTTTTTCCCATCATCACCGAAATCAAAGAAGGAAAAAAAATCTTTTGCCCTTTTCTTCTCCCCATTTCTTGTCCTAAAATCAAATTCCCGAAATTAATGCAAAATTGATTCTTAGTTGAATTTCCTCATTGCCGTTTCTATTCCAATACAATCCTGGCAAATCCCTAAATCAGTGTTTGATTAATTGCTAAAGCTGAAAATGAGTGATTAATGTATAATCTGTATAAATTACTTTCCTATTTTCATTGAACCACAAATACTCAAGTTGACTGTAGTGTTTAAGTCCTAAAATTAGGGATTAAATTTTGTTTTCAGTTTCTGATTTAAAGGAATTTTTGAAAGAAAGAAAATCAGGGGTTTTAATAGAATGGGATTCGATTGCTCCTATAAATAGGAGCAATTCACAACAAAAGAGAGCAGAGAGAGGCAGGGATAAAAAGGTAGATTTTTTTTTTTAGGAGTTTTCTGGGATTTCGGATTTCTGAGTAAGGAAGGTAAACTTTGTTATTTTCTTTTTTTTTTTTTTTTTTTTTTGATCTATAAAAATTATATTTTCAAAAATTTTCAGACAAAAAAAAAAAGATTTAATGAATTTTTTGTTTGAAACGAACTTTGGATTTCTTAAAGGAGTTTGGTACAAAGAAAAAGAAAGGAATTTTGGAAGTAAGATCCAGTCATTTTTTTTAAGAACTGGGAAATTTTTTAAAAAAATATATAAAAAAATCTGGAAATTCTCAATTTCCGACGCCGGAAACTGAGTTTCTTAAAAACATGGGTGGCTGGCGTTTTCAAAGGAAAAGAGAGAAAATAAATTAAAAAAAAAAAAAAAAAAACCAGGTTGGAAATGGCTAAAAAAAATTTTAGGGGCTTTTAAGGAGAGGGGGGTCGGGTCGCGCATGACCCGCGCGCCGACCCTACCCGTATGTCTTTAAAGTTTTTTTTTTTCTTATTTTATTTTATTTGATTTTAATTCTTTTTCTTTTAATTTTTTTATTGTTGTTTTATTTCATTATTTTCCAAATTGATTTTATTTTTTTATTTTTTCCTTATATTTTTTTTATTTATTTAGATTTTAATTTAGTATGAATTCTAATGTTTAAATGTTTATTTATTTATTTATCTTAAGCATTAACTTTTTATTATATAAAGTGTATGTTTATTTATTTTGTGTTTGTTAGTAGGATAATTAAGATTAATTCATACAATATGCTCTCTTCACATAATTTACCATGATTAAGTCAAAATAAATCACGATCTTTACAACGATAGATTTTCATAAGAACTAATGGTTTTTATTGAAAATTCTTGAGGTAAGGTGGATTTCAAAAAATCAGTTCCGAATGGTGAAAAGTATTTTTGGAATCTCTCCAATATTTTAAAAATAATATAAAGTATAAAATATTTTAATTTAGATATACGATTATCCTTCTTCCATAAAATACTTAATAAATCAGACGATGGATCTTCACAAGAACGAATGGTTTTTTTTAAAAACTCCTGAGGTAAGGGGAATTTTTAGGTGTCTATCCCGAATGGTGGAAAGTAACCTAAAAGTCTTTCCAATATTTTAAATTCTCAATTTAAATTTTAAATTCATAATTTTTTTTAATAATACCGATGACGAAGCTTCTTCATAAGAACGAACGGTTTCTATTAAAAACTCTTGAGGTGAGGTGGATTCCAAAAATCAGTCTTGAATGGTGGAAACCATTTTTGAAATCTATCCAATATTTAAATATTTAAGTAATAATAAAATAAAATAAAGACCAATTAAAACCAAACCTAGGGTAATATAGGACTAATTAGGTACCGTCCTCCTGGATGGGCTTTGTGGGGGTGCTAATCCTTCCCCACACGTAACCGTACTCCCGAACTTAGTTCTGGTAAAGTAGACTATGACCTATCCTTTTTATGTGCCTTCGTCAAGCTTAGGAATACAATAAATTGGATAGATTCATTAGGGTGACTAATCACACCTAGCAAAAATGGTTAGTGGCGACTCCACAATTTGTGTATAGCATACCGAATTCGCGTTTGGCACGTTATGACAATAGTGTTTTTTTTTGTTTTTGCATAAATACAAATTTAACCCTTGATTTATGCAATTTTGAGTCAATTTGATCCTCATTTTATTATTTTTTGTTAATTCAATTGAATTTAGGCCAAATTAACTAAATAAAAGATATGGACCAAAATGACCTAATTTACATAGTTTTAGGTCAAATTTGTATTTAGGCCAAATTAACGTGACTAACAATATTGCTGAATTTAGGCCAAAATAACTAGAAAGTGACCAACAATTGATTAGTAATTGACAAAAAAAAAAAAATTAGAATTTGACCAAAAATGAACGTTTCCTTTAAATTTAGATTGAATTGATGAGAAATAATAACATAGGGTCAAATTACCTAAATAAAAGATGTTGACAAAAATGATCCAATTTACATAATTTGAGGTCAAATTTGTATTTATGCTTTTTTTTTTACTTGAAATTGTTAAGGATTCTTTGGTGATTTAACTTAAAGTTCAAGATTCTACCAACAGATCACACAATTGTTAGCATAAGATAAAACTTTAATGGTTTTGCTAATTTTTTTTTTTGTTCCTTAGAAACAAAATTTAGGAGTTGATTTTCATAAAAACTAGAAAAAAAAAACACCCTCATTTCGTCGGGGCAGTTTTAAATTTTTTTATAATTTTTTAATTAATAAATAATAATTAATTTTATTAGATAATAATTATTTATTTTTAAATTATAATAATCTTAATATATTATATTTTATTAATTATGAAAATTAAATTTATAATAATTATTTATTTATAAATTACGTAATATAAATGCATTTTCAAATGTTATTTATATATATATATTTTAAAATATTTAGATTTTATTGTATACTGTATATATTTATTTATAGGAGGTAAAAAATATAAATAAGAAAATAAAATTATAGTTTGCATTTTATTCTCTCGTAAGATCGATTTTCTCATATAAATTAGCATAAAATTCATATTTTCCTTTTTTTTTTTAATTTTTTCTCGAATGATCGGATACGTATCCTAAATTGAATTGTGATTCAACGTGGGAACATGTGCCTTTAAATACATTATTCAACATAGGTGGAGGTGTAGTGGGAACGGGCCCACGAAAAGAAACGAAGAGATTATGTAGGGGAGTTGGAGCAGGAACGAAGTACACGGATGACAAGTTCCGAATTGACGGAAAGGTTCATGCGGTTGAGAGTGCGCTCTGGATGCACTTCACGACGAACGATGTTGGAAATGTGGTGGATAGCTGCAAAATAGTCATCTTTTGAAACAGCAGTTGTGGAAACAGAAGCACTTTGGAGGGAATTTTCGGACGTTAGGGTCCTGAGGGAACCGAAAATGTTCTGGGATCTATTTCCATATCTGAGGAGGAGCTGTGCAGACCGGAGCATTTGGGCTAGAAATTACAGTCCAGTAACCTCCATTTCCTCCTCGATGCTCATCAATTGACTGAAGCAACAAAGGAAAAATATGCTGCAATTTCAAAGAATTTGTGAACTATAAGAAAGAAGAAACAGAAAATACCAACCACATGTACCGGAAAAAGAAGGAAGCAACTCAAGCAAGTCAAGATGATTCAAATCAACAGTAAAGCAGATCATGTTAAATTGTCCAATACCAGTCCAAGGAAAAATAAAAGAACAACAATGTGTGGTTACAATTGTGTGGTTTAATGTGTGGTTGTAGTTGTGTGGTTTAATGTGTGGTTGTAATTGTGTGGTTTAATGTGTGGTTGTAGTTGTGTGGTTTAATGTGTGGTTGTAGTTGTGTGGTTTAATGTGTGGTTGTAGTTGTGTGGTTTAATGTGTGGTTGTAGTTGTGTGATTTAAATGTGTGGTTGTTATTAAACAACAATGGGTGGTTGTAATTTATTTAGATTTTATATTTGTGTGGCTTGTGTTTGTCTTGGTATTGTATAAATACCCCCCTCCCTTGCATTTGTAAATCATCAAGTAGTAAGTTTCAATAAGCAATAAAAGTTCTAAGTTTTCCTAAGGAGTTCTTCTCTAAAGAGTGTAGTCTAGAGTGAAGTGTGAGCATTTGTGAGTTTTCCTAAAATCTAAACTTTCTTCTTTGAGTGGTAAAATTAGAGTTATCTACTCTAAGTTTTTTCTCAACAATTGGTATCAGAGCTAGGTTGTGAGTTACTACCATAATTACTATTCACACGTGTCACTATATACTTTTATAGTAATTGTTAACATATACGAGATTTATTCAAGTATATGGTATACGATACTATTCACGTATACGGTACTGTTCACGGTGAAATAGTTATTCAGGTACTATTTTTGGTTTGAGCGTTCTTGAGTCGTGAGGAGTTTGTACTCTACAAGTTTGTGTCTCAAAATCAAGCTTGTTCGGTATTGTTAGAGTCTTGCCGACACGATGGGTGATCTTCAAGTAGTTGGAGGAATCAAGAAGCTCAATCACAAAAATTACAACACGTGGAAAACGTGTATGATGTCTTACCTACAAGGTCAAGACCTTTGGGAAGTCGTTGGTGGTAGTGAAGTTACGAAGCCCGAGCAAGAAGATGCTCAAGGAACCTTGCGCAAATGGAAGATTAAAATGGGTAAAGCCATGTTTGCCCTTAAGACCACAGTTGAAGAAGAAATGTTGGAACACATACAAAAGCTAGAAACGCCAAAAGAAGCGTGGGATACTTTAGATGCACTCTTTTCGAGAAAGAATGACACAAGACTTCAACTTTTTGAGAATGAATTGTTATCAGTTGCACAACGGGATATACCGATTGCTCAATACTTTCACAAGGTAAAAACGTTATGCCGTGAAATTTCTGATTTAGATCCTACAGCTGCTATTGGAGATACCAGGGTAAAAAGAATAATTATCCATGGTTTGAGGCCCAAATATCGCAGCTTCGTTGCCGCTATACAAGGATGGCCAACTCAACCATCACTTGTAGAGTTTGAAAATTTGCTTGTTGGTCAAGAATCTATGGCCAAGCAAATGGGAGGGGTCTCGTTGAAAAGTGAAGAGGAAGCACTCTACACCAACAAAAGCAAAGGCAAATTCAAACAGCACGTCGGTGGTGGATCTAAAAAGTATGGTGACAAGACAAAAAGTCATCAAGGAGAAGGGAGCTCTCGTCCAGGGGGAGCTTCAAAGAATCGTAGCAACAATAAAAGATTTGAAGGTAACTGTTACAACTCTGACAAGAAAGGTCACATGGCAAAAGATTGTTGGTTTAACAAAAGGCCCGCTGAGAGCAATGCTGCTACTTCTAGTACAAAGGAGAAAAACGAAGATGATTGGGACGCTGAAGCATTTTTTGCTATGGAAGAGGAAGAGTTAGCTCTCACAGTAACAACGGCTGACCGAATTGACTATGAGAATGACTGGATTGTCGATTCAGGTTGCTCAAATCACATGACAGGCGATAAACAGAAGTTGCAGAACCTGTCAGAATACAAGGGAAATCGCATTGTTGTGACAGCTGATAATTCAAGATTACCGATTACTCACATCGGTAAGACGGTAGTAGCACCTCGATATAGTCATAATCAGGTACCACTACAAGATGTTTACCATGTCCAAGGCATGAAGAAAAATTTGCTTTCAGTGGCACAATTAACATCGTCAGGTCACCATATTCTGTTTGGTCCAAGGGATGTGAAGGTATATCGTGATCTCAAAATCTCAGGACAGCCGATGATGGAAGGACGACGTCTGGAGTCAGTCTACGTGATGTCAGCAGAGTCAGCATATGTAGACAAGACAAGAAGGAGCGATACAGCAGATTTATGGCACATGCGGTTAGGTCATGTTAGTTATTCCAAGCTAAGTATGATGATGAAGAAGTCGATGCTTAAGGGACTTCCTCAGCTTGACATAAGAACAGACACAGTTTGTGCAGGATGCCAATATGGTAAAGCACACCAATTGCCATACGAGGAGTCAAAGTTTAAAGCAAAAGAACCATTAGAGTTAGTTCACTCTGATGTATTTGGGCCCGTTAAGCAACCATCAATTAGTGGAATGCGGTACATGGTGACGTTTATTGATGATTTCTCCAGGTATGTGTGGGTTTTCTTTATGAAAGAAAAGTCTGACACTTTCTCAAAGTTTAAAGAGTTCAAAGAGATAGTTGAAGGAGAAGTGGGAAAAAAGATATGTTGCTTGCGCACAGACAATGGAGGAGAATATAGCTCAGGCGAATTCTCTCAATACCTACGAGAATGCAACATACGTCATCAGTATACTTGTGTCAATACACCACAACAGAATGGTGTAGCAGAGAGAAAGAATCGGCATCTTGCAGAAATTTGTCGGAGTATGCTACATGCAAAGAATGTACCCGGAAGATTTTGGGCCGAAGCTATGAGAACCGCAGCCCATGTGATCAACAAACTTCCTCAACCAAGGTTAGAGTTTGTTTCACCCTTTGAGAAATTGTGGAAAATGAAACCTTCAGTCAGCTACTTTCGAGTATTTGGTTGTGTATGTTATGTATTTGTTCCTGATCATTTACGTAGCAAGTTTGATAAGAAAGCAACTAGGTGTATCTTTGTGGGATACGACAACCAAAGGAAAGGGTGGAAATGTTGTGATCCTACGAGTGGAAGATGTTCCACTTCACGCAATGTGGTATTCGATGAAACATCTTCTTGGTGGTCCTCAGAAAAAGAGGTGTTGTCAGATTCAAAAGAATTTGAAGACATGCTACAACAGAAAATGGGAGAGTATATTGTCCAACTTCAATCAACTTCAGATGAAGTAGAAGACCTATGTGATGATGACGATGACGAGCAAGTGTTAGTCCAGAGTCCTTGGCAAACTGGTGTGTATCAACCAGATGTTAGATCGAGTGAAGTGGAAGAACCATCTCCACAATCACAAATCCGAAGGACAACAAGAGCACGGAAGCCAAATCCCAAATATGCTAATGCAGCCATAGTGGAAGAACCAATTGCAACAGAACCTGAGACGTTTGAAGAAGCATCACAGAGTTCTGAGTGGATTATGGCTATGAAAGAAGAGATCACTGCGCTTGAGCAGAATCAGACTTGGGATCTAGTGCCAAAACCAAGAGATGTGAAACCCATATCCTGCAAGTGGGTTTACAAGATAAAACATCGTCCAGATGGGTCGATTGAAAGGTACAAGGCACGGTTGGTGGCTCGTGGTTTCTCTCAGAAGTATGAGCTAGACTATGATGAAACGTTTAGTCCGGTGACAAGACTTACAACCGTACGAGTCCTACTTGCCCTTGCAGCCAACAAAGACTGGAACTTGTGGCAGATGGATGTGAAGAATGCATTCCTTCATGGAGAGCTAGATCGGGAAATCTACATGATTCAACCATTGGGATTTCAAAACCAAAATCATCCTGAGCATGTGTGTAAGCTGCGAAAGGCACTTTACGGATTGAAACAAGCACCTAGAGCATGGTATGGTAAGATGGCTGAATTTTTAACTCATAGTGGTTATTCAGTGACACCTGCAGATTCCAGCTTGTTTGTCAAAGCTAATGGAGGAAAGCTAGCTATCGTATTGATATATGTGGATGATTTAATCATAACTGGTGATTATGAGGCAGAAATTCTTCAAACCAAGGAGAATTTATCAGTTCGTTTCCAAATGAAAGAACTTGGACAACTCAAGCACTTTCTTGGTCTAGAGGTTGATCACAAACAAGAAGGAATATTTCTCTGTCAACAAAAATATTCTAAAGATTTGCTAAAAAGGTTTGGAATGCTCGAGAGCAAGCCAATTTCAACACCAATGGAACCAAATGGCAAGATGTGTGCACTTGAAGGCAAAGACTTGGAAGATGCAACTATGTATCGACAATTGGTAGGTAGCCTGATCTACTTAACCTTGACTCGACCTGACATTTCTTATACAGTTGGTGTGATGAGTCAGTATATGCAAAATCCGAAGAAGCCTCATTTAGAAGCAGTTCGACGAATACTGAGATATGTGAAAAGTACAATAGATTATGGTCTTTTGTACAAGAAAGGTGAAGACTGTAAGTTAGTTGGTTATTGTGATGCTGACTATGCAGGAGATCATGACACCAGGAGATCAACAACTGGGTACATGTTTAAACTTGGTTCTGGAACAATTTCTTGGTGCAGTAAGAGACAACCAACGGTATCATTGTCAACTACCGAAGCTGAGTATCGAGCAGCAGCAATGGCAGCTCAAGAGTGTACGTGGCTGATACAACTAATGAGTGATCTACATCAACCAGTAGATTATGCAGTTCCGTTGTATTGCGACAACCAGTCAGCAATTCGTTTGGCAGAAAATCCAGTCTTTCACGCAAGAACCAAACATATAGAAGTGCATTATCACTTTATCAGAGAAAAGGTTCTACAAGAAGAGATTGAGATGAAGCAGATCAAGACAGATGATCAAATGGCAGATTTATTCACAAAAGGTTTGAGTATCAACAAATTTGAAATGTTTCGTCGTCAACTCAACATGGTGCAAAGAGGAAGAGCTGGTATTGAGGGGGAGTGTTAAATTGTCCAATACCAGCCCAAGGAAAAATAAAAGAACAACAATGTGTGGTTACAATTGTGTGGTTTAATGTGTGGTTGTAGTTGTGTGGTTTAATGTGTGGTTGTAATTGTGTGGTTTAATGTGTGGTTGTAGTTGTGTGGTTTAATGTGTGGTTGTAGTTGTGTGGTTTAATGTGTGGTTGTAGTTGTGTGGTTTAATGTGTGGTTGTAGTTGTGTGATTTAAATGTGTGGTTGTTATTAAACAACAATGGGTGGTTGTAATTTATTTAGATTTTATATTTGTGTGGCTTGTGTTTGTCTTGGTATTGTATAAATACCCCCCTCCCTTGCATTTGTAAATCATCAAGTAGTAAGTTTCAATAAGCAATAAAAGTTCTAAGTTTTCCTAAGGAGTTCTTCTCTAAAGAGTGTAGTCTAGAGTGAAGTGTGAGCATTTGTGAGTTTTCCTAAAATCTAAACTTTCTTCTTTGAGTGGTAAAATTAGAGTTATCTACTCTAAGTTTTTCTCAACAGATCACTGACATAATACATTACAATATAAGAGTAAAGCAAAATATCACCATTTTAAGTTCACTTATATGAATCCTTGGTTTTGCAATTGTTGCTTCTTTAGACAAACCTAGCCCTCTAGAGAAGAGAAGTCTAAGAAAGAATTCATGTTACAAGTGCTGAGTGTGGACTAACATAGAATCAGTATTCTTAACATAGATAAGACAAGTGGAGGAACCATTGTCCCCATCACAAAATTCCCCCACACCAAACAGAAGTACATAAAAAGGTGCACTGAGCTTCAGAAAATGGTATTCCTTAAAAGCATTTCACATAAACAACTTCTTTTATCTCCAATATTGTATGGTGAATTGAATGTGTAAATTTCTTATTACACTCTCATGTTCATAGAAGTTGAGCATATTTTCAAGCTTTGGACAACAAGGCACAATAGGTACCAATTGAAAAGGAATAATAAAAGAAGAAAAGAAACCAAATAACATAAAACATAGAGTGCTGTAACATTGCAAACATAGTTTAAGAATTGGATACAGTTAAAAATAACATAACCCAGTTTGGGAAAGCAAAGTTCAATACTTGAAATGACATTTTCCAGGTAAAGAATTTAATTTTATCCATTAAAAGCTAAATACCCATTAGTAAATTCATCACTTTTAACCCATATATATAACTTCCAATATCAAAGAAGAGATTGAAAATCTAAAAGAAAATGGAACAGAAGCTTAAAGGGAGAGACTTTAAATAACCCATTAAAGTTACAAGCTTGCAAATTGGAAGATAAAATACTAAAGAAGGAAAAAGCAACGAGAGAATGGAAATAAAAGAAAAAAAAGAACACACCTTTTTGGGTTTTGACTGCTGGAGATGGAGATTGCAGAGAATGAAAGAATTCTTCAAAACCAGAGAAAAATATGAACTTTGGGTGATTGGGCCTTGAACTGAGTCCATCCCATTTGATAAATAAGTCTACTTTTCATGGGCTGATTTGGATGGAATCCAACAGTTAGATAAGAGGGAGAAGGAAAAAAAATAAAAAACTCAATCCAAATTTATTTACTTTAATTATTTCATTTTTTTTTAATATTTTCTTCATATAATTGGCTTTACTTTTAAGATAAAAAAATATTGTATGTCCAATTTCTCTATGATATAGCATGTGGACGATTTGGTGGATTTGATTCAAATATATTATTTTAAATTTGGATTGATCCGATTTGAATTATTATTTAAAAAATAAATTTTTTAATTTAAATTTAATTATAAAAAGAAAATATTAATATATAAATAATTTTTTAATATATATTTAAACAATAAAATAAATTTTCAAATTTGACGAACTAAACCTTGAACAAATAAATTTTTTACTATTCGAATCTAAACCGAGTCGGTCATCGACAGCTCTATATTGTGAAAATGACTTCAAATTCTGTCAAGTTTTTTTGTAAATTGTTATATCACCATCAATTACAATTCTATAATTATTTAACTAAACCATTATATCCAATTATACATAACAAAATAATTATTTGAACCATTGACAAGAATGTTGACAGACAGTCTAATAAAATAAGAATTGAATACTTCCCTTTTTATACAGATTGCAATATCTCCATTTGTTCAAAAACTTCAACACAAAGTAAGACCAAAAAAAAACCCTGCTTTTTTCTTTTAGTTCATTCTCTTCTTGATTTAACTTACTATCCTTTTAAATATTGGATATTTAAGTTATCTAAATTACTCTGTAGTTTTGAAATTGTTATTCTATATATTTTTGATAGTTTATTATTAAGAATGGGACATCAGACAGCGGCGGCTAAAATCTGTATTGGTTATGGAAGAAAAAAAAATATGGCTATTGAATTTGAACGTTGAGGGTTCCTTTGTTTTTAATAAAGGAAGTCTTAATCATGAGGTTAAAGAAAATGATCGTAAATGTTGAGATTCGACTTGAAGTAAACATGTCTATTTATAGATATGGATACTAATGAACTGGTCCTTAGTTCCCCTCCTCGAAGTAGGTAAAGACTGGCCATAAGTTGGCTACAAATTATAAGTAAATTATATCTTGCCAGTGACAAGTTGCCACTTCTTCTTCATAAATCTTTTTCTTTTTTAAATTCAGTCAATAGTAAAATAATTTAATTTATATCTGGAATTGCTGCAAACAGCCGGCAGTTTTGTCTGTTAAAATCAATTCATATTTATAGTTAGCATGATCTAAAAAGTGCTAATAAGACCTATGTTGCTCTGACATCCCGATATATATTTGGATATGAGTATGGAAATATGATTCTTCAAGAACCCTCCAAATACATGAAAAACTTAAAAAAAAAAAATTGAATATACCCGTGTTGGGCACATACTCGTATTTGACATTCACATCCGAATTCGAATAACATAGAATGAGACAAACTTATGCTAGATTTAAGGCTTCTAATTTTATATCCAATCAACATATTATATGGTCTCAGTTGAAAAAGTCTATTCTGACCTGTTCCTTGATACTCAATCATATGACATCTATGCTTATCACATTCAAAATATTATTAATTTCTTGCAAGTGAAATTAACCATGCTAGACCCAAACATTTCAGGTCTTTTGATCACTTCAGTTAGCCAAAAATGAATGGAGCTGCTTTGAATTGATCTCTGATCCAATATTGTTGCATTTGGTATTTTTTTTTTGGTGCTCCTTCAATGTATTTTTACCATGTGTTCAAATAAAAAATATTAATATTTAATTATTTATAAATAAAAAATAATTTTAAGCACATGTCAAAAAAATATTAAATGTGTATTAAAAGAGACATAAAAAAGGAACAGAAAAAATCTATTCCTTACAGACATGTATATTGTTTGATCAGTGTTTGAGGTCAGTTGATGATTTCTTTATTTGATGAACTAAACCAGAGAAGTCAATGCTCAAAGTCAAATGGCAAATAGCCTTGTTGTTTGCATAATATTATTTAGTAAACAATATAGCACAGTTATTAAAAAGATTGGTGGGTGATGATGACATTGAGCTACAAGAATCACCAATAAAAAGTATTATGCATATCATGTTCAACATTACAGCACCAATAACATAGATATTCATAGCCGACTTAACAAGGATTTAAATAGTGGTCATAACACAATGTTACGAAAATTCATACTAGATCTGTTTACGGATCGAGCAGTCCGTCCGGTAGGCTCAGCCCAACTAACGTTACGAAAATTCACACTAGACCTGCTCACGGGTCGAGCAGCCCGCCCGGCAGGCCTGACCTGTACTGGGCCTGATCTGAGCAGGTATTTTAGTGATCTGGGCCAGTCCGGCCTGGATCACTGTTCATATAATAAAAAATATTATTTTTTAAATTTAATTATTAAAATATATAATTTTTTTTAATATATATGAACAGTAATATATGAGCCATTGGGCTGACCCGACTCTGCCTAGGATTGGGCCTGAATAAGAAGAAATAAAAAAAAAATTGGACAACGACTCGGCTCGACCCATAAGCAGCTCTAATTCACACGATCTAATCTTGAGACTTTCACAAGGTAGTGTCAAACCGTAGTATGTGAGTGATTACGCGTTTTTATTTAATACAAGTTTGTCGCTGACATTTTTTATCCTTTGTTTTCATTTAGAAAATGGCAGGCTTCTAGTTACCTTTGACAAATTTATATTATGATGATCTATTCTAAGAAGAGGTTCATATTGATGGCAATTAATTTCTTTTTTTGGATAAGCAAAGTTTTTATTTATCCAAAAGCAGCATGCACTGCTACATCAATACAACCAGCATAGCTGGCAAACAAATGTACTATTTTACAATGTCTTCTTTACAAAGCTAAGAACCAATTATGCTATCAGTGAGCTTTTTAACCCCCATGCAACATGCAAATCTCTATTAACAGTATCATCCTTTATGGTTTTCATCCCCCCTAGTCTATAGCTAACCTCCTCCTTGATTTTCTCAAGCATTTGCATACATTGCTGAGATTGTTTACCAAACCTGCGGTTATTCCTCTCCCTCCATACATGATATATGAGAGCATTCCAAGCAATTCGAAGCACTGTAGCAATAAGAGATTTACCCTTTAGCTTCCTCTTTGCCCATTGAACTTCAAAGTCCCAGCTTCTGATGACTCTATGAATCTTACATAGGTGCAGAATCTCCCTCCATACTGCCTTAGAATACTCACACTCAAAGAATAAATGGTCTCGAGTCTCCATTTGTTGACTGCACATATCACAAGTTCCATTTAGTTCCATTCCCCATTCCATCAATCGATCTTTAGTAGGGAGCTTGTTCTGAATTGCCATCCATGATATTTGGGAATGCCTTGGAATATGGTAAGCATACCATACCAATCTATCCCAATCCACCTTAGGTTGCCTGGGCCTGATTTGCTGCCACACTTTAGTCACTGAAAACCTGTCCCCAGGAAATTTCCAAACTAATCTTCCATTATTCTGATAGGTAAATTGAGCTGCTAATGGTCTCAATTGTAGGAGTTTCCTCCAAATCCAGCTACTTCCCTGGGTGATTGGGAACTGCCAGAATGAGGTGCCTTTTAGAACATAGTTGTGAATCCAAGCAATCCACCATGAACCGGCCTTAAAAAGCAATGTCCATATTATCTGCATTATGCTTGCCCTGTTCCAAGAACCTAGATCCTTCAGGCCAAGTCCCCCTTCTGATCTTGGACAACAAATTTTCTGCCAGCTCACCCTTGCTCCTCTGGCTTCTGCATCTTTCCCTAACCAATAGAATCGAGAACAGAGTTGATTAATTCTGGAGAGCACTGCCTTAGGTAGAATAAAGATTCTACACCAATAGTTTTGTATATTGAACAAAACTGATTGAATAAGCTGAAATCTTCCAGCATAGGACATAATCTTTGATGTCCAGTGAGTGATCCTAGCAGTAATCTTTGAGATAAGTGGGACACAGTCTTTTTCTGTCAGCTTCTTTGTTACTAAAGGAACCCCCAAATACCTCACTGGCAGCTCTCCTAGCTTGAAGCCTGTCACCCCCTGGATTTCCTGAAGCTGAGTTCTACTGATTCCAGAAGAATAAAGTTCACTTTTGGCACAGTTGAGCTGCAAACCAGAAAGTTTATAAAAACTTTCCAGGATATCTTGCACTCCTTGAATGGATTTCAAATGCCCTTTAGTGAAAATCATCAAGTCATCAGCAAAACATAGGTGAGTGAGCCCAATCCTTTTGCACTTAGGATGGAAATCAAAGACTTTATGCTGTGCAGCAGCATCCAAAAGCTTAGAAAGTGTATTCATAGCAAGCACAAACAGATAGGGGGAGATAGGATCTCCTTGCCTTATACCCCTTTCTCCCTTAAAGTAGCCCACCAAGCCTCCATTAATTGATAGAGAGAACCTAGGACCAGTGATGCAACTCTTGATCCATGTTATAAATTCTGTTGGAAAATTCAAAGCTGCAAGAACCAGCAACATGAAGTCCCAGTCAAGTGTATCAAAAGCCTTTTGAAGGTCAACCTTTATAGCACTTCTAGGTGACAGAGTTTTCCTGGCATAGCCTCTTACTAACTCCTGTGCCATTAGGACATTATCTGAGATATTCCTTCCTTCCACAAAGGCACTTTGACTTTTGCTGATGATTGTTGGCAGGAATTTTTTGAGTCTTCTTGCCATCACAGATGTAATACTTTTGTAGACTACTGAACAACAGGAAATAGGCCTGTAGTCTTTAATACAAGTAGGATTTTGGTTTTTTGGCACTAGAGCTAAAATTGTGGAATTAAAGCCTGCCAGCAAATCTCCTGTCTGGAAGAAATGAAGAATGGCATCAATGTACTCTTCCCCTACTACTGTCCAAGCTTCCTTAAAGAAGTGAGATGTGAAACCATCTGGCCCTGGAGCCTTGTCCCCCTTGATGGCAAAAATGGACTCCTTGACTTCCTCCCTGGATATTGGCTTTGAGAGTTCAAACTTTTCTGCATCCGAGAAGGAGAACTGCAAAAGTTCTCGTAGAAACTCCCTTGTACATCCCTCAACATTGTAGTCCTTAGTGCCAATAATTTTCTGGAAATGAGAGACTGCTGCCTGAGATATCTGTGAAAAGGTTTCAAGCCTATTTCCAATATCATCATACAGGACTCTCAGTGTGCCCCTATTCTGCCTAGCTGCAACCATCTTGTGAAAGAATCTAGTATTCTGATCTCCTTCTTGAAGCCATTGAACCCTTGACTTCTGCCTGAAGTGACTCTCTTCAGCTTTCCTCAGTTCATTATACTCTTGAGCTAACATCCTTTCCTTTTCTACCAATTCATCAGAAGGATGGCTGAGTAGATCTACTTGGACATCCTCTAACTCCTTCTCTTAGTTGTAACCTTCTCAGATATGCTACCATAAAAAGCATGATTAAAGTTCTTCAATACTGACTTTAATCTCTTCATTTTGGTATGCAACCTGACCATGGGATTACCACCAGTAGGTACCCTCCAAGAGTTCTCAACAATGTGCATAAAATCTGGATGTCTGGTCCAATAGTTAAAAAACTTGAAAGGTTTAGGTGGAGAGGCACTCACCATATCAAGCTTTATGAATGCTGGGCTGTGATCAGAAATTTCTGGAGCAAGGAATTCTACATGAGACTCTGGAAATGCTGTGAGCCATTCTGCATTAATAAGCACTCTATCTAACTTTCTTGCCAGAAAACCTTCAATTTGTTTGTTAGACCATGTGAATCTAGGCCCTATGAATGTGTGATCAAAACAAGATAGAACTTGTAAGCAATCAGTAAAATCCCTTATATCAGTGCTAGGTGCTTGAGATCCAACATAACTTGAGCTTTCAGATGGGTCAATGATAGTGTTGAAGTCTCCAGCTAGCATCCATGGAAGGTTAGACAGTGTGCTATTTAGATGAACTAAATGGCTCCATAACCTTCTCCTTTCAATGCCCTCATTAGAAGCATAAATGGCAGAGAATAAGAACTTCTTGCCTGTGTAAGATATGCTACATGTAAGGTTTTGGTCCATTGAAGCAACCAGACTCAGCTGCACATGGCTTTGGTAAAGAAACCAGATTCTTCCATTATAGGCCTCAGAATAATTATGAAACATGCTCCATCCTAGAAAACTTTTATCTAAAATCTGCTGCATATTCTGAAGCTTGACATGAGTCTCAATCAGACAGACAATGTCAGCTCTTAGCTTTCTTATTCTACTAACTACATCTTTTTGTTTAAGGGAATGATTGAATCCCCTTACATTCCATATGAATAGATTCATTAGGATTGGTTAGGCAAGGAACTTCCTGAGGTAGTGGGATTTACCTTTGCACTGGTCCTTTTTCCTTTGTCAATAGGCCCTCTCCTCTTTGTCTTCAGATTCTTCATAAGATCTGCTACTCCAGCAGAAGCTGCTCTTGGTTTCCTAGGAGAGTGCTCTGTCCTGTTTTCATCTTCAGTAACTGCCCTTGTATCATTCCTGATCTCAGGCTCAAGTTCTTCCCTATCCTCTTCCTCAACTACTTCTTCCAAAATGGCATATCGATTGAGTGAACTTGCCTTCCTGGTTTCAATATTTGTTTCCTGGTTTGGCATCATAACTTCCTTATTGATGAAGCTTGACATCATATTTTGATTCTTGGGGCTTACTAATGAAGTTCCAGCATCACATTCAGCTCTTTTGCCATTCTCCTCAATAATTTCCTCTGCTATACATTCTTCCTGTCCTTGCTTCTTTTCCTTTGGCCTCCAAACCTTTGCTACAGCATTAACAGGCTTAGATGGGCAAGCTTTATCCAAATGGCCAAAAATCTTACAGTTTGAGCACCTTTGTGGCAGCCAAGGAGCTTCAACTGTTATGGACGCAATGGATCCATTCTCCAACACAACATCTATAGTGCTTGGAATGACAGTTGTGGCTGCAACTTCAATACACACTTTGGCATAGGCCAATCTCTGCTGGCTGGATGTTATTCTGTCCATGTAGAGAGGAGTGCCCAGCGCACTTGCTATATAGCTCAATCCTGTTCTTGTATAAAGCTCCAATGGAACTCGACCTAAATGAATCCAAATAGGGAGTTTTTCCATACTGAAATCCAGTGTTTCCATCCCTGGCTCCCATTTCCTGACAATAAGTGGCTTATTGTGGATATGCCAAGGGCCAGCTTCAAGAACTCGATCTCTTGCCTCTGAGTTAGAGAATTGAATCACAAAAAGATTTAGTCCAGCTGGCTTAATCTCCACAGTGCTATCTTTCCCCCATAGCAGCGTGACCATTCTCTGAAATTGACTGAAGTTTGGAATTCTTCCAATGAACTGAGCCACCACAGAGTTCTTCCAATGCTGAATTCCTTCTGCAAAAACCTCACCTGGAGGCTTTACTGTCACAGCTCCATTGCAGATCTGGGGCGGAAAAAGCTGCAAAGTCTGATCAGCAGAGGCTGAGAAAAGTTTCCTCCAATCAGTTTTTGCCACCTCACTAGAAGTTGTTTTAACTGCCTCTGTCCTTTCCCCCATTCGAGCTCCCCTCTTTTCTTGATCTGATTGTGCAATGTCACCATGAACAATCGCGTGATCTGAATATTTCATCCATGTCCGCGCCTGATCTGAAGCCATTGAAGAAACAAGGATTCCAAAACAATCCAAAAACCAAAAACAGCTTCAAGATGCAGTTTTGCAAAAGACCAAGAAAATCCAAGAAAGAAGCATCGATCGACAAAATGGATGTGAATCTGTCCTGACAAACTTGTTTGGAGATGGTGACTTAATTTCCAGATTGTTGCAGATTAGGCGAATCGGGAACAAGGGGAGATCACAGAGGCAGCAAACACAACAAGCACACAAAAAACAAAAATCGATTTTTTTTTTTTTTTGTTGGTGACAGAGGATCAAATCTTAGAAGGCATGGGTTTTCAAATCATAGGTTGTTTGGTTAACAGATCTAGGAAAGGTAGAGAAAAAACAGATCTAGGCTTGAGTTTGGAGGGAAGGAAAGGAAGAGAAAATCATATCTAGGCTTGACACAGCCATGTTATTTGCACGAAGAGCTGGAATTTTGGTGGTGCAGATCTAGGAAATGAAGAGAAAATCAGATCTAGGCTTGAGTTTGGAGGGAAGGAAAGGAAGAGAAAATCAGATCTAGGCTTGACACAGCCATGTTATTTGCACGAAGAGCTGGAAAGGAAGAGAAAATCAGATCTGGAAAGGAAGAGAAAATTCATGGCTGCGTGGCTTAGTGGCTTAGTTGGGATCCTGCAAAGTGAAGTAAACAAAACAAAGACGACATTAACGACTGACGATCATCAGTCATCGACGTCGACGGGAAAGCAGCGAGAGAGAGAGAGTTGAAACCGTTGCCTTAATTATTGGATCCTGCATGAAGAACTTGCAGTCGGGAGAAGATGAAGACTTGCAATGGGTTCTGGCAATTAATTTCTACTTGGTCATTACATTAATAAAAGGAAAATGTACATAAGCACTTAGATGCCACAAGAAATACCTCAAATGTTAGATATTATAAGATCATTTTAATGTAAAAGCAACAGAATTACTAAAAAAATAAAACCCAAAAAGATAAAGCAGGACCAAGTAAAAAACATGTTGATCATCTGCAAGGCCCTGAATTAACAAATCAAGTTTATATTATTTGGATTCGGGTGTGAGTGTCGGATACGAGTATGTGTTTAACACGAGTATGTTAAATTTTTTCATGTATTTGGAGGGTCTTTAAAGGATCATATCTGATATCTTGATACCCATGTCCTAATATATGTCAGACACGAGTATTTCAAAAAAAAAAAAAAAAAAATCGAAACAACATAGGATGAAATAGATAGATATGATATGATGCAGCAGCAAAGAGAAGACATATGCACTTTAATATATCAAGCAAGCTACAGATTTGGTGTAGGCTTAATTATACATAGTTGTTCATAAACTAATTCCATCTATAAGCAACTGACTTTAACTAGTCATAAAATCAAGTCATTACATAAAGTCTTTAGGTATATCCTTATGGATATATTCCAATTCTAGATTGTCTAACAACTCAATTTGACTTGCCATTAAAAGAAAAAAAAAAACTTAATTACTCTCACTAGCATACTGAGATCTATATTACCCGGATTGGGGGTGAATGTCGGATACGGATATGTGTCCGAGTTCAATTTTTTTTATATATTTGGAGGATCATATTCCCATACTCATATTGGAATATGTGTTAGACACATGTATCAAACATAATTAAATTGACTCAAAGTCATGCTAACTTATTTAACAGGAAAGGCAATTTGGGATTGCAAAGTTCCACTTTCAGAATGATCAATGTATTTTGTGTGTACCTTGCAGGGGAAGGCAAGGTGTGGAGTATTGAATATGAAAATGATTTAAACCTAATAATCAGCAAATTGATCTCAAGTCTTATATGCATTCTGAACTGATTTATCAGATTATAATCATATACATTAAATTTTGTCCAAATCTCATCCTCGTCAGACTCATTGCTCTCCTTAGAGACCATTGCAATTAACTTCTTATTTTTGCACTATGTTTTGAGACTCTTGAAAAAGAGCACAAAATTTAGTGCTTAAAAAGTTACTTGATCTGTTCTATTAAAGAAGCCTAAGTCATTTATGCTGCATAATTAAAGCAGTTATGAATAATTTTCTGCAAATTTGAGTTAGAATTCTATTCTGCTTTGTACCTTGCATGCACGTATGAGCATACTTGAATTTAGGGATTTAAATAGGGATCGTAATGTGATATTATAGTCGTTATTTTGTAGTTTCGGCTTTCTACGTCATTGATATTCATCGTTGATATTTCTAAGTTTTTTGTGATAACATCCGTAATACGTTACATCTATAACCATGATAAATACAACGCGACCTGAGAGATTGAAAATTGCACTATTTATTCTGATTTTCATATCCAAAATGATCACAAAGAGAGAGGAGACTGGAGAGGTACATCATAAACCAGCCTGTTTATTATATGATACTAAGTAGAATAGTATGACTTTAATAAGGAAAATGCATGGAAACATTATTCAAAAACAAGCAACAAACTTCTGGGTTTTGAATTTGGCTCTAAAAAAGTACTTATTAATCTGACCAGAACCGAGATTGAAGATAGGTAACCACATTCTTATCCAACTGGAAGGCCTTGGTTAGAACATCTGGATTAATTGGTGGGTCTGAGCCAAACACGGCATTAGCAATAGTAATAACCCCAGCATTTTGGCTGCTGAGACCAGCAAAGGCAACAGCCTCAGATTTCCCTATATTGAACTGGAAGTGAATCAAACCAATTGGGAAAACGAAAACATCACCAGGGTTTAGGATTTTAGTAAAAAGACGATTTTCTGGGTTGGATGTAACAAAGCCAACATAAAGTGTGCCTTCTACAACGACTAGGATCTCAGTTCCTCGAGGGTGAGTGTGAGGAGGGTTAAGGCCATAAGATGCATAATCGATTCGAACCAAGGATATGCCAAGAGTGTTAAGTCCTGGTATTTGATCAACATTGACTGTAGTGACATTTGATCCAACTAGATTTGATGTGTTTCCTGGCTTGTTGAGGCCTTGAAAGAAGAAATCTTCTGCTACTGCTAGCTTTGGGTCCTTGCAGAACTTCCCATTTACAAACACTGCAATAAAGAAATTAATGTTAGTTATATTAAAACATTGCTGATAAGCTGAATGTGCTTCAGCTGTATGTTACTCGAACTCGGGTGTGAGTATCGGATACGGGTATTTTCAATTTTTTCCACGATTTTAATGTATTTGGAGGGTTCTTGGAGGATCATATCCCCATACCCATGTTCGGATATGCATCGGATACGAGTGTTGAACACGGATATTTTAAGAAAAATGAAGAGTCGGAACAACATAGCATCAGCTCAGGCATTATTAGCATCATGATCATGAACATTAACATAAAGTCTTGAAAACCTATGTTACTCAAACTCGGCTGTAAGTGTCGGATACGAGTATATATCCGATACGGGTATGTTCAATTTTTTTTAAAGTTTTTCACCTATTTAGAGAATTATATCTCCATACCCATGTCCGAATATGCGTCGGATACAAGTACTTTAAGAAAAATGAAAAGTGAGCAACATAGCTGAAAACATAAACTGAAAGCCTACCGCCATTTTTGATGTCCTTGATAGCCACACAAAAGTCCTGGAGAGGACTAGGGTCAAAGGCTGAGGCCAATGAGCAAGCAAAAGCCAAGAGGGCAAAAGCAACAAGAATAGATTGAATTCCTTTCATTATGATATAACCAGCAATTTTGCTTACTCAGACTTAGCAGATTGTTTGCTATTTGCTTTGGAGAAGAGTGGGAAAAACTTTGCAAGACAGACACAGCTATTTATAGATTGAAACCAATGACCAGGTCACTATATTTTCCTTATCTAGCAGGTAAAGACTTTTCCAAGAAGAATCATTTTCAAATAATTTAACTCATTTTATTTCTGCTTTATTTTACTCATTCTATGTAGCTGTATGCTTACGTTACTGAAATAAAGGCCTGGAAATTGTCATGTTTCTGTCTATGGTGCTTTTGCAGTGTAGGTTGGATTTGAAAGTCACACAACGAGATTAAAACACAGTCCAAGCTCCTGTTGTCTGACTTCAGAATGCTATATACTCTTTACTGTACGCAGAGATTTAAATTGGGGTACGGTATATTTTCGGTCGCGTCGTATTTATCGTGATTGTGAATGTGACGAATGCTATTGTGGTGAATATTAGTGGAAAGAACCAAAACTAGTGAATAAAAAATCGGACCGGATAGGCCGATCGGACCGGTTGAACCGAAAACTGATAACCTGTACGGTCTGATACTATATATAAAACCGGGCTTTCTTTGAATCGGTAAAAAATTGATTTAATTGGACAAAACCAGTAAAAAATTGTTTTTTTTTTATAATTTTTTCAATTTTTTGATTAAAATAAGATGAGATTTATAGACCATACCTTAACCAAATACATATTCTTATTAATTATTTATTATATTTATTACTTATTTAATATTAAAATTATTATTTTTATATATTTAAAAATATTTTGATCAAACCGGCCGATCCAATTAGTTTAACCAAAAATTAAAGATATGACCGATTCGACCTTCGATTTAATTTTTTAACCTTGATTAAAATTATAAAATAATGATAGTAACGTTAGTTACCTCAACTATTTAAATCCTTGACTGTATGGGCTCTTTCCTCTTATCCAATGGCATGCCTCTAAAATATCTACCATCTTCCCGACTTTTCACAATTGCATGTGATTTTCCATCTTATCATGCTAATTTCTTAATATAGTAGTACTAAAAATTTAGGACATGGATACAACAAGACACGATAATAAAATATATTTTTTATATAATAATATATAATAAAAATATAAAATTGATACTTTTCATCAATTAAATATTAACATGAAAATAATTATTTAATTTTTTTAAAATTATTTTTGAATTTAAAAACTTAAACCTTAAAAAACCCATTAGAACCAAATTGTTCACTATTGTTTCTGTATTGGGAGGAAATGCAAAAAAAAAAAAAAAAAATTCATCGCTTGTCCGGGGGTGTCCAGTCGTATCTTGACCGTGTCCGATTTTTTTTTTTTGACGTTTCCTCGGATGTTCGATACGTATTCAGCTGTGTCGGAACCGTGTCTGACACTTGAACACTCCCTTGACAGAAGTGTCCGTACTTCATAGGTATTGAATATTATACACAGGCTTACTCTATGAACATTGAAAGGGAACTTGGTTCTTTCTATGTTCATTGAACTAATCAGCAAATCACAGTGCTCAAAGAAAATAGCCAGATTTCTTGCACAACTTGATCAAGTAAAAATAAAACAAAGAGTTATTAAAAGATTGGTAGGTGACATTGACAATAAGCCACAAAAAGAATCCAGATAAAGCATAATAAATCTCATGGTAAAGGGATTGCAACATCTAAGACTGATGTTCACAGCTTACTTAACTTTCAGAAATTTTTTTGTCTAATGACCCAAGTGTTGCCTAGCGAGTCTTTCACGTGGCAAGAAAGTAAACGGTTCATAAAGACTTTTGCTACTTCTAAGACCATTTCCCCTCTTTGTTTAAAATGGTCAGCTGTAATTGTTTAAGACAAGTTTGGTACTGATATTAGGTTTCTAATATGAAATTAATCTCCATTTCCAATGTGCCAGTTTCTACTTTACACAGGTTTATTCATATTCTGTTCTAAGAAGAGCTTCAAAGTTTTCATGGCTCAAGTCATTGGATAGAGCTATCGATCAAGTATGGGGAAAATAAACTGGTTTAATTATAGTTTTCTTAGTTAGAAAATGAAAAAAATGGTTCAAGTTAACTGCTACTTTGAATTTGACCTCGTAGAAGGTCTCAAACTGGCTGCTTTGAGTAAATTATTTGATATAACTGTAATGTAACACTTCAATCTTACGTTGAAAATTTTGGAAGATTCGTTATGATGTATATATAGAGATTTAAATTTATATTTGTGAGGCATTTTTTGTGAGATAAAATTATGAGATTTTTAAGTCAAAATGAACAATTTCTCACAGATTAAGTGCGGTCTCTTAATTTCATATTAAAAAATTTTGAAAATTCGCTATGATATATATGTAGAGATTTAAAATCATACGGTTCTTTTTACGAGACAAAATCATAAATTTTTTGAATAAAAAGGGATAATATCTCTAAATTGGGTGTGGGTCTCCACATTAAACATTAATACCTGCTGCAACGACAGGAATTCATGGTATCTTTCATGTAAAAGGATTAGTTTTTGCAGTAGGCTTACGCAACATTTGTCCAATGTTAAGTCCTTGTAAAATAAGCAATTGACTTTACCAGGTCATAAAATCCAGTCATTATAGAAAAATCACTGTTCTCTGGAAACTCCATGCAAATATTTTCAATTCTAGATTGTCTAACAACTCTATCAACTAACAAGTAGGTTACAATTTACAAGAAAAGGTTACAATTTGTCATATACTGACGCTTACCTATAGAGACGGTATCTATCCGTTGGTAAAAATGATCTATAGCGACGGATTTTGATTACCGTCAGAATATACATAACCTATACCGACGCTCCAATTAACTGTCACTATAGACATACATCTACCGACGGATAATGAAAAACCGTTGGTATAGCACTAAAAAAAATGTCATATTCTGACGAAGGCCTATACTGACGGAACAAATCCGTCGGTATAAATATTCTATTCCGACGGATTTGTGTACCGTCGGTATGTATTAGTTATAAACCGACGGATGTTAATTCTGTCGGTATATATATGTTCTACACTGACGGATAGACAAAAAACCGTCAGTATAGGAATAACCTATACTGACGGATTTTGTTATCCGTCAATATTGGTCACTCTAAAAAAACGCGCCTCTTCTTTTTAATGGTGGGTGATTTTATTTGTTTAATCAAACTGCTATAACAACGGACTTGTCGGTCGGTATTGGTTAGGTTATATTTTCCCCCTTTTCCTTTTCACTCATCTCTCTCAGCCGTCTCTGTCACTTAGCTCTTTCACCATTCTCATCTCTCGCCGTTCTTATCTCTCTTACTCGTCTCTTTTGCCATTCTCATCTCTTTGCAATCGTAAGCTTCCCTTCGCCTTTCTCATCTCTTTCACCATTTCATTTCATCATTTTTAATTTTTTTTTTCTGAATTATTCTTTCATTTATATATATCTGTTTGCTGGGGTTAGGTTGGGTGAGACTTTTAGATAATGTTTGGCTTTGAATATTTGTTCCTTTCGCCCTGAATTTTAGAGATTTGATCTCAATCTTTTCATTGCAGAAAAGAAAAGACAATTTCTTCTCGCTTCTTTCCTCTGCAGCTAGGGTTTAGGAGTGCTTCTGATTTTTCCCTTTAAAAAAAAAAAAAAAAAAAAATTCTTTTACATGTAGAAAGGTGGATTTGGTTTAAAGAAAGAAACAATGGGAGATTTTGGTTGATAAATTCTAATTGGCGTTGTTTGCGAGTGTTGAAATTTGGTTTTTTAATTGCAATAATTGTGGGGATTAAGCCGAAAGAGGATGAGCTGTTTTCCTTGCATAAATCCTCGTTCTAAGGATATAAGGATCGACATTGACAATGGAAGTCGAACTAATTCTCGCCAATCCGCTGATTCCTCAGGTTCTTTTTCATTTTCCCGCTTCTCATTCTTTTTTTTTCTTTTGTATAATTTGCTTATCTGTTAAATTCTTCTTCTTCTCGTTTTTTTAAACTAGTTTCCAGCGCTACCAGAGGAAAGCCAAGTCTAGACGGTAATGTTAAGGATTTTGACACCAAATTTCGTGGAAAGCTTATTTTTTTTACAGTGGATTTGATTGTCTTGGCTGGTGCTAATCCTTACCCCATTGTTTGTTTATGTTTTTTGAAAATTTGGTACAGAGCACAAGAAGGGAAGTGATCAAGGAAAAGGCTCCAAAGGCAGTGGGGCACGTAGTTTCACATTTCGAGAGTTGGCAACAGCAACAAGGAATTTTAGAGAATCCAATTTGATTGGGGAAGGAGGATTTGGAAGAGTTTTCAAAGGTCGATTGGAAACAGGGGAGGCAAGTTGATGCTTTTCACGTTTCCTTATCTTTGTCTGCCTTGATTATTTAAATTGCTAGCCTACTGTTGGATGCAAGCTTGGGACACTGTTTTGTAGATGGGCTGGAACACAGGGATGTCAATGCAATTTATAATTGCTTACGTGCTTATGCAGCTATTGATAACAATGTTAATGCAGAAGAAATTTTTCGCACAATCATTGTGGCTCCATTAATACAGAATGTAATTCCACATGGGTCCTCTGGAAGAGTTGTTGCTGGGGCATCTGGGGATGAACTTGAGAATGATTATCAACAAATCAAAAAACATGTCGAGAATGATTTTAAATTCTTACTGGAAATTGCTTCTGCAGGTACATATCTATGCCTTTTCATCCAATTGCATTCCTATTAATTTTGTGACTTCATCTTGTTCTTCGTTGGGTCTTTACTACTAATTTATATTGGGTTTGGTGTTGGAAATAGGCATGTGTCCTTACAAGGATATGTTTGAATTTTGTGAATATAAGCAGCACAGTAGTTAAAATTCAATGTCCAATTGGTGCCTGAAAATGATTTCATGTATCAGGGGTAGTGAAGAGTCTGTGTAAAATGATTTCAATCTTCTCATAGTCTTTGCATATCATTAGATCCGCTACATGTGAAGGCTGTTAAAATCTTGTGATGTTGTTTTGTTCAGAAAATTCAGGTTTACATGTATTTGACTTCTTGGCAAATTCAATTCTGAAAGAGGTCCTTGCAGCCATCCAAAAGGGAAAACCTGGTGCTTTTTCTCCAGGAAGACCTAAAGAATTCCTGAAAAACTACAAATCAAGCCTAGATTTCTTGGCTTATCTTGAAGGTAGTCATCTGACCTTTTATATTGCATCTAAAACTAAAAACTTTGCAAAGAATTAAAGTGTCTGAACTATAGTCCTTTTCATTGTATATAAAAGAAATTTTCACTGTCAGGCTATTGCCTATCTAGAGCTGCTGTTGCCAAATTTCGAGCAGCACCTTTTTATGTTGATTTCATGAAGCAGGGGAATGTTGGTGTTTATTTCTCTTTAAGGTATTTAATGGAGTTATTAGATGTTTATTTTACTAATACAATTGTGCATTATTACTTGGATGTGAACTGCTCTTATCTTCAACTACTCAGGTTTCAAGAAATAGCAGGTGCTCTGGATTCTGCACTTACAGCACCTAGTCTTGTTCTTGTCAAGAATTCACATTCTGATGAAGAAAATTCTCAGAACCTGACACTTAACCAAAGTGTTACTCTTTTGGAGAGCTCGAGATCATGCTGGGATGAAGAAGTTCTTGTCCTTGAAGTAACGGGGAGTCAGTTGTGAAATCTCTTTAAATCTAGGTAATTATTCCTCCCATAACTAATTTTATAGTGTATAGTTCGTTTAGTTTATATTGCTTGAAGTAAGTTTTGCATTTCACATGTGCATGTATGCCTTGGGCTTAGAAGTTTTACTTAACAATCCAAATCTGACTACTTGAATTATTTGTTTAAGTTGGATTTGCCTGTCTTGAATTATAGTTGGTTTAGTTTATATGGATGCATGTATGTAAGGATGGTGTTGATTCACACTTCCCTTGCAAACCCTAAACCCTTAAGTAGAACATTGTATGTTTGGTGAGTAATTTAATTTTTGTTTATGAATTCACTATGTATAAAAAAGCTAAATAAGTAGTGGGCTGCCAAGTTTATCCTCTAATAAACTAAATTTTTAAGTAGGGAAAAATTCAAAAGAATCGTTAGATATATAAATATTAGGCTTTTCTTGTTGCAAAATTGCTCTCCCTAGATAGATTGGCAGAATCAAAATAAGTTTGAAGCTCAACCTCCCCCATTCATGCTTTTGCAACTAATTAAACTGTCTACATATTGTTATATATATATATATATATATTGTGTAAGGAAATTTTTGGAAGGTATAGCTCCAACAAATAGTTTAATAACCAGCCAGATTGTTTAAAAACTCTTTTTGTATAATCTATAAATATAGATTGGATCAAGTTTGGAAAATAGCTTGTTTGACATTTGAGTTGCATAATAAATTTTTGAATGTGTGGGCATAATTGCTGTATGCATAATAAATTTTCGTTGTTTGGGAACAATATCTAGGTTAGGCATGTTGCTTGATTGTGGTAGGATTTTGGAACTTGAAATGTAGATCATATTTCACATGATATTTTTACCTTTTGAGTACATGTAATGTGTATAAGCTTAATTCAATAAATATATATTGACAGAACATATACTTTTTAGGTACCTGATGCTGGTAGTGCTCCAAATTTGTCACCAATAATAAGGTCTTCAACTTCTAGTCATCAAGTTAATGAAAATGAAGATGGTAAACTACTTGATTATTTTATTCTTCTATATTGACTTCACTACTTAATTGCTTTTAATTGTATAATATTTGTCAATTTTATGCAGATGCTGCTCCATAGGAATATTCATGAGATTTGGATTGCTTATTTCACTTTATGTATTTGGATTGCTTATTTACTTTGTGTTTGGATTGCTAATTTTCAATTTTAAGACTGTATTATGACTTTAGCTTGCGACTTCTATTTAGCTTGTAAAGGTTATATAATTAAGACAATTTATTTGTAATTTTATTTTTAATATTATGAAATATTTTGTACTTTCTTATGATGGTTTTTTTATATGAAATATCTTGGATTAAATTATAAATATATCAATATTAGTAATTGAAAATATGAAAAAAAATTATTTTTACCGACGCTCTGACCTCTATACTGACAGTTCATATAACAACAAAAAATGTATAGTATACTGATGGAGTAAACCGTCAGTAAATTTACAACAAACTGTCGCTATAGGATAATTGTATATTTTACATTTTAATCTATACCGACGGACGCAAAAAAAAACCGTCGGTATATGTATATCAATGGTATCTATACCGACGGATACAAAATCCGTCGGTATAGATACGGTATCTATACCTACGGCTAAAAAAGCCGTCAGTATAGATGCGACATCTATACCGACGGATACAAAATCTGTCGGTATAGGTAAAAGCAAAAGGGGCTACCCAACATAGGCTATACCGGCGGTAGTAACATTAGTGACGCCTAAAACCGTCGGTATAGGTTATACATCCTATTCCGACGGTCACCTTTTCCGTCGGTATAGGTCTATACCGACGAGGGTTTTACCGTCGCTTAATTTTTTGTCGGAATAGTCATTTTGACCGTCAGTATAGAGTTTTAGGACTTTTAGCGACGGATTTTGGAGTTTTACCAACGTTTTTTGGACCGTCACTATATGGCAATTTGTTTGTAGTACCAAATCTCCTTTCCTTTTTCTTTTTTCTTTTTTTTTTTTAATTTTTTCTTCTTTTTATGATGATGAGAAACAGCCATATTGATAAATCTAGACTTAGTAATATTGAACACGATACGATTATACGATACGAATATAACATGAAAAAAAATAACTTAAAACACAACACAAAAAAATAACATGAACACGATATGAATACACGGAGTCTCAAATTTTATATAATACGAATTATTAACGTATCAAAATTTAAATAAATATAAAATACTTTAAACACGAGTATGACACGATAAAATACACGAACGCGACACGGATATACGAATTGTCAAATCTAAGTAAACCTTAACTAGACCTGACAATCTTTATATTCATATCATATTCGTGTTATTTTTTATGTCATAATTGTGTTTAAAATATTATATAATCATATAAATTTTGACATGTTTTATATAAATTCTGATACATTCATTTATTTATATCGTATTTTAATTATTCTTTTCGTATCATATTTATATCGTATAATCCTGTCATGTCACCACACCACCAATCACAGAAGCAACTTGAATTCTAGCAACTAGGATAGGAATTTGACACCAAATGCTATGCAAGTTTATGGAATGTACTGGATGAGCCCCTTTTCACTAAGCTAAACCCACGAGGGTAGACCCCTATTGTTAATACTAATGTCAAAAGCTATTGCAGACTGAGTTGAATGCCAAGGCATAAAACTACTATTAGTTCTTGGTGATATAAAGACATGCAAAATTGAATTGGGCCATACTACAGATTGCCAACCTACGTTGCTCGATTCTTCAATTTTATTTTTTTAAAATATTCGCATTTGATACATATTTGAATATAAATATAAGGATATAATCCTTCAAATATATTAAAAAAAAATTTAAAATTGTGTTAGACATATACTCGTATCTGTCATTCATCCAAAGTCCGAATAACATAGAAGGATATTGGTACGCATCCGACATGCTTATGTCATGTCTTTAGCAATTTTAAAACATTAACTTGAGTACCTAAGCATATTGATTGAAAGTTGTCCAAAAAGCATTGAAAGTGAGTATATTAGGATAAAGTACCTAAGCATATTAATTTTTTTTTTTTAATTTTGACATGGCGTTGACCTGACATGTGACAACTTGATATTGGATAAAAAAGACAAATCATTATACCGTTAAGCAATGGACTAACTTGATTGACAGAATACAAATTCAAATACCTAATCATAACTTTTTTTTAAATACTAAATTATTAAAAAAGATATAATTCCGAGATCAATTTACATATTAACCTTTCATGATAAGTAGAGGTGGCAATTGGGCGGGTTCGGGTCGGGTTCGGGTCGGGTTCATTCGGGTTCAGGTTTATTCGGGTTCGAGCTCATTCGGATTCGGGCTCATTCGGGTTCGGGTCCATCCGGGTTCGGGCTCATTCGGGTTCGGGTCCATTCGGGTTCGGGCTCATTCGGGTTCGGGCTCATTCGGGTTCGGGCCCATTCGGGTTCGGGCCCATTCGGGTTCGGGCTCATTCGGGTTCGGGCCCATTCGGGTTCGGGTTCGGTCTGGGTTCGGGTTCGATCTGGGTACGGGTATGTTTTACATTATTTTATTTTATATTAGATGTAATCATTTTTACGTAATTTAAATATTTATATCTAAAAACAAATTATTAATTTATTATTATTATTATTTTTATTTTTATACTTTTGCTATTATATGATATTTTTAATTATATTTATTTTTTAAAATTAATATTTGTTAGCACCAAAAGAATAAGAAATTAATTTGTTATATAAAATCAAATTTTGAAATAATTTATTATAAAAAATATGATATATTATAAATTAATATATTGATATTTAAAATAATTGATTTGATGAGCTCGAATTTCAAAATATAAATACATTATAATTTATATTCACTATAAAATAAAAAACTTTTAAAAATAAATCATGGCCTTCATCTATTCGTTTATATACTTATAAAATGCAAAAAATTTATGCTTATAGTCAAGATATATATATATATATATATATATCGAGTACTTATATTTGTTTCATCAGTATAAATTATAAAGTAGTACTAAAAAATATAATTTATATTTAAATTATACGTAATAAATATATAATTAATATGATTATTTATTAATATATAATAAATATACCCAAAACCAAAAGGCCATAAAACCCAAAACCCCATTAAATCCACCTGCTAAAATAAAATCACATGAAAGCCATAATCCAATTAAACCCACCCTAACCTAACCGCATAAGTATAACTAGAGCTGCTTATGGGCCGGGCCGGGCCGCGGCCTAGTTTTTTTTTATTTTCTCTGCCCAGGCCTGGCCCTGGGTCGGCCCGGCCCGCCCGTTTAGGCCCGAAACACTGTTCATTGGAATAAAAAATAATTTTTTATTTTTTTTTATTTTTTTATAATTAAAATTAAATAAAATAATATTATTATAATAAAAATTACTGTTTCGGGCCGGGCCGGCCCGGAACACAAAATATCCTGCCCAAGCCCGGCCCGTGAGCAGGTCTAAGTATAACCCAAAAGGCCAAAATAATTGAATTATTGTCAATTTTTTTACCCTTATAGATTAATTGAATTATTGTCAAATTTTTTTTTCACATCTTTAAAATTTTCAAGAATTTAAAATATTTAGATTGTAAATTCATCATGATATGAGACGTTAAAGTTATAACTTATAAGTACAAAATATAATTTACTTTTTGATAAAATTATTATTTCATCATATATATATATATATATAATATATTAAATTTTAAATTTTAATTAAATTATTAAAAAAATTAGAATAAAATTAATAATTAAAATTATTGCTTTGTAAAAAAAAAATAATTGCAATTTGTTTATTTTTATTTTTAGTATTAAATTCGGGTTCGGGTTCGGGCCGGTCTCGGGTTCGGGTCCATTCGGGTTCGGGCTCATTCGGGTTCGGGCTCATTCGGGTTCGGGCCCATTCGGGTTCGGGCTTTTTCGGGTTCGGGTTTTTGACTTTTTGGTCAAATCGGGTTTGGGCGGGTTCGGGTTCGGATTTTCCTGGGCGGGTTTTCGGGTTCGGGTTCATTTTGCCACCTCTAATGATAAGTGCTTTCATTGGAGAACTGGGTCACTGGGATTCAGATACACTTTGACATGTTGGTCCAAGTTTTGAAACAAGATGCGATATTATTTTATTGAAGCTTAAACATATAGAGAGGCTTACATAAGCAGAGTTATATTAGCAGTTAACACATTTATTTGTAAAATTCAACAAGAATTAAGTAATGAGGGAAACATCTCCAACAATATATCCAAATTAAGCTATAACTTAATCTGTATTAAAAATAATGCTCTAATTGCTATCCCACCAGAATTGTGACTGAAGGTATTTCATTTTCACCACATTCTTGTCCATCTGCAAGGACTTGACAAAAACATCAGGATTAGTAGCCTGGTTTGATCCAAAGACTGCATTTGCTATTGTAATGACATCCTATGTTATTCGGATTCGAGTGTGAGTGTCGCATACGGGTATGTGTCCGACACGGGTATATTCAATTTTTTTCTAAAGTTTTCATGTATTTGTAGGGTCCTTGAAAGATCATATCTTCATACTCATGTCCGGATATGCATCGGACAAAGATACTTAAAAAAAAATGAAAAATCGGAGTAACATAGATGACACCAGGATTTTGGCTACTCAAACCAGTTAAAGGCAACAGCATAAGTTTTTCCCACACTGAATTGGAAGTGTTGTAGCTTGTTCTGGATAGTGTTTGACTTGTTTCTCTCATTGAATTTATTACTATAATTCTTTGGGTTGAAATATAAAATAAACCCTTTTAAGGCTTTAAACATGCAGTTTCTCAGCCTTTTCCCTCATCCCCTGCATTTCAACCAAGAAACACAATATCTCTAGTAAAGATTGAAAACTCGAAGAACCAAACCACAAACCAGAAGCAATGGATGAAATCAACCAAGAACCAGACTTTGAAGTTCCTTTCAAACCAAGAAGATGATGATCTTCAACTCCAAGAATCCCTTGACAGTTTCAAGAAAAACCACCGAAACCGTCAGCCATGGTTCTAAAATACGGCCGTTACGCAGCGTAACGGCAGCAACGTACTGTAAATTAAGACCTCCGTATCGTCTTTTACCCGTAACGTCTAAGATATTATCAAATTCTTTAAAACACTATTAAATTTATGTCCGCGACAATTGCGACGCATTACGTTATCCTCGCGATACCCGCAATTTAGAACATGCACAATCTGTGCCTGCAATGTCACCGCAGAATTATGAGCATTGCAAATGTGCAGTCGTTGGCTAAAACGTCCCAGAGTTCTCACCAAGGCCTTCCAGCTAGATGAGAATGTGATCAAACTCAAACATCTTCAGAGTTCAGTCACAGTTCTGCTTGGAGTGGAACAACAACCAGACAAATATTTCCTCGTACAATCTATATAAAAAAATATTTAAGAAGAAAAGGCTAAAAGCTTTATTTTAGATTATGTATGTCAGGTTTCCAGTGTTACAAACTTACAACAAACTTTCTTTTTTAAATGCAATTTGGTGAATAAAAGAAAAAAAGAAACTTAGTTACAGATGATTTGAACAGCTGCCAACAACCTGCAGCGCCACCACCAAACAACCGTGCTCGGTTGTCCGCCAATGTCGCGCGCGCGCCTCCTATACAACAACATTGTCTCCAGCTTCTGCTAAACCACTTCTTCCACCTAACATAGCGTACATTCATTTGTTTGGTTCAGGAAATGTAGGTTTACAATTAGTCCAAAAACAGTAGAATATTTCAATAATCAGTTTAAATTAAAATAGGCACAAAAATGTTCATTCTACAATTTGCAAAAGTAAATAAATAAAACAAATGAGTGAGTGAGTGAGTGATTAAAACCGATATATATAAGTCTGCAAAAATTAATCAGATTAATTCGTAAATTCTCAAGTTAAGAAAAGATATTGAACCTGCATTAATTAGTTATACTATATGTGCATGCAAATTTATATATGAATGCTTATTTCCATCAAAATTTTTAGAAAGGAAAAGATAAATTGTATGAAGGAGGTCATAAAAGTATACTTACCTCAACAAGTGCACATTCTATATGAGCAACAAATGATCCTTGACATTCTTGGCAGTAATAGACTTCATCCATTGGACGCCTTTCTTCTTCACAAATGTCGCAATAATACTCTCCCGAATCATCTTCCACAAAACTATCCTTAAGGATCAAGTTATGAATGTGGCATTTAGATTTAACTCTTTCTGCTATTCCGATGCATTTTAAATGAAAATTAGTACTACACTCAATGCAACGATAGATTGACTCTGCGCAACTACAAAATTCCTTGCATTTACCACATCTGTATGATGTAAGATTGCCGGCGTATTTTTTGCTTCGAAAATAGTAAAGGTTGTGGCAGTGAAATTTTGAAGCTAGACCGCGCCTTAAGGAGGTAGCACATGCATAATGGAAGTAGATACCACATTGCGAACATCCATAGCAGAAGCCATAGATTTTGGATTTGCAGGCAAGACAAATTTCTCGGCTCGACGACGTCCTCATCACAAATGGGTACAGTGTGTGTGTCGGGTGAAGTGAGATTTGGATGTCCGGTGGGAATTTCCAAAGACAAGATTCATGAACAAAATAAGAGCAACTGAAACAGCAATAGGCTGAACCTGACATTGGTAAGTAGCAAGCACGACAATTCCATAGCTCTGTTTCAGTAGGCCTAAAATACCCAAGGAGGAGCTCATGAGGGTGGCTGAAATGGAATAACTTGGTTTGTCGATGTCTCTCAATATGATCTTGTAGCTGACCTTGGTTCTGGCTTTCAGAAGCTATGAGACTGGTGCATTTTATGTCAAGCAGGAAATTGCATTGGAAGCAGAAATACATGAATCCAAAGGAAACGTCTCGACATCTATCACATATAAATCCCCTCCGCACTATCAAATCTAGAGTAGAAGGAGGTTTATCCAAGAGGGTTAAAGGATGGTGGTGGAAGTGAAGATTGAGCTGAATGGGCAATTCAGCGCATGTTTTGTGTAAGTAATATTCGCATCCTTGTTCACAGACATAGGCTTCATCTTCAGAAATTTTCCACTGGCATGCCTTGCAATGAAGCTTTTCATCCTTTTCAATTTCAATTACCCGTTTGAAGCTCAAGGGGTGTTCATGAAAAAAATATTCAATCTGCAAAACCAGAAAAAGGGTCTTTAATTATATAAGGCTCCTACACACTGACAACATAATCACATCTAAATGTAGGACAAAAATAATAGATGACTGAAGTTAAACATATATAAGTATTAAATAGTTTAGTTTAAAAAGAGAGTACATAAAAAGTGAGAGTTGAAAACATGGATATATGACATGAATCATAATTGAATAATTAATATGCCCCTGATTTAAAAGGATTTGTTGTTATTTTATCTAAAATACAATAATTTGTTTTTATTAGTATTATATATTTATAAAGATTAATATAATTCTTATATGATTTCGTTTATACATCTAATTAGACTTGTAAAGCCTATTCAAATAATTATACTATCAAATTAATCAAATGGTTTATCCAAAGTATACTTGTCCATGGACCATGAAGCAAGCTACTCGTCAAACATGTAAAATCGACCCTTGAACAAAACTTTTTTATTTCCAAGCTCAGCCCGTGATATTATTTATTAATAAATAATTATTTTTATTTAATTTTAAAAACACTTACAAATTAAATTATCGACCCTTGAATAAAACTTTTTTATTTCCAAGCTCAGCCCGTGATATTGTTTATTAATAAATAATTATTTTTATTTAATTTTAAAAACACTTACAAATTAAATTAAAATATTTTTTAATATTTATAATTTAATTATACGAGCCTAAATGAGCAGTGTCAATGATATAGCCATTCCTGATCTAACACATGAACACCTCTAATAAATATTAGAGTAATATCTATTATTGTATCAAGAGTTAATGAAAAAATGATTTTGCTAACGAGTGCCGTTACAGCACTCTTTAATGTTACCATATATAGTAATATCTTTATCTAATGCATTGAAAATGATAAATAAAATTATTAAATTTTGCATTTAATACAATATTATTATTATAAATAATATATTAACTAACCTTAACGAGTGTCCTAACTATAAATAATATATTAACTAACCTTAACTTTAGCAAAATCCATGAAAAATAATAAATGTTGCTAACTTTTGGTTCCTTCACCCACCTGAGGATTAGTTCCAAATTTTGCATCACTCTGCTGTGTTTCTTCATGCTTCAAGCTGGAGGTCGAGCCATGATCAAATTTTGTATCAATGAGCTGGGGAATTGACAGTCAAACCTTTCATGTTAAGTTTTCGTTTCTATCCCATGCAAATTTTTATGATATGATAAAGCAAATTTCTTTTGAGAGAGAATAAATTAAATAGATTGCTTACCATGTCAAGTGCACATTCAAGATGAGCAGTATATGTACATTCTTTACAACAATAAACATGATCTTTTGGACTTCGATATTCCTCGCAAATATCACAGTAATGTTCTGCAGAACCATCTTCTATAAATAAATTCATAAGAGTGAGAGGATGTCTATGATATTTATGTTTAATAGAAGATGGCATCAAGCATTTCACATGAATGTTGAATTTGCATTGCACGCAACGGTAGAAAGCGTAATAATCTTCATTACCTTGACCTTCAACAAGATGATTATGTAAATTGCATTGAAAGTAACAACCATATCGAATGTAAGTAAGGTGGTGATCATGGCAATAATGTTTTAGGGTGGGTTTGAGTTTAGAACAAAGAAAGTGAAGTTTGAAATTGCATTTTTTACAACAATAGAAGCTGTCATGAACTCTAATAGTCCCACAGGCATTGCAAGATTTCCCATCGGCGTTATAGTGAATGTAAAGAGGGTGTGATGGATGAAAAGGATGACCCAAGATTGTGTTGGGTATCTTAGTAAAGCAGGATTCATGGAGGAAGAACTCATCAATGAGTTTAAAAGAAAGATATGACAATCCTGATAGAGGCTTCTTACACCAACTACAAGAATACTCATACTTCCTTACCTTCCTATAGTTAACCAAGGTCAAGGGTTGCCTACAACAAAAGTGCTGAATTTTTTTGCCTATGTCTTCAGATCTTTTGCTAATCTCTTCTTTAGGGGTTTGATCATTGGTTAAAGAAGCGCATACCACATCCAGGTTGAAAGAACAATCTAGGCAGCGGTATCCATAGCCTAGAGAAAGATTGAAACATTTATTGCACATGAAATGCTCGTCATAATCCCAAAACAGATCAAGAAAATGTTGGGAGTGGAGAGGATGTGAAATCCGAGGCGGTAACTGTTGTTCGGCACATGATTTGTGTAGCCAAAATTTGCAGCTTTCACAATTCAATGCCTCACCATCAATTTGCTCATTGCATTGCTCACATCTCTCTTGAACTTCATAATAATCATCATACAAGTAATGTTTATGAAGAAAAGGTTTGACGTCCATCTCCAACAAAGAGATAAACAGAAGGAAATATACTATCAGAAATGTTTTTTAAGAATGAAATAGTGCATTCAATATGGTAGTTCCAATAAATAAATAAATAAAACTTTTGCACTTTGAATAAAATAATATTTTATGGAACAATTACTTTGCTTGGAAACAGGTATAGGTATAGATGCATTTCTTCTTGTATTGAAATAAAGACAACTTTGAATCAGAGGTTAGTTCAATTAGTTTATGTAATCACTCTTAAGAGGTGGCATTCAACAGATCTGAAATTCGAATCTCAACATCTACAATTTTTTTTTTCTAAATTGCGACCTTTTTGTACCCAAAAAAAAAAAAAGACAACTTTGAGTGAAGTAATAGGGAGAATATATATACTTATCAAGAAACAACAATGCTTTTCCTCCTCTTCAATGAAAAAAAAAAACGTTTCTTTTCCTCCTATTAAAGCATAGAATCAATTTTAACTATGTGAGAAATTGAAGGCATATAGTTTTTTTTTTTGGTTGCATAAATACAAATTTAACCCTTGATTTATGCCACTGGAGTAATTTCAGCTTTATTCTTTTCTTTGGGTCAATTTGATTTTCATTTTATTATTTTTTTCAATTCCATTCAAACATAAGGAAATATACTATCAGAATGTTTTTTAAGAATGAAATGAATTCAATATGGTAGTACTAGTCGTATTGTTATTTATATAAGGGATGGCAAAACCGATCCGTTTCAAACGGATTTCATATCGATCCGTTTCGAATGGGGAGTTTTTTTTTTTTTTCAAAAAATGAGGGCGGGATGGAGCAGGACGATTTTGGTAAATGTTTGCTCCTATCCGCCTTTTAAAATTATCATTTTATCCCTTAAAATATTCTATATATATCTCTTTTATATTTTTAGTATATATATTAGGTATATATATACTAAAATCATATATATATATATATACTAATATTATATAAATATATTTTATATATATGTATATTATACATATACTAAAGATTTTTATATATTAAAATTATGTTTATAAATAAATTATAATATTTTTTTTTTGCAATATTAAATTAAAAATAATTAGTAAAAAAATAGGGTGAAGTATCGTGGAACGGTTATGGATGTAACTGATATCCATAGAAAAGGATGTTTTCAACATCCACGCAAAAGTGACACGGAGATGAATAAGGCAATCTCTGCCTCCGTCCCGCTCCATTATCATCCTTAAAACTATTGCACTTTGAATAAAATAATATTTTATGGAACAATTACTTTGCTTGGAGACAGGTATAGGTATAGATGCATTGCTTCTTTTATTGAAATAAAGACAACTTTGAATCATATTTTAGTTCAATTGGTTTATGCAACCCTTAAGAAGTTAAGAGATGACATTCAGCAGATTTGAAATTTGAATCACAATATCTGCAACCTCATTCTTTTAAGTTGCGGCATCTTTTGTACCAAAAAAAATAAAGACAACTTTGAGTGAACCAATAGGGAGAATATATACTTATCAAGAAACAACAATGCTTTTCCTCCTCTTTAACGAAAAAGAAAATGTTTCTTTTCCTCCTATTAAAGCATAGAATCAATTTTAACTATGTGAGAAATTGAAAGTAGATAGTATTTTTTTTTGTGTGTGGCATAAATACAAATTTAACCTTTGATTTATGCAACTTGAATACTTTTGGCTTTATTCTTTTTTTTGGATCAATTTGACCATCATTTTATTATTTTTTGTCAAATTCCATTGAATTTAGGCCAAATTAACTAAATAAAAGATATTGACCAAAATGACCTAATTTTACATAGTTTTAAGTCAAATTTGAATTTAGGCCAAATTAACGTGACTAACAATTCTGTTGAATTTAGGCCAAAATAACTAGAAAGTGACCTAATTTACATAGTTTTAGGTCAAATTAACGTGACTAACAATTCTGTTTAATTTTACATAGTTTTAAGTCAAATTTGATCCTCATTTTATTATTTTTTGTCAATTCCATTGAATTTAGGCCAAATTAACTAAATAAAAGATATAGACCAAAATGACCTAATTTACATAGTTTTAGGTCAAATTTGTATTTAGGCCAAATTAACGTGACTAATAATATTGCTGAATTTAGGCCAAAATAACTAGAAAGTGACCAACAATTGATTAGAAATTGACCAAAAAAAAAAGATTAGAAATTGACCAAAAATGAACGTTTCCTTTAAACTTAGATTGAATTGATGAGAAAGAATAGCATAGGGTCAAATTACCTAAATAAAAGATGTTGACCAAAATGATCCAATTTACATAATTTGAGGTCAAATTTGTATTTATGCTTTTTCTTTTTAACTTGAAATTGTTAAGGATTCCTTGGCGATTTAAACTTAAAGTTCAAGATTCTACCAACAGATCACACAATTGTTAGCATAAGATAAAACTTTAATGATTTTGCTAATTTTTTTTCTTCCTTAGAAACAAAATTTAGGAGTTGATTTTCATGAAAACTAGAAAAGAAAAAAAAACACCCTCGTTTCGTCGGGGTAGTTTTAAATTTTTTTATAATTTTTAATTAATTAATAATAATTAATTTTATTAGATAATAATTATTTATTTTTAAATTATAATAATCTAAATATATTATATTTTATTAATTATGAAAATTAAATTTATAATAATTATTTATTTATAAATTACGTAATATAAATGTATTTTCAAATGTTATTTATATATATATTTAAAAATATTTAGATTTTATTGTATACTGTATATTTTTATTTATAGGAGGTAAAAAAATAAATAAGAAAATAAAATTATGGTTTGTATTTTATTCTCTCGTAGGATCGATTTTCTCACATAGGTTAGCATAAAGTTCATTTTTTTTTTACTTTTTTCCCGAAGGATCGGATACGGATCCTAAATTGAATCGTGATTCAACGTGCAAACCTATGCCTTTAAATACATCATTTAAAATTAAAATAATTTATAAAATAAAATGTTTTAACTTTTTCCCCGAGCTGGTTGGGTACGGATCCTAAACCGACCCCCGAGTCAACATGCAGACCAACCCCTTTTAATCCATCATTTAAAATTAAAATTAAAATAATTAATAATTAATAAAATAAATTTTTTAAACTTTTCCCTCAAGTCGTTCGGGTATGATCCTAAATCGACCCGCAGGCAACGTGCGGACTAACCCTTTTAAATACATTGTCTAAAAATAAAATAAAAAACTAATTAATAAAATAAATTTCTTTTTTTTTTTAATTTTTCTGTGCGGGTTCGGGTACGGATCCTAAACTGACCCGCGAGTCAACTTGCAGATCAACCCTTTTAAATACATCATTTAAAAATTAATAAAAAATTGAAATAATTAATAAAAAATAAAAAAATTAATACTTTTTAAAAAAAAATTCAAGCGGGTCGATTACAGATCTTAAATCGACATGCGAGTGAACATATGGGTCAACCCTTTAAATTTACCATTTAAAATAAAAATAAAAATAATTAATAAAATAATTTTTTTATTTGAACTTTTTTTTCTTCGAGTGGCTCGAATACAGATCCTAAATCGATCTGCGAGTCAACGTGCAAACCAAACCCTTTAAATACATCGTTTAAAAATAAAAGTAAAAAATAAAAAACTAAATAAAATTAATTTCTTGTTTATTTTTTTCCCTAGCGGGTCAGGTATGGATCCTAAAACTACCTGCGATTCAACATGCAGACCAACCCCTTTAAATGCATCATTTAAAAATAAAATAAATAATAAATAATATTTTTTTAACTTTTTTTCGTGTGGGTCGGGTACGAATCTTAAACTAATCCACGCCCAAGCGGATCAGGTATGGATCCTAAATCGACTCGCGAGTCAACGTGCAGACCAACCATTTTAAATACATCATTTAAAAATAAAATGAGAATAAAAAAGTAAAAATAATTAATAAAATAAAATTATTTTTTAATTTTTTTTTCGAATGGGTTGGATATGGATCTTAAATCGACCCGTAAGTTATGGTGCAGGCCAACCCATTTAAAATAAAATTAAAAAAAAGTCCCTAGGCAAAATTGATCAGGACAAAATTGTCCCTAGGTAATTAATATATAGTAGATAAAAATAATTTTCTTGCTTTTCATCAGTGTTAAAATAATCAAACCAGATCGGTCAGTCAGACCGGTTGAATTTGGAATCAGTGGCCTTCCAGTCTGGTACATATCATAAAATCAAGAATTTTTCATATCGGTGAAAACCGATTGAACCGGTAAAAAAATCGGTAAAAACCCGATAAAAAATCAGAAAACCCACTTATATTAGGAATCCTGATAAGTGTCCTTTTGTGGCGAGGTATTTTGATGGTGTGAGCTTGTCCATTGTAATCTCCATTATTTGATAGTTAATTTCTTTTTTATTGTACCCGTGAACATAGGGAATATTCCGAACCATGTTTATTGTTGTGTTCTCCCTATTACAGTTTCTTTTCTTGTTTCGAGTTTTTTGATTGGTTAGTGCTTCGATTGATCAGTCTATAAGTGGGTTATTTTGATCGGCTTCTGTTGCAAAGTGATTTGGATATTAAAGGTCTAATCACAACATATATTTATATAATTTTGACACGTTAATAATTCATATTATATAGAATTTGACAAGTTTATGTTTTTTGGATAATAGATTTTGACAAGTTTATATATTCGTGCATATTTGTGTTATTTTTTCGTATAATATTTTATTTATTTTTCTCGTGTGATGTTCATATCATATCCAAAATTATCAAATGTAAGTATTTAAGCCATAGGAATAGTAGCTTTATTTCCTTTTTAGATCATATCTTCTTTGCACTGAGTAACATTTAGTTTTCGATTTCAACTTCATTAGAGTGATTCTTTAGATTCTGTAGAAGACTATTATAATGGTGTTGTTAATCATTCTTTTGGATGGCATTTCTTTTTTATTTAAATTCGTGTATGCATATCGTGTTTAATGTTTTTTTTTATTTTTTTATATCAATTATGTAAACATAAACACGACATAAATTGATGTGTTAAAATCCTAAACACAAATACAATATATATATATATATATATATATTAAACGTGTTATGTTAATTATGTTAATCTTGTTTAAACGTATTATATCCAAAATTTTCGGATCTAATCCATATATATCTTTTACATGTGGGTTCAAATTGGGAACACTTCGCAACTTTATAATATGCTAAAATCCAAACGAACAGGCTTACATAAGCTAAGGTCCATAAGGAACCTCTTTTATTTTACATTTCAAAAAAGAATTGTTAACTATAAAAAGGGACGAATATCAAACATTAATAAAATATAAGCTGCAATGTCGAAGAAACATTTCTCCAATTGCTATCCCCTTCAGAATTTGGATTGAAGATTTTTCACCACATTTCTGTCCAGTTTAAAGGCCTTGGCAAGAACACCAGGATTAACGAATGGGTCTGAGCCGAAAACTGCATTTGCAATGGTGATAACCCCTGGGTTTTGGCTGCTAAGACCAGCAAAGGCGACGGCATTGGTTTTTCCGACGTTGAACTGGAAGTGAATTAGACCGACCGGGAAAACAAAGACATCTCCAGGGTATAGGAGTTTGGTAATTAGACGATTGTCGGGGTTGGATGTAATAAAACCGACATGGAGTTTGCCTTCCGAAACCACTAGGATCTCAGTGGCACGAGGGTGAGTGTGAGGAGGGTTCAGGCCACCGTTAGGTGCATAGTCGATTCGAACCAAAGATATCCCCAATGTGTTAAGTCCTGGGATTTGAGCAACATTGACTGGTGTGACAGTTGATCCAACTGGATTCGATGTGTTTCTGGGGATATTGAGCCCTGAAAAGAAGAAGTCATCTGCTTTGGCAAGTTTTGGGTCTTTGCATACCTTCCCATTGACAAACACTGCATGAAAGTAAAAGATGTTAGTCAATACTAGGGATGTAATCGAGTCGAGTCGAGCTCAAGCTGTAAGAAGCTCAAGCTCGACTCGAAATTCGAGATTCGAGCTCGATCGAATTTCACTTTTAAAGTTCAATTCGAGATAAAATTGAACTGCTTGATTAGACTCGTTTATCTAGTAAAAAATGAGCTTCATTCTCATTCTCGACTTCAAACTCGATTATCTGTACTCGAGCTTGAGTTCGAGTTCGAATTGAGATTTTTCAATACTAATTAAAAATAAAAAATATATATTTAAAATAAAAAAAAACTCGATTAGGCCCGCCGCTCGCGAGTTACTCGAGTCAAGTATTAGGATACTCGAATTCTGCTTGCTCGATAGCTTGAGCTTGACTCGACAATGATCGAGCCGAATTCAAGTTTTTTTTTTCGAGCCGAACCCGAATAACTTGCGAGCACATATGTCTCGTTTACACCCCCTAGTCAATACCATACCATCCAAAAAAAGGGGATTCCGTGTAAGTAGAAAACAGAAATGCAGTAAGCTTTAGGTTAGACAGAAAGAAAGCAAGAGAGAACATACCAGCATCCTTGGGATCATTAATGGCTACACAGAAGTCCTGAAGAGGGCTAGGATCAGAGGCAAAGGCCAAAAAGGATGCTAGAGCCAAGATGAAAATGGCTAGGAGGATCTGAAGGCCTTTCATTGTAGTATGGTAGCTTTATATCTTAAATTCTTACAAGTTTTATTGCTTGCTTGGGTATGACTATGAGAAGCCTTGCATGAAATGATGGCCATTTATAGTTTGAAGCCATTGAACTAGTCTATGATTTTGGCTTATTTATTTTAGTTTTTTTTTTTTTTAATTTATACCATAGCTGAAAGTCATTACTCGTTATCCTTTTTTTTTTTTTTTTTACTTTGTGAATCATTCTTCAGCAGGCCTGCATGAAAGAACTAATCTAATTCCTCTTCCTCTGCTTACATCCTATGTTATTCGGATTCAGGTGCGAGTGTCGGATACGGGTATGCGTCCGACACGGGTACGTTTGATTTATTTAAAGTTTTTCCATGTATTTAAAAAGTTCTTAAGAGATCATATCCTCATATCTATATCCGAATATGTATCAGACACGAATACTTCAAAACAAATGATGAGTAGGAAGAATATAGCTTAGATCAGTACATATTGAAACAAAAGAGGTCATTTTTCAGCTATCAGATGTTTCTGTCTTTTCTTTCTTAACTTGTTTTGTTGAATTATAGATACTGTTAAGTTCTAATTCGGCTCCGGCAGAGTTGGGTCAACTAAAGCTAATTAAACAATGGGCTGGTGCCATTTTATGAATTGAAAGTGACTGATACAATGTCTGAATGAAGTTGATCCTGGTTCTTGTTGAAAATTTCCCTTTCAGATCAATTTCTTTTTGGCATTCTTGTAGCTGAAGCAAGTTCCATACAGCTTCCATTCACATATGAGGAATTGTTTATTCTTCAGAATATCATATATTTATCATCTCAACAATCATTAGTTGGAGATCAATGCTTTCATTCTTCATAGACTATGGAATTTGGTTTCATCAAAATCTGTCACTGTTAACTGAGATTTTTCCAATTCGTTTAAAATATACAAAAAGTTGGGAATTTAGTTTTTGAAGAAATAACATAATCGTATAATACACCTTCATATCCTGAAGAAACTGTCTTGGTTGAAAATAATAGAGGGACAAGTCTCTTTTGATGGCCCATTATCCTTCTTAAATTTATAATTAACGAGTTTAAATAAAGGATTTATATATAATGCACCTCCAATGACACTTGTTAAAATTAAGTCAAGTTTAGGGTTTAGGGTCAGGTTTAAGATTTAAAATTTAGGGTTTTAAGGTTTAGGATTTGTTTATTTTTTAATGAGGTGTGATCGTAAAATTCACTATTAATGTATAGATTTATACACTGACAGTGCATAAAATACAAACTGTTAAATAATATAGGCAGCTAACAGCAGTAGATCTAGGTGTTTAAGGAAAAAGAAAAAAATAAAAGGTCTTTCAAGAGAGTGAACGGATTATTAAAATCATTTTTATTCGAAAAAAAAAATATGTGGGCGTACGATGGGCTGTGGCGGCGACAGTGGGAAATAAGAAAAATGAGAAAAATATTTTTATACTTATGGTTTTAGGTATTTAAGAAGGATTCGCTTAAGAATGATTATAGATATCAGTTAAGAATTATTGTTTTAAAAAAATATATATTTAATATATTATTTTTATTAAATTCAAAAAAAATTATGCATTGATTATATTTTTCTTCTTAAAACTATCATATTAACTAATGCGACTAAACACTAATTATTATTTTCCTTTAAAAAAACTTACAAAAACTTTAAATTAAATACCCATAAATGAAGACAAAATAAGACGCAAAAGTCCTAAATATTAGAAAAATATCCCCTAGGTCCTTTGTACTTAGAAAAACTTTAAATTTTAACGGCGTTTTAATTCAAATGCCATTATATTTTTCCTTTTTTAAACTAAAAATATGGAGAGTGAGGTTTTATAAGATAATAGAAAACTATCTTTCATCGTGTAACTTAAATTGGATAAATTTTCTAATTTTTAAAAGAAAAGTATATACCAAAGTTATAATATATAAGGTTAAAAAAATTGAATTGAATGTGAAATCGGTCAAATCTTCGATTTTTGATCTAACCGGTTCAATCAGTTGGACCGACCAATTTGATAAAAGTACTTTTAAATATATATAAAAATAATTTTAATGTTTAATAAGTAATAAATATAGTAAATAATTAATAAGAATATGTATTTGTCTTAGTAGTATAATCTTTAATATACAATTAAGAGGTTAATGGTTCAAATTTTATTATTTACAAAAAAAAAAAAAAAAAAATTAAAAAATGAATTTTTATCGGTTAAACCGATTTCTCACCAGTTCAAAAACAATCGGTTTTATATATAGTACCGGACCGAAAAAACTATTGATTTTCGATTCAACCTGTCCAATCGACCTATCCAATCCAATTTTTTATTCAAAATATATATATCACATGTATGAAAAGTTTATTAAGATAAACTAACGTAACAAGTTTGACGGATACAACTTATATAAAAGTCAAGCCTAAAAGAACTCAACATTTTATTAAATTTAGGACCATTTTTTTCTTCATTATTAATTAATTAATTTGCTACTTAATTAGTCTACTCCATTAATAAACTTTTTGAGCTTTTTCTTGGATGAGTTTCCACAAGGCATCCACATGATGTTCTTCAGTCAGAGTTGTTCCAATTGCACATCGAATGACATAAATCCCACCCACAATTGCATGAGTCATGAAAGCTCTCCCACTTGAATTTATATCATCAAGCAATTTACAGTTCAAATCTGTGCCTTCAGCCTCGTCCTTGGGCTTCAACCTGAAGCAAACCAATGCAAATTTTCTTGGCACTACAATCTCAAACCGATCATCTTTAGCCACAAATGCTTCAAATCGTTTAGCCATGGCGATATCGCTTCGAATATGATACATCAAGTTAGCCAGGCCATGGCTTCGAATCACAACCCAAAGCTTCAAAGCTCTGAATCGTCTACTCAGTCCAACCTGCCAATCCTTGTAGTCAATCACAGCTTTGGATTTACTAGCATTGTTTCTTAAAATTTCAGGATCAGTTGACAATGAATCGATTAAGAACTTCGGTTCCTTAATCCACAAGCAACAGCAATCCATGTTAGTGAGAAACCATTTATGTGGATTCAAGCTGATTTAATTTGCAAGTTCGATTCCATCAAGGTAATGCCTTAGCTCAGGGCAAATACAGCCACTTCCTGCATAAGCTGCATCAATGTGAAGCCAAAGCTTGTAATCAATGGCAACTTTGCCCAGTTCTTCAATAGGATCAACAGCTCCACAAGGTGTTGTTCCAATGGTTGCACATAAAAGTAATGGCACAAAACCTGATTTTATATCATCTTCAATAGCAAAACGAAGCTTATCAGGTGACATTGAAAAGCCTGTCGAAAAAGATGTTTCGATGAACCGAAAATTCGATGGGGGAATGCCTACTAATTTTGCAGCTTTTTGGAAAGTAAAATGAGTTTGATCTGATGCATAAACCACCAATTTGGTTATATTTTCCCAACCACCATCAAGCTCTTTCATGGCTTTGTCACTTGCAGCAGCCAAAATGCAAACTGCAGATTCACATGTACTGCCATGCAAGACTCCACCACCAGTTCCTGAGAACAAAAATGAAGATGGAAGCTTAAGAAATTTGCCCATCCAATCCAAGACAATCGATTCGAGTTCAGTTGCAGCTGGTGAAGAAATCCAGTTGAAACCAACAACATTAAAACCTGAGCAAAGCATTTCTCCAAGAAAGCCAGCAGTGCTAGCATTTGCCTGGAAATAGGCAAAGAAGTTAGGGCTTTGCCAATGAGTAAGGCTTGGTAAGATGCAATCATTGACATCTTTGAGTATGTTTTCAAGTGGTTCAGGGCAAAAAGGGGCAGATTCAGGCAACCTGGCAGACAAATAACCAGGCTCAACTTTGCTTTGAACTGGGTATTTCTCAATGTTTTTGTAGTAATCGGCAATGAAATCAATCACTGCTTTGGACTCATTTGTGAACATAAGTGTATGTTTAATATTTCTACAATCATGAGTTTGGTATCGGCTTCAATTTCTTGCTCCGCACATGGATGTTTCACTTGTATAATTATATTTTTATAATTATAATTTTTATTTATTTATCAGTACAAGTTATATAATTATATTTTTTGTGATTTAAAATTTATTATATTATTATTTTTTAAATTATATAATTATTATTTTTGTTATTTATTTTTTAAAGAAAAAAATTGTTGGAAAATTAATTTTTATTTTTAATTTTGTTATTTATTTTTTAAAAGAAAAAATAAAATGAAAAAAATTGTTGATAAATTAAAAAAAATTGTTGATAAATTAAATTTTATTTTTAAATTTTGTTATTTATTTTTTAAAAGAAAAATTAAATGAAAAAAATTTGTTGGGAAATTAAATTTTATTTTTAATTTTGTTATTTATTTTTTTAAAGAAAAAATGAAAAGCAAAAAATGGTTGATAAATTAATTTTTATTTTTAAATTTATTTATTTTTTAAAGAAAAAATAAAATGAAAAAAAATTGTTGGAAAATTATTTTTTATTTTTTTTAAAGAAAAAAATATTGGGAAATTAATTATCTTAATAATTTTTTCTTCTTTTTACCTGTACAATTTAGTTTAATTTTAAAATAAAAATGGTCGAAAAATCGTCATGATCCATGACGATTTTTCAACTGTAATTTTAGTTAAAAATCACCATGGCCCATGATAATTTTTCAACTTTGTTTAAAAAAATTAATTTTTGTGTTAGGATATCATCATGGGTCATGACGATTTTTCAACTGATTAAAAAAAACAGATTTTGATACTTAAAAACAAAATATCAATATTTTGAGAATTAAAAAAATATAGCTATATTAAGATTAAAAAAAATCCATTTGAATCCCGTAGAATAAAAAAATTAAATTTCTTGGAAAAACAAGTGAAAGAAAGAAAAAGTTACATAACTACACATACTGATTTTAAAATGGAAAAAAAAATAATAATCAAAAGTTTTTAAAAAAATGAATATTTTTTAATCATGTGCGTGTCCCACGTAAATATTTATTATTTTATTTATTTTCGTGTAAAGAATTGGGGGAAATAAGTACTTTTCGTGTCAATTGATCGCTGGCAGCAAGATCCAATTCAATAACTTTACGTCCTGACAGAAGTTGCAAGGCCACAATTTCAAAGCTGTAGATATTTATGTTGCACTAATTATTCAATTTTTTTGAAATATTGATATTCGTGTTTTACGTATATTCGAATATATATATATAAAATAATTTTTTAAAAATCATTTAAATATATAAAAATCTTTTAAAAAATTGAATATTTTCGTATTAAATACATATCCATGTTCGATACTTACATCTGAATTCAAGTAACATAGATAGATATCACTAGCACAAGTTAGCTTTACATTGGTCATATATTCTGGATCCAATAGTTCCTCTAACAACTGTGAATACTTTGCTCTCCTCCATTCCCAGCATCTTTGACAACCCAGGTTGAATAATCAGCTATGAAGCACGGATAGTTCTATCAGATGAGTGTTCAAGTGTCGGACACAGCTCCGACACGGCGGAATAAGTGTCGGTCACATAAGGACACGTCAAAAAAATAAAATTAGATACGGTCAAAACATGATCAAGAAACGATTAGATACACAATGAAGTTTTTTTTTTTTTGTTTGCATTTTTCTCTCAAATATGGAATCAACAATGAGCAATTTGGTTCTAATGATTTTTTTTAAAGTTCAAAAATAATTTTAAAAAATTAAAAAGCTATATGCATGTTAATATTTAATTAAAAAGTATCAATTTTATATTTTTATTGTATATTATTATTATATAAAATATTTTTTATTGCCGTTTGCTACCATATCCGTGTTCTAATTTTCTAAAAAATTTCGTGCGTCCGTTTCGTGGCGTACGCTTATTGCGAGTCCGTATCCGTGCTTTCTAGATAATCAGTTGCTTTCATAGAGACAGATCAGTAGCATATGATCCATGTGACCTTAATATCTCTATGAACAATGCATCCATCAATACTATGTTCCTTTTTCCTGAAAAGGAACATAGTATGTAGCTTAAAGCAAATAGAAAACAAGATAAGGGTGATATTTTCGAATAGATATCTTTTGATCTTATTTTTTGCTTTTTTTATGCTCTTATATTATAATTCTGTTATCTATTCAGTTAATTAATAATTTATAAATAGGTGTTAAAAAATTATTAGAAGAACACTAAAAAAAACACCAAAAAAGGGCAAAAAAAAATTTGTTCGCTATTTTCATGCCCCGCCATAAAGCTGCAATTTGGGGTGGAAAATAGCATATCTATGAAAAGTGAGCAACATGTAATTCCCTGCAGGACAACATTCCAAGACCAAATACTGCTCATCACCTTCGATACAGCAACCAAGCAAAGAAACAAGACTCAGATTTGAGGAATGCAATTGCAACACCCTATGTTACTCGGACTCGGATGTGAGTGTCGAACACGAGTATGTGTTGGACACGGGTATATTTGATTTATTCTAAATTTTTTCATGTATTTGGAGGGTTTTGGGAGATCATATCTCTATATCCATGTTCAAATATGCGTCGGACACGGATACTTCAAAAAAAAATAATAAATAAAAAGTCGGAGCAACACAGGCAACACTATTATATTTTGGTAGCTTTCCATTACACATTGAATTTTAAGAATCTCAGGCCCAACATAAGGATTGCATCACTGCATCTTTTGCAAACTCCAGATCATACATTTTTCAAAGTGAAAGAAACCAGAAGGAGTAACTGGACATTAAATCCTCTGTAAGACATCCCCCATTTCAGGAACTAGTAAAGCTAGTAAGAATTGGAATGACAATCACAAGAAGGATCAGCAATAGAAGACTGATCCCAATGCACATAATACACTTCCTGCTGCTCCTCTGGTACTGTTTTGCAGTGTTGAGCTCTTTGTAACCCATCCTTCACATGATGCTCAATATCATCATTTCTTCCCCTTGTGCCTCCACCTTTACTGCCGTGTCCAAAAACACCTGCTGCAGCTCCAACAAACTCTTCTCAATCTCTTTGGCAGCACCATGGCTGTCCTGAATCTTAACCACTGTCTCCAACACCTTCACCCTCGCCCGTGCTCTTGTATCGCACATGTTAAGAACTTATGTTGCTCCGACTCTTTATTTTTTTTGAAGTACCCGTATCAAACACTCATGTCCGACGTATATCCGGACATGGGTATGGGGATATGATCCTCCAAGGATCTTTCAAATACATGAAAATCTTTAAAAAAAAATTGAATATACCCGTGTTGGACACATACTCGTGTCCGACACTCACACCCGAATCCGAGTAACATAGGTGTGGTGATGAAAATTAAAGATAATATATTGGACTTGAAAATTAAAAGTGTGGTGATGAAAAAAGTTCTCCACCAAAGGTGATGCCAAATGCACCCTTAGTACCTAGTGAATCATTAAGTCATTTCTCTAATCTCTTCCTTCTAAAGATGGCAATCGGAAAATTTGTTGAGTTTTAAAGTCAAATTAATTTAATTTTGAATTAGTCTTTCGAGTTATTTAGATTTGAGTCTTTTCAAAATTGGATTAATTTGGGTTCGGATAATTTTCAAATTTGAATTATTAACTTTTTTTTAATCAAATCAAATTGAATCGGATTCAAACTCGAATGGAGCGAACAAAATTTTCAAGATCTGGTCAGCTTCTAAGGACTCTTTTCTTTCTTTTTCTTTGTATCCTCACTCTTGACCACCCACCAACATTATTTCTACCGCCATTGCCATTTGTAATTACTTTATTTTTTTGGTTGGAATTCATTTGGAATTATATCATTGGATTACTTCACTCAATTATCAAAACCAATCAAATAACATCACGAATTGTCCCTAATGGAACACCCCCCCCCCCCTAACATTTAACAATTTAAACATATGTAAGTTTTAACTACTTATCATATATACATATATATAAGTTTAATGTTTATCTCAAATACTTAAGAGTATATAAATTCATAATAAAATTTTGAGTTATATTACTCAACTTAACACTTTTAGCCAAATAATTATGGAAAATTGTAAAATTCAAATTCTAATATTGTACAAAAATCAATGAATTCATATTTGATACATTGATATTGAAATTTAATAATTTCACAAACGGATTAAAAATCTATTATATATTTCTTTTCTTTTTTTAATTTTTAATATACCATAAAAGTATGTTTTACTGTTTATGAAATTCAAAAACTCCACTAACTATAAATCAGATAATTTCTCAAAATTAAATACAAATTTTGCTTATAAAATATGTTTACCGCTCATAGTTAGATTTGGGATATTGAGAAATGTTTTAATCGGAGTTGGTGGGAAGGAAACATTTAAAATGTGTACTAAAAAAGTTAACAAATTATACTAAAGACCAATCATACTAATTCGAAATGTTAAAACTTTTAGATGAGATCTAGAAAATGGATTTTTTTTTTGGTTTGAAATTTCACCACCTTTGTTGATCATTTGATCCCCAAAATTGCATTTCCACATGGTCAGAAGTGAAATCACCAAAAGAATGTTGAAAGCTATATGTAGTTTGTTAAATCCATGTAGTTTAAGGTTCAACGTCAAATCAGGTCCAAGAGATTTATCAATTTTGGACCACCAGTTACATTCTCTTAAGGGAATGACACCTGTCCGTATATAACTTTACCACACAGGACACATGCGGGCAGATGGTTACAACAACTGAGAGGCGGGCAACTCCAAATTCTCTTTGACTTCAGGTATAAAATGTGTGAGATAACTTTAAAAAATGTTAGATTTTACTTTACTCATTTTCTTTTTTGCTCTCTGCTCTCTTCTCCATTAGAGTTCTTGCTGACTTAAGCATCAGAGCGCGTCTCGAAGACCTAAGTCGGGTGCCCCTCTGATCTTTGTCTTCATTTCAGGTCCTGCTCTCCTTCCACTAGATGATCACCTATCAACCAGCATCTTTTGGTAGATATTTAATTAATTAATTAGGATAAAGACTAATACTAGATCTATTCAAGGATCAGGTTATTTGTTCAAGTCCGAATACTCGTCCGATATTTGGTTGGGTTTGGACAAAAATATTAGGCTCGAAATATGGGTTTAAAAAAAATGAGACCTGTTTAGAAAATATACAAGATCTTAACTCTAACAATCAAGGCTCAAGTTCGATCTGATTTTTTTTTTATATATTTATAAATATATATAATATAAACATTTAAAAATATGTTAAATTATTTATATTTTAAAATTTAATAAAAAATAAAATTATTAAAAATATATATTTGTTTAAATTTTTTTAAAAATAATATAAACGAATTTAAATAAATTTTGATTACTCATTTAAAAATATAAATAGACTTTGATAAAATATATTTTAAGTCAACCATCAAATTTAAATAAATATATATAATATTAATAACATATTTAATCACAACTCAAATCCAATCCGAGCATTCCCATAATCAACTCTAGCCGATACTAAAGCTGACTCACTAAAAGTAGAGCAGTAAAAAAATGAAGAGGAAAAAATAAAATCCAACTACGTATAATTTGGAAACATCTGCTGTCATTTGGCAACAAATTCAAAATAAAAAAATTCCATTCCCATCTCAACACTACTTCTCTTCTCCCACTCTCTAAACTCTAAACCCTTTTTTCTCCGAAAACACTTTTTCCATTTGCTTGTTAGTAGAAAATTCTCTGAGAAAAAAGAGAAAAACCCAGTAAAGCAAACAAAAAACCTTAATCATGGGTCCAATTAAGATTGCAATCGGGGACATGTTGATTACTTTCATGTGGGTTTTTTGTTCATCAATGTTTGGTTTATTAACTTCTTTGATAGCCACCGCCATTGGTGTCCAAACCGTACCTTGGGCTCCTATTGTTATCATCACCGTCATCGTTTTCGTTTTTGTTTTCATCTTTAATATTATTGGTGAATTTCTTGGTGGGGCTAGCTTTAATCCTACTGGTACAGCTTCCTTCTACGCTGCCGGTGTCGGTGGCGATAGCCTTATCTCCATGGCCCTCCGCTTCCCAGCTCAGGTAAAAATAAATTTGTTATCTTTTTGTGTTTTGCTTTGTGAGTTTTTGGTTTTTTTACGGAATTCTATTTGATCTGACCTGGATCCTGCTTTTTCTTAATCTTTTTGGATCAAATTTTATGATTCTTTTAGTTTAATCTTATTGATCTTTTAACTGTTTGAGAGGTAGTAATTTACTGGTTCAAACTATAAAATTGTATTTAAATAATTTGTAAATTCAACCCTAAATCCAATAACAATATGCCATTGCCAGACCAAGGTGTGAAAATAGTTTACTCTCTTAAGCTTTAGTTATTTTCTTTGTTTTACTTCAAATATTCATTATTTTTGCTTACTATTATTTTGTTGCTAGTCTTTTTTTTTTTTTTGGTGTGTGTGCTTTTTGCTCACATGGGTTTGGCATTCTTTAGTTCTTTTATTTTTTCATTTTCCTTTTGGTTTTTGATTTGCTTTTTAATTTCCTTTTAAACTTTACAGCTCTACAAAGCTGTAAATGTGAAATCTTTCTCTGTTTATTCCTTTTTTCTTAAAGGTTTCTTCCCCTTTATAGAAAGATATTTGAGTCTGCCTAAAAAATGGAAATTTAATTTGAAGAATACACGTTTAGACTGTTCATTTACTACAAAAGTGGTTACTGAACAGAATGATATGTTAAAATCTTTGCCTTGTTTTTCCTTTTTAGCAAGAGAGTAATGGCATCCTAAGCTGTTGAAAAAAAAAAAAAATTAAACAATTAGGTAAAGCTAAAATGTTAAGATACATTACTGAAAATAGAATGTTTCACTGGCAGGCCGCTGGTGCTGTGGGCGGTGCCCTGGCGATCATGGAGGTGATGCCGGAACAGTACAAGCACATGATAGGGGGACCGTCTTTGAAAGTAGATACACACACTGGAGCCATTGCTGAGGGGGTCTTGACTTTTGTAATTACCTTTGCTGTTCTCATAATCATTCTTAGAGGTCCGCAGAGTGCAATATTCAAGACATTGTTGCTCGCCATTGCAACTGTAGCATTAGTCATGTCTGGTACTGCTTACACTGGACCTTCCATGAATCCTGCAAATGTAAGTTCCCTTTTCCCTTTCCATATGTTATTCTGCTTTGAATTGTGTCTAACGTAGTCGTTCATATGGCTCCGATAATATCAAGTTTTTTTATAACTTTTTGTGATTGTTACCTTTATGTACTATAAATTGCTACGTGGGTTTATTCCTTTCTGAAGTATATACAGTTGTTTAACATCCCAATGAGGGATATGTCTGGCTTGCTTGTTACTACTTCATTGGTTTGGATTCTTTGGAATATGATTGTACAGTGCCCCTCCGTCTTGATGTGATGCTTTAGTAATATTTGTTTGTATTGAACTGTCATGTATTATTCCTGATGCAAGTATTGTCGGTATGCACTTGGACATCTCAAAAACACTTCATTGGTTTGGATTGTCAATTTGTCATATTAATTTGGGAATAATTCACTAGACAAGAGTGGTCTGCTGTTTTGAAATATCTAAGATATTGGTGATACAATGAACATAAGATAGATTAAATAAATTAGGTTGAATAAATAAGTGCATTTAGGAATCTTTATATTTGGTTTTTGGATCTTTAAGTTTGCCATATATGCCGAGACTACCTTACTGAATAAATTATATTTAAATATATGATTTCACCAATGCAACTTGAAAAGTGAAAAAGCCAAGGACAATTCAACTGTTGCTGTAGAAATTGTCTAGTTCTCACAATTAACCAGTTCTAGCATCATTTAGTCAATGTATAAGTTTAGATTTCCAAATTTAATGTGTTTTTGAATAAGGGAGACAGAACATTTTGAGTTTCTCTTTTAAAATATTATTGACAAATGTCATAATAAAATGTAACTCAAGTATCAGTATTAAAGTTTGGCAAATTTTTAAATTTTACCTACATCCTTTTCGGAGTTTTTCTGGCAGAGGTGTACTCTTCAATCAACCCTTGTAATGCAGTCCTACATACCTACCTTAGTTTCCCCATTTAACAGTTGCCTCTAAGCAGAAGTGCAGAACTATCTCTGATAACATCTTACAACCATCACTGCAGCTTTCTCCTTGGTCAACACGGTGAAGACTTCTATATTTTCCGGTGTGCAGATAGTGCTGCACTGACTTTTTGATAATGGAACACTAGTTGACTTATACCCTTGTGTTTTCAGTTCTGGATAACAATTAGGTAGGATGCTTTTTGACGGTTCTTCTTTGACTGGTTAGTCAAGGATAGTTGTCTCTGAAATTTGGCCTTATGATCAAAGATGGGATCAATTCTCTCTGTCTCTCTGTAATTAGGCATACCCTGGTTGAACGAGCGATTCTTTGTATATCCAGGTAGTCATGGTAGTAATAGTTGTTCCTTGGGTGGTTATTGATATAGGTGGGCTTAGAAGGATCCCTTCTAAGCTATCTATATTGCTTTTTCCTAGATCTACATATCAGGTGCCTGTTCTGAACATGTGCTCGTGATTCAATCTTCGAAAGCTCTCTGTTAGTCTCCTGCACCATAGCCAATCTTTTTTATAATTACTGAAGGATCAGAGAGGATTTCTGGTCCCGTTTTGTATGTAGACATAAGTTTCTGCTATTTTCTCGATCATAGTGATTTAAGGTCCTTGACACCTTGTAACATTGTTATTTGGTTTAAGGATAAGCAATTGCCATAGTCAAAATGCCTTTTCAAGCATAATGATTAATGCATGCCAGTCTATTGGATGCGATTGCATGTTCCGATCGATTTAGATATAAGCAAATAGCTTAGACTCCTTTTTGTTGCTTCCTTTGGTGTTCATCCTTTTTAGTGACTTTTTCTTCTTATTGCATCTTTTCCTTGAGTCCTGATTACACTTCCTATTGAATAAAGTTATCCTCACCTTTTATTAATTCTTTAAATTTTATAAGTCATAACCAGTCATTTCCTACTTTTCTTTTGAAAGTAACCGCATTTTACCGGTGAAGACATTATTTAAACCTATGTTGTCCCGACTTCTCATTTTTCTTGAAGTACCCGTGTCCGATACCCGTGTTTGACGCATATTTGGACATGGGTATGTAGATATGATCCTTTAAGGACCTTCCAAATACATGGAAAAACTTAGAAAAATTGAACATACCCGTGTCAGACATATACCCGTATCCGACACTCACACCTGAATATGAGAAACATAAATTTAAACCCTAAATACTAGCATTACTAATCGTGAATCATATTGCAGGCCTTTGGTTGGGCATATGTAAACAACTGGCACAACACATGGGATCAGTTTTATGTTTATTGGATCTGTCCATTCATTGGAGCTATATTGGCTGCGTGGGTCTTCCGGCTATTCTTCCCCCCATCACCGGTGAAGGTGAAGAAAGCGTAAGGCGGCTTAAAAAGGTTCGTGCGGCCATCGACAACAACAGATAAGCTCAATGTTTATGTAATAAGCAGTTCTTTCAATTTGGCTAATCTGTCTATCAATTTCTCTCCATCATTCGTGGATAATATGAACGAACCATTCTTGCTGTGTAGTAGCTTTTTCTGCATTCTCTTGTTTGGTGGTTGGCTGCAAATGTTGTGGAAATCTTACCGATCCTCCTTTTCTTTTTTAGTAATCGGGTTGAGCTTTTTCCGGTTCTATGTTGCTTCGACAGTTCGACTCTTTAATTTTCTCGAAATACCCATATTAGACGCATATCTATCACGCTCGTCTATGTTACTCGGATTCGGGTGTGAGTGTCGAATACGGATATGTGTCTGACATGGGTATGTTCAATTTTTTTCAAGTTTTCCATGTATTTGGAGAGATCTTGGTGGATCATGTCTCCATACCCATGTCCGGATATGTGTCGGACATGGGTGTCAAACACGGTTACTTCAAGAAAAAATGAAGAGTCGGAACAACATAGACGCTTGTATTGAATGCATATCTGTGTTTGACATTCGCCATCCGAGCAACACATGATATGCTAGAGCAGGGCATAGCTTGTGCAAAACTGCAAGTTTTGCATGCATGAATTCCTGGAGAATTGGCTCTTAATAACCTAATAGAATCTTAAGTTTGAAGGGGGTAAGTAAAAGTATTATCTTTTGTTAAGTTACTGTAGCCCTTTGAATGCTTAAAAGAAATACATGTTCCCATCTAAATCTGACTGGACACAATATGATTATATGATAAAAAGAATAATTAAAAAAATGACATGAAATGCGATATAACATAAAAAAATATGAGTATGTCAAAATTTATTAATATAATTTATTAATATTTTAAAATTTATATAAATATAAAATATTTTAAATATGATTATAATATAAAAAATATACGAATACACACGAATATTTAAATTATCAGGTATATTCCCATCATTTACCTTTTCTATACCTAAAAATTTGAGTCAGCAGACTTTGTGAAGACTCGAGACCGAGAAAAAGAAAAAAAGAATTCTAGTGTTTTTAGTTGTTACTTCAAATATAATTTAATAAAACCATATTTACAAAGAGTATATAAAGTCAAACACTGTTTTGTTTATTGTTTTACTATTTGTTTTTTTATATGTTAGACAAGAAAAAATATAAAATGCATTTAAATTACAAAAAAAATATTTAAAACGTTTGTGGAATTAAAAAGTGAGATATATAATAGATATTTAATATTATTTGTGAAATTAAAAAAATTTATTATTCGTTCATAATATATATAATTTCATTAATGATTGATATTTTAGTAAATTGATTGTTAAATTTAACAATATAATTGAATTTTTTGGATATATAATTTATATTACGTCGATCGAGAATATTGTTATATATATATATATATATATATATATATATTGAATGGTTAATTTTTTTTACATCAAGTAAATAGTTAAATATTTATAATTTACTTAAAATTTGACATGTATGATCAGATTAAACAAATATAATTTACGTAAAAAAATTGTAAAAATTCATATATATATATATATATATATATATATATATGGATTTGGAGAAATTTTGAATTGACGAAAATATTTATTATGATTCATTATATTTTAAAATTATAATTATAATTTTTTTTATTAATAATTTTTTTTAATTTATAAATAAAAATTTTAATTTTATTAAAATACTTTTATTAAATAAATTTTTTAAATAATAAATCCTCCACTTTACGTAGAGTAGAAAAAGAAAAGAAATTAATTTCTGCCTCCCTAATTTATTTCTTCCCCTTCATTTCCTCCCTAAATCTCTCCGACTACATTTTTTCTTTCTCTTCTTTTTCTTTTATTTTTCAATCCCTTCCCTTCCGGTCAACATTTCTTTTCCTCTCCAAATCATTTCAAATCACTTCTTAATTTCACAGATTAATTTTTATTTTTTTTTCATTTAAGGTTAAAATTCCTATAAATTCGAAAATACCGAAATTTAGAAACCTGGAAGATCTGGAGCCATTACCGAGTTCCACCGGAAACGGCCAGATCCGGTACCGAACACCATCCTCAGCCGAGCTCCTCGAGTCTGGTTCAAACGGAGGCTCAATATCCCCGACCGGAAACGGCACCACCGATCACCTCGAAAAGATGATGAAGCGTTCAATGGCGAGGCACGAGTCCATCTCCGACAAGATCCACAAGTACCGAGGCGTTATCCTGGTCATCTCCATCCCTATCGTGCTTATAACCTTCGTGTTATACGGCATGCCGGGGAAATCGGCGTCTGATGCGGCCGTACTGAAGGAGATCGAGATAAATAGCAGGAGAGTAGGGGCGAATTCGAGAGGGAATAGGAATTATGCGGTGATTTTCGATGCGGGGAGTTCCGGGAGTCGAGTTCATGTTTATTGTTTTGATCAAAATTTGGATCTTGTTCCAATTGGCTCTGAATTAGAGCTTTTTGAACAGGTAAATTTTTATTTTATTTTAATTTTTAGTGATTTTTTAGAGGAGAAAATTATATTTTCTTGGAATGTAGCTTTGTTGATTTTTCTATTATGTTTCCCCCCCCCCCCCCTTTTTGTTGATTATTTGAAGTGAAAATTAAATTGCTAGAAATGCGAATTCGAGGATATAGTTGTGGATTTTAAATCTGGAATTTGGGTGAGAAGTGTAGCTTTAAAATGATAATTTATTTGGTAATTCGATGGTATAATCTTTGCCTTTTTTTCTTTTTTCTGTTTTTTAGCTTTTGTGAAAGAAAATTTATATTAGTGGCCTTTAATTGATACCTGTGACATGGTTGAATAATATTTTGAAGTAGGATTTTTCGTTTTATGCTCTAAAAGAGAATTTTACTTGAATTGAAAAAAAAAAAAAGAAGTTTCTAGCATCAATTGGTTGATATTTTTCAAGTTGCCATTTTATTTATGTGCTCTGGAAGAAACATTTTCTTGAATTTCATGCGATTGTCTTCCATGTATTAATTAGTTTTCTGTGGTTTGTTTTGTTATAGCTCAAACCGGGTTTGAGCTACTATGCAAAAGATCCACAGGCTGCAGCGAATTCATTACTTTCTCTTCTTGACAAGGCAGAAAGTGTTGTGCCGCTAGATTTGCGATCAAAGACTCCTGTCAGAGTTGGGGTAGGTATACTTAGATGCATTGTGCATGCTTATTATTGTAAGTCTCTTAAATTGCTGAATAATGGGACTTTGAATGTTGTGTAGGCAACTGCTGGTCTGAGGGCATTAGGAGGCGATGCATCTGATAGAATTTTGCAAGCGGTAATTCTATTTTTGAAGCATGTTGGTTATGTTCACAGGCTTTATTTTGCCATTTCCTCATGCTAATGTTTCTTCAAATACTTATTTAGGTTAGGGAACTTCTGAAAAGTAGAAGCACCCTCAAATCTGAGGCAAATGGGGTCAGAATTCTGGATGGCTCTCAAGAAGGTTCTTATGAGTGGGTATGTTATGCTGAATTTTCATGCTATGTTACTTGGATTCGGGTGTGTGTCGGATACGGGTATGTTCATTTTTTTCTAAGATTTTCATGTATTTGGAGGGTCCTTGGAGGATCATATCCCCATACTCATGTCCGGATATACGTTGGACATGGGTGTCGGACACGGGTATTTCAAGAAAAATGAAGCGTCAGAGCAACATAGTTTTCATGTACTTTTATACTTTGCTTTGAAGTGATTTTCCTTTTCAAGATTGGTCATAGGGAAAATATGTCAAGCCTGCAGCAGAATGCATTTTATGCATGCTTGATCGGGCTCCTTTTTGTTGTGGTGGATTGTCTTAAAATTTTACATTGTTCCTATGATTCTTCCTTGAGGACACTCTCGCGTACTATAACTGGTCAACATGATCAGTCTTACTCAAGATGATTTCATGGTGGTGCTCAAGTCAAAGGGGAAATCCTTGGGATTTCTCTGGAGTAACAAATGGAAATACTTGCCATAGAATCAAGTATTTACACTTTGTTGCATTTATATGAGTAACTTACTGTCAGAGATCAGGATCCATCACAAATTTTCCTACTGATTGGGCCAGTGGACCTAATTTGGACTTTTTTAACCGCCCATCTTCTTTTGCAGGTGACAATAAATTACCTATTAGGGAATTTGGGAAGGACATATGGAGACACAGTTGGCATAGTTGATCTTGGTGGTGGATCTGTTCAAATGGCTTATGCCATCCCCGAGAGTGCTGCTTCAAGGGCTCCAAGTGTACTAGCTGGAGAGGACCATTATGTAAATGAAATGTATCTGAAGGGATCAAAATATCACCTTTATGTTCACAGGTTCCCTCCTTTATTTTGACAAATTGATTTTATGATTCTATTAGTGATTTGAAATGGACAAGGAAAAGAAATTTTAATGGCTTTTGATTCCTTCAGCAGTCAATTTTATCAGATGTGCCTCTATTCGATCATTTATATAATTCTTTAGTCTCATGAGAATCCATTTATATTCATAATTATATGGTTTAATTTATACTTTTCACTTTTTGCATACAGTTATTTGCACTATGGCTTATTGGCAGCTCGAGCAGAAATTTTGAAGGTCTCTGAAGATTCTGGCAACCCTTGCATCTTGGAGGGTTTTGATGGTATGTTTGAATTTGTTCGATAGCAACTTTAACTCTTCAAAGAGCTTTTCTTTTAATTATTTGGGCTGCATATGGCAACATGCTTTACAAATTCAGTAGCTAAGGTTTTTTAATGCTTTGATCACTGAAAATGTGATCTTTGGCAATTGGCCGTATAGGCAATCAACTTCCTAGTGAAAATTGTAGTTCATCTCTCTTCCTAAACTTTGAATGCTCCGAATAATGAAATAGTTTGAGTAGTTATAACGTCCTTTGTTCTTTGGTTGGCAGAATATTTGCCATTTAAGTACGTAACATATTAGGCATTTTATCTTTCTAAGGTACTTATAAATATGGAGGAGAAGAATATAAAGCATCGGCTCCTTCATCGGGCACAAGCATGGAAGAATGCAGGAGGGTGACTCTCAAGGCTCTTAAAATAAACGATACATGCACGCACATGAAATGCACATTCGGTGGTGTATGGAACGGTGGAGGTGGAGATGGACAGAAGAATCTATTTGTTGCTTCATTTTTCTTCGACAGGGCTGCCGAGGTATTGCTCATCGAGAAATGTCTTGTCTGAAATAAACTACAAAAGAAACTGATTAGCCATTCCAACTAAATTGTTTATGAATTACAGGCCGGTTTTGTTAAAGCCACTGATCCTGTTGCAAAAGTTCAGCCTCATTCCTTTGCGGATGCTGCTAAACGAGCTTGTGAAACCAAGTATGCGGATGCTAGAGCAACATATGCAGATGTGGGCGAGAGTAACCTGGCATATATATGCATGGATCTAGTTTACGAGTACACCCTACTCGTCGATGGATTTGGTAAGTCTATACTCAGACCTGACAATATTGGACATGATACGAAAAAAATAACTAAAAACATGATATGAAAAAAAATATGAACACGGCACGAATACACGAATGTTTCAAAATCTATACAATATGAATTATTAACGTATCAAGATTTATATAAATATAAAATACCTTAAAAACAATTATGACATGACAAAATATACGAACACGACACAAATACACGAATTTTCAGGTCTGCCTATACTCTAGCAACGATTCAGTTATGCAACTTCTTAGTGTTCTCATCGTCCCATGTTGTCTTTTCTCGGACAGGCCTCGATCCCTACCAAGATATTACATTGGTTAAGCAAGTGAAATACGGCAATTCCCTTGTCGAAGCCGCTTGGCCACTAGGCAGTGCCATTGAAGCCGTATCATCATGAAGTAAAATTCCAGGTTATGCATCAGCTTTTAATTACTCACTGAAAATTTCCATGACTTGTGGTTCTTAAGCATCGACATTTCCTAATTGAATACACAGTCAATAACGTGCAGAAGTAAGCAGCATGCATGCATGTTCATGCTCGAAATCGGATTTTGGTGGGAATAATCGAAGAGAGAAAGAGTTTCATTTATCTTCATTTTTCCTTATTTTTATAATTTTTGTGAGATTTAATTGAATTAGTTCATTTAGTTTGTCCTACGAAACAAACAGATTATTTTTTTATATTTGAATTTGTCAGGATTTGATCTCTGATTATTGAAATTAATAATTCAGTACTTTATTAACAGATCACATGGTTACGGTTGTTGGCGGAACAAACAGATTGTGATATCAATGTGTTTGTGTCCCTAATATTTTTTGTTAGTAAAATAAGTACACATTTGTCTTTTATATTATATCACTTTTTTTTTTCTTAATTTGATATTTAGAGAATAAAAATTCAACTCAAAATGATTTAGCCAAATGTCAGCGAAAAAATTCCCTTGGAAATTCCTTTTCTTTATAGGTAAAATGTATTATGTATTAATTGTTTACCATTATTTGAAAACCGAAAAGGCAAAAATCAAATAGTTCAGTTTAAAAAATAAAAAAAAATTCTTCATGATATCAACAGTAAGAAAATCACTTCTTTATATGAAAAAAATAATAATGTTTTGTGCAAAAAGAGGGAAAAAAAAAGAAACTTCTAAGAGTTTGGTTTCCTTTCATCCTTTACCAAGGCTTTTGCTTAAAAAAAAAAAAAAATAGAGATAATTAAAAAATTAAATGAGAAGTTAAATAATAAACACGACACTAACATAATACGAAAAAAATAATTAAAATATAATATAAAATATGACATAAAAGATAATACGAACATGATAAGAATATACGTATTTCAAAATTTATATAATATGAATCATTAATGTAACAAAATTTATATAATACAAATTATTATGACATGATAAGATATACGAATTGTCATGTAAAGTTTGATCAATTGTATTTTGAAAAGAAAAAAAAAATGATTGATTGCTTTAATCCACGTGCGGAAATAAGAGGCACGGGCTGTTTGGGAGATGGGAAAATTATCTCCGTCTTGAGTCCTCATCTGAGAATATGTAAAGCACAGAAAGAAGAAAGGAAAGTGGCGGGCTTAGAAAACAAAGAAGCTTGATTCAAAGCAACAGAATTTTATTCCACTTTCAGAGTTAAATTGTTGAGACAGTGAGTAGAAAAATATTGCTCTCCTCTTAGATTTACTTGTTCAACAGTTTTCTCTTTATTCAGTCATTTTCTCAAACACTTTCTATACAATCTAGAAATGTGGGGAATCAGGTTTACAAGATCAAAGCTTTATGCTATTTCAGTTTTTGCAAGTGCCCATTTGAAAGCAATGCATTTAAAACCAGCCCAGTATCAAAACTCTATCTTTGAAACAGTTGGAACAACTACAAGAACAATAGCTATCACCAACCCCTTGAATTTTTGCTTCCCATTTCAGTTATCTTCTTTTTGTACTTCAAATATTGATTTCCCAAGTGAACCAAAGGTTGAAAATTTTGATGAAAATAGTGATAATGATGATGGCGAAGAAAGTGATGATTTTGATGGCAATAGTGCAAATGGATTGAGTTTAAGCAATGAGGGTGTTATTCAGGATGTGAAGGCAATTATGGACATAATCCGTCAAACAGGTAGTAATTATGTTGAAATGAAGAATAAGCTTGAGCAATGTGGTGTAAGGGTTTACTCTGACTTGGTGGTGGAGGTTCTTTCTCGGGTTCGAAATGATTGGCAAGTGGCGTTTACATTCTTTTTATGGGCTGGAAAACAGCCGGGTTATGCTTATTCGTTGCGTGAATATCATTCAATGATTTCTATTCTAGCGAAGATGAGGAAGTTTGATACTGCATGGGCGTTGATTGATGAAATGAGAGGAGGGCGAGCAGGCCCTTGTCTTGTGACACCACAGACTCTTTTGATCATGATAAGGCGTTACTGTGCTGTGCATGATGTGGGGAGGGCTATAAATACGTTTTATGCGTATAAAAAGTTTAAATTTGATGTGGGAATCGAGGAGTTCCAGAGTCTGTTGTCTGCCCTTTGTCGATACAAAAATGTGCAGGACGCTGAGCATATGATGTTTTGTAATAAGGATGTCTTCCCGTTTAATACCAAAAGTTTTAACATTATACTGAACGGCTGGTGTAATGTGATTGGTAGTCCACGTGAAGCAGAGAGGGTTTGGAGGGAAATGAGCAAGAGAGGTGTTCGACACGATGTTGTGTCATATGCAAGTGTTATGTCCTGCTACTCAAAAGCCTGTAATCTTAACAAGGTACTTAAGCTTTTCACCCAGATGAAATCAATGGGGATTGAACCAGATAGGAAGGTTTACAATGCGGTAATCCATGCTCTTGCAAAGGCTAGGCATGTAAAAGAGGCTATCAATCTTCTCAAAGCTATGGAAGAAAATGGTATTGCTCCAAATGTTGTTACTTATAATTCATTGATCAAGCCTCTATGCAAAGCGCGGAAGATAGATGAGGCTAGACAAGTCTTTGATGAGATGTTGCAGAAGGACCTCTCACCTACAATTCAGACCTACCATGCTTTCCTTCGTATTCTAAGAAACGGGGAAGAAGTGTTTGAGCTCTTGAAGAAAATGAGAAAGATGGGTTGTCAACCAACCAATGATACCTATATCATGCTGATAAGAAAGTTTAGTCGATGGTGCCAGTTTGATAATGTCTTCAAGTTGTGGAACGAGATGATTGAAAAGGGGGTTGGTCCTGACCGTAGCTCATATATTGTGTTGATTCATGGGTTATTTTTAAATGGAAAGCTGGATGAAGCATACAAATATTATATGGAGATGAAGGAAAAACAGTTATTGCCGGAACCTAAGATAGATGAGATGCTTCAGGATTGGATTTCTGGTAAGCAATTTGCAGAGCGAAAAATGGCTGATCTGAAGAATAATCAATTGCTAGATAATCAGTTGGACAACCAGATCGGAGTTGAATCGAAAAAATTTGATCAGGAGAAAGATTTTCTCAAGCAACCTGAAACCAGAAGAGTTGTCAGAGAAAGAGGTTTTTCTTTTTTGGAGCAGTAGGTTTGCATGATACCATAAAACTGCACAATATGTGCTTCTTGTATGGGACTCTAGGCTTCAACACTGAGATTCCTTTGGGTACCATCCAGTGCATGAGATTCTCCATTAGCAACAACAATACGGGATGCCCCATTGCCTTGCAAGTTGCAACTATTTGATAATATTGTCTAATATTGTGGTTGAGAATATTCTTTTTGAATCATGAATAACCGACTCTAAACATGCACTGATTTCAAATTAATTGGGTGTTATCCCATTAATGGCATCTATATGTCTACATGAAATGCACATGATATACTTTTGTGGATGGTAAGATGTTTTTCTTGTGCTGCTCATCAAAACTGTTTCTGGATCTAAAACCGTACTTCGCCTGATATGAACTATGCTTTTTCATGTAGCTAACATACAATTCGTGGCTACTTAGTGTTATGGGCATAGAGCAAGGGGGCTAACACAACTATTGCTCCAGGCAAAAGAAGAAATGGAAACTGTTGGCTAGATTGATATCTATAGCTCTACTTTTGCAACATTTTAGCGACGACTAACAAGTTTCTGGATTGTTTACAGTTCCTTTGTTGTGAGTTCATCGCTTGTCATGCTGATCATACTGCTCCCAGTAGTGCAACTTTCTATAAGACATTATTGGCACTAATTTTATGTTGCATTCAATATATTAAACTTGATGGTATACCATGAGACAAGCAATTAAACCTTGTTTTCTTTGTGTCATTTTGTTTGGCCTTGAAAGAAAGGTTTCAGAAAGCATTGGAGATGGGGAAATTAGAATTCCTTACAAACCCGACACAGCATATAATGAAAGGTTGCACAGCTTTTAACTTGGAATTATGAATCATTCTGAATGATCTCCATAACTCATGAAGTTCTTTTGATGCTAATTATTGCATAGTAACCACTCTTCAGGATCTATGAGATGCCTATCATACATAGTTCAGTATCTCTGTAATATCTTTGGATCAATAAAGTTTCGGATTTAAAGGAGGTTAAAAGGGAATATAGATGAAGAAACCTTTTTCAGTGTGGAGAAATTCTTATAGATGAGCTATTTAGTTGTCTTGGACCCTGTTGTCTTATATGCTGTATGGCCAATCGCTCTAAGATCTATTTTTTATGTGCCTAAGTAGTCATTACCAGAATATGTGGAAGCTTATAAAACAGTGGTTCTACATTAGCTAATAGCTCTCCCATTAAAAGTTAGATATATGGTTGTGTTTGTCTACATTTCATCTTGACCTTACCCATCATTAGTGAGCCTTGATAGATAAAATATAGATGGCGATTCTACCATTTTTGACTCCACTGGTGGTATGTGAAAATTGAGATGACATGTAAAATTTTTTTATCATGTGTTAAATTATGAATGGAATTGATATTTTACTAACATAAATTACCATTTGTAACAATGCTCTCTCTTGATTTGGTTCCTCAATTCCCATTTCATGTTTCTGATATTTAAAGATACCCTTTAAAAGTCCATGGTAGCTGGGTTGTGACGTAGGAATAGACACTTTAAGGAGATGTGGAGACGTGATGATGAAAAATTAAAAAATTACTACAACATTTTTGTATTGCCTGATTGAATTCTTGGTGGTGCGTGGTTTGTTTTTGAATAAAGTGTCTCTGTCTCTTGCTAAATTCTTAAGTGTGAATTTTATATACAACTGATGGAATTTTTAAACTCTAGAAGTGAAATTAGAATATTGTTAAATGTCCCATTACATATTATATTAATTTTTTTTTTAAAATATACCCTAGTAGGCTATGTTACTCGGACTCAAGTGTGAGTATCGGACACGGGTATGTGTCCAACATGGGTATGTTCAATTTTTTCCAAGATTTCCATGTATTTGGAGAGTTCTTGGAGGATCTTATCCCTATACCCATGTCCGGATATGCATCGGACACGGGTACTTCAAAAAGAAAGAAGAGTTGCAGCAACATAGCTAATAGGTTATATGGCAATCCTCTAACCCTGCTGCTGGAGTTTAAAAACTCCAGGGGCAATGTATTACATAATTTTCCTTCTGCAGATTGTTGTCTGGAATACTAATTTTAGCTCTTCCCATTCCTTTCTTCCTCCTTTGGCTTTGACCTAGCATCTATGTTGCTCCGACTCTTCATTTTTCTTGAAGTACCTGTGTCCAACACTCATGTTCGACACATATCCGGAAATGGGTATGGGAATATGATCTTCCAAGGACCCTCCAAATACATGGAAAACTTAGAAAAAATTGAACATACTCGTGTCGGACACATACCTCTATCCGACACTCACACCTGAGTCCGAGTAACATAGCCTAGCATTATGTGTGTCCTTATGAAGTCTGTAATCTCCCATGTTTTTCATGTCTCCTACTATGAATCAGATTGTTTTTCTTCCCTCAACAACTCACTGCATTGAAGGAAAACTGATAATGATTGAACCCAATTTCCTTCAGCTCATTTGCATCCCTACTTTTAATTAATTGGTTTAATGGAGAGTAATTGAGATTGTTCTGTTAAATTCATATTAAATAACATGTATGTTCTTATGCATGTATATAGAGATGTATGGATTTACATATTGAGACAGTAGCTGTAATGCATATTTTCACACCATTGACTGGATTTTTTTTTACTCAACTGTATTCAGTCTCTTTCAGATTGCCAATTTATTCGCATCCGTTCATACTTGTGTTTGCTCCTTCAGGATCTGCAAATTCTTAATTCACCCTCTTGCATTTTATAGGTGTGTTTTTTCTTGACTATAAACATTCTTATACTATTAATAGCCACTGACCTCCTAGCTTAGTTTGAAAGGTCTTCCATCTAGCAAGGCATAGTCAAGCTTAATACTGTTTAACACGTCATATATGTTTTGCTCTAGTCTGAGCTGAGCAATCCATCTTCTGTTATTGGTGAGAATTTCCTAGAAATCGGTTGACAATTGATAGATTAAAAGTATGGATGTTGAGGTTTGATTTGAAATCAATATCTCAAGCAGCCTGTTGAAATCAAGTTGATCTAATAATCACTAGCTTTTAGTTTGTATTGCTGTTGAGCTTGGTAGTGAAATTAAACTATGTTATTTGGACTCGGGTGTGAGTGTCAGACACGGGTATGTATCCGATACGGGTATACTCCATTTTTTCTAAGTTTTTCTATGTATTTGGAGAGCCCTTGGATGGTCATATCTCCATACTCATGTCTTGATTTGTGTCAGACGAATAATTCGAGAAAATGAAGATTCGAAGCAATATAGAAATTAAATGCTCATCAAAGCTACTTTGACATCTTGTAGCTTCATCAATGGTAGAGTTACCTAGCTGTCACATAAATTTAACTAGTGAATGTGAACAGGAGTGTGGATGAAGCAGCATTCCATGGTGCATGGAAAATGGAAAAATGAAAATGAAAAGTTGAAGAGGAAACTCTAGATTAGAATCTTTTCAACATTTAACATATTGAAAACTTAAAGCATCTCTTTGTGATACTTATGGCTGAAAGAGAGTAGATGTTGGTCTCTGAGTTCTTGAATTTAGATTTAGTTCCAAGTTTAGGCTTAACTCAATATCTGGTGCGGTGCCTCAGATGGGAAAAGCTGGTGTATTTCCATTTCACATGAGATAACCATTTATATTACTCGAACTCGGGGTGAGTGTTGGATACGGTTATATGTTCAACATGGGTATGCTCAATTTTTTTTATTTTTTTTTTTTTTGAGTTTTCTGTTATATTTAGAGGATCATACCTCCATATCAATGTCCGAATATATATCGGACACAGGTGTCGGACACGTATTTTAGGAAAAATAAGAGTCTGTGTAACATGAATAACCACTAGCCTATAAATTAGGTGAACTACACGTGGAAAACTACAGGGGTCATTTTCATGACTTGTTCACACTTGGAACTTAGCTAGCTGATGCGTATTCTTACATGCCATCCATGCTTTTGACTAGTCTAACTTGTACGTTTGTATGTTTATCCCATTCTCAGTCAAATATCCCTAACAAACTTGATGTAATTACTGATTGCACGTTCATCTAGTATAGGAGTTAAAACCTATGTTACTCGGATTGGTGTGTCGGATTTGGGTATGTATTCGACACGGATATTTTTAAATTTTTTTAAAATTTTCATGTATTTAGAGTCTTTGGAAGATCATATTTTTATGCTCATATCCAGATATGCGTCAGACACGAATGTTAGATATCGGTATTTTAAAAATAATGAAAAATTGAAGGAACATAGGTTAAAGCTACGCTGGGCCTATGATAAGCTAAGGATGAACTTTGAAAAGGAGGAGATAACCATATGATTGCTCATCTTCTTTTCCACCATTTAGTTACAGTCTTAACTTTTTCTTCTCGCCACAGGTAAATCAAAAGTCAAGGTTTTCACAACTAAGTAAAGAGATGCTTTTGACCGTATTTATCAGCAATCAAGGAGGTATAATAACACCTTAGGTTTCTCGTATTGGCTTGCTTAAGGTTTTCAACTTTTTCTTTGATGTCTATCTGCTAGCTGAGAAAATGGAACTTTAAAGAAAATGATTGGCTATGTTATCCGGATTCGGAGATGACTGTCGGGATATAAGTATATGTCTGATACGGACATATTTAATTTTTTTAAAGTTTTTTTTTCATATATTTGGAAGATCATATTTTTCATACAATGTCTGAATATATATCGGATACAAATATTTTAAAAAAAATGAAGAGTTCGAGTAACATAATCATTGATTACTTAATCAAGGGATGATATATATATATATATATATATATATATATATATATATATTAATTGACATTTTGACATGTGAGTATTTGAATTTCAGCTGAACAAGTTACCTAGTAGATGGAAAGTAAAGGATGTTGAGGGCAAGAAAGCTTGAATTCCCAGGTACTTTTGTTTTTCATCATAGATGACATAAGATTCAAAGCATGAAATACTATTCTTAGCATGAGAGAACAAACTGAAAGTAAGACTCATTCAGCCAAACAAAAGCATCTTTGAAGGAAAATATCAGAGTCTCAAAAATTATTTTGTGGATAATCATAAAACATCCTTTTCTCATTCTTATTATTATATTCTTTAGCATATGCTCCAAGACCCCATCATTTCTCTACTCTTGTTTGTCTTATTCATCTCCCCTTTTTTGTTCAAATTTGGCACCTTCCCATTGAAGATCAACTACCTTTTGACTCATTATATTATGTAACCCTGAATCCGGATTTAGTCCAATTAATTCATGTAGTCATTTTTAAGAGATGGTTTTCAGTAGGTTTGGAGTTCGAATTCTAGTATTTACAACTTCTTCCCCTATTTTCATACTACAGTTTTTTTTGTATAAAAAAAAATATTATGTAACCATGGAAGTTTTCACCCGAAAAATAGGAAAAAAAATTGTCATTGTTCTCATAACCCTGCCGCTGTGGTATTCGGATTCGGGTGTGAGTGTCGGATACAGGTATGTGTCCGATACGGGTATATTTGATTTATTCTAAGTTTTTTCATGTATTTGAAGAGTCTTTGGGGATCATATTTTCATATTCATGTCTGAATATGCATCGGACACGAATGTCGAATACGATTTTTCAAGAAAAATGAAGAGTTGGAACAAGATAGCTCTGCCGTGGATTGTCAACAAATCTTAAGTAATAATTAATAGCCACAATTCTATTATTAAAATCTTTTCTCAGCTCTTCCCTCCTTAGCAATCAAACAAAATACATATATAAAATTTTAAACTTAATTCCCTGTAAAATATTAATGCTGCTATTTCCTAGTCCACAAAATACGCTAAGGTTTGCTCCTTCTGACATTAAAATTTCAGCCCGTTTGCATAGGGGAAGCAAACTACAATAAGTCTAACTCATTAAGAAATGAGATCGATAAAAAAAACACGTAAATTTGTTGAGTTTTCCACGTAAAAGCTGCTTTATGTGGTTGAAAATACGTATATGCTTAGATAATATACTCCTATAGTACCGCCATTGTCCATAATGGAGTCATAACTAAGGGCATAAACGAATATCTATGCTCATAAGTTATTCAGATTAAGTTCGAAAAAAATCGAATTCAGCTCGGTTATTATCGAATCGAGTTTAAATAGCTTGAGTTATTGAACGAGTTGAGTTCGAGTATCTTAATATCCGACTTAAGTGGCTCGTGATCTTAATTAATTTTTTTATTTTTAATATATATATTTTTTATTTTTAATTAGTAATGAAAAATCTCAATTCGAGCTCAAACTCAAGTATAAATAATCTAGTTTGAAGTTGAGTATGAGAATCAAGCTTATTTTTTATTAGATAAACGAGCATAATTGAGCGAGTTCGAGCAGTTCGGTTTTATCTCGAATCGAGTTTGAGCTTTAAAAATAAAATTCAATCGAGTTTCAAGTCACATATTTCGAGTAAAGCTCGAATTATCAAAAAAAAAAATTTTACTCATGTTTTCATGTTGGCCGAATGGTACCCCTTGGGTATGCTTGTGTTGTGTTTGATTTATTTCCTAAGTTGGTTGTGATATGTTAGCTTGTTTTGATATTCTATCTTTTTAAAATAATCAAAATATGAAGCTTATTTTTAATTTTTTTTTACTTTGTTATTATTTTTCTGTTTTTATTATTTATTTTCATGTCTACTTATTTTTTTTACTAATTTTAATTTTCTGTTTTTACTATATTAAGTTATTTATGCTTTGTGTTAATGTTTGTTTATTTGTCTAACTATGTCTTTGCTTAGATTCAATTCGATTCCATCCTAGTCATAACTTGTTATGACCTTTGCTATTTTTTATTTTTATTTTTGGTTAGAGACAATTGAAAATTTTGAGTTAGGGGAGATCCTTTGTTTGGTATATGAATTTAATAATGACAACTAAAAACTAAAAAAAAAAAAAAATGCAAGTAATCATAATCCATGTCGTTTGTATCACACGTGTGTAGGCAGATTATTTTTAAGGATTGACTTGGCTAATTTTTTAAATTATTTTTTTAATTTTCAAGTCATTGTCAATTTTAATTTATTGATAGATGAATTATAAAAATAATGATTCTGCTTTCACATTGTATAAGAAAAAATAAGAAGAAAATTGGAAGTAAATTTAGGTTCGGTGAGCTTACACGTGCGTGCCACATACATTAATTAACTTTTAATTAAGAGTGTGCACGCAACAGGCTTAAATCACTAATCAAGCTTGATTAAGATCATGCTGACATAGCATTAAGAAAGAAAAAAAAATTAGCATTTAGATATGGTCCAACATTATATAATTATATAATTAAATAAAAATACCAGTGGACTTTGGGGGCAAATCTATTACAATAGATTAGTCTTTAGACATTTTTTAATCTCATTTATAAAATTAAGAATTTTATTATCTGTGTATCAAGAACGTATTGTAAATTTATATATTATTATAAAAAAAATAGCTGAATTGATGTCAAGTGATATTAACTCAATAGTGGAGAAAATGATTTTTTTTAAAAGGAATTTTTTAATGGGTTGGTAGTTTTGAAAAAGAAAAAAAAAAACTTAAAAGAGATGTGAAAGTTATAAAAGTAAAAATGTGATAGTAATTTTTTTAAGAGTAGGTAGTTTCTTTAAAAAAATCATTTTATTTATAAAAATAAAAAAGACATAAATATCTTTCAAATTATTTTATTATTTTATTTTGGTTTTTACGTAATTTCATCAACTAAGTTGGTGTCACTTGACTCAGTGACACCAACTCAGACATTCTCTTTATAATAGTATTGATTAGTGAAATTACTAAAAAATCAAATTGAGTATATGATATAAAACAAAATTAAAGATATTTAATTTCTTTAAAAAAATTATCTCACATAATCTCTTCAGATAACTTTTTTATTTAAAAAACACATATGACATCCTCAAATAATTTTTTTATTTAAAAAAAAATTCTACATTTTATATTATTAAATTATTTATTTCAAAGTATATTTTTTTAACTAATTATTTTTTTAAATTTTTCATCCATATTGTGGGTATGCAATATCTAATATAAGGGTTTTGCTAACTATTGTCTTTAGGACGAAACTCTTTAAGGTTAGTTAATATAATATTTATAGTAATAATATTGTATGAAATACAAAAATTGACAACTTTATTTATCATTTTCAATACATTGATTGAAAATATTATTATATTTAATAACTTTAAAAAATATTCTTAAAACACTCGTTAACAAAATCTATAATATAATATAATACAAAGATATTTCATTTCACACATAAGAGACCAAAACATAGGAAGGTAAGACACGTGGCAATGATTCATCTGAAAAACAAAGATGTTGTCATTAGATTAACCTCATCCCTTAATAAGCCGCCATCTTTTCCCATAAGTAGGAGAAGTTGAAAGACAAAAATTGAAAGGAAATTAAACCAATAATAATCTTCAAAAATCCCACCACACAGCTGGCACTTTGTATTGTATGGGACCCCTTTAAAAATCAAAGTATGCAATTCCTTTTTTTATTCTTTGTTTTTGGCTTCAATTTTCCACTTAACGACAGAAATCCTACATCCATAAAATGCCAACCTTTCCTCCCCTCCCAAAAATTTCAATCCCCTTCTTTTCTCTTTGTGTTGGTTTTGCTTCAAAAACCAAACTTTGAGTGCTCTTACTTCCCCTTTCTTTTCCCTTTTCAAAGCTCTTATTTTCTTTTCTTTTCTCTTCTTTACTACAAGTTTGTCATAATTAATAACTTACTTAAGTTAAAACATGAAGCACCCACAATCAAGTTTGCCTCCAGGGTTTAGGTTCCACCCTACAGATGAGGAACTCATCCTTCATTACTTAAAGAAGAAACTGAGTTCCTCACCTTTCCCTGTTTCCATCATTGCAGATGTTGATATCTACAAGTTTGATCCTTGGGATTTACCAGGTGAGGTTTTCTTTAATAACCCTTTTCATGTTATCATCATGGGAATCATTCATAATTATGTTGTTCCGACTCTTATTTTATTTTTTTTAAGTATTCGTGTTCGACACCCGTATCTGACTCATATCCAGACATGGCTATGGGAATATGATCCTCCAATAACTCTCCAAATACGTGGAAAAACTTTAAAAATTTGAACATATCTGTCTCGGACACATAACCGTATATGACATTTAGTCCGAGTAACATAGATTCATAACATAGCTTCTTGGGCTCTTTTTTTGTGTTATTATTGTTGTTTATGTTAAAGCTTGTTTTAATGTGGAAAATGTTGTGTTTTGTGTTGTTTTTTTGATCAGCTAAAGCTGCCTTTGGTGAGAAAGAATGGTACTTTTTCAGTCCAAGAGATCGCAAGTACCCTAATGGAGCAAGGCCAAACAGGGCAGCTGCAACCGGCTATTGGAAAGCAACTGGCACAGATAAGATTATAGTTACATCTTCAATGGTAGCTGGAAGGATTGGAGTGCAAGAGAATATTGGTGTAAAGAAAGCTCTGGTTTTTTACAAGGGAAGGCCTCCAAAAGGGATTAAGACTAATTGGATCATGCATGAATATCGCCTTACAGAGAACCCTAACTCCAATTACAACAATAGACCAGTGAAGTCTAAAGATTGCTCCATGAGGGTGAGCCCCTCATCTTTAAACTCTGCATTTAATTGGCATTTTAGATGATGTATTTATAATCTTACATGACATGTAATTCTATGGTACTTGGACTCGGGTGTAAGTGTTGGATACGGGTATGTGTCCGACACGGATATGTTCAATTTTTTAAAGTTTTTCAATGTATTTAGAAGGTCCTTGGACGGTCATACTCATATCTCCATACCTATGTCCATATATACGTCAGACACGAGTACTTCAAGAAAAATGAAGAGTCGGAGCAACATAAATGTAATGCCGTGCAATTCCAATCCAGCCATTAATTCATTACTCTATGTTCAAATGTACCCCTTTTTATTTACATTCAATCTGTTCTGATTAATGGCAAGAACATTTACTAAAGTGTTTCAAATAATGAAATGATTGAAATTTTCTTGCAGAAATCTTGCTATCACTGATATAAGTTTATTTCTCTGTTTTTTTTTTTTTTTTTTTTGTGTGCTTTTTCAGTTAGATGATTGGGTTCTTTGCCGAATCTACAAGAAATCCCATGCTTTATCTTTAACATCAACAACAAGTGATCAAGATCAAGAGGAAGAAGAAGCAGAACAGTTCATTCAAGATGCCCTTTTACCAGCCCTGAAAAGCCCTCCAAGCAACAATAATAATACCCTTCAGCCTCAGAAATCTTGTTCTTTCTCCAACCTGTTAGATGCCATGGATTACTCAATGCTGAGTAGTTTTCTGGCAGATAACCAATGCAATACAACTGGATTTGAATCATCTTCATTCAGCTTTCGGAACCTCGAACCGCCCCCGGTCGATAACTGCACCAATAGCAGCAATGGCAGCTGCAGCATGTTGCAGCAAAAGCTTCACCAGTTGAACTCTTCAGTTCCAAACATGGAAAACAAACTCAAGCGTCAATATTCAAGCATTGATGAGGATTACTTGTTGCAGCCATCAAAGAAACTTATCAGTTCTTGCAGTTACACTAACAGCACCAGCCAATCTGATATGACTCAACACAACTTTCTAAACCAGAGTTTACTTCTAAGTCCTCACCTTCAATTCCAATGATAAAAGAAAGGTTCCAAAAAAAAAAGGGAAAATTGCCAATGGTTGAGCTTGGCTAGTCCTTGGTAAATTTGAGTTAGAAACATTGAAGTCCTTGAAAATGGTATCAAAATTTTGTAGAAAATTTATGTAGTGGTGGAAGTGGCAGATATCAGGTTCACACTTTGTAAATAATGTATTGCTTGAATTGGATGATATGATTCTTTTTTATGAAATAAAAGAAAAAAAAAAGGGTTATTATTCTCAAGCTAACTTGTACTGTTTATGACCAACTTTTCACACCAAATTGTTCTGTCAAAGATAAATGGAAACCAGATTGTCATTTCCTTTTGAGTAAGAATACAAACAAGTTGAAGCATTTCTGGATGAGACTTGGATACTTGTTCTTTTTATTACTATTATTATTTATTTATTTATAACTTTTTTTTTATAAAAGAGTTTGTAGTCTGGAGATAAAAGAAAGGATTGCAAATGCTGAGATTCGAATCTCGAACCTGTTAGATGTCACTAGAGGTGTCCATGGGCCGGGCCGGGTCTATCTATGCTTGCCCAAGCCCGACCCTAAATATGGACCTCAAATTTTATCCAATCCAGCCCATATTTGTAAATAGATAGCCCAAGCCCATTTTAAGCCCGCTCATATTATTTTTCTAAAAAAATTTTAAAAAAGAATTATTTTTTATTTAATTTTAGTAATTTTTTCTTTTATTAAGTTATTAAACATGGACAACTTAACATATTTTTTAATGTTTACATTAAATATTATATATATTTAATCTTTATATGACATAAATTACATAATATATATTATTTAATTGGAAAAATGGGTCGGGCCGGGCTCGGGCCTTGAATGTTGGAGTCAAGACCCTGTTTATTTTTTAAATGGGTTTTATTTTTTTGCTCAAGCTCATTTTTCGGGCCTAATATTTTTGTAAACTCTCTCAAATATCAGGTGAGTCTTCGGGCTTGAACGGATAGCCTGTCCCTTGGACAGGTCTAGATTTCACCTCTTAAAGGTGATCTACATGAATCAACTGGATTAAATTTCAAAATTTATAACTTAAATATTTTTATACCTCATATTTCCCAATAATTAAACCCAACTTTTTTTTTTTTTTGATAATTAAAGAAAGGAATCTATAAGGTCTGTCAGACCAGCCAAGTTAACAAGTAGGTACACTTCTTAAATCATGTTATTTCTTTGGACTGAAAATTCTTTTATTTTTTATTTTTGGTATAAAAGAAGTCACACCACAGTTGAAAATAAAAGAATGGTTGCAGATATTAAAATTAAAATTCATATTTATTAAATACTATCTCTTAAAAATAAATACATAAATCAACTGGATTAAGTTTAGTTTTAATTCTTTGATTCCTTTGATGCTTGGATAAGAGACAACTTAGGTAGGTTCTTTCTTTACTAAAATACAAAAGCAATATGGGAGCAAAGCAATAATAAACAATGCAGTACCTAATACCTACCAAGCATTGAAAATTACAAGAAAATCCTCTAATCTTGTTTCTATATTTGCTAATCTTGTCATTAGCAAACATTAAAGAGATCACATAAAAGGGCATATGATTGGTGCTTAACTATAATTTTTAGTAATCAGAGTAGACATCTTGTCATAATCACACTAATTGTTCACATTAGCTCTGGGGGATTTTTTTTATTTATTAAGATATTATTAATTAATCAGAGTTAGGCCTAGACTGAAAAAATAGATATTAAAAAAAATGAAGCCAGCCCATAAAATATTTCAAAATATTGAGTTTGGCCCAAATAATTATTTGAGTATAAGACATGTCAAGAGATGATTATACTTCTCAAAAGTTTGTTCTCAACAAAAGTCCAAACCAAAATCTCAAAGGAATTTGCTTCAATTTCTTCAAGTAATAGAGACTAAATCTGAAAATCCGTTTATTGATATCGTATTTATATTATTTTTTTTATGTTATAATTATTTTAAAATATTATATATTTATATAAATTATGATAAATTAATTATGTTGTATAAATTTTGATATGTGTGATATATTCGTATTATTTTTTCATGTTACATTTTATATCGTATTTTAATTATTTTTTATTATAATTAAAATTATCAAATTTTAAAAAAAAATCTTAAAAAAACAAAAATAAAAAATCCTATCATCCATTACCATGTGTCAATAAATAAGTTGACCCCAAAAAACAATTTTTTTGAACTGATTTTTTTTTTCAATTTCTCACATGTCCAATTTTTTAAGGTGGTTGGATGGGATAAATTATTATTATCATTATTATTATTTTGAAATAAGTGATTTTAAACTGATTTTTCTTTTACAAGATTTTTTTGAAGTGAATTGAAAAGGTCCAAAAGAAAAGAATGAACATAAAGCGTAGGGCCCACTAAGTCATAATCATCGTGTCATGAGCTGGCGACGACGTGGCAACACATAAAAATATGCAAATGAAAAACAATGATGACGTCATCTAGTGCCAAAAAACGGGTTTGACGGCAATGAGTCATGACGACAACAAATAAAGATTCTCGAATATCAAGAATGAAAAAACCTTTTCTTCGCAAGGTTTGTAGGGTTATCTATTAATTAAAAATTAATTATTTATTATTTTAAATAAAAAAAATTAATTAATATATTATTTTTATTAAATTAAAAAATAATAAATTAATTATATATTTTTTATATATATCATCTTAATCAATATTTAATAACATTGATTAATATTTTGTATCTATGTAAAAAAAAACTGTTGTAGGTATTTATAAAGAGAGTTCTTGGTCTCCAAGCCAGAAATTGCTTCTTTTGTAGGCTATTAGGGGCATTGTTCTATAAGCCTTTGAATTGCTTGTCTAAGTAGTCAAATTACTTTAGTTTAGAATTATTACTTTAGGGTAATTAAGGGATAAAATACTAAAAAAAAAATTCTTAAATTATTTTATTTTTTAAATAAATTTTTATATTTTTTTATCCAAATAAAATTTTACCATTTAATTTGTATTCAAATAAATTTTTGTTTCAAATGAAATATTGGTTTATTTTAAGAGTTTATTTAGATATAAATTAATAAAAATTTAAAATTTATTTTATTGAAAATTAAAGGTTAAAAATTTTATTTGAGTGTAATAAAAATATACGAATTTATCGAAATAAAATGATAAATTCAAAGTTTTTTTTTATTATTTTAACATTTATTAAGCTTCATAGAGAAGATTAATTAATATGTAATCCAACAGTAATAATGCATCACCTTAATTTGAATCGTTATCTATTGCCAGGGGTAATGTAATCTATAATATATATAAAAGCGTGAATATGAATAATCTTTTGAAGTAACAATAATATCTATTATTATTTATTATATTATTAAATAACCATTAGAATCATATTTTATTACTATATTATATATTATAAGATTGAGATTATATTTTTTAAAATTTTATCCAAATATTCGATCAAAATAAGATAATAATAATTTCATTTGTTTAAATTTAATCATTGGTTAAATTAATTTGTGTTTCTCTTAAATAGTTAATACTTAGTTCGCACAAATTTGAAAGTTTATTCAACTTGTGGAACCGTTGAAAATTGAAATGGGCCTCATCATGTGATCATTTGAGTAGATATTTGAATTGATTTGAATCACTGTTCACCTAATAAAAATATATTATTTTTTTAATTTAATTATAAAATTATATAGAATTTTTTTTTAATATACATGAACAGTGAATATGGATCGACGGACCGGACTTGAGTAAGAAAAACAAAAAAAAAATCGGACCCCGACCCGGCCCCTGAGCAATTCTATGCAACACTGTATTTGATATTAAAAGAAAAGGAAAGAAATAAGTTAGCAGAAAGAAAAAAGATAATAACAATTATTATTTATTATATTACTGAATAATCATTAAAATAATATTTTATTATTATATTATATATTATAAGATTGAGATTATATTTTTTTAAAATTTTATTCAAATATTCGGTCAAAATAAGATAATGATAATTTTATTTGTTTAAATTTAATCATTAATTAATTAATTTATATATATATATATATATATCTTAAGTTTCCTTGCCAATGAAAAACTTGCATTTTTGTTTCCTGTGATCATTAGTAAAATTAATTATTGTCTCTGATTTATCTATTTTTATTTTATTTGTTTAATCAGTGTTCATGTAAGTTTTTTAATGATTATTTAATCAATTATAAATAAAACAAATTCTTTATTATCAATATAAACTCCTCATATTAGAGTACTATTAGTCTTAGAGTAATTCTTATTTAATTAGTAATGTAGTCATATACCGATTAAAACTAAAACTTCTCACTATAAAATAGATGTCTTAACTGTTATTTTCACAAAACAACAAATATTGAGTAATACTTTGTTAACCATTATTTTTTGTTACAGTTTCTTATTATTATTATTTTTTTCCTTAGAATGGTTTTGATTTTTTCATTCACTATCATAACATCTTCTTTTTTGTCTCTCATTCTATAGGCAGATTTTGGAATATTGCAAATTCAATATTTTTAAAAACTTTTCTTTCACAACAAGGCTTTTGGCTATTTGGTAAGTTATTCTTTTTTAATACGGTTTCTTACTTCTTATTTTTTATTAGATTTGTTTTGATCGGAGTAGATTTCAGGATTCAATACATTTATTAAAAATTTATCACAAAGGTTTTTGCCTATTCGTCAAGTTTTTTAAATTATTACCAATTAATTTATTATTTTGAAATATTTTTGAAATATTTTTGGAACATTATTGAAATTATTTTTTAAATTTTATTTTATTTTAATATTTATGAAGTTGGATTTTTTAATTTATAACTTATTACGGATTATTTTTTATATTTAACTTTTCAAATTTGAATGTTTTTAAGAAGCTGAATATTAATTTTTATGAATATCTGAATATTCTTATTATATTATAATAAAAAATTTGGTCATATTTATATTTAAGTATTTGAGTCTACTTCAATGAAGTTGCATCAAGCAAGTCTACATATTTAGACGTAAAAAATATATATATGTATTTTTTAAAAATTTTACTCAATTATGATATTTTTAATATTAACAAATATAACATAGAAAATAAGATTGATAAATTTATTGAAAAATAAAAGTCTTTATGGTTCACAACCAGGCACAAAACAAATTATTTTATAACCGCTTGCAAAGATTGCAAAACTTCAACGCGTAAAATCATATGCAACGCATGTATGTATTTTTTTTTTTTTGAGGAGTGAGTTCCAATTTTTTTCCTGAATTAAGAAAAAAAATTCTATAAAATACTCATAGTTAAACGATTTAGACATGTGGAAAGACTTGGTCAGTGAAAATTATTTATACATTTTTAAAGAATAATTTATTGATAATTATATGGAAGATTTTTTGAATATATATATTAATTATATTCTTTTTAGTATACAAAAACAATGTTTATGATAAAAACAAAGGGAAAAAAAGAGAGGAGAGAGATATGATCTAATTAATCAATCTGACATATATATATATATATATATATATATATATATATATATATATGTGTGTGGATTAATGAGACAAAAACCAGTTTGTTTGGTAGGAAAATCAAAGAAAATTTCCATTCCAGCTAAAGAATATTAAGCCCTTCGAGAATGCAGGTATTTTTCCTACAGCATCTAGAATAATATTTTTGGATAGTGAAAATTAAATTTTATGCTTTATTATCTATATCTATCTACTTTACCTAAACAATTGGTAACTTTCATGCCATAATTAAATCTGTCAAACCACTAGTAATTAATACTAAGAGATTAGGTTGAAGAATTTATTTACAAGTCTAAATCTCCGGTCTTGAAAATTATTAAAAATTTGTTTTATATTAATTTTTATTATTAAATTTAAATAAAAATTATTTTTTATTATTTAAATAATAATTCGAATCGAGTTAGATTGAGTCGGTCCAAATTGAAAATCTTTTATCTCAAACAATCTACATGGAACATACATGTTGATAACAACTTATTCATGAATCAATGAGTTTCACATGTTTATTAATAAGTTATATTTATATTATTTATAAAGTTTTTAACTTAATTTGATATCATAAATTACGTGATATCAATTCAATTTAAAAATTACAAAACAAAAATCTAGCATGAAATAAAATATATATATATATAATAGTAGAGATATATTAGTCTTTCATTTTGTCTGAAAATATGGTTTAAATCTATTCATTTTTAAATGAACACTTTTACTTATTTTTTTCATTTCTATAAATGAACGTTAACCTGTAAATTATTTTCCTTTTTTTATTTGAAATTTCAAAAATATCTAAATTTTTTTCTTTTAACAATTATTTAAATAATAATATAAAATTTTATTACTTCACAAGACTAGTAATATATAATCGTCTAAAATAGAAAGTGTCAAAGTCAAAATTGAATTACATATACAAAAAAAAATTGGTGAAACATCCTATTCCACAGTCTAAGCCACACTAAATTCTATCCTCTCCTAGAAGAGGAATTTACACATGACTCTAAATTAATATGAAAAATTAAATAACTTAATGAAGATAAGCAAGAAGAAAATTACATCAAATCTAGAAGTTTAAGACTAAAAACTACTAGCTAGACGGCCGACATAATTCTAATCTTAATACATGTGGCTAAACTTATTACTTCACGGGAATATTTATACCATGTTTGAAAAGGGTGGCTCTCAATACCTATCCAACAGTTGGATTATCCGTTTGATTTTGTCAAAATTAATATTTAATCAATAAAAATATTTTTTATTTAAATTTAATTAAATATATAAATATTAATCAAATTAATTTTTAATCTTTTTTATATTTTTTAAAAGTAAAACGAATTTTCAAACTTGACGAGTCGGACTCGATCCGACCGAACTTTGGACAAGCAAAAATAATTTAATTTTTTGGCATTAAACCAATAATCAATCAGCTTTATTGTGATTAATTAAAAATCTAAAATTGAATTAATCCAAGAAATTCTATAAAAAAAAATAAAAAAAAAAACGAGAAAAAGATCGATGAATGAAAATACAGATAAAATTATCATCATAATTTATATGTACTAATAATAAATTTTTTTTATTAATTTGATGTCACAAATCAAGTGACATTAAATCATTTACACAATTAAAAAAAGTACAAAAATTAAATAAATTATAATATCAAGTAAGATATTGGTTTTTTTAATTATATATATATTTTAAAAAGCACCAATTATTTTCTTAAAAAATTACTCACTTATCTTTAAAAACTACATATACATAACTTTTTTTAAAAATATATATATTTTCACATAATATATTTGCTTCTACGCACATAATATGTGCATATATCTAGTACATATTATATAAAATTAAACTTAGGTAAGGAAAAAAGAAAGTTCACTTTCAATAAGGGAAAAAATAGGCGGTGGAGGTTGGCAATTGGTTAGTATCCCCATGTTTTAATGCAACAAATTAGGTTTTTTTTTTTTTTTATTGTTTTTTATGGAGAGAATATTCTCTCTCTTTTTTTTTTTTCTTTTTTTTCAAATTCTATTTTTAACACTCTCTTTTTGTCCTTGCTTCATAAAAGATTCTTGCCCATATTTTTAATCCCCATCCACTGGAAAATTAAAAAAAAAAAAAAAAAGGCCGGTTAACTTTCCTGCAAGCATGAATTTCCTAATGGTGGGAATCTTTGGTTTGAATAGAAAGTAAGTTAATGGTGGAGGATTTCAATGCACATAATCCACACAATCACATGAACCTTTCTTTTTATATATATATATATATTTTTAAGTATTCATATCGAATACATGTATTCAAAATATATTCGAATAAAAAAATAAAAATATAAATTTTTAAATATATAAAAAAATTTAAAAATAAATATATCAGTATCGTGGATATATACTATATTTAATACTCATCTCGATTTCAATTTTCAAATAACACGACATATACCGATCTAGCCTTTTTTTCATAACAACTTCAGGGAAGAAGTACAAAAACAAAAGATATCAGTCAGATGAGAATATTACTTGAAGAGATTTTAAACATGTTATAAACATTATAATAATTAACATACGTATAGTTTTAGTCTCGTAAAAAGAAATAGTCGATTTGAGATAAGATGCATTAGATTTAGACGTTATCTAATTAAATTCAATCCATATCTGTAACTTACATATTGTGATTTTGTTGAAATAAAAAACAAAACAAAAAAGTGAGAAAAAAACAGCTAATTGAAAGGGTATATTCAAGGTTTAGGGAGGCACGTGTAATAATTAATTATTAATTATGATAACTAAGACAGAAGATTAAGGTTAAGCCATGTGGGAGCTTGGTTAAACATGATTTAGTAAATTAACATTCATTTGGCTTATTATTATGGCTTTCTTGAAACCCAATGTTAATTACTCCTTTTTGTACAATTATTGTAAGTTTTAACAAAGAGAATATAAACAAAGAATTTTTTTATTGAACGTCGACGCTTTTTAAGATTACTATATATAATTATATTTTCATCCAATGTAATGAAAATAATAAATAAAATTGTCAAATATTATTACAATAAATAGTATATTATTCGTTAACAAAATTCATAAAAAAAATTAACTTCAAGACAACTAAAATACTTAATATCGAATGACAAATTATTAACTAAACAGAAAAGTTCCTAATATCAAATTTAAAATTAGTATAAATTATTGAAACTATTGTCAAAATTAAGATCAATGTACTTAAGTTGTACTAAAAAATTATATCAGTCCAATTAATTAGCTAGTGCAAAGTGACTTACATGGAAGGTTATTCAGACATGGAGTTCATCTTTCATTTAATTAACTGGCAGTTGAAAACAACTAAATAAAAAATAAACAACCTTAAATCTATGTTGGGGTTTAAGGAGGAAAATGATTGGAACATATGAACGTGGAATCAATGCGAATTTAATGCTAAAAAAATTAAAGAAATAGAAAAAAAAAAAAAAAAAAAAAAAAAAGAAGAAGAAGAAAGAATTCATGTTCATGGGATCTTTCTCAGTTATCTGATAATGAAAATGTAATAATCTGAAAAAAGATTTGAACACCATGAATCTATCTATACAAATATACCCTTTTTTGTTCATCAGAATCCAAGAAACCTTCCAATCTAAAAGACTGTTTCAAATCATATATTCCTAGGAAATTTAACAAGCAACTTTGCTGATCCTTCAAATAATTAGTAGTCCCATAAACATCCCAAATCTTCTAAATCTTCATAAGATTTGCTGCTTCCAAGTTCAATATTACTCTTTGAAACCAAAGATGAAATCTCATTGTTGTTAATTTCAGTGCTAAGGCTTGTATCTTGTGAAAGACTGACCATAGACTGATGATCATTTGATGAAAACTGCTCCACCTTGCACTTCCTGTCAGCACTTTTGGCAGCCAATGTTCTTAGAATTGCCTGATCAATTCCTTGATGGAAGAAAATAGGATTTGGGATTTGAATTTGAGGGTTGAACATAGAGTTTCCTGTCTGATAAATATGGTTATTATTTGGAGCCTGATCAAGAAAGTTCTGATTATTATTCATTGTGGGGAAGTTTCCATCTGAGGATCTTGGCATTGGGATTGTGTTTATGGCCTTGAATTCATTTTCACCATTGATGAAGCTGGAGCTTGCTTTGATGGAGTAATTAGTAGGATCCATTAGAGGAGGCAGTGAAGCATAATCTATAAGATCATCAGCCCCGAAAGAATTCATTCTTAACAGCTGATGATGATCAGGAATTGGAGTTTTCAGGATTCCTGCTGTATTCTTATGGAAAATCCTACAAACAACCCATTCATCCTGTAACAAGAAGAAGAAGAAAAAAAACAAAGACATATTCATAATTAGATCTTTCATTTTAGTCTAGATTCTTCATTTACATAAAAGCAAAGAAAGAGGTCCCATGAAAACAAGCCCTCAACCAACAAAACAGTAAAAAAATGATAAAATTGAAAAGCTACAGCTCTTTTTCAATTAGTTTTTTTTATCAATGAAATTGAAAAGGCTATCCAATGTGTTCAGATGATATTCAAGAAAGAAAAAAAAGTACGATTAATGAATTAATTTTTTTGAATTCGATAAAAATAATGCATTAAATGTAAAAAAAAAAAAATTTAAAATAATTATTATTAAATAATTTTTAACCAATAACTATAAATATCGGTTAACCGATTTTTTTTTTTTTTTAATAAAATCTCAAAAGAAAAACTCTCTTTTGGAAATGGAAAAAAAAAAAATTGAAGTGTAGCTTTTAGTTACATACCTTTGCACCCTTGGGAAGATTATAGTAAGAGAATTTGCCTTCAAGCCTATATTCATGCATGACCCAATTTGATTTCTCTCCTTTTGGAGCTCTCCCTTTGTAGAAAACAAGGGTCTTCTTCATCCCAACAAGGCAACCTTTTCTTTTGAAAATTTCTTTATCTTTTCCGGTTGCCTTCCAATAACCAGCTGTAGTTGCTCGATTTGTTCTCATCCCGGTCGGATACTTCCTATCTCTCAGGTAAAAGAAGTACCATTCTTTCTCTCCCATCTTAGCTTTCTCTGCAAAATTAAGAAAAGGAGACAAAAATTAGATACAAATCCGTATCCGACGCATATCCGAACATGGATATAAAGATATTTATGACCCTTCAAGGATCTTCGTCAAAAAATTAACAAAAATAATTAAGAAAAAAGCTTACTAGGCAAATCCCAAGGTTCACACTTGTTCAAATCAACTTCACCAATAGCACTTGCACTGAATTTGCTGTTCATTACCTTCTCTGTAAGATAATGAGTTATGATTTCCTCGTCAGTTGGATGAAACCGAAAACCAGGCGGCAAATCGATGAGGTCATCCCCTTTGTTAACAACAATAGCTTCTTCCATGGAGTTTAAAAACCCTCTAAATTCTGAAACCCTTTATAGAATTATACAGAACAAAACAAACCCAGAAACAAAAAAAAAAAACTACAAATAATAAGAAGAGAAAGATATAGGGGAAAGGGAGAGGGAGGATATATATTGCAGAAGAAATATGAAGGGAAGGCCGTTAAGAAAGTAGAATAAAGGGAAAAAAGGGAGCTTAAATAGAGGAGCTTGTTGAGAGCTAAACGTTGATTGAAGATCCGTAGGCTGCAAGGCACTTGCAAAGTAAGCCTTGATTGGGCAATTCAATTAAATTTAAAATTTGTTTGCTTCTCTATATTTTATTTATTTTTATAATTTATGTAGCTTTCTTAGCCATATCTACCTGTTTGAAAAACAAATACTAGTACGAAAATTTATATATATTAAAAAAAATTGGTAAAAATGAGGTTTCTAAGCCATGTTTCTAGCACCCTTTTCACATTAAAATATGTGACTTTTATATGTTTAAAACCTAACCCTAAAGCTAAAAATTCTTTTGCCTGTTTGCAGAATTCTAAATTCCCAGAAAACCTTTTTTTTATTATTTTTATAACAGGGTCTTACTTCAAAGCTTTTGAAAAAGTTGCTTTAATTTTGCAGTACAAATATTCTTTAAAAAATTGCTGCTGCCTTTCATGAATCATGATTTTATCTGATGAATTTGTCAAGCTTTTTGTAGCAGCAAATTTAGGTTGGGTTTTGTTGGCTTTGGCTATATCTACCACTTCACATGTAGACTATTGTGTATTTTGGTATGACTTGGTGTATATATAATACAAATTCAACTTTGGGGGGGGGGGTAGAACAATTAAAATTGATAATTTCTTTGCTAAATTCAAAGGAAACCACTCCATTTGGAGGGAATCTAGGGGGGGGGGGGGGTTTAGACAATGAAATAGTCAATAGATGAAGAAAAATTAATGGCAATGAATGAAATTTCACAGAAATTTCGAATACACACGATATTTTGCTGGTATTTTAAAGACAGTGCTACATAAATTTCTTAAAAACATTTTCTAAAAACGAATAAGTTTTGCAACAATTTAAAAAAAAATTCATTTAATCTTAAATTTTCATAATACCCTTTAATCTTTATTATTCAATTTTAAAGAGTATTTTTAAGAAGTATATGAATCATTTTCCTTACAAGATTATTACTCTATCAAACTTAAGTTTGAGTCTTCCTATATATATATATATATACGGATTGGATTTAGATATATTATGTTCGTATCTTCTAGATTTTTTTATTTACGTGCGGTGAAATTTTCTTAGGAAAAATCTACATTCTTATAAATCATTTTGTTTGATTATTGTTCTATAAATTTTCTTATTATAGCAAATTAAATATAAGTATAAATTTATGTTTTCAAATACATTCACATACAAAGGCTTACTGTATAGGAACTCATCCAATATTTTTAGTGTATTGGATTTAATATGTTTGACTAAAAAATTCTCCATTTAGCTTTCTTCCAAAATAAAGAAGGGGACCTTTAATTTTGGAAATTATTTATTTTTGGTTGATATCTTTATGAAATTTAAAATTGGAAATAAATTGCACTTTTATCAATATTTATATATTTTTTTCATTCCAAAATTCAAATATATATATATATATATATATATATTAATCAGATTATTTAGTCCTTGTCCCATATGGTTCCAAAGGCTCTTTTGGTTTCTTTCAAGATATTTCATGTGAAAATCCCATATGCAATGAATCAAACATAGAAAATTCTTGGCTAAAAAATTATATATAGAAAATGCCAAACAAACCATGTTGATAATGACATAATTATTTTGTGTCAAAAGAAAAGACAAATTTCTAAATTGATCTAGACCTGTTCAAGGGTCGAATCTGGGTAAAAAAAAAATTGATTCGGGTCGATTTAGTCTGGTCTGAATCATTGTTTAACTGATAAAAAATATTTTTTATTTAAATTTAATTATAAAAATATATAAATATTATTTAAACTGTAAACTAAACAGATTCTGAATTAAAAAAATAAAAAAAAATTCGGATCGTAATCCGACCCATAAATAGGTCTAATTGTTCCTTCACTTCTTTATTTGTCCTTTTTCTCATGAAAAATTAATCCTTCACTTCTAATAAAGTTCTAAACTAAAAATTAATCTTAAATAAAAACATACATTTAGTAATTAACTAAAATTAGCTTTAGTAAACTATGTGCTCTATAATTTAAATAAATATATTCATATGCTTTTGTACACTTGAGATTTGTCTTATCTCAACCCTAAGTATTTGCCAAAATTCTTAAGAAAACCTAAAGTAACAATTAAAATATTAATATAAATTAGCTCTAGTAAACTATGTGCTCTATAATTTAAATAAATATATTCATATGCTTTTGTACACTTGAGGTTTGTCTTATCTCAACCCTAAGTATTTGCCAAAATTCTTAAGAAAACCTAAAGTAACAATTAAAATATTAATATAAATTAATATATCATCGAATTAAAAAATAAATATAACATGTATTTTCTAGTGTATGTGTACATTAATAAGACCCTATACAAAATTGATTTTTTCCCAAAAATAAAAAAACAATTACATATAAAAATTAAATTTTGATTTTTCTTGATAAAATGCTATAATTTCAAATATACATCTACTATATTTATTTTTAAATCCATGGGATTCAAGGGGTATTTTTTAAATAGGCTAGGGAAATTTTGTCCTCTTTTATAACATAATAAAAATGGGTTAAGTTTTTTTTTTTTTTTTTTTTAAGATTTTTGGTTTTTAGTTTTTTTTTTAAAAATTTTAAATGTTATATTTAAAGAAGTTAGTTTGCACGTTCACTTGCGAATCGATTTAGGATCCGTATTCAATCCGTTCGAGAAAAAAATTGAAAAAAAAATTATTTTATTTTTAAATCATGTATTTAACGGGGTTGATCTACACGTTGACTAGCGGGTTGATTTAGGATCCGTGCCAGCTCGAGAAAAAAATGAAAGAAAAAAATATTTTATTAATTATTTTTAGTTTTTTATTTTATTTTAAATGATGTATTTAAAAGGGTTGGTTCGTATGTTAACTCGCGGGTCGATTTAGGATTCGTACCCGACTAGCACGAAAAAAAGTTAAAAATGAAAAAAGTATTGTTATTTTTTAATTTTAAATTATGTATTTAAAGGGGTTGGTTCGCATGTTCACTCGCCGGTTGATTTAGGATCCATACCCAATCCGATCGAAAAAAAAATAAAAAAGAAATTTATTTTATTAAATATTTTAAGTTTTTTATTTTTTTTAAATGATGTTTTTTAAAGGGGTTGATCCACACATTGACTCGCAGATCGATATAAAATCCGTATACGACCGGCGCGGAGAAAAAGTTTAAAAAATATATTTTATTAATTATTTTAATTTTAATTTTAAATGATGTATTTAAAGGAATAGGTCCGGACGTTGAGTCACAAGTTGATTTAAGATCCGTACCCGATCCGTTCAAGGAAAAAAGTAAAAAAAAAAAAAAAAAGAAGGAAAAAATGAACTTGCTGCTAACCTATACGAGAAAATCGATCCTATGAGAAAGTAAAATACAAACCATAATTTTATTTTCTTATTTTTTATCTCCTATAAATAAAATATACAGTATACAATAAAGTCTAAATATTTTTAAATATATATAAATAACATTTAAAAATGCATTTACATTACCTAATTTATAAATAAACAATTTTTATAAATTTCATTTTCATAATTAACAAAACATAATTATATTAAAATGATTACAATTTAAAATTTAAAAAAATTATCATTTGATAAAATATAATTTATTATCATTAATTAATTAAAAAAATATATAAAAAATTTAAAATACCCCGGCAAAGCAGGGTTTTTCTCTGGTGTTTCTTAATTTTGACTGTCCAAATCTTTTCAAAGGTAAAGTAAAAATAAAATTGAAAAAAGAATATTTTTGATAGTAGAATAGAGCCAAGAAAAAATTTAGTAGAGCTGACTTGGGTGAAGCCACGTGTATGCTTCCTAATTTATGACATATAAACCAACGTGTAGAAGTAGTAGATTGAAAACGTTAATTTTTCTGGTGCCGACAAATAGAAAAAATAAGCTCATTTTTTTTTTAATGTTTATCATATTTTATATTTTTTTATTAATCGTATAAATATGAACACAACATATATTATTAAAAGTGTCAAAATTATAAACACGAATACGATATATATATATATATATTAAACGTACAGTGTTAATCATATTTAAACATGTCGTATTATATTTATTATATTATTTTCGTATTTGTTAAATGTATCATATTCGTGTTTTATTTTTATATGATGTTTAAAATTATTAAATTTATTCTAAACAAAGGAAACAAATCAAAATAAAACAAATTAATTCCAATTGGCATTAGCATAGAATTTGTGCACAACTTCTTTGCAAAAATCTCAACTACTAATTAATCTACTATCAAGCTTATTGACCTTTTAAAAAAAGACAAAAAAAGGTTTGAGATTAAGCTTAAGAACAAATTTAAGTTCAATTACATGACTTTTTCATCTGTATTACTCATAAGAAATATATATTTATTATTTATACATTAAAATTTTATAGATACACGTATCATCCATATATCGATAATTTTAAATTAATTACGACACAAACATGATTGTGTTTTAAACGATGTCTCGGAATTGAATAATTGTATTACTTTATTAATATAAATATAAATATAAAAATTAGTTAATTACTAGTTGGATTACATCAAATCAATACATTAGTAGTTGAGAAGATTAGGTGTGGGGGCCAACCAAATTCCATGCCATATTTCGTGACATTCTGAAGCTGAAGATGCTGAGCTGGACCCTTACTTTCCACATTAGATTAAGCTATTTGTTTATATTTTCTTGGTCCTATCTTGCCACCTCATCACTTATTTCATTAATTTTAAAGTATTTTTATTTATAAAGAGGATAAAATTAAAAAAAATATATATTATAGATATTAAAATTTGAATATAAAATCTGTTGAAAATTATTTCTTAAAAGTGGTTGCATGTAGGGATGACAAAACTCAATCCGACTAATGAATTTCGCACCGATCGGTTCCGAATGGAGAGGTTTTTTTTTTTAAAAGCAGGTGCGGGGTGGAACGAGATGGTTTTGGTAAATGTTTGCTCCGTCTCACTTTTTGAAATTACTATCTTACCTCTTAAAATGTTTTATATTTTTCTTTATATTTTTAGTATATATATTAACTATATATATTAAAATCATATATATATATATTAGTATTTTTTATATATATTTTTAGTATATATATGTATATTATTTATATTAAAGAATTTTATATATTAAAATTATGTTAATGAATAAATTATAATATAATTTTTATAATATTAAGTTAAAAATAATTAATAAAAATTAGGGTATAATGGAGTGGAGTATCGTGCAGCGGTTATGGATGTAACCGACATCCATGAAAATAAATGTTTCCAACATCCATGCAAGAGTAGGGCGAAAGTGGATAAGCAATCTCTGCCTCCGCCCCGCTTCATTACCATCCCTAATTGCATGAACCGATTGAACTAAATCTCAATTCAATTTTAAAGTATATTGATTCTTCACATTTTTTTATAATTTAAATGGATTTTTTTCCAGTGGTTTAGCTGTAAAAGTAACATTATGGAGTGAAATGATTACAATTAATTAGACATATATGATTTATTTATTTATTTGCATTGGAATTAGGTATAATATTGAAGCATATATGATGTAATAATATATTTTCACCCTGATAATTAAAAAAAAAAGATTATTTCTTGAGTAAAATCACTTGCTGAAAATGTGTAGATATCTCATCATTAATGATAATGAGGGGCAAGTAGTGGAAGCAGTAGCCATTATATATAGTTAATTCTGTCATTTAGGCATGTATTATAGAAACTCTGGTAAACATTGAAGGTTTCATATGAGGTGTAACAAGGTAATTTTGGAAGGAGATGTATTGATGATCTTAGGAGTGTAATATGCTCGCAAGTTATTCTGGTTTGGCTTTAAAAAAAAAAAAAAAAAAACTTAAATTTGGTTTGGTCATTGTCGTGTTGAGCTTGAGCTTGAGCAGTTAGAATTATCGGGTGAGCCGAGTTCAACTATACTAATGTCTAGCTCAAGTGGCTCATGAGATTAATCGAATTTTAAATCTCAATTTGAGCTCAAGCTGAAGCTCAAGTACAAATAATCGAGCTTGAAATCAAGTATAAGAATTGAGCTCGTTTTTATTAAATAAACGAGCCTAATTGAATAAGTTCGAGTAATTCGATTTTATCTCGAATCAAGTTTAATTTTTAAAAATCAAACTCAATCAAACTCTAATCAAGTTTTGAATCGCGAGTTTTTAATTGAATTCGAACTCAATTTTTTTTAACTGTTTGAACTCTACTCGCGAAACAGCATTTCTATTTCAAAGTAGTTATTAATTTTTGTCATGTATGCCTTTTGAAATTCAATAAATAAATAATATGTATTATTTACTTTATACTTTTTATTATTATAATAATTTTAAGAGCGAAGCGTCCATCATAAATTTTATTTATCCGAGCTGAAGGTGAGTATCAAATATAGATATGTGTTCGATACAAATATATTTAATTTTTAAATTTTTTTTTATATATTTATCGGATCAACATTTAAATATATGTCAAATATAGATATTAGATATGAACATTTAAAAAAAAATCCGGATAACTTGGAATAAACTAATTTTATATTAATCCAAGATATATCAAACTTAATAAATTATTACTATTATAAAACAAACAATTTAAGAAAAAAGAATTGAAATTGTGAAGAATAACGTATGGACCCCACAAAAAGAGAAGGCTTGAAAAAGTATTAGCGCCTAACTCTGTCGTAACTTAAAACTGTTGACTTTTGGGGCCAAAACGAAACTGCAAAGCAAAGCCCCACCGATTTGTGACGACTGGTGACACAGTACACCTCATCAGCTTTTTTGCTTACATGTCAAAATTCTATTCGTTATTTTTTGCACTACCATGTGGATGCCATGTAGGAAACACACCCCCTACCCATTTTGATTTTTTAATGTTTGAATAGCAAGAATATTTGACAGAAATTTTCACTGCATTTACAACTCTTTTTTTTTTTCGCAAAAAAGGAATAGAAAAAATAAAAAACTAAAAATAAAAATAAAAATAAAAAAAATTGAATTCTAATCTTTTTTATATATAAAAAAGGTTATTTATTGATTTATGATATTGGTAATTCATATTAAAACATGTGTATTTATAATCACTCATTAAAGAATAATTACTCACTTTTAACTTAAAAGAATATGATTATTATTGATAAGAAAATTATCATAATTTGACAGATCACTTAAAAGATTTAATAAATAAATGAATTAGTAATTTGTTTACTTTCATAAATCGAATCCAAATCAATTTATATAGTTTTTGAATTGAAATAATGAATGATAACTTTGTAATTACTCATGAGAACATGAATTGTTCCTCACTTAATTTGATGATGTAAAGTACACTGGTGGTATCTATTTTTTTTTAGAGATTTTATAATTCTTGTATTTCTGTCGTATTTGTGTATTTTTGTGTGTCATAATTGTGTTTAAGTTGTTTTGCATTTATATAAAATTTGACGTGTTAATAATTTGTGTTATATAGATTTTAATATATTCGTTTATTCGTATTTTGTTCATATTTTTTTTATATCATATTTAAATTATTTTTTTATATTGTATTCACGTTGAATATTATCGGTTTCTTGAGTAAATTCTCTCTTTCAGCCGCAAAGATAAGAAAATACAATTGATAAGTCATTCAGCATTGCTCATAAATCGTGGTTAGTAACAATATATAATAAAATCATCCTAACTTGAAAAAAAGGTAGCATCATTGGGATTTGGGAATCCTCAACCCTCATTTTTATTTTATTTTTTGAATTGTATCTTGGTTTTTTTTTGGAAATCTTAAATCTTAATTAACTTATTTAATTTAAAGGTCTGATTAATCGGTTTTTATAGATATTTTTTAAAAAATTTATTATTTTTTTAAATTTTAATGTATTACTTTTATTAAATTTTAAAAAATATAATTTATTAATTATATTTTTTTTGTAATTTCGTTTTTGATATAGTACCAATTAAGTTTTTTAATTTTACAAGCGAAATTTAATGATTGCTACATTCTTATTTCATTTTAAATTAATTTATATTTTTTAAATATATTTTAAGAAGTATGTGTTATCCTGCTAATTTCACTTGTGAAATTTAAAATTTTCACTAATGATATATTAATTATTTTTTAAATATCATTATAATAATGCTACTGATATTATATACATATTATAAAAAATTAATTATTGTAAGTTGAAATTTAGCCATTGTTTCATAGTTTGAGACAGTTGGCTGGTAATGGGACACATAAGAATAAGATTTATATAATACTACAATAATTGAGCAATCAATATAAGCTTAAGGCATTCATTTATTGACTCACATCACATGTAAGCTTGAAAAAGATAAGATTTTTTAATCCCAAATTTAATTTAATCACTAATTAATTAATAAGGGAGCTTTGCCCACCTAAAATGTCAAGATAATTGACTTTTCTTTCTCTTTTGTTTGGTTGGAGAGAGTTTTAACAATAGACTTTTCTTTTTGGCTAACCTATATCCACTTAAACCGAACTGTCCTAACCAGCAAATTAACTAACAAATCAACTGTTGCTGAAAGTAACATACATGAAGAAGCTATTTAACAGATCACAGATGTGTGTTTGTCTTGATTATTTATATTATCGAAATTCTTTATTTTTTTAAAATATTCGTATTTGATATTTGTGTTCGACACATATTTGGATATGAGTATGATACTTTAAATATGTGATTTTTTTTTTAATTGAGTATATTCATGTCGAACACATAATTGTATGTGATACTCACTCAAGTCCGGATAACATATAATTGATTACTATAAAAAAAGACTTGAAAAGGAAAATTTTATTTCTTATAGGCATCACAATTACTAAACTCTTAAAGATTATGGAATTAAGATTTAATTATTTACTAGAATAATTTCTAGGAAATCATTATTTTGACACCTTAATTTGGATGACCAAGAAAAAAAAAAAAAACCTTGGCTGAGTAGACTAGATAAACCTGAACTAATTCTTGACTCATGTAATTGAGACATTGTAGTTGACACCTTGAGTTGACAAGTTGGCCTTCCTTTTTTATTTTATTTTATTTTAATTTTTTTAAAAAAACAAAGTCTTTTTATCTGATAAAAAAGAAGTATGAGAAAAATATGTAAGATTATGGTTTTTTTTTTTGGGCCAAAATTGTCAACCTGGTTTCATTTCCAGTAATCTTTTTTGTTATACTCATATTGTTATATCCATATTGTAATTGGCTAAAACCCAACACTAAATTAGGTCCAAAAGACCCATTAATATGAGACCACTAACTACATCCTCCAAAAATAATGACACATGTCTCTAAACGACTTGATCACACAGGACACATGAAAGCAGATAATTACAATAGCTGACAAGCGCACAAACCAGACGGGCCGCTCTAGATCCTCCTTGATCTCAAGTATAAAATGGGTGAGATAAGTCAAAAAACTATCTACGTTCTGCTTTGCTCATATTCTTCCTTGCTACTTTGCTCTCTGCTCTATTCATCTTAGAATCCTTACTGACTTAAGTATCGAAGCGCGTTCGGAAATCATATCTCTGATGCCCTTCTGACCTCTGTCTCCATTTCAAGTACTGCTCTACAGCCTTCCAGCTCTCCTTCCATCAAGAAGCCATCTACCACCCTAATACACCATCAACAACCAGGGAATACTGCTTTATCACTAAGGTCTATCAATTACTTGTGTAGTGATTATGAATTTCTCATTCAGTATTCAATTGTATTCTCCTATATTATTCGGATTTGAGTAAGTGTCGAATATAAATATGTATCTGACATGGGTATATTCAATTTCTTAAAAAAAAATTCATATATTGAAAGATCATATCCCATACCCATATTAAAATATGTGTTGAATATAAATATTTAAAAAAAAAATGAATAATTCATGTGTTGAAAGGCAAACCAATAATCATTCAGTTTGGTCGGAATCATGCTGCTGTAAAACAAAATAAATTGATATATGTGGTGAAAAGAGCAAGCTCCTCATGGTTACTACATTGGTGATTACGCCTTTTTATGATATATTAAGCAAGGTGGTCATTTGGTCAACCACCATAAATTTTGCAATCCCAAGGCTGCAGTGGGCGGGACATGATTCATATCTTCGATTGTGACTTACATTATTCAAATTTTTCATTTAAAAATAAAAAAATTTGTATTCAACATCTGTATTTTATAAATATTCGGATATGATATAAAGATATAATGTAAGACCCTCGTAAGTATGAGATCAATTCGAGACAATTATAACATGCGAATGGCTCAAGGTTAAACTTTGAAATGCCTACAGAAAGGATGGGCTACCATGTGGTACAGATGTTGTATGATAAATTATAGAGTTGGGGGTTTAATCGAATGATTAAGTGATTTAACCCCAAATTGACTAAAAGTCGGGATAGGAGAAAGTCCGTAAAATGTGATAAGTTAACTTCACATAGTGTTGATATGTGATATAACATTATTTGGGAGTGTTAGAACACGAATCGACAGAAAAAAATCGGTAAAATATGAACAGGGGTATTTTGGTAATTTTACACAAAATTTTGTTTTTAGTCCGTAAATGGTACCAATGGACTAAGTGATCATATAGGATCATAAAATGATGTTTAGATCAAAAATTGGACATTAAAATCAAATCCGATAGCTAAAATCGTCTAATTCGTCATTTAGTGACGCTAGCATAAATTGTCGTAAAAACATGGTTCGAGATTTTTTTAAAACTGATCCGAACACATGGACATATGTTATAACATATGAGGATTATGAATATGGCAAGAAAAAATAAAAAACGGAGTTGAAACCGGATTAGTCCTTAAGTAACCTAAAGGAATAAAAAAACCGAAAACTGACCGCGGGAAGGTCCGAAAAAGGTTTTAAATGGATCAATAGATTAATATAGACATAAAATGATGTTAGCAAGCTACTGGTGAAATCAGAACAAAAATCGGAGCTAAAACCGAAAAAGTCAAAATGTTGACCCATTGGCGCTCCGAGGCCGGATTTGGGTGTCGGGATATCAAAAAAATTATCCGAACATGCAGATCAGTATATTATCATATTTGGACCATATTCGTGTCAAGAAAAGTGAAAAACGGGCTTTCAAATGTTAAAATTTCATGTTGGCCTACTAAGGTACTAAAAGACAAAATAAGGGTAAAATGGTCATTTGACCATGACCCAATTGTTAAGTCTGAAAATCAGACTTCTCCTCCCCCAAATTCACGTAAGGAACCAGAAAAATGAGAAAAAAAGAGGGGAAGCCATGGAAGCTTGCTTCCAAGCTTTCTCTCTCCTCCGTTTACTAGGCAGATGGTCAAAATTTTCAAAGACTTCACAAACCCAAAGGTAGCTTCATGTTCTAAGCTTGATTTTGATATTATATTTTGAAGATTTTGCCTTTATCTATGAGAAATCATGTGGGCTAAAAATTGGTGGTGGTGAACCACCATGTTGCCACCATTTTTTTCGCCACGAGAGGTGTTCCTCTGCCTCCTTAAACCATAAATTAGTATCGGATAGCTTTGAATCAAAATTTAGAGGCTAAAACGAGTTTGGCCAAAACCCTAGCTTGCCTATGAGGTGGTGCCGCCACCTTCCTTGGTTGTTCGAGGCCACCGTTAGCTTTGCTGTCATCGTGTGAGCAACTTTCAAGTTGATTGTTGCTCCAATTTTTAATCCGAGCTAAGGGTAAAAATTTATTTGTGAAAATTTTTTAAGCTGAAATTTTTTGGATATCAGCTAACTATTATAAATAAAGGGAATTTGAGTGTCCCGTAGTTGTAAAATATTTACAGAATATCCTGACGATGTCGTAGGTACTCGTATCGTGGAGTTCACCTGGGATCGCGACAAAGTCACGAAAGTGCCGCTTTAATACTCGAAATAACACTGTGAGTATTTAGGTTAATTTAGGAGGTAGTTGTTGTTTTATATGCATTGTTGATTGATACGGATACTGAAACACGAAAGATTGCTCGGATCACGGAAACGGTAAGTTTTAAACCTTACGCGGATTAATGGCGTAAGTGTAGTGTTAATATGGTTACATGAGGTAAGTATTGTAGAGTTGAATGATAATGTTTATGAGCTATTTGAAATGCTCAGATATTCTTAATTAAGATGTTAGACGATGTAGATTATGGTGGTACTTGTCGGATTAATGAAAAAAATAGTATGGTATTGTGTTTGAGGCATTATGGTTGCTAATTTATGAAATTGGTTTATGAATAATATTGTATAGGATGGTTGAGTATTTAAGGATAGTTAGACATTACAGATTAAATGTTATGCACACAAATTGTTTGATAAAATGTCTAAGTGAAATTGTAATGCTTGTAAACATAAGTAGAAATATGCTAGTGTTGAAGCTGTTACCTAGCATATTATATAAATCATTTAATAAGATAAACAAATTTAATATATCATGCTATTATTGTACGGATAGGGTAACGTCCGAGATTCTATTGTTGTACGGACAGGGTGATGTTCGGGATGCTATTGTTTTACGGACAGGGTGATGTCCGGGATTCTATTGTTGTACGGACAGGGTGATGTCCGGGATGCTATTCTTGTACAGACAGGGTGATGTCCGGGATGCTATTGTTTTACGGACAGGGTGATGTCCGGGATGCTATTTTGTACGGACAGGGTGATGTCCGGGATGCTATTGTTTTACGGATAGGATGAGTCCGGGATGGTACGGACATGATGAATCCGGGATGATACGGACAGGATGAGTCCGGGATGATATGGACAAGATAGTCCGGAATGACAAATATTACGGACTGGTATAAGTCCAGGATGTTTTGATGTTATAGTCATGAAAAATTTCTAAATGATAATTATAGAGGTATACACGTAAAATCGATTGTAAAATATTTTTGGCTACCGATTTTGGCTGGTCAATGGCCTATTTATATTCAGCACTCAGCATAGAAGATTTCATAAGGGACAAGTAATTTTTATAAGTCCCGGAACAATTTTTAAATATTACTTTTCGGTTAATTAGTCATACTTGATATGTCATATTTATGTTTTAATAGTTAAGAAATGAAACACAAAACTTCCAAGTACTCTTCCTAGTAACCTTATGCTCACTGAGTCTTTCGACTCACTCCATTTATTTTCATTCTTTTTCAGATCTTGATAGACCCAGCTTTTCCCAGGGTTCGGATAGCTTGTCGCTCGTATAATTGTGGTAAGCGGATTGACCCAGGACGTGGTAAGCAGTGGCGATGGTGGGATACATTTTGCAGTCACTAGGGTATCATGGGTCCTATGCATTTTGTGTATGATGTATATGTACTTTATATTTTGTAAACTGGTGTATCTAAGTGATGTATGATGTATAACGGCCACGGAGGCCTAGTATGATCTGGTGATGCTTATGCCATTATGATATAATATGACTGTATGTGTGTATATAAGATGTTATAAAGGTTGAGTCTGTTGCGGGGCATCTTGGTTACTCCCTATCGGAGGTGTCCAAACCGAGATGTCATGTGTTGATGTTTATTACATTGCAAATGTTGATGACTGAGCGGCAAACTCCCATGTAGGGCGAGATTATGCCGAAATTTTGTTTGATTTGGTTTCGTGGGTATATTCAGGCTTTGGAGGCAGGGGCATACCTTGTCTCTAGCCGATCACATGCCCTGAATTTGGGGTGTGACATATAATCCTTCAAATTTATTATTTTTTTTTTTTAAAAATAAATAAATTTATATTAGAAATATATCTATATCCGATACTTATTTCGAATCCAGATTCCGGAGAAGCACAGAACACTCTCTGCTTGCTACTACAGGGTTTAAAGGTGAAGACTGAAGAGTCTTTATAAGGCAGTAATCCTTCAAATGCTCAGTGCCATAATGAATTTCTTGTTTTTGCTTCCTCAAAGGGAATTAATTCAATCAAAATCCAAATTCCCAAAGGTCCAATTAGAAATTTTCAAATTTTAACAATTTGGATGTCTTTCAATGGGAGTTAAAGCAAAATCATATACCAAAAAGATATAGTACAACAAACAGAGTTTTAACAAATTTTCACAGAAAATTTCGATTTAAAAGATTGGCAACCAAAACTTTTTCTTGGTTATATTCTCTTTAAACCATGTTGAAGCCAACAAAACCTCCCTTTCCCTCAAAAACTAAAATTTCGCTACGGTTCCTTCGTTCTTTTACTTATTCCCTTTCACCTCAACAAATTGAAACCCATCTTTCCCTTTCACATCAACATAAACAAAACTATCAAAAATACTTCCTTTTCTCATTCTTAAACAAAGACCCAACAAACCAAAGAGTCCCAAAGCGAGTTCACTCTCGCTTAGTCACAACTGCCTCATTTTCCCACTGTATTAGACTCTTCAATTCTTTGCTTAGATGCTATTCTGTAAGTGAAAATCCCAAAGATGCCATCTTTCTTTACCAACAAGTCCAAAGTTTCTACCTTTACTTAAAATTTGATAGCTTTACTTATGCTTTCCTTATCAAAGCTTGTGCTAATTTAAATGACTTGGTTTTAGGCAAACAGTTTCATGGGGTTGAAATAAAAATGGGTTTTGAGTCTCATCTCTATGTGCAAACTGCGCTGGTTAATATGTATGTTGAAAGTGGGGGTTTGGTTGAGTGTAAAAACGTGTTTGATGAAATGCCTGAGAAGAATCGTGTTACTTGGAATGTGATGATAACTGGCTTGGCTAAGCAAGGAGAGATTGAGTTTGCGCGTTTTTTGTTTGAAATGATGCCGGATAGGAATATTGTTTCATGGAGTGGGATGATTGATGGGTACACGAGGATGAACCGGTATAGGGAGGCTTTAGGTTTGTTTCGAAGAATGGTTGCGGATGATGGGGTTGAACCTTGTGAAATAACGGTCTTGGCTATTTTGCCAGCTGTTTGGAATATTGGAGATGTCAGGATTTGTCAATTGATTCATGGTCTTCGCTTATTGATACGTATGCAAAATGTGGTTGCATAGTAAGTGCATCAAGGTTTTTTGAACAGATTTCGGCTGATATGAAAAATCTGGTTTCATGGACATCGTTGATTTCAAGTTTTGCAATGCATGGGATGGGGAAAGAAGCTGTTGAGAGTTTTGAAAGGATGGAGCAAGAAGGTTGGAAGCCAAATAGGGTCACTTTTGTGAGTGTTTTAAATGCTTGTAGTCATGGATGTCTGGTCGATGAAGGGCTCAAGTTTTTCAAAAAGATGGTTAATGAGTGTCAAATCTTGCCTGATATTAAGCACTATGGGTGTTTGGTTGACATGTTAGGGAGGACAGGGAGGTTGGAAGAAGCAGAAAAGATTGCTCTAGAGATTCCTTGTGAGATAGCAAATGAAGTGGTTTGGAGAATACTGCTGGGTGCCTGCAGCTTTTATGGTAATGTTCAGATGGGTGATAGGGTGACAACAAAGATAATGGAGATTGAGAGGGGATATGGAGGTGACTACGTTCTTATGTCGAATATCCTTGCTGGTGCTGGAAGGTTCGGAGATGCTCAGAGCTTGAGAAGATTGATGGATGAGAGGAATGCCATCAAAGTTCCTGGCTCTAGTTTGACCTGATACCTTAGTGCTATGTTGCTCCGACTCTTCATTTTTCTTGAAGTGCCCATGTACAACATCTGTATCCGATCCAGATCCGAACATGTGTATGGGGATATGATCCTCCAAGGACTCTCCAAATACATGGAAATCTTAGAAAAAATTGAACATACCTGTGTCCGACACTCACACCCGAGTCCGAGTAACGTAACTTAGTAGCTGTAAAGATGTGTGTAGGATAGACAAATAACGCATATAGCTATTGATGGAGTGGCACCAAAGAAAATGTTGGATGTGCATGTTGCTCAAACTATTGAGAAATTATTACACAAAAGCTTCTGGAGTTGGATTCTGAAATTATCACAAAGTTTTAATTTTTGGACTCACTATTCACCCTTGTGTAAGTATTCATATTGATAGTGTTAACATCTCCCCTTTTTTATATTTCATTTTGATGTTTACTTTTAGACAATAAAGTATTAAATTGTCAATTTGCCTTCTCCTTGATGGAATAACTTGGTTCAACCATACCATGGTTTTCCCTTAAATGAATTCCAAGGTATCAAGAAGTTGCTTTGGAAAGCTTACAGCATATCCTATCAGGCTAGTTGCCAAAGCAGAGTAGGCAAATCCTTGAACTGCAGATAAAGCACGAGGATTCACTGAAAGTAAGAAGGATATAGGGTCTTTTGGTGAGGTAACTGAGGTAGTTCTAGCAAGCCCTAAAACAATCAAATTCCATGATAGAACCATAATCAATCGAACAGCCCCTCTGATCAGTACTGCTTTTCGAGCCTCAGGTACAGAATCTCCAGCAATCTTGCAAATAAAAGGTGTGATAACATGAAACCCTAATGTGAGTACAGTAACAGGTATAGCTTGCAAAATTGATGACAGACTCCAGGCATGAGCAAAGGAACCTAATACATTTGCTCTGGCCACGGATAAACTTATGGCGAGTAATTATGTTACTCCGACTCTTCATTTTTCTTGAAGTACCCATGTCTGACACTCATGTTCGACACATAGTCGAATAAGAGTATGGGGGTATGATCCTCCAAATATATGAAAAAAGATTAAACATACCCATGTCAGACACATACGCATATCCAAAACTCACCTCCGAGTTCGAGTCACATAGCCCAGTAATGTAGTTATGGAGAAAAGCATCAGGAAGCATAAAAGCCTGTTTGTAACATCAATGGCCTTAAAGGGAAAGAACATAATAACAGGTCCCAACAGCTACAGAGGAAACAAAGCCAGAACATAATAACATGCCTTTGTTGCAACGCCAGTAAAGCTCACCTCTGCAAGTCCCTCTTCTTCCATTGCTGCAAAAACTAAGCTCTGCAACAAGAATAATGGAGGAAATAACATAAACCCAAGAAAGAAGTATGGCAATGATTGATGAAAGTGGACCTGAATTTAACTGTTGAAGCTGGCAAACCCAGCATTCTAGGCCCTATTGCAGTACCAATAATCAAACTAACAGCACCCCCAGAAGCTCTTCTCCTCGTCTTCTTTGTTGGGATTCTTGTGATAGCTGATTCTTCACTGTTTCAACATTATTTTCCACATCATCAAGGGTAACAACATGAAGTTCCTCATGGACCTATTGAATGTTGCTGTGTACGGAATGGACTTGCTCAGGAGCCGGGGTTTGAAAATTTTTTATTATATAAACAATGATTCGAGTTGAGCTGGATCGAATTGAATTTTTTTTACCTAGACATGACTCAATACGAGCCAAGTTTGTCAAATTCGAATGGACTATTCAATTCTTGAATAGGTTTAAAAATGAATAGCTTGTGAAGTTGGGTGGTGGGTAATAAAGATAAAATCTTGAGTTCAATGGTGAGCTGGATGATTTTTTTTTTTTTTTACATTTTATTAATTTTACAATCTCATTTAAGGTTAACTTATACTAAAATTTCAAATTCTAACTGTCGAAAATAATAACTATTGATTTTCTTACTACAAGTATAACCTAATCCTCCAATAAAACAAATTACTTGTCAATTATCAGCATCCTTCTCATCCTAACAATTTAAAAATAGAAAGTAAATATATATATTTAGTGTTGGTATTTGAATTAAATAAAACTCTAACTCATTAAAATATTTTAATAGCTAATACAACATACTTTATATAAAAATAATTAATAATTAATTAAGCATTATACCAACTCAAATATTAACATTATATATTAATAATTAATATTGTTATATATATATATTTAACAGTTACAATTTTTTATATCAAATAAATAATATATATTTTTAATTTATTCAAAATTTAACGTACACGATTTACATAAATAAAATATTAAATATAATAATCAAATTAAATAAATATAAATTATAAAAAATTATAAAATTAAATTAATTTTAATGAAACCTCTAATAAAATTAGCATTTAAAAGTGAAAAAATACAAGGTTGATTTTTGAAATTAAAAAAAAAAAGAAAGAAAACCTAAAAAGGGCCCACAAAAAAGCATATCCGAAACTCCCCTTTATTTTTGCAAAATCTTAGGTGTGATGCCACGTGTCGAAAAACTCACTAATCACGTGTATCTCCAGACCACCATAAAAACAGGCCAACGTTAAAAAAAACCAAAGAAAAAACCTTATCCAACACTTTTTTCACGTAAAAAAGTTCCCATCACAAAACATCATTAACCGTTAGATTCACATCAAGACAAAACAGATCAACGGTTGAAGTCAATCATTAGACCTTGAAATAACCAACAAAACTAGCAAAGCCGATGAAGAAAATAAAAGAAAAAGGAAACCGCTTTAAAGAATAAAGACACAGCAAAAACTCTTCTTTTTTTTTTTTTAAAAGAAATTAATTTTCATTGGGAATAAAGGACAGCGTTGCCCAAAAACTCTTGGTTGAGTGGTTAAGAAATTTGGGGCATGAAGTTTTGGTTCAAACTCAAACAATCTCTTCCCTTACTCAATTAAAAAAAAAAAAAAGATAGGGTTCAATTTTCAATCTCGGTTATGGTTTTTGTTGAGATAGGGAAAAAATAGAAAAAAAAAAAAAAGCCATGGCTGAGGTGTTGGGGAAAGCAAATCTGTTTACAGCTTGTAACTATAGTCATAAGAAGAATCAAGAAGGTGGAGGTTCTTTGTATTCTAAGAGAATTTCTGGGTTTTGTTTAAAAAAAAATAGTTTTCCTTCTTTGAAGGTAAAATCTCTGGCTTTGAGGAGTGATTTTAATGGGCAAAGAGTGGTCTATTTGGAGAAGAAAAGTGTGAACAAGAGAAGGTTTTGTCAAGTTCCCATTAAAGCACAGGTTGGTTTAATTAACTTTATTTTTTGGTTGGAAAAGCGTGGGTATTTTTTTTTTATTTTGTTTTTAGTGAATATTGTTTCTTAATTTATTTTATGATATTCTTTTTGTTGAAATTTTGAATTTCTTTTTTACATCTTCTATTTTTAGTTTTCTACAGTTAGTTTTAAACTTAGTTTTCACATGCCAAAGATCAAATCTTTAAGTAGAAACTACCTTATATATTTATAAATTTTTTATTTTTGTTCTTAATTAATTAATAGCAACATAAAAATTAAGCAGTAAACTAGTAAACTTTAACATCTTTTGTTTTTTGAAAAAGGTAAGTAGTGGTTTATGATTATAACTCTTTTTCCCCCATAATTTGATCTGCTGCAAAGATCATTAAAGAAATATTAATTGTTTTATCTTTTTTTCCTGGTATTGTTTAATGGAATCAGATGCAAACTGGCCTTATTGGTAGAACTCAAAAGTGGTGGGAAAAGGGGCTGCAACCAAATATGAAAGAAGTGACATCTGCACAAGACCTGGTAGACTCTCTTTTGAATGCTGGTGATAAACTTGTTATATTAGATTTCTTCTCCCCTGGTTGTGGTGGCTGCAAGGCTCTTCATCCCAAGGTATAATAATATAGACCTAAGTTGCTCCGACTCTTCAATTTTTTTTAAGTACTCATGTCCGACGCATATCCGGACATGAGAACGGAGATATAATCTTCCAATAACCCTTCAAATACATGAAAATTTTGGAAAAATTGAACATACCCGTGTCGGACAGATAGCATAACCGACATTTACACTCAAGTCCAAGTAACATAGATATAGACTCATAGTTTTATATACTTGGTTTTATATAGTTGTTTGTATTGTTTGTATTTGGATTAATTGTGAATTTGAATGTTGGGATCTGGAAGATTTGCCAATTGGCAGAGATGAATCCAAATTTGCAGTTTCTTCAGGTGAATTTTGAGGAGCATAAATCCATGTGCTATAGCCTTAATGTCCATGTGCTGCCTTTCTTCCGGTTCTATAGAGGAGCTCAGGGGCGTCTATGCCAGTTTAGCTGCACGAATGCTACGGTTAGTCTTTTATCCCTCCCTTCTGATGCAAAATTTATCAGATATGTTTAGTTATTAAAATGAAAACAAGCCTATTTGTCATTTTATGCTCAAATTTTTCCTATGTATGATGCATGTCAATTGAATATATGGGACTTGAATTCCAGTGGGGAAAATGCATAATTATCTTTGGATCGATTGATTTTCGATTAATTTACTTTTTTAGAGCTAGATGGCCATTTGTTTCTCCTCGGAGGAGTCACTTATATGAAAATTTCATGGTGCATAATAGTTATGAATTGGCTTCGAAATGTTTTGAGACTCAAGCTATTTTTGTTGCTTTCGCTTAATTTGCGAGATTGTTGACAGATAGATTGCTGCTCATCTGATGCAACTGGTTTTGCATCTTAGTTGACATTGGCATGATTAGTTCATAATATACGTTGTTTGTCGATTTTTCACCATGTTTATCATGATATATGTTCTAATTACAATGATGATTCCACAGATCAAAAAGTTCAAAGATGCATTGGCCAAGCACACACCAGATCGATGCAGCCTTGGACCGACAAAAGGTCTTGAGGAGAAGGAGCTTTTGGCATTAGCTGCCAACAAAGACCTTTCCTTCAACTACACACGAAAACCAGTTCAACCTGATCCTGTTCCTGCGGAGGAAGAGATTCTGGTATCAAAAGAAGTTCCCTCTGATTCTAGGACAAAGCTCCCTCTTCCTCTCCCTACAACATCCTTAAAACCTAAAAATAGCGAGGAGAAAACCTTGGTTGGTGCTGGGAGATGATGTGGTTATTTTTTTTGCCAATCTCATTCTCCTCCCAATTTACCTATGTTACTCGGACTCAGATGTGAGTGTTCGACACGGGTATTTGTCCGAGACAGGTATGTTTGATTTATTCTAAGTTTTTTTTATGTATTTGGAGGGTCTTTTGGAGGATCATATTCCCTACCATGTCCGAATATGCGTCGGACATGGATATTTCAAGAAAAATGAAGAGTCGGAGCAACATAGGTTACTACGGTACTATTTCCATGTTCATCTTTCATGTACTAATATTCATGTTAGAAATGAAGAACATAGTAGAGGTGATGCCAATATGGCATCTTGTCTCCCCATGGAGTTGCAGGCTTTTGGATTTATTTTTTTTGGATCCTGGCCAGCTTGATTCAAGGGTGTTTGAAGAGCAAGTAGCTGTGTATATGTTGAGTTTATCTTTTTTTATGTTTAAGGGAAAACAATCCCTTTGTGAATGTAAAAATCATATTGTTCTTTAGCATATGGTTATATAATGTGAAAGCCTTTCTCTATCTGTTTTTCCTTTTCCTTTGTTTGTTGGAAACAGAATATGAGTATTTTTTATTGGATATATTTTTATATATTTTTCGTTGCATAAAAACGCTTTTATATATTTCACATGTCAATACACTAATAGTTTTCATTAGGGGTGTAATCGAACAAAATCGAGTTCAAATTGTAAAAAACTCGAGCTCGATTCGAAATTCGAGGTTCGAAGTTCGGCTCGAGCTCGATCGAGTTTCAGTTTTAAAGTTCGAGCTCAATTCGAGATAAAAATCGAACTGCTCGATTAGGCTCGTTTATCTATTAAAAAATGATCTCGATTTTCATACTCGACTTTAAACTCGATTATTTGTGCTCAAGCTTGAGTTCGAATTGAGATTTTTCGTACTAATTAAAAATAAAAAATATATATTAAAAATAAAATAACTTGATAAAGTTCGCAAGTTACTCGAGTCAAACATTAAGATACTCGAATTCGGCTCGCTCGATAGCTCGAGCTGCTCGACTCGACAATGATCAAGCTGAATTCGAGTTTTTTTTCAGGCGAACTCGAGTAACTTACGAACACAAATATCTTATTTACAACCTTAGTTCCCATGCATGCTTCTCTGAGTAGTTACTTGAAGCATTATTTCAATAGAATAAGCATTTCATATTTGATTTCAGAACATTATCTGCCATTTTGGTTTTTCAAGAAAAATCATAATATATCAATTCTAATTCGTCATTCTAAAACAATCTCTCAAAGAAACAATGAAATTAACAATAACATTAAATATTATATATAAAAAGTTAAAAAAAAATAAAGCACAATCAAGACAAAGAAAGAGATTAACAGATGTTACCATAAAAATTGAAAAGTGAATACCTAATTTGATCTCATAGTGAGCTATAAACATAATTTGATCTCATCTCAAGGAATTTCGATTGATATTATCTTACATGCATCGTAAAAATTTACATCATGAAAGCATGTAAAGTCTAAGATTTAAATAGCAATCGCAACGTGATGTTATAATCGTTATTTTGAGATTTCTGTTATCTCCGCCGTTGACATTTATCGTAATTAACTGCAATAATATTTATTACGTCCGCAATCACAATAAAACGACGTAATCGAAAACGCATTCACAATCACAATTTAATTATCTGAGTGAAGCTTATGAACAGAATCTAAATCAGCTGTCTGTACTCGAACTAACTTATAGCCTTTTTCGCTTGCTTCATCAAGGTCAGCTCGAGTCATCAGTCCTCTTTCAATAATCTGCAACGAAAATGCACCAATTGAAGTAACTCATACAGAAGATAACCAGAGACCAATCAACAATATCCTAAGATTAGCCAACAGGAACCCACTTTTTTGTAGCCTTTCCTAGTTTGAAGGGGCCGATGTGTGGGAAGTAGGAAAACTATGAAGCAATATGAAAGATGAAGGGTATTATTTTTTTTCTTTATACATTCACTATATCTGTCAAAGTTTTGATTTTGGACAAAAACACAAATCAATCTGATCATCTGGAGTTACATGAACATCATGATTCTCGGTCTTGTTCTAATTTAAATATAATAATTTGATCATTTTTTATCAAATTAAGTTTTTGAGACAATTGGTCACTCAATTCAACATGATATCAGAGTTCTTGAGTTCAAATCCTAAGAACCGTTTTTCTCTTTTATATTTCTTCACCTTGTGTCTTGTTGTCCATCGTGCTGTGCTTTGTTACTCTAATATTTTTTTAACTTGCAATTTTTTTCTACATTTGGATTCACGTTCAAATTCATTAATCATTCATTCGGTTTACAAATAAAAGACATTGAAACTTAAATATAATAATCAAACCATTTTTTATAAATTTAAACTTCTTAAATAATTAATCTAGGAGTATGTTTGCAGTTAACTTTTAAATTTTTACCAACCCTATAACAAACATATATCATTTCACCATCACACAGCACAATTTCCAAAGAAAAACAAAAAAGTGATTTAACTATAAAGAAACCTCACCAATAATTTCGAACTCCATATTTGTACAGTACTGTCCACAGTGATGTATCAGTACTTCTTGTAATAAACCCTCTAATTGCATATAGCACCAAAATTCAGATCAGATGAAGAATTTAAACCAGATGACAGCAATAACTCTAAATGTTAAGGTTGCCATACAGAAATGGAAAACTTAAAGTCACTTTGAATCAGTGTTGTCAAGGGCGCTGGGCGCACTCTAGGCGCTAAGACCTCTACATAGCCTGAGGCGCAAGGCGCAAAAAAAAACGCTAGCCCGAGCAAAATAAGGCGCATATATTTAAATATATATAATATATAAAATAAAATTTACGTATTATATTTTTTATATATATATAAAAGCAAAGAAACAGAGTCAGAAACAGAGGCAACGATTGTCCTGTTTCTGAACAAAGAAACAAGGCAACGTCTGCCCTGATTCTGTGTTCAGAAACAGGGCAATGTTTGGTCTGTTTCTGAAAACAGAAACAGACCAAACAAGTCTGATTTTAGAAAGAAAAAAAAAAGAATAAGAAAAGGGAGTAGAGAGTAGAGCAAAAGAAGAAAAAAAAGTAAAAATTCAAACGTACCTTAGTTGTACTCTGTAATCAAAAGTGAAAAACCAATAGTAGAATTGAGTTGAAAGTCTTTGATGGCTTCCAACCGTTGTTTTAACCTAAAAATATTGATGGCTGGGGTTTGTTTTTGAGAGAGACTTGAGATAGAATATGGTAAGTTGACTTTTAGAATTTTAAAAAATAAAAACACTTGGAGATTTACTGAGGCGATCTTCTCTGGCGCCTTGGTGTCCAACAAATTGCGACAAAAAGCTCCAAAAGCGAACGCCTGAGTCAAATGGCCTCGCCTTAACATCTCTGAGGCGTTTTCCTGTTCTGGCGCCTAGGCGAGCGCCTTAACATCACTGCTTTGAATCTGTGGCACTTGAACCACCCATTTGGTATAGCAATTAAAAAAAAAAAAAAGCCAATGAACTTACATTTGGAGTTATGTTGTTGAGTTCTATTGAACGACCACAAACTCATCCTGTTGAGGTCTTTTATAGGCGGGGTGTCTGCCTGGATGGTCTGAACTACTTTAGAGGTCCTGTAGAGGGAAGAAAAGGGTCAGAGGATGCCGGAGAGGGGTTTCCGGAACATACTCCGATGCTTAAGTTAGTGTAAGGAGTATTAGATAATGATAAGTGTTCTGAAGATTGAATCTGTATTTTATCCTACTTAGCTATACTTATCCTGTAACCATATCAACATATCAACTCTATCCTCACCTCTAAGTCATTGTACTTATCTAGTTCATTTACTCACTCACTGTAAGCACTAGTATATAAGCTTACCATTGTACAGTTATGAAAAACAAGCTTTCTCTGCAAAATATTCTTCTCCTTCTCTACATTCTTTATGGTATCATAGCTATAATTACTCTAAAGAGTCTACACTTCGATCCTCAGTAAATCATTCCTGTGCAAATGGCCACCTCTGTCAACACTCCTAAAACCAATCAAAGATCAACCAGCCTTCCTTCTTCCACCATTATCTCAACTGATCACATACATCAGCTTGTCACTATTAATGCTCCAGCTCAACTCCCCATCAAACTCACCTCTCTACATTTTCCATCATGGCGTGGACAGTTTAATTCCCTCCTTATTGGCTACAAGCTTGTAGGGGATACATAGATGGATCCTTCCTTGTCTAGTTGAATTCATTCCTGATGAAACAACTGACCCTCCACAAATGGTGTCTAATCCTGCCTATGAACACTGGATTAGACAATATCACTTGCTACTCAATGGCATTATATCCTCAACCTCTGAAACTGTAGCCCTTTATTGCCTCATCTCAATCATCCAAACAGGCGTGGGAAAAAATCCAAAGAATGTATGCAAATAAATCAAGATCAAGAATGATGAATGATGAATTTGAAAGAAAAGCTTACAAAGCCTCGAGGTACAAAATCTATCTCTGAATACTTTCAGCTGCTTAGTGATAACTCGTATAATTATATAGTTTTTAGTTATGTTTTATTATTGTTTTGTGTCAAATACGAGTTATTATTGTTTAGTCTAATTGTGTTTATGATCTTTTATATTTTTATGTAGTTTGGTGTTTTTCACAAGTTTCTTTGAGTGATTTCAGATTACTAGAATTAAGGGCAAATCCAGTTCAGTTCCAGTTCCGACACCGTTTGCCATATCAGCTATATCTCGAGTTTCACTGAAGCAATAAGGCTAAAATTTGTAGCCATGCAAATCTAAGAGGCATATCTATCTTTTTCATGTTTTACACTTCTTGAAACGGAGTCGTTTTCCCTAGCGAAATCGACCATCAAGTTGGCTGATGTGCAATGACGTCTGTGCTGACCTGTTTTCGTATTTTGCCCATATCTTCTTATCCACATCAGAAAATACGCTGATTCCAACGGCTATAGATCCGTAACGGATAGGGGTATATTTTTCTAGAAGACCATTTTATCAGATCGAGCCTCCAACATTGACAAAATCGACCATCAAGTTGGCTGATCAGAATTGTCATACAATATGACGAAAATTGTTAGAAAAATGCACCCACCTATTATATCTACCTTTGAAATTTGTAAAGCTTGTCTCTTGTCATTTAGCCCTCCAAAATGTGTATAAATAGAGGGCCTTGGATGAGTATTGGGATACATTGATACATTGGTAGGATATTAGCCATTGTAATAAAATTCTCTAAGTTTTCTTCTTCTTTCCTTTCTCTAGTTTTCTTGTTCTTTACTTATGTTTCTTACATTCCTTTTCATTTTATTCATATCTAGTATGTGTTGCTAATCATATTGTTGAGGTGATGAGGTGAAGCTTTTGGTAAATGCTAAGGTTAGTCTTTTAAACTTGAGCTAAAATGAATCATCATTTATAAACATTAGTATAGATAATATTTTCTTTTGGTTTAAAATCATACTTGCAAAGTAGAGATCTTGATTCGTTATTGACAAGGAAAATGGCAGTTCTATCACAACTCTTCGAAGTGGAAAGGCAATTTACAAAAACATTCCATCAAAAGACCAAGATCCTCCTTCCCCTCCGAAAAGTAATGGTAAGGATGATGGTAAGTCTGAACTTCTTGAAAATTTGGACAAAGAAAAAGGTATGCATCCTGCTCCTTTTCCTCAAAGGTTGCAAACAATAAAGAATTTGAATCAAAATGCAGAAATTTATGAACTTTTCAAACAAGTTAAGATTAACATTCCTTTATTGGATGCAATCAAACAAGTTCCATCTTATGCTAAATTTTTGAAGGACATGTGCACAGTTAAAAGGAAACATAATGTACAAAAGAAAGCATTTCTGACGGAAAGTGTGAGCTCAATCATTCAGCACCTTACTCCACCAAAATTCAAAGATCCTGGATGTCCAACAATCTCATGCATCATTGGAAACACTAGAATAGAACGTGCATTTGTTGATCTTGGTGCTAGTGTTAATCTTTTGCCTTTTTCTGTTTATCAGCAGTTAGGTTTAGGTGAACTCAAGGAAACACCTGTTACACTTCAACTAGCTGATCGTTCTGTAAAAATTCCTCGAGGGATAGTTGAAGATGTTTTGGTTCAAATTGATAATTTTTACTTCCCTGTTGATTTTATTGTTTTGGACACACATCCTGTTTCAAATCCAAATGTTCAAATTCCTGTTATATTAGGCCGTCCATTTCTTGCAACTTCTAATGCTCTGATAAATTGCAGGAATGGTATGTTGAACATTTCTTTTGGAAATATGACTTTAGAATTAAATGTGTTCAACATTTGCAAGCAACATAGTGATAATTCAGAAGTACATGAAGTGGATTTCATTGAAGAACTTGTTCATGAACATCTCACCACTACCACATTCCATGATCCTTTAGAAGCTTATTTAATTGAATGTGAGTTTGATAATGCTTCAGAAATTTCACACACTGATTCTTTGTTAAATTCTTTTCAGGATAAGCATTGTTGGAAACAAAAGTTTGAGAAACTTCCATCACTCACAAATGTCACTGTACCATCAACTATTGAACCACCCAAGCTGGATTTAAAACCATTGCCATCCGAGCTAAAATATTCCTTTTTGGGTGAGAGTGAAACTTTTCCAGTCATAATTTTTTCACATCTTGATGAACTACAAGAAGGTAAGTTGTTACAACTTTTGAAGATGCACAAAAATGCATTAGGATGGACCTTAGCTGACATAAAGGGAATAAGCCCATTAATCTGCACACATAATATTTATTTAGAGGAAAATGCTAAACCCTCTAGACAAATGCAACGAAGGCTTAATCCTAATATGAAAGAAGTAGTGAGAAATGAAGTCATTAAACTTCTAGATAATGGAATCATTTATCCTATCTCTGATAGCAAATGGGTAAGTCCTACTCAAGTCGTACCTAAGAAATCTGGAGTTACTGTAGTTAAAAATGAAAACAATGAATTAATTCCAGCTAGGACTGTTACTGGTTGGCGCATGTGCATTGACTATAGGAAACTTAACTCAGTGACGAGGAAAGATCATTTCCCTTTGCCTTTCATGGATCAAATCTTAGAAAGAGTTGCAGGGCATGAGTTTTATTGTTTTCTAGATGGATATTCTGGGTATAATCAAATTGCCATTGCACTTGAGGACCAAGAGAAAACCACTTTTACATGTCCTTTTGGTACTTTTGCATATCGTAGAATGCCATTTGGATTATGTAACGCCCCTGCCACATTTCAAAGATGCATGCTTAGCATTTTTAGTGACATGATTGAACGTAATCTTGAGATTTTCATGGATGATTTTTCTGTTTCTGGTGATTCATTTGATGATTGCTTAGCCAATTTGAAAAATGTATTGATTAGGTGTGAAGAAAAGAATCTTGTTCTTAATTGGGAAAAATGTCATTTCATGGTCACTAAAGGTATTGTACTAGGTCACATTGTTTCTGCAAAAGGGATTGAGGTAGACAAGTCAAAACTTGAATTGATTGCTAATCTACCCACACCAAAGACAGTAAAGGACATTAGGTCATTCTTGGGACATGCAGGTTTTTATAGAAGATTCATAAAAGATTTTAGCACGATATCTAAACCTCTATGTAATCTTTTAATGAAAGACACTGCATTTGAATGGACTAAAGATTGTGAAGATGCTTTTGAAAAACTCAAAAATATGCTCACTACTGCTCCTATTATGAGATCTCCTGATTGGTCTTTACCATTTGAAATAATGTGTGATGCTAGTGACTATGCTGTTGGTGCTGTGTTAGGACAAAGGAAAGATAATAAACCACATGTAATTTACTATGCAAGTAAAACTTTAAATAGAGCCCAAATGAATTATTCCACTACAGAAAAGGAATTACTTGCAGTTGTTTTTGCATTGGATAAATTCAGATCTTACCTTGTTGGATCATCAATTGTTGTCTTTAGTGATCATGCAGCTTTAAAATATCTTCTCTCTAAGAAGGATGCAAAACCTAGGTTGCTGAGGTGGATCCTTTTGCTGTAAGAATTTGACATCATCATTCGAGATAAAAAAGGAGTAGAAAATGTGGTGGCTGATCATTTATCAAGACTTGTTTGTGATGAATCTTTTGGAACCTCACCAATAAATGACACTTTCCCTGATGAACAACTTCTAATTGTCTCCACGACACCTTGGTTTGCTGACATTGCTAATTTTCTCGCTACAGGAAAAATTCCTTCTCAATGGAGCACCCAAGATAAAAGGAAGTTTCTGAATGAGGTAAAGAAGTTCTATTGGGATGACCCTTACTTGTTCAAATATTGTCCTGATCAGATTTTTCGAAGATGCATTCCCGACAATGAGGTAAGTAGTGTAATTAAGTTTTGTCATTCCGAGGCATGTGGTGGTCATTTTTCATCAAAGAAAACTGCTGCAAAAATTTTACAGTGTGGATTTTACTGGCCAACTTTATTCAAAGATGCACATAATTTTTGCAAGTCATGTGAAAGTTGTCAAAAATTAGGTTCCATTTCGAAAAGAAACATGATGCCTTTGAACCCAATTCTTGTAATTGAAATTTTTGACTGTTGGGGTATTGATTTCATGGGACCATTTCCACCATCTTTTGGTTTCTTATACATTTTAGTTGCAATAGATTATGTTTCAAAGTGGATAGAGGCAATTCCATGTCGAAATAATGATCACAAAACAGTGATTAAATTTTTAAAAGAAAATATTTTGAGTCGATTTGGAATTCCTCGATCTATCATAAGCGATGGGGGAACACATTTTTGCAACAAGGTTTTTGAAACATTAATGAAGAAATATGCCATTACACACAAAGTTGCAACCCCTTATCACCCGCAGACAAATGGACAGGTAGAATTAGCAAATAGGGAGATTAAACAAATTTTGGAAAAGACGGTTAATCCAAATCGCAAAGATTGGTCTCTTAGACTTAACGATGCATTATGGGCCTATCGAACAGCTTTTAAAACAGCATTGGGCATGTCTCCTTATAGGCTAGTTTATGGAAAACCTTGTCATTTACCTGTGGAACTTGAGCATAAAGCATATTGGGCCATTAAAATGTTCAACTCAAACCTTGATGACGCTTCTAATTTACGAAAATTACAAATAAATGAACTTGAGGAACTCAGAAATGATGCATATGAGAATTCTAAAATTCATAAAGAAAGAACTAAAGCTTTTCATGACAAGTTAATTTCAAGAAAAACATTTGATGTTGGGCAAAAAGTTCTACTTTATAATTCTAGACTTCACATATTTCCTGGTAAGTTGAGATCAAGATGGACTGGCCCATTTGTGGTTAAGCATGTGTATCATTATGGAGCAGTTGACATTGAGAATCCTCAAAATGGTAACGTATTCAAGGTAAATGGACAAAGACTCAAACTCTTTTTGGAAAATCATGTTACTCAAGAAGAGGTTGTTTTTCTTTCTGATCCTTGTTTTGAAAATAACTAGATGTAAATATAATTTATTTATTTTTTAACCCCGGTTAAATGGCGGATAACGGTACTCCATGATTATTTAAGTCGGTTCCATCAGCTACCCACAAAACTAATATTGTATATAAATTTCTCTTTCATTTTATTTTATTTCATTTTTTTTTTCAGGATGGATGATATTCTCAAAAGATTGCAGAAACGATTTCCTCCTTTTCCTCGGAATAGTTTACTGAAGCTTTACCAAGTTCGATTTGAAAGATTAAGAATGCTTATGCACAAAGGGATTCCTGAAGACATGCGTTGGATAATTGAAGCCAAGGTACGTGAAGATGAATATCTTCCTGTTTTGCATTTACCAGGTACAGGTAGAAGCACTTATGCAAAGAAGCGACGAGCAAAGCGCATGAGTTCAAATTGCCACAAGTGTGCACGATGGACGTGTAACGGTAAATGTCGTTCTATTGGGATTCCGTCCTCTAATCGAGATGATAAAATTGAATTCATTAAGGATGGACTGAGTAAGGAGAATTTGGGTAATATCCAACTTTCTCTTGAGACGCATCCTAGTGGAGACGTACAAAGAGAAATTCTTGATTTATGGCCGCAATTCCAAAGGGAATGGCAACATCTTGGGAATCTGATGATAAAAGACCCTGTTTGCCAGCTTGTAAGAAAACTGGATGGGAAGCATATCCTCGACTCATAGAAGGCGTTTAAGCCGTTTCTGGACGTAAAACCAGAGGAAGATGCCAAATACACTTTCGGCGACATTATTACTTTTGACTTTTATGGTTGATTTTTCTTCTCTTTTTGATTTTCTTCCTGAAATCACGCAAAAATCTTTTGTTAGGTTAACATTTTCTTCTGACAGGTCAAATACACTTTCGGCGACATTATTACTCTTGTCTGATTCACTACTCAGTCCTCTATATATTACACCATGTACTCATTCTCTTTCAGGCACTCGAAAAAGAAAAAAAAATGGAAAGCACTTCGTCCCAGCGCATTAAAAAAATTTGTGTCTTTGGAGGTGCTTATCCAGGGAAAAATAACATATTCGCTGATGAAGCCATAAGAGTTGGAGTAATACTTGCCCAACAAAAGATCCAGTTGATTTATGGAGGCGGTAGTACGGGTTTAATGGGAGCAGTCGCTACAGCAGCACACGTCGGAGGAAGTCCAGTTCTAGGAATCGTGCCAAAACTATTCACAGATTTTTGTGGACCTACCGTGGGTAAGGAAATACAAGTCTGGAGTATCCCTGAACGGATGACAATCATGTACCATTCTGCCGATGCATTCATTGCTTTACCAGGAGGTCTGGGTACATTGGAAGAAATAGCTTGCGTGGCTTCTTGGTCATCTTTGGTCACAAATAAGAAACCCATTGGTTTGCTTAATATTAATAGTTATTTTAGTAATTTGCTTTCATATTTAGATAATGCTGTGGATAATGGATTCATGTTTTCAGAGGCAAGGAGAACCATAATTTCTGCTACAACCATTGAAGATTTACTCAAAAAGCTACAAGCTTATGAGTGTTTATCTGCTACGGTTGTTTCGCAAACGCTCGGAAAAAGAAAAAGAGATATGGACGAGCAAGGAGTGGATTGCACTTTGTCTTTGTGACATTATCTGACATTTTGCTTGTTGTGTCTCAGTTATAATAAGTGGTTAGCAACCTCTACAGGTAATATCTCCTAAATTCTACCTTTAAAATTTGACATTGGGGACAATGTCATATTTTAGTAGGGGGTAAGGGATATATTTTGCTAAAAAAAAAAAAATTGTTGTGTTTTAAGACATTTAGAAGTATTCATTCTGAACAAGGTCTGAGTAAGGGAGACTTGAGACATACCTTGTCAGTTTGATTTAATCTTCTTCTTCAAAAAAAAAAAAAAGCATGTTTAGACTTAGTGTGTTTTTTTTTAGTTACTTTCAATACTATAATGAGATATGAATTGCATAAGTCTAAAACAGATTTATTAGTGAGAAGATTTTCATGAGAATTGAGCTTGATATCAACCTTTTTATGAGCCAATGTTAATATGATATGTGATTGAGAAAGAAGCATGTTTAGACTTAATCTGACTTGTATAATCATCCTTGTGAGTTTTTGAGCCTATAATGATTGATGCATTATACAAATCAATCTAATTTCTTTCTTGAGTGCTCTTATGATTACATGATTCTCTAGAACTTGCTTTAAACCGTTTGATACTATATTGATACATGTGACAACATGAATATGATAGAGGCATTAGGATTATAACCAGAGCCAAACAGCCATCCCTTATTAATGTTCTAAGAGAACATCCCCACTAGTGAGCCAATTTGAGCCTACATTAAATATGCTATTTTATTGGTAACCACAACTTACACCTAGCCTAAATATACTTATATCCTTACCCTTGTTCTAAAGATGGATTTTTATATTTTGAGACATATTGCAAAAAAAAAAAAAAAACAAGGGATATTTTTAGTTGAAAATTTGGGTTAGAAACAAAAGATAAGTGTGGGGGAAGAAAAGAAAAGAAAAAGTCAAGAGAAAAAGAAAGGGATCATTGTCAAATACATTCCCATATTAAAAAAAAAAAAAAAAAACTTCTCTTGAACTTCTAGAAAAAGATGTTACAAAGTTGGTTAGAATGATGCAAAGGCTCAACATGAATATTTAGCCTATGTTATTATGTGCTTTATAAGAGTTTTGAGAAGTTTTATTTGTATGATCTTATTATGTCTCTAAAATCTATGAACTCTTTGGAACCTTTGTGATATCTTTATCCTTTTGTTCTTTAACCACATTATAACCCTTTGGCCCCATTACAACCTTGAATAAAGACCTCTTGATTTATGAAGTTGTATGATCTAAATAGTGGAGAATAGGTGGAAAAGCAAGCATATGGTAGAAGTGTTTTCATGAGATTGATTGAGTGTAAACACTTTACCACTACTTTAAAGAGTGAAAATCAAGAGAGTATCTCATGTGAGAAGTTGAGATTAAGTTTGAATATACACTATTTTGATTGAAATATGTTATGTTAATATTGGCTTAACTCAAACTATTTACATTCAAGCAAGATTTTTTGTGAATTTCTTTAAGCTATTGATTAGTTTTTAAGACTTGTCCAATGATTATCTCTAATTTATATTGGAAGGATTAGTTATAATTATTATTTTTAGTTTTTCTTATGTCTTCAATGTTTGTGGGTATCGTCCTAGTAAACCCTCACGAGACTAAACTCGTCCACTAGGGACACCTAGGGGTTTAAAGGCTTGTGTCACATGCTAAGTGCCACCTTGATTTCCTACGAAAATGGATTAGATTAGATTTTCTTATTTTATTTTTATTGAGTCGTTGCTAGGGACTAGCAACAATCTAAGTGTGGGGGTGTGATAACTCGTATAATTATATAGTTTTTAGTTATGTTTTATTATTGTTTTGTGTCAAATACGAGTTATTATTGTTTAGTCTAATTGTGTTTATGATCTTTTATATTTTTATGTAATTTGGTGTTTTTCACAAGTTTCTTTGAGTGATTTCAGATTACTAGAATTAAGGGCAAATCCAGTTCAGTTCCAGTTCCGACACCGTTTGCCATATCAGCTATATCTCGAGTTTCACTGAAGCAATAAGGCTAAAATTTGTAGCCATGCAAAGCTAAGAGGCATATCTATCTTTTTCATGTTTTACACTTCTTGAAACGGAGTCGTTTTCCCTAGCGAAATCGACCATCAAGTTGGCTGATGTGCAATGACGTCTGTGCTGACCTGTTTTCGTATTTTGCCCATATCTTTTTATCCACATCAGAAAATACGCTGATTCCAACGGCTATAGATCCGTAACGGATAGGGGTATATTTTTCTAGAAGACCATTTTATCAGATCGAGCCTCCAACATTGACAAAATCGACCATCAAGCTGGCTGATCAGAATTGTCATACAATATGACGAAAATTGTTAGAAAAATGCACCCACCTATTATACCTACCTTTGAAATTTGTAAAGCTTGTCTCTTGTCATTTAGCCCTCCAAAATGTGTATAAATAGAGGGCCTTGGATGAGTATTGGGATACATTGATACATTGGTAGGATATTAGCCATTGTAATAAAATTCTCTAAGTTTTCTTCTTCTTTCCTTTCTCTAGTTTTCTTGTTCTTTACTTATGTTTCTTACATTCCTTTTCATTTTATTCATATCTAGTATGTGTTGCTAATCATATTGTTGAGGTGATGAGGTGAAGCTTTTGGTAAATGCTAAGGTTAGTCTCTTAAACTTGAGCTAAAATGAATCATCATTTATAAACATTAGTATAGATAATATTTTCTTTTGGTTTAAAATCATACTTGCAAAGTAGAGATCTTGATTCGTTATTGACAAGGAAAATGGCACAGTAAATGCTTGGTTTCATAACCTTGATTTGTTGTAGACATATACCTTGGCATAAGGAATGCTTGGACTCTTTTTATGAGTTTTGAGGACACCAAATGAACATAATATCATATGCTATGGACGTTGGACAATTTGGACTGAATTGCTAAACCTTCCGATTGGAACCTCCCTTATGTGTGGATTTCAATTGTGTAATAAAACAAGATTAATCTTAGCATAACACCAAGAGTGGATTCTCTAACCTCAACATCTTTTCTTATTGTTTTTTATATCTTGTTTAATTGCTTTTATGTTATTTTGTTTATTTTGTTCTCTAATATCTTGTTTACTTTCTTTGTTATTGATTCCCTAATATCTTGTTTATTTTCTTTATAAACTTATACTTACTAATACGCTTCCCTGTGGTTCGACCTCGGACACCCGAGAATTTATTACTTGAACATAACCTGCACTTGGGTTTACAACTCTTAATTGAGTTACCATCACTTAGAAGTGTATCTGATGAACTGGCACTAATTAACTCACCTGTTAGTGATAATGATTTGGTAATCCATGCCTTAAATGGTCTTGGCCATGAGTTTAAAGAAATAACTGTTGCCATTCGTGCCAGAGAAACTTACATTTCTTTTGAAGAATTGCTAGACAAAATCACAGATTATGAAGAAGCATTAAAGCATCAAGAATCAGTTCCTGACATTGTTGTTCCCATTGCTCATTTTTCTGCAAAACCTACATACTCTAACAATGACAGGTTGAGGCGTAGTGGAAATCACTCCAACAACCAAACTCAAAAAAGACATTATCCTGGAAATCTATCTGCTGCCAAAGTGATTTGTCAATACTGTGACAAACCTGGCCACTCAGCTAAAAACTGCTTCAAAATTCAAACCAAGACAGACTAATTTAGTGGCTCATCATGTTGCCAGCTCTATTGCCCAAGCCAATTGGCTCGTCGATTCTGGTGCCTCCCATCATGTAACCTCCAATCTCCAGAATTTAAATTTATCCTCAGATTATAGAGGATCTGAAGCACTCTTCATTGGCGATGGTTCTGGCCTTCCAATCACTCACACTGGTTCAACTCTCTTAAACTCTTCAACTCATTCATTTAACTTAGACAATGTCTTGTGTGTTCCAAAAGCAAACAAAAACCTCATTTCTGTCTCTCAATTATGTGATACTAATCAAGTTTCTGTTGAATTTTTCCTACATTTTTTTTGGTGAAGGACTTGCACACGAGGAAACCACTTGCTCGCGGCCTGAATAATGATGGTGTCTATGAATTTCCATCACCCGAACCACTCATTAAGTCCCCTGCTCTAGCATCTGTTGGAATAAAAGCTAGTTCATCTATTTGGCATCGACGAACTGGTCATCCATCATCTTCTGTTCTTCATCAAGTACTCAGCAAAAACTACTTGCCCTGCTCATCTTCAGTTTCATCCTCAAAACTGTGTGACTCATGCTGCTGTAATAAGAGTCATAGACTTTCTTTTCATGTATCTAGTTTAGTTAGCAAAGCACCATTGGATCTTATATATACAGATGTATGGGGACCTGCTAAAGTTTCTTCAATTGATGGTTTCAAATACTATGTTGCCTTTGTAGATCACTACACTAGATACATTTGGCTATATCCCTTGAAAACTAAATCAGATGTCAGTGTCTTATTTCCAAAATTTAAATCCATGGTTGAAAACTATTTTCATACTTCTATTGTTTCCATTTTCACTGATTGTGGTGGTGAATTTGAAACCTTAAATACATTACTTACCTCCTTTGGTATTCAACACCTCAAAGCTCCACCACACACACCTCAACACAATGCCATAGTAGAAAGAAGACATGGGAGCATTGTAGAAACTGGTCTTACCCTGTTACATACTGCCTCCATGCCAATACAATACTGGTTTTATGCCTTTCTCACTGCAGTTTACCTTTTAAACAGACTCCCCTCTCCAGTTTTAATCAACAAGTGTCCTTTTAAACTACTTTTTCAACAGGAACCAAACTACTCTAAGCTTAAAGTTTTTGGATGTTTATGTTATCCCTGCTTAAAACCCTATACACCACACAAACTAGCACCCAAATCCAAACCTTGTGTCTTCCTAAGGTATTCCAAGTCCCAGAGTGCTCATTTCTGTCTTGACACTAACACTGGCAAAATCTATACTTCTAGGCATTTCCTTTTCAATGAATCCAATTTTCCTTTTGCTGCACCAGACTCCAGCTCAAACAACTCGAGAAATACCTATGCAACATGGAATTCTGCATTTGATCTCCCACCAGAATCCCCAAACACTATCCCTATTCCCATATATTCTATATCAAGCACACCAAGCACTCTATCTAAACTTGACACAGTAATGTCTGCCACACACACAGATGTCTCAAAGTCAGCTTCATCAGTTCCCTCATCCACTCATACATCAGAACAAGAGCAAGTGGTGTCCTCCTCAACAGCTCATTCATCATCAACTCAGGTACCAACACATCCTTCTGTTCCTTTACCTGTTCGCACTCACACTATGACAACCAGGTCTCAGAATAATATTTTTAAGCCTAAAAAGATGTTTGCTGTATCTAAACAACCCTTACCTGATGCAATTGAACCTACCAGTGCCTCCAAAGCACTCACACAGCCTCACTGGAAGCAAGCTATGTTAGATGAGCTTGCTATATTATCTAAGAATCATACCTAGGATCTTGTCCCTCCTCCATCTGACAAAAACATTGTTAACTGCAAGTGGGTTTTTCGAGTAAAAAGACACTATGATGGTACTATCTCCATATATAAAGCTCGACTAGTGGATAAGGGTTTCAATCAAAGGCCTGGCTTAGATTATTCTGAGACATTCAGCCCTGTTATCAAACCTGTTACAGTTCGACTAGCTCTGTGCATAGCTGCAACTCATGGGTGGCCACTTCATCAACTAGATGTCAACAATGCCTTCCTACAAGGATCCTTATCTGAAGAAGTTTTCATGAAACAACCACCTGCTTTTGCATACAAAGACAAACCTCACTATGTCTGCAAGCTACACAAAGCAATCTATGGTCTGAAGCAAGCCCCACGAGCCTGGTATAAAGCTCTTAGCTCCTTTTTACTCTCTTATGGCTTCACCAACTCTATCTCAGATCCATCCTTATTTATCTTTGCAAAAGATGGCAATCTAGCTTACATGCTCGTTTATATAGATGATATAATCATCACTGGGAACACCACTGGTTTTCTATCTACCTTTCTCTTAGCACTATCATCCATATTCTCAATAAAAGATCTTGGTAGTCTCCATTACTTCCTCGGCATTGAAGTTATCCCTACATGTACAGGTCTGTTTCTCTCTCAGCATAAATATATTACTGATCTTCTTGAAAAAACCAACATGGCTGGTGCAAAAGAACCAGCAACTCCATTGTCCATTTCAGTTTCATTGCAACTGTTTGATGGATCCCCTGCTGCCAGTGAAAAGGACTTTAGGCAAATTGTTTGTGCTCTACAATACATATGCCTCACCCGTCCAGATATAAGCTTTGCAGTCAACAAGCTATCCCAATTTATGCATAAACCATCTCAGATTCACTTCACAGCATTGATACGAATACTTAGATATTTGAAAGGCATATTGTTTCATGGTTTGAATATTATGAAAGCTACTCCTTTTCAACTTTCAGTGTTTACAGATTCAGATTGGGCAGGCAACGTTGATGACAGAACCTCTACATCTGCATATCTCATTTATCTTGGAGGTACTCCGATATCCCGGAGCTCTAAGAAACAAAAAAAAGTAGCAAAATTATCCACTGAAGCTGAATTTTGAGCTATAGCAGTAGCTGTCTCTGAACTTACTTAGATCCAGTCCTTACTATCTGAACTGCACCACCATATCTTCTCCAAACCAACAGTGTATTGTGACAACCTTTCTGCCACTTATACTTGCAAAAATCCAGTATTTCACTCAAGAATGAAACACTTAGCACTGGATTATTTCTTTGTTCGAGAAAAAATTGCACATAATCAACTCTCAGTCACTCACATTTCAACAGTTGATCAGCTGGCAGACCTGTTAACAAAACCACTGTCCAAGGCCAGACTCCAACATCTTATCTTCAAGATTGGTGTCTCTAACAGTTCCACCATCTTGCGGGGGAATGTTAGATAATGATAAGTGTTCTGAATATTAAATCTGTATTTTATCCTACTTAGTTGTACTTATCCTGTAACCATATCAACATATCAACTCTAGCCTCACCTCTATGTCACTTGATGGAGACTCAATTAAGAGTTGTAAATCCAAATGCAGGTTATGTTCAAGTAATAAATTCTCGGGTATCCGAGGTCGAACCACAGGGAAACGTATTAGTAAGTATAAGTTTATAAATATATAAGAAAAAGAAAGTAAACAAGATATTAGGGAACAAAATAACAAAACAAGATAAACAAGATATTAGAGAACAAAATAAACAAAATAACATAAAAGAAATTAAACAAGATATAAAAAACAATAAGAAAAGATGTTGAGGTTAGAGAATCCACTCTTGGTGTTATGCTAAGATTAATCTTGTTTTATTACACAATTGAAATTCACACATAAGGGAGGTTCCAATCGGAAGGTTTAGCAATTCAGTCCAAATTGTCCAACGTCCATAGCATATGATATTATGTTCATTTGGTGTCCTCAAAACTCATAAAAAGAGTCCAAGCATTCCTTATGCCAAGGTATATGTCTACAACAAATCAAGGTTATGAAACCAAGCATTTACTGTGCCATTTTCATTGTCAATAATGAATCAAGATCCCTACTTTGCAAGTATGATTTTAAACCAAAAGAAAATATTATCTATACTAGTGTTTATAAATGATGATTCATTTTAGCTCATGTTTAAGAGACTAACCTTAGCATTTACCAAAAGCTTCACCTCATCACCTCAACAATATGATTAGCAACACATACTAGATATGAATAAAATAAAAAGAAATGTAAGAAGCATAAGTAAATAAAGAAAAAGAAAACTAGAGAAAGGAAAGAAGAAGAAAACTTAGAGAATTTTATTACAATGGCTAATATCCTACCAATGTACAATTATTTTACAATCATCCAAGGCCCTCTATTTATACTCATTTTGGAGAGCTAAATGACAAGAGACAAGTTTTATAAATTTCAAAGGTAGGTATAATAGGTGGGTGCATTTTTCTAACAATTTTCGTCATATTGTATGACAATTCTGATCAGCCAGCTTGATGGTTGATTTTGTCAATGTTGGAGGCTTGATCTGATCAAATGGTCCTCTAGAAAAATATTCCCCTATTAGTTTGTGATCCATAGCTGTTGGAATCAGCTCATTTTCTCATGTGGATCAGAAGATATGATCAAAATACCAAAACTGGTCAGAACAGACGGCATTGCACATCAGCCAACTTGATACCACATTTTGCTAGGGAAAACGACTCCGTTTCAAGAAGTGTAAAGCATGAAAAAGATATATATGCCTCTTAAATTTGCACTGTAAAAATTTCAGCCTTAATGCTTCAGTGAAACTCCAGATATAGCTGATATGGCAAAAGGTATCGGAACTGGAACTGAACTGAATTTGCAACTTGTGGAAAATTGTTCCTTTGTGTTCTTGCTTTTCTTCCTTCTTTGTCCAATTGCCAATTTATTCACTCATATTACAGTTTAGCACTCCAATGTTTTGATTTCTTCAATTTAGTCCTTGGATTTACCCTTAATTCTTGATTTATCCTAGTAATCTGAAATCACTCAAAGAAACTCGTGAAAAACACCAAATTACATAAAAATATAAAAGATCATAAACACAATTAGACTAAGCAATAATAACTCGTATTTGACACAAAACAATAATAAAACATAACTAAAAACTATATAATTATACGAGTTATCATCACTGTACTTAGTTCCTTTACTCACTCACTGTAAGCACTAGTATATAAGCTTACCATTGTACAGTTATGAAAAACAAGCTTTCTCTGCAAAAGATTCTTCTCTTTCTCTACATTCTTTAAGGAGGAAGAAGAGGCAAGGGAATGGGAGAGTTTAAGTCTAAAGGGTGTGTACCGGTGGTTAGCCTCGAGAGGGGCTATTTATAGAGCTGAGGCGACCTGTCCAGGGCCACATGTTTACCTCCGATTGGGGATTCGATGGTCGACGGTATGGGTGGTCATGACGGTTGGAGACTCACGTGACCGTCAGAGATGCTAGGCGACGTCATAGTGATGACAGTAATTAGAGTCCCACGTGATCCCTGAAGTGCCTGGTGATATGATTGCGGGGACGCCAAGGGGCGTTCACATCTCCTCCCGAGTGCAGGCCTGGGCAGCCGAGTCTGGTGTCGTTGGGTCTACTGGTTTGGACCTCCTGTCTGTGAGATCCATTGAGCCTAAAGCCTGGCGAGCACTTTGGGCTCAACACGTCTCATTAAGAACCTCAAAATTGAAATTCCAACAATGATACTACATCTGAATTATGGAGCTACAATAGATGCAGGACGTACCTCCCTTTTTCCTTTTCCCTCGGTTGCTGCCGCCAGATCTGGCGTCCCCTACCTCCGCCCCTCCCTCTACTTTCTGCCCCAATCCCCCCTCTCTCTTTTCAGTTTTCCTCTGCTTTCTCCGATGTAGGGACAACACTAATACAACACAATATCACAAAACTAACAGATAACTGACAGCCAATCAAAATATATATTTGAAGCAAAATTCGAAATAAATTCACCATGAGAAATAAGCAATTACAAGATTCAATATCTCCAGGGTCCAGGCTTTTGTACAAAGCCTGGAAATCCACAACAATTGGAACAAGAATTATCTCTTTGAGTTAACCTATTAATCTACCCAAAGGAAATACCCAATACTTGTACAGCTTACCTCTCATTTTGCTCTCACAATAGAGAAAGAAACCTTCTATATTTTTCCTCTCTTAATTGGCGAGTTAATAGCACCAATGATCCCCAAATTATAAGATATATTTTATATTGGTCCCTAAACTTCAAAATGTATCAAATTGGTCCTTAATTACAAGTATCATAACAAATTGGTCTCTTTTGTTAGCTTTTTCGTTACCTTTACTGTAGCAATCAGCTAGTGACACGTGTCACTAGCTAATTGCACCATATTTCTCTTTATTTTTTTCCCTTTTTTCTTTATTTCTTTTTTAGTTTTCTTCGATTTTTTTTTTTATAAATAAATACAAAGAAAAAATAATTCATATTATAAATTAAAATGATTTTTTTTAAATATAATTAATTTAAAAAGTATGAAATATTTATTTACTTTAATTTTGTAACAAATATTTTTAATTTTTCATTTCTTCCTTCCTTTTTTTTGGCTTTTCTATTCTTTATAAATAAATATTAAAAACTAAATAATAATTTACATAATAATTTAAATTAATATTGTAATAATCAAATAATTGAAAAAAATATAAAACTATTTATTTACGTTAATTTTATAAAAATATATATATTTTTTTGTTTCTTCCCTTTCTTCTTTTTTCTCTTCTTTATAAACGAATACAAAATATACATATATAAGTATATTATATTATATTTTAAATTAAATTAAGTTTCTAAAAATTAAATAATTTATAAATATAAAATATTTATTTTATATTTATAAGTTTTTTTTTTATTTTTTCCTTTCTTATCTTTTCCTTTTTTCTCTTGTTTGTAAATAAATATTAAAAAAAATAATAATTCATATTATAATTTTAATTAATTTTTAAAATATAAAATATTTTATTTACTTTAATTTTATAAGAAAAGAGGAAAGAATGGAAAGAAAGAAAGAAAGAAAGAAAAGGAAAATAAAAAAGTAAAAAATATATTTTTAATAAATGAATGTAAATAAATATTTTATAAATTATAAATTATAAATTATTTAATTTTTACGAAATTAACTTATTTATAAAAAGAAAAAAAGAAAGAAGAAAAAGTAAAAGAAAATTAGTTTTTATAAAATTAATGTAAATAAATATTTATATTTTATAAATTATTTAATTATTAAAAAATAATTTAAATTATTATTTATATTTTGTATTTATTAATGTTTTCATTTTCCCTTTTTCTTTATTATTCTTTATAAATAAATACAAAAGATAAATAATAATTTAAATTAATTTTTTAATAATTAAATAATTTATAAAATATAAATATTTATTTACATTAATTTTATAAAAATATTTATTTACATTTATTTATTAAAAATAAAAAAATAAATAATAAAGAAATAAAAAAATAAAAAAAATAAGAAAAATGTGATGCAATCAGCTGGTGACACGTGTCACTAGCTGATTGCTACAGTAAAGGTAACGGAAATGATTAATTTGTTATGGTACTTGTAAGTAAGGATCAATTTAATACGTTTTGAAATTTAGAGACCAATATAAAGTATCCATTATAGTTTGACATGCTATTAACCCCTTAATTGGCCGATCAACACCTTCACCAAAGCTTCTGCCCCTCTGGTTTTCTCTCTGGTTTTTTCACCATTCTCTCTTGGGCTTTTTTGGTCTAAGAGTTAAGACTTTTCAAAACCCCTTTTAGTCTTGTCTATTAACTAAGATAATAATAAAATAAAAATCAAGAGATAAAAGCGAAGAAACATCAAACTCTGCTTGAACCACAAACTAAGCAGCATCAACCAAACATGTTCCGATCATTAACTTGAAAATGTTTTCTGCAGTTTTACCACAAGAGTTACACAAGGCTTCAATCCCAAATGAACAAAAATAAAACAAGATAAAGATTCTTGAAAACATAAAACATAAGCCGTGGCTATATCTTTAAGACCTAGTACTCCGGTGTCTCCTACATAAACAACAAACATAATTATTCCGAGTTTTATTAATGTGTTCTAGACAGAACAAGTGACCAGTTTCCAATCCAAACAGCCAGGTGGGGCGAATCCTCAATTGTCGCCGCTGTAACCATCGTCACTGTTCATCATAGTCAGAATGGTGTTCATCATAGCTTTTTCATCAAAATTCTGGGCAATCTCCATATCCTTTTTCTCAATTGCTTCAATGAAAACCATGGAATCATCAAACAGTTTTTGCTTGGCGGCTTCCTTAGCAAGCATGCTCTGCTTCTTTCTCATAAGCATCGCACGCTCCCTACGCTTCTCCCGAAGTGCAACTTGACCAGCCCTTAGCAACTCTTTCATCCTCCTTTTCTCCTGTTTCTTCCTTTTCAATTTAGCTTCAAGAGCCATAGCAATAATGACATCTTTGGGATCCTGATCCTGATCCTGTTTTGATCCAAAAAAAAAAACATTCATTAACAGAATCTAAGGCCTCATTAACAGTAAAGATTGTTGTTGTTATTGTTTATAAATGAACAAAAACAAATAAGGAAACTGAAATCCAAGAAATAGAAATCTAACCATTGAGGAAAAAAAAGAAGACATGATGAGCCGTGGCAAGCTGCTAGAAGTGTTGTGTGAGGTGTGAGAGATCAGTTGAGGCTGCTGAATATTTATACATTTTCTTTTTCTTTTTTTTAATTAAATATAATAGAAGATTTTGTCCGAACTTTCTGATGCCCTCACCTAAAAGACCAAATTCAAATGCATCGAAATTCGTGCATTCATATGTGCCCACCAAGGCACATTGTTTCATCTGTAACTAAATAAAAAAAAATTATTAACAAATGTTTTAAGAATATTTTTTAAAATTATTATATATGATAATATTTTTATTTAATATATTAAAAATAATAAATAAAATTATTAATTTTTATAATTAATATATTAATAATATATTAATTAATTTTAAAAATTATTTTAAAAATATTAGTTAACAAAACCTTAACCCTTTGTCGATTAAGTTTTTAAGTTTTCTTCCTTTCATTCGTGCAACGTGGCAAAATCTGATTGACGCCCGGGTCATTACCAACGGTGGACTCCTGAAGTCGGCTGTAGGCCTTTGGACTAGGGAAAGATACAGTGCGAAATTGTTTAGTTTGAACTGATGCAATCATGCAAACGTTTGCTCTTACGCAAATTTCGAGATTCTCTTATTTGAAAATGGTTTTATTTTTTTTATTTGTCTTTAGTGCTTGCATTAATAAAAATTAAAGAAAAAATTATCATTTGAAATTCTTGCGATTTAAGATATTCAAATTTGATCTATTAAAATTTAAATATTAATATTTTATTTAAATTCGATCAAAAATTAATATTTAATATTTAAATTCAATTACTACATTTAACATATTAAATCATAAATAATAATTTTTTTATTATTTTATCTAACTAAAATAACGAAATAAAAAATAAAAAATTAATTTAAAAACAATTTTTATACATATTATTAATGAAACTTAAATTAAAAAATTAAAGTTAACTCTTATAAATAAATTAAACTTAAAATCATATTTAAAACCATTAATGAATTAATTTAGTAGGTATTATATTAATAATAAATAATTTATAACAACATATATAAAACAAAATTTTAATATTAAATATTATTATTTACAAATCGAGTTGAATAATATGAGATATTTGATATTAAAATATCCACAATCATCTCTAACTGTTATTATCATTTTACTACAAATCGTTTTTATTTTTTTTCTTCTTCAAGCCACGAGACCTATCAATTGGGCGGGTCAGATTGATTCGGGTTTGAATTATTTTGAATTCGGGTCAATCAGGTATGACACTTGAGTTCTTTAGGTTTAGATCATTTGGTTGGTCGGGCTTTTCGAGTTCGAATCAGGATTGACAGGTCCATCTGATAATCTTATTGCTAGATTCAACAACGTTCGAGCTATATGTGGTCATAGACCTGTCGATGGGTCGAGCTATCCGCTCAGCCTAACAAGTTTGACTCGAGCTGGACCAGACATGGGATAGATTTTTAATAATCTAGGCCTGCCCGAGCCAGATTACTGTTTAAATAATAAAAATATTTTTATTTAAATTTAATTATAAATATAAAATAATATTTAAAATTTTTTAATATATTTCATATAGTAAAACTAACTTTTGGATCCGACCTGGCCCAAGTTGGGCTTGGGCAAGCAAAAACAATTTTGTTCAAAATCGAGCCTAACCCAACTCGACCAATAGACACCTTTGCTGGCCGCTTAAGGATATTTTCTTTTTCAAACGATTAATTTTGTGTTGCTTGGATCTTAAGTTAGGACTAAACAATTAGATTTCATAGAAAAAAAAAATCAAAATAAATCTAATAATTTGAGAGAGAAAAACACTTTCAACTTTGTTGAATTTGGTTAAATGAGATTGTTTTCGACTAAAATTGAAGTAAAAAGAGTGTTGACGAGGCTAGTGTCTTTTATTTGTTACAGTGCTTTTAGGAGATTTTAATTTTTGTCGTTGGTATTTGTAATGGATCACTTTCTCTTTGTAATTGTTAGTATTTAATACTAGCTTTCTGGCTTTTTATCAATAAAAATTTTGATAAATAGAATAACAGAATAATGTAATACTAGTTTTCTGGCTTTCTAGCTTAAATGATTATTTATTTTATTTGAAAGTTATAAGTTTTCTGGCTTTCTAGCTTAAATGATTATTTATTTTATTTGAAAGTTATAAGAGCATTTAATAAATAGAATAATGTTAATAAAATTTGAAAATATATATTTACTTTAAAAAAATTTAAATAATTAAATTAATTTTTTAATTTAGAAATGAATTTGACCCCATTACATGGAAATAAATTATTTTTCTTGTAGTGTTTTTATCTGTACTCATTCTATCATAAAAAAATTAATTTAAAGGGAGATCAAAACAATTGTTTTCATTTCTTTAATTTTTATTTTTTAATAATTTTTTTTTTATTGGTGCAAGCATAATTTTTTTCAACTCTTTGCTTTTTTTTTTTCTTTCTAATTCTCATAGAAAGCACTGGTTCGCACCGCATCAAATAAGTTCGTATTGTAGTAATCACCCATTCGAGATGTAATTAGAATATTCATATTCCTTATCTTTCTTTTAGTAGAACTCAAAGAACTAGGGAAAGAAAGAAGATCCATGGCCCGTTTCCTTAGAACGAGGGAAAGAAAGAAATAATATTTAGATTTATCAATTCTCATCTGAATTTAAAAAATTAATTTAATTTATTCGAATTCGAATCTAATTTAATTCGATTTTATCATAAAAAAAAAAAAAAGTTAACAACCCTATCTTGAAATGACCCAAGTCCAAAATAACCTAAATTCGAATTAACCCGAACTCAAAATAACTTGAACCTGAATTAATCTTGAATAATTCAAACTAAAATTAAATATAATTATATTTTAAAAATATTAATTTAATAAAATATATAAATATGAAAAAATTATTAATTTATTTTAATTTTATAATTTCAATTATCTTTTAATTATTTTTTACTATTACAATTTTATATATTTTTACTATTATCTTTTTTAATTACAATTAAAAAATAAATTAATTTTATTATTATAATTGAATTTTAATTTTAATTTTTATATTTATATTTATTAGTATATATAATAAATAAAGTTCTTATTTTTTTTTACTTTGATAAAATAATTCAATAGATCGATAATTATTATTTTAAAACAAAAAAATTAACAATAATTTAATAAAATTATATGTTATATTACTTATGATAACCTTATAATATAATATAATATAATTTAATTATACTTCCGAGTAGATCTGTCAACTTTGAATATGATACGATAATACGATATAAACACAATACATGAAAAATAATTAAAACACGCTACGATACAAAAAATAATACTAACACGAAATGAATATACGAACGTGTCAAAATCTATATAACAAAAATTATTGACGTGTCAAAATTTATATAAATATATAAAATTTTAAACACGATTATGATTCAAATATATTTATAAACACTATATAAATATACGAATTATCAAATTTAGTATTACTTAACGATGACTAAGAACCCAACTATCCAACCTTTACAAATTTAATGATCATTTCTCTTGAAATATCGAGCTCGAATCTCTTTTAAGTAAAAATTTTAACCTCATTAAAATACTTTTTTTAAATGAATTAATATGATAATAAATAAATAAAATTAAAAATTTATATGAAAATTATTTTATCTTAAAAGTTTAAATTTTTTAACAAACTTAAAAAGTAAATCAATTTATTTGTTAAATAAAATGACCTAAAATTTACATTGATTTTTTTTATAATCACAATTAAAATTTATAATAATTTGATATAATTTACATATGAAACAAATTTTACATATTAATGCAAAATTTAATTAATATCATATTTTTTTTATTTTAAAAAAAATATACTATCATATATTCAAAAATAAATAAAGCAACAAGTATTCACGTACGAACACACATGACAACAAATATTAATATATATAAAAGCATGAATGTGAATAATCTTTTGAACTGACGAAAATGATCATTGTTGTTATTATATTTCTAAATAATTATTGTAAATATTTTTTTATTATTCATAAGATTTATTCAATTTATAATAATAAGTTTAATTTCATTAATTAAAATGCTTTCGTTAAATGGGTTTATTAATAAAATTTATCCAATTTATAAACTAAAAGTTTAATTTTATTAAAACACTTTTGTTAAATAAATTTACTCGATAATCAATAAAAATTTTAAAATTTATCTTGAATTGTTTCTCTTCAAAATTATAAAATAGAAAAAAGTAAAAGTTTACATTTGAATTTTTTTTCATATTATTAATTTTACATTAACATTGAAAAATAAACTTTATATTAATTTGAAATAGTTTGCACATGAAACGATTTTCATTCCGCACTGTTTATTAATTACCTTCATCTCAAAAGCAATAGTAAGTACCAGACTGTGCCCACCAATAATTAAAATAAAGAAAATTTTAACTCTTTGTGGATTAAGTTTCAAACTTTTTCTTTCATTCGTGCCACGTGGCAAAATTTTATTGACGCCTACTTCAGGAGAAATGGAAGTTAACACAAAAAAGGAAATTCTGTTTGACCCGCCGTTTAGATGCGGCCTACCTAATATGATAAAATGGGTAAACAATATGAAAAATATGTATTTTATAAAAATTAAAATAAAATAATTTTTTGATGAAATAAAATATCAGATTAAAATAAAATAGATTTTAATTTATAAACGTTTTTAAAAATAAAAAAAAATCAAGACAAAATACGGGTCGTGCAACATTGTCCCACAAAAAAACGATAAACGACATACGAGATGTAATTAGAATATTCATAAGGATATTCATATTCATATTCCTTATCTTTCTTTTTGTAGAAGTCATAGAAATAGGGAAAGAAAGAAGATCCATGGCACGAAGTCTTAGAATGAGGGAAAGAAAGAAATAATATTTTAGATTTATCCGACTAATGCTCATCTCCAAATCGAACCGAATAAGGTCGGTTTTGATCAGTTTAGTTAGTTTATCCGACTAATGCTCATCTTTACCACTTTTTAAAAATTATTATATGAATCGATTGGACTAAACTTTAGCTCAATTTTAAAGTATATTGATTCTTCACATTTTCTTATAATTTCAATGGATTTTTTTTTCCGAGTGGTTTAGCTGTGAAAGTAACATTATGGAGTGAAATGATTATAATTAATTAGACATATATCCATTTATTTATTTATTTGCATTGCAATTAGGTATAATATTGCAGCATGTATGATGTAATAATAATTTTCACCCTGATAATTAAAAAAAAAAAGATTATTTCTTGAGTAAAATCACTTGCTGAAAATGTGTAGATATCTCGTGATTAAGGATTATGAGGGGCAAGTAGTGGAAGCAGTAGCCATTATAGTTAATTCTGTCATTGGAGCATGTATTATATATAGAAACTCTGGCAAACATTGGAGGTTTCATATGAGGTGTAGTAAGGTAATTGTTGAAGGAGATGTATTGATGATCTTAGGGGTGTAATATATTCGGTTATTCGGGTTTAGTTTGGAAAGGGAAAAATCAATTTTGGTTTGGTCATCATTATTGAACCGAACTTGAGTTCGAGCAGTTCGAGTTATCAAGTGAGCCGAGTTCAATTATACTAATGTCCAACTTAAGTGGTTCGTGAGACTAATCGAGTTTTTTTTTTTTTTTTTTTTTAATTTTTTAATTAGTAATGAAAGATCTCAATTCAAGATCAAGCTCAAGCACAAATTTAACATGAAAACTGAGATTTGTTTTTCATTAGATCAACGAGTTTAATTGAATAAGCTCAAATAGTTCGATTTTATCTCGAATCGAGTTCGAATTTTAAAAATAAAACTCAATCGAACTCTAATCGAATTCTAAATCACAAGTTTTTAGTTGAACTCGGACTCAAAATTTTTTTTACTGTTTGAACTCGACTCGACTCAGGTATATCCATATATAATAACTTCAACAGCTAAGCATCCATCGTAAATTTTATATTATCTGAACTCAAAATGGATGTCGAATATGAATATATATCCGATACAAGTATATATATATATATATATATTTTTAATTTATATATATTTGAAGAATCATATTTATATTAATATTTAAATATGTATCGAATACAAATATCGAATATGAATATTTAAAAAAAATCCTGATAACTTGAAATAAAATAATTTTATATTAATCCAAGATATATCGAACTTAATAAATTATTACTATTCTAAAACAAACAATTTAAGAAAAAAGAATAAAAAATTGTCAAGAATAACGTGTGGACCCCACAAAAAGAGAAGGCTTGAGAAAGTGTTAGCGCCTAACTCTGTCGTAACTTAAAACTGTTGACTTTTGGGGCCAAAACGAAACTGCAAAGCAAAGAAGCCCCACGATTTATGACGGCTGGTGACGCAGTACACCTCATCAGCTTTTTTGCTTACATGTCAAAATTCTATTCGTCTATTTTTTGCACTACCATGTGGATGCCATGGAGGAGAACACATCCCCTACCCATTTTTATTTTTTAATGTTTGGATAGCAAGAATATTTGAGAGAAATTTTCACTGCATTTACAACTTTTTTTTCGAAAAAAAAAAAATAATAATAATCAAAAATAAAAAACTAAAACTAATATTAAAATTAAAATTAAAATTAAAAAAATTGAATTCTAATCTTTTTTATATATAAAAAAAGGTTATTTATTGATTTATGATATTGGTAATTCATATTAAAACATGTGTATTTATAATCACTCATTAAAGAATAATTACTCACTTTTAACTTAAAAGAATATGATTATTATTGATAAGAAAATTATCATAATTTGACAGATCACTTAAAAGATTTAAGAAATAAATGAATTAGTAATTTGTTTACTTTCATAAATCGAATCCAAATCAATTTATATAGTTTTTGAATTGAAATAATGAATGATAACTTTGTAATTACTCATGAGAACATGAATTGTTCCTCACTTAATTTGATGATGTAAAGTGTACTGGTTTTGTGTATTTTTTGTGTGTCATAATTGTGTTTAAGTTGTTTTGCATTTATATAAAATTTGACGTGTTAATAATTTGTGTTATATAGATTTTGATATATTCGTATCGTATCTATATTTTTTTATGTCATATTTAAATTATTTTTTTATATTGTGTTCGTGTTATATTTAATATTATCAATTCTTTGAGTAAATTCTCTCTTTCAACCACAAAGATAAGAAAATACAATTGATAAGTCATTCAACATTGCTCATAAGTCATGGTTAGTAACAATATATAAAAAAATCATCCTAACTTGTAAAAAAGGGTAGCATCATTGGTATTTGGGAATCCTCAACCCCCATTTTTATTTTATTTTTTGAATTGTATCTTGTTTTCTTTTGGAAATCTTAAATCTTAATTAACCTATTTAATATAAAGGTCTGGTTAATCGGTTTTTATAGATATTTTAAATTTTTTTTAAAAATTTAATGTATTACTTTTATTAAGTTAAAAAAAAAAATTTATTAATTATATATTTTTTTAAGTTCGTTTTTGATATAGCTACACCCTCCAAAAAAAATGTCACATGTCTCTAAATGATCTGGTCACACAAGATACATAAAGGCAAGTAGTTACAATAGCTGACAGACGGATAAACCAAACGGGCAGCTCCAGATCTTGCCTGACCTCAGGTATAAAATGGGTGAGATAAGTCAAAAAAAACCCTCTACGTTCTCTTTTACTCATATGCTTCCTTGCTACTTTGCTCTCTGCTCTCTTCACCATATAATCCTTGCTGACTTAAGTATCAGAGCACTTCCCAAAATCATATTCCAATGCCTTTCTGACCTTTGTCTCCATTTCAAGTACTGCTCTACAGTCTTCCAACTCTCCTTCCATCAAGAAGTCATCTACCACCCTAAAACACCATCAGCACCCAAGGAATACTGCTTTATCACTAAGGTCTATCAATTACTTGTGTAGTGATTATGAATTTCTCATTCAGTATTCAATTGTATTCTTTTATGTTATTCAGATTTGGGTAATTGTTGAATACGAGTAAGTATTCGACATGGTTATAATCAATTTTTTAAATTTTTTTTTATATATTAAAAAATCATATCTCATACCCATATTAAAATATATGTTGAATATAGATATTTTTAAAAAAATAAATAATTCGGATAACATAAGTATTCCCTCCTTGTAGAACCTAGTAAATGGGTACATGTTCAAAGGCAAACCAATAATCATTCAGTTTGGTCGGAATCATGCGGCTGTAAAACAAATTAAATTGATAATGTGGTGAAAAGAGCAAGCTCCTCGTGGTTACTACATTGGTGATTACGCCTTCTTATGAATATTAAGCAAGGTGGTCACTGGTCAACCACCATAATTTTGCAATCCGAAGGTTGCAGTGGGCGGGACATGATTCATATCTTCGGCTGTGACTTATATTATTTGAATTTTTTATTTTTTTTTTATAAAAAAATTGTATTAAATATCTGTATCTTATAAATATTCGGACATGATATAGGGATATAATCCTTCAAACTTATTAATTTTTTTTTTTTACAGAAATAAATAATTTTTTTTTTTTAAAGAAAAGAATAAATTTGTATTATATATATATATAATACTTATTCCGAATTCGGATAACAGACCGAAGAGAAGCACAAAACAATCTCTGCTTGCTACTACAGGGTTTAAAGGTGAAGAGTCTTTATAAGGCAGTAATCCTTCAAATGCTCAGTGCCATAATGAATTTCTTGTTTTTACTTCCTCTTAAGTGAATTCCATCAAAATCCAAATTCCCAAACGTCCTATTATAAAATTTCAAATTCTAACAATTTGGAGGTCTTTCAATGGGAGTTAAAGCAAAATCATATACCAAAAAGATATAGTACAAAGAGTTTTAACAAATTTTCACAGAAAATTTCGATTTAAAAGATTGGCAACCAAAACTTTTCCTTGGTTAAATTCTCTCTAAACCATGTTGAAGCCAACAAAACCTCCATTTCCCTCAAAAACTAAATTTTATCTACGGTTCCTTCGTTCTTTTACTTCTTTCCTTTCACCTCAGCAGACTGAATTCCATCTTTCTCTTTCACTTCAACATAAACAAAACTATCAAAAATACTTCCTTTTCTCATTCTTAAACAAAGACCCAACAAACCAAAGAGTCCCAAAGCAAGTTCACTCTCGCTTAGTCACAACTGCCTCATTTTCCCACTCTATTAGACTCTTCAATGCTTTGCTTAGATGCTATTCTGTAAGTGAAAATCCCAAAGATGCTATCTTTCTTTACCAACAAGTCCAAAGTTTCTACCTTTTCTTAAAATTTGATAGCTTTACTTATGCTTTCCTTATCAAAGCTTGTGCTAATTTAAATGACTTAGTTTTAGGCAAACAGTTTCATGGGGTTGAAATAAAAATGGGTTTTGAGTCTCATCTCTATGTGCAAACTGGGCTGGTTAACATGTATGTAGAAAGTGGGGGCTTGGTTGAGTGTAAAAAAGTGTTTGATGAAATGCCTGAGAAGAATCGTGTTACTTGGAATGTGATGATAACTGGCTTGGCTAAGCAAGGAGAGATTGAGTTTGCGCGTTTTTTGTTTGAAAAGATGCCGGATAGGGATATTGTTTCATGGAGTGGGATGATTGATGGGTACACGAGGATGAGCCGGTATAGGGAGGCTTTAGGTTTGTTTCGAAGAATGGTTGCGGATGATGGGGTTGAACCTTGTGAAATAACGGTCTTGGCTATTTTGCCAGCTGTTTGGAATATTGGAGATGTCAGGATTTGTCAATTGATTCATGGTTATGGAGAGAAGAGAGGGTTTCATGTGTCTGACATTCGTGTCATGAATTCGCTTATTGATACGTATGCAAAATGTGGTTGCATAGTAAGTGCATCAAGGTTTTTTGAACAGATTTCGGCTGATATGAAAAATCTGGTTTCATGGACATCATTGATTTCAAGTTTTGCAATGCATGGGATGGGGAAAGAAGCTGTTGAGAGTTTTGAAAGGATGGAGCAAGAAGGTTGGAAGCCAAATAGGGTCACTTTTGTGAGTGTTTTAAATGCTTGTAGTCATGGATGTCTGGTCGATGAAGGGCTCAAGTTTTTCAAAAAGATGGTTAATGAGTGTCAAATCTTGCCTGATATTAAGCACTATGGGTGTTTGGTTGACATGTTAGGGAGGACAGGGAGGTTGGAAGAAGCAGAAAAGATTGCTTTAGAGATTCCTTGTGAGATAGCAAATGAAGTGGTTTGGAGAATACTGCTGGGTGCCTGCAGCTTTTATGGTAATGTTCAGATGGGTGAGAGGGTGACAACAAAGATAATGGAGATTGAGAGGGGATATGGAGGTGACTACGTTCTTATGTCGAATATCCTTGCTGGTGCTGGAAGGTTCGGAGATGCTCAGAGCTTGAGAAGATTGATGGATGAGAGGAATGCCATCAAAGTTCCTGGCTCTAGTTTGACCTGATACCTTAGTGCTATGTTGCTCTGACTTCATTTTTCTTGAAGTACCCGTATACGACATCCGTGTCCGACCCATAGCCGGACATGGGTATGGGGATATGATCCTCCAAGGACCCCAAATACATGGAAATCTTAGAAAAAATTGAACATACCTGTGTCCGATACTCACACCCGAGTCCGAGTAAAGTAGCCTTAGTGGCTGTAAAGATGTGTGTAGGATAGACAAATAACGCATATAGCTATTGATGCAGTGTACACCAAAGAAAATGTTGGATGTGCATGTTGCTCAAACCATTCAAAAATTATTACACAAAAGCTTCTGGTGTTAGATTCTGAAATTATCACAACGTTTTAATTCTTGGACTCACTATACACCCTTGTGTAAGTATTCATATTGATAGTGTTAACATCTCCTATTTTTTATAATTCATTTTGATGTTTGCTTTTAGACAATAAAGTGTTAAATTGTCAATTTGCGTTCTCCTTGATGGAATAACTTGGTTCAACAATACCATGGTCTGATATGATATAATATATAGATCTGAACAAGAACAAGAACAGCAAAAGACTGATATTATTACTTGAATTCAATGGGGCTCAGCCTCTTACACCAAGTTCTATGTCTTTCAAACACCTCAGTAGGTGATCATCAGCTGATGCACATACCATAGTTGTTGACTATGTTACTCGGGTTCGGATGTGAGTGTCGGACACGGGTATGTTAAATTTTTTAAAAGATTTTCATGTATTTGAAGGGTCCTTGGAGGATCATATCCCTATATCCATGTCCAGATATGCGTCGGATACGGGTATCGGACACGAGTACTTCAAGAACAATGAAGAGTCGGAGCAACATAGGTTGTTCATGATGCTTCATCCAGTGAGGGGGACCTATATCTTAAAATATCATTTCCTGAAGCATGCTTTAAATTCAGTTTCAACATGGAGCCTGAAAATGCTGTATCAATTGATTCCTTGGATGAAAATCTTAATCCAGAAGGATCTTAACTATTTCATTGAAGGAGATGTGCCTCTTCAGATAAACTGATTGTTCAAGTATCTGTATAGAAGATCTGGAATTGAAATCAGATGGTTTGCGCCTGCTGTGACATTCAATTGGATTGGTATAAACAAGTGGTATAGTTATATGAAAATATTGCAATCTGAAGGGCATAAAATTAGAACTCTTTTCAGCTGATGAATAGATCTCGACTATATAGAAGATATCTTTCGTTTTAGTACTCTGGGAAGACAATGTTTTTCTGTTAGATCTACCTGCTAGCTATCTAATACCAAATCCCCAAAATGACTGTGATGCCAAAGAGTAGTGCAAGTGTGGCATCTCCTCCCGGGAGGATAGACAACCTGTCAAATGAAAGACTATGTTACTCAAACTCGGGTGTGAGTCCGACACAAGTATGTTCAGTTTTTTTCTAGATTTTCATGTATTTTGAGAGTCTTTGGAGGATCATATCCCCATACTCATGTCCTGATACACGGATAGTTAAAGAATAATGAAGAGTCAGAGCAACATAGATGGAAGATATTAATCAAGAAATGGGAAAATGCAGTAGAGACAGTAGACTTTATTCTTTCAGGCATATGCAGTAGATTGCTGTATATATGCAAATACCTGAGCTTCTTCCTTGACTTCTGTATGTATGCCATTGCTGGAGGAAGGATGCCAAACAGGAAGCAGTTTGCATAAACCCCAGCAAAATCAAGGGGCTGTTTCGAACTTTCCATTGATTATGGTTCATCATGGCAATGATTGATGGAAGTGGACCTGATTCAACTGTTGCAGCTGGCAAAACCAGCATTCCAGCCCCTACTGCAGTACCAATAATCAAACTATAACAGCACCCCCAGAAGCTCTTCTCCTTGTATTCTTGTTGGGATTCTTGTGATAGCTGATTCTTCACTGTTTCAACATTATTTTCCTCATCATCAAGGGTAAAAACATGAAGTTCCTCATGGACCTACTGAATGTTGCTGTGTAGAGAATGGGCTTGCTCATGAGCCGGGCTTGAAATTTTTTTATTATATGAACAGTGATTTGAGTTAAGCTGGATTGATTGAATTGAAAAAACTTTATTTAGGTCTGGCTTAATACGAGCCGAGTTTGTCGGACCGAGTGAGCTACTCGATCTTTAAGTAGGTTTAAAAATGAATAGCTAAAAATGAATAGCTTGTGAAGTTGGGTGTTGGGGTAATGAAGATTAAATCTTGAATTCAATGGTGAGCTGGATGATTGTTTTACATTATATTAATTTTATAATATCATTTAAGGTTAACTTATACTAAAATTTCAAATTCTAATTGTCCAAAATAATAAGTATTGATTTTCTATAACCTAATTCTCCAATAAAACAAATTACTTGTCAATTATCAGCATCCATTCCATCCTAACAATTTATAAATAGAAAGTAAAAATATATGTAGTGTTGGTATTTGAATTAAATAAAACTATAACTCATTAAAATATTTTAATAGCTAATACAACATATATTGTATAAAAAATAATTAATACTTAATTAAGTATTATATCAACTCAAATACTAATATTATATATTAATGGTTAATATCATTTTTATATATATTATTTTTAAATTTCAATAAGAAATTAAATTTTATTTTTTATAAAATTAAATAAATTATAAAATTTTAGTATATATATTTTAAAAAATAAAAAAAGGATTTTTTTAAATATTTTTTATACCCGTTTGTAATTTTTAAAATTAAAATACAAAAAATGAAAAAAAGCAGTTGGTAAATCGCCATGGGCCATAGTGATTTTCCAACTAATTTTTTCATTTTTTTTTGGAAAAATACAGTTGAAATTTTATATAAAAAAATTTAATTTCTAATTAAAATTTTATAAAATATAAGAAAACTCTCTAATGAGAAGGTAAGTTCAACATGCTTGATATTTGTTTTTCTCCTAACCCTTGAACTTCAACATGCTTGATGAATATAGTGCATTTATTGATGTCCCAAGAAAACTCTCTAATGACAAGGTAAGTTCAACATGCTTGATATTTGTTTTTCTTCTAACCCTTGAACTTCAAAATGCTTGATGAATATAGTGCATTTATTGATGTCCCAAGAAAACTCTCTAATGACAAGGTAAGTTATCCAATTTACATAATAGTTATTGAATATGTTATTTTTAGTTTCTGACGATAGGAGAGAATTTCATTTGTTAGGCCAATCCTTTTATTCTGGATTATTTTAGATCTAAACTTCTAACCTTTGATTTGTGTTAAATTTTGCAATAATTTGGCTGCTGAAAATAAAAAAACAAAGACATGAATTTAAAATTTAATGTTTATAACTTCTCCATGATATTGTATTACTGTTCAATAATGAAATAAGGGACCAATTGAGTATTGATATGCATATTGATCTGACTTTTAGATATTACAAATTAAAAAAAAAAATTTATAATATTTTTCTCAAGTAATTAAAGTAGATTAGAATTTTTTTTAAAAATGAAACAGTCTAGATTCATTAATAAATAGTGTACATCAACACTATATTTTGTTGTCAAAGAATTTATTGTTGATCGGATTATTGATACTTTATAAGCTTAACATTAATGTAAATGAGCATAAATATGTAATTATTTATTCAACTTTAATTAATACTTAAATCTAGAGAAAAGAAACTCAATTTTTTCTGTATCAAAAATTTTATTTTTTTAAAAATTTCAATAAGAAATTAAATTTTATTTTTTATAAAATTAAAATAACAAATTAAATTTTATTTTTCCTAAAATTTCAATAATAATTAAATTTTATTTTTTATAAAATTTCAATAAAAAAAATTAATTTTTTTTATTTATAAAATTTCAATAAGAAATTATTTTTTAATTTCAATAAGAAATTAAATTTTATTTTTTATTTTTTTATAAAATTAAATAAATTATAAAATTTTAGTATATATAATGTAAAAAAAATAAAAAACAAACCAAGGGATTTTTAAATTATTATTTTTATATCCGTTTGTAATTTTTAATATTAAAATACAAAAATGAAAAAAATCAGTTGGGAAATCATTATAGGTCATGACGATTTTCCAACTGTATTTTTCAAATTTTTTTTAGAAATACAGTTAAAAAATCGTCATGGCTCATGATTATTTTTCAACTTGTTAAAAATAAACGAATTTTTAAAATTAATTTAAAAATAACGATAAATAATTTTTTTGGGGGCTATATTATGATAAAAAATCGTAAAGACACGGCAAAAACTCTTTTTTTTTTAAAATTTTTTTTTTTGTAAATTCTCATTAGGAATAAAAGATAGGGTTCAATTTTCAATCTGGATTTTGGTTTTTGTTGAGAGAAAAATAGGGAAAATGGCTGAGGTTTTGGGAAAGCAAATCTGTTTACAGCTTGTAAGTATAGTCCTAAGAACAATCAAGAAGGTGGAGGTTCTTTGTATTCTAAGAGAATTTTTGGGTTTTGTTTTAAAAAAAATAGTTTTCCTTCTTTGAAGGTAAAATCTCTGGCTTACTTATCAAAAAAAAAAAAAAAAAAAAAAAAAAAAAAAAATCTCTGGCTTTGAGGAGTGATTTTAATGGGCAAAGAGTGGTCTATTTGGAGAAGAAAAGTGTGAACATGAGAAGGTTTTGTCAAGTTCCCATTAAAGCACAAGTTGGTTTAATTAACTTTATTTTTTATTTTTTCAATTTTTGGCAAAGTGTGGGTTTTTTTTTTTTTTTTTTAATTTTGTTTTTAGTGAATATTGTTTCTTAATTTATTTTATGATATTCTCTTTGTTGAAAATTTTGAATTTCTTGGTAATTTACATTATTTTTAGTTTTCTACAGTTAGATCATAGCTTAGTTTTCACATGCCAAAGATCAAATCTTTAAATAGAAATTGCCTTATATATTTATAAAAGTTTTAATTTTTGTTCTTAATTAAATGATAGTAACATAAAGATTAAGCCAGTAAACTTTAACCTTTATTTTTTTTTGTTGAAAAAGGTGAGTAGCATATTTGGTTTATGATTAAAACTCTTTTTTTCCCCATAATTTGATCTGTTGCAAAGATCAATAAAGAAATACTAATTGTTTTTATCTTTTTTTTTCTGGTATTGTTTAATGGAATCAGATGCCAACTGGCCTTATTGGTAGAATTCAAAAGTGGTGGGAGAAGGGGCTGCAACCAAATATGAAAGAAGTGACATCTGCACAAGACCTGGTAGACTCTCTTTTGAATGCTGGTGATAAACTTGTTATATTAGATTTCTTCTCCCCTGGTTTGCGGTGGCTGCAAGGCTCTTCATCCCAAGGTATAATAATATATACCTAAGTTGCCCTGACTGTTAATTTTTTTTTTAAGTATCCGTGTCCGATTTATATTTGGACATGGGTATGAGAATACGATCCTCCAAAGACCCTCCAAATACATGAAAATCTTGAAGAAAAAAAAAGTTGAACCGTGTCGGACACATACTTATGTCGGACACTTACACCCAAGTCCAAGTAACATAATAGATATAGACTCATAGTTTTATATACTTGGTTTTGTATAGTTGTGTATCTCCATATATTTGGATTAATTGTGAATTTGGGTGTTCGGATCTGGAAGATTTGCCAATTGGCAGAGATGAATCCAGATTTGCAGTTTCTTCAGGTGAATTACGAGGAGCATAAATCCATGTGCTATAGCCTTAATGTCCATGTGCTGCCTTTCTTCCGGTTCTATAGAGGAGCTTCGGGGCGTCTATGCCAGTTTAGCTGCACGAATGCCACGGTTAGTCTTGTATCCCTCCCTTCTGATGCAAATTTTATCAGATATATGTTTAGTAATTGGAATGAAAACAAGCCTATTTGTCATTTTATGCTCAAATTTTTCCTATGTATGATGCATGTCAATTGAATATATGGGACTTGAATTCCAGTGGGGAAAATCCATAATTCCCTTTGGATCAATTGATTTTTGATTAATTTACATTTTTAGAGCTAGATGGCCATTTGTTTTGAGACTCGAGCTATTTTTGTTGCTTTCGCTTAATTTGCGAGATTGTTGACAGATAGATTGCTGCTCATCTGATGCAACTGGTTTTGCATCTTAATTGACATTGGCATGATTAGTTCATAATATACGTTGTTTGTCGATTTTTCACCATGTTTATCATGATATATGTTCTAACTACAATGATGATTCCACAGATCAAAAAGTTCAAAGATGCATTGGCCAAGCACACACCAGATCGATGCAGCCTTGGACCGACAAAAGGTCTTGAGGAGAAGGAGCTTTTGGCATTAGCTGCCAACAAAGACCTTTCCTTCAACTACATACAAAACCAATTCAACCTGATCCTGTTCCTGCAGAGGAAGAGATTCTGGTATCAAAAGAAGTTCCATCTGATTCTAGGACAAAGCTCCCTCTTCCTCTCCCTACAACATCCTTAAAGCCTAAAGATAGTGAGGAGAAAACCTTGGTTGGTGCTGGGAGATGATGTGGTTAGTTTTTTTTTGCCAACCTCATTCTCCTCCCAATTGCCATTGTGTGAGTGTCGGACACGAGTATGTGTTCGACATGAGTATGTTTGATTTATTTTAAGTTTTTCCATGTATTTGGACAGTCTTGGGGGACCATATCCCCATACCCATATCCGAATATACGTCGGACACGGGTATCGGACACAGATACTTCAAGAAAAATGAAGAGTCGGAGCAACATAGGTTACTACAATACTATTTCCATGTTCATCTTTCATGTACTAATATTCATGTTAGAAATGAACAACATTGTAGAGGTTATGTCAATATGGCAGCTTGTCTCCCCATGTAGTTGCAGGCTTTTGGATTTATTATTTTTGGATCCTAGCCAGCTTAATTCAAGGGTGTTTGAAGAGTAAAGTAGCTGTGTATATGTTGAGTTTCTCTCTTTTTTTTTTTTTTTCCTTTTTTTTTTTAAAGGGAAAACAACCCCTTTGTGAATGTAAAAATCATATTGTTCTTTAGCATTTGGTTATATAAAGTGAAAGCCTTTTCCTTTTTCCTTGTTGTTTGTGTCTTGGAAACAGAATATGAGTATTTTTTTTATTGGATATGTGGATGATATGTTAACCTATGTTACTTGGATTTCAGTATCAGTATCGGATATGGATATATTCAATTTTTAAACAATATTGAAAAATCTTAATTCGAATTTGAGTTAAATCTCGAGCATAAATAGTCGAGTATGAGAATCGAACTAATTTTTTATTAAGTAAACGAGTCTAATCGAGAGAGGTCTAACAGTTCGAGCTTTAAAAATAAAATTCAATCAAATTCGAGCTGAATTTTGAACCTCGAATTTCGAATACATTTTCACCTTGACAATTACACCCCTAAGTAAAACAATTCGATTGCCATTAACCTGCACCCTCCATGTTGGGAAATGAATGGTAAGAATATCGAAGATACTCGCCCAAGACATTCAAACAGGAAAAACAGAACAGTTCTTTTGCAATTGTAACATTTTTATCTGGTACTGACAAAACTGCATTTTGAGTTATGTTGTTGTATTCAATTGAACCACCACGGACAATGACATCCAATACGATAACGATACAAATACGATAATACGAAATTTTTTAAATAATAAGACACAAGTATAAGATGAAAATGACCATTAAATATATTATATTAAAATTTATTTATAATTAAAAATAATATTGTAGAAGGAGAAAATTTGTAACCAATTACAAATAGCCACATGTCAATTGGAATTTCTTTAATTAAGAAATTTTCAATTAAATTATACATTACCATGTGAAATTGGTAATATCATATTATAATTAATTATTTTATAATTAATTAAATATGTACACATGGTTTGACCAATCAAATTGCAAGGATTCATAGGTTATCCAATCAAATTTCACCCATGTGTCATAATTATTTTACCTCTAATTAAATTAAATTAATTAAGAGATAAATAATAAATTTTTATCTCTAATTAAATTAAATTAATTAAGAGATAAATAATAAATTTTTATCTCTAATAAAATTAAATTAATTAAGAGATAAATAATAAAGTTTTATCTCTAATTAAATTAAATTAAATTAATTAAGAGATAAATAAATATTTTATCTCTAATTTAATTAATTAATTAAGTGATAAAAAATAAGTATTTAATTAATTAATTAAGAGATAAATAAAAATTTTATCTCTAATTTAATTAATTAATTAAGGGATAAATAATGAAGTTTTATCTCTAATTAAATTAAATTAATTAAGAGATAAATAAGGAGAACAAGTTCTTTTAGAACTCTCTTTCACCTGACTGGCTACCACTATAAATAGAGACCTCCCCTTAACATAAATTCACAATTCAGAAAGCCTGAAGAGAAGAAGATTTTGAAGAGCCAAATCCTCTCAAAAGTCTTAAGAAGAAATTAGAGAAATTCTAAGAACACGGTGCTTGTTCTTTAAAATTCTCAAAGAAGTTGCTCTCTGATCTTGTTCATTGAAGGAAAGGAGATAATTCCTGTTTTTCAAGACTAAGTCTAAAAGACCCTTGAAGCAGATTTCACCGATTCAAGATCAAGTCGTGAAGACCCTTGGATCAAAGTTTTACTGAAGAAAAGAATCAAAGGATTTCTTTGTTTAAGAATATTCAGAGATTGTAACCTTAAAGTTTGATTAATAAAATTATTATTTGACTCCAAATTTTCCTTGTCATATTTTTGACGCGAAATTTGTGTGTACAAATATATTTACACAAATTAAAATATAACAAAATAATATTATTTTTTATTATTTTTATATAATTTAATTTTATTTGATATTTAAAAATTTTATTTACTCAAAAATATTGATATATATTATTTTATATGAAAATTTATCATATATTTCATAATAATTTTTTAATGTATTCTTTTATATAATTATATAAATTTATTTAGTATTTTAAATAAATAAAAATTATTAAAAAAAAAAGGAGAAAAAAACCCCTGTCTAGTTGCTCCCTAAAAATGTAACACAATGAAATCCTCAAATTTGTTATCCAAATAGAATAAAAAGGGTCCAATCGCACCCCCAATGATGTCATTTTTTCTAATAAAAGAGTGATTTAAAATCTTTATTACTTAAATAAAGTAGTTTTAAATTTATTTCCCTAGGTACTTTATGTCATACATTTTTAGAATTTTTCGTGGTCAAAAAATAATTCAAATCCATTTTTCTTTCTTTATACATTTTTAGAAATTTTCTTTCAATTCTCTTTGTCTCTCTCGCTATCTCCCTCCCTCCCTCTTTCTCCCAATCTCCTTTCTTTGGTTTTCTGACGTTGGCAGACTTCTTTCACCGTCAATAGATCTCTCATTGCCCTTTTATCTATTTCGCAATTCTCACATACAACCCTCAAATTCTTCAAAAAGTATTTGCAAAAAAAAAATAACAATAACAGTGTTGGCATGGATGTATGGGTTATGGATTTTGAGAGAATAGATTGTGAATGAGATTTTTGCATTTATGATGGGTGGGATTGGCCAAGTGAAGGATTTTTTTGTTGTTTGGGGTTTATTAAAATGTTTTTTTAAGAAAATTTTAATGGGTTTTTATGTTCAAGTTGTTTGGTTTGTGGGAAAGTGTGAGAAATTCTGGATTTAGCATAGAATATTATGTAATAAAAGTTTTAAATCACCCCTCTATCGGAAAAAACTCAATGATGTCCTTTTAGCATCCAAATGGGGCCTCAGTTTAGTACAGCAAAGGCCGCCGGATCGCCTCTCCCCCCCTTTTCCTTTTCCCACCAAGACTCTCCTCATTTTCCCTCGGTTGCTGCCGCCAGGTCTGGCGTCCCCTACCTCCGCCCCTCATTCTACTTTCCGCCCCAATCCCCCCCCCCCTCTCTCTTCTATGCTCATCCGTGTCTGTCTCCTAGTTTTTATTTTCAGTTTTCCTCTGCTTTCTCCGATCCTTTTGTAGGGCTTTAAGCGACAACAATAATACAACACAATATCACAAAAGTAACAGATAACTGACAGCCAATCAACTAACCAAAAATAAATCAGCAGAAAAAATTAAAGCACGCCAAGATATACGTGGAAAACCCAAAATCCGAAATAAATTCACCATGAGAAATAAGCAGTTACAAGATTCAATATCTCCATGCTTTTGTTCAAAGCATGGAATCCACAACAATTGGAACAAGAATTATCTCTTTAAGTTAACCTATTAATCTACCCAAAGGAAAGAAAGACCCAATTTTTGTAGAACTTACCTCTCCTTTTGCTCTCACAATAGAGCAAGAAACCTTCTATATTTTTTTTCTCTTTAATTGGGCGATCACCACCTTCACAATAGCCACATTAAAATCAAGCCTTAAGACTAATTCAAAACCCCTTTTAGTCTTGTCTATTAACTAAGATAATAAAAAAAATTAAGGGCACGTTTTCAGAATGTTTTTCTTACAACATAAGAGATAACAGCGAAGAAACATGAAACTCTGCTTGAACCACAACATAAGCGGCAGCAGCATCAACCAAACATGTTCTGATCATTAACTTGAAAATGTTTTCTGCAGTGTTACCATAAGGGTGAGCAGTGCCCCTGTGGCTACAATCCCAGATGAACAAAAATAAAACAAAATAAAGATTGTTGAAAACATAAAACATAAGCCTTGGCTTTATCTTCAAGACCCAGTTCGGTGTCTCCTACATAAACAACCACCATAATTATTCCTAGTTTATTAAATGTGTTCTGGACAGAATAAGTAACCAGTTTCCACTCTAAACAGCCAGGTGGATCATTTTATGAGAACAGTACTACTTTTTTTTTAAGTGATCGGCGGCGAATCCTCAATTGTCGCCGCCGTGACCTCCGTCATTTTTCATCATAATCAGAATAGCGTTCATCATTGCTTCTTCATCAAAATTCTGGGCATTCTCCATATCGTTTCCCTCAATTGCTTCAATGAAAACCATGAAATCATCAACCAGGTTTTGCTTGGCGGCTTCGTTAGCAAGCATGCTCTGCTTCTTTCTCATAAGCATCGCACGCTCCCTACGCTTCACCCGAAGTGCAGCTTGACGAGCCCTTAGCTGCTTTTTCATCCGCCTTTTCTCTTGTTTCTGCCTTTCCAATTCAGCTTCCAGAGTCATAGCAATAATAAAATCTTGGGAATCCTGTTTGATCAGGTAAAGCAAAAAAAATAAAATAAATAACATTCATTAACAGAATCTAAGGCCTTATTAACAGTAAAGATTGTTGTTGTTGTTGTTGTTGTTTATAAATGAACAAAAACAAATAAGGAAACTGAAATCGAAGAAATAGAAATCTAACAATTGGGAAAAAAAGACAAGATGAGCCGAGGGGAGGGGAGGGGAGCTGCTAGAACTGTGGTGTGAGGTGTGAGGGATGATTTGGTACTGAATATATAGAAAGAAAAAGTGCCCGACAGCCATACTCGGCATCTCCAATGATGGGCTTCTTTTTAGAAGTTGGGAGAATTTGAAAAACATCCTCCGTCACTGGAATAATGGCTCCTTAATCTAATGGTGTAAAATAATTTGTAAGAGAAAAATAAACAATTGAAAAATTATTTTTAAAAAAATTGTAAAGATTTAAATAGCGTTAATGAAAGAAACATATTCTTCTTTCATTTTAGGTTTAGTTGTTTCTTTTGGTGTCGTTCTTCTCTCTTTCTTCCTCTCCTCCCTCGCATCACAACCTTTATCAGCAGCCATTCTCTAACCCTTTCACAATCATTCCTATATCTCTTTTTTTATTTTTTATAGATTCAGAGAGGAGTCAAGTAATCTCTTATTTAAATACCATTAATGAATTAATTTAGTAAGTATTAAAATAATAATATATACAACCAAATTTGAATATTAAATATTATTATTTAAAAATGGGGTTGAATAGTATGAGGATATCCGATATTAAAAAAATCATTGTTATTTTTAAAAGTATTTATTTTTAAAAGTATTTATCATTTTATTTCAAATCATTTTTTTTTTATTTCTTCTTCTAGCAACCTAATAATTTTGTTGTTAAATTCAACAATATTCGAGCAATATTTGATCGTAAACCTATCCATGGGGCAGGCTACTCGTTTAGCTCGATCCGAATTAGATTGGGCATGGAATAAGCTTTTAATAATCTGGATCAACTTGGCTAGGATTGTATAAAAACAATATTTCTATTTAAATTTAATTATAAAATATATAAATATTAATATAAAATATTTAATATATTTTAAATAATAAAATGAGCTTTCATACTTGAACATACCCAAGCTCGACTTGAGCAAGTAAAAAAAATTGTATTCGAGCTCGAGATCGTCCCTACCTGATCCATGGACACCTTTGTTGGTAACTTAAGGGCATTTTTGTTTTCAAATGACTAGATTAGTGTTGCTTGAATCTTAAATTAGTATTAAACAATTAGATTTCACCCTCGAGGAAAAAAAATCCAAATCAAATCTAATAGTTTGAGAAAAAAAAAAAACAATTCGAACATGTTGTTTTTGACTAAATAAGATTATTTTCGATTAAAAATGAAGCAAAAATAGTGTTGAGTATTTGATAATTGATACTAACTTTATGAATTTTTTATCAATAAACTTTTGATTTAGAAAACAAAAACCCTTAAAATTCAAATCCATGTTTATCAAATTGATTTCTTTATTATAAGTTTATCAAATTTCATTTTTTTACATGGTTTGCTTGTTATTATTCTTAATACAAATATTTTTATTAGTTACAACTTTTGCAATAACAAAATAGAATCCATGTTTTTATTTTGTAAAATCTCAAGTGTAATTATTATGTCAAAAACTCCAATGCACTAAAATATGTCTTTTCATGTTAAAACTTAATTTTTTTTTTGTTTTTTATTTCATTAAATAATTTTCTAAAATGATTATTTCTTTTATTTGAAAAGAATAGCTAATTTAATAAATAGAATAACACAATAATGCATATAAATGCACCCAAAAAATAATGTATATAAAATTTGAAAAAAATATCTATTTATTTTATATATAAAATAAATATTAGATAATTAAATTAACTTTTAACTTAAAAATTAATTTGGCCCCAGAACATCAAAATAAAATCTTTTTCTTTGTAATATTTTTATTTATACTCATTCTATCATATAAAAAAAATTCAATTTAAAAGAAGAATCAGAAATATATATATATTTTTGTTATTGGTGCAAACATAAAATTTTCAATTCTTTGCTTTCTTTTTTTTTATAATTTTCATGGATGCACGTGACCTTCACCCAGAAAAAGGGGGACATTTCTGATTTTCACTTTGGGAAAATATGAGAAACATGCAAGGAACAGTAGATTAATTGTTGAAAGGTCCAATGAAAAATAATAATTTAAGAAAAAGAAATGAAAACGATTAAAATTGTTTAAAAGAAAATTGTAATGACAATATTACCCTTAATGAAATAAGTAAATTTTCTCTCCCCATTCTCTCTTTCCCCGTGTCCCCATTCTACTCTCCTTCCTTCCCTCTTTCTCCTCTGCCCCCATTCTCTCCTTCCTTCCCCCCCATTCTCTCCTTCCTTCCCCCTTTCTCCTCCGCCCCCATTCTCTCCTTCCTTCCCCCTTTCTCCTCCGACCCTTTCTCTCCTCCGTTAACAATGGATGCTGCTGGTCTGTAGGTAAGAGTCGGTCGGAGTTATTTTGTTATAAATCTAGTTATGTAAATCTGGTTCTGTAAATCTGGTTGTATGCATGTGGTAGTGTAAATTTTTTTTCCTTTATCAATTTATTTGTGGGCATGTTATTGTCTTACTTAGGGTGTAGTAAAGTTTGTAAATTTTGTTGATCGATGTAGATGATTAAGGAAATCAATGATTGTTTAAGCAATTTTCCTTTATTAATTAGACCTAGATCTCTATCCTCTAAATTAAATATACAAGAAATTAGAATTTTTTTTCAGTGTGGTTGGCAGCAGGCAATCTGTATTGTTATAGGCAAAAAGGTGCGTGGTCTATATATATTGTTTCCTTGACTTATAATATATTTATTATGATGAAGTGGAAGTGCCCAAGATTTGTTTATTTTAAAGCATGATGATAATGCAGATGTAGTTGATTTTAATAGAAAAATATAGGAAGACAAATTAGGAAGAGTAATATGTTTTTCACTATCTCTTCTCACAAAGTTGAAAATCAGATTCCGGGATTAAACTTTAATGTGTTGTCATTTATAACGCACACAATATGTTGATATAATCTATCTAATTGGAGACAATTCCCCATTAATTCTATATCCCCATAACAATATTATCAATTTTTCATCATTAATTGGTTAAATGATTCCTCTCACCTAACTGTTTTATATAGACTTTCTTAAAGGTTTTCTGAATGATGAATTTGTTTGCTATAACGGGGTAAGTTTTGACCCGAATACAGAATAAAGCTTCTGTGAATTGATGAGGTGCTACTTCATGCAAAATGCTGAAGGTTAGATTTGTTTGATAGGAGTGGCATTGGTAACGGTCCCTTAGACTTAATTTTGATGTGAATAGTGAAGCAGAAATGGAACAATTTTGTCATGGCATTGGACTACCAGCCTTTTGCTTTTATATTAATTGGAATGTGAATATGTTACGAACTGGTATTGATGTGGTAACCTTTTTGTTGGGAACTGATGGTTGAACGAAGGCAATAAAACACCTGGTTACATGAGTCCTGTACAGCCTGACAGTCTTTTGCAATTAAGTGGAAGCTGTTGATAAAGAATGAATTGAATGTCTTAGTAAAGAAGTTGTTGAAAATATTATCTTCATTTCTTCTAGTGTTGTCCATGTCTTACTATTTTCTGATTGATTTATTTATTCATAATAAATTTGAATAATTAATTTATGTCTTTGAATTATTTTTATGATAGGATCATTGGCATACATTGTTAACTGAAAGAGATTTAGGGTAGAATTGATTAGAGTTTTTAAAATGTACATATAATAATATTGAATGTACATATAATTAGGCTAAATGTACATACTGTTATATTATATGTACATATATGGTCATTGTTTTGAAAATGTACTTTAGTTTTTAGTATTAAAAATATTTGTTGTTGCAACACCGAATATAAAGATATGGTCATTGTTTTGAAAATTATCTTAATTGTACAAGGAAAAATGTTAGAGACAAGCTTATGTTACATTCTCTTAGCACTCTTGTTTTTGTATGGTACATGTGGAAAGTTTGGAGTGTGGTTTAGTTAATGGTTTTCATTTTTGAAGAGTTGGCTTTATATATATATATATGTATGTATGTTTGTATGAATTCATACATACATAAATAAGTTCGTTTGCTATGAACTTAGAGTATCCATACGGTAGATGTTGGCTAGGTTATCTAACTTTTTATGATGTTTTGTTATCTCTTAAATTTCAGGCTGGAGATGCACTGATATAATTGTATGATAATTTTAAATGTGAGTTTGAGACCAAGATTAATCTTCTCAAGCTGGTATGTTTTTATAGGTTTATGTGTTTTCTACGAATGCAATTGTATTATGTTGTGATACTACTGGAGGTGAAACTAATTTATCAAGATTTGATGTTAGAAACTTCTTGTTCTTCAGAGTCCCCTTTAGAAAATACTGTTTTATCAACAAATTAATGTGCAGCAATGCTCTGTAAGGTTAAATTCTAGTCTTACTAGTTTGAGCTTTTTCTTTCATGCTACATCCCCTTCTGTTATCATCAAAATAAAAAATTTTATAATAACATGGATGAATCGAGTTGCCAATTATGTAATTGACAATAAAACCTGCATTAAAATGACATACCGTTGTATGAAAGATAACGCTGATGGTAATATGGCTAATGTGCTTAAGTATTATGTTTTCCAGCCCGAAGACTGACGCTGTACTTAGCCTTACACCCAATCATTAAAAGTAGATGGATATTAAGTAAAGAAAGTTTACAGCTTTTATTTGGCTAACATATATATTTATCCTTTGACTTCATTTCATTTTATTTTAATCCTTTCAATTATATAGGATTTGACATGTAATATGTCCATTTATGCTCTTCTAGGAGATAACATCTACAACTTTGTAGAATTGCTTGCTCATAATATTGTAAGAAGATCTTTATTAATTTTGTTAATTTCACCATATATTGCAGTTCAATTTTTTTTACAAGCAAAATAGTTTCATGTCATGATAGTTGTTTGTGCCTCAATTTAATTGAAATGATATTCATGCTTGTTATTTGCTTGCTTGCATATATAGGACTATGAAGAAATTGTTAGTGTAAAAAAAGTACATATAAGTTGCAAGAATGTACATATAGTTATGCTACATCCTATGTAAATAATATGTGAATATTTAAGTGTTGCATAAATGAGAAAAGTATTTATTTCTCCCAACATATGGAAGTGATGGAGTAAATTTTCTTATGTTTATGTGACATTTTTTTGGGGCTTGTAAAAGTGAAATTTCTATTAATCTTAACAAATGTACATAAAATTTGTAAGAATGTGGCACATAATATCTTAATTGATTCATTTTTGGTAAAATACATATTATTTGTAGGAATGTACATATAGGTATACAATATGTACATTCCTGCATACTTATATGTACATTTAAGCAAAACAATATGTACATTTTTAGTTTCTACTAAATTCAACCCTAAATTGGTGTGATAGAATTTTACAGATAATATCTGTGTTTTACTTGAAGGGAAGGATGGGGAGATGAAATTCCAAAGTATGATGGAAAAGATTACCCCAAATATGTCATACAAAGCATACTGCCTTGAGCCTGAGGTAGGTTTCTGATTATTAATGTGCTTCCACTATCATATAAAATTGTCATGAAACTTGTCATTTTAAAGAGGAGGAACATGTAAGAGCTTAAATCATTGGGGTGTAGGATAGAAATTGTTAGAATATAAAAAAGTACATATAGTTTGGAATAATGTACATATTGTTTTCCTACATGTACATATTATTTTGTTATATGTACATATAAGTTGGCTTATTTTGTTGAAGCATTTCTTATAATTTCTGTTAGTTTTTAGTCGTTTTAAATGAAAAAAATGACATGCAAACATAGTATGATTAAAGGTTTGGCTTTAGGGAGCAAGACTCTTTTAATTGCAATTATGTTACTGTCATCGTGGTATTTACTATATTTCTTTTATGTTGCATGTCCCACAATATTGAGAGAGAGAAAAAAAAAAGGATGCATTTAAATGACGTATAGGACATCAATGTTAGTAAAAAAAAAATTTTAAAAAAAATTTAACTTATATGTACATGGCCACAACAGAATATGTACATTCCTGCATCTTTATATGTACATTTAGGCAAAACAATATGTACATTTGTAATTTTGTAGAATTAGTACAATTTTAATATGAAATAGATGCTGTCAAGAGTGGAATAATAGTTAAATGGTCCTAAATCTTAACAATATTTGTAAAAGGAAATTGAAGAAATAAGAATTTATTACTAAGGAGATCGAAAATACAAATATACCCTTAATGAAATCAACATAATAGCAAAAACAAAACTTGATATTTTGCTTCCGATAATCTTCTTCCCCTTCTCCCTTCCCCATTTTCCATCCCTTCCCTTACTTCCTGACCTCCCCATTTTATCTGCCCTTTCTTTTTTCTTCGTATATGTCAACTTGTTTTTACGAATAATTCTGATGGTGTACAATTTCCTTTTGGTATTGTAAATGTACTGTCATTGTTTTGCTTTAAGAAATTAAAGAATATGAATGTTACATGTACATATAGTTTAGTTGAATCTACATATAGTTTTGTTATAATTACATACTTTTATACTTCTATGTACATATAAGTGCGCAAATAGTTTTCCACATTTCTGAGAGATTTGTTCATATACTCTTTTTAAAATATACATATAGTTATGCTAAATGTACATATAGCTAGGCTAAATATACATATTGTTATAGGTATATGTATATGTACATATAACTTTGCTTCTGATCTTGCAGTATTTACTATAACTCTAAACGTTTTGCCATGTATGAAGAACTTCAACAAATTTGGGCTACTCAAAATAATTTGGATGCATATTTGTGCGGGGACTGAGTTCTTATCCTCCTCCACCATCATAGTCAACTATATGAAATTGTATTTCTCGTGTATTTGCGATGTTAAAGTTGTAATTCAACTTGATCTTCACTGTTTATAATATGTGAATATTTAAGTGTTGCGTAAATGAGATAAGTCTTTCTTTCTCCGAAGATATGGAAGTGATGGAGTAAATTTTCTTATGTTACATTTGTTTAGTCCTTGTAAAATTGAAATTTCTATGAATCTTATCAAATGTACATATAGGTATGCAATATGTACATATTGTTTTGCTATATGTACATATACATATTGTTTTGCTATATGTACATATTGTTTTGCTATACGTACATATTATTATATTATATTTTCTCTTGATTGGTCTTTTTACTTTTGGGTTCAAACGTAAAAGTCTATTGTTGCTTTATACATTGCAGAAACATATTGTTCAATCATTATAAAGTTGAAATGAGTGAATCAAGCGTTAACAAAAGAGTCTATTGTTATTGTCATATTGATGGTGAGGTCTTGATTGTTAATGGCGACTGTATAGAATATCGAGGTGGAAGAACAGTGGGTGTGATGATCGATGAAAACACTAGTTTTGAAGAATTAGTGCATCAAGTTGGGGAAAAATTAGGGAAGAGTGTTGATGGTCATGTATTTAGATATACACTGGAGTTTGACAAAACCAAGCTAATTGATTTGGTGAATGATGCCGGTTTGACAGATTTGATAAATTTTACTAATCGATTATGCAATTTGTATATTTTTCGAACTGAAGTGATTGAATCCGCCAACAACAATGACAGAAATATAGTGCATCATTCGAACGAAGATCTGTTCTGGTAAGAAATATAAAGGCTTTATAACATAAAAGTATATAATTGCGTTACGTCTTACTCATGTTTTTGTTATAATTGCAGTGGGGTTATTGACAATGAAGACATAAGTGGAAACTATTCTGAGAGGGAACGTAATGTAGGTTCTTCCGTTGAATGTTCTAGTTCGAAGATATCTGGTGTTATTGTTGAATGTACTGCTGCGAACAAAAATCATTTTGCAAGCGAAATTTGGAAAGATCACATTATTGGCAGCGGTCAGAAATTCAAAGATGCATCTGCCTTTAGGCTGGGTCTTTATCAATTTAGTATTGCGAATGGATTTGCATATAAGTTTAAGAGGAATAGTAAGTCTTTTATTAGTGTGGTCTGCAAGGCTGAAGGCTGTCCTTGGCATTTAACTGCTTCGAAGATGCGATGTACTGACTTTATGGTTGTGGGGACATTTCTAAATGTGCACAACCACTGTGCGCAAGATGCAATTCAAAGTAGACCTTCTTCGAAGTCAAAATTTGTTGCTGCCATAATTTCGGAGAAAATGAATTTGCAACCGGACACAACGCCACATCAAATTCGTGCTGCATTAGAATCTGAATGTAGAATTCCAGTGACCTACCAGCAAGCTTGGGCATGCAAAGAGCAATCCATGAAGTTGCTGCATGGGAAAATCGAGGACTCGTACAAATTTGTTCCATGGTTGTGTGAGCAAATCAAAGATGCTGACCCCCAAAGTGTCGTAATCTGCACTTATGATAATGGTAATCATTTTAAGCAATTGTTTATCGCTTATGGATGCTCAATTATTGGTTTTTTGAATGGGTGTCGAGGGTTGATTTTTATTGATGGTTGCCATTTGAGTGGACCTTATAAAGGGACGTTATTATCTGCTAGCTCAATAGATGCAAATAATCAGCTGTTCCCACTTGCATATGCAATTGTTAGCTCAGAAAGTTTAGACAATTGGATGTGGTTCCTGGAAATTTTAAAGTCAAATGTTACCAGAGATGTTTCGGTAACCATTATTTCTGATAGGAACCAGAATATTATCACTAGTGTTGGCACAATATTTGGATCGGCTTGTCATGCTTATTGTTACAGACATATTAAGGAAAACTTTAGTGCTGAAGTTAGCAAATTCATGCATGGTGGGAAAAAAGTGAAGGAGCAAGCCCTACAGTTGTTGGATGCAGTGGTTTATGCTAGACTTGAAGAGGATTACAATGTTGCATTCACAAATTTGACCATGTACAAAAAAGAGCTAGGTGAATGGGTGTTAGATAATCAGCCAGAACATTGGGTCATGTCAAAATTCAGTCATCCTCGTTGGGATCATATTACTAGCAACGTTGCAGAGTCTTTCAATGCATGGTTAGTCAAGGAGAGGCGACACAACATCATTTCCCTCATCAATGAGCATAGAGAAAAATTGGCTAAAAAAATTTATAAAGCAAAGTCTGATGTCAGTAATTGGAAATATGGAGTTGGGAAGAATGTTGAGGAAAAATTACTGGAGAGTATTGGAAGAAGTAAATACTTCCATGTTTCTTGTTATAGCGATTTCACCGCTAAGGTAAGTCACGGCAACAAAGACATTGTTGTTAACTTGAGGACTCGACAATGCACATGTTTAGGATGGCAAATGAGTGGACTTCCTTGTGCCCATGCTTCTGCAGTCATTGAAGCAAAACATGGAGACATATATCAGTTCGTTGATGATTGTTATAAGTCAACGAAACAGGAGTTGATTTATTCACTTACAATGGCTCCAGTTGAGACTCATAACTTGCTTGATTTCACCCTATCAGACAGCAGTCATTTATCGTTGAAGCCTCCTTTAACGAAGAGGCCACCCGGTAGACCAAAAGTCAAGCGCATTGAATCACAATTTATCAAGAAACGAGAAATTCATTGCTCTAAGTGTAAGCAAATTGGTCACAATCGAGTTTCATGCAGATCGCCAAATCCAGTGTAAAGCAATTGTAAGTTTTACATGATTACTATTTAAATTTACTTTTTCTGAACTATGGTTCCATGCCAACACAGTATAACTTATATCTTCTTCATGTGTTAAATGCAGGTTCATGGTTACATACCTTACCTTTTGTAAAGGAGTGGCAACTTTTTTTGTAAAGTGAATTGATCCTTTTTTCAACCCTATCAGAAGAATATGAATGTTGAAGGTGCTATATTTCATTTTTTGATGCACCTCAATTGTATATATAGGTTTAGGGTTTACAAGGTTAGAGGTGCAATATTTTTTGTTCGAGCACCCAAATATGTTTGTAGGTTAGAAATTGAATGGTTCAACGTGCTATATTTTTTGTGAAAGCACTGAATCGATGTCTATAGCTTTTTTTGTTTATTGTATAGGCATGCCAAGAATTTTGTACAGCAATGTGTAGATTTTTTTTTGTTTAATAGGTCTGTGGCATTTAGGTTCACAAGCTTCAGAAGCTTTTGGGTTTAGGTGGGACTATTGTTTAGTCTACTCTTCTCTTCTTATTTATGGTGTATGTAACTTCCTGTATTGTGTACAACATCATATTTTTGGAATGAATGAAAGAAAATATCAACTTTCTTCGTTCGAAGTTGATGATATTTCTTCTTATTTGTTATTGTCTAGTGCTACAGACTTGGGCAGAAGACAATATGTACATTCTTGCTTATATTTACAACTACGAAAACGAATATGTACATTTGTAGTTTCTCCTAAATTTAAACATCAATTTTAGTAACAAAATATTTAATTCACAATATAACTTATATGTACATGGCCAGAAGACAATATGTACATTCCTGCATACCTATATGTACATTAAGGCAAAATAATATGTACATTTGTATTTTCTTATGTACATTAGTAGAAACATATATTTACATTGAAACTTATATTTCATTTCAACTTTATTTTAGTAATTTCATATATATAGTTATATACTTTTTTAAGTTTTAACAAAAAAATTGGCGGCACGGATGAACAAAAATAATCGAACTGGGCAGGAAAACAAAAATTTGAAGACTTTGCCAACAAGCTCTTGGCTGAGTGGCGAAGAGTCTTGGGTTCAAACCCAAGCAACCCCTCTCCTTACCCAATTATAAAAAATAAAAAAAAAAAAAAATTGAAGACAGAATGTTCGTGCCGCGGCTCAAAGCCGTGGCGTCAAGCGAATGAAATGAATATGCAGCCTTCCCAAAACAGGTTGTGAATCAGACAGAAAAACGACGCCACGGCCTAGGGCCGCGGCTAACTCTAAGGGTTTAGGGTTAAACCCTAAAAAAGATGTAATACCACGCCGCGGCTTTGCGCCGCGGCTCTCTTTTACGGCATTAAATTCAGAGTCAGACAGAAAAACGAGGCCGCGGCTAAGGGCCGCGCCTCACTCTAAGGGTTTAACCCAAATCCAGACAGGAAAACCGCTCACTTGTACGGAATTAGGTTGTGAATCAGTCAGAAAAACGACGCCACTGCCTAGGGCCGCGGCTAACTCTAAGGGTTTAAGGTTAAATCCTAAACAATACAGAAAACTAACGCCGCGGCATTGCGCCGCGGCTCACTTTTACGGCATTAAGTTCCTAATCAGACAGAAAAACGTAGCCGTGGCTCTGGGCCGCGGCTCACTCTAAGGGTTTAGGGTTTAACCCAAAACAATACAGGAGAACCACGCCGCGGCCTTACGCCGCGGCGCACTCGTACGGAATTAGGTTCTGAAACACACAGAACAACTACGCAGTAAACAGAAATATGAAGCCGTGGCCTTGGGTTGCGGCTCTGTATTACGGTTATGAATCCAGACAGGAAAACGACGCCGGGGCGTAGGGCCGCGGCTCACACTTACGGTTAAACCCTAAGCGAGAGAAAGAAAAAAATGACGCCGCGGCTGAACGCCGCGGCTCTGTATTACGGTTTGGGGTTTAGGGTTGACAGAAAAACGACGCCGTGGCGTTGGGCCGCGGCTCGCTATTATTTGTAAACCCCAATCCATACTGAAAAACGAAGCCGCGGCTTATCGCCGCGGCACACGTTTCTATGTTTACTGTCTACAGTAGACAGTAGCAATACGCCGCGGCTTTGAGCCACGGCGCCATGGGTAATAAACGGTTTTTTTTAAAAATATTTCTAACCCTAACACCATCAACTAATTTAAAAACCCCAAAATAGCTTCACCCTTATGTTTATAACAATTTTTTGTCTCTCTTCAGAATCTCTTCTCTCCCAACATTTTTCCCAACATAATTTTCCATTCTTATAGAAAACCCATTTGATATTACTCTCACATCTCTCATCTTTCCCAACAAACTTCTTCTCCATACATCTTTCTCTCAATTTCATCTAACTTGAAGCAAACGAATTATTTCATCAAAGTTTTAAATTCAAGTAAGTTTATATTGTTTCTTTATATTTGTTGGTTGTTGTGGGTTGAAATGCAAAAGTATTGGTTATTGTTGATTGGTTTATTTGAAAATCATGGCAATTTTTATGCTGGGTTTTGTTGAATTATACTCAACATTTAAAATTTTGCTACTGATGACATTGTCTTTGATTATGTCGTGTTGATTGATTTATTTAGTGATGAAATTGTAGAAGAATTTAACTATTGCTTTAGAGGTGTTTGGTTGATTGAAGAAAATTGTTGAATTTGGTAGATATTAACCAACTTACAACTACTGTCATGGGATTGAAGAAAAAACTCAAGGGTAGCAGTACTAATAGAACTTTTGATATTACTAAGTTCGTGTCGGAAGCGGCAGTATTACGACATACCCAATCTCTCCTCCAAAAAAACCCTATTCCAGAGAGGGGGTTGAATCTTGATCCGCGTCATCGTGAGTATCAAGATGTAATTAATTCGCGCAATTGGCAGAAATTTTGTGCTCCACCTCAATCCGCAGTGCTACCGGTGGTTAGAGAATTTTATGCTAATGCAGCCGAAGCCAGTGGTGATACGATTTTCGTCCGAGGATGTGAAGTACCGTTTGATCCGCAGACAATTAATCAATATTACCAGACACCGAATATTGTGGATGATGACTTTAGTCGGTATTTGAATGGCCACATTGACATGACTGTAGTCACAACACATTTATGCCCACAGGGGACTACTTGGAAAATATCGAAAGGGGAGCTTGTTTCGTTCAAGGCCAACACTCTGGATAAAGAGGTTAAGGTGTGGATGCATTTTATAGCGGCCAAAATGCTTCCATGTAAGCATGTTAGCGATGTCACCAAAGATAGAGCAATTCTTCTTTATGCTATTACTACAGGCAAATCGATTGACATTGGCCAGCTTATCTACAGGGCCGTAATGCATAGTGTTAGAACAACACGGGAGGGCCTATGGTTCCCCTCCTTAATCACTCGGTTGTGTGACCAGGCTGGTGTCCAATGGGATAATGGTGAAGAGTTGTTACATCCTAAGGGTCCCATTGATGATACCATTATGTATCGTTTGACCCGAGAAATTAATCGTCCCCCACCCGGACCTGGTGCGAGTTCATCCTCAACCCCACAACCTCAGGAGTTAACTATGGCAGAGCGCATAACCAGACTTGAACTTCAGAATGCGCATCACCTTGCATATCATGCCCATCAAACTGAATGCTTCAAAACTGTTGAACAACTTATCCATCTTTGTGCTCGTCATATGGGTGCTGACACGACCCAATATCCCACTATGCCACCACCACCAACAGCTTTGGCTCCCCAAGAAGCGGAAGAAATAGAGGAAGAAGATGATGAAGATTAGAACTGATTAGGTGCTGACAATGAACTTGATTTAGGTTTGGGGGGTATTTATTAGTTATGGTTTTATAATGTAATTTTATGGGGTATTTATTAGTTATGGTTTTATTATGTAATTTTTGGGGGTATTATTTGTTATGGTTTTATTAGTTTATGGTTTTATTATGTAATTTTTCTCTCCAATTGAAAACCCTCTGCTTTATTACGCTATCTTCAGCCCATGTCAACTTCTCAATTTTTTTTTTTTGTATTTTCTTACACAACAAGTTTGCATAACCAAAATTAGGGTTGCCGATGGCAGAGCAACAAAACCAACGAGCTGTGAAACACTATGAAAGTAAAAAACTGAATCAAACTTTAACAAACAAGCTAAAAGAAACTAAACTAAGTTGTTATATTTCAGAAAAATTACTTAATTGTGGTGCATTTCACTTAAATATCTTCAAACTTTTCATTCTACAACCTGATAGACAGCCTTTACATCAATCCTACTATTCCCGAACCAGATCACTTAGATGTACAGCTCTAAAATCCCATACGTACATTCCTGCATTCCTAAATTAACTTCTGCAGCATGAAGGCTTAAAGGTTAAAACAACATAAACAATCATGAAAGTGCAGAAAACAATTTTTAGAATCCACAAAGCCTGGACTTGCTCAGAACTTGCTCTTTTTCTGTATTTCTTGTATCCAAAATCAACTGGGCGGCGAGCTGCAGACGGTACTTCTTCGCATCATCCTAAAAAAAATTATGTACACTCATTAAAATTCTCTGCATTAGTGTTAGAGGAAAAAGAAGTGATTTATATGACATTCACCCGATTAAGCGGTGGACTGATTCGGCCAAACCAGGATTGTAAGTGCTTAATTAAAAATACCCCGCAATCAGATGAACTGTAAGACAAATGAGAAAATCTATTGCATCAATAGTACTGATAACTAAAGAAACATGTATAACTCTTAAATGAATTAAAATTAAGAGATTACTCGTCATCTGATTGCCAATCAAATTGTACACGGTTTTCCTTCAACTCTTTCATTGCATCTGCAGCAGGATGATTCCAAGCACATAATAATGCTGAAAACACTTTAACCTGAAAACACAATTTGAAGCATGTCACACAAATATTCCACTACGAACAAGGTAGTTGAGAATATGAGTTAAAGATTACCAAACGTTTCGGGAAACCAACATGCAGATGCCCAAACGACGACCTTCTTGAGTCGATGATTTCGATCTCACCAGACACCGTATTCACGCAATATGCAACCCAATGATTATTTGCACATAAGGGTAAGCAAATCTAAAAAGGATGAATTGATTATTAATGAGAAATCAGAAATAACAACTTCAAATATATATATATATACATCTTATACTAATGTGAATATCGATAAAAATAAGCATATATGTACGCATACCAGTTGAGCTTGCATAATATCAGCATTATTCGGTTCATTTGCAAGATAATTAGCAAAATCATTGGCGACTTCATCAGTTGTCTTCCTCCCAAACTTGTAATTAACGATGTTAGACTACATTGAACGGCCACATTTCATTAATAACCTATACTATATACTTATAATCTTAATCAACATACAATAAGAATTAAACTTTTTTTATAGAGATGTAATTAGGAGGGATAAAAATTAATACCGCAAATTGTGAACTCAAAACAACACGAGTTCCAATCGATTTCCTACCGATATACATTTTGGTGGCGTTAATTACACGAACATACATCTCTACAACCTGCCATACTCCAAAGAAGTATTAATTACGATACCATACGATAAAAGCGTTAATGCAAATGTGTAATTAACGAACTTCATTATACCATGTTATTCACCCAATTGGAACCGGCTAAAGAGAGTATGTCCGACCTCGTCAATGACCAACCATGCATTGCGGACAATATTTCCCTACATCATTAATAAACATAGTTCAAATATCGCATTGTCGTCACAATAATGTTATGTAAAAAGTTGAGAGTCAATTGGATTGTGTAACTTACTCATGATTTGCATTTTCATCCCAAGCATAATTAACAACAGCTTTTTCTACTTTCTTCAATGTCGCAATTGGCCAATTAACATAGAATGGTGATTGAAGATTCATAGAAGTCGTAATTTTTCTAGGAATTCGTGGAGATCTCCTAATAACAGGGGAATCATGTATTTCCCTCTTTCGATTTCCACGAATTTCCTCTACAAATTCCACTCCATCTTCAAATTCAAGATTGGAAGGAACATTACATTCTTCCACTTGAAAATTTGATAGAGGTGCAGTTGTCTGTGAAGTTGAGCCTTTTGCAAATGGCCTAAACATAGATGATGGAGAAGCTTCATTCTCCACATTCTCCATCCTTCTAGTGAAATCATCGAACTGATCTCCCATTTGAGCATTGACATGTGCTGGAGACAACTTCGCCAATGCCATGAAATCAAGAACATTGTCTTTATGAAGCTGGACCATTTCTTGATTCCACTTAATCATCCTCTCCGTACGGCCTTTGATCCTTTCAAATAAAGCCTAAACACATAATTCTAAATTTTAAATATTTATGGATTCTGTTGCAACAATTTTAAAGGCTATGAAAGGTAATACAGTCTTAGATGAATTTCAATGACAAAATGTCGACATACCATTGCCTCTGGATCAAGCTGCATGGTTGAAACTTCTCCAAAACACTCATCCATAGGGGGATCAATGTCACTTACAACCTACATACAGAACTAGATTTCAATAACATTTTTTAATACGAACTAATAATCTATTTATAAATTAGAATGCGCAAAGAGTATTGATATAAATAAATACAAGCATGAATCAAACATTACTTACCTCCCCTAACCCATACCCCCTAACTCTTCCTCAACTTCTAGGCGCTTCTTCACGGACGCATCATCCCATCCCATTAATCGGGGCATTGCACGAACAACAAAACGTTCGGATGGGATAACTCTATCCAAATAAAACATCTATCCAAAATGTTCTATATTAACAATAGGATAATAAATATAATCACTTTTTTTTTTACTTATTAGTAAAAGACATTGAAAAAAGAATCAAACAATATAATACATATTTACCTGAAGGAAGAGTAAGGAGCCTGTAATGTATGTTGTATCTTGCCTGCCGTTGTACCTTCTAATGCCATTCATCAACTGCTTAAGTGTAAACCCACCCCAATTGTAGGAACGAATTTGGGATGAATTATAAATCGTGGTAACTAACTTTCTATTTACTTCAGGCCTACTAGAAGGCGCCATGACAGTACCGATAACAAACAAGACGAACAACCTTTTCCAATCATCTATATCTGTTACATTATGTAACAAGAGCTCTACTTCTTTCAATGAACAAACCCTTAAAAATCTATCACACCAACCCTTTATCTCATCATTTTCATTTACAACATCTACTCTAACCTCTTCTCCTGTACATGGAACACCAAACACTAAACCTACATCTGTATCTTTAATAGCTAAGATATGGTTACACCATCTTAAAACACAATTTAATGGCTCACATTGTTTAATAAGCCACTCACATAGATGGTGACGCAAAATTGTACAACTCAAACTTAGAAACCCACCAAAACCTATCTCTCGCACGGCATTTTCCTTCCTAACATCACCCCTAACCACTTCGTTCATAACCCTAACCAATTTACTAGGGCTACATCTTGTGCGCAATTGAACATCACACTGCAATTTCGTAATGAATAGATTACGTTCAATCTACCAATAATTTATATTATCATTAAAAAAAAAGTCGAATGAAAGAAAAATAATTTACCTCAAGACTTTTATTTTTTCTTGCAATATGGCGTGAACTATGACGTCGTTCCATTTGTTCTTCCCCGAAATTTGTATGTGTCACAAATAAAGCTGATAACCCAAAAATATATAGCTAAAAAGTTAACATTCTGCTATAAATAATAAACAAATGTAGGTGAAATTGCAAAGAAATCGTAAGAAAACGTCTATCCCTCCCTTTTATTTTGACCCAAAAAGAAATAAAACCTGAATTGTGTATGCATGTGCAAACTGAAAATTGCAGTTTCTCACTTTTCACAGTCAACAATCTTGTTTTCGAAATTTCACAGGGAAATATGCATTGCATTAGTTGATTACAACAAAATAATGGCTCTCAGAAGCCTACATCTTTTGCTGAATACAACAAATAACATTCAACAGTTAATATGGTGGGTAATCAACCTAATCAATCTACTACAACCAATTTGTGAGGACTGTTTGTCCAAAGGATTGGTTTGGTTGCATTGCACTGCAGTGCAGCCCACCAGGGTGGGAGTGGGACTAATAAGTGTCTTAGGAGTGTTTCTCCAAAGCTGAAAGGCATATTTGAGAGTATAGCCCACCAGAAGCAGAAATGTATACTCTTAATGGTGGTATAAATTACATTCACTGCTTTAGGATATGAAAGAGTTGTTTATGAAATCCAGTGGGTCAGAATTGGAAAGTATGAGAGATTTTATTGCTTATGGTTAAATGAGAAAGAGTTGTGTCTGGAATTTTATTTGCACTTGTAGGGCTTTAAGAACTAAGAAGTTGCTGCAATTGAGGATTGTGGTTGCTGTAAGTTTTAGAGAAACAGAAGAACCAGGGCTATATCGATATAGTTAGAGCGAATTGCTCTGGAAAACTCTGGAGGATTTAGGTTTTTAATGGTTTAACAAAAAGGGTAGTGTATTGCTGCAATAGGGAAGAATAGGATGCAGTTCTTGTTGTTGTTCCTGTACCTTAAAGAGTAACCCTAATATACTGTAGCGAAGAACCTCAGGGGAATAAGAAAGAAATGCAATCAACAATGACAAGTTCTTCAGGAACCTCATCTAATTGTTCAAATCAATATCTAAAAATGTAATATAAAAGAAACTTCAGTTAACAAATCCTGTGCCTTTAATAAGAGGAAGTATAAGGTTATAATCTAACTATAGATTAACACTTTAATGGTTATTCATTATGAAAAATGTCATAAATCTCACAGTTTTGCTTTAAGAACTTGATATCAAAATAGACTTAAAACTTTAGTAAATGAGGCTTATAAAATGTATGAAATTTAATCCTATCAATGCTCTGCTTATTTTCACCTTTTAGGAGATGAGGAAACTTACAAGGATACAAATATTGAACATAGTTAACAAATGCTCATTGAAGTTATTTATATTTCCTAGTTATTGATATTTTTCCCTTCTTTTTGTTGTGTTTTTTTCAATCAGATTAGTAGTTGGCAGATCCCTAGTGAAGTAGCAGAGTTGAGAAAGAAACAGGATAGTGATGTATCAAAGGAGCATGCAGTGCAAGTACCAAATATTGATGTAACGGCAGAAAAATGATCTACTCCAATAACTTTGAGTGCTCCTGCTGTTAATACAGGTGACCTTGCAACAAAATAAGCCCACTTATATGTACATAGAACTATAACAGTACGTACATATAGCATAACCATATGTACATTCCGCAAAAGTATATGTACATTTTCATATTACTGACAATTTCTTTCTAAATCTCAATCAATTAAGCTCTTATGTGTTTCCAAACCATAAAATCATCTAAGTATTCTACTTATACTATTACTTAGACAAACACCAAAACCCTAACTATAATTCTCCGTTTAATCTCGAAATCGTTTAAAACAACTGTAAAATAATAGCTTCACTAAGAAATTATTAAAAACAAAAAAAAAGGTCCACTTCTGTGTACATAACAAATTGACAGAATGTACATAAAACTTCAATACAAACACAAAAGCAAATGCTAAACAAAGGATGTTGTTTCTTTTTAAAAGAGACTTAAACAAATAAGAAAATTTGAAGATCTTAGTTGCAGCAAAAAATGGTTATAACGTAGGCTACATACTTTGATTATATGTACATTTGGCAGAATTATATGTACATTTTCAAAACTCTAATCAATTCTATCCTAAATCCGATTCAATTAACAATGTATTATATGTATATTTTCAATACTGCAGCTATTATGTTCAAAGTCCGAAATGAAAAGGTGAACAAAAACAGAATTGACAATGCAAATGGTCGGGAAATATCGCAGTTGAACCCCAACATAAAGGAGGAACTTATGGACTCTATGTCATAATGTCTAGAATCCTACTAATGGCCAATGGCTCATAAAAAATAGAATTTCACAAAGAATAATCGGGAGCAAGAACGAATTTATGTCAGTATGCAACTCATTCACACATTTATGTCACAAAGCACTTTTAACAAACCAATTTTAACAAAGCAATTTTAACAAAACATCCACACAGTTATGTCAGTATACAAGTCATTCAATAATAATGCTACCAAACAAATTCCTAACATCAAAATATAACTTATATTTCGCTACCAGACTTCCAGAAGTTTCAATAACACAGGATTTCTAGAACTTGATAAACCAAATAAACATACGCTGTATATTACAGACACAATGCACATGTTTGAACTCAATTGATGCTACCCAAATCCCATTACATTAGAGCATAATTTAGCTGCAAGGAAAACAAATACGTGCAGGAATATAAAACAATGTATGAAATCTAAACAAAACATTTCAAAAATCAAATAAAATTATGCCATGACAAATCCAAAGAGGAAGGAGTTTACCTAAAGCTCTTCAGGACCAAGAATATGAGAAGATTTTCTGAGGTTTCACTCGGGTAAGGATTATCCTCCGATTTTGAGTCGCCTAAGGTTTTAGTTTCAGTCACCCTAAACCGAAAATGCAAAGAAAGTGAGGAAGAAATAGATGAAAAAAAATGAGGCAAAGGGAGAAAGGAAGGACACGAAATAAAGAGTGAAGAACAGAATGAGAGAAAAACTGAAGCAAAAATTCGGGACCCAAGTGGAAGCTAAACTCAAGAACACAATCAGAGACAAAAGCCAAAACAGAGAAAAACAGAATTATCAAATCGGGAGAGAAAAGAAGCCAAAATTGACTTTGTTTTTTAACCTAACACTACTCATAAAATGGTAATTACGATTTCCTCTTTATCAATTTTTAAATTTTCTATTTCCTTTTCAAAAATAATTTATTTCATTCGTATCTTTTAACATAATTCCTATTACACTGCATGTTTCTCATATTACCCCAATAATCTTTCTCAATGGTATCCATTAAAAAAATCCTATTACACTGGTTGTTTTTCAAATTCACCCTACTCAAAAAATCTACTCTAAACCCCAATACAAATTAGGCTCTAAAGACTTCCATCTATTTAAATTTACCAAAGTAACAAAAATATAATGATTCATACAAAATGACTAAGACTAGTAAATTAAAACACTCTTGCTCCCTAAGGCCAAAAGCCAAACTCTTAAACATAATCAATGTCGTTATCGTTTTTGTCATTTAAAACGACTTTAAACTAACACAATTTATAAGAAATGCTTCAACAAAATAAGCCCACTTAAATGTACATATAGCATAACAATATGTACATATAGCATAACAATATGTACATGTAGCATAACTATATGTACATTCTTGCCAACTATATGTACTTCTTTATACTGACAATTTCTTCAGTCTTGTATATGCAAGCAAGAAAGCAATCAACAAGCATGAATATCATTTCAATTAAATAGAGGCACAAACACTATCATGACGTTAAACAAATATCAAAGCTTTCAAATTCATTTTAAAAGCAGTTTAAGTAAATGGTTTATCAGTTCTATAACTTATGATTAAGTAAAAATGTCAAATTGCAAATATATGTTCATAGACTCTTACAAATATCTGCTTATACATATCCAAACCTGCCCATAATAACCAAGTTTGGTGTAAGGAAACCATGTGCATGGAAAATATAACAAATCAAACTCAGTAGCCTCTCATCAACTAAATAAGGGATACAACTGAAGGTTAAGAAATCATACATGTAAACCAAATTGACAATTTATTAAGTACAATATAATTCATAACAAAGGGTACACAGCTGAAAATTATAAAATGGAAGAAACTAAACAGACAAAAATGCATCTAAATTATTGAATTCTACAGCAGAAACTCCTATTCTTAACACCACCAACCTTCATTTATCATTTAATTCGCTGGAATGTCAATATAGTTATAGCAAACGCTCTGTTTAGGTTCATATAAATTGAAATTTAAAAATGTTTTGGACATAAAATGCTTATTTACCTCTACATTGTTTGCCCTCTCGAAAAATTAATGAATTCAAGCCATTCTTACAATTGATGGCAACCTTACTGAATAAATGATCTTTCCCCCTTTCACTTTGACTTATGTTCGCATCACAATATAAGAGTGTCAGGTACGACCCACAAATTTTAGCTAAAATGTTAATATCACTTTTAGGACAGAAAACAAACTACAATATCACAACAAATTGCTTTTTTTTTTTATGGCAGAGAACATTAGAACAAACAATATCACAAGACCAACCAAGTTTTCAATGATAAATCTAACAAAAATGAATTCTCTATACGATTACTTTTAGGACAGAAAACAACAGTAATTCGTGTATGGATATATATTGAATCTATAAAACAACACATAAACAAAAATTAAAACAAGGTCAGAAGAAGTTCACCTGGTTTTGTAAAGTTGCTTTCCTTGTATATTGCTCCCCCAGGAACATACACATCAACCTTCTAATAACAGAAAAATATCATGTCAATAGAGTAACAACAGAACAGAAAAGATATGTCATATCAAATTATAAATGTCTAATTTATATAATATACATACAGATTATATTTGTTGGAACAATGTCAATATATTATTCTCATTCTAGTAGCCAATAATTATGTAATTTATCACAAAGAAATTTAACAGTTTCTGAAAGATCTTTAACAACAAAGGATGAAACAATCGCACCATTCTTTTATAATAACACATTCATATTTCTAGTTCTTTTATAATAACAACATACCCATAAATTATAACTGAAATAACATAATACCCACAAATCAAAATCAAAATAACAAACAAAATTTTACCTCAATCTTCTTCCTGAGCTTCTTATTTCGATCAAAACCCTAAACCCAACTAAACTCACAAATTAAACAAACTTTGAAATGGGTTTTCAATCCCTAAACCTTAACTTCTCAACTGGGTGAATGATTTTGAACAAAATAAAACTAGGTTAAAAACGTTGGTTGGGTGAAGATTTTTAACAGCAACAAAGAGAATAACAAAAGCAGAAGAAGAAGAAGAAGAAGAAGAAGAAGAAGAAGAAGAAGAAGAAGAAGAAGAAGAAGAAGAAGAAGAAGAAGAAGAAGAAGAAGAAGAAGAGGAAGCTATTCGGTTTGGGGGGTTTGGGTCGATTTCTGTCGTCAAATTTTAACAAGGAAAAACAAAGGTTAAACATGTCATTTCCATTTCCTTTGTAATAATATCAAATTTTTACATTTCCTTTTTCAAAATAATTTTAAATTATAGTACTCTTTAACAATTAATCTACTGTTCCTTGCACGTTTCTCATATTTTCCCTTTCACTTTTGACTTATGTGAAACTATTAGAAAGTGCGGAATGAATTCATGTGCTTCTGTTTGTGCTCAAGCGACATGACAAAATCTGATTTAACGGCACATATGAGAGCACAGACCGCGGAGCAAAAGAGTCGGGAGCTGGAATCTTCTTTTTGAAGTTCCGCTTTAAATTTTAGTCTTTAAATCTGACCTAAATAGTTAAAATATTTTTTCGATACAAGTCGTAGAGAATATTCATATTCCTTGTCTTTCTTTTTGTTAAAGTATTTAGGTAATTTTTATAGTATAATTAAAAGTATATTTTAATTTTTATATTATAAAAATAAATAATTTAATTTTTATACGTTTAAAATTGATAAAAAAAAAAGTAAAATTGATAACAATTATAATAAAAAATCTTCTAAATATTAACGTGGACATGTGAAACTAAAAAAATAGATTACTTAAAAAAATGATAACGTATCAAATTTATTAAACATGTTGTGTTTTTATATTGTATCAACTGAGTTGGTGTCACTTGACTTAGTAACACTAACTCAATCATTTTTTTTTTTTTATAATAGTATAGATTAAAATAATTATATAATAAAAGATATTAATATCTTTTTAATAATTTTTAAAATAAGTTTGAAATTTTTATTAAAAAAAACCACTTAAAAACTGTTTTTTAATTTTATTTTTAATAATAACAACTTTACTAAAAAAAAAAAAAATTCACACACACACAGAGTAGGTTTGGAAATTCTAGTCACCTATATATAAATAAATAAAAGTTTGGTCTTAAATGAAGTTTTTCTATTGTTTAAAATTATTTTTTTCGTAATTTTATCAATTGAGTTAGTGTTATTTAATTCAGTAACATAAATTCAGTCATTCTCTTTATAATAAACTAGATAATGTCACATCCACCTTGTTGGTGGAAAAAAAAAACTATGTAAAATATATATATATGATTATATTTTTTAATGGAATTATAGTTTTTTTTAAAAACAGTAATTTTTTTAAGAGAGTGGTATTTTTTTTTTTTTTTTATAAAAATAATGTAGTTTTTAAGTGAGGGTAGTTTTTTTTTAAAAGAAGATTGTAGTTTTTTTCTAAGAGAGCGGATATTTTTAAATATATATATGTATTAGATTAAAAAATTAAAAGACATAAATCTTATAATATTATTATTTTATTATTTTTATTGGATATGTGGATGGTATGTTAATCTATGTTACTTGGATTCGAGTGTGAGTGTCGGACACGGTATGTTTAATATTTTTTTCAAGATTTTCATGTATTTGGAAGGTTTTTGGAGGATCATATTCTCATATTCATATCCGGATATGCGTTGAATACGAGTACTTCAAAAAAATAAAAAGTTGGAGCAATATAGATGTTAATGACAAATGAATTCCCAGATTCCACCATTCCACCAAAGGAAAAAAATCCCCAGATTTCCTGGATTTTTATCAGATATCCAATGCATTATTTTCAACTTTAGAAAAGTGAAAGAACTACTCCCATTAGAGCTTAACAAGGCTTCATCTAAGAAATTGAGTTTGAATTTTGAGATGGACAAGATGTGATTTTTGAGATGGGAAAGAATACGCCCATTTTGTAACTTGATATCGTATGAAAAAAAAAAAAAAAACTTTCTATTAATATTATAAATTTTTTATCTATACTATATATAAAATTATTAACTGAATTGATGTCACGAGTCAAATAATATTAATTCAATTAAAAATTTGACAAAAAAACTTAATTATAAAATAAAAATATTATATATTAATAATATAATTTTTTGAAAAAAGAAAAACAACTACTTTATCTACTTTTTATTATACATATGAAAAATCAGTCACCACAAAAATTGAAAAGAGTGAATACCTAATTTGATTTCATAGTGAGCTATAATTTGATCTCATCTCAAGGAATTTCAATTGATATTATCTTACATGCATCGTAAAAATTTACATCATGAAAGTACGGAAAGTCTGAGATTTAACGCAATCTTACATGCATCGTCGATGATATTTATCGTAATTAATCACAATATCATCTATTACGTCTACAACCACAAAAACATAACGTGATCAAAACACGTCAACGATCGCAATTTTATTCTCTGGGTGAAGCTTATGAACAGATCTAAATCACATGTCCATACTCGAACAAACTTAAAGCTTTTTCGCTTGCTTCATCAAGGTCAGCTCGAGTCATCAATCCTCTTTCAATAACTGCAACGAAAAATGCACCACCTGGAATTACTCATCCAGAAGATAATTAACCAGAGACCAATCAACAATATCCTAAGATTAGCTAACAGGAACCCACTTTTTTTGTAGCCTTTTCTAGTTTGAAGGGGTCGATCTGGGTGAAGTAGGAAAACTATGAAGCAATATGAAATATCAAAGATGAAGGGTCTTATTTGTTTTCTTTATACTTTTCCTTAGACATCTCAGATCGTGATCCGAATTTTTTCTTTTTTTTTTTATCCAAATTCAGTCCATTGATCCAAAATTACTGTTCATCATATATTAAAAAAATAAAATTTTATTTTTTAATTAATATTTTTTATTTTATAATTAAATTTAAATAAAATAATATTATTTTAATATATAAATAATAATTTAAATTGAACTGATATAAATCATAATAAATATTTATCTAGGTTCAGCCAAATACGAAATGGGCGGCCATGAGCAGCTTCCCTATATCTGTCAAAGTTTTGATTTTGGGATAAAAAACCAAACAAAACCTGGTCAAACTTAAAGTGTCGGTGCTTCATAGACCCACCACAAACTCGTCTCGTTAAGAAACTGAAAACTGAAATTCCAACATGCAATGATACTACATCTGAATTATGGAGCAACATGCAGGACGTATGTCGGACCCACATGCAATCTTACCAATCAACCTTAACCTTAGTGGATGGTTGGCGAGGAGACTAGGATAGTCTTTACCTGCCCGTAAACATATCGTTTTTATTTTGATGTTGATATATATTAATATTGATATATTTTGATGTATTATTTTAAGTTTATCGATATATTTTAAATATTTTTAAATATATCTATATTTATAGTTTATTATATACCCATGCATTACATGTATATATATATATATATTTTATACAAATACAAATATAAATTTTAAATATTTAATATCTAAATTTTTTAAACATCAAATAAAATAAATATTAAAATATTAAAAATATATAATAAAATATTATTAATTATGTCCAATAACATAATTTAATGAACATATATATTTTAAATATAATTATGACAAAAAATAAAAATGATTATGATAAAAAAATATTAAAATTGATTTAAAAATTTAAATAAGTGAATTTTTAAATAAAAAATAAAAAAAAAATCAAAATCTTGTACCAACTAGTATGGATCTGTAATTACCGGTATTGATCGGTATTGATTGGTACAGGCCGTACGACCGATACGAGCCGGTACCAAAACTGGAACTGAACGAGATTGGTACCGTTTCGGTTCATCTTAAAAACGATACGTACCGGCTGGTACGATCGGTATCGATACGGTACCGATAACACTGGAGGAGACACCTGTCCTCTACCGCACAAATAAGGTCAGCTGAGTCAGATCTCGTTTAGCATTGTTGTTGGCACAGTTTTTGAGGTCAAAAGTTACCTTTTACTGCAAGTAATACTAAACGGGTAAAAAAATTTTGCTTTTACGGTTGAAATCATAGTTTGGCAACTCAAACCAAAAAATTAAAAAATAAACTTTTGAGCTTTAAAAACTAGCTTTTCGATAAAATAACTTTATTATCCTCACATCTCTATATTTTTATTATTTTAAATATATATATATATATACATAAATATATATATTTATATTTCAATTTCTCATAACATTTTTTCGCAATAATATCAAACACTTAAAAAATTTTAAACCATAATTTTTTACCACAACTCAAACTTTTCATAACCCAATCTTTTTTCAATAGGCTAAAGTAGCCCTCAATTTGGGACAGCAAGAGCCAGATGCCCCCCCCCCCCCCCCCCCGCCTTTTCCTTTTCCCTCGGTTGCTGCCGCCAGGTCTGGCGGCTGCTACCTCCGCCTCTCACTTTACTTTCCGCCCCAATCCCCCCTCTCTCTCTCTTCTATGCTCATCCGTGTCTGTCTCCTAGTTTTTATTTTCAGTTTTCCTCTGCTTTCTCCGATCCTTTTGTAGGGCCTTAAGCGACAAAAATAATACAACACTATATCACAAAACTAACAGATAACTGACAGCCAATCAACTAACCAAAAATAAATCAGCGGAAAAATTAAAGAAGGCCAAGATATACGTGGAAAACCTAAAATCCGAAATAAATTCACCATGAGAAATAAGCAATTACAAGATTCAATAGCTCCAGGCTTTCGTTCAAACTTCAAAGCCTGGATTAATCCACAACAATTAGAACAAGAATTATCTCTTTGAGTTAACCTATTAATCTACCCAAAGGAAAGAAAGACCCAATTGTTGTATAGCTTACCTCTGCTTTTGCTCTCACAATATAGAGCAAGAAACCTTCTATTTTTCCTCTCTTAATTGGCCGATCACCACCTTCACCAAGCCTAAGACTATTTCAAAACCCCTTTTAGTCTTGTCTATTAACTAAAATAATAATAAATAAATAAAAATTAAGGGCACGTTTCCAGAATTTTATTATTGTTATTATTATTATTTTTCTTTCGAAAACTACAACATAGAGATAAAAGCGAAGAAACATCTAATTCTGCTTGAACCACAACATAAACAACAGCATCAACCAAACATGTTCCAATCATTAACTTGAAAATGTTTTCTGGAGTGCCCGAGTGGCTACAAGCCACAGCAATCCCAAATGAACAAAAACAAAACAAAATAAAACATAAGCCGTTGCTTTATCTTCAAGACCTAGTCCGGTGTCTCCTACATAAATAACAACCATAATTATTCAGAGTTTATTAAGTTGTTCTGGACAGAACAAGAAACAAGCTTCCAATCCAAACAGCCAGGTGAGTCATGTCCTCAGTTGTCGTCGCTGTGACCTCCATCACTGTTCATCGTAGTCAGAATCGTGTTCTTCATTGCTTTTTCATCAAAATTCTGGACATTCTCCATATCGTTTTTCTCAATTGCTTCAATGAAAACCATGAAATCGTCAACCAGTTTTTGCTTGGCGGCTTCCTTAGCAAGCATGCTCTGCTTCTTTCTAATAAGCATCGCATGCTCCTTACGCTTCTCCCGAAGTGCAGCTTCCAGAGCCATAGCAATAATGACATCTTGGGGATCCTGTTTGTTCAGGTAAAGTAAAGCAAAAACAAAAAAGATTCATTAGCAGTAAAGATTGTTGTTGTTATTGTTTATAAATGAATAAAAACAAATAAGGAAACTGAAGTCGAAGAAATAGAAATATAACCATTGGTAAAAAAGACAAGAGGAGCCAATGAGAGCTGCTAGAACTTTGGGGTGACTTGTGAGGGATGATTTGATGCTGAATATATATAGAAGATTTTCAGTTCGCAATTTTGCCTCACTTTTGCGTGCTGCATGTCCTGTTCACGAACGAAAGTCCCCTCCCCGTTCCCGTGCCTCCTTCCCTGCCCCAGTCCGCGTATCTATTTACTAATTAATATTTTAATCATTGTTTGGTTTGACTTAGACAAAAAAACACAGTAAAAACGAAAAAAAAAAATTAATTAATTAAATTAACATAATTTTAAATAAGTAAAGGGAAAATATGAAAAACATGCAGTGAACAGTATAATTATTTTCAAATGGTGTAATGAATAACAGTTATTTGAAAAAGAGAAATGAATAAATAGAAATTGTTAAAAAGGATATTGTAAAGACAAAATTATCCTTGATAAAAAAACTTTCTCTTCTCTTTTTCTTTTATTTTTTAATTTACTTTTTAATTAAAAAATAAATATTCTGAAAATAAAAACTTTTTAATTTTAAAAAATAAATTTTTAAATTTTTTATTTACTTTTTTTAATTAAAAAATTAAAAAAAATAAAAATAATATGCCTAAAATTAATATTTATTTATTTTTTTAAATTTTTTATAATTTTTAAAAAAATATATATTTAAATATTTTATTTTTTAAATTTATTTTCAATTAAAATTTTTAAAAAATAATATTTCCTTAATGAAATAAAAAAGAAAAGTAAGTTTTTTCATGAAGGGTAATTTTGTCTTTACAATATCCTTTATAATAATTTTTAATTATTCATTTCTCTTTTTCAAATAACTTTTATTCATTACACCATTTGACAATAAATCTACTGTGCACTGCATGTTTTTCATATTTTCCCATAAGTAAATTCTCATTTTTAAGATGATTTTGAAGTTAATTAAATTCTCATAATTTGTAATTAAAAAAAATCTTAAGTAAAAGAAAGAATGTAAAGAAAAAACTTACATAAATAATTAATAAAAAATATATTTATCTTTTAATTTAATAATTAATATTAAATTATATTTTTATCAAATTTAAGGAGATAAGAGTATATAAGCATATAGTTATTAAATTCGAGCTTGTTGATCCAACTCTTAATCCAGATCGATCATTTAATCAGACCATTTATACAATTGACCTATCAATTAAAATAATTTTTCAAAATAATTATAGAATAAAAAATAAAATACATTATAAAAACCAAAAGTAAAATAATTCTTTGTAAAGTTAGTTTTTTTTTTTCAAGTTTTAAATGATAATGAATATTTTTAATGCTTATATCATAACTTTAAATTACACAATTAAATAAAATATTATATAATATAATTTATAATATTTTAAAATATTTTTTATTAATACAATATTATGAATAACCTAACATTTAACTAATTAACCTAAAACCCAAAACCTTGAATAGATAATTTATACAATATGATTTTGATGACTATTGAAAAGATTGTGTTGTACAAACGAAAAAAGAGAAGTGTGTTTTTTATTAAATTTTGAAAACAAAAGTAATTTTTTTAACCAAAGAAAGGCAAAACCTTGAAATTAAAAAAAGAATGAAAAACATATAAGGTGTATTTTTTTTTTTTTTTTTGGTTTCAAGACCTTTTATTCTTTAATTATTTTATATTTTCAAATCTAAAACCAAACAGAACGGACACGCGGTATAGTTGAATGCTGGGGCCAGGGAAGAAACACGGAGACGGAGCAGAGAATTTCCGTTACCCAGTCACACTTTACCCAGTCGTGCCACGTAACCTTAGTAAAGATTGGTGAGGCTTTTAAGACTGACAGTTAATTAAATATTATGTTAAATGTTTTATAAAAAATTATGTACAACGTTAAATGTTTTATAAAAAATTATGTACAACTTAATTTTATTTAAATGTATTAAATTTTAAAAAAAAAAAATTCATTTGTCTTTCTTTCAGTACAAGACATAGAAAGAGGTAAAGAAAGAAGATCCATCTTCCATGGCACAAGTCCTAGAACGAGGGTAAGAAAGAAAGAAAGAATATTTAAATTTCTTAATTTTATCCGAATTTAAAAAATTAATTTGATTTATCTGAATTTAATCCAATTTAACTTGATTTGATCATGAAAAGTTAACAATCCGAACACATCTAACTCGAACGCGAAATGATCCAAACTTAAAATAACCTATATCCAAATTGATCCGAACCTGAATTAACTCAAAATAATTCAAACTTAAATTAAATATTTATTTTATTTTAAAAATATTAGTTTAATAAAATAAATAATTATAACAAGTTTATTAATTTATTTTAATTTTATAACTTCAATTATCTTTTAAAATATTTTTTCTTTACTATTACAATTTTATATATCTTTAATATTATCTTTTTTAATTATAATTAAAAATAAATTATTTTTATTACTATAATTGAATTTTAATTTTTATTAGTATATATTATAAATATAGTTTTTTATTTTTTACTTTGATAAAATAATTAAATAGATCGATAATTATTATTTTAAAACAAAAAATAATTAACAATAATTTAATAAAATTATATATTACATTACTTACGATAATCTTATAGTATAATTTAATTTCACTCTTCCGAGTAGATTTGTCAACTTTGAATACGATACGAACACAATACGAGAAAAATAATTAAAATACGATATAATATGAAAAAATAATATGAATATCATATAAATATACGAACGTGTTAAAATTTATATAACATAAATTATTAATGTATCAAATTTTATATAAATATATAAAACCTTAAACATAATTATAATATAAAAAAATATATAAATATAATATGAATACACAAATTACCTGTTATAATATTACTTAACTATGACTAAGAACCCAACCATTTAAAGCCCAACCTTTACAAATTTAGTGATCAATTCTCTTGAAATATCAAGATGAATCTCATTTAAGTTCACATTGATCGATTAGACACAGCTTTTTTCTAAGGTGCCTTGGACAGTAAGATCGATTTATAAGTAATGTGATTAGAACTTTTAATCTCTTATTTATAATTTATAATCTATACTATATATAAAAGCATCAACTCCAAAATTATAAATATTGAATGACATATATACCTTTATTAATTTTTAAAATTAACTATGTTATCCTTATGTAGAATGAAATTTTTTTGGCAATATAAAAATTGACACATGTCAAATGATTTTTTTTTTTAATTAAAATTTTTTTGTCTAATCAAAGTTCAACTATGAGTCATTCAATTTATCTTTAAATTAAATAAAAATAATTTAAAGATAAATTTATAATTTTGGCCAATCAATTAAATTGCAAGGATTCATTAATAATCCAATTAAAGTTCTTTTAGAACTCTTTTGTAAAGAGTTTAAATCTTCTTAAACTTTATCTCACTTAATAGACTAGCACATATATCCTAACAAATAATTATCATGATTAAAATTTTATAATTAGACATATATTACTAGAAAACCATGATTTAAATATCTATATATTAAAATCATGATTTAAAGGTTCCGATCCATATTTTAATGATGCCATATATAATAAATATTCATCAATTATATATGACTTGCATAATAATAACCAATTAAATTATAACAAATATATATAAAATAATAATTAGATAAATGTAATTAATTCATGATAACAAATTATTACCCTACTAAAATTAAAATAATTAAAATTTATCCTTTAAAATAATAATTATATTTTAATTTATACAATATAAATTTTCTTATAGGCTACTACAAATCATTAATAATGATTTATTGATTTTCTTAACAATTTTATCCTTGATAATGATTTATTAATTCTTTTAACAAAAATCTAATTTTCTTATAGGCTACTATAAATCATTAATTAATCCTAATTATTTTAAGCCTAATTATTATTTGTGACTTTTCATTTTAGGCCTAATACTTATTCTTGAATAGTTCTGGCCAACACGTTTTTGACAAATATATGTTATCGAAGAAGTTGAAAAGAAAATTTAGTCCACATATTTCTTTGGTTGGCTCATAATCACTCGGTCAAGAAATGATTTTACAATTTGAAATTCTTTGTGTTGAGACTTGAAGTGGCTTCAATCGATTTTTTTTTTTTTTTTTGTATAAAAGAGATCGTAATCTGAAATTAAAAAAATAGATTGAAAATGCTGGGATTCAAATCATGAGATAATTGATTATTTGTTTATTTAAGTTTACAGTCGTCATTAAAGATCCATTTTTGATTCGTGGATTTTCAATTTGAATTCATTCACTTTATTTTTAAATACAAAAAATAAATAAATAGTATTACTATACCTTGCTAATTTTTAAAATTAATTATTTTATCCTTAATGCTAAAATTTAATTATTTTATTCTTAATAATAATTTATTAATTTTTTTAAACTATTTTATCCTTGATAATGGTTTATTAATTTTTTCTTAAAAAATATATTTTCTTTGAAGGCTACTACAATCATTAAGAAACCTAATTAGTTTAAGCCTAATTATTATTTATGAGCATATATACTGACCACAGACATAAAAAGAAAGTTGATTTTCAAAGCACATGAAGCTTGAAACTTAGATTTCGTTCCGTGGTTAACACTTATAAATTAGTTGAAAGTATGCAGAAAGTTTCAAACTTTCTTTATAATTAATGCAAAAACTTTTAAAAAACTAATATATATATTTATTTGTGTTATCGGATGAAAACAGTTTCTCTTATGCTTTCCCTAATTCAATTTCATTAAAGATGAGTTGATTTAGAAGTTAAATTAGTTTAATGTTAAGCACAAAATTTCTAACGAGTTTTATTATGCTTTACTGCATGTATTGGAAGAGACTATTTGCTATAAATTGTAATATCAATACAATTACGTCTCTAAAATATATAGTTTGCCCCTTTTGCTATCTAACTTGCATCCATGAAAATCTCAATTTCTAACCAACTCCATCAAGAATGCTAGCTATAGTGATCATATCATGTTAAGACTTAGGATATAACTTCACAAACTTATAAATTAGCTAATTGTGGGAGCATTATATTGGTTGGTGCTTTCTTAAGAGCAATTTTTTGCTCGATTAACACATACTCAAAAAAGTTTCGATTGAAAAATTAGGCAAGGTTTAAATTTAGTGTTATTAGAAAGAAATATTATCAATTGCCAATTTCACTATAAAAATTGGATGCTAAGGTAATGGTTAATTATTACATGAATAGTTTGACCAGAAAGTGTGTGGAATAGCACAATCATGAATTATTGTTGACCATTCTTCAAGCTATTCAATAGAGGGAATTCAATATATAAGGTGACTGTATTTACTATTGCATAATTAATTTGATTATAATATCCATAAACCATTACTTATTCTGTCAACTTCCTCCTATGCATATTCATATGCCAATTGATAAAATTAAGTGAGTTGATTCTTTTACTTTGCTACTTTTTAAAGCTTAGATTTCTTTAAAAATATTAATTACATGATATATCACCCACGTGCAACGCACATGTAGCTAAACCTATTAATTAGATATGGTTAAAATATGTGTTCGTAAACCTATATAAGTCCTATTATGATAGATTTGGGCCTAAAGTTTTCATTTTAGGTCTAATTCTTATCCTTGAATAGTTCTGGTCAACGCTTTTGAAAAATATATATTACCGAATAAGCTAAAAAGAAAATTTAGTCCACATATTTCTTTGGTTAGCTGATGATCACTCGGTCAAGAAATGATTTTACGATTTGAAGTTCTTTGTGTTGAAACTTGAAATGGCTTCAATCGATCTTTTTTTTTTTTGTATAAAGGAGACCGTAATCTGAAATTAAAAAAAGGGATTGCAAATGCATAGATTCGAACCATAAGATAATTGATGTTATATTATTTGTTTGTTTTAGTTTACAATCGTCATTAAAGATCCATTTTTGATTTGTGGGTCTTCAATTCGAATTCATTCTCTTTATTTTCAAATACAAAAATTAAATAAATAATATTACTATATTTTGCTAATTTTTAAAATTAATTAATTAAATTAACATAATTTTAAAATAATTAACTACAAGTTATGGGTTACCTACTGCTACAAGTTATTGATGACATGAAAATATCAAAGACTGTAAAAATAATAAATTTTCTCATTCAAATACTTCTGATTATAGTTGATACCAAAGAAAGCTCACCATTTCCGCAGTAATTTCGAACTCCATATTTGTACAGTACTACTGTCCGCAGGTAGGGTCAGCTGAGTCAATTTGGTACAGCAAGGGCTAATGTAGTGCACACCTAACCACGCTCTTGCCACTAGGCCACGCCCTGGGTGGGTTTAAAATATAGATTTTGTTTTTTTTTTTGGATAATTATAATATAGAAGATTTTCATTCCGCACTTTTTAATACCTTTTCCTCAAAAGCAAAAGTCAAATGCCTCGGCTTCGTACCTCCATATGTGTCCACCAATAATCATTTGTCACCTGTAAATAAATAAACAAAATTTTAACCCTTTGTCGATTAAGTTTTGAATTTTTTTTTTCTTTCATTCATGAAACGTGGCAAAATCTGATTGACGCCTGGGGCAAAAGATATATATTTCGTCCTATTGCCTAGATTATACTCAGCAGTCAACATTACCAACGGTGGACTCCTGAATTTCGGCTTTGGACATACAGAAAAGGAAAACTTAAAATCACTTTGAATCTGTGGCACTTCAACCTCCCATTTGATAACAGCAATTAAAAAAAAAGAAACCAATGAACTTTCATAGAAGACCAGTTCAAAAAACAAATTTTTGTAGTTGGACCTATTCAAGAAACAAATTTCATGATAGAGTTGAACTTGGTTCATAATCCAAGCTTAGGAATAGCTCCTAATCATGAAATGTAATCAAGGATATTCAGAGTTCAAGTTTAACAATAAAATTAGGTGTTAAAATAAGATATTTGCGTTTATAGGCTATATAATAGGGTTTGATTAAAAAAAACTCGAATTTGGTTCGGTCATTGTCGAGTCGAGATCGAGTTATCGAACGAGCCAAATTCGAATATCCTAATGTTTGACTCGAGTAGCTCACGAGTCTAATCGATTTTTTTATTTTTAATATATATTTTTAATATTTTTAAACAGTATTGAAAAATCTCAATTCGAACTCGAGCTCAAACTCGATCATAAATAGTCAAGTTTGAAGTCGAACATGAAAATCAAGCTCATTTTTTTATTAAATAAACAAATTTAATCGAGCGAGTTCGAGCAGTTTGATTTTTATTTCAAATTGAGTTCGAGATTTAAAAATAAAACTCAATCAAAATGAAATCGAACTGAGTTTCGAATTTCGAGTCGAGTCTTACAACTAAACCCCTAAGTAAAACAACTCGATTGCCATTAACCTGCACCTTCCATGTGGCGAAATGAATGGTAAGAATATCGAAGATATTCAACAAGAAAAACAGAACAGTTCTTTGCAAATGTAAGTATTGAGGATAAGCTTTGCATGAGAGTCAACACCCCAACCAGCACCATTGACGAAGTGGGCCACTTTGATCTAGTGGTCAAGGTTTATTTCAAGTCATCCAAGCTATATTGAAAGTCCCTGAGGACGAGTCAGATGCATGTGGTCTACGCAAACTGAACCAAAGACGATGTTTTGCTGAAACCTTGAAAGAAAAGGTAATTATTGTAGTGAGATTGGTTCCGGACCTTCCGGTCAAATTAAAAGCAATCGTGTCAATGAAATTAATTATTATAATGATAAAATTAAAATTAATGATAAAATATATGTTTAAATGTAAAAATAACGATGACGATAAAATTAAAATAAAATAATTATTAAAAATATTATATTTATATAAATTAAAATATAATAAAATAATATTTAATTTTCATTATCTTTTATATAATTTAATTTTATTTGATATTTAAAAATTTTATTGACTCCAAAATATAATTATTTGATACAATCCCAAATGAACAAAAATAAATCAAAATAAAAATTCTTGAAAACATAAAACAATAAGCCGTGGCTTTATCTTCAAGACCCAGTCCGGTGTCTCCTACATAAACAACAACTCCTAGTTTCCAATCCAAACAGCCAGGTGGGACATGTTCTGAGAAAAGTACTTTTTTTTTCTTTCAAAGTAATCGGCGGCGAATCCTCAATTGTCGCCGCCGTGACCTCCGTCATTGTTCATCATAATCAGAATAGCATTCATCATTGCTTCTTCATCAAAAATCTGGTGATTCTCCATATCGTTTTCCTCAATTGCTTCAATGAAAACCATGAAATCAGCAACCAGGTTTTGCTGGGCGGCTTCGTTAGCAAGCATGCGCTGCTTATTTCTCATAAGCATCGCACGCTCCCTACCCTTCTCTCGAAGTGCAACTTGACGAGCCCTTAGCAACTCTTCCATCCGCCTTTTCTCTTGTCTCTTCCTTTCCAGCGCAGCCATAGCAATAATGACATCTTGGGGATCCTGTTTGTTCAGGTAAAGTAAAGCAAAAACAAAAAAGATTCATTAGCAGTAAAGATTGTTGTTGTTATTGTTTATAAATGAATAAAAACAAATAAGGAAACTGAAATCGAAGAAATAGAAATCTAACCATTGGTAAAAAAGACAAGAGGAGCCAATGAGAGCTGCTAGAACTTTGGGGTGACTTGTGAGGGATGATTTGATGCTGAATATATAGAACTTTGCCTTTTAATGGCGTCACTTTTGCGTGCTGCATGTCCCGTTCACGAAAGAAAATCCCCTCCCCGTTCCGTGCCTCCTTCCCTGCCCCAGTCCGCGTATCTATTTACTAATTAATATGTTAATCATTGTTTGGTTTGACTTAGACAAAAAAACACAGTAAAAATAATAATTAATTAAATTAACATAATTTTAAATAAGTAAATTCTCATTTTTAAGATGATTTTTAAGTTAATTAAATTCTCATAATTTGTAATTAAAAAAAATCTTAAGTAAAAGAAAGAATGTAAAGAAAAAACATACATAAATAATTAATAAAAAAATATATTTATCTTTTAATTTAATAATTAATATTAAATTATATTTTTATCAAATTTAAGGAGATAATAGTATATAAGCATATAGTTATTAAATTCGAACTTGTTGATCCAACTCTTAATCCAGATCGATCATTTAATCAGACCATTTATACAATTGACCTATCAATTAAAAATAAAATTTCAAAATAATTATAGAATAAAAAATAAAATACATTATAAAAACCAAAAGTAAAATAATTCTTTGTAAAGTTATTTTTTTTCAAGTTTTAAATGATAATGAATATTTTTAATGCTTATATCATAACTTTAAAATACTTTTTATTAATACAATATTATGAATAACCTAACATTTAACTAATTAACCTAAAACCCAAAACCTTGAATAGATAATTTATACAATATGATTTTAATGACTATTGAAAAGATTGTGTTGTCAAACGAAAAAAGAGAAGTGTGTTTTTTATTAAATTTTGAAAATAAAAGTAATTTTTTTAACCAAAGAAAGCAAAACCTTGAAATTAAAAAAAGAATGAAAAACATATAAGGTGTATTTTTTTTTTCAAGACCTTTTATTCTTTAATTATTTTATTTTTTCAAATCTAAAACCAAACAGAACGGAGACGATTATTAATTTATTTTAATTTTATAACTTCAATTATCTTTTAAAATATTTTTTCTTTAATATTACAATTTTATATATCTTTAATATTATCTTTTTTAATTATAATTAAAAATAAATTATTTTTATTACTATAATTGAATTTTAATTTTTATTAGTATATATTATAAATATAGTTTTTATTTTTTACTTTGATAAAATAATTAAATAGATCGATAATTATTATTTTAAAACAAAAAATAATTAACAATAATTCAATAAAATTATATATTACATTACTTATGATAATCTTATAGTATAATTTAATTTCACTCTTCCGAGTAGATTTGTCAACTTTGAATACGATACGAACACAATACAAAAAAAAAATGATACGATATGAAAAAATAATATGAATACGATATAAATATAAGAACGTGTTAAAATCTATATAACACAAATTATTAATGTGTCAAATTTTATATAAATATATAAATATATAAAATCTTAAATATGATTATAATACAAAAATATATATAAATATGCTATAAATACACGAATTATCTAATATAATATTACTTAACTATGAGTAAGAACCCAACCATTTACAGCCCAACCTTTACAAATTTAGTGATCAATTCTCTTGAAATATCAAGCTGGAATCTCATTTAAGTTCACACACAGCTAGTAGTGAGCTGTTTTCAAAGGTGCCTTGGAAAGTAAGATCATATCATAATTAATTAAATGTTTAATTAAATGTGTTACTTGAAGGTGCGTGTTTGACTATAAATACTGCTACCAAATTATCGAATTCGGGAAGTATGGAACAAATCAACAAAGATACTAATGCATATAAAGTAATCATCTCGAAAGAAAAAAAAAGGAATTGGGCTCCACCACCTATAAACTGTATAGACAGTGAATAAAAAATCCGATTGGTTAAGTTGAAAATTCGTGAATTTTTCGATCGGATTTTTTTTGAATCGGTTGAATTAATAAAAAAATGATAATTAAATCAGTTTTATATTTATTTTGTTATTAAAAAATTATTTATAAGTAGTGTGATTAGAACTTTTGATCTCTTATTTATAATTTATAATCTATACTATATATAACCAACTCCAAAATTATAAATAATGAATAACATATATACCTTTATTAATTTTTAAAATTAACTATGTTATCTTTATGTAGAATGAAAAAAATTTGGCAATATAAAAATTGACACATGTCAAATGATTTTTTTTTTAATTAAAGAATTTTTTGTCTAATCAAAGTTCAACTATGAGTCATTCAATTTATCTTTAAATTAAATAAAAATAATTTAAAGATAAATTCATAATTTTGGTCAATCAATTAAATTGCAAGGATTCATGAATAATCCAATTAAAGTTCTTTTAGAACTCCTTTGTAAAGAGTTTAAATCTTCTTAAAATTTTATTTCACTTAGCAGGCTAGCACATATATCCTAACAAATAATTATCATGATTAAAATTTTATAATTAGACATATATTACTAGAAACCATGATTTAAAAATTTATATATTAAAATCATGATTTAAAGGTTCTGAATCCATATTTTAATGATGCCATATATAATAAATATTCATTAATTATATATGACTTGCATAATAATAACCAATTAAATTATAACAAATATATATAAAATAATAATTTAATAAATGTAATTAATTCATGATAACAAATTATTACCCTACTAAAATTAAAATAATTAAAATTTATCCTTTAAAATAATAATTATATTTTAATTTATACAATATAAATTTTTTTATAGGCTACTACAAATCATTAATAATGATTTATTGATTTTTTTAACAATTTTATCCTTGATAATGATTTATTAATTCTTTTAACAAAAATCTAATTTTCTTATAGGCTACTATAAATCATTAATTAATCCTAATTATTTTAAGCCTAATTATTATTTGTGACTTTTCGTTTTAGGCCTAATTCTTATTCTTGAATAGTTCTGGCCAACACGTTTTTGACAAATATATGTTATCGAAGAAGCTGAAAAGAAATTTATCCATATATTTCTTTGGTTGGCTGATAATCACTCGGTTAAGAAATGATTTTACAATTTGAAATTCTTTGTGTTGAGACTTGAAGTGGCTTTAATCGATCTTTTTTTTTTTGTATAAAATAGATCGTAATCTGAAATTAAAAAAATGGATTGAAAATGCTGGGATTCAAATCATGAGATAATTGATTATTTGTTTATTTAACTTTACAGTCGTCATTAAAGATCCATTTTTGATTCGTGGATCTTCAATTTGAACTCATTCTCTTAATTTTTAAATACAAAAATAAATAAATAGTATTACTATACCTTGCTAATTTTTAAAATTAATTATTTTATCCTTAATGCTATTAATTATTTTATTCTTAATAATGATTTATTAATTTTTTTAACTATTTTATCCTTGATAATGGTTTATTAATTTTTTCTTAAAAAAAATATATTTTCTTTGAAGGCTACTACAATCATTAATGAAACCTAATTAGTTTAAGCCTAATTATTATTTATAAGCATATATACTGATCACATACATAGAAAGAAAGTTGATTTTCAAAGGACATGAAGCTTGAAACTTAGATTTCGTTCCGTGATTAACATTAATAAATTAGTTGAAAGTATGCAGAAAGTTCCAAACTTTCTCTATAATTGATGCAAAAACTTTTAAAAAACTAATATATATATATATTTGTTTGTGTTATCGGATGAAAACAGTTTCTCTTATGCTTTCCCTAATTCAATTTCACTAAAGATGAGTTGATTTAGAAGTTAAATTAGTTTAATGTTAAGCACAAAATTTTTAACGAGTTTTATTATGCTTTACTGCATGTATTGGAAGAGACTATTTGCTATAAAATGTAATATCAATACAATTACGTCTTTAAAATATATAGTTTGCCCATTTTGCTATCTAACTTGCATCCATGAAATTCTCAATTTCTTACCAACTCCATCAAGAATGCTAGCTATAGTGATCATATCATGTTAAGACTTAGGATATAACTTCACAAACTTATAAATTAGTTAATTGTGGGAGCATTATATTGGTTGATGCTTTCTTAAGAGCAATTTTTTGCTCGATTAACACATACTCAAAAAAGTTTCGATTGAAAAATTAGGCAATGTTTAAATTTAGTGATTAGAAAGAAATATTATCAATTGTCAATTTCACTATAAAAATTGGATCCTAAGGTAGTGGTTAATTATTACATGAATAGTTTCATCAGAAAGTGTGTGGAATAGCACAATCATGAATTATTGTTGAGCATTCTTCAAGCTATTCAATAAAGGGAATTCAAAATATAAGGTTACTGTATTTACTATTGCATAATTAGTTTGATTATAATATCCATAAACCATTACTTATTCTGTCAACTTCTTCCTATGCATATTCATATGCCAATTGATAAAATTAAGTGAGTTGATTCTTTTACTTTGCTATTTATTAAAGCTTAGATTTCTTTAAAAATATTAATTACATGATATATCACCCACGTGCAGCGCACGTGTAGCTAAACCTATTAATTAGATATGGTTAAAATATGTGTTCGTAAACCTATATAAGTCCTATTATGATAGATTTGAGCCTAAAGTTTTCATTTTAGGTCTAATTTTTATCCTTGAATAGTTCTGATCAATGCTTTATATATTACAGAATAAGCTAAAAGGAAAATTCAGTCCACATATTTCTTTGGTTAGCTGATGATCACTCGGTCAAGAAATGATTTTACGATTTGAAGTTCTTTGTGTTGAGACTTGAAATGGCTTCAATCGATTTTTTTTTTGTATAAAGGAGACCGTAATCTGAAATTAAAAAAAAGGATTGCAAATGCATAGATTCGAACCATAAGATAATTGATGTTATATTATTTGTTTGTTTTAGTTTAAAATCGTCATTAAAGATCCATTTTTGATTTGTGGGTCTTCAATTCGAATTCATTCTCTTTATTTTCAAATACAAAAATTAAATAAATAATATTATTATATCTTGCTAATTTTTAAAATTAATTATTTTATCCTTAATGCAAAAAAATTATTTATTTTTTTCTTAATAATATGATTTATTAATTTTTTTAACTATTTTATCTTTGATAATGGTTTATTAAACATTTTTAAAAAAATTTATTTTCATTTAAGGCTATTACAAATCATTAATGAAACCTAATTAGTTTAGGCCTAATTATTATTTGTATCTTCCATTTTAGGCCTAATTATTTTATTAGTTATTATTATTATTTGCATCCTAATCAAAGTAGAGTTAATAGAAAAAACCCTAATTAAATCTCCGTATCTAAAAATGAAAGTCATGATTAATTTATTTTGTGAATTTGTATCTGCTCTAACATTCTAATATTGCTCTATTGTTTTTTTATACAGTAAGCTAATTCAACTACTTTAATTTCTACTATTTTTTAGCCTTATTGTAACATACTTCTTTTACATAGTAAACTGTTCTTTTTTTTTTATGATCTATCTAAATTTTAATTTATATTGATTTTCTAACCCTATTTGTAACAACCTATTATACTCTGTTTTTTATGGAACCCTGCTAAAGAGGTATATGTGTTTTTTTTGTTCGCAAGTATATATAGTGCAAAACAAATAACGAGTCATTATTTTTCTTTTTTGACATGTTGCTTAGCCAATTTGTACTACTTGAATGGATAATTAATGGGCATATATACTGATCACATACATAAAAAGGGAAGCTGATTTTCAAATCACATGAAACTTGAAAACTTAGATTTCGTTTTGTGGTTAACATTTATAAATTAGTTGAAAGTGTGCAGAAAGTCTCAAACTTTCTCTATAATTGATGTAAAAACTTTTAAGAAACTAATATATATGTAATTGTTTGTTTGTGTTTTCGAGTGGAAACAGTTTCTCTTATGCTTTCCAATTTAATTTCACTAAAGATAAATTGGTTTAGAAGTTTAATTAGTTTAATTTTAAGTACAAAATTTCTAACATGTTTTATTATACTTAACTGCATGTATTGGAAGAGACTATTTGCTATAAATTGTAATATCAATACAATTACGCCTCTAAAATATATAGTTTGTCTCTTTTGTTATCTGACTTGCATCCATGAAAATCTCAATTTCTTACCAACTCCATCAAGAATGCTAGCTATAGTGATCATATCATATTAAGGCTTAGGATATAAGTTCACGAACTTATAAGTTAACTAATTGTAGGAGCATTACATTGGTTTGTGCTTTCCTAAGAGCAACTTTTTTTCTCAATTAACACATACTTGAAAAAGCTTCGATTGGAGAATTAGGCAAAGTTTAAATTTAGTATTATTAGAAAGAAATATTATCAATTGCCAATTTCACTATGGAATCCTAAGGTAGTGGTTAATTATTACATAAATAGTTTTTTCAGAAATGATGTAGAATAAGCACAATCATTAATTATTATGGATAATTCTTTAAACTATTCAATAGAGAGAATCCAAAATATAAGGTAACACAATCATTAATAAATATTGATCATTTTTCAAACTATTCAATAGAGAGAATTCAAAATATAAAGTGACTGTATCTACTATTCATGATTAATTTGATTATATAATCCATAAATCATTGTCTATTTTGTCAACTTCCTCCTCTGCATAATCATATGTCAATTGATAAAGTTAAGTGAACTGATTCTTTTAATTTGCTATTTATTAAATCTTAGATTTTTTTTAAAACTATTAATTACATGATATATTACCCGCGTGCAATGCACGTGTAGCTAAACCTAGTATATATAAAAGTACGAATATTAAAAAAAATAAATTAACGAAAATAATCATTATTGTTCATTATATTTCTAAATTATCATCATAAATATTTTTTATTATTAACGATGTACGCATGTTAAGCCTTTTATAACAATGATTAAGAAAAAAACAGGTTCAAGTTTCTAAATAGTTATAGATTACCTGTTTCTCCCACCTATTTAAAAATGAAATTTGAATCTTTAACCTGTTTTACACCAACTATAAATCTGCAGTTCTGCACCAGAGACAGTTCTTTTACACAGGGTTAAAGATTGAGAATGGAGTTTCCATGGCAAATGTAAACGCTCAAACTTTACAATGGATCATAGATACTAATCCAAGAGAGGCAACCATGGCAGCTAATCCACAATTTCTAGGTTTCTTTGGTCGTGGGATAGACTCATAAATAAGTCAAAAAGTGGACCAGAAACAGCCTATCCAGGAAGGTTTCTCTCTTTAATCGAGCACTGCAGTCAGCACGTCATAGTCGGTTATTTAAATCCCATATCATTAAGGGTTAGTTTTAAAAAAAAAAAAAGTTTGGGATGAAAAACAAAAAAAGTTTAAAAAGTATAGTAGATAGTTGTAAGGCCTCATTTGGATTGAGCCTCGAATAGATATGTGTTCGAAAAGGATATATTCAAATTTTATAATTTTTTTTATATATTTAAAAGATTATATGATATATTCATATCCAAATATATATTAGGATCAGTGAACACTTTTTCCCTTTGGGCTCCAATCTTGCTTGGTTTGATTGGTGGTTTAGGATCTTCTCAGTTGCGTATCACAAGCAGGGGGCAAAGCAATGATAGCAACTCACAGGATGCAATGGATGATGAACTAGGAAGAGAATTCGAACCCTTGCTTAGAAGGAGAAGAATAAGAAGAAGCTCAGCTTCAGGTATTCGAATGCCTCAGGATATATATGCATACTGCAGCAGCTTGTAGGAGTGGTAGATTGATCTTATTCGATCCATTCAATGATGAGGCCTTAATTGTTCAAGCTTCATTTGGACATGAAAAACTCAAATCATAGGGCAGCCAGCAGCTCTTTTGGTGATTACTTGATGGGACCTGGTTGGGATCTTTTGTTACAGTATTTTGGCAGATCGAATGATCCTAACCTATGTTACTCGAATTCGGATGTGAGTGTCGGATACGGGTATGTTTAATTTTTTTTTTTAAAAAAAAAACTCATGCATTTAGAAGATCCTTGGAGGGTCATATCCCCATACCCATATCCGAATATGCGTCGGACACGGGTGTTGGATACGAATACTTAAAAAAAAATGAAGAGTCGGAACAACATAAGTTAAAGCAATGCCAAATGTTACTGTAAAGGACAATGTGCAATGTTTTGTATGCTTGGATGATATTGAGAATGGAAATGAAGCAAAGGAGATGCCATGTAAACATAAATTCCATGGTGGGTGTATTACTCCATGGTTGGAACTTCATAGCTCTTGCCCAGTTTGCAGGTACCAGCTTCCGTCGGACGGCTCAAAGATCGAGGCAAATGTCAGCAGAAATGGTGAAGGGAGAGTTGGAAGAAGGTAAGAAAGTATTGGATTCCTATTCCATGGCCTTATGATGATTTACTCACCTTACCAGGTTCCCAAAGTGATTCTACTTCAGCTCCCTCATCAGAGGCTATGCCAGGAAGTGAAAGTGCAGCTCAGACAGATGATAATTGAAGACTTTTTTCCCCTTTAGATGATTTTATTAAGATATGTTACTAAGATTCGGGTGTGAGTGTCGGACACGAGTATGTGTCCAACACGGGTATGTTCAATTTTTTTCAAGATTTTCATGTATTTGTAGGGTTCTTGAAGTATCATATCTTCATACCCATGTCCGAATATGCGTTGAATACGAGTGTCGGACACAAATATTTTTAAAAAAATAAAGAATCGGAACAACATAGTTATTAAGTATTTCTGGCCTAGCCTGAAGTTTCTGCTGTATAATTTGATGTATTTAGGTGGCTGCTGTTGTAACTTTATTTTATTCCAAAAATGAAAAAGAAAAAAAAAATAGATTTTATTTATATATTGAATCAATAAACACTTGAGCATTGATAAAAATGAAAACGGTGAAGTGATTAAATATTTCCTTTCATGAAATTGCAATGACATAGTCCTCCAACACTTGGTGTAATTAGTTTTGCACGTTTTATAATTTTGTATACGATTGATATTTTAACAAATCGACCGTTAAATTTAGTAATATAATCATATTCGTCGTGCACCTAAAATTTCGAATCAATCCGATATTCATATCATGTCGATCGAGAATACTGTCTTTTTTATATATATTTAAGATTAAAATTCTTTTATATCAAACAAATAATTAAACTTTTTCAATTTACTCAAAATTTGACATGCATAATTTATATGAATAAAGCATAAAATATAACGATCGAATTAAATAAATATAAATGATATAAAAAATTATAAAAATTTATAAAACTAAATTAATTTTACATTAATATAAATAAATCCCTCCTTTATTATATACTTCTCTTGCGTCAAGTTGGTCACAAAAACATGAACTTTTTGTGAAAAATTTCTTGGACAAAATTTTTAACAAGACTGACGAGAAGCCAGCACAGTTTGTCCTGTAATAATTACCTCTGATCTTTTGACATCCGAATGTAATCTTCTTTTGACAATTGAGTTAAAATGTAATTTAAGATTTGCAAGAGCTTTTTTGCTAGGTTTGCCTTTTTATATTCGCCTAGCATAATAATTTTGGATACGACATAAAATACGAAAACAATATAATAAATTTAACACGACACGTTTAAACACAATTAACATATCACGTATTGACATGATAATGTAATAAATTCTTGTATGTACACCGTTAATATAAAAAACAAACATAAAACACGATTCTCATACACGAATTATCAGGTTTCGTAAAACATTGAGAAGTTCATACTTGACAGAAGAAAACCTTCTCTTTGGCATATTGAGACATGATATCCATGAATTCAACACATCGGATTGGATGCATGTACCAAATCAAGAACTTACATCCATTAATTCAACACCTAATTTGATCCTCAACGAAAATTTATCAGTGTTTGATCAGCATTTGCTTGGTAAAAGTTTCATAAGAATTCCAATATCAAGATAATAATAATTATCAACAACAAAAAAACAGTTACCTAATCCATGGGTTAATCTCATATGATTATTGCTGGTAACGACATGATATGGAAGGGTTGGTTCTTTGTCAATGGTGCAAAAAAGTATCCGATGAAGACACTGATGAGTGCTACCAAACAGACAAATAGGAGAGGAAATCCCACTTTAACTCTTCTTAGATTTGTCTTTTTCCTCAATAGCGCCTGCATAATATATGAGTTTACTGTAAATAATTTAAAGGGTTTTCACATAATAAACTGAAACATACATTGTTTTGCTGCAATCTAATAAAACTGCCTTTGGCTCAAGTCTCTAACTTCATAGAAAATTGGTATATGGTGGCTGATTCAGAAATGATCCGAAGTGAAGGGTGCTAAGTACTTTGCCCTATGTTATCCAGATTCAAAGATGAATATCAGATATGGGTATATGTCCGATACAAGTATACTTAATTTTTTCTTAATTTTTTCATATATTTAAAGAATCATACTTCTATATTTATATCCGAATATGTATCCGACGCGGATGTCAAACACAAATATTTTAGAAAAAATGAAAAACCTGGATAACATAGACTTTTCTCTCCATATCTCCCACCCACTTTCTCCTAATGACAAGGCCATTATTCCACTCAGTATACTGTGCTGCAATTGGCCCATAGATCACTGTGTCTAAAAGAGGATTTATTGGGGACGTAAAAGACAGAAAGATTGTCACATGGTAAGAAACAATCACTGGCCTATTCTAAGAAAGTGAGAAAGAGAAGACATTCCAGGGTACACATGATGACCATTCATCATAACAGTTTAAAAGCTAAATGCCTAGAAAAATCACCCGAAAAGGTGACATCACAGATCACACTAAAGAAGTGACAAGGAGAATTGACTGTCCATGATTAAACATGTGATTTGGAACATATAACAAGAATCTAGAAGAAGAACGCACAGACAGAAAACTTACTAGCTCTTCTTCTAAGATCTTTCTCTCTTGAGTGCTTAACCTCCTCTCCTCTGTCAGTTTTGAAATGGTAGCTTCAGCCTGAAAAGGAAATGACCTCTAGTGTTACTGAAACTTTATAGTGGCAAGGAGTGTAAATGAGACATCTATACTCGCAAGCTATTCGGGTTCGGTTAAAAAAAACTCGAATATGGCTCGGTCATTGTCGAGTCGAGCTCGAGCTATCGAGCGAGCCGAATTCGAGTATCCTAATTCTTGACTCGAGTAGCTCGCGAGCCTAATATAGCTTTTTTATTTTTAATTAGTACTAAAAAATCTCAATTCGAACTCGAGCTTGAGCACAAATAATCGAGTTTGAAGTCGAGCATGGGAATAGGGTTTTTAATTATACTTGACTCGAGCACAAATAATACTTGACTCGAGTAGCTCGCGAGCCTAATCGAGCTTTTTTATTTTTAATATATATATTTTTTAATTAGTATTAAAAAATCTCAATTCGAACTCGAGCTCCAGCACAAATAATCGAGTTTGAAGTCGAGCATGGAAATCGAGCTCATTTTTACTAGGTAAACGAGCCTAATCGAGCGAACTCGAGCAGTTTGATTTTTATATCGAATCGAGCTCGAGCCGAGCTTCGAGCCTCGAATTTCGAGTCGAGCTCAAGCTCAAGCTTCTTACAGCTTGAGCTCGTTTCGGCTCGATTACACCCCTAGGCAAGACAACATATGCAAATTAACGATGGCAAAATATAATTCAAACCTTATTTTAAACTGTCAGTACCAAGCATCATTCTTTGTCTTGTAAACAAACTTACCTCGCCTAGCTTAGATTCAAAGTCATTTAGTTTTGATTTCATTTCTTCCACATCTTTGGCAAACTTTAGCTCCTCCACAATCTTCAATGTTTTTACCTCACCATCCTTCAATGCATTGAACTCCTTTTCCTTCACTGACTTCAATTCATCAGTATCAAGAATATCCTCCATTGGCTTTGATTCCACATCTTTCACAGGCTTTAACTCCTTGCTATTGAAAAAATTATTCTTTGGCTTCAGCTCAGCATCTTTTGTTAATTTTAAGTCCTGACCATTAACATCATTCCTTGGCTTCAGCTCTGCATCCTTCTTTGGCTTTAAATCCTCTGCATAGAACATATCCTTCCTTGGCTTCCGCTCCACATCCTTTGTTGGCTTTAAATCTTCAAAATTTATCATCTTTGACTCCTCAACCTCGGCAACCTGATGCAGAGAAGAGAACATTGATAATTTTCTTAAAGCTATTAGGTAAAAGCTTCATTAATGGACTTGAAGTTTGTCTTTAGATCTCATATTCAAACAAAAATTCTCTTCAAGTTCACGTTCAGATTCAAAAGAATATATATTTTCTTTTAAAACATAATGCAATCAGACATAAAAGTACATACTATTTTACTCGAATTTAGGTATGAGTGTCGGACACGGGTATGTGTCGACACGGGTATGTTCAATATTTTTCCAATATTTTCATATATTTGGAGGGTTTTTCCCGCTATGCGTTGAGTACGGGTGTCGGACACGGATATTTCAAGAAAAATGAAGAGTCGGAGTAACATATAATATATATGTGTGCATACACACATGCATGTATGTCAGAACTGAAGTAACTTGATTTTAAGGGCTAAAAAAATAGTCAATGTAGATCTAACCGTCTGCAGTGGTGCATGAATCCCAACTCTACTGAATACTGGCTCTTTTGGTATTGAAGCATCATGATCTATTCCCTGATTCATTGTCCCAATAATTGTTGATAATACTGGCGAATGAGGAGGGCTGACAAGGGCAACCTTAAGCTTGTTCTCTTCAATATATCTTCCACTGTCCTTAACAAACTGTCAAGCAAAACAATGAGCGAAAGTCACTTATTATTATCAAATAAAGCACAAGCAGAGCAGAAAATCACTTACTGTGGCAGATGTAATGTCTTCATCAGTTGTTCCTACGGGGACAACTGTGCTTTGAATTAAGAACTTATCTCTGCATATCATATCAGGAGGGGCTTCATGCTGAGCTTGCATGGTAACTAAATGACAAAAAGAAAAAACAAGGGTGAGAATATATAGTATAGCACAGGGGAGTAAAGAAAATGATAAAGAACATCATATGAGAAATTCAGTACTATATTTTATTTCTAAGTTGCATCACTAGCTTTGATTAACTTGTCCAGCTACTGAGGCAGCACAATGGCAGATTGTCTTAAAAGTCAAGATAGTCGTTTGTCAGTTACTTGGACTCGGGTGTGAGTGTCGGATATGGGTCTGTGTCCGACACGAGTCTGTTCAGTTTTTTAAGTTTTTTCATGTATTTGGAGGGTTATATCCCAATATTCATATACAAATATGCATTAGATATAGATGTTGAACACGAATATTTCAAAAACAATAATGAAAAATTGAAGCAACATAGTTGTCTAAGTATGTAATTTTTGTTTCCTCAATAGATTTGCAACTCTCAGGAAATTAATCATGAATTATCAGATGCAATAGAAACCAGCTACTAGCCTACTACAGAGACACGTGCCCTACATTTAAAGCACCTGAAAGACTGCAAAATTTACCCTTATCTGCTTATCCCAATCCTTTCCCTTTCCCAGATGGCAAAATCATTAAAACAACCAGTAGGGTCCCTCGGCCAGGTGACCTCATATCTACTAACACCTTAGTTATGAGCCATTATTTGTAAGATTAAAGGCCACTTAAGCTTTGAAATTCATTCATTACATGCACACACATAGAAATATATTATCCTATACAAAAGCTCCTTACCTGTAAAATCCCATACTGATTTTGGCATAATAATGCCAACATTAGGCCGCACGCAGTATTTCTTAGGGGATGTAGTTTTAACCTGCAAATTGGAATATTCTAACATTCTATCTCATGAAATAAACCTTAAAAATGTTTTTAAAAAAAAAGGAAAAAGAAAAGAGAAAAGCAGAAAATGCTGGTTCAAAGTTCAGACCTTGAAAGCAACATATTGGTTAGTGATATTTGTAAGTGTAACGGAGCAGGAGCATTGCTTCTTCAATATAACTGCAAAAAAAAAAAAACTTTAAATGAGAAATAAATAAATATTTAAATAACGAATATATTATTAGCGGAATTTATTAACCCTTTTTTTTTATAGTTTGAGATGGGGATATTCTAATCCTGTTCTTTTAAAATCTGTTTAGTATATTTTATTTTTTGTAAAAAAAAGTTAAAAGAGTTAAAACAAACAGGTTTAAACAAATCCTTAACAAAGAAATAGTTATAAAATAAAATTTGATTTTTCTAATAATAGAAAGAAAAGAAAAAAAAAGATACTAATTATTATAAAAAAGATTTTTATGTAATAAAAATGAAGGGGCAATCAAGTAATTATACACTCACATACGAATTTAAGTTCCTTTGGCTCAATCTCCAAAAGTTGCGTATTCATTTTCCTTCTTCACTTAGCATCCAAAATTAATCTGCAAATAATAATTATCCAAATGATTAGCTAATTTCTTTTTTCAAAAATCCGAACTAGTATTCGATATTAAAAACACTGATAAATATATAATAATAAAAAAGGTGAAGTCGAAAGAAAATCGAGTTTTGACGCGCTTTGACTCAGATCAGACTTGAGGCAACTCTGTTTGAATTCCAAACTACGAATAAGCGATGATTCCAGTTCGTTGAAACTGAGGCGACGACCTTTTGAAATCAAAGCAGAAAAGGCAGAAGAGGTTTTAAAATTTTCAAAGCAAAATCCAAATAATGACTCGACTTCAACTCGGATCATTTTCTTTTTGATTTAAAACAAGTCAAAACTCCAGCTGTGAAAATTTTGAACTCAAAACAAACTCGGTACTGACTCGAGTTTCAACTCAAGCGAAACGGCAATAACGTCACGGTACTGACATCGTATCGTTTTTCTTTGAAACTGACCCGGAGATCAAAACTCGAGAAAGAACCACTCAAAACGCCACCGATTTTCGGGTCTCCGGTTCCACCGTGCATGAAATTCAGCGCGAAAATGGGAAAAAAGAAACGGCAACGTTTTATGAAAAACAGAAGAGCGAAAGCTTACCGGTTTTAACGAAAGAATCTCTGGCCAGAGAGAAAGAGAGATGAGACGAAGGAGAGAAACGGAGGAAGAAGTTATATAGCGTGAAAATGAAGGATTTGGTAGGATTTAAAATTCTAAAAAATAAATAAATTAAAAAAAAAAAAAAAAAAAAAAAAAAAGCGGAGAATCCCAGATATTCTTTTTGAGAGAGAGAGTTGGTCGGTGTTTGGTGGTGGAAGAGGTGAAATGGGGAGGCAAAGAAAAGGCTAAGGAAGGGAAAAACAAATTGTTTATATATAAATACATTTAAAATAATTGATTTGATGAGCCCGAATTTCAAAATATAAATACATTATAATTTATATTCACTATAAAATAAAAAATTTTTAAAAATAAATCCTGGCCTTTATCTATTCGTTTATATACTTATAAAATGCAAAAAATTTATGCTTATAGTCAAGATATATATATATATATATCGAGTACTTATATTTTTTTCATCAGTATAAAGTATAAATTATAAAGTAGTACTAAAAAATATAATTTATATTTAAATTATACATAATAAATATATAATTAATATGATTATTTATTAATATATAATAAATATACCCAAAACCAAAAGGTCATAAAACCCAAAACCCCATTAAATCCACCCGCTAAAATAAAATCACATGAAAGCCATAATCCAATTAAACCCACCCTAACCTAACCGCATAAGTATAACTAGAGCTGCTTATGGGCCGGGCCGGGCCGCGGCCCAGTTTTTTTTTATTTTCTCTGCCCAGGCCTAGCCCTGGGTCGGCCCGGCCCGCCCGTTTAGGCCCGAAACACTGTTCATTGGAATAAAAAAATAATTTTTTTTATTTTTTTATAATTAAAATTAAATAAAATAATATTATAATAAAAATTACTGTTCCGGGCCGGGCCAGCCCGGAACACAAAATATCCTGCCCAGGCCCGGCCCGTGAGCAGGTCTAAGTATAACCCAAAAGGCCAAAATAATTGAATTATTGTCAATTTTTTTACCCTTATAGATTAATTGAATTATTGTCAAATTTTTTTTCACATCTTTAAAATTTTCAAGAATTTAAAATATTTAGATTGTAAATTCATCATGATATGAGACGTTAAAGTTATAACTTATAAGTACAAAATATAATTTACTTTTTGATAAAATTATTATTTCATCATATATATATATAATATTAAATTTTAAATTTTAATTAAATTATTAAAAAAAATTAGAATAAAATTAATAATTAAAGTTATTGCTTTGTAAAAAAAAATAATTGCAATTTGTTTATTTTTATTTTTAGTATTAAATTCGGGTTCGGGTTCGGGCCGGTCTCGGGTTCGGGTCCATTCGGGTTCGGGCTCATTCGGGTTCGGGCTCATTCGGGTTCGGGCCCATTCGGGTTCGGGTCCATTCGGGTTCGGGTCCATTCGGGTTCGGGCCCATTCGGGTTCGGGTCTATTCGGGTTCGGGCCCATTCGGGTTCGGGCTTTTTCGGGTTCGGGTTTTTGACTTTTTGGTCAAATCGGGTTTGGGCGGGTTCGGGTTCGGGTTTTCTTGGGCGGGTTTTCGGGTTCGGGTTCATTTTGCCACCTCTAAAAACAATCATAGAAAGATAGCAAAGTTTTTTTTCCAAGTGAGAGAGAAATTAAAAAAAAAAATTGAAAAATATATATTTTTCAATAAAATAATTATTAAATGATATAACGAGTAAAAATTATTTAAAATATATATATAAAAAATATAAAATTATTAAAAAAAATTACAAAGATAAAATTACTCTTAATAAAAAAAACATTCTTCTCTCTTTTTCCTCTTATATTTTAATTTTTTTTTTAATTAACAATAATTTTTTTAATTTTAAAACATAATTTTTTTATTTTTTATTTACTTTTTTAATTAAAAAAATAATAAATAATACAAATAATATTTCTAAAATTAAATTTTTTTATTTTTAAAAATTTAAAAAAATAAATTTAAAAAAATTTAAAAAATAAATATTTAAATATTTATTTTTTAATTAAAATTTTAAAAAAATAATAATTTTTTAATAGAAGGAGAAAAGAAAATAAAGTTTTTTTGTTAAAGATAATTTTGTCTTTATAATATTCTTCCAAATAATTTTTAACTATTCATTTTTCTTTTTCAAATAACTCTTAACTATTAAATCATTTAACAATTATTCAATTATTTAGGACATATTTTTCATATTTACCCATAAAAAAAAAAAAAAAAAAAAAAAAGCAAGGGAAAAGATTGGAGCGTCAGTTATTACTCGATTTAATTGAATCAGCTCAAGTTTGTAAATTAATTAAACGAGTTTAACTGAGGGAATTTGAATATTTTGATTTTATCTCGAATCAAACTTGAACTTAAAAAATATACTCGATCGAGTTTGAATTGAGTGTCGAATTGAGCTTGAGCTTCTCAATATTCGGACTAGGCTATAGCCTTACTATCAATAACAAACTAACACCGTTAAATATTAAGTGACGTTACTTTTGTATCCAATGAAAATTTGACACGTGGCACCACATAATGATATCAAATGTAATATCAAAAATAATTATTTTAATTTTAAAAATAAAATAAAATAATTTTTTTTGAAAAACAAAAAAAATATTTTTTTTTCTTTCTTCCCTCTCTCCCAATCTCCTCTCCTCCCTTCTTCGACTGGTTTAAGTCGTTTCTGGCCAGCCATCTGGGGGTCTGGCCATTGGAGACTAGAAAGGGAAAAGGAAAGGGAATGATGGAAGAAAGGAAAAAAATTAATAAATATTTTTTATTTATAATTTTTCGGTTTTTTAATATTTTTAAAAAAAAAGAGATATTATAAATTTTTTAACAAGTAATTTTAAAACTTTTATATTTTAAAAATAATTTTAGTTAAATATTTTAATTTTTAATTTTTTTTAAAAAAATATTAATTTTAAAAAATATATAATTTTAAATATTTTATATTTTAAAATAACTTTTTCTTTTTTCTAAATTTTTTTTTTACAAAATTTCAGATATTAATTTCTAAGAAATTAAGTGATGTCACATGTCATCATCTGATTAATCAAATATCATATTATCATCTATATTTAACGGTGTTAAATTCAAATCTCATATTGATACACGATTTAATAGTTTATATATTATATTAAATATTTTTAAAATATAAATATAATATTTAAATATTTGATGAATTTCAGAGATTATTTAAGATATTATTTCATTAATAATTAATAAAAAAATTCTTTCACCCTTTTTAATTGAGATACACGTATATCATTATTGTCATCATTTGGATTTAATTTATTAATAATTTTTTGGTGGAATACTTATACAATTCCTTGCATGAGCTAGCTAGCCTTCGTTATCCAATAAAGGAGAGATCCTACATTGAAAAGCTTGCCAAAGAGCCAAAGTTCCCTAAAGGTGATTTTGCCAATAGTGGAATATGATTGAGACAAAAATAATGCTTTATGACAATGTTTTTTCCAACTTTCTTTTTCCTAAAAAATTCACTTTTTCAAAACAATATGCTATACAACAAATCAAGTCAAACTTTTATTAAAATAATTTCAGGTGTACATTTTGCTTAGGAACGTGGTTCATCTAGTTGGTGCCATTAGAATAAAGTGCATATGGTGTCTTCTTTTGATAAATTAAAACAAACAAAAAAATCTTTTTGAAAAAGTTGCAATCCAATGAAGAACAAAATTGATACAATAAAATCACATGAATATGTTATATTGGGGAATGTTAACCTTGATTGAAATTATATTGTGTCTCGGATTACGGATATCTACAAAGTTTTATATATACTTAATGGTTGTATATTATCGAAAATAAATGTTTATTTTAGGTTTTGTTAAAAGATTTTTATGAAAACAAAATTTAAAATTCATGTAGTATGTATATGTGTTGAAAATTCATGTAGTATATTTGCGGATGATTGCCTTTGGTTCGCTACTGCCAGCAAACAGAATTGTGAGAATATTTTGGAGATCCTGCAAAAATTCAAGAATGCCACGAGCCAAACCGTGAACTTTGCCAAATTTGCGATCTTCTTCTCACCCAATAATGACACCCATATTCGCATTACAATTCAAGAGAGGATGGGGGTACAAATCATTGATGAAAGGTGTAAATACCTGGGACTTCCCTCGATGTGGGGACGAGGTAAGAAAGAAGCATTGGATTTTGTATTCGATAGAGTGCATGAGAAGGTGCAAGGTTGGAAGGGGAAGTTATTATCCCAAGCAAGTAGAGAGGTCTTTCTCAAAGCAGTGGCCTCGGCGGTTCTCGTTTATGTGATGCAATGCTTCAAACTACCCATTAGTTTCTGCTAGGAACTGAACTCTATTCTTAACAGATTCTGGTGGGGTGAGTCGAGCCAGGAAAGTAAAAAAGTTCATTGGCTTAGGTGGAGCAGACTTGTAGTGGCAAAAACAAAAGAAGGGATGGGGTTCAGAGAGTTTCAAAATTTCAACAATGCTTTACTGGCTAAGCAAGCTTGGAGATTATTGACTTATCCGAATGCTTTATGGGCAAAAATTGTTGAAAGGGATCTATTTCCCGTTTTCTTCCTTGTTTGAAGCTCCAAAGAAGAGAAATTCTTTCTGGGCGTGGAGAAGTCTTTGTGAAGGTATTGAGGTGCTTAATAAAGGGACCCGATGGAACGTTCACAGAGGCAAGAACATTCCCATTTGGCACGATAGATGGGTACCATCTCTCCCTACTTTCAAAGTGTCATCTCCCCCTCCAGGTTCCTGAAGTCCAACACTGGTCAAACAGTTGATTGACCCAGGTAGAAGAGCTTGGAAGCTCGGTTTGCTCAGGGAATTGTTTAATGATGATGATTTCAACTCCATTTGCAAGATTCCAATTGGGCACCCAGATAGGGATGATTCTTTTATTTGGCATTTCTTAAAGGACGAAAACTATACAGGAAGTCTGGCTACCATCTGCTTTTGAATCGGGAGCTCTCTCTCGAGCACGCGAGCTCAAGCGAAAGTGCTGATGTTGATGAGGGCCATTGGAAACAGGTTTGGAAGCTTCCAGTGTTAGGTACCAGAGTGACGGAATAGTGTCTCACAACTAAAATAAGAGATGAGAAAATAGGAACTGAACACACAAAATTTAACGTGGAAAACCCTCAATGAATAAAGGGAAAAACCACGGGGCAAGACTAGAAGAATTTCACTATGAGAAATTATTACAACACCTCTCTCTAAATACTAGGAGAGAACAACCTCACAAAGAATATAAGAAAGTATACAAGAGAGGAAGAGATAATTCTTGGGATGGTTTTAATACTTCTCCTTAAGGCTCTTTATATAGCCTTCAAGGAGGAACTCCTTCGTTGCTCCCACCGATGTGGGACTTTCTTATATAAGTTCTAACAATTCTCCCACTTGAAGATTTGATTAAACCAATCATATCTTCACACCACTCTTTCTGTCTTGCCATTCCATGTTGCTTACGTTTCTGATAGACCATAGGAGGATCGACACCAAATAAACTTGTCAGTGTTGATTGGTTTTGTCATAACATCTGCTAGGTTGTCTTTGGTGTGAATCTTTTGCATATCCACACTTCCTTCTTCTACTACTTCTCGAACAAAGTGATACTGTATACCTATATGCTTTGTCCTGGAATGAAAGGCTGGATTCCTTGCAATGTGCAAGGCACTCTGACTGTCACAATACACAATAATCTTCTGCTGCTTGTGCCCGAGTTCTTCCATTAACCTTTGTATCCATATTGCTTCCTTGCATGCTTGGGTAGCTGCCATGTACTCAGCTTCTGTAGTAGACAAAGCTACAACAGTCTGTAACTTAGATAACCAGCTTACCGCTCCTCCTGCAAGTGTGAACACATAGACAGTAGTGGATTTCCTTTTATTAAGATCACCTGCAAAATCTGAATCAACATAACCCCTGACAACAAGTTCTGATCCTCCAAAACATAATGCAACATCTGAGGTTCCTTTAATGTATCTAAGGATCCTCTTAACAACATTCCAATGCTCTCTACCAGGATCTGCCATAAATCGACTGACCGATCCCACTGCTTGTGCAATGTCTGGTCTTGTACATATCATAGCATACATAAGGCTTCCCACCGCTGATGCATACGGTACTCGAGACATTTCCATCCTCTCTGCTTCATTGCTAGGACTCATACCTAAGGATAATTTACAATTGACAGGAAGTGGGGTAGATATTGGCTTACAGTCTTGCATGTTGAAGCGTCGCAAGACCTTCCTCAGATAATTCTTTTGAGAAAGCCAAATTTTCCTGTCTTTTCTGTCTCGGTGAATTTGCATCCCTAAAATCTTGTTTGCGGGTCCCAAGTCCTTCATATCGAACTCTCTAGCCAACTGTGCCTTCAAATCTTGGATTCGATCTTTGTTGGGGCCTACCACCAACATGTCATCCACATACAACAGCAAAATAATGAAATCATTATCATCAAACCTCTTGTAGTACGTACAATGGTCTGAACTCAGTCTGTTGTATTCAAGGCTAATTATGAAAGAATCAAATCTCTTGTACCAACATCTGGGCGCCTGCTTTAGACCGTACAGAGATTTGGTCAACCTGCAAACCAAGTTCTCTTTGCCTGTTTCAACAAAACCTTCTGGTTGGAGCATATAAATTTCTTTTTCAAGCTCTCCATGTAGAAAAGCCGTCTTTACATCTAGTTGTTCAAGATGTAAATCAAATGCAGCACACATAGCCAACACTACTCTGATAGTAGTAAGTCTGACAACTGGAGAAAATATCTCGTTGAAGTCAATACCTTCTTTCTGAGCATATCCTTTTACAACCAATCTAGCACGATATCGTTCTACTTGATCATTGCTATCCCGCTTGATCTTGTAGACCCATTTGTTACCAATGGCTTTTCTGCCACGTGGTAATTCCACCAGTTCCCATGTCTCGTTCTTGTGAAGAGCTTCAATTTCTTCCTGCATTGCTGTCATCCACAGAGAAGCATCTGGGCTACTAGTAGCTTCATGAAAAGTTGATGGCTCTCCATCCTCTGTTAAAAGACAGTATGCAACATTGCTCTCCGTAACATACTCCGTGTGCCAATTTGGAGGCCTTCTCTCACGAGTTGACCGTCGAACTTCTACAGCCTCGGACTCAACTGGTTCTGGTACCTCATGCTCTGGTTCTGCTTCAGAAGAATCATCTTCTTGAGAATTTCTATCCATCTGCACTGTAGCAGTCTCTTTTGAAGTGTTGTCATTTGTTTGCTCACTTTGCAGTTCATTTTCTGCAAAAACTACATCTCTGCTGACAACAACCTTGCGGGCAGTGGGATCCCACAGGCGATACCCCTTAACACCGTCAGCATAACCCAAGAATATACATTTTCTGGATTTTGGATCCAGCTTTGTTCTTTCTTGGGAGTTGTACATCACGTACACAGGACATCCAAACACATGTAGAGAAGAATAATCAGCTGGCTTTCCTTTCCACATCTCCATAGGCGTCTTCAAACCAATCGCCGTTGATGGTGATCGATTTATCACATAACAGGTGGTTTTGACTGCTTCTGCCCAGAAAGATTTGGCCAATCCCGCTGTTCTCAGCATGGCTCTTGTTCTATCTAGGAGAGTTCTGTTCATCCGCTCTGCTACACCATTCTGTTGAGGCGTATGTGCAACCGTGAATTGTCTCATAATACCCTCTTTCTTACAGAATGCTAGAAAGTTACCGTCTACATATTCTCCTCCATTGTCTGTCCTCAAGCACTTGATTCTTTTCCCAGTTTCAAGCTCTACTTGTGCTTTGAACTCCTTGAATACTGGAAACACATCAGACTTCTTCTTGATTGGGTACACCCATAATCTCCTGGAATAGTCATCAATGAATGATACAAAATACTTTGCTCCACCCAGGGATATTTCTGGTGACTCCCACACATCAGAATGGATTAAGTCCAGTATGTGTTTGCTTCTTGTAGTTACTTTAGCAAACTTCAATCTATGCTGCTTGCTTATCACACAGTGCTCACAGAAAGGTAAATTGACCATCTTGAGCCCGGGCAGGAGATTGCGTTCTGCAAGGACTTTCAAGCCTCGCTCTGACATATGGCCTAATCTGCGATGCCACATCATCGTCGTTTCTTCTTGGCTGGCTGCTGCAACTGATGCATCTGCCTCTTGCAACGTCTCTCCCAAAAGCATGTATAGATTGCTTGTGATCTTCTCTGCTTTCATCACCACAAGGTTTCCTTTCACTACTTTCAATATTCCACATTCAGTGTGGATCTTGCACCCGAGGTCATCCAATTGTCCAATTGACAATAAGTTCTTCTTTAAGCCCTTCACATGTCGTACCCCTTGAATTTTGCGAACAGTACCATCATGCATTTTTAATCTGACGGTACCGACTCCAGCAATATCTAAGGCGTGATCATTTCCCATGAACACAGATCCTTCCGAAATAGGTTCATAAGTGCAAAACCAATCTCGGTGTGGAGTCATGTGCCATGTCGCACCTGAATCCATTATCCAGACATCATTGAGTTTCTTTCCGCCTTTAGAACTAGTCGCTGCTTCACTATACAAGATTTCTCCATCATCTGAGGTACTTGCAACACAACCTTGGGAGGTTGATGTTTCAGAATTCTTTTCTCCACCCTTCTTATTATGTCAACACTCCTTCTTCGAGTGCCCTCTCATGCCACAATTGTAGCATTTAAGATTCTTCCTTCTTCGAGATTTTGATCTACCATGATTCTGACTCCCACTGGAGCCACGTTCTGTTGATCTGCCTCTCATCATCGTTAAAGCCTCTGCTTGCTTTGAATTTTCTGACCTTTCCTCCTTATTCTTGCGCCTGGATTCTTCTTCAAGAATAGCACCGGCAACATCATCAAAGTGAAGAGAGTCACTAACATTGTTATTTGTGATGTTGATGATGAGTTGATCATACGAATCTGGTAAACTCTGAAGTAGAAGTTCCGCACGTTCATTTTCCGCTATTTTGAAATTTGATGCTGTGAGTTGAGCAAATAGCGTATTCAGAGTGTTGATGTGATCCGTTACCGACGTGGATTCACTCATTCGAAGAGTGTAGAGTTTCCTCTTCAAGAATATTCTGGTGTGAAGTGACTTCACCTCGTACAATTTGTTTAGAACATCCCAAATCTCCTTTGCAGTCTTCTTCTCTGCAACACTTGACAAAACTGAATCCGCCATTGCTAGGTGCAGATTGGCAACAGCATTGTCATCCTTCTCTTTCCACTTTTCATCAGTCATTTCTGTGGGTCTACTTTCAATTGCTTCTAGACAATTATCCTTCCTCAAAATTGCTCTTATCTTCAATTTCTACAAGGAGAAATTTCTCCCACTGAACTTCTCTATCTCGAATTTTGCTGCCATGGTTGTACATGAACTGAAGCGAGTTACACTATTTCACCGTGAATAGTACCGTATACGTGAACAGTATTGTACGTATGTCGTACACTAGAACAAATCCAGTATACGTTAACAATTACTGCAAAAGTATACAACTACACGTATGAATAATAACCGTATCTGTGAATAGTACAGTACAATTGAATAGCCCGTATACTGGAACAGTGACCGTAGCCCGTGAATAGTGCACCAGGTAGGTTCCTAGGAAAGAGAGGTGGGTCACTGATAGACACACTTAAATACCAAGTCTTTCCTAGCCAGAACTTCCCTAGACACTTTCACACTACCACACTTTATTTCCAGCAACAAGAATAATTCTTTTCTGATGTGGAAGATCAGACAATACTGCAACCATAGAGCATACTAAGAACCAACACTTTCACTGCAGCGGAATAAGGACCACGAACCAATGGCTCTGATACCACTGTTAGGTACCAGAGTGACGGAATAGTGTCTCACAACTAAAATAAGAGATGAGAAAATAGGAACTGAACACACAAAATTTAACGTGGAAAACCCTCAATGAATAAAGGGAAAAACCACGGGGCAAGACTAGAAGAATTTCACTATGAGAAATTATTACAACACCTCTCTCTAAATACTAGGAGAGAACAACCTCACAAAGAATATAAGAAAGTATACAAGAGAGGAAGAGATAATTCTTGGGATGGTTTTAATACTTCTCCTTAAGGCTCTTTATATAGCCTTCAAGGAGGAACTCCTTCGTTGCTCTCACCGATGTGGGACTTTCTTATATAAGTTCTAACATCCAGTTGCTCTAAAAATTAGAAACTTTGTATGGCGAGCTTGCCACAATGCTATTGCCTCAAACGAAAACTTATATCGCAGGTTTCGATCTCCTACTGCTGTTTGTGGTCGTTGTGAAAATGATGTTGAATCTTTGGAACACATCCTCTTCTTTTGTCCTTTTTCTATTGCATTTTGGAAAGTTTCGAATTTCAGCTATAGGCCACGTAGAGAAGGTTTTGTGGGCTTCCTCAAATGGTGGAATGAGGTTGCTAACAAACTCCCTGATTTTGGCTCTCTCAGTTCTAAAGGACTCATCGCTTGTTTTGTTGGCACATTTGGAAAGCTAGGAACGCTTTTGTCTTTGAAGGTAGTATGGAAGACCCGATTCAGGTTTGGCATGCCGCTTTCCGTGATTACCAAGAGGATGGTGCCAGAGTCTCTCATTTTCTTATGTGCGCCTCTATAAGGGAGAACTAAGGATAATGGCAAAAACCTCCTCCTTATGTCATTAAAATTAATTGCGATGCTTCCCTTGTTCCAGGCTCCCAGTTTCCAGGAATTGCTGCTATTGCAAGAGATTGTCGTGGGTCTATCGTCGATGAGCTAATTCTTTTGTGCGAGCAAGTTCAGCTCAGGTGGCAGAGGCATTGGCTCTAAGACTTGGTGCGATCCTTATGGTGAGAAAGGGGTGGACGAAGGTCATCTTTGAGTCTGATAACGAGGGAATTATCAAGAGCTTATCCTCTGGCTCCGCTTTATGCTGGGAAACGATGGCTATTGTAGTTGATATCCTTAAAATGACTGATTCTACCTCTGACCTGCATTTTGTGTAAGCTAAGAGAGAAGCAAACAGTGCAGCTGACTGGGTTGCAAGGATGACTAGGAATAGGCATTGCCCCTGCGACTGGGCTTACCATCCACCCAGCGAGTTGGTTAGGGTGATGGGTTGTAATAGGAATTTGTAGACTGTATGCCTTTATGTTGAACAAAAAAAAATGATAAATAACCTTTTGAATGAAAAATGAGTAAAGGAATTCTAATACCATTGAAGAAAATTTGAAAGCTAAAAATAAAAGGTAATTTGTCTGAAATTTTACCTTGGACATTAGAATGCTCTGCATGATTTTAAGTTTTGAGTGAAAATTTGCCTTAAGTATTCAAATGTCATAGTTCGAGCATCCGAATGTCCTACCTGAAAATTCAAAAAAAATGTTTGTTGCACATGTTGCTTAGTTCCAAAAGTGGAGATTTTTCACCAAATACATGTTTATTCATGGAGAGGTGTTTCAAATATCGATTAAGACTTATAAATAAATCCATTAATGTTCATTTTAAGACATCTTTACATCCAATCTCTCAAAAATCAAATCATTCTCTGTCACTCTAATTTTTTGGTTATGATTCATGTGTGTTCAATAAATTCTTGAAGTACAAATTTAAAATTTTTTCGTGTAGGTATTGTACTATTGTATTATAGGATAACTTTTTTAAGAGTCAAATCGCACCATAATAGGGATACTATTAACCTAAATAAAGCTTTCTAGAAGTATCTTGTCTAACTTTCTTCATTTCTTATTCACCATTAATTGCATTAATTTCAAATACCACATATCTTTTCTGGAACAATTTTTAGAGTGTACTCTATTACATCAGTTTATGCATTCAAATTTAAAAAATTTACCTATGTAGATAATTATTAAATAAAAAAAAATTATATCTTGTTGAAGGTAAGTATCTTGCTATTTGTAGACACCGGATTTTATCCGGGTTAATTTTAAATTTTTTTTAATTAAAAAAAGGAATAAAAAAATGGGATAAATTCGAAATTAAAAAAAAAGTTTGGGTTGGGATGAATCTCTTGTTTTGGATAAAATTGAACTCTGAAATGTGAGATAAATATAACAAAAAAAGAGTCTTTATTGGGTGGGGATTAGACTTTGATTTGGAAAGGAAGTCTAAACCAGATTGGACTAGGACTCTTAGAAAATTTTGCCTATATAAACAAGCTTTAGATCAACATTTGGGAAGAAGGCAAGAAAAGAGCAGCAAACACGCCATCCAAGTTCCAGAAGATGATCTCACTAAGAGAAGTAGCCGGCAGCAAGAAGCAAATCAAAGGAGGATCCCGAAGGTCAGTAAAAATAACATAATCAAACGCTTTGCTAGTGGGGGAAAATTCTAACAAAAGTTTCTTAACGTACGCTTTTGGTAAGCTCCAACAAAATATGGCTGTTAGATACATTTAATTTAATCTGAACCGTTTAAACCAAAAAAAAAGTTAGCAACCTGTTTACCGGGTCTCAAAATACCCAAATCTTGAATTTTTTCTCTCAAATAATAAAACCCTAAAATCTGAAAAGCTTTGTTTCGTTTGAAAGCCGAAACCCTTCAGTCGCACCTCCTTCATCTTCTCAAACCAACGCCGCTCCATTTCAAATATAGGTTTGCTATCTATGGTCATCTTGGCTTTTGTTGTCTTTCCAAAAGTAGATTCTTGGTGGTGGCATGTTATTAATTAGTCTATGCTCTGACCTAGGTCCACCTGGTGCAAATCTATTTATTTATCACATACCTCAAGAATTTGGTGATCAAGAATTGGCTACTGCTTTTCAAGGATTTGGTAGGGTCTTAAGTGCAAAGGTTTTTGTTGACAAAGCAACGGGGGTTAGTAAATGTTTTGGTAAGTGCTTTTACTTCTCAATCTTATATGAGTGTTAAGGAGTTTTCTCTCTCAAGAACCTCTCTTTGCAGGATTTGTTAGTTACGACTCTCCAGCAGTTGCTCAAAATGCAATAAACATGATGAATGGATGCCAATTAGGTGGTAAGAAATTGAAGGTTCAGCTTAAGAGAGACAACAAACAGAACAAACCTTATTGATTGGGAGGTGAGTCATGGAAGGAAGCAGAAAATGTATGTAACAGGTGGTCGCATGAAACTTGGATATATTGACTGACTGCAGTATCAACATTTTGGATGGATTGAGGATAACCTGTGGTTATATGTTTCACTCCATCCTTTTTGTAATTGCTTCATGTGATCAAAATCCCAGAAACTTGTAATTCATGGTGCATTCCATGCCTACACGATTTGTATTCTGTGTATAATTGAATTCCATTTAAACACTAATTATTAATTTATTGATTTTTCCTCCAGAATATCTGTTCATAGTATAATTTTGTGGGGACATCCATGATACAATGTTCCCTAAATGTATTTTTTCCAAGTTCAATAACTTGTTTTTCTGCAATTTGATTTTTTTCCTCATCAACATACATTTTGGGAGTTTATTCAACTCCTGTGTATTTTCAGTAGAGCATTGTACTTCAGCAGTTCTCTTCTGTTCCTTGGTGCAATTTATTTTTGCTGATATATTTCTAAAAAGCATCTTCCTATTATCCTATTATAAGAATGGCTGCAGTAGTGGGTGTGTTGAGATCCAAGCTACCTGAAGTGATTAACCATGTTTCTTTTAGAGAGATGTATTCTCATCAATGATGTTCAGATATTATAAAATCATTTGTGCGATGAGGTCCTGTTATCTTTGAGGTTTTTGCATGTGATTTCCTTTCTGTCCATCTAGCCATGTAATCTCTCCATGGCTGTCCCATGCATATTTTTACTGGAATAAGATTTATAATGTAGGTACTTGTTTCCCTTCCCTGAAATTAGTCTTTTCATATTTTACTTACAGTTGAAATATGTAAGATGTTTGAATTTTAAAACTTAACATCCGGTGTGCCTATCTTTACTTTCAGTGGCTTGGTTCAAGATGTTGAAGATATTTTACCTGGATGGTTCCTATCCAGCACTCTTCGTTGAAACTGGGAGGTATTTCTCATGCTCTGCTGTTTCAATTGAGCATTCTCCTGCCCCTGAGTGTATCTGATATTGCAGGGTAACCAGGGACTCAACATCTCAGGTATTGCTTGTTGCTTTTATGTCGAGTATTCTTTGTACTGGGATCGAGAAGCATTACAAACAATTAAGGTACCATCTATTTCATTTATGAGAATTATCATCATGACATCACTTGGATTAAAATTGGAAGTACTGTGGTGTAGGGCTTGGATCTCACTACTGACTCTCACAAGCCTCTTTTCCCATAACTATTTCTGACATGATGAACCTTTTTCCCCCTATTTTATATCTCCTTTGACTTTATGCTTGCTTACTTGTATTAGTTCATAACTGCATCAGAATGGTCTCTTTAAGGGGCATTGTGTGGTTAGAGGTTTACTGAATTTGTAGTGTTGCTTGTTGTGCCAATATCAAGTTGATATAAAGAAACTAATTCTTGGGGTAGACTATTTTACTGGTAAATATTTTAAAACGTCATACATAGAAAAATAATAGAAGGCCAAACAACTGAAGAGAAGTTTTGCCGTGTGTCTGGGATTCATTTTATATATTTTGCTTTCTCACCACTTAAATTGGCAAACTATTCTTCTACCTGATACTATTAGTGCATTTGAAAGGTTGAATCAGAACTTAGGGGGTTATGTTTCAGCATTGTATTGCATTTCTTCAATTTTAGAAGCATCTCAACTAAGGATTATATTGATCTAGTATTGTTGAAAGTAGTAAAGTAGGTGACTACCGCAAATGCCCATATTTTACAGCACTTCTTATGCTTATCTAAAATCTTAAATATTTTATGAGACTTGAGCTATGTATTCTGTTGATATTATGTAGCAAGTTCTACGAAGTTGAAATTGCATGTTTAAGGGTGACTTAAAAGGAAAATGCTTTAGTCAATCTCAGCACCAGTCACCCGCTAAACTGCACTGGTACTAAAATTTGGAGTAAAATTTTTGTTACTTTTTAGCTTTAAGTGGTTTATACCACCCTAATTGGTATTTAAATTGCATTTATTCACTGATGACGATCTAGACTATAAAGTAGAGTGGAGTTTTTGGACTATGCTGAAGCTTCCTGGCCCTGTTTCTTGACAATAGGTGTTATTTTGTTCGTTTTCAGTTCCTTCCAATTCCACGTGTCTCTCTTCTTTGTCATACCATATTGTGAATATTCCTGTAGGGTGCTTGGTAGTGGTTGCATTTTATGCTTTCTTCGCTCATTTCCTTGGAGGGCACATCTGGGAATATGCTCTGGTTGCAACTTACTCACTGGTGGTATGTGAATTCATTTGTTTTCTTTATATTAGGGCTACAAAAAATCCTTTATTTCTTACATTTTTGCATGAAAGATCTAAATGGCTTGCAAATTTAGAACATTTTTAATGGCCTGCTACTATGTCGGATTGGAGAATGAATTGCACTAATATTTTTGATCCATGTTAAGATATAAGTTATTGCAATGAAGACTATATTGTGCTTGGCCTGTCTGCAAATAATTTTTGGTGAAAAAATAAGTGATTTCACTTTTCATTCTGCATAATGCAGTCTACAAACATAACCATTGAATCTTATGTCACTACCATTATTCTTGTGATTGCAATGCAGGCACTCCTCATTTTTATTCTCTATGTTCGGTGTACTGCAATTAACCCTGTTGATCCTGGCATCATGTCAAAATTTAATGGTGGAACAAACAAATTTGGTATAAAGCATGAGTTATCAGTGAAGGATTTACCCAGAAAATTTGATGAATTTGGCAGTGGGCTGCATTCATCCCCATCAACAGTTTCCAGAAGTTCCATAGCACCACCGAACTCAAGTAAGAGAGGTTTAGTGGGAGATCCTGGAACAGTAGATGCTCCAGCACAGTCTGCAACCAGGAAATCTTGTTGCATTGGAGGAATTTTTTGTGCCTTATTTGTTCATGAAGATTGTCGCAAGCAGGAAGCGGCTGCTGAGCAAGACAGTGAAGATATGATATTTCGTCTTGAGAAGTTTTAACCCTTTGATTTTGGGGTGAAGACCAATAGTTAAAGAAACCTTGGCATGAAGGAATCTCTAGTTCATAGGAGCAAAATTCCAGAAGTTCCATATTAATAGGAAGCTGTTACTTCTAATTCTGCGGAACTTGCTTTGAGAATGAAAGCCTGATATGTATTTTTTGCTGTCACATTGAAGCACAAAGTAATTAACTATTTTGAAGGGACTTGACTTTAAGCTACCTCTATTTTAATGAAACAAATATTTTTGAATTGAGTTTAATATTGTTGGGAATTCTCTTATGACAACTGAATTTGGAGCATATAGTTGTTCTTAGTATTGGGCATATTTTTGAATTGAATTTGGGATAACTAAGGATGTTCAGTTTCATTTTCAGTTTCATTCTTACTATTGGGCATATAGTTGTTCTTAGTAAGGATGCTGGAGCAGCTGTTCATATAGTAATAAAATTTGCCTTTCCTGTTTTCACCATAAGCTGTTCATATATTTTTGTGAACTTGTGATTTGAATTGGTAATTAATAACTTGAGGCAATTCTTGTGTTTGCAATACATAGCCATTGATTTTGTGCATTTCACTTGGATGAGATTAAAGCCCCTGTAAAAGAAGTAAAAGAAGTTGGAACATATCTACAACTATTATATCTTCTCTACATAATCTACTGAAATCCTTATTATTATGAGAAATTGAACCTTCACATTCAACAGCATTAGGAGATTCTGAATTCGAAGGACGATCCTCATGAAAATGTTGTGTTCTAGAATCCATTATAATTCTGAAGAAAAAAAAACAAAAAAACATATATCTTTCTTCGGCAATAAATTAAATTGTATTACTTAAAATTTAGATATTCCCTAAACAAGTAAAATTAACGGTTCCATGTAAATGCTATAACTTAAACATTCTATTAAGTAACCCATCAAAATCACTACCCATGAAAATATGCAATTATGAATATTATATAATTTATAACCATTAAAATAACCGGTTTCATGAAAGTTGTATTAGTTAAACATTCTATTCACTAACCCATGAAAATATTTTTGAATATTACACATTTTATAACAAGTAAAAAAGGTGATTCCATGAAAATTATATAACTTAAACATGAAAATTATATAACACATTGTATACTAACCTTTATCAAGTCCATATGTAATTCTCCAAGTTCATATGTAATTTTCCATGTCCATATGTAATTCGGGAATTTCTCAAGTTCATATGTAATTTATCAAGTCCATATGTAATTCTCCAAGTTCATATGTAATTTCCCATGTCCATATGTAATTCGGAAATTTCTCAAGTTCATATGTAATTTATCAAGTCCATATGTAATTCTCTAAGTTCATATGTAATTTCTCATGTCCATATGTAATTCGGGAATTTCTCAAGTTCATATGTAATTTATCAAGTCCATATGTAATTCTCCAAGTTCATATGTAATTTCCCATGTCCATAAGTAATTCGGGAATTTCTCAAGTTCATATGTAATTTATCAAGTCCATATGTAATTCTCCAAGTTCATATGTAATTTTCCATGTCCATATGTAATTCGAGAATTTCTCAAGTTCATATGTAATTTATCAAGTCCATACGTAATTCTCCAAGTTCATATGTAATTTCTCATGTCCATATGTAATTCGGGAATTTCTCAAGTTCATATGTAATTTATCAAGTCCATATGTAATTCTCCAAGTTCATATGTAATTTCCCATGTCCATATGTAATTCGGGAATTTCTCAAGTTCATATGTAATTTATCAAGTCCATATGTAATTCTCCAAGTTCATATGTAATTTCCCATGTCCATATGTAATTCGGGAATTTCTCAAGTTCATATGTAATTTATCAAGTCCATATGTAATTCTCCAAGTTCATATGTAATTTCCCATGTCTATATGTAATTCGGGAATTTCTCAAGTTCATATGTAATTTATCAAGTCCATATGTAATTCTCCAAGTTCATATGTAATTTCCCATGTCCATATGTAATTCGGGAATTTCTCAAGTTCATATGTAATTTATCAAGTCCATATGTAATTCTCCAAGTTCATATGTAATTTCCCATGTCCATATGTAATTCGGGAATTTCTCAAGTTCATATGTAATTCTCCAAGTTCATATGTAATTTCCCATGTCCATATGTAATTCGAGAATTTCTCAAGTTCATATGTAATTTATCAAGTCCATATGTAATTCTCCAAGTTCATATGTAATTTCCCATGTCCATATGTAATTCGGGAATTTCTCAAGTTCATATGTAATTTATCAAGTCCATATGTAATTCTCCAAGTTCATATGTAATTTCTCATGTCCATATGTAATTCGGGAATTTCTCAAGTTCATATGTAATTTATCAAGTCCATATGTAATTCTCCAAGTTCATATGTAATTTCCCATGTCCATATGTAATTCGGGAATTTCTCAAGCTCATATGTAATTTATCAAGTCCATATGTAATTCTCCAAGTTCATATGTAATTTCCCATGTCCATATGTAATTCGGGAATTTCTCAAGTTCATATGTAATTTATCAAGTCCATATGTAATTCTCCAAGTTCATATGTAATTTCCCATGTCCATATGTAATTCGGGAATTTCTCAAGTTCATATGTAATTTATCAAGTCCATATGTAATTCTCCAAGTTCATATGTAATTTTCCATGTCTATATGTAATTCGGGAATTTCTCAAGTTCATATGTAATTTATCAAGTCCATATGTAATTCTCCAAGTTCATATGTAATTTTCCATGTCCATATGTAATTCGGGAATTTCTCAAGTTCATATGTAATTTATCAAGTCCATATGTAATTCTCCAAGTTCATATGTAATTTCTCATGTTCATATGTAATTTTTCATATGTAATTTTTCAAGTTCATATGTAATTTATCAAGTCCATATGTAATTTTTCAATTTCTCAAGTTGATATGTAATTTTTCATGTTTTATATGTAATTCGTCCAAGTTGATATGTAATTTATCAAGTGCATATGTAAAAAATTGTGACCTGATAACCTGCTACTCAGGTTTTCCAATTTGGAGCTTACCACAACCTTACCGTAAGAAACTTACGGTAGAACTCCCCGCTATTGGGGGCCGAACTATTGTCACTACCATTCATCAGTCCTCTAGTTGACTGTATCACATGTTTGACAAGACAGTTTTGCTCTCTGAGGGCTGCCTCATTTACTATGGTTCAGCATCTGCAGCCTTGGAATATTCTTCCTCCATTGGTTTCGACATCCATGACTGTCAATCAAGCTAATCTCTTACTTGATTTCGCTAACATAATCGGTCTTGATTTCAAAACCTCAGTGGAGCAAGTTGAGAGTATAGAACAAGAACAGAAATGGATGAAGGATGCTCTTATTTCTGCTTATGAGAAAAACATCTCTCCGAGACCTGAGTTGCGTGAGCATGGACGAATTTCAGGTGCTTGTTTTGATGCAGCTCGTGGTATCATTCTTGGTCTAAAGGTGAAGGGAACAGACTACAAAACAAATGATGGGACCCAGCTACGTTTCTTCATGCATACAATTGTCTTCCCCTTTGCTTATGCAAAAAGGCAGGCTGCAGGTGCTATATTGCAAGATGTTGCTGATTCAGGGGTACTTTTCGCAATACTAATGCTTAAACAAGATTGCAGGATTCGCATAGAAATGGTCCTCTTGAAGTCCAACATTCTTAATGAAGTTCAAAGATCAATGATAGACGGTGGAATGCGCATTGAGGATTTGCATGTTGACCCATTGCCTCGATCTGGATCATCTCCTCATTTAGGCCAGCAAAGACTTCAAACAGATTCTCCTGAACGGCCTAGGGGACCATTTATTGGCATTGATGGTCCTGCTGGACTTTGGCATTTCATTTATCGTAGTATATATCTGGATCAATATGTATCCTCTGAGTTCTCACCACTACTTAACAATCCCCAGTAGCAAAAAAGATTGTATAAAGCTTACCAGAGACTGTATGCTTCCATGCATGATGAAGGAATCGGACCCCATAAAACTCAGTTTAGAAGAGATGAAAACTATGGTAATTCTCTCTCATTAATTTTGCTAACGTCTAAACTAATTTTATTTATTTATTTATTTATTTCTTGAATAATTATATATTTATGTGATTAACTTTTATTTTTATTTTGTGTAAATATTCATATATTGATTATTTATTTATTTTGACTAATTAATTTAAATTGAGGATTATTTATTTAAAAATTAATAAATTGAGATTTTTCCAATGATGAAATTCAAAGAAATTACGAATGGTTAATTTTTGAGAAATTTCTAGGTGAGAGATTTCTCTTAAAAATTCTCCAGAATGAATGGAAAGATATTTTAAGAGATTAATTTCAATACTAACAAAAAATCAAAAATTTATTTTCTTAAGAATAATTAATTTTCAACATCTTTTTCTCAAAATTGATTTTCCATAATAAATGCTTAATTAAAATTGAAGAATAAATTAAGATTTTTTCCGATGATGAAATTCAAGAAAGTTGCGAATGGTTGACTTTTAAGAAATTTCTAGGTGAGAAAAATTCTCTTAAAAATTTTCCAGAACGAATGGAAGAATATTTTAAGAGATGATTTTCGATATTAAAGATCAGAATTTATTTTTCAAACAAACATTAATAAAAATGAGGAATAATTTTAGAAGATTAATTTAAAAGAAATAACTTTGTTAAATAATCTAACTTTTCCGACGACAGAGCCTCTTCAATAGAACGAATGATTTCTTTTGAATACTCTCGAGGTGAGGAAACATTTTTTAGTAATTTCTTCAGAATGAATGGAAGGAAGACCTAAAAAATTAATCTCCAAGATTTCTAACTTTAACAATTAAAATGAAAATAGGATAGACAAGACCATTTAATTAAGACTTTTAAGTATCACAAGACTAATTAGATACTATCTCTTAGATAGGCGTTGTGAGGGTGCTAATCCTTCTTCACACGTAACCGTACTCCCGAACCTAGTTCTGACAAGTAGACCAGAACCTATTCTTTTTAAGGTACCTTAGTCAAGCTTAGGATTACTTTAAATGGGATAGATTCGTATAGGTGACTAATCACACCTAGATTAGATGATTAGTGGCGACTCCATTGATTTGTGTCTAGCATGCTGAATTCGTATTTGGCACGTTATGACACTATTTCTTATAATAGTATCTAGTATTGTATTTCTTTCTGATAAATAAAATTTTAATTTTCTAAAAAAAAATAATTAAATAATATGTAAAAGGATTTATATTTGACATAGATTATTAACTTGTGCATAAATATTATTCTATGCGTGTCAATAAATAATAATCTTTAATTTCATTAATCTAATATTTATAAATATTTTAAAAGTTAAATAAGATGCATTAAATAAAAACCAACCATTTTCATACCACATTTCAAGCCAAAGTCCAATCATATCTCTTAATGTTTCCTTTTCTAATCTTGGACACACCACTAAAGGGACTTAGCACTTCAAAATTGTACTTTTATATACTTCTTTCTTCCCAAAATATTTCTCATTTATTAATTTTTTGGGACAAATTAGTTCAATTTTGAATTTTTTTTAATATGATACTAAAAAGTTTTAAAAAATGATTTGCAAATTTTGAGTTGCAAAATTTTCAAGACATATTTTTTAAAACTTTAATTAAATATAATTTTTTTTTAAAAGGTCAAAATTAAGTTTGTTTAAAAAAAAAACCAAATAGAGATAAATAAAATGGGACAAAGGGAGTAGAGGTGTTCATGGATTAGGCGGGACCTCGCCTCGAAATTTTTTTTAAACTTCTTGTTTAGGCTCGGCCCGCGAGACCGAATCACTGTTCTTTATATTAATTTTTTTTTTAAATTTATAATTAAAATTTTTTAAAAATTATTATTTTATTATATGGCTCAAATTACAAATATTCTGTCCAGATTTGGCCTAGTATCGGCCGGGCCGGACGGACTGCCTGGCCTTGAACAGGTCTAAAAGGGAGTAGTATTTTGGATTAAATTTCTTGAACCTCTTTGATATTGTAAATGTTATTAGACGATGGATTTATAAGATTACTATACAATTTTTTAATGTTTGAGGGTACAAAAATTTTATCTTATCATTGAAATTTTGAGTCCAGTACTCTATCAATAAATCATATAATTGTTGACCTATCTAATTTTTTAGTGAATAAATAATTAATTACTTTTATAATATTCATTAAATCGATTCGTGTCAATTTTTATTTGCTTGTGGAGTTAAAAAAAAATCAATTGCTAATTTATTGGATAATACTCCTTCGAGGATTAGGAATATTTCATGCACATGCTTGATGCTTAGTTTTTTTTTTTTTTTTTTTCAATATTTTTATTTATAAACAGTAATTCGAATCAAGTCGACCCTAATTATGAAAATTTATGTCTAGATCCAATTCAAAATTAAAAAATTTTATATCTAAATCCGATCCAATATAAATCGAACCCTTAGATAAGTATAATCATCATCATAATTTAAAGATGATACCAATGAATTATCATTCCTGCAAAATGATGAAACCTTGATAGACAAAGAAAAAAAGGCTCGATTTTTTAAGAGGTCTAGTCATCATCATAATTTATAGCTGATAACAATGAATTATGATTCTTGCAAAATGATAAAACCTTAGTCGGCAAAGGAAGGCTGTTATTGGTAGTAGGATCGATGATGCCAAAATATTAAGATTACTAATTGGATGCGTGAAAATGAAATAAAACCAACCAGTTAGTTGGGAAGAACTTGACAAAAACCATGAAGAAATTAAGGAGTTAGATCTATATATATATATATATATATATATATATATATATATATATATATATATATATATATATGTACGTGAAAAACCACTTTTCAAGCTTCCATATCCAACTGCCATATGTGAACCACCATTAATTCAATATGGCTGATTCTTTTATTAATTCATAACTTTTAATATTGACAATGAAACTAGCTAGTATATACAGCTAGGGAAGCCTTGAAAAATATGAACCTTGAAAATTAAAATTTTGCGTGTTCCCTTACTTTGAACTTTGAACGTTATATATATATATATATATATATATATATATATATATATATATATATATATATATATATATATATATATATATATATTAGGACACTTTTTAAATTTTATTAATATATTATTTATAATAATAACATTGTATCAAATGTAAAAGTTAATAATTTTATTTATCATTTTCAATACATTGATTGAAAATATTATTATATTTAGTAACCTTAAGATAGATCTAGCAATATTGAACACGACGCGATTACATGATATGAATGCGACACGAAAAAAATAACCAAAAATACAACATGACACGAAAAAATAACATGAACACGACACGAATGTCTCAAAATCTATATAATATGAATTATTAACGTATCAAAATTTATATAAATATAAAATACCTTAAACACGATTATGACATGACAAATTACACGAACACGATATGGATACACGAATTGTCAGGTATACTTAAGAATGCTCTTAGGACACTCGTTAGCAAAATCCATTAAAGAAAAATAGATTATTGAGTAAATCTGTTCATGATTCGAGTTATTTGTTCCGTTGAATAGGGTTTAAAAAAAAAATTTGAAGTTTGAGTTCGTTCGGTCTGAGACATTATTTAATGAATAAAAATGTTTTTATTTAATTTTAATTTTAAATTATTAAAATGTTAATATTTTAATATATATTTAAAAAATTTTGAGCATATTGGGCTCGATAGACTGGATTGAGCCTTAAACAAAGGGTTTTCAAAGGCCAATTGAGTCTGGTCCGGTCCATGAACACCTGTATTATTGAGTCTTTTTTTGTACTTACTGTCAATATTGTCTCTACTACTAAGGGCTAGTTTAGCATTGCTGTTGGAAAAAACTTGGGTTGGAAAAAACTTAGAGTTGAAAAAAGTGTGTTTATAAAGTGTGGTGAAAAAATGTGGTTTAAAAACTTTTAAGTGTTTAGCATTGCTGTGAAAAAGTGTTGTAGGAAATTGAAATGTCAAAAAAAAATGTTTAAAATAATAAAAGTGTAGAGATGTGAGGATAATAAAGTCATTTTATCCAAAAGACAGTTTTTAAAACCCAAAAGCTATATTTTTTGGCTTTTTGGTTTGACTTTTCAAACCATGGTTTCAACAGCAAAAGCCAATTTTTTTTATCTGTTTAGCATTGCATTTGCGGTGAAAAGCAGCTTTTGACCTCAAAAGCTGTGCCAGAAGCAATGCTAAACAAGGCCTAAGTATCTAACTAGGGATGACAGTGGATCGAATATCTGTAATTTTTAAAAATATGAATCTGAATCCGACTAATTTATATAATATTCAAATTTGTTTATTATCCGCTTACTATCAAAATTAAAATTTGAATTAGATGACAATATTTTTCGAATATCTAAATTCATTAAATATTTGAATTTTTGATAATAAAGGTTAACATATCAAGATTCGAATCTCTACACAAGCATACATAATTTAATTTGTATAAATTATAAAATAATATCATTCTTCCTCTTTAAGGTCATATAATCTATTAACTTGTTTAAAAACTAAAATTTCAATTACCGGCAGCAACCCATATATAGAGAATTTTAATAATACACCCTTGATATTATTATATATAATTTTTTATATAAAGTTCGTTTTTAATTGGCAATAAATTTTTTTAAATTTTTTAAATGAGTTAAAAGAAATTTGTCACATTTCTCAGTTTTTTTTTTAATTAATTTTCATATACCTTATTTTAAAAAAGTACGTCTTACCCTGTTAATTTTACTTATGAAATTTAATAATTTCATCGTCAATTAATGTTATAGTTTTTTTTTTATATTTTTTTTTTATATAAAACTAATAATAAAGAGGGAAGGATTTGAAAGTTCCCAATATCTTATGGGCTAAAAGAGAAAGTGAAGGATTTAGCCCACCTCATTTCCATTTTGTTTTTGAAATTGGGCCCATTTCTTTCATATCCAGGTCTAATCTTATCAACAAATGGAGACTCTTATAAGTATTATGTATTTATATTATGTTGGTATATTTTTATTTATTATAATAGTATTTAAAATATTATATATTTATATAAATTTTGATAGGTTAATAATTTATATTATATAGATTTTAATACATTCATTTATTTGTATTTATATCACATTTTAGTTATTTTCTTATGTTATGTGATCATATCATGTCCAAAGTTATAGGTCTTTTCATTTCACCCCTCCCCCCATTTGCCGTTCACCACAAAATTCCATCGCTGCTAGAGATGGCAATAGATAGTTTAAATTTGGATATTTACAATTATTTGATTTGTTTTTTGCGGATTCGGATATTACGGATTCGAATAAAATTCGGATTCAAATATTATAATTATTATTCGCAGCTGATTTGAAACGGATATGAAACCTCGGATATTCATTATTCGAATCCGCTTATTTTTACGAATTCAAATTCGGATATCTGAATCCGCTTATTTTTACGGATTCAGATTTGGACATCCTAATCCATTATCTATTTATTTGAATTTAAAATTAATTTTTGTTTGATTTTATATTTTTATTTAATTTTTTTACTTATTGAATTCAGATATTTAACGGATTTGAATATCCGACGGATAATGTTATTTAATTCGGATTCAGATCCGGATAACAATATTTAAACTTAATGCAGATAATAAACAGATTTAAATTTTAAAAAAAATTTACGAATTCAAATTCAGATATTAAAAAAAAAAATTCCGACCTATCTCTAATCTCGTGCATATCAACAAATCACGTGAACTAGCAAACTTACAAATAATAATAATAATAATAATAATAAGAAAAACCATATCTTGGATCGAAAAATACGAATCCTTGTCAACATCACAAAACGTCCAGCTATAAAACTCGCCCCCTAACCCTTAACTACCAATCTTCCCCACAGTCTCTTCGTGTTCTCCGTCGTATTTCACTTCCTCTCATCTCTTAGCTTTTCCCCTGCAACAAAACCCTTCAATGGCTTCCATTGTTGGTTCATCAATCTCCATGCAACCTGGCCACTCCCTGGTATTTCTTCTTTTCAATCTTTTCATTCTTCAAATCATTTTAGCTACAATTCATTTGTTTCTTGTTATACTCTAGCGTTTTTTTTCCCCGATCTGTTTGTTCTTTTAGTTAGTCTTACTTAGATTTTACCTTTTTGTTTATAGCTTTTAGTCTAATGCTTATTTCTTAGTGTTCAAAATAAGGCTTTAGAGTTAACATTTCTTAGTTTCACTTCTTTGATGGCTGATTTGATCTGGGTAATCTGAGATTTGAACCCTTGTTTTTACTATTTGTTTTTTGCCTTTGGCTTTTGGAAGTAAAAAAAGAGAAGAAAAGAAAAAAGTGCATCTGTATTTTAAAGTAACTAATGTTTGTTAATAATTAAAAATTATAATTGTTTTGGAGAACATAATGCATGACTTTACTTTTGTATTGAACAATTATGTTGAAATTAGTGTTACATTATGGTTATTTCTTCAGTTTAAATTAATTATGGTTTTTCTTTTTACCAACTTTTTAGAGAGCAAAAATCAAGTAGCTAAAGCAATAACCAGAAGGAGCATTGTTTATTTTTGTATCCTGATGAGCTGTTGTTGAGAGGAAAGCTATAGATTTTGTGGGTATTGTTGGTTTTTAGTTTTAGAAGGTTTGTTGTCCTAGTTTTTGCTTAAACATGGTTTTCTATGGAATTATATTTGATTTATAACATATATTAACAGATATGAATGACATATTATATCGGTAAAGTTGGGACTTTTGACCAGAAGAATCTCATATTGTCAAATATAATTGTAGAAAATTCTAGTTAAATTGTTTATGTTTCGAGTGCTTATGCATATGAATGGCGTGTTTTTGTTTTCCTTTTGGATTTTGTTTGTAAATATAGTAAAATAGGCTATTATGGAAGTGAAAAAGTAAAGTTTCTATTTTGCTTGGTGTAAGGTGTTGAGATATCCTTGAAGATAGTTGTTTCTTCTAGTACTATTCTGTTTATGTGAACTATGGACTGATTTTTGCGCTGTTGAACATCTTCTAACAGGCTACAACCAGGGTTTCTGGGCTGAAATTGGTTTCATTTATGAACCAGGGAAGAAGTGGCCTCTCTTTTAGGTTGCGTCCAATGCCTGCTCGCTTGCAGATTTCCTGTGCTGTATGTTTCTCAATGAATGGAAATGATATTACTTTCTATACTACTGGTTACTACATACTCATTTGTGAGCGGCAAAGACTACACAGTGGGGTTCACATTTTTGTCATGTGTCCATTTGACCAATAACAACGAAATTAACATTGAATTGTCAATTGAATAGACATGTGGCAAAGATATGAATCCGCTTGTGGACTTTCCTCTGATAGTATGTATATATATATATTTAACTAATTTTCTTCTCTTTGATATTTCTCATATGGGATTGTTGGAAATATGGTTTAACTGTTTGTTTTATCAGTTTATGCTATTACATTGTCAACTTTAAGGGGCGTGGGTAATGGTGTTCAAGTCACTTGCTTCTAATATCTGTTTATCTGTTGTCATGTCTGTTTTTTTCCTACCTTATGGACACTTTGCATGAGGTTCTTTTTATCTGCATATTCATTAATGTCTGCATTTTTTTTAAAATGTTTCTTGTGCATCATATGCATGGTTTTTCGTAAATATACTAGTTATGATCTAGTCATTTATGTAGAAATGACAGTTATACTTTTGGTGAATAACATAATGTATGCCTGGGTTAAATGTCATTGGTCAGGCCAAACCAGAGACTGTGGATAAGGTATGCGAAATAGTAAGGAAACAACTAGCTATATCAAGTGACAGTCCTGTCTCTGGTGAATCAAAATTTTCTGAACTTGGAGCTGATTCTCTTGATACGGTACTCTCTCAACTGTCTATAATCATAGATTCGTTTTCTGAATGCTAGGTTTCTGTTCTCTTTTTTTTTTTTCTTTTTTTCCTTTTCTTCTTATTTGGGTAAAAGTAGGGTGCAGGATCAAGGAGAGCATGCATTTGTTTGAGTTTGATGAATTTGCTCATCTATTTGTTTTTTATGCTTAGGCCTATATATGTATCCTTGGGATTATCCATTTTTCTCTAACCAATCTTAGTTTTCTTTATTAATATGGGCATATGCAGTTTTATTTGCTATCCATGTTAAGTCATGTCCAGTCTTCTATCTTAGCTTTCCTGACAACTCTAGGTTTTACTTTGATTGAGCAAAAGCAGCATGTCCACTCTATAATGTGCTTTAAGGTCATGCTTCTTACTTAAAAGGCCAAGGTTGGTGGAGGGAATATTATATGCAGGGCACATCATAGGGCATTTTTGGGGTCTTGGCCAAGGACGCAACGATGCAAATAGCCAAAAAGAAAAGTTTTTTGTACCTTTTTGTATTTTGGCTAACAGAATAAAAATGTTCTTTTTGGTTCTTCCCACAGCTTGAAACCCTCTGTCCCCTCCTTTTGGGTTTCTTTGTTGCGTGTTGATTACACAATAAACCTATGTTACTCGAACTCGGGTGTGAGTGTCGGAGACAGATATATGTCCGACACGGGTATGTTCAATTTTTTTTCTTAGATTTTCATGTATTTGGAGGGTTATTGGAGGATCATATTTCCATACCCATGTCCGGATATACGTCAGATACAGGTACTTGAAGAAAAATAAAGAGTCGGAGCAACATAGCAATAAACTTTGTTTTTGTTAGTGCTTCCCCAACTCTAAGCTCTCTCTCTTACACTTTTACCCCTTTATTTGTTGTACCTTATGTCAAATAGTTGTTATTTACTTGGAAGGTTATTGCTTGTAGTTTGTGTTGTAATTGGTAGAATGCGGTTTCAGGTTGAGATTGTGATGGGACTCGAGGAAGAATTTGGAATCACTGTAGAAGAGGACAATGCCCAAAGCATCGCAACCGTTCAGGATGCTGCAGATCTTATTGAGAAGCTCTGCAGCGATAAAGCTGCCTAGAAACGAGGACCTAAGTTGGAGGTTCATTTTCCATTTCCCCATATTTGATTGATATCTAGAGCATTTGCCAATCTTGTTGTGAACTCATAAAGTTGTTGGGATCTTTTAGTTAAACTGTGGATTTATCTTTTTGTGTTGTAAGTCAAGGAAACACTATTTGATCCGATCGTGTTGCTTGCTCTTTTACATTTATAGGGAGTTTCCTTGCCAAGGATAACATGCTGATAGTGGGTTGTCTTCGGATCCCACATCGGCTAACAAAAGTGTGCGTGTAAAAGTGTGCGTGTGTAATTTATAAGGGATTTCGCGTTAGTTAAAATCAATTAGTTTTTAACTAATGTCGTGTTCCTTTTTTGAACAAAAAAACCTCTTGGGCTTTCTGTGTGGTTGGTGTCTGGATGAGTTGGTGTCCTCCTTGCCGAGGATAACCTGCTGATAAGGTTGTCTTCGGATTTTACATCGGCTAACAAAAATGTATGTGTGAGTTTATAAGAGATTTTGCGTTAGTTAAAATCAGTTAGCTTTTAACTAATGGCGTTTTCCTTTTCTGGAAATAAAAGAAAGAAAAAGAGGTGAGTTATAGAATTTTTGTTTCAGTAAGCTGCACTTATAGTTATAATGGGTAATGTAGGTTTTAGCTGAGGGGTTGAGTCCCCGAAAAAGGTTATGCATGCCCAAATCAAAAGTTTTAACACCCAGCTCAGAGAACTTACTGAACCCAAAACTCAAATATTAGATCAAGTGAGCATAAGTTTTCTAGCCTGTTTTCCTCTCTATTAAATAAGTAAATAAATAGGTAGACCACACCATTTATGCTATCAAATTCGGGTAAATGTTGGATATGAATATGTGTTTAATATGAGTATATTTAAATTTTTTTAAAATTATTTTATTTATTTAGAATATTATATCTCATTCATATTTTAATGTGTTAGGACACAAATATCGAATACTATTTTTAAAAACTAAAGAATTCAAATAACATAGCACATCACACAAAATGAAATTAAATATACATCGGATTAAAATTTTAAAAAGTACTTTCTCACTGTATTTTTCCTTTAAAACAAAGATAAGCTTATAGTAGTACTTTTGGAGAGATCCAGAGGAGGCAATGCTTTATGTAATATTCAATTATTCATGTATGTTTTTGGATTTTAACTTTTTGAAATTAAGTTTGAATAATATCCATAATAAACTCTTTTATTATATTATAAAGTTAAACAAGAATTTACATATGTTAAAGTATTTTTAATTGCTATTTTAAATTCCTTTAACTGAAGGCAACATAACATTAAAACAAATACTCCATCATAAAATTGAGAGAATTTTATCATTACATTTTGACAGAAATTTATCTTTCATTAAATATAAAATGGAGATAGAAAACTTCTTGAGTTTAGGAAAGAAAAAAAAAAAATACAACAAAGACTCGAACGGTTCGTTTGGATTTGGGTCAGAGACACTTTCATCGCATTAAAAGTATCATTTTATGATTGGACTTTTCTAAACCAAAAGGAAAAAGCTTGCACAGACTTCCATAATCCAGACCCTGCAGGCTTTGGCTGAATTATCCATCATGAGAGCTGCATGCAGTAGTTAAAAACTAAATGAGTTCAAACTACAACTGAAAAAAATCTCATAAAGAAATTAAAAGAAAAAAGCCTTCCATAATCCATACCCTGCAGGCTTTGGCTGAATTATCCATCATGAGAGCTGCATGCAGTAGTTAAAAACTAAATGAGTTAAAACTACAACTGAAAAAATCTCATAAAGAAATAAATAAAAAAAAGAAAAGTGAGCTAGAGATTGGTAAACACCTCGAGCGTGGTTTAATGATCTTCTAATGTTCAATATGAACCTCTTGAACGTGTGCAATCTTGGACCAATCAGCACCTACCCCAGGTCGACAATTTTGGCTAAGTGTAGGACATTGTTGAATCTTTACTTGTCTTAGTGCGGTGAGTCGGTTCAGTCCTTGGGGAAGAGAGGATAATTTTGGACAATCAAGAAGCTCCAGCCTCTGAAGTGATGTGAGATTTTGCATCCATTGTGGTAGTACCTTAAAGTTGGGACAATTCCTTATTAGCATGGATTGGAAAGTGGTGGCTGATCCTTGAAGAAGCAACCGGGGCAAATCCTCCAAAGCTTCTGCTCCCCATATTGTCAAAGTTTTAAGCCGCAAATGAAGGTATTGGTCTTCTTCATCTCCTTCTTCTTGTTCCATGTATAAATTGATCTTTTGGCAGCCACCGATATCGATTTCCTCTAATTTGGTTAGAAATTTCAGACTTGTTGGCAGTGAGATCAATCTTGAACAGCCGCGGATAGCCAATCTTCTAAGTGATGTGAGGTGTTTTATCCCATCAAATATAGATTCTAGCATATCACAGTCGTACAAGTGTAACAACTGAAGTGAAGTCCAACATCCTGGTTGAATCTCCCTTAAAACCAGAGCATCTGTGGTTATCTCTAAAAGCCTGAGACTGTTCAAGCTTTGCAAATATTCCTGTAGTTCTACCAGTGGAACGCCAAGCAACCGTAAAGTTAGCAAGCTCTGAAGTTTAGAGATAGAATGAGGAAGTTTCTTGATTCTACGACAGAAGCTCAAGTCAAGATATCTTAAATGCTTCAAGGTACCAATGGAGTTGGGCAATACCTCTAATAATGTAGAGGAGAGATCAAGTAGCCGTAAATACTTGAAATTCAAGATGCAAGCGTTAACAAAAGATTCATCAATGCTCCTATTTTCTTCTGAAAATGGAAGTGGAAGGACTAGTATTGTTCTCACTCGTTTCAACTTCTTCAAGAATTTTGGAACTCCTAATGGACTGTCAGTAGAAAATGACAAATGTCGAACTTTTTCAACAACATTTATGGTTTGAGGATTTACTGTTAAGCACTCTCTTTGTGACAGATTTAACACGAGATCATGTATCAAATCATGTATTTTGAACAAGAAATATGACCTGTAGTCCGTAACATCTTGGATAAAGCACCTCAACCATAACTCCTTGAAATATCGTAATCCAACATCTTCCCACTCTTCGCCTTGATTGGGGCTTTCAAGGAGTCCATTCGCCATCCACAATTAGATGATATAATCAGTGTCATACCAAGTATCCTTTGGAAACAATGATAGATAAATAAGACATCTTTGTAGATGAGATGGCAGATGATCATAACTCAATTTCAACACAGGTAAGATATCATTTTCATTTTGCTCTAATCTCCATATTTCATTATCTCTTATAAATTCCCATTCTCGCTGCTCAGTTTTTGAAAACAGTAGGCTACCAAGAGTTCTCAATGCTAAAGGAACTCCTTTACACTTGCTCACAATTTCATCAACAATCCTTCTAAGGTTGGGAAATAATTCCTCATCACCATCTTTAAATGCCCATTTCATAAACAAAGAAACACAATCTTGGTGAGTAAGAGCCTTCAAGTCATATGGAGCAACAGTACCCATTATGGAGGCAACTTTTGAACTTCGTGCAGTCATAATAATTTTACTTTCACGAAAGGCAACTTTTTATCTTTTTTCTTTCAGTTTTTAAATTCCAAATTTTGTTCACCGGGTTGTTATGAGTGTTGGAAAGTCGGAAACGGATATTTGTTCGACACAAGTATACTCAATTTTTTTATTTTTAAAATTCATATATTTATAGGATCATACTCTTATATTCATATCCAAATATGTGTCGGACAAAAATATCGAATATAGATATTTAAAAAAAAAAATAAAAAAAAATTGGGTAACATGGTTTACCTTTGATCTCTGATTTCTTGCCCTTTTCACGTTTTGGACTGTGAAATCTTCATGGAAAGTTTTGATCTAAAATTTTAAGTTCTGTTATTAGCTATTTGTTTTCTATTTATTTAAAAGAAAAATAATAGCAAACAGAACATGGAAATTACCATGTTTGAAATGCAAAAAGAACTTGGAAATTTCAAGTTTTAGGGAATTCGAAAAGCACCCAATTTTGTGAGCTAAAAGTTCCCTCAAGGTAGATAATTTCTCATTTCCATGATAATGAAAATTTTATCTAATTTTTGTAGTAAAAAATGGTGTTCTCCCTTTTTAGTTAATTGGGGAAAAAAATGGCTCGTGGCAAAAAATAATACTAGAAATTTATCCTGATGATTATTTATTTATGTGCTTAAATGTAAATAGTGAATGAAATTAACTTAAACAAACGAATTTATGCATGGAAAATATTTATTTATTTAAAATAAAATATTTTACTTAAAAACATTTCTACCACCAAAAATATTAAGTGTTCATTTAGATATAAGTGTTTACATCATTTTTAATTTATTAGATATCTTTTATAAAATAAAATTATAAATTTTAATGAGTCGAAACGAACAACATCTTATAAGTTGATGTGAATCATGACACTTAGATTCTAGTGATGTAATGAAGTGAGTCGAGTCGATCTAATGCCTTACAAGTTGATGTGAATTATGACACTTATATTCTAATCTAATGATCTAATTGAGTGAGTATAGTCGATCTAGTGTCGAGTTCGAGTTTGTTTTGTAAAAGTTTTGTTCAATTTCAAAATTCATAGGTTAAGAGTAGACTTGTTCAAGAATTAAGTTATCCATCCAATTTGATAAATCCGGACCTAAATAAAGATTTTAATAATTTAGACTAGTTTAGCTCAACTTGAGTTATTTTCCATTAAATACAAATTTAAAATTTTATTAAAATATAAAAATTTTAATATAAAAATATTTTTTTAATATTTTGTGAATAGAAATATAAAATTTCAAGCTGATCTGAACCAACTTGGACTTAAATAAAAAAAATAAAAAATTTCAAACAAATGATCTTATCCGGTCCAATTAAGATCACAACTTCTCATTGTAAAAGTTTTTTTTTTTAAGTTTTTTTTTTCAGATAGCACAATTACTATTGTACCCTCAAACGGGTAGGTGAATGAAGATAAGCCTTCCTCAGTCCTCACCGATTCCCACCCTTTTTCTATAAATTGATTAAATTCCTAAACAACACTCGTTTCTACACTCTTTTTTCTTTTATATACTGTGAAGGGGTGCTCTGAGGTTAGCTTCGTTTGACTTTTCTATTTCCATTAATTTTTTAGGGTTTTAATGCTTTGATCTGACTCATTTCTGTACATCTCAAGCTTGGTTTTGCTTTTCTTCAGCTTTTATTGAAGATCTGCTAGATTTTGCTTTCTTGTTGGATTTTTTTTCTGCGTAAGATAAGCTTGATTTTGATGACTATGAATTCTTTTTCTCTCACGATGATTGAAGAAAGTTAAAAAGAAAACGGTAATTTTTTTAATATATATATTGAAGAAGATTCTATGCTGAAGAAAGTAGCTGAATTTTCAATTTTTTTTGGAAAATTATAGATTTTCTTTTCAATTTCTTAAAAAAAAAATTAATCTTAGTTGGGAGAAGTATTTTTCTTCTTTGCTGTTATATGATTCAAGAATTGTGCATAAAAAAAATTCCATTTTTAGTTGGGAGAAATTATCTAATTTGGTGAAGATTTAGCTTTTGTAATTTTATTTGGGAACTCATTGAAGTTCTTTGGTGATTGGTTGAGTTTATGTCAATACTTTTAGATAGGTTGTTAGATGTATTATATCTTTTCAGCGAACTTTGATGAGTTTATATTTGATGCACTATCGGTCTATAATTAATTACTTTTGGGGACTTATTTACAAGGCTATGGGGTCACTGCTGAAACTGAAACTAACTTTTTGAGTTTATAGTCTATGGGAATTTTATTTTTTGAGCCTTTTTTTTCTCCCATTGTCATTAATGTTGCCATTGAAACTATTTTAATTTAGGTAAAATTATTTACTGGCATATCTAACGTTGTGTAGTATATAGATCACATAGAAAAATGGTGAAGGCCGTTGTCGTCCTTAGCAGCAGTGCAGGTGTTAGTGGAACTGTTTTCTTTGCTCAAGAAGGAGATGGTAAATCACAACCCTGATAAGACCTCTTGGTTTCTGTATTTCTGTGTTTCTTTTCGAAGTTATTTAATCTTTTTCTGCCCTTTTTAGGTCCAACTACTGTGACCGGAAACATTTCTGGTCTTAAGCCGGGGCTCCATGGTTTCCATGTTCATGCCCTTGGGGACACAACTAACGGCTGTATGTCAACAGGTAAAAGTCTAAAAGTTGTTTGTTTTGTTTAGAGTTGGAAGGAAGGAAGAAAACTAATGCCAGGAAGTTGGCTTCATTGATTTCTTTCTTCTTCTGGTGTAATTGTTGCTCCGACTCTTCATTTTTTTTGAAATGCCGTGTCCGACACTCGTGTCCGACTCATAACCGGACATGAGTTTGGAGATATGACCTTTCAAGGACCCTCCAAATACATGGAAAACTTAGAAAAAAATGAACATACCCGTGTCGGACACGTACCTGTATCCGACACTCACACTAGAGTCCGAGTAACATAGGTTTTGGGATTTTGACCTGTGATTAATCTGTTTGCAGGACCCCACTTTAATCCTGCTGGCAAAGAGCATGGTGCCCCAGATGATGAGCACCGCCATGCTGGTGATCTAGGAAATGTCACTGTTGGTGATGATGGTAAGAATATTTGCTTTCTGTCAATGACCATAAGCTTTGTAGCACTTTACTAACAGTTTCAAATTTTTTATATTTGTTTTCTTCTATGTTACTCCGACTGTTTATTTTTCTTGAAGTATCCGTGTCTGACACTCGTGTCCGACGCATATCCGGACATGGGTATTGGGATATGATCCTCCAAGGACTTTCCAAATACTTGGAAATCTTAGAAAAAATTGAACATACCCGTGTCGGATACATATCTGTGTCAGACACTCACACCCGAGTCCGAGTAACATAGGTTTTCTTTTCTTTGTTTTGTATCAAGTTTTTTCAGTAGTATGTTGTTGATGTTCCCATTTATTGTATTGTTGACACTGTTAATTTTATTTTTGTGGTCCAGGCTGTGCAAGTTTCTCTATCATTGACAAACAGGTTTCTGTTCAACTCCTTATTCCTTTGTGCTTACATTTGATTTCTCTCTTATGTTTGTGGTCTTATCTGTGATCAACTTAAGTTCATTGCTGAAAGCTGTTGTTCCATACTTTGGTAGATTCCTCTCACCGGGCCACACTCCATTATCGGAAGAGCAGTTGTTGTCCATGCGGATCCTGATGACCTTGGCAAGGGTAATATAATAGTTCAAAAATCCGACTCTGTTTAAGTAGTTTACTTCTTTTATAGTCTTTGCATATGCTAGGAACATTAGTTAATAAGTGGTTTACTTCCTGAATCGGTCACCCTCCCCGCAATCATTCTTTCTCGCTGCAATGGAGAATTAAATTTGAAATACTAATATACCCTTATGGCACATGCTCGTCTGTGGAGATTAGCCCAGCTGTGGATGTTAGCGCGATAATTGGATGCTCGTAGTTAAGCTTACTTAAGTATCCACCAAGAACTATGAAATATTGAAATGGATTCGGATATGATCTCTATTCTAATTGATCATTTATTTGTATAGTCATTTTTTATGACACTGCTATTATATTTTCAGGGGGCCATGAGCTTAGCAAAAGCACAGGAAATGCTGGTGGCAGACTAGCTTGCGGTAAGTTATCTATCTCGATCGCATTTGAAGAAACTTTTTTTTATTAGTTAACATCCATCATTGTAGTGATATTGTGCAAGTCAAAGCGTAATTAGTTACTGTGGTTTGTAGAGACACCCCTATATATTATGTCGTCTTATGTTATTCTGATTTTTTCATTTTTCTTTAAGTACCCGTATCCGATCCGATGAATATCCAGATATGAGTAGGGGATATAATCTTTCAAGGATCTTCCAAATGCATGGAAAAACTTTAAAAAAATTGAACATACTCGTGTTGGATAAAAAAATTGAACATATCCGTGTTGGACATATATTCGTATCTGACATTCACACCCTTGTGTTGCTCTGATTCGTTATTTTTTTTGAAGCATCTGTGTACGATGCATATTTGGACATGAGTATGGAGATATAACCCTTCAAAGATTCTTCAAATGCATGGATAAAACTTAAAAAAACTGAACATACTCGTGTTGGATATATATCTGTATTTGACACTTACATCTGAGTCCGAGTAACATAAATGTTCTCAATAATTTTTTGAAATATCTTATATGCTCTTGATTGCTTGATCTATTCTTGTTGATTAGTAATTATTATTGTTATTTTTGTAGGTATTATTGGTCTGCAAGGCTGAAATCTTTGCCCTGGCAACCAGCAGAATAATTATATGCGTTTGAAAGATGCAATGGCCTTGAGAGTAAACTCTTTTATGTGAACTAAAAACTTGGTGAATAAAAGTAAAAGAATCCTTGTTGTGTAAAAGAATCCTTGTTGTCTACTTTGTTGTGTTTGCTTTGTCAATTTGTGACTTGGAAAGAGTGCTCTCTTAATGGCGGCTTTTGAAATTTAAAGTATCTTTTGCTGAATGCATAAATTTTATGATATTAGGATTTTTTATAAAATATTTATGTTTGATATTTGTATTCAATATTTATTTTTGACACATATTAAGACAATCATAAAATATGATCTTTTAAATATATAAAAAAATTTAAAAATTTAAATATAATCGTGACGAACACTTCTTCAGATAAGCTTATTTTTGCTGAGCTCCCTTTTTACCACATAGTATTTGATTGATTTTGCATGAAGCTATATTCATAATACAAAGCTATGTTATTTAAAATCATTTTTTTTTTTTAAGTATTTGTGTTCGAGTATTCATGTTTGATATATATTTTAATATAGTATGTGGTATGATTTTTTAAATATATTTAAAAAATTAAATATAATCGTATCGGATATGAATATATGTATATGATATTTATTCTAAATTCAGTTAATATAGATGTAAAGTCTTACTCAGAAAAACCATGCATGCTTATGTTAAGCCTCTACAGTGATGTTCTTGAGAATAATTCAACGTTTCAAGTTTTTGTTTGATACATAATTGTGAATTTATATCATTTTGGGGGCGATGGCTGTAGATTTGCTCATGCTCGGGTCGCGGTTCAAATTTTTTTTGAATTTTATTGTCTCGAATTGGTATGTGAGTTTGAATATACTGTTTATTATATATAAAAATATATATTTTTTTATTTTTATAATTAAAATTTAAAAAAATAATATTTTTTATTATGTGAACAATTATTTGAGTCGGGTCGGGACGGTTCAAATTATGAAATTACTTATTTAAATCTGATTCAATACGGATCGAGTTTGCTAAATCTGATGGGCTGTTTGAAAATGATTTAAAGGCCGAAAAATAGGACTTTGCTGTTTCATTGCCTGATGGAATTTCCATAAATCAGACAGAATCATGCCAATTGCCATATTCAAAGGAATCTTTTCCCCCGTTTTTTTTTTACTGATAAATTATACTATATAACAAGGTGCATTACATCCTAGATCTAGATAGATACGATAATTCGTATATTCATATCGTGTTTATATTATTTTTACGTATCATAATAATATTTGAAGTATTATATATTTATATAAATTTTGACACGTTAATAATTAGTATTAAGATTTATATTTAATGCATTGATAGTATATAAATTTATACACTGTCAGTAAATCAAATGATAACACCTCATTAAAAATAAAGTTATTTATATTTATTTTTAAATTTTTCTAATGAGGTGGCATATATACACAGTCAGTGCATCAAATATAAACTCTTAATATTATATAAATTTTTATACATTCGTGTATTCGTATCATATTCATGTTTTCATTATTTTTTATATCGTATTCGTATGGTGTTCAAAATTATAAGTGTATTCTTCAACTTTTTATCTTTCCTTTTCTCTCTCTCTATATATATATATATATATATTCATAGATAAGTTTTCAACTTGAACTCTTTGAATAAGAAAATATTAATAAACTATTGAATGAAATATTCAATAACTCTTTGAACAGAAAAATATGCATCTCAAATTTTTCATATGTTAATTTATTTCAATTTTGAATACACAAAATGGTTGCAACTTGGCCTAGTTTATGTTCTTTTTAGTTATTACTCCCTCAGTTTCATTTTTTTTTTCAATTTTTTTAAATGTCTCGAAATTATATCTTTTTTTTAAAACTCTTATTTTTTATATTTTAAATTATTTTTCATGATTTTTTTTTTTGATTTTTGTCATTAAAAAATGAGCATTAATTTTATATAAAAAATTTTAAATATCGAATGCATTATTGGGACGTAATAAGTATTACTAGAAAGATAAGATATTAAAGAATAGTGAGTCAACCTACAATTTTTTTTATATGATAAGGATTGATAACAATGATAAGGATTAAATATTATAAGGTCTGATACAAAATAAAAATGAAGTAGAAATTAATATCTTTTGCTAGAAGAAATTATTACTTAGACCTTTTCATCACGTCAATTAGGTTCAATCAATAAAATTAATTTACATCAATTCTTTGTTGCATATCATATTTATAGACATAAAACACCTCTTTTAATGACAATATTTAATTTCGATTAAAAAAAGTTACGGTTTAATTTACGAAAGACAAAAATAATATATTCAATCAACGGTCGTGTGATTAGAGATTAAAATTCGGACGTAAACCAAAATTTATCTCTCTTTGTCTCTAACAAATTAAGAATTTCCTTTCTCTATTGGTGAGCCATGGTTTTGGCATGGGGTTTCTAAGGTTTGAAAACAATGCAAAAAATCGATGGAGATTATAAATTAAGAAATTTTGTACAGAAATGAAATCAATGACCATGGCAATGTATGATAGTAATAATCTACAATTTGAATTACATTTTTAATCCAAACGAGACAGCTAGAGGTATAACATTTTCATAAATTAAACCCTAAACCCTAATTTGTTGCATAAATTAATATGAGGTTAACTTAGACCTGCTCACGAGTCTGGCAGCCCGTCGGTCCTGCAGGCTTAGTCCGTACTAGACCGGACCTGGATAAGAATATTTGTAATCCCAATCGGTCCGACCCTGATTACTGTTCACATAATAAAATAATAATATATTTTTAAATTTAATTATAAAAATTAATAAATTTTGTTTTTTTAATATAAATGAATAGTTATTGGGCCCGCGGGTCAGCCCGAGCCTGCCCAAAGCCGGGTCTGGGCAAAGAATTTAAAAAATTTCGATTCGCGACACGGGCCGGCCCATGAGCACCTTTAAGTTAACTTGATTGGGGACTGATGAAAGTGAAAGTTTTAGGAAGAACATAGAGGGCTTGTCGACAATCCATGCATCTGATTTCTTGTGGTAAGTACTTCAGAGGTATGTGTAGATCATCTAATGTTCTCTCCTCGGATTGATCCCATAAAATGCTGACTTTGAGGCATGAGAAATAATTTCTTTAAGGTTTTATAATGCATTGTTAGTAACTTGTTTGTTGGCTTAAGTTGTGTTCTTAAGCAACAACTGATTAGGTAAAAGTTGTGTCTATACATAAGAACAATCAATTGTATTAACAATTTTAAATCCAAATTCTCATATTTGGTATTAAATAATTAATAGCCCACTAGATAAGTTTACTACCACCTTAGGCTCATGGCACTTAGAGTGTATTTGATAAAGTATTGAAAATTTTCAAATCATTGAAAAAGAAAATTTTTAACATTTAATTTTTTCACTATGTTTGATAACCCATATTAAATTTTACGTAATAGAAAATTTTCAACAAAAAAAATGTTGAATGAGGTAAGTAGGTAAATAGTTACTTATCACTTAATGCAGAAAATGTTAAGTCAATTTTATTTAAAAAAATATATATATATATATATATTTGAACTAAATTATCTATTTTTTGTTACAAAGATGAGATATATAAATTACCCTTTTAATTTTTTTATCCAAAATAATATAAAATATTATGTTAATAAGATTAAAATTGTGAAATAACTAATTTTCAAAATACAAGATTTACTGTTATCAAACAATATAATTATATTCAGTACTTAATTTTCAGTAATATACCAAACAGTTTTTATATTACAAATTCAATATTTATAAAATCAAAACAAAATATTCAGTATTTAATTTTTCAGTTTATCAAACAACACCTTAGTGCAATTGTTTAAGTTAAGAAGAATAGCTTACTATATATTCTTTACTCTTGACTTTTCTAAGTAATGTAGGATAGTTTCCATCAATATTGCAAACTACTAACAAATCATAACTAAGATAATGCAGAAAATTGTTTCAAATTCTAAGTTTCCTCAAAGTCTAGCAAAAGCTACAATAGATTCAAAGGAGAATTTCACTCCAATAAATAATGAGAAGAGTGACATTGAAATAGAACCTTCTGCATTCAGAAGATTTACGAGGGGATCGAGTCATATATGCTTAAGGATCATGGTCAAGTTGATGCAGGTCAGTATAAGAACCATGATGATGGGATTTAAATTGCGGTCACGTTTTCGGTCGCGTTGCGTTTGTTGCGGTTTCGGACATAACGGATGCTATCGCGGTCATTTCGGTCATCGCGGTCGTGAATTTTTTTCAAATTTGCAAAATTTATTATAAAACATAACAATTATAGTTATAAAGATAAAAACTCTTTTTAAAATTTTTTTAAAATAATTTATGACATTCTATAATTTTTTATTTTATAAAAAAATATTATTCATAGTTTTTCACTATTATAATAAATTATTCATATTATAAAAAATATTATATAAATATTATTTCTTTAATTATTTTATCTAATTATACAAAATTCACTTGTATTAAATTCTTAAAATCTTTCTAAATAAAATTATCAAAAAAAAGTTCTGCTAAAAAATTTCTAAAATTTCCTAAAAGATTCATTTTCAAAAATCCCTAAAAAAATATTTATGTCTTAAGTCTCAACTAATTAATTCATCCCACCCCAAACAGAACCCTCCCCCTCAACAGAATAACAGTCACCAAGACTTTCTCTTCTCTTCCAAAATTCCCAAATGCCAAGTCCCAACCAATTCCCTCAAAATTCCAAAACCCACACCCACTCAAGCACCCATAGGCTCACTCTTCTTCTTTGGGACTGTGTGCATGGCTGCTGTCTTCTGCAGCTTCTCCCGTCTGCTCTGCTCTGTATGTTGTGTGTGGCTGCTGCCTTCTGTAGCTTCTCCTGCCATGGCTGACGCCTCCCTCAGCCAGCCTCAAGCCTAGCATCTCAGCTTCAGCAATCAGCCCTCAGCCCCTCACTTCAACAGTCAACCAGCTTCTTATACTTTGTCTCTCACTCTCTCTTTCTTATACTGTTTTTGGTTGTAATTTAAAACAAAAAATTTTTCAATTTGTAACGGTGTAACGAAAATAGCGGACCGTTATGACCGTTATTTTCCGCTACATCGCTTTTTGCGGCCGCGATCGGCCGCTATTGGTGTGAATTTTTTTTCACACCGCTATTGCGGCCTTTAGCGGTGGCGGAAGGTGCCGCTATTGCGAAATAGCGGCCGCGACACTGCTACGCCACCGCTATTTGATACCGTGATGATGATAGTATCAAAGATATACGTGATTGCAACTCAACTCAGTCCAAAGGAAGTTCTACTTCAAGTGACATAGTTGAGAAGATTAAGACCCCAAAAAAGTGTGAGAAAAATGATCTCACTACAGATTTTTGCTTAAAACCTCGAAGGTAACCAAGAGATTTGAGCAGAAAAGGCAGTCAAGTAAATGCAAGTCAACAACATAACATCCATGAAGATAGCAAGCAAGAAGCATGACAGTTTTGGTAATAAAAAGGGAAGCGATTCCTTCAGTCTGCCTATTTGGTAACACACATTTACATGAGAGGGATGGTAGTACAATTGGTGTTACTAAAAGCTTTAGTGTCTCTATACCCATGTCTTCAGCTTAGAAACTTCAAATTTAGAGTGCTATGATTTTAAGAGGGAAAAAACTGAGGACAAGTTTGAGGTTGATCAGATCTGGGTATTGTATAGTAAGGATGGAATGCCTCAAGTTAAGAAGATTGAATCGACCCCCTGATTTTAGATTTGCATGTTTAACTGCTGGAGCTGTGCTCAAGGCCTAAAGACTTGAAACTGCTGCTCCTTTGTTGTGGGATATTTAAAGTTAAAAGTTGTCAAACCAAGGTTGTCTCCTGTAATGCTGAGCCAATTGGGAAGAACAGATACAAAATTTACCCCTAGAAAGGGATAGGGATGGCAATGGATAGTGCGAATTCGGATATTTGCAATTATCCGATTCGTTTTTTGAGGATTCGAATATTGTAATTACTATCCGCAGCGGATTCGGAGTGGATGCGGATATGAAAGCTCGGATATCCATTATCCGAATCTGCATTACTTATGCGAATAACGGATTCGGATATCCGAATCCGCTATCCGAATCCTTTTACTTTTGCGGATTTTGATTCGGATATCCGAATCCATTATCCGTTTATTTGTATTTAAAATTAATTTATATTTAAAACATTTTACTTACTGAATTCGGATATTCAATGGATTCGGATATCCGACGGATAATGTTATTTAATTTGAATTCTGATAGTAATATTCGGATTTAATACGGATAATAAACAGATTCAGATTTTAAAGTAGTTTTGCGAGTTCGGATTCGAATATTATAAAAAATGACAGATATCCGATCTGCTACCATCCTTAAAAAGGGGAGGTTTGGGCAATAAATAAGAGTTGGAGTTCCACAGATTTAGGCTTAGGCAAGGATGAATGTGACATTGTTGAAGTGTTGGAAGATAATAAAAAGAGCAAAAAGGTTGTGGTTCTGTCATGTGTAAATGAATCTAAATCATTTTATAGGGCTCCAAGAAGTTAAAGGTCTACAGCTAGTGTTATTGAAATTCAGGAGACTGAGTTTGCAAGATTTTCTCATCATATTCCAGCTTTCCAGCACGCATGGGGAAAAAGATAGTCGCTGGAGAGGCTATTGGGAGCTTCATCCCTTGGCCATTTTCTGCTGTTATTTGTTTATAATTAATTCTCATCATTTCAGTGTCATCAGTACCGGGTTTGAATAAACAGATCTTTATTCGTGTTCGTTCGTTTATTTTGGAGTTTGTTCGTGTTTGGTAAGAATTTTAAAATTACGTTTAAGCTTTGTACATTTAAAATTAGGTGTGTTCAAGTTCGGTTCGTTAAAATTAAATGAACTTGTTCATGAACATTAAACGAACATGTTCATGAACATATAATCGAACATATTTGCGAACAATTAAAAATATGTTCATGAATCATAAACAAACAAATCTAGACAAATAAACATGTTTCTTAATTTTTGATATAAAATAATAAAACATAAATATCATTAATTATATTATAAATAATTAAAATAAAACACAATTAATAATATTATTATTTATTATATTATAATCGAATAATAAACGAGTTTGTACGTGAACATAAATAAAGTAAACATACTTTGTTCGAGTTTGGTTCATTTAAAAAATGAGTCTTAAATCTTATTCTTAATCGTTTATTTAGCTTGATAAATGAATATAAACGAACAAATATCGAACTATTTACAAACTGTTCGTCGAATGCTCTATTCATTTATAATCCTATAATCTCCAAGAGCTTTTCTAAGTAATCTCCATGGGAGAAAATGGTGGAACTTTGAAGAAACCTGACAGAATTGATTTAGCCCCTTATCTTGTGTTGGAAATCATGCATGCATGGCCTTAACCATTAACCAATTTGTTTTGGCCAAAATTGATTCAAGTCTTTTGGGAAGTGAACTAATGCATTTTTATTTTCTTTGTTATTTATGTAGTTATTTTTAGAAAAAATTAATTTATATTAGTTATATAATAATAAAATTTATATACTTATTAGTTTACTATATAATAATAAAATTTATTTATTATATTAAATTAATAAAGTTATTTTCTAATTTTTAAATAAAAATGAAAAAGGAAAATTAAGTGATAAAGATTTTTTTTTTCCTTGCGTTTATATTCATAGGAATAAAAAAGAAAAAGGAAATCAAGGTATTTTGAGAAAAATCCTTGCGGTAGAAAGAATTAATTCTCACTGTAGTTTGGACCAGAACGGCTCGATTAGAGCACTTTTTGATCTCAATCGGGCCACATTTGGTGTTTGGATCACATACCATCAGCAGGTGAGCATGCTTTCATCGTGTTGATGGCATGCCTTTCCATTAGAGCTGTGAAACTCCAGTGGATGAAAATCCCCTCTAGTGAGAAGGCATTTTCATACTTTAACCCTATTTTTTATTTTAATTTATGTGAATAGTGCAGAAACATTTTTGTCCCTGCAGCTTGATTTTTTTATTTTTTATTTAAAATTAAAATAATTTTTAATTTAATAAATAAATTTTGTTATTATATAATAAATTAATAAACATATATTTTATTATATAATTACTATGATTAATTAAAAATAAGTAATTACATAAATAATAAAAAAAAGTATTTTTAAAATTTTATTCATTATTTTTAATTTTAATTAATTATTTTAAATTCTTCTATTTTTATTTAATTAATTTATTTTTTAACATAAATATTATTTCAATTATTATTTAACAAAAATATAATTTTAATATATATTTTATTATTTATTATATATATATTCACATTTTAATCTAATATCCTTAATGATCATTTTATCTTCTTACTATAATTCACCTTACCGCCATCGCTACTTTTGAATCCAAACACTGATTTTAATTTCATTGCTACAGTATCCAATCTCACCGTTATAGTAATTAATCTCACCGTCACCGCTGTTTTTAATATCACCGGAGCCAATCTTACTACCCATCCAAATGGACCCTAAAAGTAGTTTGTTCACAAATCGGCCTACTCGTCTGGTCGTCATGTCTGGTTTGAATTAGATCGAATTTGATTAAGATTTTTAATAATTAAGATCAATTCGGTCTGGTTTGAATTATTATTTACATGATAAAAATATTTTTATTAAAACTTAATTATAAAATATATAGATATTAATATAAAAATAATCTTTTAATATTTTAAAATAATAAAATAATAAAACCATTTTCATTCTCGGTCTGAGTTGAATCGAACTTGGACAAACAAATTTTTATCTGAGCCGAGATCCTCTTCGACTCGATTCATAAACATCTCTACTTAAGAATTTAGTAAAAAAAATGGGTATAACACAATGGATTAGGCAAAATTTTATCCCAACTGAACCGTGTTTCGTTTGAATCTATATGCACCCGAAGCATGAATCATACCACTAGATCAAGCACCCTAATAGTTAGGGATGGCAATGGAGCGGGGCGGGGATTGCCTTACCACTGTCATCTCATTTTTGCATGGATGTTGAAAACATCCACCTCCATGGATATCGGTTACATCCATAATCGTTTCACGATACTCTACTTCGCAACACTCCAATTTTTTTATAATTATTTTTAACTTAATATTATAAAAAATTATATTATAATTTATTCATAAATATAATTTTAATATATAATTTTTTTAATATATATAATATACATATATATAAAATATTAGTATATATATGATTTTAATATATATATATACTAAAAATATAAGAAAAAATATAAAATATTTTAAAGGGTAAGATAGTTACTTCAAAAGTCGGGGCAAGGCAGAGCGGAGCAAGCATTTACCAAAATCGTCCCGTTTCACCCTGCCCACTTCAAAAAGAAAATTTTCTCCATTTAGAGCGAATCGGTGCGAAATCCATCGGTCGAATCGAATTTTACCATCCCTAATAATAGTACATTTATGCAACTTAAGGTTAGTTTAGTATTATTGTTGAAAAAAAGTGTGTTTAAAAAGTATGGTAAAAAATATAATTTAAGAATTTTTAAATGTTTGACAATGTTGTGAAGAATTAAAATGTCAAAAAAATATATGTTTAAAAAAATAAAAGTTTAGAGACGTGAGATAATAAAGTTATTTTATCCAAAAATCAGTTTTCAAACCGCAAAAACTTCATTTTTTTTTGGTTTTTTAGTTTGGATTGTTAAATCATGATTTTAATCGCAAAAATCAAATTTTTTATCCATTTAGTATCTTTTGTGATGAAACACAATTTTTTATCTCAAAAGTTATGCCAACAGTAATGCTGAACGAGATCCTAATACTATAAAAAACACACAGAATGGGCCATTTTGGTAAATTAAGTTTAAAAATAAGGGTAGTTTGGTAAAATAAAAAATAGAACTTCGACTAGATGCTCTCGTATTAGCTAAGGGTGTTCATTTGGTTAATTCGGTTAATAACCGAACCGAATTACGATTAATCGAATTAACCGAATGTGTTTTTTTATTAACCGTTAACCGAACCGAATAGTTAAAACGGTAAATTAACCGAACCGAAATTATTTTAGTTAATTCGGTCGATTTTCGAATTAACCGAAATAAATACCTAATTTATTTTGCTAACCTATTTTAATACATGATTTTATATTCAAATAATTTATCCAAGTCCAACCAATCAAAATCCAAAAGTAAAGCATATTATAAAATTCAAATATCAAATAAACACAACTAAAAAAACATGATAAAGCATAAACATTTCATAATTTCAATTAATTCGTATAATTCGAATATTTTCGCTTAACCGAACTGATTTAAAAGATAACCGAAAATTTTCAAAATCATTAACTATTAACCGAACCGAACTTTTTTCGATTAATCGATTAACCGAATCGAATTAAATTTCGGTCAAATAATTCGATTAAAATCGAATATTGAACACCATAGTATTAGGCCTCGTTTATCATTGCTTTTGGCACAGCTTTTGAGGTCAAAAGCTGCTTTTCACCGCAAACGCAATGTTAAACAGATAAAAAAATTTGACTTCTGCTGTTGAAACCATGGTTTGAAAAGCCAAACCAAAAAGCCAAAAAATATAGCTTTTGGGCTTTAAAAGCTGGCTTTTGGATAAAATGACTTTATTATCCTCACATCTCTACACTTTTATTATTTTAAACATATATTTTTTTGACATTTCAATTTCCCACAACACTTTTTCACAGCAATACTAAACACTTAAAAGTTTTTAAACCATACTTTTTCACCACACTTTATAAACACACTTTTTTCAACTCAAGCTTTTTCCAACTTAAGTTTTTTTCAAAAGCAATGCTAAACTAGGCCTTAGCTAGTTTTCGTATCTATAACTCTGAAATCTGAACGCAGCCCGTTGGGCGTTGGGCGTTCGTTTAGATTTTATTTTAAGAAAATTTATTTTTCATTCTTTACCTCATTTTATATTAAAAAAAAAAAAACAGAGCGAAGAAAAAAAATCTCTGTAAATGAAAATCTATCCTTTTTCTCTGCTTCTAAAGATTCACTTTCCCGAATTCAAAACCCTAATATGTTTGTGTGATCAGATTTTATAGCAGTATTTTTCGGAGTGTAATTTTTTTGCAATTTTCTGTTTGGTTGCGGGGAAAGAAAAAGGTAAGGTAACGAAATTTTATTTTATTATTTTGGAGAGGTTTATTTTGATTGATGATGCTACTGCGTTTCTCAAGAGTTTAATTGGATGTTAAATTTTAAAGCTTTTAAAGAAGCTGTGTTTTTTTTTTTTTTTGCCTTTGATTCACTGATAAAAGTTGAAATTTGATGTGCATTAAATGTTTAGGGTTTTGTAAAAACTTACAAATTTAATTTATATCTATAATTGGTGAAAATTGTTGCATGATTAGAGCTAAGATTGAATCGATTTGAATTTATTTTTGCATGTTTTACTTGGTGTAACTGTTTATCTGATATGGGTGTGGTCTGTTTTATTCTGTTTGACCTTTTTAAAGATCTTTACTAGTTTAGTTGGAGCTTGAACTGATTTTTTGTGCATTTTCATGTGTTATTTTTTGAAAATTTATGTCCCTAGACAATGATTGGGATCTAATTAGATGTATGTTAATGATATGTTATACCTCTTTGGGGGTATTGAAGGAGACATTTAGAATGACAGAATCTTGAGTTATTTGGAAATGAAATTGAGCATGTTTAATAGATTTGTGAAAATGGTGGAAGGGAAGAAAAGAGGTAAAATGTGATGGCATTTTACTTTATGCTGTTTTTACTTTCTTTTCTGTCCCTAGATAATCTGATGTGAGGTAAAAGAGAAAGTGGAGAAACTTCGATTTTCGTCAGTTAAGTTTCTTCTATGTTCAAAGTATGAGAAAAGAAGGGAGAACTCTCTCCTTTCCGGTGGTATTTTCTTCAGCCTGTTCTGAGTCCAACTAATAACTTTACATATTTATATTGCTTTGCTTTGGTATTGACTATTAGGATTTGTCATTATATGATTCTTAATTTTGATTGGTAGAAATGCATGACTAAGAAGAAGTTATAGCCAATCAATATTGGTTTGATTCGATATGGACTCGACTTATGAATACGTGATTCTACTGTGGGTGTCTGGGGACATGGTATGTTTTTGTGTCTGCTTTGGAGCCAATTTTATAAATCAAGTTCCACGGCAAGAAAGAATACAAAATTTCTTGCATGAATGATTCTTGTTTCCATAAGCATATTTACCTCAATAATGATGTTAAAACGTTAAATTTACATATTTGATTAAGATGAATTTACTGTTCTTTAAAAAATAAAAATTGGTTTATTCCATGTGTTCTTTTTTACCTTGAAGTTTACTCAATGTGCTTGACTGGCTTTAGACATTCCCAAACTGCTTCTCTCTCTCTCTCTCTCTCTCACACACACACACACATTCCTGTCCTGGTTTAGAATCTTATCTTCTTGCCTACTAATTTAACCAGGAACACAATTGGCTTTTAGCACTCCGTGGTTCAGTAGCCTATGGAACAAGAAAATAACAAAAATGAAGTCGACAATGCTGCAGAAGACTTGGCAAAATCACAGTCATCTGAAAAGAAAAGCCCAAATTTATTGAAGGACAAATCTGATATTGCAAAGTCAATGGCCAAGAATTTCTTGAAGACGAGAAAAGCCACTGGTTCTTCTGAGGTTCGGAGGAGAAAGCAAAAGAAGAAAAGCAAGAGTGTATCAGAAGACAGTAAAGCAACTGAAAATGATTCTGTGAAGCTAAATTCAAGGGAAGAAAACCAACAAAAGGATGCTACCACCAGTATGGAGCATGTAGAGAAGAGCCAGCAGATCCAAAGGAACAGAGAAAATACATGTGCGTCAGATAGCAAGGAAAAGAGTAGTAAGTCAAATGACAGTCCCAAGAAACGAAGAAGGGGAGAGGAGCCTGGTCTTTCAAATAAAAATCAGAAGAATGAAGAAAAGCGGGAAGGTAACAAAAAGAGAAAACAAAATGAACAGAAGGAAAAGCACAGTAATTCAGTGAAGAATAACAAGAATTAGGAAAAGCGTGATGGTAAGGGAAAGAACCAAGAAATTAAAAAGAAAGAAAAGATTGATGGTCTAATATTTATGTGCAATGCAAAGACCAAGCCAGATTGTTTCCAATACCATGTAATGGGGGTATCAACAGGTAAAAAAATCTTGTGTTGGGTATCAGACGAGGGCTTAAGCTTTTTCTCTATGATTATGATCTCAGGATTATGTATGGGATTTATAAGGCATCCTCTTCTGGTGGCATGAAACTTGAGCCGAAGGCTTTTGGTGGGGCTTTCCCTGCTCAGGTACCATTTTTTTTTTATAGCCATCTTCCTTTAGTTACAACTCTTCTTCTTCTTCCTTACTTCAAGAGATTTGTGTACCAATGACTTCCGTTTCAGGTGCGGTTCAGTGTCCATGCTGATTGTTTTCCTCTGGAAGAGAGCATTTTCAAGAAGGCAATCAAGGAAAATTATAATGAAAAGAACAAATTCAACACTGAACTTACTGCTAGACAAGTGAGGAAGAGTTTTCTTACCTGGCAGTTTGATGTTCATAGTTTCCCTTCGTATTTAGCAGTAATGACATCTGAAATTTCCCCTTCAGGTTCGGAAGCTCACAGAACTTTTTCGACCAGTTGCAGTTCATTCAACTGCACTGCCTTTCCACTCCCCATCAAGGGCAGCGGCTCGAATCATTAAACACCCTAAAAACAGGGAAGTTCATGATAGACCAAGGGAAGCAAGGCCCCCTTCACACAGAGAAGCATCTGGTAGAGACCCTTATGCCAATATCAGTGCTAGAAGTTATACCGTTTTTCCTCATGAAAGGGATCAGCAAATTGCATACGGAGAGTTGGCATCTACTCAGAGGGAGGAGAATCATCGTGATTTATACCTTAGTGAGAAGGAATACAGGGCTTATGGTCTTCAGGGAGAGAGAAGAAACTCGACTCTTCATCATCATATCACTCTTACATTAGCATCTTACCAGGGAGATTATAGAGAGCAGCTTCTTCGACAGCCAGACATGTTATACGGGGAACCTGTGGCTATGCAGAGAGAGATAATTCACTCTGATCCTCTTTACTTGACTGAAAGAGAATATCGGACTTATGATTTGGGTGCTACACGAGAAATGCAACCAACAGTTTCTGCCGCAACTGCAAATACATCTGTAGCTGGTGCTTCTACTTTTGACTCCTATACTACGAATCCATATTATAGCCGTTATTATGGTGCTTCACAGGTGGACTCTTACCTGCCACGTCCAAGAGGAAGGCACCTGATTGAGAATATGATCATTTGAGGAGGAGAGAAAGCAACCAAGTGGATAGATTGTATTGCGCATATGCTTCTGATGCTTATAGCAGATTATAACCAGATGCATCTTCATCAAGATGTTAAGCCTGAAGCTGCTTCTACATCAGTTTCATCCCGGTATTCTTTTGTTGGTGCATCTTTTTCTTATCGCTGAGAGTCTGAGTTTGATTATCTGTCTCTTCATACCCCTAACTTTAGACATGTCCTTTTTTTAAATTAGTGACTTCTTTTCCTGTTATTTGCATGCAACTTGTTGAACAATGGTTTATCATATATAATTAACATGGAGCATTTTGCAGTTCAATTGTTTTCGAGGCTAGCTGGATATGGCTGCAGTAGAACCTGGTTGAATATGTGATCTGGTCCTTTTTGCCAACTTATCTATTCAGCTCTTTGCTAATACATTGTTTTAACCACTTTGTGTTTTGATTTGCTGGCAAGATTGACATTTAGATTGTTTGCTGGTCTTGGGTTTTAGTTCACTCTTTTTTCTCTTGAATGGTTCACTCAACATCTTTATCCCTTTCTTTATTTAAAAATAAAATAAAATGATCCTTATACTTTTCTCCTTTTTTTGTTTCAATTATTTTTTTCAATTGGGGTAAGGTCATAACTAACTATTGGTTTTTATTAGGCTTTTGATTTCCTGATGATTTAAGCCTTATTTAGAATTGCTTTTGGAATATAGGTCAAAAGCTATTTTTCATCGCAAACGCAATGCTAAACAGGTAAAAAAAATTAGCTTTTGCTATTGAACCAAAAAAAACAAAAAATATAACTTTTGAGCTTTAAAAGTTGACTTTTGAATAAAATGATTTTATTATCCTCACATGTCTACTTTTATTATTTCAAACATATCTTTTTTGATATTTCAATTTCACATAACATTTTTTTACAATAATCCCAAACACTTAAAAGTTTTTAAACCAAAGTTTTTCGTCATATTTTTAAATAAATTTTTTTCAACTCAAATTTTTTCCAACAATAATAATAAATTAGACTGAAAACACTAGATTAGCAGGATACTAAGCTCTATAAATATACCCAAAATAGGATTACAGGTTAAGTTCTCATTCAGCATGAATGTTATGTATAAAGTTTACACCTCAAAGAAGCGTGAGAAGGTCTTTGTTGGATGGTTTAGGCTTGGGGTTTGGGGAGATGAAAGTGAATGTAGTACATGGCTGTTTTTAGCTATATTATCCGGATTCAGGTGAGTATCGGATATGTGTATGTATTTGTTATGGTTATATTTATTTTTTTAATATTTTTATATATTTGAAAGATTATATTTTAATATTTATATTTGAATATGTGTTGAATATAGATGTTGAATACATATATTTAAAAAAAAAAAAAATGAAGAGTCTGAATGGCAACCAAGTCAAACTTAGTGCTGAAAGAAGAAACATGACTGAACCTTGATCTCTTCGAATTTCAAATCATTTAGCGTATTCTTATCCACAATTTATATATTATTAATCTATAATCTATAAATTAATTAAAAGCAATCTTTCAATTATTGTTTCCAATTGGGGGAAATTGCTTTCCCATAGCTTGCCACGCCGAATTGCTTTCCCATAGCTTGCCACGCGGCAAGGTATTTTTTTTGAAAAAGAAAAATTATATATATTCGTATTGTATTCGTATTTTTTTTATTCAAAATATTATAAATTTATTATATAAATTTTTACATGTTAATAATTTATATTATGTAATTTTTAACACGTTCGTGTATTTTTGTTGTGTTTATGTTATTTTCGGATCGTATTTTAATCATTTTTTTCATGTGTTCTTGTCGTGTTTCAATTCATCCAAATATTTTACATAGTTTGTCATAGTGATCCAATTAAGAGAAAATTTTGTTTGCCCGTGTCGTGTCTTAATTCATCTCATATTTTATATAATTTGTTATAATGATTAAATTTTGTGTGTTTGTGTGTTTAAAATATTATAAATTTATATAAATTTTTAACGTTAATAATTTGTTTTATGTCGATTTTGACACGTTCGTGTATTTGTGTCGTGTTCATAATATTTTTCTTGTCGTGTTTTAATTACTTTTTCCATATTGTGTTCGAGTCGTATAATTATGTTGTGTCCAAAATTGTCGAGTTTAATTGATACTATTCAAATAACTCACAAATTGTCGAATCTAATTGACACTATTCAAATAACTCACAAATCATGTTGTGTCACGCGTCATCATGTTCGTGTTATTTTTTCTATTATAATCGTATTCAAAATATTATATATTTGTATAAAATTTGACATGTTAATAATTTGTTTTATGTAGATTTGGATACGATGTCGTGTTCATATTATTTTTTGTGCCATGTCGTATTTTAATTATTTTTTTTCATATTATGTTCTTATCGTATAATTATGTTGTATCTGAAATTATCTGAAATTGATCATATTCAAATAAATCGCAATCTTATATCATGTGTCGTATAAAAATAATTTTTTTTTAAATTATTATTTTTACTGTTATTATTTTTTTATTTTTTAAATTAATTATAAAAATATTAATTCAAATTCAATATAAAAAAATACGGATATTATCTAGTAAAAATTAAACATTATTAGGTATGGAGTGTGTGGACAAGACTTTTTGACTTTTGTCTTGTCAACAGGTGAAATGCCAAGAAAATGTTCATGTCATTGTCAAGAGGGTGCACGTAGTAGACTCTTAGTTTGTCTATTGTTCGTGGCAACAAGGTGCAAGTAGAAGTATTTATGGATCCGATTGGATTTGAATAAAAAAATTTATTTGTTTAGATTTAATTTAAAATTTAATTTTATTATTTAAAATATATTAAAAATTAATTTTATATTTTTATAATTAAATTTAAGTGAAATTTTTATTATTTAAAAAGTAATCCGAATAAATCATATCGAGTCAATTCGCATTATCAAAAATTTATATTAAATCAATTTAATTCAGATCGAATTTATCGAATTAAATAAATAATTTGACTCGAGAATAGATTTAGATACAAATACTTTTGTCTTGTCAATAGGTGAAACGCCAAGAAATTGTTCATCATGGCAGCAATAGGGTGCAATTCTTTCTCTTATGATATTCAAACCAAATTATCAACAAACCGTGTGGTTAGTTGAGAGAATATTAGATTTTTAATTTTAATAATTAGGTTCAATTCTTAATAATTTTAAATTATTATCCGTTAATAAAATATTAAATTTTTAATTTCAGTGATCAGAATTAGATTCTTAACAATTTCAAAAATATATGTATAATTTTTTAAACTAAATTTAACTTCACTTTTTAATCAACATTTATATAAAAAATTATCTCACGTTAAAATCACCAAATTGGATTGATTGCACGAAACCCCTTTTAGAAGCAATTATTTTAGTGAATTTCTTCTTTAACTATTGAGGAGAATGAAGCGAATTGCACATTTGGAATCTATATGAGAATTAATTGCTAGTGGTCCAAATTCCAAACTGCAAACCCTGAAATTTCATTGAAAAATACAAAGGGAATTGAATAATTCAAAAAATGAAATTTATCGATTGGAATATTCCACAAAGCCGTTGGAACTGGAAATTTCATTTTTTTTTTATTCTAATAGATAAGATAATTAAGAATTGACTTGCAGACTGACTTTATAGAGTTTCATATATGTAAATTAAAAATTATCTGATCACCGTTTATAGAGTTTTTAAATTTTATAAACGAAGTTAGTAAAATGACATTAGATCTGTTTAAAAGTCGGGCAATAGGCTCGGTCTGCACTGGTCGGATCTGAACAATGATTTTTTAATTCAGGCTGGCCCAATCCGGTCTGACTCGAATTATTATTTAGTAATAAAAAAATTTATTTAATTTAATTATAAATATTAATATAAAAATATTATTTTAATATTATTTCGAACAATGATATGAGTTTTCGGATCGACCCGACCTAAATCTGAGTAAGAAAAATAAAAAAAAAGTAGAGCTATGGTTTGGCTGGACGCATAAACAGATCTAAATGACACACACCTCCTTAGATATATTAAATTTTTTTTAAAAACAAAGTAAAAGAATAAATGAAATATGTGGTAGATTTTTAATTTCGCTTATAAAATTAAAAGATTTTTTTATCAGTGTATCAAATACGAATTTATCTTAAATTGTCAGACAAATTAAAAGGTTTTCTGAGTTTTCAAAAGCTAACAAACCTTTTGCTTTTTTTTTTTTTTTTTATGTTGATGAACTTGTTTAGCAAGTATTACATTTTATTTCTTCAAACATGCACGTCCAACATTGTCATCATAGCTGACATATAACCAATGACGCACAAAACCGAGTTATTTTCTTGGAGCTTATCTTCACAGCTAACAGCAAAATTCTCTTCTATAAATAGAAGAGAAAAAAAACGATGAGCAAATCAAAGGAAAAAAAAAAAAACGAGTAGATAATTCGAAGAACGAAGATGGTGATGAAGATGATGGATTAAGTGTTTTTATTCGTTTTTGAGTATTCGTTATTAGTTTTATAATTATCGTACCGATAATTTCGGATTAAACCCTAATAACATACTCTTGGATCGGATCGTATCAACGTACTCGTAAACAACAAGTTATGAGTCTTTTTGCTTTCATATAATCATGTAAGTTCTTCTTAATAATTTTTTTTTCCTATTTCTATTGCTATATAATTTGCTTATAAATCCAATTGTTTTAAAGTGGTAACTTATTAATTAATTTGTTTGATCATTAGAAGGGACTAGGGAGCTTGATGATATATGACTATTTCAATTAATATATTTATATTATTATAAAATTTTTGATTGAATTTGATGTCACGAGTCAAGTGATACCAACTCAATTAAAAAATATATGAAAAATCTAATTCAAATTATATAATAGAAATATTCATATCTTTTGATTTTTGATTATATATATATATATTTTTAAAAAATTATTTAATTGTTTCTTAAATAATTATCCGTTTCTTAAAAAATTACTCATAATTTTTTTTTTTCTGTTTAATGGATTGTAAAATTTTGATAAAGGAGAATTCATATATTAAACAACGTATACATTTATCATTGGATGAAACACCTAGGTCGAAAATTTTCACGATTTTATTGATTTTTTCACATGAAAGTCTTGTAATTAAAATTGATTTTGCAAGAAACATTGCGAGTACTTTAGAAATATTGGTAGAGAGGTGCTGATCAGAGCATTATTAGCGATGGTAATGACATTTTTTTTTTTATAATGTCATGAATAGTTTTTGAAATTTATTAAATTTATCAATGTGATATCTATATTTTAAAAATGTCTATTTTGGTACTTAACGTTTTCACTCCGTGTGCTATTGTAGTACCTGTAGAGTGTAGATAACACCGTTAAATATTGATGACGTGGCTTTTGCATCCAATAAAAACTTAACACGTGGCACCATATAATAATACCACGTGTAATAATAAAAAAATTTATTATTTTAATTTTAAAAAAATATTTTTTTTCTTTCTCTCTCCACCTTCTAATTTTAATAAATATTTTTAACAAAAATTAAAATAAAAAATTTTAATTTAATAATTTAATAATTGTAATTTTTAATAAATATATTTTAAAAAAAATTAAAACAATAAAATTATTTTATTTTATTTTTTGATTTTTGTAATTTTTAAAATTACATTTTAAAAATTTTTTAAAAAAATTTCAGATATTATAAATTTTTTAACAAGTAATTTTAAAATATGTTATATTTTAAAATAATTTTAGTTAAATATTTAATTTTTATAATTTTTTAAGAAAAAAATATTTAATTTTTAAAAATAAAATATTTAACTTTTTATATTTTTAATATAATTTTTTTTTAAAAATTAGATATTAATTTTTAAAAATATAATTTAATATATTTAAATATATTTTAAAATATTTTTTCCTTTTTTTAGAATTTTTTTTTACAAAAATTCAGATATTAATTTCTAAAAAAGCAGGTATTGTCACGTGTCATCACTTGATTGGTAAATATCATATCATTATTTATATTTAAAGTTGTTAGGTCAAAGTACCATATTGATACACGGTTTGATAGTACAGGTACTACATTGAACATTTTTATAATACATGCATCACATTGATAAATTTGATAAATTTCAAGAGACTATTCATTACATTATTATTATTTTTTTAATTATTGGTAATGGCTTCAATCTAGTTTTTATCCATAAAAATTTAAAGGGAAAGATACAAAATTTGATAAATGTAGTTTTGAAATTTCAATGTACTTTCTCCAAGTAAATTAATTCTAACAATCAATGTCCTATAATCACAATTTTTTGGAATTAAAAGATGAGAAGGAACTCAATTAATTTATATAATTATTTAAAAAAAATAATTATTATGTATTTAATTAAAAGATTTGAGACTTGATTTTTACGTTTTTTCTCAAAAATTTATATCAATTAATATGGACTATCATATTTTTCAATTGCAATCGTGCGGAAAAAAATAGTTTTTCTTTGACACAATTTCATATTGTTTTTCCAATTGACCAATTTATTCATTGTTGTTATACTTTAACCGTACAACGCGTCAACCACTCCATTCGTTTCCAATTTTGTATACCAAGACCTTAATTAAAAGTTTCCGTTTTCTTTTTTTGTTCTCTCTCTATACTTTCTCTGCAAGTTAATTTTCTTGAGAAACAAACGGAATAAAAAGTTAACCTAAACCCAAACAAGAATTTTAACAAACAAGGCCTTTTTGTTCTCTTAGGCGAAATACTACTAAAAGATACTCTCTTTCTTGGAAGGTAAGCAAAAATTAAATTCTAAGCTTCAAGAAACAGTTTAAATAATTAGGGTTTTTGTTTAGTAAAGATTTGGGATTTTGATTTTTGACAGAGAGAATAAAGAAAAAAACATGGGTGTTTGTTTTTCTGGTGACTCGAAAGGAGGCAAACAAGCCATTGGTGGGGTTCAAGGTAGGTCCATTACCAATAATAATGCAGGACACAATGAAGCTGTGGATCACTTTTTCAGAGTTCGAGGTCAATGTCCTCTTTTTACTCAAATTGAGGTATAAATGTTTATTTATATATCTATATTATATTTCAATAGTATTTTGATGTGTTGTATCAATAAATATTGATTTATCTGATTTTTTTTTTGTTGTTTGTAAGATTTTGATAGAGGTTTTGCATCCAGGGATTACAATTTATGTTTATTTCCCCCCATTGTGTTTAAAGTTTTCTATTTTACCTGATTTTTTTTTATTTTATTTTTTAAAGTATTTATGTTAGATATATATTTGATATGGGTATGAGCATAATTTTTTAAATGTATGAAACAACTTTAAAAAAATTAAACATATCTGAATCGAATGCATATTCATATCCGATACTCATCTTTAAATCCAAATAACATAAAAAGTGTGTGTTTGTGTATGTTAGATTGATTAATGAGGCTTATTGAATCTTTAGTTGAATTCAGGGCTTTGAGCTTTGTCCTATGAATTGGATATACGTTAGATAGACCTTTTTATGAATATTTTAATTACCCCGAATTGTTTTACTGACTGGTTGATTTTCATGTTTCAATTTCCTAGTATTGTTTCAATTTTTTATTTTTTTTAAAATATTCGTATGCGATATATATCTAAATAATGGTATAGGGATATAACTTTTTAAAAACCCTTCAAATACATGAAAAAACTTAAAAGAAATTGAATGTACCTATGTCAAACATATATTCGTATCTGACACTCACATTCTAATCCGAGTAACTTAGGTACAACCTAGTACTAATATATGGATAGCAGTGGTTCTATGGTTTATATGGCAGTGCTGATGATGTTAACCCTTAATATTTTCTGTTTTTGTGCATCTTTGATTATGCAAAGTTGATGTTTTTGACTTATTCTGTTATGGCTTAATTTATTTAATAATATTGGTTTTTGCCTTTTACTCTGCAAGTTTAGGCCACCTGCTTTAAATTTAACTTATCCAGTTTAAAACTTTTTCCTAAATAATATTGTTTTCCTCGTACAAATTTATATTATCTGGATTTTTCATTATTTTAAAAAAGATATTTATGTTCGATATTTATACCCAACACATATTTAAATATAAATATATATGAGGATATGATCTTCAAAATATATAAAAAAATTTTAAAAATTAAATATACTTGTATCGAACACATATCCATGCTCATCACGAGTTTAGATAACATAGGCTGAAACAGTTGCAAAATTCTCATCTTCTAGATTTTGATTCAAATTGTCGATCGGCTGAGAGGCAGAGAACCATGAGTTCAACCATTTGGTTATAAACGTTTGACAATGGGAAAGGGTTTGACATTATATATTTCTTTATTCCCCTTTTTCATAGTTCATACCTTGGATGACTAGATTTTGTATTTTGGTGGGGGACAAATATAGGACCAAATATGCTTTTCTAATTTGATTCTTTTTAGTTTTTACTGATGTGAATGTTTTATTAGCTAGAGCCTACCAAGGGACGACCATTTGGACTCTTCTTAGGAGTAGCACTTCTCACTATTCTTTTGAGTAATAAGTAACAAGTATTCTAATAAATGTGTTAGTGAGATTACGGTTATTATTTTATAATTTTGATTTTTGTTTGTTGGTGATATTTATTATTGATATTCATCGCAATTGACGCGATTTTATTCGTTACGTTCACAATCACAATAAATATGATACGATTGAAAACACATCTATGATCACAATTTAAATTTTTGCTTGATACTAGGATTCACTATAATATGTAACTAAAATTTTTATACGATGTAGATAGTTGTATTGATGTTATAATGTGTACAAAAACTCTGTTGACTTATGATATATTATTGTGATTCAAATGTGCATTGCAGTTATCTATATCAGCTTCCAAGTTACGTGATCGTGACATCACATCAAAGGTAAGATTTTTGATGTTCTTTTTCTTCTATGTTACTCAGATTTGAGTGTAAATATCGAATACGAGTATGTATCCGATACGAGTATATTTATTTTTTTAAAAAGTTATTTCATATATTTGGAAGGTCTTTCAAAGATCATATCTCTATACCCATATTCATATATGCGTCGGATACGGATGTCGGACATGAATACTACAATAAAAAAAATGAAAAGCCGGAGCAACATAATTTTTTTTTTTTCAACGGTGCAAGTGCCTATTACCATTTTCTGATTACAAATTTTGGAATTTTCAGCTAAAACAGTTTCTTGTTTTTCTTTTAGAGTGATCCTATGGCAGTTCTGTATGTAAAACAAAGGGATGGGACACTAGAGGAGCTTGGTCGCACAGAAGTCATATTCAACTGTCTGAATCCTACTTGGATTGAGAAGATTAATGTTACTTACCAGTTTGAGATTGTTCAACATTTGGTGTAAGCTTCTCATATTTTCTTCAAGTGTCTATCAAAAATAGCGGTCGTAACGTGACCACAATAACATTCATTACATCCGTAACTGCGATAAACATGACGCGATCGACGAAAATGCATTTGTGTGTGGGGTTTTGAAACTGATGCTTTTTCTTTTTTCCCCTTTGCTTCAGTTTTCATGTATATGATGTGGATACCAAATATGACAACATACCTGTGAAGGTATGTCAAAATTCATTTTTTCAAGGCTTTTCGTTTCATTTTACAAATTTATTGAATGACATTGACAGGTTCTACTGAGATATATCAGTAGACAATGTCACATTACCATGGCATCTTTACCAATCAAAATGTTTCAAGTTCAAGTTGTGCTAGATGAATCTCCTTCCTATATTTCAGAAATGAAACTCCTTTTAAATAAATTTAGTAATTTCATTCATATAGCACCTAAAACTTGAGGATCAATGTAAGAACTTTATAATGAACAATCATAAAAGAATGACTGCCAATGATTGTGGGCTATGTTACTCGGACTCAGGTGTGAGTGTCAAATACGGATATGTGTCTGACATGGGTATGTTCAGTTTTTTCTAAGCTTTTTCATGTATTTGGAGGATCCTTTGAGGGTCATATCTCCATACCCATGTCCGGATATGCGTTGGATACGGGTGTCGGACATGAGTACTTCAAGAAAAATGAAGAGCTGGAGCGACGTAGATTGTGGGGCTTAGATATAAAAGTGTTTTACAAATTTTAAAGCAATTAGACATTTATTCACTCAACATGGATGCTCAGAATAAGTTCAAAATTAAGGATTGAATTAGGGAGGAAAACTTTGAGAGAAATCTCAGAAAGGATGAATATTTCGGATTAATGTAAACATCTGTGTCAGTTTTTTTTGGTTCTTTGTTGCAATGTTCCCAAGATTGATGAGAAATTTGCTGGAAGTGATGACTGAACTATATTATTCTACTTTTCTGTTGTGTTGCTTTGTAGGCACTAAAGTTGAATGAGCAAGAATTTCTGGGAGAAACCGCTTGTGTTCTGTCTGAGGTGAGTTGCCTCGCATCCATTATCTATGTTACTCGGAGTGTAAGTGTCGGACACGGGTATGTTTCCGACACGGTATGTTGAATTATTTTTTAAATTTTCATGTATTTAGAGGGTCTTTAGAAGATTATATCCCATACTCATGTTCGGATATGCGTCGTACATGATTTCAACTAGGGAAGTACCGGTTAGAAGTATTTCATTTGTTTCTACTGTCTTTCAATTGAAGTTCTTCAAAAACCTGCACTATATTTTTCATCATGGCAACAAAATTTGCTTGCCACTGCTAATTCTCCAAAAGAAGTGGCTTAAAACCATTTTAGAATGATTTGTTAAACCATGCATACTGCTAACATATGTGTTCTTCACTTTCACTTGGCAGATAGTGACCAAAAGAAATCGATCTTTAACTCTCAATCTCCATAGCAAAAATGGACCAGGAGGTTTCAAAAACTTTGGGACACTGACTGTAAATGCTGAAGAAACTTTTTCATCCAGGACGACTGTTGAGATGAAATTGCGTTGTTCCCAGTTAGACAACAAGGACATGTTTTCTAAAAGTGTATGTACTCATGATACAACTAGTTTGGTCTATGCATGTGCATTCATAGTTATAAAATGCAGTCGTTTACGCAGCATAACGATCGCGACGTAACGAAAATTGAGATTTTCGCATCGCATTTTACCCGTTATATAACGTCCGCGACGCTATCAAATTCATGTCCGCGATTCTCGCGACGTGTTTCGTAACGCTTGCGACACCCGCAACCGCATTCGTGACAAAATTCGTTATCGTGATTTAGAACTATGTTTGTATTATATGTGTTCTAACTTCTTCTTTCTGCTTATAGGATCCTTTCTTGAGAATATCAAGACTAACTGAAAATGGAAATTATGTCCCAATATGCAAGACAGAGGTGATAGACAACAATTTAAATCCAGTTTGGAGACCCTTATATCTAAGCATGCAACAGTTTGGAAGCAAGGCAAGCTTGCAACTTCTTTAGGGTTTGCTACTATGTTGCTCCGACTCTTCATTTTTTTTGAAATATCCGTATTCGACACCCGTGTTCGATACATATTCGGACATGAATATAAGGATACGATCCTCCAAAAACCCTCCAATACATGAAAATCTTAGAAAAAATTGAACATACCCACGTCTAACACATACCCGTGTCCGACACTCACATCCGAGTCTGAGTAATATAGATTTGCTGTGATATTATCTTAAGAGTTTATAAGACTTTTTGGCACCATAGTTACGTTTCTATTTTCTATGTTGATTACAGGATAACCCATTACTTATCGAGTGTTTCGATTTCAATAGCAATGGCAATCATGTACTTATTGGGTAATTATTGAAATTTCTGGTGTCTGCATTGTTGGTTTTTGTTCATTTTTAGCTTTTACTAGTTACAAAGTGTTTGTTGCCTGGGAAAAAAAGAACTGATTTTGGATTTATTTATTTACTTTTAATCAGCCAACTTCAGAAATCAATTTCAGAGTTGGAAAAACTTCACAAAGACAGAAGCGGTGCAAATTTGGTTTTCCCGTCTCATCGTGGTCAGGAAAAGGTGTTCATGCAATCTTGGCATTAAACTTTTTTACCTAAAACATGTCAATGTGTTCTTAAACAATACCTTTGCCTTACAGGTTCTGAAGGGCCAGCTCTGCGTAGATCAATTTATTGAGGAGCAATTCAGTTTCCTTGACTACATATCTAGTGGATTTGAGCTAAATTTTATGGTTGCCATCGACTTTACAGGCAAATAATCTTTGTTCTCTTTGATATGCTTGGTCCAGGCTTTTTTTTTTTTTCTTCCTGTTTCTGGTCTTATGTTCTGGTTCATAATTTACATGTTTTGACTTTTCCAGCTTCAAATGGAAATCCTCAAAATCGAGATTCCTTGCACTACATTGATCCTTCAGGCCAATTGAATTCTTACCAGAAGGTAAGTTGAGCAATGTTATTCGGTCTCGGGTGTGAGTGTCAGATACGGGTATGTGTCCGACACGGTATGTTCAATTTTTCTAAGTTTTTCCATGTATTTGAAGGGTCATATCCCTATAGCCATGTCCAAATATGTGTCGGACACGGATATTTCATGAAAAATGAAAAGTCAAAGGAATATCGTCTCCAGGATAACTCTTAATAATGCAATGCACTGCTATTTAGTGTATAAATGTTTTCTATGAGATAGCTTAAGATTATTTGCAACTATGTTGCTCCGACTCTTCATTCTTCTTAAATTATCCGTGTCTGACGTATATCTAGACATGGGTATGGAGATATGACCTTCCAAAAACATGAAAAAACTTAAAAAAATTGAACATGCTCATGGACACATACCAGTATCCGACACTCACACCCGAATCCGAATAACATAGATTTGCAATATATTAAGTTGGCATAAAACAAAGTGTATTTGTTTGGGCCATCTAATTTGTTGAGATTGACCTTGTTTGAGTTCTCTAGAAGCAAAGACTAGTGGCTGGTGTTGGTGGCTAACTTACTCATGACATCAATTAACAGGTTATAATGGAGGTTGGGGAGGTCATACAATTCTATGATTCTGATAAGAAGTTTCCAGCTTGGGGTTTCGGAGGAAGGACATATGATGGCACTTTATCGCATTGTTTTAACTTGAATGGCATGAATGCTTATGAGGTAAGAGAAGTCGAGTTTGTTGTTTTTACCATGATCCTTAACCCAGAGAGCTGCGAGTTAGGTGTTAAATATATGCCGCTTTTTCGAGACAAAAAAACTGCCAAATGATGAATAATCCTGTTTCATTTTCTCCTGTAATCATATGATAAAAGCTTTTGATTGTTTTCATTCTAGTTTCATTCTACTGGTGGAACCTATGTTGCTCCGACTCTTCATTGTTCTTGAAGTACTCATGTCCGACACCCGTATCCAACGCATACCCGAACATGGGTATGGGATATGATCCTCCAAGGACCCTCCAAATACATGAAAATCTTAGAAAAAATTGAACATACCTGTGTCGGGTACTTACCTCTGTCCGACCTCACACCTGAGTCCGAGTAACATAGGGTGGAACTGCAAACCAATTTTTTTTCGTATCTTGTTTGTGTTGATCTAGTTGTTTCCACACTCTTACCATTTACAGTTTTTATCATTATTAGCACCATGTGATTAAGGTTAGTTGTAAAGAGTTGATCTGAAAATATGAACCCTTCACTCTGGAGAGTAAATTTTCTCATCTTTCACTTTAACTAGATTCAAAATCTTCATTTCCCAAGTTCAGAATTATTTTTGCAGTGAATTTACTTATATACTTGTTGTTTCTGATCATAACTAGCCAATCAGTTGCAGGCAAAAATATGTGCAACCACATTAGATTTTTTTTTTTGTGGCCAGGAAACCACATTAAATTGACTACGGACTAAAAGTGCAGCTACTTGTTTGATTACACTTGCTGAACTCGATTCAAATATGTTGAATCTAGATCTGCTCGTGGGCCGAGCCGGGTCGTGACCAGGAAAATTTTCATTTTCTTTACCCAGCTACCTGGCTTTTGAGCAGGTCTTGAACCCTGCATTTTTGTGTTTTCCAAGACTATTGAATTTACTTCATTTAACAGGTTGAAGGAGTTCAAGGCATCATGGCTGCTTATGCTACTGCTCTGCACAATGTCACTCTGGCTGGACCTACTTTGTTTGGCCATGTGATCAACACGGCTGCAAAAATGGCTGCCCAGGCTATCTCAAATGACATTACCAAATACTTTGTGCTGCTCATTATAACGGTAAAAATGAACTATTACTTCTATATGCACTAAGAATTCTTATTCTTTGTCTAACTTACAAAGATTTGTGGCCTTATGCAGGATGGAGTGCTGACAGATATTCAAGAAACAATGGATGCTTTGATTAGGGCATCTGATCTCCCTCTATCTATTCTTATAGTTGGAGTAGGGGATGCAGATTTTAAACAAATGGAGGTATGCCCTTGTTTTCTAGAACCTTCTTCGTTTTCAGTCGCATCGCGTTTATCGTGATTGCGAACGTAATTGATGCTATCACGGATTCACGGTAAATATCGATGACGAAAAGAGCCAAAATCGTAAAATACCGACCGTAATATTACGTTGTAACCGCTATTTAGATCTCCTACTGGAGCTTTAGTTGGATGTTAATTTTCTACTAGAATAAAATAAGAAAAACGTTTCGGGTCTTATTGCTTTGTAGATTCTGGATGCTGATGATGGATGTCGATTGAAGAGTTCAACAGGCCAGGTGGCTACGCGAGACACTGTACAATTTGTTCCCATGAGAGAAGTGCATAGTAAGTTATTTTTCTGCCTCAGCAAGCTTTTTATTTTTTATCAAACCCTTGGATGCATCTTTGCCGTGAGTTTCTTCAAGATGGGTCCCACCCTCCAAAGCTTAATGATCAAAAGGTCACAAAAGAAACAGATGTGTCTTTGCATCGTTTCGATTTTTTAATTTTTTAAAAAATATTTGTGTCTGGTATCTGTATCCGATATTTATATTCGACATTCGTGTCCGATGCATATTCGGATATGGATATGAAGATATGACCCTCCAAATACATATAAAAACTTAAAAAAATATGAACATAACAATATCAAACATATATTTATATCCGATATTTACATCCGAATTCAAATGATATAATTTTTTAATCACGATGACATGGTTTGGGAGTTTGATAGTTAAATGGCTTCAAGTTGATTCTTAAAACGACCTGGAAACCTAAAGCAGCCTGTCTTGTCTCTTGAAACCAAATAGAAAAATGGAACAGCCTTGGGTGTCAACTGTCAATGTCATAATTTGTCTTCCTTATGTTCAAGCATGCAAGGTATTTCTCAGAGAGTTGACTTTAACTGGAGACTGTTCCAGTATGATACTAGTAATTTCTTTTGCATTTTGCAAAGTGAGGAAAGACATTTCTTATAAGGGGTAATTAGCTTTCATGCAATCATTTTTAAAAGGTAACATCCAGTAAGTTTGTAGTTCGAATCGCAACATCTATAACCCTTTTATCTATCCTCAAACTGCTATCCTTAAGAGTTGGCATCCAATAGGTTTGGGGTTCGAATGCTAACATCTGCAATCCTTTTATAAGGAGTAATTAGTGTTTATGCAGTCATCCTTAAAAAGTGGCATCTAGCAGGTCTGAGGTTCGAATCTCAATATCTGCAATCTTTATATAAGAGGTAATTAGTGTTCATGCAGTCATCCTTAAGAGGTGGCATCTAGCAGGTCTGGGATTCGAATCCTAATGTTGTCGATTTTCACCACGCAAGTGCACGTATCTTTACAAGTAATATAATGAAAAGTAAAGAGTCGAACCCACGAGAAATTGCTATTAAATTTGCTAAGTATTAAAATTAACAGAACTCAATCTTATCTAAACAACTAATTAAAGATGATAACCAAAAACTAAATTAAAATAAACTAATATTAAAAGCAAGTAAATTAAAAAAGTTGAATTCAATTAATTATAAAAGCCTACGATTACAACTTCACTCAACACTTCGCTTGAATCTCTCTCTACCTCTTCACTTGATTAATGATTTTGAGTTGTTAACTTAGAGTTCTAATCTATTTATAAGCATCTGTCAATGGTCTTATAAAAATATTTCTCCTAACCAATTAACTATATGTCTATGATAATTGAATTAAAGAAGAACTCAGTAAGCTTAGGCTCTAACAATGGTTACACGTGACAAATAAGTATATTTCTACCGTACCTGCAGATTAATTCATCCTAATAAATGAATATGAAACATGTGTCATTCAATCCATGTCTAACACTAAACTCCCTATGTCTAGTTGTATTTAGGTTAACAAATCAATCTAATTAGTGATCAAACAATTAGAAGCATTAAGAATAAAATTGAACAAACAATTCAACAAAATATTAAATCAAGCTAGAGAGAGAAAGTAAATTCAATCTATGTGTTGAGTTCCATTGAAATCCTAATGAAAGAAAATTAGTTCATGATAATTAATGAAAACAAATATTCAATTAGTTTAACCATCATCAACTACACAAGAAAAATAAAGAAGAGAAAAGAGAAAAGAAGAAACTAAGAGTTGTTAGTTCTTGAGTCTTCAATCTTCAAATTTTCTTGAGAGAAGTTGGTGGCTACTATCTTCTTGAGAGAGAATTAAGTTTCTAGGTGTCGAATCCTCTTTATTCTGACCTAAAAGAATCCTATTTAAAGTGTCCAAGACCTCCTGGAGTCTGAAGTGCCCAAGCAACCAGGTAAAAATAAAAAAATTTGCATTTTTTTACGTTTTTTCGCGGGTACTGTTCACGAGTCAGCACCAACTTTCTACCTCCCCTAGGCCGTAGCCCCAACTCCCTGCTTGTTGCTTGCAGGTTCTGTCGCCTTCTCGAACTTCGTAAGCTGTTTTGATTGTGCAAATCTTGTCCGATTTTGACGATCCTTACACCGTTGGAAAGGTATAGAATTCAGCTTCAAAAGTCAAGGGAGTTTTCTCAAAGGAAGTCTTTAAGATCGAGTTTTTCTTGAAAGAAGCTCTGGAGGTCGAATCTGTCTGCTTATTGGAATGCACCGATTTTTTTCGTTTTGCACTTCAAAACTCCAGATCACCTTGGACCTATAAAAACACATAAATAACAACTAAATAATTATTTTAAACATAAAATGGATAATTAAAATAAATATAAAAAATCTAAAACTAATCAAATCCTAATAAAATCCTCAAAAACTTAGCCGATTCAAAAGCATAAAAGATGGCAAAATAACTATATTTCTTAGAGTTATCACCTAACATCTGTAATCTTTTTACCTATCCTCAAGCTGCGGTCTCTTTTGTACTAAAAAAATAAGGGTAATACAAACTGGGAATGGTGCAGGAGCTGCATTATATTTCTGCATCAGGCAAAGGATAAAGTCAAGTATTTGGAGACTTTAAAATAGTGATAGACTTAGTTTGGCTTGGCTGTTGAAACAATTGGCAATTCTGGTTATAATTATAAATGATAGGCTAATACAGACGATGGAGGGCCCTTATCCAAGCCTAATAAAATTGGATATAGTGATACCAAATTCAAAACTTTCTTCTTCTTCTTCATTTGATTTTTTACATTTTGATTTTACTAATCAAATGATGGTGTTTTTACAGGCGGACAGATTTCTGTTGTTCAAGCTCTACTAGAAGAGCTCCCCGGGCAGTTTTTGACTTACATGCGCTCTAGAAATATTAAGCCATTCCATGCTTGAGTGCAATGCTCTTCTTTGGATTCTAACATAAAATATTTCAATACCTTGTGAATGGTAATGCTAGGTTACTGCCCTCAAAAAGAAGCAAATATAGATATTTTAAAATCGATGGTTCATCAGGTTCGGTATGAATCTTAAAATCAAGAATATGCTAGATTGGTAAAAAATCAGTTTATATTTGTTTTTTTATATATTTTTTTTTTGTAAATTATGAGATTTGAACATTTAATCTCTTAGTTTTATATTAAAGATTATATCATTAAATCAAATGTATATTTTTATTAATTATTTAATATTAAAATTATTTATTTTAATATTAAAATTATTTTAATTTGATCGAAATGATTGGATTGATATTTGGAGGTCTCCCCCTTGTGAGAGTGAGTAATAGTACCAACGGCACTGCATAAGCTAAAATGCAGTAATTAAAAAAAATTAAATTGATGAGATGTCCGATTATCAATCCAATCACTCCGACTGATTGCACATTATTACTAAAAAATGCAGAAAATAAAAAAAAATGAAGAGGCATTGTGAAAATCTAACCACAAGACCTAGTATCCTCATTTGAGGTCAAGTTACATTATTTATTAAATTTACTGAAAGACAATATCCTTTTTAAATCGAAGCAAAATTACAGCAAAACAGGCTCTCTTCAGTTTTCGCAATTGTAGCTCTATGTTTCTCTAGTTCTCAAATTCCCTCTCTTATTTGTTTGTAATGAAAACACCTATTAGCTTTGCTTCAAAATTGACATACAAATTTTCTTTTGACAATTTCGAGTAGGAATCTTTTAGATTATATGCATATGTCTTAAACAATGCGCTTTAGAAGTTCGATGTAATGCTTCGTTATAAACTCTGCAAAGTCCTTGCAATTTATGTTTGGACATTTTTTTTTTCAGGGTGTTGTTTGTAAGATGTTGAAGCAAGTAATAGGGAAGGTTTTGAGCAAAAGGGTAGTTTCGAATTCTGGAGATAAGCTTGTTTTGCATTGCTTGTACTTACCCACTGGTTCTTTTCATTCTGGACAGGTAATTCACTAATTCTGTTGTTTCTTTAATTTTATTCAGTTTTTATTGATACCCAATTTATTTCTCCTTTGAAATTTGTCAATCAAAAGCAAAACCCATTAGTCATTGGTGTCCAGAAATTAAGTTCATTGTTTGATATTTCAAGAAGGAAAAAAAGTACATAGAAACCTGGGAAATCTTATTTCCAACATGTTTTTAGAAAGTCCTTTTTGTGTATGATGCATAAAAGAATTGAATTGGTGAATTTTAACTGAAATTTAGTTATATGAATGTTCTTAAATTATTTTTAAAAGCTGGGTTTTCAACTTTCAACACCTAAAATCATATATAAATCTTCAGAATCAACTTGTAAGTTAATTACTAGCTTACAGCAGAATTCAGTCATGTTTTGGTTTTGCCAAATTTCTTACCTATTTATGATGCTAGTAATGTTCCATAATGGGTGGAGAGATTAACACTTATTGTAACATCTATGGCAAACTTAAAAGAAACATTTTGCATAGCTTGCTTGGAGGGGTCTGAAAATGGTCAAGAAGAATAGAGAAATGATAAGAGAGGGAATGCAAATAAATTGTTCATGCATCTCCATTTATTTGATATGTTGATTGAAAGGTCATATAAATCTAGTTTGATGATGTTATTTTTTCCCTCAAAATATCTACTTCCTTCCTTCCAAATTTTATTACTGAATATACAATTATCGAGTTCATGTTATTCAATCTATGCTAAAATATTGCTTTGTTCTATGTTGCTCCAACTCTTTATTTTTCTTGAAGTAATCGTCTCCGACGCATATTCGGATATGGGTATGGGGATATAATCCTCTAAGGACCTTCCAAATACACAAAAATCTTAGAAAAAATTGAACATACTCGTGTCGGACACATACCTGCTATGTTGCTCCGACTCTTCATTTTTCTTGAAGTACCAGTGTCCGACACTCGTGTCCGACGCATATTTGGACATGAGTATGAGGATATGACCCTCCAAAACCCTCCAAATACATGAAAAAACTTAAAAAACTGAACATACCCGTGTCGGACACATATCCGTATCTGACACTCACACTCGAATCCGAGTAACATAGCATACCTGTGTCCGACACTCACACCTGAGTCCGAGTAACATAGGCTTTGTTAGCTTGTAAAGGTCAGAGTCACTTCCAAAATTTATAGAAATCACAATGACTAACTGACTCAAACTAAAGGGATTAGAAATGTTTCTGGTAGTGACAACTTGGCGACATTTTCCCTTGTACAGGTTCATTCTGCACCAAGAAGTTTTTTTGGGTAGAGGATTTTCTTGATGATGATAATAGCAGGCCATACACTTATCAGAAAGAGAAAAAATCGAAGAATCCGAACAAACACGTGTCGTTTAAACAACGGACTGTAGCCTATATGGAGCCATTTACAGTCGATGTCTTCATCTCAAAGCGCTTTGTTTCTGATTCGCTTACACATAGGGTGACATGTAAACAGGTTGCAGTTGCTGGCACAAACTCGAAAGACATTAAAGCAGTACTCAGATCCAGATCAGATATTCCTGCTTGCTTGGCAATTGGGCAGATATTAGCTGAGGGAGCAAGAGAAGGAGATGTATATACTTATGTTACTTGGACTCGGATATGAGTGTCAGACATGAGTATATGTCAGACACGGGTATGTTTATTTTTTTTCAAGATTTTCATGTATTTGAAGGGTTCTTGGAGTATCATACCTTATATCCATGTCCAGATATGCGTCAGAAACGAGTGTCGGACACGAATACTTAAAAAAAAAAAAGAAGAAGAATCGAAATAATATAGGTATATACAGCTGCTTATACTCCCAAGGAGAGGGACAAATTTGAAGGAAAAATCAGAGCAGTGGTTCAGTCCCTCATTGATAATGGAATTGATATTGAAGTTTATCTTGACTGAATAAGTTGAATTCGTTTTTGATAGTATTACTCTATTCTCAGCCTCTTGGAATATGGTTTCTGTTGTTTTAGCTTGTGAATATTATTATTTCGATTCTTTTTTTTTTTTTTTTATGTACTCGTGTTTGACGTATATTTGAATATGGATATGCAGATATGATCCTCTAAAAATCTCCAAAAATATGAAAAAACATATAAAAAATTAAAGATATCCGTTTCAGACACATATCCGTATATGATACTTACACTTGAGTCCAAGTAACATAGCTTGTGGATATGATTGAACCACTGCCACATTCTGGGTATGAAAACAATGTGACTGTTGCATTTCTATGCCTTTACTGTTTATTATCATTGTATTGTCACAAAGTTTTAATCCCTTTTTTTTCTCTGCTTGAGAAAAGGGATTTGAACCAATTCAAGGAGATTTTACCTGGTAACTTTATTGACGAAATTACATGCATGTTCCGACTTTTATTTTTTTTGAAATATTCGTATTCGATACTCGTGTCCGATGCATCTTCGGACATGAGTATGGGGATATGATCTTCCAAGGACCTTCCCAATACATAAAAAACTTAAAAAAAAAATTGAACATATTCATGTCGAACACATACTCGTATCCGACATTCACACCCGAATCCGAGTAACATAGCTTACTATAATATGACATCTAAAGGAGACTTTACTTGTCAACGTGAGTCGATTTAATTTATTGAGTACTTATTAATGTTTTGATAAGTATTAGAATTTGAGTTTCACTAATAATTTTATTTGGTGGGTGATATGTAAATATCACTTTAGCGTTCTCTAAAATTTGTGGCATGTCTTGACTTTAGATTGGAGTAGCCTCCCTCACCTAAACTTTTTTTTTGATAAAAAAAAGATTGGTAACAAATACTATGTATTTTTTTAAATCTGAATTTTAACCCAAATAATTTATTCATCTTTTTTAAAAGTTCAATTTTCATAAGATTGAGATTTGATCTCAAACCTAACAATCAATATATATTTGTTGCGTCTATTTTTTTTTATTAATCGTGTAAATATAAAAATATATTAAACATATATATTAATTATTTTTAAATATATCTTATTATATTATAATTATTATATTATTTTCATATTTATTAAACAAGTAATGTTTGTGTTGTGCATTCCGGATTAACTTGGCTTGCCAATACCGCAAAAAAAAAAAAACACAAAAAAGAGGTCATTGTGGTAATTAAGTCTAAAAAGAAGGGGAGTCTGGTAAAATTAAAACAAATAAATAGAAAAACTCTTATCTTTTCTCGTATCTATAACTCTGAAATTTGAACGCAGCCGTTGGCCGTTTGTTTAGATTTTAATTTAAGAAAATTTCCTTTTTTCCTTTTTTAACTCATTTGAAAGGGGAAAAAAAAAAACAGAGTGAAATGGAAAATATGTAAATCAAAATCTGTCTTTTTTTTTTTCTCTCTGCTTCTAAAGATTCACTTCCTCGAATTCAAAACCCTAAAATATTTTCTCCGATCAGATTTCATAGCAGCGCTTTTCGGAGTGGATTTTTTTGTGTGTGTCAATTTCTGTTTGGTTGCTGAGAAAAAAAAGGTAACGAATTTGAGAACTTCTGTGTTTGTGTTTTTCATTATTTGGAAGGGTTAATTTTGATTGATGATGCTATTGCCTTTTCAAGAGTTCAATTGGATGGTAATTTTTAAAGCTTTTCAAGAAGCTGTGTTTTTTTTTTTTTTTTTTCATTTACTAAAAGTTGAACTTTGATGTGTATTATTATATTATGATTATTGTTTATTTTTTGGATTTGGAAAAGGTAAGAAACTTAATTTATAATTGGTGAAAGTTGCACGATTATAGCTAATATTGAACAGATTTGAATTAATTTTTGCATGTTTTACTTGGTGTATGTTACTGTTTATCTTTATCTGATATGGAGTGGTCTGTTTGACATTTTTGAAGATCTTCAGTTGCAACTAAACTTTTATTTTTGTTGCAATTTTATGTTTTTTTTTTTTTGTTGGATTATTGAGGCCCAATTATCTAAAATATTGAAAATTTATCAGTCCCTAGACAATGATTGGGATCTAATTAGATGTATGAGGTATCAAGAAGAAATACATTAATGATATGTTTTGCCTATTTGGGCATTGAAGAAGACATTTAGAATGAAAGAATCATTAACTATTTGGAATGAAATTGAGCATGTTCTTTAGATTTGTGAAAAATGGTGGAAGGGAAGAAAAGCTATGTTACCCGGACTCGAGAGTGAGTGTCGGATACAGGTATGTCATATGTGTCTGACATGAGTATGCTCAATTTTTTAAAATTTTTTCATATATTTGGAGGATTATACCTTCATACCCATGTCCGAATATGTGCCAGACACAGGTGTCTGGACACGGGTACTTCAGGGAAAATGAAGAGTCCGGGTAACATAGAAGAAAAGAGTTAAATGAGATGGTGTTTTACTCTACAGTCTACACTGTTGTTACTTTCTTTCCTGTCCCTGGATAATGTGAGGTGAGAGAGAAAGCAGAGAAAGTTTGAATTTTCCCCAGTTAGGTTTCTTCTAAGTGCTAAATAGGAGAAATAAGGGTAAACTCTTCTTGCCTTTCAAGTGATATTTTCTTAATCCTGTTCCAATGTACAACTTTACATATTTATATTGCTTTGCTTTGGTATTGACAATTAGGAATTCTCATTGTATAGTTTTAGTTTTGACTTTTGATTGGTAAAAATGCATGACTTATAGCCAATGAATATTGGGACATACTATGTTTTTTGTGTATGCTTTGGAGCCAGTTTTATAAATCAGGTTCCACTGGTAAGAAAGACCGTAAAGTTTCTTGCACGAATAATTCTAGTTTCCATAAGCATATTTACCTCAATAATGATGTTAAAACTTATGTTGCTCCGATTCTTCATTTTTCTTGAAGTACCCGTGTCCAACGCATATCCGGATATGGATATGGGGATATGATCCTCCAAGGACCCTCCAAATACATAGAAATCTTGGAAAAAATTGAACATACCCGTGTCGGACACATACAACTGATTCCAAGTAACATAGGTTAAAACATTGAATTAACTTATGTGATTAAGAAGAATGTACTGTTCTTTAAAATATCAAAATTGGTTTATTCCACATGTTTCTTTTTTCCGTTGAAGTTTACTCAATGTGCCTGACTGGCTTTAAAGGTTCCCAAACTGCTCCTCTCTCTCTCTCTCTCACATTCATGTCCTGGTTTAGAATCTTATCTGCTTGCCTGCTAATTTGACCAGGAATACAATTGAGTTTTAACACTCTGTGGGTCAGTAGACTATGGAACAAGAAAATAACAAAAATGAAGCCGACAATGCTGCAGAAGACTTGGCAACATCACAATCATCTGAAAAGAAAAGCTCAAATTTATTGAAGGCCAAATCTGATATTGCAAAGTCGATGGCCAAGAATTTCTTGAAGACAAGAAAAGCCACTGATACTTCTAAGGTTCAGAGGAGAAAGCGAAAGAAGAAAAATAAGAGTGTATCAGAAGGCAGTAAAGCAACTGAAGATAATGCTAAGAAGCTAAATTCAAGGAAAGAAAACCAACAAAATGATGCTACGACCAGTACAGAGCATGTGAAGAAGAGCCAGCAGATCCAAAAGAATGAAGAAAATACCTGTGCATCAGATGGCCAGGAAAAGAGTAGTAAGTCAAATGACAGTACCAAGAAACGAAGAAGGGGAGAGGAGCCTGGTCTTTCAAATAAAAATCAGAAGAATGAAGAAAAGCGGGAAGGTAACAAAAAGAGAAAACAAAATGAACAGAAGGAAAGGCACAGTAATTTAGAGAAGAAGAATAATAAGTACAGTGAAAAGCGCGGTGGCAAGGGAAAGAAACAGGAAAATAATAAGAAAGAAAAGATTGATGGTCTAATATTTATGTGCAATGCAAAGACCAAGCCAGATTGTTTCCGATACCGTGTAATGGGGCTATCAACAGGTAAAAAAGATCTTGTGTTGGGTATCAGACGAGGGCTTAAGCTTTTTCTCTATGATTACGATCTCAAGCTTATGTATGGGATTTATAAGGCATCCTCTTCTGGTGGCATGAAACTTGAGCCCAAGGCTTTTGGTGGGGCTTTCCCTGCTCAGGTTCCATTTTGTTATAGCCATCTTTCTTTTGTTACAACTCTTCTTCTTCTTCGTTACTTTAAGAGATTTGTGTACCAATGACTTCGTTTCAGGTGCGGTTCAGTGTCTATGCTGATTGTTTTCCTCTGGCAGAGAGCATTTTCAAGAAGGCAATCAAGGAAAATTATAATGAAAATACCAAATTCAAAACTGAACTTACTGCTAGACAAGTGAGGAATAGTTTTCTTACCTGGCAGTTTGATGTTCATAGTTTCCCTTCATATTTTAGCATTAATGACATCTGAAATTTCCCTTTCAGGTTCGGAAGCTGACAGAACTTTTTCGACCAGTTGCAGTTCATTCAACTGCACTGACTGTCCACTCCCCATCAAGGGCAGTGGCTCGAATCAGCGAATACCCTGAAAACAGGGAAGTTCATGATAGAACAAGGGAAGCAAGGCCCCCTTCACACAGAGAAGCTTCTGCTAGAGACCCTTATGCCAATATCAGTGCTAGAAGTTATGCTGTTTTGCCTCATGAAAGGGATCAGCAAATTGCATATGGAGAGTTGGCATCTACTCGGAGGGAGGACATTCATCGTGATTTATACCTTCGTGAGAAGGACTACAGGGCCTATGGTCTTCAGGGAGAGAGAAGAAACTTGACCCTTCAGCATCATATCGCTCCTACATTAGCGTCTTACCAGGGAGATTATAGAGAGCAGCTTCTTCGACAGCCAGACATGTTATACAGGGAACCTGTGGCTATGCAGAGAGATATAATTCGCTCTGGTCCTCTTTACTTGACTGAGAGAGAGTATCGGACTTATGATTTGGGTGATACACGAGAAATGCAATCAACAGTTTCTGCAGCAACTGTAAATACATCTGTAGTTGCTGCTTCTACTTTCGACTCCTATGCTACGGATCCATATTATAGTCGTTATTATGGTGCTTCATCGGTGAACTCTTACCTGCCACGTCCAAGAGGAGAGGCGCACCTGATTGAGACTGATCATTTGAGGAGGAGAGAAAGCAACCAAGTGGATAGATTGTATTCCACGTATGCTTCTGATGCTTTAGCCGATTATAACCAGATGCATCGACATCAAGATGTTAAGCCTGAAGCTGCTTCGACATCAGTTTCATCCCGGTATTCTTTTGGTGGTGCATCGTTATCTTATCGCTGAGAGTCTTGAGTTTGATTATCTGACCCTTCATGCCCCTTACTCAAGACTTGTCATTTTTTTTTTTTCAATTAATGACTGTTTTCCCGGTTATTTGCCTGCAAGTTGTTGAACTATAATAGACATCTGTTTCAGATAGTTTATCATAAATAATTAGCATAGAGTATTTTGCTAATCAATTGTTTTTGACTATGTTGCTCCGACTCTTTATTTTTCTTAAAGTATCCGTGTCCGACGCATATTCGGACGTGGGTATGGAAATATGACCCTCCAAGGACCCTCTAAATACATGAAAAAACTTAGAAAAACTGAACATACTCGTGTCGGACACATATCCGTATCCGACATTCACATCCGAGTCCGATTAACATAGGTTTTCGAGTTTAGCTTGATATGACTGCAGGAGGACCTGGTTCAATATGTGGTCTAGCCCTTTGCCAACCTATCTATTCAGCTCTTTGCTAATACATTATTTTAGCCAAGTCGTGTTTTGATATGCTGGCAAGATTGACATTAAGATCTGCAATAGCTTTAGTAGTATATATGTTTGTTGGTATTGAGTTTGAGTTCACTCTTTTTTTCATGAATGGTTCGCCCAACATCTTTGCCCCTTGGCCCTTTCTTTATTAAAAAGAAAATTGATCCTTATATTTTTCGCTTCTTTTGTTCAATTATTTTTTCGATTGACTAGGGTCAAAATCAAAACCAGTGTCAATGTTGGTTTCTATCCAGCTTTTGATCTCTGATTTAATTGACTGAAAATGCTAATTTAGCAGGACACTGAACTCTATAAATATATCCAAAATAGGATTATTCTTTGAAGTTCTCATCCTGTATGAACTTTTTGTATAAAGTTTTTATCTATGCTACTCGAATTACGATGTGGATGTTAGATACGGTATGTTTAATTTTGTCCAAATTCAACCCATTTCATAAACATATTATTCAAATTCAGATAAATCCGTTTAAATTTATACACAGAAAAATCAATCTCATTTAAAAAAGGATCGATTTTTTAGAAAGAATTGACCCTTTTTAAGAGGGATCGTTACACGCCCATTTTTCGGATTAATATTTTTGTTCAAGTCTTTTTAAATATTAAGCGGACCTTCAAGTTTGGATGGATAACCCGAACCTTAGACAAATTTACTTTACATATAAATATATTGATTAATAAAAGTTTCTATAGAATTGAGCACTGCCCAAAAAAAAAAATGGCAGTTAAGGCAAGGGATTAGAATAGATTATTTTAGATACAATATAAAAATATAATACAAATACGATATATTTAATAAAAATAAAATAATGTAGTAAACATAATATGATATATTTAAATATAATTATTATGATTAATATAACATGTTTAATATACATATTTTATTTATGTTTAAAATTTTAATATATTGATAATTTATATATAATTATATTTACACTATTAAAAAAAATATACACTGATTGTCAAATGAATAAAGTACCGTCTAAAGAATGACCGCAAAACCGTTGGCGACAGCTGTATGGTCCCTAAAGGTTAAAGCTCAGCCACCCTGTCTCAACAAACGGGCAGCCCCAAAAAAGAAACCATGTGCATATGTTTTGAACCAACGGTCACCTCGGGCAGCCTGCCCGTAACCCCCTTAAATTTTCTCTAGCTCCCATCACCTATATAAAATCCCAGTTTATGCCACCCCATTATTTCTCCTATCAATTTGCTTTAGTAACATTTTCCCTTCCTTTGTCTCCACACATTCAATAACCTCCCTTTTGCAACAAAATTTTGTTAGGAAAAATCTACCAAAGACTACATCACACAATGGAGGCATTAAGGATGAGACTCTTTTTGGTCATGGTGATTGTGTTGATGGCAATATCCGCGATCCAAAATGTCACGGCAACTGATGCCCCGGCCCCTAGTCCTACCTCGGATGTCGCCGTCTTCGTGCCAACGGTGTTTGCTTCTCTTGTTGCTCTTGCATTTGCCCTTCTTTTCTAAAATGGTGATCTTGGATGAGTTATAACATATTTTTTATGATCTTCCAAGATTGGGGTTTAGGGTTTTTCTTCTTCTTTTGTCTCAAGTTCTCTTTTTTGATTCTTTCTCTCCAAAGAGCATATATATTCTCCTTGTGACTACTAGTCAATGTATTCATACTTTTTTTTTTTTATTGTTTTCATTTTAATGTATAATTGATGTGATCTTTTTTGTTGGTGATCTAATGAATTAATTATTTGTTTGGTTATGATTTCTCTTTATTCTCTTTTAGTTTTTTTTTTTTTTGGTTGGCAATGTTGTTATAATTTGTTCCCAAATCACACCAAATGTTTTCCATGAAGAAAGAAACATCATTTGCTTGCTCATCCTTTCACAATTTACTCTTGCAAATGGGCATTAATCTTCAAAACTTACTCTTAAAATAAAATTAAAAAAAGTGTTTAAGTTCGAAAAAACAAATTGAAGTTAGGAAAGGGTGGCCAAGCTAGTTGTTGTAGGTGCAATTATAACTTAAATTTACAAATAGAAAGGGGAAATTGATTGTGATTCATTCCTTAATTAGGTAAGAAAGATATATGAAACATGAAAACTAGACTTGTAGGGTGTTTGCTCGACCCAACAGACTCTGTTATTTGTTCGGTTCGATCCGAATTGGGTTGGATTTAAGATATGAAATTTTAAATTTGGACCGGTCTAGTCCAAATTATTATTTAATAAATAAAATTATTTTTATTTACATTTAATTATGAAATTATATTAATATAAAATTATATTTTAATATATTTTAAATAGTAAAAATGAGCTTTTCGAATCCAATGAACTGGATCAGACTTTGGACAATCAATTTTTGCTATCATGACTTAATCAGACTTGGTTCGATTCATGTACAACTCTATTAGAAACTCCGACAATCACATGGATGATTTTCTTTCAATTTGCCATATTCAAAATTCACAAAACCAACATTAATAGACAAATAGAACATCATCATCCATAGAATAGAGTTACTATGTTCATTTAGTTCTCGTTAAAATCCCATTTTGCAAAATCAGATAAAAATTATTTTCATGGATAAGAAAATAACCCAATTGAACCTTTTTATGTTTACAGGAAATAGACTTCATCCTCAATTCCCCTATTTTACAATCTAATATTAACTTTATGAGAAATTATTTTATTTATTGTTAGTGGAGTTTTTAAACTTCATATATACCTTTTAGAATATATTAAAAAGATAAAAAAATAATTCAAAAAAATGAGACATATGACAGTCTTTTAATCTCACTTGTAGAATAAAAAAATTTCACTAACGGTCATATTATCAAAAATATTAGAATAAATATTAAATCATTTATGACATTTAATTTTAGTTTTAAAATACAAAAATAATTTTGATTACATTAACTAATTTTTAAATTTTACAAACGAAATTAAAAGATTAATTAATGTTTTATTACATTATAAATAGAAAACTTAATAAATACTTTTGATAGAAAAAGATGAATAAATTATAACAATTAATGCCTAACATGTGGTAATATTCTAATCTCATTTGTGAAACTTCATCAATAATATACAAAATAATATTTAAGAATTATACGATCTTAAGATCATTTGAGAAAGAATCAAACTCAAGCAAAATTTAAAAATATCCCATCTTACTAAAAGATTTTTCTAGTAGTAATATTTTTAGCTTTATTATAATTAGACCTCTCCACGGACTCAACTTGAATTAGATCAAATTTGGGATATATATATATATATATATATTTTTTATAATTTGAACATGCCCGATCCGATTCGAATTATTATTTAATTAAAAATAATTTTTTAATATATTTTAAATAATAAAATTAAATTAAAATACTAAAAAGCCCCTAAATTATGACACTTTTCTTAAATAAGCCCTTATGCTTTTATTGTACCTAAATAAGCCTTTATCCTTTGATTTGCACCTAAATAAGCCGTTATTTCAAATGAAAGATTGATTTATGTTAGATCATCTCATGGGTCGGACAACCTGCCCGGTAGGCCTAACCCGTATTGGACCGGGATTGAGTATGATTTTTGGTGATTCGGGTCTACCCGACCTGGCCCAGATCACTGTTTATGTATTAAAAATTATTATTTTTATTTAAATTAAATTATAAAAATTAATATAATAATATTTTTTAAATTTTTTATTATTATTTTGAATAGTGATCTGGGCCGGGCCTGGGTAAGGTAGAAAAAAAAAATCTGAACCGCGGCCCGGACCATGAGCGGGTCTAATTTATGTTAAGGGTTTATTTAGATATAAATTAAAGGTTAGGAGCTTGTTGGGTACATGTTAAAGCTTAAAAGCTTAATTGGATACAAATTAAAAGTTAAGGTCTTATTTAAGTGTAATAAAAGTATATAGACTTATCTAAATAAAGTGATAAAATTTAGAGATTTTTTTGTTATTTTAACCAATAAAATTTTGAGACTAACGAATCGAATCTAGACAAACAAATATTTTTACTATTCGAATCTGACCTAATCTGATCCAATCCACACATGTTTTGAAAACCAAAGCCAACCCAGAGCCCACCAGCCACTATAAACACCTATGAAAAGGGCATTTGCGTAATTTCTTAAACCATCATTATAATATAAGAAGCCTCGAACCATAAACCCTAACCGATCGCCCATCTTAAAACCTTAGACTTGGCTTTTCTCTCCATCTTCAAATCCCAAATTTTTTTTTTTTAAACTGTTTAATTATCTTCTTCTTCATCTTCATTATTTGCCTCTTTGAGTAGCCATGTGAATGAAATCAAAGTTTCGCATTTGGGTTAGTGTAGACACTCGTTTTTGGTCAATAACATTTTATGCAGTCACAAATCTCATATGCAGTGGGCCTTAGTAATAGTCTCCTTGTCAACAACGCTTCCTGGCACGTCGCCTGGCACGTCGCTTCCTGGCACGTCGCTTGGCACGCCGCTTCTTGGCAACAGGACTTCCTGCAATAATACACAACTACATGAAGATTGTGGAGCTAACCCTTGAAGGTTTGCAGGATTCTTGGGCTTGCTCCACTCTTTATACGTCTTGGAGAGCATGACTTGGAGGCTCAGATATGGAGACTGTTAAGAAGTCCGCTTCTTAACCTTTCCCTAGAACACAAGTGCTTCATTTTCCCGCTGAACATACAGTGCATTCTTAGGCATGCTGTCACGTAACCTTTCTTCATTTCCTGTTAATGATACATTACTCGAGTGTAACCTCCATGCCATCCACTACTTTGGTAACTTCCCCTCTCTCCCATTATCCATGATGTGTGTTACTTGCACGTGAGTGATCTTCAAATAACCTCTCACTCTCTTAGTAACCTCTCCTGGTAACTTCCTAAGAGGCTATAAATACTGGTTTCAAAGTTTCATTTGGGGATTTTTGGCCATCTGACAAACTTTCAGTCGATAAGAATTCTTTGTAAGTTTTTCTCTGAATTATCACAGCCACCATAACCTTCACCATCCTCAGTCATTTACAGCTTTCATCATCACAACCTGTCACCACACTTATTTTTCAGGGTCTGCTCTAATTTTCCTCTCCGTCATCTTCCTATGACATCTCGTTTTACTGGTTTGCAACGTTTTCTCACCCTATCAAAAACACCCTCTACATAGGAGGCGAAAATCAATTCGAAAAACCAGAGATATTGGTTCAGATATTTTTGGTCACTTCAACTCAGACTTTTTGAGGGGACTCTCTGCTTTTGTTTTCATCTTCGTCAATTGTCTCCCAAACAGCCTTGGACATTTTTATTTTTTATTTTTTATTTTGGGTGAATCTTTAGAATTGAATAGTGTTAATGCCTCTAGAATAACCAGAAGGTTAGATTATCAACCGATACCGTTTGGTTCAGACAGAGGCTTAGAGCAATTCGAATCCGTACGAGGGTGAGGAACGATTTTCCTCCGTTCCTTTCTTAGATGTCTTCGCATTTTTTTATTTTTCAGTTTTGCTGTTAAATGTTAAAGAATATTTGAACCTGATTGAATTCTGTCGGTTTATATTCTTATTTTTAGAGACGAACATATTTGAATTCAAATTTTAATATATATATATATATTTTTTTTTTCATAATGTCGTCTTTTTTCTAGAAAAAAAATAGAGAAGGTTTAAACTCAAATTTGCCTTGAGAAATGAAAATTATTAATTGCCCCAATAACATATTGAAATGACATTTTATAATTAATGTTTTGAGTAGATTTGATAATTTGTGAATCCGTGTTATATTTTTGTATTTTATTGTGTTATAATCGTATTTAAATATTTTAAATTTATATAAACTTTGATACGTTAATAATTCGTATTATATAAATTTTGAGACATTTTTGTATTTCGTTTTTGTATTATTTTTCATGTTCGTGTCGTGTTTTTAGTTTTTAGTTTTTTTTTTTTTAAATGTTTGTGTCGTGTTCGATATTGTTAAGTTTAATTTTGAGTACATAAGTTATGAAATAAGACCAATTTTCTCTTAAAAAGTCATTTAAATAGAATTTGTTCTTTGTTCCCCATTAAATTACATTTTTAATGGTCTAATGACATGATTTTGAGAATTGAAAAAATTACTTCTTAAAAATAATAAAATTAATTTATATAAATTAAAAGGTTTATTTGGATATAATTACGGTTAGACCTGCTCATGGACAAGACAGCTCATCCGATCCGACAGATCCGGCCCGTATTGGGCAGGGTCTGGACATGATATTTTTGATCTGGGCCGATTCGGCCCGACCTGAAACATTATTTTTTTATTATAATAATATTTTTTTATTTTATTTAATTATAATTATATAAAAAATATATATAAAAAAATAAATAAAATATTTTTTTAATATGATGAACAGTGAATTCAGATCTATCGGGCCAGTCCGGTCCGATCCAAGACCAGAGTTGAGCAAAGAATTTGAAAAAAATATCGGATCACGATCCGATCCAATTTGACTCATCAGCATGTCTAATTACGGTTCAATAAATCTTATTTGTTTGGATGGTTTGGCTGTTCAATCAGTCATTTTCTTTTCCTTTCATGGCCTGTTAAAATATCTTCATGGGATTGTAATTAAGGAAAAACAAATACTCATATGACAGCTAATTGGGCGAAAATTCTAAGACATTAAAATGGCCTTTTCGTAGATTTTATTATATATATATAATTTATTATATTTATATTTATATATAATTTGTATAAAATTATATGTAAATAAAAAGTATGTATGTAAATTTTTTTTATAAATATATGATATATTTGTTATATTTATATATAATTTGTAATGTTTATATGTAATTTATCGTATTTATATGTAAAAAAAAAAATTACATGATAATTTTATATAATTTATCATATTTATATATAATTTAATCATATTTATATGTAATAAAACCTATTTTAAGCTCACCTTAAAAAATTTATCCTAAAACTCTCCCTAATTGAGTGGATTTAACTGAAGTTGATCCATAAATGGCTTGCAAATGATTGATTAAAACCACCTAAAGGAGATATTTTAATACGGAAAAGTTTTCTTGTTATGAAGTGAAATCAAGAAAAAAAAAGATGGATTATAAATTAAATTATTCAGCCTTTGAGGATAAGTGTTCTTGAAGACTAAAATCAAACCAACAAGAAGATACCAACAAAAAAAAAAAAACCTATCTTAAGATTGAAGTTTATGTCAATTATGATATTAGGACTGTATATTTTATTTTTCTTTCTAAAGGAGGTTCAGTCATGGGCTCATGGCACAGAATTCTTGCCAGAAACAATTTAAGAAAAAAAAAAATCTAAATGAACAGCTTGAAAATGATAGTAATTTTGGTAGATTTATTATCATGACTATTTCTGCCCTCAGTTTGATTCCTTTGATCATATATCTTAGGTTATGTTATTCGGATTCGAAAATGAATGTCGGATATGAGTATATATTTGATATAAATATGTTCAATTTTTTTTTTAAAATTTTTTTCATATATTTAAAGAATCATACCTCATATCCAAGTTCGAATATGTATTGGACACAAATATTAGATACGAATCTTTTAAAAAAAAAAATCCGGATAAAATAGACTTTAGCAAGTATTGAATTTATAGACATTTCACTAAGGTCAACTCCCACAGTTTAAAACTATACTTATAGATGACCAAGGATGCAAGCATCTATTAAGTGGCTAAATAGACACAAAATATATAAAATTTCAGGATTACAAACAAGATTCAGAATCTATACAACATTATGTTAGTTTGACTTTTCATTTTTTTTAAATACCCGTATTCGACATATATCCGAACAAGGATATGGGGATATGACCCTCCAAGAACCCTCTAAATATATAAAAAAAAAAACATAAAAAAAAAAAATTGAATATACCCATATCGGAGATATATCCATATCCCGACACTCACACCCGAATTTAAGTAATATAAATACAATAAGCATCCATATATATCTTGTAAAACTGGCATAGCAAATCCATCACACTTCACAAACAGTTGATCAAGCCGGTTGAAGGGTTCCAGATTCTCTAGAAGGCTGTGGTTTAAATACCATCATAGAAAACCATCAAATGATATGTGAGCTCTGGTGATTGGAACTCCTTTTAACTGCAGAAATTGCTTCATTGAATTTGGTTGTATGATGAACTACTTGCTTCATTCTCTACAATCACAATACATTAAGTTACTTAAGCTACAAGTATCACTTAAAAATGGGGCCAAAATTTGCTGCCCACATTGCCCCTGTCTTACATATGATAATCTCCCTGTCTTACATATGATAATTTGTATATTTATATCGTGTTTATGTTATTTATTCGTATCATAATTTTATTTAAAATATTATATATTATAAATTTTGACACGTTAATAATATTTTTTTTATAGCCTCCATTCTAATTTGTTGTTGTACTGTAATTTGTAAGAAAATGTGTTGCTTTTGAATTTGGACTCCCAAATGATAAAATTTGTATATCCTTTTCAATTATTGTTTGCAATATAGCTAGGAATAATGGAGACAAAAATATTTCTCTCTAATGTTCACATCAACATGTTTAATTTCAAAAATATATTTATCAGATTATTTAAAACTGAAAATTTATAAAGATTCCCAACACAAATCATCAAAACGTTCTCTCCTTTTGTTATTCACTTGCTTGATCATAGCCCCATTTTCGAAGTATGCAATGAAATTATGAACACAGTTGAAACTTAAATATAATATTTACTTAATTTAATATGATATGATATCAAAATTCTCGAATCTGCAATCGTTTTTTAATTTAGTATTTCTTAACTCAATGTCTTATTACCTATCAAGCTGTCGTTATTGCTCTAACTAATTCTTCTTCAGCTTGTAATTTTTTTTTACATTTGGATTTACATGTAAGTCCATTAATTATACATTAAGCTTGTACACGAGAAACATGTTAAAATTTAAATATAATAATTATCCGTTTTTTATCGGCTTAAATTTTTAGGATAATTGGTTATCGATTACCAAAAGAATCATGACACAAACTAAAAATGGATAGAAATTATGCATAAATAGGTAAGTAAAACATATTAATATATTATATATCTAAAATTTTCAAGAATAGTAAGAAATTTCCTACCTTGTAAAAGCAGCTTCTGATTCTGTCGTTCTTGTCTGTGTCTTTGTTGACTACCCAATATGATAATACAAAAGGTAGCAGCAACAACACCAAAAGAACAAATGGCTCCTCCAATACCATTTAAGCTCCATTTCCATAAATTAAGGCCACCAGATTTCTCCTCCCAGCTGCTGACATCTCCTTTCTTCTCAACTTTCTTTTCCACCAAATCTTTCTTTATTGGGGAACTCTTGTAATTGTTCTCCAAAATCTCAGTTTTGTCATCAAAATTAAACCTATCTGCTGCATCAATTTGAGGAATAAATCCCCACTTTGGTGAGTCCATTTTGTTGGTCATGTCGACAGATTCATAATTGTGAGTTGGTTTCCTAAAGGAAACTTTATCAGCTTCAACTGATCCAAAATCAGGTTCTTTGATCGTCTTTTTTCCTCCATGGATCTTTTTTTCACCGTCCTGATTGATATCCAGGAATCTATTATCAGGGAGGAAAACCCACTCCTGATTGATATCCATTTCCTGGTGAATCATTTTTGGGAAATGGAAATCTGATCAAATGGGGAGTTGATATAGGAACTGGGGTAAAGGGTGGGGGTCGAATTGTTGAATCAAATAAGTTGGCTTTACATGGAGTTCAAAGGCCACCATCAAAATGGTGTCCTCTTGCTCTTTGAACTGAAAAATTGAACCTATCAGCAAGAAAAATAATGACAGTTTGAGTGCTTATCCTCCTAAGAGGCTGACAAATGGAAGGTGGTCCAAGGGACACCTAGAGAATGCTTTCTCCTATGGGGTTCCTCGATATTTCTTTTCAATTTTTTCTCACATTCTCTACCTGTTGTATTGAGTATAGTTTATATATTTTATTAGATTTTTCATCATAAGTTAGTTTTTGAGATTAGATTTGAGTTTTTTTAACATGTTATCAGAGTTTTTGAGCTTAAATTATGACAATCATTTTTCCTTTTTGATGTAGATATTTTGTATACAAGGACATTTTAGTCTTTCATCTCGGTCAAGTGAGACAAACAAACAGCTCAATACCACCTTAGACGCGTACTGACAAGCCAGGCATAACTGATCCATGTCAGGCATGATCACCGCCGGCTGTCTCACATCGGACAACTAGCCATGGACATGTGTCATCCATGCATGACGAGGGACGTACTGCGTTAGGCCTTAAGCGTACTGCAGGGTCCAGCGTGATCACCGTTGACTGTCTCACCTCGGACAATTGACCATAGACGCGTGTCATCCACACATAGTAGGGAACATACCACGTTAGGCTAGCCAATCTGATTGCACCACGTCTCTCTCTCCCCTTCTTCTGGTTAAAGTATCTAGGTAGTCCTGTACTATAGTTAAAAGTGTATTTTAGTCCCTATACTATATAAATAAGTAATTTAATCCTTATACATTTGAAATTGATGCAAAAAAGTAAAATTAGTACCAATATTAATGGAAAACCGTTTAAATACTGACGTGGACATGTGAAACTGACAGAATAGGTAACTTGAAAAAAAAAATGATGACGTGTCAAATTTTTTTGCTCAGGTGGAATTTAAAAACTGACAAAATAGATGACTTCGAAAAAAATGATGACATGTTTTTACAGGTAAGGCAAAAATTTTGGGTAAAAAATTTATATTTTTCTAAATTTCGCTTGAGTAAAAACTGTTGACACGTCATCATTTTTTTTCAAGTAATCTTTTCCGTCAGTTTCACATGTCCATGTCAGTATTTAGATGGTTTTCCATTAACACTGTTACCAATTTTACTTCTTTGCATCAATTTCAAACATACAAGGATTAAATTACTTAGTTCTATAGTACAGAGACTAAAATGCACTTTTGACTATAGTATAAAGACTATTTAAGTACTTTAACCCCTTCTTCCACTTATTATATAAGGTACCTCATCTCACAGGTAAAAAGATCCTGACTTCTTTCACTCTTATTTTCCCTTAATCCTTACTTTTTGCTCACCTCCTCCACATAATGACTTCAGTGTCGGAGAGCCAATGTAGGACCAATCTTCGGCCTCTCCTGACGTGTTTTTTTCCTCTTTTAGGTGCCTATCTTGGGATCCACTCCCGACACAAACACTTTTAATATTTATTCATCCTATATCTTATCACTCATCAGGTTATGCGTTGTTGTTGGTCACCTAATTTAACATGTTATATAACTAGATTCTTTATCCATTTTATTGAATTGATTGTTTCATCAAGAACCTATGGAGAGAGATGTTAAAAATCCCATATTATTTATTTTTTGTACTTGAATAAGACTTACATATCTTATTAGATTTTTCAGTTTATAAACTAGCTTAGAACTGGTGTTTAAGTTATTTACGGATTCCTGGATATTTCTTTTCAATTCTTTAATGGTTTTTTTTTTTCTTTTCAAAGTTAAAGTTTGACTACAGTACCAATACTTTGGTAAAATACAAGGTAACAGTCTAATTCTACCTCTTCAAAATCAATATAGATGTTCTTCTTTTAGCCTCTTTATCAAACTCATGGATAAAAAGCAGACATGATATTCAGTTTTTTTTTTTTTTTTACATGCAGAGATTCTTCAATTAGTCTCACTCTCATTAAGACAAAGAGAAAAAGGATGTTGGTTGCTTGTAGGCTTGGAATGATATTGACTGGTAGGTTTCTTAAGAAGAAAAAAATAAGGAAAAAAAGATGGAAGTGAAAGCCCCGTACAACTGCGAATATGTATTCTATATATTTAATTTTTTTAAAGTTTTTTTTTTTTATATATATATTTGAAAAATCATTTTTCATTATCATGTCTATATGTCAAACATAAATATAATATTTTAAAAAAAAAAAGTGGCTTAGGTTAAACCAAGGTATGGCCTGTCTAAAGAAATGGAAAGAGATCCCTCTACCCTTCCTGTTGGAAGAATTGCCTCCACTTGGGATTTTTTCTTCTTTTCCTTGCAAGGCTTTTTGCATCTATGTTGTTCCGATTCTTCATTTTTTTCTGAATTACTCGTGTCCAACACATATTCGGATATAAGTATGAAAATATGACCCCTCAAATATATGAAAAAACTCAAAAAATAATGTCTCCAAAGGTTAACAGTTTGACATGTAAGGTGAAAAAGGTGTAGGTTTTGAATGGGAAAATATCATTATCTACAACACACACTCATGAGAGAGAGCAGTTAAGTAACCTTACATTCCACTTAAGTATGAAGTAGAGAAGTTCCTCCAAATAAGAAGTGATATACACACAAAAAAAGAAGCTGTTCTCAGATTTACATGCTACTTGGTTTCCTCCCAAAAAAAACAACCCAACTGAAACAAGGTCAACAGCTTTAGGTATCAAGACTACCAATAGAATTTAATAGAGGGGGGGGGGGGGGAATTGGATGTCCCCAAAGCATCGCAGCGGTTGGTAAATACCCTATCCGATCGATAAGCTCTTTTCTACGTTGGTAATACCCTATCCGATCGATAAGCTCTTTCTCACGTTTTAGCTCAGTTCCGAAAAACTCAAACCTAGGATGAGGATGATGGCTTACCAGAAGAAGATTCGCCCAAAGAGACAGAAGCCAGTGAAGAAGCCCAAACCCGGGCACTCTTTGCACTTTGATGAAAATTCCTGGTCTTGCATAGCTTCAGTTTGGTCCAAACTCTCCTCACATCAACCATGTGAAGGGCTCGTGAAAACAAATGACTTGTCTCACCAAATATTTCCAAGTTCAAGTGCGGAGCATATGAAACCCAGAAAGCATCGAGACGAGACAGTACTTCCGGATATATGGATAGAAGTACTCTTAAACAGAGAAACAACATGGCAAATGCTAAGTAGGGCTCCCTTTTTACTATCTCCATCGGAGATGAATCGTTCCATGACGGTATCACATATTTATTGTCGTCTCCTGATAGAACAGAATCTTTTTCATCAATATATTGAACTGGTTCAAATCCTGAAATGCAGACACTCATGTTAAGAAACATGTAATTATGTTTGACTTACAAACTAGGCTTAGTTATAAGGAGCTAGAACTACGTTATGCTTGCATCGTGCACGGAATAGCAATTTTTTATGTTATAATATCTTTTGCAGCTAACTATCTACTTCTTTGTTGCTCCAACTCTTCATTTTTCTTGAAGTATCCGTGTTCGAAACCAGTGTCCGACGCATATCCGGGCATGAGTATGGAGATATGACCCTCCGAATACATGAAAAAACTTAGAAAAAATTGAATACACCCATGTTGGACACATACCCGTATCCGACACTCACACTTGAGTCCGAATAAGATTGTAAATGTCCAGGGGATCATTCCCTTAGAAAGGCAGCAGCAGTAGAAGACATATCTTTGGCATAGGAGAGAAAATACCTGTTGTTTTCTCATAAAATTGTACAATTGAGAGGAGATCTTTCAGACCACGATATCGTATCATTGATGTCTGGTTCACAATTAAAATTGACGGCAAGCTATGAATTCCATACCTTGAAAATATACTGTGATACAACACATATCAAATGTATTAATTATGAAATCTGTCATCAGATTTCAAGGGGAAGCAAAAGAACAGTTTATTTGATTGATAACTCTCTATCATGTATTCATGTACTAACATTCACAAAGCAATGTCACCTTAAAGGAGATTCTTCATAAAAGAACTGATTCTGGCATCAGTTAAGGACTCAAGGAGCACAAACGAAGCATCACACAGCAGAATTATAATATTCAGTTTTTTCCGTGCGAAGCAGACATGAGCATCTCATGTTCCGCAGATGGGATAAAACAACAGAAAAATATTTTATTGGAAACTACTGCAAAAGGCATAACTACTTTGTAAGTATTAGACTGTGGATACAGGTGTTTGTTTCCACAAGTTATAGTTATACCAAATGTCATTAGCAGACAAATCAATTGAATTGAATATGCACGGGCAAACGCACACAATTTTTTTCTTAAGGAAGCTTTCAAGTACATTTGGTCATGGTGCACCAAACCAATACCACTAAAATTGACTTGAAATAATGAGGCAATCATAAAAAAGACCAATTAATTGCATGTTTAAAGTCCTGGCAAACACTATAAGCAGCCCAATTCTAACAGTTACAATTCTTTCTCCTAATAACATTTATCCAAGAATATGCCCTCATTAAGGTTTGACAGTTGTAGTTAAGAACATATAAATACCACAAGAAAAATAAATTCAATAATTCGTGCACAAACACCCACATTGGAAACAGGATATGAGGCTACACACCTTGGCGAAGCTGAAGACTGCTCAACTGCCAGATGCTCTAATTGAGGAAACATGGAACTGAGAGCGTCATATTTTGGGTGCAAACTGCGTGAAAATGGGCACCAGGAAGCATAAAAGAGCACGGAAGTGTAACCATTTCTATTTTTGGAAGTCAATGCTCTGTCCAGGAAGTTTCCATCCACCTGCAAAAAAGAATGAGAAAGATACATAAAATATTATTAGAATCTATGTTGCTCGGTCTCGGATATGGGTTTCGGGTGTGGGTATGTATCTAAATGTCTGACAGGTCAACTATAAGGAATCAAAGACACAGGGATACAACTACAAAAGAATCTGAAATGAGGATACGGGTGCGGGGATTCATCCAAATTATTTAATTAAGATGATTAATATATTACTCTTCCAATAAAAGAGTATTAATGAAAGAAATATTGTTTGCTTGCTTTCCTACTATTAAATCTGAAAGAAGCAAAACGCGGATATATGTATTACTTTTGAGCTATGGACATCAACATATATCTCTTCTAAAACCAGCATTTGGAGAACAAAGAAGTCTAACCTATGGATTCTTACGATTCCTACACCTACTGGTATGTTAGGCCTCTACCTTAATTCCTTAACCTAAAGTACAATGATAACAGTTTCAGATAAAAGATTCGGACATATATTGAGCTGCAATATTTTGGGTCATTTATGCCTATAAGAAAATCGGAGATCAAAACATCAAAAGATAAAAAATTTACATTCCCAGTAATCAAGCCATATAGATTCGTTTCCAGCCACAAACTAATGCAAGTATGTCACTTAAAGCAAACACATTTAATGTTTCATGTCTTCAATTAAAGCTGTAGAAAACATATAACATATTTCAGTAATCCGGCTTATATTCCAGCCGAATTGCATAAGGCTTAAATCCTAGAACATAAGACTTAAGCTGCAAGTACTTTTCGCATAGTCATAGTAGCCTAAAATACTAGGTTCTCTCCCTATCAAATGCATAATAGTATTTCAATTCAAAATCTTGTAGAAGAAAATAAATATATTCAAAGTCCTTAACCAAGACTAATATTATAGAATGAATGCCTACTAAATTTTGCAACTTCATTTCTATTTTCTCTTCTTTATTTAATTTGGCAAATTAAATTATATACTATAAGAACTTAATACCCCCAAACACTCAAAGTCGACCATAAACCTTTATTCTGACTCTTCAAATCGTTACAGCCATGAAAATTTCCATAATAATACCCTAATGTTTCAAGCTCAACCCAAAATTTCTTTTCTTTTAACAGAATTAGCAAAATCACAAATACCTAGAATCCAAAATCAAACCAAAAAATCAAATTAAATTAAATCCCAAGAACCCATTTTTCCTAAACAGATTTATAAATCAATCAAAAAAATTAAAAAACAAAATTTCCACCAAAATTAAACTAAAAACTATACCTTGAGAGGGGGAATCGGAGAGATCGAAGGAGAGCACTGAAAGTGAAGATTTTTCAAGAACACATCAGCTTCACTAGAGCAAATAGAAGAACCCAAAACGCAGCGTATTAAATAAAGGGCTGTGATATAGAAGAACAAAAGAAGAGAAGAAGAAGAACCCATTTTGGGTTTGATTTATTCCACAAAAAGAAAAAGGGAAAAAATTTCACAACAACAACACGAAACAAAAGAAAATGGGCAAAATTAAAACCCAGAAAAAATAAATAAAAATATTAATTTTGGGAGAAAGGGAGAGGAAGGTGGTGGGTGTGGCTCTGGTTGGCTTGTTTGGCTGTTATTATTATTATTATTATTATTATTTTTTAAGAAGGTCTAAAAATATTGTGTTGCTTTTTGGGAAATGTTTGGTGGGTTTTGGAAATTAAGATTTGAACAGTTGAAATTGAAGTTTATTTATATTTGATGAATTTGATGATGGTGGTGGGTTGAGAGCTGTGTCTCGGGCCCTCGTGTGGGTGTAAAGAAAGATTTGCTTATCATTCAAAAAAAAAGAAAAAAAAAAGAAAAAAGATTTGCTTAGGTAAACAAAAAGAAAGAAAAAGAGTGTGGGCCAAGCCCAAGAAGAGTTGTTTTGCTTTCTTTCTTTTGGGCTTCAACCCCTTCTACTTTTTTCTTAAAAAAGTTTATAGAAGGCTTGTATTTTTATAAAATTATCTATCTATATTATCTTTATCTTTATCTATACTTAAAGTGATTGAATTAATATTACAAGTTAATAAGATATCAATTCAGTTGATAAATTTATTAAAACAATCAAAAATAAATTTGTAATATAAAATGCAATTAAGGGTGTTTAAATATTTTATTTTAAAAAACTACTACATTGTGACATCATCAATTAACTTCTTTATTATTATTTTTTTATATAAAAAAAATTACCTACATCTTACATCATTAAATAAAATTACTTTAATATATAATTTTTTTCAATTCAATCTTTATTTTATTTTCACCCACATTGTGGGTGTGCAATATCTAGTTATATATATATATATATATATATATATATATATATATCTCCTAATAATTTGATTTGCAAAATTAATCCTAATAAGATTGGATCTCAATAAAAAAAATTGCTTGCATAAGCTCGTCCTAATTCAAAAACTCATTTTACTATTTAATTTTTTTATATTAATATTTACATATTTTTATTATTAAATTTAAAATATATATTTTTTTATTATTTAAATAGTAATCCATAGACAGTTCTAATTGTAGGTGGTCTTCATTCTTCCATTGCTTGTTAGGCTGGGCTTTGTCTAATCTAAATTAAAACAGATGTTTTGGCACATTATTGTTAATTAAGAGGTTTCATTGGGGGGAATTGAAGGTACAAAGTGCAAAAAATGAATAGGTTTTTGTAGTGGGGATGCTTTAGATGCATATCAACTATCAAGGTGATTGACAAAGTGATAAATTCGTATTTTGCTATATCCTAGTGTGTGGACAAAAGAATAATAGCCAACTTATGTTGTGTGTCACTTTAATTAATCAAAACCCCAAAGTATGAGTCTTTCTTTATACTTCTTTGGAAAATATTTTATATTGCAAACTGTTTCTTTTTTTATGTAGGGAAATAGCAAATTGGATTAAATTATTTTTCATTACAAAAAAAAAAAAAAATAGTTTGTTTTTCATTGTATTGAATAAAGAAGAAGATATTTGAGATTACTTGCACTAATTCAAATATTGATAATACTTATACTATTTATAAAATATGTGATTGAGTTTGAAGTCATGAATCAAGTAACACCAACTCACATATTAAAAGTATAAAAAATAAATAAAACTATAATATTAAAAATTATAAAAGGATATTTATGTCTTTCACTTTATATATATATATTTAAAAGAAAATTATCTATTTTTTCTTTAAAAAATTATCCACTTCTTTTTGAAAAACTACCCATAAGTAATTTTTTCTCTTCCAAAATATTTTTTTTCTTCCACTCATATAATTAGTGTGCATCTATACTATTATAAAAAGAATAGCTGAATTGGTGTCACTCAGTCAAGCAAAACCAATTCAGTTGGTGAAATTACATCTATACTATTATAAAAGAAATAGTTGAGTTGGTGTCACTGAATCAAGTGACACCAATTCAGTTGGTAAAATTACAAAAAAATCAAATATAATTATAAGATAAAAAATTAAATAGAGATATTTTTTTCTTTTCAAATTTCATATACATATATATTTTTAAAAAAATACATATTTATTCTTAAAAAAACTATTCAGTAAGCCTAAAAACTACCACTAGCTTTCTCAAAAAAATTACCTACTTATAAAATTATCTATATTTTTTACTTATAATTTTTTTTTAAAAGTATTTTTTTACCTACATGGTGGGTGTGTCAGATTCTAGTATTTTTAGTGTATATATCTATATCTATACTAATATAATGGGAGTGGCTGCTCTTGGTGTCACGAGTCAAGTGACACAAAATAAAACAAATATAATTATAACATAAAAAAAATAGGGATATTTTTATCTTTTCAAATTTTATATACATATATATTTTAAAAAATACATATTTATTTTTTTTTAAATCCACTAAACTAAAAAAACTATCCACTTTCTCAAAAAAAAAAAAAATCCACCTATAAAACTATCTATATTTTTACTTAAAACTTTTAAAAAAAAAAAATTACTTTTTTACCTAGATGGTGGATGTGTCATATTCTAGTTATATATATATATATATATATATATATATATTATATCAATAGTGAGCCCAAACGTTAGTTTATTTTGTCTGGGAATCTTTTTAGAGAGAAAGTTATTGTATGCAAAATAATTAAATAAAATGTTAGTATTCGATTCGCCAACCACCAAGCCGGAGGTTGAACCATTGGGGAACCTGAGGTTTGCCTAAGAAATTTTTTAAAAGTAGGACGATTTGAATTAGTTAGCTAAAATATTAAGGTTATTACTTCTAAAATTTTAGATTTGTTTATTAATGAGATGACATCACGTTGATTCATGGATAATGTATAAATTTATATATTAATAGTGTATCAAATATAATTTTTTTTTGTCTTAAAAAAAATCACAATCCGAGAAAAAATAATTGTAAATGTTGAAATTCAAACCCAAACATGTTAGATATCACCTCTTAAGAATAGTTGCATAAATAAGCTCGGCTAAACCTTGATTCAATATATAAACCCAGCCCTTTTATTAATTAAACCTGACAATCCGTGTATTCATGTCGTGTTCGTATATTTTCAAGTATGATAATCGTGTTTAAGGTACTATATATATATATAAATTTTAATACGTTAATAATTGATGTTATATAGATATTGATACGTTCATGTATTCATGTCATGTTCGTGTTATTTTTTCGTTTTGTATCGTATTTTAGTTATTTTTTTCGTATCGTGTTCGTGTAATATCCAAAATTATCATGTCCACTATTAATACCATATATACATTATTTGACATTTTTTATTTGACAAAAACAAAAAATCAGTTTCACCGGCCTCAGATATGTCATCAAGCACATCCCTTGTATCTTTGAAAATACTTCATATTACATATGCAAAGATATATTTAATAAGGAAAGGTTCCTTTCCTTCCCACGTAAACTACCAGCTTAGTTCCTTAATTTCCTCATTGAAATCATCAGAACCAATCTGCAGCAGTACTAGTTAGTTTGATTTGAGAGAAGGGAGATCAAAATGGCAAAAAATAATGATTATGGTTCACTCTTCGAAACAAGGCCAGTTAAGGGACGGATCTTTTTCAGGTTGTTTGCAGCTTCAATCTCGATCGGCATCGGCTTCATTTGTGCCTATAGAATAAGGTTTTTCCCGATGGGATCGGGAAAACTTGAGAGATGGAGTTGGATTGGGTTGTTTCTTTCTGAGATTTGGTTCAGTTTTTATTGGTTTCTCACCACTGTTTGTAGATGGAACCCTGTCTATCGTTTTCCTTACAAAAACAGGCTCTCCCAAAGGTATTATCTTTTATCTCTTTACCCCCAAAGAAAAATATATTCATTTTGCTATTTAGGGTTAGTTTGTTTCGCGAAAAATAATTTTGTAAAATGATTTTTAGAAAATGATTTTTTTTTTAAATTAATAATTTTTGTTGTTTGGATGATTTTGTATAAAATATATTTTCATTGTTTGACTGTTTTATGAAAAATCTGTATTAATGTAAAAAAGATCGATTCCTACACTTAAAGAATCGATCCTTACTTTGTTTTAGCTTCTATTTTTAAGGGATCGATCTTTTTTTTTTTTTTTTTTTGCTTTGCATTAAGAAGGGATTAATGAATAGTTCTAAATCGCGATCGTGGATTTCGTCGCGGTTGCTAGTGGCGTAGGCGTTACGTAACGCGTCACGGTTGTTACGGACATGAATTTGATAGTGTTTCAATAATTTGATAATATCGCGGACGTTACGTAATGGATAAAATGCGATGCGGAGGTCTCAATTTTCGTTAGGTCTCGACTGTTACGCTGCATAACGGTTACATTTTAGAACTATCAATCATATACTTAGAGGATTCTTTTTGTTTTACTTCAGCTTTTGAAAATATTTGCACTTTTGAAAAAAAAAAAAAAACTTATTTTTCGAAAAATGTGTTAATTTTTCGTTGATTCAAAATTCATTTACCAAATTATTTTTTTTGCGAAACAAAGATTACAAATATTTTTTAAAACTCATTTTTCACTAAACAAACGAACCTTTATAATCGAATTAATGTTTAATCTTATGAGAGTATGTTTGGAATAATAGGTACAAGAAAGAATTACCAGGCATAGACATATTTGTATGCACGGCAGATCCATTGATAGAGCCACCAAGCATGGTGATGAACACGGTTTTATCAGTGATGGCTTACGATTATCCGCCTGAGAAGTTAAGCATCTATTTATCTGACGATGGAGGATCCGATTTAACGTTTTATGCCATGTTAGAGGCTGCAACTTTCTCAAAGAAATGGCTGCCCTTTTGCAAGAATTTCAAAGTAGAACCAAGATCACCCGAGGCTTACTTTAGGACAGCTTTTGAACCAGATAACAATCCTGTCAAGCTCAAAGAATGGCTTTCAGTCAAGGTAATTTAATTGGTTCATTTTCTTAATTACATCAATCATTAATTGTTAATTACTGATGCATTATCGATAGACCTGTTCATGGGATTGGATAACCTGTCTGACCCGTATTGAATCGGATTTGTACAAGAGTTTTTGTGATCCGGACCGACCCGGCTCGGATCACTATTCACAAAATAAATAAAAAATTATTTAAATTGACTTATAAAAATATATAAATATTAATAAAATTATTTTTTAATTTTTTATTAATATAGTGAACAATAATCTGGGTCGGAGGATCGGCTTTGGATAAGGTGAAAAAAAAATCCGGACCGTAGCTCGGCTACGGCCCGGCCCATGAACAGGTTTTGCCAATCCAAATGGGACAACTCAAATATTTATGCTTTGATGCCTTAAATTAACCCAGAAATTATACGAGGACGTGAAGATGAGGATTGAAACCACCAAAAAGTTGAATCGAATCCCAGAAGACATTCGTAAACAACACAAAGGATTTCGTGAATGGGACTTTGTTTCAAGCAGACATGATCATCAAACCATTCTTCAAGTAATTTATTCATTTCATAAACTCCTAATTAATTAATTAATTAATTAAGCTTCAAAAACTTGTTAATTCTTGATTAATTTCTTAGATCCTAATTGATGGAAGAGACCCCAATGCTGTGGATATTGAAGGAAACCTTCTACCAACTCTTGTGTATTTGGCTCGAGAGAAAAGACCCCAATATCCCCACCATTTCAAAGCTGGAGCCATGAATGCTCTTGTAAGTATAATATTTATATATAGCTAATGAGGAGGGATCAACTTATATTGGTATATATATATAAAATAATTAGTTTTACACGTTTTTATTATTTCGTGTACGATCGATATTTTAATAAATTGATCGTTGAATATAGCAATATAATCGCACTCGTCGTGCACGTAAAGTTTCGAATCGATCCGATATCTATATCATATCGATCGAGAATACTATCTTTATATATATATATTTAAGAGTTGAAATTTTTTATATCGAACAAACAGTTACACATTTTTAATTTACTCGAAATTTGACGTGCACGATCTACAAACATATAAAATTAAATTAATTTTATATTAATATAAGTGGATCCCTTCCTATGACTGATTGTTTAATTTAATTTGTATGTTATTAATGAATGACTTTCATGGTGAAAAAAATCAGATTAGGGTATCTTCAAGGATAAGCAATAGCCCAATTATTCTCAATGTAGATTGCGATATGTATTCGAACAATTCAGAATCAATTAAAGATTCTTTGTGCTTTTTCATGGATGAAGAGAAGGGAGATGAGATTGCCTATGTACAATATCCTCAAATTTTCGATAATCTCACCAAGAATGAAATTTATGGTACTTCATTTCGAGTAGCACGAAAGGTAATTAAGCATAACTAATTGATAAAATTTAAGGATTTAAATTGCAATTACAGACGCATTTTCGGTTACATTGTATTTATTGCGGTTACGGATTTAATTAATATTATGACCGTCAATTATGTTAGCTATGAATATCGACGGCGGAGAGAGCCGAAATCGTAAAATAACGACCATAATATCGCGTTGTGATCACTATTTAAATCCTCGATAAAACCAGCTGTTAGCATTTGTTTAATGAGTTTTTTTGTTTTTTTCTTCTCCTGTTTGTGATGGGGTATCAACAATGAAGTTGGAGTTTCCAGGACTTGACGCAAATGGAGGGCCATGCTATATCGGAACTGGATGCTTTCACCGGCGAGAGCCTTTGTGCGGGAAGAAATATGACGAAGCCTGTAAGGTTGATTGGAAGAGACTAAATCATATAAAGGTTGAAGAAAGTGCAAGCGTTCTAGAAGAAACATGTAAAATTCTTGCAAGCTGTAGCTTTGAACGAAACACACAATGGGGAAAACAGGTTTGCGACGCTCTTTACACATATATGTAAACACATATACGAGTCTATGTGTCGGTTCGGGTAGGGTTTAGACATTATATTAACAAAGGTTATACCTACCCAGATTTGACCCGATCTGAAATATGAGTAGAAAATACTGTCCAAACTCAGATCCGACATGTTAAAAGCACTATTCAAGTCAGCACAAGTTCGTCCAAATTTATACACAGAGATATCGATCCCTCTTAAAAATGATCGATCCTTCTTAAGAAATGATCGTTCCTTCCTAAAAGATCGATCCCTCTTAAAACTAACAGTAAAACGAGCCGAGTTTGAGCAAAAATGTTATGTCTAAAGCTCGACCTGTTTTTTAAACGGACAACATTTTTTGCCCAGAGCCTGTTTTTAAGATTCAATATTTCTGTCCGAACCCTCTCAAATAATAGGTGAACCTTCGGATTTAGATAGATACAAACCTTGGTAAAATAATAGTAATAAGTTTTTGCTTGCAGATGGGTTTGAAATATGGCTGCCCTGTGGAGGATATAATTACTGGATTGAGTATACAATGTAGAGGTTGGAAATCCATCTACTTAAATCCTGAAAGAGAAAGCTTCTTAGGCGTTGCTCCAACTTCATTATTGCCAATGCTGGTGCAACATAAGAGATGGGCGGAAGGTCACTTACAGATTTTCCTATCAAGATACTGTTCCTTGTTGTATGGACATAAAAGGATCCCTCTAAAACTTCAACTTGCTTACTGTTCTGGCAATTTGTGGGCTGCAAACTGCTTGCCTACGTTGTACTATGTTGCTGTCCCATGCCTTTGTCTGCTTAAAGACATCTCATTGTTTCCTAAGGTACGAAGAACTACTCTATGTTATTCGGACTTTTTATTTTCTTTAAAATAGTCGTATTTGACATCTATATCGACACATATTTGGATATGAATATAGATGCATTAGAGGTGTAAACGAGACACATGTACTCGCAAACTATTCGGGTTCGGCTCGAAAAAAGTTAAATTCGACTCGATCATTATCCAGTCGAGCTCGAGCTATCGAACTAGCCGAATTTGAGTATTCTAATTCTTAACTCGAGTAGCTCGTGAGCCGAATCAAGATTTTTTTTTAATATATATATATTTTTTTAATTAATATTGAAAAATCTCAATTCGAACTCGAACTCAAACTTAAGCTCGAGCACAAATAATCGAGTTTGAAATCGAGCTCATTTTTACTAGGTAAACGAGCCTAATTGAGCGAGTTCGAGCAGTTCGTTTTTATCTCGAATCAAGATCAAACTTTAAAAGTGAAAATCGATCAAGCTCGAGCCTAGCTTCGAGTCTCAAATTTCGAGTCGAGCTTCTTATAGCTTGAGCTCGGCTCGATTACACCCGTAGGAGGCATGATCTTTTAAATATATGAATTTTAAAAAAAAAAATTGAATATATCTTTATGGAACACATACTCGTATATGACATTTTATCTCGAATCAAGATAACATAGTTGCTTATTGTTGATAAAACTTGGTTTTATTCCTATCCTAACAATTTGGAAACATAGTCACAAATTAATTTACAATCAAAATGCTTTTGAAACAACAACAATGTTTTCTTTGGCATCATCATCATTCTTAATATGCTTTGCTTTTCGGCACTAATTTGTGTATGGTCTCCCAATGATTCCCCAATTTTACCAACTACAAAGCTCTTGATTTGTAAGTAGGTATAAATATAAATTTGGCCTTCGAACTATACAAATTATATCATTTTGACCCTTATTCTTTTATTTGGATCAATCTAACCTCCATGTTATTATTTTCGGTCAATTTAGCCTAAATTTAATGAAAATGTTAAATTTTTGGTCAATTATATATATATATTTAAATATATTTCTAGTTAATTTTTGATAAAATTAGCCTAAATTTAACGAAATTATTAGTCACATGCTCGTACGTTACCAATTTTCGTTAAATTCATACGATATTGACAAAAATAATAGAATGAGGGCCAAATTGATCCAAATAAAAAAAATAAGGGTCAAAATGACTTAGGTTGCATAATTCGAAAGCTAAATTTTTATTTATGCCTTGTAAGTATATATTGGTGTCTCCTAGAATGCTATATTTGTTAGTTGTTACAAAGCATATTATATTACTGACAGTAAAAAATCATATATATTTGGCAATCAGACATCAAGCCCCTGGGTGCTCCCATTTGCATATGTTGCCTTTGCTCACCGTGCATATAGCCTTGGAGAATTCCATTGGTGCGGAGGCACATTCCAAGGTTGGTGCAACGATCAAAGGATGTGGATGTTCAAGAGAACAACTTCGTACTTCTTTGCCTTCTTCGACACCGTCTCAAAGCTATTAGGATACTCGAAAACGGATTTTGTCATCACGGCGAAAATAGCCGACGAAGACGTGTCGAAAAGATACGAGCAAGAGTTGATAGAATTCGGTGATACATCACCAATGTTCGATGTTTTAGCATCGCTTGCAATGTTGAATCTGTTTAGTAGCTTTGGGGCAATCAAGAAGCTGGTCATCTTGGATGCTGATCAATACGGCAAGGTTTTGGACCTTTTTGGATTACAAATTCTCCTGTGTTTGCTTTTGGTTACACTCAACTGGCCTGTATACAAAGCACTCTTTTTCAGGAAGGACAATGGTAGAATGCCTCCTTCTATTGCTTACAAGTCTATTATGTTTGCCTTGCTTGTGTCTACACTAGCCATGTAAAGAATCACTATGAGAATGCAAAAATAAAATTATATATATATATATATATATGAATGATGAATCAACTTACACTATGTAAAATAAATTACTTTTACACGTTTTTATAATTTTGTGTAAGATTGACATTTTAACAAACAGACCGTTGGATTTAGCAATATAATCGCACTCGTCGTGCACGTAAAGTTTTGAATCGATCTGATATCTATATCATGTCAATCGAGAATATCATTTTTTTTATATATATTCAACGGTTGAAATTTTTTTATATCAAACAAATAGTTAGATATTTTTAATTTATCCTTCTATTACTTACAAGTCTATTATTTTTGCCTTGATGGTGTCTACACTAGCCATCTAAAGAATCACTATGAGAACGCAAACAAAAAACTATGCTATAATACATTATTAGCTAAACTAGACAAGCTAATCCAAATCTAATCTCAAAATTTCTCCCTCTTGCAGTGTGTTTTGGGTGTGAACCCGTGGGATTGAAATTTTTTGAACCCACTAACAATTTAGGATACTTAACCTAGAAAACTCAAGATTCAGGTTGTATAACTTAGACCCACTGAAATCTTGTTCCAAAGAACCTAGTTTAAGCTAGACCTTATGAACTCTTGTTTCAAGAACCCAAGTTTGAGGTGTGAACGCCACAAAGAAGAATCTTTGATAAGTTCAAGAAGTTCTGTCAAGAACTAAAAAGAGCAAATACTCTCAATGAATAAAATTCAACTCAATTGATTAATTGTTGTAGAAGTAGGCAGCTACACAATGTATTTATAGCCTTCCTACATAGTCTAATTCGGCTAGCCCTAGGAATTCTAATACTAATGTAAGTCCTTGGCATCCAAGGACTTTTATCCTAGCTACAATAACATTTGGTCAAGCACTACTAACCTAATTAAAAGACTATAGTCGGCCAGATCTAAAAAACATAAGAAAGAATGCTTAAATATGGGCTGAACATGCTCAAGCCCAAACCTAATAAATTAAAAGATGTCTAACAAGTTTAATGAAGGTAGATCCACACTAGCCTATTGGACATATTGCATAATATAGGCGCAAATGCTTAAGTAATTAAAAGACTTAAAATTAAGCCCTATCGCTTGCTACATCATTAAATGAAATAATCCCCACAAATGTCATGTCAATTAATGAAATAAAGAATAAGCCCACTTCAACTCTTCTAATGTCGCCACCTTGCAAGCCCTCTAAGGCGCCACATGTGAAGCTTGGATCACATGGACTACTTGAATGTCTTGATCTTGCTTAAAAGACTTGTAGGTTATGCTCAAGCCATTTCCTTGCATTGCTTCCTTGATTCGGCTCAAGTGGAATACTTGTATTGCTTTCTGAAAACTTGATACATCTTGGATCCTATCAATTTTGATTAAATTCAATCTCGAGTTTCATACCGTAAAATTTTTTGTCTCTAGTTAAAATGATAATTGCTAGTGTCTACACTAAATAAGTTGACGTGTGGAAAAATTAACTTGATATGACATTTTCAGCTATTTGGTTATCTTAAAATAATATATTTTATTGGTGTCACTAAGCATTTGACATCCACATCATCAACTAAACAGAGATTTAATGCCACGTCAATTTTTTAAACGGTTAACGATACACCAGTTAGTGATTTTACCTTTTTGTTTCAATTTTAAAAGAATAAGGATTAAATTATCTAATTTTATAATAAATGGTAGATGGTATAGTACAGAGACTTCCCCGATACTTTGACCACTAAGAATGTGTTTGGAACAAATGAACTAATATACCAAATTGTATGGGATTCATCTCAATTAGATCTGTTCATGGGTTGGGCCGGGTTGCGACAAATTTTTTTTTTCGTTCTCTTATCCAAGCTCGGCGCGGGTTGGGTCCGGATCGGCCCGTAAGGCCGTTTTACTATTCAAAAATATTTATATTAATATTAATATATTTTTATAATTAAATTTAAATTAAAAATAATTTTTTATTGAATGAACAATGATTCGAATAGGGCGGGACACCCGAATTGTAAAAATCCCTGTCCAAGCCAATTCGAGTCGGTCCGAGCGAGTAGCCTAGCTGTTGGACAGGTCTAATCTCAATCCTACAATATTTTAAAGAAAATTAAAGATTATGAACTTGATTTCATGATTTTTATATATTATTCCCTTTCCATCTACACAGATAAAAATTATATTGAACTTCTTTTCAAATGAATTCCATAAATCTACTTGTTTAATTTCATTTTAAAATGAATTTAAATTAATTTTGTTTGTTTCGCGAAAATTGATTTTTGAAAAATATTTTTTAAAAATATTAAATTTTTTTAAAAATATTAACATTTTTTGAAAATGTTAATATTTTTTATTATTTGAATGACTCAATTAAAAATATTTCATATTATTTGATTGTTTTTTGAAAAATCTGTTTTTTTTTTTAAATAATAACATTGACATAACTATTCAAATATTAAAAATTATTTATTAAAATATTAAAATTTTATTATTAAAAATATTAATAATTTATTAATAAATTTCAGAAAAATAATAATTAAGCATATGGTATTCCAGAGTCCACGCCATAATTTTTTTTTTTGGTAGAAGATATTCCATAGCCTATAATTAATTACTGGCCCTTTATTTTTGTGTACCAGTTTTTGGTACAATCATTGTTGAATGCCTTTATGTTGGATAAAAAAGTTCTGGACAAAATGATGTCATACTTTTTGTAAATTGCATTGCTGTTAGATTTGTTTATGTATTAAATTATTCGTTCGATTTGGATTAAGTTGAACTGAAAATAAATTTTCTGTAATTAATGAGAAGATCAATAATGTATAAAAAAATTATTAAAAATGCTATCTATACTCAAAATTTAATCAATATTTATTGAACAATAAAAAATCTATCATAATTTTAATAAAAATGCATATCTAAAAAGGTATTCAAATAAATTAAAAAAAAATTCAAATTTTATGCACTTGATTTATATAAGCAGACCTATCAATCTATAGGTTTTGATTTTTAAAATTAATTTTTATTTGATCATTTTTAATAAAAACCATAGGAATTTGACCTAAATAACCTTACCTAAGTCTTGCCCATTGTAGTTTATAAAATTTTCTAATCAGTTGGTTCCTTACATATATATATATATATATATATATATATATATATATAAAGAGAAAGAAGAGAGATCTATTTATATTAGTATAAAATTAAATTAGTTTTACATAATTTTATAATTTTTTATATGATTTATATTTTAACAAATCGACCGTATGATTTAACAATATAATTGTACTTGTCATACACGTAAAATTTTGAATCGATCTGATATTTCTATCATATCGTTTGAGAATATTATCTTTTTCAATATATATTTAACAGTTGAAAGTTTTTTATATCGAACAAATAATTAAACATTTTTAATTTACTCGAAATCACATGATTTACGTGAGCAGAACATGAAATACAATAAGCTGGATTAAACAAATATAAATTGTATAAAAAATTATGAAAATATGTAAAACTAATTTAATTTATATTAATGTAACTGGATCCTTTCTCTTTCTATATAAATATATATATATATATGTACATAAATTAAGATCAAGTCTCACTCATTTTAAACAAAGTTGTGAAGAGAGAGAGAAGAGGAGAAATGGGAAGTAAAGAGTATCTTCCTCTTTTTGAAACAAGGCCAGCCAGGGGACTTTTCTTGTTTCGATTATATGCAGCTTCAATATTCATAGGCATCTTCTTCATTTGTTTTTATAGAGTGAGCTATTTTCCATTGGAAGGAAAATCTGAGAGATTGGCTTGGGTTGGGATGTTTCTTGCTGAACTTTGGTTTAGTTTTTACTTCTTCATCACTGTAGTCGTTAAATGGAACATTGTCTTTCGTTACACATTCAAGGACAGACTCTCTTCCAGGTGATCTCTCAGTTAATTTCCCCTCTTCCATGATTCCTTTTTTACGGATGTAAAAGGTTCTTCGGTAAGAAAAAAAAGAGTTGCAAACAAGTAAAATTGGGTGTGTCGGGAGATGACGGAGATAGACTAGAGCAAATCTTAAAGTATGAGCCATTTGGCAAACTTTCTCTCTAAAACTCTTTGCAATTCTCTCTTTTTTTAATTCTCTTTTCAACTTTATTTTCCGTCATACTCAATCTTACTCCATCATTTCTCTACTTATTTCACCTTACCTATCACTATTTGTGGTTGCACTCAATACTTTAGGGTTTGCTCCGGTCTTCCTTTCCGACATCCCTTGGCACACCCATTTTACTTGTTTGCAACGCTTCTCTCCTTACCGAAGAACCCTCTACATTGGATTAACCATCGGACTAGAGTAAATCCTGAAGTACGAGACATTTGACAAACTTTGTCTCTAAAACTTTGTTTTTTCAATTCTCTCTTTCCGCAATTCTCTTTCCAACCTTATTTTTCGTCATATTCAGTTTTACTCAGGCCATTTCTATACTTCCTTCACCTTGCCTATCATTACCCGCCGCTGTACTCAATACTTCAAGATTTGCTTCAGTCTTTTTTTCGTCGTCTCTCGGCAAACCCATTTCAAATGTTTGCAACGCTTGTTTTCCTACTAAAAAACCCTTTACATTGGATTAACCAACGGAGAAATTAATGCAAAGAATTTTCTTAGAACAGGTATGAAGAAGAAGCTTTGCCAGGAGTAGACATTTTTGTTTGCACGGCAGACCCAGGATTAGAGCCACCAACAATGGTGATCAGCACAATCTTATCAGTTATGGCTTATGACTACCCACCTGAGAAGCTAAGCATTTATCTGTCTGATGATGGTGGCTCAGATTTAACATTTTATGCTTTGTTAGAAGCTGCACGTTTTTCCGAGCTATGGCTACCGTTTTGCAGGAAGCTCAAAGTAGAGCCAAGATCGCCTGAGGCTTATTTTCATACCATTCCTGAACCACTTGATAATTCTGTCATGGCCAAAGAGTGGTTGATTATCAAGGTAATATGTTAATTTCTCTTAATTAATTTGAGAACCATATGATAATTGACATAGCACTAAAAATATAGTCTCAAGGGATGAAATGAGACACTTGCACTCAATAGTTATTCGAGTTCGATTCGTAAGAAACTCAAATTCGGCTTGGTCATTGTCTAGTCGAGCTCGAGTTATCAAGCGAGCCGAATTCGAGTATCCTAATACTTGACTCAAGTAACTCACGAGCCTAATCGAGTTTTTTTATTTTTAATTAGTATTGAAAAATCGCATTTCGAATTTAAACTCGATCTCGAGCGCAAATAATCGAGTTTGAAGTCGAGCATGAGAAATTGAGCTCATTTTTTACTAGAAAAACGAGTCTAATTGAGCGAGCTCGAGCAGTTCGATTTTTATCTCGAATCGAGTTCGAGCTTTAAAAATGAAACTCGATCGAGCTCGAGCTGAGCTGAGCTTCAAGTCTCGAATCTCAAGTCGAGCTCGAGCTTCTTACAGTTTGAACTCGGCTCTGCTCGATTACACCCTTAGTCTCAAGATAAACGTATATGAGTAGATAGTTATGTTTACTAGATTCGAGGATGAGTATCGGATACAGATATGTGACCGACATAAACATGTTTAATTTTTATAAAAAAAATTTCTTATATTTACAGAATTATGCCTCATACATATATTCGAATATGTTTTGGATACAAGAGTCAAATACGAATATATTAAAAAAAAATGAAAAATTAGGGTAACATAGGTTGATAGTAGCTTATTGTTTGTTCCTCAACTTGGAGAAAAAAGTCTCTTCGGGTCACTGTTTAACAAGAACTACCTATTAGACACGGCAAGTCTTGATTGTCTGATAGAACAATTATTGCTGAATCAATCAAATATGTAAAAAAGAACATTGATATGAAAGAAACCAATAGGGGAAAGCTGGCCATAGTTGACAAATATTAAGAAAACATATATATATATATATATATTTAGTATAAAAGATATTGTAATTCAATATAAAAAAAATTATAAATTATAAATATTAAAATTCAAATTTTAATTTGTTGATATTATTTTTTAAAAATAATTATATAAATCAATTAAATTAAATTTCGAATTCGTAATTTTTTACTTATATACGTTCCTTTCTTATATATCTTTCCAATTTTATTTCCCACCATTCATTGCTTAACGGATGAAACACTTGCAAGGGATTGGGGGACCATCTGATGTTGAGAGCTCGATGGTGCCATTTGAAACATCGTTGGTCACTTAGTTTTTTACTATTTTTGATAAGGGAGACAAGTTTAATAGCATGTCTGAATCAAAATTAATTTTGGATTCCTTTCCAAAAGAAACAAAGACCAGCACGCAAATATAAACTGAAAACGATTTTAAGGTCAAGGAAATGGACCAGCTTGCATAATTTTGATGGTATTTGTGTAGTCGGCAGATTAAGAATAAAGAAAAAGATTATAAATATTAAAATTTTAATTTTATCAGTTGGATATCATTTTTTAAAAATGATAATATGAATTAATTGGACTAAACTCTAGTTTCGTTAAAAATTAAACTTTAACTATGCATGAAGTTAGCTATACATGAATCTAGTTATCCATGAACCTAATTAATACTAAATGAATATAACTAATTGAATGTACTTAGTTTCAAGAGTCATTTTTGTTTTAACGTCTTAAGCGTTGATTCATCTTTTGAATAGTATAAATACTTTTGTAATTCAACATGTTTAAGCAAGTCAATCAAAATTGAAGTTCATCGCATTCTATAGACCTGCTCAAGCCTGACCCGTACTGAGTCGGGCTTGGGCAGGAAATTTTGTGTTCCGTCCCGGCTCGGATCATTGTTTAAGTATTAAAATAATATTATTTTATTTAAATTTAATTATAAAAAATATATTAATAAAAAATATTTTTAATTTTTTAAAATAAAGTGAACAATAATCTCGAGCCTGCCCAAGCCCGCCCAGGGTCGGGCTTGGGTAAGGATGAAGAAAAAATTCCGGACCCCGACCCAGCCGTGAGCACCTCTAATTCTAAGTTCATCTTCTCTTTATTTTCTTATGTAAATTTTGGGTGGTTACACCTATTTCTGAATTATGACCTAGGCATCAGTATAATTTCCGAACCCATAGCTCAACCTAATTTATTTATATAACTATCTTTAGGAGGTGGTATCCAGTAAATTTGGGTTTGAATCTAACATTTGCAACTCTTCTTTTATTTTTTGGTTGCGACCTCCTTTGTATAAAAAAATCAATATAACTTGCATTTTTAGCAATAAATTCATTATATTAAAGATGGATATTGAATTAAATTGATAAATTTAATTTGATCCAAAAACTAAAAATAATTAAACTAAGTTAAATTAATATGTATATATATATATATATATAATATCTCTTAACGGGGTTCTCCAATACAACTTTTTCAGAGAAAATCATGACCATGAAAAACAATAATAAAAGCAAATAAATAAGATGGTCCTTTTTCTTGTTTTTATTAGGTTGGATATACTGCATATATAACATAACATATATGGTAGTACTCTTCTGTTTGATTTAAATGTTTCTATTATGCACAAGAATAAAACCTTTTTTTTTTAATTATTTTTTTTGTATGCATGAATTATAGAAATCATATGAAGACATGAAGATTCGGATTGAAACCATCACAAAATTGGGCAAAGTTCCAGCTGAGATACGCAAGGAACATAAGGGATTTCATGAATGGGATTTTGTTTCAAGTCGACATGATCATCAACCCATTCTTCAAGTAATTAATTTGCTACACTTATTCTTGTTTTGATCGGATCAAGGCCCTCCAAGTTTTTTTCTGCAACTTATATAACTAATATCCCTTATTAGCTGATTTAGTTCTAATTTTGCTTTAACTTGTAGATCTTGATTGTTGGAAAAGACCCTAACACCATGGATATTGAAGGAAAAGCTTTGCCAGCCCTTGTATATTTGGCTCGTGAAAAAAGACCTCAAAACCACCATAATTTCAAAGCTGGAGCCTTGAATGCACTGGTAAGTTTGTATTGTACTATGTTATGTTACTTGAACTCTTTAGATTTTCTTAAAGTTTTCGTATTCAACATCTGTATCTGACACATATTCGAACATGAGTATAAGAGCATGATCCTCCAAATATATAAAAAAAAACTCGGAAAAAATCGAATATATGCTGTATCGAACACATAGTTGTATCCGACACTCACTCCAAATTCGTATAATATATATAAATACTAGACCTGCTCAAAGGCCGAGTAGTCCTTCCGGCCCGACAGGCTCGGCCCGTATTAGACCGGGTCTGGATAAATTTTTTTGTAATTCAAATCGGTCCGGCCCGAATTACTATTCATTGAATAAATTTTTTTTAATTTAAATTTTATAATAATATATAAAAATATTTTTTATTTTTTAATAATTTATGAATAGTAAAAAGCGTTTACGGATCGATCCAAGCTCAGCTCGAAATGAATTTGAGAAAAGAAAAAAAAAAATCGATTGATCCGGCCATGAACAAGTGTAATAGATACTATGTTGGCGTAAAATATAGAATTCTTACTATTTTATCATTCTTGATTCTTCAATATATGGATGAACAGATAAGGGTATCATCAAGAATAAGCAATGCGCCGTTTATCCTTAACGTGGATTGTGACATGTACTCAAATAATTCCAAGGCAATCAGAGATGCTCTTTGCTTCCTTTTGGATGAACAAAATGGACATGAAATTGCTTATGTACAATATCCACAGAGCTTTGGCAACCTCACTAAAAATGATATTTATGGTTCCTTGAGAGTTGTAATGGAGGTGAGCATCAAATAATAAAAGAAAATTTTCAAAGTTAATATTTCAATCAAGAATTTAAATAGCAGTCGTAACGCGATGTTACAATTGCTATTTTGTGGTTTCGGTTCTTTCTATCACCGATATTCAACGCAATTGAGATATGAATGGTTAGCGGTCTGTAACGATTAAATTCACGACCATGAGTTACATGTATATAGATTCAATTTTTAAGTTGTGAATAAATTTTTTTATTATCATAAAAGTGACGCGACCGAAAACATATTTTTTACCGTAATTTAAATTCTTGATTTCAATCACAATTAAAGTTGGCTAACAGTGAGAGAATTGATGTTATGAATATCTATATATTCAAGTTTGAGCTTGCTGGATTTGATGGGAATGGAGGGCCTTGCTATATTGGAACTGGATGTGTTCATAGAAGAGAAACTCTTTGCGGAATGAAGTATAGCAAGGAACTTGAAGTTGAATGGAAGGCAATGAAAAAAGATAGAAAGATTACAGAAAGTGCAAGTGTCCTGGAGGAAAATTGCAAATCTCTTGCAAGTTGTACCTATGAGGAGAGTACACAATGGGGAAAGGAGGTCCTTTCTTTTTCTCTCTCACTTTGCCTTTTGAGATAAATCACCTATGCTCCATTTAAAGTAGACTTATTCAAAGATCGAATCTGGAGATGAATTTTTTAATTCGGATCGGCTTGATCTAGCTTGAATTACTTTTTATTAATAAAATTTTTTAATTTAAATTTAATTATAAAAATATTTTTTAAAATATTTTTTAAATAGTGATTCGGGCTTATTACGGGCTGGACTTGAGTAAATGATATGAAAAAACTTCGAGTAACGGTTGGATCCATGAACAGGTCTAATTCGTAGGAATGAAAAAAAGAAAAAGAAAGGTAAAACTTTTAATTTAATAATTGAGTTATAAAATAACTCATATTATTATGTAGCTCAACAATTAGATTAAAATTTTCGTTTCTTTTTCATTTCTTTCCTTCTTATCACAGAGAGTGTAAAAATCAGTTTGGTACAATGAGATGGTGTGGTGATGCAATTTAGGAGGCAGTGCAGCAAAAAGCCCTCCCACCACATCGTCTCTTATACCAAATGGACCTAGCAGAAAAAAGGGTCATGGAAAGTTATAATTCTGTCACAGATAAAAGTTAATGACGAAAATAGTGACGGAAAATTTCCGTTACTAATCCGTCACTATTAAATTAAAACAGTGATAGTAAACTAAATTTCCGTCACAAAAGCAGCATTTACTGGCAGTATGTTGTTCAAAACTTGAAGGAAAAACGTAATAAAAATAAAATTAAAAAAAAAAACCTGATCTAAGTTATACATATATGAGTTATTGCCATCAAAAGAATGTCAATTTTATAACATATTAGGCTTATTGCAGATGGGATTGAAATATGGCTGTATAGTGGAAGATATACTCACAGGATTATCCATACAAAGTAGAGGCTGGCGATCGGTATATTTCAATCCTGAAAGGAAAGCCTTCTTAGGAGTTGTTCCGACAACACTATTGGAATCCCTAGTACAACATAAGAGATGGTCTGAAGGTGACTTTCAAATCTTTCTATCGAAACATTGTCCCTTCATGTATGGACGTGAAAAGCTACCTCTAAAACTTCAGCTTTCTTACTGCATTTACTTGCTGTGGGCTGCAAACTGCTTCGCTACCCTTTACTACGTTATTGTCCCATCCTTTTGCCTACTTAAAGGCATCAGTTTGTTTCCAGAGGTATGGTATACTTTATTCACCTATAACAACTCTCGGACTTTCCAATTTCCATGTTGTTTCATGTTCTTTATTAGAATGCAATAGTTTATTTAATCGAATTCAGGGTTTAACCCAGTTGGTTCATGCAGCCATCCTTAAGAAATGATATTAAGTAGGTTTAGGATTCGAATCTCAGCATCTGCAACCTCTTTCTCTATTCCTTGACTGTAGCCTCCTCAGAGTTTCCAGTTTCCATATTGTTTCATGTTCTTTATTAGCATCCAATAGTTTATGAATCGAATGGTTTAATTCAATTGGTTCATGCAATTATCCTTTAAAAATGGCATTCAGTAGGTTTACGGTTTGAATCCCTATATTTGCAACTTCTTCCTTTATTCCCTAATTGCAATCTCCTCAGAGTTTCCAATTTCCATGTTGTTTCATGTTCTTTATTAGCATGCAATAGTTTATGAATCAGACACAGGACTTAATCTAGTTGGTTCATGCAGCAATCTTTAAGACATGATATTCGTAGGTTTAATTTCAAATTTCAGCATCTGCAACTTTTTTATCTATTCCTTAACTGCAGTCTTTTTGTACAAAAAAAAGTTTGTGAATCAAAAAACTTTTAGATATGAAGATTTATAGGTAAAATTTTTATAATTTTTTCGTGATCACCCATTTTATGAAATTGCAAAAAGATTATTTTATGACGAGATGTGGCAATCCATGTATTCATTGTATTCATGTATTTTCACATGTCATAATTGTGTTTAAAGTATTATATATATATTTATATAAATTTTGACACTTTAACAATTCATGTTATATAAATTTTGACATGTTCTTATGTTCGTGTCGTGTTTGTTTTATTTTTTCGTGTTTTGTGTCATATTTTAATTATTTTTTCACTAACAACTAAATCTTTTTTCTGAATCACTAGATGTCAAGCTCTTGGGGTATACCATATATGTATGTCATCTTTGTCCACCGTGCACACAGCCTTGTCGAATTTGTAAAATGTGGGGGCACAGTCCGAGGTTGGTTGAACGAACAAAGGATGTGGATGTTCAAAAGAACAACTTCCTACTTCTTCGCCGCCATTGACAACATCCTGAAGCTATGTGGGTTTTCAAAGTCGGCCTTTGTCATCACCGGAAAGGTGGCCGACGACAATGTTTATCAGAGATACGAGCAAGAAATCATGGAGTTCGGGACTTCTTCACCGATGTTCACTATTTTAGCAACGCTTGCCCTTTTCAATCTGTTCAGCTTTTTCATTGGGGGAACAACAAAGAAGGTCGCCGCCATGGATGAAGTTCATATGAAGGTTTTCTTCGACCTATTTGGTTTTCAGATGATTCTTTGCTGCCTTTTGGTTTTCTTAAACCTGCCTATTTACCGAGGGATGTTCTTCCGGAAGGATAGCGGTAAAATGCCTGCTTCTGTAACATGCCACTCCCTTACTTTTGCTCTCTTAGCTTGCACAATAGCCATGTACTAGAGTCACAGCCGGGGCGCACCTGCCCAGGCTCCAGACGCGCACAGCAGGTTCAAGATCAAGATCAAAGTTTCGAGCCCGTGACACTAGATTCATGCTAAACAAGATGTCCTCTTATAAGGAAAGATATTTATCAAGTAAAATTTAAGGAAATAAGATCAAAATTTGTCTCAAAGTCAAGAATGGTCCTAAACTTTTATCAGTCCTCAAACTTCTATTTGGAATTTTTGGACATATCTTAAAATTACTAATATATATATATATATATATATATATATATATATAAAAGTGATCTACTAATATACTTTTACAGGTTTTCGTAATTTTTTACATGATGTATATTTGTTTAATCCGATCGTTGTATTTCATACTCTATTCATATAAATCGTGAACGTTTAATTTTGAGTAAATTAAAAATGTCTAACTATTTGTTTGATGTAAAAAATTTCAACCATTAAATATATATATAAAAAATGATATTCTTGATCGACGTGATATAAATGTCAGATCGATTCGAAATTTTACGTGCACAATGAATGCAATTATATTGCTAAGTCCAACAATCGATTTGTTAAAATATCAATAGTACACAAAATTATAAAAACATGTAAAATTAATTAATTTTACACCGGTATAAGTTGATCTCTCTTTATATATAATACCATATATACCCTATGGTGTTCTTTTTGTCATGGTGGAAGCTGTTATGGTGTCAGCCAATATCAATACATTCTTTCTTACTCCAATGCCTTGAGATTTTGTTTGTGGGGATAATAAAAATCTGGTGGGTTGCTTCGGTGGCAGCAGCCTAACTTACTCGGATTCGGGTGTGAGTGTCGGACACGGGTATGTTTATTATTTTCCAAGATTTTCATGTATTTGGAGGATTCTTGGAGGATCATATCCCCATACCCTGTGTTACATGGACTCGACATTTTCTACACCGTACTCGTGTCGACACGACACGGATTTGGATGTGGAATATGCGTCCGACATGGCAATTGTTATTCAGACACGGGGCTCTTTCATGTGCAGCAAATTTGTAAAACCCAATCTAGAAATTGAAAGGAAAAAAAAAAAGTAATCAGATGGGATCGTGAAAGAAAGCGTGAGAGGAAATATAAGGTTGCAATTAAGAGCCAATTGCCACCGGAGGGAAAGGGCTCCAGAGGCACGCTCACACCACAATTGTTTTAATTTTTTCATTTTTAACCTTGACTTGAGCAACTGAAAAACGAAGAACAGAGATGAAAAATAAGAGCAGAATAGCAGCTGTGTGAAGGAGAAACAAAACAAAGAGAAAAGTCAAGGAGGAAAAAAAGAGAATGAAAATAAAAGATTTCACGCACGTAGGTTGTAATTTGTAATGGTTTTTTTTTTAATAAAAGTTATTTGGAAGGGATAAAATAAATAGAAACAGTTGTTCTTATGCCCCAATAAGCCCACATTATTGGATCACCGTTAGTCCATTTAGAAAATGAAAAGAAAAAAAAAATATGTGCTGAATGTTGATTTTGGGGCAAGATAAGCCCAATTTTTTCTTATTTTTCTCATATTAGGTCTTATAAACTCAAGATTTTATTTGAGTCAAATTGATTTTTCAAATTTTTAAATTTTTACAAGTAATATTATTATATTTTTATAAATTTTTACAAGGATCTCCGTATCAGTATCTTATTTTTGGACACTTTTTAGTCGAATCTGCGAGTCCAAATATTTTACCAAGAGACAAGTCTGACACATGGACACATACCCGTATCGGACACTCGTACCCGAGTCCATGCAACATAGCTCATACCCATGTCTTAATATGTATCGAACACGAATACTTTAAAAAAAATAAAGAATCGGAGCAACATAGGCAGCAGCCATGTGAACAATATCAATTACAAGGAATAGGTGTGTTTTTGATAATAAAGTATGGAAACAAACAAGAAGAGCTATTATTGTTCATTATAAAGCTGAGATCTCTCCACTGGATCAATGCTATGGGAAATTCAAAACAAGTTTCGGATAGGATGTGGTGGGAAAATTCATGGGACTGTTTTGATCCCTCTCCTATGTTAAAAAAGAGACAGTCCCCTGCTTTTGTTCTCTGAGTTATGTCTAATGATGTTTCCTGATACTTGTCTTGATTGATTTGTTTCTTCTATAGTCCATGTGACTTTTCTTTCATTAATAAAATTTCTTGAGTTAGCAAAATATATATATATATATATATATATATATATATATATATATCCATGGTGCAAATAGAAAGTAAACATGAAAGTAAGCTTGCGAATAATTATATACCAGAGCTACATTCCAAACCTACCCAACTAACTTGATTACTGCATTACAAGATAAACATATTGGTGGCCACCCTATGAACAAAAAAATAATAATAATAATAATAATAATTGGTAGCCACCCTTGCTAATTTGGGTGCCTTTGTTTTGTCCTTATCATGCAAGCTGTATTTGATTAAAGAAAATACATGCTTCTGCAATTTTTGGAAACAATTAGATAATAAGGGTTTTGACTTCAATTCAAGTTGCATCTATAAAAAATATAAATTAGAAAGTAAAGGTTTCCCATTTTTCTGTTTGGTGATGATTAAATATTTTGCTACAAGATGATCAGAGGTATGGATTTGGAAACAGAAGCTTTGCATCAAAGCATCAAAGAAATAAACTAATAAGGAAAATAATATGCTAAATTTTTCTATACCAACTGAGAATGCAAGACTTTTCTAAGCATTTAAGAAAGCAGTTTAGCAAACAAAAAACAAGTTGGATATTTTCCTAAGTCCTTAATTTCTTCTCATTTCAGCCTCAAAGGTGGATTACCAATTTCAAAGATTTATGTTATCTGGACTTTTCATTTTCTTTAAATTACCCGTGTCCGACATATATTTGAACATGGGTATGAAAGTATGAACCTTCAAATATATGGAAAAAAAAATTTTAAAAAAAAAATGAACATATTCATGTCTGACACATATTAATATTCAACATTCATCACGAATCTAAGTAACATAATCAATGCTAATGCAATTGGAAAAAGTAAAGCAGCAAGAAGAAACATCTTTTCAAAGGTTTTATTTATGGTTGTTAGCAGGGCATGTTGAAAAGTATTAATGGACTGAAATCTAATTACCATTTGAATGTGATTGGCATTACAGCATTAGAGATCTGATTATATAAAATAGAGAAAAGCATCACCATCCCACCCTTTTAATCTTCTTGCCCATACAGGATGACTTGAACCCAAGATCTCAAACTTCTTCAAGGACATACATTCACTACTAGGCAACAAAAGTCTATTTGAGAATCTAATTGCAATATCAGAGCTCCATTTGGCATAGAATCATGAAAGATTTAAATAAATAAAAAACTCTTGGAACCATGTCCACCATTGATCATATATGCATGTCTATAATGAAAATTTAGAACATAGCAAAGTAAAATAATAAGCTGAAAGTGCAAGAATAAAATTTTGGCAAGGTTAAATTGCTGAAGCATAATCATTTAATATCTTTGATTAGTGAATCTAAGTCTCTAAACATTGCCTTGTGAAGGAGCTCAATTTCCTGACTAATAGGCATGGAAATTAAGATTATATCAGCATGATTGCTTAGACTTTGTATTGAGAGATGGAGAAGAGCTTCCAAAGGAATAGTTATGACATTTCCATGAGGTTTTTTCAAATATATATATATATTTTTTTATGTTGACATTTTACAAAATGGAAATCGTCTACTCGATCTCTTGATTTTAAAAGGAGAAATGGAAGCAAAGACTAAATGAAACTTAGCAGAACAAAGAGCATAATGGTGGAAGATCCCACAAAGCTTCAGCAGAATCATGGATAGTTTCCATATACTCTTGAACTCCATTCATTGCATAAAGCAAAGCTGATATCGACCTTTCTACTTTCATCCTTTGGAATTCTGTTAACTCAGATCTAGTTTCCTCAGGCAAAACAACATTCTTTGGCAGATTCATGATTTCTTGTATATAAAGAAACCTATCAAACCCTAGTTCAGAGGTAGAAGAAGCAAACTCAAATTCCCTTGTGCAATTACTCATATCAGGTTTATATAAATCATCAAATAACTGAGTATCTTGAACCATTCCCATAGGAGAAGAATTCTCATTGCTTAACCCTTCAATACTACTGCTAGTACTACTGCTAGGGCTGGAGCTAAAATTTGTTGTGGCTGAGACTAGAACACTTTGTTGTTGTTTAGCTCCTTTTTTGCTGTTGAGAAGATTTTGAATCCGAAAAGCAAGAGGAGAATCCGAGGAAACCGGAGTAATGAAGTTGGTTCGAGCATTGGATCCGCGGAGAAGGCAAGCAGCTTCATCATAAGCTCTAGCAGCTTCTTCAGCAGTCTCAAAGGTGCCAAGCCACATCCTGATCTTTTATGTTGTGTCTTTGATCTCAGCTACCCATCTACCAGATAAGCCCTTTGCCTCACACCAACAAACTTGTTAATAACCTTATTCTTGTTTTTATCATTTCTAATTCCCTTGAATTTGCTCCCTTTGCTAATGTGAATGCTTGATTTTTGATGCAGCTCAATTTCCATTGAGAACAAGAGGGATAAAAGGTTGATTTAAGAGGGACTTTGGGAACTATTATTTAGCTATCAAATTCAATGGTAAAGAAAAGGCTGTCTATATCTACTTGGTTGGCTGTCAATGGACAATAATGTGAATTTATTTATATGTTTGAAAGGAGGGTCTAATGAGTTTTCTATAAGCAATTTGGCTTTGGCTAACTATCCCAGGATTCAATATGCTGTGTTTTCTTGTGTTTGTCATTTCATGGTACCTTGGAGTATTTTATAATCAAGAGTTTGAGGACAAACTATCCCTCAAAAGGTGGCTAATTTTCCAACTTTAATTTAACCTTTCTTTTGACTTTCATGGAATATCTTATCTGCCCCCAAGTTGTGATTTTTAATGTATTAATCCAATTTGGAGAAAATTAAAACTTTAAGAAGAGTTGGTAAATAATCAATAAAGCTTTCAAAGCCTGCCACTTGGAGGGCTATAGACAATCATCTAGAATCTAGATGAACACAAAAACTAAGCTTCAAAAACCATTGCGTGCTTGAGAGAATTGGAATATGACTTCAACAGAGACAAAACAATTATCAATTCATGCAATGCTCCCTTTGTTTTTCTCTAAACTCTCTTCTTACTTCATTAAACACTAAATTGGATATTATTAAACACGATATTGAATACACGAATATGATAAAATCTATATAACACAAATTATTAACATGTCAAATTTATATAAATATAAAATACTTTAAACACAATTATAACATAAAAAAATATAAAAACACGACACGAATACACAAATTATTAGGTTTACTAAACACACACAAAAAAAAAGGATGGATTATTTGTATTATATTATTCTTATATTCTTTGTTTTCTTTGTATTATATTATTATTCTTATATTATGTTAAGATATAACATAGCTTTCATCTTTACGTTTAATTAATGACAAAAATATAATATTACCTTATCTAAGAAACCTTAATTATAATTAAAAAACATGTCACTTTCCTATTTTTAATTTCTCTACAAACAAACAATATGGTTCATCTTTAACCAAGACATTGATTGTTTAGTTGACAAAGTTGAAAGCTTAATATATGCATTAACAACACTATCACTTGAAACTAGAGGCGTCCATGGTCGGGCCGGATCGAGCTTTAAATGTTTGAGCTAAGCTCCTATCCAAATTTTAAATAAGCCTCATTTTTTTGTCTAAACTCATTTTTCGAATCTAATATTTTTATTCAAACCCTTTTAAATGTGGGCAGACCTTCGGACTTGGATGGATAATCTGACCCATAGACAGGTCTACTTGAAACATAGTGTCTCTCTTTCTTTCTCCAAATTTATATCACTTTCAATTTTTTTTTTAAAAAAAATTCTTAACAAAAAAAAATGGACTTTATGTTCATGACAGATCATGCAACCCTTGACAGCATAATTCAAAATCTTTATTTATCCGTATCAAAGGGACGAAATCTGCAATATTTACAGTCAAAAGTATTCAATTATTGATGAAAAATCAATATACTTTTAATATCGAATCAGGATCAACCAAGAGAATGGAACAACACCCAAGTCTTTCTATTAGGCACATTCTATACCAAAATTTTGCTATATTTTAAATGAATTATAGAACATGCTATCATAAAAAATAATATAATAACTGAAATATAAAAATAAAAAACTCCCCACCCTAAAATTGGAGAAAGCTAAGAAAACAGGGAGCAGCAGCTTTCACCAAGGAAGAAAAATACCAGCAAAAACGACACCGTAACTAAGATGACAGAATTGATTGCAAAGCAAGCTGCTGCTATGGCTGCAAGGATGATCAGGTAGTGCCCGAGGCATATCCGGCTATAAGTATATGAAAATATGATCTTTTAAGGATTTTTTAAATATATGAAAAAAATTGAATATACACGTGATTAAACTTGTCCAAGGGTCGGGTTATCCGTCCAAACCCGAAGGTCCGCCCATATTTGAAAGGGCTTGGACAAATATATTAAGCCAGAAAAATAGGTTTGGGCAAAAAAATAAGGTTCGTTTAAAATATGGGCATGACCTTGGCTCCAACATTCAAAACCCGAGCCCGGCCTGACTCATTTTTCAATTATATAATATATTATTTTTATATATACTATGTAATTTATATCATATAAAGATTAAATATATATAATATTATCGTGTAATCACTCAAAAATATGTTAAATTGTTCATGTTTAAGAACTTGATAAAAGAAAAAAAATAAAAATTATTAAAAATTAAATAAAAAATATCTTTAAAAAAATAATAATAATAATATTATGGGTGGACCTAAACGGATTTGGACTATCCATTTACGAATATGGCCGGGCTTAGGCAGAACTTGAGGCTCATATTTTGATCCGAGCCGAGCTTGGACAAGCAAATATGGTGTTGATACCATAGATAGGCCCGGGCCTATCAATGAACACCTCTGCACGTGACGAACACAGACCCGTATCCGACACTCACACCTGAGTTCAAGTAACATAGTAGCTGGTGATGAACAAGCTTGGCCTCAATCAGATCACCTTTTATTGGCAAGCAACTAAAACCAAGCAGGGACAATCTGCCAAACAGAAAAGATGGACGGTGTAAGAAAGTCCACAGCTAGATTTGTGACCTCAACATGAACCAGCAATTATCTGGTACAAAAGTAGGTTAATTACTAGATAAAAATTTTATTAGCAAGGCCAAGAACTTGGTAAATGTAGCATAAAGAACCCAAACCAGCAGGCAAATCCAATCTCTCACTTGAACTCATAAAATAACCTTAATGTTCAAAACCAATCTCCTAAAACGTAGCTTCTATGCTCTTGATTCTGCAATTAATGTCTTAACACAGCATACTGCATCCAGAAACAAAAACACCGTTCTGCATGCTGCCAAATGAATTGTGTTGATGTCTTTTAGTGACGAGTTGATATGTTTCGCGGTCTGAGTTCTTATGAAAATGGAAAGAAGGTCAGAGAGTCGGAATTTGGTTTTCAGAATGTGCTCCGATACTTAAGTCAGTGAGCGCTTGAGGAAGGTTGAAGAGAGTAGCACTAGAGCAATAGAAGTCTGAGTGTATAGGATGCGTACCTGAGATCGATCATTTACTGGGTTATTTATAGTCCAAGAGAACGTCACATGTCGTTTGTTTATAGAGATTTGGTGATCGACAGTATAAACAATCTTCTATCAATAAGTGGAGCTCGACTTCACTTTTAGAGCAAGTAGGTAAAACTCGACTTGATCTCTTAAACGCCGAGCAACATCCATGTATCCTCTATGATATTAACTTGGTCTGTTGAACTTATTGACCTGAACTTGATTGAACCTATTGATTTGGACTCTGAATCAGGTGAACTTTGGGCCTTACAGACATAATAAATTGCATAGAGAAACCATAGGTTTTTTAACCACCTTCACCTCTTTTTCTCTCCCCTTTCTATTAAAAGGCCACATTCTTTTTAGTCAATGGCCTGTAAGGTCATTTTCATAAGAAAATCAATTTTCATCATGACAGAAAGCTCTTAAAAGTGTCAATTAAGCGTAGATTTGATAATATTAGATATGATATAATTATATGATATGAATATGATATAAAAAAAATAATTAAAATTATGACACGAACACTACGCGACACAAAAAAAAAAAACACGAACATGACACGAATACACGAATATCTCAAAATCTATATAAAACGAATTATTAACATATCAAAATTTATATAAATATAAAATATCTTAAATATGTTTATGACACGGCAAAATACACGAACACGATAAGGATACACGAATATCTAAATTTAAGCCCATGAAGATACTAGATAGGCAGAAAAAACTCCAACCTTTTCAGCTTAGCTGGTTAAAAATTCCTAGATTAGATAAAATTGGTTGAAACTAAAATCTAAGAAATGCATTCACGGTTGAAGACTATGCATAATGCAACTGAAAATCATAACCCATACAGAGAAACAGTTCACCAATATAGTCATAATTCATAAATCTTAATTATGATTTATGTTATTCGGATTTTTTTATTATAAATATTCGTGTTTGACATCTGTATCTAATACATATTTCGATATAGACATGAAAATATGATCTTTTAAATATATAAAAAAACTTCAAAAAATTAATTATATCCATATGAAACATATACCCGTATCTAACATTTATTTCGAATTTGAATAACATAAATTAAGACTCATTGATATGAATATGAACCACAGTCTACAAATGAAGTGCAAAATTGAGCAAAATAACAATGTCAACGAAAATTAAGCAGGATTTACATAAGAAAGATTATGCAATGATACAAGTACTTGAACAGCATCTATTCTATCCCGATGAAATTGGCATACTTTTTCCAAGAGCAGAAACAGCTTTGTCATAAGCCATTACATTGTCTGAATTCAATGCATCAGGATGTCTTAAAATATTTTATATATCATTTTTTATATTTTTGATATAAAATCATATATATATATATACTAATATTATACATATACTAAAATATCATAGATACTAAAATTATGTTCATAAATAAATTATAATATATTTTTTTACAATATCAAATTAAAAATAATTAATAAAAATTGAGTTAAAGCAACTAAAAACATTATAAAAACGGATGCAACATATTTTCATAAAAATAAATATTTTCAATATCTATACAAAAATAAAATAAAAATAAATAAAATAATTTTCATCTAATCTCGCATCATTACCATCCCTACTCATACACTCATAATACCTGTCCAACCAACATTCACCATAAATATCTAAAAAGACTTTTGAGAGTTGGCATTTTTTGGTTTCTTTTGGTTTACCAACTCTCGATCCTTGCTTGTCAAGCGCTTAACATTCTTTAAGGACTAGTTTAACATTATTATTGAAAAAAAATTTGGTTGAAAAAAATATGTTTATAAAGTGTGATAAAAAAAATTGGTTTAAAAATTTTTAAGTGTTTAACATTGCTGTAAAAAAGTGTTGTAGGAAATTAAAATGTCAAAAAAAGATATGTTTAAAATAATAAAAGTGTAGAGATGTGAGGATAATAAAGTTGTATTATCCAAAAGTCAGCTTTTAAAGCCCAAAAGCTATATTTTTTTGGTTTTTTGATTTGGTTTTTCAAACAATGGTTTCAATAGCAGAAGCCAATTTTTTTTATCTGTTTAGCATTACGTTTGCGGTGAAAAACAACTTTTGACCTCAAAAATTATGTCAAAAATAATGCTAAAAGAAGCTTAAGACAATAGTCAGTTGAGAATTGACATTATGATAAATTGTTGAAGGAGGGAACCACTTACTTGGGGTTAGGTTGGATAGCTTGACTTGACCATTAGAAGAAAACAAAATGAAAATGTGAGAATGGTTGAAATTGGATCCACTCACAAAATGATATTTTTAATTAAATTTATTCAAGAGTCGGATCAAATTACAGTTTGAATTTTTTTGAGATTTTTTATCTAAATTCGGCTTGGGATGAATCGGCTCAAATTAAAAAAATTTATACCCAAATTCGATCTAATACAAATCAAACTTGTCCGATCCTTAAATAAATTTATTTCCAATGTGATAAGTATTTTTCACTGAAGATCCAAATGAACCCTTAATAGCTGCCTCATGACAGTTCGCTTCTTCAACATCATCAAATATTATACAAATGGCAATTCTCTTTTCTTCTGTTGTTTTATCTTTACCCTGTATAATCTATAAATTTAATCAGCCAGTCGTAGGCCTAACACCTCCTGTTGATGCAGTCATAATTTATGTTACTTCAATTTTTTATTTTTTAAATATTCATATTTAATATATATTTGAATATAAATATGAAAATATAATCTTTCAAGTATATAAAAAAAAATTAAGCATAGTCGTTTCGAACACATACCGTATTCAATGATATATCTTGACATTTGATTTTAAAGGGATAATTAAATTGTAATTTGATTGAAAAAAATTAAAATAAAAGCATTCAAGATTAGCATCATTGGCAATGGATAAAATTCGAATAAAAAAATCATTTATATCGAAACGATGCATTTTTATATTGAGTTAATTTCTCGTTGGTGAGTTGTGAAAAAATTAATAAGTTAATTTTATTATTATAAAGTTTATGTAGTTATCATTTAACAATAGTGATCAATTTATTGATTTTAAAATTTTATAATAAATAATGATTAATAATTGAATTTTAATTCTATAAGACAAAATAAAACTAGATTATTGGCAAAAACAAATAATTTTAGTTGGAGAGTCGATTAGATTTATTTAACGTATATATTAAGTAAATGTTTTTAAAAATTTTGAGGGCCAAGGCTCCCTCTAGCTCCGATTATGATCCGCCCTTGCAGTTTCAAGTCAACTTCTTTCTCTTTCTCAAGCAAAGCAAATGGCACGTTCTTCATTGCTCCTCTATAGGCGTCTCTCTTCACCTTCTTCAAAGTCCTTCTTCTTTGTTCCTGCAACTTTAGCTCTCATTACTACTCTTTTCATTCTCTTTTACATCTTCACAACTTCAACTCTCTTCACTTCCCATCAACATAGACACAAGCTTCACTTAAAACACCCACTTGGATCATCTTTTCAATCTTCTCCATTGACTCCGAATCTTTCCTCTTTTTCACTTCATAACAATGGTTTTAAAAATGGGACCTTTGATTTGTCAGAAAAGTCTCCATTTGATGCTGCTGGTGGTGGTGGTAAAGATGGGATTGTGACTCAAGTGTCTTCAAGATCTCATTTTGGGTCAAAGGGTATGTTAATTTTGAGATATTTAATAATGGGTATTTGTTAGTTTTTGCATTTGTTTTTGGCATTTTTGTTGTTTCTCTGGTTATTCACTTGAGCTACAAAATTTGAGCTTTGACCTTAAAACTCTTGATCTTGATCTTTGTATGAGTTTTGAGTTTTTTATTGAGTGTTTGTGGATATGTTATCAGTTTATTGATTTACTATCTTGATGAACTTTTAAGAAGCTAAATTATTTGTAGTTATGGATTTTGTTTAAATTTGTTTGGTTGGCCTTTTGATGTTGACAAGGTTTGAACATTTATAGTCATCGGTGTATTAAGGATGTTTGAGAAATCTTTAAAATGTAAGGGTAAATTACAAAAGAGACGAATTAAGAACCTCCTAATTAGAAAAAATGGAAATTACAAGTCTTCAAGTGCCTTTTTTTGCTGTTTCTTTCTATCAGTGAGAGATCTTAGTTATTTTGTTGAATGTAAATCTTAAGCCAGCTTTTTGTTGGATTATGTTTGTCAGATAAACAAAAGTTTGAGATCAAGTTATTGAGCTTTTTTGATGTCTTTTGGTGGCGAGCTGACTCTGCTAGAAATGTCAGATAAAAGATGTTTGAGCACCGGAGTTGTGTCTCCGGGATGTGCTTTGATGCTTAAATCAGTAGGATTGAGAGGATATCGGGTGGGAAGAGAATTTGATAGAATTTCAGTAGGTTTCAGTAAGCATCTGGCCACGTCCCGGAGACACAATTCCGGTGCTCTTTGACATCAACCTGTTTTCTCAGGTTTCTCAACCTTTACCTGACATTTCCAACAGCTTAGTGAGTTTGCCGCCAAAAGACATCAACAAGCTTCTTGTAGCATAGATATTTTATGTTCTTTCCTCCACTCCCTACCTTTCCTCTTCATAGGCCCTTGTATAGTTCTGTGTCAAGCATGTCTAGCCTAGTTGGTTGATATCTATGTTACTTGGACTCGAGAGTGAGTGTCGAATACGAGTACGTATCCGACACGAGTATGTTCAATTTTTTCTAAGTTTTTCCATATATTTGGAGGATCATACTCCCATACCCTTGTTCGAATATATGTCGGACACGGATATTTCAGGGAAAATGAAGAGTCGGAGTAACATAGGTTGATATCAGTAGTTTTGACTTTCATGACAAGCAAATTAACAGATATCTGCGCAATATGCGCGTCTAGTTGGTGGATTGACTAATTTATGAATGTTCTTTGCTGAAAGTGATTGAGAAGCCAATTAGTTAACCAGCTTAATCTAAAAAGTTACTATGTCCAGTTTGATTTGGTTTGTGTGAGCTTCAATGTCAGAGAAACTTCAGTCAATATTATAAAAGCATAAACTTCAATATTCTACCGCAGGAACTGGAAATTCTTGGTTTTTATGGTTCAGGAAACTCCATGAACGACATCGAGGTGTTCCATGATGGAGATATCTTTCTGGAAGACTATAGAGATATGAATAAGAGCTTCAAGATATATGTTTATCCTCACAAGCGAAAAGATCCCTTTGCGCATGCATTCTTGCCTGTGGATTTTGAACCTGGGGGAAATTATGCTAGTGAAAGTTACTTTAAGAAGGCTCTTATGAAGAGCCATTTCATAACCAAAGATCCAACCAAGGCAGATCTTTTCTTTCTGCCTTTCTCGATTGCAAGGTTGAGGCATGACCCTAGAGTCGGTACTGGAGGTATCCAAAGTTTTATCAGAGATTACATCTCCAACATTAGTAGAAAGTTTCCGTATTGGAATCGAACCGGTGGAGCTGATCACTTTTATGTTGCTTGTCACTCTATCGGACGGTCGGTCATGGCAAAAGCAAAGGAAGTAAAACTTAATGCCATTCAGATTGTGTGTTCTTCCAGCTATTTCCTTTCTGGGTACATTGCTCACAAGGATGCATCTTTACCTCAAGTATGGCCAAGAACAGGAGATCCCCCTAATATTGCTGCTACATCCGAAAGGTGAAAACACTAACTTCCTTGACGTGTTTAAACTTATAATACATCATGATTTCTGAAATGGTTGCCGCAAGTTTGATCTGATTTGATTAAGAATGAAGTTTGATTTGCAATAATTTATGCTTTAGGTATTCCAGAGTCAAGAAAAATAGATTCAGTTTTGTAGTTTCTATAAAATGATCAAAGTTCAGATAGTGCTCATTTCTTGTTTTCTTATCCTATGTTGCTCCGACTCTTCATTTTTCTTGAAGTATCCGTGTGCGACACATATTCAGACATGGGTATAGGAATATGACCCTCCAAGGACCCTCCAAATACATGAAAAAACTTAGAAAAATTTGAATATACCCGTGTCCGATCATACCCGTATCCGACACTCACACCCGAGTTCGAGTAACATAGTTCTTATCCTTTGAAGTAATCAATATGTTTGAACCATTAAATAAAATTAGAAACCATATCAAACATGTCATAGTTGCTGAAGTTTTTGTTATTGTTGTTAAGAGGCTATGTTGCTCCAACTCTTCATTTTTCTTGAAGTACCCGTATTTGACGCATATCCGGACATGAGTATGGGGATATGACCCTCCAAAGACCCTCCAAATACATGGAAAAACTTAGAAAAAATTGAACATACCCGTGTCCGACACTTACACCAAAGTCCGAGTAACATATGTTAGAGATACTTAACCATGTTTTGGGCTAGTTTAGCATTGCTGTTGGAAAAAACTTGGGTTGAAAAAAGTGTTTAAAAAGTGTGGTGAAAACTGTGGTTTAAAAACTTTTAAGTGTTTAGCATTGCTGTGAAAAAGTATTGTAGGAAATTGAAATGTCAAAATAATATATGTTTAAAATAAATAAAAAAAAAAGTGTAGAGATATGAGGATAATAAAGTCATTTATTCCAAAGGCCAAAAGCTATATTTTTGGCTTTTCAAACCATGATTTTAACAGCAGAAGCCAAATTTTTTTATCTGTTTAGCATTGCGTTTGCGGTGAAAAGCAGCTTTTGACATCAAAAGCTGTGCTAGAAGCAATGCTAAACAAAGCCTCTATCTAATTTGCAAACAAAATTACAGGAACAAACTTGCATTTTTTGCTGGATCCATAAACTCCCCGGTGCGCGAAAAGCTTCTAAAATTCTGGAGAAATGACTCTGAGATCGCTGCTCATTTTGGTCGGCTTAAAACACCTTATGCTGATGAGCTACTAGGCAGCAAGTTTTGTTTCCATGTAAAAGGCTTCGAAGTCAACACAGCTCGTATAGCAGATTCGTTATATTATGGTTGCGTCCCGATAATCGTTGCTAACTACTACGATCTCCCATTTGCTGATATACTAAACTGGAAGAGCTTCTCAATTGCTGTTGTAACTGTAGATATCCCATTGCTGAAGAAAATCCTTCAAGGGATAACTTCTGATGAATACTTATTGTTGCAACGCAATGTCTTGAAGGTGCGCAAACATTTCCAGTGGCATGTTCCTCCTATTGATTTTGATGCCTTTTACATGGTAATGTATGAGTTATGGCTCAGACGAAATTCTGTTCGAATAAGTGCTTCATAAAATAGCATCCAAGTTGGGATTGATCTATATTAATCTATGTTACTCGGACTCGGGTGTGAGTGTCGGACACTTTATGTGTCCGACACGGATATGTTTGATTTATTCTAAGTTTTTCCATGTATTTGGAGGGTCCATGGGGGATCATATCTCCATACCCATGTCCGATATGCGTCGGACACGGATACTTAAAAAAAAAAAATGAAGAGTCGGAGATATTAATCCATTGTTGTGAAACAGAATTCCCAATAAGAAAATTAGCTAAACATTGATGTATTTAATAGGATTGTTTTTCTTCTCCTTTTATACAGAAAAGGTTTCTGGTTTTCAGTATCTGAATCCACTGATGATGCTAGTAGGGTGGAAGATATATTTGATTCTGTGTTTTGTTTAGGTTGAAGGACAGAAAAGTATCAAGAACACAAACTTGAATCATCTTTCTATGAATGACAAAATTGATGTTCTTAGCCAACAGTAAACCTGCTCATCGGTCGGTTCGTGGTTCGAATTTTTTTCCAGTCTTACCCAAGCTCAACCCGACCTGCTGATCCGTTTTACTGTTTATTTAATATTAAAAAATTATTTTTCATATTAATATTTATATAATAAAATTTAAATAAATGTTTTTATTATTATTTAAATAGTGATCCGAGCCGGACCGGCCCGAATAACGAAAACCTTGTCCAGGTCCTATCCAATACAAGCCAGACTTGTCGGGCTGGACAGGCTATCCGATCCATGAGCAAGTCTAGCCAACAACAATTACTTCATTGGTAGAGTGTTGTCCTTTTAATACGTGTAACTAGGGTTGGTAGAGTGTTGGACTTTTGATTCTAATAATTAGGATTCAATCTCGGGAAACCCCGATTTGAACTACTGTAACTAGTCTAGGACACCCCGGAATTTGAACTTACTAAAGAAAATGGAAAAGATTACTCCATTATAGACCTGCTCATGGGTCGGGCTTTAGTTCGAAATTTTTTTGTTTTGCTTTCTCAGGCCCGGCTCGCGGGCTCGAATTTACTGTTCATCTTATTATAAAAATAAAAAATTTATTTTCATATTAATATTTATGTATTTTTATAATTAAATTTAAATAAAATAATATTTTAATATATGAACAATGATCCGAGTCAGACTATCAGATCATGAAAATCTCTATCCAAACTTAACTCAATACGAGTCGATTCTATTAAACTGGATGGACTCTTCCTACCTATGAACAGGTTTACTCCATTATCATAAGCTTTTATCCACCCCGGAATTTGAACTTATTTTTTATTTATTTATTTTTAAATTATGACATATGGCAGTCACGTAATTGTCGCGTGCAATATTTGGATACATGTGCATTATTTTCATTCATTGATTGTCATGTCAGTATTTTTTTTTTACTATATTAGGGGCTGAGGATTGAAAGTTGAATTTCTTGATTAAGTATTTTTTTAGTTTAAATATCACATTAAATATTTTTCAATAGTTCAGGACTCTACGAAACATTATCCCTTTAGATATAGATAGATTTGGAATGAAGTGAAGAAATGATAATTGAAAAAAAAATCCAAAATAGTTGAACTAGTGATCGTGGATGGCATTTAATCTTTAATTAAAAAAAAAAAAAAAGAGAGAGAGAACCATATTTAGAGGTATTTATGAGTTTGGTCGAATTTAAGTATGGTATCAACACTATATATATTTGTTCAAGTCCGATCCGACTCGAAATATGGATATCAAATTTTGTCCAAATTCGTTCATATTTGTAAATGGATAGTTTAAGTTTGTTTAGGCCCACCAATATTATTGTTTTCTAAAAAAGTTTAAACAAATATGTTATTTTTTAATTTAATTTTTGTTTCTTTTATTAAGTTCTAACACATGAATAACTTAATATATTCTTAAATGTTTACATTATAATATTATATATTTTTATATGATATAATATATATAATATATATAAATATAAAGATAATATATTATTGTTGGAGTCAAGGTCCGGTTCATTTTCTAAAAGGGATCCATTTTTTTTTTGTCAAAGTCTATATTTCGGATTTAATTTTTTTGTTTAAACCCTCTCAAATATCAAATAAACTTTCGAGCTTGGATGAATAACCCGGTCCTTGAATAGGTGTAGGCATGTAGTCATATTTAAGAATGATTTTAGTTTTGAATAGATAAAGTAGAAAACTTGAAAGTAGAAAGAAAAATATATCTTTATAAATGGTTAATTTGAGAAAGCAAAATAATAAAACCTAAAAACAACATGTTTTTAGTTTTTAAGACAACCCTTTTCATAAATTAATTAAAAACAATGGCCGAAAGCATCCTCTTATACCATTTTTTTTTCTTCTTTTAATGGATATAGCTATCTATCAATTTACCTCAATTAAATCATATCAACTAAACTACATATAAACTCATTCATTCAAAAAAATTCATTAGGCAAATTCCTTTTTTTTTTTTTTTTTTAATGGGAAAATCATCTTCTTTTCTCTACCAAATCTCTCAACATCGTTTCCCTGCCACTTTCAAAGGGCTTTTCTATTTTTTACCTAAAAGTTTAGCCCTTACTACACTTCTTCTCATTTTCATTTACATTTCCACAACTGGAAATGTCACCAAAACAACTCTTTACCTTCAAACTTTGCCTTCCACAATATCTTCCATTTCTTCCTTGATTGATCAAACTAATATCCCAGTAATTCCATTTGAAGATAATGATAATGATAACTTGTTTGCTGATCCTTCGAGAATTGCTGGTTTGGCTAGCACGAATCAATGGTTTCTCGAAAATCTTTTCGGCTTAACTAATGGTATGGATTGTTTAAGTTTTACACTTTTATATATAGAAGATATATATATATATACTTTCAAATTCTTATAATCTTAATATATTGTTGAATTTATTACACGGTGTGTGATCGAGAATATACAATATGAAAGTTTAAGTAGAGTAATGGTATATATATTGTTGGAATTTAAATATAATAGTTAACTCATTTTTTATCGGTTTAAGTTTTTAGGATAATTATTGATCATCCAATTTAAGTATGAATATCAGAGCTCTTGGGTTTGAATTCTAACAACCAGCTTCCTCTTTAATATTTTTTCATCCAGTATCTTATTGCCGTTTGAGCTATGGGTTACTATTCTAATTCTTCTTTGTTGAAGTCACACCGACTACTCTAAGATTTCTCTAGAATAGTCTAGCTTTCACAAGAATGTTGTAGGCTTGGTTTATCTTTGTTGAATTTTCCTTAGTCTTTATTCTTCTGTCTCTAGAATAGTCTAGCTTTCACAAGAATGTTGTAGGCTTGGTTTAGAAACCGACTTACACAAATATAAATAGAGGTTGTGGGTGTTATGTGTTGTGTAGATGAGAAAGAAAAGGAAGTGTGGTGAGTAGAGAGAAAAAAGAAGAAAAAGAGTGAAGTTGTGAGTGCATATTAAAAGAGTGTGTCTAGTGTATACTTGGTCTTTTCTCATATTAATAAAAGAGTTGTTTTTCGGAAGTTACTGTAGCATCACGAGATAAAGTTACTGTAGCAAATCGGTACTGTAGCATAAAACTACAATTGGTACCGAGAGTCAGAAATCAACAAATTGGTATCAGAGCTAGACGGTCAGGGACCGGAGTACGCATATCGGAGAAAGACAGTCTGGGACTGTGAAGATTATTGGTCTGGGACCAAGACGATCGAGGTTCGTGGAGACGTGGAAATTCTGCCGGTACACGGTCAGGGACTGTGAAATTAAGTGAACGAGAATCAAATTTGAGGTAAGTGCAGGGCACTCTCAAGACACTATGGCAGATATTTCTAATTCCGCTAGCAACATTGAGAAGCTCAATGAAAACAATTACAATACGTGGAGCATCCGGATGCAATATTACATGCTCGGGCAAGATTTATGGGATATTGTTAACGGTGAAGCTTCAACACCACCAACTGATGCCGGAGAACTAAGAAAATGGAAGTTCAAAGCCGGTAAGGCCATGTACGTGTTATCAGTCACCATTGAGGATGGTTTATTACAACGCGTCAAGGATGCAAAGACACCGAAAGAAGCCTGGGACACACTCACAATGCTGTTCGCAAGGAAAAATGATGCTAGGCTCCAACAATTGGAGAATAAACTTCTGTCAATCTCGCAGCAAAATATGTCGGTAAGCGAATATTTCTCTAAAGTTAAAACTCTTTGTGAGGAAATTTCAAAATTAGATCCAGAAAATGCTATTACCGAAACTAGGATGAGAAGAATTATCATCCATGGCTTGCGACCTGAATACAACGGGATTGTTACTGCAACCCGTGGTTGGAGCAAAGAACCAACTTTAACTGAGTTGGAAAATATCCTAGCCAATCAAGAGACTTTAGATAAACAAATGTCTAAAGTCTCGATAAAAGATGACGAGAAAGCACTCTTTAGTAATAAAAGAGGCTTTAATAAAAGAAGCAAAGTTGCTACAAAGCCAGGCGTGGAAGAAAATAAATTTCGAAGGCAAGAAACATGGTCAAAGCAAGGGGGAAGGAGTTTTCGGCAAGAGGGAACCCAGCATGTTCGAGAAAGAGACAAAAATGAAAATAGGTATCGTCATCAAAACAATCAGTGTTACAACTGTGGAAAATCTGGTCACTTTGCTCGAGACTGTCGGTTTAAGCAAGTCCAAGGCAACGCGGCAACCTCGTCACGAGAAGAGAATAATAGCGAAGAAGAGTGGGATTTTCAAGCATCAATTGCTATTGAAGAATGCGAAGAACTTGCAGCTGCTTGCATCACCGAGTCAGAAGAAGAGTGTTCACTCGCATCGGTGAGTAAATTAATCGACTATAATAATGATTGGATAGTTGATTCTGGATGCTCAAATCACATGACTGGAGATAAGGAGAAGTTGACTAATACCTCAACATACAAAGGAGAACGAGTTGTGGTAACTGCAAATAATTCAAGGTTACCTATTACTCACATCGGCCAAACAACTATTGTGCCACGATTTAGTCCACACCAAATCGAGCTGCAAAACGTATTCCATGTGCCAGGTATGAAGAAAAATCTGCTATCGGTTTCACAACTCACTGCCTCAGGAAATTATGTCGTGTTTGGTCCAAATGATGTGAAAGTATATCCAAACTTAAAGCCAACAAGTACACCAATAATGGAAGGGAAGCGTCTGGAGTCAATCTACGTTATGTCCGCTCAGACTGCATATGTGGACAAGACAAGAAAGAATGAAACAGCTGACTTGTGGCATGCAAGGCTTGGGCACGTGAGTTATCTCAAGTTAAAGGTAATGATGAAAAAGTCTATGCTCAAAGGTCTTCCTCAATTAGACATTCAAGAGGACACAGTATGTGCCGGGTGCCAATATGGGAAAGCTCACCAGCTGCCATACAAGGAGTCAAAGTTTAGAGCTAAGGAGCCTCTTCAGCTAATTCACTCAGACGTGTTCGGGAAGATAAAACAACCTTCTGTCAGTGGCTGCCAATACATGATAACTTTCATTGATGATTTTTCAAGGTACGTCTGGATTGATTTTATGAAAGAAAAATCAGAGGCACTTACTAAATTTATAGAGTTCAAAGAAAAGGTGGAAAAAAAAGTAGGCCGAAAGATACAATGCCTACGCACAGATAACGGGGGAGAATATACATCCAAGGAGTTTTCAGAATTCTTACAGGAATGCAAGATACGCAGACAATTGACATGTCCGAACACTCCACAACAAAATGGAGTTGCCGAGAGAAAGAATCGGCATTTGGCTGAGATATGTCGAAGCATGTTACATGCGAAGAATGTGCCACCTCGTTTTTGGGCAGAATGTTTGAAGACTGCAGCTCACGTGACTAATAGGCTTCCACAAGCAAGACTTGGTTTTATCTCACCCTTTGAGAAACTATGGAACATCAAACCCACGGTGAGTCACTTTCGAGTATTTGGTTGCGTATGTTATGTATTTGTACCAGATCATCTACGCAGCAAATTCGATAAAAAGGCAATTCGTTGCATATTTGTGGGATATGACGACCAAAGAAAAGGGTGGAGATGTTGTGATCCAACAAGTGGCAGATGCTATGTATCCAGAAATGTTGTGTTCGATGAAGCTTCGTCATGGTGGTCACCACAAGCAGTTCTGTTGCCAGACTCAAAAGAAATTGAAGAAAAACTTCAAGAAAATATGGAAGAACAAATTGAGCTTGAAAAGACTCAACCAAGTGACGAGTATTCAGAAAAGGCCCTTGATGAGGAAAAGTCATTTCGAGAAAATGAGTTCGATGAAAGAGATTCTCAGCCATTTCTACGCAGGTCATCACGACAACGCAAACCAAATCTTAAGTATGCTAATGCTGCTCTAATTGAAGAAATAGAGCCAACAACTTATGAAGAGGCATCTGAGAAATTGGAGTGGAGAAAAGCCATGGAAGAAGAAGTTCAAGCCCTGAAACAAAACGAGACATGGGAGTTGGTGCCAAAGCCGAAGAAGATTGAACCAATCTCATGTAAATGGGTTTATAAAATAAAGACTCGACCCGATGGATCGATAGAAAGGTATAAGGCTCGATTGGTGGCTCGCGGATTCTCTCAAAAGTATGGGGTGGACTATGATGAGACCTTTAGTCCGGTTGCAAAGATTACAACAGTACGAGTATTACTTGCCCTTGCAGCAAGCGAATCTTGGAAGTTATGGCAAATGGATGTGAAAAATGCCTTCTTACACGGAGAGCTAGATCGAGAGATCTATATGGAGCAGCCTGAAGGATTCACAAGTAAAGTTCATCCGGATTATGTGTGTAAGTTGAAAAAGGCACTCTACGGATTAAAACAAGCACCGAGAGCATGGTACGGTAAAATTGCCGAATTCCTAATACAAAGTGGTTACTCAGTTGCAGCAGCAGATTCGAACTTGTTCGTGAAAGAAAAAGGAGGTAAGTTGGCAATAGTCTTGGTTTACGTGGATGATCTAATCATCACCGGAGACAACGAAGAAGAAATCAAACAAACTAGAGGCAATCTCTCAGTACGTTTTCAAATGAAAGAGCTTGGAGAGCTGAATCACTTTCTTGGGCTAGAAGTAATCCGTACCAAAGAAGGAATATTCTTATGTCAACACAAGTATGCAAAAGATCTTATACACAAATTCAGGATGACTGATTGCAAGTCGATATCTACGCCTATGGAAGCCAATGCAAGACTCTGTAGTGAAGAAGGCAAAGAATTGGAAAACTCAACAAGTTATAGGCAACTAGTGGGTAGTCTAATCTACCTTACATTAACAAGACCCGACATTGCATTCGCTGTTGGAGTAGCTAGCCGATTCATGGAGAAACCAAGGAAACCTCACTTAGATGCGGTTCGACGAATCTTGAGGTACGTAAAAGGAACTATTGATTTTGGACTTCTATACAAAAAGGGAGTTCCGTGCCAAGTTATAGGATATTGTGATGCCGATTATGGTGGAGATCATGATACAAGACGATCAACAACTGGCTACATGTTTAGTCTTGGATCCGGCATAATCTCTTGGTGTAGCAAAAGACAACCTACAGTATCATTGTCAACCACAGAAGCAGAATATAGAGCAGCAGCTATGGCAGCACAAGAAAGCACGTGGTTGATACAGCTGTTAAAGGACCTGCACCAACCGATTGACTCTCCAGTACAACTCTATTGCGATAATCAGTCAGCAATAAGCTTAGCTGAAAATCCAGTCTTCCATGCCAGAACCAAGCACGTAGAAATACATTATCACTTTGTACGTGAAAAAGTACTTCAACGGGATGTTGAACTAAAATACATTAAGACTGAAGAACAAGTAGCTGACTTGTTTACCAAGGGACTTAGCGGTACAAAATTCCATGAGTTTAGAAGACAACTTGGCATGACAACCAAGCCAGCATCAAGAGAGAGTAGTCGTTGAGGGGGAGTGTTGAAGTCACACCGACTACTCTAAGATTTCTCTAGAATAGTCTAGCTTTCACAAGAATGTTGTAGGCTTGGTTTATCTTTGTTGAATTTTCCTTAGTCTTTATTCTTCTGTCTCTGGAATAGTCTAGCTTTCACAAGAATGTTGTAGGCTTGGTTTAGAAACCGACTTACACAAATATAAATAGAGGTTGTGGGTGTTATGTGTTGTGTAGATGAGAAAGAAAAGGAAGTGTGGTGAGTAGAGAGAAAAAAGAAGAAAAAGAGTGAAGTTGTGAGTGCATATTAAAAGAGTGTGTCTAGTGTATACTTGGTATTTTCTCATATTAATAAAAGAGTTGTTTTTCGGAAGTTACTGTAGCATCCCGAGATAAAGTTACTGTAGCAAATCGGTACTGTAGCATAAAACTACAATTGGTACCGAGAGTCAGAAATCAACATTCTTCAGCTTGCATATTTCTACTACATTTAGGTCCGCTTGCAAGTCCAATAATCATTTATCCAACTTGCACGTGAGTAGGCGTATTGAAATTTAAATATTATTGATCATTTCCTATCAGCTTAAACTTTTAGGATAACCGATCATCTAATTTAACATATATATATATATATATATATATCATTGTCCAAGTAGATCTGCTCATGGGCCGGGCCGGATCATGGCCCGGATTTTTTGCAACTTCTTTGCCCGCGGGCCTGAAAACATTGTTCATCCTATATAAAAATATATTTTTTTATTTTATATTTTTATAATTAAATTTAAATAAAATAATATTATTTTAATATATAAACAGTGATCCGGGCCGGGCCGGCCTGAATCACAAAAATGCCTGCTGGGCCGGACGAGCTGCTCGGCCCTTAAGCAAGTCTATGTCCAAGTACAAATATGATCTAGAGTTTGATTTAATAACATAGGTATATATTTGATTTCTTAAAAATAAAAAAAAAAATTTAAAATGAAAAAAATATAGACCTTAATTTATTTGAATATGTACATGTCCAAAAATATTTTTTGAAGCATGACTAGCCAAAGAAAGAGAAGTGTTCAATTTTTTTTTTTTTTGGTATAAAAAAGGTCGCAAATTAAGAAGGGAAAAAGATTGTAGATATTGAAATTCGAACTTCATACCTATTGAATATCACCTTTTAGAGGTGGTTATATGAACCAACTGGATTAAGTTCGAATTCGGAAAATATTGAATTATTATATTCGTTCAATTTCTTTTTATTTTTCTTAAAAAAATTTGAGGAAATTACACAGATAACAAAGAAGCATACCATGATAGTGATCTCTTCTTAGAAGACTACAAGCAAATGAACAAAAGCTTGAAGATCTATGTTTATCCTCATAGCAAAGATGATCCCTTTGCAAATGTGCTATTGCCATCTGAATCTAATCCCAAAGGAAATTATGCAAGTGAACTCTTTTTCAAGAAAGCTTTAATGAAATCCCAATTCATCACAAAAAACCCTAACGAAGCTCAATCTTTTTTACATGCCTTTCTCGATCTCTCCGATGAGAACCGATCCCAGAATCGACGTTCGTGGAATCCCGGATTTCGTCGAGAATTATATCTCAAATACTACCCATAAATATCCTTATTGGAATCGAACTGGGGGAGCTGATCATTTCTATGTTGCTTGCCATTCCATTGGCAAGATTGCCTTTAATAAAGCATTTGTAGCGAGACTCAATGTTATTCAACTTGTTTGCTCTTCAACTTATTTCCCTTCTTCTTATCTCCCTCACAAAGATGCTTCTATGCCTCAAGTTTGGCCTCGACAAGGCGATCCTCCCAACCTTCTTACATCGCAAAGGTAAGCAATTTAATCAAAAAGGTTTTGACATTGTCAAGAAATATTTCTTAGAATCAATTCAAACTTTAAATTGTTATTAGGTCAAAAGACGCATATCAAAAGAATTATTATTATCTCTCAAAATTTATTACTAGTAGCTAGACTTGTTCATGGGCAAGATCAAGTCGGGTTAGATTCGGTTAGTAAAAAAAAAAAAATTGTTTACCCAAAATCCAGCTCAGCCCAATGGATTCAAAAAGCTTGAATTATTGTTAAAAAAATAAAAAATTATTTTTATATTAATATTTATATATTTTCATAATTAAATTTAAATAAAAATATTTTTTATTTATTAAATAGTAATTTGGGCTAGGTCGAGTCAGCTCAAATTTGAAAAATTCTATCCCAAACCTGATCTTATTTGGGTTAGGCTGCCTCGGATTTGAAAAAACCTATCCAAGCCCGACCTTATTCGGACTTGACCTATCGGGTTGGATGGATAGTCTGACTCTTAAATAGATCTACTTAAAACCTAGAGAAATATTATAAGATGCCCTTCCCTTGGATAGACTTGTCTTTGGGTCGGGTAATGGTTCGAAATTTTTTATTTCTTTACCCAAGCCCAAGTCGGATCGGGTCCGAGCTGGCCCGAAAGTCCATTTTACTGTTCATAAATATTAAAAAATTATTTTTATTTTTATTTTCATATTAATATTAATATTTTTATAATTAAATTTAAATAAAAAATATTTTTTTTATTTAATGAATAGTAATTCGGACCGGATCGATCCGAATTACTAAAATCTTTGTCCATACTCGATCCAATTCGGACCGAGCGAATAGCCCGACCCTTGAACATGTCTAGCCTTGGATAGATATGCTTAAAACCTAGAGAAATATTATAAGAAGGGGGAATGTAATTAATTAAACTCATTAATTATATATTTTGACATAGCAAAATGAAAAATTATACAGGAAGAGGCTTGCATTTTTCGCCGGAGCAGTGAACTCTCCGGTACGTATAGCACTTCTCAAAGCCTGGGCAAACGACACTGAAATTTTCGCACACTTCGGACGCCTCCAAACGCCCTACTCCGATCAACTCCTCGGCAGCAAGTTTTGCATCCATGTCAAAGGCTTCGAAGTAAACACAGCCCGCGTCGCCGACGCTCTATTCTACGGCTGCGTCCCTATAATTCTAGCTAACCATTACGACCTTCCGTTCACCGATATATTGAACTGGAAAAGCTTCTCGGTTGTCGTTCACCATATCGATATCCCGGTTTTGAAGAAAAACCTTCAAGGACTAAGCAAGGAAGAGTATTCAATGTTGCAAAGCAATGGATTGAGAGTTCGTAAACATTTCAAATGGAATGTTCCTCCGCTTGATTTTGATGCATTTCATATGTCAATGTATGAGTTATGGAAACGTAGAAGTGTTGTTAGGGTTAGGTTAACTCCTTCAATGGAGTTTATGTAAATGGGTTTTTTTTTTTTTTTTTTTAAAGTTGATTTTAATCAATAAAATATCATCAATGAAAAGAAAATTTTAAGATTTTATATTAAAGAATGTGTTGAATGATCTGAATTTGAAAAAAAAATAAAAAAAATCTAAAACACAATAAAAAATACTATGCGACATAAAAAAATAGCAAGAACGTGCACGAATATACGTATATGTCAAAATTTATATAACACAAATTATTAACATATAAAAATTTATATAAATATATTATATTTTAAACAAGATTATGAAATATTAAAATACTCGAACATAATACGAATACACGAATTATCAATAATAAAATCATTGTCAGTAATAAAAAGTCAAACGTAGAAGTGTTGTGAAGGTTAACTCCTTCAATGGAGTTTATGTAAATGAGTTTTTTTTTTTTTTTTTTTTACGTTGATTTTAATCAATAAAATTTCATCAATGAAAAGAAAATTTTATATTAAAGAATGTGTTGAATGATCTGAATTCGAAAATAAAAAATAAGAAAAATATCTAAAATACAACAAAAAATATTATACGATATAAAAAAATAGTATGAACAAGACATGAATACATAAATGTGTCAAGATTTATATAATACAAATTATTAACGTATCAAAATTTATATAAATATATAATACTTTAGACACGATTATAACACGTTAAAATACTCGAACAAGATTCGAATACATGATTTATCAAATTAGGGACAATAGGTCCGAAGTTTATTTGGTTTGAATCTATAGTTTCTTATATATGGTGAAAATAAACAAATTTTTAGGAAATTAATTAATTAATTAATTATACAAATTTGTTTTTTTGTCAACGTAAGAAAAGTGAGTTGAGAATCTTCAACTTGATTGGATTCTAAAATATGGGTAATCTCATAGAAGAAATCATATTTATTGGCCGTAATTAGTATTCTAACACTAACTCATAATAAGAGAGGTTGTATAGCTAATAATTAATGATTTCTCCTGTGAATTTTGATTTTATTAAATTTTATTACTATTAAATTAAAATTTTTACGGGTGCTTATTTATTTTAGACGAGAAATATTAATCAATACTTAATGATACTGGTTAAGGTGATATATATATATATAAAAAGTAAAATAAATGCATTATTTTTTTTTAAAACTCAATAAAAATCTTAAAATAATAAATAAATAATCTTTAACTAATGTAAATAAACATCAGTTAAATGAATCCCATCTCTCTCAATATATATATATATATATATATATTTATATTTCAATTATTATATTAATTGAAGGAGAGGAAATTGTGTCTACTTGGCCCAGCCCAATTATTCAAGTAAAATGTATTAGCTGTCTAAACGTCAATTAAGTGTAAGCTAAAAGTAAAACTGAGAAAGTGTGATCTTAGTTTCAGTCACGCGCATTCACGAATTTGCAATGAAAATTCTCCTTTCTCTTTGAAACAATTTCTCTATTTCTCTCAACCTCTCTCTCTCTCTCTCACTCATCCTTCTTCTTCTTACATTCTCTCTTATTTTCTGTTAAATTTCCTTGCATATTTCTCTGTTTGTGTTGTGATTGCATCAGGGTCTTTAAAGTTTTGTCTTAAATCCTTTGCTTCCTATCGAGATTTGAACTTTACCCAATTCCCTGTTTGCCAGCCAAATAAATCAAGGAAAAGGAAAAAAGAAGGTTTAAATCTTTGATTCAAATCTGGGTTCTTTATGTCCCTAAGTGGTTTTCTAGAACCGGGTTCTCTTCTCTGGGGGGTTGTTCTACTTTCCAGGTAAAAAAAGAAAGTATTTTTTCATTATCTTTTATTTTACATTGATTTGTTTTAATGTGATTTTTGGAATTTTGACATATATATTTGGATTTTTGGACTATAGGGAGAATTGGGTGTTAGATTCAACATCCAAGAAGTAACTTTTTTAATGAGTTAAGATGGTGTTCAAATCTAAGATAAAATGGATTGCATTATTTGTGTTGACTTTATCTTTGGTATCGTTGGTGGCTCATCTTTCAATGACAAAGGTTTCAAGTATGAACTTAGTCCAGTATAGCGCAAAAGATGCTTTAACCCATGATTTTCCTAATATTGAATCACCGGTAAGTTTTTTTCGGATTCGGATAACAAATGTTTTATCTTCATCTGTTTGCATGTATGATGTGTTGGTTTTATGATGCTTATTTTGTTCTTGTATGTTGAAGGGTGGCAGAACTAAGAGGCTATGGGGTGCTGTGAGGTCTTTGGAGTCTTTGCAACCATATGCAAACCCAAGAAACAGCTATCCTGGTAAAGGGTTTTGCTTAAACTACCTAATTATGTATTTATGCTTCTATACTGCCAAATTTAGCTTAATATGACCATGTATTAAGGAGGTAGTTGAACTGATATGATTTTAAAATGAAGTAATGATAGATTTATCTTGTTGTGTAGGTGATAATGACAGTCCAACTAGAACTTGCACCTTTTTTTTAATTGAATTGGACCATATTTTTAGCTTTCTTAATTATCGTATTTGCCCGAATTGATATCTGAATGACAATTCGTGAACAATGGAAGAAGCTGGAAAGATGATTATTTGTGCAATTTCAAAAAATGTTACAGCACCATTAATTTTTGGAGTAGCATCAATAGTTTGTAATGCCCTAGTTCAAGTTGGTTGATTCTTATCTCCAAATCAATTGAGAATTAAATTTCATTATTTGGTTTGTGAAGGACAACTAAACGTGTCCACATGAAATGGACTAACCACAAATGTTTTCATATTTTTTCTTGTTATCAGCAATGGTTGAGGTGTATGTGAGATTATTCTTGTTCTTGTTTGAAGTGTGGAAGTCTGCTATTTCATGAGTTGGGACTGGGAATGGGACAATCTCTGTGGCACTTATGCCTACATAGCACTACATCTTGAGCGCGTATAAGAAGTTTTGCATTGATGATGAAGATGAGAGATGTACATTAGGTTTATCTTTGTTTGTTTAAGTTTAGGTTTGTGACAAAAGCAGTACATAACAGGGGCAAGCAATCTAAGGAGTTGCTGATATTACAATTTTCTTTCTAATCTCTATGATAACTGTTAATAGGTTTTCTATAAGAAAAAAAGAAAGGTTGAGATCTCTATGATATGTGTAATCTGAAAAGAACTTTGGGAGAAAAGTCTGTGTATTCTTGATTTTTATTACATAAATTTTATCAGAACTGCAATCTTCCAATTAAACAAAATCACTTCTTGTTGTTTGGTTTTGTCCTTGTTGCTTGATAATTGACTAGCTCCAGATAATTCTTTTAGTCTGTTAATTAATAATTAATCATCTCTCTTTTAACAGTTCCGAATGAAAATAATAATGGTTTCATCTATGCAAAAATCTTTGGTGGATTCGAGAAGATAAGATCTTCGGTACGATCTATTAGATGCATTAAAGTATCTTTCTTACTATTCTTTGTTGACCATTCATAACATTTTTGTTAAATTTCTAGATCTGTGATCTTGTCACCATATCCAGGCTTCTAAATGCTACTCTTGTAATTCCAGAGATACAAGAAAGTACTCGTTCAAAAGGCATCAGGTATAGTTGCTTAATGTATTTTTTTATAAATTTATTTTCAGGATATATTCTTACCCCTTTCATTGTTATACAGTTACAAATTCAAGAGTTTTTCATATCTTTATGATGAGGAGCAGTTCATTGCATCACTTAAAAATGATGTGAATATTGTAAAAAGCCTGCCTGAGTATTTGAAGGCTGCAAGAAGAAGGAATGAGTTCCCTACTTTCAAGCCCCAAAATTCTGCTTCTCCGAATTTTTATGTCAAAGAAATTTTGCCAAACTTAAAGAAAGCCAAGGTTGTTGGGTTGATTATTATGGATGGAGGGTGCCTGCAGGTAGTTCAAAGTCTTATAATTGTACATAATATATTTATCTTAACTGCAACAAAAAAAAATGTTTGACAAAGTGCAAGTCTTTTTCCAAGACTATATACTCTCTCTAACTGCAAAAATTGCTTTACAAAGTGCATGTCTTGTTCAGATTAACCTATATGTTCTCTCTAAATTCAAGGGGCTTGGTTCTTACTTCATTGGTGATTTTCCCTTATTAGTTTTACTCATTAGTTTACTTTATGCCTATCTCTAATACTGTGTATGTTATTGATCTCTCTCTGTGCATGCACATTAAAACATCTCTGATGTATCATTATTTTTATGAAGGCTCATAAGACTTATCTCTGCAAAAAAAAATTTATGTTGCCAGGGATGATGTCTTCTAGGGGAAAGAAAGATTAATTTTTCTTTTCTTGAGAAACATTTGAAGTAAATTTTGGTTAGAAGCTGCCTGTCCATGTCAGACCATAGTTTGCTGCTGCAAAATAGTTTTAACCAACAGTCTGATAATCAATTTTATGTTTCTTTGTGTAATTTCCGTGCTTAAGAGTCTTAGTGGTGATTGCATCTCTGTCTCTAGTATGAAAAAAGTCAATTTATAAGCAAGTAAACCATGCTTCATGGTTTTTCCATGTTAGGAAAGGGAAAATATGCCACACCTCACAGGTGAATGTGATGTATCTGTTTCTATCTATTGTTTGAATCAGTGTTGGATTCATTTGACCACTCTCATCAGGATTTTTCTCATCATTCCAAGTTACTGTCTGCTCAGCTTGGTGGGAATTTCATTGCTTCTGGGTTAAAGTGACTTTCTAGCTCTCTGGTCTAATTTATTCTGGCAGTTGTATTTCTAGCTCTCATAGTTGTATTTGTTGATATCTAGGGGTTATTAGTCCATTTCTGGCTGGGAGGTCAAGCATGCATGATGTTTATGTGTTACGTGTTGATTTATTGAAAAATATTTAATGTTTCTTGCATTTGCATACTTTCTGAATTAATGACAAACTATAAGATTAATATTAAAGCAGTAACCATACACCTTTCAGTCGATTCTTCCACCTAGTATGTCCGAGTTTCAGAGGCTTAGATGCAGGGTTGCCTTTCATGCACTCCAGTTTCGTCCTGAAATTCAGATCCTTGGCCGCCGGATGGTGGAGAGGTATAATTTCCATTTGCCTTTCTGTTAAGGTCTTAAGACACAGGAGTACGAGTGTAAAATATATGAAAGTAATCCAATGCTCCATCAAGATTTATCTGATTCATTGTGCTGCCACTTATCTTCTGTTTGTTAATGCATCTGCAACTATACTTACACAAGTATCATATGCCTACTTTTTATGAACCGGAGCTTTCTGATCTTCCTGCAGGCTACGAGCATTGGGACAACCTTTCCTAGCATATCATCCTGGTTTAGTAAGGGACGCCTTGGCATATCATGGCTGTGCTGAACTTTTCCAGGTCAGCTGTTTATGCCTTTTCTTTCCTGCATCCTTGTCTAGCCTAAGTTGCATCTTTTCTTTATCCCCCCTTATCATTTATTTTTCCTAAAGCCTATAACAAATTATTGCAAATTTAACAAAAAATAAAAAAGGACTTCAATTGACATGTTTGTCCAGTTCTAGGTAATCTTCTTTACTTCTTGTAGGATGTTCATACAGAACTTATACAATACCGAAGGGCACAGATGATCAAGCAAGGGATCATTACTGATGAACTAAGCGTTGACTCACACTTGCGCAGAGAAAATGGTTCATGTCCACTCATGCCTGAAGAGGTATGTTACAAATAGAATTAACTGTTGCAGACCACGGTGTGGTAACGTTTCTGAAAGTTTTGTTGTGCCTTCGATGTGTTATTTGTGTACAATTCCTTGTTAGTCCTTACAATTTCCTTGTTTCTTTCTTTGTTGCAAGTTCTGTTGATTGAGATTTATATATCAAAGTTTATGTCCTAATTTTGAGTTTTTTTATTTTTATTTTTCAACCTCTAATAATGGGAGTGGATTTTCAAGCATACTTTTATTGGTTCTGAATTCTAATTTGGTTGGGAAAGAACGGTGTGTAGCTCAGCGACCCATTAAGAAAGCAATTCTTTTAGTATTAGTCAATCTAAGCTAGCAACATTGAAAATGAGGGAAATGGCTTTTGAAAAGAGAAAGGCTAATTGCTTGTAATCTTATGCTTTATTAGCATATATTTCAACAGCCTTGTAATCACATACATATTCGGTCATGATAAAAGTAACTCAGTAGAGGAAGAATACAATGGAGAGAAAAAGAGGACTGAAAGAGATGAGAAATAGAGTGAGAAAATCTGAGTTGTTTCCACCGATCCAATGCCGTTATAACATTACCAAACTAGATTATATATGGTTACAACACATATTACCTTAATGTAAATGGGAAATCGAATCTAACCCTTTTAAATATTAGCCTAATAAGGGCTTAAGGTAATCATCCATCAAGAAGACATAAGGATGTTTAATTGACAACGGTATTGGATTGTTGTGCTTCACTTATATTTGTTTATTCCCAAATTTTTGCAGGTTGGACTTCTTCTTCGTGCAATGGGTTATCCTTCTAAAACAATTATATACCTGGCAGGTTCTCAAACTTTTGGCGGTCAACGTCTTCTGATCCCTCTACGTGCTATGTTTGCAAACCTAGTGGATCGCACTTCTTTGTGCAGCAAGACAGAGTTATCAGACTTACTTGGTCCTGAGACACCTCTTCCTCTTGATATTTTTCAACTACCTCGTCCGAAAAGTGAACAACAACTTAAAGAAGAGTGGAATAGGGCTGGTCCACGGCCCCGGCCTCTTCCTCCACCTCCTGATAGGCCCATATATCAACATGAAAAAGAAGGCTGGTATGGTTGGATTACTGAGAATGACAAAGAACCAGACCCTTCACCTATGGATCTTAGGATGCAAGCTCATAGGTTACTTTGGGATGCCCTTGATTATATCGTCTCTGTGGAAGCAGATGCATTTTTTCCCGGCTTTAACAATGATGGTAGCGGATGGCCAGATTTCTCCGGCTTGGTTATCGGACAGAGGTTGTATGAGAGGGCTTCTTCTAGAACATATCTACCAGACAGGTTTGATATGCAGAAAGCTAAATTCATGAATGTTTTGAATTGATTAAAGCAGTATTTCAATTTACCATTGAAACTAAATTTTTCCTTTTTATGGTAATAAAGAGAATGAAAAAAACCCTCCTTAGTTATATCTAAATTACACTATGCATGCATTTTGAATAATGCATTATTGATTATACCTATGTTACTCGGACTCGGGTGTGAGTGTCGGACACGGGTATGTTCAATTTTTTCCAAGATTTTCATGTATTTAGAGGGTCCTTGGAGGATCATATCCCCATACCATGTCCAGATATGCGTCGGACACAGGTGTCAGACATGGGTACTTCAAGAAAAATGAAGAGTCGGACCAACATAGGATTATACCGCCTTTATATCAATTTTCTTATACTTACCCCCTGAAATGTGTCTATGGAGGGATGTAAAGCTTCTGACCATAAATTGATACAATACTGTCAAAAGTTTTCCAGTAGGAATGTGAAAATGCTGTTTGTTTATATATTTTTTATGTTCTATTCAACTTTTAGCTATAGAATTACTATGTTGCTTAGACTCCATTTTTCTGTCCGGCGCATATTTGGACATAGGTATGGGAATATGACCTTCTAAATATATGGAAAAGCTTAGAAAAATTGAACATACCCGTATCCGACACTCACACCCGAGTCCGAGTAACATAGTAGAATTATATAGATCATTATCGTAATATTTCAGATTTTTGGGAGGGATATCTTAGTTTTTAGTGTTATCTATTCTTGAGATCATGTGGTTAATTAGCATATTTAAATATAGCAATAAACTTCCTCTCTTGGTAATCTTTTTTATTTCCCTTACCTTCTGTTGGGTAGTTTTGCCTGCCACCAGATTCAAGTTAAATTTCTTTGAATAAAATTAGTTCATCTTTATATTTATGTCTAACACCATCTATTTTATTTCTTCAAACAGGAAAACTATTGCTGCACTTTTCAACATTACCCGTGATAATATGTACCATCCGAAGCGTAATTGGACGCTATCGGCTAAGGAACATCTGAACAGAAGTTTGAGTGAAGATGGCTTCATCCGACAATCGCTGTTTTCAAAGCCGAACTCTTTTCTATCGCATCCGCTACCCGAATGCTCTTGTAGAATTTCTTCTGTTGAAATCACAAAACAAATGAAAGGCAAAGATGGAAGAATTTTATATGGAGGTGAACAGGAGTGCCCCAAATGGATGCAGTCAGCTGGGGGAGCTGAAGGGGTTAGAAATGATGACACTGAATCGGCCGAAGATGATAACGATATGGTTGAACAGCTAGAACCCGATGGTGCTGATGTTACGAGTAGCTTAACTTCGCTGATTGATCACGATGAGGAATGGGATCCTAATGACTAACTGGATTTGCGGACGACACAATTTCCTCCTTATATCATCAACTTTCCTCCTTATATCATCAACCGGACCGGTGGAATTCAGTTTCCGGTGAGTTCTTTCTGGAATGAAAATTTTTGGGACATAAGGGTTATAGCCAAAGCCATTCTTTTATTTCACAGTTCCAGTCTAATCTTTTGATGATAAGTAAGTAGTCAATTATTGTCTTTTTGAGTAGATTCATTCATTCAAGCAAATTCTCTAGTCACAAAGAAACCAAAGAGTTATTTATATGGCTTGTACATCAAAGCTATGTTGTTCTAACTCTTCATTTTTCTTGAAGTATCCGTGTCTGACACCAGTGACCGATTTTGGACATGGGTATGGGGATATGACCCTCCAAATGCATGGAAAAACTTTAAAAAAATTGAACATATCCCATGTCGGACACATACTCGTATCCGACACTCACATCTTGAGTCCGAGTAACATAGCATCAAAGTTTTCTAACGTGGGAACAGTGAAAATATATTGATGCAGATGAATTACAGCCTGTGGCATTAAAAAAAAAAGCCTCTTTATCTCCATGGGAGAGAAGCTAAAACTCAGTGCTGTAATCTTTTAGGTGCTGCAATATTTCTTGTTATACCTCTTCAACTGCTATTTTTTTTTTTTTTTTTTTTCTGTTAAAAGAGTGTAAATTTGCATAGAGAAAGGATGTCAATGAGATAGTTTTGTAATGACAATTCTTTTATCATGTGATTAGTTGGATTTTTTTTTATTTTTGTAATTTTTTTTGGCTTGGTGATTAAAGGTAAATATTGTTATAGACAATGATTATATTTAACCATTCTGGTCAGTCTATCTATACTGCTTGTCAGATATAATAATTTATGGTTTCATCAAAATTTAGAATGAAAAACAAGGTTTAACTAATTCGAGATTTAATTCAGTTGTTTCATATAGTTATTTTTAAGATAATATTTAACACGTTTGAAGTTTGAATTTTAGTATTTGTAATTTCTTTCCTTATCTAAGGTTGTAAGGTTTGATTTTGATTGGCTAGAAACTTAAAATTCATATATTCTTGCTTTATTAATTAATTGGCTAGGTAGATGATTTGATATCCAATAATTAAATAGTTATGTTAAGGAAAGGATATTAAAAAAATTTCAGTCTTTTTTTTTATAATTTTGAAAAAATAGTGAAAAATTATCACTACAATAGATATAATGCATATATATATGTTATTTGTTATTAAAGACTTGGCAGGTGTTTCTATTTAGGGGTGGCAATGGATACTAGTATTGACCAATTAAAATGATAAAATATTAGTGAAATATTTGTATTTATTTGTAAATCATATGTGAAATCATATTAATTAATATTATATAGTTTTTGTGTCCTATAAATTATGGATTTAATCTAAAATATTTATTTTGGCCAAAAAAAAAAAATCTAAGATGTATATCCATTTATAAATTAACAAGTTTTTTTTGTGAAAATGGGTTTAATTTGTGAGATGTATTTTGAGAATAAATTTTGAATGTACATGATCTATTACATATATAAAAATTATATATTTTGAATAATAAAACAGATTTTTCGAATATAACGATTTGAGTTGAACTTTGAATAAATAATTTTTTTACTATTCAAGTTCTATGTTGGAGATTTAAATTTTTGGAATCTCTTAGAGCCTCAGCTTATTGAATGAAATTGATTAATAATCATAAGATTTTGTTAACAAGTGTGCTAAAATCACTTTGTAAAGTTATTATATATAATAATATTTTCATCTAATGCATTGAAAATGATGAATAAAATTGTCAATTACTACATTTTAGCAAAAAAAAAAAAAATTTAATTTAAACCGACCAAATCGACCGACTTAAAAGCGATTTCGATTTTTTTCAATTAATCAATTAAATTCGACCGATTCGATTGAAATAATTGATCGATTATTTCAAATAAAATTGGTTAAGGCTTAGTTTAGCATTGCTGTTGCGGTTTGAAAAAGCTTGGTTTGAAAAAAGTGTGTTTGAAAAGTGCTCTGAAAGATTGCTGTGAAAAAGTATGGTTTGAAATTTTCGAGTGTTTAGCATTATTGTGAAAAAATGCTGTGAGAAGATAAAATGTCTAAAAATGACATCATATTAAAAAGTAATGAATAAGTTATTTTTAATACTAACTGAGTAAATTAATAGTATTAAGATGTATAAACATAAAATTATGAAATTTAATTTTGAAATTTTATATGAAAAATATTATTTTTTTTTATAAATAAAATTCTTTCATCCTATAAATAATTATTATATTCTTTTTATAATTTCAAAATATATAAATATATCATAAGTTGATAACATTTTATATTTAAGATAAAATCTACAAAATAACAATTATATATACATCATATAATATACAAAAATATATATATAAATATGTAATATATAAATTATTTAAAGAGTATAAAAATCATTATGCATACAAAATATAAAAGTTGAACAGCAAACACACATTCAAAGTGTGTTTGCGGTTGGCTCAAAAAACTCAATCAAAAAGAACTTATTTTATAATTGTTGAGTTGTTTAGGATTGAGGTAGCTGCCAAAAAGAGTTTTTGGGCAGCCAACCACAATCCTCAACGAGCCCTAATTCAATTTTTGAACTTATAAGATCAAAGCAATCGAATGCTCTCTCCTAATTATCTATCCAAACTTTCATTATATCAAAACCCATTCTCTTGGGTAAATGTTCATCTGTCTGTCACAAATGGTCAACCTATCAGAGGCAATGGAGAACAGAACTAATCATGAAATCAATTGAATAATTTCAATATGCAAATGTATCTGCTCCAATGATCCATATACTGAAAAATCAACATTACATTTAAAAAGACCAAATAAGTATTTACAAATCGTCTTAGTCATTCTAACATATTTTATCCGGATTTTTCATTTTTCTTAAAATATTCTTATCCGACACATTCGGACATGAATATAAAGATATCAATCTCCAAATATATAAAAAAAACTGTTAAAAGAAATTAAAAATATCCTTTTTGAATACATATTTATATCCAATACTAATCTCCAGATAACAAGATTCTAAACCTGCATTAGCTGACCAAACAGATCAGAACGAGCCCACTGCACCAGGCAGTCCAGTAGTTCTACAAGCTGTTCATGGCAACCATAAAGCAAGCTTTGGGGGGCCATGAATAACAGGATTACAAGTTCTGCATGCCATGTTCAACAGCATATTTTAAATTTTGAGGAAAAAAAAAAGAAGAGATGATCATTACATATTTAAAGGACAAAGGTTAAAGTACAGGTAAATTGTAATAATGCTCCTCATGCATTTCAATTTCCATGCTTCCTCTACAAATAACATATAATCCACCTAATAAAATACTATGTTACTCGGACTCAGGTGTGAGTGTCGTACATAGGTATGTGTCCGACACGGGTATGTTCAATTTACTCTAAGTTTTTCCATGTATTTGGAGGATTCTTGGGAGATCATATCCCCATACCCATGTCTGGATATGCGTCGGACACGGATGTCGGACACGGATACTTCAAGAAAATTGAAGAGTCGGAACAATATAGATAATATAAACAGAGCTAGACAAACTTCTGCTGTGTATGTACTGTGAAGGTAACAAATTACTTTGAGACATGAATGTTGGGATGGTTCTAAATTGCTCTGGGAAATATGTGACCAAGGATTTTTTCTTCTAACAGTAAGGTTTGCCATTGAGAAACATGTGAGGCTGCTGCAAAAGAATTCACATTTCAGTTTGCCCTGCACTATGGTTAAGACTGCTTGGTTCTAATGAGTAAATCATGAGAAAATCATTTTTTTCTTGATCAAGAATTGTATTCTTCTTCCATGGAGGCACAGCCTAGGATAGAGCCACCTGCTGGACTACACATTGGCTTGATTTCCCTCCAGTTTAATGGCCTCTGTAAAGGATCACAAACTCTCACCCCAGCTAATCTCACCACGTCGAACCTCCCGGCTCCTGAATCTTCCCACTTGAGAACCTTTCCTCCAAGAACATATAATTCATGTCTTAGTGCAGAGAAACCGTAACCAAAGGCCTCGAGTTCTCGGGAGTGATCGGGAAGACGAACCGGAGGAACAGCACCGACATTGTACCACTCTCCTCTTACGGAATCTCTTGTTTTAACCAAGCTCTCACCCCAATCCACCACAGTATAAACTTGATCATCCCCCATCACCTGAACTGCAAATTGCATTGCCCTTGAGAAAGGCCATATGTCATCAACCGTGCACCATGTTTTATTCGATGGATCGAAAATTTCGGATGGGTTCTGCTCAGCCAAGCCTACCTGGTCGCTCAATACATGAAATTTACCTTTATATGATATACCTAGGCAGTCCATTTGCGGGTTGGGCATTTCTGGCATTTCCTCCCAGCTGCAACAACCATTGAGTCATAAACCAAGCCAAGCAATTTTGCAAATAAAAGAAAAATGTACATAATTTATAACATATTTTTCTAGGTAGATAATTAGTTTTTTGTCAAAGAGTTTTAACCTATGTTAGTACAGACTTGGGTGTGAGTGTCGGACACGGGTATGTTAAATTTTTTTCAAGATTTCCAAGTATTTGAAAGGTCCTTGGAGGATCATATCCCCATACCCATGTCCAAATATGCATCGGACACGGGTACTTTAAGAAAAATGAAGAGTCGGAGCAACATAAGTTATAACACAAGAAGGGGGGGATAAAGTGAGATTAAAAAGGTAAGAATTAAACGATGCAAACACATTTTCAATAATTAAAACCTATGTTACTCGGACTTGGATGTGAGTGTTGGATATGGGTATGTGTCTGAAACGGGTATGTTCAATTTTTTCTAAGATTTCCATGTATTTGGAGGGACCTTGGAGAATCATATACTCATACCCATGTCCGGATATGTGTCGGACACGGGTACTACAAAAAAAATGAAGAGTCGGAGCAACATAGATTAAAACATCCACCGGATGTCGCGAATGATGCACCAGACAAAAGCAGCAGAGAGTTACAAAAAAAATTTAGCTGTTTTATCAACCTTAAGACTTTTATCTTTGATGCATCTTGTACCTGAAGGTAGAGTACACCTAAAAGTAGCTCTCATAAACCAGAGTGCGCAAAACATGAAAAAATTTGCAGTAGTAATCAACTCCCATGGTGTTTTGAGAAAACAAAAACATGTCATCCCTGAAGAAACGAAGCTTACCGATCACTTATTGGATCATAAACCTCAGCAAGAGAAAGCCCTCGAGGATAAGATAAGTTGCGTCCTCCAGCAACGTAGACCTTCCCCGACATAACACAGCATGCAAAGTGAGATCTTGGTGTTTGCATGCTCGTTAATCTGGTCCACTGTTTCTTAAACGGATCAAACTGCATAACAGCATTTGTTATCACAGGCGTTTGACGCGGATAAGCAGTATCACGTGGCGCATGGGAGCCACCAATCACAAGGAGCCGATTGCAGACACACACACAAGAAAATCCAAAATGCTGCAAGCCATCATGGTCAGTTGGAATCTTTGGCAACGGATGCCATCTATCAGCTTCGCGATCATAGGCAATCCACTGATTATTGGAACGTTCAGTAACAACAAATAACCAATCCCCACACCAACCTTGATTAGCTTTATAATTCGCATACTCACTGCTGCGAACGAAATCTTTCCACCGGTTTGAAACAGTTTCAAGCACCCCATGGTAACCATGTGACAACTTGGCTAGACATCTCAAAGCCAAATCATCAGGCAATCCAGGAAGAAGAGCTTCTTGAACAGATTCCCTAAAGTGAAATGCAACAGTTAACAAGCTTAACAAAACTTTGGAAACCAGTTCAGAAAATAAAAGAATACGAAAAAAAATAAACAAGAAACAAGAAACTATTGATACACAAAGATGAAGACTATCAGGTTTCTCCCCTTTTTGGGAATAAAAGCAAGGGTTGATGTCATAAAAGATTTCAAAAGGTCATTAAACTGTCAAACAAACAGTTTTAACTCGAAATTCCCATTAGCAAAGCATAGGCAACTTTTCAAAGTTGTGATAAACTATATAAATAAGTAACAGAGGATGCATATTCAAAGTCGATAATCGATTCTTTTACAATTTTCAAGCACCCTTAGTTTTGACATTTGCTACTTACTTTATGTCATGGTGACAAACAAAATTCAGTATATATATTATCTAATACACCGATACTGGAGTTTAAAAATTCCGACAACGGGGTTAGAGGGTTGACGCGTATCCCCTTAAAGTATATATATAAATAATAGACACAAGCGAACACGCACAACTAGGGTGTAATCGAGCTGAGCCGAGCTCAAACAGTAAGAAGCTCGAGTTCGACTCGAAATTCGAGGCTCGAAGCTCGGTTCGAGTTCGATCGAGTTTCATTTTTAAAACTCGAGCTCGATTCAAGATAAAAACCGAACTGCTCGATTAGGCTCGTTTACCTAATAAAAAATGAGTTCAATTCCCATGCTCGACTTCAAACCCGATTATTTGTGCTCGAGGTCGGATTGAGATTTTTTTTCAATATATATTAAAAATAAAAAATCTCGATAGGCTAGTGAGCTATTCGAGTTAAGCATTAGGATACTCGAATTCGGCTCCCTCGATAGCTCGAGCTCGGCTCGACAATAACCGAGCCGAATTCGAGTTTTTTTCGAGCCGAACCCAAATAGCTACGAGCACAAGTGTCTCATTGATACCCCTATGCACAACCACAATAAAAAATGAAAAATCTTATTTCTTGCTTTTTCCTTTCCATTCATTTTTTTGCAAAAAATAAAAACCAGAAGCGTTTACTGAGCCTTATTTCTATCATATAATTCCAAAACTAACAAAAACACAAAAAAGCAAATAGTTAAATGAAAATAGCAAAAAATTAGTTTTTTTTATCCAATCTATTACTTTGCAAAAACAAATAGTGAAGGGTTAATGCGTTAAGCAGGCTACAGATAAAAATGAAATTATCAAACAAACAAACTTCAATTCAAAATTAAAAGAAAAAAAGAACAAAACCCCATATTTATAACAAAAATAATAAGACTTACATGCTTCAAAAAGTCGATCAAAATAAACTTCTAAGACTAAAATGTGAACTTCGAATGAGCACCTGCAAAACAGAGTGAAAAACAAAATTGATAAAATAAAAATAAATTTTTTTTTATATAATTTGATTAATGAAAAGAAAAAGGGAAAGTACTGAAAAGGGGATTCTGGGTAATGGGTGATGATAAATTTTGTGGTTTTTTTTTACCTGAAGAATGGATCAAAAGTGCTGAATTTTAAAAGAGGAAGAAAGAAATGAGGAGAAAATGGAAAGACGAAGAAATAAAAGGAAACTTGGACGTGGCACCGCCTTTTCTTAGAAGCATTTTGGATCTTAGGTCCAGCTTGTTTGGGCCTCCAAAAACTAGGGAAAATACGTACAAATAGTAATATTTAAATTGATAATTTACTTTAGTAATTTTCTCAAATTTTTCATTTTTTTTTTAACATTATAATAAACTCTGATCTAGTAAGAAAATAGATATAAAAGTTTCCATAAGAATCAAAATAACAATCTACTTAAACTTATATGACTTCTTAGTAGTGAGAGTAGTATTAAATTCGATAATTTTGAACAAGATATGAAACGAAACACAGATATGACATGTTTAATAAATATAAAAATAATTTAATAAATACGACACGACACATTTAAATATGATTAATACGACACATTTAATACATATTTGTATTTGTATTTAGGATTTTGATACATTTGATCATTTGTATTGTGTTTTTGTGTACACGATTAATAATAAAAAAAAAAACATGAAATACAACAAACACACGTACATGAATCATTAAATTTACCTAAATGTTCAAAAGAGTAGTTATACATGAATCTAATTGAGATTCCATCTTACATAAGATTATTTTGTGTATGTGTATGCATGAGAACATGTAGAGGTGGCAAACGGACGGGTTCGGATCGGGTTGTTATCGGATTCGGGTTATTTCGGGTTCAGATTTATTTTAGATTCGGATTATCTCAAACTCGGATATTTTCGGATTCGGATAATTTTGGATTCAGGCTTTTTTGGGTTCGGATTATTTCGGAAAGGTTCGAATTCGGGCCAGCTTAGACGGATTCAATAATTTTGGAGTTTTTTAAGTTATAAATATTTTTTTAATTTCGAATGTAATGATAAATTTCACTTACAAAAATACTAAATTAAAATTTTAAAAATTAAAAAATATTTATATAAATATAAATTATATAATAATTTTAATTATAAATTGAGTATTAATATTTTATATTTGAATATTTTATATTATTTTTTAGTCCAAAAGTTCGAATAAAAGCTAAATATATAAGTTCGATATATTTACTTATAGTATGAATAAAAAAAAATTGTATATTTTGATACTTCTTATTATTTTGCAATTGTTATATACTTATATTTTTAAATTTTTATGATGTTTAGTATTGAATATAGATATAATTAATGATTATATAAGATTTTTTATTTTATAAGTGAGTTAAATTAAATATAAACTAACACTAAAAAAGTAAAATTAAAAAATCATTGGATTGCATGTAAAAAAAAAAAAAAATCATTAGAAAGAAACAAATTATAAATAAAGCCCACTAATTATTGACATAAATAACTTTTACTCTTAACCCAATAATTAATTGGATTCTTATAGCCACTTAGTCCAACAAATTTTTATTTTTATTTTGCTTTATTAGGTTTTTTTAGTTATTGTATTATAATTTTCTTAAGAGGATTTTAAATTTTCAAAATTTGTTCTTATATTTATATTTTTTGTTTGGACATAATTGTAAATACAAACATAAGAACATTAGATCTAATTGTATACACTAATTGACCAAATGTTTAATTAAAATGGTGAATAGTAGACACTAAAAGAATACCAATTAATTGATTTAATTTTAATAATTAATATTTAGAAATTTTAAAAAACCATGATAAATAAAAGCTAATTTATATAGTATTGATATAATTTTAATATTTGATATTGAATATACTATAATTAATGATTATATAAGAACATTTTTTTTTGTTTTATGAGTTAAAATAAATATAAAGTGACATTAAAAAAAATAAAAGTTAAAAATTATTTGGCTACATTTTAAAAAACATCATTAGAAGGAAAGAAGTTATAAATAAAATCTACTAAACATTTATATAAATGATTTTTCTCTTAACCCAATAACTCATCGGGTTCTTAGTCACTTAATCCAATAAATTTTAATTTTTTTGCTTTATTAAGTTTTTTAATCATTGTATTATAATTTTTTTTAAACAATATTTTAAATTTTCAAGAATTTGTTTTTATATTTATATTTTTTATTTGGACATAATTATAAATACTAACATAATAACATTAGATCTAATTGTATACACTAATTGGTTTAACCTTAATAACATTATAAATACTAACATAATAACATTAAATCTAATTTTATTTTCTTTTCTTTTTTGGATATTAGATCTAATTTTCAAATGTTCAATTAAATGTCGAATAGTAGACATTAAAAGAGTACTAATTAATTGGTTTAACCTTAATAATTAATACTTAAATTTTTATAAAATCTTGATATATAAAAGCTAATTTATATAGTAATTGATATAATTTTAATATTTGATCATTTTGACTTTAACATTAGATATAATTAATTAATCATATAATCGAATAATAATTATCCAATTATAATATTGAATATTAGACATTATTAAAAAGAGTATCGATTATGATTCACCAAAAATATTTAATATGAATAATTAGTCAATTATTTATCTAAGTCCTTAATAGTTATAAATTTTAGGATACTATGATGTATAAAAACTAGTTTATATTAAACTATTTTGATCGGTGTTGTCAAGGGTGCAAGGTGCACTCTAGGCCCTAGAACTCTTATATTGTCTAAGGCGCAAGAGATAAAAAACGCTCACTGAGTGAACTAAGGTGCAATATGTATATGTGCGTGTTTTCGTATGTGTGTCTGTGTATACATATGAAATAAACTTAAGATATATAATTATGATAATAAACTCTAAAGAGTGATCTAGTTTATCATACAAAACATTAGAATCTAATTGTATATTTAATGTGTTTCAAATTAATTTTATTTTATAATCCAATTTAAAGATTCACTATTAATTATTTTTATTGATAATACATTATTGATATGATTATATAATAATTATAAATACATTTTCATAAATAAAATATTTTAATTAAGAAAAAATTTAACATTTATTTATTTTTTAAATAAAAGCATATAATTATAATTCGGGTTTTTTTCGCTTATAAATTCGATTTTCTACGGATTTCGGATCGGATCGATCTTGGGCTAGGATCGTAGCGGATTTGGGCTTTTACGGGTTCAGGTTTTTTCGGATTCAAGTTTTCTCGGGTTCGGATTTTTCGGATTCAGGTTTTTTTTTTAGGTTCGGGCCTTTGACTTTTTTAGTCAATTCGGATCGGATCGGATTCGATCTCCGATCGTCTCGGGCGGATTCTCGAGTTCGAGCCTGCTTTGCCAGCTCTACACATGCATGTGTGTACACACATATGACATATGTGTATAAATGGATTAAGATTAGTATAAAAACAAAATAAAAGGATTGGGATACATAAAATATATATAAATATATATATATATGGAAAAATAAAAAGAAAATTGGACAAATACTATCTCAAGAGATTGGGATTAAAGGTGTATAGTTTGATTTAGATTTAGATAATTTTAGGCTTAAGTATAAAAAAAAAAAAATCCGAATTAAAATTAAATAATTATTTAAGTTTCTATCATTTTATTGTAATTAATTTAGCCTTCAAACATTTACTTTTATTCATTTGAGTCCTCAAATATTTATTTTCACTCAATTGAACTCTCCAATATCTATTTTCACCCAATTAAACTCTCAATTGGACGAAAATTGTTGGTCTTTAACCAAATTTTGTCCAATCAATGGCTTATTTGGTTGAAAATAGATATTTGAGGGCTTAATTGGTTGTAATAAAATGATAACGGCTTGGATGATTATTTAGTTTTAGGTCAGGGATTTTTTTTATATTTAAACTATAATTTTATAGGCACTTCCAAATGGCATGAGATACATATAAAGTTGAAGCAAATTAAATATGTTAGCCAATTTTCTGAGATGAAGTAAAGAATCTAAAGTGATGTCAATGTGTTAGGTGATTTTTGTTAAGATGTAATTTAATTTAATTAAGTCGCACTCTATATAAGTTTGATTAAAGCATTATAATTAAGAAGGAATTGGCCAAAATACTTATATATGGAACCATGCATGCCATCAATTTCATTGATAATGGTTACTTCAACTTCATTAATCTGTCTGAAAATTGACAACCATAATTGTCCTTGTATGGTATTAATTTGATCTTCAAGTTTTTCTTTTTCCTTATTTCTAGATTAAGAATTTCATTAGTATCTATATATTATAGATTCATTTTTGATATATTGACAATAAATTTTTTTTAATTCCACAACCTAAAGGGTATGTGTTACCATTCTAACACTGCTCATCAAATCTAAAAATTCCACTTATAGTGTATGAGATAATTTCTCATATATTATATGGTCTTGCAGCAATGATCTGATCAAATATATCGTTGATACAATAGATCAACATTGTTGATATAAAAATTGTTGGCACTGCGTTCGTTATTAGGTATTATTCGTTTTGGAGATCTGGAGACTTGTCATCACAATTTTATACTTTAAAAAAAGACATCTCGATATAAGAATGGCGGCCTTTATTTTATAAAATCATAGTCCAATTCTTAGATATTAAGATGACTTTAAAATGACATATTGGATAAAGGGTAGACCTGACAATATTAGAGATGACACGACACGGGAAAAATAATTAAAACACAACACGAAAAAGAAATATGGACACGACACGAATACACGAACATGTCAGAATTTATATAACACAAATTATTAACATGTTAAAATTTATATAAATATAAAACACCTTAAGCACGATTATGACAAAAAAATACACAAACATAATACGAATACACGAATTAGGAATCAAATCAATTCAAAAAATCTAAAATTTGGGGAAATACAAGCGTCAGTTATATTTAGGGCATTGTGAAATATTATACAACAGTAACTCTCTGACTTAGAACTATATGAAATGCTGGTTTCAAAAAAAAAAGAACTATATGAAATGCTTTAAAATAAATGATCAAGATGGAATATTCTACATTAATCTCAGATCATAGAAAAGATAGAAAATTTGAAACAAACCCTAAATGAGGAAGAACATGCCAACAACAACAAAATGCCAACATGTTGTCTAATTATAGCAAAATCAAAATCACATTTTTCTCATTTCTTTTACGAAAAATAAAGGAAATTATTAGCAAACAACATATATATATATTTATTTATTTCATCCTATTATTGCTGTAATTTTTGATCCATTTTTAGCATTTTTTCTTTTATTTTTAAGTTCATGACTCATAAGCATCACATAAATATATACTAATTATGTGATATATTGATTAGAAATGATGGTGATAGGTAATTAAAATAATACGTAACAAACCTTCATTTATCCTGCAAAAAATATAACACTATAATTAAAAGCCAAAAGAAAATTAACCAGGCAATAAAGAAATCTAATTAAACCCTAGGTAGCTAGTATAAAGAAATAAATGGTGGAAAATGAACTTGCAAATGAGCAATAAATGGTGGAAGATGAACAGGGAAAACTTGGTGACAAGACTGTGCTCCAAAATATAAAAGCATTCAATTATAAAATGACATGCACATGTTATTTGGTAATAAAAGGAAAAATATAAGTACTCTCTCTGTCAAAAGATGCAAAATAATTGAATGGACTAGTGTCTATTATCTTCTTCTTTTTGCATTTTTTTTGGAATGAACTATCATTATTTTGAATTCGAAGTTTAATCCAGTTGGTTCATGCAATTATTTTTAAGTAGTGACATCCGACAAATTTGAAGTTCGAATCTTAATATCAACAATCCGTTTCCTTATCCCGAGCTTCAACCTCTTTTGTATAAAAAAAAAAAACTATTTACCCTGAAATTAACAGTAGTACCTCCTTGAACATGGAAATGCCAGTTTATTTTTGTCAGTTGATATATAGTACAAAACTTCAGAAAAATTACACTGTAAATTAGTTATATAATACATTGCAAAGTAATTTCTTTTAGTACAAAAATTGAATCATGAAAACCATAACTTATTAATTATCCAAAAAAAAAAGAAAGAAAAAGAAAACCATAACTTATTAAACTTGAAGAATACTACTAGGGTTTTTCACTGTTAGTAACATGTGCAAGAAACCACAAGAATATATAAAAAGAGAATATTGTTATTTTTTATTTTTTGTGCTTAGAAATTGTATTAGAATAACTGAATATTAATGAAAAATAAATAATATTTTCATGAATCCCATAAATTAACATCGAAGAGAAAATTTGCTAAAGGAATATAGACCCTATATGCAGATAATTATCAATTATCATACAGCATAATACTATATATAGTAAGGAATATAGTAGGTATCCTCAATCATTTGTCTTGGAAATATTCTAAAGGAGGAAAAAAAAGATTTAATAAGAAATATCAATAACAAATCAATTACTATATATAAGAGAAATAAGGATTAGGGTAGGGATAACTTGATAAATATTATTACAAAAAAAATCACATTACCTACATTTTGTTTCACATTATAATTTATATACCTCATTAGATTCTTCATCTTACAAGTTACCTTTTGAAGTTGGATTCCGAATTTAACTTGGTATCAGATCCTACATGTCCTTACCCGTTTTGTTGGATTGTCTACGCTTGTTTGTGTCAAAAATCTCACATTAACTATCTCTTATTCCATATTATCGGGGTTTATATACTCTATTAGACTCTTTACCTTACATATTAGCTTTTGCGATTGGACTTGAGTTTCAATTATAAGATTGAATACGATGAAATATCACTAGAAATATACAAAATCAGAATTCCTAAATGGAGATTTAATGAGAAAATAAATGATTGAAAACAAGGATAAAGTTGTTTCTTACATGAGTGTTGAAAGTCGGATTAGAGATTGATCGTAGCCTTGGCTTGATTGTATGGGAGCAAGGAAAAGCATGGTGTGAGGAATGAAGCCTGGTCCGAGATCAATGATATCAATCCCTTAAGTTATCAAATAATTAAGAACCTAAGGAGAATTGAAAATAGATCATCGTGAAGGGATCGATCCATCGATCTTGGATCAAACTTCATTCCATACACCCTCTTTTCTTCTTCAAGAAAACCCTCTTTTAAGTCTTAGCCTCCATATATAGCTAGCTCTCTCTCTCCCTCTTCTTTCATATATATGATCCTTTTTTTGCTTAGTCTCTCTCTCAAACACATACAAAAACACCCTTCCCTTCCTCAATATATATATATATATATATATATATATATATATATATATATATATGATCCTTATCCCTCTATTTCTCTTTGTTTTCTTTCATGATTTAAGAATCAAACTAGAGAAACTAGGCTCTCTTTATGTATTTCCGATGGAAATAATTCCATCGTTAAAAAGCTTTTCTCTTGAAATGGTTTTTAATACATATAAAGGAGACACAAAACAAGCATACAGACACAAAATCAAGCAAATATAAAGGAGAGAGAGAGAGACAAGGATCTTGGATCAAACTTCATTTCAAACACCCTTTTTTTTTCTTCTTTCAATGACCCTAGCTAGCTCTCTCTTTTCTCTACTTTCTCATATTCTCTCATGATTCAACAATCAAACAAGGCTGCAAAACACTAAAGTTTCTCAGCCTATGAATGAATGAATGAAATAATTATATCCAAGAAAGGGAGAGAGACAAGGAAGGAAGAGAGAAATTATTAAATAAATAAATTAAAAGACATAGTGGAAAAAGCACATGATAGACAGGTCACTACAAGTTTAAAATAATGAAAAAGGCTGGTAGGTTTTGGAAGGATGGTGTTGTCTTCTTTTAAGCTTTTTTTTCTTTTTAAGATTTTGCGAACGAGTGTTTTAAGAGTATTTTTTAAAATTATTATTTATAATAATATTTTAATTCAATGCATTAAAAATTATTAATAAATTTATCAATTATTACATTTAATATAATATTATTATTATAAATAAGATATTAATTAATCTTAAAAAATATTTTAAAGATATTCGTTAATAAAATTATTTTTTTATGAAGAGAGAAAAAGAGAGAGAGTGGTTAGAAGAAAAAAAAAGGACTTTTACAGGCTATCTCAGTGGACAAAGATCATGAGCTTAGCACTGAAAATAACGAGGAGAATGCCATGGGAGATTCCGAGGTGACAATATGGGCCTCCACTACAATAAGAATTTACTAATATATTCACCTCCTCTTGTTTTAAGCTTTAAATTACATGGATTATACTTTCATTTTTAAAAAAAGATTTGCAGAAAAAGATGCTTTTTGAGTAGAAAAAGTTTGCATCAATTATTGAATTAAATGTTCGGATATTTATTATCGTATTTTCTTTATTTATCTTTCTATTTTGGAGTTATGTGATTTGAATTTGGATGAATATCGAATATGGATATGTATCTGACATAGGTATACTTAAATTTTTAAAAATATTTTCATATATTTTGAGACCATACTCATATCCGAATATATGTCGAATACAAGTGTCGGATACGGATACTTTGAGAAAAATAAAAAATTCGAGTAACATAATTTTGAACTGTCAAATTGATTTTTTTTTTTTTTTTCCATTTTCAAACGCCTAATGTATAGTCTTTCTTTTTTCTACACTACAAGTTTATTTTCCATAAAAAATTTCACATTAAAATATAAAAAGCATTAAACATACGACAATTATGAAAGATTTTATTGATTTTCATATAAAAAAAAACCATAATTAATGGATGCAAACATTTAGAAAAGGATGAAAATATATGATATAGTATATTTATATGGTAGCTAAAGTTGAGGGGTCTCCCAAGAAAAAAAATATGTATATAACAAGAATGAAAACAAGAAAAAAAGAGTACACCGCCCATATCAAAAAACATGATAGCACCACTCATTTCCTTGTTAATTAGTACAATCATTTTTTTAATTCATATTTTTGCGTGTGACATTAATGTAAAGAGAGAAAGAGAGAAAAAAAAAATCAATTCATTCGATCGATTTAATTAAAATCATACTCGAATAAGCATTGTTAGAATAGAACGTTTATATTGCAAGACGGGTACGATTATATTATTAAATTCAACGATCGATTTATTAAAATATTAATTATATATAAAATTATAAAAATATGTAAAATTAATTTAATTTTATATTAGTGTAAGTGAATCCCTTTTATATATATATATATATATATATATATAACTTTTACAATGAATTGTAGGTGACTGAATACTTTCTTTTTTTTTTTTCCTTTTCCTTTTGGTTAAAGGCTAGAATTAAACTTCCCAAATAAGAAAAAAAATGGGGAGGGTGTACAAAATATAGGAATAACCCTCCTACTTAATTATTATTCTTATCAATGGTCTTAATTTGTACATATATAGAGAGGCAACATTTGGTTTTAAAGCTTTGACACATGCATGCATGCATTTGATCCTAGGTTCTTTCATTTCATGATGTTAAGTTGTACCAGGATGCACATTTTTCTTACGGAAAATGTTAATCAGTGTCACTGATTAAAGTGATATTTTAAAAAATAAAATTAATGTATTATTTTTTTTAAATTCAATAAATAATGCATTAAATACACACAAAAAAAACTTAAAATAATATTTAAAAATTATTACGTGCTAATACTTATAAACACCGATTAACCGGATTCTTTCTCAATTAACATATGCATGTGTTGTTTTGAATCTCAATTTAGTCATAAAGTAGGGTAGTAATTAGTCTTAAAAGCATGATTACTCTTGATTTTATCTTGAATGCTAATAAATCCTAGCTAGGAAATCTTAACTAACAAACCTTAATAAAAGATTGTAGTTTTGGTTGAATTTTCTTGTGTAGTCCAATAATTCATCCAATTGAAAGGGCTTTGAACCTAGGAAAGATGTCACCAAAGAGCAAAATGTTGACAAAATATAAGAGAAATGGGTCCAACTTCTCCAAATGATAATGATTTACATAACAATTCAGAAATTATGGGAGATTAGTTTAATTATTTGCTGCAATATGCTATCCTAGCTGTTATACCTGCTACCACTCAAAAAGGGCAAAGGCCTAGCTCAAATTGTAAACCAAGTACTGCCTTAAGTAGGTAAACTTCAAGAAAGTCCAATTAGTAATCAATAAGGGAAGAAAAGAGATTCTTTTGTTTTTTGGTGTGAAGAAAAGAGATTCTAAGAGACTTTAATTGATTTGACTTTAGATATTGGATATGCAAAAAAAAAACCCATAAAAAATAATTAATAGGAGGAGATTAATGTTTCATAGATTAAGTCAGATTGAATTCAGAAAATTTTACTTTTGTTTGCCCAAACCTGAGCCCAAAAAATTGTTTCACACTTACATTGTTTAAAAAATATTTTTATATAATATATTTATAATTAAACTTAAATGAAATTTTTTATTAAATGAATAGTAATCCAATCATGCTGGGCCGACTTGGATTACAAAAATCCTTATCCAAATCGGACTGCGGACAAATCTAGTTTAGAGATAGTCTAATTTAATCTCGACACTTTTGCATATGAATATCCTTTTTTTTCTCAGCCAAAGTAAAATTCTGTGTATTGTCTAATGTTAAGTTCAATTAAAGTTTTTAATTGAGTTCATAATGTTCTTGATTTTATTTGTTTAGAATGATTAATATTAGGGTTAATCCCTGCTTAATTAGTGGGGCCATGGGATGGCATTGAGCAATTTTCTTGCTTGCAAAGGAAATGTTAGATTCTCTTGAAGCTAACAATCCCTGGCAAAATAGCAACAAAGATTGTGGCAATATTGATGGTGTGTCTCAGTACAATTGATCCTAAAGGCTCATGATTTCAATTTTTATTGTTTTTCAATTGGAATGTTGAGAGTCACATGTGTTGTAGGGTATCCTTAATGCCAAGATTTGCAGGCCATCTTCATCAAACAATTAGTTCCTATCATTTTCCATATGTTTTAATTATCAAATGGCCCATCCATCATTCTACAGTGGCATTTTCTTTGTGGATTCTTTTTCTTCCTTTTTGGATTTGTCTAAGGTGTATTTTAGAGGTTGCTACATTACAAAATTCCCTATACTTTGCTTTAATTTGAAAAGTGCATTTTTGCACCAAATTGATGTATTTTATGCCTATAGGCATGTTCTCTTTCTTTCTTTTCTCAATTAGAACATTTCAAATTCAGTTACCAAACCGAACCGAACAGACCTTGGTTTTAAATTGAATTGATTCGATCAACCGATCTGATCCGATTTTTTCAACACTACTTAAATACTTCTAACTGGCCTCCTACTCTCCCTCCAGCTCGACCTATTTACTATTACTAAGGACTTAAACATAGCTTCTTGAATGATAATAAAGTATTAGGTTGCGTTTGAAAATTTGGATTTCAAGTAATGAATTTGGATTTCAAAAATAGTGTAATTGTATAGTAAAACACATGTAAATGTAACATTCATGATTATTTTTCAAATTCATGGATTTGTTGGATGCCTATATAATGGTGAATTTGAAATACCTATAGGTATTTGTGAATTTGAATTCATATTTTTATACCTTTCAAATATACAATCATATTGAATTTTAATTAATGTATGCATTTCATTATCACAATTTATATAACAAATGAAATTCAAATCTAAATTCTCAAATTCATGTTCCCAAACATAGCATTAAAATTCCAATTCTTGGTCTAAGCTCAAGGGGTGGAATGGACATTGATAGGCTTGCCAACATATATTAGTACTTTTGTATATAGTGCAATGGAGTTGAAATATCCTTCCACTACAACTTTGTGAATATCTTCATGATTGCACGTTGCTTGAGAAAAAGAAATCATATCCCTTCAATACTGTTGTCTTTACTTCATTTATCACATGATAAGAATTCAAACCATCTCTGCTTGTATCCATGCAAGCGTGAATAGACCTACACATGAGCTGAACCATAGTCCGAATTTTTTTTTTCTTATCTAAGCCAATTTCAGGTCGGTCCGTAAGCTCGTTTTACTGTTCATAAATTATAAAAAAAAATTATTTTATATTAGTATTTATATATATTATATAATTAAATTTAAATAAAAATTATTTTTTAAATGAATAGTAATTCGAACCGAAACAACCCAAATTACAAAACTTTTTACCTAAGCTTAGTCCAATTCAGGTCGGATGGACTATCCGACTCTTGAGCAGGTCTAAGTATAAACAACCTTATGTTATTTTTCATCTTCTACTTCTACAATTGTATGTTATTTTTCTTCTTTTACTTCTACAATTGAATGATGATCAAGTTGAATGATGATCAAGTTGATTCAATTCAGATCGGACAAATTATCCTGACTCTTGAGCAGGTCTAAGTGTGAACAACCTTATGTTATTTTTCTTCTTTTAATTCTACAGTTGAAAGTTGATTTGAATGATGATCAAGTTGATTCTCATAGTAAGTTTTAAAGAAGTTGGGAAGCTTTTTTAATGCAAATAGTTGAAAATCTAGATGATCATATGTAGGGATGGCAAAACCTGATCCGACCGATGGATTTCGAACCGATCCGATCCGAATGGAGAGGTTTTTTTTTTTTGAACAATGGAGGCGGAGCGGGGCGGTGCGGTTTTTTTTTTTGTTTGAAAGACGGGGATGGAGCAGTTGTGGTAATTACCTGCTCCGCACCGCCCCGCTCCGAATACTGAAATTACAATTTTACCCTTAAATATTTAACTTTTAAAAAAATAATAAAATAATATAATTAAACTTATTATTTTTATTTTTCTTTTTAAAAACTTAAACCTAATACTTTATTTTTTTCTCTTCCTAGATTAAAAACATGTTTATATTAAATTTATATTAAAATTTTTTTATAATGCTTTATTATTTGAAAAAAATAAAAATAATTAATAAATATCGAATGGGGCGGAGCAGGGCGGGGCGGTTATGGATGTAACCGACATCCATGGAGACGGTAGTGGTATTGAAATTTCAACATTCACGGCGGAGCGGGACGGGGGGCGGGGCAGAGCAGTGCTATGGCGGGGCGGGGGCGGATACTGCAAAATCAAATCCGCCCCCGCCCCACTCCATTGCCATCCCTAATCATATGCCATAGAAATCTACAAATAGTTAAACCTAAACTTCATATACTTGTAGCCTAATAATTTCAACACTACTTTTTTGTGATGAGATGCTCCTTAGCTATCTTATCTTATCTTCCCCTACCACCTACAAAGTTAAATAAGTAACAAAATAGCATTGAGTTTGCATTCCTGGAAAATTTATAGCAATGTTTTCACAAATATGATCTTTGCTCAACTCATAAGCATCAAACAATTTTTTTTATATAAAGGAAATCAGAATTTAAAAATAAAGAAAAGATTACAGATGTTGAAATTCAAACTCTAAATCTATCGGATGTCACTCTTAAGATGATAAAAGAGATTGCAATCTGAAAATACAGAAAAAAGATTACAGATGTTGGAGTCTAAAAATAGGAAAAATAGATTATAGATGTTGAAATTTGAACTTCAAACCTATCAAATTTCACCTCTTAAGATGATTACATAAACCAACTGGATAAACTCTGAGTTAAGACAGTTCCTTTGTTATTGACACCAAAGTTTTAATCCTACAAATTTCTCTTTGGGAAGAATTCATGCCATATTGACAAGTCAAATTATGGGATTCTCCTTCCAAAAACACAAGTCTTGTTCTTCATGGGGTTAACAAAAGTGGATTTTCACCTTTTGCTTTCCCTCAGCTACTCAAGTCTCAACCCAACTTTTGCTCCCATTTAAGGGTCCACAATATTTCTAATCAATCTTTTCTTTTCCACCCTTTTTCCTCTCTTTTATTTTCTCAAAAGAGAGGAAAGAAACATCTTAATGTTCACATGATTTATGACTAATTATTTCTTCTGCACTTTTTGGCCCAAAGGGTTGGAAAGATCTATGGCTGTTTGTGTTTGGCAAGTAATACTTCTGACAGGGTCCCATCCACTGATCGCTCTCTCTTATTGGGTAGAACTGACGATATCGTACACAACACGATTTCACAACATTTCACAACACGCAAAAAAAAAAAACTAAAAACGACAAAAAAAAAAAAAAACACGAATACAACACGAACGTACGAACATATCAAAATCTATATAACACAAATTATTAACACGTCAAAATTTATATAAATATAAAATATCTTAAACACGATTATGACATGAAAAAATATACGAATATACAAATTGTTAGATCTACTGTTCTACTGTTGGAAACATGTATGATTATATGTCTAGGACCCATCACAACTTTGCTTGTTTGACACATGTCTAGAAGATCATATTGCATATTAGCCCCTCATTTCATCAAATATCATGCATTGATTATTGTTCTTAGACAAAACATAATCATAAACCATATTGAGGATAGGCTAAACCCCAACCAACTAATATAATAGAATAAAGAGAAAATCATTTATTCTGAATAATTCAGGCCAAAACCTAATGACAGATTGTGAGCTTCTTATTCATGAAAAAGAAAGCTAAATGTCATGAAAGAGTTAGTATTTGATATACTGAGGGTAAAATATTTTAACTCCACAAACGAAATTAAAAATCTGACAGGTCTCACTTTTTTTAAACTTTTTTTAAACTTTTTTAATATACCGTAAAAGGTATGCATCAAAACTCTACTGAAACTGACGGTGAATCAGATAATTTCTTTTCATGAAAAATCCCTGTTTGATTATTTATTGCTAATTGCACAATGTCTATGAACTAAAACATCTAAGTTTCAATTCTCTTAAGATGAGAATTATTTTAAAAGGAAAGATCAGCAAAAAAAATGAAAGAGAACAAAGTAAAGAAGCTCCATGATGAGAAAAAAAAAAAGGTGATTTGAGACTACCCTAAAATAAGAAAAAGGTTAATATAAGGAGATAACATCTATACAGTCAAATTTACATTTAACTAAAGGAAGGGGGAAAAAAGAAAGCCTTGGTGCTACCTGAAAAGGCAAATACCATTGTTGGTCGGCCCTCTTATGACTGGTTTTTGACAACTTTAACACTGCTGTAGAAGCGTTTGAGGTCCTTCATAGCCCTCTCTTCAATCTGAATTGAACGAATTGAAGAAGTTGCTTCAACCTCTGGTTTGAACCAGCGGTTCAAACCAGGGGAATCTGATGGCGAACCTTGACCTGTAGCTATCGAAAACCCAGACACTTTCATTGTTGGACTGTGAGAAAGACCGTGCCGTTGTTTTCCCTGCTTTTAGTTAAAAAGATCAAAAGAAAATATTAAGTCCCGCAAATTGCGAGAACGAGAATAAGAATGCAAAATGCTTGTGTTACTCGGACTCGGGTGTGAGTGTTGGATACGTGTTTTCCATGTATTTAGAGGGTCCTTAGAGGGTCATATCCTCATACTCATGTATTTAAAAGGTCCGGATATAGGTCAAACACGAATACTTCAACAAAAAAAAAAATGAAAAGTAGGAACAACATAGCATAATGCATAACGCGATTCAAGATGCATTGCATGGAAGGGAATAGGATGAAAATATCATGCAAGAAAAGAAAGAAAAAAAAAACAAAGCCTATAGTAGATGGTATAAATTATGAAACCCGTTAAGGATGCATGTAAGACATCGATACATAGAAAGATCAAGAGCAGTAATTTCACACACCTGCTGCATCTGAATGTCCCTAAGAGATGGCCGAGAAAGATGGGGAGGAGTACCAGAGGCAACCCAAGGAGGTGTGCTTCTTTCTGCATCAGATGCCGGTGAAGCTTGAACCGAGACCACGGGAATTGGCTTGGATGGCAAAAACGAACTCAGCAGGATTTTTCCTTCATTTCTACCATCAAAAAGATCTTCCACCTGATTTTTGCTTCCAGTTAGCTGGTTCACCTGTACTTTGCTCTGTTCATCCTGAATTTCGCGAAGTGAAGCCGATCCCTTTGAAACCTTTGCACCACCCCATGCAGGGCCCTCACTTCGGGGTGTCGGTGGAGGGGGAGTAACATGTTTGGCGGCGGCATCAAGAGCACCACTTAGAAACATAGAAAGTCCACCTTTCCTATTCTTCTTCTTGGTTGCTATTTGTGAAGTACTCTTATCTTTTGCTGGGACTGAACTGTCCTTTTTCGGAACAAAGAAAGTAGACTCTTTGGAGGCTTGGTCTGCCATAGTTCCTTCAGACATAGCATTTTCTTCCTGTCAAAAGTCACAAAGACTTCAACAAATATGATAACTTCTTCAAGTAATTTTAACCTTTTTTTTCCTTTCAGTAAATTATAGGAATTATAGGAAATAAACGAAAAAACAGTCTTCAAGATGCAATAATATGAGACCCCTAAGCAGCCTTATCAGGATAAGAAATACCGAAAAGCAAACTCAAGAAAGACCAAATAGTAAGTCTCTGCTTATTTCCAAACTACGCTGTCAAAGATTGATTCAAAGCATGACCTGGATCGGAATCTGGAATAAAGGATCTAAAAGAGTCTAGTCAAACAACAGACATAATGAAGTCAAAGAAAATTGCACATATTGATGCTCATCAGGGGTATATGACATCCTTAAGGGCCATATTGAAACTGTGCACAATGCAGTTATGGACACTAGTTTTGATGAATATCAAGATCATTCGACAAAAGAAAAAGGCTTCAATTTTTCATTTAAGCTACTACCTAGAAATCCTAATAAGTTATTGCAGACTTTTGAAACTCAATTCACTGTTCTGCATGGCAGAAGGAGAAATGATAGAGAACGAAGGAAATGAAGTGAACGAGACAATTTTATTCCGAGAATGTTACACAATTAATGCAGGATAGAAGAAAGAATATGCAACATAACCGTAGCAATTCTTTTTTCCTCAAGGACTTAAACAGATTCCTACTTCATTTAAGATCTCACAAGTGACACTCTTGTAGCATTCAGAAAGCAAAAGAAAGAAATGCACTTGAATCCATCGAAACAGTCCCTACAAATAATTAAGCACTAGAACAACAACCAAGCAAATCTTCAGTTCAGTCAAGTGTCCACTGAAAAGAGAGGCATTCAAAAAAAATTCTTTACATGCAGAAAGTATGATGAGTTTAAGACATCTAACCTTGTTCATTAAAACTTGGGGGATTTCAATGTCAGAAAAGTCCTTCACAGAGTTTTGTTCTATGTTACTAGTACTAAAACCAGAGACTGTCTCAACTTGAGCTACCCTTTGTTTGCTCTTCCTCCTCTGTTTTCTTGAAACCTCAGCCTTTTTATTTCCTTTTGCATCAGTTGAAACTGAACAAGATCCTTTCGACTGAGATTTTTCCACTGGTACACCAAGCTCAGCAAGAGAATTTTCAAGAGCTGGTCTTGTTCGCAGCTTTGCAATTTGCTGGTCATCAAGGATGTATCCACCCAACTGCTTCACTTCAAGCACCTCGATCTGCTGCAACTTCTTCCGTAAAGCTCGAACTTGTTCGGAAATTCCTTGATTAGGATCATCTTTAGGTTGCAGAAAAGAGTCCAATCTGTCTCCTTCATTTTCCAAAGGGGTTTTATTCTTCTTGTTGTTACGGGTCCTTAGAACCTCACTTTCAATATCCTCCTCTTCGCTATTGATGATAACTGGAAAGGTAGCTGTAGGAGTGGGGAGCCGACGGTAACTCCATGATTCTGATGATCTCAGGTCTAACGACCTCTCAAGATTAGCTAGAATATCTGGTGATGCACTTGTAAAAGCTTGTGATGAGACCGTTAAGATATAGTCCAAGTTACGAATGACAATATCCTGCATTCAAGAAGTCAAGACAACTTTGTAGTCAGAGTATATTTCCATGTCAAACACAATGTCAAGAAACCTTAATGGAAAGGCTAAAATAACAACAACAAAACCTGAATTTTACCACTTTACCTAGGTAAGCCACCACCTAAATAAGCCCTTAAGCTTTAATTTCTATCCAAATAAGCCCTTAACCATTAATTTGTACCCAAATAAGCTCTTAACCTTTAGTTTATACCTAAATAAGCCCTTTAACATAAATCAATCTTTCATTTGAAATAAGAGCTTATTTGGTAGAAGTCGAAGGATAAGGGCTTATTTGGGTACAATAAAAGTATAGGGGCTTACTTAAGAAAAGTGGAATAGTTCAAAGGCCTTTTTAGTATTTGAGTCTAATGGAAACTGCTGATAAAATTGACAATAGCTCATCTCCAGGTGATCTTTTAGGTCAGAATTGGTCCGAAACTATGCAACTAACATGAAACTATGCAACTAACATCAACCATATACGTTCTTACAAACAAAGAAATATGACATGTAATACGAAAAGTAAACCAGGGCAGTAACCATCATATCAAAGACAAAAAGAATTAGAGTCCCATAGAGAAAACAGAAGAGATAAAACGATTAAAGCACCCACGCAACAACTTGTCTAACCAACCACATAGAACCTACACTGAGTTGTAAACAAGTGACAACAGAACTAGAAGTTTGGCATCTTAAAGTCTGTTTGATTCCCAATTACAAAAGTGAGGGGACAAAAGAAAAGAAACAAAAAGAAGAAGAAATTACTTCTTAATTGCTAAATCAAGCAAATCTATTGAAACAAGAGAATGAAGCAAAATATAGCCACCCAACCTTTTTACACATACTTAAGTTTAAAATGCAAAAAGTTTATTTCCATTTCCTTTTTTTTTTTTCCCTTTTGAAGGGGGTTGCAATTGAAGTGATTTATAGCCACAATGAGTACAATGACAACTAGGATAAATACCTCAAATATGAAAAATAACAGAACTAAAGATTCTATATCAAGTAAGATGCTGGTTGTATTCAATACTATCTGAAGACCCAAAAACAAAGAGATCTATGACGTGGGAGGCCACAACAAGAAGAAAATCAATGCATTATGGATCGAATCTTTTAGATCTCTATTATTTTTTCTTTTTTCAAGGTGAGGTTTGGCACATTAAGGTAAAGCATGAATAGTCTAGTATGGTTAAAACTTCAAATTTTGTATACTATCATAACAAATTCAAGGCAATATTACAAGTTAGGCAGAAACTAAAGCCTTCTGAAGAATATAAGAAATTTTTTCTCCCAATAATTGTTAAGGCCTCTGAGGAGAATACCTCACAATGCTTCCTTAGATCATCAGCTCCAAGTGAATCTGCAATTTCAAGTAGTTGAATTGCATTCCGTGGCTCCACTAGACACTCTGCTGCCACTTTCTCACAAAGACTCTTTAAGCTTGGTATGGGCTTCTTCTCGAAATCATTTTTATGTACGGATGATCTCATACTACTTGACTCTGAATCATTAAACAAAAATTCCTCATCAAATTCTTCAACTTCATCATTGACTTTCAACTTCGGTGCCTGATCACTTTTGGGCATATTGGGAGGATAGACAGGGTGGTAGAGAGAACCAATAGTCAAAAGATGAGTTTCACCAACTGAAACTGAAGTAGCCCTCTTAACGCCATGTAACCGAGTTACAACGGGTGGTTTATCCGTATCTTTCTTGCCATCCCACATGTAAACATCACCTGTAGCAGTAGCAGCAGCAGCCCAGTACTTACCAGCAGAAATGCTTACCATTTTTTTTCCACACAGCAAATATAGCTGTACAAATGCATCCAGAGGAAGTAAATAATATGTTTCACTTGTGGGGAAGGAAAAATCAACAAAGACAATGGAATAGAACCTGTTGGCATCTAAGATCAGGATCCGAGGAAACCCAATAAAATAATGCTCCATCTTCAGTCATAGCCATGCTATGTACCATACCAGCAGCTATTCCAACCACATGAAGTCGTTCCTTTCGATGGAATTTCATAGGGGTGCTTCCGCTCTTCTTTAGATTTCTAGTAATGACAACTCGTCTAGGTGTAACAAGTCGATGACCCCAAGTATATACCTGCCATACAAGTTTTACAGTGGTTAGCCTCATATAGCAAAAATATACTCTCATTCCACAATAACAGGTGAAAACAAAACTTACTAAGATTTTGGAACTCACCTTGATTAGAGCTAGTCCACAAAATATTCATGCATTTTGAATCCAAATACATGGGATTAAGGATTAGTGCAAGTAGAGATCAATTTAATTATCAATAATAGAAGATGCTGGTATATTTACCTCTCCATCAGCTCCCAATACAATTGTGTGATATTTTGCAATTGCAACACTTATAAAGACCTTGCCTTTCAGGTACTCGACTATTCTTGGTGTGTAATTTGATGCTGAATTAGAGGTGCCATAACCAAGTTGACCCTCTCTGTTGCAGCCCCATGTGAAAACTTCACCAGACTCAGAGACAACAGCAGTATGCTTATTTCCAGCAGCAACAGCAGCTATTCTTGATCTAAGTGAACTTACTCTACGTGGTGTCGGTTGGGTATCCACAGACGTATAGCCCAACTGCCCCTCTGCACAACACAAGATGAAGTCTATATCAGCATTTCTTGTCAATAAGTCTCTGATTTGTTTGAAACATAATGCAGAACATTTTTCTGATCAACAAGTAGAAGGTCATTAAAGGGAACATTTCACTTGAGGAAACAAGTATCTCATATGGTCAGCAAATCTTGCTAGCATAACCCATAAGTTTTTACCTCTATTGGATCCCCAAGTGAAAACTTCCCCACCCTCAGTAGCAATTACTGTGTGATGTTTAGCTGCAGCAATTGCTTTCACCCTACGAGCCCCCAAACCAGAAGTCACTTGGCGGGGAGTGATAACCGCAGCTTGACCACTGAAAAGTATAAAAGATAAAATAATACGTTCATGATTGTTGACACACATTATCTTTATGATTGCTGATTCACATTAAATAATAAATAAAAAATGTCCAAACTTTTAAATTTTTTCAGTACGGTATTCCAAAACCAGAAAAAAACATGATGTAAAATTTAAACCAACAAAATTCAACATCTATAGTTCCCATAGCTTAAATTTAACTTTAGAGTTCCTGCTTCAATTATCATAAAGCGGCTAAGACTCTGTCTTAGGCAAAGGCACAAGAATCTTTTACCTATGGATGTCAAAGTCAGGGTGCCCAAGACGGCCCCCCCTTCCAAAACCCCAGGTGTAGACTTTTCCATGAGCAGTAACAGCTACACTATGGAATTTAGCAGCAGAAACTAACTTGATTATAGAGCCATGAAATGAATCAAGTTTGCATGGTAACTTTTGTATGTGGGCATTTCCTGTTCCAAGTTGATAGTTTACACCACTTCCCCAGCTAAACACCTCAGTAGCTACTAAAAACACAAATAAAACTATGTTATACTTTAAAACAGATAGATTCGGTTTGCGTAAAACAATTAGATGCTTTCCAACCAAGTAAAGACAGTAGCAAGTACCTGAATCCTGCCCACTTCCAAAAACCTGCAACACAAGCCCAGATAGGAGATCTACAGGTGTTCTACATTTTGAATCTTCCAATGTAATAGAAGCACCAGACTGAAGGAGAACACGTGCTACAGCAAGATGACCAAAATGCAAAGCCCTGTGAAGGCTACTCCATCCAGATTCTCCATCCTGAAATATACATTCTAAAGTGTCATGGAAAGAGGATTGTACATAATTGGACCATCATACATCTCTATGACTTCGTGATGTGTAACACAAGATCATAGACATTTCAAAGCAGGATACTTGATAGGCATCTATTACGAATTTGAAAACATTCAGATAAACTAAAAGATGAGAAGAATTACACACCCTAGCATCAGGATCAGCACCAGCTGCTAGAAGCCTCTGAATAATGGGAATGTGGTTTCTCCAAGTTGCAATGTGAAGAGGAGTCAGGCCAAAACTGTTCCTTGAATCGATATTACCACCGTTCTTCTTCAATAGTGCCAATGCTGAATCTACATCAAGCAAAGACCCTTCTCGCACAGCAAGCCACAAATCTTTATGTGAGCCACTAGGTGAGACTTTTCGAGTGGATTTTTGGAGGCTCTGCTTCTGTCCTTGAGGTGAAGTTAACATCTCCACTACTTTATGTGTCAAAAGAACAATCTATAAATAGTCTCTTTTTTTTAAGTTATTGAAAAAAAAAAAAAAATTACTATTCGGAAGTCACCGCCGATAACTGCTACTTATGCCGAGAGCCCGAGATTCTCCAACTGCCTAAAAAGAAGTTAGGACAGGCTATACAAACAGGCACGGCCTCCTAGGTAGTTTATTCCAATTAGTCCATATTATAATCAAGATATCAACAGGGTCTAGAGTCTATTTCCATTTAAATGGAGGGTTGTGTCAATAACATACCATCCCACCATTTTCTTCACCATCTTTACTATGAAGACATACTAGTTTCAACAACCATTCACAAACCCTCATCAGCATTCATGAGGAAGAAAGATATCTTCTATAAAAAAGTGAAGCAACATGCTGCATTTAAAATTTCATGGATCAGCATAAAGTACCTTGTACAATAGATATATAACAACTAAAGGAAAAAGAATGAACAACATAAAAACAACTCAATCACTAAAAATACAACCAAAAATTGCAAATTTTATGATGTAAATATCAAAAGAAATTAGAAACTCAAATGCAAAGAGCCAAAAACAACTTTGCTTGCACATTAAAAATGAAAATACATTTGATCTTACAAGCTGCCTCGAATTTACTACAATAGAAATTAAATAGAGAGAGTGACAATGGCTTTAAACTGATTCATTTCTGGGAAGCAAATGATTGATGTAAGACTAAGTAAACAATTACAAGCAAAGCTCTAGAGCTAAACCAAAATGCAAAATTTAAAGTTAGAGCAAAAAATATAACAGATCAATCATAGGAAACTCAATTTCCAGATCCAAAATTACATGAATTTAACCAATACCCATCATTAGAAATCACACCAACAAATCAAAAAATCAAAACTTCCAATCAAAGACGATAGCTTCCCAAGTTCCCAGCTTCACCAATGTCAGCTCAAAAAACAAAAACAAAAAAACACCACACCAGAAAGAAAAAAAAAAATACCCATTATCAAATTCTCAATAAATTCAACAAAAAGAATGAAGAAAAGACTACATTTTTTTCAATTGAAAAACAAAAAAAAACCAAATCGTTTCACCTCACCTTCAAGAGAAACTCCCCAAGAGAAATTGTTGGAAGTTAGAAGAAGAAAATTTTGAATGAAAATATTAAAGGAAATAATTTTTTTTTTCTTCCTGTTACAGAGAGAAAACCAAAGCTAAAGAATATACCCAAAAAATCGAAGGCATAAAAACACAACTAAGAGAAAAATAGAAAGAAAGAACTGTTGAAGACGAGACAAATGGGTATTTTGGGAACTTAAAGTTTATATTGACGATTTTAACCTTGTACTTTTGACATTATGACACTAACGAAAATTGGGTCCACGTAACACTTTGTGCTTTCTATGACGGCCACGTTGCCTAAACAGTACTTTAGAAGATCTTAATTACGTATTAAAAAATTTAAAAAAAAAATCAAAATGTTTTTTTTTTTAATTCGTTTTCGTTACATGATCATCAAGATTTTTTAACTTCTAATAAGCCAGTTAAGAAACGGTCACGTATACTAATTTTCTTAATTAATTTTTTATTTTTTAAAATATTTTTTTCTTTTACGGTTTTGAATTTTTTTTTCTTTTTCTATATTTAAGTTTTTCAATGTAAACAGATTGGATCTGCGTAATCCGAGTTAATTGACTCAACCGAATCTGAATTACAATTCATTTGATAAAAAAAACTTTTCTATTTTATTTTAATGCAAGTTTTCGAGTTATCAAAATGAAACTAAATATATTTTATTTTTTAATTCAAATCCAACTTAAGCAAATAAAAAAAAAAAAAATCAATCCGACCCATAAACACAAATAACTATAATATTGTCGAAGTTAGTAGATGAGGTGACAAATATTTGAACGTTCTTGTAACTAATTAATGAATTATCTAATTTGATCAAAGGAAAAATTGCCAACAGGTTCACCCAATATTATTTGAACACGTCAGAGTTGTTGATGTGTTGCCACTCTCTTATTAGAAGTTTTATTAGAATTATAAAATAAAAATCCAACAATGCCCTTTTTCCTTTAATTGCCATTAGACCTGTCCATAGGTCGGGGTCGAATCGCAGTCCGAATTTTTTTTTCTTATCCAAGCTCATTCAGGTCAAATCCGGATTGATCCGTATAAGTTCTTTTACTATTTAAAAATATTAAAAAAAAAATTTATATTAATATTTATATTTATATATTTTTTATAATTAAATTTAAATAAAAAAATATTTTTTATTTAATAAATAATAATTCGTACCGAGCCGACCGGAATTACAAAATATCTAATTCAAATCCGATCTAATACGGACCGAACCTATCGAACGAACAGACTACCCAACCATGAACAAATATAATTGTCATGTGGTTTAAAGGTCTAAAAAAGGCTCGAGTTAACCACTACCATCTGAAATAAATTTCCCAAAGTACCCCTAAAACCATGATTTAAGTTTCATAATAATCTATACTTCCTATATATATATATATATATATATAGATTAAAAAATTAATTTAAAAAATAGAATACATTACAATCTCTTTTTACTTCACTTATGAAATTAAAAAATTTAATTAAAAATTTATAATGAAATTAAAAAATTTAATTAAAAATTTATAAAAAAACTAACTATTTTTTTAGTACTTGTTGTCATGAGTCGAGTCTAAACAATTTTTCATGATCCGACTCAGTCCAAATCATTATTCACCCATTAAAATATTATTTTTATTTAAATTTAATTATATTTTTTAATATTATGAACAATAATTCGAGCCCACCCAAAGCCGAACCTGGATAAAAAAGAAAAAAAAATCTAACCGCTATGTAATCCGACCCATGAACAAATCTATCTATCCTTTGTAAAAATAAAAAATAAAAAGAATAATAAAAGTTCTAAAATCTCCAAAGTTACATTATTTTTGTTTCCCTATTCAAGTACTAAGAATAATTTATTCGTATTATGAATTATACAAAAATAGATTACAAAAGAAATTACAATGAGCACCCGTCAATGAGCTTTCTTCTTAAGGGGAAAAGAAATTACAAAAGAGAAGTGTCAATGAGCACAATGCTAACATGAATTTCAGCTTCTTTCTGATTTGCAAGCAATGTCACAAGCTCTAAATTACAAGGAACTCGTAGACACAGAACTCCTAGGAATCAAAGAATATTGTAAAAATAAAATAGAACACATTGTATTACCTATGCGCACGTCACGGACCGAGACTCAAGCTCTAAGTCTGACCGTGACACACACGTTCAAGCTAAAACCGAACTTTGTGCATCCTACCTCAAGCGTCTAGATCCCGAGTTCTAGATACTGAGTTCGGAATTGGTCTAACTTGGCTATTCGATGCATGTCTAAACACGGATCCAAAAGATGTTACCTTAAGACGCCGAATTCTGATTTACACTGCAATTGGATCCTACAATCAAATAAAACTAAAGGCATGATTAACATGGGAGATGGACATTGTTTCTTAGGTTTGCAAATCTATAGTTCTACTATAGTTGATTTAGTGCTACCAGAATGACACACCTTCGTAGTCATCAAGTTTGACATGGCTAGATTGAACTTTTCTCTGGTTTTTGTACCTTCAACCTGCCCAGCCTTTGCAACTTTGTCGAAAGCGCCATTAAGCCAAGCTGCCCCGGCACTTACGTACCTGTCCAGAACAAATTAGAATACCTCAATGTTATCATAACTCGAGGATGAAGCTGATTAGAAGGATGGTAACCATTTTTTACTCCAATATGAAATAACATCAAAGAACCATTGTGACATGCTCACTAAACCTTAGAACCAGTTCAAGGTCCAACTAGTAATAATTTATGTTACTCGAATTCGGGTATGTGTTTGACACGAGTATATTTAATTTTTTCTAAGTTTTTTTCATATATTTGGAGGGTCATATCCCATACCCATGTCCGAATATGTGTCGGACACGGATATTTCAAAAAAAATGAAAAGTCGGAGCAATATAGGTAATAATTCAGGTAGTCTTTCAGATGCATAGCATCTACCAAGATCAATTTATTCATTCTAGAAAACTTTTAATTAAATCTTATTAAGCATCCTTTCTTAAAGATGTGGCTGCAGCCTAATGGAATGACCTTACTAAAGGAGGCCTTTCTAAATTGGTGTATAAAGGCTGGATATAAGATTTTGAAGAATGCATATTATATTTGCTTCATCAAAAAGAAACTCTAAAAAGTTAAGTCCTTAAGACGAGGTTTTTCCCTCATTCCGATTCTCACTTCTATGAGAAATAATTGGTCCTCCCAATGCTAAATGAATACAATGACCATCATTCACCGATTTCATAGTGAACTCAGAAGCAATCAAATTCATTGTTGTCTTTGAACCAGAAAGCGTTAATGTCATATTTAGCCCCTGAAGTATAGTGAAATGTGCAATGTGATACATGTACTTTAAAAACGTGCAATGTGATACTAGTAATATTATTTCGTCTACCAATATAGTCTCAATAATGACATGGACAATTTGCTTACGTGGCATTTAGTCTGACAGTATAGTGGAGTCACACAGTTTTGAGAAGGAGAACTCATACCTGCTAGATCTGACAGCTGATCCCGTGTCATTTATTTTCCTCTCCGCGGCAAATATTGCAGCCATTGTTTTATCTGACACCTGCAGACTTTACTTTCTCATTAACCGCTGAAATTCCCACGGTCAATTTCTCTGTCAGCCCAACTCTCCGGTCAAAGGAAGTAACCTTGGCAGATTCATTGGCTGTCAACTGATGTTTCTTGTCGAATGCTTTAGCTTTGTTAACTGCATCTTGTCGTATGGCTGAACCTTTGGCCAACATACTTGAAACAACATCCTGTGCTTTACTAACATACATTTTTCCACTGCTAGGTGAACTAGTTCTACCCTGCTGCAATAGAAAGATAGCCTAAGTTCATAAACTAAATAAATTTTCGATCCAAATGACAGAATCTAGTTAAAGTTGCCACCATAGTATTCACACTTGTTTTGACTGAGTATAGCATAGCAAAAAGGGCAGATACAGGCTATGTTACTCGGACCCGGGTGTGAGTGTCGGATACGGGTATGTGTCTGACACGGGTATGTTTAATTTTTTCTAAGTTTTTCCATGTATTTGGAGGGTCATATCCCCGTACCCATGTCTGAATATGAATCGGACACGGGTGTCAGACACGGATACTTCAAGAAAAATGAAGAGTTAACATAGGATACAGGCAGGAATTCAGTATATCATGCATTAACAACAAGATGATGAGTCCAGCTTAAAGACTCTAAACCTATGTTTTTCCTTTTCAGTCTCCTGCCTTCCTTTTCCCAGGGTTAGCAGAGGGTTATCAACTGCACGAAAATTCCTGATTGTATTTTTTTTTATTCAGACAGTTTTCGTGTAAATTTGGAAGTTCGAAATCTACTTGGTTCAGCTAAACAAATAGGCTCTAAATATAATATTAAACCAGCTATGTATCAAAAAGAATTGAACACATCAACGTATTTTTAGCACCTCTTTCCCATATTTAGCCAGCCTATGCAACTAGGAAACAATTTATATCCAAAATAAATTTTAGACATTCTAATTCTACAGTAATTTTGTACCTCATCATTTGGTGCACTATGCCCAGCAGGAGTAATTGACACAATGTTGTCTTCCTTTCTTGCTTCCTACACGAGTTGCAATTAAAAAACATAAGAAATTCGCTAAATGCACTTAAAAAGAGAAAGCAAAACGTCTCAGTCAACTTACATGAATCTCAGGTTTTGGTACATAATTTTCAGCAGAAATTATCGTCACAATCTTGTCAATGATTTTTTTGGATAAGTAGTTGTTTCTATTTACCCAAAGAAGCAGCAGAGCTGCTACAATAAAAAATCATTTTACAATGTCACAAAGTCAACCGTACTGCCAAAACAAAGCAGAATTAAGACCCCAAGCATTTAGTAAGTCCATGTTAACAGAATCAAAAGCAATATTCCTAAGACCCTGTAGCCGCATACAGTCAATATTCCGTACTTGAATCATTAATTGCTCCTCAGTCTTCGTGTCAATGATTGTTGCCCCCTGCAGCAGAAGATTCAGAAATTTCACTTCCTACAATCATGTATGTAGAGTAATGTCGCCTTTAAAGAACAGAGATTTCTAATCAACATACGGCCAACTCTTTGGAAAAGAAAAGTTCGAAATAAATTATACTTCATGACGGAGGAATCCATCTTGTTGAATGGACAACTAATGGAACAATGTAAAGAGAGAGAAAGACGAATGTTAACCTATGTTGCTCTGACTTTGACTCTTCATTTTTCTTGAAATACCCGTCCGACCGCATATTCGGACAGGGGTATGAGTATATGACCCTCCAAATTTATGTTGCTCATCATTTTCTTCAAGTACCCGTGTACGCATTTCAGGACATTGGTATGGGGATATGATCCTCCAAGGACCTTCCAAATACATGAAAATCTTAGAAAAAAAATTGAATATACCCGTGTCGGACACATACCCGTGTCCGACACTCACACCCGAGTCCGAGTAACATAGATGTTAACTACTGAAGAAGATACTGAAGAGACAGGATGCTAAATGAACTTTACCAAGAATTGTCATTAGTTAATCTTTTTAATAAACACATTAAACAGATTAATCTAATTGGTAATCAATGCAGAAAACATAACTGTAGCAAATTTAGGTAAGTGCAAATAAAGAATTATACAGCTGATGGAATTTAACAGTATGGTTGAAAAGTAGGAAACAGACAGGAAAAGATTTCAATTTGTCCCATTATACACAGTCTGCACCATTTGACGAAAAAGAGAGAATCCAAGGTGGATTTGTCCCACTATAGGGGCATTCTAGAAATCCACAGGGAGACCTAATTAGATATGCGAATGCGATTAAGAGCTGGATTCCAACAACACCAACTGACTTCAAAACTATCAGCCACCACCTATGTTACTCGGATTCGGGTGTGAGTGTCGGATACAGGTATATGTCCGACACAGGTATGTTCAATTTTTTCTAAGTTTTTCCGTGTATTTGGAGAGCTCTTGGAGGGTCATACCCCTATACCCATGTCCGGATATGCGTACTTTATGTTCATGAAAAATGAAGAGTCAGAGCAACATAGGCCACCACCATTAACCACTAATTACCACTTCCCTCTGATGGCCTCTCTCTCTCTCCTAACAATCCACAGGGAGGCCTCATAGGATAGGCAATTTATAGGGAGTTAGATTCCACCAACACCAACCGTCCACTATGGAAATGCATTGAAATTTCTTAGTCTTCTATTACTTTTGGCTATTCTAGAATTAGAATTACTTGCTGTATGATTGACACTAGGAAATTGCTTTTCCCATTTCTGATAAAATAGATTTAGTTCAATTAAAACCAGGAAAATACATCAATATTTCTTAAAACATTGATCATCCTGTGAGGACAATAATACTTTCAAGGTAACCAAAAGATACAACTTTTCCTACTTGGCATTGCTTTACAATTAAGAACTACTTTACAAGCTACTTATTTCAATTCAACCGGTTCCAACAAATTATTTCGATTTAAGAAGGCATAATCAACCTACTTTTGGGAGGAATCACAAGGCTCACTTTAAACAATGAAGTTAAGGAAAGGCATTGCAAGTTTGCAAAGTTAGCCGATTTCTTGAAGTAACCAATATTTAAGATTTACAAAGCAAGAAAAAGAAAAAAAAATGCATTCATCAATAGCACACTACTTAGCAAAAAACAGTTAAATTAAACCAAATTAGGCACAAACCGATAATAACAATGCGATTTCAAGAGCTTTTGGATCCTTGAGGTAACATATGCAGTCTTTGATTGGCCAGTTTCACTGCAACAGCCATAAAACAACACAGCAACCCAAATTAACCAAAGAACATTTCTTATGTTAAATTTCCCATTAAGTCTTTCAGAACACCAAAAGAAAGAAAAAAAAAAGGAACACCCAAAATTTATTTCAACTTCCTTTCCTTGAACTTATCCACCAACCCAAAAAGATTAAAAAGAAAACATTAAAAACTCCAAAGCAGCCTTACCTACTACCATTTTAGTTGCTCATACAATAAAAAAGCAGAAAACTCAAGGTCCAACATTCCAACTTTCTTTCATTTTTCTCACATTTTCTCAGCCACCAAACAAATTACTCACCAACCCTTTAAACAAAACCAGAAAAAGAAAGAAAAGAAAAAGTTACCCTATAATTTCAACGTGCTCAATATCACCAGAGAAAGAAAAGAACTCATGAATCTCCCTCTCACTTGCTAGATCTGACAGGTTCTTTACTTGTACCGTTCTTGTCTGAAAACCCAACACTAGAAACACAACAAAGTTAACATTTTAATTCAAAATAACTCAAAAGATTCAACTTTTAGATTCATTAAACACAGAAGACATGCTAGCTTACCTGCATTGTTAAAAAATTGAAGTAAAAAAAAATGTTAAGAGAGAGAAGCACACAACTAGGGAAGAGAGAGAAGAATGTGAGCAAGAAAGACTGAAATAATATGATTGAGTTCTATTATGTCCTCTCATAAATGCCCTTGGATTTTCTTTAAATTTGCCAATGTTTAATTTACAATTTTACCCTTTATTATATGTAATGTATGATAACGATATTGATTTTTTTTGCTAAAATATTAGACGAGCCTAAACTTTTTCATTTTTTATATTAATTTTTATATTTATATTGTATTTAAATAAATTTTTTATTTTTAATTTATATCAAATAAATTTATATTTTATTTTAATTGAAAGGTTTGACTTCTGTTATAACTATTGTTAGTTGAATTTTTTTTGTCCATGTGAAAATTTATATGATCTGTGGTGTATTCTTAAATTTATAGTTTGATAAGTTTTTGGAAGATTGAATTTGTATAAAAAAAAATTAAAATTCTAAGTAAGCTAAAAAAAATGAAAGGGTAAAATTGGAAAAGGCAAATAAATAAAATAATGGTCAAAATCCCAAGTAGATCTATTCAAGTGCCGGCAATCCGTCCGGTCCGATTCGTATTTGACCGGACTTAAATATTTTCGTGATCCAAATCGGTCCAATTCGAATTATTATTTATATATTAAAATAATATAATTTTATTTAAATTTAATTATAAAATTATATATTTTTTTATATAAGATGAATAATATTTTTGAACTAGTAAATTAATTCGGATCCGTCTAAAACCGAATTTAAACAAAAAAATTATAAAAAATTCAAATCATAATTCGACCAAACCCGAATAAGGAGCAGTCTCCCAAGTCATTTGTGATTCTTTTCTTTGGTCAAATATGTGAGAAGTGCTGGACTTTGTGAGCGCCGAATATGACCTTGGTTGTACTTTATCTCTTTTTGGCTTTATGCTTTGTTTTGGTTTATATTTTTAAAAATATAAATTAAATTAAACAATACTTTGTTTAACATTTTTTTTAAAAGAAAAATTGTAACTTGACAGTTAAGCATTTGTTATTCGTATATATATTTAGAGATAGTAATCGAACTGGTTGAGTTATATTTGAGTTTGGGGCCATTTCGTAGAATTTGAGTTTGAGGTATTTTGAATAAGGTTCTTTTGGATCGAATTTTTTTATATTGTTTTTGGTTTGGATGATTTTGATTTTAATTTTAACATTAGATTATTTTGGTTTACTTCATTTCGATCGAATTATTGAATTTTAAAATTAAATTAATTTAATTTTAAACTATTTTGAGTTATTTTTTTAAGATTAAATTTGGATTAATGTGAGTTATTAGATTCATGTTAAATTGAGTTAATTTAAATGCAGATTCGAATTATTGATTTTTTTTAATCAAATCTGCAAATTGTTTCTTTTGGGTTCATATCTCTGCTATTTTTACTCTAACTACTGAAAAATTCCTATAACAAAGTAAGACCTAATACTTCGTTGCTTTTTCTATCCTTACCCAATTGCTCTCTTTTTTTTTCTTTTTTTTGTTGATATTTTTGCCATGTTCCATGTCCCACTATGTTGGACTTAGACATACTCGTATCGGACACATATTCGTATCAGATACATATCTATATTCAATATTTATTCCGAGTCAAGGTAACATAACCCTACATCTTCATTAATTCCAGATTCAGCTTCATTAACAGTGTGATTTACCTTTGTTATCAGTCAGGTTCTCGTATAGTTCTTGCAAGCTGTTTGATGAAGGTATGTTATCCGAATCTTTTATTTATTTTTTAAATATTGGTGTCTGACACTTTTGTTCGACACGTATTCATATATGAGTACGAGAGCATCTCCAAATATATAAAAAAACTTAAAAAAAAAAATTTAAGCATACCCCGTATCTGACACTTATTCCGAATCTACTTAACATAGGTTTTCAATGGCTTTGTGACATCAGGACTAGCATTGTGAGGACTAGTATTATCATCCAGCTCTAACCCATCGGAGTCTGTAACTGTCAATCTTTTGCCCATTTCTTCCTTTTCACTATTAAGGCAAATCGAACTTACCATATTTGGCAAGTGACATTTTTTTCCCCATGAAACAGGGCATTGAGTTTCTCTTATCTTCCTCTGCTTGTCATGTCTCTCTTGCAATTATGTAGACATGGCATTATCGTGTACATCCTGTTTTGAAGTCTTACGTAAGCTCAAAGCACACTAGTTTTCCTATTGTGGAAGAGGATATCACTGCAGCAATCTTATCCTTCTTTCAATCAGGGAGCAGGATATCAGTCTTTAACTCTACATGTATTGCTCTTGTCCCAAAATTCCAGAATCCTAATCATATGAAGGACTTCAGGCCTATTTCATGCTGCTCTGTCATTTATAAATGTATTACCAGGATCATCACTGCCAGGCTCACTCCACTCCTTCCTGCTATGATCTCCAGCAATCAGAGTGCCTTCATACCAGGGAGAAGCATCTCAGATAATATTCTCATGGCTCAGGAACTGGTCAAAGGGTATGGAAGAGCAACCTTATCCCCCCGTTTTGCAATGAAGATTGATCTCCAAAAAGCTTTTGATTCATTAAATTGGGACTTCATTCTCACTGTTTTATCAGTTTATGGATTGCCTGATAAGTTCATAGGATGGATCAAGGCATGCATCACTTCCCCAAAGTTCTCAATTTCTCTTAATGGGGGATTAGTAGGGTACTTTGAAGGAGCAAAGGGGTTAAGGCAGGGAGACCCTCTCTCTCCTTATCTTTTTGTCATTGCTATGAATGTTTTATCCAGACTTCTGGATGCAGGGGCTCTTCATGGAGTTTACAGCTACCATCCTAAATGTCACAGAATCAAGCTTACTCACCTGTGCTTTGCAGATGATCTGCTGATTTTTGCAAAGGGTAACTTGGATTCTGTTGTGGGCATACAGGGTATTCTCCATTACTTTTATACCATTTCTGGTTTGCAATTAAACCCCTCCAAGAGTGAAGTCTTCTCCTCTGGTGTTAGTAGGACCACTCTACTTGAGATGCAAGAGTTGACAGGGTTTAAACTTGACAAACTACCTGTTAGGTACCTTGGGGTCCCTTTGGTCACAAGAAGACTCTCTGAAAAGGATTGTTCTCCTTTGATCGACAGAATTACTCAGAGAATCAATGGCTGGGCAGCACGCATGTTATCCTATGCAGGAAGGCTTCAGCTCATTCAATCTGTTCTTTTTAATGTGTCCAATTTCTGGTGCAGGCACTTTGTATTGCCTAAGGCTGTTCTTAAAAGAGTTAATCAATTATGCAGCAGGTTCTTCTGGAAAGGAAGAGATGACTCAGCTAAGGGAGCAAGAGTCAAATGGAGTTCCATTTGCTGTCCAAAGTCAGAGGGGGGTCTTGGATTAAAAGACTTGGGAATATGGAATAAGGCTTGCATTATTCAGCACCTATGGGCACTTCTCTCCCAGGCAGGTTCATTGTGGATTGCCTGGCTTCATGCCTATGTGCTGAAAGGAAGAACAGTGTGGCAGGTTCAACCTTCCCCAGGAAGCAGCTGGACATGGCGTAAAATGCTTCAGCTGAGGGCTTGGCTTTGAGGTTCACCTCCAACCAGAATGGTGCTCTAACCTGGAAGTTCCCTGGGAACAGTTTTATGGTGGCTAAGGTCTGGAATGATCTCAGGCCTAGGCAGGACAAGGTGGAGTGGGATAAACTGATCTGGTTTCCATTTCATATTCCTAAACATGCACTGGTAGCTTGGATGGCTATATTGGACAAACTGCCTACAAAGAACAGATTGATGTCATGGGGCATGGAGGTGGATGGCAAATGTGAGCTATGTCAAACTGAGCAAGAAACCCGGAATCATATATTTTTTGAATGTGACTATTCAAAGGAAATCTGGGGGCATATACTATGCTTATGTCAACTTCATAGAAGCATAAGGAGCTGGCAAGCAGAGCTGCAATGGGCAGTAAACAGAATCAGAGGAAAAACTCTCATTTCTGTTATTTTGTGTTTATCATGGAGTGCCTTTCTTTACTCGATCTGGAGGGAGAGAAATAATAGGTGTTTTAATCGCCTTCAATCCACACAAGGAGCCATCATTGAGCAGATAAAAGAGATCATCAGAATGCGATTGTTGGGGCTCAAGAACATTAGTCCTGATGAAGTGAACCGAAGATTGGATGCAGATTGGGGACTGTCTCTTTTTTCCTAGGATCTTTGTCCATTCTGGTATAGCTTTAAGTATTGCTGAAGTATGTTGCTATTGTTCCCTGATTGATTAGTGGTCTTAAGTTTTGTTCAAGTATTGTTTAAGTATGTATAGCTTTAAGTACATGTCGCACATGATGTTGGATGTAGCAGTTTAACTGCTTTCTGGATAAATAAAACACTTACTTATCCAAAAAAAAAAAAAAAAAGCACACTAGTTTTCTTACCTCCTGAAACAGGGAATTTAGTTTCTCATGTAAACTTGGTAATTCGTGTTCTAATATCGTATTTATATTATTTTTTTCATATCATAACCGTATTTAAAGTATTATATATATATAATTTATATTATATAAATTTTAATATATTTATATATTCGTGTCGTATCGTATTTTAATTATTTTTTCCGTATCATATTCATATTATGTCCAAAATTATCAAGTCCACTCTCATGTTCCTTTGCTTGTCCGTTTCTCTCTTGCGACCTTGTAGGAATGTCATTTTTTTCTTGCACATTTCTGAAGTCCTACTCAAAAACAAAAGCACACTTGTTTATTTATTTTATTTTTTTGCACAGAGTGTTCATTTTGCCTACAGATCTAGTCATTCTCACCATTTTCTTCCATTTATCATGCATTTTCTGCAATTCTTCCATTTATCAAGCGAGAGTACACATTGCTCCTTTTATTTGAAGCTTTCAATTTTTTTTTAAGATTTTTATGTATTTGGAGGGTCCTTAAAAAATCATATCTTCATATCCATGTCAGGATATGCATCGGACACGGATATTTAAAAAAAAATGAAGAATCAAAGCAACATAGATTTGAAGCATCAGAATACTCCCTAACATATGCATACTGATGGATATAATCTGAATTTTCGTTTTCTTGGCAGTTCTCTATTGGAGTTTTTACGGTCGCTATTTTGATTCGATTTTTTTTTTCGTCTTCGACATTTATCGCAATTGACTGCAATAGCATTTGTTACAGCTACAACCGTGGTAAATACGACGTGACCGAAAAAGTATAGTGACTGCAATTTATGTTGAATTTGTTCATTTTGTAACTTTCAACAAAGACTGCACCAAATATTGACTGAACTAAAGCTGTCTTAAGCTTCAACAAATATTGCACCGATTCTTGCTGTCATAAGCTGGATAAGTTGACATTAGGAGAAATGAACTGTCAAGCAATTCTTATGTCAATAATTTGTGTATTTAAAGATTGCAAATGTACAAATAAACTTATGTTATGATCTCTAAGAGACATATCAATATTTGTGTTCTTGAGGTTATCAGTTCATCCTTTGTTCATCACTTTGAACATGGTATCAGAGCTTTTGGTTCATCATTTTGTGTAAAATCGAGTAATTTTTCAATTTTGTCCGAAACTTCAAAGTGTTCAATTGTGTGTTTTGAATATACTAGGTGAAAGGTCTCGGGGAGAGGAGTTCAAAAGAGCAAAATGGAGGCCCATACGATGTCGCACGCGCCCCTACGCGCCACCTGAACATTCGCGAATGGTCCTCACTAGCCCACGCGCCCCACGCGCTGCCAGAGGTTGAAGACGCGTGAAGCACACGCGCCGGTCACCCTGAAGCGAGTGTATCACACGCGCCACTGTACCAGAAGCGCGTGAGCCCCACGTGAAGCCGCTGCTCCGGTCATAATTTTTTGCCCATTTTTCAAGGTTGTTCGTACCATTTATCCTAGACTTTCCCGAGCCGGTTGAGCTAATCCGAGTCCAAAACGAGCCACATATACGAGAATATTCGTGAAATATTCTCTTCTTGTTAAAATTCCACTCTGCTGGATCCTTTTCTGGCTAATTTGACTGTTCCGAAATCAACCGCGACATCTATTTTTCCATATCACATATAAAAAAAATGAGTGAGAAAATGGTTGAGACATATGGAACTAAATCCTTTCCAGTTGTGGTTCAATCTGAAAGTGTTTTTAATGTAGGAATCACTTTGACTGAATCGAACTACAACATATGGTCCCAGCTGATGGAAATGCAAATTGCTGAACGGGACAAGATCTCATACATCCGTGGCAAGATTACGCCACCGAAAGAATCTGATGAAGGCTACTAAAAATGGTATGCCAAAAATCAAAAGGTAAAAATGTGGCTATTAATGTCACCAGATATTATGAGGCATTATTTACGCTTACCTACTGCTTATGACATTTGGACAGCATTGTCCAAAGTATTCTATGATGGTAGTGATGAGTTGCAGGTATTTACTCTGAATCAGAAGGCTTTCTCTGCAAGACAGAAAAGGAGAATCCTTTCTGTTTGTTATGGAGAATTAACTGAAATTTTTCAAGAATTAGACCATCGTGATAAGGTGGTCATGAAGGATCTAGACGATGTCAAAGCTTATAGCTGGTCTATTGAACGACTGAGAGTTCATATATTTCTCGCTGGATTGGATGAAATCTTTGATTCAATCCGACGTGAGATTTTGTGGCGAGATCGAGTACCAAACCTGTAAGATTGTTGCTCATTGATTCGAAGGGAGACTGTACATAATATCAGCTTGAAAGGAGATTCAGAAGCTTCTGAACCGAGTGCCATGGTCACTCGGAATCGACCGGATCAAGCACAATCTACCAGTGGTAGACCAACCAATAGTGTTAACAAGTCTACGTACAAATGCACTCACTGCAATAAGACTGGTCATACCAAAAGCCGTTGTTTTGAACTGGTGGGCTATCCAGAATGGTGGGATCGTAGTCGAGCAAAGAAAAACCACCAAAGCCTTCAACTGCAGCAATTCATGCTAAAATTAAATACAAAGCCTCACCACTGGTAATAGCTGGAGACAAAGGTGGTAAGTCTTTAAATATTTCAACACCTGTTTTGAATAATGCATGGATAATTGATTCTGGTGCAACAGATCACATGACATATGATTCTAGACAAGTATCATCACTTAATCACTCCACCCAAAAGTTTGTTTCTACTGCAAATGGAACTTCGACCCCAGTTATTGGGGAAAGATCTTTAACTTTAACAAATACATTAAATTTAGATTCAGTCCTAGTAGTTCCATCTTTAGATAATAATCTTTTATCAGTTTCTCAAATAACCACTACCTTATCATGTATTGTAATTTTTTGGCTTGATTCTTGTGTGTTTAAGGATATCAAAACCAAGATGACAATTGGGTGTGGTATTAGACGAGGGAAGCTGTACTACTTGGACTTGGAATCAAAGAGTACTGAAAGCCTACAACAAGCAATGACAGTAGGTGGTTCTAAAGATAAGCACAGGAAAGAGATATGGTTGTGGCATCGCCGACTTGGGCATGCTTTCTTTGGATATCTCAAACGATTATTTCCTAGTTTGTTTACAGAGGTTGATGTTTCTAGTTTTCAATGTGATACGTGCGAACTTGCAAAGAGCCATCGTGCCTCGTTTCCATTAACATTTTATAAAAGTCCACTTCCATTTATGATTATTCATTCTGATGTCTGGGGTCCATCTAAAGTCACTACTTTGGGTGGATCACGTTGGTTTGTAACTTTTATTGATGATTGTACCAAAATGACATGGCTTTGCTTGATAAAATCCAAAAGTGAAGTGAACTCGATATTTCAGAAATTTCATAAAATGATTGAGACTCGGTATAATAAAAAGATTCAAATTTTTCATAGTGACAATGGTGGAGAATATTAGAGTACTGAATTTCAACATTATTTGGAAGCACAAGGAATGATTCATCACACTACTTGCTCCACTACACCTCAACAGAACGGGGTAGCAGAGCGAAAAAATCGACACTTGTTATCTGTTGTTCGTACTTTGCGAATTGAAGCACATATGTCGGTATCTTATTGGGGAGAAGCATTAACTTCTGCAGCTTATTTAATTAATCGGGTACCTTCCAGCACTCTTGATTTTAAAACTCCACTCCAAGTTCTTAATGTTACTATTGTTGCTCCAGCCGTATCAAGTTTAACTCCTAGTGTTTTTGGATGTGTGGTGTTTGTACACCTACACAAACATCAACGTACCAAGTTAACTCCTTAAGCATTAAGATGTGTTTTTGTTGGATATGCCACTCATCAAAAAGGATATTGGTGTTATCATCCTCCAACATATCGATTATTTGTCAGAATAGATATTGTGTTTCATGAAGATAGAATGTACTTCTCCAAAATTGAATTTCAGGGGGAGTATCAAGAGGAAATTCAAAGTCTAGAATACGACAATCAGGGCAGCTTGGAAGTAAGTTATGATGACTTATCAACTAAAATAGTTGAATTGAATCATAATAGTGATGGGCAACTAATAAACACAGAAGTAAGTGAAGAAAAACACCAAATAACTGAAGAAGTGGATCTATCTTCAACACAGCCTGAAGCTGAGTTCCCAGAAAATATAGCTCCATCCCGGATCAACATATCACACCAATTGTCTACTGAAGATGTCCATGAGCAACACAGAAGACAGTTACCATAACGACACACGAAGGTATTCCTAAATCCACATATGAGCCTGAACTTTCTAGTAAAGTAAAATATCCCATGAGCCATTATGTGTCTAACCACTGTTTGTCAGAATCAAACATGTTATTTGTGAATCAATTATCTGCTGTATCTATTCCTAACAGTGTGCAGGAAGCCTTAGTGGATCTTAGGTGGAAAGCAGCTATGAACGAGGGGATGAAATCTCTGGAAAAAAATGAAACATGGGAACAAGTTGATCCTCCACCAGGAAAGAAACCAGTTGGATGTCGGTGGATTTACACTGTGAAGTATAAAGCTGATGGCACAATTAAACGTCTTAAGGCGAGACTGGTAGCAAAAGGATACACTCAAACTTATGGGATTGATTACACAGAAACATTTGCATCTGTAGCCAAAATCAACACAGTTCGTGTTTTGTTGTCTTTAGCTGCAAACTTGGATTGGCCCTTACAACGAATGCCTTTTTGCATGGTGACTTATCTGAAGAAGTCTACATGAATCTCTCACCAGGATGCATGATACCCAAAAGACACAGCCAGAAGGTATGCAGACTAAAAAAATCATTGTATGGGCTGAAGCAGTCTCCTACAGAATGGTTTGGAAGATTCACAAAGTCCATGATAGCCTTTGGCTACCATCAAAGCAACTCAGACTATACTCTTTTCATTAAAAAACAACAAGGTATGATAACTACGTTCATTATATATGTGGATGATATGGTGGTTATAGGAAATGATCCAAATGAAAGAAAAGCCTTACAAAATTACCTGTCCAAAGAATTTGAAATGAAAGATCTAGGTTCTCTGGAATATTTTTTGGGGGATTGAAGTATCCTGATCTAACAAAGGAATAGTTCTATCTCAAAGAAAATATACTCTAGATCTATTACAAGAAACTAGTATGCCGGCATGTCAATCAGTCGATACACCAGTAGAAGAAGGCCTAAAGCTATGTGTTGAGTATTGTCAGTCAATTTATGCATAATCCTGGAGAACAACATATGAATGCAGTTATTCGTATTTTGAGATATCTGAAGTCTTCTCCAGAAAAAAGAGTATTATTTACTAAAACCACAGACTATCAAAGCATAGAAGCCTATACGGATGTCGATTGGGCTGGTGATGTGGGTAACAGACGATCTACTTCTGGATACTTTACCTTTGTAGGAGGTAACCTTGTAACATGGAAAAGCAAGAAACAAAATGTTGTAGCTCGCTCAAGTGCAGAAGTTGAATTCAGAGGTCTTTCAAATGTGCTTTGTGAGGCATTATTGCTAAGACTCCTTTTGCAAGATCTGGGTTATCTATCTGAACAACCTATCCGACTGTTTTGTGATAATAAAGCAACATGCGACATCGCACATAATCCAGTTCAACATGATCAAACAAAGCATGTTGAAGTGGACAAATTTTTCATTAAAGAAAAGTTGGATGGAAAGATTGTAGAATTACCTAAGATTCTATCAGAGGATCAGTTGGCTGATATCCTCACTAAAGCAGTATCAAATCGAGTATTCTTAAGATTTTTAGACAAGTTGGGCATGTGGGACATCCATGCACCAACTTGAGGGGGAGTGTTGAATTTGTTCATTTTGTAACTTTCAATAAAGACTACACCAAACATTGACTTAACTAAAGCTGTCTTAAGCTTCAACAAATACTGCACCGATTCTTGCTGTCATAAGCTGGATAAGTTGACATTAGGAGACATGAATGTCAAACAATTCTTATGTTAAGAATTTGTGTATTTAAAGATTGCAAATGTACAAATAAACTTATGTTATGATCTCTAAGAGACATATCAATATTTGTGTTCTTGAGGTTATCAGTTCATCCTTTGTTCATCACTTTGAACAATTTAAATACTCGAATTGTGGACATCACCTACTTTTATGATGGGAGAAGCAATAAAGGTATCTGAGTGAGAATCATGAGAGGGCAAGAAAGGTATGTAATCTCAAATTATAATGACGGGGTACCAAACCGGGCAAAGAATATTTGTTCGCTGTCAGATTCCTTTACTGCAATATGTGAATCTCCAGAATTTGACAGTTGAGATTCATCTTTTGACACAGTCAATTTACCAGAATATGCTAGGGGCTCTTTATTAGAATGTGAGCATCTATCAATATCCCTTTTCAGTTTCTTTCTAGCAATCTTAGTATGATTTGCTATGTTGCTCCGACTTTTCATTTTTCTTGAAGTATCCGTATCCAACACCCATATCTGACTTATATTCGGACATGGGTATAAGAATATGACTCTCAAGGACCCTCTAAATACATGGAAAAACTTAGAAAAAATTAAATATACCCATGTCAGACACATATCCATATCCGATATTCACATCCGAATCTGAGTAACATAGATAATTGGACCAATCTTTCTCCTTTTCTCTTTTTTCAGGTGAAGACTCACGATACTTTATTCTAATTTTACTATATGTAAAACTTTGAGATTGGAATAGTCTTATCTTTCTTGAATCAAACAACCAATCATAGCCATCAAAATATGTAATAATCTTCAAGAACTACCAGATTGTGGTAAATCTAACCTGGACAAGTTTAAAGCAGAATATACGAAAAGAAACAAGATCATTCCGACCTTAACTCCTTTAATAAATTCAGCAGAAGAAATTGGAAGATCAAACAGCTTTCTCTTGAAGCACTCTTCCATGGTAGATGCATTTGACATCAAAATAGCACCAAAGTCAGGAAATTTTCCAGAATTTTTCTTCTTCAACCTGCCTTCAAATTCCATTGCTATCCTTGGAAACAAGCTAGAAAGAAGAACAAGAAGTGTGCAGCACATCAAATTTCCTACTTAGAAGGTTTTCTAAGAAGAAAACAAGCAAAATAATATGTTACTCGGACTTGGGGTGAGTATCGAATACGAATATATGTTCAATACGAATATATTTAATTTTTTAAAAATATTTTTATATATTTAAAGGATCATTCCTCCATACCCAAATATAAATATATGTCAAACACAAATATTTTATAAAAAAAAAATTAAGAATCCGAATAATATAAACAAATAATATTTCTACTTAGAGAATTTTCTATTACTTCTTATATTAGAACCCACGGCACATTATACTGATAACTGATGTGATGAGACCGTAAGAATAAAAATGGAAGCCTTGCTGTAATACATGACTGAAATCATGATGAGTTGTAGATATTAATCAAAATACACTTAACATGATGATGAGTAGGGAAGACAACATATCGGAATTTTTTTTTTTTTTTAATATTCGAATTTGAATTCGTAAAATTGCTTTAAAATATGAATTCGTTTATTATCCGCATTAAATTTGAATATTACTATCCGAATTCAAATTAAATAATATTATCCGTTGGATATCCGAATCCGATAAATATTCGAATTCAGTACGTAAAAAAATTTAAATTAAAAATATAAAATAAAAAAAAAATTTAAATTCAAATAAACGGATAATGGATTCGGATATCCGAGTCCGAATCCACAAAAGTAAGCAGATTCAGATAGTGGATTCGGATTTCCGAATCCATTATCCGTATAAGTAATGCTAATTCGGATAATGGATATCCGATGTTTTATATTTGCATCTGTTCCGAATCTGTTGCGGAAAGTAATTATAATATCTGAAATCTCAATATCCAAATCTGCAAAAAATGAATTAAATAATTATAAATATCTGAATCCGCACAATCTATTGTCATAGTAGCCAAGTTTCAGGGGTGGGGTTGCTGGGCAACCAAAGCTCGTTAGGTGTTCTGTACGTGTCGTTTATGTGGGAGACTTGACTTGATTATGGACTATCTTTGTGGGCTTTAGTTATCTTGAGCCCAATAATCTTAAACTTCATAGACAATATATTTAAATTATTTTCCTTGTATAAAATACATAAGTTGCAAAAGAAACAAAATGTGCAAAGAAAAGTTGGAAGGTCTCTCTTTTTGTGTGTGTGTGTGATGAATTGAAAGTTTTTATTAAGAGCAGTAATTAAGTGGTAGTCATATTCATGTCAAAAACCCAAGTCTAAGATTATGCCTAAAAATCTTTAATTTGATTCAAAATTGTCAAAATCAGCTAAATATTTCATAATAAGATATAAATTTTATTATTGACTTTAGACAAGCCTTTAGAAAAAGTTTAGTATAGGTTCAAGTTATATTTATCTAGTTGCATTCATGGCTCCCATTTATATCCTTTTCTTTGCAATAGTTTATACTACTTATATTGAGTTAATGGAAAGGAATGGAAAGCAAAGCAACTATGAAAAAAAGGGTTGGCTTTGGCATGTGGGCGAATGGATGTTGAATATAGGGATTTAAATAATGATCGTTATGCGATGTTAAGGTCGTTATTTTGTGATTTCTATTTTTGTTGTTGTTGATATTTACAGTAATTGAGGCGTGAATGGTTATTGATCCGTAACGGTTAAATTAACGACCGTGAATTACATGCATATAAATTCAATTTACAACCAGTGGATAATTTTTTCTTTTTATAAATAAAAAAATCATAGTGTCATAAAACTATTTTAAAAATCATTAAGTTTTTTTATATGATTATAATTATTATATTTTACAGTAAATTCTGCAAAATGAAAAAAAAAAAAATCATTATCGTGACGACCGCAATGACTACAATAACATTCGTTAGATTTACAATTATTATAAATACTATATGACTGCAAATAAATTCGTGATCCTAATTTAAATCCCGATTGAAACATAGAAAAAAGTTGTTGAAAAGGTGATGATTTTCATACTCAGAATCTACTTGGAAATCCATCAATTCATTGCTACCAAACAAAACTGTCACATGGCATATGCAGGCAGCAAAGTACAACCTGTTAACACATCATCACTTTTTCTCTCCCAAAAAATGCATAAAAAAAGAAGCTTCTCTTCTCTTTCTCAACTCTGCAATTCATACATAAAACCACCACAATTTCAATGCTGATTCACTCCCTACTTCTAAGACTAGCCTCAAAAAGGAAAAAAGATCCTTTGCTTGGCCTTTAAGTCTTATAGGCTGCACCTTTATATAAGTTTATGCAGCTAAAAAAAATTAAACTACTCTTCCAAACTCCTCTTTCATGGCTACCAAAATCCTAGCTTCTTCAAGCCATAGTTTTGAGAATGAATGCAAGGAAATTCATGAATCATGGGGAAGATTGAATCAGTTGGTTCGAGCTTTGGCTAGTAGAACTCAGCTTGAATGCCGACGAATTAGAGAGACTTACAAGGAAATGTATGGGGAAGATTTGATAACTCTACTGCAAAATCAGCCTGGGGTTTCACCAAAAACTTGTGCAGCTTTGTCTCTTTGGATGCTTGATCCTCATGGACGTGACGCCATTGTTGCTAGGGAAGCAATTCAGCAAGATGATAGTAACTATAAGGCTCTTGTGGAGATTTTTGTAGGACGAAAATCAAGTCATATTGCTCTCATCAAGCAAGCCTATCAATCAAAGTACAACAGGCAGTTGGACCAGGATATCATCAATATTGAGCCTCCCCACCCTTACCAGAAGGTAAGTTTGATTATAATTACAAACCGGATATTTTACATTTTGGGTTACTGAATTTAGTATCAACTTTTATGTAGGTCACAAACATTTAATTTCTATCAAATTATATCACTGAACTTTTATTATTAATAAATTAGATCATTTATCCTAACTCCGTTAAATAATTCTAACGAAAAAGCTGATTCAGCATGCATACATGGTTTATTATAATGCTTAACTGGCATTTTAAGTAAAAAAAATTCCGTACTAGCATTATGTGGTCCATTTTAGAAAGGAAAAACAGTTGGTTTTGTTGGTCAAATTTTTTTTTAGGGTTTCTCAAAGTTTGGATTTGAGTAAATTATTAAGAAAATTAGTGTTTCTATCACTTAATAAGCCATGTATGCATGTTGGGTCAACTTTTTTGTTAGAATTACTTAACGATTTATCATAAGTGACCTAATTTATTAATACTAAAAAAAATAGTGATGTAATTTGATGAAATTAAAAGTTTGTAACCTACATGAAAATTGATGTTAAATTCAGTAATACAAAATGTAAATTAACTTTACAGACCTCATTTGAAGTCTAAAGCCTAGAATTCGAACTCAAATTCGAGATAATTTCATATTTATGGCAGATTCTGGTTGCATTGGCCACATCACACAAGGCACACCAGGCAGATGTTAGCCAGCATATAGCCAAATGTGATGCCAGGAGACTCTATGAGACAGGGGAAGGAAGTCTTGGAGCCATTGATGAAGGTATTGTGCTTGAGATTTTCACTAAAAGAAGCATCCCACATCTTAAGTTGACATTTTCTTGCTATAAACACATCTATGGACATGACTACACAAAGGTAACTTTGTTTCTTATGCTGAATGCAATCTTCTTAATTAATTTGTTTCTGATTTTTGAATAGAAACTTATTGGTTCCTCTACACTTTTTCAGTCAATCACTAAAGGCAATTCTGGGGAGTTTGAGGATGCATTAAAGATGGTTATAAAATGTATTTGCAACCCACCTAACTATTATGCAAAGGTATAATAACAGTTTTCATTTAAATAGCGGTTGCAATGCGATGTTACATTTGTTATTTTACGATTTTGATTCCTTTCGCTATCGATATTTATCGTAATTGACTGCGATAACATTCATTATATTCGCAACTATGATAAATGTGACGGCGACCACAATTTAAATCCCAGATCTAAATGGTTTGAAAGCATTTCTTATTAATGTTTTAACCAATGTTTAAAAATCGGACCGGACCTGTTGAACCGAAAATCAGTGACTTGTTCGGTCCGGTGCATTTCCTAGAATCGGATTTTTTTGAACCGGTAGAAAACCGGTTGAATCGGTAAAAACCAGGAAAAATTGGTTTTATACACTTATTTTTTTAAAAAAAAAACTTATTATATGTGATGATATTTGAATCTTTAACCTTTTGAATTTATATTAAAGATTATACCATTTAGTCAAATACATATTTTTATTAAATATTTATTATATTTAATATTAAAATTACTTATTTAATATTTAAATTCTTTTTTTAATACAACCGGTCGGTTCCATCGATCCAACCAGTTGGATCGATTGAACTGGTCTCACTAGTTCGATCATCCGTTTTTTCCAATATTGGTTTTCACCAACTTAAACTATGCAAAATGAGGGCATTAGTCAGATAACTTGAATCACTGAAATTGATTCTATTTCCTACTTGAGTGGTTGCAGACTTTGTTTGCAAGCATTAAAGGGATGACAGCAGATAGAGGTGGCTTAGCACGTGTGATGGTGAGCAGATCTGAGATGGACATGGATGAAATTCAAAGGGTTTTCAAGATTAAATATCGAGTAGAATTGAGAGAAGCAATTTGTGACAGCATTCCCTCGGGGGATTTCAGAGACTTCCTTCTTGCTTTAGCTAATAAAACAGCTACTGCCCCTTCAAAAGCATCTTAGTTCTTAATTGTTTTAAGTATGTTATCCAGACTTTTTATTTTATTTTTTAAATATTTGTGTCTAACATCTGTATTTAAAATATATTCGGATATGGGTATAGAGGTATGATTCGTTAAATACATGAAAAAAATTTAAAAAAATTGAACATACTCGTATTAAATACATACCTATATCTAATACTCACTTTCGAATCCGAATAACATAAGTTTTAAGTCTTTGTTTTTCTTCACTTTGTATATTTGAATACTTAGTAGCCTTTAGTGTCATGTAATTAAGGAGTTTGAATTAGTGAAAACTAAAATGCTAGTTGCCATTCTGGAAACCAGTTCCAAAGATTTCCAGCCACTTGTTTCAAGTTTGTTTAAAGGAGATATCAACTTTTTCCTCACTAGCTTTCCTAACTATTATTAAAGTGAAAAAAGCAAAAGCATGTTTGTCAGACATTATCTTTAAACCTTTTCTTTGCATTTTTGTGGTGAATTTTACTCCATGCAAAGCAAAGCTGAAAGGTGAAAATATGGTCATTTTTTGGTTTCATTTGCCAGTTGAAAGAAGCTAAAAAGTAATAAAAATTGTGAAAAATATGAAGCTTCATAAAGTTTTCAGATCAACAATTATGGAATCTTGGAAAGATATTCTACTTCAGTTATCAAATCAAATTGCCTTAAAAGAGGCCACCTATGTTACACGGATTCAAAAATGAATGTCGAATACGGATATGTGTTTGATACGGATATGTTTAATTTTTTTAAAAAATTAAACATATATTTAAAGGATTATACCCTCATACTTATATCCGAATATGTATCGAATATAGGTATCGGATGCTGATACTTTAAGAAATGAAAAATCCAAATAATATAGCGGCCACATCAAAACCAGGCCAATTGCAAATTTTAGATTTACATTTTCAGGATCAACATGGAGTATATTAAACCTGGATTAGAGAATGCTGGCTGTACTAAATTAGGCCTGTAGATTGAACTATGTAACACCATAATTTTCAGACCCAAAGCATCATTAGTAGAGGTGGCAATTGGGCGGGTTCGGGCGGGTTCGGGTCGGGTTCATTCGGGTTCGGGTTTATTTCGATTCGGGCTCATTCGGGCTCAGGCTCATTCGGGTTCGGGTCCATCCGGGTTCGGGCTCATTCGGGTTCGGGTCTATTCGGGTTCGGGCTCATTCGGGTTCGGGCTCATTCGGGTTCGGGCCCATTCGGGTTCGGGCTCATTCGGGTTCGGGCCCGTTCGGGTTCGGGTTCGGTCTGGGTTCGGGTTCTGTCTGGATTCAGGTATGTTTTACATCATTTTATTTTATATTAGATGTAATCATTTTTACGTAATTTAAATATTTATATCTAAAAACAAATTATTAATTTATTATTATTTTTATACTTTTGCTATTATATGATATTTTTAATTATATTTATTTTTTAAAATTAATATTTGTTAGCACCAAAAGAATAAGAAATTAATTTGTTATATAAAATCAAATTTTGAAATAATTTATTATAAAAAATATGATATATTATATTTTAATCATATTGATATTTAAAATAATTGATTTGATGAACTCGAATTTTAAAATATAAATACATTATAATTTATATTCACTATAAAATAAAAAACTTTTAAAAATAAATTCTGGTCTTCATCTATTCGTTTATATACTTATAAAATGCAAAAAATTTATGCTTATAGTCAAGATATATATATATATATATATATATATATATATATATATTGAGTACTTATATTTTTTCATCAGTATAAAGTATAAATTATAAAGTAGTACTAAAAAAATATAATTTATATTTAAATTATACGTAATAAATATATAATTAATATGATTATTTATTAATATATAATAAATAAACCCAAAACCAAAAGGCCATAAAACCCAAAACCCCATTAAACCCACCCGCTAAAATAAAATCCCATGAAAGCCATAATCCAATTAAACCCACTCTAACCTAACCGTATAAGTATAACCCAAAAGGCCAAAATAATTGAATTATTGTCAAATTTTTTTACCCTTAAAGAATAATTTAATTAGTGTCAAATTTTTTTTCACATCTCTAAAATTTTCAAGAATTTAAAATATTTAGATTGTAAATTCATCATGATATGAGACGTTAAAGTTATAACTTATAAGTACAAAATATAATTTACTTTTTGATAAAATTATTATTTCATCATCATATATATATATATTAAATTTTAAATTTTAATTAAATTATTTTAAAAAATTAGAATAAAATTAATAATTAAAGTTATTGCTTTGTAAAAAAAATTAATTAATTGCAATTTGATTATTTTTATTTTTAGTATTAAATTCGGGTTCGGGCCGGTCTCGGGTTCGGTTCCATTCGGGTTCGGGCTCATTCGGGTTCGGGCTCATTCGGGTTCGGGCCCATTCGGGTTCGGGTCCATTCGGGTTCGGGTCCATTCGGGTTCGGGCCCATTCGGGTTCGGGTCCATTCGGGTTCGGGCCCATTCGGGTTCGGATTTTTTCGGGTTCGGGTTTTTGACTTTTTGATCAAATCGGGTTTGGATGGGTTCGGGTTCGGGTTTTCCTGAGCGGGTTTTCGGGTTCGGATTCATTTTGCCACCTCTAATCATTAGCATGAAAAGATTCCTGAAAAGTAAAACTTTAGTTCCTAATTGCTTTGGTTTTTGGTCTCTTGAAGGGCCCAACATATTCATTTTCATTCCATTTTGTCCTTAATACACCTGGCAATTCTCATCTCAGACAACAGTATAGGATGAGCTTATTTGAGTTAAACAGTCTTGAGTACACCCTTAAACTTCCATATTTTAGCTACGTTAAATTCGAGAGTGAATGTCGGATACGAGTATATTTAATTTTTTTAATGTTTTTTTATATATTTAAAAGATAATATCCTTTATTTATATAAAAATATGTGTCGAACGTAAATATCAAATACAAATATTTTAAAAAAAATAAAAAATCCGACTAACATAGCATTTCAGCTACCATAAATCTCTCTTGATAAACAGAAAACTAACTTTATATTGAATATATAAATGGTCAAATTCCAAGCTGATCAGATTTGTTATTGAACTAGAAAGCTCAAGAGTGGGTTACTTCGAAACAGAGGACTTTTTATGAGCTAAGAAATCTTCTTGTTGAGTTGCATACTCAAGCAGATCACCAGGCACATCTTTTTGTTATCCTCTTATTGATGTCTTCTGAACGGTGGAGCATGGTGAGTCCGTTGTCAAGTAAAGACTGAAAGTAATATGCAAAGATCGAAAATGTTAGAGGAGCACCGGAGTTTCGGACATGGTTTTTTACGATTAGGGTTGGCCCAACCCGAATTATTGTTCATTTAATAAAAAATTATTTTTTATTTAAATTTAATTATAAAATATATTAATATTAATATAAAAATTGATTTTTATTTTATTTTTATATTTTAATATTTTTAAACAGTAAAACAGACTTACGGCCAGACTGGAGTAAAAAAAAAAAAATTGGATTACGATCCGACCGATGAACAAGTCTACTTGTAATTTTTTTGGGGTACATAAGTCTATTTGTAATTAATCATTTATGAAATTAACATTGGTAAAATTATAAGTAAAAAAAGATGGCATGTGTTATACCCACAATTATTTGGGTCGGAAATCTAATAGCCCAAACACACACAACAAAAGACACCTGTTATTCCTTATATTAACCGACACTGTTTTTAACACCTGTTAGCGAGACAACTATATGAAATTCAGAGTAGAAAAGATTAGGTAAGGCATAAACTCTAACATTCGAACATTTTTCCTGCCATTAAACTCATTCATTCTCTTTGCTTATTTCTCTCACATTTTTAGATTTGGATTGATTTAAGTATCAAAGCGTCACGAAATCTCAACTTTGACGCCCTTTTAACCATTTTTTGTGATCAACATATCTAATCAACCTTACTTTAAAAAACTCCTCCAAACTCATCAGCTCAAACTCAAGAAGTTGTTCAACAAGTATTTCAAACATCGATAAGAATAACATGTTGGAAAATGGAATCTCATTCCATATTTGTGAATGAGATCTTCAAGTATAAAAAAAAAAAAAAAAAAAAATTCTATACTTTTATTATATTCAAATAAGCCATTATGCTTTGATTTATACTCAAATAAATCTTTATTTCAGACAAAAGATTAATTTATGTTAAGAGCTTATTTAGATACAAATTAAAAGTTAAGATTTTATTTGGATACAAATTAAAAATTGAGTGTTTATTTGGTACAAATTAAAAATTAATATCTTATTTAAATACAATAAAAATATATCGATTTACTTGAATAAAGTGATAAAGTTTAAAAACTTTTTATTATTTGAACTACAAAAATAAACTCCATTGATTATAGACAAGAATGAGAATTTCTTAAAACATGCCTGAAGAGTTAAGTTAAGAAAAGTAAGGAATAAAAAAGAAATAGTTTCTCCATGCATAGAATAAAGAGGGAAAACCTAATTTAAAACAAAAAGAAACCCAAATCTTCCAAAAGCAATTAAGGAATCATTCTCTTCCAAGAGGAAAAACAAAAGGAAAACCCTTATGCCAGCTTTCTCAAAGGTTTCTTAGCTCATAAATTATAAGAGGAATATTCAATATATATATATATTTACAATATTTCAATCTTATATTATCCTCTAAATAAGCCTATAAAAGAGAATTTAGAAGAAGAGAAGAAGCAAAAATAAGATGCAGCCTCCCATGGAAACCTCTTATGAAGATTTTGAGCCCTTTTGCAAATGGAAAAGGGAGCGAAAGAGTGACACCCTTGAGGTCCATCTTCCAGGTAATAATACATTTTTCGATATCTTCAAATAAGCAATTTAGACTAGTTTGGTTGGTGTTTTTATTTTTTGTTTTTTTAATAAAAAAAAAAAAAACTCAAAATAAGGGAAAAATTTGGGATAATAATGGATAGTAAAAAATTGGATATTCGATATTATTCAATTCGATTTTTGCGGATTCAGATATTAAATTTACTATCCATAACAGATTTGGGATGGATCAGATAGGAACTTTTAGATATTCGATATCTGAATCCGCTTTGATTTTGATTCGGATAATCTCAGATATCTGAATTTGTTATCCTAATTCGCTTTATTTATACATAATTCAGATATTCGAATCTAATATCCATTTACATATTTAATTTTTGTTTAATTTTATATTTTTAACTTTAAAAAAATAGATTTAATGAATTCATATATTTAACGGATTCAAATATTCGACAGATATTGTTATCTAAATTAAATGAGATTCGGATAGTAATATTCGGATAGTAAACGGATTCAGATATCATGTAAATTAAACGAATTCAAATATTTCAAAAATTACAAATATCCGATCTGTTGTCATCCCTAAAAAATCAAAAACACCAACTAAAAAGCTTAATCATTAATTAGTCTATATATGTATACTTACATTTCTATATCTACAAAAAAAAAAAAAATGTAGGATTTAAAAGGCAGCAATTGAGAGTTCAACTTAGCAGTTCTGGGAACATAATAATTACTGGAGAACGTCAATTGGAGGATGATAAAACAAAAAGGAGCCGATTCCGGAAAGAAATTCCAGTTTCAGAGGATTTTCAGCCAAACCAAATTCAAGCAAAGTTCTCCAAGGGCATTCTTTACCTGGTAATGTCTAAGCAAATTTCTACCATTTCAGGTGCTGGTGTGAATAATGTTACAGCTACTTCAGCAGGCACATTTTTAAGTTCAATAATGAATAGGAATAAAAGGATAGCTATGGAAATCATAGTAGCAATTTCCTTGGCAGTGGCTGTTGGAACTTATGTAAAGAAATACTGCCAATGTTCTCCTCTTTGCAACTAAGTTGTACTTTGTAATTTCAACATGAATGAAATAAAATGAAATATATATATATATATATATATATAAAGTTGAACTTATGTTACTCGAAGTTTTCATTTTCTTTAAAGTATCCGTATCCGACACCTATATCTGACACATATTCGGATATAGGTGTGGAGGTATGATCCTCCAAATATATGAACAATTTTAAAAAAATTAAGCATACCCTTATTGAACACATATCCGTATCCGACGCTCACCTCGAATCTGAATAACATAGGTAATTTCCCATGTATATTTGAACTGAAAACTTTGCATAGTTTATAATTTTTTGTTTTTTCTTCTTCTGATGATTGCAAGGAAAGTGTTTCGATGTCCCATGTTAAAATTAAAGAAGGTGATTCCAATTTGATAGCACAAGCAAAGGCAAAAATCATATAATTAATAATAATATGATGTTGTTTGATATTTGAAGAGGAAATCCAAAAAGGAGAACCTTTATATTGGTGGTCAATAGACTTGTTCAAGGATCAGGTTATTCGTCCAATTCGTATTGAACTGGGTCTAAACATAGGTTTTTTAATTCGGATCTTCTTGATCCAGCCCGAATTATTATTTATGAATAATAAAAAAAATTAATTATAAAAATATATCAATATTAATGTAAAAAAAAATATTTTAATATTTTATTAACAGTGAAATAAATTTTCGAATCAACCCGGACCCAATACGATCCGAACCTGAATAAGAAAAAAAAAGCCGTGACCCTGTCCATGGACAAATCTAATTGTCAATTGGATGTATAAATAAATGCCAGAGAAGAATGGAACCATCATGGTCATGGACAGGACAGGGTTATGGGGGCAAGTAATTTTTCATGGGAATGCAAAATAAGGAATTAAAGATTCTTAACTTGATTAACAATTAAAGGAAAATAATAAAATAAAATTGTATGAACGGTAACGAATTAAAATTTTGGTTTTAATTATCCAAAAAAATAATAATTGGTTTTATGTTACTGGCTATTGGGTTATTTGCATACAAATATTAATTATACCCAATGTTAGGGTCTTGAGAACTAATTAAAACCCCCACCAGCTTGTTTTCCTCCGATCCCTTGAAATTGTAAATGGTGAATGTTAATTAAAGTGTAAATTAATGGAAATCTACATTGTTTATTTGGCTATTTCGATTACTTAATTTTATAGCCTTATTTAGATCTCTTAATTTCTTTTTTAATCATTTTTATTTGATGGAGAATGGAGATTGTACATCATAATCAAACAGGCCAGTTTCTGATTTTTAGCACATTATGTGGTATGGGTTTTCTTATGATTTTCTCTTTTCTTTTTTAACACAAATAAGGAGAATTTCATTAAAATTAAAATAAAGATGTCATAGATCGGATCAAGTTCAAATGAAAAAAATTATTCATACTTATATATTTAAATTTAATTATAAAAGTATAGATTGGCCAAACTGTCGAATGATTGCTAGTGGAAATTGGTTTGATGACTTATTATAAAAATACTATCAGGTATCTGTAATTTTTCAAATGTTTGAATCAGCTTAATTTATCAGATATTTGAATTTGTTTATTATCTATTTATTATCTGAATATTACTATCCAAATCCGCATATTATTTAAATAGCAATTTTCGTCGGCTATTCGAATTCGCTAATATCCAAATTTATTAAATCATTTTTTTAAATCATAAAAATATAAAATTCAATATGTAAACAGATATCCAATACTATCCGAATCAAAACAAAAACAGATTCGGATAATGAATATCCAAAGGTTCATATCCGAATTCGATGTGGATAATAAATCTAATATTCGAATCCAAAAATTATCCGAATCTATAATATTTAATTCACAAAAAATAAATAGAATAATGTCAAATATCTAATTTTTTATTATTCATGGTCGTTACTGTTGGTAAATCTGAATTTTACTCTTAAGATTGCATGTCATCTGTCACAATAAAAAGAAAAATTGGTACAAATTATATAATTGAAAAACACTTTTATTCAAGAGTCTAAGCATTTATTTTAGGACAAAATTAAGAAACAATCATAAATAAAAATTCCAAACCAATCCCTTCAAGCTGCAACATTTCATGATATAATTTTAGTTAATTAACCATGGCGAAGAATATCCCAAACAAGATCTTGAAAATGGCGTCTTTGGCACATAAAGTTGAAGCAGCGCTTGGGGCAGAGTCTAGCACTGTTATCTTAAGCTTTTGCCCACCTTCGCAATGGCCGCTTACTCCACAAATGTACCATTTATTTCCTGCGGCTGCCAACTTAATTGCGTCATTTCCTGTGAATGAGCCTAAGCTGTTGTTTGATGGAACATTGCAGCTTTGGAAGTCAGCTCCATTCACTTTGTACACACTGTGAGCTCCACCCTTGTATTTGAAAACTGCAAACCAAGAATACAATGCAAAACGATTACGAAATGATCAAACTCGAACTATTCGAAAAATAAATTAACCGAAAATAATTGAAATTATATGGATTTGACTTTAAAACTCAATATTTTAAACTCGAAATTACTCGAACCCAAATAATTCGAATGTCAAACTCAAATAATCGTTGATTGAAATTATGAGTTATTAAGGAATTAAGATTTGATTAATGGTAGAGCGGTAAAAGTTGCCTGAACTCAAAAATTGGCTTTCGTTGATATTTGATCTCAATCCAATTTGATTTGATTAAGAAAAATCAGCAATTCAAATCCATCCAACCTAAACTTAAATTAATCCGAATATGAAAGGATCCAAACTCGAAAGATTGGAAAGACTAATCCGAAATAACCCAAATTAATTATATTGATTTACTTTTAAAATTCAATAATTTGAACCCGAATAATTTGAATGTCAAACTCGAATGACTTGAAACAAAAAAGACCCAAATCCGAAATGACCCCAATTTGAAACAACTTAAATTTTCTTCAACCAAAATAACCCGACCAAAATCCACCTAACTTGTGATAATTAACAAAGGAAAATGAGGATGGTGAACTTACCTAGAGTGTCTCCAACAAAGAATTGCTTGCCTTTAACCCAATCTTGGTAATCAACTCCTAATTTCCATCCATCATCACCACCAACAATGAACTCCTTAGCAAATGAGATTGATGGAGCAATGACAGCAACAATTGCAAAAATAACAAATGATCGATGAACAGCCATTAAATTGAAAAAAAAAAATAAAAATAAAATTAAAGATAGCTAAGTAATTAAGCTAAGGAGATTTAATTTGTTGCTCTAAGCTTTGTTTTCTTGGTATTGAAGGCCTGATCAAGAAGCATGTCTTAAAGTAAGTATTTATAGTGTCGAGTTAATTGTTGGCTTCGAAAGGCTACAAGATTAAAGTTAAAAATTATTAAGTTTTTTTTTTTTTTTTGAACGAAAACCTTGATTCAAGGATGGTATTGCCGAATTCTAGGATAAAATTTCATTGGATCATCTATGAATTTTGGAGATGATTACAATATGTTATGATTAGAATTAGATAAGTAAAGAATAGGCCATGAGCTTGGTGTATAATGCTTAATCTGTTCACGGGTTAAGTTATCCGTTCGACCCGAAAGGCTCGATTCGAATTGGACCAAGCTTAAAATAGATTTTTAATAATACGGGCTGATCCAAATTAATGTATAAATAATAAAAATATTTTTTATTTAAATTTAATTATATAAATATAATAATATTAATACAAAAATATTTTTTAATATATTTTAAATAGTAAAATAGATTTTCGGACGCGGCTTGAATCATGCTTGAGCAACCAAAAAAATTTTATTTGGGCTCAAATCCAATCCGATCTGATACACGAGCACTTTGCTACCAAAAATTTTTATTGTTAATATCTCAAGTGGTGTGAAAGGGTTAAATTTATGTATTAGGATTTATTTGGTTGATAGGGTTGCCTAAACTACATTTTACTCTTTGAAAAAGTGTTATGAAACAAAAACAAAAGATGAAAAGAAAATTCATAATTGATAAAAAAAAATATAGTGATGATTGAAATGTAACGTCAATTTATATAACATAATTCGGGCGGATTGGACGAATTTTTCGGATTCGGATCAGAATTGATATTTCTATTATTCCATCAAAATTTTCATTTTTTTAAATATATATAAAAGAAAATTTTCTAAATTTATTGATGGCAGTCTTTAATTAATTAGTTTCGGCCGAGGGATCCAAATCCAAAGTTGAATGAAGCTGAGTTTTGGAAAAATTATTATTATTATATTTATTTTTCTATTGATTCTATTTCTATGCATTTTGTATTTCATGTCCGCCGTTGACGTCCTGTGGATGCTTTGACACAGTCAAAGTTGGCAATTGCCTCAACGAAATTCCACCTTTTGTATTTGTTAAATTAAATTTCCTAGAAAGGCAAATTAGAGATGTACATTCGGTTCGTTCGATTAATAACAGTATCAAATAATTATTAATTGAATTAATTAAAATTTTATTTTTTAATCATTAATCAAATTGAATGATAAAAGATATACTTTTAATCAATCAAAATTATTTCGGTTAATTTGATCGGTTAACTGAATTAATTGAATTTTAATTGTTCTACATCAATAAGTTAAAGTTAGATTTTAAAATCTTAAAATTTTAATATTTTATAATTCAAATAAGTATAATCATCCAACAACTATTCAAATGTTAAATATAAGTAAAATTTATATCTATCATAAGTCAAAATTTTCAACAATATAAAACTTAAAACATTTGATAAGGATTAAAAATATCATATTTTAGATATTTTTTGGGTAATTTGAATATTTTTGAATTTTGAACCGAATTAACCGATAATAAAAAATTTTAAAAATCTTATACTGATAATCGACTTAATTTTTTTGATTAACCGAAATAAATTCGATTTCAATCAGTTAATTCGTTTAAAACCGAATTATGCACACCCCTAGACAATACTATTTGTCTCATAATTGGACCATCAAACTACTATTCATAATTTTTTATTTTGCTAAAGGAGCACAGTTATTAATCGAACTATTCAAATATCAAATAAATATTTTTTAAAAATTAACAATTTTATTGATATATAAAGGCAGCCTATAATTAAAAGAATAAAAAAGAAGGTGAAGAATTTTCCTTGGGAAATTGTCATTTATGGAGGCGATTTTTCAATGCAAAAAATTAAAAAAAAAAAAAAGTTTTAGTTGAACCATGACGATTTCTCAACTTAGTTTAAAAAAACAAATTACCAGTGGAAAATCGTCACGGGTCATGACGATTTTTCAATTGGTTAAAAAAAAACGAATTTTGATACTTAAAAAAAAAATAACGGATTTTGGTACTTAGTTTTTTTTTTTTTAGCTATATTAAGATAAAAAAAAAACTCTATGTTACTTCCATTCAAATTATATCATGCAAGTATGTTCTAAGAAAATCAACTATTTATTTTTTTTCACATTATATGTTATCTTTAAACGGTGAATATTTAATTCAATAGTCTCTTAAACGGTTTTTATAATAAATAATTGAAATTTTAAAAAAAAAGTTAATTATATTGCATGATTTGAATAGATTCAAATTAGAATATGCTGATAGAAAATAATGGTTTCATAAAATCTTTTCTCAATATCAAATAACTACACCGTTGATAATTAATAGTTTCTAAAACAAAATCATTCTTTAATAGGCTTGGCCTGTTATATCAAGAGGTGTTAATGAGTTGGGTTGTTGTCCAATTTTTTTAGATTTTTTATCCAAATCTGGATCGATTCGGCTTGAAACTCATTTTATTGTTTTAAAAAAATATTAAAAAAAAATTATTTTCATATTAATATTTATATATTTTTATAATTAAAAAATATTTTTTATTAATAAACAATAATTCGAGTCAAACCGGACCGAATTAAAAAAAATTATATCTAAATTCAATCCAATACAAACCAAGCGAATAAACCGACTCTTGAACAGATCTTGCTATACCCCTACTTAAGAGGAATAAAGTCCAAGAATTACAATTTGCAACCCTTTCCAATAGTAGATTTCTTCATATGTATAAAAAAAATTAATTCTTTTAACAGAGGGAGGCTCTGCCTAATTACTTCAACTTCTTAAGTAACTACACAAAAAAATCTTCACCTCCATAAGATTAAAAAAAAAAAAATCAGCCTTGATATTTCAAGAAAAAGACTACCACCCTAATGGAATTTGTCCCACATCATAAGGGGTAGAGCTACTCATGGCCGGCTCGGAAAGCTGAATACAATTTTTTTTTCCAAGCCCATTTCGGATCGGGACGACTCGTAAATCCATTTTACTGTTTATAGATTATTAAAATATTATTTTTATTTTTATATTTTATAATTAAATTTAAATAAAAAATATTTTTATTTATTGAATAGTAATTCCAGTCGGGCCGGGCTGCGTCGATCTGAATTAAAAAATTTATTAATTAGGCTTGTCTCGAATTGGACCGGGTCTGTTGTGTTAAAGTGGTGTTATCCCACATCCAACCCAAAATTAATTGGCAATAGGTGGAGAAGCTCTACTTGAATATAAGACTACAAGTAATTCAAGATTTAACTGATGTAGGATAGCACCACTTTAACAGGCCCCATCACGTGTAGGAGAAGACAGAGGAGCCTACCACGTGACAAACTCAAAAAGGATAACAGACAAGAATAATATAACAGAACCTGAACTCTGATACATAGGATCAGACGGACTACCTGATTCTTGAGCAGATCTAATAAGGTAGGGAAAATTAACTTTTTTTTGTTTGTTTTACATTAAGGTACTTTAGGCTTCTCTTGAACAAAGAAAAAGAAAAGAGAGAGAGGTCTCTGCCTTTATTACTAAATTTAGGAAATTTCAAAGATTGCATTCAAACTTTATTTAGAGCACAAGGATATATATTGAGCCATATTAGACTTAACAATTTTGCATATCACACAAACGCAACATAAAAATATATAATTAAAACACGATATGAAAAAATAATATTAACACGTCACGAATATAAGAACATGTTAAAATTTATATAGCACGAATTATTAACGTGTCAAAATTTATATAAATATATAACACGTCGTTAAACATGATTATAACACAAGAAAATAATACGAATAAAATACGAATACATGGATTATCAGGTTTAGATCATATGCAGCATCCCTTTCTTACAAACTTTATGACAGAATTGAGATTAAGGGTGTCACTGCTGATGTATTGATAAGTTGTTCACATTAATTTTTGTACAATTCCATCACCCAATAATTATAAGCACGACAAACAAGTTTCAAAGTAGTGAATCCAGCTTGACTTGCCAATGTCTCAAACTCTTTCATTGTTCTTTCCTTCGCACCAGGGAGCATGTGAAGCAATCCCATGTCAAAATTAAGTGTTGTAGTTGTGACAATGTCAGTCATTGGCAGTTCTGGCACTATGGATTCCAATAATATCACTTTCCCAGTCTCTGATATTGCTTCAGAACAATTTCTCAACAAATTCAAGCATTGTTCATCTCCCCAATCGTGAAGTACCCACTAAACAAGTTTTTTACAAATGAAAAAGAAAAAAGAACATTAGTTTCTTAATTAGTTTGAATCAATGATGAAAAACCGGTATGGCCGGTTGAATCGATTTAATCAGAATTCGTTATGTTGTTTCGTTCGATATACTATACAAAACCAATATTGTATTGAATAGGCAAAAAACCGGTTTTATATATATTTTTGTAACTGATGAGATTTGAACTATTTAATTTCTTAATTTTATATTAAAGATCATACATACCATTAAATCAAATGCATATTTTTATAAATTATAAATTATATTTAATATTGAAATTAAATTTTAAATATTTAAAATTTGTTTAATAAAACCGGACGATCCAATCAATTGGATCGAGAACCGGAGATCTTATCGATTTGACATCTGATCCAATTTTTTAATCTTGGTTTGAATATATAACCAAAATGCAGTTTGGTGTTAATTTTGATGGTTTCAACTTTCATAACTAACCTTCATGAAAATAACTTCTCCATGAGGAATTTCGTTGAACATATCTCCTCCTACATGCTCCACACCTAAGGAAAATATTGCAAAAAGTTATCAAATTCATTTGAGGAAAGTTTAAACATAAAAATATGCATGGTTCTGCCAAGACAAGAAAAGGGAAATAAGGATGGAAATTTCCCTTTTTCTTCTTAGTTTCTAGGAGAAATTTATCAATAAAGTTGAATCAATTCTAGGATTACCTGAGATATTGGGTGCATCTTTAACAACAAGGGGCAAATCAAAGTTAATACCCTTAATTTGTGGGTACTTTGAAACAATGAGCTTAAGATTTGTTCCCAATCCCCCTCCCACATCTACCACTTGGCTTAAGCCCTCAAATCCTTTGTAAATTTCTAGAACTTTTTTCATGACTATGGCAGTGTGGTTTGACATTACTTGGTTGAAAGTGTTGGCTAAATTTCTATCTTTTGCAACCATCTCAAACAAGTCAATCCCAAATCCCCTCACAAATGATGAGCCACCTTCCAATGTTGCTTCCTTGAGGAAGTTCCTATACAAATTGACAAGATTTATAAGGTTAGAGATAAATGAACACAGATTTAAATAGCGGTTGCAACAAAATGTTACGGTCGATTATTTTGTGGTTTCGGTCTTTTCCATCTCTGATATTTAACGCAATTGACTGTAATAGTATTCATTATGTCCGTAACCATAATAAACGTGTCCACAACTGCAATTTAAATCTTTGATAATGAACATAAAAATTGTAACAAATCCCATAAATTCTCTCAAGGAAAAAAAAGGACTAACCAGCAGTAGATTAAACGTTTATCAAAAGTCATGTTTAGCAATGGAATTACAGAAATTCCATCTTCATTTTGAAGAAAGTATCTACCAATTGAAGCTATACCATATACTCTTTTTGTATGTCGATCTTGATCAGTAACAAGATTGCAATCTAAAATTGAATGAGCAGAAAGAACTCGAAGGATACGATCGATTATATTTGGAGCATCAGGGTTATTTGCAGGTAGCTTAGAGACGATCTCAGCAGGAGAAAGCTTACAACCTGAACCAGCTTTGGCTATGATCTCGAACAAATCAAGATCAATGGCAGTTTTCAAGGCAAAAGGGAGCATTGTTGAAGTAGCAAATTGAAATGCCTGCATGCAATCTTCCTCTTCCTTTGATGTAAATTGTTGTTTCTCTGGCAGTGAACTCTTCATCATGATTTCAATTCCTCTAATTCTGGCTTTGGGACAGGAGTTTGCAGAAGGGTTAAAAAGCATAAATATTTCTGGGGAGAATGTAAAAGAAAAATAATAGAAGGAAAGGAGGAAGAAATCTATTAATTGAATAATTAATGGAAGAAAGTTGTCTTGTTGCTTTTCTTGTTTCATCCTTTCATCAGTAAATGCTTATTTTGGCGTCTTTTTTAATTTAATTAATTAACAATTTTTCTCTTAACTTAGTTTAAACTCAACCTAATGAATGAAATATAAGAAATAAACCTTTTTTTTTTAATACAAATAGTGAAATGGGAAATATTGGATGGTGTGTGCTGGTATGGGTTGGTGGTGGATGGTAGGGTTAGTGAAGGGGAATTGTTTTGGGTAAATTTGAAAAAGATATCATCAACATTATAATAATTGTTAAATGATATAATAAGTAAGAATTATTTGAAAAAGAGAAATGAAAAATAAAAAATTATTAATAAAAAAATTGTAAAGATAAAATTATCCTTGATAAAAAAACCTTCTCCTCTCTTTTTCTATTATTTTTTAATTTACTTTTTAATTAAAAAATAATTTTTTTTGAAAATAATTTTTTTAATTTAAAAAATCAATTTTTAAATATTTTATTTACTTTTTTAATTAAAAAAATTTTAAAAAAAAATTAATATTTCTAAAATTAATATTTCTTTATTTTTTTTTTTTAAATTTAAAAAAAATAAATATTTAAATATTTTATTTTTTAAATTTATTTTCAATTAAAATTTTTAAAAATTAATATTTTCTTAATGGAGGAGAAAGGAAAAGTAGATTTTTTCATTGAAGGCAATTTTGTCTTTATAATATCCTTTATAATAATTTTTAATTGTTCATTTCTCTTTTTCAAATAATTTTTATTCATTAGACCATTTAACAATTATGTGCTTAGTGAGAGCATATTTTTCATATTTACCCAATTGTTTTTGGGGAAGATAGGAGAGGGATGCTGGGGTCGGTGGCATGGAGTAGGAGTTGTTTTCCACTCCCTTTTTTTTAATTTATTCATTTTACATTTTTTTCATTTATTTTTGTCTTTTCACTAAAATTCAAAAAATGGTTGTCTACAACAATACTCTATCAATAAATCACATGATTATTGATAAACCTGGCAATTCATGTATCTGTGTCGTGTTCGTATCATAATCATATTTAAGGTGTTTTATATTAATATAAAAGTTGACATCTTAATAATTTGTGTTATATAGATTTGACACATTCGTATATTCGTGTCGTGTTTTAATTTTTTTTTGTATCGTATTTATGTCGTGTGCAATATTATCAGATCTTGTTGATGGTATTTTAGGTGGTGGATGGTTTGAAGGTGAAGGGAAGCTAAGAGGAAGCTATAGAATGTGGAGGTAAAGAGAGGGAAAGGTCATGGAAAGGTCAAGAAGCTGGGGCAGAGCAACCATAGAGAATTCAAGTGTTTGAGGGTCAATAGGTCTCTTGGTGGGCATGAGAATCCGATTTAAAATTTTGGCCGACGGGTCGTCAGACGACACGTGTCGAGCTTTGGTTGAGGACAGGTGTGCTAAGACCCCCACGTGGATTCTGCCTGGATATGACAGGGGGCGATGTGATGGGAAGTGGATGCTAGAGAGGTCACATGGCTATCTGAAGTGACGGAAGGGCGATTCCTCTGGATGTAATAGGCGATGCGTGGTCAAGACTTGCTTGGCTGTTCGTAGTTGGGCGAGCTCTTGTCAATTGGGATGCTGACGTGTCCTCTTCAGGTCGCTCCTTATTGGGCCTGAGGCCCAATGGTGTTGGTATTTGGCATGGTCTGGGCTTATTGGGTCGTTTATATCTTGGGCTTAACAGTTGCCCCCCAGGCGAGGCTAGGGCTATAAAGTGGTACTCGACGAGCCTTTTGTGTGCGGCGATATGTGAGATTGAAGTCAGGTGTTGTGTTTTGTTTTATGTGAGTTGTGTGTGTTTGCCACGTGTTTTGTGGTGATTGGTTTTTATGGTCGGTGAAAGTGTGTGGGAAATTGTGCTCGCTTTTATGAGGTGGTTTATAAATAGGGGTTTGGGTTTCTGAGGTCGCGGTTCATGTTGTGTTTGTTGGGTTAAGTTGAGAGAATTTTATCTGAGTTGCTGTGTTTGGATTTTTTTGAAGCCGGAAGAGATTATCGGAGTCGTGATCGGAAAAAGGTGTAGGAGGCGTAGTAAGTATCTTGATTTGTTTAATAGCTTGTTTTTGTTTTTTGTTTTGGTTTTTTGGGGTTTTGGGTGTATGTCCAGGCCATATTATAGGACAGTCATGAGTGACAGTGAGGGTTCTGATGATTTGGAGGGCCGATCTTGAAGAGTTGGAGGTTGAGTTGTCGGAGGTGGAAATGGAAGTGGAAATGGAGGAGGCTGTTGAGGTTGTGAGTGGTGGTTTTTATGTGTCGGAGAGGAGTCCCTCTGAGTTAAGCCATGAAATCGAGGAGGGTGCTCGACTTTTTGTCGGGGCTGAGGTTGAGGGCAGTGGTGGGGGTGGTGTGGTGGGCGGTGGTGCTGAGGCAGTTGTTGGTCCTTCTTACGGGGGTGGCGAGGAAGATTGGGGTGATGACGAGGTGTGCGACATCACCTATCCTGAAATAAAGGCATGTTTGCGCAATAGGGGTATCTGTATCCCCCACTATCGCTACAAGTTTTCTTTTCCCGGGGAAGATCGTCGGACGAGCCAGGTGTTGAATGAGGAACGTAATGTGTGTTTTTATGCACACATGTTTGAAGGGGGCTTTCATCTTCCTCTACATCCTTTTTTTTTGTGCGTTGTCTTGAAGTTTATGGGATCGACGCATCGCAGCTGACTTGGGTGTCTTGGCTTTTCCTGGTGTCGTTTTTCATAGATTGTCAGTTAAGGGGGAGACCCCTTATGTGGCAACTTTTCATAATTTGTCTCGGTTGAAAATTCACGGGCCTCGATACTACTTGTCCGCTTGGAAGAAGAAGGTGGTCATCAATAATCCTAGTAATAGGCACATTGTGCGGAGCAAGTTCTTTGTTGCTGTATTAAAACATGAGGCTAAGTGACCTTTCAAGGTTACGTGGTCAAAACCTTCGGATGATAGGAGGGATTACAAGCTAGCGATGGGTGCCGCACAATTGGCACAATTCAACTACTACCAGGCGCACACTATTGATTGGGCGAGAACGGTGACTCCTGAAAATGTTTATCGTTACTGCTTGAATAACAAGAATCCCAATTGGGTGGCATTGGATTGTGGCCTTCCTACTCAAGTAGGTCCTGCGTGGCCTGAGGGTGACGAGTAGTTCCTAGAGAAGTTGCTGACTGGGCGTATTTGTCGTGTTTTTGCCCCTAATGGTACCTCAACGTTTGAGGAAGTGGTCGTTCCCGAAGGGAACGAGGGGTCCTCTCGTAGTGAGAATCCTTCGTCTGAGCCCAATTACGTCGAAGGTATCTTTCATCCTTTATGTTTGACCTGTTGTTTGCGAGGTCGCTGGTTTGTCTGTTGTATTAAAGGTTTTAATCCTTGTTTCGCAGTGGATGACTATGTTGCTGGTGAGCCTTTGAACCCTCTTAGTGGGTTGCCCATCCCAGACCTAGATGGACTCTGGCACGGTGAGCCTCAGGGAACCTCCGCCTGTAATATGAATGACGAGACGTCTGGAGACCTGCTCGCCATTGTGCCCTAGGTCCCCCCAGTAGCCTTCGCTGTAGTTCCCCTCACCGTCATATATGCAGCTCCTCCGATGATAGAGCTATCTTTCGGTTCGGATGAAGGGGCATATAAAAGTGGCATCGACGGTCAGTGGCCTGGTGTGATAGATGTGGATGATGATGAAGAATCCGATTTTGAAGCTAGCTTAAGGGGTGGTAGTCTATACGTAAAGAGTGAGATTTCATTCGATAGCTTTTCCAATAGCTCCTCATCTTCGGGGGAGCTCAAATTCATGGCGAACTCTAGGGCTTTTCTTTCGGTGATAGGTAGTTTTTCTTTGTGCTCATACTTAGGGGCCCTCTTGTTTCCTGATACGTCTGTGGTTTCATTTGCAGGTATAGATACAACTGGCGGGATGGATCTGTTAGAAGAGTTGATAGCGAGGGAAATACCGGCTAAAGGTGCTGGTGGAGGTGGTAAAGGCCCGTTGGCGAAGAGCCAAAAGACGTGTCATGGGGGAATTACAATACCAGGTGTAATTCCATCTACAGTTCCCACTGTGCCTACTAGCGGCTCTTCAAAGATCAAGGTTCTGGCGAACCTGTCTGTGTCAGACAAACTTGTCATGGGCAAGGGAAAAGAAAAGAAGGCAGAGAAAAATAAGGGCAAGGGGAAAGAAAATGAGAAAACGAAAGAAAAGGAAAAGGAAAAGGAAAAAGAAAAGGAAAATGAGGGAGAGAAGGAAAAGAGGAAGGAGAAGACCAAGCGAAGTGAGGGCCTCCAAGGTGGGGAGATGTCTTTAGTTGTCCAGCAACCAGGCCACGCTTGTCCACCTGCTCAAGCCCGCAACTCGAGCGGTTACATTCCTGTCGGAAATAATGAACGTTACTTCGGTTGGAGAGAACGCCTGCCCATGAGTTCTATTCCCCTTGATGTGGATCGGGCAGTCACTTGGTTTCGAGATAGCATTCCTGGCCCGACTTTGATGGAAGTTGAGGCTCAAGCACTTGTCTTAACCCAGCGATCTTTGGTCTCTCACCAGATTGAGGTATTCATTCAGTATGGGTAGGTATAAATGTTGGTTTTGCGAGTATTAATACTCATTATGCACGTTACAAGGTGCAATTATGGCCTTGGCCTTATACAACAGGAGTAAGGAGATTGATCGTCGATTAGAAGAGGATGACCGTAAGATTGCAGAAGAGGTTCGTAAACTGGCCGAGAGTGATAAGAAGCTTAAAGTAGAGAGCAAATTGGCGACGACTTCCAGTGCTCATGTTGTTGACGTCGAGGCAGAGTTAAAGATGGCTAAGGAGGAGGTCGACGAGGCTAACAGAAAGATTACTGCTGCTGAAGAAAAGATGTTGCAGGCGGAGAAAAGTTGTGCGGCTAAAGTGTCCGAGGCTGAACGCCAGAAAAGGCTCGTCAAGGAGAAATTGGAATTCACCTCGCAAGAGATTCGTATTATGAAGGATCGCCTGATAGAAGCTGGGCAGGAGAGAGTCAAGGCCTTTGAAGAGAAGGATAAAGAATGTAAAGTCAAGGTGGCTGAGGCACGTGGGAAGATTATAAACGACACATTGAGGTGTTGTGTGGCTTATCGGATGAAAGCTTTAGCTCTTGTGCAAGCACAACTTTGGCCTGTAGATTTGAGGGAGGTTGGCTTCTCTACTCTCACTAGGATCCCTGAGGGGTTGGATCCTCTATTTTTGGATATTGCTGCCCTTGAAGGCTTGAGGCCATCCCTTGCTGATGATGATAGTGTTGTAGCGACCCTTGTAGCTGATGAAGGTGTAGTGGACACTCCTGTTGTTAGAGGTGGCGAGATTGAAGATCTGACCACTGACATTATGGATGTAGATGCTGCTACAGTGGGCGATGCCTCTATTGTAGGCGAAGTTGATGAGGGTACTGAATATGTACACCCTCGGGATGTTAGCAAGGGCCTGCTGTTGTAGAGTAGGGTCGCTTTTAAGTTGTAAAGGCTTTATTTTTAATAAAAAAATTTACTGTTTGTTTTCTTGGACTTGTGTTATATTTATTATATACTTCATCCGTTTATCTAGATCTGGGAGTTTTCTCCTCGTAGACCTGTTGTGTGATTGTTGGGCTTTATTGGATGCTTAGAGAGGCCAGTTAGAAGCCATTGGGCGTTCTTGGATGCTTAAGCATGACAGTTAGAGGCCGTCGGGCGTTCTTGGACGCTTAGGGCTGCCAATTAGAGTTCGTTGGGCGTTCCTGAACGTTTAGAGAGGCCAGTTAGAGGTCGTCGGGCGGTCTTGGATGCTTAGGGAGGCCAGTTAGAGGCCGTTGGGCATTCTTGGACGTGTAAGTGAGCCAGTTAGAGGCTGTTGGGCGTTCTTGGATGCGTAAGTAAGCCAGTTAGAGGCTGTTGGGTGTTCTTCGATGCGTAAGTAAGCCAGTTAGAGGCTGTTGGGCGTTCTTGGACTCTTAGGGAGGCCAGTTAGAGGCTGTTGGGCGTTTTTGGACGCGTAAGTAAGCCAGTTAGAGGTTGTTGGACATTCTTGGACGCGTAAGTAAGCTAGTTAGAGGTTGTTGGGCATTCTTAGATGCCTAAGTAAGCTAGTTAAAGGCTGTTAGGGGTCACCTCGGTTGGCGAACACATATATAGGAGTGAATATCAACTATTTTTATAATTTACTTGCGATATGTATTTTCATCTTGTTAAGCATACATGATTGAAAATGCATATTTTCTTACAAGTAATATTTTTTCAGATGTATCATATTCGAGGTTCACGGTACAAGACTTCCATCCATTCCTTCCAGGGCATAAGCTCCTAATCCTATCTTCTTGACTATCTTGTAGGGGCCTTCCAAATTTGGGGCCATCTTTCCTTGCTTGCTCATCGGTCTGCTCGCCTCACAACTTCTAAGGACCAGGCCGCCAACTTGAAATTGTCTGTTTTTTACTTTACAATTGTAATACTGGGCTACTTGTTGTGATCTGGCCACTAGCTTTACCTGTGCCCAGTCTCTGGTTTCTTCAAGAAAATCAAGGTTTGCTCTCAATACTTCCTCACTCAGGGCGACGTTAAAATGTGCCGTTCTTAAAGAGTTGATGCCAATTTCAGCTGGTATTACAACTTCTATTCCAAACATCAAGTTGAATGGTGTTTCCCCTGTGCCTGTGTGGGATGTCGTCCTTATCGCCCATAGGACTCCTGGCATCTCTTCTAACCACGCCCTTGTTGCATTATCAAGTTTCTTTTTTAATCCTTGTACAATTTTCTTGTTCATAGCTTCGACCTGACCATTGGTTTGTGGGTGTTTAACAGAGCTGTGTGTGAGTAGGATCTTGAAGTTCTCGCAGAATTTTTTTAACTTGCCCCTTTGAAACTGTGTACCATTGTCAGCCACGATGGTATTAGGGACCCCATATCTGCATACAATGAATTTTCGCACAAAATTCTCGGTAACCCTTTCTGTGATGGTCACCACAGCCTCGGCTTCAACCCACTTAGTAAAGTAATCGTAGGCAACTATTACAAATTTTTTCTGTCCTACAGCTACCGAAAATGGTCCCAAAATATCAACCCGCCACATGGCGAAAGGCCAAGGACTAGAGAGCTGGGTGAGTAGCTCCGCTGGTTGTCTAGGCACCGTGGCGAACTTCTGACATTTGTCACACCTCTTAACCATTTATGAGGCGTCAGTCTTCATAGTGGACCAGTAAAACCCTTACCTTAGTGCCTTTTGAGCCAAGGCTCTTCCTCTCATGTGATTACCACACATCTCTTCATGGATTTCTCTCAAGACATATTCAGCTTTCATTGGTGCTAAACATCGAAGCAATGTTCGACTAAATACCTTCTTATACAGGGTATCGCCAATCATCGTATACCTGGCGGCCCTCATTCTCAGCTTTTTCTGCTCTTTGGGGTCGTCTGGGACAGTCCTTCCCAGGAGGTAATCAATGATGGGTGTTAACCAATTGGGCTCATTTGCGATACATAGGACTTCTTCTTCCGTTTAGTAACCTGGTGTTTGGCGATGTTCCAACAAAATTTTTCCTTTTGCCCAATTTCCACAGACGAGGTCAGCTTAGACAATATGGCCCTTATGTTTTCTTCCTTGGCGACTTGTTCAACAATTACCAGTCCAAAGTGTTTCTTGAGTTTGAGTACTCGTTCGTTGTATTTAATCAACACAGGGTCTCTCACCTCGTATTCTCTATTAATTTGTTTTGCTACCAACTGCGAGTCTGTAAATAGCAATAGTCTCATTGCCCCCAGTTTTAGTGCTAACTCCAACCCTACCAAAAAGGCCTCTTACTCAGCGACGTTATTTGACGCGGGGAAGTTTAGAGAGATTCCGTATTGCCATTCGCAACCTTGGGGGTCTGTTAGAAGAACGCCAGCTCCTGATCCCTCCTTTCCTAAGGATCCATCTACATACATCGTCCACATGTTCTCGAGGACTGGCTCCACTCTTTCAGGTTTCTTCACGAATATTGGCTCTACTGGCTATTGTGATTTATCCAAGTTTGGTGGGGGCTCGGCTAGATATTGGACTGGCGTGGTAATTTTATTAGTAAAAGAACACTCCGCCATAAAATCTGCTAATACCTGTGCCTTGGTCGCCTTTCTTGGTCTGAATTCTATACCAAACTCACTAAGTTCTATACTCCACTTGACCAGCCTGCCTGTGCTGTCAACTTTTTGCAAGACTTCTCTGAGGGGTTGATCTGTCAAGACAGTGATAGGATGAGCCTGGAAATACTGTCTGAGTTTTCTGGCCTTAACCACAAGGGCAAAAGCTATCTTCTCCAGCTTAGTATAATTGACCTCGCTATTCTGTAAAGCTCTACTAACATAATAAATAGGAGTCTGGATAGTTTCATCATCTTTGACTAACACTACTACCACTGTTTCATCAAAAGCAGCCAGATATATGAACATGGGGTCGCCCGAAAGCGGGCTGACCAATAATGGTGGGGAGCACAAGTACTTTTTCAACTCTTCAAATGCTTCTTGACAATCCTAGTTCCATTGGTAGCGGGAGATGCCTCGGAGGACTTTGAAAAATGGCAAGCATTTGTCGGCTAACTTAGAAACAAACCTGTTCAGGGCAACCGCTCTGCCCGTGAGCCTCTGCATTTCTCTGGTGTTTTTCAGGGGGCCCATGCCTAGGATCGCTTGAATTTTCTCAGGGTTCGCCTCTATACCTCTGCTTGATACCATAAAACCCAAAACATTTCCTGCACCAACCGCAAAGGCATACTTGGAAGGGTTTAGCCTCAAGCTGTGTTGTCTAAGGACCTGAAAAACCTCTGCTATGTCAACTAGATGTTGTTCAATAGAGGAACTCTTCACCAACATATCGTCCAAGTAAGCTTTGACACCTCGCCCTATCTGATCTTTAAATAACTTGTTTACCAACCTTTGATAGGTCGTCCCAGCATTTTTCAATCAAAAAGGCATCACTTGGTAATAGTATAACCCTTCCTCGGTAATGAAAGACGTCTTATCCTGGTCTTCAGGGTTCATCCTAATCTGATTGTATCCTGAGAAGGCATCCATGAAGCTCATATATTTGCGCCCTGCTGATGAATCTACTAACCGATCCATGAAGGGTAGGGAAAACTATCCTTTGGGCAGGCTTTGTTTAAATCAGTGAAGTCCACACATATGCACCATTTCCCATTAGCTTTCTTCACCATAACTACATTAGCCAACCACTCCAGATACTTAACCTCCCTGATAAATCCTGCAGCAAGGAGCTTCTCTACTTCTTCTTTGATTGCTAGTACTCGCTCAGGGGCGAACTTTCTCTTATTCTGCTTAACTGGCTTAGCCATGGGGTCGACACCCAAAGAATGGGTTATAGTATCCATGTCTATCCCCGGCATATCTTTCGCTGACCATGCAAAGACATCGGCGTTGGATTGTAACATGTGTACTAAAGACTGGTTTTCATCACCTCTTAGCGACGACCCAATTTGGGTTGTTTTTTTCGGATGTTCTTCGCACAAGCTGATCGTAACTGTCTGTTCCGCTGATTCTGCTTTGTATTGACTATTTTCTCCTCTGATATCTAAGCTTTCCAGCATCATAGTGTTTTTATCAACCAAGTTCACCTATGTGTTCACCTGCATCTCCTCCTATTGCCCCCCAGTTTCTATCTCCATCTCCTCGAACTCTGTATTTTGCCTCTCAGTCTCTATATTTTCAACATTCACTGTTTGTAGTCTTGACTGGTTCTTTTGGCGAGCTGTATAGAAATTATATGGCATTGTTGCGTTGTTTGCTGGTCTGTTTTCATATACTCTATTCCCATAGGGGTTGGGAACTTCACAGTTAAGCAATACAATACCGTGACCATCTTGATTTTTTTCATCAGAGGTCGCCTTAGGATGGTGTTGTACGCCGAGGATTGGTCGACCACCAAAAAATCTCGCATCATAGTAAGAACATGGTCACCGTCCCCTATGGTAACTGGCAAGGAGACTGAACCTTTAACATTAATGGGTTGATTGGTGAAACCAAATATAGAGCCTGTTGGTCTCAAGTCTGAGTCTAGGAGACCTTTTTTTTTTCTTCTGAAAGCTTCCAACTGGAAGACCTCAACCGCACTGCCACTATCAACTAGGACTCACTTGATATGAAAATTCCCAATTGTGGTGGACACAACGATTGGGTCATTCCCGTTGTCCTCGAGAATGTTGATGTCTTTGTTTGTAAAGTCTACTAACTAATCCTCGTTGTGTCTTACTTTCTTATGGGCGACATCAACTGCCATCACGCTTCTTAGGTTTGCCTTTCTTTTGGAGCTACTACTCGCCCATTCCTCTGTTCCCCCAATTATCATGTTAATGACCCCTTGAACAAGTTTTTTCCCTTCTGCTTTACTGTTTTTTTTTTTGTTTTTCGTCAATGTCTGTCCTTGCTGAGTGCCTATTCTTTTAACAAACTGTTTGATTTGCCCTTTTCGAATGGCACTCTCGATAGCATCTTTTAAAGATCGGTAGTCTTCAATACTATATCCCACATCATTGTGGTATTGACATCTCTCCTTAGAATTCAGGCAGGCTGGGTTATCTCTCAGTCTTCAATACCATAGCCCTGACGCTTGCGACCCTGCTCATTCTGGGGGGTTTTATCTGGCAATCTGGACCTCATTCGGCGTGTATCAAATCTAGATTGACTTCTGTTATCCTTTGGGCCTGGCCTATTCCTTTGAAACCTATCTTTGTTTTGGGATTGATTTTCCCACTCAGTGCCCCTCTCTACCATCTTCATTTCCTCAATTTCTGCATATCTCTGGGCTTTTTCATAAAGGCTATACAGATTTTCGGGCTTCATCAGTATTATGAATTTATAATGGTTCATTATGTTGTATCGGATGACAAATCCCATCCTTTGTACATGATGGAATCTGATTCTCATTTTCTGGCTAGGGTTAATTGACTGAAAAACTGATAACTCATTCAATGCAAAAACTGATGATAAATCCCATCCTTTTTACCGGACTGTCCAATAGTCCCATCCATTGTAGAAGGAATCCAATTCCAATATTTTTCTGCAACATTTGATTAACTGGAAAATAGTTGAAACCTATCCCTTACCCTAAATCATTAGTCTCATCCATTGCAGAAGAAATCCGATTCCAATATTTTTTGCAGCATTTGATTGACTGAAAAATAGCTTAATCCTATCCCTTACCCTAAATCATTAGTCCCATCCATTGCAGAAGGAATCCAATTGCAATATTTTCTACAGCATTTGATTGATTGAAAATTAGCTGAAACCTATCCCTAACCCTAAATCATTAGTCTCGTCCATTGCAGAATGAATCAAATTCCAATATTTTCTGCAGCATTTGATTGACTGAAAAATAGTTGAAACATATCCTTAACCCTAAATCATTAGTCCCATCAAATGTAGAAGGAATCCAATTCCAATATTTTCGGTAGCATTTTATTGATTGGAAAATAGCTGAAACCCTAACCCTAAATCTGGTCAATAGTCCCATCCATTGCATAAGGAATCCAATTCCAATATTTTTTGCAGGATTTAATTCACTGAAAAATAGCTGAAACCCTAACCCTAAATCATTAGTCCCATCCATTGCAGAAAGAATCCAATTCCAATATTTTCTACAGCATAAAATTAAAATAATAATAAAATTTTAATTTTATATAAAATTCAAATAAGAAATTAATTTAATTTTATATAAAATTCAAATAAGAAATTCATTTAATTTTTATATAAAATTTAAATAAAAAATAAAATTTTTAATTTATATAAAATTTAAATAAGAAATCAAAGTTTAATTTATATAAAATTTAAATAAGAAATAAATTTTTTAAAATAAAATTGTATTTATATAAAATTTAAATAAGAAATCAAATAAGAAATAAATTTTTTAAAATAAAATTGTATTTATATAAAATTTAAATAAGAAATGAAAATTTTTATCTAAAATTTTAATAAGAAATATTTTTTTTATAATTTTAATAAGAAATTTTTTGTTTTTACTTTTTATAAAATTAAAATAATAAATTTTATTTTATTTTTATTTTATTTTTTATAAAATGTCAAGAAAAATTAAATTACATTTTTTATAAAATTAAATAAATTATAAAATTTTAGTATATATATTTGAAAAAAATAAAAACAAACGAATATAATTTTTTTATACCTATTTGTTACAGATCTCACATATAAAATTTAAATAAAAAATCAAAATTTTTATTTATATAAAATTTAAATTAAGAAATAAAATTTTTTATATAAAAATTTAATAAGAAATATCATTTTCTTTTTTAAATTTTTGTAAGAAATAAAATTTTATTTTTCATAAAATTTTAATAATAAATTAAATTTTATTTTTATAAATTTTTTTAAAAAAAAAGTATATATATTTTAAAATAAAATAAAATAACCAAGATAATTGTTTTTATTTAATTTGCAATTTTTAAAATTAAAATACAAATTTTCAAAATAAATTTGCAATTTTTTATTTTAAATTTAAGTAAAAAAATTAAAAAAAAAAAATACCACCAAGGGAAATCGCCACTCCCCATGGCGATTTCTCTTGGTGTTTTTTGAAAATTTTACGCTGGAAAATCGTCATAAGGGATGGCGATTTTCTTGCTAGTTTTAAAACAATCGGATTTTGGAAATGAATCTGAAAACAATGGTATTTTGATAAATAATTTTTTTAACTATATTCTGATAAAAGGACTCATTTCATAGTATAATTTTAGTTAATTTCATTAAAATTAAAATAAAGGTGTCATAGATCGGATCAAGTTCAAATGAAAAAAATTATTTATCCTTATTTATTTAAATTTAGTTATAAAAGTATAGATTGGCCAAACTGTCGAATGATTGCTAGTGGAAATTGGTTTGATGACTTATTATAAAAATACGTATCTGCAATTTTTGAAATGTTTGAATCAGCTTTTTTTTTTCTTTTTCGCTAAGTCATATATTTATTAAAAACAAACAAAACCTCAAAGAGGTCATATATATATATATATATATATATATATTTTGAATCAGTTTAATTTATCAGATATCTGAATTCGTTTATTATCTGCTTATTATCCGAATATTACTATTCGAATCCGCATCCGATTTAAATAGTAATTTTCGTCAGCTATTTGAATTCGCTAATATCCAAATTTAAATCATTTTTTAAAATCATAAAAATATAAAATTCAATATGTAAACGGATATCCAACACTATTCAAACCTGAATTATTGTTTTTTAATTCGGATCTTCTTGATCCAGCCCGAATTATTGTTTATGAATAAAAAAAAATTAATTATAAAAATATATCAATATTAATGTAAAAATAATATTTTAATATTTTATTAACAGTGAAACAAACTTTCAAATTGACCCGGACCCAATACGATCCGAACCTGAATAAAAAAAAAAGTCGTGACCTGGTTCATGGACAAATCTAATTGTCAATTGAATGTATAAATAAATGCCAGAGAAGAAAGGAACCATCATGGTCATGGACTGGACAGGGTTATGGGGGCAAGTAATTTTTCATGGGAATGCAAAATAAGGAATTAAAGATTCTTAACTTGATTAACAATTAAAGGAAAATAATAAAATAAAATTGTATGAACGGTAACGAATTAAAATTTTGGTTTTAATTATCCAAAAAAAATAATTGGTTTTATGTTACTGGCTATTGGGTTATTTGCATACAAATATTAATTATACCCAATGTTAGGGTCTTGAGAACTAATTAAAACCCCCACCAGCTTGTTTTCCTCCGATCCTTGAAATTGTAAATGGTGAATGTTAATTAAAGTGTAAATTAATGGAAATCTACATTGTTTATTTGGCTATTTCGATTACTTAATTTTATAGCCTTATTTAGATCTCTTAATTTCTTTTTTAATCATTTTTATTTGATGGAGAATGGAGATTGTACATCATAATCAAACAGGCCAGTTTCTGATTTTTAGCACATTATGTGGTATGGGTTTTCTTATGATTTTCTCTTTTCTTTTTAAACACAAATAAGGAGAATTTCATTAAAATTAAAATAAAGGTGTCATAGATCGGATCAAGTTCAAATGAAAAAAATTATTTATCCTTATTTATTTAAATTTAATTATAAAAGTATAGATTGGCCAAACTGTCGAATGATTGCTAGTGGAAATTGGTTTGATGACTTATTATAAAAATACGTATCTGCAATTTTTGAAATGTTTGAATCAGCTTTTTTTTTTTGCTAAGTCATATAATTATTAAAAACAAACAAAACCTCAAAGAGGTCATATATATATTCTTTGAATCAGTTTAATTTATCAGATATCTAAATTCGTTTATTATCTGCTTACTATCTGAATATTACTATCCGAATCCGCATCCGATTTAAATAGTAATTTTCGTCGGCTATTCGAATTCGCTAATATCCAAATTTATTAAATCATTTTTTTAAATTATAAAAATATAAAATTCAATATGTAAACGGATATCCAACACTATCCGAACCAAAACAAAAACAGATTCGGATAATGAATATCCAAAGGTTCATATCCGAATTCGCTGTGGATAATAAATCTAATATTCGAATCCAAAAATTATCCGAATCTATAATATTTAATCCACAAAAAATAAATAGAATAATGTCAAATATCTAAATTTTTTTTAGCTATATTCTGATAAAAAGACCCATTTCATAGTATAATTTTAGTTAATTAAGCATGACCATAGCGACAATGGCGAAGAATATCCCAAACAAGATCTTGAAAATGGCGTCTTTGGCACATAAAGTTGAAGCAGCGCTTGGGGCAGATTCTAGCACTGTTATCTTAAGCTTTTGCCCACCTTCGCAATGGCCGCTTACTCCACAAATGTACCATTTATTTCCTGCGGCTGCCAACTTAATTGCGTCATTTCCTGTGAATGAGCCTAAGCTGTTGTTTGATGGAACATTGCAGCTTTGGAAGTCAGCTCCATTCACTTTGTACACACTGTGAACATTGCAGCTTTGGAAGTCAGCTTTGAAAATTAATGTATAAATAATAAAAATATTTTTTATTTAAATTTAATTATATAAATATAATGATATTAATATTAATACAAAAATATTTTTTAATATATTTTAAATAGTAAAACGAATTTTAGTACTTAAAAGAAAAGTAATGGATTTTGGTACTTAAAATTTTTTTTAGCTACATTAAGACAAAAAAAACCTCTATGTTACTTCCATTCAAATTATATTATGCAAGTATGTTCTAAGAAAATCAACTATTTATTTTTTTTTCACATTATATGTTATCTTTAAACGGTGAATATTTAATTCAATAGTCTCTTAAATGGTTTTTATAATAAATAATTGAAATTTAAAAAAACATTTAATTATATTGCATGATTTGAATAGAAGTAGAATATGCTGATAGAAAATAATGGTTTCATAAAATCTTTTCTAAATATCAAATAACTACACCGTTGATAATTAATAGTTTCTAAAACAAAATCATTCATTAATACGCTTGGCCTGTTATATCAAGAGGTGTTCATGAGTTGGGTTGAGTTGGATCGTTATCCAGTTTTTTTGAGAAGACAGAGGAGCCTACCACGTGACAAACTCAAAAAGGATAACAAACAAAAATAACATAACAGAACCTGAACTCTGATACATAGGATCAGACGGACTACCTGATTCTTGAGCAAATCTAATAAGGTAGGGAAAATTAACTTTTTTTTTTTTTGGTTTTACATTAAGGTACTTTAGGCTTCTCTTGAACAAAGAAAAAGAAAAGATAGAGAGGTCTCTGCCTTTATTACTGAATTTAGGAAATTTCAAAGATTGCATTCAAACTTTTTTTAGAGCACAAGGATATATATTGAGCCATATTAGACTTAACAATTTTGCATATCACACAAATGCAACATAAAAAAATATATAATTAAAACACGATACAAAAAAAAAATAATATTAACACGTCACGAATATAAGAAAATATTAAAATTTATATATCACGAATTATTAACGTGTCAAAATTTATATAAATATATAACACGTCGTTAACATGATTATAACACAAGAAAGTAATACGAATAAAATACGAATACACGAATTATCAGATCTAGATCATATGCAGCATCCATTTATTACAAACTTTATGACAGAATTGAGATTAAGGGTGTCACTGCTGATGTATTGATAAGTTGTTCACATTAATTTTTGTACAATTCCATCACCCAATAGTTATAAGCACGACAAACAAAATTCAAAGTAGTGAATCCAGCTTGACTTGCCAATGTCTCAAACTCTTTCATTGTTCTTTCCTTTGCACCAGGGAGCATGTGAAGCAATCCCATGTCAAAATTAAGTGTTGTAGTTGTGACAATGTCAGTCATTGGCAGTTCTGGCACTATGGATTCCAATAATATCACTTTCCCAGTCTCTGATATTGCTTCATAACAATTTCTCAACAAATTCAAGCATTGTTCATCTCCCCAATCGTGAAGTACCCACTAAACAAGTTTTTTACAAATGAAAAAGAAAAAAGAACATTAGTTTCTTAATTAGTTTGAATCAATAATGAAAAACTTGTTGAGTATTTTTGAGTCAAGTCCCAATCCCACATAGCTTGCTTATGTCAAGCCAAGGGGGCTTTCACCTTATAAGTAGAGAGCTTAGGCTTTGGTTGAACTCACCCACCACCCTTGTGAGAGATAGTCTATACTCTTGTATTAGGATTATCCGGTGGTGAGTCATAGTGTTTTGTTTTGAGGGTTTGTAGCTTAATCCATTCAAAAGCTACTTGTAAGAGGGTTTGTAGCTTAATCCATTCAAAAGCTACTTGTATGAGGGTTTGTAGTTTTATCCGTGCAAAAGCTACTTGTAAAAGGGTTTGTAGCTTAATCCATTCAAAAGCTACTTATAAGAGGGTTTGTAGCTTAATCCATTCAAAAGCTACTTGTAAGAGGGTTTGTAGCTTAATCCATTCAAAAGCTACTTGTAAGAGGGTTTGTAGTTTTATCCGTGCAAAAGCTACTTGTATGAGGGTTCTACTTGTTGTAGTGATGTTATCCTTATGGGATCGTGGATGTAGACCAAGAGGGTTGAACCACGTAAAAAATATTGTCTCTTTTTTTCTCTTCTTATTCGCTTGTTGTGGGTGAATGTTTGCTTTTGGGCAACCACGGTTTATTTTTCCCAACAACTGGTATCAGAGCTTATGGTTCGAGGGAAGAGTTGCCCAGAAGTCTTGTGGTTCAAGCAAGGAGAGATACTGCCAGCTGCCAAGAGTCTTTTGGTTTGAGTGAGAAGAGAAGCTTTGTTCGAGGAAGAAGAGTTGTCGAGTTCTTGCCAAGTGGTTATTGGGACTTTGACTCAAGGGAGGATATGTTGAGTATTTTTGAGTCAAGTCCCAATCCCACATAGCTTGCTTATGTCAAGCCAAGGGGGCTTTCACCTTATAAGTAGAGAGCTTAGGCTTTGGTTGAACTCACCCACCACCCTTGTGAGAGATAGTCTATACTCTTGTATTAGGATTATCCGGTGGTGAGTCATAGTGTTTTGTTTTGAGGGTTTGTAGCTTAATCCATTCAAAAGTGTTTTGTTTTGAGGGTTTGTAGCTTAATCCATTCAAAAGCTACTTGTAAGAGGGTTTGTAGCTTAATCCATTCAAAAGCTACTTGTATGAGGGTTTGTAGTTTTATCCGTGCAAAAGCTACTTGTAAAAGGGTTTGTAGCTTAATCCATTCAAAAGCTACTTATAAGAGGGTTTGTAGCTTAATCCATTCAAAAGCTACTTGTGAGAGGGTTTGTAGCTTAATCCATTCAAAAGCTACTTGTAAGAGGGTTTGTAGTTTTATCCGTGCAAAAGCTACTTGTATGAGGGTTTTACTTGTTGTAGTGATGTTATCCTTATGGGATCGTGGATGTAGACCAAGAGGGGTGAACCACGTAAAAAATATTGTCTCTTTTTTTCTCTTCTTATTCGCTTGTTGTGGGTGAATGTTTGCTTTTGGGCAACCACGGTTTATTTTTCCCAACAAAACTGGATCGGCCGGTTGAATCGATTTAATCAGAATTCGTTATGTTGTTTGGTTCGATATACTATACAAAACCAATATTGTATTGAATAGGCAAAAAACCGGTTATATATATATTTTTGTAACTGATGAGATTTGAACTATTTAATTTCTTAATTTTATATTAAAGATCATACATACCATTAAATCAAATGCATATTTTTATAAATTATAAATTATATTTAATATTGAAATTAAATTTAAATATTTAAAATTTGTTTAATAAAACCGGACGATCCAATCAATTGGATCGAGAACCGGAGATCTTATCGATTTGACATCTGATCCAATTTTTTAATCTTGGTTTGAATATATAACCAAAATGCAGTTTGGTGTTAATTTTGATGGTTTCAACTTTCATAACTAACCTTCATGAAAATAACTTCTCCATGAGGAATTTCGTTGAACATATCTCCTCCTACATGCTCCACACCTAAGGAAAATATTGCAAAAAGTTATCAAATTCATTTGAGGAAAGTTTAAACATAAAAATATGCATGGTTCTGCCAAGACAAGAAAAGGGAAATAAGGATGGAAATTTCCCTTTTTCTTCTTAGTTTCTAGGAGAAATTTATCAATAAAGTTGAATCAATTCTAGGATTACCTGAGATATTGGGTGCATCTTTAACAACAAGGGGCAAATCAAAGTTAATACCCTTAATTTGTGGGTACTTTGAAACAATGAGCTTAAGATTTGTTCCCAATCCCCCTCCCACATCTACCACTTGGCTTAAGCCCTCAAATCCTTTGTAAATTTCTAGAACTTTTTTCATGACTATGGCAGTGTGGTTTGACATTACTTGGTTGAAAGTGTTGGCTAAATTTCTATCTTTTGCAACCATCTCAAACAAGTCAATCCCAAATCCCCTCACAAATGATGAGCCACCTTCCAATGTTGCTTCCTTGAGGAAGTTCCTATACAAATTGACAAGATTTATAAGGTTAGAGATAAATGAACACAGATTTAAATAGCGGTTGCAACAAAATGTTACGGTCGATTATTTTGTGGTTTCGGTCTTTTCCATCTCTGATATTTAACGCAATTGACTGTAATAGTATTCATTATATCCGTAACCATAATAAATGTGTCCACAACTGCAATTTAAATCTTTGATAATGAACATAAAAATTGTAACAAATCCCATAAATTCTCTCAAGGAAAAAAAAGGACTAACCAGCAGTAGATTAAACGTTTATCAAAAGTCATGTTTAGCAATGGAATTACAGAAATTCCATCTTCATTTTGAAGAAAGTATCTACCAATTGAAGCTATACCATATACTCTTTTTGTATGTCCATCTTGATCAGTAACAAGATTGCAATCTAAAATTGAATGAGCAGAAAGAACTCGAAGGATATGATCGATTATATTTGGAGCATCAGGGTTATTTGCAGGTAGCTTAGAGACGATCTCAGCAGGAGAAAGCTTACAACCTGAACCAGCTTTGGCTATGATCTCGAACAAATCAAGATCAATGGCAGTTTTCAAGGCAAAAGGGAGCATTGTTGAAGTAGCAAATTGAAATGCCTGCATGCAATCTTCCTCTTCCTTTGATGTAAATTGTTGTTTCTCTGGCAGTGAACTCTTCATCATGATTTCAATTCCTCTAATTCTGGCTTTGGGACAGGAGTTTGCAGAAGGGTTAAAAAGCATAAATATTTCTGGGGAGAATGTAAAAGAAAAATAATAGAAGGAAAGGAGGAAGAAATCTATTAATTGAATAATTAATGGAAGAAAGTTGTCTTGTTGCTTTTCTTGTTTCATCCTTTCATCAGTAAATGCTTATTTTGGCGTCTTTTTTAATTTAATTAATTAACATTTTTTCTCTTAACTTAGTTTAAACTCAACCTAATGATTGAAATATAAGAAATAAACCTTTTTTTTTTTAATACAAATAGTGAAATGGGAAATATTGGATGGTGTGTGCTGGTATGGGTTGGTGGTGGATGGTAGGGTTAGGGAAGGGGAATTGTTTTGGGTAAATTTGAAAAAGATATCATCAACATTATAATAATTATTAAATGATATAATAAGTAAGAATTATTTGAAAAAGAGAAATGAAAAATAAAAAATTATTAATAAGAAAATTGTAAAGATAAAATTATCCTTGATAAAAAAACATTCTCCTCTCTTTTTCTATTATTTTTTAATTTACTTTTTAATTAAAAAATAATTTTTTTTGAAAATAATTTTTTTAATTTAAAAAATCAATTTTTAAATTTTTTATTTACTTTTTTAATTAAAAAATTTTTTTAAAAAAATTAATATTTCTAAAATTAATATTTCTATATTTTTTTAAATTTTAAAAAAATAAATATTTAAATATTTTATTTTTTAAATTTATTTTCAATTAAAATTTTTAAAAAATAATATTTCCTTAATGGAGGAGAAAGGAAAAGTAGATTTTTTCATTAAGGGCTATTTTGTCTTTATAATATCCTTTATAACAATTTTTAATTGTTCATTTCTCTTTTTCAAATAATTTTTATTCATTATACCATTTAACAATTATGTGCTTAGTGAGAGCATATTTTTCATATTTACCCAATTGTTTTTGGGGAAGATAGGAGAGGGATGCTGGGGTCGGTGGCATGGAGTAGGAGTTGTTTTCCACTCCCTTGTTTTTTTTTAATTAATTCATTTTACATTTTTTTCATTTATTTTTGTCTTTTCACTAAAATTCAAAAAATGGTTGTCTACAACAATACTCTATCAATAAATCACATGATTATTGATAAACCTGGCAATTCATGTATCTGTGTCGTGTTCGTATCATAATCGTATATAAGGTGTTTTATATTAATATAAAAGTTGACATCTTAATAATTTGTGTTATATAGATTTTGACACATTCGTATATTCGTGTCGTGTTTTAATTTTTTTTTGTATCGTATTTATGTCGTGTCCAATATTATCAGATCTTGTTGATGGTATTTTAGGTGGTGGATGGTTTGAAGGTGAAAGGAAGCTAAGAGGAAGCTATAGAATGTGGAGGTAAAGAGAGGGAAAGGTCATGGAAAGGTCAAGAAGCTGGGGCAGAGCAACCATAGAGAATTCAAGTGTTTGAGGGTCAATAGGTCTCTTGGTGGGCATGAGAATCCGATTTAAAATTTTGGCCGACGGGTCGTCAGACGACACATGTCGAGCTTTGGTTGAGGACAGGTGTGCTAAGACCCCCACGTGGATTCTGCCTGGATATGATAGGGGGCGATGTGATGGGAAGTGGATGCTAGAGAGGTCACATGGCTATCTGAAGTGACGGAAGGGCGATTCCTCTGGATGTAATGGGCGATGCGTGGTCAAGACTTGCTTGGCTGTTCGTAGTTGGGCGAGCTCTTGTCAATTGGGATGCTGACGTGTCCTCTTCAGGTCGCTCCTTATTGGGCCTGAGGCCCAATGGTGTTGGTATTTGGCATGGTCTGGGCTTATTGGGTCGTTTATATCTTGGGCTTAAAAGTTGCCCCCCAGGCGAGGCTAGGGCTATAAAGTGGTACTCGACGAGCCTTTTGTGTGCGGCGATATGTGAGATTGAAGTCAGGTGTTGTGTTTTGTTTTATGTGAGTTGTGTGTGTTTGCCACGTGTTTTGTGGTGATTGGTTTTTATGGTCGGTGAAAGTGTGTGGGAAATTGTGCTCGCTTTTATGAGGTGGTTTATAAATAGGGGTTTGGGTTTCTGAGGTCGCGGTTCATGTTGTGTTTGTTGGGTTAAGTTGAGAGAATTTTATCTGAGTTGCTGTGTTTGGATTTTTTTGAAGCCGGAAGAGATTATCGGAGTCGTGATCGGAAAAAGGTGTAGGAGGCGTAGTAAGTATCTTGATTTGTTTAATAGCTTGTTTTTGTTTTTTGTTTTGGTTTTTTGGGGTTTTGGGTGTATGTCCAGGCCATATTATAGGACAGTCATGAGTGACAGTGAGGGTTCTGATGATTTGGAGGGCCGATCTTGAAGAGTTGGAGGTTGAGTTGTCGGAGGTGGAAATGGAAATGGAAATGGAGGAGGCTGTTGAGGTTGTGAGTGGTGGTTTTTGTGTGTCGGAGAGGAGTCCCTTTGAGTTAAGCCATGAAATCGAGGAGGGTGCTCGATTTTTTGTCGGGGCTGAGGTTGAGGGCAGTGGTGGGGGTGGTGTGGTGGGCGGTGGTGCTGAGGCGGTTGTTGGTCCTTCTTACGGGGGTGGCGAGGAAGATTGGGGTGATGACGAGGTGTGCGACATCACCTATCCTGAAATAAAGGCATGTTTGCGCAATAGGGGTATCTGTATCCCCCACTATCGCTACAAGTTTTCTTTTCCCGGGGAAGATCGCCGGACGAGCCAGGTGTTGAATGAGGAACGTAATGTGTGTTTTTATGCACACATGTTTGAAGGGGGCTTTCATCTTCCTCTGCATCCTTTTTTTTGGTGCGTTGTCTTGAAGTTTATGGGATCGACGCATCGCAGCTGACTTGGGTGTCTTGGCTTTTCCTGGTGTCGTTTTTCATAGATTGTCAGTTAAGGGGGAGACCCCTTATGTGGCAACTTTTCATAATTTGTCTCGGTTGAAAATTCACGGGCCTCGATACTACTTGTCCGCTTGGAAGAAGAAGGTGGTCATCAATACTCCTAGTAATAGGCACATTGTGCGGAGCAAGTTCTTTGTTGCTGTATTAAAACATGAGGCTAAGTGGCCTTTCAAGGTTACGTGGTCAAAACCTTCGGATGATAGGAGGGATTACAAGCTAGCGATGGGTGCCGCACAATTGGCACAATTCAACTACTACCAGGCGCACACTATTGATTGGGCGAGAACGGTGACTCCTGAAAATGTTTATCGTTACTGCTTGAATAACAAGAATCCCAATCGACCGCATTGGATTGTGGCCTTCCTACTCAAGTAGGTCCTGCGTGGCCTGAGGGTGACGAGTAGTTCCTAGAGAAGTTGCTGACTGGGCGTATTTGTCATGTTTTTGCCCCTAATGGTACCTCAACGTTTGAGGAAGTGGTCGTTCCCGAAGGGAACGAGGGGTCCTCTCGTAGTGAGAATCCTTCGTCTGAGCCCAATTACGTCGAAGGTATCTTTCATCCTTTATGTTTGACCTGTTGTTTGCGAGGTCGCTGGTTTGTCTGTTGTATTAAAGGTTTTAATCCTTGTTTCGCAGTGGATGACTATGTTGCTGGTGAGCCTTTGAACCCTCTTAGTGCGTTGCCCATCCCAGACCTAGATGGACTCTGGCACGGTGAGCCTCAGGGAACCTCCGCCTTTAATATGAATGACGAGACGTCTGGAGACCTGCTCGCCATTGTGCCCTAGGTCCCCCCCGTAGCCTTCGCTGTAGTTCCCCTCACCGTCATATATGCAGCTCCTCCGACGATAGAGCTATCTTTCGGTTCGGATGAAGGGGCATATAAAAGTGGCATCGGCGGTCAGTGGCCTGGTGTGATAGATGTGGATGATGATGAAGAATCCGATTTTGAAGCTAGCTTAAGGGGTGGTAGTCTATACGTAAAGAGTGAGATTTCATTTGATAGCTTTTCCAATAGCTCCTCATCTTCGGGGGAGCTCAAATTCATGGCGAACTCTAGGGCTTTTCTTTCGGTGATAGGTAGTTTTTCTTTGTGCTCATACTTAGGGGCCCTCTTGTTTCCTGATACGTCTGTGGTTTCATTTGCAGGTATAGATACAACTGGCGGGATGGATCTGTTAGAAGAGTTGATAGCGAGGGAAATACCGGCTAAAGGTGCTGGTGGAGGTGGTAAAGGCCCGTTGGCGAAGAGCCAAAAGACGTGTCATGGGGGAATTACAATACCAGGTGTAATTCCATCTACAGTTCCCACTGTGCCTACTAGCGGCTCTTCAAAGATCAAGGTTCTGGCGAACCTGTCTGTGTCAGACAAACTTGTCATGGGCAAGGGAAAAGAAAAGAAGGCAGAGAAAAATAAGGGCAAGGGGAAAGAAAATGAGAAAAGGAAAGAAAAGGAAAAGGAAAAAGAAAAAGAAAAGGAAAATGAGGGAGAGAAGGAAAAGAGGAAGGAGAAGACCAAGCGAAGTGAGGGCCCCCAAGGTGGGGAGATGTCTTTAGTTGTCCAGCAACCAGGCCACGCTCGTCCACCTGCTCAAGCCCGCAACTCGAGCGGTTACATTCCTGTCGGAAATAATGAACGTTACTTCGGTTGGAGAGAACGCCTGCCCATGAGTTCTATTCCCCTTGATGTGGATCGGGCAGTCACTTGGTTTCGAGATAGCATTCCTGGCCCGACTTTGATGGAAGTTGAGGCTCAAGCATTTGTCTTAACCCAGCGATCTTTGGTCTCTCACCAGATTGAGGTATTCATTCAGTATGGGTAGGTATAAATGTTGGTTTTACGAGTATTAATACTCATTATGCACGTTACAAGGTGCAATTATGGCCTTGGCCTTATACAACAAGAGTAAGGAGATTGATCGTCGATTAGAAGAGGATGACCGTAAGATTGCAGAAGAGGTTCGTAAACTGGACGAGAGTGATAAGAAGCTTAAAGTGGAGAGCAAATTGGCGACGACTTCCAGTGCTCATGTTGTTGACGTCGAGGCAGAGTTAAAGATGGCTAAGGAGGAGGTCGACGAGGCTAACAGAAAGATTACTGCTGCTGAAGAAAAGATGTTGCAGGCGGAGAAAAGTTGTGCGGCTAAAGTGTCCGAGGCTGAACGCCAGAAAAGGCTCGTCAAGGAGAAATTGGAATTCACCTCGCAAGAGATTCGTATTATGAAGGATCGCCTGATAGAAGCTGGGCAGGAGAGAGTCAAGGCCCTTGAAGAGAAGGATAAAGAATGTAAAGTCAAGGTGGCTGAGGCACGTGGGAAGATTATAAACGACACATTGAGGTGTTGTGTGGCTTATCGGATGAAAGCTTTAGCTCTTGTGCAAGCACAACTTTGGCCTGTAGATTTGAGGGAGGTTGGCTTCTCTACTCTCACTAGGATCCCTGAGGGGTTGGATCCTCTATTTTTGGATATTGCTGCCCTTGAAGGCTTGAGGCCATCCCTTGCTGATGATGATAGTGTTGTAGCGACCCTTGTAGCTGATGAAGGTGTAGTGGACACTCCTGTTGTAGATGCTGCTACAGTGGGCGATGCCTCTATTGTAGGCGAAGTTGATGAGGGTACTGAATATGTACACCCTCGGGATGTTAGCAAGGGCCTGCTGTTGTAGAGTAGGGTCGCTTTTAAGTTGTAAAGGCTTTATTTTTAATAAAAAAATTTACTGTTTGTTTTCTTGGACTTGTGTTATATTTATTATATACTTCATCCGTTTATCTAGATCTGGGAGTTTTCTCCTCGTAGACCTGTTGTGTGATTGTTGGGCTTTATTGGATGCTTAGAGAGGCCAGTTAGAAGCCATTGGGCGTTCTTGGATGCTTAAGCATGACAGTTAGAGGCCGTCGGGCGTTCTTGGACGCTTAGGGCTGCCAATTAGAGTTCGTTGGGCGTTCCTGGACGCTTAGAGAGGCCAGTTAGAGGTCGTCGGGCGGTCTTGGATGCTTAGGGAGGCCAGTTAGAGGCCGTTGGGCATTCTTGGACGTGTAAGTGAGCCAGTTAGAGGCTGTTGGGCGTTCTTGGATGCGTAAGTAAGCCAGTTAGAGGCTGTTGGGTGTTCTTGGATGCGTAAGTAAGCCAGTTAGAGGTTGTTGGGCATTCTTGGACTCTTAGGGAGGCCAGTTAGAGGCTGTTGGGCGTTCTTGGACGCGTAAGTAAGCCAGTTAGAGGTTGTTGGGCATTCTTGGACGCGTAAGCAAGCCAGTTAGAGGTTGTTGGGCATTCTTAGATGCCTAAGTAAGCTAGTTAAAGGCTGTTAGGGGTCACCTCGGTTGGCGAACACATATATAGGAGTGAATATCAACTATTTTTAGAATTTACTTGCGATATGTATTTTCATCTTGTTAAGCATACATGATTGAAAATGCATATTTTCTTACAAGTAATATTTTTTCAGATGTATCATATTCGAGGTTCACGGTACAAGACTTCCATCCATTCCTTCCAGGGCATAAGCTCCTAATCCTATCTTCTTGACTATCTTGTAGGGGCCTTCCAAATTTGGGGCCATCTTTCCTTGCTTGCTCATCGGTCTGCTCGCCTCACAACTTCTAAGGACCAGGCCGCCAACTTGAAATTGTCTATTTTTTACTTTACAATTGTAATACTGGGCTACTTGTTGTGATCTGGCCACTAGCTTTACCTGTGCCCAGTCTCTGGTTTCTTCAAGAAAATCAAGGTTTGCTCTCAATACTTCCTCACTCAGGGCGACGTTAAAATGTGCCGTTCTTAAAGAGTTGATGCCAATTTCAGCTGGTATTACAACTTCTATTCCAAACATCAAGTTGAATGGTGTTTCCCCTGTGCCTATGTGGGATGTCGTCCTTATCGCCCATAGGACTCCTGGCATCTCTTCTAACCACGCCCTTATTGCATTATCAAGTTTCTTTTTTAATCCTTGTACAATTTTCTTGTTCATAGCTTTGACCTGACCATTGGTTTGTGGGTGTTTAACAGAGCTGTGTGTGAGTAGGATCTTGAAGTTCTCGCAGAATTTTTTTAACTTGCCCCTTTGAAACTGTATACCATTGTCAGCCACGATGGTATTAGGGACCCCATATCTGCATACAATGAATTTTCGCACAAAATTCTCGGTAACCCTTTCTGTGATGGTCACCACAGCCTCGGCTTCAACCGACTTAGTAAAGTACTCGTAGGCAACTATTACAAATTTTTTCTGTCCCACAGCTACCGAAATTGGTCCCAGAATATCAACCCGCCACATGGCGAAAGGCCAAGGACTAGAGAGCTGGGTGAGTAGCTCCGCTGGTTGTCTAGGCACCATGGTGAACTTCTGACATTTGTCACACCTCTTAACCATTTATGAGGCGTCAGCCTTCATAGTGGACCAGTAAAACCCTTACCTTAGTGCCTTTTGAGCCAAGGCTCTTCCTCTCATGTGATTACCACACATCCCTTCATGGATTTCTCTCAAGACATATTCAGCTTTCATTGGTGCTAAACATCGAAGCAATGTTCGACTAAATACCTTCTTATACAGGGTATCGCCAATCATCGTATACCTGGCGGCCCTCATTCTCAGCTTTTTCTGCTCTTTGGGGTCGTCTGGGACAGTCCTTCCCAGGAGGTAATCTGTGAGACCCTCGTAAGCCAGAGATGACTCGGGTCTCCTATAACACTCTAATGGTTCGGAACTACACATGTAAAATCCACTAGGAAGGACGGACTATCATGTGGTATACATGTTGTATGATAGGTTATAGAATTGGAGGTTAAATCAGGTGGTTAAACGATCTGACCCTAAAATAGTTTAAAATTCAGACTAAAATCGGGAAGGGCAAAATTCCATATAATATGCTAAATTGAGTGGATATGATGAGAAAATACTATATAGAATCCATACCTATTATCAGAGCAACAATCGGCATCAAATTCAAAAAAAATATGCATTAGGGGTATTTTGGTCATTTTACACCCCTTTTCATTTTTAGTCCGAGAAATGGTATAAATGGGCTTTTTGACTATATAATATGTTAATATGACATTTGAATCTAATATTTGGCATTAAAAAAAAAAAAAAAAAGTCAAAGTTGGTCAACTTTTTTTGACCAAGCTTAGTCAAGATGAGAAACATGGGATAATTTCCCATAAGATATCAGCCCTAATATGAAGACACAACGTCTTCTTCTTTTTTTTCATGCCGTAAGGCATTTTCTCCCCAAAAACACCATTAAAGCTTGCTAAAGCTTTCTCTCTCCTCCAAATTTCAAGGGAAATCACCAAGTATTGCAAGGATTCCACTAACCTATAGGTAATTTCATATTCTAAGCTTGATTTTGATATTAGATTTTGAAGAATTTGTCTCTATCTATGAGAAATCATTTTGGCTGAAAATTGGTAGTGATGAATCACCATGTTGCCGCCACTTTTTTCGTTATGGGAGGTGTTCCTCCACCTCTTTAAACCGTAAATTAGTATCGGATAGCTTTGAATCAAATTTAGAGGCTAAAACAAGCTTGGTTAAAACCCTAGCTTGCCCATGAGGTGGTGCTGCCACCTACCTTGGTTGTCCGAGGCCACCGTTAGCTTCATTGTTATTGTGTGAGCAACTTTTCAGTTGATTGTTGCTCCGAATTTTGACTCGAGCTAAGTGTAGGAATTTATTTGTAAAAAAATTCTTAAGCTGAAATTTTTTGGATAGTAGCTAACTATTATAAATAATGGGAATTTGAGTGTCCCGTAGTTGTAAAATACTTACAGAATATCCTGACGATATCATAGGTACCCATATCGTGGAGTTCGCCTGGGATCGCGACAGAGTAACGAAAGTGTCGCTTTAATACTCGAAATAACACAGTGAGTATTTAGGTTAATCTAGGAAGTAGTTATTGTTTTATATGCAACGTTGACTGATATGGAAATTGAAACACGAAAGATTGCTCGGATTACAAAAATGGTAAGTTTCGAACCTTACGCGGATCAAAGGCGTAAGTGTGGTGTTAGTATGGTTACACGAGGTAAGTGTTGTGGAGTTGAATAATAATGAATGTTAGTTAATTGTAATGCTTTGAGAAACATAAGTAGAAATATATTAGTGTAGAGATTGTTTCCTAGCATAGTATATATATATATATATATAAATATATATATATATATATATTACTCCATGAAATTAGAGAATTAATATATCATACTATTATTGTACGGACAGGGTGATGTCCGGGATGCTATTTTATACGGAGAAGGTGATGTCCGGGATGCTATTTTATACGGACAAGGTGATGTCCAGAATGCTATTTTATACGGACAAGGTGATGTCCGGGATGCTAATATTGTACGGACAGGGTGATGTCCGGGATGCTAATATTGTACGGACAGGGTGAAGTCCGGGATGCTAATATTGTACGGACAGGGTGATGTCCGGGATGCTAATATTGTACGGACAAGGTGAAGTCCGGGATGCTATTGTTGTACGGGCAAAATAGTCCAGGATAACAGATATTACGGACTAGTATAAGTCCGGGATATTTTGATAATGTAGACATGAGAAATTCTTCATTTATAATTGTGAAGGTATACACGTAAAATCGATTGCTAAATATTTTTGGCTATCAAGTTAGGCTAGCCAATAGCTTATTTATATTCAACACTCAGTATAGAAGATTTCATATGGGACAAATAATTTTTATAAGTCCCGGAATAACTTTTAAATATTACTTTTCGGTTAATTAGTCATACTTGATATGTCATGTTTATACTTTAATGGTAAAGAAAGGAAGTACGAAATTTCCAAGTACTCATCCTAGTTACCTTATGCTCACTGAGTTTTTCGACTCACTTTGTTTATTTTTAATTTCTTTTCAGATTCTAACAGACCCAGCTCTTCCCATATTCCGGATAGCTAGCTGCTCACATACTTTTGGTGAGCGAATTGACCCAAGACGTGGTAAGCTGTGGCGATGGTTGGGTACATTTTGCAGTCACTAGGGTATCATGGGTCCTTTGTATTTTGTGTATGTTGAATATGTTATGTATATTTATAAGCGGATGTAATTAATTGATGTATGATGTATAACAGTCTTAGAGGCCTGGTATGACATGGTGATGTTTATTTTGTTATGATATAGTATAAATATATGTTTGTATATAAGATGTCATAAAGGTTGAGTCTGCTGCGGGGCATTTCGGTTACTCCCTATCGGAGGCGTCCAAACCGAGATGTCATGTGTTGATGAATTATTATATTGTGAATGTTGATGATTGAACGGTAAACGCCCATGTAGGGCGAGATCATGCCAAAATTTTCTTTAATTTGGTTTGATGAGTATAGACAGGCTTCGGAGGCAGGGGCATACCTTGTCTCTAGCCGGTCACATGCCCTGAATTTGGGGTGTGACAAAGGTGGTATCAGAGCATGGTCTAGAGGTCAGTGACTGCAAAAAAAAAAAAAAAAAAAGTTGTAGGGTAGTAGTGCATTGCTTACAAGTAATCCCGAGATATTAGTAAGTAGTGTACTACCCCTATGGGTGTGTATCGTCACATGCTACTACGTCCGGTGATTTTTAAGCTAGCTAGCACATATTGAACTTTATAAATAATATTATGGAATTATTGACATATGTTTATTTTCTAGATACGATGCCTCCCCAAACAAGAACTCGTAGACCTAGAGATAAATCAAGGGACCGAGAGCTTGAGGTCCCGGATCAGATTTCTGCTGGCCCTGAGATTAGAGGCCAGAGTGGGGAAAGTAGTAGGACTTCTACTAGGAATACTACAGAGACGGAGATGAGATTTGACAGGATGGATGCTAAAATGGATGAGGTATTACACCAGGTAGAGGCTCTGACGCAGGTTGTGGCAGAGCAACAGAGGAAATTAGATCAGGCCCAGCAGGCACAGCCACAGCCACAACAGGCAGCTGCACCGGTAGAGTCAGAGCAGGGCCGACCAGAGGGATACCTTCAGGTTTCGTTATCTGAGTTTAAGAAGAATCAACCACCTTTGTTTACAGGGAAGGATGCGAATGCAGATCCCAATGACTTTTTGGATCAATGTAGTAGATTGTTCATATCATTGGGATGTTCTCCGGTTCGATCTGTAGAGTTAATTAGTTTCCAGCTTAGGAGTATAGCTGGGACGTGGTATACGACCTTGCTTAAGAGACGACGAGCTACTGATCCTCCATTAGCGTGGCCAGAATTTTGTACTGAGTTTCTTCGTAGGTTCTTACCACAGAGTGTTCGCGAGACTAGGGCTCGCGAATTTGAGCAGCTAAAGCAGACAGAGACCATGACTGTGACTGATTATGATATTCGATTTTCAGATCTTTCTGTATATGCACCACAGTTGGTATCCACCGAGTATGATAGAGCTAAGAGGTTTGTGGATGGTCTTCGGGAGTATTTGTTTAGGTCAGTTCAGTTGACAGAGACATCCACATATGCTGATGTCCTAAATTCTGCTCTAAGGTTCGAGCAGCGAGCTCGAGATAGGCAGAGTGATAGGGGCCTACAAAAGAGGCCCAGATTTGGTGGACAGGGTTCTAGGGCAATAGGGTTATCAGGGCCAGTTGGTGGTATCGTGTCTAGAGGAGAGACATTTACTAGTGGTGTACAGAGGGACTGGGGTCAAAACAGTCAGCATAGACCTGGTGGTCGCCCTCAGAGTACATCAGCAACTACTACTACTGGGGGAGCTTCTACCCCATTATGTCAGATTTGTGGACACCGACATAGAGGCGTATGTTGGAGATCAGATTTATGTTTTAGATGCGGTAAATCGGGGCACATGAGGAGAGACTGCCCATTGGGTTCTGGCTCACTCCCACCAGTAGTAGCTCCACTCCCAACTACAGCTGCACCAGGACAGTCAGCAGGATCAGTCGCACAACAGGCTGTCAGAGGTACTCAGGGTCGGGGATAGCAATCTGCTGGTAGGGGACAGACGTCAGGCGGCAGGGGGCAGGCTCGAGTTTTTGCACTGACACCTAGGGATGCCCAGGCATCCAATGCAGTTGTGACAGGTATTATTATGGTTTGTTTACAGCCTGCACATGCTTTATTTGATCCGGGTGCCACCCATTCATTTATTTGCCCTCGATTTGTGGATATTTTGCTCAGAGATGTTAGTGAGTTAAATGAACCTTTGCTAGTTTCAACACCTGTCGGGGTAGAGTATGTAGTTAGTCAAGTTTTGAAAGGGTGTGATATTGAGATTGGTGGGGAGGTGTTCATAGCCGATCTAGTGATACTAGATATACTAGAATTTGATGTGATATTGGGCATGGATTGGCTAGCTGCCAATTATGCTGTGTTAGATTGTTTCGAGAAGGTTATTACCTTCCAGATACCAGGAAAATTAGTTTTAAAATATCAGGGAGATCGAAGTATGAATACAACAAGAATGATATCGGTCTTAAAAGCTGAGAAGTTGTTAAACAGTGGCTGTCAAGGCTATTTAGCCTATGTGTGCGATATTGAAGGCAAGGTTTCGGATTTGGATAAGATACCAGTAGTATCTGAGTTTCCAGATGTATTTCCAGAGGAGTTACCGGGACTGCCTCCTGAACGAGAGATTGAGTTCTGTATTGATGTGTTGCCAGGAACCCAGCCTATTTCAATTTCCCCTTACCGTATGGCTCCCCTTGAACTGAGGGAATTAAAGGTACAACTTCAGGATTTGTTGGACAAGGGATTCATACGCCCAAGTACTTCACCCTGGGGTGCTCCGGTATTGTTTGTTAAGAAAAATGATGGATCCCTGCGGCTATGTATTGACTATAGGCAACTTAATAAAATGACTATTAAAAATAAGTACCCACTACCGAGGATTGATGATTTGTTTGATCAGTTGCAGGGAGCTAGTTGTTTTTCTAAGATTGATCTTCGATCAGGTTATCATCAGCTCCGTATTCGGAGGGAAGATGTGCCTAAGACTGCTTTTCGCACGCGTTATGGGCACTATGAGTTTCTTGTAATGTCTTTTGGACTGACTAACGCTCCTGCAGCTTTTATGGATCTAATGAACAGGGTGTTTAAACCCTATTTAGATCACTTCGTGATAGTATTTATTGATGATATTTTGGTGTATTCACGGACTGAGGATGATCATAGCCAGCATCTTAGGGTGGTACTTGAGACCTTGAGAACACAGCAGTTATATGCTAAGTTTTCAAAGTGCGAGTTCTGGTTGAGTAGTGTAGGATTTCTTGGACATATTGTATCCAAGGAAGGTATTAGTGTGGACCCTAAAAAGGTGGAGGCAGTACGTGATTGGAAAAGGCCTACCACCGTTACTGAGATTCGGAGTTTCTTGGGGCTGGCAGGGTATTACAGGAGGTTTGTTGAGAATTTTTCAAGATTGGCAGCTCCATTGACTAGACTTACCCAGAAGGATGTCAAGTTTGAGTGGTCAAACGAATGTGAGAGGAGCTTTCTAGAGCTCAAGGAACGTTTGACTACTGCTCCAGTTTTGACATTACCCACGGGATCCGGTGGATATGTTGTATATTGTGATGCATCTAGGGTTGGATTGGGATGTGTATTAATGCAGGGTGGCAAGGTTATAGCATATGCCTCAAGGCAGTTGAAGAAACATGAGCAGAATTATCCTACACATGATTTAGAGTTAGCAGCCATTATCTTTGCATTAAAGATATGGCGACATTACCTATATGGCCAATCATGTGAGATATACACCGATCACAAGAGTTTAAAATATATTTTTGATCAACGGGAGTTAAATTTAAGACAGAGGCGGTGGTTGGAGTTACTCAAGGATTACGATTGCACTATCCTTTATCATCCAGGCAAAGCCAACGTGGTTGCAGATGCTTTGAGCCGTAAATCTATGGGAAGCATGGCTCACTTGTCCCTAGAGAAGAGACCGTTGGCTAAGGCTATTCAGGATTGTTTGGGAAGAGGTGTTACCTTGAGTTTTATCGGGACTGGTGCACTTATTGCACATGTACAGGTTAGATCCTCCTTAGTAGAGGAAGTTAAAGCAAGGCAGCATGTCGATGCTTTTTGTACTGAGACTATAACTAGTGTGAAACAGGGTAAAGATGATGGATTTCAAGTAGATGAAGAGGGAAGTCTCCGTTTCCATAGTCGATTAGTAGTTCCTGAGATAGAGGGAATTCGAGGTAAGATCCTTGATGCAGCACATAATTCATCATATACGATGCATCCTGGTGCTACCAAGATGTACCGTGATCTTAAGCAATTCTACTGGTGGCAAGGCATGAAACGTGATGTAGCAGATTATGTGGCTAAATGCCTAATATGTCAGCAAGTAAAGGCTGAACATTTGAGACCAGCTGGTCTATTGCAGAGTCTTGAAGTGCCAGAGTGGAAATGGGATCATGTTACCATGGATTTAGTAATTGCTTTGCCTAGAACTAAGGCAGGATATAATTCGATTTGGGTGATTGTCGACAGATTGACTAAGTCGGCACATTTTATTCCAGTGAAAACTATTTATCCAGCTAATAAGTATGCTAAGCTTTATTTGGATCGAATTGTGCCTTTACATGGTATACCATTATCGATTATATCAGACAGAGGTTCGCAGTTTACAGCGAGATTTTGGAAATCATTCCAGGAGGCCCTCGGTACGCAATTGCGGTTTAGCACTGCTTTTCACCCCCAGACAGATGGACAATCGGAGAGGACTATACAGACCCTTGAGGATATGTTGCGGGCCTGTGTATTAGATTTTGAAGGGACTTGGGATGATCATTTACCTTTGATTGAGTTTGCTTATAACAACAGTTATCACAGCAGTATACAGATGGCACCATTTGAGGCACTATATGGTCGGAAGTGTAGATCACCTGTTGGTTGGTTTGAAGCAGGCGAGTATCGGCTACTTGGTCCAGATATTGTGCAAGATGCAGTGCAAAAGGTTGGAATAATAAGAGAGAAGTTGATGGCTGCCCAAAATCGGCAAAAGGCCTATGCTGATAACCGAAGACGTGAGTTAGAGTTTGATGTTGGAGATTATGTGTTCCTAAAAGTTTCACCTTTCAAAGGGGTTATGAGATTTGGGAGACGAGGTAAGTTGAGTCCAAGGTACATTGGACCATTCCAGATATTGAGCCGTAAAGGTGCGGTAGCATATGAGTTAGCATTGCCTCCAGACTTGAGCTTTGTACACCCTGTATTCCATGTGTTTATGTTGCGAAAATACATTTCAGACGATTCACATGTTTTACAGCCACAGGCAACACAGATAGACTCCCAGTTAGCATATATTGAAGAACCCGTAACCATTGTAGATCGTCAAGTGCGAAAGATGCGGTCCAAGGAAGTTCCTACAGTTAAAGTTTTGTGGCAGTATCACAATACACAGGAGGCTACATGGGAACTCGAGGATGAGATGAGACAGCAGTACCCCCAGTTATTTCAAACATGAGGTAATTCTTTATAGATTAATTTTATGTAAAATTCGAGGACGAATTTTATTAAGGGGGGAGAAATGTGAGACCCTCGTAAGCCAGAGATGACTCGGGTCTCCTATAACACTCTAATGGTTCGGAACTACACATGTAAAATCCACTAGGAAGGACAGACTATCATGTGGTATACATGTTGTATGATAGGTTATAGAATTGGAGGTTAAATCAGGTGGTTAAACGATCTGACCCTAAAATAGTTTAAAATTCAGACTAAAATCGGGAAGGGCAAAATTCCATATAATATGCTAAATTGAGTGGATATGATGAGAAAATACTATATAGAATCCATACCTATTATCAGAGCAACAATCGGCATCAAATTCAAAAAAAATATGCATTAGGGGTATTTTGGTCATTTTACACCCCTTTTCATTTTTAGTCCGAGAAATGGTATAAATGGGCTTTTTGACTATATAATATGTTAATATGACATTTGAATCTAATATTTGGCATTAAAAAAAAAAAAAAAAAGTCAAAGTTGGTCAACTTTTTTTGACCAAGCTTAGGCAAGATGAGAAACATGGGATAATTTCCCATAAGATATCAGCCCTAATATGAAGACACAACGTCTTCTTCTTTTTTTTCATGCCGTAAGGCATTTTCTCCCCAAAAACACCATTAAAGCTTGCTAAAGCTTTCTCTCTCCTCCAAATTTCAAGGGAAATCACTAAGTATTGCAAGGATTCCACTAACCTATAGGTAATTTCATATTCTAAGCTTGATTTTGATATTAGATTTTGAAGAATTTGTCTCTATCTATGAGAAATCATTTTGGCTGAAATTTGGTAGTGATGAATCACCATGTTGCCGCCACTTTTTTCGTTATGGGAGGTGTTCCTCCACCTCTTTAAACCGTAAATTAGTATCGGATAGCTTTGAATCAAATTTAGAGGCTAAAACAAGCTTGGTTAAAACCCTAGCTTGCCCATGAGGTGGTGCTGCCACCTACCTTGGTTGTCCGAGGCCACCGTTAGATTCATTGTTATTGTGTGAGCAACTTTTCAGTTGATTGTTGCTCCGAATTTTGACTCGAGCTAAGTGTAGGAATTTATTTGTAAAAAAATTCTTAAGCTGAAAATTTTTGGATAGTAGCTAACTATTATAAATAATGGGAATTTGAGTGTCCCGTAGTTGTAAAATACTTACAGAATATCCTGACGATGTCATAGGTACCCATATCGTGGAGTTCGCCTGGGATCGCGACAGAGTAACGAAAGTGTCGCTTTAATACTCGAAATAACACAATGAGTATTTAGGTTAATCTAGGAAGTAGTTATTGTTTTATATGCAATGTTGACTGATATGGAAATTGAAACACGAAAGATTGCTCGGATTACAAAAATGGTAAGTTTCGAACCTTACGCGGATCAAAGGCGTAAGTGTGGTGTTAGTATGGTTACACGAGGTAAGTGTTGTGGAGTTGAATAATAATGAATGTTAGTTAATTGTAATGCTTTGAGAAACATAAGTAGAAATATATTAGTGTAGAGATCATACTATTATTGTACGGACAGGGTGATGTCCGGGATGCTATTTTATACGGACAAGGTGATGTCCGGGATGCTATTTTATACGGACAAGGTGATGTTCGGGATGCTATTTTATACGGACAAGGTGATGTCCGGGATGCTAATATTGTACGGACAGGGTGATGTCCGGGATGCTAATATTGTACGGACAGGGTGAAGTCCGGGATGCTAATATTGTACGGACAGGGTGATGTCCGGGATGCTAATATTGTACGGACAAGGTGAAGTCCGGGATGCTATTGTTGTACGGGCAAAATAGTCCAGGATAACAGATATTACGGACTAGTATAAGTCCGGGATATTTTGATAATGTAGACATGAGAAATTCTTCATTTATAATTGTGAAGGTATACACGTAAAATCGATTGCTAAATATTTTTGGCTATCAAGTTAGGCTAGCCAATAGCTTATTTATATTCAACACTCAGTATAGAAGATTTCATATGGGACAAATAATTTTTATAAGTCTCGGAATAATTTTTAAATATTACTTTTCGGTTAATTAGTCATACTTGATATGTCATGTTTATACTTTAATGGTAAAGAAAGGAAGTACGAAATTTCCAAGTACTCATCCTAGTTACCTTATGCTCACTGAGTTTTTCGACTCACTTTGTTTATTTTTAATTTCTTTTCAGATTCTAACAGACCCAGCTCTTCCCATATTCCGGATAGCTAGCTGCTCACATACTTTTGGTGAGCGAATTGACCCAAGACGTGGTAAGCTGTGGCGATGGTTGGGTACATTTTGCAGTCACTAGGGTATCATGGGTCCTTTGTATTTTGTGTATGTTGAATATGTTCTGTATATTTATAAGCGGATGTAATTAATTGATGTATGATGTATAACAGTCTTAGAGGCCTGGTATGACATGGTGATGTTTATTTTGTTATGATATAGTATAAATATATGTTTGTATATAAGATGTCATAAAGGTTGAGTCTGCTGCGGGGCATTTCGGTTACTCCCTATCGGAGGCGTCCAAACCGAGATGTCATGTGTTGATGAATTATTATATTGTGAATGTTGATGATTGAACGGTAAACGCCCATGTAGGGCGAGATCATGCCAAAATTTTCTTTAATTTGGTTTGATGAGTATAGACAGGCTTCGGAGGCAGGGGCATACCTTGTCTCTAGCCGGTCACATGCCCTGAATTTGGGGTGTGACATAATCAATGATGGGTGTTAACCAATTGGGCTCATTTGCGATACATAGGACTTCTTCTTCCGTTTAGTAACCTGGTGTTTGGCGATGTTCCAACAAAATTTTTCCCTTTTGCCCAATTTCCACAGACGAGGTCAGCTTAGACAATATGGCCCTTATGTTTTCTTCCTTGGCGACTTGTTCAACAATTACCAGTCCAAAGTGTTTCTTGAGTTTGAGTACTCGTTCGTTGTATTTAATCAACACAGGGTCTCTCACCTCGTATTCTCTATTAATTTGTTTTGCTACCAACTGCGAGTCTGTAAATAGCAATAGTCTCACTGCCCCCAGTTTTAGTGCTAACTCCAACCCTACCAAAAAGGCCTCTTACTCAGCGATGTTATTTGACGCGGGGAAGTTTAGAGAGATTCCGTATTGCCATTCGCAGCCTTGGGGGTCTGTTAGAAGAACGCCAGCTCCTGATCCCTCCTTTCCTAAGGATCCATCTACATACATCGTCCACATGTTCTCGAGGACTGGCTCCACTCTTTCAGGTTTCTTCACGAATATTGGCTCTACTGGCTATTGTGATTTATCCAAGTTTGGTGGGGGCTCGGCTAGATATTGGACTGGCGTGGTAATTTTATTAGTAAAAGAGCACTCCGCCATAAAATCTGCTAATAACTGTGCCTTGGTCGCCTTTCTTGGTCTGAATTCTATACCAAACTCACTAAGTTGTATACTCCACTTGACCAGCCTGCCTGTGCTGTCAACTTTTTGCAAGACTTCTCTGAGGGGTTGATCTGTCAAGACAGTGATAGGATGAGCCTGGAAATACTGTCTGAGTTTTCTGGCCTTAACCACAAGGGCAAAAGCTATCTTCTCCAGCTTAGTATAGTTGACCTCGCTATTCTGTAAAGCTCTACTAACATAATAAATAGGAGTCTGGATAGTTTCATCATCTTTGACTAACACTACTACCACTGTTTCGTCAAAAGCAACCAAATATATGAACATGGGGTCGCCCGAAAGCGGGCTGACCAATAATGGTAGGGAGCACAAGTACTTTTTCAACTCTTCAAATGCTTCTGGACAATCCTAGTTCCATTGGTAGCGGGAGACGCCTCGGAGGACTTTGAAAAATGGCAAGCATTTGTCGGCTAACTTAGAAACAAACCTGTTCAGGGCAACCGCTCTGCCCGTGAGCCTCTGCATTTCTCTGGTGTTTTTCAGGGGGCCCATGCCTAGGATCGCTTGAATTTTCTCAGGGTTCGCCTCTATACCTCTGCTTGATACCATAAAACCCAAAAAATTTCCTGCACCAACCGCAAAGGCATACTTGGAAGGGTTTAGCCTCAAGCTGTGTTGTCTAAGGACCTGAAAAACCTCTGCTAGGTCAACTAGATGTTGTTCAGTAGAGGAACTCTTCACCAGCATATCGTCCAAGTAAGCTTTGACACCTCGCCCTATCTGATCTTTAAATAACTTGTTTACCAACCTTTGATAGGTCGTCCCAGCATTTTTCAATCAAAAAGGCATCACCTGGTAATAGTATAACCCTTCCTCGGTAATGAGAGACGTCTTATCCTGGTCTTCAGGGTTCATCCTAATCTGATTGTATCCTGAGAAGGCATCCATGAAGCTCATATATTTGCGCCCTGCTGATGAATCTACTAACCGGTCCATGGAGGGTAGGGAAAACTATCCTTTGGGCAGGCTTTGTTTAAATCAGTGAAGTCCACACATATGCACCATTTCCCATTAGCTTTCTTCACCATAACTACATTAGCCAACCACTCCGGATACTTAACCTCCCTGATAAATCCTGCAGCAAGGAGCTTCTCTACTTCTTCTTTGATTGCTAGTACTCGCTCAGGGGCGAACTTTCTCTTCTTCTGCTTAACTGGCTTAGTGATGGAGACTCAATTAAGAGTCGTAAACCCAAGTGCAGGTTATGTTCAAGTAATAAATTCTCGGGTGTCCGAGGTCGAACCACAGGGAAGCGTATTAGTAAGTATAAGTTTATAAATATATAAGAAAAAGAAAGTAAACAAGATATTAGGGAATCAACAACAAAACATAAAAGAAATTAAACAAAATATAAAAAACAATAAGAAAAGATGTTGAGGTTAGAGAATCCACTCTTGGTGTTATGCTAAGATTAATCTTGTTTTATTACACAATTGAAATCCACACATAAGGGAGGTTCCAATCGGAAGGTTTAGCAATTCAGTCCAAATTGTCCAACGTCCATAGCATATGATATTATGTTCATTTGGTGTCCTCAAAACTCACAAAAAGAGTCCAAGCATTCCTTATGCCAAGGTATATGTCTACAACAAATCAAGGTTATGAAACCAAGCATTTACTGTGCCATTTTCATTGTCAATAATGAATCAAGATCCCTACTTTGCAAGTATGATTTTAAACCAAAAGAAAATATTATCTATACTAAATGATGATTTATTTTAGCTCATGTTTAAGAGACTAACCTTAGCATTTACCAAAAGCTTCACCTCATCACGTCAACAATATGATTAGCAACACATACTAGATATGAAGAAAATGAAAAGAAAAATAAAGAAAAAGAAAACTAGAGAAAGGAAAGAAGAAAAAAACTTAGAGAATTACATTGCAATGGCTAATATCCTCCCAATGTATCTTTAATGCTCATCCAAGGCCCTCTATTTATACACATTTTGGAGAGCTAAATGACAAGAGACAAGCTTTATAAATTTCAAAGGTAGGTATAATAGGTGGGTGCATTTTTCTAACAATTTTCGTCATATTGTATGACAATTCTGATCAGCCAGCTTGATGGTCGATTTTGTCAATGTTGGAGGCTCGATCTGATCAAATGGTCTTCTAGAAAAATATACCCCTATCAGTTACGGATCCATAGCCGTTGGAATCAGATCATTTTCTCATGTGGATCGGAAGATATGGTCAAAATACCAAAACAGGTCAGCACAGACGTCATTGCACATCAGCCAACTTGATGGTCGATTTCGCTAGGGAAAACGACTCCGTTTCAAGAAGTGTAAAACATAAAAAAGATAGATATGCCTCTTAACTTTGCACTGTAAAAAATTAAGCCTTATTGCTTCAGTGAAACTCCAGATATAGCGGATATGGCAAAAGGTGTCGGAACTGGAACTGAACTGGATTTGCCCTTAATTGTTGATTTAACCTAGTAATCTGAAATCACTCAAAGAAACTCGTGAAAAACACCAAATTACATAAAAATATAAAATATCATAAACAAAATTAGACTAAGCAATAATAACTCGTATTTGACACAAAACAATAATAAAACATAACTAAGAACTATATAATTATACGAGTTATCACACCCCCACACTTAGATTGTTGCTAGTCCCTAGCAACGACTCAATAAAAATAAAATAAGAAAATATAATCTAATCCATTTTCGTTGGAAATCACGGTGGCACTTAGCATGTGACACAAGCCTTTAAACCCCTAGGTGTCCCTAGTGGACGAGTTTAGTCTCGTGAGGGTTTGCTAGAACGATACCCACAAACATTGAAAAACTAAAATATAAGTAAACTACATACACTAAAAATATTTACTCCTAATCCTTTCAATATAAATTAGAGACAATCTTTGAACAAGTCTTATAAACTAATCAATAGCTCAAAGAATTTCACAAAAATTCATGCTTGAATGTAAATAAATGAGTTAAGCCAATATTAACATAACATATTTCAATCAAAATAGTGCATATTCAACTTAATCTCAACTTCTCACTATACTCTCATGATTTTCACTCTTTAAAGTAGTGGTAAAGTGTTTACACTCAATCAATCTCATGAAAACAGTTCTACCATATGCTTGCTTGTCCACCTATTCTCCACTATTTAGATCATACAACTTCATAAATCAAGAGGTCTTTTTTCAAGGTTGTAATGGGGCCAAAGGGTTATAATGTGGTTAAAGAACAAAAGGATAAAGATATCACAAAGGTTCCAAAGAGTTCATAGAGTTTAGAGACCTAATAAGATCATACAAATAAAACTTCTCAAAACTCTTATAAAGCACATAATAACATAGGCTAAATATTCATGTTGAGCCTTTGCTTCATTCTAACCAACTTTGTAACATCTTTTTCTTTACTTTAACTAGAAGTTCAAGAGAAGATTTTTTTTTTTTTAATATGGGAATGTATTTGACAATGATCCCTTTCTTTTTCTCTTGACTTTTGCCTCTCTCCTCCCCCACACTTATCTTTCATTCTAACCCAAATTTTCAAAAAGTATCCCTTGTTTTTGCAATATGTCTCAAAATATATAATCCATCTTTAGAACAAGGGTAAGGATATAAGTATATTTAGGCTAGGTGTAAGTTCTGGTTACCAATAAAATAGCATATTTAATGTAGGCTCAAATTGGCTCACTAGTGGGGATGTTCTCTTAGAACATTAATAATGGATGGCTGTTTGGCTCTGGTTATAATCCTAATGCCTCTATCATATTCATGTTGTCACATGTATCAATATAGTCTCAAACGGTTTAAAGCAAGTTCTAGAGAATCATGTAATCATAAGAGCACTCAAGAAAGAAATTAGATTGATTTGTATAATGCATCAATCATTATAGGCTCAAAAACTCACAAGAATGATTATACAAGTCAGATTAAGTCTAAACATGCTTCTTTCTCAATCAACATATCATATTAACATTGGCTCATAAAAGATTGACATCAAGCTCAATTCTCATGAAAATCTTCTCACTAATAAATCTGTTTTAGACTTATGCAATTCATATCTCATCATTGTATTAAAAAGGAACTAGAACATATAAAAAAAAAATAATAATAATAAAGACTCATAAAAAAAATAATAGACAAAAATAAAAGAAATCCTAAATCGTTCCCCCCACACTTAATTCTTACATTGTCCTCAATGTAAGTCTATTAACCCAAATGAAAGAATCATGTGTAAGAGAAAAGAACTAATAACATAAGAATAGGAATAACTAAGACTCAAAACAAAACAAACTCATGCAACCTAAATAATCCTAAAATACTAAACAAAAATTAACAAGTAAACATAAAAAGATTAAAATCAAACTGACAAGGTATGTCTCAAGTCTCCCTTACTCAGACCTTGTTCAGAATGAATACTTCTAAATTGCTTAAAACACAACAAACTTTTTTTTTTTGTTTTTTTTTTTTGAAAGAAGAAATCAAACTGACAAGGTATGTCTCAAGTCTCCCTTACTCAGACCTTGTTCAGAATGAATACTTCTAAATGGCTTAAAACACATCAAGTTTTTTTTTTTTTTAAAAAAAATTAGCAAAATATGTCCCTTACCCCCTACTAAAGGTAGAATTTAGGAGATATTACCTGCAGAGGTTGCTAACCACTTATTATAACTGAGACACAACAAACAAAATGTTAGATAATGTCACAAAGACAGAGTGCAATCCACTCCTTGCTCGTCCATATCTCTTTTTCTTTTTCCGAGCGTTTGCGAAACAACCGTAGCAGATAAATACTCATAAGCTTGGAGCTTTTTGAGTAAATCTTCAATGGTTGTAGCAGAAATTATGGTTCTCCTTGCCTCTGAAAACATGAATCCATTATCCACAGCATTATCTAAATATGAAAGCAAATTACTAAAATAACCATTAATATTAAGCAAACAAATGGGTTTCTTATTTGTGACCAAAGATGACCAAGAAGCCACGCAAGCTATTTCTTCCAATGTACCCAGACCTCCTGGTAAAGCAATGAATGCATCGGCAGAATGGTACATGATTGTTATCCATTCAGGGATACTCCAGACTTGTATTTCCTTACCCACGGTAGGTCCACAAAAACCTGTGAATAGTTTTGGCACTATTCCTAGAACTGGACTTCCTCCGGCGTGTGCTGCTGTAGCGACTGCTCCCATTAAACTCGAACTACCGCCTCCATAAATCAACTGGATCTTTTGTTGGGCAAGTATTACTCCAACTCTTATGGCTTCATCAACGAATATTTTATTTTTCCCTGGATAAGCACCTCCAAAGACACAAATTTTTTCAATGCGCTGGGACGAAGTACTTTCCATTTTCTTTTCGAGTGCCTGAAAGAGAATGAGTACATGGTGTAATATATAGAGGACTGAGTAGTGAATCAGACAAGAGTAATAATGTCGCCGAAAGTGTATTTGACCTGTCAGAAGAAAATGTTAACCTAACAAAAGATTTTTGAGTGATTTCAGGAAGAAAATCAAAAAGAGAAGAAAAATCAACCGTAAAAGACCAATGCAAAAAAAAAAAACAAGAATAATTACACAAATCGAACAACACGTAAATTAAACCGAAATGAAGTTATTGCAAATCAAACCAAAAGCTGAGAAGTCATTTATTGTAGTTGTGATTGTGGCTCACATCTTCCTCTGGTTTTACGTCCAGAAACGGCTTAAACGCCTTCTATGAGTCGAGGATATGCTTCCCATCCAGTTTTCTTACAAGCTGGCAAACAGGGTCTTTTAACATCAGATTCCCAAGATGTTGCCATTCCCTTTGGAATTGCGACCATAAATCAAGAATTTCTCTTTGTACGTCTCCACTAGGATGCGTCTCAAGAGAAAGTTGGATATTACCCAAATTCTCCTTACTCAGTCCATCCTTAATGAATTCAATTTTTATCATCTCGATTAGAGGACGGAATCCCAATAGAACGACATTTACCGTTACACGTCCATCGTGCACATGGTAGGAGTTGTATTAGAAAGATTACCTGAAAAAGTTTCACAATAAAATCTAACTAAACGACGAGATCTAAAATCACGTCGCCAAACAAGCATAAAACAAAGTTAATATACAGATTAGGCGGTATAACCAGCCAATAAAAATAAAACAAAGTTAATATACAATATAAATATAAATATATAGAAAATTAGGCGGTATAACCAGCCAAAATAAATCAAAGTTAATATACAAATTAGGCGGTATAACCAGCCAATAAAAATAAATATACTTATAAACTTATATACTTAGTATTGCCTCCCCGGCAACGGCGCCAAAAACTTGATGGAGACTCAATTAAGAGTCGTAAACCCAAGTGCAGGTTATGTTCAAGTAATAAATTCTCGGGTGTCCGAGGTCGAACCACAGGGAAGCGTATTAGTAAGTATAAGTTTATAAATATATAAGAAAAAGAAAGTAAACAAGATATTAGGGAATCAACAACAAAACATAAAAGAAATTAAACAAAATATAAAAAACAATAAGAAAAGATGTTGAGGTTAGAGAATCCACTCTTGGTGTTATGCTAAGATTAATCTTGTTTTATTACACAATTGAAATCCACACATAAGGGAGGTTCCAATCGGAAGGTTTAGCAATTCAGTCCAAATTGTCCAACGTCCATAGCATATGATATTATGTTCATTTGGTGTCCTCAAAACTCACAAAAAGAGTCCAAGCATTCCTTGTGCCAAGGTATATGTCTACAACAAATCAAGGTTATGAAACCAAGCATTTACTGTGCCATTTTCATTGTCAATAATGAATCAAGATCCCTACTTTGCAAGTATGATTTTAAACCAAAAGAAAATATTATCTATACTAAATGATGATTTATTTTAGCTCATGTTTAAGAGACTAACCTTAGCATTTACCAAAAGCTTCACCTCATCACCTCAACAATATGATTAGCAACACATACTAGATATGAAGAAAATGAAAAGAAAAATAAAGAAAAAGAAAACTAGAGAAAGGAAAGAAGAAGAAAACTTAGAGAATTACATTGCAATGGCTAATATCCTCCCAATGTATCTTTAATGCTCATCCAAGGCCCTCTATTTATACACATTTTGGAGAGCTAAATGACAAGAGACAAGCTTTATAAATTTCAAAGGTAGGTATAATAGGTGGGTGCATTTTTCTAACAATTTTCGTCATATTGTATGACAATTCTGATCAGTCAGCTTGATGGTCGATTTTGTCAATGTTGGAGGCTCGATCTGATCAAATGGTCTTCTAGAAAAATATACCCCTATCAGTTACGGATCCATAGCCGTTGGAATCAGATCATTTTCTCATGTGGATCGGAAGATATGGTCAAAATACCAAAACAGGTCAGCACAGACGTCATTGCACATCAGCCAACTTGATGGTCGATTTCGCTAGGGAAAACGACTCCGTTTCAAGAAGTGTAAAACATGAAAAAGATAGATATGCCTCTTAACTTTGCACTGTAAAAAATTCAGCCTTATTGCTTCAGTGAAACTCCAGATATAGCGGATATGGCAAAAGGTGTCGGAACTGGAACTGAACTGGATTTGCCCTTAATTGTTGATTTAACCTAGTAATCTGAAATCACTCAAAGAAACTCGTGAAAAACACCAAATTACATAAAAATATAAAATATCATAAACACAATTAGACTAAGCAATAATAACTCGTATTTGACACAAAACAATAATAAAACATAACTAAGAACTATATAATTATACGAGTTATCACTTAGCCATGGGGTCGACACCCAAAGAATGGGTTATAGTATCCATGTCTATCCCCGGCATATCTTTCGCTGACCACGCAAAGACATCGGCGTTGGATTGTAACATGTATACTAAAGACTGCTTTTCATCACCTCTTAGCGACGACCCAATTTGGGTTGTTTTTTTCGGATGTTCTTCGCACAAGCTGATCGTAACTGTCTGTTCCGCTGATTCTGCTTTGTATTGACTATTTTCTCCTCTGATATCTAAGCTTTCCAGCATCATAGTGTTTTTATCAACCAAGTTCACCTATGTGTTCACCTGCATCTCCTCCTATTGCCCCCCAGTTTCTATCTCCATCTCCTCGAACTCTGTATTTTGCCCCTCAGTCTCTATATTTTCAACATTCACTGTTTGTAGTCTTGACTGGTTCTTTTGGCGAGCTGTATAGAAATTATATGGCATTGTCGCGTTGTTTGCTGGTCTGTTTTCATATACTCTATTCCCATAGGGGTTGGGAACTTCACAGTTAAGCAATACAATACCGTGACCATCTTGGTTTTTTTCATCAGAGGTCGCCTTAGGATGGTGTTGTACGCCGAGGATTGGTCGACCACCAAAAAATCTCGCATCATAGTAAGAACATGGTCACCGTCCCCTATGGTAACTGGCAAGGAGACTGAACCCTTAACATTAATGGGTTGATTGGCGAAACCAAATATAGAGCCTGTTGGTCTCAAGTCTGAGTCTAGGAGACCTTTTTTTTTCTTCTGAAAGCTTCCAACTGGAAGACCTCAACCGCACTACCACTATCAACTAGGACTCACTTGATATGAAAATTCCCAATTGTGGTGGACACAACGATTGGGTCATTCCCGTTGTCCTCGAGAATGTTGATGTCTTTGTTTGTAAAGTCTACTAACTAATCCTCGTTGTGTCTTACTTTCTTATGGGCGACATCAACTGCCATCACGCTTCTTAGGTTTGCCTTTCTTTTGGAGCTACTACTCGCCCATTCCTCTGTTCCCCCAATTATCATGTTAATGACCCCTTGAACAAGTTCTTTCCCTTCTCCTTTACTGTTTTTTTTGGTTTTTCGTCAATGTCTGTCCTTGCTGAGTGCCTATTCTTTTAACAAACTGTTTGATTTGCCCTTTTCGAATGGCACTCTCGATAGCATCTTTTAAAGATCGGTAGTCTTCAATACTATATCCCACATCATTGTGGTATTGACATCTCTCCTTAGAATTCAGGCGGGCTGGGTTATCTCTCATTGGGTAAGGTGTACCCAAAATCCCTTCTTGTGATACGACATTCAGAATATACGACTTTGAGGCATTCAATGGGGTGTACCCCTCAAACTTGGATAAGGGGCTTTTTCCGACCTTCGACCATAGCCCTGACGCTTGCGACCCTGCTCATTCTGGGGGGTTTTATTTGGCAATCTGGACCTCATTCGGCGTGTATCAAATCTAGATTGACTTCTGTTATCCTTTGGGCCTGGCCTATTCCTTTGAAACCTATCTTTGTTTTGGGATTGATTTTCCCACTCAGTGCCCCTCTCTACCATCTTCATTTCCTCAATTTCTGCATATCTCTGGGCTTTTTCATAAAGGCTATACAGCTTTTCGGGCTTCATCAGTATTATGAATTTATAATGGTTCATTATGTTGTATCGGATGACAAATCCCATCCTTTGTACAGGATGGAATCTGATTCTCATTTTCTAGCTAGGGTTAATTGACTGAAAAACTGATAACTCATTCAATGCAAAAACTGATGATAAATCCCATCCTTTTTACCGGACTGTCCAATAGTCCCATCCATTGTAGAAGGAATCCAATTCCAATATTTTTCTGCAACATTTGATTAACTGGAAAATAGTTGAAACCTATCCCTTACCCTAAATCATTAGTCTCATCCATTGCAGAAGGAATCCGATTCCAATATTTTCTGCAGCATTTGATTGACTGAAAAATAGCTGAATCCTATCCCTTACCCTAAATCATTAGTCCCATCAATTGCAGAAGGAATCCAATTGCAATATTTTCTACAGCATTTGATTGATTGAAAATTAGCTGAAACCTATCCCTAACCCTAAATCATTAGTCTCGTCCATTGCAGAATGAATCAAATTCCAATATTTTCTGCAGCATTTGATTGACTGAAAAATAGTTGAAACATATCCTTAACCCTAAATCATTAGTCCCATCAAATGTAGAAGGAATCCAATTCCAATATTTTCGGTAGCATTTTATTGATTGGAAAATAGCTGAAACCCTAACCCTAAATCTGGTCAATAGTCCCATCCATTGCATAAGGAATCCAATTCCAATATTTTTTGCAGGATTTAATTCACTGAAAAATAGCTGAAACCCTAACCCTAAATCATTAGTCCCATCCATTGCAGAAAGAATCCAATTCCAATATTTTCTACAGCATAAAATTAAAATAATAATAAAATTTTAATTTTATATAAAATTCAAATAAGAAATTAATTTAATTTTATATAAAATTCAAATAAGAAATTAATTTAATTTTTATATAAAATTTAAATAAAAAATAAGATTTTTAATTTATATAAAATTTAAATAAGAAATCAAAGTTTAATTTATATAAAATTTAAATAAGAAATAAATTTTTTAAAATAAAATTGTATTTATATAAAATTTAAATAAGAAATCAAATAAGAAATAAATTTTTTAAAATAAAATTGTATTTATATAAAATTTAAATAAGAAATAAAATTTTTTATCTAAAATTTTAATAAGAAATATTTTTTTTATAATTTTAATAAGAAATTTTTTGTTTTTACTTTTTATAAAATTAAAATAATAAATTTTATTTTATTTTTATTTTATTTTTTATAAAATGTCAAGAAAAATTAAATTACATTTTTTATAAAATTAAAAAATTAAATAAATTATAAAATTTTAGTATATATATTTGAAAAAAATAAAAACAAACGAATATAATTTTTTTATACCTATTTGTTACAGATCTCACATATAAAATTTAAATAAAAAATCAAAATTTTTATTTATATAAAATTTAAATTAAGAAATAAAATTTTTTATATAAAAATTTAATAAGAAATATCATTTTCTTTTTTAAATTTTAGTAAGAAATAAAATTTTATTTTTCATAAAATTTTAATAATAAATTAAATTTTATTTTTATAAATTTTTTTAAAAAAAAAGTATATATATTTTAAAATAAAATAAAATAACCAAGATAATTTTTTTTATTTAATTTGCAATTTTTAAAATTAAAATACAAATTTTCAAAATAAATTTGCAATTTTTTATTTTAAATTTAAGTAAAAAAATTTTTTTAAAAAAATACCACCAAGGGAAATCGCCACCCCCCATGGCGATTTCTCTTGGTGTTTTTTGAAAATTTTACGCTGGAAAATCGTCATAAGGGATGACGATTTTCTAGCTAGTTTTAAAACAATCGGATTTTGGAAATGAATCTGAAAACAATGGTATTTTGATAAATAATTTTTTTTAACTATATTCTGATAAAAGGACTCATTTCATAGTATAATTTTAGTTAATTTCATTAAAATTAAAATAAAGGTGTCATAGATCGGATCAAGTTCAAATGAAAAAAATTATTTATCCTTATTTATTTAAATTTAGTTATAAAAGTATAGATTGGCCAAACTGTCGAATGATTGCTAGTGGAAATTGGTTTGATGACTTATTATAAAAATACGTATCTGCAATTTTTGAAATGTTTGAATCAGCTTTTTTTTTTCTTTTTCGCTAAGTCATATATTTATTAAAAACAAACAAAACCTCAAAGAGGTCATATATATATATATATATATATATATATATATTTTGAATCAGTTTAATTTATCAGATATCTGAATTCGTTTATTATCTGCTTATTATCTGAATATTACTATTCGAATCCGCATCCGATTTAAATAGTAATTTTCGTCAGCTATTTGAATTCGCTAATATCCAAATTTAAATCATTTTTTAAAATCATAAAAATATAAAATTCAATATGTAAACGGATATCCAACACTATTCAAACCTGAATTATTGTTTTTTAATTCGGATCTTCTTGATCCAGCCCGAATTATTGTTTATGAATAAAAAAAAATTAATTATAAAAATATATCAATATTAATGTAAAAATAATGTTTTAATATTTTATTAACAGTGAAACAAACTTTCAAATTGACCCGGACCCAATACGATCCGAACCTGAATAAAAAAAAAAGTCGTGACCTGGTTCATGGACAAATCTAATTGTCAATTGAATGTATAAATAAATGCCAGAGAAGAAAGGAACCATCATGGTCATGGACTGGACAGGGTTATGGGGGCAAGTAATTTTTCATGGGAATGCAAAATAAGGAATTAAAGATTCTTAACTTGATTAACAATTAAAGGAAAATAATAAAATAAAATTGTATGAACGGTAACGAATTAAAATTTTGGTTTTAATTATCCAAAAAAAATAATTGGTTTTATGTTACTGGCTATTGGGTTATTTGCATACAAATATTAATTATACCCAATGTTAGGGTCTTGAGAACTAATTAAAACCCCCACCAGCTTGTTTTCCTCCGATCCTTGAAATTGTAAATGGTGAATGTTAATTAATGGAAATCTACATTGTTTATTTGGCTATTTCGATTACTTAATTTTATAGCCTTATTTAGATCTCTTAATTTCTTTTTTAATCATTTTTATTTGATGGAGAATGGAGATTGTACATCATAATCAAACAGGCCAGTTTCTGATTTTTAGCACATTATGTGGTATGGGTTTTCTTATGATTTTCTCTTTTCTTTTTAAACACAAATAAGGAGAATTTCATTAAAATTAAAATAAAGGTGTCATAGATCGGATCAAGTTCAAATGAAAAAAATTATTTATCCTTATTTATTTAAATTTAATTATAAAAGTATAGATTGGCCAAACTGTCGAATGATTGCTAGTGGAAATTGGTTTGATGACTTATTATAAAAATACGTATCTGCAATTTTTGAAATGTTTGAATCAGCTTTTTTTTTTTTTGCTAAGTCATATAATTATTAAAAACAAACAAAACCTCAAAGAGGTCATATATATATTCTTTGAATCAGTTTAATTTATCAGATATCTAAATTCGTTTATTATCTGCTTACTATCTGAATATTATTATCCGAATCCGCATCCGATTTAAATAGTAATTTTCGTCGGCTATTCGAATTCGCTAATATCCAAATTTATTAAATCATTTTTTTAAATTATAAAAATATAAAATTCAATATGTAAACGGATATCCAACACTATCCGAACCAAAACAAAAACAGATTCGGATAATGAATATCCAAAGGTTCATATCCGAATTCGCTGTGGATAATAAATCTAATATTCGAATCCAAAAATTATCCGAATCTATAATATTTAATCCACAAAACAATTGCAAAAATAACAAATTAAAGATAGCTAAGTAATTAAGCTAAGGAGATTTAATTTGTTGCTCTAAGCTTTGTTTTCTTGGTATTGAAGGCCTGATCAAGAAGCATGTCTTAAAGTAAGTATTTATAGTGTCGAGTTAATTGTTGGCTTCGAAAGGCTACAAGATTAAAGTTAAAAATTATTAAGTTTTTTTTTTTTTTTTTGAACGAAAACCTTGATTCAAGGATGGTATTGCCGAATTCTAGGATAAAATTTCATTGGATCATCTATGAATTTTGAAGATGATTACAATATGTTATGATTAGAATTAGATAAGTAAAGAATAGGCCATGATCTTGGTGTATGATGGTTAATCTGTTCATGGGTTAAGTTATTCATTTGACCTGAAAAGCTCGATTCGATTTGGACCAAGCTTAAAATAGATTTTTAGTAATACGGGCTGATCCAAATTAATGTATAAATAATAAAAATATTTTTTATTTAAATTTAATTATATAAATATAATAATATTAATATTAATACAAAAATATTTTTTAATATATTTTAAATAGTAAAACAGATTTTCGGATGAGGCTTGAATCATGCTTGAGCAACCAATTTTTTTTTTATTTGGGCTCAAATCCAATGCGATCTGATACATGAGCACTTTGCTACCAAAGATTTTTATTGTTAAAAAATATCTCAAGTGGTGTGAAAGGGTTAAATTTATGTATTAGGATTTATTTGGTTGATAGGGTTGCCTAAACTACATTTTACTCTTTGAAAAAGTGTTATGAAACAAAAACAAAAGATGAAAAGAAAATTCATAATTGATAAAAAAAATATACTGATAATTGAAATGTAACGTCAATTTATATAACATAATTCGGACGGATTGGACGAATTTTTCGGATTCGGGTCAGAAATGACAGGTTTATTATTCCATAAAAATTTTCATTTTTTTAAATATATATAAAAGAAAATTTTCTAAATTTATGCAGTCTTTAATTAATTAGTTTCGGCCGAGGGATCCAAATCCAAAGTTGAATGAAGCTGAGTTTTGGAAAAATTATTATTATATTTATTTTTCTATTGATTCTATTTCTATGCATTTTGTATTTCATGTCCGCCGTTGACGTCCTGTGGATGCTTTGACACAGTCAAAGTTGGCAATTGCCTCAACGAAATTCCACCTTTTGTATTTGTTAAATTGAATTTCCTAGAAAGGCAAATTAGAGATGTACATTCGGTTCGTTCAATTAATAACAGTACCAAATAATTATTAATCAAATTAATTAAAATTTTATTTTTTTAATCATTAATCAAATTGAATGACAAAAGATATACTTTTAATCAATCCAAATTATTTCGGTTAATTTGATAGGTTAATTGAATTAACTAAATTTTAATTGTTCTACATCAATAAGTTAAAGTTACATATTAAAATCTTAAAATTTTAATATTTTATAATTCAAATAAGTATAATCATCCAACAACTATTCAAATGTTAAATATAAGTAAAATTTATATCTATAATAAGTCAAAATTTTCAACAATATAAAACTTAAAACATTTGATAAGGATTAAAAATATCATATTTTAGATATTTTTTAGGTAATTCGATTTTTTTTGAATTTTGAACCGAATTAACCGATAATAAAAAATTTTAAAAATCTTATACTGATAATCGACTTAATTTTTTTGATTAACCGAAATAAATTCAATTTCAATCAGTTAATTCATTTAAAACCAAATTATGCACACCCCTAGACAATACTATTTGTCTCATAATTGGACCATCAAACTACTATTCATAATTTTTTATTTTGCTAAAGGAGCACAGTTATTAATCGAACTATTCAAATGTCAAATAAATATTTTTTAAAAATTAACAATTTTATTGATATGTAAAGGCAGCCTATAATTAAAAGAATAAAAAAGAAGGTGAAGAATTTTCCTTCGGAAATTGTCACTTACGGTGGCGATTTTTCGGTGTAAAAAATTAAAAAAAAAAAAATTTAAGTTTTAGTTGGACCATGATGATTTCCCAACTTAGTTTTAAAAAAAAATTACCATTGGAAAATCGTCACGGGCCATGACGATTTTTCAACTGATTTTAAAAAAAAACGAATTTTGGTACTTAAAAAAAAAGTAACGGATTTTGGTACTTAATTTTTTTTTTAGCTATATTAAGATAAAAAACCTCTATGTTACTTCCATTCAAATTATATCATGCAAGTATGTTCTAAGAAAATCAACTATTTTTTTTTTTCACATTATATGTTATCTTTAAACGGTGAATATTTAATTCAATAGTCTCTTAAACGGTTTTTATAATAAATAATTGAAATTTTAAAAAAAAATTAATTATATTGCATGATTTGAATAGAAGTAGAATATGCTGATAGAAAATAATGGTTTCATAGAATCTTTTCTCAATATCAAATAACTACACCGTTGATAATTAATAGTTTCTAAAACAAAATCATTCTTTAATAGGTTTGGCCTGTTAAATCAAGAGGTGTTAATGAGTTGGGTTGAGTTGGGTCGTTGTCCAATTTTTTTAGATTTTTTTATCCAAATCTTGATCGATTCGGCTAGAAAACTCATTTTACTATTTTAAAAAAATATTAAAATATTTAAAAAAATTATTTTCATATTAATATTTATATATTTTTATAATTAAATTTTTTTTTATTAATAAACAAAAATTCGGATCAAATCGGATCGAATTAAAAAAAATTATATCTAAATTCAACCCAATACAAACCAAGCAAATAAATCGACTCTTAAACAGATCTTGTTGTACCCTACTTAAGAGGAATAAAGTCCAAGAATTGCAATTTGCAACCCTTTCCAATAGTAAATTTCTTCATATGTATAAAAAAATTAATTCTTTTAACAGAGGGAGGCTCTGCCTAATTACTTCAACTTCTTAAGTAACTACACAAAAAGATCTTCACCTCCATAAGATTAAAAAAAAAAATAAAAAAATCAGCCTTGATATTTCAAGAAAAAGACTACCACCCTAATGGAATTTGTCCCACATCATAAGGGGTAGAACTACTCATGGCCGGCTCGGGAAGCTGAATACAATTTTTTTTCCAAGCCCATTTCGGATCGGGACGACTCGTAAATTCGTTTTACTGTTTATAGATTATTAAAATATTATTTTTATTTTAATATTTTATAATTAAATTTAAATAATTATTTAGGCTTGTCCCGAATTGGATCGGGTCTGTCGTGTTAAAGTGGTGTTATCCCACATCCAACCCAAAATTAATTGGCAATAGGTGGAGAAGCTCAACTTGAATATAAGACTACAAGTAATTCAAGATTTAACTGATGTGGGATAGCACCACTTTAACAGGCCCATCACGTGTAGGAGAAGACAGAGGAGCCTACCACGTGACAAACTCAGAAAGGATAACAGACAAGAATAACATAACAGAACTTGAACTCTGATACATAGGATCAGACGGACTACCTGATTCTTGAGCAGATCTAATAAGGTAAGGAAAATTAACTTTTTTTTTGTTTGTTTTACATTAAGGTACTTTAGGCTTCTCTTGAACAAAGAAAAAGAAAAGAGAGAGAGGTCTCTGCCTTTATTACTGAATTTAGGAAATTTCAAAGATTGCATTCAAACTTTATTTAGAGCACAAGGATATATATTGAGCCATATTAGACTTAACAATTTTGCATATCACACAAACGCAACATAAAAAAAAATATATAATTAAAACACGATATAAAAAAATAATATTAACACGTCACGAATATAAAAACATGTTAAAATTTATATAGCACGAATTATTAACGTGTCAAAATTTATATAAATATATAACACGTCGTTAAACATGATTATGACATAAGAAAATAATACGAATAAAATACGAATACACGGATTATCAGGTTTAGATCATATGCAGCATCCCTTTCTTACAAACTTTATGACAGAATTGAGATTAAGGGTGTCACTGCTGATGTATTGATAAGTTGTTCACATTAATTTTTGTACAATTCCATCACCCAATAATTATAAGCACGACAAACAAGTTTCAAAGTAGTGAATCCAGCTTGACTTGCCAATGTCTCAAACTCTTTCATTGTTCTTTCCTTTGCACCAGGGAGCATGTGAAGCAATCCCATGTCAAAATTAAGTGTTGTAGTTGTGACAATGTCAGTCATTGGCAGTTCTGGCACTATGGATTCCAATAATATCACTTTCCCAGTCTCTGATATTGCTTCATAACAATTTCTCAATAAATTCAAGCATTGTTCATCTCCCCAATCGTGAAGTACCCACTAAACAAGTTTTTTACAAATGGAAAAAAAAAAAAAAGAACATTAGTTTCTTAATTAGTTTGAATCAATGATGAAAAACCGGATTGGCCGGTTGAATCGATTTAATCAAAATTCGTTATGTTGTTTCGTTCGATAAACTATACAAAAGCAATATTGTATTGAATAGGCAAAAAACCGGTTTTATATATATTTTTGTAACTGATGAGATTTGAACTATTTAATTTTTTAATTTTATATTAAAGATCATACATATCATTAAATCAAATGCATATTTTTATAAATTATATTTAATATTGAAATTAATTTTAAATATTTAAAATTTGTTTAATAAAACCGGCCGATCCAATCAATTGAATCGAGAACCGAAGATCTTATCGATTTGACATCTAATCTAATTTTTTACTCTTGGTTTGAATATATAACCAAAATGTAGTTTGGTGTTAATTTTGATGGTTTCAACTTTCATAACTAACCTTCATGAAAATAACTTCTCCATGAGGAATTTTGTTGAACATATCTCCTCCTACATGCTCCACACCTACAAAAAAATACTGCAAAAAGTTATCAAATTCATTTGAGGAAAGTTTAAACATAAAAATATGCATGGTTCTGCCAAGACAAGAAAAGGGAAATAAGGATGGAAATTTCCCTTTTTCTTCTTAGTTTCTAGGAGAAGTTTATCAATAAGGTTGAATCAATTCTAGGATTACCTGAGATATTGGGTGCATCTTTAACAACAAGGGGCAAATCAAAGTTAATACCCTTAATTTGTGGGTACTTTGAAACAATGAGCTTAAGATTTGTTCCCAATCCACCTCCCACATCTACCACTTGGCTTAAGCCCTCAAATCCTTTGTAAATTTCTAGAACTTTTTTCATGACTATGGCAGTGTGGTTTGACATTACTTGGTTGAAAGTGTTGGCTAAATTTCTATCTTTTGCAACCATCTCAAACAAGTCAATCCCAAATCCCCTCACAAATGATGAGCCACCTTCCAATGTTGCTTCCTTGAGGAACTTCCTATACAAATTGACAAGATTTATAAGGTTAGAGATAAATGAACATAGATTTAAATAGCGGTTGCAACACAATGTTACGATCGATTATTTTGTGATTTTGGTCTTTTTCATCTCTGATATTTAACGCAATTGACTGCGATAGAATTCATTATGTCCGCAACCATAATAAACGTGTCCACAACTGCAATTTAAATCTTTGATAATGAACATAAAAATTGTAACAAATCCCATAAATTCTCTCAAGGAAAAAAAGGACTAACCAACACTCGATTAAACGTTTATCAAAAGTCATGTTTAGCAATGGAATTACAGAAATTCCATCTTCATTTTGAAGAAAGTATCTGCCAATTGAAGCTATACCATATACTCTTTTTGTATGTCCATCTTGATCAGTAACAAGATTGCAATCTAAAATTGAATGAGCAGAAAGAACTCGAAGGATACGATCGATTATATTTGGAGCATCAGGGTTATTTGCAGGTAGCTTAGAGACGATCTCAGCCGGAGAAAGCTTACAACCTGAACCAGCTTTGGCTATGATCTCGAACAAATCAAGATCAATGGCAGTTTTCAAGACAAAAGGGAGCATTGTTGAAGCAGCAAATTGAAATGCCTGCATGCAATCTTCCTCTTCCTTTGATGTAAATTGTTGTTGCTCTGGCAGTGAACTCCTCATCATGGTTTCAATTCCTATAAATAATTCTGGCTTTGGGACAATATTTCTGGGGAGAATATAAATAAATAAAAAAAAAAAGAAATCTATTAATAAAAAAATAATGAAAGGAAGTCGAAGAAATCTGTTAATAAAAAAAATGGAAAGAAATCGAAAAAAATTTGATAAACTTTTTGAATTATGGAGCCCATAGTACCATAAAAATCACCTAATTAAAATATTCCTCTTAATTTCCTAAACCCCAATATCTAATTAGTTTTTCCAAAATCAAATCCAATATTTTTCGATCTCGGACTTCCCTCCCCTATCTTTTCATTGTTGGAGTTCACGAAATAATCACTCTAGACCCAAAAACCCTTAAAACCCGAATACCCTTAAAAAACTTTAATCCTGTTTTGTTTTATTTTCTGATTCGGCTGCCCCCCACCTTCTTGTTGTTGTGATTTGTTGTTCTTATAGGTGGTGATGCAAGTGGGAAAATGGGTATAATGAGTGGGTTGTTTTTTTTTAAATAAATAATTGTTCTAAAAAATGAATTTGAATAATTCATGCAGTAAAAAAAGATAACACTAAATCTTAACATCCAAACATTTAACTCAATAATTAATGTATGTTTTTTTTAAAGATATATTCGAATCCCTTCATTCTTCAATATAAAAGATAAATCTCAGCAATATTGTACTCTTTTCTATTGTTAAAATTAAAATATTAAAACGGTCTCAGACAACTGGCTCTGTGGAATCTTTTGGGCAGCATAGCATTAACCCGAATACCACTTTTCAGTTATCCTCCGTCTTGTCTTGTTGCTTTTTATGTTTCATCCTTTCATCTGCATATGCTTATTTTGGCATCTTTTTTAATTTAATTAATTAACAATTTTTCTCTTAACTTAGTTTAAACTCAACCTAATGATTGAAATATAAGAAATAAACCTTTTTTTTTTAATATAAATACTGAAATGGGAAATATTGGATGGTGTGTGCTGGTATGGGTTGGTATTGGATGGTACGGTTAGGAAATGGGAATTGTTTTGGGGGAAGATGGGAGGGGGATGCTGGGGTCGGTGGCATGGAGTAGGAGTTGTCTTCCACTCTTTTATTTTTTTAATTTATTCATTTATTCATTTTTTTCTTCTTTTTATTAAAATTCAAAAAATGGTTGTCTACAACAATACTCTATCAATAAATCACATGATTATTAATAAACTTGACAATTCGTGTATCTGTGTCGTGTTCGTGTCATAATCGTATTTAAAGTGTTTTATATTAATATAAAAGTTGACATCTTAATAATTTGTGTTATATAGATTTTGACACATTCGTATATTCGTGTAGTGTTTTAATTTTTTTTTCTGTATCGTATTTATGTCGTGTCCAATATTATCAGATCTTGTTGATGGTATTTTAGGTGGTGGATGGTTTGAAGGTGAAGGGAAGCTAAGAGGAAGCTATAGAATGTGGAGGTAAAGAGAGGGAAAGGTCATGGAAAGGTCAAGAAGCTGGGGCAGAGCAACCATAGAGAGTTCAAGTGTTTGAGGGTCAATAGGTCTCTTGGTGGGCATGAGAATCCTATTTATAGTTTTGGCCAACGGGTCGTCAGACGACACATGTCGAGCTTTGGTCGATGACAGGTGTGCTAAGACCCCACGTGGATTCTGCATGGATATGACAGGGGCGATGTGATGGAAAGCGGATGCTAGAGAGACCACGTGGCTATCTGAAGTGATGGAAGAGCGATGCCTCTAGATGTAATGGGCGATTTCTGGTCAAGACTTGCTTGGCTATTCGTAGTTGGGCGAGCTCTTGTCAATTGGGAGACGTGTCCTCTTCAGGTCGCTCAAGATTTGGACTTATTGGGCCTGGGCCTAATGGTATTGGTATTTGGCTTGGTCTGGGCTTATTGGGTCGCTTATATCTTGGGCTTAACAGTTGCCCCCTAGGCGAGGCGAGGGCTATAAAGTGGTACTCGATGAGCCTTTTGTGTGCGGCGATATGTGAGATTGAAGTCAGGTGTTCTGTTTTGTTTTATGTGAGTTGTGTGTGTTTGCCACGTGTTTTGTGGTGATTGGTTTTTATAGTCGGTGAAAGTGTGTGGGAAATTATGCTCGCTTTTATGAGGTGGTTTATAAATAGTGGTTTGGGTTTCTGAGGTCGCGGTTCATGTTGTGTTTGTTGGGTTAAGTTGAGAGAATTTTATTTGAGTTGCTGCGTTTGGATTTTTTTTAAGCCGGAACAGATTATCGGAGTCATGATCGAAAGAAGGTGTCGCAGGCGTAGTAAGTATCTTGATTTGTTTACTAGCTTGTTTTTGTATTTTTGTATTTGGTTTTTTTGGGTTTTGGGTGTATGTCCAAGCCATATTATAGGACAGTCATGAGTGACAGTGAGGGTTCTGATGATTTGGGGGATCGATCTTGGGCCGGTGGTGCCGAAAGAGTTGGAGGTTGAGTTGTCGGAGATGGAAATGGAGGAGGCTGTTGAGGTTGTGAGGGGTGGTTTTTGTGTGTCGGAGAGGAGTCCTTCTAAGTTAAGCCATGAAATCGAGGAAGGTGCTCGATTTTTCGTCGGGGCTGAGGCTAAGGGCAGTGGTGGGGGTGGTGTGGTGGGCGGTGGTCTTGAGGCAGTAGTTGGTCCCTCTTACGGGGGTGGCGAGGAAGATTGGGGTGATGATGAGGTGTACGACATCACCTATCCTGAAATGAAGGCATGTTTGCGCAATAGGGGTATCTGTATCCCCCACTTTCACTACAAGTTTTCTTTTCCCGGGGAAGGTCGCCGGACGAGCCAGGTCTTGAATGAGGAACGTAATTTGTGTTTTTATGCACACATGTTTGAGGAGGGTTTCCATCTTCCTCTGCATCCTTTTTTTATGCGTTGTCTTGAAGTTTATGGGATCGTCGCGTCGCAGCTGACTGGAGTGTCTTGGCTTTTCCTGGTGTCGTTTTTCATAGGTTGTCGGTTAAGGGGGGAGACCCCTTATGTGGCGAACTTTCATAATTGATATCGGTTGAAAATTCACGGGCCTCGATACTACTTGTCCGCTTGGCAGAAAAAGGTGGTCATCAATACTCCTAGTAATAGGCACATTGTGCGGAGCAAGTTCTTTGTTGCTGTATTGAAACATGAGGCTAAGTGGCCTTTCAAGGTTACGTAGTCAAAACCTTCGAATGATAGGAGGGTTTACAAGCTAGCGATGGGTGCCGCACAATTGGCACAATTCAACTACTACCAGGCGCACACTATTGATTGGGCGAGAACGGTGACGCCTGAAAATGTTTATCGTTACTGCTTGAATAACAAGAATCCCAACCGAGTGGCATTGGATTGTGGCCTTCCTGCTCAAGTAGGTCCTGTGTGGCCTGAGGGCGACGAGGAGTTTCTAGCAAAGTTGCTGACTGGGCGTATTCGTCGTGTTTTTGCCCCTAACGGTACCTCAACATTTGAGGAAGTGATCGTTCCCGAAAGGAACGGGGGGTCCTCTCGTAGTGAGAATCTTTCGTCAGAGCCCGATTACGTTGAAGGTATCTTTCATCCTTTATGTTTGACCTATTGTTTGCGAGGTCGCTGGTTTGTCTGTTGTATTAAAGATTTTAATCCTTGTTTTACAGTTGATGACTATGTTGCTGGTGAGCCTTTGAACCCTTTTAGTGGGTTTCCCATCCCAAACCTGGGTGGATTTTGGCACCGTGAGCCTCAGGGAACCTCCGCCTCTAATATGAATGACGAGGCGTCTGGGGACCTGCTCGCCATTGTGTCCTGGGTCCCCCCTCCTATAGTCTTCGCAACGTCTGTGGTTTCATTTGCAGGTACATATACAACTAGCGAGATGGATCTGTTAGAACAGTTGATAGAGAGGGAAAGGCCGGCTAAAGGTGCTGGTGGAGGTGGTAAAGGCCCGTTGGCGAAGAGGAAAAAGACGGGTCATGGGGGAATTACAATACCAGATGTAATTTTGGTGGGGGCTCGGCTGGATATTAGATGGAATTACACCGGGTCATGGGGGAATCACGAATATTGGCTCTACTGGCTGTTGTGATTCATCCAAGTTTGGTAGGGGCTCGGCTAGATATTGGACTGGCGTGGTAATTTTATCAGTAAAAGAGCACTCCGCCATAAAATCTGCTAATACATGTGCCTTGGTCGCCTTTCTTGGTCTGAATTCTATACCAAACTCACTAAGTTCTATACTCCACTTGACCAGCCTGCCTGAGTTGTCAACATTTTACAAGACTTCTCTGAGGGGTTGATCTGTCAGGACAGTGATGGGATGAGCTTGGAAATTCTGTATGAGTTTTCTGGCCGTAACCACAAGGGCAAAAGCTATCTTCTCCAGCTTAGTATAGTTGACCTCGCCATTTTGTAAAGATCTACTAACATAATAAACCGGAGTCTGGCGAGTTTCATCTTCTTTGACTAACACTGTTGCCACTATTTCGTCAAAGCGGCCAGATATATGAACATGGGGTCGCCCAAAAGCGGGCTGACCAATAATGGTGGGGAGCACAAGTACTTTTTCAACTCTTCAAATGCTTCTTGACAGTCCTAGTTCTATTGGTAACGGGAAGCGCCTCGGAGAACTTTGAAAAATGGCAGGCATTTGTCGACTAACTTAGAAACAAACCTGTTCAGGGCAACCACTCTGCCCGTGAGCCTCTGCATTTCTCTGGTGTTTCTTGGGGGGCCCATGCCTAGGATCGCTTGAACTTTCTCAGGGTTCGCCTCTATACCTCTGCTTGATACCATAAAACCCAAAAATTTTCCTGCACCAACCGTAAAGGCACACTTGGAAGGGTTTAGCCTCAAGCTGTGTTGTCTAAGGACCTAAAAAACCTCCGCTAGGTCAACTAGATGTTGTTCAATAGAGGAACTCTTCACCAGCATATCGTCCAAGTAAGCTTTGACACCTCGCCCTATCTGATCTTTAAATAGCTTGTTTACTAACCTTTGATAGGTCGCCCCAACATTTTTCAATCAAAAAGGCATCACCTGGTAACAGTATAACCCTTCCTCGATAATGAAAGACGTCTTATCCTGGTCTTCAGGGTTCATCCTGATTTGATTGTATCCTGAGAAGGCATTCATGAAGCTCATATATTTGCGCTCTGCTGATGAATCTACTAACCGATCCATGAAGGGTAGGGGAAACTATCCTTTGGGCAGGCTTTGTTTAAATCAGTGAAGTCCACACACAGGCTCCATTTCACATTAGCTTTCTTCACCATAACTACATTAGCCAACCACTCCGGATACTTAACCTCCCTGATAAATCCTGTAGCAAGTAGCTTCTCTACTTCTTCTTTGATTGCTTGTACTCGCTCAGGGGCTAACTTCCTCTTTTTCTGCTTAACTGGCTTAGCCATGGGGTCGACACCCAAAGAATGGGTTATAGTATCTCTGTCTATCCCCGACATATCTTTCGCTGACCACGCGAAGATATCGGTGTTGGATTGTAACATGTGTACTAAAGACTGCTTTTCATCACCTCTTAGCGACGACCCAATTTGGGTTGTCTTTTTCGAATGTTCTTCGTACAAGGTGATCGCAACTGTCTGTTCCGCTGACTCTGCTTTGTATTGACTGTTTTCTCCTCTGATATCTAAGCTTTCCAGTGTGAGAGTGCTTTTATCAACCAAGTTCACCTGTGTGTTCACCTGCATCTCCTCCCATTGCCCCCCAGTTTGTATCTCTATCTCCATCTCCTCGAACTCTGTATTTTGCCCCTCAGTCTCTTTATTTTCAACGTTCACTGTTTGTAGTCCTGACTGGTTCTTTTTGGCAAGCTGTATAGAAAGTATATGGCATTGTCGCGTCGTTTGTTGGTCTATTTTCATATACTTTATTCCCATAAGGGTTGGGAACTTCACAGTTAAGCAATACACTGCCGTGACCATCTTGGTTTTTTTCATCAGAGGTCGCCCTAGGATGGTGTTGTACGCCGAGGATTGGTCGACCACCAAAAAATCTCCCATCATAGTAAGAACATGGTCACCGTCCCCTATGGTAACTGGCAAGGAGACTAAACCCTTAACATTAATGGGTTGATTGGCGAAACCAAATAAAGGGCCTGTTGGTCTCAAGTCTGAGTCTGGGAGACCTATTTTTCTAAAAGCTTCCAACTAGAGGACCTCAACCGCACTACCACTATCAACTAGGACTCACTTGATTTGGAAATTCCCAATTGTGGTGGACACAATGATTGGGTCATTCCCGTTGTCCTCAAGAATGTTGATGCCTTTGTTTGTAAAGTCTACTAACTAATCCTCGTTGTGTCTTACTTTCTTATGAGCGACTTCAACTACCATCATGCTTCTTAGGTGTACCTTTATTTTGGAGCTACTACTCGCCCATTCCTCTGTTCCCCCAATTATCATGTTAATGACCCCTTGAACAAGTTTTTTCCCTTCTGCTTTACTGTTCTTTTGGTTTTTCGTCAACGTCTGTCCTTGCTGAGTGCCTATTCTTTTAACAAACTGTTTGATTTACCCTTTTCGAATGGCACTCTCGATAGCATCTTTTAAAGATCGGCAGTCTTCAATACTATGTCCCACATCATTGTGGTATTGACATCTCTCTTTAGAATTCAGGTGAGCTGGGTTATATCTCATTGGATAAGGTGTACCCAAAATCCCTTCTTGTGATACGGCATTCAGAATATACGACCTTGAGGCATTCAGCAAGGTGTACTCCTCAAACTTGGAGTAAGAGGCTTTTTTCGACCTTCGACTATAGCCCTAACGCTTGCGACCCTACTCATTCTGGGGGGTTTTATTTGGCGATCTGGACCTCTTTCGACGTGTATCCAATCTAGACTGACTTCTGTTATCCTTTGGGCCTGGCCTATTCCTTTGAAACCTATCTTTGTTTTGGGATTGATTTTCCCACTTAGTGCCTCTCTCTGCCATCTCCATTTCCTCAATTTCTACATATCTCTAGGCTTTTTCATAAAGGCTGTATTGCTTTTCGGGCTTTGTATCTGTCAAAGCGTTCGGTAGATGCTCATGATGAACACCAGAAATGAATACCTTTATGGCCCAGTCATCATGTAAGTCCTTAATCTCCATGGTGGCATAATTGAATTGTCGAATGTATTCTCTCAAGGATTCATTTTTCTCTCTGCTTGATTGCTAACAGGCTGGCGGGGTCTTGAATGTCACCTTATTGTTGAGGAAATGGGCAATGAACATGCTGCCTAGCTTTTCAAAATTATCAATAGAGTTCGCTGTTTAGGAGTGATACCAAGTTCTGGCGTGCACTCGTAATGTCATAGGGAACACTCGGCATTTGAGGGCATCACTAGCTCCCAGCAAGTCTATGTAATTATTGTATTGAATAAGGTGGTCGACAGGGTCCTTAGTGCCATCATAGGTCTTTTTTGGTAGTTTTGCGGATGTTGGTACATGCTCTTATCGAATCTGCACCGTTAAAGGACTGCTGTTATCACTCATCCATTCTACTTCTTCTGCTTTATCCTTCATCATTCTGTGTATCTCTCTACGTAAGGCTGCCATTTGGGCCTGTACATTTATACTGGTTGTTGCGGTAGTGTTCGTTCGGGTTCTTCTTTCTAAGGATCGCCCAACTCGTCGAGGCAGGGCTCGTCTCTCCAGGGATCCAACCTGGTCATTTGCCCCTGCTGTGTCATGCCCCGCCTGGCGGCTCCCACGAAAGGATGAATGATAACTCGTATAATTATATAGTTTTTAGTTATGTTTTATTATTGTTTTGTGTCAAATACGAGTTATTATTGTTTAGTCTAATTGTGTTTATGATCTTTTATATTTTTATGTAATTTGGTGTTTTTCACAAGTTTCTTTGAGTGATTTCAGATTACTAGAATTAAGGGCAAATCCAGTTCAGTTCCAGTTCCGACACCGTTTACCATATCAGCTATATCTCGAGTTTCACTGAAGCAATAAGGCTGAAATTTGTAGCCGTGCAAAGCTAAGAGGCATATCTATCTTTTTCATGTTTTACACTTCTTGAAACGGAGTCGTTTTCCCTAGTTAAATCGACCATCAAGTTGGATGATGTGCAATGACGTCTGTGCTGACCTGTTTTCGTATTTTGCCCATATCTTCTTATCCACATCAGCAAATGAGCTGATTCCAACGGTTATGGATCTGTAACTGATAGGGGTATATTTTTCTAGAAGACCATTTGATCCGATCGAGCCTCCAACATTGACAAAATCGACCATCAAGCTGGCTGATCAGAATTGTCATACAACATGACGAAAATTGTTAGAAAAATGCACCCACCTATTATACCTACCTTTGAAATTTGTAAAGCTTGTCTCTTGTCATTTAGCCCTCCAAAATGTGTATAAATAGAGGGCCTTGGATGAGTATTGGGATACATTATACATTGGTAGGATATTAGCCATTGTAATAAAATTCTCTAAGTTTTCTTTCTCTTTCCTTTCTCTAGTTTTCTTTTTCTTCTTACATTTCTTTTCATTTTTAGTATGTGTTGCTAATCATATTGTTGAGGTGATGAGGTGAAGCTCTTGGTAAATGCTAAGGTTAGTCTCTTAAACATGAGCTAAAATGAATCATCATTTATAAACACTAGTATAGATAATATTTTCTTTTGGTTTAAAATCATACTTGCAAAGTAGAGATCTTGATTCATTATTGACAATGAAAATGGCACAATAAATGCTTGGTTTCATAACCTTGATTTATTGTAGACATATACCTTGGCATAAGGAATGCTTGGACTCTTTTTGTGAGTTTTGAGGACACCAAATGAACATAATATCATATGCTATGGACGTTGGACAATTTGGACTGAATTGCTAAACCTTCCGATTGGAACCTCCTTTATGTGTGGATTTCAATTGTGTAATAAAACAAGATTAATCTTAGCATAACACCAAGAGTGGATTCTCTAACCTCAACATCTTTTCTTATTGTTTTTTTATATTTTGTTTAATTTCTTTTATGTTATTTTATTTATTTTGTTCTCTAATATCTTGTTTATTTTGTTTTGTTGTTGATTCCCTAATATCTTGTTTACTTTCTTTTTCTTATATATTTATAAACTTATACTTACTAATACGCTTCCCTGTGGTTCGACCTCGGACACCCGAGAATTTATTACTTGAACATAACCTGCACTTGGGTTTACAACTCTTAATTGAGTCTCCATCAAGTTTTTGGCGCCGTTGCCGGGGAGGCAATACTAAGTATATAAGTTTATAAGTATATTTATTTTTATTGGCTGGTTATACCGCCTATATTTATTTTTATTGGCTGGTTATACCGCCTAATTTTCTATATATTTATATTGTATATTAACTTTGTTTTATTTTTATTGGCTGGTTATACCGCCTAATCTGTATATTAACTTTGTTTTATGCTTGTTTGGCGACGTGATTTTAGATCTCGTCGTTTAGTTAGATTTTATTGTGAAACTTTTTCAGGTAATCCTTCTAATACAACTCCTACCATGGCTGACAATGAAAGTGTTCATGCTGAAGATGAGAACAGACAAGTACGCACCATGCGTGACTACTTGCAACCAACTCGAAGCTCATCACCCTCTTGTTTTATTTTTCCTCTCAATGCAAACAACTTTTGTTTTAAACCAGGTATGATAGCTTTGCTTCCAAATTTCCATGGGTTAGAATCGGAAAGTGCTTACTCGTTTCTAAAAGACTTCGAAGATGTATGTGTCACCTTTAATGACCAACAATGCACAAATGAAATTGTCAAGCTAAAATTATTTCCTTTTTCTTTAAAAGATAAAGCAAAAATTTGGCTTCATAATTTAAAACCAAGGTCAATTGGCACATGGCAAGAATTACAAACTGAGTTTCTAAAGAAATTTTTCCCAGCACATAAAACTACTGCTTTGAAAAGACAGATTCAAAATTTCAATCAAAATCAAAATGAAGCATTTTTTCAGTGCTGGGAGCGTTTTAAAGATTTGTTAAGTTCTTGTCCACATCATGGTTTTGAAAAATGGCGTCTTATTAGTTTCTTTTATGAAAGTTTAACTCCCGAAACTAAACAATTTGTTGAAACAATGTGTAACGGTGAGTTTCTAGAAAAAGAACCTGAAGAAGCCTTTGACTACCTAGACCATTTGGCAGATAACTCTCAAGCCTGGCACACAGATAATTCCTCTGAAAGTTCCAATAGATCTAATCTTTTTTCTAACAGAGGTAAATATCATTTTAGTCAAGAAGATGAGATAAAAGCTAAAGTAGCTAATTTGGCTAGAAAGATTGAAGCCATGGAACTTAGAGAAGTAAAAGAAGTCAAAACGGTTAAAAATGAAGAAAGTTGTGGAATTTGTGAAATCATGGGACACCCCACTTTTGAATGCCCAAACATTCCCATTCTTAAAGAAGCGTTGCATGATCAAGTAAATTCCATAAACACATTTAAAAAGCCTTTTCCTTCTCCTTACTCTGAAACGTATAACCCTGAATGGAGAAATCATCCCAACTTCAGTTGGCGGAATAATAATCATGTTCAGGTACCACAATCTCAAAAGCCGGGCAACACTTTTTCCTATCAACCTTCACGTGTACAAACCTTGGAAGAGACATTGCAAGCATTCATGCAAACACAAGCAAATGTGAATAACCAAACTTCACAGGACATCAATGAGATCAAAAACACCTTGTCCACATTGACAGCTTCATTACGCACTCAAGAAAAAGGTAAGTTTCCTGCTCAACCTCAGCCTAACCCTTCTACTCAATGTCTTGTTTCTTGCTCCAATGAAACTCAACAGGAAAATGCCAGTTCTATCACAACTCTTCGAAGTGGAAAGGCAATTGACAAAAAGATTCCATCAAAAGACCAAGATCCTCCTTCCCCTCCGAAAAGTAATGGTAAGGATGATGGTAAGTCTGAACTTCTTGAAAATTTGGACAAAGAAAAAGGTATGCATCCTGCTCCTTTTCCTCAAAGGTTGCAAACAATAAAGAATTTGAATCAAAATGCAGAAATTTATGAACTTTTCAAACAAGTTAAGATTAACATTCCTTTATTGGATGCAATCAAACAAGTTCCATCTTATGCTAAATTTTTGAAGGACATGTGCACAGTTAAAAGGAAACATAATGTACAAAAGAAAGCATTTCTGACGGAAAGTGTGAGCTCAATCATTCAGCACCTTACTCCACCAAAATTCAAAGATCCTAGATGTCCAACAATCTCATGCATCATTGGAAACACTAGAATAGAACGTGCATTGCTTGATCTTGGTGCTAGTGTTAATCTTTTGCCTTTTTCTGTTTATCAACAGTTAGGTTTAGGTGAACTCAAGGAAACACCTGTTACACTTCAACTAGCTGATTGTTCTGTAAAAATTCCTCGAGGGATAGTTGAAGATGTTTTGGTTCAAATTGATAATTTTTACTTCCCTGTTGATTTTATTGTTTTGGACACACATCCTGTTTCAAATCCAAATGTTCAAATTCCTGTTATATTAGGCCGTCCATTTCTTGCAACTTCTAATGCTCTGATAAATTGCAGGAATGGCATGTTGAACATTTCTTTTGGAAATATGACTTTAGAATTAAATGTGTTCAACACTTGCAAGCAACCTGATGATGATTCAGAAGTACATGAAGTGGATTTCATTGAAGAACTTGTTCATGAACATCTCACCACTACCACATTCCATGATCCTTTAGAAGCTTATTTAATTGAATGTGAGTTTGATAATGCTTCAGAAATTTCACACACTGATTCTTTGTTAAATTCTTTTCAGGTTAAGCATTGTTGGAAACAAAAGTTTGAGGAACTTCCATCACTCACAAATGTCACTGTACCATCAACTATTGAACCACCCAAGCTGGATTTTAAACCATTGCCATCCGAGCTAAAATATTCCTTTTTGGGTGAGAATGAAACTTTTCCAGTCATAAATGAACTTGAGGAAATCAGAAATGATGCATATGAGAATTCTAAAATTCATAAAGAAAGAACTAAAGCCTTTCATGACAAGTTAATTTCAAGAAAAACATTTGATGTTGGGCAAAAAGTTCTACTTTATAATTCTAGACTTCACATATTTCCTGGTAAGTTGAGATCAAGATGGACTGGCCCATTTGTGGTTAAGCATGTGTATCATTATGGAGCAGTTGACATTGAGAATCCTCAAAATGGTAACGGTATTCAAGGTAAATGGACAAAGACCCAAACTCTTTTTGGAAAATCATGTTACTCAAGAAGAGGTTGTTTTTCTTTCTGATCCTTGTTTTGAAAATAACTAGATGTAAATATAATTTTTACTAATCTTCAAAAAAAAAAAATTCATTTTTTTCCTGGTTAAATGGCGGATAACGGTACTCCGTGATTATTTAAGTCGGTTCCATCAGCTACCCACAAAACTGATATTGTATATAAATTTCTCTTTCAATTTCTTTTTCATTTTTTTTCAAGATGGATGATATTCTCACAAGATTGCAGAAACGATTTCCTTCTTTTCCTCGGAATATTTTACTGAAGCTTTACCAAGTTCGATTTGAAAGATTAAGAATGCTTATGCACAAAGGGATTCCTGAAGACATACGTTGGATAATTGAAGCCAAGGTACGTGAAGATGAATATCTTCCTGTTTTGCATTTACCAGGTACAGGTAGAAGCACTTTTGCAAAGAAGCGACGAGCAAAGCGCATGAGTTCAAATTGCCACAAATGTGCACGATGGACGTGTAACGGTAAATGTCGTTCTATTGGGATTCCGTCCTCTAATCGAGATGATAAAATTGAATTCATTAAGGATGGACTGAGTAAGGAGAATTTGGGTAATATCGAACTTTCTCTTGAGACGCATCCTAGTGGAGACGTACAGAGAGAAATTCTTGATTTATGGCCGCAATTCCAAAGGGAATGGCAACATCTTGGGAATCTGATGATAAAAGACCCTGTTTGCCAGCTTATAAGAAAACTGGATGGGAAGCATATCCTCGACTCATAGAAGGCGTTTAAGCCGTTTCTGGACGTAAAACCAGAGGAAGATGCCAAATACACTTTCGGCGACATTATTACTTTTGATTTTTACGGTTGATTTTTCTTCTCTTTTTGATTTTCTTCCTGAAATCACGCAAAAATCTTTTGTTAGGTTAACATTTTCTTCTGACAGGTCAAATACACTTTCGGCAACATTATCTAACATTTTGTTTGTTGTGTCTCAGTTATAATAAGTGGTTAGCAACCTCTGCAGGTAATATCTCCTAAATTCTACCTTTAAAATTTGACATTGGGGACAATGTCATATTTTAGTAGGGGGTAAGGGACATATTTTGCTAAAAAACAAAAAAAAATTGTTGTGATTTAAGACATTTAGAAGTATTCATTCTGAACAAGGTCTGAGTAAGGGAGACTTGAGACATACCTTGTCAGTTTGATTTAATCTTCTTCTTCAAAAAAAAAAAAAAAAAAAAAAAAACATGTTTAGACTTAGTGTGTTTTTTAGTTACTTTCAATACTATAATGAGATATGAATTGCATAAGTCTAAAACAGATTTATTAGTGAGAAGATTTTCATGAGAATTGAGCTTGATATCAACCTTTTTATGAGCCAATGTTAATATGATATGTTGATTGAGAAAGAAGCATGTTTAGACTTAATCTTACTTGTATAATCATCCTTGTGAGTTTTTGAGCCTATAATGATTGATGCATTATACAAATCAATCTAATTTCTTTCTTGAGTGCTCTTATGATTACATGATTCTCTAGAACTTGCTTTAAACCGTTTGAGACTATATTGATACATGTGACAACATGAATATGATAGAGGCATTAGGATTATAACCAGAGCCAAACAGCCATCCCTTATTAATGTTCTAAGAGAACATCCCCACTAGTGAACCAATTTGAGCCTACATTAAATATGTTGTTTTATTGGTAACCACAACTTACACCTAGCCTAAATATACTTATATCCTTACCCTTGTTCTAAAGATGGATTTTTTGAGACATATTGCAAAAAACAAGGGATATTTTTAGTTGAAAATTTGGGTTAGAAACAAAAGATAAGTGTGGGGAAAGAAAAGAAAAGAAAAAGTCAAGAGAAAAAGAAAGGGATCATTGTCAAATACATTCCCATATTAAAAAAAAAAAAAAAAGAATCTTCTCTTGAACTTCTAGAAAAAGATGTTACAAAGTTGGTTAGAATGATGCAAAGGCTCAACATGAATATTTAGCCTATGTTATTATGTGCTTTATAAGAGTTTTGAGAAGTTTTATTTGTATGATCTTATTATGTCTCTAAAATCTATGAACTCTTTGGAACCTTTGTGATATCTTTATCCTTTTGTTCTTTAACCACATTATAACCCTTTGGCCCCATTACAACCTTGAATAAAGACCTCTTGATTTATGAAGTTGTATGATCTAAATAGTGGAGAATAGGTGGACAAGCAAGCATATGGTAGAAGTGTTTTCATGAGATGGATTGAGTGTAAACACTTTACCACTACTTTAAAGAGTGAAAATCAAGAGAGTATCCCATGTGAGAAGTTGAGATTAAGTTTGAATATGCACTATTTTGATTGAAATATGTTATGTTAATATTGGCTTAACTCATTTATTTACATTCAAGCAAGATTTTTTGTGAATTTCTTTAAGCTATTGATTAGTTTTTAAGACTTGTCCAATGATTATCTCTAATTTATATTGGAAGGATTAGTTATAATTATTATTTTTAGTTTTTCTTATGTCTTCAATGTTTGTGGGTATCGTCCTAGTAAACCCTCACGAGACTAAACTCGTCCACTAGGGACACCTAGGGGTTTAAAGGCTTGTGTCACATGCTAAGTGCCACCGTGATTTCCTACGAAAATGGATTAGATTAGATTTTCTTATTTTATTTTTATTGAGTCGTTGCTAGGGACTAGCAACAATCTAAGTGTGGGGGTGTGATAACTCGTATAATTATATAGTTTTTAGTTATGTTTTATTATTGTTTTGTGTCAAATACGAGTTATTATTGTTTAGTCTAATTGTGTTTATGATCTTTTATATTTTTATGTAATTTGGTGTTTTTCACAAGTTTCTTTGAGTGATTTCAGATTACTAGAATTAAGGGCAAATCCAGTTCAGTTCCAGTTCCGACACCGTTTACCATATCAGCTATATCTCGAGTTTCACTGAAGCAATAAGGCTGAAATTTGTAGCCGTGCAAAGCTAAGAGGCATATCTATCTGTTTCATGTTTTACACTTCTTGAAACGGAGTCGTTTTCCCTAGTGAAATCGACCATCAAGTTGGATGATGTGCAATGACGTCTGTGCTGACCTGTTTTCGTATTTTGCCCATATCTTCTTATCCACATCAGCAAATGAGCTGATTCCAACGGCTATGGATCTGTAACTGATAGGGGTATATGTTTCTAGAAGACCATTTGATCCGATCGAGCCTCCAACATTGACAAAATCGACCATCAAGCTGGCTGATCAGAATTGTCATACAACATGACGAAAATTGTTAGAAAAATGCACCCACCTATTATACCTACCTTTGAAATTTGTAAAGCTTGTCTCTTGTCATTTAGCCCTCCAAAATGTGTATAAATAGAGGGCCTTGGATGAGTATTGGGATACATTATACATTGGTAGGATATTAGCCATTGTAATAAAATTCTCTAAGTTTTCTTTTTCTTTCCTTTCTCTAGTTTTCTTTTTCTTCTTACATTTCTTTTCATTTTTAGTATGTGTTGCTAATCATATTGTTGAGGTGATGAGGTGAAGCTCTTGGTAAATACTAAGGTTAGTCTCTTAAACATGAGCTAAAATGAATCATCATTTATAAACACTAGTATAGATAATATTTTCTTTTGGTTTAAAATCATACTTGCAAAGTAGAGATCTTGATTCATTATTGACAATGAAAATGGCACAGTAAATGCTTGGTTTCATAACCTTGATTTATTGTAGACATATACCTTGGCATAAGGAATGCTTGGACTCTTTTTGTGAGTTTTGAGGACACCAAATGAACATAATATCATATGCTATGGACGTTGGACAATTTGGACTGAATTGCTAAACCTTCCGATTGGAACCTCCTTTATGTGTGGATTTCAATTGTGTAATAAAACAAGATTAATCTTAGCATAACACCAAGAGTGGATTCTCTAACCTCAACATCTTTTCTTATTGTTTTTTTATATTTTGTTTAATTTCTTTTATGTTATTTTATTTATTTTGTTCTCTAATATCTTGTTTATTTTGTTTTGTTGTTGATTCCCTAATATCTTGTTTACTTTCTTTTTCTTATATATTTATAAACTTATACTTACTAATACGCTTCCCTGTGGTTCGACCTCGGACACCCGAGAATTTATTACTTGAACATAACCTGCACTTGGGTTTACAACTCTTAATTGAGTCTCCATCAATGAACTACTACTCTCCTCCTATTGTTCTCAGTATTGATTTCTCTGTAGGTTGTTAATTTGTTGGGTAGCTTGGAGTAC